>CM072996.1:84162167-86662167 GCA_037038555.1 Rhynchonycteris naso
GAAAGAATCATGGCTTGTTTTTAGGGCCATGAAATAGTTGGGAATATTAAAGAATGCCTGCTGTCAAGGTTGTCTAACAAAATGTTGTGACCCTCTGGCTCTGTGTGTTTGCTCCTTATGGCACCATCTTCCCCATAAACCTTCGGAGCCACTGTCAACTGAGTTTGGGTAAGGTGAGGGCTGCAGAAAAACTCTGCCTCCGTAATCTTCTGCCTCCACTTTCCTGTTCCCAGTGGCCGTGGGACATGGTCAAACCTGAGAGTCAGTGTCCTCAGCTTATTGTTGCCCTTTGTCACTTCTAGTGAAACAGCCAGAGTATGTCCAATCTGTTTACCAATATCCCATTAGATAGTGGGCTGGTGGCATTTATACTTGCTTTATAGAGCTCTGGGGGTTCAAATAAGGCACCTGTGCGGCTGTCACAGCTGCTGAGAGGTCAGAGCCGGTGCCTGCTGACCACTGAGCCTGAAGCCCCCACTTCATCCCAAATTCCACCAGAGTAACTATAGTTTATTTAGTCAAAAGAGTGTCTTCTGCCCTAACCAGGCAGTGGCGTAATGGGAAGAGCACCGAACTGGGACATAGAGAACCCAAGTTCAAAGCCCCGAGGATGTGGGCTTGAGCATGGGATCATAGACATGACCCCATGGTTGCTGGCTTGAAGCCCAAGGTCGCTGGTTTGAGCAAGAGGTCACTTGCTCTGCTGTAGCCCCCCCAACCCCCCCGCCATCAAGGCACATATGAGAAGGCAATCAATAAACAACTAAGGTGCCTCAATGAGAAATTTATGCTTCTCATCTCTCTTCCTTCCTGTCTGTCTGTCCCTATCAGTCCTTCTTTCTGTTTCTGTCACATGCAGAGAAAAAGTGTCTTCTGTATATTTCACTGGGAAAAGAATGCCATAGGCTAGGGGTGATAGGTATTCTGTAGGAGGAATTATCGGCTGAGCCAGCAGTGGTCAGAAGTCCAGGTTTTGAAACTGAAATGTGAAGCATGGAAAGCTGATTTGTTTCCTCTTTTTGCTATAGACTGGAGACCAGACGATCACATCTGTATGTAAAGGTTGGTAAGGGTTTGGAAAGAGTAAAGGAAATGCAGTTTAAGTTATAAACTTTCTAACATTGAGTTTTGTCAGTGCTATGGTGAAGTTTGTTTACTAGAAAGCAGAGTTTTGGGTGGATGAACTGTTATTGTATTGATGTTAATATAATATGTATACTTAAATTAGAAAGTTAACATCTCATTTGCTCTTTGAGATTTACTGCCTAGAAACCTGCAGTTCTAAGTGCTTGGGGAAGCAATTGAATGTATGCAGTTATTTTCTTCTCAGTTGATATTTGAGTATTGCTCCCTTTGATACATAAAAATTTGGAAATTAGCCACACAGACCTCAGCAATTAGATTTTAATTTCAAGCATATAGAATAGAGCAAAAATTTGGCTTTCCTTGAGTATATTATACAATCTAAGAACTAAAGTCAACTTGACATAGTTTTAATTTCTTTAGGAGCCAAAATTTGGAGTGTGAAAATTCTATTTGAAACTTAGGGCACTGGCTTTTAAGTTATGATTAGTCATATTTTAAAATTCTTTTATTTAACCAAAGATTTATTCATTATGTTTTTAATTTTTAACTTTTTAAATTTTTGTTGAATTTATTAGGGTGACATTGGTTAACAAAATTATACAGATTTCAGATGCACAGTTCTATAATACATCACCTGTATATTGCATTGTGTGTTTACCACCCCAAGCCATCTTCCTCCATCACCAACTATTCCCTCCTCCACCCTCTTCTATCTCTTCCACCACCTCCCTCTTTTGCAACACCCATACTGTTGTCTATATCCATAAGTTTTTTTTCTTTGCATATTTCCTTCACCTTTTCCACCCATCCCCTCAATTTTTATGCTCTCTAATAGCTGTCAGTCTATTCTCTGTATCTATGAGTCTGTTTTTATTTTGTTTATTAGTTTATTTTGTTAATTAGATTTTACATATAAATAAAATCATATGGCACTTGTTTTTCTCTGACTGGATCATTTCACTTAGCATAATAATCTCCAGGGCCATCCATGCTGTTGCAAAAGGTAACATTTCCTTCTTTTTTACGGCTGAGTAGTATTCCATTGGGTAAATATACCACAATTTTTTTACCCATTCATCTACTGTTGGGCACCTGGGATGCTTCCACATCTTGACTATTGTAAATAATGCTGCATGAACACTGGAGTGCATATACTTCCCAATTCGTGTTTTGGGTTTCTTTGAATGTATTTCTAGAGGAGAAATTTCTGGGTCATAAGGCACTTCCATTTTTAATTTTTTGAGGTGACTCCATACTGCTCTCTAAAGTTAAGATTCTGAGTCCAGGGATTTTGAACTTCAGTTGTAGAGCACACAATAACCTTTCTTCCATTTATGACCTTAGACCGCAAATGTGTGTCATCCTTAGATTGAGTCAGATTTCCTCATTAGATGAATTGCAGATGGAAACCTCATGGCCCCTCATCAAAGTCAAGTCCATTTGAAGACCTAACAGATGAAGAGAATGGAGCAGTAGCAATGCAGCTAAAGGGCCAGGTCTCGTATTTCTGAGCTTTCAGAAGCATATGTGTGGACTGAGGTCCTTTCTTACCCATATTTGTGTTGCTTCCCCAGGTTCTTAGAACATGAAAAATGGGGACAGAAAGAGTGTGAAGTAAGAGTTTAAAAGGACCCTTACCCTACTTCACCATTATTGTGCTGGGTGGAATTCATATTGACTCACTCTCTGAACCTTATTTTCTATATATATAAGAAAAAAATTCTACTAAAAATGTTCACTTTTTCCTGTGATAGGCTCTGCACACAGGATCACACCTCAGGAAGGCTGGTAGATTGATTTTGCAGGGGAGCAAACCCCATTTTCCCTTCATGAGTCTCTCAACTTTAGGAAATCATAAATCATTATCATCATCATTGTTTATTGACTATTCTATTTGTCACACACTCTTAACACATTGTTCATAAAGTGTACAAAATACTTTTTCATATGAATGTAGATCTGTGCATTTATTCATCTCCACAAAATGGTCAGAGGTGAGTATCATCATTGCCACTTTATAGGTGGCCAGGCTGTGGCACAGAAGGCTAAGTTACCTGTGAATGGTCCTCACTTACATGAATAATGTCTGGCAGGCCCAGGATGCAGACCGGATGGCTTGGTTCCCTGGCCTCTGGCCACACACAGTGCCATGCGGCTGCTCAGCAGGGCTAAGCTTCCAGGCCCAGCCCTTGCAGGGCACCTGGAGACTGATTTTTGAACATATCACCACGATGAAAGGTGCTACTGTAAACCCAGGGCTTAGTGTGCATGGCACAAACCACTTGATCTCCTTCCCAAGAATTCATTTTTAAACAGGTTTATCTTTTTATTCTATGTGTACAATAACACCAACCAGAGATAGCCACTGTTCACATTCTCCAGATAAGACTGAATATTATCCCTCCCTGTGGAGTTCAGATGTCCTCTTCTGGCTTTTCTCTGTGAATTTCCAGAACACTCATATTCTCATGGGTACTTCCCACATTAAGCACTGACTACAGTTTTGATTCTATTTAATTCAGAAATTCCCTTGCTTACTCCTACCTGTGTGGTCTCTGTTCAATTTGGTGTCAACCTAAACATTCAGCTCAGCCTTTTATAGCAATTAAAAATAAGAATGACAACAATATTTCTGTGCACAGACAGACCCACAGGTACAGAGAGACCCATATAGACACAATCATTAACACAGAGACACACAGATGTTTTTGTGAGTATTGCACACTGAACAGATGAGATCTTGCAACAAAGATGGGGTTCAGAGTGTGGCAATGTAAACAATTTCAGGTTGAATATTAGACATGTGTGTGTTAAAGTCTTTCAGCTCCTATCATTTTGCATGACTTTTCTCTTTTCTTACATATTGTGTCACCCATTGGGATTATGTTAAACTTATGAATTAATGTAGGAAGAGTTATCATCTTTTCACTAAGAACACAGAACATCTCTCTCCATGTCTTTAAATCTGTTTTATCTTTGGGTAAAATTTCATAGATATTTTATATATATTTTCCCATATTTCATGTTGGGATATTAAGTATTAAGTGATATATTAATACAATTGTAATATACTAAATTGTTCTTTTCTTCTGGAGATAAACCCGTAGTATCAATGGAAGATGAATTGTTTAAAAAATCATCAAATGATTTGCCAATGTTTTATGTGGAATTTTTGCTTTTTCATAAATAAGTTTTCTGACTAGAGTTTTTGACTTGCTAATATTCATTAATAATCAAAGTATTCAAAGCTACACATTTGTTTGTGAAGGTAGTTTGGAACTCATTGTAGTGGTTTTGAAAGTGGGGTTCTTCTCTTCCATTTTCTAGAAATCTTGTGTTTTTTAATTATCTTTTTTGAGAATTATTAATAATTTGGAAGACTGCTTTATGATTTTTAAGGGATTGGTTTTCTTTTTTCTGTTCAATGATATATTGTTAAACTTGATTTATTTTGTGTGGTATAAGATTGTTTTGTGATTTGGAATTTGCATGAGTGATTTTTCTTTGTTGGACTTCATTGAGTGTGTGTATGTGTGTGAGCGTATGTGTGTGAGTGTGTGTGAGTGAGAGAGAGAGAGAGAGAACAAGTTACTGAAAGGCTGATACTCCACTGCTTTGTATTGAACCCTCTGTATTGATTGTTACAAGAGTGAAAATCCTGTGCCACCTTGGTTGCCTAGGTCCCAATAATTCAGCAACTAAAACATTAATGTCTGGCCTATCAGGGTCTTTCAGAACCTATTCTGGTCCTCAGATCAGTGTCCATTTTGATTCGATTGGCCCAGATTGTTCAATATTTTGAATATTACTTCTAAGCCACAACAAACTAATTGATGTTAGGAAAATTCAACTACATGAACTTGGTCTAAATGACATATACATATAAAAAATGCAAGTGATTTCACTTGCCCTTTCACTTCATCAGCCCCAAACTGAGCTTGGTCTTTGTCCTGTGTCTTCTCATATTCTATTTGTGACCACCGTGTTTTGAAGTACACACTTTTTGTGCCACCTTGCTCCTGAACAGCAGCCAACTACATTAGAATCCCCTTAACTGTGAGGCTCTGTTCCAAGAGCCCCAGTAGATGATTGAAACTACAGGTAGTACTGAACCCTGTGTACATGGGGTATTCATGGGGTTTGGTTTTAGGACCACATTGATTTGCAAGTTTTGTATTTGCATATAACCTATCCATATCCTCTTATGTACTTTGAAAACTTCTTGAAATATGTTTCTTCTAATTTTTTTTTATTTTCTTTAGTTTTTTTTTTGTGGATTATTGGTTTGGGGGGATTTTGGTTTTTGCATTTTTGTGGTTATTTTTTATTTTTGTTTTTTTTTTTTTTATATATATATTATTAATTCTAATGGGGTGACACCAATAAATCAGGGTACATATGTACAATGAAAACATCTCCAGGTTATCTTATCATTCAATTGTGTTGCATACCCATCACCAAAAGTCAAATTGTCCTCTGTCACCATTCGATCTGGTTTTCCCTGTGTCCCTCCCCTCCTCCCTATCCTACTCTTCCCTCCCTCCCCCCATCCCATAACCACCACTCTCTTGTCCATGTCTCATATTCTCACTTTTATGTCCCATCTATGTATGGAATCATGCTGTTCTCAGTTTTTCTTTTTTTCTGATTTACTTATTTCACTCCGTATAATGTTATCTAGGTACATCCATTTTGTTATAAATGATCCGATGTCATCGTTTCTTATGGCTGAGTAGTATTCCATAGTATATATGTACCATAGCTTTTTAATCCACTCGTCTTCTGATGGACACTTGGGCTGGTTCCAGATCTTTGCTATTGTGAACAATGCTGCCACGAACATGGGGGCGCATTTCTTCTTTTTGAACAGTGCTATGGTGTTCTTAGGGTATATTCCTAAAAGTGGGATAGCTGGGTCAAAAGGCAGTTCAAGTTTTAATTTTCTGAGGAATCTCCAAACTGTTTTCCACAGTGGCTGCACCAGTCTGCATTCCCACCAGCAGTGCAGAAGGGTTCCCTTTTCTCCACATCCTCGCCAGCACTTATTCTGTGTTGTTTTGCTGATGAGTGCCATTCTGACTGGTGTGAGGTGATATCTCATTGTGGTTTTAATTTGCATTTCTCTAATGATTAGTGATGTTGAGCATTTTTTCCTATGCCTATTGGCCATCTGTATGTCCTCTTTGGAGAAATTTCTATTCATTTCTTTTGCCCATTTTTTGATTGGGTTGTTTGTCTTCCTGGTGTTGAGTTTTATAAGTTCTTTATAAATTTTAGTTATTAACCCCTTATCAGATGTGCTGTCAAATATGTTCTCCCATTGTGTGGTTTGTCTTTTTATTCTGTTCCTATTGTCTTTAGCTGTGCAAAAACTTTTTAGTTTGATATAGTCCCATTTGTTTATCTTGCCTTTTATTTCAGTTGCCCGTGGAGATAAATCGGCAAATATACTGCTGCTACAGATGTCGGAGAGCCTGCCGCCTATGTTTTCTTCTAAGATGCTTATGGTTTCACGGCTTACATTTAAGTCTTTTATCCATTTTGAGTTTGTTTTTGTGAATGGTGTAAGTTGATGGTCTAGTTTCATTTTTTTGCAGGTGGATGTCCAATTTTCCCAACACCATTTGTTAAAGAGGCTGTCTTTACTCCATTGTATGTTCTTTCCTCCTTTGTCAAATATCAGTTGTCCATAAAGCTGTGGGTTTATTTCTGGGTCCTCTGTTCTGTTCCATTGATCTATGTGCCTGTTCTTATGCCAGTACCAGGCTGTCTTGAGTATAATGGCCTTATAGTAAACCTTGATATCTGGAAGAGTGATACCTCCTGCTTTATTTATTCTTTTTAAGATTGCTGAGGCTATTCGTGTTCTTTTTTGGTTCCATATAAATTTTTGGAATATGTGTTCTATATCTTTGAAGTATGTCATTGGTATCTTAATTGGTATTGCATTGAATTTATAAATTGCTTTGGGTAATATAGATATTTTAATGATGTTTATTCTTCCTAGCCATGAGCACGGTATATGCTTCCACTTGTTTGTATCTTCCTTGATTTCTTTTATCAATGTTCTATAATTTTCCGAGTACAAGTCCTTAACCTCCTTGGTTAAATTTACTCCTAGGTACTTTATTTTTTTGGCTGCAATAGTGAAGGGGATTGTTTCCTTAAGTTCTTTTGCTGACAGTTCATTGTTGGTATATAGAAATGCCTCTGATTTCTGAGTATTAATTTTATATCCTGCCAGCTTGCTGAATTCATTTATAAGGTCCAGTAGTTTTTTGACTGAGACTTTAGGGTTTTCAATATACAATATCATATCATCTGCAAATAGTGACAGTTTTACTTCTTCTTTTCCAATTTGGATGCCTTTTATTTCTTCTTCTTGTCTGATTGCTGTAGCTAGGACTTCCAGAACTATGTTGAATAAGAGTGGTGAAAGGGGGCAACCCTGCCTGGTTCCTGATCTTAAGGGGATTGCTTTTAATCTTTGTCCATTTAGTATGATGTTTGCTGTCGGTTTATCGTAGATGGCCTTTATCATGTTAAGGAATGATCCCTGTATTCCCACTTTACTGAGAGTTTTGAGCATGAATGGGTACTGGATTTTATCAAATGCCTTTTCTGCATCTATTGAAATTATCATGTGATTTTTGTCCGTCCCTTTGTTTATGTGATGAATCACATTGATTGATTTGCGAATATTGAACCAGCCTTGCCTCTCCAGAATAAATCCCACTTGATCGTGGTGTATGATTTTTTTCATATATTGCTGGATCCGGTTGGCTAATATTTTGTTGAGAATTTTAGCGTCTAAATTCATCAGGGATATAGGCCTATAATTTTCTTTTTTTGTGTTGTCTTTGCCCGGTTTTAGAATCAGAATTATGCTCACCTCATAAAAGGAGTTTGAAAGTCTTCCTTCCTCCTGAATTTTTTGAAATAGCTTGAGGAGGATAGGAGTTAGTTCTTCTTTGAATTTTTTGATAGAATTCACTTGTGAAGCCATCAGGCCCAGGACTTTTCTTTTTTGGGAGTTTTTTGATAACTGTTTCGATCTCATTTGCTGTAATTGGTCTGTTTAGGTGTTCTGATTCTTCCAGATTGAGTTTTGGAAGGTTATATGATTCAAGAAATTTGTTCATTTCACCAAGATTGTCTAATTTTTTGGCATATAGTTCTTCATAGTATTTTCTTACAATGCTTTGTATTTCTGTTGTGTCAGTTGTTATTTCTCCACTGTCTTTTCTAATTTTATTTATTTGAGTCCTCTCTCTTTTTTTCTTGGTTAGTCTAGTTAAAGGTTCATCAATCTTGTTTACCTTTTCAAAGAACCAGCTTCTGGTTTCATTGATCCTCTGTATTGTTTCCTTAGCCTCTATGTCATTTATTTCTGCTCTGATCTTTATTATTTCCTTCCTTCTACTTGTCTTGGGTTTTATTTGTTGTTGTTTTTCTAGTTCTTTTAGCTGCAGGGTCAGGTTGCTTATTTGAGCTTTTTCTAGATTCTTATGATATGCCTGTAGTGCAATAAACTTTCCTCTCAGGACTGCTTTTGCTGTGTCCCATAAATTTTGAGTTGATGTATGCTCATTATCATTTGTTTCTAGAAACTTTTTTATTTCTTCTTTGATCTCAATGTTAATCCATTCATTATTTAATAACATGCTATTTAGTTTCCAAGTGTTTGAGTATTTTTCAGTTTTTCTTTTGTGGTTAATTTCTAGTTTCATGGCATTGTGATCAGAGAAAATGCTTGATATGATTTCAATCTTCTTAAATTTATTGAGACCATTTTTGTGTCCTAACATGTGGTCTATCCTAGAAAACGTACCATGAGCGCTTGAGAAGAATGTATATTCTACTGCTTTAGGGTGAAAAGTTCTGAAGATATCTATTAAATCAAGTTGATCTAGTGTCTCCTTTAAGTCTGCTGTTTCTTTCTTAATTTTCTTTCTTGAGGATCTATCCAGTGTTGTTAGAGGGGTATTGAAATCCCCTAGTATGATAGTATTGCTGTTAATCTCGCCCTTTATATCCATCAAAGTCTGCTTTATGTATGTCGGGGCTCCTATATTTGGTGCATAGATATTTATAATAGTTATATTTTCCTGTTGAATTGTTCCCTTTATCATTATGTAGTGTCCTTCTTTATCTCTTACTACAGCCTTTGTTTTAAAGTCCATTTTATCTGATATAAGTATTGCTACCCCTGCTTTTTTTTCATTTCCATTTGCATGAAATATATTTTTCCATCCTTTTACCTTCAGTCTATGAGCATCTTTTGTTTTAAGGTGTGTCTCTTGTAGACAGCATATGTATGGGTCCTGTGTCTTTATCCATGCAGCTACTCTATGTCTTTTGATTGGATCATTTAATCCATTTACATTTAAGGTTATTATTGATATGTAGTTGTTTATTGCCATTTTATTCTTTAAAGCTGTATTCTTCTTTTGCTATATTCATTCCTCCCTTTAAACTGTTCACAAGAGGCCCCGTAGTATCTCTTGCAAAATTGGTTTGGTTTTTATGAATTCCTTCAGGCTTTCTTTATCTGGGAAGCTCTTTATTTCTCCTTCAATTTTAAACGTTAGCCTTGCTGGATAAAGTAGTCTTGGTTGTAGGTTCTTGTTCTGCATTACTTTGATTATATCTTGCCATTCCCTTCTGGCCTCAAGTGTTTCTGTTGTGAAGTCCGATGTCATCCTTATGGGGGCTCCTTTGTAGGTGATAGCCTTTTTTTCTCTAGCAGCTTTTAAAATTTTTTCTTTATCCATTAGATTTGGTATTTTAACTATGATGTGTCTTGGTGTAGATGTTTTTGGGTTTCTCTTTAATGGAGTTCTGTGTGCTTCTTAAATTTGTGGAGTGTTTCCCAGCCTTAATTTAGGAAAGTTTTCTGCTATGATTTGATTGAACAAAGTTTCCATTTCCTGTCCTCTCTCCTCTTCTTCAGGCACCCCTATGATGCGAATGTTGTTTCTCTTCATGTTGTCACAAAGCTCCCTTAGAGTTTCCTCACATTTTTTAAGTCTCTTTTCCTTCTTCTTCTCTGCTTCTGTGCCTTTGTTTATTGTGTCCTCTAACTCGCTGATTCAATCCTCAGCGTGATTCATCCTGCTTTTAATTCCCTCCATTGTGTTCTTCAATTCTGATACTGTATTTGTCATTTCTGTCTGATTCTTTTTTATTATTTCAATTTCGTTTTTTATACTTGTTATCTCTTTATTTAGGTGTTCATAATGACTATCCATTGTTGCTCTCATTTCTTTGAACATCCTAACTATCATTATTCTAAATTCTGCTTCTGGTAATTTGGTTCTATCTGGTTCATTCAGGTCCTTCTCTGGGGATTTCTCTTGATTCATTTGGTTTGCATTCTTCTGCCTGCCCATTTTTTCTGTGTATAAGCAAGTTGTGGCGACTGGAGTCCAGTAGGTGTTGCCTTTGTGTTCTCTAGGTGTGGTCTGTCTGCAGGCCCCTCACCCCCTCTGCCGGTGCCTAGGGTGGTTGGGTGTGAGCGTCACTAGCGCCGGCCCACTGTGGCTTTTGCTGTGATTTCTGCCTCTCCTCTGTGGGAGGGGCTGTCACTGAAGCCACAAGTCTTAGCACCAAGGGTAGAGGTGAGCACCTTTGCTCAGCTGCGGACCCAGCCTATTTCAGGACTTCCGCCCAGAACCCTCAGTCAGAGCCTGCTCGCCACAGTTTCTCGGGTTGGGCGGGGCTTTTGACGTGCTCTCAGCTGTGAGCGTTTACCCGTCTGGAGATTTAGCCCCGCTCTCAAGGCCAGGGCCCTCCTGCGCAGGGTCGGAAACCATGGTTTATTGGGCCGGGCATGTTTGCTGGCTTCCGCTCAGCTGCGGACTTCCGCTCGTCCCGGACTCTACTCCGCCCCCGCGTTTGGAGCCCGCTCGTGCACGTATGAATGCAATCCGCGTTTTCTCTGGCCAGGCGGGGATAGTAGCATGAGTTCAACTGCGAGCTTCCACTTGTCTCGGGGTCTAGCCCGTTCCCACGCTTGGAACCCGCTCGCGCATGTATACTGGCCAACCGCGGTTACTCCGGCCCGGGTGGTGGGGGGCTGGTAGCGTCAGCTCAGCCGCGAGCCCCTGCCCGTCCCTGGTCCTAGCCCGGTCCCCGCGGTCAGGGCCGGCCTGCGCAGGGTTGTAGAGCAGATTTCTGCCCGTTCCTGGCCTCCCGCTTTGTCCCCGTAAGGGGGGTTAAAGGCGGGCCCGCAGCTGCCGGTCCGCTTTTGCGCGTCCCCTCTGACCCTCTGGGCTAGACTGATCTCCCACCGGCTTGGCCTCCGCCCATGCCAACAGAACCGCGTTTCAGCGTCCTGCCGCCCACCATACCCTTAAGCAGCCCTCAGCAGAGTAGGAAGGGACCTAATACTCCACACTGTAGGCCTGGGAGCTCCCTCACTTGTTTCACAGCTCAAAACTGTCCAAACGCCTCTTCTAGGCTCTGAGACTGCAGGCTGGGGCTTGGTTCCGGGGACCCAGGTCCCTCCTTCTCCGCCAAACTCTCCTCCCGCCCCGCGGGTCTCTCCGGGATGCCGTTTGCTCCGGGGAGCTGGGCAGCCCTCTTCGCGTTTTCGCTATTCCTACCAGTCTCAATGTGGCTTCTGCACTGTTCCTTGGTTGAAGAGTCCTCTTAGTTTAGTTCATAGTTGGTGAAAGATTGCCGGGTGCCGCCGATGAACAAATGAAGAGCCGAAACAGCCAAATGAGCAAAAGTCAGGCTTTATTGGGAGGACTCCGGGCGAGTTCACCGACCCTGGGATGTGAGTCTGTGAAGGTGCGCCCGGGGAGGGTTTTTGGGTTTTTTATATCTGCAGAGGGGGGAGGATGGTAACGGTCGACCGGTTTGGTGGGGCGTGCAGTTCATGGAACAGCCTTGGGGACAGACAGTTTCAAGAATTTGGGTGTGTGCGGTTTGAGCAAGATTAACAACTGCCGGACAGCTCAGGGCAAGGGAGGGTTTCACTACCCAACCCAGAGGCAACTACCGGACATTCCTGGCTCTTTGGTATAGGGAGTGGGGTGACGTGGTCTTTCTGGCTGCTTCCTGCTGTATGGGGGCGTTGTTAGGAGAGGGGTAGGAAAGAGCCAGAGAAGTCCGTATCCGCTATGGTGGGCAGGGGTTGGTAATGTTGCAGCATCATCTGGTTGACCGCTATCCTGGTGATTTCCTGAAATTGGGTCTGCAGGAAGCGAAAAAGACAAGGGGTAATCAATAAGATTATTCCAATTATGAAAATGGGTCCTATGAGTGGAGCTAATAAAGAATACATGGAGGAGTTCCACCAAGATGAGGCTTCTGATGAGAATTTTTGCTTCTGGAGATCAGAGCCGAGTTTGTGGAGGGCTTCTATCCTGGTCTCTACAAGGCCGGATTCGTTGATGTAGTAGCAATATTCTTCCTGCAGGAAGACACAGGTGCCCCTGTGCTTGGCCATAAGCAGGTCCAGGGCTCGCCAGTTCTCTGATTAAGTATCGGAGCATAAGGTTTCGATGAGGGATGTTGGACCCTTGGCCAGGTTGATAACTCCAATTGGGGTCTTCCCCGGGGACCGCCTCTGTGCCAAGGGGGATTTGGTCATCCACTAGATAATCCCTGTCTGGCTGCTGTCTGGCGGCAGTGAGGATACGTTCATGTTCCTCAGGGGTGAGAGTGGAGGTACAAATT
This sequence comes from Rhynchonycteris naso, assembly GCA_037038555.1. Lineage (NCBI taxonomy): Eukaryota > Metazoa > Chordata > Mammalia > Chiroptera > Emballonuridae > Rhynchonycteris > Rhynchonycteris naso. Next base: position 84,174,942 of record CM072996.1, read on the forward strand.
ACTTTAATGTCATGCCAGGTCAGGTCATATGTCTAAGTCAAGTACCGGAATTCCTTAATGGAGGTTGAGGGGTCGGCCGAGAAAGATCCTAGCCATTTCTCAATCTGTGAAAGGTCTTGGAGGGAAAAGGGGACATGTACCCGAACTAGGCCCTCTGCCCCAGCTACTTCATGGAGAGGGGCGAGGACAACAGATGATGATTGGGGGCTGTGCAACCTGGTATGAGCTGCAATGGGAGAGGGGAGAGGGTTGGCGGGAAGTGAGGCTGATGGAACCAGAGGGGCGGAAGGAGCCGGAGGGGCGGAAGGAGCCGGAACCTGGCCCGGGTCTGGGGGGTTCTCCCAGAGGAGAGCCGGAGGAGGAGATAGGTGGTCGGGAAGGTCATTGGGTTGAGAGTAATGAGGGGGTTCCTGGGAGGAAGCCTTGGGAGGAGAGGAGGTTTGAGCTAGGAGAATTTGGAGAGTGGAGCAGTAGGAGCAGAGATGGGGCGGGAACGGAGATCCCAGAAAGCCTGAATATATGGGGTCTCAGAGTCTTTTCCAGTGTGCCGGCAAAAAATTGTCTAGGTCCCGGAGGACATTGAAGTCAAAAGTACCCATAGGCGGCCAGTGAGACCGGTTATCTAGGGTGTATTGAGGCCAGGCGACCTGTGACAGGAAGACAAGTTTCTTCCTGTGAAGTGTCTGAGTATATCCCAATTTGAAAAAAATTTTTAAGAAGACATCCTAGAGGAGTTTTGGGTCTATTTTGGATTTGGAGTTCCCCATAATTTGGCCGGCTTTTTGGTCCTAGGCGTCGGAGGAGAGAGAGAGTATAAGGGAGGCGTCCCTTCCAGATACCCGTCTCCCGACAGGAGACCTAAATGATAGGTCTCAGGACAGAGATAGGAGAGCAGCCGAAAGGCGTCCCTTCCGATTGAACCCCTATAAAGACTCCAGGAGTCGGTGGATGAAGGGTTCTCGGCTCGGCCGAGTCTAGGACGAGAAACCCCGGTGGAGACTCAGGACCAGAGAAAGCGGAAGAGAAACCAGGTTACTCACAATTGGCGATCGAGGTCGTAGGGAACCCAGAGTCCAAAACGACGGGCGGCACGAGGCAAGGGGGAGAGAGGGGGGACTCCCGCCTCAGCCAGAAGGCCGAGGTGAGTCACAAAAAGCCCCTCTCCCGGGTTTCGGCACCAAATGAAAGATTGCCGGGTGCCGCCGATGAACGAATGAAGAGCCGAAACAGCCAAATGAGCAAAAGTCAGGCTTTATTGGGAGGACTCCGGGCGAGTTCACCGACCCTGGGATGTGAGTCTGTGAAGGCGCGCCCGGGGAGGGTTTTTGGGTTTTTTATATCTGCAGAGGGGGGAGGATGGTAACGGTCGACCGGTTTGGTGGGGTGTGCAGTTCATGGAACAGCCTTGGGGACAGACAGTTTCAAGAATTTGGGTGTGTGCGGTTTGAGCAAGATTAACAACTGCCGGACAGCTCAGGGCAAGGGAGGGTTTCACTACCCAACCCAGAGGCAACTACCGGACAGTTGGTTTATCCAGATGATGGTTCTTTAAATTGAGTTATAATCCACTTTGCTTCTGGGAGTTGCAAGTTGGTAAGTCCGCCTACTCCGTCGCCATCTTGCACCCTCTTTATTTTTTATTTTTTAATTTATTATTCTAATTCTGTTACTATTTTTTGCCTTATTTCTTAACAACACCACTTTCAAATGCCCTCAAGGCAGAAAAAAAGATTACCATGACTACCCAAGAAAGAGATGCAGTTTAGAAAGAAAATTAAAAATCTCCAGAAAGCAATATCAATCATATGGAGACCTTGAAGTTCTGAAAATACTCAACAAGATGTAAGAAGACAGTGACAGACAACTTAAGAGATCAGAAAACAAAAAGTGAATACTTCACCAAGGAGATTGAAACTTTAAAAACAGAGAACTCAATACATGAATTAAAAAATGAGCTAGCAAGTTTAGCTAATAGAACAAGTCAGATAGAGGAGATAAATAGTGACATTGAGGACAGGCAACTAGAGATGCTACAGAGGGAAAATGAGAGAGCTCTATGAAGATTGTCTGACTCCATCAGAAAGAAATATAAGAATAATGGGTTTATGAAAAGAAGAAGAGAGGGAAAAGGGAATGGAAAGTCTATTTAAACAAATAATTGATGAGACCTTCCCAAGCCTATGGAAAGACTTATATCCTCAAACCAAAGAAGCATACAGAATGCCTAGTTACCTTAACCCAAATAGGCCTTCTTCATAGCACATTGTAATAAAATTGTCAAAAATCCATGACAAAGAAAGAATCCTCAAAGCAGCCAGGGAAATGAAGAAATTAATATGTAAAGGAAGGCCCACTAGGTTATCATCAGACTTGTCGGCAGAAACTCTAAAGTCAGAAGAGAGTGGACCCAAATATTCAAAATACTAAAGAGAGGAATTACTAACCAAGACATCTATATTCATCAAAGTTGTGTTTCAAACATTAAGGAGAAATAAGAACTTTTGCAGACATACAGAAGCTGAAGGCAATTATCAGCAGAAAACTCCCACTGCAAGAAATACTCAAGGGGGTTATTTGACCAGATACAAAGAACAAAACAAAACAAAACTACAAGTAAAAGCTCCAACAAGATTACAGGGTAAACAAGGATTACCTGTGACAACAATAACCTAAGAGGAGAGAAGATAAAGGTCTGAAGTAGCAAAGAAGAATGGAGTGCAGAAGCACTCATAAGACAAAGGACTCTTGTACATATGAAACTTTTTTTCTCAATAACCTAACAGTAACCACAGTTACACACACACACACACACACACACACACACACACACACACACACACACAAAACAAAAAAATCAGAACTGAAATACAGTGTGTCCATAAAGTCATGGTGCACTTTTGACTTTTGACCGGCCAAAAGTGCACCATGACTTTATGGACACACTGTACATAGCTTAATAAAAGAGAAAATAAGCACAGAATAGCCTCAAACAAAAACATCTGAAAGAAACATAAAGGAAAAGAACCAAAGGATACACAGAGCTACCAGAAAACAAAACAGAAAATGGCTAACAGAAATCCTAAAGCATCAGTAATTACCCTAAATGTAAATGGACTAAACTCACCAATAAAGAGGCACTGAGTAGCAGATTGTATCAAAAACTAAAATCCAACCATGTGCTGCCTTTGGAAGACACATCTAGCCTGACCAGGCGGTGGTGCAGTGGGTAAAGTGTTGGACTGGGATGCGAAGGACCCAGGTTTGAAACCCCGATATTGCCAGCTTAAGCGAGGGCTTATCTGGTTTGAGCAAGGGTCACCAGCTTGAACTCAAGGTCGCTGACTTGAGCAAGGGGTCACTCGGTCTGCTATAGCCCCCTGGTCAAGACATATATGAGAAAGTAATCAATGAACAACTAAGGTGCTGCAACAAAGAATTGATGCTTCTCATCTCTCTTCCTTCCTGTCTGTCTGTCCCTATCTGTCCCTGTCTCTGTCTCTGTTACAAAAGAAAAATACACATCTAAACTACAAGGACAAAAGTAGACTCAAAGTGAAAGGTTGGAAAACAATTCTTCAAGCAAATAATACCCAAAGAAAAGTAGGTGTAGCCATACTAATATCTGACAATGATGATTTCAAGACAATAAAGGTAACAAAAGACAAAGATAGGCATCTCATAATTATCACGGGAACAAACACTATCAAGAATATATAACACTTTTTAATATATATGCACTGAATCAGGGAGCACCAAAATATATAAGACATCTACTAACTGATCTAAAAATAGAGACAGAGATAAATGCAATCATATTTGGGTATCTCAACATACCATTGACAGCTTTAGATATACCATCCAAACAGAAAATCAATAAATATCAACTTTAAATGACATACTAAACCAAATGGACACACTAAACATTTATAGAACATTTTATCCCAGAACATTAGATTATACATTTTTTCCAGTATGCATGGAACAATCTCAAGGATAGATGATAGTTGGGCCACAGATTAACCTCAGCAAACTCAAGAAGATTGAAATTATACCAAGCATATATATTCTCTAACCATAAGGCTTTGAAAGTAGAATTCAACTGCAGAAGGGAAGTAAATAGCAATAAAATTGACAAACCCCTGGGTAGATGTAGTAAGAAGAATAGAGAAATGACTCATATCAACAAAATCTGAAATGATAGAGGAGAAATTACCGGAGGCAGCATAGATATACATTATACTAAGTGAAATAAGTAAATCAGAAAAAGCTAAAACTATATGATTTCACAATAAGTGGGATATAAAACTAAAACTTATGGACATAGATAAAAATAAAATGGTTGCCAGATGGAGGGGACTAAAGAGGGACAAATATATGGTAATGGAGAACAATTTGACTTTGACTGATGGGCAGACAATGCAATCAACAGTTCAAATGCTATAGAGATGTTCACCTGAAACCTATGTACTCTTATTGATCAATGTCACCCCATTAAATTTAATTTCAAAATAAAAAATGCAAAAGAAAAATATAATGTATCAATATTAATCCATTATCTATAACAAATAATATAAAACATTCATAATAGGGAAACCAGAGTGAAAGTCAAGCAAATTCAACTCTACACATTTTTTGTGGCTTTTCTGTAAATCTAAAACTGTTCTGAAATAGTTTATTTTAAAAGAAAGAAAAATAAAGGTTACCCTTATGTTTTTAAAAAACACTCTTTAATGTATACTTCTCTAACTATAATAATTAACAGCAAAATCATAGTTTGAACATTGTGTATCTGTGAGGAACTCGGCCCATGTTAACTTTCTCCTCCCTGTCTTTTAGCTTTCCAAGTCTTTGCTGCCTTAATATGAAACTTGAGATCCAAGTTACTCTTTACAGTGAATATTTTCAATTTTCAATTAAGGGAAATTTTTGACATGAAAATATTTTAATAATAAAAATTTATTTTTCTTGTTCAATTCCATTGGTCTTTGTGGCCATTATGTGCTGACAATACATTGATTGGCATTGTCATTGAAATTTTTCTTCTTTTTTCTTTCTTGGTTTTAGTGGGGAGTTGGGAGAGGTTATCCTAAAGACACTAATCAGATGACAATTTAAATCTGAGGTTCAGACTTCAGTATTAAGAGGATATATTTCCATTTCATGATGTTACTTCAGTATGACCTCACATCTGGATATCTTAAAGTCCTTTTTAATTTAAGACAAGTGTAGTGCGTTTGAATGTTCAGTTCTGGAAGTCTGCAAATTAGAAACGTTATTTTTTAATTGTGCAAAATAATTAAACACAAATTCCTATTACCACTGAAATTTGAGCTGAATCTTGGAAGGGATTGAATTTGAACAGATAAATGTGTATAGGAAGGGGTATTTTCGGCAGGGGACAATGTCAGCAATGGCTGGGAAAGGAAAGTCTGCATGGAGTTTGGAGATAAACTGAAGGCACTCCATTCTGCCGTGGTTCAAGTGAGAGAGAATGAGGGTGTGAAAAGGAATAGAATGTAATAGTACAGAGCTAGAATGGGCACAAAATAGGGATTAAATGTAAATAGTGAGGTAGAGAGATTTGTTGAAAATAACTCAGGGTTTTTAAGTTTTTATTATTGAAAAGATGAAGTCTTCAGAGTTAGGGGAGGGAGGGTTGAGAAGAATAGGCTGAGTTCATTCTAGACATACTGCATTTTGGATACCTATCTATGTGTCCAGTCAGCATTTTCAGAAAATGTGTTGAAAACTGGGAAGAGGTTAGAACTAGAGACCTAGATTTGGAACAAGTAATAACTGAAGTCTTGAGAGGTGGTGAGATCACTGTGAAAATGGAAGTGGGGTCTTCCGTCATACAGGTCAGACCATAATCACTGAGCTAAAGCCATGGCCACTTGCTGAGTTTTGGCAAAGAGAGTGAGTGGGAAATTAGATGCAAGAGAACGCTGCTACTTTAGATTCACGGTGTTACACAGAGAATACCCATGGGTTTCTATGGGATGATAAAAGTGCTAAGATAAATGGACACTCAGAGAAGCAGTGCATGTGGAGAAGCTGCTGTGCCAAGCTCTCTGCCAGGGAAGAGGAAGAGTTATGAATTTTAAAACTGTTCCGGATGTTTTACATTTAAGATCTCATTTAGTCATCACTGTTGCTTATTTTGTCTAAGTCAGTTTCCTCATCTGTGATATGGAGATATAAATGACTAATTCATATAGTCATTGTGAGACTTAAGTAAAACAATGCATGCAAAGTACCGGAATGGTAGTAGTAGACATTAGTAAGTTGTAGCTATTGTATTACTAATGATTTTATTCCTGTATAATTGACACACATATTGAAAAGCAGAACTAGCAAACACTTGATAGTAATGATATGCAAACTGGGCTTCTTTAAAGAAGTGCTGGCTCTAGGGAGGTGCCCAAGGGACTGCTTCAAGGTTGGGGGAGTAGGTAGAGAGCTGGGCTCCTATTTCTCTGATAAGCCACAGAAAGCATGGTTTTATCTATTTTAGTTATCAGACATTAGCATGAAATCTTATTTCTATACAGGAATCAATGGAAAGGTGAGCCTTGCTCGAAATAAGCACAGACCTGAAGGCTCAGGGGAAGGAACAGTTAGCTATTGAACCCACAGAGCAGTGGCAAGAGAGGACTGCCACCAACCTGTGGCCTCTCTAGATGCCTCAGCAAGGAGGAAGCTAGGAAAATAAAAACCTGCCACACCCTCCTTTCATCCTCTTATCTCCTGGGGCTTCCTATTAGTGGAACCCAAGTGGATATAGCCTCCCTGGAGCCCAGAGCTGGTCGGGGGAGTTTGGATATCAGCTAGAGAGAGGAACACTGTGTCAAGATGTAGAGAAAATCCAAAGACTAGCCTAGCCTTAGAAAATGAGACGATGATGTTGAAATTTGTTTACTAAATTTTACTTTAAAATGAACCTAGCCCATGCCCAGAGCATCTCAAACATTTAATGAAACCTCCTCTCTGGCTTTGATGTTTTTGGACTGCTTTCTCTCAAATGACTACACAGACAGGCTCTGTCTCCCTGCTGCTGGGAGAGAATAAGTAAATCTCACACTGTGTACTTGGGATAAAGGAGGAGTTGCTCTTGTAAGCCTCTGGAGTGATAAACTGACCAGCAGCTGCTGCACATAGGATCACAGCCTGTCACACTGTCTTACTGTTAGGTGCCATGTCTCTGCAGTCCCTAAGACACAGCCCTTGACCTGTGGCATCTGGGAGGCTTCTCAGTATATGAGAGAATGTGAGCAAAGCCTGGAAGGCTAAGCAAGAGTTATCCAGTTGGATATGGAAATAGGAGAAGCAGCATTGGAGGACGCTATAGGAAGGAGGCTAGCTCATGCAGAGAAAAGCTCCCAACATGTTTGGAATGATATCATTGCTGCTGGAATGAATGTGAGGCCTGGGCAGGGGCCCAAGGGGGTTGCACAAACTGTGACATTCAGGGTTTCCCAAGAAACCTTTCTTAATAAAGACACATAGATTAGCACCTCTTGAGATGTTCAGTCTGTAGTTTGATAGAGGGAAAACTGACATCACGTTTAGCTGGAATTCCATCTGGCACATGTATCTGTATTTGGAAGTATACAGATTTTTTTTTTTTAAATACAGGGGAGGGAATATGACCAAACTGCTTCCCAAATAGGTGGTTCCTAGTCATGAAAATAATTCATGCAAGCCCAGAGGACAATAGATTCCAGAGTTCTAAGAAAGGAATTGATTCGAGGCTGGAAGGCCTCTGAGCCCTTTTCCACTACTGAGTAAAGACTGTAATCCCATTGGTGAGCCAGGGGGGTTGATGCTCCTGAACAGCTACTGTCCTATTTCAGAGCAAAGAGAAGCAAAGTATAAGAACTATATATATTTTTTCTTTTTTTTCTTTTTTTCTCCAAGTGAGAGGAGGGGAGATAGTGAGACAGACTCCCCCTGTATGCGCCCAGACCAGGATCTACCTGCAACCCCATCAGGGGCCGATATTTGGGAGGGGAAGAGAGAGAGAACGGGGAGGAGGCGGGGGTAAGGGAAGGAGAGGGAAGAAAATGGTCGCTTCTCTTGTGTGCCCTAACGGGTAATCAAACCCACTACATCCATACACCAGGTCAGTGCTCTATCCACTGAGGAAACTGGCCAGGGCCAAGAACAATACTTTTAATAGACTGTTTCCAGACACTTTTATAGACAATGAAGAAAATGTAAGAAAGGATTCTCTGGCCCAATGACACACACAGTGGGGTGGGGTGGGTGCGGTCAGGGGGTTAGGTAAGTAGTCTTGAGGGGCAGCTGTCAGCTGGCAAAGGCCTATGGAGCAATGGCTTCTGTTCATCTCGGTGTTGCCCCTTTATCTCCCCCTCCCCATCACAGCTGCTGCCACACCACCAAGCTACTGTGAAACACTCCTCCAGAATCACTGGCATGTGCAGAGGTTGGTTTCCTGTTAAGGTCAGTTCTGTAAGAGAAGAGTAAGAATCAAAGGACTTTGAAGGAAACACAGGGAATATTCCTTACCTCAGGAGGGGCCTGTTTCCTGCCCCATGTGGGTTTGAAGTGTGAGGAAGGGTAGGCACACAGCAGGACACAAAGCCATTAGCAGTTCTTCCTTCAGTGGGTGCCTTAGGTCTAAGACAACTTACAAAACAACTTCCTTTGGGCCAATGCAGATCATGATGTCACTCAGGTTTATTTTATCAAACTGGCTTCATGCCATGGTGATGCAAATAGTCCTTCGTACAAAAGTCAATGGTGTAGATGTTATTCCTCCATTTAACAGTGAGGAAAAGGAGACAGAACTTCAAGACCAAAGCTCATAACAACTCCACTGTTGCATTGACAGTACCAGGCAATTAATTCACAAAATAGTCACCTGCATTTAATATATATTACTTTCAATCACTGCTGCATTTTTTCAGTTAACTTAAACATATTAAAAAAATATGCAGTCTGTCAAACACAGTGTTTGGTGCTGAGGATTTGAAGATGAACAAGACAGAGTCCTTTTCTTCAGGGAACTCACTGTCTAAGGAAGGAGACAGACAAGTCAACAATAAATTAGAATGCTGCCATTAAATAGATTAGTTGTATATGCTGTTCTAAATATTTAAAATCTATATTTTAAAATTACAAAAGAAATGCAATATAAGTATGTAGAGCTGTGAGTGAGCATCATCTTCTTCCTCTCCCCCCACTCCTGATTCCTAAGCCTGCCAATTTCATTAGGCAGAGGTACCATTAGGATCAGGTTGGTGTATGATTTCTAGATTCTTCTCTGTATTTTGGTCAGAAAGAGATCATACATACTATTCTGCATCTTGGGTTTTTTTTGTTTTGTTTTCTTTTGTTTGCTTAATACATCAAGGACATAATTCCATGAAAACCTTTTCTTGAAATTAAAAAAAAAATTTTTTTACAGGGACAGAGGGAGAGTCAGAGAGAGGGATAGACAGGGACAGACAGACAGGAACGGAGAGAGGTGAGAAGCATCAATCATTAGTTTTTTGTTGCCGTCGCAACACCTTAGTTCAGTGGTTGTTAACTTGAGTTCTATCGAACCCTAGGGGTTCGATGAGTTGGTCTCAGGTGTTCGGAGAAGCCTCTGCCATGGAAGCCAGAATAAAGTAATACCATAATTTGTTCTGAGTTCATGCACTTTGTTGGTTTTGTTCTTTGAGCAAAGTGATGTTCATGCACGGCTCATTTTGTGCACCAGTAAAAAAACATATACCTATGTCTTGAATTTGGAAAAAAAATTCTATTTTATTTATCACTAAAGAAGGGTTCGGTGAATGCGCATATGAAACTGGTGGGTTCAGTACCTCAAAAAAGGTTAAGAACCATTGCCTTAGTTGTTCATTGATTGCTTTCTCACATGTTCCTTAACCACGGGCCTTCAGCAGATGGAGCAACCCCTTGCTGGAGCCAGTGACCTTGGGTCCAAGCTGACAAACTTTTGCTCAAGCCAGATGAACCTGCGCTCAAGCTGGTGAGCTCGGGGTCTCAAACCTGGGTCCTCTGCATCCCAGTCTGATGCTCTATCCACTGCGCCACTGCCTGGTCAGGCTCCATGCAAACTTTCAATATTTAATTATATATATGAGCCAGCTTTTATTTAGTCATGGTTCTATTCAAGAACTTGGTGCTGTTTCTAATTCGTGGCTATAGTCTGCAATGAATATCCTTGCTATATCTTTATGTATTTTTACTGGAAATTGTAAAAGATGTATTTTTATTATAATTTTAAAATTAATACATAGTATAATTAACATAGGCATGTGTACAACTTTATGAGTTTTAATGAGTATATAAATTCATGCAACCACCAAAACATCATCTAGTACATTTCTACCATTCTCTGAAATACTTTTTGTGCTGCCTTTTTACAGTCCGATCTCTCCCACTACATTTCCCTGGCAACCACTCATCTATTCTTTATCCCTATGAGCCTGCCTTTTTGAGAATGTCATATGAATGCAGTCATACAGTACGTACCCTTCTGATATTGTCTTCTTTTACTCAGTATTGTGCCATGTTGTTGTAAGTATCAATAGTTTATTTTTATCATTCAGTAGTACCCCATTGTGTGGGTGTTTATATACATTCATCTATTGAAGACTATTTGGGTGTTTCTCGTTTTGGATGATTATGAATAGATGGAACTGCTATAAACATTCATTGAATGAACATAAATGTTCTTTTCTGTAGGGTAAATACCTAGGAATAGGATGCTGGGTGAAATGAAACATGTATGTTTAACTTTATAAAAAATGTTAAACCAATTTCCACAGTGACTGGACCATCCATTTTATAGGACAATTAGTAATAAATGAGAGTTTAGAGTTAAGTTGTTTTACATTCTAGCTAGCACTTGATATTATTGGGGTTTTTTGGGGGGGGGCATGTAGTAATATCTCATATGGTTTTAATTAGCATTTCCCTAGTGGCGAATGATGTTGAATATTTTCTTGTGGGCTTATTTGCCATCTATATGTGTTTCTTCTTTGGTGAAGTGTCTCAAATCTTTTGTACATTTAAAATAATTGAGTTGTTTGTTTTCTTACTGTTGAAGTTTGAGAGTTTTTTTCTACATGCTGGATACAAGTTGTTTATCACACATGTTATTTGAAAATATTTTTCCCAGTTTGTAATTTGTATTTCTATTTTAAAAATATCTTTTATAGATTAAAATTTTGATAAAACATAATTTATCAATTTTTTTATGGATTACACTTTGGTGTCATAGGTTAATAACTCCAACACCATAAAAACTTTTCTCCCATATCCCAAAAACTTTATATTTTTATGTTTTACATGATCTGTTTTCAGTTAATTTTTGTATAACATGAGAGGTTTTAGTTCAGGATTTATTTTGTTTTTGCATATGAATGTCCAATTGTTCCAATACTGTTTCTTGATATGTTCTTGATTTAAACTGGTGTAACATCAGTAATAGCTTAATTGTTAAAAGAATGGGTTTTGAAACAAGTCTGACTAAATTTGAATCTCAGTTCTGTTACTAATTACCTCTGTGACAATGACCAAGAACTTAACCTCTCTTTGCCTTAGTCTCCTTTTCTTGTAAGATGAAGACAATCATAGTACCTATTTCACAAGATTGTTATAATGATTGAGTTATTATGTGTAACACATTTGGAGCAATGCCTGCTGTATAATAAGTGATGGATTAGGGTTAGCTTTTTTTGTAACTTTATAATTACTGTAGATATTGCAAGCATGTTCTGTAAATGCATTTATAAGAAAATGAAAACTATTGTGACCATTTGCTTTCCATATGTATTTCACTATTTGTATTTCTTTCTTGGTGAATTTATACTGATAATTGATTTACAGACTTTATTTATACCTTATACATATTAACTCTTTAAGTTTTACATATAGCAATATTTTTGTTCTATTTGGTTATTTTACCAATTATACAAGGTAATGGAGATGACAAGGTAGATGTTCCTGTTTACCTGCTGGCACTAGATATTACTACCCTCTCTGTTTTTTCCAATTCAATAGACCAGGCTGCTCAATACGTCGATCGCGATCTACTGGTCGATCATGAAGGAAGTGTGGGTAGATTGCATGACATTAAAAAGACATTTGTCTTTTGATTGGCATATAGGGTAGCCAATCTGACGTCTGAACATTTGACACCCTACGCATGTGCGTTAAACCGCGCTAACTTGTTCAGTTACATTGCTGCGTAGTTAGCCTTCAATTTATTTAAACTAAATACAACAAAGGGTATAAAAATGAGTGCCGTAGCTGGTCCGAGTAAGAAGCCTAAAACCTACCACTTTCATACAGAATGGGCGGGATTGTTTTCACTATGTAATATTCTAAGTGTGTTTGCCTCATCTGTCTGTGTGCCATTGCTATTCCAAAGAAGGGAAATGTGGAGCGGCTTTTTCGGACTGTTCATAAAAACAGCCTTTATGTGTACTTTATGTTTAGTGAAGCCCCACTGTGTGGACTTGCTGTCTACTCCCTTGAAATAAAAATTGACTTTCCTCCGAAAAGAGAGCTGAGAAGGAGAAAGGTGAAAGAATACACAATATTAAATAGTAATAATAGTAACTTAAATAATGATAATATAGAAGAAATAAATTTATGTTTTGCATTTTTATTGTAGGTAGATCATTTTGACTTAGTCATCTTATAAGTAGCTCCCAAGCTGAAAAAGTGTGGGCACCTCTACAATAGACAAATAATTCGATATTGTTTTAATTCATATTTTGGGATTTGGGTTATTTTATTATCTTATTGTATATTATAGTTAGGTCATATTCTTATTGGTGTACCAGTTAGTTTTTGCTGAGCAACAAGTCATCCCAAACCATAATGGTAAAACAGCAAACATTTACTATATCCTATAGTTTTGTAGCTCAGCTGAAACTTCCTTGGTCTAGCCTAAATTGTCTGATCTTTGTGGTCAGCTCATGGTTGCCTGGAGCTGGATGGTCTAGTATGGTTTACTTACATATTTCACAGTTGTTTCATTGGACCTCAGCTGGGATGGCTCATGTCTATTCCATACTGGAGGATACAGTTTCTCACCCTCCAACAGGTTATTGCAGGCTTTTCTCAGGGTGAGTTCAGGGTCCAATAGAACAGCAGGAAAGGGCAAGCCCAGTGGGAAAGCACTTTTAAAGCCACTGTTGTGTCAAATTTGCTAATGCTACCCTGGCTAGTTGGCTCAGTGATAGAGCATTGGCAGTGTGTGAATGTCCTGGGTTCAATTCCTGGTCCGAGCACACAGGAGAAGTGCTCATCTGCTTCTCCACCCCTACCCCTCTTGCTTTTCTCTCTCTCTTTCCCTCCTGCAGCCATTGCTCAATTGGAGCGAGTTGCCCCTGGGTGATGAGGATGGCTCCATGGCCTCTGCCTCAGGCACTAAGAAGAGCTCGGTTGCCGAGCAAGGGAGCATTGCCTCTAATGGGCTTGCCAGGTGGATCCGGATTGGGGTGAATGCAGGAATCTCTTTCTGCCTCCCCTCCTCTCACTGGATTAAACTAAATTGCTAATGCTTCATTGATAAAGGTTAACCCAATGGCCAAACCTAACTTCAAGGGTTAGAGAAGTAAAATCAATGTACTCAAAAAAAGACAATGCAAAATATTGTAACCATACCCCTCCAATCTATTGCAGTTGGTTATTTTTTGTTTCACCCCCTGTAAATTGCCACTGATTTATTGATTTATAGAATTTATTTTTATATTATACATATTAACTCTTCAAGTTTTATATAAAACAATATTTTCCCAATTGGCCATTTTATTCATTGATAAAATCTTTTGCTTACTCTGTAGAAGTTTGGGGGATTATTTATAGTGAAATCTGTCAGTGTTTTCCTTTATGGCTTTGAGTATATTCATGCCTTTGGGTGACTACACTGTAAGATCTTGAAGGTAAAAACCATATTTTATTTTTTCTTCACCCAGAGAATGCAGCATATAGACCAGTCTATAGTACTTATTAAGTAAACTATTATTGAGTGAATTAATTCACTGAAGACCAGTCTCTTTTTTTTTTTTTTGTGACAGAGACAGAGAGAGGGACAGATAGGGACAGAAAGAGAGGAAGGGAGATATGAGAAGCAGCAATTCTTTGTTGTGGCTTTGTTGCAGCTCCTTAGTTGTTCATTGATTGTTTTCTCATATGTGCCTTGACTGGGGAGCTACAGCAGTGTGAGTGACCCCTTGCTCAAGCCAGCGGCCTTGGGCTCATACCAGGGACCTTGAGCTTCAAGCCAGTGGCCTTTGGGCTCATACCAGTGACTTTGGGCTTCAAGCTAGCGGCCTTTGAGCTCAAGCCAGTGACCATGGGGTCATGTCTATAATCCCACACTTGAGCCAGCAATCCTGTGCTCGAGCCAGATGAGCTATGCTCAAGTTGGCAACCTCAGGGTTTTCAACCTGGGTCCTCTGCATTCCAGTCTGATGCTCTATCCACTGTGCCACTTGCCTGGTCAGGCTGAAGGCCAGTCTTAATTACTAACTCATTTATTTACATTTATTATTCATCAGTACTTATTGAAAACTATTAGATGCCAGGCACTGTGCTAATTATTAGAGATATAATAAGGAACAAAAGGAAAAATTGACTTCTCTTGCAGTGTTTAGAATGAAGCATAATGGGTAGTAATGGAACTTAGTATCAGTGAGACATGGGTTCAAATTCCATCTTTCTATTGTGGGACCTTGGGTATATTACTGAACATTTCTAATTTTCAGGGGTTTTAACCCATAAAATGAAAATATATGCCCCTTGTTTCACTATTAATATGAGAATTCAAGTGGACAACGTTGGAAAGCACCTACCTAGCATAGTATCTATTATGTAGTCTATATTATACAATGTTAGCTTTCTTCCCTACCTGGTCTAACCTGGGGTCTGCTAGGAAGGCTAGCCCCGTTCCTTTGTCACTTTCCTCTTAGTAACTGTCATGATCCTGACCTTCTTCCAATGTAGACTCATTTCTTTGGTTTGCTCTTATAATAGTTCTTAGTGGGTTGTTACTTTTTAAGCTATTTCTGTTTTCTGTACAAGCAAATCAATCAAATTGCTTTCCCTATTGGAAGCTAAAGATCAGGGCACTGGAAGTTAAATAACTGCTTAATTCTGTCTTGGAGGATCTAGATATTTGGTGTGGGAGTGGGTGTGCATATCTTTGGTCAGTATAAGGGCAGAGGAGGACTTGGCAGTTGACTGAATAAGGGGAAGAGCAGAGAAAGAGAAGGTGGCCTAGCTCCAAATACAGATTCCTCTGATACCTGGTAACATTGCTCGGCCCTGGAAGAACATGGTCCAATTAGAGGGCACCCCTCTCTCAGGTAAAATGGACAGCAAAGATGAGAAGACGATGCTGTGAGGCTGGGAGAACTTGTGAGCTGGGCAGACTTCACATCTGGGTATTCCCAAGCTGTCTGTCTTATGCCCTTTCAGCTTTGCTTGCCTCTCCTCAGTGTCTTCCCTCCCTTGCCTCAGTGGTTGTCAAGCTCCAGACCTCCCCAGAAACCAAACTGCCAGATTAATACACATTCCAAATTCCCTCACATTAATAATTTGTCCAATTATACTTCTACCCTGGAGTGATGGACAGGGCCCAGGAGAGAAGTCACCACTCAGAGGCTGGCTTTGCCACTACCCTTCGTGTGACCACTGACCAGTCTCTTTTCTGTGGCCTCAGTTTGCCCTTTATGAAGTATGAGGCTTGTCCTAGGCAATCTCTAAAAACCCTTCAGTTTAAACAGTCTTTCCTCCAGGCCAGTCTTACAGAATGGAGTATGCATTCAAGTGTGCATGTGTACTTTATGTTTAGTGAAGCCCCACTGTGTGGACTTACTGTCTACTCCCTTGAAATAAAAAGTTTCCTACCAACTGACTGAAACAAAGTCTAACTAGAATATGTGTTATTTATCCTGGATGGAAAATCTCTGGTGTCTAGAGGTGGGGAGAGTATGCCATTTCCTCCAGCAGGCAGACGGTCCTATTTGGCTTGGAGGCAGCGATGGGAAATGGGCATTATTCTTTGGTCAAACTGGCTTGGCACAGCTCTTGGGTGAGTTTGTTGTTAGAGACACGGTCTAGTCACATCATGGGTGACCTTGCCTTACTCCAAATCCCAGCTATACAATAATAACGTAGCAACTTCCTTTAGTTATTTCCAACCTTGTGCATTTTGGTATCTTCTTGTTAATTGCCTGATAGCTTCTTGAAAAGAAACTTGAGGGTGAAGTTATTGCTCAGACTTCCTACATACAGAGAAGGACCATGGAGAACAACCAGCACAAGATTAAAGTGTCGGAAGCACGCTGGGAACTGGATTTCTTTAGGAGAGACAAGAGGACAGAAAAAATGCTAAAAACACTTCAATGTAGGATCGACATATAGAAATGGCTCCAAGAGTTCTAAAGATCTAATAAAAATAAATTAATGCCCATTTTTGGATAGAATTAAGAGAGAACATTCTAGAAGGGAGTCCTGTTCAACACTTACTCATTTTCAAAATGCTGCTCAGTAGTACTTCTTAGGGGAATGTTTTTTTTCTGACTGTCTTCTCATATCCCTTTCTCTTTACCTGGGTAACTCCAACCTTCCTTCAGGCCAGACGTCACTTCCTTGGAGAAACTTACCTGATCTACAAACCCTTTTCCCACTTAACCAAGTCTGATTAAGTTCATCATTATGCTGTCCGACAGCACCTTGTAATTCTCTCTCACAGTACTCACTTGGTTCTAGTGTTGTATTTATTTATGTACTTAGTTTTGCATGTCTGTTTCTCACATTTGCCTGTAAGCTACATGAGGGTTGCAATAATATCTTTTTTATCATTGTTGTGTCTCCAGAGCCAAATACAGTACCTAGCACGTGGAGGTAGTCAATAAATTTGTTTAGTAAATGGGGGAATGGGCGCATAAATGACTTAGTGAGACTTTATTTTAGCTAAAAAGAATTTTATTTTTTTGGACAGCATAAACAAACAACTAAACTAAAATCCAAGTAATTCCACCAAATATTCTGGGAAATTTTGGGGTTGTCTTTGCTTCTTTGGCTCATACTTAGGGCTTTGATTCCAGAAAAACTTTTGGCTAAAACCTCTTTAGTTCATTGTCAAACCCTTGATTTCAAATATGCTCTTAGCCAAGATAGTATTCACTGGATTGTGCCCATTTTAAATATTTAAAGCTTAAAGATATCTACTCCTGTTATACAAGTAGGATAACCAAGAACACTCTTGGAAAATGTTAAAAATAATCAATACCAGACTTCCAAGAAACCATACAGAGAGTTGTTCTGCAGACCTTCGATCTTATTCTAAGTCCATACAGCACTACAATTCTCTGGTGATAAGGAACACAATGAATTAGCCTCGCTATGCAATAATTTAGTTTGCTTTTTCCTCTTAGCCTGCCAGCACATTGAAGAGCAGGAAGCTGGGTCCATCAGAACTTGACTATCTGCAGCAGTGCTGAAACTTGAACGTGGGAAGAGAGGGAATAAGCATGTTATGCTGCAGTGAAATGTATTCTCATTGATTTTTATATTTAACATTTCCTGTTTTTCTTCTGTGAATAAAGTAGTTAAAAGTGGTGATATTTGAGGTTTTATATGTTGTTATTTAAACAAAATTATTTTTTCCCCAAAGGAAAACAATGTGAAGCCAAACATAAAAAACGAATGAAAGCTGAGCAACCGGGTGGGAACGTATATGTGTGTTGGGGTGACTTGAATCTACTGTTGGTTTTACCTCCACCATTCTCAAAAACTTTCTAGAAAGTGAGAAATAACTCCTTGAAACACAGTTCAAAAAACGCAGCTTTGTTTCTAATTTTTTTGTGTGTATTTTAGTGAGAGGAGGGAAGGCAGAGACAGACTCTTGCATGTGCCCTGACTGGGATCCACCTGGAAAGCCCACTAGAGGGCAATACTCTGCCCATCTGGAGCCCTTGCTTTGTTGTAACTGGAGCCATTTTTTAGGGCCTGAGGCAGAGGCCATGAAGCCATCCTCAGCATCCAGGGCCAACTCGCTCCAGTCAAGCCATAGCTGCAAGGGGTAGGGGGAGGAGAAGAGAGAGAGAGAAGTGAGAGGGGGAGGGGGAAAGAAGCAGATGGGCACTTCTCCTGTGTGCCCTGACCAGGAATTGAACCTGAGACATCCACACGCTGGGCCGACATTCTACCACTGAGCCAACTGGTCAGGGCCTGTCTTTGATTTCTAATTTGATTTAGTTCTATTACATGGGTGGTGACTTAGGTCCACACCTATTAGTATTACTATTTTTAAAGAAAAATATTTTCATGTCTTAGTTAACAGGGCCATTATTCAAAGTGATAGGAAGCGTTTCCTTGTGAACACATTTTATGCAAACATTAAAAAGTATTTGCAAGATCTTTGCTAAGGAAAAATACTATCAATCTCTAAAACTTATAAGATGTAGGAAATTCTATATAGATCTTACTTTTACTTATATAGCAAACTCTTAGCCTTGTTGATAGGTGTGTAAATTGGACTCATTAATGAATTTGATCAGAATGCTTTAGCCTATCATTGTGTTGAAGCAACTCAACATGACTAGAGAGGAGAATGCTGTAATATAAGAAAAAGTGTTAGGCTCAGGGACTGATGCTGGTGTGATCCCAGATGGAATCTGTCTTTTGGCAATTATTCTTAGGAAAATGTCCCTAATAGAAGATTCCTTATGTGGCACCAGCTGTGCAATTGCTGTCACAGAACTCTTTTCAGAGCCCACAGGCAACAGCTCTACCCACTGCAATAGGGCCTCTATGCCTCTATTTTCTTTAAAAGGCTAAATTTAACCACCACCCTCCTTTCCTTTCACTTAAATTTTATTTAAACCCAGCTTTAAAAATTCTTTCCAACATTGTGGAATGACATCACATTTCCTATTATTAGTCCAAAAAAAGAGAAAAAGAGAAAATGCATTGTTTGGATGCAATCCAAGGAGATTTGGAGAGGATGTAGGGATAAATGGTGAGAGACATATATTTCTATGGCTCTGATTTTCTCCCAAACATGCCTTTTAAAGGGAAGGACAATAAAATTTACATTTTTACATTTAATTTTTACGTGTAAGTAATGTTCAAATGGTTTAAAAACCAGCACACCTATGTATACAATGAAAAGCCCTTCCTCCCATCACTGTCCTCTAACTACCCAGTTATCCCCTGATCGGTCAGCCTCGTTCTTAGCTTCATGTATTGCCTTCCAGACATTCTTTAGGCATATACAAAGAAGTACAAGTATGGATTCTTGTTTTAGGGAAACTAAGTTGATAATTTTTAATATCTGTCCCAGGAATCTGGTAAGAATTTCTTTTCATATCCAAAGCTCATATACAAAATCCTTTTGGTATTTTATTGTAAATGGCATTACAAATAACAGGATTCATTGTGGAAGAGGGTCTTCCAATAATTGGTATGCTAAATAAGGGTAATAGAGTGTTCTCAAATCCAGACTCTTGGATACACAATTTCCCTTTCTGTCACTGAAAGTAAAAGAAAAGAGGTGGGAGGAGCAACAGGGAAAAGAAACCGGATCAATACCTAGAAACAATGTACAGGTGAAGTGTGTTTGTCTTTACAAATCAACTACTCTTTCTATTATTTCCTAAAGTCATTAAATAAGCCATGGGCAGTGCCAATGCAGTTCAGTGAGTTCAGAGCAGATCCCTTGGTTTTGGCAAGTTACTCAACTGGCCCTAGATTTGGGGCTGGATGGAACCAGAGCTGAAAGAATTACAGTGTTTCCTTCCTCTGGCTGACTCCCTCTGGGAGCATGCCTGGAATGAGGGAAGGTAAGGGATGCGATAGAACTCACTCAAGGCCGGGCTGCCTGTGCATGTGCAAGGGGAGCTGTGTTCTTGTGTTGTTCTGAGCATCTGTGATTCTGCCATGTGTCCCAGCTCATTCTCTCTGGCAACATTTTTCTTATTGTAACCTCTGTCCCCTCTCAGGATCTTAAAGTTACCATTGAGGCTAAAGACAAAATGCATGCTTTTGGGTTAGGCTTGGAAATCCATTTTAGTCAAGATTTTCTTCCTCAATCCCATGTATTGAGTTAAGATTACAAGAAAAGAGAAAGAAGGAAGGAAAGAAAGAAAGAAGAAAGAAAGAAAGAAAGAAAGAAAGAAAGAAAGAAAGAAAGAAAGAAAGAAAAAAAGAAACTCCAGCTTTCACTTACATTAAGATTTAACTTTTAGAAATTCTTCTAATTAATCAGATTAATATGTATCTCCCAGAAGGATCACCCTCAAAACCTCACTGCATACATCAAACACGGACAATTACTATTAAAAACAAATCATGTGAGGACTTCATGGCAGGCACAATGCTTGGTATCAGTGGGCACTCAAAAAAGGTCTGGAAAATGAATGCTAGTCAGCCCCAAATGCCCCACGACCATTGATTACCTTTCCATCACACTTCGTAAAAGCTTAACATTTGTTTTTTCCCCCTATAAACCATCACTGGAGCCAGAGAACATCCTCCATCCCTGGTATTTCCACATTCAGTAAAAGGAGAGGATAGGCATAGATTCTATTTGTTCATCTTAGAAACTTTGGAAATCAAAACAGAAGAGGGGGGAGGAGAGAAATAAAAGGATTTTTTTATTTTTATGTTCTTTATCATTTATGAAATAAAGTTTGAAGGTATGGTAGAAATTTTTAAAATTGATTTTAGAGAGAGAAAAAGGGAGAGGGAGACAGAGAGAGAAACATCACATGTTGTTCTACTTATTCATGCCATCCATCATTGGTTGTTTATTGTATGTACCCTGACTGGGGATTGAACCTGCAACCTGGGCATGTTGTGATGATCTAATCAACTGAACTACCCAACCAGGGTCAGTAGGATTTTGATTTTACATTTGGGAAGGATTGAGGTTTGGCCATAGGTGTTCAAGAAACAAAATAAAAAGAGAATTGAAATAATGGTCATTGTTTACCCCATATACAACAAACACAAAGTTATATACTTTATCATATTTAATCTTCACAAGGATCCTGCAAAGATAGGTTTTTTAGCCTTGTTTAAAAATGACACAGATGAAGCTCAGAGGGAAATGCAGATTTTACTCACTCTTATCTTGTGGAATTTAATATGGAATTGGGCAATACTTAGATAATGATGAGAGTCTTAAAGTTAGCATTCAGTGTACAGGGGTGGGCAAAATAGGTTTATAGTTGTTCGTAAATATAATACAATATAATAATACAATAATTAATAAAAAATAACAAGAATAAATTCTATGTTTTCTGTAGTCACATTGTCAACCTACTTGTGTGTAGTTGATATATTTTATTATAATTTTTTATGTTTAATTTATTGGGGTGACACTGGTTAATGAAATTATGCAGGTCTCAGGTGCACAATTCTAAAACACATCATGTGTACACTGTACTGTATGTTCACCCACCCCACAGATATATTTCTTTAAAATACTTTATTATCATTTCAGTACTACATTATCATTAATTTACTAATAATTAGTGATAATTAATTATAATTAATAATGACAACAGTGCCATTATCATGAATTCATTTAACACGAGCATTGGCTGAATACGTCACTAATTTCTCAGGCACTCTAATGGGTAGAGATATATAGTGCACAGCTGTTTTTGGAGAATGGAGAGAAACTGACAGTCCACTGTAGCTGGGGTGCATAGTGGTGCAGGAGTGGTTAGTACAATTGAGGTGATGCCATGGTAAAGAGTTTTGGATCTTGTCCTATGGAAGATTGGCACCTGATCAGAGTAGCATTTTAGAAAGACTCCTCACATAGCTATTTTTAAACAAGGGTTTGTAAGCACTAGTTATCCTGTGAGGTCATGTTAACAACCTTCTTCATACATTATGCTTCTTCCTTCCTTTTAGGAACAGTGGATGGAGCCATGGACCTGATCCTGATCAATTCCCTACCTCTTGTGTCTGATGCTGAAACATCCCTCACCTGCATTGCCTCTGGGTGGCGCCCCCACGAGCCCCTCACCATAGGAAGAGACTTCGAAGCCTTAATGAACCAGCACCAGGATCCACTGGAAGTTACTCAAGATGTGACCAGAGAATGGGCTAAAAAAGTCGTTTGGAAGAGAGAAAAGGCTAGTAAAATCAACGGTGCTTACTTTTGTGAAGGGCGAGTGCGAGGAGAGGCAATAAAGATACGTACCATGAAGATGCGTCAACAAGGTAACCTGCCCTTTAGTTGTGGGCAGTGAGGTTACTTTGACACATACCTTTAGTTTTGGCAGCTGCTGCTCAGAGGCTGGGCATGAGCTGCCTGAGTGTAGCTTAAAGACTTTGTCTGCCTCTTTGCAAGCATTGTTATCTCTAGTACACTGAGCATTAGAGAGAAAAGAGACCATCCAGTCCAACTCCCTCACATTCTACCCATTCACTAGACATTGTTGCCTATTTCATAAGACAAAATAAAATATATATTCTAAGGTATCCTAGCCCTTATAGACATATGAACATATTAAATGTATGTAATATAAAAGTCACAGCAATGAAGACAACTAACTGTGCATTGCCAAACTGTTGGGTATTTTAAGCTTTCTCATGATTTTTTGATTATTATTATTTATTATTATTATTATTATAGCTTTCTCCTGAATATTCTTAATAGAAGCTTATGTTTTCAGGAAAAAATATGGTAGAAATTTAAAAAATATAAAGGGAAGCATTAATAAATAACTCAACCTAATGGGTTGTTGGCGTGTCAGTTATCTATGGCCACAGAATGTTGTGGCACACGATCACAGACCACAGAGCATGCAACAATAAGCATTTATTGCTAATGAGTTTAACAGTCAGCTGAGCTGCTTAGATGCCTCTGCTGATCTTGACTGGGTTTTCTCACAAGTATGGACGTTGCCTGGCTGTCAGCTTATTGGGCTGGCCTGATTGGGCCAACCTGACTGTTCCATGTTCATATTATCCTTTAGCAGGCTAACTAGGTGTGGTCTCATAGAGATGGCAATGGTGCAAGAGAGCAAGTGTAAACATTCGCGGCTTCTTGAAACCTAGTCTCAGTATTATTCATTCTCATGCTTGCCTCATTGTATTACCCAAAGCAAGTCAAATATCTGAGTCTTAATCAGAATGGGAGGGCAGAACCCAGTAAAATGGCAAAGATTTATGGACAGAGGGAGGAATGAACAACTGGGACCTTTTTCGTAGGCTGCCATTCTTGGAAAGATATCAGGGCTTACTTTTAAAAGTTGAGTACCGAAGCCCAGCACACAGAACACCAGAACTCTGAGAGAGGATGAGGAGAGCTTTCTGCAAGGGAGGAGTATTGCTCCTTGCTACTTCCTAACAAGGCAGTGAGGAGATGGAGGCTTTCTCCTCAAAAAAATTGGTTCAGTCTTAAGCTAAATCTTTAGAGCCGTTCACCAAACTGATGACAATTTGTAGGAGATGGTGTTGTAAATGCTCTTTAATGCTTTCGTTCTTCTCTAAGTCTTCCAGGCCTGCATAGGCAGGTAGATGTCTACCTTTCTAACAAGGTCCTAGGTAGCAAGGTGCTCCTGAGGGAAACTACACTCAAATAGCAAGGGTTTAGTAGGACCTTAGCTGGGGTCCACCTGACACCATTTCTTTGGATTTGCTAACGGTGGCAATTAAGAGTTGAAGGCAGCAATCTCATTTTAAGGTCAAAAGTGATAAAAAGAAATCATTATTCATTAAAAATAAAGGAAAAGTCTTCTTAGCAAAACTGTAATGTTCCCCTTTAGATGACACCGGGCCAAGTGGGAAAAGAGCGAGGTAGACATTCCCAGGAACGCAGCCCTCCGCGAGGGAAGAGGGGTGGAACAGAGGGATGTGAGGTGTGCCAAAGCTATCATGGCCGAGAGGTCACCTCTGTTATGTTCCACGGCTGTCATTTGTGATTTTACTTGTATAAAGAGTTATATCCTTCTGCTGATGTTTCCACATTCTGAATGAAAATCATCTGAGACCAGTGCCCCCATGGTTTCACAGGAATGAAATGTGGGATGCCACTGTGCCCTCTCTGGGATGTCCTGGGATTGTCCTTACCAGTGTATAAACAAGAACTTGTAGAGCGTGCTAAACTAGAACAATGGGAGTCAAAAACCAACTGTAATGTCCCCTCCAAACGAAGAGTCTAAGTTGGCACAGAGAAAGTGTAGAGTAAATTCAGTTAAATCAGGCAACCGCTGGCTTGGATAGTGAGAGACAGGTGAGAGAAGATGGTCTTTAGATTCATATTCACCTGAGGCTTAATTCTCTGTCCACCACTTACTAGCTGTGTGGGCTTAGGCTAGGTACTTAACCCCTGTAGGTGTCATTTTTCATCATCTGTGAAATGGGTATAATAATACTATACCTTCAAAATTGTCTTAAGTTTTAAATAAGATGGTATTTCTAAGAAGCCAGTACCCAGGAATACATTTGAAATAAGATATGATTTACACAATAGATGTGTTCCTAAAAAACTTGTGTAAAGTGAGACATTGTAATATGAGTTACATAGTAAGAACGATAGCATTTTATAAACTACCTTTTGTATAACACTTTCAGTGTTAACCTCTGTCCCTCATTCAGAACACTTGTTTTATAAAGTACAACAACTCCAACTGCAAACCTAAAAAGCAACCCAGGCACAGCATAGACGTGTGGGAGTGGAGGTCAGCCATAAGTGGGTTTAAGCCCAGCTCTGCAACTGCATGGTATGACTCAGGAGAAGTTACTTGATTGAAATCATACTTTCCTCATTTGGAAAAAAAAAAAGAATGAAGATTGAACCACGTACATTTGAGAATCAAATGAGATCACTAACCTATATGGCTTACAGTAAATGTTCAAATATCATCACTATTATAGTGCTTTGGAATAAGCAATATTTTAGTGGGACTCTGAATTTTCCTACTCAATTGTGGAGAATTTTAATATCACCTATTAACATAATTATGGAGGTTTATACAAAAACAGAAAGATAGGTAGTACTTTCTTGTATTTTAATAACACCCCAAGCTGTTGAATTGGTTCTGTCTCTTTTGCTGACCATGCAATGTCTGAAATATCATGCAAGGAAAGTGATATCCTTTAAAGCGAATCAGGAAACCCTCCAAAACCCTGTCTTCATGACATTATTAATTCCCTGGTAAAACATCATGGGAACTGAGAAGTGCCTGCCCAGGGACACAGCAGGATAGGATAAACATCAATATATTCCTGCTTGCTGCTGACTCGTGCATCTGGGGAGGAAGTGGAAAATCCATTTGAGGTGTGCCAAAACACGGCTTAAATTGGCTCACATACTCCAAATGGCCAACATGTTTTTTATCAATGGCATTATGCAAAAAAATCAAAGGCAGTTTATTCAAACCTTACTGGTGATTTCATTTGGGAATAGGGAGGCATATATAAAGTTTGAGGTATTTTCACATCCAAATCTGTTTCAGAGTGTTCCGTCAGAAGAAACAGGTTGTTTTTCTTTCTACAGTATTTTCATTTGAGAAATAGTTTTACTTTAAGAACATCCAACTTTCCACCCATGATTTGTGAGTTGAGAGAGGTGAGCCATTTTTATCTATATAACACAAATGAACACGTTCAAAGCATAAAGAAAGTAGGGAAATTTGAAACCAGATTCACTCATTTATTCTTTCATTCCACAAGTATTCTCAAGCCCCTATTTGTGCCGTACACAGGAGGTGCAATGATAACACTTCCCAAATACTTATGTGCCCTAGCAACTTCATATACATCCCCATATAAAAGTCTTTACCAAATGCAAAGCTAGTGAGGACTATTATGACCCCA
The DNA here is from genome assembly GCA_037038555.1 of Rhynchonycteris naso. NCBI lineage: Eukaryota > Metazoa > Chordata > Mammalia > Chiroptera > Emballonuridae > Rhynchonycteris > Rhynchonycteris naso. The sequence continues at coordinate 84,200,781 of CM072996.1, forward strand.
TGTTAATAGATGAGGCTTGTAGCTATTGTAACTTAGGTACATTTCCACACATGGTTCCCATTGTTGGACCTGGGATGGTTAATACAAGCCTGATCCCAGAGGCCAGGTCCTATGCACCACCTTGTGCTGCCTTTCAGTGAACCTGCCCTTCTGGACTGCTCAGCCTAGTAGGGGAGATACCTTAGGAGTGTGGTGCTGTAAATGGGGAAGAACAGCTATAACGGCACTTAACCTAGATTCCAGGGGTTTGGAAGGCCGCAGGGAAAAGTGACAGCTAAATAAAGACTGACAATTGAGTAGAGGTTGGTGAGACATAGAAGAAAGGAAGGAGCAGAAGAGCAAGGAGGAAGTTCATAGCTTAGGCACAAATGATCACACGGCCTGTGTGAAGAACCCTATATAGTTCAGGATGGCTGGAATTGAGAGCTCAGAATACAGGCCCGGCATGTGAGGAGTCTGAAGGTCTAGAGTTGTGGGACAGTGTAGAGCTCTTCACTCTGAGATTTGAGCCTTACCTTTCACACTTATTCAAGGTTAGGAGACCGTGGGTTAAGGGACTTGGTTGCCCTAAACTGTATTTCCCAAGTCAATAAACTGTGGGTATTTTGTTTCACAGCGCTTCTGTAGAATTATACAAGGTAAAAATGAACATAAAAATGCATTTTAAATCTTATTATTCCTAGTTCTTAACTATCCTTAAAGAAGGCAACTGAAATTTTTCTCATTTTTTTTTTTTAATCCATGAGAAACATATTTTTGTTTATAACTTTTGCTATCCTCTGTTTTCCTCTCCTGCCTGTAAGGAGTAACTGAACTGTGTTTTCTGTCAATTAATCAGCCCATCCAGTGATCCTGAGCAGCTCATCTCCTACCCTAGGCCTTGGCAATCTCATTGATAAAATGAGGCAGTACAACTTTGAAGCCTTTGGAGTAGTAACATTGTCTGACCTATAGGGGTCTGCAGCCAAGCCAACGGGCTCCAGTCCTGGCTCTCCCATGACCTTGCTGGGTGATCTTGGACCGGTCATGTGACCTCTCTCACCTAACCTCCTCATTTGTGAAATGAAGAGAATTGTAGTATCTAACTCACAGAAATATTATGAAAACTAAATATGAAATATGTGTGAAGTCCTTAGAACGTCTGGTAGTAGTAAGCACTATTAAAAGGTGCTTATTGTTTTTATGATCTAGTCATGTGACATAAATCTGTGTGCGTCACATAAAATCTGAGCTCCTGTGTCATTAGGAAGCCCACAGTCAACATTTAGCGGAGAATAATCAGTCTAGAGACATTAATGCCGGAGATGGCAGGCCTGTGACTGCACTCCTACCTAAGAAATGGGGAGCTTAAAGGGCACAAATTCTGAAATAATAGAGTCACAGACTAGGAAAAAAGAAAAGCTACTTTGGCATTGAGCATTGTGGGGAATCTTGGTTTCTTTTCAGAATTCAGTGCTGAATGGGAAGTCCCACAATCAGCTAAACAGTCTTCACAAAAAGGGGCAGAAAATATAAACAAACCACACAGAAAGGAACAACACCATGAAATGGTCAGAAACAATTATCACGGGAGCCCAGGAGCATGTCACAGAGAGCAAGAGCTCCACAGGGGAGGATGGCTAAATGGAGCCTCTGTCAGTGTGAGAGGGAGCCCCCCCACCCTCTGTCAGTGTGAGAGGGAGCCCCCCCACCCCACCCCCCCGCCAGCCCAGGCTCTGCCCGTTTGCCCGCCTGGTTGGTGCATTTCAGGCCTGTTGAAAAAGCTGCACACACATCCGTCTGTATTGCAGATGTCAGCACAGCAATGCTGCCCTTTATTTATATTTGGGAAGGATACTGACCTCTTTTAAGCATCTAGGGGCTGGGCATACCTCATTTAATATCCCTAACAACATTTTAAGGTAAATATTTTTACTTCCAAATTACAAACGAGGATCCCGTGATGTTCAGAGGTTAAGTAACTTGCTCAAAGAGGCCCAGTAAGTGGCAGACAGGAATCCCAAGGCCAGGATTGTCTTATCACAGGGTCACAGCACCCTTTGATCCAGAGCATTATCTCTCTGGGTTTGCCCATGTAACCATCTGCACCAAGGTGTTTATGTGGGAGTCCTGGCAGAGCATCGTGTCTGGGTCAGCAGAAAAAGAGAACAAGCAGACAAACTAAAGGCTGAATCCTGGGGTGGCTCAGAGGGCATCTCTGTTTTTACAGAGTAGTTCTCTGAGCATTTAATCAGCTTCCCAAGCCACCCATCCAAAAGCCCCTCCCTCTATAGGGATTCAGACTTTAGGTACAGGGTGCTTTGCCATTGATTTCTATTTTAGGTACATTCTAATCAGAGAATTTGTTCTATAGGATATTAATTCTTCATTATTTACAGAGATTGTATTTTGTGGGTTAATAGCGAGGCAATATGCTTCAAAATAACATGTATTCAGATAGCTGTGTATAGCAGTCCATGAGTAGCCAATAGGCTTTTAATTGTGTTGTTCAAATATGTATTTCTCCCTACTAGTTTTTGATTTGTTTGATTAATCAGTTTCTGAGTGTTTCTATAATGCTTGTGAATTTGTTACTTTGTTTAGTTCTGTCACTTTTTGTTTTGTGGGTTTTGAAGCTCTGTTGTTAGGCGTGTGTACAAATTCAGGATTATTTAATTCACCTGGTGGTTTCTTCTTTTTTGCATTATATAAAGACCAACTTTATCCCTAAAATTTTGTTTTGGCTTTAGAATAGATTTTTCTTCTGATATAAATATTGCAGTATCGGCTTTTTAAAATAATTAGTGCAGTACATATATTTTCTATCCCTTTATTCTCAATCTTATATGTCATTATGCTTAATATATAGTTCATAGAAGTGTGTATATTTACATATTATATATTTAGTTTATTCTGAGAATCTTTGTCTTTTCTCATATATCTGTACTGACTTATGCCATCTTATTCCATCTTTTCTATAAGTCATGTTTTTTCTTTGTGTGTTTTTTTCTTCTTTTATGTCTTCTCTTTACTTCCATTTTTACTGCCCTCCATATTTAGGAAAGTTATATATTCTGTTTCTCTCTTTTTACTGATTATCCTTACATTTTTATGTTGGCTTAATTTATTTGCCAATTATACCTCAGTAAAGTTGGAATTTAAAAAAATGGCTTCACTTTAAGCCTAGATATAATCCCCCTATTCTTGTAGTTGTGGTTCTCTGCAGATTATAATATAAATTGAAGGAATTCAGAAACTGTTGTAGCTTGGAGAATGTTAGATGATTTTGTTCACACATCTTGTCCCATAAATCAAGAAACTCAGGCAATGTTTTATTCCAAACTTAACATAGAGGCAGAAGTTTCCAAAATAATTTCATAAGCCAAATATACAATAACTTCTCCATTTTTCATCCCAGTACTCCAGTCCCATGTCTATGTCAGCTCATATAGTGGATGGGACAAAAGTTGGTTTACAGTTGTGACTATATGAAACACAGAGTTTATTCTTGCATTATTATTTATTAATCATTGTAGTCTTTTTTATACAAATACCTGCAAACACTCTATATAGATAACTAAAGGATACAAGGCAAAATATTAGATTCCATCATTGCCTTATTCTTCAATATTCCAGTATTCACACCGTTAATCATAAGTGCAGCATTGTACTGATTCCATTTGAGAAATGCTTGGGGCATTCTACAGCAATGAGAATTACTTGGAGCAACAGCAACTGAGAAAGACAAAGGAAAAAGCCATTTGGCAAATGTCTGGCCATTCATATTTTATTTCACTTTGAGGAAACTTCCTAGGGATTGGGGAAGGATTCAGATTCCTAGTTAACATAGTTTATAGTTAATAACAGGTTTTAGTTTGGTAATATATATTAATCAACACAAATTCTTCACCACCCAAGCTAGTTGCACAGAGAAAAATGTGCATATTATGTCATGTGTATATATTTATATTTTCACAGAGGAAATAACCATTCCTTTCATCAGTCTTCCAAACCTAACCTTAAGAGAGGTTAAAACCAATTAGCTACCACTGTTTTCCATATCATGAAAACCAGCTGACTGCCCAGTGCCAGTTCTCGTCTGAAGTTCAAAGTTCAGTTGCTCCTGGAGGACGTATATGAACTCATTTTCTCATTTGTTTTCTCTCTCTCTTTTAAAAGCTTCCTTCCTGCCAGCTACTTTAACTATGACGGTGGACAGAGGAGATAATGTGAACATATCTTTCAAAAAGGAGTTGATTAAAGAAGAAGATGCAGTGATTTACAAAAATGGTGAGTAGCTGTTTTGTTTCCAGTTAACACTGTTGTGAGACATCAGATAGCACAATCATATTGGGTCATTATCTTATTCCGTCCTGGGAGCAGATGTTTGGAATAAAGCTGCTATGATGCAAGCTAGTCAAGTTATGTGATAGAAGCTCTCTTAAGCAATGTGTTTGGTGACTTCATCAAGTAAATTACAGATTCATATACGTATAGGAATTTATCTGCATTGTACATTTATGAATGTGCAATGTGAATTATAAATGTATAAGAAACCCCATTGTGTTGTGGTCAGCGGGGTTCCAAATTCTGCCATGTAAAATGTTTGCTCGTTTGAATGCAAAGTTAAGAAATGACCAGAGTGAGCCTGGAAAGCCAACTGGCAATCATTCTAGGGGTCTTAACTGTGTGACCCTGATCTGTCTCTGTCCAACTATGGTTTGGCACCCCTTGGTGGCAGTTGCCTGATCCAGCTGAAATCTTGCTGGGGGCTATTCTGAGTTCTGTGGATGGATAGAACTTCCACTGTAGGAGTAGTTCTAGGTATCTTCTGTAATTGGTTAGTTGGCAGCATTACCTGATGTTCCCCATCCAGATGTTGCTGTTAGCCTCTCCCTGCAGAAGATAAGACTGTAGTCTACTCCCATCTTCTTGTGTTTGGTAGTAGGCCCCATAGACTGATAGGCTATCTGCTCGGTCACCTTTGCTGACTGTTGGGAGAACATGGAGCAATTGGACCTTTTCATTCTTCTCCTACATTCAACGTGTGGAGCACATTTTCTACAAGGTGATGGAAAGCTGGTCAATTAGGGGAGCCAGACAAGGATACTGGAGGGTTTGAGTGTGACCCTTTATTGTCTACACTTCTCCTTTTCTAGGCTCTTTCATCCATTCTGTGCCCCGGCACGAAGTACCCGACATCTTAGAAGTGCATCTGCCTCATGCTCAGCCTCAGGATGCTGGAGTGTACTCGGCCAGGTACATAGGAGGAAACCTCTTCACCTCGGCCTTCACCAGGCTGATAGTCCGGAGTAAGTGATGGAGAGGCTACCATCTGTGATGGTGTAGTTGTTAGGACTTTTAGTAATAAACTGATTCTGGCTATCGAAGCAAGAACCAGGAATTGGTTGGAAGTATACTAAATACTCTTAGAAAATTGATGGAAAAGCTGGCAAGCAACTTTTCAGAAAAGATAGGCTCCAGGGAGGATTTGGGGCTCAGTACTGGTGGGGAGGAGTGGACTTTCTCTCTAGGATGCTGCCTACCATTACCCTGACTTAGCGTTTTACTTCCAAGTTTTGAATTCCAACGATAAAAAATAAAATTGGTCTAACATATGTTAGATGTCTATTCATCTAGGCTCAGACCAACAAGGTATAGACAAGGGTGAAGCCACATACTATATAGTACAGGCACTAGGACCTCATGCTTGAATAGCAGCACCATTCTCATACAAAGGCAAAATCAGTGAGCTGGACAGTCTCCCCAATAGGTGTCCTATAGGGGGATGAGTTGGGCCTTCTGGTTTGGTCTAATACTTGGTTAAACATTAAGACTCCTGTAAATCCCACACTTTCCAGATCATTTAACTTTTAAATGTGACTTCTATTTTCAGGTTTGAAAAATGCAAGAGTTAAAACTAGTAAAAACTACCTTCCACCCCATTATAACTGTCAAAGTGGGGAGTAACCATCACCAGTAGTTTTTACAAAAAGTTGACCTGTATAAAGCAAAAACATTTTCCCTGAATTTCTCCAGCTATTCCAAATGTTCAGATATTAAATATGCAGGTTTCAGGTCAAGTATTTGGGATGCTTGGTCATTCCTCTAATGAGTGGGATCTCTAACACAGGAAGAGTATTTGTTTTGCTTTGCATTATATTCATTTGTTCATTTATTTATTCAGCAAATATGTGTTGATTATTACTACATCAGGCATTGTACTGATGTTGAGAATATAGATAATATATAGATAATAAGATGAACCACTGTCCGCTGGATAATTCCCAGTTAGAGCAGGTACATACATAAACAGATAAACAGATATTGCAATATGACAATAGAAGCATAAAGTGTGGTTCATCTAGTTTAGGCAGGTGAAATCCCCTTTTATTCCACTACACTCATGGAGAATCTGAATGGCAAGGACACAATGTATATTCATTTCTTAGATTGTTTCTCTTAAGTCTATATAGCACCATGTATCACGGTGCTCAGAGTCTTGGGTAAGTGGGTGGGTTTTCCAGCAGCATCAGAAACTTCAGATATTGATACATAGTAAAAAGTTTAGAGCTATTTAAAAATGACTTAGCATAGACTAGATATTAAAATTCACCTGTACTTTTAAGATAAAGCAAAAGACTTTAAGCACATGCTGATCTTCAGGTGGTTTGGTCTCTTTCTCAGACTGCTAGAAGCATGTGTTTATTCTCTTTTTCTCTTAGGAGTATTTCAATAAAACTGTTTAGTGTCATAGCTAATATCTAAAATCATTCTAAGACATTTGAGTTTGGGTATAATCATACCATTTAAAAGTATTTCCCCCCAGTATAACCTTTCTGATATTCATACATTCGTCCATTCCTCATAATTGTAGGGTGTCTCTCTCCAGAACGAACTGAAGCCTAGGAATAACCAGTGCTTAAAGCCTGTGTATTAAAAACCACACTGGTTATGTGTATGGAATTTCTTTTCAGTATAAATTCTCTCCCTGACAGTATTCCTCACAAGCACTAAGTTTATAGGATTTTTCTCTGTATGCTATGAATATGTGGTTTGTGGTTTCCTTTAACACAAACCATGAGGCTTTTGATGAAAATAAAATAAGAAAACCTAGTTGCACACTTGTTGCTTATTAAAAAAACCTCTTTTTCTGACTTTTCTACCCCTAAAAGATCATCTTGATTATTCTCTTGACCTCTATTCACTCCCCCTTACCAGGATGTGGTGTGGAGCTGGGACAGGTCTACAGATAGGCACAGGGCTAGAGACATATTTGATGTAGAAGGAAGCCTGTTTCCTTCTCCAGTGTGTGCTCTCATTGTTCTTCGCCATGTGCAAATAGCCTGTGGTCAGGCTCTTCAGAAATCAGTGGTTGTGCAAAATCATTTTTCCCTTTATATATTAAGGCATGTAAATATTAGCTTTTAGACATTTTGTAGTGTTATCTAGTAAGTGGAAGCCTGTAAGAAAAGGTCTGTGTTGACAGTCTCCCTGATTATTTTAGAGAAAATACTGATAACCAGGAGTTCTTGCCAAAGAAATTACAAGGTTACATCAGCTATAGGCACAGTTCCAAGCTTAACCATCATGAAACTAACATTCAGGGACAGTGATACTCAGAAGAAAAGTTAAATAAAATTCCTGACCACAAAAGGTCACCCCAACCCCTCTGGATTTTCCCTATATCAGAAGGTATCCATAGACCTAATAAACAATTGTTTTTTTAAATTTATTTTATTTTTATATTTTTAAGTGAGAGTAGGGGAGATACAGAGACAGACTCCTTCATGCCCCCTGACCAGGATCCACCTGGAAACCCCCAGCTAGAGTCCATGCTTTGCCCATCTGGGGCTGCTCCCAACTTAGCTATTTTTAGCACTTGAGGTGGAGGCTCCATGGAGCCATCCTCAGCGCCTGGGGCCAATGTGCTTGAATAAATCAAGCCATGGCTGTGGGAGAGGGAGAGAACAGAAGAGAGAAGGGGAAGTGGAGGGGAGGAGAAGCAGATAGTAACCTCTCCTGTGTGCCCTTACCCAGAATCGACTTCCACATGCCAAGTAGATGTTGTACTGCTGAGCCAACTGTCCAGGTCCCTAATTAACAATCTAAAGTCACCTAGTGCTGGAGAGAAGTAGCCAGGAAATATGAATCTAGAAGCATTTACTACTCTTGAATATCTTGTTTCACTTTTTATGTTTTCTCCCTGAAAAATGGGTGGATGCTACTAGTTTCTGTTTCTTTTTTGAACCATATCCCTTCTCCACATACTCTAGACAAGAGATTCTCAAGCTTTGGCTTGTATCTGAATCATCTGGAAGGCTTGTTAAGCATTGGTTGCTAGACGACTGCCAGCGTTTCTCATCAGGAGCTTATGGGTGGGGAATCTGAGATCTGCATGTCTAATAGTCTCTTGGATAATGGAGATACTACTGATTAAGGATTGCACTTGGAAACCACTGTGCCAGTCTTTAATCACACCTGCAGCCCCTTTTGGCCTTGCCTCCACCTGGAACACATTCTACAGTCCTGTCTTTTTTACTATTTAGGTGTTCCTGCAGATTCATCTCGTGTACCACCTCCCGTGGGAAGCCTTCCTTTTTGTCCTCTCCCATCTCCAATGCAGGATTAGGTGCTTTTTTTTTGTCCTTGTTTTTTATCATTATTTCCTGTTAACATATCTGTTTCCCACATTTGACTGTTAGATTTTTAAAAGTAGAGATTTTATTTTATTTATATTCACTCACTAGGGTCCACTGAAATGACTGACAGGTAGCGGGTTTGCTGTCAATGTGCTTTACTCACCACAGCCTTGTTTTCCTTAACAAAAGGATGTGAAGCTCAGAAGTGGGGCCCCGAATGTAACCGTGTCTGCACTGCCTGTGTGAACAGTGGTGTCTGCCATGAAGATACTGGGGAGTGCATCTGCCCCCCTGGGTTTATGGGGAGAACATGTGAGAAGGGTGAGTCAAGAGGACTTAATGAGTAAGTTGTGGATTTAAAAGGACGTCACTGGCTCTAGAATTTTATATCAGGACAGAGTTGGAAATGGAAGTTAAATGGTTTCCGGTTAGGCATACGTGTGAATGAAAAAAGACGCCTTTCCTAAAGGAAGGCTTTTTACTGTCAACTATTAGAAAGTACAACACAAACAAGTCTACAATGTCTATGATGTGAATGTCACTCCCTAAGTCTGTGCTGCACACACTTGTGTAACTGTGGGTTGTGGCTCTGATATCCTCTCTATGGGGAAGTTTCATTGTCTGTAAAATGGGCTTTCAGGATGTGTTCACTCTGCCGATGCCACAACTGAGATTGGATTATTTTTTATGTTCAGTGGTCTAGGAGAGACCCTTTAAAAGAAGAATTATGCATTTCAAAGGGTTGCATATTTGACTCTTAATCATCTTTTTCTTCCCTAAAGCTTGTGAACTGCACACATTTGGCAGAACTTGTAAAGAGAGGTGTAGTGGGCCGGAGGGATGCAAGTCCTATGTGTTCTGTCTCCCAGACCCGTATGGGTGTTCCTGCGCCACAGGCTGGAAGAGTCTGCAGTGCAATGAAGGTATGAAGTGCAATCACACCTCTGAACAGAAAATGTTCGAGCAGCTATAAAAAAGGGTTTGGCTTGTTGAAATCACAGTGTAGGCCATACTTGGATTACTCAATCAACTATCTGCTGCTGAGCTACAGGGTTTTGAATCACAGATGATTTCATCAAAAGTTAATTATGCTTTTGCATTGAGATCTGGACCTCATAGAAAGTGCTTCTCAGACACATCACCTGGGGATCCTGTTAAAACACAGATTCTGATTTCATGGGGCTGGACTGGGGCCTGCAGTTCTGCATTTCTAACAAGCTCTCACGTGGTGCTGATGCATTGGCATTCAGACCACATGTTAAGTTGGAAGGCCACAGACTTGTTTTTTTCAGTGCATCATAAACATCAGCACTTGCAGGTCAGATCCAGATAGGATTTGGTATCTGGAAATTGAGAAAGTTAAGATCTTATCTTCTCTGGACCTTGCTCGTGCAATACTAACTTCACCTCTCAAAGATTCTCTGTGCCCTTTCTAAAATACTTTCCCATTTGGTAAGGCCCAAAGGTGTGTGTTACCCATCTATTTTCCAGTATCTGTGTCACATACTGTGACACAGTAGCTGTAATCTCTAGCCAAATAGACCAGATCTTTTTTAATGAATATAAATGGAGTGAGTTAGAGCTGAAAGGGTTTTCAGTATTTACCTCACAAAATCAGCTTTTTCCACATCTGGCACTGTTGGAAGCTATGACGGGGGCCCCAGCAACCTGATAACAATGCCGTTAGGCAGAGCAGTTCAGTAGAAATATAAGCAAGACACATCTATAGTTGAATTTTTCTAGTAGCTACATTAAAAAAGTAAAATAGGTAAAATAATTTTAATATTTAACCCAATATATCAAAAATATCTTAATAAGTAATTAACAGAAAAATAATTTCTATTTTTACACTAAGTCTGAAATGAAACAATGAAAAGCCACAGCAGTGGAGAAATCCTATCTGATCTCAGAAATGTGCACCTTAGAGTAAAAGGTGCCTCCAGATGGGAGATGCTGTCTCCTTTAAAATATATATATATACACATATATCTTTTATAAAATAATATGAAATATTTTTAAAAAGTGCATATGTATATACTGCTAGGCATGGGAAGGGGTACATGTGTGTTAGAAGTCTAAAATATAAGCTTCATCAGCTTCACACTGAATGTGCCTCTCAGTCCAGGTTTGTAAAAGTTCATTTATTAACTCATCCCAGCCTGTGCCTGGTTCAAGAAATCACTAAAATTTTATAAACTGGAATATTCTAGTGTTCTCCCAATTCCTTTCTAGGACCTCCATTTATTTATGTGCTAGACCCATTGATATTGTCCCTTAGGTCACTGGAACTCGAATCATTTCTTTCTAATATTTTCCCTATCTGTATTCTTCAGAATGGATGTCATTGGCTCTTTCTTCTGTTTTCTCCACTTGTTGCTAAGTCCATGTAGTGATATTTTTATTTCAGTTGTCCAATTCTAGAATGTTTTTGGTTATTTTAATTTTTATTGAATTTATTGGAGTAACATTGATTAATAAAATTATATAGGTTTCAGGTGTATAATGCTGTAACACATCACCTATATGTTATATTGTGTGTTCATCAACCAAAGTCAAGTCTCCTTCTGCCACTATTTATCCACCCCTTTACCCTCTTCTGTGTCCCCCCACCTCACTTTCCCTCTGGTAATTACCGCACTGTTGTCTATGTCGGTAAGTTTTTTTTTTTTTCTTAATCCTTTTATCTTTTACACCCAGCCCTCTTCCTCCTTCCCATCCAAAAGCTGTTAGTCTGTTTTCTGTATCTATAAGTCTGTTTCTATTTTGTTTGTTTGTTTTGTTCATTAGATCCCACATACAAGTGAAATCATATAGTACTTGTCTTTTTCTAACTGGCTTAATGCTCTCCAGGTCCATTCATGCTGTCTCAAAAGGTAAGATTTTATTACTTATTACAGCCGAGTGGTATTCCATGTGTAACAGCTTTTTTATCCACTCATCTACTGATGGACACTTGGCAACTCCCAAATCTTATCAATTGTCAATAATGCTGCAGTGAACATAGAGTGCATATATTCTTTTTTTTTTTTTTTTTTTTTTGCTCTCCATTTAACATTTTTAATGAAAGTTGTACGTAAGATTACTTTATTCCTGCATCTTCTCAATGGTTTCCTCCTTGTATTTGCCCTTTTCCTTTCCTACTTGGCGAGATTTGGCTTTGCCTTCGAGGATCTTTTTGCGGTCTTTGTCCAGCTTTAGCCTTGTGATGACCACCTTGCTGGGGTGAATGCCCACGTGGACGGTTGTACCGTTCGCTTTCTCCCGCTGCACTCGTTCGATGTAGATGACATACTTCTTCCTGTAGACCTGGACTACTTTGCCAATTTGCTGCCCCTTGTAATGTCCTCGTACAACCTGAACCTCATCATCCTTTCGAATGGGCATCGACCGAACGTTGTACTTCTGTCTCAGCTCTTTGGAAAGAGGAGAAGACATAATCTTCCTGCGAACGTGGGAAGGAGCATTGAAATGTCTTTTGCGGTTCTTGCTTCGGTCAGAAGTCACAAAGGGATTAAACTTCATCTTGACCGCAACCGCTCCTACGATGGCCTCAGAAGGGAAGAGACCCACATGCTACTTCCGGTTCTCGAGTGCATATATTCTTATGAATTAGTGTTTCAAGTTTCTTCAGATAAATTCCCAGAAGTGGGATAGCTGAGTCATAAGGCAGTTCCATTTTTTGATTTTTTTGAGGTAACTCCATACTGTTTTCCACAGTGGCTGCACCAATCCACATTCCCACCAACAGTGTGTAAGGGTTTCTTCTTCTCCACATCCTCTTCGACTCTTGTTGTTTATTGATTTATTGATAACAGCCATTCTGATAAGTTTGAGGTGATATCTCATTGTGGTTTTAATTTGCATTTCTCTAATGGTTAGTGATGTTGAGCATTTTTCATATGTCTATTGGCCATCTGTATGTCTTCTACAGAAGTGTGTCTATTCAGGTCCTTTGCCAATTGTTTATTGAATTGGTTATTTATTTATTTATTTATTGGGTGTTGAGTTGTATAAGTTTTTTATATATTTTGGATATTAATCCCTTATTATGTTATCATTGGTAAATATGTTCTTCCATTCAGCAGGTCATCTTTTCATTGTTTTGATGGTTCCTTCTGCTGTACAAAAACATTTTAGTTTGATGTAGTACCATTTGTTTATTTTATTTTTTATTTCCCTTGCTGAAGGAGACATATCAGAAAAAAAATATTGCTTTAAGAAATATCAGAGACTTTACTGCCTATGCTTCCTTCTAGGATTTTTATGGTTTTGAGGCTTATATTTAAGTCTGTAGTATATTTGGAGTTTAGTCTTGTGTATGGTGTAACTTCTTTTTTTTTTTTTTTTTTTTTTTGCACATATCTGTCCTATTTCCTAGCACCATTTAATGAATGGACTGTCTTTACCTCATTGTATGTTCTTGAATCCTTTCTCAAATCTTAATTGACTATAAAGGAGTGGATTAATTTCTGGGCTCTCTATTCTGTTCCATTGATCTATGTGTCTATTTTTATGCCAATACCATGATGTTTCAATTACTATGGCCTTGTAGTATAGTTTGATATCAAGTAACTTGATTCCTCCAAATTTGTTCTTCTCAAGATTGCTGTGTCTACGCAGGATCTTTTGTGGTTCCATAGACATTTTAGGAATATTTGTTCTGTGAAACACACCATTGATATCTTGATAGGTTGCATTGAATCTATAGGTTGCTTTGGGTCATATGGACATTTTATATGATGTTAGATCCATGAGCACAGTATATGCTTCCATTTATTTGTATCTTTTTCAATTTTTTTCTTCAATGTCCTTTACTTTTCTGAGTATAGATTTTTTACTTCTTAGGTTAAATTTATTTCTAGTTTTTGTTATTGTTGATGCAATTGTAAATGAGATTATTTTCTTAATTTCCTTTTCTGATAGTTTATTATTGGTACATAGAAATGCAACTAATTTCTGGATGTTTATTTTGTATCTTGCTACTTTACTAAATTTATTTTTTAATTCTAGTAGTTTTTTTTGGTAGAATCTTTAGGGTTCTGTATATACAGTATCATATCATCTGGAAATTGACAGTTTTACTTCTTCCTTTCCACTTGGGTGCCTTTTATTTTTTCTTCTTGCCTGATTGTGCTGTCTGAGACCTCTAGCACTGTGTTGAAAAAGAGTGGTAAAAGCAGACATTCCTATCTTGTTTCCAGTCTCAAGGGAAACACTTTTAGTTTTTGCCCATTGACTATTGATACTGGATGTAGGTTTTCATATATGGCCTTTATTATGTTGGAAATACGTTCCCACTTTTTTGAGAGTTTTTATTATAAATTGGTGCTAAATTTTATCAAATATTTACTTCTTCTGCATCAATTAATATGATCTGGTAATTTTATTCTTCATTTTGTTTATATGGTGTATCACGTTTATTAATTAGCAGATATTGTACTAACCTTGAATCCCTAAAAAAAGCCAACTTGTTCATGGTGTATGATCATTTTAATGTATTGCTGGGTCCAGTTTGCTAACATTTTATGGAAGGTTTTAGCATCTAGGTTTATCAGGGCTATGGATGTATAATTTTCTTTCCTTATAGTGTCCTTACTTAGTTTTGGAATTAGGATAATGGCAGCCTCATAAAATGAGCTTGAGAGCCTTTCCTCTTGGGAAGTTTTTGGAATGTGTAGTTTACAAAAAATAGGTGTTAGTTTTTCTTTGAATGTTGCTAAAATTCACCTGTGAAGCCAACTGGTCCTGAACTTATGTATGTTGTAATTTTTTGATTACTGCTTCCATTTCACTCATTATAATCTGTCCAGATTCTCTGATTTTTTCTGATTTGGTTTTAGAAAATTTATGTTTATAAGAACTCATCCATTTTATCCAGATTGTCCAACTTGTTGGCATATAGATGTTTGTAACTTTTCTTTTCTTTTCTTTCTTTCTTTTTTATTTTTACAATCTTTTATATTTCCTTGGTGTCAGTTGTTAGTTCTCCTCTTTTTATTTCTGATTTTATTTATTTGGATCCTCTTTTTTTCCTTTTCTTAATGAGTCCAGTAGTTAAAGGTCTGTCAATTTTGTTTATTTTTTCAAAAAACAGCTTTGGTTTTATTGATTTTTTTTGTATTTTTTTAGACTCTATTTTATTTATTTATTCTCTGATCTTTATTATTTCCTTTCTTTTATTCACTTTGGGCTTTGTTTATTGTTCTTTTTCTAGTTCCTTTAAGTGTAGAATTAGATTGTTTGTTTGCATTTTTTCTTGTTTGCTTCTTTGTTTCTTCCTTTCTTTTTCTTTCTTAGTGACAGGAGGGGAGATAGTATGGAAGATTTCCACATAAGCCCCAACCAGGATCCACCTGTCAACCCCCATCTGGGGCCAATAGTTGAGCCAATTGAGCCACTGGCTGTGGAAGGAGAAGAGAAAGAGAAGAGTGAGAGAGAGGGAGAGAGAAGCAGATGGTTGCTTCTCTTGTGTGCTCTGTCTGGTAATTGAACCCAGAACGTTCGTATGCTGAGCTGATGTTCTATCCACTAAGCCAACTATCCAGGGTCTTTCTTGTTTCTTGATGTAGTCCCATAATGCTATGAATTTCCCTTTTAGGAATTCTCCTGTACTCTAGTGTCCCATGATTTTAGGGTTGTTTACTTCTCCTTTTCATTTATTTCAAGGTATCTTTTGATTGCTTTCTTGATTTCACTGTAAACTCATTATTTAGTAGCATATAATTTAGCTTTCATGGATTTGTTTTCAGGTTTTTTCTTGTGATTGATTTCTAGCTTCATACCATTATGGTCAGAGAAGATGCTTGATATGATTGCTTTTTCTTAAATTTATTGAGATTTGTTTTGTGTTCTAACATGTGGTCTATCCTAGAAAATCTTTCATGTGGACTTGAAAAAAATGCCACTTATTACTTGTTTTTCTATGTGGAAGATCTATCTATTGTGTCAATAAGGTGTTGAAATCTCCTACTATGACTGTATTACTATAGATCTCTCCCTTTATGTTCATCAAGATTATCTTTATATTTTTTGGTGCTCCTATTTTGGGCATATAAATGTTTATAAGGGTTATATCCTCCTGTTTGATTTAGCATTATGTAATGTCCTTTGCCTCTTATTATAGTTTTTGTTTTAAAGTCTATTTAATCAGATATTTGTATTTCTACCCCAGCTTTTTTACTTCCACTTTCATGAAATATCTTTTTTCATCCCTTCATTTTAGTGTGTGTGTATTTCATTCTGAAGTGAGTCTCTTGTAGACAGCATATATATGAGTCTTGTTTTCTTATCTATTCAGCTATCCTATACCTTTTGATTAGTGCATTTATGCCATTTACATTTAAAGTGATTATTGACAGGTGCATATTTATTGGCAGTTTGTTCTTTATAACATGGTCCTCTGCTTTTTTTGTTGTTGTTATTTGTTTATTTCTCCTTTTTAAAAAAGACCCTTTAACATTTTTTGTAATACTGGTTTGGTGGTGATGAACTCCATTAGCTTTTTCTTACCTGAGAAGCTCTTTATTTCTTTCAATTTTAAATGTCATCTTTTCTGGGTAAAGTAGTTTTGGTTGTGGGTCCTTGCTTTTCAGCACTTTAAATATTTCATGACAATCCTTCCTGACCTGAAGTGTTTCTGTTGAGAAATCAGCTGTCAGTATTTTGGGAGCTAATGTGTAGATAACTAAATTATCTTTCTCTTGCTGCTTTTAAGATTCTCTCTTTGTCCTTAACCTTTGCCATTTTAATTATACTGTGTCTTGATGTGAGCCTCTTTGGGTTCATCCTGTTTTATATTTTCTACACTTCTTAAACTTGTGTGTCTTTCTTTTTCACTGGGTTAGGAAAGATTTCCATCATTATTTCTTGAAATAGATTCTCAATTCTTTGCTTTTTCTCTTCTCTTATGATGTGGATGTTGTTATGCTTAATGTTGTCGTAAAGGTCCCTTAAACCAGTGGTTTTCAAGTATAAATCTTTGGATTGGTGCTGATCCACCAGAAATTTTGTAATAATCTGTAAAAGAGTTAACCATCCTCTCTTATGTATTTACACAAAATTTCTGGTGGACCAACACCTGTCTATGGATTGGCAGTTGGAAACCACTACCTTAAACTGTCCTTATTTTTAAATTTCTTTTTGCTGCTCTGATTGGGTATATTCTGCTACCTTGTCTTCCAAATCTCTGAATCCATCCTCTGTTTCATCCAAACTACTGTTTATTTCTTCTAGTGTATTCTTCATTTCAGATATTGTATTCTTTATTTCTGACTAGTTCTTTTTTATGGGTTCTCTCATTTTTTGCTTTTGCTGTCTCTTGTTGAAGTTCTCACTAAGTTCCTGGAGCATCCTTATGACCATTTTTTAAAAAATTCTATATCTGGTCATTGCTTGTCTCCATTTTTGTCCCTGGGTTATGTGGGCCCTACTGTTGTAATCAATCCTGACCACAGTGTACAAACTACTGTATAGGTGCTGATCACACTAAGAGAAATTTACCTGAGCAGTGTCATGCTACCTGCCAAGATTTTTCTCTGTATATGCCACCTGTGAAGCTAATTGGATCCTGCTCTAATGTCTGAATATGGCCATTCTGTGTTGGTTCTGGGACATCTTAGGAGAAACTCTAGTGCAGGTCAATATCAGATGCTGCCTGTAGCTGGCCCTGGGCAACATTTTTGGAGCTACAGGGTGATCCACAGTTTATGGCTACCTCTGCTAGTCCTGGGCATGCATTAGAAGGACCAAGCTGTGGATTAAGGCTGACTTTTATCAGCACCAAGCCCAGGGGCAGGTCAGTGGTCAGCAAAAGTCCCAGGGCACCCCAAGATCTATCTCTGCTTGCCTCCACCTACCAGCTGCCTGATAGTCTCAATCACTGAAAGAGCAGTACTTGAGCTGCACGAGGAAGGTTCTCAGTGAGTCACCAGATAGGGGCAGTAATGTTCACTGGATTGATACAGGTCAAATTCAGTGTCAACCCTGGGTTTGTGGCAACTTATCAAATGTCTTAGGTTATACCAAGTGTAATTGCCACCCACCAGATGCCTGCAGATCTTTGTGTTGGGAAAAGATCACAGGGAGTTGTCAGGTTGAGGCCAGTAGAGTTTACAGGGCTAAAGAGGCCAATATTTGGTTCTGTAAAGGGAGGGCCCTGTACCAGTGAGGCATGTGAGCAAAAATAGCCCCTGTTCTAGTGCCATACAACTCAACCTGTCAGAGATTCTTCCAGGAACCCAGTCTCAACAGGATGGGACTGCAGAGAGTCAGGTGGATGAGGCTAGTTGATCACTCATGAGTGGGAGTTGCTGGTCAGGCTTGGCAGTAGGTGAGAAGAGTGGCCCCTTCCTCAGAGCCACACAACTCAGTCTGCCCCAAGTTTTTCCCAGATCTCAGTAGGATGGGACCACCAAGAGCTGAGAGGATGTAGCCACGTGGAGCCTGGAAGAAGGGGGGGGGGAGAGCATTTCCTGTAAAGGAGAGGCATGAGTCAGGTTCAGGGGACAGTGATGGAAATGGCCACACCACTCAGTCACTGACACCCCCTGAGTCTTCTCTATACCATGGCTCAGGCAGCTAACTGCTCAGCAGAATGTGAGCTCTTCTGGGGTGGGGGACAGAGAGCCCAGAGTGTGGGACTACTGCATTCCCCCAGGCTGATATGATAAGTAGAGGAGTGCTCCACCCAAGAATGATGGTGTCCGTGGTGTGGTAAAGTAACTGAGCACCAGGATCCTGGTGGCTGTCTCTTCAGCTTTCTCCCCATAGCCACAAACCATCTTCCTCACAGGACTCCAGTCTGCTCCACCTTCCCTCCACCAGAGTCCAGGGTGAGTGGCTTCAAATGAGATTTTGTGCTTTGGTCCTTTAGGAAGGCACCTGTGCCTCTAACAGACTCCCATTTCTCCCTGGCAGATAAAACACTTGCTGATTTTCACAGCCAGATATTATGTGGGCATCTCCTTCTGGCTCTGGTGTTCTGGCTTGGGGAGCCTGGCATGGAGCTAAGACCCCACGCTCATCAGGGGAAAGCTTTGCAACTTAGATATCCCTCTAGATTTGAAATCACAGCCATTGCCCATGGGAGCAGGGCCAGCCCTCTTTGTGATTCTGCCCTTCCTACCAGTCTTGGTGTGGCTTATTCTATAAATCCTTGGTTATAACATCTATTCAGCTAACCTTTAATTGGTTATTTAGGTTGATTATTCTATATGTTAGCTGTAATTTCAGTTTGGTCCTAGGAGGAAGTGAGTGTAACATCTACCTAATTCACTGCCATTTTGGATCCTCTTTTGTGGTCACTTTCTTATAGTTTTTATTTCTCTGCTTAGAGCATTTATTCTTCCATTTGTTATGAGCATAGTTATTATGATTGCTTTAAATTTTTGTCTAGTATTTCTAACTTCTGGGTCATCAAGTTTGATCTTTGTTTATTTTCTTCTTATGTTGAGTGATTTGGAATTGTATCTTAAACATTGTGATTGCTACATTGTGGTGTCTCTGGAGTATAATGTATTTTTTTGAGGAATGTTGATTTTTGTTTTATTGTTTTAGCAAGAAATGAACTTGGTAGGACTAAAACTGAAAACTATAACTTCTACACATCAGCTCAACTTCAGTTCAGTTCCTTTATCCTTAGCTGAGCTGCTTTGAATCTACACTTAGCATGTGTGGTTCAAGGACCAGCCAAAGATTTTGAAACTGTTCTTTAACTCTCCCTTTCTAGATTTTCCTTCTCATTTTTCAGTGGCTGTGGTTGCCCTGACTCTGTCTTCTGGCTCTTTGGAGTTTAGTTTCCCTGCTAGGTATCAACTGTACCCCAAAACCATTAGACTAAAAGCTAAAAATGGGAAGCACACCAATTCCATCTTTCAAATTTCAGTTCCCCTTTAGAATCTCTTTGGTTCCCACCCCTCACTTTTCAGTGCTCAGATAGTTGTTTTTTTATATATAGTTGTTACTTATAAATATGTTGACCTAATAAGAACTTATTCAACTCTCCTGGAAGCAGAATTTCCCAACCCTTTAAGTTCCTGTTAATTCAGATAAATCATGCAGATAAATCACCTGGTACTTTAAATGAATCAGTGAGGTTGACTGTAGAGAAAAATAAAACTAGCCACCAACACTCAGAGTTTCTCCCTTCTGTTTCAGCACTGGTTTTTGATGTCTTTGTTTACAGCATGCCAGCCTGGGTATTACGGGCCAGACTGTAAGCTCAAGTGCAGTTGCACCAATGGGGAGACCTGTGATCGGTTCCAAGGATGCCTCTGCTCCCCAGGACGCCAAGGGCTCCAGTGTGAGAAAGAAGGTAAAGCAAGGTAACACTGTAGTCAGGACCTTGTTCAGCACGTCTGAACCAAGCTTTGCTGGTATCATTCCTGCCCGAGTAGTGCAAGATTCTCAAATGACTTCTGTTTCCATCCAGAAGTTGGAGAGAGTATATCCCAAGTCCTTAACAACAGCTTTCTGATTCTTTTCTGTGAACTCTTACATTGGCTCTTATTTCCTTTTCCACTAGAAATAAACCATGTGCTCTAACACATTATGTGATGACTGGCCAACTGAGGGCTTTGCCTATCTTTTTCTGCTCCCTTCTCTAGGACCAGCCTTTCCCCAGATATGCACAACAGGAAAATAACTACTTCTATAAAGAAAAATATGCAAAATAAAATGCTAAACAATTCTAGTTCAGAAATTACCATAGAGCAGAGGTTGGCAAACATGGTCCCACCAACTATAGCTTGTCTAATATTTTTTATGCATCTTTATTAAGATATAATTTTTATACCTTGAAGTTTATTCTTTTAAAGTATACAATTTCAGTAATTTTTAGTATATTTTTAGAGTTGTGCAATTCTTGCCAGAATCTAATTTTAGCATATTTCCATCATACCAAAAGAAATCTTGTACCTGTTAGCAGTTACATTTTTCCCTCCTTCCAGCCTCTGATGACTATTAACTTACTTTATGTATATACAAGTTTGCTTATTCTTGACAGCTCGTATACTGTAAATAAGATAATTCAATATGTGGTCTTTAGTGGCTGGCTTCTTTCACTTATCATACTGTTTTAATGTTGTAGCACATATCGGTGCTTCATTCCTTTGTATTGCTCTACCATCTGTTGTCACAAAGAAAATGTTATAGGAACACAACCACACCCATTTGTTTACAATATATGTGTATGGCTACTTTTACATAAGTTGAATAGTTACCACAGAGAACTTATAGTTTGCAAAGCTGAAAATATTGTCTAGTCCAGGGGTGCCCACACTTTTTCAGCTTGTGAGCTACTTATAAGATGACCAAGTCAAAATGATCTACCTACAATAAAAATGCAAAACATAAATTTATTTCTTCTATATTATCATTATTTAAGTTACTATTATTACTATTTAATATTGTGTATCCTTCTTTCACCTTTCTCCTTCTCAGCTCTCTTTTCGGAGGAAAGTCAACGTCATAATTTTTATGAACAGTCCGAAAAAGCCGCTCCACATTTCCCTTCTTTGGAATAGCAATGACACACAGACAGATGAGGCCAACGCACTTAGAATATGACATAGTGAAAAAAATGCCCTCCCATTCTGTAGGAAAGTGGTAGGTTTTAGGCTTATTACTCGGACCAGCTACGGCGCTCATTTTTATACCCTTTGTTGTATTTAGTTTGAATAAATAGAAGGCTAACTACGCAGCAATGTAACTGAACAAGTTAGCGTGGTTTAACACGCATGTGTAGGGTGTCAAAAGTTCAGAGGTCAGATTGGCTACCCTGTATGCCAATCAAAAGACAAATGTCTTTTTAATGTCATGCTATCTACCCACACTTCCTTTGCGATCGACCAGTAGATCGTGATCGACGTATTGAGCACCCCTGGCCTAGTCCTTTTCAGAAAAATTTGCTAAGTCCTGCCCAGAATATGCCTTTTAAAATTACAAGAAGCATATTTTCAAAATTAAAAGTAATGCACATGTATTACTTTTTCAATCAAATAAATAGAAATGTTATAGAAAGAAACACATACCCTGTGAAATCTACACTCAGAGTAGTAAGACGAGTATAGCCTTTTCTCTGAGTTTTCAAAATTATAACAAATATGGGGGAAATACCAAGTGTTGTTTTTTTCAAAGGCCTTAGCTTGTCAGTGTCATAGTTTCCCCAGTGTTTGGACTTTGTTACAGGGCAGGAATCTGGGAGGGCTTAGGAAGGGAAGGAAATGCTTTGGGGCTACTATAGTAATCAACTGAAAGCAGATAACTAATAAGCTTTACGATTTGCATTTTCTATTTTACTCCTTCCTTTCTGTTGTAAGGCTGATGCTGCAAAGGTGTGAGAAATCTCAGACCCAGGACCAGACCCTGCGCTTCCAGAGAGCAGTTCCCCTACCCTAACTAACACCATTCCACCCTCCACCTGTGTATCAACCTTCACCTCCATTCAGCTGCAGACGGTGCAAGGGGACCATGAAGGAGACAGATGGTTTAAAAGTGTCAAAACACTTAAAAATTCCTACATGAATAACTACTTAAGCTAAAAAAATTTTGATAAAATTTTTAAGCACAATCTCTCCAAGTCCACAGATATATTTAGGCCTTACTTTTGTGGTCATAGACCCTTTTCTACTCCACACACTTTGCCTGTTTCATTCTAGGCCTGCAAAATAAGATATCAAGATAAACTATCACTATCGGCCCCACCTTTTCCCACCACTGATACAGAACAGCATGTCAGTAACTACTGCTCTTCATCTCCAAGTAAAGAATGTACTGGACTGTTTTCAACCATGTTTCACCTTTAGTTACAAATGATCGAAGGTTCTCTAAGATCCTATAGTTCAGAATAAAATTGTTGAATCTTAGAATTATTCATTGTCTGCTTTGCAAATATTGGACAAGAAATCCTGTATCTTTGTTGCAATCAGAGGTATTTTTTCTTCTCTCAATATTAGAAGTAACCTTTTTTATTTGACTATTAACTATAAATTGATTTGGGAGTTATACACCACTTTATTTCTTAGATATAAATCTGACTATTACTAATTATCTGCCACGTACAGACTTCCAAATCAATGAGATATCTCTTATATATCAATACCAATGATCGTGTTTGTTGATCAGCAGTATCATGGGGTTGTTCGCTGACTGGAAGAACTAATTTTTCTTTTCACTTTTGTTCATGTAAAAATTCTTTAACAAGCAAGAAAGGAGATGTAAAATAAGGGCAGGGGAGATGTGGGCTCAATGACCGCTTTAAATTTCTTTTTATTTTATTCATTTTAGAGAGGAGACACAAAGTGAGAGAGAGAAAGAGAGAAAGGGGGGAGGAGCTGGAGGCATCAACTCCCATGTGTGGCTTAGCCAGACCAGTGCAGTGGTTTTGAACTGGCAACCTCAGTGTTCCCAGGTCGACGCTTTATCCACTGCACCACCACAGGTCAGGCTCAATGACCACTTTAGTAATAAGATAGTACATCCTGGGTCCACTGTGGTACACAGTGCTATGGTGGACAGTATGGACTCAATTCAAAAAGATTTGATCTTGAAGCTGGGCTCTGAGCATCCCTCTCGGCATCTATAAAATGGAGACCACAATAGGACCCATCTCACAAGCCTATCATGTGATGCTAAAACAATATATTTGGAAAGTTTTTTTCCAGGAGTAACCTGATAAATGACCCCACTTTCACTCTTACTACCTCTGCTGTGTTAAAGATTAGATTTCACAGTTCTGTTTTCTTCACTCACTCAGGCATGCCAAGGAAGACCCCAAAGTTAGAGGATTTGCCAGATAACATAGAGGTAAACAGTGGTAAATTTAACCCCATCTGCAAAGCATCTGGCTGGCCACTACCTGCTAATGAAGAAATGACCCTGGTGAAGCCAGATGGGACAGTGCTCCATGTAAGAGTTATTCTATTTTTCTTTGGTGGGTTTTTTTTAGTGAGAGGAGGGGAGATAGACTCCTGCATGCGCCCCGACTGGGATCCACATGGCAACCCCTGTCTTGGCTGATGCTTGAATCAACCAAGCTATTTTTAATACTTAAGACTGATGCTCAGACCAATTGAGTCACTGGTTGCAGGAGGGTAAGAGGGAGAAAAAGGGTAAGGAGGGGAAGAGAAGCTGATGGTCACTTCTCTTCTGTGCCCTGACTGAGAATTGATCCCGGGACATCCACATACTGGACTGATGCTCTATCCACTGAGAAAACTGGTCAGGGCTATAAGAGTTATTCTTAATCTGCCTTCCTGACATTATTAGATGCTTTCAGTGCAGTAATGAACCAGCCTAAGGCTAGATTCCACTTAGGAATTTCATCGTCCTAGTCTATGATGTTGTTAGCTTTGTTGCTAGATAGACATGTTCTTATATTTGCAGTTCAAAAACCATGATCCACAGACTTCCTTAAGTTTGATTGCATTCCTTGGGTCTCTCTACTCCTTTCCCTGACCCTTGTTTCTGGTGTTCACCATTGGTTAAGGCTATGACAGCATTCTTCTTTGCTGGAAAGGACTAAGCTACTTTTTCTACTACATTTCCCTTCTCTCTCTTCCATTATCCCAAATTTCTCTGTGTCACAAATGATCCCCAAGAGGTTGGTATATTTTCTTATCTAAAGATTTTTAAACAGTTTGCTTACCTGTCTCTCAAAGCTGACTGAAAGTCAACCTGACAGGTAGGCAGATCCCCGTGACCTCTTGGGGGCAGGATATGTATGTATGTAGAACATGCCAATACCAATGTCCACACATCAGATGTTCCTGATTCTGCTCAAACAACCCAATAGGTAATAGAAACCAATTGAAAGTTCCCAAAATCTTGTTGGCTTTTCCACAAGTTAAGGGAAGCAATAGCTGCCATGCAGTGAAGGCCAACCAATCTGTAGCCAGCTTCTTATGTAACATTACTTGTCCCCTTTTTGCAGAAGTGGAAACTAGCTGGGTGTAGTTAAGTAACTAAGGAATTGTTCATAAGTGGCAGAGCTGATATGTGAAATCAGGGGCATTGTGTCTTCAGAACCCTGGCTTTTCCCTCAACACCACTCTTGACAGCCCCTCAAACACTTTAGAAAGCCATCGTATGCTCTCACCCAGCTCTCTGTATTAGACCAGAAAGGAACAAATTGCTTGTAACTATTTACCCCTCACTCCCAAACACACAAACACAACAGCAGGATCTGCAAGGGCATCAATCCAATATAAACTTTCAGGACTACTACAATAGCTTTGGAAAAAAGCCAATGATTATACAAGAATTGCATTGAACTTAATCTCTCCTCAAAACTTCTTATTAAACAATGAGATGGGGTCAGTGTTATGAACCTTTGTGTTTATGCCTCCCTACAAGCTTTTACTTTATTTTTTTGTATTTGACCTTTCCAGCCAAAAGACTTTAACCGCACGAGTCACCTCTCAGTGGCCACCTTCACCATTCCCCGAGTCCTCCCCCCTGACTCAGGAGTCTGGGTCTGCAGTGTGAACACCGTGGCAGGGATGGTGGAAAAGCCTTTCAACATTTCTGTGAAAGGTAAGCTCCATTTTCCAGAGGAAGAGCTTGGGTCCTTGATACACTTTGTTTATGTATCACTGGGTGCCGCTTCTAGATAGAAATGTTATATGACCACTAAAATGTCTTCTGGATATTTTCTAGGGTACTAAGCCTTTAAACATTTTTTATGTGCATAAAAATGGAAAAGAAGGATTAAGAATACAATTTTGGAGTCACATCACCCTGGGTTTGATTTTTGTCCCTTACAGCTAGTAACGTTGTGTGTGGGCCTGGGCAAAAGAATTTCACTCCTTTGAGCCTTTGTTTATTTGGAAGTGAAGCTTAGTTTATCTACCTCTCAGAGTGATTGTGAAGATTTATTAGGTATATAAAACACTTGGAATTCTGTCTGGTACATGTCTGGCCATATTTATATTTCATATTAAGTTTCATCATTGTCGTCATTTCCTATTCATTACCATAGAGAATAATTTGGAAAATTTTTACTTTGAGGATTACTCACTTAGGTTGAAGCACAGGGTATGCTGTATAATTAACATGAATGATTTTTTCCCCCCACATACTCAGTGTTGTATTTTTCCTGCTATTAATTTGTATTTCAAAATTCAAATGAATCTATATGGATGTATGTACATTTGTGGCTTGAGGAGAAGAAATAAAGTGAAGGTCAATCCAAGCTAGCTTGGCTGGTGCACGTAGGGGCAGCAAGGGATTTTACGTTGGAAGTAACATATGAATTCATTTAGACAAAAACGCCTAGCAGCTCTTGGTCTATATCCTTGGAAAGGCAGTGAGCTACTGCCTCACATACTTCATCTTATTTATTCTTTATTAGAAACTTAAGCAATAGATATTGTTTTCACTCTACCAGTCAGAAAACAGGTTCAGACAGTTTAGTTAACTGGTCTAAGGTAGTACATCAGATAAGCAACAAATCTCAATTTTTAATCTGGATTTCCTAGCTCCAAACCCTGTACCACTTTGCTGAGTCTCTTGTATTACTGATGAGGCAGGATGACCAAGGTTGATTTCTATTTGACCCACTTCATTATTTGACTAGGGATCTTTGGGAGAACTGAGAGGTGATTTCTATAAATGAAATGAATGTAAATACTTAGAACATAACCTGATAAAAAAAGTATAATCATAACAGTAACATAAATAGAGACTCACAGATTTGGAGTCTTCACCCTGAAAAACCATGTCAACCACCTAAGAATCCTCAAGGTTTTTTGGATTACTGGAAAAACAAACTCAGATCAATTTTATTCAGAATATTCACATTATATTAAAATAATCTCTTACATCTGGAATGTTCTTGGGAGAAAGAAAACAATATAGAGACAAAGCAAATTATAATATTTTTTAAACTTCTTGGAATGTTTGTTTTCCATGGAAAATAAAAACAAACCCTGTTGCTAACATTCAGGATAATCTTTTATTTTTAAAATGGAAGACACAGCACATGACATCAACGCAGAGAGGCATCTCTAGTTCTAGGTTACTGAGGCTTTTCACTGTCGTATTCACTAATATTCATGAAATGGAAATACACATTAGGCAAATTAATCTGTTTCATTAATGGTACTATTAAAAATAGATATTAGGCTTTATTATTAGAGTACAAATTGGTATGATGACTTTGGAAAACTGGCAATATATACTAAAGCTAATCATATACTTGCCCTATGACTTAGCAATTTAACTCTGAGATATATGCTCAAAAGAAATGAGTGTGTATGTTTAAAACAGACATCTTCAAGGATGTTCAGAGCAGTTTTATTCATAATAGCCCCAAACCAAGTTAACTCAACTATTATAAGAGATATTAGAAGGGATAAATATTAGAAGATATTGGAAGGGATAAATATTAGAAGGGATAAATATATGGTAGTACATTCATAAGTATTGCTTTGCTAGGGCTGCTGTTACATGGTACCACAGAGAGGGAGCTAAAACAGCAGAAATTGATTTCTAGCAGTTCTGGAGCCTGAAGACCGAGATCAAGGTGCCCACAGAGTTGGTTTCTTCTGCGGTCTCTCACTTAGGCTTGTGGATGGTCTTCTCCCTCTGTCTTCATAAGGTCTTCCCCATGTACGTGTGTGTATCCTAATTTAATCTCCTTATGAGGACAACAGTCATTTTGATTAGGAACTGCTCTAATAATCTCATTTGAACTTAATCACCTCCGTAAAGACACTGTCTCTAAATACAGTTACCTTCTAAGGTATTGAGGGTTAAGACCTCAGCATATTAATTTAGGGGGAATGCAATTCAGCCATAACATCATACAATGGAAAACTAAACAGCAAAAAAAAAAAAAAAAAAAAAAAAAAAAAAAAAATCAATTCCGGCCACACTATGGATAAATTTCATAGACACAATAATGAGCAAAAGAAAGTACATGTTTTATGAATCCATTTATATAATGGTAAAGAACAGGCAAAGCTAATATATGGTAACAGAACTCATTATAATAGTTCCTTATTGACTAGGAGGGAACATATGGTGCTGGTGCTTTTAGTGGGGGCTGGAAATGTTCTCTGTCTCAACCTGGATAAGAGTTTCATGAGTGTATAAATAAGTAAAGTTCCTTGAGCTAAAAACACTTAAGATTTTTGCACTTTAAAATATGTATATATCACCCTGACCAGTTTTCTCAGTGGACAGAGTGTTGGCTCAGCTTGTAGACATCTGAGGTTTGATCCCTGGTCAGGGCACACATGAGAAAAGACCATCTGCTTCTCTTCCCCTCCCTCTCCCTCTTCTCTCTCTCTTCTCCTCTCTCAGCCAGTGGCTTAATTGATTGGAGCATCATCAACCTTGGGCACTGAGGATAGCTCAGTTGGTCTGAGTGCAGCCTCAGGTGCTTAAGATAGTTTAGTTCATTCAAACATTGGTTCCAGACAGGAGTTGACAGGTGGATTCCAGTAGGGGTGGATGTGGAAGTCTGTCTCTCCAACTCCCCTCTTCCACTTAAAAAAAAGTTATATATATATATATATATATATATATATATATATATATATATGAAGAATTGAAAGACAAAAACAAAATGGTAAATTACTAAGAGGAAGTGTTTTGGAGCATTTCTTTTTACCTTTGTAATATTCTTTCACAAGAGACTAGCACCAATAGTTATAATAAAATATACATTTTGATGATTTAAACAAACAGTTGTCCTGAGTGACCATACAAGGAAAACATAGTTTAATGAATTCACTCACTTTTTTCAGATGCTGACTTCAGAAACTGACCTAAGGAAATGTGTATCTAGACCAGTGGTTCTTAACCTGGGTTCTATCGAACCCTAGGGGTTCGATGAGTCAGTCTCAGGGGTTCGGAGAAGCCTCTGCCGCGGAGGCCAGAATAAAGTAATACCGTAATCTGTTGTGAGTTCATGCACTTTGTTGGTTTTGTTCTTTGAGCAAGGTGATGTTCATGCACGGCTCATTTTGTGCACCAGTAAAAAAACATATACCTATGTCTTGAATTTGGAAAAAAAATCTTATTTTATTTATCACTAAAGAAGGGTTCGGTGAATGGCATAAAAACTGGTGGGTTCGGTACCTCAAAAAAGGTTAAGAACCACTGATCTAGACCTACCTGACTTAACACTGGCACAGTCTGCCTCCAGGGCGTACTGCTTGATTAAGCTTCTTACTGGCTTTATTATCCTGACCTCAGGCAACTTTTACTACTCAGTCTCTATTTAGTCAATAGAATTTACTAAAAGACTATAATGTTCTATGCTACAAGGACAAAAAAGAAAAAGCTTCCGCCATTATGGAGCTTTCATTCCCATAGAGAGACATAATCAATGAACAAATAAGTGAGTGAAATGTCTGGTTTGCTAAAACGCTGAGTGCCCTGGAGAAGATTAAAGCAGAAATGGGGGTAGAGAATGCTGGGGCAGGGCTGGAGGGGTGACTCATTTTAAATGGGGTAGTCATGCTTCCTGAGAGGATGATATTGAGCAAAGACTTAAAGGTCATTCTTATGGATGCTGAGTCAAAATGTTAGGACAGAGAGATAAAGTAAAATTATTGAACATTTTAATGTCTCCTAAAATCTGAAAGAGTCTACAATATAAAATACACTCTTGTGAAATAAAAGCCCCCAACAATTAAGCATGTCGAAGAAGGTCAGGCTATTGGAACTACAGAGCTCACTGGAAATTCAGTTGGCAAATAATTATTCAGCACCTGGTGAACAAACCTCGTCTTTGCCTTAACGGAGTGGAGAGTCTACTGCAGTGTTCTACAGCCATTTTATTATTAGCCAGTAAGCAGCCCTTTTAGAAATTTTATTACAAAACTCCGCTTCCATCACCTTAAAAAGTTAACTTTACAGATGTACTGTGGCTCTGTGGGAGGCTGCAAACCATTGTAATAGTTAAGAACTATTCCTAAGAACCAATTTTCACCTCCTTGGCAGGGTGCTATTGTTCCTTCTGACAATACATGGTCTTTAAGGTGGAGAGATTATTCTGAGTTATCCAGATAAACTCTATACTCACATGAGTCCTTAAAAGCAAAGAATCTTCCCTGGCTCTAATCAGAAAGATATGTTACAATGGAAGAAGGGTCAGAGAGATGCAACTTGATGACTTTGAAGATGAAGGAAGGAATGCACGTAGTTTCTAGAAGGCAGAAAGAACAACAACAAAAAATCCTCCCATAGAAACTGCAGAAAGAAACACACCCCACTAACACTTAGCCCAGTGAGACCCATGCCTAGTTTCTGACCTTCAGAACTGTAAAATTATTATTTTTAGCTCCCCGCACCCTCCAAAAAGAGAAAGAGAGAGAACACATAGTTTAGTGGGAAGACCAATATCAAATAATCACAGAAAGTCACGAAGAATAATAAACTCTGAAAATTACAATGAAGCAAAAGTATAAGTTCTTTGAGAGCCTAGCTGAGCTTCTAGGATAGCTCTTGTGAAGAAGTCACATTGGAGGCAAGAGTTGAATGGTGGGTAAGAGTAAATTGGAGAACAGTGGAAGTTGGAGCATTCCTTCTCTGAGAATGACATCTACACAGAATCCAAGACAAAAAGGACCATGGTGTATTGTTAGTTGGATGAATTGAAAGCTGGTCCATGGGACTGGAGGGTGCTGGGTAAGGGGAAGAGGAGGTTGGATGGAGGCAGGGGCTCACTCCTGCAAGGCCTCAGGTCATGGTACACATTTTAGATTTTATTCTAAATGTAATAGAAATCCATTGCAAGGTCTTGAGCACAGGAGTACTCATATTTTAATAAAGCACTTTGACTGTGATAATGGATTGGAGAGGCAAGAGTTAAGCAGGGAGACCATGGAGCAGGTGACTACATTGACTCTCAAGGGGAGTTGTTGGAACTGTAAAGGCACTCAACTAAGAACAATAATAAAACCCAAATCTAAGAACTAATCTGTTGGCTGACATTCTGTTTAGTTCTTCCAAAGCCCTTGAATGCCCCAAACGTGATTGACATTGGACATAACTTTGCTGTTATCAACATCAGCTCTGAACCTTACTTTGGGGATGGACCAATCAAATCCAAGAAGCTTCTCTACAAACCTGTCAATCATTACGAGGCATGGCGGCACATTCAAGGTAAGGTTTGGACAGGAAAAGCTCCATTAAGCTGGAGGTGTGGAACCAGGGAAAAATGTTTCCCCAAATACAGATATCCCTCTTCTTGTCTCGGCCCACTACCCCATGGTGGTGGTTATAGCAGAGGATTTCATTTCAGAGTATTCAAGCTAGAGCGTGGGGCCCTCTGAGTTCTGGAGGCCAACTTTCTGAAATTCGGGGGGTACTATGGAACAGAGAACAGCCCACATCAGGAGTTACTATCTATATCAATATTTCTTTTTCAGGCTTTGCTGGCTCTGCAACCCTGTTTTTAATTCCTCCATCTTGGTTGGTCTCAGTGAAAAACACATATTTATGCTATAAATATGATAACAGGAAATTCCAGGGTCTGCTGGAAAGACAAAGAGACCTAATCTGCTTCAATTTGAGGGATGATTGTTGCTACTATATTGAGTTGTTTTTGTTTTTTCATTTGAATCTTGCCCTGTCCTGGAGGCCCATAACCCACAGAGATTTTGATAGAAATTTGGGCCTGAAAAGTTTAAGTTGGGGCAGACTGGAATGAAGTAGGGGGTGGGGATGTATGCGCAAGGAGCACATGCTCCTCCCCTAACTTCCTGAAAGAAAAAATAATTATACAAAAGGTGATCAAATGTCTAAAATTCATGAAAATAGCTTAATTGATTTGTTAAATTCATTTCGAAACACAAATTAGAGTTTAGTTTGTTGCATGATGATGTAAAATCACAATTTAAAAAAAGAAACACTGGGCGTTGTCTACTGACAGTGCTGCTTTAATTTTGCCATCCTGTAGAGGACCTGCTGTATCACATTGTGGCAGCACCTCCACACCCCGTTACTGTATTCTCGCTATGTCTGTGACTCCCTGAAAATAGCCCTTTATCCTCTGTATGTAGATAATTATAGAAGTTACAAAAAAGGAGAAGAAGGCCCTGGCTGGTTGGCTCAATGGTAGTGTGCCAACCCAGCATGTACAAGTCCCAGGTTTGATTCACGGTCAGGGCACACAGAATTAACCATCTGTTCCCCTCCCCTTTCCCCTCCCACTTCTCTCTCTCTCTTTCTGTCCCACAGCCATGGCTCAACTGATTTGAATGTGTTGACCCTGGGTGCTGAGGATGGGTCTGTGAAGCCTCTGCTTCAGAGGCTAAAAATAGCTCGGTTGTGAGCATGGTCCTAGATGGGCAG
This sequence comes from Rhynchonycteris naso, assembly GCA_037038555.1. Lineage (NCBI taxonomy): Eukaryota > Metazoa > Chordata > Mammalia > Chiroptera > Emballonuridae > Rhynchonycteris > Rhynchonycteris naso. The sequence goes on from CM072996.1 coordinate 84,232,706, forward strand.
AGCATCAGCCCCCAGACAGGGTCACCGGGTACATCCTGTTCGGGGTGCAAGTGGGAGTCTATCTCCCCTCCTCTCACTTAAATTTTAAAAAAAAGGAAAAGAAAAGGAGGGTTTTGGGTTTAATAATACTAACTGGCCTGGGTATGTCAAACCAAGTCATGGTACCATTACCTAGCTCTGTACATGCTATATATAGTAGGCATAGCTGAAATTCAAAACCCCAGCGACGTAAAGCTGATGTGTGAGGGTTACTGTTTCCATCAATGGCTAGGTCTTATTAAAAAATATGGTGATAATAATTCATAGTTTCTTTTTACAAGTAGAAACCCACAAAATGACCTTCTGAGGATTCTTAAACACAGTCCACTTTTTCTTACTGACTTGGAATTTATCATATGGTGAGGCAAAAATCTACCTTTGCAGGATCTGTGGTAAAGGAAGCTGGCTAAACCCCATAGCAAAGGAGAGAAACAGCATGTATCATTTGTTAATGAGATCTGTTTTCTTTTTCCTTCCTTCCTTCCTTCCTTCCTTCCTTCCTTCCTTCCTTCCTTCCTTCCTTCCTTCCTTCCTTCCTTCCTTTCTTTCTTTCTTTCTTTCAAGTGAGAGGAGGGGAGGCAGAGAAATAGATGCCTGCATGTGCCCTGACCGGGATCTACCCGGCAACCCGTCTAAGGCTGATGCTCAAATCAACCAACTGTCCTCAGTGCCTGCCCGCTAGAACTAATCATGCCACTGGCTGTGGGAGGGGAAGAGGAAGAGGGAGGAAGAGAGAAGCAGATTATTGCTTCTCTTATGAGCCCTGACCAGAATCAAACCTGGAATGTCCATACACTGGGCTGGCGCTGTATCCACTGAGCCAGCGGCCAGGGCTGAGATCTGCTTTCAAGTTCTCCAGAGCCCTTCCTTTGTAATGATGTGACCAGCCCAACTTCATTTTTCTGTCATTGTGAGCACACCCTCAGAGCTTTCCCCTCTTGGTAGCTCACTTGCCATCACTGTATGTACTTGAACACAGTAGAAATTAAGTTACTTTATATACAGTGTGTCCGTAAAGTCATGGTGCACTTTTGGCCGGTGACTATTATTCTAAAGTGATATTTTTACCCCTTAGTCATATTGGTAGTCTATATAGTTGAAGATTTGTGTGATTTTTCTCTACAAATGAAGAGAATAGAGCAGAAATGATTAGGTGACACAGAGATACTTACATTAATGTATATACATCGTAACCTGGAAACTTCCTTTAAAAAGCCTTATTTTCCTCATATTAGGAATGATGAAGCCCTGAAGATGAAATTGCCTCTCTAACACATTATATTTTTAAAAAATCAAACATTAGTTCACATTGCAATAACAACATTCCAGTTTAGAGAATGTAAAAGAATGCCAACCTAAGTTTCCTGGACTTTCCCTCTTCCCAGTGACAAATGAGATTGTTACACTCAACTATTTGGAACCTCGAACAGAATACGAGCTCTGCGTGCAGCTGGTCCGGCGTGGAGAGGGCGGGGAAGGGCATCCTGGACCTGTGAGACGGTTCACAACAGCGTCTATCGGTCAGTTGAAGCAAATAGCATTTATTCATGAGCCGGGTGGGAGGGGGAGGAAGGGGAAAGAGGAAGGAAGACCAGGAAGGGTGGTGGTGGGTGAGTGGGTGGGTGGGGATGGAGATGGAAGCAGATCGCTTTTGAATGGGTGGGAAAGTGACAGGAAGGGTAGCAACTTGGAGCCAAACTGTTCTGTTCCTTTATTTGGACTGCGCTCTGCTCTCTGTCCCTGGGGGAGGGGTCTGCGGCAGTCCATGAGGACTGAGAAGGAAGCAGATGAGCCTTCAGGAAGGTAGGGACATCCCTTAGGAGTTGGAATGTACTCAGTAGCAACTGTACTGAGCCTTGGCTGCCGAGTTGTACCAAGAGTTTCCTGTTTCCATCTTAAGGGCCCAGACCAACCTCTTGCCATATACCTACTTCAGAATTCCCAGTTTGTTTGTTTTAAAACATAATTTTTAATTTTTTCAAAGTAATCCATGCACGTAGTGAAAACATCAAATAAGACGAAAGGTTTTTATCTAAAGAATAGCGGCCCCTGCTCCACCCCTGCACCTTCCAGTCCTGTGTCCTCTAGGCAGCCACTTTTATCTCCTTAAGCTGCTTCTTATAGTATATACCTCTGTGTTTCTAAATCAATAGTCCTCAAACATCGGTGTTCAGCAGAACCAGCTGGAGAGCTTGTTAAAACAGATTTTTTGGGCCCTGCCCCGAGTTTCCGACTCTGATCCCATAGGTTGGGGATAGGGAGTGAAGCTCAAGAATTTGCATTTCTAAAAAGTTCGCAAGTGATACTGGTCCTGGGTCCACAGTATCTAAGTAATACTTGTAGCAATATTTCTTGATTAATCAATGTTAGTTGCTGCCTATTGGCCTCACATTGTGCTAACTGAAGAATCCTTAAGCCTGAGGCTCCAGCTTTCTGCTGCCCAGGTGCCCTCCTCTGCAACATTGGAGCGACCTCTTGTGAGGTTCTCTTTTCTAGTTGGACTGTGTATAATAGTCTGTTACTGTCTCCTGGCCAGTGCTTTATACTCTCAAGTACACATGTACAGTGTGTCCATAAATTCATGGTGCACTTTTGACCGTGTGACCAGTCAAAAGTGCACCATGACTTTACCGACACACTGTATTTAATTCATATGCCTGAAAGGGTAAGAATGATCATCTTTCCCATTTTGTAGACTGAAAAGAGTGGTTGATAACTTGCCCATAGTGATGCATTTGATGCTGCATCATACTAGATATTCAGACTTAATTTTTTTCCCAAATCATTATTATTATTATCTAGGAGCCCAAAGGCATCCTTTCTTTATCCCTCTTGATAAAATTTTCTATTTTTTAGTCCATCTATGAAAGGCAGAAGGCTATGGAGTGGTTTAGTGAGAAACTAGGAAGAACACCTAGCTCTCCTGCAGGACTGTGCTGCACTAACAAGAGACCTCCCACGTCACACACCTCACCAAGTTTTCATTTGACCAACCACATCCTTAAAGAACCAAACTGAACTCAAGATCTACTCTGGTGCTTGTAGAAGCATTGCATGAGTAAGAAGTGGCTTCCTGGGAACCTACCAGATAGTGAATACTAGTAGGTTCTCAGGAATAAAGGGATCTCTCTGACATAATCAAGGAGGTCCTCGGTATGCGGTCAGGTTGATGCTTCAGAACTCCACACTCACAGCTAGCATGCATTGAAAAATCTCTTGAAATATTTCATGGGTTGATGGGAAGGGAATTCTTGAAGGTTCTTCTTTTCTCATCATTTCAATTTTGCTGATGCTTGTGTTTTAATTCATCTGGCAGTTGCACTATTTATACTTGTGTTGATTGAGTGGCAAAGGCCATGGAGGCCAGACAGGGAGGAAAAAGAGCACATTCAGAACACATGGTAGAAAGAGGGCAGGGAGGGAGGGGTGAAGGGCAAGTCGTGTTTCTGAAGGAAAGGAAAAAGGAAGTGACCATCCATTGAGTTACTCCCCTGTACCGGGTGTAGGCTTAGAAGGTTTGCATGTGTGTCCCAAAACATCTAACTTCTGTTCTGCTTAGTGATTAGAAACCTATCTTTTGGAACTTGACTTTCAAGATGAGCAAAAGAAGCTGACATCACTTCTCTCAGTGTGCAAATGTTGTAGAGAAAGGACTGATAAGAGCTTTAGCATGATGCCAGGAAAACTGCAGGACCACTTGCTGGTTCTCCCTAGTCTTAGAGCACCCAGCTGGAAGTGAGAGCCACTCTCCCAGGGATGAAAACAGACCCATCCACTCATTTCTCACCAACAGAGCAGTCTTTCTCAAAATTTTTATTTATTTATTTAAGTGGGATGAGGGGAGATAGACAAATTCCAGTATGCTCCCCAACCAGGATCTCCCTGGCCACCCTCATTTTGGGCCGATACTAGGACCAACCAAGCTATCCTCAGTGCCTGGGACTGATGTTCAAACTGATTGACCCACTGGCTGTGAGAAAGAAAGAGAGAGAGAAAGGGGAGAGGGACAGGAAGAGAACCAGATGGTTGCTTCTCATGTGTGCCTTCTCTGGGGATCGAACCCAGACATCTAAATGGCAGGCCAAGGCTCTATCTACTGAGCCAACCAGCCAGAGCCTATTTTATTTTTTTCCATTATCTCTCCCTAAGGAGATTTTAGATATTTATCTCCTTAGGGAAAATGCCTCCCCTGTCATGCATTTTAATACCACGAATCTGTTTATAGTGTATTGTGGCCTTTCATAAACCATTGAAATAATCTAAAATTTTCTCACAAACTAAGAATCCATTTTTGCCCCTTATGGGCAATAATGTCCCTGCTGAGAATACATGAGTTAGAGGATCTCTATTTTATGTTTTGAAAATACTTTATATCTGGAATTTAAAATCAATTTACTGCTATTCACTGAAAATGCACAGATTTCCTTTCTGTCCACTGACACAAGACAAGACATTTTAGAAAGAAAGAAAGAAAGAGAGAGAGAGAGAGAGAGAGAGAGAGGAAGGAAGAGAGGGGGAGGGGCAGGTCATGATACTAGAGCATCCAGCACATTCTAAGCATTTTCATCTCAATTATCTTATTTATTCCTCCTGAGTCTGGAAGATGGGCATTTTCATCTTATGTTACATGTGAACTTGAAGAGGTTGTGAAATTTCCCAAGGCCACAAGACTACCATGTTCTTGTCTCTTTACTTTTAAAACCCATATTGTTTCCATTCTGTTACCTCTCTAGTAGCCCAAGTTCTTGTGAGTTATGGCCAGGCAGCACATGCTGGGAGCCATTTATGGGGTCAGAGCCAACTAGGCCTGGCCCTGCTGCCACAGCTGTTATCATGTTTAAAGTTCTCCAGGTTCAGGGGAAGTAATCCCTAAATTGCTTTAAAATGTGTTGCTCAAAATGCTAAGAGAAACTCACCTACAAACCCACAAACTTGGCAAATACACTGTTTTCATTTCTATCAGTTTCCTTCCTATTCATTGACCAATTGAAGAAATGACTTTTACCAAGTTGCAATGAGAGTTTTTTTATCTCATGCATTATAAATATTTGTATGGATTTTCCATATTTTTCCCAATTATCTATTTTAATCCATTGGATAGCTATATCATAATTTATGAAGGCATTTTCCTATTTTGAACATTTTGATTTCTTCCAACATTTTGCTATTATAAATAATGTTATAATGAGCATCTTTATTCACATGGGTTTTCTCTTCTTTTAGATGATTTACTGTTTGTCAGATTATAGGGCTAAAGTATGTATAATTTCTAGGGCTCTTGAAAAATATTCTCAAGTTGTTCTCTGAAGGTTTGTGTTTCTGTATTACAATTACCCAAACCACAGATTAGAATTGTTTTCAAGGTTTGCTATTTTGGTAGGAAAAAGGTATTGCATGGTCGCTAGACTGTATTTGTTTGATAGTTTGTGAAACTATGTATTATTCTAGGATCCATGGTTATTCTGTAAAGCTACCCTTTGGGGCTGTTTGTTACCTTCACCCTGTATAAAAATAATGATCTTTCTGGTTTCCCCCAGGTCTCCCTCCTCCAAGGGGTCTAAGTCTCCTCCCGAAAAGTCAGACCACTCTAAATTTGACCTGGCAACCAATATTTTCAAGCTCAGAAGATGACTTTTATGTTGAAGTTGAGAGGAAGTCTGTGCAAATGAAAAGTGATCAGCAGAATATTAAAGTTCCAGGCAACTTGACATCAGTGCTGCTTAACAATTTACACCCCAGGGAGCAGTACATAGTTCGAGCCAGAGTTAATACCAAGGCCCAGGGGGAATGGAGTGAAGACCTCACTGCTTGGACCCTTAGTGACAGTAAGTGGCTCCTACTGCCCCCTTCTCTCCTGAATGACTTTTGACTGCTGTCATTGGGACTTAGCTGCCATTACTGTTTCTTAGAAATCATAAAAGCCAGTTATTTGTGAATAGAAGCTAATCAGTGCCCTGCAATGTATAAGGAAGATCTGTGTAGATGGATTTGCAGTAATTCAGGGAGGGCTGTGCTAAAATTTACCTTTCCTTGGTATAGAGTGATTTATTAAATGAACGAATAACATGAATAAGATTTTCTAAGGCTCATTTAATGTGTTATAGGACAGTTTTCAGGATTATCATGCATCTATATGTACACAGATGCCAATTAGTTATAAATGGGTCTTCCTTAATCATAAAAGCTTTGCTTGAAAAATATTCTTAACAGACAATTCTTGCAGTTATAATATATATTTGAGAGTAAGAATACAAAAGTCTTTTCAAAATATTTTGCAATTTAGGCTTTTCTTAATTTCAGATTGTTTATTTAAAATTAGTTGGAATTTCTTGGACATCTTTGTAGTATTGAAAGATTTATTTTCATCATTAAGCAGAGTTCTATTTTCATTCGTGGCTTTAGAACCGTGTCTGTGCATTTGGAGAACTTAAAAAGGTTATTTATTTCTTGGCCACACTTGTGACCACTTAAATCAAGATGGTGTTGTCCCTTGCCCACCCTGGACGTCCAACGTTCTCTTCTGCAGTTAGGTCTCTGCTTCCTCAGTAACAGGTGTGGCAAACAGCTCAGTGTTCCTCAAGCCACTCTCTCTTTGTGTCAATGATGTGTGGACATTTCGACTTTTTTGTTAGTGTTTAGGGATTCTTCATCATATTTTTTTTTTAAATCTGTGAAATATAAAAGTTACAGAGCAGGGCAGAGAATGATACAACAAATACATTGCTCTCATCCAGAATTAAAAACTGCTAGTATTTTCTCATATTTGCTCTCAGCTTCTTTGTTGATTTGTGGAAATGATAACAAGACAGATAAACCAAAACCTCTTTTGACCATCATTTCTATTCTGATTCTATTCTCCTCTCCCCAGAAATGACCAAAAGTCTGAGTTTGTTTGTTATGTATCTTTCCATTCAGTGTTGTGTAGTGTACATATATATATTATTCTTTATCTTGCTTTTTTGAATAAATATTATTATTTTATCTGTCCATATTACTTTGCTTAGGTTTGATGTATGCTTTTTTAGCTTTGCATAATACTTTATGTTATAAGTATAGCACTTTATTTATTTACCTTTCATTTTTAGTTAGACATTTAGATTTTCTTTTTCTTTCTTTCTTTCTTCTCCTCCTCCTCCGCCTCCTCTTACTCCTCCTCCCCTCCTCCTCCTCCTCCTTCTCCTTCTTCTTCTTTTTTCACTATCAAAAACAAAAATGCAATGACCATGTTTATGTACGGCTCCATGTGCATAGGAGTAAAGCTTTTCTAGGGAGTGTGTCCAGAAGAGGAATTGATTGGCTATATCTCTCTAAAGTGGCTATTCAATGTGTACTATGGCCAAGAATGTATGAGCATGCCCTTTTTCCTATAACCATCTCTATATTCTTTAACTGTATCTATATTGCTTTATATTATCAAAAGTTTTTATTGTTGTCAACCTCAAAGGTAAAAAACAGTGCCTTACTGTTAACTTCAGTTTTCATTTCCTTGATAACTAGCAAAAGTGAACATCTTTTCTTGGGCACTTTTGAGGGCATTTAGATTTCCTCTTATTTGATATATTTGTTGATATACATTTCCCATAGGCTTGGTTGTCTTCTTTTACTGATTTGTTAAAATTGTCAATATAATTTGAATACTAATCTTGTTATATACATTGCAACTATATTCTCTTAATCTTTATTTTCACATTGTTTGTGGTGTTTTTTACGCTATGCACAGTTTACATGTAATCAGACCTATTGCTACTGGCCTCTGAGATTTTTACTTTTTGTGTTTTAAAATTATTCCCTACGCCAAGGTCATAAATATATTCTCTATAGTTTTCTAGTAGTTGTAGTGTTTTGTATTTTGTATAGTTAGGTCTTTAAGTTATAAGGGTGTTATTTTGGTTGATAGTGTAAGTGTTTTAATCTTTTTAATTTCAATCTTATTTATTCACATATGACAAGCCAGTAGTCCCAATTCCATGTATTGAATAGTTCCTCTAGTGACTTATGGTGCATTGTGTGTCTTATACCTAATTCTCATACTGGCTTTGCATCTCTTTCTGGGCACTCTGTTCTTTTCCACTGATCTGTGTGTTTATTCCCGTATCATTTCCAACATGTTTAAATTACTATAGATTTTTAAGTGTTTTGAAAACTGTAGGGTGGATCATTTTATTTTTCAAAGTTGTCTTAGATATTCATTCACTATTCTATATGAATTTTAGCCTCATTAGAATTCTATACTATCACTCACATTATAATTAGCATATTTATAAAATTAAATAAGAACTGGCTAGTAATCAGTGAAAGAGGACTTGCCTTATATGGAATTTGATGGGGGTATGATGGGAGTGAGGATTATGCTGGTGGTGGTAGTAGAGATGCTGAGATTGGTGGGGGAGGAGCCAGTCCCTACAGGGTCAAGAAATTAGGGCAAGGAGGGTGTGGATGAGAACATTTCAGTCTTAACTGATATATTTGTTAATATTCTATGTTGTCATTGACTGATGTTGCATGTAGATGTTCAGAAGTCAAATTAATGCTTCTAATTTAAAGATCATATTGATGTCCAGCCAAGCAATTCCATTGGAATCAAGTGTAAGGAGTGAAATGAATTAGATTTGGCATATGGCTCCAAATATATGTGAAAAATAATGAATGTGTGTAATGTTTTCCTGAATATGTATATGTATCTCATTTGACATTTACAATGACTTTATGAGGAAAATAGAATAGGAATTATCATGACATTTAACAGATACGGAACCTGAGACTCAGAGGAGGGTAAGTAACAACCAAAGTTATACAGCTAGTAACTCATGGAGTTTGGATACTTTTATTTTATTTTATTTATTTTATTTTATTATTAAGTGCGAGGTGGGAGGCAGAGAGACAGACTCCTGCATGATTCCTGACTGGGATCCACCCAACAACCCTCGTCTGGGGCCAATGCTTTGTTGCTCGGCAATCAAGCTATTTTAGTGCTTGAGGCGAGACCATAGAGCCATCCTCAGTGCCCAGGGCCAACTTGCTTGAACCATTTGAGGGGGAGAGAGAGGGCGAAGAAGAGAGAGAAGGGGGAAGGGGTGGAGAAGTAGATGGTTGCTTCTCCTGTGTGCCTTTACTAGGAATCAAACCTAGGACTTCCACATGCTGGGCTGACACTCTACCACTGAGCCAACTGATCAGGGTTGGGGTTAGGATTCTAATTAACATACCAGTTCTGTGTTTTGTTCATTTATTTTTGCTAAACTATGCTACTCATTTGTCTCTTTTGACTAGTTATTGGAGAATTTCATTCAGCAGTCAAACCCCACTTCTACATTGTTTACAATCTGATTAGCATTTTCTAAAGTATTTTTATTTTATTTTTAAATTACAATTGACATTAATTAATATTTTATATTAATTTCAGGTGTATTGGATACTGGTTAGATATTTATATAATTTGTGAAATGACCCCTTCAATAAGTTTAATACCAACCTGACACTATAATAGTTATTATAGTACTATTGACTATACTTCCTATGCTCTATATACTTCCTATGCTGTACCTTACATCCCTGTGACTATTTTGTAACTACTGATTTGTACTTCTTAACCCCTTCACCTTTTTCATCCAGTTCCCCATGCCCCCTCCCATCTGGCAACCATCAGTCTATTCTCTGTATCTATGATTTTGTTTGTTTATATTTTTTTAAATTTATTATTGTTATACATTTTATTTATTTAAGAAATTTAATTTAATGAGGTAACATTGATCAATAAGAGTACATAGGTTTCAGGTAAACATTTCTATAACATTTGAAGTGTTCATTGTGTTATGTGCCCATCATCTAAAGTCAAATCATTTTCTGTCATCATGTATTTGTTCCATATAAAATCCTCATCTCCCCTTGTTCCCCTCCCACTGGTAACCGCTTTACTTTTTTCTATGTCCATGAGTTTTATTTTTATATCCCACCTATGTGTGAAATCATATAGTTCATAGCTTTTTCTGATTTACTTATTTCACTTAGTATAATGTATATCTATGCTGTCTGTGATAATTTCTCCTTTATCATTTTGGATTTTGTGGATATAAGTCATTTCTCTCTTTTCCTTAGTGCATCTAGCTAGGGGTTTGTCAGTTCTATTGCTCTTTACTTCCTTTTTGCAGTTGAATTCTAATTTCTTATGGTCAGAGAATACATGTGCTTGGCATAATTTCAATCTTCCTAAATTTGTTGATGTTAGTTTTGTGGCCTAACATATGGTCTAACCTTGAGAATGTTTCATGCATACTGGAAAAAAATGTATAATCTGATGTTCTGGGATGAAATGTTCTGTAAATGTATATTATGTCCATTTGGTCTAGAGTGTTGGTTAAGGCCAATATTTACTGATTTTCTGTTTGGATGATATATCTAAAGCTGTCAATGGTGTGTTGAGATATCCAAATATAATTGCATTGTTGTCTGTTTCTATTTTTACATCAGTTAGTAGATGTGTTATATATTTTTGTGCTCCATGATTTGGTGCATATATATTAAGAAATGTTATGTCTTCTTGATTTAGTGTTCACTTGATCATTATGAAATGTTCATCTTTGTCTCTTGTTATCTTTGTTGTCTTGAAGTCAGCATTGTCAGATATGGCTACACCTGCTTTTATTTGGATAATCATTTTTCAAATTTCCACTTTGAATCTACTTTTTCCAGGCAGCTTAGATGTGTTTCTTGAAGGAAGCATATGGTTGGGTTTTGCTTTTTATCCAATCTGCTACTCTGTGCCTCTTTATTGGTGAGGTAAGTCCATTTCCATTTGGAGTAATTATTGACACTTGAGCATTTCCTATAGCCATTTTATATTTTGTTTTCTGATAGCTCTGTGTTTCCTTTGGATTTTCTTTTTCACATTTCTGTCAGTTGTTTTGTATGGTGGTATTCCATACTTTCTTCTGTTTTTTTATTTTTTAAATTATGTGTTTCAATGTTGAGTTTTTCATGGGTGGCTATCACTAGATTATTAAGAAAAAGATTTTCAAGTATACAAGAGTCCTTGTCTTATGAGTACTCTGCATTCCATCCTCCTTTGCAACTTCAGATCTTTATTCTCTCCCCTTTTATGTATTATTGTCACAGATTATTCTTGTTTTTACTGTAATGTTGTTGGAGCACTTAGTAGTAGTTTTGTTTTGTTTTGTTCTTTGTACCCAGCAGAATATTGAATATTTCCTGAGGTGGGGATTTTTTAGTGATGAATTCTCTCAGCTTCTGTATGTCTGAAAAAGTTTTTATTTCTCTTTCATTTTTGAGGGATTACTTTAATGGATATAGTATTCTTGGCTGGTAATTCCTTTCCTTCAGTACTTTCAATGTTTGGGTCTACTCTCTTCTGGCTTATAGAGTTTCTGCTGAGAAATCTGATGAAGACCTGACAGGCCTTCTTATATATATTATGTTCTTCTCTTCCCTAGCTGCCTTGAGGATTTTTTCTTTGTTATTGATTTTTGACAGTTTTATTGCAATGTGCCTTGGAGAAGGCTGGTTTGGGTTGAAATAATTAGGTATTCTTTTCACTTATTGGATTTGAGCATCTAACTCTTTCCATAGGCTTGGGAAGTTTCATCAATTATTTATTAGAATAGACTCTCCATTCCCTTTTTTCTTTCTTATTCTTCTTATATACCATTATTCTTATATTGCTTTTTCTGATAAAGTCGGAAATTTCTCAAAGCTCTCTTTTTTTTTAAAAATTTGAAAGTCTCTTTCTTTATCCCTCTGTATCATCTCTGGTTGCTTGTCTTCTATGTCACTGATTCTCTCCTCTATGTGGCTTGTTCTATTAGCTGAACTTGCTACCTTATTTTTCAATTCATGTATTGAGTTCTTCATCTCTGTTTTTAAAGTTTCAATCTCCTTGGTGAAGTACTTGTCTTGTTTTCTGAGCTCAATTAAATTGCCAATTAGTGTTTTCTCACATTTCATTAAGTATTCTCAGAACTTTAATTTTGAATTATCTGTTGTTTAAGATTTCCATAAAATTGGTATTGCTTTCTGGAGATTTTTTATTTTCTTTCTGAACTGCATCTCTTCTTTGTGTAACTATGGTATTAGTTTTCTCCTGCCTTGATGGCTTTGAAAGTGGTATTGTTAAAAAATCAAACAAAAACTAAAATAAAAATAAAAGGAAAAAGACACAAGAAAACAAGGAACAAAAACCCAATGACAATAATAAAAAATAAAAATCCCCTACAAAGAAATTTAAAACTGAAAAAGAAAAAATAAATAAATGTGTTGCACTTCCAAGAGGTTTTTTGTTTTTTCCCCGTAGGTGGATTACCAATTTCAGTTTTGTCAAATTCCCAGGCGGACCTCTGCTGAAATGTTGCTGTCATCATGAAGATGGGGCTGCTGTTAGGATGATAGGTGGTGTGTGTTGTGAGGGTTTTACAGCTTTAGCAATGGTGATGTCAGGCTCCTGGGCACTCCTTCCCATGTCTCAATAAATCAGCGTACCAGACACAGAACACCTTTGTTTCTCAGGGGAAATGGTAGCCCCATAGAACTAGCTGTGGAGTATGTCTTGGCCACTCTTTATACCCCATGAGGGAAAGGAGGCAGGATCTGGGAGGGTGGCAGGGCACACTTTGTATTTTTTGTCTTTGTTCTGAGTGCAGGTTGCCAGCAGATCTCAGGAATACTGACTGACAGTAACCCCTTGCTCTGCTGCTGCTTTAGTTCAGTATCTCTCCAAATGCCCTCTAATCTCTCTGCTTCTCCCAGCAGAAATAATTCAGTCACTCCAGATTTCTCCCCTCTCTGGAGCCCACTGCAAATGCATCTTATCTTCTGCCCCCCTTTCTACCTTTCCCACCCTCAGTTGATTTGATGCACAGATCTTTTCAGGCATGACCATAAACTTAGCTGGGGTTGTCTCTCTGCATTATAGCTATTCAATTGTTTAAAATTTCAAGGGGATAGATCAAGTGTATCTCTTACACCACCATTACTCTGATGTTACCTCAAAATTTGTTTTTTGTTCATTTATTTTGTTCTTTAAGTTCTACATATAAGTGAAATTATATGGTATTTGTCCTAAAGTGTTTCAGAATCTACTTTAGAATCACCTGGGATATCTTCTAAAAATGTTGATTATTGGGCTTAGAATATATACTTACTGAATATAAATCAGAAGTCCATTAAGCAAGCCCAAGACTTTTATCAATCATCAAATAGATTAATAGGTACATGCAAATTTATAATTTGTATTTGGCACAAAAATTATGTTGATTATTCTCCTGGCAGGTGTTTGCAAGGTGCTGCTTCAGAATACCACTAGTTTATTAAATTTTTTTGAGGCACAACTAGACAAATACTAAATATGTGTTCATATTCATCTGAAAATGTTAATATTTCTAATACTGTATAATCCCTTGTAGGAAGGAAGGTATATTATATTTTTGCAAAAATATACAGAAAGCTTGAAAATTAAGGCATATTGTGATATCCAAAATTAACTGTGATTTTGGATAATTTACCACCTGTTAGGCATAGAAAATGACAGTCATATTTGGAAGGCTCAAAATCTACTACCTGATTCTCATAGATTGCCACAGTTACCTAAGGGGTATAATATGGGGAATCAACATCAGCAAAAGAGTAGATTTAAAATGAAGAAAAAAGTTCTGAGAATACAAAATAGAATGTACATTAACACATTTCTTGAAGCTTCTAATTTGCTTATAAGCAGCAGCTTTTATATGAAGTAAAGTGGCCTTGGTCTATTATTTGCTTACTGGGACTAGTACAGGTCCCTTATATTTTGAACTCAGTCTCAGTTTTTTTCACTGCTGAATTGGGATAATTAAAACCTCAATATTGGTTATCTACCTGCCTGTGTGGTTATGAAGGTCAAGGGAGAGCCTGCATATGGAAGCACCTGTTAACATCCTCACAAATGGAAGGTGTAGTTAATATCAAGAGAGTCATTCCTTTTCTGAGTCAAAGTTTTTTAGCTTTATAGAGTCACAAAGTTCCCTCTGGCCTGTGTCCTTTGTCTGGAAGGAGTTATAGAGTGAGAGTACAGGAGTGATTCTGTGCATATCTGGAAAACCTCAAAGTCTCTCTCTCTCTCATCCTACTTATAACCCTAATGGAGTATTATCTCTTTTTCCCCACTCCCTATAGCAGTTTGTTTACAAAGTTTGTAACCTGTGTTCTTACATATATGCTGATTTGCTACTGCTCCATAAATGCATTTAGGGAAAGGGCAGGTCATATGGGACATTGGTCAGATGATAGAGTATGACATCAGATTGCTGGAAGTTCAATCCTGTTTCTTCTAAATAGCTGTGTGACCTTGGCCAAGTCACTTAATCTCTCTGGACCTCAATACATATGGTAAGAATGTTATGAAGATAAAATGAGTTACTATGTTGAAGCACCTATATAAATATCAACTCTCATAATCTGTATGTTCTTCCCAGAATCAAGAACAGTGTAATATATGGATTTGGAATAACAGAATTTCTGAGGCCCTAATTTAGTGTAAGGATGACAAATATGTTATATATGTGTTATTTTCCCATCTTGTGTTACTTCATTAAGTCTGCATGGAGTCTACTACCAATTGTTTGGAATTACCATCTGAGAAAACATCTTTTAGCCATTCTTTCTTTATAAATTGACATTAATTATCTCCAAAGGCATAGTAATCTAAGACATGGTAGTGTATCTTAAGTGAAATATATATATTTTTTATTTCTAGTTCTCCCTCCTCAACCTGAAAACATCAAGATTTCCAACATTACAGACTCTTCGGCTATGATTTCTTGGACAATCTTGGATGGCTATTCTATTTCTTCTATTATAATCCGTTACAAGGTTCAGGGCAAGAATGAAGACCAGCACATTGATGTGAAGATCAAGAATGTCACAATCACCCGGTATCAGCTCAAGGGACTGGAGCCCCAAACAGCTTACCAGGTGGACATTTTTGCAGAGAATAACATTGGGTCAAGCAACCCAAGCTTTTCTCATGAACTGATGACTCTCTCCAAGTCTCAAGGTTGGTAGAACAAACAGGATCTGGAATTATTTCGGGAGGGTATCAGGAAAGTCCCACTGTCTTAAGATATTTACTCCATATTTGTGTTGTGGGATATAATTCATTTGTCCTAATGGGCTTCACCATCTCTAGACATGTTCTTAAAATGAAAATGCCCCTGGAAAGAATACCCTATTACTCCATTGTCTGTTATTAAACCTTAGACTGAATTAGCCTATCAGCCTTCCCCATCCAGTGATTGGAGCTCTGAGGAATATGAATTTGATTCTGTGCAGAAGGAAGAATGTGGCACCTGCTTAGTAGAAGCAGACATGTGCAGTGCTTTAGGGGGAGGCTCCAGGAACCACACTCCATTCTTTCTCAGAATGAACTCGTCTTTTAGATTGGATGAGACTATGCTATTTTGAGTTTTCTTTTACTTTTTGAATCCAGGTTATTATGTCTGGTGTATTATGGCTGCCATTACCCCACCCCAGAGAGAGTAAGCTCTTTGAGATAGAGATCCCTCAGAGTGCCAACCACACTCTTCCTAGGGTTTGTGATTGATAAAACCTGTTGAATGTGATTAAGTGAACAAATGTGACTAAGTGGAGGGGCAGCAAGCAGGGTGGGGGCTGCAGCATGTGGAATGTCTTCCCTTTCAAATTTATCTGAAGTGACACCTCCTAGTCCTCTGCATTCGTGGCGTGTGCAAGGGAATCAAGATGGAAGAAAGGGTGATTTCTAAAAATTTATGACTTGAACTAGAGTTTATTTTTATGGAAAATCTTATAGCACTAACACTTCTTGCTTCTCTACAGGGTTACCTAGGACTTAAGAAATAAATCAAACAAGCCATGTTTTCAGTGCTGATCCTGTGGGACATTTTTGAAATGTCCAAGGAACAATGAGTCTGCCAACTCTAGATACTCAGTTTTCAGGTCACACCCTTAACAAATGCATCATTTTTATTGTTTCTTGGGTTTTGGTAAAATGTATTCAAGCTATAGATAAAGTACTAACAGAAAATTAAACAAGGCATACCAAAACAACCCCTCAACCTTCCATTCCAGACATTTCTTTCTGCACATTTGCATAGAGGCAGAAGGAAAGATTTATGGTCATGAACGAATCCTTGTATAAGGATGGGCTTATACTTTACATACTGTTTTTTGTAAACATTGAATTTAATTTATTTGAATTTAAGTAAGGGACAGAGGTGGAAAGATTAGATCTTAGTCTTTAATAGTTTTTTCTGACGTGAGCCCTAAATTTAACAGTTTTTCTCCTCCCTCCCTTCTTCATTTCCTTGTCATTTCTTCTCCCATTGGTATCTTCAGGTTTTTTCCATCAGCTTTTTAAAACAAGGGGGATAAAAACAAAGCAAACTATCTTATTACAGACTCTAAGCTCTTAGCCTTGTAAGACTTTTCTATGTGAGGAAATGGACAGGGAGCTTTAGTCACTTTCCCAAAGTCATACATCCAGTTAGCCTTTCTCACTGTTACTGGGTATTGTGCATCTGCTTGGGCCCCTATGTGGAAGTGACAGTTGAACAAGTGACAATAATTAATGATTAGCACATTGCCATTTAAAAAACACTTTTGCACTTTTTTTTTTAGGATCTTAAAACAACCCCATGAGTCAGGCTCATCTCCATTGAGTTTCAGAAAATAAGTGAGAAGTCCTAGGTCACATAGCAATGAAGTGGCAGGGCTAGGTCTGCCATTACATCCTCATTCACTGTGACTTCTCTCACAGGGAGTCTTGGCTTCTCTAAACTAATGCCACGTCTTCTCCTGTGTTCCCCTGCACAGTGCCAGCAGAGCTTGGAGGCGGGAAGATGCTGCTTATAGCCATCCTAGGCTCAGCGGGAATGACCTGCCTGACCGTGCTACTGGCCTTTCTGATCATGTTGCAGCTAAAGAGGGCAAACGTCCAAAGGAGAATGGCCCAAGCCTTCCAAAGCGTGGTAGTGTCTCTTCTTCCTACTAGCTCATAAGTGCGAGTCCGTACACATGCAGAACCTTCACTTTAAAGATGGGCACCAGACACATGACTTATAAAGTAAATGTTTCCATTAGGCAAGTCTCATCTTCTCTTTGGCTTCCATAATTAAATGGGAGGTAATAGCATAACTATGGGGTTTCCTGTCCTAAATGGAACAATTATGCAAGTGAAAAGGTTGTTCATAGTAAGTATGCAGGATACTAAGCTTTAAACAGGATTGTTACCCTGCTAAGTGAAGTGTATGATTGTCCTAGTGATAAGACACTAGAGAGAGTAATCTTACAAAATGAAGAACTAAATATCTTTGGTAGGAAATGGCATAAGGGTCGCCAGACCTCAGTGTGGTCTCAGAGTGAACCTGAAAGACTCTAAGCTTTAAGACAGTGGGAGAGAGTGAGTAAAGAGCCAAGGATGAATCCAGGGGATACAAGGAATGCTCTCAAGGAGGCACACCCGTGGCTGCCCCAGAGAGAATTTTCAAGTTTTTTTCCAAATCAGGACTGAACACTAACTTGCTCATTCTACAACAGAGTAGAAATTCAAGCATGATTAACTTGGGGATGTGCTGTGCCATGGCATACACGCTGCTGTCCCTGCTTCCCTCGCCCTTTACAGACATTGATAATCGATTGTGGCATACCTCCCCACTGAGGCCTGGAGCTGTGCCCGTGCAGCTCTGGGACAGCCACTTCATCAAAATGGGTTTGTTAGTTAACACCTATTTCCACTCTACAATTAGATATATTTCTTTTGCCACCTGGTGTGGATACAACCAGGTGGTATTAAGTACCCTAGAATTATGAAGAATCCTGGCATGAAACTATGAAAAAAATATATTTGCAGAGGGAAGAACCAGCTGTGCAGTTCAACTCAGGAACTCTGGCCCTGAACAGGAAGGCCAAGAACAACCCAGATCCTACAATTTATCCAGTGCTTGACTGGAATGACATCAAATTTCAAGATGTGATCGGGGAGGGTAATTTTGGCCAGGTCCTCAAGGCGCGTATAAAGAAGGATGGGTTACGGATGGACGCCGCTATCAAGAGGATGAAAGGTCAGTGTGTGACCAGACCAACTCAGCACTTCAGTAGGGTGGGGAGAAAACTGGACTTCCTGTTGAATCTTTCCTCTGGGGTCTTGCATTCTTTGAGCAAAACATTGGCACGATGTCAGATACAGCTGTTACGTGCAACTGAAGGTGATGTTTCCTTTGAGGTCAGCCTGTGATAGGGTCAGGATGTAAACATGAGGGCATGAGCTATTTAAACATCACTGTCTTGATTTCTTGGGACGTGAGAATACAGATTCCCTGTCATATACTGCTAACTTATAGAGAGCATTATTGCTTCCCTTAATGCAGTGGTTCTCCAAACACAGCGTGCATCAGAATCACCTGGAAGACTTATTTACAGACTCTTGGGCCCCACTCCAGTTTCTGATTCAGTGAGTCTGGCTCAAGGCCAGAGCATCTACGTTTCTAATTAGTTCCCAAGTGATACTGACACTGAGGGTTTGGAGACCACACTTTACAAAATTCCCGAACACACACACACACACACACACACACACACACACCCCCCAAAATCCCTTTTATTGTTTTGCTACCTTAATCACAGGGAGTTTGGGGGAGTAGTAAGGATAGTGAGAGGAGAAGCTGTAAAACTTTGTAAAGTCAGTTTTCACTGGAATCTGACCTGAGCCTTATTGTCTACATCATGCCCAGGTGAAAAGGTAATATAGCTTAACAGTACCAGGACATAACATTTCTGCAGGGAGAGTGATATGTGCAAAAGAGGGCTGTTCTCCAAGTAAGGGGACAACTTCATTACAAAGAACCTCACTTCTGAAATGATCCCAAGGCACTGACCCTCAGGCTGCTGTGATATGAACAGGAATTGCCTGGAGGTTCATCTGACAGGTGCCCTTAGCCCATACGAAACAGGTCCGTTATTTTCATGCACACAGACACTGGTGCCCCTCTGTTTTCTTTTTCTTTTTTTGTCTTAAAACAATAACAGCACACAGTCGCAGATTCAAGATCGATCAGTTTGTGCATCAATCAAAGAGCCTTCCCTCCAGCCTGGCTGGTGCCTGGTGATTCTCCCTCTGAACAAAGTGCCAGTGGTGAGACAGGGCGAAAAGAAACAAAAGACAAACTCGGGTCAGCTTCTTGACTACCAAGCAACTTGTACAAAAATTTCTTTGGGATTTGAGTGTTTTTCACAGGACTGGTTGGGGGAAAAGCAAGCAAGTTAAAAACATTGAATAAAGTCAGGTGTGTGCGCTACTGAGGATGTTTCCGAGAAACTTGCCCTGTTTCTCAGCATGTTTGTCTCTGGATGGCAGACTGTGAGGGAAGAGCTGGACTCTAAAAGTGGAGATAGCTCTATTGCTACCAAGTCATTTCCCTGAGTATTTGGGAGCTTACACAAGAAAATTTTAGAGCAGTGTTCTCAACCAGGGGCGATTTTAACCCCCCAGAGGGGCATTTGGCAATATCTGAACACATTTTTGGTTGGGCTACTGGTATCTAGTGAAAAGAGGTTAGAAATACTGCTAAATACACTCCTATATATGCACAGGACAGCCCCCAACAACACAGAGGTGCCAACCCAAAGTGTCAGCAGTGACAGTACTCTTCCTCAGCATGCTGATTTCTATGTGGTATATAGACCTACTGGCCAGGGTCAGTTGTTTATGAAGAGGAGTAACAGGCAGGGATCATAACTCTTGGCTTTCTTCCCAGAATATGCCTCCAAAGATGACCACAGAGACTTTGCAGGGGAACTGGAGGTTCTTTGCAAACTTGGACACCACCCAAACATCATCAATCTCTTGGGAGCATGTGAACATCGTGGTAAGATGCTCTCTTCCACTCTTTCCTGACAGATTTTTTTTTGAAACAGGCACTATTCATATGGAAATATCTTAAGAATATTACCTATATTTTAAGTTATAGCATCAATCTGAATGACCAGTCTCATTTATGGACTGTGTTGAGGTTTGGCATCTTTATGGAGGTTGGACTTGAGGCTGGATCATTTGCCCTCTGATGCAGTTCAGCCATTACTGCCCCAAGGGGTCCCTGGTTCACACACGCCCCCACGCTTGCTGACCCAGAGGCTTGCGAGTCCACTACTGAGTAGATCGGAGGAGCCCTCAGTGTCAGGGAGAGTGAAGGGCATGAGTTCTTTTTAGTTGGCTGTCCTCTCATTTCCCCACCAAACCCAAGCAGCTAATATTCTGAATGTTAAATCCATGAATGCCAACAATCTACTGTAATATAAAAGTCTTGGATAATACTTAGGATAAAATAATAATAAGCTTATATCTGACAGAACTTTATTATTTCCAACTTGCACAATTTCCTCTACAATTATATCAGAGCTTTACAACTATCCTCTGTTATACATACTCTTAAAGTTCATTTCATATTATTAATTAAAATATTTATTGAGTACTTAGCATATTATTAACTCAAATATTTACTGAGAGATTTACAGAGGTAAATGCTACCTGGGTTTGTAGTTCAGAATCTATGCTTAAACTTAATTTCTCATGGAAAAGTTTTCTCCTACAAAAAAGCTCCACAAAGTAATTATTTACAAACTTGACAACCTCTTGTTGACTTTGCCGCACAAAACCAACAATAGAAAAGAGACTATTTCCTTTTCCTCAATTTATTAAACTAAAAATACTGGTAAGGCAAACAATATATCATTCCATGATCCAATAAGGGTGTAATTCTGAAAACCAGATTATGTCTCTTAGGTTAAATAGTGGAGTAATGACATTTATTTTTTGAGCCATTTCCTGAAAACAGTAATCAGCATGGGGAAACAGTAAATGAAAGTTAAAAAAATAATAACGAACAACAGAAATATATATCTTTAAAACTTTTGCCCTATCATCACATTGGAATATAATTGGTTGGTTCTTAAAATTTGTATTTCAGTAAAGAAGTGAGAAAGCACATCCATACCAGAAATTATGTATCTCTTTCCTTATCATACATCAGACTTCAGTGCTAGAAGATATTTTTTTTCCGGAACTTCAATTTCTTAGAATATCTTTTTAAGTTCAAGATCAATATTTTAAATTTAAAACATGGTATACCTTAAAGAGACAGTAAAACCATTCTAATTTTATTGGTTCTAAAGATCAATGCTTTTATTAAAAATATTATTTTTTATTAAAAGAAAAAACCCAATTTGGAATATTGGGTTTGAAAAAAGACAATGGACAATAATGTGTTCTAAAAACTATTGTTTCTTTTTCTAAAAGTTTGAGTTTTCTGGTTTTTGTAAGCAAAATGCAACTCTTACACTGGACATTGCTGCCCAGTGGTCTAATCAGCAATATGGTGACTTAGTGTAGGTTTTAGGGAGGGGCAGAAGGCAAGAGAGAGTAAATGATCAGTTGGGTTCTTCTGATGTGGATACTTCATCGTCTTGCTGTTATTTATTTTTTAAATAACCCCAAGAAAAGTAAAGACAGACTGCAATAATGTAGCAGGCTCAAATTAGGTTCTCAGTCAGCTCTGAATAAAAAAAATAAAAGATGACATGGACTACTTACTGTCTTAGGTCCCCTGGAAGCAAATGTTCTGATCTCTGGCTACTCTAATTATGGAGTATATGGCAGCATTTGGGAAGCTTTCCATGTTAGCCCACATTTGGTAGGAAATGGGAGGAGAACCTTGAATTTAAGTATAGAACCCTTCAAGTATTGAGGAAGGTACTACTTAACTTCCTACTACCTCCAGCATTGCTGAGGCTGGCCTCACTAGATATATTACTTGGCAATGAAACGGAGTGTTATAAGCAATTCTCAAGTATAACACGTCAGAAATTTCAAAACTTTATAGGTCCACTGGTAAGGTGGTGTCTCTTCCTTTCCCTCCAGGTTACCTGTATCTAGCCATTGAGTATGCCCCTCATGGAAACCTCCTTGACTTCCTGCGCAAGAGCCGAGTGCTGGAAACTGACCCGGCGTTTGCCATTGCCAATAGCACTGCGTCCACGTTGTCCTCCCAACAGCTGCTGCACTTCGCAGCGGACGTGGCCCGGGGTATGGACTACTTGAGCCAAAAACAGGTATGTCACGAGGAACCTTGCTTCAGACATCTTTCCGTAGAAATTCTCTTTAGAATCAGTTTAAATTTATACATTTTTTTTCAGTCCATCTCTCTTCCTTAATTCCTCTTACAATCTCACTAAATTTAACCATTTTGTAGCCTGACCAGGGGGTGGCGCAGTGGATAGAGCATCGGACTGGGATGCGGAAGACCCAGGTTTGAGACCCCGAGCTTGCCAGCTTGAGCGTGGGGCCCATCTGGCTTGAGCAAAAGCTCGTCAGCTTGGCCCAAGGTCGCTGGCTCCAGCGACCTTGGTTGTTGCTTGATCTGCTGAAGGCCCGCAGTCAAGGCACATGTGAGAAAGCAATCAATGAACAACTAAGGTGTTGTAATGGCAATGAAAAACTAATGATTGATGCTTCTCATCTCTCTTCGTTCCTGTCTGTCTATCCCTCTCTCTGACTCTCTCTGTCCCTGTAAAAAAAAAAAAAATTTAACCTTTTTGTTAATAGTCCATCTATTTATACAGATGTTAATTCTCAACATTGACAATATATTTATGTAGCAAAATCATCATATGTACTTGGCAAGGTGCCTTAACCCATCTTAGCCCAAACAGAGTTCAATAGCAGAGGACTTACGTGGTGACAGAAAGATTTAATGACCTGCTTGTTTATTTTCCCCTGAAATGCTTCTCACCAGTTTTGGCAGAATCCACTAACTGAAGGTTCTAGGGAACAACTGTAAGGAAACTAGTAGATGCTGGTAACTTCTAAGAACCCATTTTTAAGCCATCCTGTTCATCTCTATTTCCCAAAGTTTTTGCCCCTCGGGCATTGTGCTAACAAAACGAAGGGAAAAAGAAAATATGATGCTGAAAATACATGATTTTTTTATTTTTTATTTTAGTTTATCCACAGGGATCTGGCTGCCAGGAACATTTTAGTTGGTGAAAACTATGTAGCCAAAATAGCAGATTTTGGATTGTCCCGAGGTCAAGAAGTTTATGTGAAAAAGACGATGGTAAGTTCAAAACAGACACCAACGGCATTGTTTCCAAGGTACCCTCCCTGTCCTGATGTCGCTTCTCTAAGAAGACCATTGTTCTACAGCGACAGGCATCTGCCTGGGTACCCCAGCAGACATTGCCCTAGCCACACAAACACCCTTTCTAAGCTTTGATTTCTCAAATGACTGGAGGGTCGATATTACCCAAAAAGAAACCACTGTCACATGTGGCCAAGCACTTAAACATGCAAGCCTTGGGTTGGGGTGCAGGGGCTCCATCTGGACCCAGTCCAGACCTTTATGTGTTTCACTCAGAAACTCAGAGGAGCTCTCACAATCTCCTTTCATGCACAGCAAACACAGGAGGCGGGGGCAGGGGTGGGGGTGGGGGAGATATTTAACATGCTTTCCAAATATAAGGGAAGTAAATTAATGAAGTTCCTAAATCACAAGGAGGCCCTAAAGAGAAACTCATAACTACTAAAGGCCCACATAAGATTTCCCTCTTTGCCAAAAGTTCCCCACTCCCCTTTAAGCCCAAATCAATCAAGTCCACTCTCACCTAATGATACCTACTCTCCCAAGCAGTAATATTTTATTTTAAGTCTAAGATCCTGGGAGAACTTAACCAGTGTTAGCAGAAGAGAGAAGCTTGGCTCATTCTGCTTTTGCTGGAACTATAAAGTCCCAGAACCATAAAGTCTCAGAAGTGCCACATCCCTCGGTATTAGTACTATGCCAGTGTCACCAGTGAAGGGGTTCTTGTCATCTCTTCTAGCCCCCTAGCATAGAAATAAAGAGAGGAGGCAAAAGAAATTCAAAAGGGGGTTTACTGACAACAAGCTGAGGAAAAGGCGAAAGGGAGGGAGCTTGCCGCATCAGAGGAGCACACACTAATGAAGAACATGGCTTCCTGAACCTCTGCGAAGTCTGGCTGCCACAGCGCTGGGTTCTTCACACATGTGCAGAGTAGATGTCCTTGTTCTCCAGGACTCCCCCTCCCCCGTTGGCTGGCATTGATGGCACAGGGGCAGACACATTGGTTTGGGGAGTGCCTGAAAAGAAACTATTACCTCGTCTAGGAAAGGTTCAAAATAAATGACTAAAGAACACTCCCATCTGTCTTGAGAGAGGCTCAGCCTGTCCTATCTTCAATAAACCACCTCTTCTGCTTTCCCTAAGCCGTGAACAAATGTAGGTTTGGTGGGGGGGTGACCATTCCTGTAGTCTTTTCATGTGTTTGTAGGTTCACTGCAGGGGCTGCTGCTTCCATTTCCAGGTCTGGTAAACATTACTTGGGCTTTGCTTTCCTGGGACAACTCAATTTTCATATAATACAGAGGTTCCTTTTACTTTTGTGGGTACAAATTGCCTTCATGAGGCTCAAGTTTTGTGTTTATCCTCAAATTCAGGTTTCCTTTCTTTTCAATATACTTATTTTAGTGGCTGACAAGATAACACAGAAACAATATTCAAGAATGTTTTGAAAAGGAAATGACCCATAGTTCACTATCTTGACACATTTTTTATTGTTTATGTATCGCCTTCCACAAGTATACACATTTTTACAGTTACCGTCACAGTGAGCACAACTGTTTTGGACCTTTCTACCCCCTTTCTTGATAAGGATTTGAAGTGGGGTCCCTGTGACTCTTGCAGACACCGTACTGCCTGGCTCTGAGTGCTTATCCACAGTGACACTTTCTGAAGCCATTGGCCCCTTCCTGAGGACTTGTTCCCTAGCTTTTCAGAATTTGTCCCACTCAAAGCAGGTGTTTCTCTGCTGAGCTTGTCTTAAAGAAGAACGACCCACCACACACCATGACCTCTACTCTGGCTGTCCCTCCTGTTTCCTCCACAGAGTCCCCTTCCTCGCTTCACCCCTGCATTTGGGTGATGTGGTGCCCTACATGAGGGGGTGAAGCGATGAAACCAATTTATCCCCGCAACCTACTCAAGGTGAATGCCGGTCTGCTTGACATTTTATAAAGGGCAGGAATTTCTGTAGTCTTGGGGAGGTTAGGAGGAATTCTTAGAGGAACAGGGTACTGTTCTGGGCTTACTTCTACTTCCTACTGGCAGGGTAGTGTTCCCGAGTGGCATGGGTCTGAGGAGGCATGGTACCAAGTGAAAGAAGCAGAAAGAAAGAAGGAATTGGGAGGAGCAAACCCCTTGCAAGAAGGATTCAGTGTAGAAGGACACCACCAGAGGGCAGAGTGGCCACCTCCTTTGGCCAGTTGTTTAAGTCAGAGATTTTTAACTCTACCTTGGAATCATGGGGGGCTTTAATAATTCCAGGTGATTCTAATATAGAAAATGTTGCAAAGTAATGTACTAAGTGATTTACAGTTTTGTTTTCATTAATATATGCATCTCCTTATAATAGATATTTTTTGTTTTACTACAGTGTTATATGCTTTATGTTAAGTTTGGAGGTAAAATAAGTCAGGTACACTCTTCGTCTTTGGAGAGATCACAGATAAACATGCAATGAACAATTGTAACAGATATTAATTGCTGAAGGCCAGGAAAGCACAGATGCCAAGGGAACACAGAGGAAGCACCCTGCAAGTGAGCCTATGGAAAATTATGGAAGGCTTCCTGGAGGAGGCTAACTCCTGAGTTTTACAGTAGATGTTAAATAACATGAGAATGAATAGGATGATCCAAAGGGTACAGTGTAAATCCAACTGGACTTTTCTCCTCTGGTACTTGCACCCTTTCCCCTGTAGCCTGACGCCTCCCTCCTCCCCCACCCAACTGATGACACCTGAATATCTCAGAGACTCAAGCTTAAATGTGCTTCCTCTGGGCATTCTTCCCTTACCTCCTCCATGCAATTATTCTTCGCGCAGCACCTTCACCTTTTCCACATTACAATTTAATTCTTGGTTTCTATGTTTCTGTCTCCTCTTTCAAACCTTTGAGTACCTCTGAGAACTACAAAGTGAATAAAACAAATAAGTGAACGACTACCAAGTATACACACATTCACACACACATACATTTTTCTATATGTAAGATTGCAGGAGGACCCTAAAAGAAAGTAGGGCTTATATTATTTGCATGTCTTTAAATTTGAAAACACACTTGCAGGTGGAATATATAGAAAACACAGCCCCTGAGCCCGTTCTTCCTTATGTCTGCGGAGCTCCAGCAGGGTTCGCTGTGGACCTCAGTGAACACAGCTTTGGATAGGCTGCCAGCCCTGGGAGGGGCCTTGTCCTAAGTGGCATCTCATGTTGTTCTCTCCAGGGAAGGCTCCCGGTGCGCTGGATGGCGATCGAGTCACTAAATTACAGCGTGTATACAACCAACAGTGATGTGTGAGTAAGCCTCATTGCTGAAGGTTTTCTTTCCCTAGAAAAATACACGATTGACAGAGGTTTCAAAGAGAAGCAAGAATATCACGTCCCTCTGGGAACAAAGCTAAGCAATAAGCCTGGGAAGTAAAGCCACAGAATAACTGAGCTGCAGAGTGGACAATGTTCAGAGTGTAAATCACAAGGAGTGGGGGCGGGGGGAGCCTTTTGATTTCTGTGTGCTCATCAAGGAGGGACATCCATGTGGCAAAGGCTTGATCTCCAGGGAAACTAGAGGCACGCTGATCTTCCGTGCTCCTCTGCCTAGACTGAGCTCAGTGCAGGAACCCAGGTCAGAGGGGCAGCCTGGAAAGCTGCTGAGGGTCAGAGTTGGTAGGACTGTCAGACGGGGGAGACCACCTCTGCCTGCAACTTGCAATGGCAAGGTTCAGGCTGATGGCGGACGGAAGGGTTGGAATAGAGACTTAGGCCATCTTGCCCTGAGGCTCAGAGGGTTGAGGGGACTTGTTCAGGTTTTTTTTTTTTTTCTACTGGCGGATGAGGAGGAGGCTGGCGACTATCCTGTATGCTCACTGTGCGCAGGGGCCTTTGGTGTGTTATGTCATCTCTGCATAGCTTTGAGGTAGAAATTGCTATCCCTGCTTTCAGAATAATATCCTGAGTGGCCTCAGAGGTTCAGTAAC
The DNA here is from genome assembly GCA_037038555.1 of Rhynchonycteris naso. NCBI lineage: Eukaryota > Metazoa > Chordata > Mammalia > Chiroptera > Emballonuridae > Rhynchonycteris > Rhynchonycteris naso. The sequence continues at coordinate 84,259,865 of CM072996.1, forward strand.
TCGTCCAAGGTCGCATGCGTATCAGGTGGCAGAGATACGATTTAATTCAGATCTCTCAGGCCTAGAATTTCACCTGCTTTCCACAGTGCCACCTTGAAATCTCTACCTAGAGCAAGTGGGAGCTCCAGCAGAATTAACCGTTTCCCTGATATAGCCCTCCCTGGGCCTAACAGGAGATAAGTGTGCTGTGTGCACAGCCCCCACCCCCCACCCCCGCCCCACAAGCAGACGTTTAACACTTTCTTTTCTAACGGAGGGTCAATCATTCTGGCTTTTGGGGTAGACAATGATTGTTTCACCTGTTAATGATTGCTGACTGTTAGTTTCCCTATTTCCTGTCTGCAGATGGTCCTATGGAGTGTTACTATGGGAGATTGTTAGCTTAGGTGAGTATCTGCATTTCTCTCCAGGTGAGGCTCTTGGCAAAGGGAGTGGACCCTTCCTGTGCATCCCCACAGGGACCATTTGTATGCAGTGCCACCTGATGTGCCTTGGAGATAGAGCCTCGTGGATTTCTATGTATGAGTGTTTTATCCTCATGTTTATTTATCCTAATATCATATGTAATGCTAACTACCTGGTAGCCATGAATGTGGTGATAGGTTCATTGGCTTTGCTTGTGCAAAGATGTCATAGAGCTATTCCAAGTTTATTTCCAAACCATTAAGATGGTATATTATGCAACCATGAAGAAAAATTACATTTTGAAGGCTATTGAATAGCCTGTGAAAATGTGCATGCCTCAAAAAATAAATTTCACATTCACCATGATCCCAGTTTTGAAATATTATATTTAGCCTGACCGGTGGTGGCACAGTGGATAGAGTGTCAACCTGGAGATCACGCTGGGTGGACGCCCTTGACACACCCCTTCTTTCTCCCAGTCTCTTGGTGTCTGAGCCCCTGGGCAGAAGACTTTGCCTTCTGCACCAGTTTGAAAAGCCCAAGGTCATCAGCTTGAACATGGGCTAATCGGTTTGAGCACTGGGTTGCCAGCTTGAGTGTGGGGTTGCAGGCTTGAGTGTGGGATCATTGACATGATCCAAGGTCACTGACTTGAGCCCAAAGGCTGTTGGCGTGAAGCCTAAGGTCGTTGCATTGGCTTGAGCCCAAGTTTGAAGACTTGAGCAAAGGAGTCAGTGGCTCAGCTTGAACCCCCAGTCAAGGCACATATGAGGAAATGGTCAATGAACAACTATAGTGAAACAACTATGAGTTGATGCTTCTCATTTCTCTCCTTCCCACTCTCTCCCTTGCTTTTTGTCACTTTCTAAAAAAAAAAAAGAATTAAAAAAAATTATACTTTAAAAACTAGAAGGAATACACAGAAGGGTAATAAAAATGATTTTTTCTTCATGATTTTTTATATTTTCCAAGGTTTCTACAATAACCTTGTATTGCTTTTAAAGTTATAATTGGACAGTAACTCTAAACCAGGAATTACATCGCATAGCTATAGACTTTCAGTTAGGAAAAAGGCACACCTCATGAGTACAGGGGATGTGCTGTGTGTAGACAGACTTGGAGAAGAAAAATAGTGCCACGAGTCAGGAATGCTGTGTTTTTCCACTGCTGTGCGGTCCGTAGCATGAGTCCGGCTTTGATGTGCAGTGGCTTTGCTCTTGGAGGAAGATCACGCTGGGTGCACACCCTTGACACACCCCTTCTTTCTCCCAGTCTCTTGGTGTCTGAGCCCCTGGGCAGAAGACTTTGCCTTCTGCACCAGAGAGGGTGTAGGGCAACACCATTTCCTGCCTTCCAGGTGGCACCCCCTACTGCGGGATGACATGTGCAGAACTCTATGAGAAGCTGCCGCAGGGCTACAGGCTGGAGAAGCCCCTGAACTGTGATGATGAAGTGTAAGTCAGGTTTTTATCTTAACCTTCCTACTGCATGTTTCATGGACAGACTGACTCTGATGAAGGGATTATTTGATTCATATACATATACATACACCTACGGGCATATGCACACACACTCATGGAGATCACAATAGCCAGAAATAAAGGGGTTCCTTAAACTAAGAGGGTTATGCAATGGGTAGGGAATAAGAGCTCTCTAGGGATATAAATCCAGGAGAAATTTAAGGAAATGATTCTTGGGAAGATTGACATGAGGAAGGTCAACAAATGCAGAAAAGAATAAATCAGAATTATTCACAAGTAAATAAATGTATAAAATCTTGAGACTAACTTTGGGGATCTAACTTTGGGGATAGCAATTTCAGAGCTGTTCTATAGAGGAAGATGGATTTTTCTTTGTGGAATTTTGCTTCTATAAAGATTACTTTTCAGAGTGAGAATTGTTCTGAGGGAAAGAATGGTTAACTTTAGTGATATCTGAATTCCCACAATTTAGCTGAAGGATAATCTGCCTAATTGGCATAATTTGAAGAGTAGAAAGGTGTAGATTGAGTATTGTCTAAATTAAGCCACTTCCAAGAGTGAAAGATGGTGCTATTAATTATGTTACCAGTACAAGAGACAGAGCCTATTCCAAACCAGGATGTGCTTGAGCTATCATTGGGGTCAAATCTCCAAAATTCTATCCTTTGAGATTTATTCCATGAGGAGTGAGATTTTTCAGTTGTTATGAAACTTCTGTTTAAGTACAAACTGTTCTAGAATCTATGAGCCCCAAAGCCAATGGTTGATAGCCTTCTATTCACATCAGTTCCCCTGAGGCATTTGTTCAGTATGTGAAACCTTGAGTCCCACTGCATTCTGATCCAGTAGGTCTAGTATGGGTCCCAGAAATCTGCATCCTGGTGATTCAAGTAGTTCTGGCCACAAAAGTACTACCTTAAGTCAGTGATTCCCCAGCTATGTTCATGGGACATGCAAGATGTAAATAAACAATACAGGGACAAAGTTCAGGGATCAATTATGTTTGGGAAATGTCATGATAGATCTGGTTAAACAGGTTTTTTGTTTGTTTGTTTGTTTATAATGGCAGGACTTCTCAAAATTATACTCTGCTAATCCCTAAGAGAAAGATGTAGTAAGTGGCATTTTGAACATTTATTTGAGCTTGAAGCCTTTTTTTTTTTAAGTGAAACATTAATATTTAGAAAAATGTAGTATTTCAAGGGAAATGCTGCTGTAGAAACACGATGCACTTCTTTCCAGGTGATCAGAATAGCTGAGACCAAGGCCCTGCAGGAATAGTGCCTAGGGTGGGCACTGGATCTTCTTGGAGAAGAAAGGGGACTTGGATGGGCGGTGGAGCCTTATGGAAACATCATGGATGTAGTACCTCTGTTTTCTGCTGGTCGGGCTTACTGACCATGTTCTGAACCACCACCTTCTCTTATTTTTCTTTATACTCTACACATGGCCACACCCAGGACTACAGCACAATCATAGAATTAACCCTTTGACTCTGTTTTCAAAGGTATGATCTAATGAGACAGTGCTGGAGGGAGAAGCCGTACGAGAGGCCCTCATTTGCCCAGATACTGGTGTCTTTGAACAGGATGTTAGAGGAACGAAAGGTGAGCATGGAGTTCAAAGCAGGGGCTCTTTAGTTGGAATTCTTCCTGTGTCCAGTGTGGTTAATAAAATAGTTGATATACTTCACAGAGTTCTTCTGGGCACAGCCCTGGGTATTACAGGGACATTAAAGATGTGGCCCCAATGTTGAAGAAGTTATAATTTTGGAGGGAATATGATCTCTATAGAAGATATAGTCACACATAGAACAACATATAGAATTAGCCTCTTTGAGTTAGAAGGAATCTGAAATCTTATCAGTCATATAGATTGACCTTTAACTTCATAAGTGAGAAGACAGACAGGTGGAAGGGCCCTAGGGCACACCGCAGGGAGCACCAGAGCATGGTCTATAGCTTACTGTAGGGAGGGTCAAGAATTCTATAAAAATTTCTAGAAGATTGCTGGCTATATGTATATGGAGTTTAGAAGACTAATCTAGGTTAGGGAAAGAGATTTTGAAAGTCATCAAAACACAGGTGGTAATTAGAGTAGAGGTGTGGGTATGATCACACGAGAGCTGTGGATACAAGAAGTGAACAGAGGAAGGAGTCTTAGGGAGCCAGGGCATTTCAGTGGGGACCAGTGAGCGACAATGAGAATGAGAAGCTCAGAAATGGGGAAGTGAGAGAATAAAATCTTACTTGCAGATGTCAAGGGATGTGCTCCTGAGACAGTTGTTAAATATAAGAGGAACCAAGGGCAGAGACTGTCCCCCAGAACCTAGTATTCAAATTGAAACAAGCTAAAGGAAAGCAGTGTTAATGTAACTGCCCCTCCCCCCAGAAGGCAGCACCAAGGAAGCCCATCTCTCTGATCCACCTTTGTTCTTCCAGACCTATGTGAACACCACGCTTTATGAGAAGTTCACCTATGCAGGGATCGACTGCTCTGCTGAAGAGGCGGCCTAGGACAGGACACTGTCATCTACGTTCCTTTCCTTTCCCTGCTATGAGAGACCTTGAGACCTGGATGGCAGGAAAGCAGGCAAGCCTCTGCCAGGAGAGGTGACCTGGAACCCAAGGTGTATATATATATATATATCACTGCGTGCCTGGACTTTCGCCACAAGGACCCCGGGCGTGGACCTGTAGTACATGCTGACTCTCGTAGAACTGTACATACTGTTTTGAGTAAGAATGTGCTGAAATCAGAATGCCTGTTAGTTGTTTCATATGCAATAATATATTTTTCTAAATATGTGGATTTTAAAGGAAGGTGTGAAAGTTCAATTTACTGTAATGCATAACTCATTATTGTCCTAGATATTTTTTATATTTACCTTTATATTGAATGCTATAAAATGTTTTGCTGTATAGAAGTAAAATATTCTTAACAAACCTAACACTGACCCTAATAGCACAGGGAAAAAAAGTGGGGGGATTGTGTAAGTTTTAACAGGACAAAGATTAACATTAAAAAGACTGAAAAATCAAAGTGATGAGAAACAGATTCTTCTATCTCTAAATTTTCTCCCTCACCAGTAGAAGACATCCAGTTTCCTTGAACCATTTGACAACTTTGGTCATGTGTTTCCAGTGCCCACCAGTCAGTCCAGACTATTAACATCTAAAAAAAATCTCATTCCTTACAGCCTAAGACCTTTTAGATATGTATAAATAAGGGTAAAAGATAAATCCATGGGATTTGGTTTTACTTTCTCTGGATGCACTGATTTGTGTATTTGAAGAAATTAAAACAGGAAGCCCAAAATTATATTTGGGAGACATGTGACATTTATCATGTCAAATTAACATCCCTATGTAGTGCACATTGTAAAAACTTTCGTTTTGACCAGTTGTAAGTTTACCATTTATACTGTAGGCACGTGTTACACTGAGATCATATAGTAAGTGAATAAATGTCTTGCCTACCCACATTTTTGTCCAGGAATGTGTCTCATAGGTATTTCCAATGTCTTCACTGTACTTTAAAAAGAAACACCTTGAATTATCACTCCCTAACTTGTCAGTAATATGCATATAGAGCAGTTGCTGAGTATTCTCCACTAGGCATGGTATGGCAAGCTCACAAGATTGGAAGTGTCTTCCAGAAGTGCTCTGCTGTTTAGTCCATTTTCTTGTACCAGAGCATCAGACTGCTGGGAGTGTACCAATGTGAACTGAAGGCTCGGTACTGGAATCCCCTTGAATTGTGTTACGATGTTAAACGGCCAACATACCACATAAAGTTCCCCATTCCTGCCATCTAATCAACCGTGTTTATTCAGAAATGGTGATCAAGAAACTGAATTTATCCCAGAGGCTCTTCATTTACAATAGCATATGCAAGTGAAGACAGCAGAAGCAAGACTGCTGGTATGCCATGTATTTAATCAAGTATGTGAAAACTCAAATGAAGAGCCATTGAAAATAGATCCAAATACAGTTGACTTTTGAACAACATTGGGGCAATAAGGGGTGCTAACCCTCTGTGTAGTTGAAAATTTATCTATAATTTTTGACTCCCCCAAAATGAATAGCCTAGTTTTACTGGTAACATAACAGTTGATAAGCACATATCATGTCTGTATTATATACTGTATTCTTACAATAAAGTAAGCTAGAATTTTTTTAAAAAAAATTAAGAAAAAAATACATTTATAGTCTTTGTTAAAAACAAGTCCACACATAAGTGGATCCATGCAGTTCAAACCCATGTTGTTCAGGAGTCACATATACATAACTCTTCTTTTTGATTTTTACACAAATTATATAGAGATACTTTTGGTAACTCTTGGTTTGCATGTACAAGAGAAAGATATTCCGTGTTAAGATGTACTTATGAATTCAAAATACTCGAGCAGCAAAACCTGAGGTTTTTACTGAGGGCCTGTCATCACAATCCACTGTCAGAATGGGACTGGTTTACTCCTGGCCCAGAGGCCACATTACTGATCCCTCTGTGACACATCTACACCGTCGTCAAGAAACCTTCGTAATTTGGTAGCATGTTACCAGTTAATATTGTCATGGACTTTTACTCAAAGGGAAATTGTCAACTTCAGTAAAGTCATTTCGTTTCCACATTATCAAAGAGCAATTAAGAAAGAAAAGAACTAACCCCCTCAAAAATTTTGGACAATTTGGGTATTGGAAATATTGATTAGAATTTACTATGTTTAAAAGATTCAGAGGATACCCCCTTAAAAAAATTAGTGAGTTGTTGATATGAATTAAAATCAAGTAACAGCATACCAGTTAGAATAAAAACACATTATACTATAGCCAACTGACCAAAACTTTTACATTAACAGGTGCTCTGAAAAGTTTACATTTCCATATATTTGTAAGGAAAAACTTTACTTATATTTATATAGAGAAGATCTAAAGAACACTGTTAAAAACATCTTTAACAAATTGTAACTCCAAGAAGTATGATGGTTTTAGGTATATACAGTGTGTCCGTAAAGTCATGGTGCACTTTTGACTGGTCACAGGTATGCACGCTATCTACGAAGGTGAGTCAAAATTTAAACCCACTTAATACCTCCCTGTGTTGCTCAGTCACAACTTGAGAAGTCACTGTGGCAACTTAACCATTCAAATGTAATAAACCTCAACAGCAATTTTCTTCCTCCTCTTCCTTTGAAACTGTCAAGCAAAGTCATATCATTGTTGACCAAGTTCTACTGTCAGCAGCATAGGCCAGAGGAGTAACTGACACCACAATGGTAAGATTTAAGATGCTTTTGGGCAAAGTGATTTCTTCTTCTTTTTGCCCAGATCTTCTCTTACCATCCAGAGGACCAGTTCCATGCAAGCAGTAGCATTTTCATTTGAATCATGACCTCCAGATAGTACTGAATATAAAATAACACATCAGGCATAATATGGCTATATTTGTGAATATTTTTTAAAAAATAAAGCCTTGAATTTTTTCATAACAAAAGTAATTCTGCCACCTACCTAAATATAATTTTTAACTCCTAAAACAACCCCTAATGGACGCTTTATACATGTTTTTATAAATCTAGAGTAACAAACACCTCCCTTTTTTTATATAGGGTCCTGTCACATGGCACAGCTGTGCTGTGATTGGATAGCATCTTGGCACCTTCTCCACATACCTCTTCCCTAGGGAGATATAAAACAACACAGTGACGGCTACCCCTAAAGGGTGGAGATCTGGCAAGAAGCTGGAAACAAGGAATGCCAGAAAAACTACACCTCTCTAAACAATAAAATGGTATTAGATACAAGATTACATGGTTTTAACCTGACCAAGCAGTGGCACAATGACTAGAGCATTGACCTGGGACACTGAGGACCCATGTTGGAAGCGCTGAAGTCACCAGCTTGAGTGAGGGCTCACCAGCTTGAGCACAGAGTTGCTGGCTTGAGCATGGGACCATTGACATGTGCCCATAGTAACTGGCTTGAAGCCTAAGATCACTGGCTTGAAGCCTAAGAGCACTGGCTTGAGCAAGGGGTCACTGACTTGGCTGAAGCCCCTGGGTCAAGGCACATATGAGAAGCAATCAATGGACAACTAAAGTGCCACAACTACAAATTGATGCTTCTCATCTCTCTCCCTTCCTGTCTGTCCCTATCTGTCTATCTGTCTCTTTTTGCCTCTACCTCTTTCTCTCTTGCTAAAAAAAATACATAGTTTTAAAAGGTAGATGCAATTTACCCAAAATATAGTTTATAGTTCTGCTGAGAATAATAAATGATGTCTGAGAAAATCATATGGTCCATACAGCTAAAATGGTATATTTTTCATTCATTTCTTTTGTGTCTTACACTGAGAAATGATGGCATATAACATTTATTTTGGGTGGTATATAACTTTTAGAATATTTTGTATTTATAGGCTATTTCTTGTTAAGTGAAATATTTTATGTCCATGATTCAAGATTATTTTTAATAGAACACATTACAAATTTTATAATAGAATTTTATGGGAATTCTTTCTGAGAGATATTTTTAACAGAGCAGATAATGTAAAGACCCTCAGCAATATGGTATTAATGTCTAATAGACATAGAATGAAGGAGTAAAGACCATAAGATAAAATCAATATTTTGTACAATTAATAACAGAAGCAGAAGAGCATCTCATTAAGTATCTTTAGAAACACAACATTAAAAAATAATTGTAACATACTCAAAATTAACTTTTCTAACTTGCACACAGGAGAGATCTGTATGTGTGTGCATGAGTATACAAACTCACTAGACTTCCTTTCAAACCAGGCTTTGGGAAACTGTGCATATGGCAATGTCACTAACAGGGTAATTGGTGGCTATATTTGATGAACTTGTTGAAAGTTAGGTATATTTCATCAGAAAAACCAAAAAGAGAGGAAAAAGTTCTGAGAGAGAGACATGTGATCTTCTGTAAAGAAGCACACCATATTAAGCACAAATAATGAACCTACTGACTTTGACCTATACTTCTGACAGTACACACACAAAATTTACCCGGTAAGATAACCTGGGCCCAATCCAGTTTAGAATCTCATCTGGTTTAATGAAAAGCCCATATGAAAAGAGGCACTCAGCAAAATTTAGAATGGAATTTGATCTCCATGCCATCTAAAATTCCATGCATGAATTCAAAGACTAGGCCACGCGCTGAACAATATCTAGCCACCATTCTCATTGTGACTGCAGTTTTGATGTGAGACACCCAGGACTATACTGAGCAAAACCAGGGTGTACAATGATTTTTACACAAACAAATGTGCCACAAGCATTTGCAGACAGCAGACCTTTACCACATACCCACTGTTTGTTCAGAGAAGTCAGACTTAGGATTCTGGTAATAGTCATAAGCAAATGGGTCCTTACCATTATTCTGAATGATTCTCTGCATTTAGTCATTCACTAGACTCTGAAGGGATCTTTGGTGAGGCAAGCCTAGAGGATGAGGAAACAGAACGGTTGTGTCCACAACTGAAGTGTGAATTAACGGTCAAATGAAAGAAAAACTATCAGAAGCTTTTCCCAAAGAACAAGGACACAGCAGCAACTGGAGTAACTGATCAACAGCAAGTAACAGAGCAGTTATGATGTCACTTAGCACTCTACATGAATTACCTCTCTACAACTTGCTGAGTAACATACAGAGGTATTTAGTTGTCCCTTTTTACAGCCAAGGAAACTGAGGCTTTGAGAGGTTAAGAAAGTTGCCTAAACTGAGCAGAGTAGAAGAAAATCTAAGCAATCTAACTTCGAAGTCCACTTTCCTACCGTGAGAGCACCACCAGGGGGCAGCATAAGTGCAAAGAGGTTCCAAAGATGACTTGGGGTATTGGGAGATCCAGGCTCCTCCTACCTTGTGACTCAGCTGGGGAGAGCATACCTCAATTTAGTGCATGTCCTACTTCAGGGGTTTATTGGTCTGTCTCTGTGGGGGGAGCATGGAAACGCCCTCAGTCCCATGAGGTCCAAATCCCCTGTGCTCACAAGTGAAGCTGAATCTATTTTCAATGTGGTTTGGTAAAGCCTGAAACGTGATAGGATAGATCTGGGGGAGAGGGGTCAGAGAACAGAGCTTAGAAAGTCAGATATCAGTTTGGATTCGTCATTAGGAGGGCTATAATTTGAAAAAGCATTAAATAAGATTAGCCTCAGGACAAGAGTAACTTAAAGAATGATTGAGAAGTAAGGAATTTGAAATTTAATGCTTAGCACCTACTATACCACATTCATAAGTGTCCGGTAGTTGCCTCTGGGTTGGGTAGTGAAACCCTCCCTTGCCCTGAGCTGTCCGGCAGTTGTTAATCTTACTCAAACCGTCTGGCAGTTGTTAATCTTGCTCAAACTGCACACACCCAAATTCTCGAAACTGTCTGTCCCCAAGGCTGTTCCATGAACTGCACGCCCCACCAAACCGGTCGACCGTTACCATCCTCCCCCCTCTGCAGATATAAAAAACCCAAAAACCCTCCCCGGGCGCGCCTTCACAGACTCACATCCGAGGGTCAGTGAACTCGCCCGGAGTCCTCCCAATAAAGCCTGACTTTTGCTCATTTGGCTGTTTTGGCTCTTCGTTCGTCCATCGGCAGCACCCGGCAATCTTTCATTTGGTGCCGAAACCCGGGAGAAGGGCTTTGTGACACGCCCCGGCCCCCACAGGCCTGAGCGAGAGTCCCCCTTCTCTCTCCTCCTGCCTCATGCCGTCCGTCGCTTTGAATTCGGAGTTCCCTGCGAGAGTGACTTTCAACCGTGAGTAATTCTGCCCAACATCTGTCTCACTGGACCCCTGTGTCTCCGCCGGGGGTCTCTCGTCCTAGACTCGGCTGAGCCGAGAGGCCCTCCCCACGCCGACTCCTGGAGTCTTAATAGGGGTTCCGATTGAAAGGGACGCCTTTCACTCGCTCCTCTATTCCTGTCCGGAGACGGATATCTGGAAGGGTCGCCTCCCTCATATCCTTTCTCCTCCGACACGTAGGGGTCCAAAGGACTACTAAATTATGGGGAACTCCAAATCCAAAATAGACCCAAAACTCCTCTAGAATGTCTTCTTAAAAATTTTTCCAAATTGGGATATACTCAGACACTTCGCAGGTAGAAACTTGTCTTCCTGTCACAGGTCGCCTGGCCTCAATACACCCTAGATAACCGGTCTCACTGGCCGCCTATGGGTACTTTTGACTTTAACGTCCTCCGGGACCTAGACAATTTTTTGCCTGCACACTGGAAAAGACTCTGAGACCCCATATATTCAGGCTTTCTGGGATCTCCGTTCCCACCCCAATCTCTGCTCCTACTGCTCCACTCTCCAAATTCTTCTAGCCCAGACCTCCTTTCCTCCCAAGGCTTCATCCCAGGAATCTCCTCCTCACTCTCAACCCAATGACCTTCCCGACCACCTGTCTCCTCCTCCGGCTCTCCCCTGGGAGAACCCCCCAGACCCGGGCCAGGCTCCGGCTCCTTCTGCCCTTCTGGCTCCTTCCGCCCCTCTGGTTCCTTCTGCCCCACCTCCCACCGACCCTCTCTCTTCTCCCATTGCAGCTCATACCAGGTCGCACAGCCCCCAATCCTCATCCGTTGTCCTCGCCCCTCTCCGCGAGGTAGCTGGGGCAGAGGGCCTAGTTCGGGTACATGTCCCCTTTTCCCTCCAAGACCTTTCACAGATTGAGAAATGGCTAGGATCTTTCTCGGCCGACCCCTCAACCTACATTAAGGAATTCCGGTTCTTGACTCAGACATATGACCTGACCTGGCATGACATTAAAGTAATTTGTACCTCCACTCTCACCCCTGAGGAACATGAACGTATCCTCACTGCCGCCAGACAGCAGGCAGATAGGGACCATCTAATGGATGACCAAATCCCCCTTGGCACAGAGGCGGTCCCCAGGGAAGACCCCAATTGGAGTTATCAACCTGGCCAAGGGTCCAACATCCCTTGTCGAAACCTTATGCTCCGATACTTAATCAGAGGCATGGATGCAGTTTCCAACAAGGTTGTAACTTATGATAAACTGAGGGAAATTACCCAACTCCCCGAAGAAAACCCAGCCCTTTTCCTAAACCGCCTTCAAGAGGCCCTTGTTCGTTATACCTGCCTAGACCCGCGATACCTCAATGGGGCCACAGTCTTAGCCTCTCACTTTATCTCTCAGTCAGCCCCAGATATTAGAAAGAAACTTAAAAAGGCTGAGGAGGGCCCTGAGACTCCCATCCAAGACCTGGTAAAAATGGCTTTTAAAGTGTTTAACGCCCGAGAGGAAACGGCTGAAGCCGCCCGCCAGGAGCAGACCCAAGCCTTGGTAGCGGCCCTCCGGCTGGTAGGGGAACTGATAAAGAAGCCAGCCTCCAAGGGAGGACAGCGCACGCCACCAGGCACCTGCTCCAAATGTGCCAAAGAGGGCCACTGGGCCAAGGCCTGTCCGCAACCAAGGCCCCCCACCAAGCCTTGCCCACAATGCAAACTCATGGGTCACTGGAAGTCGGACTGCCCGACCCTGGCTCAGCCTCCGGCACCTCAATGCTGGGGAACTGAGAACCAGGCATTTCCAGTCTCAGAACTGCTGGGCTTACTGGACGACTGAGGGAGCCCTGGCTCTTCGACTCCAGTTACCCTCACCGAGCCCAGGGCTACGCTCCAGGTAGCGGGTAAGTCTGTTTCCTTTTTAATAGACACAGGGGCTACCTACTCTGTCCTTCCCTCTCATTCGGGCCTTACAGTTCCTTCCCAGGTCTCGGTCATGGGAATCAACGGATCACCCTCGACCCCACGGCGGACGACCCTCCTTAACTACCATTTGAGGGTCACCCATTCTCTCACTCCTTTCTAGTCATACCCTCCTGCCCAGTTCCCCTCCTGGGGAGAGACATTCTGTCCAAACTCCGGGCAAGTATTTCTTTTTCCCCCAAGCAGGTCTTTTTACTAGCATTAGTGCCAGATCCCGACCTCAGGCCTGACTCGGACCCCAGAGTCCAGCTTCTACCTGGAGTCAACCCTAAGGTCTGGGATACGGATACCCCCACTGTAGCCTCCCTACAGAGACAAATAACTTCTCTCGCCCAAGTCTCGTTACAGAACCAGTGAGCCCTGGACCTGCTTACGGCCAAGCACGGGGGCACCTGTGTCTTCCTGCGGGAAGAATGTTGCTACTACATCAACGAATCCGGCCTTGTAGAGACCAGGGTAGAAGCCCTCCACAAACTCAGCTCTGATCTCCAGAAGCAAAAATTCTCAACAGAAGCCTCATCTTGGTGGAACTCCTCCATGTATTCTTTATTAGCTCCACTCATAAAACCCATTTTCATAATTAGACTAATCTTACTGATTACCCCTTGTCTTTTTCGCTTCCTGCAGACCCAATTTCAGGAAATTACCAGGATAGCGGTCAACCAGATGATGCTGCAACAGTACCAACCCCTGCCCACCATAGCAGATACGGACTGCTCTGGCTCTTTCCTACCCCTCCCCTAACGACACCCCCATACAGCAGGAAGCAGCCAGAAAGACCACGTCACCCCACTCCCTATACCAAAGAGCCAGGAATGTCCGGTAGTTGCCTCTGGGTTGGGTAGTGAAACCCTCCCTTGCCCTGAGCTGTCCGGCAGTTGTTAATCTTACTCAAACCGTCTGGCAGTTGTTAATCTTGCTCAAACTGCACACACCCAAATTCTCGAAACTGTCTGTCCCCAAGGCTGTTCCATGAACTGCACGCCCCACCAAACCGGTCGACCGTTACCATCCTCCCCCCTCTGCAGATATAAAAAACCCAAAAACCCTCCCCGGGCACGCCTTCACAGACTCACATCCGAGGGTCAGTGAACTCGCCCGGAGTCCTCCCAATAAAGCCTGACTTTTGCTCATTTGGCTGTTTTGGCTCTTCGTTCGTCCATCGGCGGCACCCGGCAATCCTTCAATAAGCACTTGCAGTTGTCATTTAATGTGTCTTACACCACCATGGCACTGGTTCTTGGCTACGAGGTACCGAGTGAATAAAAGGAGGTAGTGGTGGAAATAGAGAAACATCCTTGAGTTACTTGGATGGAAGAAATAGGCTGATTACAAGCAATGAGAGAAACATGGTGGTTTGAAATGCTCTGCTGTGGGTGTCAGGCGGAATTAGATGATTCCTGAAAAATCAGCGACAGGAATGTCACTGTGAGACAGTAAGTCCAGTTTGAGACGCGATGACCTTGAAGTAACAGAAAGACATCCCCGTGAAGAACATTCTTACAAAAAAAGTTATGTCCCCAACTCTCTTACCCCAGTTCGGTAAAGTCTAGATGGAAGCACATTCCAGTCTTATCTGTCACATGCAAAGGTAATATTGCCATGTGAAATAAATATCTGTACTCTGGATACAAGCTTTACAGAGAAAAAGGCTAGCATACACCTGTGAAAGTCAAATGGTCTCACTTGTATTCCTTCACTGGAGAACTAGCCCTTCTCTGCATGAAGGTAAGTCCCAGGGCTGGCTGAAACAGCTAATCAGCCGGGGTCCCTAAAGTTCGAGCGCTGTCTGTGCAGTGCTGCAGCCAGCAGCCACATGTGGCTATTTAAGTCTGAATTAATTTTAAAAAGTGAAAACATTTTCTCAGTTACATTAGACACATTTCAAGTGCTCAATAGCCACATGTGGTTAGTGAAATATTGTTGCAGGAGAGTGAAACCTCGGAGCATAGACACTCAGATAACTGAAAGAGGAAAAAGAAAATTTATTTAAAAAGACAGTGAAGCACTCAGGTTATAGCTCAAAAAGACACGTGCTCCCTGAAATTAGATTTCTTACAGCTTATATACCCTTTACAGAACACAAGTTCACATAGATCTGTGATGGCGAACCTATGACACGTGTGTCAGCACTGACATGCGGAGCCACTTTTGATGACACGCGGCCACTTGTGGCCACATGCCAAGAAGGATGTTTCATCCTCGGCTCCTGCCCGGCCAGGTGCAATAGCCAAGGATAAAACATTTGCTGTAGTGTAGACACTCTGTGCTGGAGGTCTATAAACCAAAACAACAGAACTCCAGCACAGAGCGCCTAGTTCTGGGACTTCTGGTTAGGCCGTTTTTCTCGAAGTGACACACCACCCGAGTTATGCTCGTTTTTTTGGCAAATTTTGACACACCAAGCTCAAAAGATTGCCCATCACTGACATATATGGGTCTCGTCAATCACACGATTTTAGGATGGGAGGGGGCTTACAGGATTTCAGAGGATAAACATTTGTAAAACGCCCATTAAGGAGAAAGGAAGGGGAGAGGAATAGGTTGCTCACATCTCCCTTCCCCCTCCTGTATTCCTGGCTGTTTACCTTCTTCCTCACAGGTGTGGAGAAAGGACGTGGTCCCAGTCTACTTCCTCCTTCCATTCAAAACCTTTTATGTACAAAAACCTCTGCATTTACAGTATAACAGTCCTTACTAAACAGGAATGTGATCAGCCATCTTGAGCTGGTGTAAATCACACACAAGTATAAAAATCATATCTACAAAATCTCTCTGAACACTTGGCCTAAATTATAAAATATTCTTGAAGCCTTTTATCTCAAGCGGGGGGGATCTTCTTCCTCAATATTACATAGTGAAAATATAGAACAGAAATTTCTAGATGTCTAGAACAGCTAGCACTGTTCTAGAACAAGGGTGCTATAAAACCAGTAGTAGCGGCCACTATCACAGCAGCCCGACCCACGCAGGTTCACATTAGATTCGAACAGATCGTAATGAAACACCGGAGCCAAAAACTGGTGAGCCATCACCTTTAATTCTAGCTTGCACCCGGCGGGCAAGCAAAAATACACACTGGGCTCCAAAACCCACACATTCAGTGCTCACAAAGCTACTGACTTATCCGAGTTTCCTAGCATCAAAGCTTTCCAGCTCACCAGACTTATTCACCTCCGTTTCCCATCTCCTCCTGCACAAACTCTTAATAAACTGGCTTCTTCCTCAGCACTCTGCCATCTCGGCTGCTTCTCCTGGCCTTCACGTGGCCTTACTCTGCTCTCCTCTCTAATACTAACCTCAGGAACCCAGGAACCAAGAGAGAGAGAGATCAAGCTCCCGGGCTGCCCCAGTTTATAGCATAGATAATCCAAACCTTTAATCCAATTATACACACAAGAAAGTCTCTGATAATGGGATTCTTCAGGAGAGTGCACCACCCCACATCATCCAATCAGTCAAGGGTGTGGAGAAGAGCTTACTCTTAAACTAAGCCTTAGGCTATAACGACCCGGCCTGCCCATAGCCTGTTCCAGAACACACATTAATATCAACGAACTTCCATGTGGGCAGCACCATCTTTAACAAAGTGAGCATAATATATTTTATCTGCCCAACAATCCACGCTTATGCTCACTTTACTACCCATAGTCTACACCACCGGCATCCCTGTAAAAGGAAATTAAGTACATTACACAAATTACAGCAATAACACAAATCATACAGTTTCAACAATTACAAAGGTACTTTTCACCAAAAGTCTCTGAGCACTTTGCCAAAAGTGCAAAATGTCCTCAGCCTTCTTTCTTGCCATTTGAAAGGCTTCCCAGGGCAGGGGGAAAGCCTCCATCAAAGCCACCCCTCACCCCCATCAGGGTATTTCACATTGTCCAAAAACCATAAGTCCATTCAACAAATGAGCCAGTGCTCACTCGGGTCGTAGTCCAGGAAATCAGTCCACACACATAGGGCTTTAGCCTCCCCCCTCATTCCTGCCATCATGGCAAGTCTCACACTGTCCTAAAGAAAAGCATTTCCATCTCTGCTCTGGGGAGCATGATGGCATCCACCCCTATGTCCCAAAATCGCAGACCTACCAGCAGCGTAGCTACTCCTTGTTGCTGGGCTCTCACCTTCTGGAGGCTGCGGGTTTCAACTCCAGCCAGATTCTCATCCTCCAAAGAGGAACTGAAAACATCAGCTCCTGCTGCTGGGCTTGATCTCCGGGCCACCACTGCCTTCTGCTCAGCAGGCCTTGCAGCTCCAACCCCGGCCTCAGCCCTGGTCCTGGCCTCAGGTTCGACCCCGGCCTCAGGCCCGGCCTCATGCCGCTGCTGGCACTCCACAACATCCAGGGCAATCTCCAACTCACGAACCTGTGATTTCTTCTCCAGCATCTGCTCCATTTCCAGGCGAATCTCACGATCCTGGTCAGCCTCCTCCGGTGCTTCCTCCAACTCCAGGGTCAGCACCTCTTTCTCCCACATTTCCTCCAGCTCCTTCCACTGCTCGCTTTGCAGGTCCTGGGCAGCCTCTTTCATAGAGCTCTCAGTTTCCTCACACATGACTGTAAAAATCAGCCAGCCTACAGTCCCCCAAAAAACAGCTATGGGAAACCAAAACAGCAACCAGTCTTCTACTCCACCGCTCAAAGGTGGTGGTGGCTCCATGCCGATCTGTATCGAATCCTGCCAAAGACTACGCCAAATGTAAAGCCTGTGGCCAAGGCTACTATCACAGTGCTCACAAAGCTACTGACTTATCCGAGTTTCCTAGAATCAAAGGTTTCTAGCTCACCAGACTTATTCACCTCTGTTTCCCATCTCCTCCTGCACAAACTCTTAACAAACTGGCTTCTTCCTCAGCACTCTGCCATCTTGGCTACTTCTTCTCCACATGGCCTTAATCCGCTCTCCTCTCTAATACCAACCTCAGGAACTCAGGAGCGAAGAGAGAGAGAGATCAAGCTCCCGGGCTGCCCCAGTTTATAGCATAGATAATCCAAACCTTTAATCCAATTATACACACAAGAAAGTCTCTGATAATGGGATTCTTCAGGAGAGTGCACCACCCCACATCATCCAATCAGTCAAGGGTGTGGAGAAGAGCTTACTCTTAAACTAAGCCTTAGGCTATAACGACCCGGCCTGCCCATAGCCTGTTCCAGAACACACATTAATATCAACGAACTTCCATGTGGGCAGCACCATCTTTAACAAAGTGAGCATAATATATTTTATCTGCCCAACAGGTGCCCAACAAACTCAGTGCCAAATTTTAAATATTCGAGGCCTCACAGCCCCAATAATTAATGGTTGAGTGGATAAGATACTTGTTGGGCAGATAAAATATATTATGCTCACTTTGTTAAAGATGGCGCTGCCCACGTGCAAGTTTTAAGAGTAAGTTTTTCCCCACACACTTGACTGATTGGATGATGTGGGGTGGTGCACTCTCATGAGGAATCCTCCCATTATGCCTCAGATAAGTGACTTTGTATTAGAAACTTCCTTGTTTGTAGATTGGATTAAAGGTTTGGATTTCTACACTATAAAGTGGGGCAGACCAGGAGCTTGCTATCTTGGTTCCTGAGGTTAGCATTAAAGAGGAGAGCAGAGTAAGGCCACGTGGAGGAGAGGAGAAGTAGCCAAGATGGTGGAGTGCTGAGGAAGAAGCCAGTTTGTGCAGAGTTTGTGAAGAGAGAAGAAGATGGGAAACAGAGGTGAATAAGTCTGGTGCACTAGAAACATTTGATGCTAGAAAACTCGGATAAGTCAGTAGCTTTGTGAGCACTGATTGAGTGGGTTTTGGAGCCCAGTGTGTGTTTTTGCTTGCTCACCGGGTGCAAGCTAGAATTAAAGCTGATGACTCACCAGTTCTTGGCTCCATTGTTTCATTACCAACTGTCCGAATCTAATGTGAACCTGCACTGGCCAGGCGGCTGTGATGGTGGCCTTTGACACTGGCTTTATACCATATTAAAATGATCCAGGCTCTAAATGTCATTAGTCTTCCTTTTGAAGGATTTATAAAGACAATGAAAATTCTAGAATAAGTTACTCTGTGTCACTAGTGGAGAAATAAAGAAGCCAATGTTACAATTCTCAGTATCTATTTCTGTTGGGCAGATAAAATATATTATGCTCACTTTGTTAAAGATGGCACAGCCCACGTGGAAGCGCGTCACCCAGGTAATGATATTAATTGCTCTCCTGTCTTGGGATGGGCATTGTAGGATGGTTAGCAATGTGGTGGTCAGATGGGAAATCAGAGCCCCAGTCTTTGTCTGGGATCGCCCACATGGCCAGGTGCGTGAAAACTACACTTCCCATAAACCTTTGGAGAAAAAGCGACTGTCCATCAGCCAGTGAGATTTCACTACATCATATTAGCTAGACGACCCCGGAAGGAAGGGCCCCTTTTAAAATCTGGTGCCATGCGGTTCCCAGGGCGAGATTCCTGGCATTCATCACCTGTGCCAGTGAGTCCCGACTGAGTAGCACTCTGTACCAAATAAAGCCTCAATAATTAAGACTTAATAACTACACTGATTTTATTTTTTCTCGGCGGAGAAAATACCTTACTTACATTTTTGGTGCCGAAAACCTGGGAGGAGTTTGAAGTCCACAACGAACCGCTCCTCTTCTGTCTCCTCCGAGGAAGAATGAGGACCCAGGATATCCGACCGACCTTCCACCTCAGCGCACGGTGTGGTAAGCTCCCTGCCTCCAAACCCCCTCAGGTTCTTTCCACCAAGGCTCCCTGTCTGAAAACCATAGCTACGTCAGGGAAGCCTTTTCCGTCCATGTAAATGTGTGCTTTGAAGACGTTCAAACATATATTTACTTTCCCTACCCGTTCCGTGGCCAGAGCCAGAGTTTTGGGATGCCAGTAACTCAACTCTTGACCATTATTCGAGAACTGAGGGGTAACCACGGGGGCAAAGGAATCCAAGCCTGACTCTAAAACACCCCTGGGGTGCCTTATCCGAAACCTCCCAAACATTGATCCCTCCCTAAAAAAGAAGAAACTAATTTTCTTCTGCAGCATAGCCTGGCCACAATATCCATTGGATAACTGGATCAGATGGCCTCAGGAAGGAAGTTTCAATTTTAACATCCTTATTGGTTTACAGAACTATTGCCAAGAAGTTGGAAAATGGACAGAGATTCCTTATATACAGGGGTTTCTTCAGTTGCGTTCTCATCCTAATCTCTGTGCCGGCTGCTCTACAATGCAGGTCCTTCTGGCCAGGGAAACCTCAGCCAAACTTTCCACTCCAGATCTTTCCTCCTTTGCCGACTCCCCTGAGGAACTTTGTTCCTCTCCAGCACCACTCCCTCGGTCCCATCCTGTCTCTTCACTGAATCCTGTTTCTCTTCCGCTGGCAAACGCTGATCCCTCTCTCTCCTCCCCTGTTAGCGCTCACACCTGATCCCACTCCAGGCCACAAGAGGGAGCCGACCTTCTGTGCCCTCTCCACAAGGTGGCCTGGATGGAAGGGGTCGTTAGAGTCCATGTGCCTTTCTCTCTCTCTGATCTGTCTGCAACTGAAAAGCGTTTGGGCTCCTATTCTTCTAATCCTACTGCCTATACCAAGGAATTCCAATATCTCACTCAGGCATATGACCTTACTTGGCATGATCTCTATATTATTGTCTTCTACCCTCACCCCCGATGAACGAGACCGGATCCGGACAGCAGCGTGAGCTCATGCAAATAAGGTCCACACCTCTAATGCTCAAATGCCGGTAGTCCCAGAGGCGGTCCCTGACATGGACCCCAACTGGGATTACCAGAAGGAACAACCAGGTAGGAGATGATGTGATCAGATGGTTAAATGTCTTATAGCTGGCATGCAGGATGCAACACAAAAGGTAGTTAACTATGACAAGTTAAGGGAAATTACTCAAGGACCTGAGGAAAATCTGGCTCTCTTCTTAAATAGTCTCACTGATGCTATGGTCCTCCATACTCGTTTAGACTGTAATTCCAGTACCGGGGCCACTGTATTAGCTACTCACTTTATTTCCCAATTGACCCCGGACATTTAGAAGAAACTTAAGAAGGCAGAGGAGGTGCCTGACATGTGGTGGTGCAGTGGATAAAGCGTCGACCTGGGAACACTGAGGTTGCCAGTTCAAAACCCTGCACTGGTCTGGTCAAGGCACATATGGGAGTTGATGCTTCCAGCTCCTCCCCCCTTTCTCTCTTTCTTTCTCTCTCTCTCTCACTCTGTGTCTCCTCTCTAAAATGAATAAATAAAAAAAGAATTAAAAAAAAAAAAAAAAGAAGGCAGAAGAGAGCCCGCAAACCCTTATCCGAGACCTGGTGAACATGGCATTTAAGGTTTTTAATGGTCAAGAGGAACAGGCCGAGATTTTTCGCCAGGTCCGCATGCAACAGAAGGTAGCGCTCCAAACCCAGGCTATTGTGGCAGCCCTTAGGCCAGAGCAACAAGGGCAAAGCACAGGAAGTGCTCGACCTAAGTCTGGGCCGCAAACAGGATCCCCACCGTGAGCTTGCTGTAAGTGTGACGAGGAGGGTCATTAGTCTCGACAATGCCCCTGCCCAAGGCTATCCACTGAGCCTTGTCCTAAGTGCAAGCAGCCTGGTCACTGGCAGAGTGATTGCCCCCTCTGGACAGCAGGCACATCCTCGGCGTCTCAGCAGGGAGGACAGGCCGCTCAGATGGGAGGCCAAGCTAGCGAAGTAAACCTATCATTTGAATTCCCGGGCCTCATGGACAGCTGACATGGCCCGGACTCCGAGACACCCCCGCCACCTCACTCTCTCTGAGCCACGGGTAAAGCTACAGGTAGCGAGTAAGTCCATTTCATTTCTGTGGACACGGGGGCTAACTTCTCTGTTTTGCCACCACACTCTGGACCTCTAATTCCTTCACAGGTCTCGGTTAGGGGGGATGATGGGACCCCTTCTTTTTGCACACTACCCTTGACATGCAGTTTGGATGGAATTCCTTTTTATTGCACCTATTCTTAGTTATGCCATCGTGCCCTGTAACCCTTCTGAGTCAAGATATTCTACACAGTGTCGGAGCCACTATCCAGCTGACAACGTCTTCCACTTACTCCTGTGTAAAGCCAGTAGTCAAGGCCACCAACAGGGCCACCTGACCAGTGCAGGTTCACAGTAGATTCAAACAGACAGTAATGAAACAACGGAGCCAAGAACCGGTGAGCCATCAGCTTTAATTCTAGCTTGCACCCGGCAGGCAAGCAAACACACACACTGGGCTCCAAAACCCACTCATTCAGTGCTCACAAAGCTACTGACTTATCCAAGTTTCCTAGAATCAAAGCTTTCTAGCTCACCAGACTTATTCACCTCTGTTTCCCATCTCCTCCTCTCTACACAAACTGCACAAACTGGCTTCTTTCTCAACACTTCACCATCTTGGCTGCTTCTCCTGGCCTCCACGTGGCCTCCATCTGCTCTGCTCTCTGATACTAATCTCAGGAACCCAGAGAGCAAGCTACTGGTCTGTCCCACTTTATAGTGTAGAAATCCAAACCCTTAATCTAATCTACAAACAAGAAAGTCTCTGATACAAAGTCACCCATCTGAGGCATAATGAGATTCCTCAGGAGAGCACACCACCTCACATCATCCAATCAGTCAAGAGTGTGGGGAAAAGCTTACTCTTAAAACTAAGCCTTAGGCTATAATGACCCGGCCTGCTTACATTACATACAGCCTTTCCCCCACAGCTATCCCAAGTATAAGGGCAAATAATATCACCTGAGTGATGGGCTTCCATGTAGGCAGCGCCATCTTTAACAAAGTGAGCATATTATATTTTATCTGCCCAATACTCCTGCCATTCCTCACTACCAAGGGCTCCCCCATAATCAATGCTACCCTTTCTAACCATGTCTCTTGCCTCAAGTTTGCTCCCATGCAGGATCGCTGCCAGTTTGGAACCACTGGGCCTTACTCGTCTGCGGCTCACCAAGAGATTAGGCCCTGCAGATTCTCCTTCTGCATCCTCTCCCTCCCACCAGGAACCTGCCACTGGAGTGGACTGAACCGGGGAGCAGTGCTGTTCAAAGCGCATCTGCGAAATTTCTCGACTCATGGCCAAACTGATGTTCCTCCTGACACCCCTCAAAGCCACCACCAGCCAATACCCCCCCTCCCCACAATGCCCCTAATCAGCAGGAAGCAGACAGAATGATAAACGGCGCCCCATTTTTATGTAACCAAAAAGGCTGGGAAGTAGGATGGTTAGCAAAGGGGTGGTCAGGTGGGAAATCAGAGCCCCAGTCTTTGTCTGGGATTGCCCACATGGCCAAGCGCATGGAAACTACACTTCCCATAAACCTTTGGGAAAAAAAGCGACTGTCCGTCAGCCATTGAGATTTCACTAAGTCATATTAGCTAGATTACCCCAGAAGGGCCCCTTTTTAAAATCTGGCACCATGTGGTCCCCGGGGTGAGATTCCTGGCATTCATCACCCGTGCTAGTGAGTCCCGACTAACATTCTGTACCAAATAAAGACTCAATAATTAAGAGTTAATAACTACGCTGATTTTATTCTTCCTCCGTGGGGAAAATACCTTACAGGCATGATTATATTAATGTGTGTTGGTGTTGGGCAGATAAAATATATTATGCTCACTTTGTTAGAGATGGCGCTGTCCACATGGAAGCCCGTCACCCAGGTGATATTATTTGCCCTTATGCTTGAGATGGGTGTGGGGGAAAGGCTGTAATGTAAGCATGCCGGGGTCGTTATAGCCTAAGGCTTAGGTTTAGGAGTAAGCTTTTTCCCACACCCTTGACTGATTGGATGATGTAGGGTGGTGCACTCCTGAGGAATCCCATTATACCTCAGATGGGTGACTTTGTATCAGAGACTTCCTTGTCTGTAGATTGGATTAAGGGTTTGGATTTCTACAGTATAAAGTGGGGCAGACCAGGAGCTAGATCTCTCTTGGTTCCTGAGGTTTTAGAAAGGAGAGCAGATTAAGGCCACATGGAGGCCAGGAGAAGCAGTCAAGATGGTAGAGAGCTGAGAGAGAAGCGAGTTTGTGCAGGAGGAGATGGGGAACAGAGTTGAATAAGTCTGGTGAGCTAGAAACCTTTTGATTCTAGGAAACTCGGATAAATCAGTAGCTTTGTGAGCACTGAATGAGTGGGTTTTGGAGCCCAGTGTGTGTTTTTGCTTGCCTGCCGGGTGCTAGCTAGAATTAAAGCTAATGGTTCACCAGTTCTTGGCTCCGTTGCTTCATTACAGACTGTTCAAATCCAATGCGAACCTGCACAGGAAAGGCGGCTCTGATCCTGACCGCAACTACTGTCTTTACAGTTGGGTACAGGCTTTAAACAGGCAGAATCCTTGTAGCCTGGGGCTTGGTTTTAGAACTAAGCCTTTTCCACCCTTTTTGATGTAGGGTGGTGCACTCTTTACGAGGAATCCCATTATGCCTCACATAAGTGTCTTAGACTTTCTTGTTTGTATATTGGATTAAAGATTTTGATTTCTACATGATAAAGTGGGGCAGACCTGGAGCTTGCTCTCTCTCAGTTCCTGAGATTAGCATTAGAGAGGCGATCAGAGTAAGGCCATGTGGAGGAGAGGAGAAGTAGCCATGATGGTGGAGTGCTGAAGGAGAAGCCAGTTTGTGTAGAGTTTGTGAAGAGAGAAGGAGGTGGGGAACAGAGGTGAATAAGTCTGGTGAGCTAGAAACCTTTGATTATAGGAAATTTGGATAAGTCACTGGCTTTGGGAACCCTAAATGAAAAGAGAAGTGTTTTCCCATTGTGTATAATTCTTACCCACCAGGTACAAGCTAGGATTAAAGATGATGGCTCACCAGTTCCTGACTCTGTTGTTTCATACCAACTGTGTTGGCCAGCCGGCTCTGATAGTGGCTGTGGTGTTGGGCAGATAAAATATAATATGCTCACTTTGTTAAAGATGGCGCTGCCCACATGGAAGCCCGTCACCCAGGTGATATTATTTGCCCTTATGCTTGGGATGGGTGAGGGGGAAAGGCTGTAATGTAAGCAGGCCGGGTTGTTATGGCTTAAGGCTTAGTTTTAAGAGAAAGCGCTTCTCCACACCCTTGACTGATTGGATGATGTAGGGTGGTGCACTCTCTTGAGGAATCATTGTGTCTCGGATGGGTGTCTTTGTATTGGAGACTTCCTTGTTTGTATAATTGGATTAAAGGTTTTGATTCTACATTATAAAGTGGGAGAGACCAGTAGCTTGATCTCTCTCTTGGCGGTTCCTGAGGTATTAGAGAGGAGAGCAGATTAAGGCCAGGTGGAGGAGAGGAAGCAGTCAAGATGGTAGAGTGCTGAGAGAGAAGCAAGTTTGTGCAGGAGGAGATGGGGAACAGAGGTGAATAAGTCTGGTGAGCTAGAAACCTTTGATTCTAGAAAACTCGGATGAGTCAGTAGCTTTGTGAGCACTGAATGTGTGGGTTTTGGAGCCCAGTGTGTGTTTTTGCTTGCCCGCCGGGTGCAACCTAGAATTAAAGCTGATGGCTCACCAGTTCGTGGCTCCTGTGTTTCATTACCGACTGTTTGAATCCAATGAGAACCAGCATTGGTCAGGTGGCTCTGATTGTGGCCACGACTATTGGCTTTATACGTGGCTACTGGCTTTACAATTTTCTTGCACCACAAAGAAATTTTAGGGACGCAGAAAGCTTTAAAACTGGCTGGTAGTTTTCTGCCAGAGAATACTTGGTAAACAGGAATAAAAGAAGGCATTACCACAAGAAGGAGAAAAATTACTAAAAGGTATGGTTGTACTACTGTATCACTGATGGCATTATTTTCTGACAGTCTATCTTTCTCTCACATACATACACATGCACACATCTCACTGCATGTAGCTTGAAAGGTAAATTGCAATGTGAAATTTTCCTTTGAGGAGGCTTAAATTAATCATAGCCACAGCTGTTTTAGGTCTCAAAAGATCCCTAATATTTCCAAGGATAGGATTTTTAAAATAACTGAAAGTGACATGCAGATACAAATTCCATTATAAAATAAAGATAATTCTACCTAACTATAGGAAATCACCTATCTAACCTTGAACCCTCTATGCCTTGGATTGAGGAACTTTAGTTAAAAGCCCTGAGTGACGGTCTTTTGGATGCAAACACCAAGAAAGTGTGAATGAGTGAGCTTTGTGCAGACACAAAGAAATGCCTGTGAAGGGGCTTTAGAAAATTAGCCTACACGTTTGTTGGGCAGATAACATATATTATGCTCACTTTGTTAAAGATGGCGCTGCCCACATGGAAGTTTGTTGATATTAATGTGTGTTCTGGAACAGGCTGTGGGCAGGCCGGGTCGTTATAGCCTAAGGCTTAGTTTAAGAGTAAGCTCTTCCCCACACCTTGACTGATTGAATGATGTAGGGTGGTGAGGATGCACTCTCCTGAGGAATCCCATTATACAGAGACTTCCTTGTTTGTATAATTGGATTAAAGGTTTTGATTCTACAGTATAAAGTGGGAGAGACCAGTAGTTTGAGCTCTCTCTTGGTTCCTGAGTTCCTGAGGTTAGTATTAGAAAGCAGAGCAGATTAAGGCCACATGGAGGCCAGGAGAAGCAGCCAAGATGGCAGAGTGCTGATGAAGAAGGCAGTTTGTTAAGAGTTTGTGCTGGAGGAGATGGGAAACAGTGGTGAATAAGTCTGGTGAGCTAGAAAGCTTTGATTCTAGGAAACTCGGATAAGTCAGTAGCTTTGTGAGCACTGAATGTGTGGGTTTTGGAGCCCAGTGTGTGTTTTTACTTGCCCGCTGGGTGCAAGCTAGATTTAAAGTTGATGGCTCACCAGTTCGTGGCTTCTGTGTTTCATTACGATCTGTTCGAATCCAATGTGAACCTGCGTGGGTCAGGCTGCTGTGATCTTGACTGCGACTACTGGCTTTATATTTGGAGTAGTCTGTAGCAGGATTCGATACAGATCGGCATAGAGCCGCTACCACCTCTGAGCGGTGGAGTAGAGAACTGGCTGCTGTTATGGTTTCCCATAGCTGTTTTTTGGGGGACTGTAGGCTGGCTGACTTTTATAGTCATACGTGAGGAAACTGAGAGCTCTATGGAAGAGGCTGCCCAGGACCTGCAGGCCGAGCAGCAGAAGGAGCTGGAGGAAACGTGGGAGAAACAGATGCTGACCCTGGAGCTGAAAGAACCGCTGGAGGAGAAGGCTGACCAGGTTTGCGAGATTCACCTGGAAATGGAGCAGATGCTGGAGAAGGAATCACAGGTTCGTGAGTTGGAGATTGCCCTGGATGTTGTGAAGAGCCAGCAGTGGCATGAGGCTGGGCCTGAGGCCAGGGCCAGAGCTGAGGCCAGGACCAGGGCTGAGGCTGGGGTTGGAGCTGCAAGGCCTGCTGAGCAGAAGGCAGCGGTGGCCCGGAGATCAAACCCAGCAGCAGGAGCTGGTGTTTTTAGTTCCTCTTTGGAGGATGAGGAGAATCAAGCTGGAGTTGCAATCTGCAGTCTCCAGAAGGTGAGAGCCCACCAGCAAGGAGCTTCTACTACAATGCTGGTAGGTCTGCGATTTTGGGACATAGGGGTGGATGCCATCATACTCCCCAGAGCAGAGATGGAAATGCTGACTGCCATTGCCACATGCTTTTCTTTAGGACAGTGTGAGACTTGCCATGATGGCAGGAATGAGCGGGGACACTAAAGCCCTATGTGTGTGGACTGATTTCCTGGACTATGACCGGATGGGCACAAGCTCCTTTGTTGAATGGACTTACGGATTTTGGACAATGTGAAATACCCTGATGAGGGTGGGGATGGCTTTGCTGGAGGCCCTCCCCCTACCCCGGGAAGCCTTTCAAATGGCAAGAGATAAGGCCGAGGACATTTTGCGCTTTTGGCAAAGTGCTCAGTGACTGGTGAAATGTATCTTTGTAATTGTTGAAATTGTATGATTTGTGCTATTGCTGTAATTTGTGTAATGTACTTAATTTCCTTGTATAAGAATGCCGGTGGTGTAGATTGTGGGTAGTAAAGTGAGCATAAGGGTGGATTGTTGGGCAGATAAAATATATTATGCTCACTTTGTTAAAGATGGTGCTGCCCACATGGAAGTTCGTTGATATTAATGTGTGTTCTGGAACAGGCTGTGGGCAGGCCGGGTCGTTATAGCCTAAGGCTTAGTTTAAGAGTAAGCTCTTCCCCACACCCTTGACTGATTAGATGATGTAGGGTGGTGAGGATGCACTCTCCTGAGGAATCCCATTATACGGAGACTTCCTTGTTTGTATAATTGGATTAAAGGTTTTGATTCTACAGTATAAAGTGGGAGAGACCAGTAGTTTGAGCTCTCTCTCTTGGTTCCTGAGTTCCTGAGGTTAGTATTAGAAAGCAGAGCAGATTAAGGCCACATGGAGGCCAGGAGAAGCAGCCAAGATGGCAGAGTGCTGATGAAGAAGGCAGTTTGTTAAGAGTTTGTGCTGGAGGAGATGGGAAACAGTGGTGAATAAGTCTGGTGAGCTAGAAAGCTTTGATTCTAGGAAACTCGGATAAGTCAGTAGCTTTGTGAGCACTGAATGTGTGGGTTTTGGAGCCCAGTGTGTGTTTTTACTTGCCCGCCGGGTGCAAGCTAGAATTAAGTTGATGGCTCACCAGTTCGTGGCTTCTGTGTTTCATTACGATCTGATCGAATCCAATGTGAACCTGCGTGGGTCAGGCTGCTGTGATCCTGACCACGACTACCGGCTTTACAACATTCTAGATTGCTCCTTCCTTTGGGCTTGTTAATTAGCAAAAGAAAAAGAATGTACTGACCGAAATTAGCCCTTTCTCCATGTCATCAAAATGGCCATTAGTCATTCTTTCCCCTTATCACCTGTTCTCCCTTTCTTGTAATCCTATGTAAAGACAGGAGCCAGGGCAAGCATCACAGCAGCCTGGCCCATGCAGGTTCGCATTGAATTCGGACAGTCGGCAATGAAACACCGGAGCCAAGAACTGGTGAGCCATCAGTTTTAATTTTAGCTTGTACCCAGTGGGCAAGCAAAAACACACACTGGGCTCCAAAACCCACACATTCAGTGCTCACAAAGCTACTGACTTATCCAAGTTTCCTAGCATCAAAGGCTTCTAGCTCACCGGACTTATTCACTGCTGTTCCCCATCTCCTTCTCCAGCACAAACTCTGCACAAACTGGCTTTTCCCTCAGCACTCCGCCATCTTGGCTGCTTCTCCTGGCCTCCATGTGGCCTTAATCTGCTCTCCTCTCTAATACCTCAGGAACCAAGAGAGAGCAAGCTCCCAGCCTGCCCCACTTTATAGCGTAGAAATCCAAAACTTTAATCCAATATACAAACAAGGAAGTCTCTGATACAAACTCACTTATTTGAGATATACTGGGAGGATTCCTCATGAGAATACACCACCCACATTATCCAATTGGTAAAGGGTGTGGGGAAAAGCTTACTCTTAAAACTGAGGCATAGGCTATAACAACCCGGCCTGCCCACAGCCTGTCCCCCAAAACACATTAACATCAACGGACTTGCATGTGGGCAGCGCCATCTTTAACAAAGTGAGCAGAATATATTTTGACTGCCCAACAGTTACCATATCTGTAATGCCGGTGGCCGAGGCCAGGCAGGTTCACATTGAATTTGGGCAGATGGTAAAAAGACTGTGGAGCCAGAAAGCTTCAGGGCCATTCTGTTTAATAAAGTCTCACAACTAATAAAGTTTCACAATGGTGGACAAACACACAGGCAGGGGAAAACCTCTTCCCAGGCAAACAAAGAGCAAAAGGGCCCTTACAGTGGCAGACAGACAATCTGCCACCCACAGTCCCCCATCTCTAATCTCTCTCGAGCACAAGCATCCATAGCCTTATATAGGCTATGCATACATGCCTCTGCCATGTACTCATGCACTAATCAAGCAAAGAGTCTGCAGCTGGTACACCAGTGAGCAAGCCTAACACAGCTGCCTCATAATACCCTTGCAGGAAAAGAATCAATACTTCTCACAGGAATGAGTGATCTTAAATTTGCAGTTGAGATTTCCCTTGAAAGAACTACATTTCTATGAAGGCTCTTTGATGTGAGTTTTCTAAGACGTTTCAATGAACAAGTGTTGAGCAGATTGTTGGGCAGATAAAATATAATATGCTCACTTTGTTAAAGATGGTGCTGCCCACATGGAAGCCTGTCACCCAGGTGATATTATTTGCCCTTATGCTTGGGATGGGTGAGGGGGAAAAGCTGTAATGTAAGCAGGCTGGGTCGTTATAGCTTAAGGCTTTATTTTAAGAGTAAGCTTTTCCCCACACCCTTGACTGATTGGATGATGTAGGGTGGTGCACTCTCCTGAGGAATCCCATTATGCCTCAGATGGGTGGCTTTGTATCAGAGACTTTCTTGTTTGTATAATTGGATTAAAGGTTTGAATTTTCTATGCTATAAACTGGGGCAGTCCGGGAGCTTGATCTCTCTCTCTCGGTTCCTGGGTTCCTGAGATTAGTATCAGAGAGGAGAGCAGATTAAGGCCATGTGGAGGAGAGAAAAAGCCAAGATGGCGGAGTGCTGAGTGAGAAGCCAGTTTGTTAAGAGTTTGTGCTGGAGGAGATGGGGAACAGAGGTGAATAAGTCTGGTGAGCTAGAAAGCTTTGATTCTAGGAAACTCGGATAAGTCAGTAGCTTTGTAAGCACTGAATGTGTGGGTTTGGGAGCCCAGTGTGTGTTTTTGCTTGCCTGCCGGGTGCAAGCTAGAATTAAAGCTGATGGCTCACCAGTCTTTGGCTCCGTTGTTTCATTACCGACTGTCCGAATCCAATGCGAACCTGCACGGGTCAGGCGGCTGTAGTGGTGGCCTTGACTACTGGCTTTACACAGATAAAATATATTATGCTCACTTTGTTAAAGATGGCACTGCCCCCCCCCCCCAAAGAAGATGGCACTGCCCACGTGGAAGCCCATCACCTCGGTGATATTAGTTGCCCTTATGATTGGTGTAAAGCTAGTAGTCGGGGTCAGGATCACAACTGCCTGGCCAAAGCAGGTTCGCATTAGATTCGAACAGTCGGTAATGAAACACAGGAGCCACGAACTAGTGAGCCATCAGCTTTAATTCTAGCTTGCACCCGGCGGGCAAGTAAAAACACACACTGGGCTCCAAAACCCACACATTCAGTGCTCACAAAGCTACTGACTTATCCAAGTTTCCTAGAATCAAAGCTTTCTAGCTCACCAGACTTATTCACCATTGTTCCCATCTCCTCTCTACACAAACTCTGCACAAACTGGCTTCTTCCTCAGCATTCCACCATCTTGGCTGCCTCCTCTCCTCCACATGGCCTTAATCCGCTCTCCTTCCTTATACTAACCTCAGGAACCGAGAGAACAAGCTCCCGGCCTGCCCCACTTTATACTATAGAAATCTAAACCCTTTAATCCAATTATACAAACAAGAAAGTCTCTGATACAAAGCCACCCATCTGAGGCATAATGGGATTCCTCAGGAGAGTGCACCATCCTACATCATCCAATCAGTCAAGGGTGTGGAGAAGAGCTTATTCTTAAAACTAAGCCTTAAGCTATAACGACCCGGCCTGCCCACAGCCTGTCCCAGAACACACATTAATATCAACGAACTTCCATGTGGGCAGCACCATCTTCAACAAAGTGAGTATAATATATTTTATCTGCCCAACACTTGGGATGGGCATAATTATATTATTGTATGTGTGGGACAGGCTGGCTGTACGCAGGCAGGGTCATTATAGCTGAAGGCTTAGTTTTAAAACTAAGCTTTTCCCCACACCCTTGACTGATTGCATGATGCAAGGTGGTGCACTCTCATGAGCATTCCCATTATTCTTCAGATAAGCGGCTTTGTATCAGAGACTTTCTTATTTGTAGATTTGCTTAAAGTTTTGGATTTCTACACTATAAAGTGGGGCAGACCAGGAGCTTGCTCACTTTTCGTTCCTGAGATTAGCATTAGAGAGAAGAGTAGAGTAAGGCCCCGTGGATGAGGCCAGGAGTAGCAGCCAAGACAGCGGAGTGCTGAGGAAGAAGCCAGTTTGTGCAGAGAGAAGGAGATGGGGAATAAAAGTGAATAAGACTGGTAAGCTAGAAGCCTTTGATTCTAGGAAACTCGGGTAAGTCAGTAGCTTTGTGAACACTGAATGAGTGGGTTTTGGAGCCCAGCGTGTGTTTTTACTTGCCTGCCAGGTGCAAGCTAGGATTAAAGCTGATGGCCCACCAGTTCTTGGCTCCGTTGTTTCATTACCAACTGTCCGAATCTAATGCGAACCTGCATGGGCCAGGCCACTGTGATGGTGGCCGTGGCTACTGGCTTTACAACAAGAAAAAAGAAAAAAAAGTAAACTTTAATAACAGCCTTGGATGATTAGAGTTTATTTTAATCATCAATTCAAAATTCATCAATACTTCCTTTACACACACTCTTTCTATATATTTTTTCCTTGAAGAAAAATAGAAAATGCAAACACACAAAATAATCCCAATAACCGACTCCAGTATAATCTAGAAAAATACATTTACAAAGCAAATTATTTCATGTAAGAATGCTCACAAAATACTACCATTTATTGCTTAGTATTTAAAATAAATCACAAAAGTGATTTAAATATCATGTTAATTATATTTTATGTAAAACTCCATGTGATTTACTCAACTATAGTCGGTACTATGTGAACTTTATAGTATATATATATTATTGAGTGAGAGGCAGGGAGGCAGAGAGACGGACTCCTGTATGCACTGTGAAAAGGATCCACCCAGCAAGTCCCCTACTGGGCAATGCTCTGCCCATCTGGAACTGCTGCTCCATTGCTTGGCAACTAAACTATTTTAGTGTCTAAGGTGAGGCCTTGGAGCCATCCTCAACACCCTGGGGCCATTTTGCTCAAACCATTTAAGCCAGGGCTGTGTGAGGAGAAAAGAGAGAGAAAGAGAGAGAGAGAGAGAGAGAGAGAGAGAGAGAGACAAGGGGTGGAGAAGCAGATGGTCATTTCTCTGTGCTCTGACCAAGAATTGAACCTGGGACTTCCACATGCTGGGCCAATGCTCTACCACTAAGGCAACTGGCAAGGGCCGGAAATATTTTCTAAAATTAGGTAAATCCTATTTCTTAAATGAAGGATTTAAAAAAAAGAGGTTTTTCTCACACCTGAGACTTTGGGAGCTGAAAGGCTGGACAGGCAAAGGTATTTTTCTTCTGTTCTGACATGGCAGCAACGAAGGCTTGTCCACTCATAATGGCAGCCATGATCTGCACTGCCTGCTGCTGGGTCTAAAGGAATTACTAGTTGGAACCTATAGAGTATCACCACACAACAAAGAAAAATAACTTAAAAAATTTTTGTTGTTGTAACATCACTTTTCCTTTTGCACAGAGGCGCTTTGCAGTTGACTATACTTAAAAATACCACACATGATCCAATTTATATATAACCGGAGTATTCCCAGAAACAGGCTGAAATAACAAAATGGAACGATGATTTCAGACTATAATTTAAGAAAATTATCTTAACATAGAGAGAAAATTAAATCTCATAGGAAAATGACCCTTTGTAGGCAGGTAAAAATGTTAATAAGACAACTAACAATAAGACATTGCCTACCAA
Organism: Rhynchonycteris naso; assembly: GCA_037038555.1. Classification (NCBI taxonomy): domain Eukaryota; kingdom Metazoa; phylum Chordata; class Mammalia; order Chiroptera; family Emballonuridae; genus Rhynchonycteris; species Rhynchonycteris naso. Next base: position 84,293,133 of record CM072996.1, read on the forward strand.
AACTACTGGAATTTGGGGTTAAATAATGAATCCTTTAGGTAACCAGGCGAAGGTGACTCATAAAAGGAGAAACGGCAGCTGTCATCAGACGTCCCACAGACACAATCAGTACAAGGAGAGAAGGGGACATGTGTAAGAATGTTCAGCATGACTAGCAACCAAAGACGTGTAAGATAAAATAAGAAAATAAAATTTTATCCAGATTTACAGGCTTTTAACATCTATACTATTTATTTTTATTAAGGATTTGTGGGAAAGGACCCCTGAAACACTGTGTAGGACTAAACTGTCTCAAAGCTTCTGGAAGGCAATATGGAAACAACTTTTTTTATTTTTTAATTTTACTCTTATAAATGCAACATACTTTTAACATCTTTAAAATTATCTTCTTTTGCCCAGTCACTTCCATTTGTGAGAATTTATTTTAAGAAAAAAAAAATCACTGATGAAACCAGTGATTAAATGTAAGAATTGTGGAGAGGCAGTTACATAGTGCAGTAAAATGAAAACCATAAATACCACAGCATTTGCAAGTAAAGGGAAATAATGTTAGCTTCTGAAAAATTTTTTCATGAGGTAGAAGGGAAAAGAAACCAGTAATTACCCATATATCTGACCGAGATAGACACATTTCCGTTTCACAGATAAAGAAAATGAAACTCAGAGAAATTAAATACTGTAACTTGCCAAAGACACTCAATAATCATGTGGAAAACTGGAATTCAGGTGATTTGTGGCTTCGAAGCATAATTTCTTTTTATGTCATGCAGAGGTCTCTGCTGTCAGTAAGTACCAAGTACAAATAATACAGAGACTGGAGCAAAGGAAGTTTGTGTTAAGTAGTACTTTTTAACACAAAAGTGTTACAGGAATACTACTCACTGTAGTGTTTCTTCAATTTATTTATGTCATAAAAGAACTTCAACATTTATAATATAAATTACAAGAAGTTCAAATTTTTGTAAGTATGGACTTAGGTTTGGGTGTTTCTGGATACAACATTTTTGTCAACCATTCAATAACATAACTTTGTTTGCTGTGTGTTTCCATTTAAAGACTCCTTGTGTAGTATTTATTGCTGAATCACTAATAGTGAGTTCATTTCAACAGCACTCTGACTCATGCCTGGAGGAAGTGTATCTGGCACACGTATTTTCTCTTTAAGACACGCCACAGCCTTCTTGTTCTTAGCACAATACTTCTGGGCCATTTTAAACAGTCAAATCAAGAACAAAAAAAGTACAAAAGTGAAAAATTGTTTTGCAGACTGAGAAAAGGACATTGTTTATCGGTATAAAAGCAGAAACAAGAAGGCAGTGAGTGGTGCCTTGTTCAACCTTTGCTTGGAAGATGCACACCAGGCAATTCAAATTTTCCCACTATTCTTGTTTACAAAGGACCACAAAAGCACAAGTCTTGATTTTGAGGTTACTAATTAATTTTAAGCAAATACGTGAACTTGAAAATACAGAATTTGCATATAATGAGGATGACCTATTAATTTATGGATAAAAGGCTGTGCAATAACGATATATCTGTTTATACATGAAAATGTTAGATAATGAGGAAGAAATAAAGGAAAATGCTTACAAGTAGCAATCAATTTACTGACTGCCCATGTGCATCCCCTGGTGGGTAACAGGGCATAAGTACTAGAATATACTTAATGCTAGAAAGAACAAGGTATGCAGTAAAACGTGTCCAGAGAGGGAAACAGAGGCAGACTGAGTCTAAATGACTTACATCAAACTTGGAAGTGTGTGCAATTCTCTCTTTTGGGCCAGAAATGTTTTGGTAATACAACATATCCATTCCATTTGCTTTTCTGACCTAGTGTGGAGAAGTGACAAATTACCCAGTTGCATCACAGTAAAGGCAAAGTTAGCATGTTTCGCGGCAAACTACAGCAATCCAAGGCACACAATACTGGGCAACTTGTTATGAAATAATTTAAAATATATAGTTTAATTTGGATAATTTGACATGACAATATAGGTCCCCATAAAAGTCTCCTTTAAGTTGGAAAATGAGAAGTTACTGTATGTAATACCATGGCCTCTGGGAACTGTCAAGTCCACAAGACGCTGGCAGGCTAATTACCAAGGTCTTTGTTTCTTTCATTGCAATACAGGATGGGGCAAAAGTAGGTTTACAATTTTTCATATGAAAAGTAATATAATAATTAATAACTAATAATGTAAGCACAAACTGTTCCATGTACTCACAACTGTAAACATACTTTTGCCCAACCCTACATATTGTCAGTCACAAATATTTGAATACACTATATGCACAAGTTGCACAATATATATTCAATAGAGTTTAGAATATTTAGAGAATATGTATTTAAAGAAAATAGATTTAGAAAACAAGATTAAAAATAAAAAGCTGACCAACCTGCTTAGCATTCTCTCCCTTCCAAGCTTCACTTTCTGTGAACTCATTGAAAATTTGAAGACGTTCCTTCCTCGTGTCATCAGCATCAGAGGAAGTAGCATCTTCAGTAAACTCCTTATCAAAATCAAAGTTTGATAGGAAGATTTAGAGTTGGCTTTGTGAATACTGACATGCAGTTTCTTTTTTTGTATCAAATTGTTTTGTCATGTTTTTTGCTCTTTGGATAACTTTTATTATGCTTTCTGTTCTGTATTTCTTTGTCACTGAGTGAAGCACAAGCTACATTTTCTTCACCTGGTGGTGAGACATACTTTTTTTCCCATCTCTGAAATGTGTTTTTTAACACCATACAAGTTTACGTTACCTTTAATATCTAGTGAGGTTTTCATGAGTGATTTTAGTGGTTGTAATTTGTTACTGTCAGCATCTATTTGTATGGTTAGTTGGGCTCTATCTATTTTTTCTTCTTCTGTGCCACTGATTTAAAGATTTCTGTCCTCTAGGGATGCTCTATGGATCGTTTTATCCATATTCTGATGTTTGAAGCTTCTACAGAGTCTAGAGTTCTTAGAAGCAGTCATAATGGAAGTCACATCTATTACAAGATCATCTTCACCAGAATCTGACGTTTTATTTTAATTCTTATTGGTGAAACAGAAGATCTTTGGTTTTCCAGGGATGTGTGACAATTTTTAGTAGCAGAGTTTTTCAAGTGGCCGAAGTGCCGTGTTTCAGTCTCATCCTGTTTGGCTCCACATGCTCTACGTCCTTGTGGAATAATTGGGCAGGGGATCGTATTCAAGACCAGTTCCTAGACATTTGGGGTCCATCATGTACTTTCCAGGATGACTCTCTTTGTTCTTTGACAGTTCATTCTACTTTTCCTTTGGAAGCAGACTATTTCCAGGAAAATCTTGTCTCATAGTTGAGTCAGTCACTCAACAAGATAGGAGGGCTTCAGGATAGCTCTTCAAGTGCTTAAGTAAACTCAGGGGCCTCTTCTGCTTTTCTTCAGCCTTTGTCTTGACTGATATGAGTTCTTTGTCGATTCTTTCCAATTCTTCCATAGCTGTGCCTAGTGTTGTCAATGAAAGATGAGTTTTGCTTTATCTTTAAAAATTACAAAAGATGAAATGCAGGCTCCAGGATGCCCTAGACAAGTAGTATCCTATCATTTACTTGTCCAAACTCAGCTTTAAACACAGGGCATTATTTTTTAAATGAAAATGCTGGATATCTGTTTACTAACAGATCAGTCCTTGGAAGGAGAATGAGAAGTCAGTAACTAGCCCTAGCACAGAGCACCCTCTCCCTCCCAACCCGAGAGAGACATGCTCTGGGGCAACCAACCCATACCAACCATCTCCCGAACATCACTGGGACACACCCCTCTCTGGGTTTCAGAAACTGTGTGATTGCCTATAAGGTCTGTGAAATATGCCCCTAAACAGGACCCCAGAGCACCCTCATTGTTGGGCACATCTCAGAACACGCTTTCTGCGGGAAGAACATGGAAGAGAGGATAAGGACTAGTGCCCGCGTGTGTGAGGCTGGAAAGGTGTACTCCCAGGCACTCTGGAACAACTTGGTTGCTAGTTCCAAGGCAAGTGCTTGCTTTCCTCTTGCCCATAACAGTCGTTCTGTAGGAATTGCCCTTAAGTAGTTAATGTAGAGAAAAACATTAAAATTCTTCTTTGAGGCTGAATATTGGCATCAGAGAAAGAAAATACAAGGGTGTTTCAGAATGGGGAGGAATAGATATGTTAAAGAGGATTTTATGTCCTTTCAAGGGCAACAGGTCAGAGGCCCAGAGAATCGGGTTGGGAGATACAGGCTTAGCAATGGGACAGAAGACCAGCAGGGAACAAATGAGAAGACTATACTCCCACCTCCACCCCACCCCCAGCCTCAGCTGTAATGACCATCTCCTCACTTCTAGACTAGCAGAAGAGGGAGAAGAAATTGGTCACCAGTAAGGACTATTTGATTCTCTTTATGTCCTGACCCACTCCAGTTCCTGACTACACTTTACAGTGGTCTTCTGTGAGCTATGCCAACTGAGATGACAACAATTTAAGAAAATACAGCCATCTCTTTCAGCCATTTTAGCCACAGCAATGTTAAAGTGATTAACTTTCTCATTCTACAATACTTTAAGTCTTAGACAAGTTATAAAATTCAAAAGGTGACTCTTTTTTATTTTATTCATTTTAGAGAGGAGACACAGAGTGAGAGAGAGAGAGAGAGAGAGAGAGAGAGAAAGAGAGAGAGAGAGAGAGAGAGAGAGAGAGAGAGAGAAAGAAAGGGGGGAGGAGCTGGAAGCATCAACTCCCATATGTGCCTTGACCAGACCAGTGCAGGGTTTTGAACTGGCGACCTCAGTGTTCCCAGGTCGATGCTTTATCCACTGCGCCACCACAGGTCAGGCAAAAGGTGACTCTTACACCTATTTCCAATGAAGAAAATTCTCAGCACTTCCCAAGAATGGGCATATTTAGTAGTCACTCCTCCCCTAAACTCCTTCTCATCCACAGACTCAACATGGCACCTCTGCAACTGGAAGCAGCTGCAACTACCTGCCTCACTCAGTTCCTACTGCATTTCTGGGATCTGAACTGGAAGTACTAATGCTGGCACCCACCTCTGGGGCTGTCAGAGGGCTTGGGAAATGACAAAAGTAAACAGCAGACCCCCTTTGACTTTTGTTAAAAGTTTGACTATTGACCTTCATGGATCATGCCGAGAACCTCTGGATGGAAGCACGTCTTAGTGTTGCTTCTAACATGTGATCTTAGGCAAGGTATCTATCTGACTTACTTGTGTTTTTGTTTCTTGAGTTGTAAAAGCAACCTGCCTTTCCTAGGGTGGAAGAATTCAATGTGATAGAATGTACCAAAATGCCCAGCATGAAGTAGGTGAATATTTAGGAGGGCAATGAAACCTGTCCTAAGTTTTCCCTCTCTTCCCCATCTACACATTCACATATATCCACCTAATTCATGTCCCTAAAATCCTTCCAGTTAAAACTAATTCATCAAAGGGCAAATATATATGTTCCCATTCCACTGGTCTTCTGCATAAATGGAAATACTCCTGGGATGGAGGGCCTTATAAGTTACTAATAACTTGAATTAGTCTTTGAAATGCTTTGCTTTTTCTCCAGATAGAGCATAATGAGCCTGGATGCTTGGGGAAAGACAGAAGGAAGGACCGTCTAAGAAAGTATGTGCCAGGACCCCTTTTTCCTTTCTTTTCTTCTGGGATACCATGTTGTCTCAAACGTTATGGATACTTTAGAAATGGGGGAAAATGTTTTTTTTTTTTTTTTTATTGACTGTGGTACAATTCAAGAATGCTAGGAGGCTTCAGTATTAATTTAGTTTCATCTCTTGATATGGTACAACTCTTTTAACAGTAAAACTAAACAGGTGTATTCTTATTGCTTTGGTGATGGGAAGGGGGCATTGTCATGGTGATTACACTTCAATTCCTCAAAATGCCCTCAGGTAAGGTAAATAGATTTTTTTTTTCTAATTTAAAAGTGAAACAATCTAGAGTAAATAATTTTCATAAGTCACTTTCTAGGATTATTTTTACTTGAATTTTCCACACCTTAAATTATTCCCTTCCAATTTTTCCATTAATAATTTTTTATAGCTGAGAGAATTTTTATTGACTGTCTTCTTTCTAAGACATCAGAAAAATGTAAATGTCTCAGCAGAGTTTCCAAGTCATGATGTTAATGTGAGTCAGAAAGAAATACATTTTTCTATGACAAAAATAATTAAAGTTGTCTATTCATCAGTGGGAAATTCCTCACTCATGTCATCATCTGAAGCTGTAGAAATCATGTCCATCATTCTAGATTTTGACCTTATGTCTGTTCTTTTCTGTTCTGAAGAAGTGCCGCCCAAAAATGTGTTGCTGTCAGCACTCTTAGTAAAAGATGTGTCTGATACGCCTTCTGCTGTATGAAAGTAAGACAGGGATGCCAGCTCTGGGTTGATGGCGTATTGTGTCTCATAGTTCTTTGTATAACTGAAAAAGGAAAACATATATCAAGAGTTGTTTTAAATTGTGTATGTTTGCAGTGCAATTCAAAAAACATCACAAAAATTAAAACAATGTCGAATTCTGTCTAGTGTAAATGTAACTTGGTAAAATGCTGTGTAATGAGTGAAAACTAATAAAACTCTAGCAGATGTGCTATTCAGAAGAATTCACAGCCCTTTTGTTCCAAGGCTATCAAAAAAGGGATGCATATCCAGATTCTCTGTATTCTTTCCAGTTGATTAGGATGATTCCTATTTTCAGACAATTATTTAAAATATTGGAAAAATGTTCCAGTAGAATAACTCCTGAGAGACAGCCCAGGCTTCTTTCTGAATAGAAAAAATAGCGCCAACTGAATACTGTCTCGATAAATTTGTGAGTCATATTTTCCTGACAATCTACTAGAGAGGTGGGTGAGAGCTTCACATCATGCATGTTACAGAGATTCCAGAAATCTGAAGACTTACTTCGTCTTCAGTTTGTACAGCAGGGCACTAGATACTGCCATGAGGATGACGAAAAGGAAGAGGGTTGCCAATGAGATGCCCAACATTGATTTTAACTTGGCATCGTCCCATACCCCTGCCACTTTATCTTCAGTTGTAGCATTCAAATCAGAGTCTGAGAGAAAAGAAAGAAAATGCAATGGAAAAGAGTATTTGTGTTCAGTATGTTTTTCTGGGGGAGTAAGGATTGCAAAGCCACTGCAGAACGACCTTCTACCCTCAGGACTAGTCAGTGCTCACTCGCCCACTCTCAGGCAAAGAAGGTTATCAGCGAACCCTTGCGGCCAAGTGCTCTCATCTTGGTTCATTTAACCTTCACAGCAATCCTGGGGAAGCTGTCCTGAGCTGTATTTTACAGAATAATGGAAGTTTATGAATTTGCCCATGGCTCAGAGTTAGTAAGTGGCAAAGTCTGGTTTCAAGCCAAGACTAAAATGTGTATATATAGCAGACTTTCTCTCTGATTAATAAAAACCAGTTCAAAACTCTAAAAATATTACTATTAAAAATGTGAAATTATACAGCCTTGAAAAGAAAAAGATGCAATTCTATTATTGGTACATGCTTTGACTTTTACTGCAAGCTAAAAGGATAGTGTACCAGATGCTTTCTTCATGAGATTTAAGAACTGAATTTGCCATGTTATTACTGAGATCAATCCTAGTGTATTTGATGGTAAAAAAAAAAAAAAAGAAAAGAAAACTTATTTAATTGTCTAAAATAAGTTATTGAATAAAAATCCAAAGATGTCAAAAGTCTTTTTACTAAATGTTAATGAAAATATATCTTTACTGTCAATGTTTTTATATTTTTAAAATATATGTCTGACTTAATAGACATTTAATGACTTTAGATGACCATGTTGATATCTCTCCCCTTTCCCCCAACATCTTCCCAAAAGTTTCAAGAATTTCTATTATATTTTAGGTGTTGACGGTTTGGTAATAAGCAATGACAAGCTTCCATGTCTTATTCTCTGAATAAAAGAAAATTGTAATTGTCAAAATGGAGTGGAATGTATATAGTTGTCAAAGACTGGTATCTTGACTTTGAGGCAGATTATTTTGGGAATAATCAAATAAATTATGTTAAAATGAGCTATACTCCTGAATTACTCTGCTACTCCTTAAAATGGTTTTTGTAAAGAAATGTGTTTATAGCACATTTTATTTGCCAAGGTGATGGTCCAAACTGGAGAAGGGTGGGGAATTCCTCACAATTGGATATTACAAAAACTCTAATTACAAGTTTTCACTGGTTTTTGTCACTGTGAGGATTGACATAATAATGCCTGTAAAGAATTGGCATGTAGTTAGGACATGTTCAGTGTGTGATAGTCAATCATGCTCAATTTAATTACCTGAAAAGATAAAATATTTCTTAAGTGGCCAAGCATTTGACATTCATACATATAGCTCTTCTAAACAAAGACACCTTGCCCTGGCCCACTGGCTCAGTGGTAGAGCGTCTGCCCGGTGTATGGAAGTCCTGGGTTCAATTCCCGGCCAGGGGACACAGGAGAAGTGCCCATCTATTTCTCCACCCTAACCCCTCTTCTTTCTTTCTTTCTTTCTTTCTTTCTTTCTTTCTTTCTTTCTTTCTTTCTTTCTTTCTTTCTTTCTTTCTTTCTTTCTTTCTTCTTTCTTTCCTTCCTTCCTTCCTTCCTTCCTTCCTTCCTTCCTTCCTTCCTTCCTTCCTTCTTTCTTTCTTTCTTTCCTTCTTTTTTCTTTCTTTTCTTCCTTCTTTCCTTCCTTCCTTCCTTCCTTCCTTCCTTCCTTCCTTCCTTCCTTCCTTCCTTCCTCTCTCTCTCTCTTTCTCTCCTTCACCTCCCGCAGCCAAGGCTCCATTGCAGCAAAGTTGGCTCATGGCTCAATGACCTCCACCTTAGGTGCTAGAATGGCTTCAGTTGCAATGGAGCAACACCCCAGAGGGGCAGAGCATTGCCCCCTAGTAGGCTTGCCAGGTGGGTCCCGAATGGGCGCATGCAGGAGTCTGTTTCTCTGCTTCCCCGCTTCTCACTTCAGGGAAAAAAAAGAAGACACTTCACTCCATTTTCTTGAAGCACTGCAAGACAAGAAGCTGTACTTGCCAGATAGTCCAGTGCAGAACTGGTGTGGCAGACCTGAGATACAGTGCCAGATGCTAATTCTTTCCCAATGGTTTCTTTTCAAGACAGAGATTTGGGGGACGTTAATATGTTGACTTATCACAAAATTTTCCATTAAAATAAGGAGTTCTTTTACTCATATAACTATAATTAATCCATTAGTGAAAATTATTGCGGTCAACAGCAAGAGTTCTGTCAATTCATTGCTGGTGAGAATGCAAAATGGTGTAGCCACTTTGGAAAACAGTTCGGTAGTTTCTTACAAAGCTAAACATAGGCATACCATACAATCCAGCAAACACAATCCTTGGTTATTTACCCAAATGAGTTGAACACTTATATCCACACAAAAACCTCCACATGAATGTTTATAGTAGCTTTATTCATTATTGCCAAAACTTGCAAACAATCAAGAAGTCCTTCAATAAGTGAGTGGCCAAACTGCTACATTCATACAATGGAATATTAAATGTTGAAAAGATATACAAGCTATGGAAATCTATGGAGGAATCTTACATGTATATTACTGAGCAGAAGAAACCAGTCTGAAAAGGCTACATGCAGTATGATTTCAACTATATGACATGCTGGAAAGGCCAAAACTATAGAGACAATGAAAATGTAAGTGGTTGTCAGGAGCTGGGGTTAGGGAGAGTTGGGTAGGTGGAGCACAGGGAATTTTTAGGGTAGTGAAACTATCCTTTATGGACATGTGACATTTGAATTTGTCAAAACTCAGAGATTTGCATTACACAAAGAGTAGACCCTAATGTAAACTATGGACTTTAGTTAATAATAATGTGTCAATATTGGCTCCTAAATTATAAAAACTGTACCACTCCAATGCAAGGTATTAATAAGAGGGGAAACTGAGCAAGGGGAGTATATGAGAACTGTCTAATTTCTGCTCAATTTTCCTGTGAGCTTAAAAAAAAACTCTAAAAACAAACACTATCAATTATAAAAAGCAAACTGCATTCTATATTTTATTCATTTGCCTACTCCTCCATTTGGTTTATCTGTTTCAGAAATAGAAGTCACAAAACAGGGAGATGGAAATACAGTGTGTCCCTAAAGTCATGGTGCACTTTTGACCAGTCACAGGAAAGCGACAAAAGACGATAGAAATGTGAAATCTGCACCAAATGAAAGGAAAACTCTCCCAGTTTCATACCTATTCAGTGTAGTTCGATGTGGGCTCCATTTGTTGCCCTACACACATCCAAACAATAGTGAAGTTCTTGCCACACATGGGTAAGGATGTCTGGTGTAACAGAGTGAATAACGTCTGTGATTCTCTGTTTTAAGTGATTAATTTCATTGATACGTTCAATGTACACATGTTGCTTCACATAACCCCAAAAGTAAAAGTCTAAGGGCGTCAGATCCGGGGATCATGGTGGCCATGGCTTGACAGAACTCCTACCTATCCACCGCTGGGGGAATGTTCTATCCAGAAACTCACAAACAATGGTGGCATAGTGTGGAGGAGTGCTGTCCTGTTGAAAGGTGACACCTTCTGGAAATTGTGGCTTCTACAGACTCATCACTGACTGATGGCCTACCAGAACAGGGTTTCTCCACCAAACTGCCAGTTTCCTTTAACTGCTTATCCCACCGAGTAATGTTATTCCTATGTGGTGGCGCTTTGTTATAAATGCACCAATATTCACAGTGCACTTTGGTCACGGATTCGAATTTAGCGAGCTGCAGAACACACTGAACTTTCCTCTGTACCGTCCACATCTCAACTGGCATGGCCATGGGCTGCTCCACTGTATACATGGTGTTACGTCATCATCTGCACATGCACACATGCTGTAACATCATCCTACAGAAACTGGGAGGGTTTTCCTTTTATTTGGTGCAGACTTCACATTTCTATTGTCTTTTGTTGCTTTCCTATGACCGGTCAAAAGTGCACCATGACTTTACGGACATTCTGTAGTCACCTGCAATATGGTAACTGGAGAACAGTGCTGAAAAACTATAACTTTCCTAAATCAATGTTCTCTCTGATACACCCTACCCTATCCTCTTACATAAACCTTACAGAAAAACAGTACCACCATAGTGATACTAATATGTGTGCAAGTTTTTATGTATTCATTTAATTGAGATATTTTATTCTTACTTGGAATTGGTTGAAATAATTGATCTCTTGCATCTGCATTCTCCCATGTTGAATTTAAAGCTGTTAAAACAATAAATTGGTGTTATGGTAAACAAAATTCACTTATTAAAATTGTGTGTGTATGTGTGTGTGTGTGTGTGTGTGTGATGTATAGTTAATTCTTATTAGTCATGGTAGTTATTTTTATAATCCTAGGGTAAATGCAGGCTTAAGTTCCTGGGAGGTCACAACATTTTCATGAAACAATCAATTCAAAACCTTGTGTTATGTGTGTTTATGTTTAAAGATACTTTATTTTAATGTATATTGCTGATTCATTAAACTGAACTCACAGCCAAAAGCACTGTAACTCCCACTGAACAAAGCTTATTGAACACACATTTTCTCTGTAAGATACATCACAGCTGTCTTGCACAACCAGCACTTTAATGCTACCCTTAGGGGCCATTTTAAATAGCAAAATCACCAACAGAAGACACAAAATACACATAGCACTAAATAGACACAAAAACAACACTTTATTTGCAGTATGATAGCTGGAAAAAGGAGGCAGACGTTGCCTTTTCTACCTCAGCTGGGAATGTAAGCAATAGGCAGTTAAATTTTTTTGCTGCTCTGAGCATGTCTGCACATGACTAGGAAATGTTTCAGGTATTTTTAGGGGCATTACAAATAGATCTTAGATGTTAAAAAATTTTCAAATAAAGAATATGCAAATAATGAAGATTGGCTGACTATGATATATATTTTACATTTATAATGCATGCATATATGTGTGTGATATTACATTTACATGTGCATGCATCTTTGGTATTTACATAACATTTATACATGCATAAACATGTGATATGTAGGTTACATTTATAATACATGTTTATACATTTATGATATATACCTTAACTTTATAAGTACATATATTTCGATACATGCTTTGCATTTATTCATGTGTTTCCGTGTACCTATGTGCATACTGCTCCTAACACAAAGAGGGACTATACTGGGCAAGGGCTGGGCCTTATTTAAAATTTTTAATCATAAGTAAATTGATTGCAACATGTGTAGGAGCATAAAACTTTGGCCAGGGGATAATCAGTAAATGTGAGACACTTGATCAGCCTTCTGGGTTTGTTTTGCATTTGCTATTACATGTGATACAGCAATAAAATGTTGACATTAATTTTTAGTATTAGAACTATTTACACTGATGTTGGCTTTCTTACAAGAAACTCTAGAACCATAAAACATTTTCCCAGCTACCTAACTACTATGAGTTTACCTTTAGCTAATCCTGTCCAAAATGCAGGCTCATTTGGACCCGGGGTTCCTGTTTAAAAAATAAAATAGAACAGGATGACGCAGAATAAGATAATTTGGTTTTAGTAAGCTTGTGATAGAATATTCATTTACTGGTTTGTTAGTTAAGTCACAGGATGGCCTTAATGCTCAAGGAGCACAATTTTGAAAATGGACAAGAGTCACTGTTAAATATGTTGTGGGATAAGGAGGGCTTTAGAGGAAATGCACAGGTGGTAGGCATGGAGGGACCAAAATCAATTTGCAAAAGCTGTAAACTCTTCAAAAGGGAGATGATACTTCTATATAGGCACAGAGGACTAGGTATTGTCTGCCTGGCAAACAAGGTGAGGCTAAGTCATTCCACTGTGAGCATGCTCAGAATCATGAAGGGGCTGGGAGCTCTTGGGGCAGCAGGCAGTCTGGAATGAAGACTGGATGGAGCATGTGACCAGAGATGAGACTGAAAAGTTCTTCAATGGTCAGGTCATTTCAAACTTGAATGCCTAGTTAGAAGTTACAGTGTGACCTCAAATTTAAGTAGTGAAACTTAAATATTTACTCCTGTAATGATATGCTCCAGATATGACTACAGTGTTTTAACTTTAACATTTTGAATATTTTTTCCAAAGAATTTTTTAGTATTTTTTTCTTTATTTACTTTTAGTAAATTAAAACTTTAGCGTAAGTATCTAAAGATCTCGAAGAAAGGAAATACCAAGATAATCAGATTTCTATTTTAAATAGTATATCAAACAACTGAATAAGGTTTTTATTTTTAGTAGTATTAGAGATGCAGGTGAATTTAGGGTAATTACATTAGAAACATACTTGTATTGCATGAACTGGAGAAAATGAGAGTTTCATGTGATGGCAGGTTTATTGTCCTCAGTTAGAACACCCATTCAATACCTCAGAGAAGAGTCATCCCGGGCTATTATGGTTTCACAGACATTTTATAAGGAACAATATTCTTGGCAGAAAAGTAACATGATGATTTTGATTTTGCAACCTCTTACTTCCAACTCACCCCTCACCAACTAACCTTAGGAAGCACTAATAATTGACTCTATATAGAGAAAAGATTATTCTTCAAGCAGGTAGAAATTTCATAAAAATTATTAAAAGTTATATTAAAGTATTGAATATTTATATAAAAATAAATTATATTTAAACATATATTTGTGTATTTATATTTATGCATATATTTATATTAAATATAAGTTCATATTTAAACATATCTCTGTTAAATATATGTATTATATATTTTATATAAATATATTACATATATAGCAAAGTTAGATATAAATTTATATTTAACATAAATATATGTGTAAATGTAAACTTAATATATTTTATTAAAAGAAAAAAGAGCTCACTTTCTACCCTTTGTCAAATACATTTGGAAATTAACCCTTAGATTTTCATAGTGTAAAAGATTGTAGTGACTTTATATTGTAGCAGTACAAATTCTTTAAGCATGCTGTTACTTGATGAAATATTCAGAGTAGTGAAACTTAAATTTTTACTCCTATAATAATATGCTCCAGGATTGACTACATTGTATTAACTTTAATACTTCGAGTTTTTTTTTCAGAAGAGTCTTCACTGGGCTTTCCAGTAGGTGGTGTAGTTGTTTGGTTGATGAGTTTATCTAGGAAGATGGATAATGGATTATCAGCATATGAAAATATTGACTTGACATCTGTGATTAGGTATATTTTTAAGTTAGAAGGTGTAACAAAGAAAAGGAGAGAGGGGGAGAAAGAAAACAGAAAGATGTTGACAATTTTTTGAGATAACTTAGAGGAGGGGAAAGAAAAATAACAAAGTTTTTGCCTGAGTTATGCTTATGATTGGGAAGAGAGGAGAAAATCTGGGGTCATGAGGCCAACCGCTTCCTCTAGAGGTAAGGAAGGTCTATTGGATTAGACAGGTTGTCTCAGGTTGTTCTTGCACAAGCCTTGAAGTGATACTATCAGCCCAGGATGGTTGCTGTTCACCATAGGGACATAAAAAGGGAGGCAGCATCAGTTTCATACATAAAGCATATGCCTGTTTACTACTCAAAACAGAGTTTTGGGTATAAAGATTTGGGGCTACAAATCAAGGATTTTCAGGCCTGATTTAGTACATCTCCCAGTCTATAATGTGTCCATCTGGAGGTATGTCTGTAAGAGTGTATTCAGAGAAAACTGTGACTGGAGTGCCATATTCCTCCCCACCGCTCCCCCCAATGAAATGGGCAGGAAGTTTCAGTTAACTTTGCTTAGTACGGCACTCAGTGAAGTTCCACTTGTAGTATAGGCAATCCCACTGCAAGAGGAGCTCTACCCAGAGACACAATAAATTTAGACTGAGTCAACAGACAGCACCATTACAGGTGTCTTGGGGGCAAGAAAAGATGGAAAAGAGAATGTTACTGGAGTTGATACATTCAGGCAGGACTAGAATAATTGGTCAGAAATCCTTAAACTCTGCTGTGCAACCTTCTTAGTGTGTTTTGGAGAAAGTGTCTGGATGGCTTCAGCTACTTTCCCTCAGAATGTTAAGGACTAACAGAATTGCTATTCAAAATTATTCTGGAGATTTCAATTTCCTTCAGAGGCTTGCTCCTTTAGAATTGTCCCATTTGTGTCAGCATGTCCCCCTCTGTCGGAACCCCATTTAAAATGGCAACAGCTTATCCCAATCCAACTTTCTCTGACAACCTTTTGTGGACCTGAATTATGGAGATATAAGTTAAGGTTTTGGAATCTTTTCCATGGGTTCTCAATACACTATCTCTTAAGGCAGTGATTTTCAACAGGTGTACACAAGAGGCACACCTGTCTGCTGCAAGAAATTTTAAAGCATGCAATACCTGACTATTTAGTCAGGGGCACCAAGCTCTTTTCTCTTAGACTGTCAAATTAAAAAAAAAATGACAATAGCTGGCACAACAATAGCCATCCAGTATGGCTGAATCAAAATTAGACCATATTTTTTGTCAGATTGGCAAAAATATATATTTTTGGTGTGCTGTAGAATTTTAGCAATTAGTTTGTGTAGCATGAGATGAAAATGTTTGAAAATCACTGTCCTAAAGGAATTTGAGGTACATGGTCTGTCTTCTTAAACAGACTGTGTTGTTTCAAACACTTCAAGAGGTTATTTGCTTGTACAAACAAAATTCCCACAAGTCAGTTAATCAATGTATGCTCTTGAAATATCCCTCTCTCATTTATGCCCCAAAGTTTGAAACTGCTCAAAAGTTTTATAATTGTCAAGCAGCTTTATTAATTATTAGGCTTACTGAGTCTGTCTTTTACTAATATTGAAATTATTGAGAAACATTCTCTCCTATTTGATTTCTTCCTCTTTGTATGCTGTTTTGTGCTTGTGTGTTTTATAGATGTGAGCTGTCACATGCTAAGGTAAAAGATGTGTTATATGTATTTGGGAGACTTTTAATAGCTTCACAGTCATTTGTCAAATAGTTATAAATGGTGGAAAGCTGCAAAAAGGAAATATTGTTTGAAACTGAAAGTATAAAGCAGAAAGGAGTAAAAATGTGGGGCTAAGAAAGACTATGTTTAGTTTAATTTTTAATTTCCATGCAAACCAAAAATATGAGTCTAAGAAATATAAGAACCTCCTCGCTTTTTGAATTTATCAGTGCAATAGAGAGGGACTCTCCTTATTTAGGAACTAAGACTCCTGACATTAGCTCCACTAAGATCATTTTCCTACCCAATACTCTCTGGTGCTCTTTAAAACCATGCTTTAAGGGCTTTCCTTATTTGCAATAGTGCCTTTCAGTACTTACAGTTTTTTAGAGCAATGTTCAGATCAGTTGTTGCTTTCACAGATATTTCAGACTCTGTGCCATTTGTATTTTTTGTTGTGAACACATCTAAAAACATAAGACAAAAGTTTTCAGCTGCTAACTAAGTCACTTTTTGTTCCTTTACATTTCTCCTCATCTTACGTAAAAAATATGCAATGAGTAATTTCAAAAACAGAATAATAAGCCTGACTAGTGGTGTTGCAGTGGATAGAGTGTCTACCTGGATGCTGAGGTCTCAGGTTTGATTAGATTTTTTTTTTTTTTTTTTTTTTTTACAGGGACAGAGAGAGAGTCAGAGAGAGGAACAGATAGGTACAGACAGACAGGAACGAAGAGAGATGAGAAGCATCAATCATCAGTTTTTCGTTGCTGTTGTGACACCTTAGTTGTTCATTGATTGCTTTTTCATATGTGCCTTGACCACGGGCCTTCAGCAGACTGAGTAACCCCTTGCTTGAACCAGCAACCTTGGGTCCAAGCTGGTAAGCTTTTTTTTTTTTCCCCCTCAAGCCAGATGAGCCTGCACTCGAGCTGACGACCTCGGGGTCTCGAACCTGGGTCTTCAGCATCCCAGTCCAACGCTCTATCCACTGTGCCACCACCTGGTCAGGCTGAGGTTTCAGGTTTGAAACCCTGAGGTTACTTGCTTGAGCATGAGCTCACTGCCAGGTTGAGCATGGGGTCACCAGCTTGAGTATGGGATCATCGACATGAGCCTATGGTTGCTGGCTTGAGTCCAAAGGTTGCTGGCTTGAGTAAAGAGATCACAGGCTTGGCTTGAGCTCCCAGGTCAAGGCACATATGAGAAACAATCAATGAACAACTAAAGTGATGCAACTATGAATTGATATTTCTCATCTCTCTCCCTTCCTGTTTCTTTCTTAATCTCTCTCTGCTCCCAACTCTCACAAAATATTAATATTAATAATAATAATAATAATAAAGTATTTGAGATAGTCTTCATCAGGAAGGGCACAGGTCAAAATTAAATTTATGGGGTAAAAAAAGCTAAATTAGTATACTTTTGCTAAATAACTCTTTCTGAGAAAAAATTATTGAGGATTTTATGGGAAAATATATTCAGAGCTTAATAGATGTCAAAGTAGATTTGTAGATATATGATGTTATCACTGTATTGACCTGATCAAAAAGCCAAGTAAGAAGCATTTATTTGCCCTTGAATTCTCTGTTGGACTATGGAACAGTTCAGCTTAAAAAGCATATACTTCAATAACAATCAAGGTCTCATATCTATATTCACATTCACAGAAAGAATCCTGCTCCTAAGAGTAGTCAGTGGGATTGGTTATAATTCAAACTAATGGGTGTTTCTACCACATCAGAGTCAAATAAATCCAATAAAGACAGCTGTCTAAACATATGAGAATTTAGATTAAATTAAATGCAAATTTCACATCAGTAGGAAATTGTTAGAAATTCATCAATTCTCCTTGAAAAATATAAACTTTTAATACTATTCATGCCATATATAGAAATAATTGGATTTAAAATGTTAAGAGGTAAAAAACAAAAATATGAAACTTAAGAAAACTAGTAAAGTAATTTAATATCTAATTGGCTTAAGTTCTATCTAAGCAAGATATAAAATATGGAAATTATAAAAGATTTAATAAAAATAATTTTATAAAGCTTAAATTTTTCTCTGTGATTAAGATACCTAAACAGGTTTAAAGATAAACAACAGCCTGGGAGAAAATACTTATTACTTTTACCATAAAGAAATTATCAATATACTAAATAAAAAAAGAGCCCCTACAAATAAATGAAAATACAATCTAATAGAAAATGGGTCCAAGATCAAAACAGACAAATCACTGAAGTAGAAATTAAATGCCCAATAACTACAGAAGAAGATTACTCAACTTCACAAGTAATCATGGTACATTTTAAAAACACTAATGAAAATTTCTCACTTATTCACAAAATATGATTAACACTGTTTATTGTAGATGAGATTGTGGAGCATTTTTTGAACATGCAAATCAGTAGATCCTTTTTGGAAGGTAATGTGGTGGTATCTATCAATATTTTAAAGGATTTATTCTTTATGCAGCGATAATAGTGCTTGGTATCTATCCAAAGAGAGATATATCCAAGAGTGTATGAGAAGACTGTAAAATGCACTAGATGTACATATTTTTTTATAAGATAGCAGATAAATGACAGAACCTCATTTTATGCAATATTATGTGTCCATTGAAAACAATGAGGTAAATGTGAAAAGAGTTCCAGTGTTGTTAAATAAGAAAAGTCAGTCACAATACAATTCTTTATTATGATTCCACTTATATCTTTTTATAAATGTGTGCATGTAAGAAAGATTTATTGCTTTAATCAAAGTAATCATCAAAATTTCCCCTGGTTAATGCAAATAGAGGCACATCCTGAAAACGAAACGATTGCAACATTTCGCACATAGTAGAGGCAGTCCTGGTGGTGGACGGATCTGCCACCACCCCTGACTCTGCTCCTTGGTAGCTGCAAAACCTGGCCATTCACCTCTCTGAGCATCCAGGGTTTTTTTGTTGTTAATGTGTTGTGTTTTTTTTACGTATGAGAGACGGATAACAATTCATTAAAGAAAAAATAAAAATACAACTTATGCATTATAGTTTTCAAAGTACTTGAGTATATATGTATTTCTGTTTATTCTTTGATAAATATTAATAAAGAACCCAATATAACTAGATTTAATCTTAATTTAAAAGAATCTTTAATAGTTTCTTACAAACTTTTCACTTTTTAGAATGCTGGACCTTATAAGAACATGGAAAGAAAGCCATATGAGGGATGGTGAATAAACTCAATTGTTACATGAATAAATAACCATAATGCTACAATGAAGCCTATGCTAATTACCAAGAGAAACTTGTTAAACTTCATAATATTTCATGAAAAAATTTCAGAAAATAAAAATTTCATTTTGCACACTGAAATATTTATAAGGTAAACAATTATAGTTTTAAAAACTATATGGTTATAGTTTTAAAATCAAACCAACATAATCAGCTTTTGTATATGTATTGCTATTAACTTTAAAGACTTACATTCTTTTACATCTTTAAAATTGTTATCTTTGTCCTTAGCTGGATTATCCTTAATTTCTTTCTTTTGATTTTCTTCATCAATTAAAGATTTCATAGCAAACTCTGAAAAAAAGTATGACAAACCATAGACCAGACATATGTTAATTTCTTTTAGTATGTTCTTTTTCTAATCGCATTGTTTTTTACAAAAATTTTGAGGCAGAGATTTAAATTCTAAATTATGCATATTTCCAACAATAAACTTTTACTTTATTCCATAGAAAATTGCTACATACTAATTTTCTAAGATAATGGGTCATTTTTCTTATGTGTTATGGCTGTGTAACCTTTAAATGCTTACTCACCTTCCTGATTGGGAGTCACATCACTAATCATTGAGAAAAAAAAGGCAGATAAAAAAATAAACAATGTGAAATTCATTGGGATGATGTGATTTATCCAATAGCTTACTGTGTCTCTGCAGAGTTTCCTTCCTATTGTCCAGAAGGTTCTCACTAGCTAAGACATTATGACATCACTGCCCAAGTTCGCAGTGCAAGGGGCGGAGTTTCTAAACGCTCTGTGACTCAGTCTGATGTCTACTTTATCTTTTGAACTATACAGTCTTTAGTTTTAAAAAACAAACTATTATAAGATCTTTTTAAAAATATTAAGAAATATTTTTATGAAACAATGTATTGGCCTCTGGATTTTACTTAAATTAAAAAAAAATATTTTTCAATTATAGTTGTAACTCAATATTATAATAGTTTCAGGTGTACAGCATAGTGGTTAGACATTTATATTACTTATGAAATGGTCTCCTGAAGGGTCCTGGATTTTTAAAGAACTATCAATATTTTTGATAATAAAATGAGAGCAGGCCTTTTTGGTTTTCAAGGTACTACAACATTGTATGTTCTTTTGGATAGCTGAAATAAAATGTCTGTTAAAAACTAATCAGAGACCCTGGCTGAAGGTTCAGTCCATAGAACATCAGCCTGGCATATAGATGTTCCGGGTTTGATTCCGGTCAGGGCACACAAGAGAAACAACCATTTGTTTTTCCACTCTTTCCTCTCCCACTTCTCTCCCTCTTCCCCTCCTGCAGCCAATGGTTCAATTGCTTTGAGCATCCCGGGCACTGAGGATAGCTCAGTTGGTCTGAGCATTGACATCAGGCACAGAAGATAGCTCAGTTGAATCAAGCATTGGCTCCACATGGGGGTGTCGGGGTGCATGGGGAAGTCTGCCTCACTATCTCTCCTCCTCTCATTTTAAAAAAATATCAAAACTAATTTAATACACTTAGATTAAATCCAAATGTCCTGAAAGTTCTGGTTCGTGGACTATCTTAACTATAATTCTTCAGAAAAAGTTTTTTGAAACTCATCTTTTGGGTTGTTTTCTTTATAAAATATATATTTTATAAAACATTTTTACAATTAAACCCATCTTTTACCTTATATACAGACTGAGAAAGTTATTTAATATTTATTTAGTTAAAAGATAATTTTTGTATGAATAATATTATCCATATATTTCTCATATATTAACTCACATAATAAGCAACAAAGGTGAGAAATCAAATGAACGCTATCACCAATATTGTTCTCTATGGTATTAAAGGTTCAATTAACTTTCTCTCTCTCAATTTAATTATTGTTGACAAATAGCTTTTCAGCATTAGAGAACATTTATAATTAAAATGACACAAACATCGGTAAAAAAAAAAGCATGAATTTAAAAAGACTTCAAAGTTTTTCAGTTTAATGAAGGCTCAAATTAAGTCCAACCTGTGGTCTCTACATGCCTGATAAATTAGAGAATAAACTTAAAGGGATTCTAATTGTATAAGAGGATGAGGAGAAGCAGAGAGGACTTAAACACTTAAGTATAATAGAAGCCCGGGTTCTCACTGGGAAAACCAGTGAGAAGGAACATGTAAGTATGTAAACAGGTGTTGGCCTGAAATTGAATACTATTCTACACTAAAAGGAACCAGGAATTCATGGAGAAATGGTCGGTTTCAGTGCTGGGGTAGGGAGAACCCAAGGTGAGTGTAGAACATGTATCAAGAGCCTAAAATGTGTTCCCACGCTTTAAGGTAGGAATTCCACTTCCAGGAAATCTAAATAAAATTATTATAAATGTTAAAAAAAATTAGTAAAAAATATGCTTATTACTTCATTGTTTTTAATAAGGAAAATTTGAAACAACCTAAATAACAAATAATAGGGTATTGACCAAAAACTGTTATCAATATTCACTAAATTGAATGGTAAACATATATTTAAAATTAAGCTTATGAGAATTCTTATATTATGATGTTAAAATACAAATGCAACATCTACTAGATCCAGTATGAATACAGCTTTTTAGCTGAGGTCTGGCCCTTCCCTGAAGCCTTCTAGAACCTCTTCTCCTACATCACATGTACCCCCGTGTATATCAGTGCCTTGAGGTGGGGTTGGCATTGTTGCTGCTTTGCGATCTTGACTTGTCCTGCTAAAATGCTAACTGTCCGTTAAGATTTATGCCATTTACCTGACCAGGCAGTGGCGCAGTGGATAGAGCGTGGGACTGGGATGCGGAAGACCCAGGTTTGAGACCCCAAGGTCGCCAGCTTGAGCGCGGGCCCATCTGGCTTGAGAAAAAGCTCGCCGGCTTAGACCCAAGGTCACTGGCTTGAGCAAGGGGTTACTCGGTCTGCTGAAGGCCCGTGGTCAAGGCACATGTGAGAAAGCAATCAATGAAAAACTAAGGTGTCACAACGAAAAACTGATGATTGATGCTTCTCATCTCTCTTCGTTCCTGTCTGTTCCTATCTATCCCTCTCTCTGACTCTCTCTCTGTCCCTGTAAAAAAAAAAAAAAAAAAGATTTATGCCATTTGGCCATCTCACTCTCTACCACCCCACCTACCACTGCCATCTTTTGTCATTCTCTAAACCTGTCTTAATTCAGTGAAGACTCTTGTATCATTTTCCAATTATTCCCCTCATCTCCAAGTCTGACAGCACATGGAGAACTTCACTGGCCACATAGACAATGCATCCAATTGCTTGGTTTCTCAGTTGGACATCCCAATGCCAACACTCTTTCCTTCTAGTCTAATTTAGCCATCTACAGCCATGCACCAGGACCTCATTATCATACTTTGCTGTTGAAATGTTAAACTTCCAGATCCTGAAATTAAAGGTAATTATTTAAACCTATGTTGTTCTTGTTTTCTCCTGACCTTGATTAGATTCCAATATTTCGCAAGCATCCTTCTGCCTACTCAGATGCGCTTCTTATCCTGCTTGAGTTCTGATACCCCATTCTGGGCACCATGTCTCCCTTTGTCTCATCCTGGCACAGATGTCTCCTGTGTTTGACTCTACCAAAGGCTTTGGGATAGGAATTCTTAGGAAGATGAAGAGGGAAGCAACAATGTATGTAGTTACTTTGAGATTTAGTGGACTCAGAAACATTCAGAACTTCTGAACACTATTTATTCTCTTTTCTCTTCTTTTCTTCTGATCACCCTTGCCACAAATCCTATTCTGTTTTTTTTTTCTCTCCAACTTGATAATCTTCTCATTCAACTTGGAGTGATGATCCGTAATCACATCTCCTAAAAAGTCAAAGAAACTAGTCTTTTTAATGATGCTTAGAAGCCTCTAAATATACAATGAAGTTAAATGGTTTGTCTTCTAGAAAAGTGGAAACATGAATATAACTAGGAAGTTGGGCAGTGACGAAGGGTGACTGAATGAACAGTTATCATAATATTTAGGCTTATGTTACTTGATCTTTAGCTCATCTTATCTCAGAAAGAATTTTGAAAAGCTTGTAAGAGGTACAAGAAATAACTGGGGACAAGTGCAAGAATCTAGTTAAGCAAGAATAAGCTTTAAAATGCAAATGCAGAGTCCCATAGTCATGTTCAAGGTTGGCACAGAATTGAGTCCTTCATAGCGAGCTATACAAAAAAGGAGAATCTTGTCAGTTACACAATTCATGGCATTGACAAAAGTAAGGAACTCCTTCTCGTGAGATGAACACCTCGTCTTGACATTGGAAGCAGACACGCTCATTTTCTGTGTGATCTGACCTCCCGCTTAACTCTTCAGCTACATCTGTGGCACCTGCCACTTCCCTGAAGGTTGAATCACACCCCCACCCTCCTTCATGCCCCCACCCTCCTTCATGCCTCACTTGTTCCTGCCTGAGGTTATTTCCCATGTTACTTCTTTGCTTGGAGTGCTCTTTTCCTGCGATTTGCCTGGCTAACTCCAGATAAACCTGAAGGTATAAGCCTAGGTATTCACTCCACTAGGGAAGCTTTTTCATACTCAAGACCAGGTCAAGGTCTCCTGTTCTTATAGTACCTTGAGCTTATCCTTAGAGGACTTGTCACGATCAGAAGGTATATTTTGCCGTATTTTTTTTTCTTCTGGAAGTCTGCCCTTGCTAAAATGTAAGCTCTGTGAAACATGTGTATCTTATTTACTGCTGTCTCCCCAGGCCCTAGCACATAGGAGGCACTAAAATAATACTAATTTATTTTGTGTAAGAGGCTCATTAATACATTTTATAGGATGGTTTCTTATAACAACTGATCTTACAAGCTTAAGGCCCAAGTAATTTGGGGACAAAGTTGGGGGTGTTGGCAAAAGGCCATCGTAATAAAAACTCATAGAGCATGTGCTGCGGACCTGGCAGGATTGTGTCGTCTGTCCTTCTTCCGACAGCGGAACAAGGGGAGTCTGGAAATGGACGTGTGGACACGGCTCTCCTAGACCACAGAAAAACATACCTCTTCCAGTTGTCTTTCTGTACAGTGAGGGCATCAGGAGAGAGATATTAGGTGACTTAAAATCACAGACACATAGTATTTTCTTTACACTGACATCATCCTATATAACAGGTCTGCAAAACCAAAATAATTTGGAGAACTCCACCTCTTTAAGATATTATCTGCAGTCCTTTCTCTTATGCTCAGCTCCTTTATCTGTTACACAAATCCCTCCCAAACTCTTCCCTACAGTTCCCCTCTGCCCTGACTTAACTGTACACATGGTATGTAGGTGCTTTAATATCCTTTGCAAAATTGAAAGAGGTCCTATTGTCAGGGCCACCAGGGGGAGTGCTTGCTCAGCTCAGCCCCACTGAGCCCAGACTCCTGGTTTGATCTTGGCTCACCTCGCTTCTGTGGTGGCAGGTAGGTCAGTATTCTGCAGTCTTCTGTTCTTTTGCTCCATGCCCTGATGACCAATACTCACACTTCTGAATTAATTCACCTTTTAAGTATCTATAACTAAACCCTATGCATTCCCTTCTTCCAGCGTAGGAAATGCCCCTCCAAGTTAATACTGCAGAATAGTTGTGCCAGTTACACCTGGGAAAGCCTAGCTCATCCTTACCTTATGCCTGTTCCATTCCAGCAGCCCAGAATGAGCATCTATAATAGCTACTGCAAGGTGACATCCCCTTGTTAGTGTCACGAAAGGGCCAATACCAGGAGATACAGTAGTTTCCCTTATCCACGATTTGCTGCCTGTAGTTTTAACTAACCGTGGTCAACTGTGGTCCAAAAATATTAAATGGAGAATTCCAGAATAAACAATTCATAAGTTTTAAATTGTGGTCCATTCTGCATAATGTGATATTTTGCAGCATCCCCACGGGATGTCAACCATCCCTTTGTCCAGCATATCCACGCTTCATGTGCTACCTGACCATTAGTAGCCTTCTCAGTTATCAGACAGACTGTGGCCATATTGCAGTGCTTGTGTTCAGGTAACTCTTATTTTACTTAATATTGGCCCCAAAGCTATTCACATAATTTTTATAACAGTTTATTATTATAATTGTTTTATTTTATTATTAGTTATTATAAATCTCTTACTGTACTTAATTTATAAATTATATTTATTATAAGTTATGTATAGAAAAATCATATACTATAGGATTCAATGTTATCCACGGTTTCAGGCATCCACTGAGGATCTTAGAACAAATCCCCATGGATAAGGGGAGAAGACTGTTTTAACTTCCAGTTAGGAACGAAAGTGTTTTACTGGATAACTGGAAAGTGCATACCTGTGACTACTCTCACCAAGCTGGCAGAGACGGGGCTGCCATAGTCAGTTTGTTTTCCCCACGTGGTGGCCTGCTTAGCGACATCTGCACAGAGACAGTGAGCTCACATTTCCTCCCCTTGGACCCATCCGTTTGGTGATCTTAGCTTTCAGTAGCATTTCCATCACTCACCCTTTCTCTATTGTAAAAGAAGTGTTCATTTCATCTTGTGTAACTTCCTCATCATTGTTTCCCAAGATTCCTTTGGGCTTTTCAGGGAAACTAATTTTATGATTCTGATGGTGAATGAAGCTTTGTTATCTGGGTCACACAGGTGAACTGTCTAAAAGGAGGAATAATTTTTTAATAAATAAAGTGTGTGTGTGTGGAAAGGGACATAACAGAGTAATTAAGAGCAGGGGCTCTGGAGACAGAGTGCCTGGGTTTGAATCCTAGCTCCACCCCAAACCAGCCGTATGATCTTGAATAAGGTGCTTGTGTCTAAACCTCAATTTCCTCATCTGCGAAATGAACTTGATAGCAATGGTACTTACCTTCTAAGACTGTGGTGAAGATTAATTCAGATAAGCCAAGTAAAACACTTAGCATGATGCCTAGCACTAAATGAGAATGAAACTCATTTGAGCAAGTTCATCACTGTCCTCAGTTTGCAACCGATTACACATTCCCAACAGATTACAGAACAGTCATGGCCACCAATACTTACCTCCATGGACACTTCTGAGACTGAAATGGGAGAAGACACGTCAAGTATCAAGCACAGTGCTTTGCACAAAGTAAATTCTCAATGAATAAATTCCCAGAAATTCTTTCCCCTTAAATGCCTTTCTAACTTCCCCTCAAGCACTTGACACTCGTATCTGCTCTACCTTTAGTCCTTTCCAGTACAGTAACGCCAGACCCTGGGAGAAGCAGAAGGCCATTTGAAAATTACTTTTTATTCTCCCTTCCTCAGGGCAATAAATGAGGACTTTGAGTACCTTTCTTTCACATTTCTCTTTTCAAGTCATCCAGAACTTTTTGCAGTCACTTAGGACAGATAATGCAAATTCCAATTAAATATCACGAGCCCAAGGGCAGCATAATCATTGTGGTGAATGCAAACAGACAACATGGCAACAATCAGTTTGCAGCTCTTAAGAATAGTCTGGATTTGCCTTTTCTTTTTCTTTCAAACTGACAAGTGTACAGAGTTTTGCTGAATTCATTGTTCAGATAATTCCTTGCCAGTACCTAATATCAAAGATATATTATATGTTGTCTGCACAAACTCAAGAAGCTTGTGCTAAGAGTGGAAATGTACTAAAAATTGTTCCTGGGAGAATAAAATGGGACTTGTGTTTTGAATGAATTTTCTTTAACTTCCATGGTTCAATAGTATCTGCATCTAATAGTTTACTATTAAAAAAAAACCCAACAACACTCCTACCTTTTTTTCTTTTAACAAATGCCACCTCCTTCTATGTTCTGTAGTATAATCATTTCTTTTTTTTTTCTTCTTTTGCAAGTGAGAAGAGGGGAGATAGAGAGACTGATTCCCACATGTGGCCCAACCAGGATCCATCTGGCAACCCCTATCTGGAGCCAATGTTCTGTCCATCTGGGGCCATGCTCACAACCGAGCTATTTTTAGCGCCTAAGCTGAAGGCTCCACAGAGCCATCCTCAGTACCCAGGCCAATGCACTAGAACAAAGTGAGCCATGCTGCAGGAGGAAAAGAGAGAGAGAAGGGAGAGGGAGAGGGGAAGGGAAGCAGATGGTTGCTTTTCCTGTGTTCCCTGACCAGGAATCAAACCTGGGACATCAACATACCGGGCCCATGTTCTACCACTGATCTAACCACCCAGAGCTAATTCTTCTTCGCTCCCTCCCTCCCTCCCTCTCTCCCCCTTCCCTTCCCTTCCCTTCCCTTCCCTTCCCTTCCCTTCCTTTCCCTTCCCTTCCCTTCCCTTCCCTTCCCTTCCCTTCCCTTCCTTTCCCTTCTTTCCTTCCTTCTTTCTGTTTTGAATTTTTTGGGTGACACTGGTTAACATAATTATATAGGTTTCAGGTGCCCAGTTCTACAACAGGTAGTTCAGTCATTTTGTGGACAATAACAAGAAGCCCTAGGAATAAGAAGGTAAAAGCCATTCACTTCATCACAGTGTATTTATTTCATCTGCCCCAAAGCACAGATTGGCATTATGTCCTGACATATTCAGATCTCCCAATGGAACCGGGAACCAGAGAACATTCACGGTCTGCATAACTCCTGGTGACCTGAAAGAAAGCTGCCCCAGTAAGATGGGTGGAACAGACTCTGCTTTTACAATGTGGTTCCTGTACATTTCTAAATTTAGTTTACAGAATATATGTGTTCATAAATCTCACAGATCCATGTGGCTCTAGCCTCTCAGTTACGTATTTATAATTGTTCATGTACCTACATATTTTATATTATAGTATTATAGCTGAAGAATTAATGCCTGTTAATTTCTTTAGCAGAGAAGGAAAATTAGCGAAAAATTAACTCCAATAGTTCTGCAAACCTCTTATTGTTAAAGCTAAGATCTGCTTTGGGTGTTTCTATTTATTAATTTTTTTTTGAGAGGGAGAGAGGGAAAAGGGGAGAGAAAGAGAGACAGAAAGGGAAGCATCAACTTGCTATTCCATGTAGTTGTGCCCTTTGATTGATTCTCATATGTGCCCAGACAGGGGCTCAAGCTGGCAACCCCAGGATAGAACCGGGGACTATGGTGTTCTAGGACAATGCTCTATTTCTTATGCACCAGCCAAGGCCAGCATATTAATTCTTAAAAGTCTGCTTGTTTTCTTATATGTATGAAAATATTGCATGCCTTTTTTTTTCTCACTTTACTGCAAAGAATAAGACCTAAAAATTCTTACATATTCTTGTAGTTACTTGTAAGGACACCCTGCTTTCACCCTGGCTGAATCTTCTTGGACTTTCAGATTGTTTTCCTTTCTCCTTCCCACTCAGGATCCCCCTCTTGGCCTCTGTCATTCTCACAC
Source organism: Rhynchonycteris naso (assembly GCA_037038555.1). Lineage (NCBI taxonomy): Eukaryota > Metazoa > Chordata > Mammalia > Chiroptera > Emballonuridae > Rhynchonycteris > Rhynchonycteris naso. The sequence continues at coordinate 84,321,600 of CM072996.1, forward strand.
CACTCCACAGCACTCAACAGTACCTGTCAGATCTGCTGTCCCATATCATCTCTCTGGCCTAGGGTTCACTTTTTACTTTTGAGTGCACTTCTTGTGAATAGAAATAAATACTTTATGATCCTGATGGACTGATCACAGAAGCACTAATACAAGAACATTGAAAATACCCATGAAAGAGAATGAAGGCTGGATTGCTATACCACACATACAGCCCATGTCCACAGAAAGAGTAGTGATGGGAAAGAGCCCAATGCCTAGTGGGTGAAGGTGATTCTCAAAGCTAAGAGTGTGAGTTCCTGAGCCCATTGCGTGGTGGTAAATCTAGCTCTATTACTTCCTTGCTTGTGAGCTTGGGCAAATTACTTAAGTACTGCTGACCATAAAATGGAGATACACATGGATAACCAACCTCATGGAGTTGTCATGAGCATTAGATGAGATTGTCCATGTAAAAAGCTTAGAGTGTACTTAATCTGTAGTATGCATTCATTGAAATTGACATTATCATTATTATATATTGCTTTTAATTAATCTTTCTGATAGCAGACCTTAAGTTCCTATCTGCTATTCATTCATTCATTCATTTATTCATTCATTCATTCATCAAAGGCTTATTGAGCATCTACTGTGTGCCAGACTCTCTCTTCTAGATGCTTGGGACACATCAATAAACAAAACAGATAAACCCCCAATATCATGAAGTTTATATTCCTAGTAGAAAAAGATAGACAATAAACAATAGCTTAATAAATAAACAAATTATATAATATAAATGCTAGGAGAAAAAGAAAATTTGAGCAGACAAATTGTGAGTCTTGTGGGTAGGTACAATCAGCGGAAACCGAACTGAGAAAAGGACACTCAAACAAAGACTTCGAGGAGAAGGAGTTAATCGTGAGACTATCTGGGGGAAGAGCATTCAGGCAGGGAAACAGCCAATGCAAAGGCCATAAACATGAGTGTGCCTAGTGTGTGAGAGACCAGTAAGGGGTTGGGGGTTGGAAGCACTGGAATGAAGGAGTAAAGGGAGAGCTCGGGCTTTTAATCTGAGTGTAAACAGCACCATTGCAGGGTTTTGAGCAGAGAGGGGGCTGTGTTCTCATCCATAGATAGGGCAGCAGTGGGCAGCCCAGTTCCTCATTTCCAGCCAATGTCAAAAAGCTCAGCATCTTCCCCAAGGTTTTGCTTTCACTACAGTCATGTGGGCCAAACGTCCCTGTTGTACCTCCATGTGATTATACTTTTGATTAAGGCAAGCCCTGAGGAAAAGAATTTATTTTTAGACAAATATACAAGTCACAATTTATAAATTTTCTAAATGCTGCTTCTTCTTGTGGGAGTCAGTCAGCATGTAACTTGTAGCAATCCCAAATGCATCATTGTAGAGACATATATATATATCTGTCATGGAGAATAGTTATCCATAATATTGTTTCTCAGTGAATTAACATAGGATTTGGTTGCTACTTTTTCCCTCTATGTTCTATATATTTTCTTGAAAATGCTTAGCTTTTTACCCTTTGTTGATTTGATAATATATGAGATCATGTTTCAATCATATGCTATGATTTCCTCTGGAGCAGATGTTTAACTTAAATAAGTATGCAGTAATACACTTAGAAACTCAATCAAAGTTTAGCTAGATTGAATTAAGTTTCTTCATATAGTTACTAATTTATTAAGTACTGGAAATTTTTTATTGGTTTTTGTCATCATGAAAATTCAGGTGATGAATGCTGTATTAAAATAATGACAAGTTTCAGTTAAAATAAAGTATTATGCTATAACCTACTTCACAATGAAGAAAAGTCAGATAAAATATATTATTGTTATAGTAAATGACACTACCATTGCTTTTCAATAACATTTCTATATAATTTTGGTCAATGTGGCAATAAAGTTTGTTTGGAAGCAGAGCTGAGATTTAGGATAATTGAAAGATTAAACAGACTTAACTTTTATGGGAAGTACATTTCTTATGGTAGGACCAATTTTTGCTGCTCCAGGACCACGGCAAGATGAGGAAATAAATTGAGCACACACACATGAAAAGACAATAGATTATGGTTATGTGTCTTTTATTTGCAACATTTGAATTCCTAAGCTCTCATATAATTGATTTCATAAATGTTCTTTAATTTTTATCTTGCCCTTCTAGTTGATTTAATTGTATTAGTACGTCTTATAGTCAAATATTTAATTTAATCACAAATGGAACTAAGAAATATGGTAATCATATTTTTCTGATGCAATTAGAAAAGATACTGGAAAACTTTGAAATTAGAACACTAAACGCTAGTAAAAGAGCTTAATTGTCACACTAGAACTGGGCTCTTCTCTCTAAAAGTTACAAAAATTCTTATTTACTTGTTGAAAACTTCTTAGCCAGAATTAATAACTGCTCAGAAAGACATAGCCTGTTATAAAAGTTTTTGTTGTTGTTGCTGATATATATTTTTAAAAGCAGGAAAATTATTTCCAAAGCACACTTTGTTTGGCTAATTCTAAGAGTGAATCACCTGCTTCATCAGGGACCAAAATGATCCAAGAACAAGTGACAACAGTATTATCCAAGTGACACAGCTGACCCCTTTTAGTGATTTTGCCTTTGCACACATTTCTCTAAGATACAGTCAACGTTCTTCCTATGACATTTCTTTTCTCCCAGTGTGATGCCCGAGCGGTGTGGATGTGATGTAAGGTTAGAGACCACAGGAAGCTCTGCGCTCCCATCCATGACCAGAATGAAAGGCTGGCATACATCACCACAAAAAGATAAGAAGAACTCTACCAAGTCCTTTAATACTATACCAATTAAAGAGGTGTTAAAAACAAATAAAACAGTGTAATCTTATGAGGAATGTTAAAAGTAGCAAGGAAGAAAACTTGAGAAGATAAGTCAAAATGATTGAATACAATCTACGTAAGACTTTAGTGTTGGCAAATATAATAAAAAAATGTATAAATATGTAAAAGTTTAAGTCAGGATTTAGCAAATACATAACATTATTCATAGAAAATATGCAATCATTTTTTACATGTTCACTGTTGGTTACATCCTAATACACAGTGACACAGAGAGCTTTAGGAAGGTTGCAAGTTGAACTCCAGAAAGTTGACCTTCTTAGCAAGGGGGACAACAAGATTCCCAAGAGAATTTTGCTGATGGGATAATGCTAATGAAAATAAGATTGAAGGGCAATTGGTAACAATCTTCAAATATTTAATGGGTATGCAAATAAAGTTCATGTTTATTATGCTTTTATTTATTCTATATAGTCTTTGGATCTTTCTTAATGTGGGACTCTAAAATGGTGAACTGAAACTCAGACATAATAGTTTGGCTTAAGTTGAATGGAAGAATTTCAGATGTTGTAAAGTGTTCAGAGGGCTGTAGGATGAAAGTGTTCAAAGGATGCTGTAGAATTCCTATGCCTGAACATTTTTGAGAATAGAGTCGGTTTCTCACCTGGAATGCTACTGATATAGTTTGGGAGGGTAGGAGAAATGGATTAAGAAATCTCTCAAAGTTGAGTCCATTAATCCGGTCCCTCAGATATGAGAAAACACCCCCAGAAGAAAAGAAAACAAGCACACAGGAAGCAGAATCTAACTTTAGATGAGTATTTCTTAACCTATTTTCTTTCCATTGTTATCCTCCTAAGGAGTATTTTTAAACCTTTTTCTCAAAATCCCCATGAAATTTTAATGCCACCTATATACTTTATATCTGTGTATGTACCTTGTCCCTTAGGAGGGCCATGACCCATTGTAACATTTATACTGCCTCGTTAATTTCTGTGCTCTTAGGCACAAAATGTCTCCTCTTCAATGAAAACGAAAACGCATGGTCTCTAAAATAAACAGGAGTCTGAATGGAACATCATTGAGGATGGGAGAAAAAAAGTTACATATATTTCAACTCTGGCTACAGGGACCATACGAATTCTCATGAGCCAGCATACTCATATATTGCCTGCAGAGGGAATCTTTGACTTCCTATTACCTCTGTTACATTGAAAGTGATGAATTCTTGGTCACTGCTCTATCTTCTAACTGCAATGGTTAAAATCTTTGGACAGCCTCGTCTCTTTGAGAACTGTGAGAAAGGAATGCACATATGCACTGTCTCACACACTGTACGATGCATGTGTACTGAGCTTCAGAGCTCCGTAACAAATTATAAACATTATAGTAAACGGGTCTAGCAGATAACACCTGAAACCACTGATCAAGCTTAACATCCTAAGAGAGACATCTAGATATTTCATGCTTCTTGATATAATGCAAGAGGAAAGAAACAACATCACATATGTAGTATTCTTGCTAAAAATGTTTAACCTGAACCTAATAAAGAGGAAAGAATCAGAAAAAATTCCAGATTGTGAGATAGTCTACAAACAAACCAGCCTGAACTTTTAATGACAGTGTCATGAAGGACACACACACACACACACACACACACACACACACACACACACAACTCTTCCATTAACTAAAGAGAATGACAATTAAATGCAATATGTGATTCTTAATTAGATCCTAGATTTAAAACAAAATCTATAAACATTTTTGGGACAGTTAATAAACTATTTTAAAGTTTTATGATGCCTGCAGTGTATTTTGAAATGGTCCATCAGTAAGAATGTATATATAGAGAGAGGGAAAGAAATAGGAAAATGCTACCAATTATAAAATGTTAACAATTGATGCATGTAAATGAAGGGTTTATGGATGTTCACTGTAATCCTTCCTGTTGGGAATTTCTCTAAAAGAAATAATAATGGTTACGAGCATAATTCAACAAAAAAAATAGTGGAAAATGAAGGAGAACCAGCCAGGTTCAGAGGAAGAAGCAAGACATTAGTCCTGGACCCAAAGAGCCAGAGGTGTCTGAGGGGCTGCCCAGAACTCAGACTCTCTGTTTACAATGTGATACTTATAATGTAGTCGGGCTAGAGATTTTTTTAAGACAAGAAACTCTTGTAATGATTGTCTTTAGAATTTGCCAAACAAGATTCTGTGGGAATAAAAATACTCTATAATTAAAAAATAAGAATAGTGTGCCAGAACTTATCCTAGAGGAGTTGATTAGTGTAATCAGCAATATAACCAGGACAAAGCTGTTCCAAGAAGTTTAAAATATTTGGATTTTTAAACCGAATGGAAATTTCATATGCACAAATAGTTAATAGAAATAACCTTAAAAAGAATTAAGTACAAATGTCTTCAGAGTCCAGCATCTTATTTGGAATGCAGGAACATAACCAGTTTTTAATGCAAAACCCTGCAATTTTCCACAGTACAGCGCTTCCAAGTTCCTCCAGAGCCCGGGCTCCCTGAGGTCACTCTCTGCCCCGTGCTCAGCCTTCTGTGGCACTTACTGAATATTGCAGGGCCTTTTATTTCTGTTTCTCTGGATCCTTAGAACAGTCAGATAGTCTTTTAGCCAAAAATAATGCTAAAAAGTATTTTTGCCTATCTTGTCAAAATAAAGGAGAGGGGGCAACAGTGTTTGTTGTGGACCAGAGCAGAACAATATGGAGAGAGGTAGCAGCATCTGTACTCCACAGGACACTTCGACGAGCTGCAAAGCAAGGGTCGGCTTGTTGGGTTAGGTCAACGCAGAATGCCACCGTGCCCAGACGTCAGCCCTTTCTTCGTTTAGACAAAGAAAGAGTTCATGCTTTCTAGCTCTGGTGGCCACCACAGATGGCTTTAATATATAGTACGTACAATGAAACAAAATCAGAGTTGTTTAGTTAATCTTTAATCGGGATTATATTAAAATGCACTGATAAATTCTTACCTACTTCCCTCCACCAACAGCCATGTTGTCATATTCAAATGATTACTGGAAGTATTAATACCACCTAGTCATAGGCCACCACAGCATTGTGAGTGAATCGGAGAAGGCAACATGTGTACAAGCAAAGCTCATAGGTTTCAACAGGTGGGAAGTGGGACAGGGCACGTTATTCTGTCCACTGGAACAGAAAACTTGGGAAGGACGGAAGAAGGAAGTTAGCTCCAGCTCCACAGTTACCTTGGCAACTGTGGCACATCTTTGGGGCAGAAATTAATGTTATGCCATAATAAAGTATGGCCGAGGAGGAAAGAGTGTGGAGGAAGAGGAAGAAAACACTGGCTGGATTGAGGAGCTTGAAGGGCCAGCTGGGAAGGTTACAAACAAGTCAAAGCCCCAGGAGTTTGAGCTCCATGTACCAGTAACTAATGCTACTTTTGTCCCCTTTCACTGAAATTGTAGTATTGTGCGGAGACAGCCACAAATTTCTACCCCTTAATAAAGAACAAACACTGCACTAATCTGGCTCAGGGCTTCTGCTGATCGTCCTTGGTTGTTTATAACTTCTTTTTATTTCTCTCTTCTGGGAAACAGGAAAAAAATATCTTGAATTGGAAGAAACAACGAATGGCGTGGTTATCAAAAATAAAAACACATTCAGTTCAGGGCCAACAGGTAACTCGTTAGCCTTTCATGGGAAACCAGTCTCTTCTCTGTAGTTGAAGTGTGCAAACCCTGTTGACGGCAGAGATGAGTCACCCCACGGAGGGTCCCTGATAAAACTGCCTGTTAGCAACACAGTGCCGATGCTGCTGGTGGGGTCTCGGGTCTCTCCCGGCTCCTCAGCCCTGCGCAAAGTCAGGCCACAAGATCAGGGCAGTTCTCAAGGGCCCAAAAGGAAGGCTTGTTTGTAGAAAAAGTTGCTGTGTGCCCAGTTTCAAAATGCAGTTGGCATGTAGAAAACACACACAGAAAGGTCGGCCAGCTGACAAGACAGATCGATGGAAAAGTACAAACAGTGTCTCAGTCTCAAAGCCTGAATTCCGGTGAAGCTTGGGTGAGGTCCCAGGCAGAACTGCGACTCATTGAGGAGGCTTCCTCCAGAGCCAGGAGTGGGGGTGGTCCTTCTCTCACGCTGTGGTCGGCCAGGTCCACAGGTCGTGGCTAGCAGCACTCAGGGTTAAGAGCACAGGAAGTGAGGCGGGAACATCTCAGGAGTCACCCCACCCCATCCTCCATCCCCACCTCACTGTTCCTGGAAGTCCATGCACCATTTCAGCCAGCGAGGTCTCCCTCCTGTCAACCTGGGACTCCAGGAGCACACAGCTTTCCTCTTTCTTCCGAAGGGTAAGATGGGGCGTTAGTGACACATCCTGCTCGTCATCTCTTTCTGGAAAGCAGGGGGAGAAGAATGGTTAGGGAAAACCAAAAGCAGAGTAGTGACTTGTTGAAGGATTCTGACAATACCCTTGTATCCTCTGCAGCCTTAGACAAGAAGCTGCAAGCATGGCCCATGAATAAGGCTTAGCTTGCAGATGCCTTCTCTTTGGTTTTATTATTATTATTGTTATTATTATTATTTAAATCAAAGCAATGTTTGAAACCATGACTACATTGCTAGAAATCCAGGTCATTTGCTTTTTCTGAAATATTGCAAGATCTGAAGGCACTGGGCAGCTGAGCTAAACGGCTGCCCTCTTTGGATGGAGAACATATTCTCCAGTTTACCCCATCACTTCCAGTTGTCTCGCTAACAGGTGCCAAGTATCACTTACAGGTTGATAGGATCATTGGATTTAGACTGCTGTGTTTCTTAGAGAATAGGGCCTGGGGTGGTGCAGTGGATATAGCGTCAATCTGGAATGCTGAGGTCACTGGTTTGAAACCTTAGGCTTGCCTGGTCAAGGCATACACAGGAAGCAACTAATACGAGTTGATGTTTCCTGCTTCTGCCCCCTCCTTCTCTCTCTCCCTCTCACCCTATCTCTCTCTCTCTCTAAAAATCAATAAATAAATTCTAAAAAAGAAAAAGAAATGAAGGACAGCTTAAGTTGTATAAGTTAAGAAAAGCGTGAGGGAAGACATTTCTTGATAAAAGTGGAGAACACACCAAGGGGTTTGACATGCAACCAACCAGCTTGCCTTTCACCCAGCTACCACTGACCTGGCTCTGTGGGCATTTTCAGGTCCTAAGTGTGCCACCTGTTCTCTTTCTCTGGGCCTCTTCACAGCCTGAGACTCTGGCCTGTGGCCCACTCCTACCGTATCCTGCCCTCTTTCCTTGGCTAACTGCCATTCATTTTCCCATTCAGGCAAGAGAACTCTCACCTACCTCGTAGGCAGAATTTCAAACACTCCTACGCACTATGAAGTTAGCCACCCCCTCCACTTGTGCCCACCTGCGTCTTGCAAGCAATGAGTCGGTATGTACTCTGTGTGTGTGCATGGACTGGGCATATCTGTCAGTCCTACTCCACTGTGAGCTACGACATCTGCTATCCCCACACACCCCTCACCCTTCACAGTCCATGGCACAGGGTAGCGGCTCCTCTTTCTTCATCAAGAATAGCTGGAGCCTGACTAGGCGGTGGCGTAGTGGATAGAGCGTCAGACTGGGATGCGGAAGACCCAGGTTCGAGACCCCGAGCTTGCCAGCTTGAGCGCGGGCCCATCTGGCTTGAGCAAAAGCTCGCCAGTTTGGACCCAAGGTCACTGGCTCCAGCAAGGGGTTGCTCGGTCTGCTGAAGGCCCGTGGTCAAGGCATATGTGAGAAAGCAATCAATGAACAACTATGGTGTCTCAACGGCAACGATAAACTGATGATTGATGTTTCTCATTTCTCTCCGTTCCTGTCTGTCTGTCCCTTTCTATCCCTCTCTCTGACTCTCTCTCTGTCCCTGTAAAAAAAAAAAAAAAAAAAGAATAGCTGGAAAGCAGGGTGGACTGAGCCCCACCCCATCCAGCATCTGGGAGGACATGTTTAATGTCATTTCTCTTAGATGAATGATCTGTGTCCAAGTTCCCCCTGCAGAACTGATGCCAGCTGCCATAGCTCTTGCACATGAACCCTGGATCACCCCAGCCTATAAAAAAGGAACACCTGAGCTTGATCATGGAGAGCCCAGGTACTCAGAGACTCTTAGAAAAATACCAGTGTGGTTCTGGCTGGTTGGCTCAGTGGATAAAGCATTGGCTAGACATGTGGACATTCCAGGTTTGATTTCTGTCAGGGCACACAAGACAAGCTACCAGCTGCTTTACACTCCCTCTCATTCTCCCTTCTCTCCTTCATCCCCTCCTGCCGTCAGTGGCTCTACTGGTTCCAGCGTTGCCCCAGGCACTGAGGCTAGCTCAGTTGGTCTGAGCACATCAGCCTCAGGAACTAAAAGTAGCTCAGCTTTTTCTAGCATCAGCCCCAGATAGTGGTTGCTTGGTGAATCCTGGATGGGGGCTCATGCAGAAGTCTGTCTCACTTTTTCCCCTCATCTCACTTATAAAAAGGAAAAGAAAACATACTAGTATGGTGGTTAAACAAATGACAGAACATATGTGGAAGAATTATGCAATTTGCACCCCTAGTATTATTAATACAGGCAAGTACATATAGATACATATATTGAAGAATTAAGTGAGCATCTACTTAGAAATGGACTGGGGAAGAGGGCTCTAGGGGAGGGCAGGTGGCTGGGGCAGGGCCATCAGCCATGCAGAGTTGCTGTGGCTGGAGCAGAGGGACCAGCAGGACGAGGACAGTTGGGCTGCAGAGACAGGTAAGTGCACAGCCCTTCACATAAGGAACTTGTACCTGGTGGGAGGGATAAAAATAAATGAGGATGATCTTGACATGACTTTGCTGTTCTTTTTTTAAGCTGCCAAAGGTTCTTGTACTTTTGGTTAACTTTTGGTGACAGAGGTGGAAAGAAATAAGGTGGGAATTCCTAGTGAGTGTGTGTGTGTGTGTGTGTGTGTGTGTGTGTGTGTGTGTGTCTGAGAAAGGAAGAGACGGGGGGCGGGTGATCATGGGATGAACACAGTTCTGGCTTTATAACTAATTGTATAATTATTGGCATAGGGTAAATACTTTTGGCAGGAAAGGAGCTGGCATTTGTTAGGCACTAAGACCCTGTTTGGCAGAAGAGGAATCTGGGCCTCAGAGCAGGAGTGGTTGCTCCCAGTGAACAGGTTAACTACAGAGACTAAGTAGTAACAGTTGCTTCCATCCAACACAGGTCTGCTGTCCCTCAGTCTGTGCCTGGCACTGCTCTACAGATACTACATCTCACAACCCTAACCCTATAACCCTGTGGCCCTGTGACCCTGTGAAGTAACATTTGCCATCCCCATTGGCTTGAGGAGGAAACAGGCTCAGAGACAGAGAGTAATTTACCAAAGTCACACAGGAAGTGACAGAAGTGGGATTTAAACTCAGGTCTGGGTATAAAAGCAAACTTTTTTCACTCTACCACGTGACCGTTATTAAAGCATCTGAGACATTCTTATGAATATGCATTTAGATGATACTGACTGATTGACTTATACCTCTATTTGTCATAGATGGTCACAGTCATCGCTGAATTTACAAAATGCCAAAGAGATGGCTTCTCATTACCCAGACTAATGCTGCTTTGAATTACAGGTGCAATGGTAAACACTAAAACAATTATGTCACTGAAAGACTATAGACTCTAGAAGCATGGAAACTTAAAAAAGGCTGAGAGAGAATATAAGACTTATCCAAAGCCATTGAGTTAATCTGTGAAAAGCCAGGACCATTGCTTTCCTCAGCACACCATGAAGTCTCAAAATGCAGGAGAAAAACTGTCCTCCTAACATTCAGATAGGGAAAGAATGGTTAAAATAGCAGATCAGAAACTTGAGGAAGGAAGGCTCAGTTGGATCTACCCTTCAAAATGCCTTCAAAGCTCTATTCTAGTACTTGACCACAGGGTGGTGCAAATGATCTGGTTAAGAAACAACTGGTTCTGTAGAGGAAAGTCTAAAACCTAAAACCAGCTAATCAAGGGTTCCTTAGCTTGCTTTCCTCCTCACCAGAGCTCCCCCCACCGGCGCTAGCAGGGCCAAATACATTCCTTCCTATGGAGGAGAGTGGCCTAAACAACTTTACCAGGTTGCTCTTTAAGGATGTGTTTGTCACTGCAGGAGTCATCAGAACACTGTAGGTATAAGGTCATGCCACTGAAGAACTCCAAAAAGTGCTTAAAAGGCTTCTGCAGTGGTTATAAAAATTTTCTGAGAAATATTCATAAAGACTGTATTGGGTTTATGAAGATTTTTTTAAGCTTCAGATTAATACAAACAAACAAACTCCAAAAACTATCTTTAAGAAAAGAGTAAAGCCTGACTGGTGGTGGCGCAGTATATCGAGTGTTGACCCGGGACACTGAGGCCCCAGGTTCAAAACTCCAAGGTTGCCAGCTTTAGCACAGGGTGGCCGGCTTGAGTGTGGGATCCTGACATGTTCCAAGGTTGTTGGCTTGAGCAAGGGGTCACTGGCTCAGTTTGGGCCCCCAGTCAAGGCATGTATGTGACACAACTATGAGCTGATGCTTCTCATTTCTCTCCCTTCCTGTCTGTCTGTCTCCCTCTTTCTCTCAAGAAAGAAAGTAAAAAGAAAGAGAGAGAGAGAGAGAGAGAGAGAGAAAGGGAGGGAGGGAGGGAGGAAGGAAGGAAGGAAGGAAGGAAGGAAGGAAGGAAGGAAGGAAGGAAGGAAGGAAGGAAAGGAAGGAGGGAGGGAAGGAGGGAGGGAGGGAGGAAGGGAAAAAAGTAAAGTCGGAAGCTGGGTTTTGGTTGTCTTCATTCAATTACATTTGCTTTTATGCAAGGCAGCAATTGATTATAAAGTCCCTGACTCTCAACACCAACAGAAGCAGTTTCACACTCCACAATCTGGCAAACAAGGCTGTTCATAACCAGGACCTCCCCCCTGACCCATCCATCTCCTGTTGAATGAACCTCCACCCACCGACAAACTGGAGTCCTTCCTGGCCTCCAACAGGCCATGGCCTCTCAAGGTCTTTAGTAGTTTCTCACAGGCTGTTCCTTTGGGAATGCTTTCGAATGCTCTCCTATACCTGGCAAAATTGACATCCTTCGAGATCCAATGGTCAGCTCCCAGAAAGGGTTCATTAGCTCCCTTTCTGGATTCCCCCTCACTTCTTACGCACTCACATCACATCACTTTCTACCAGCATTAAACTTCAGCATCTCATTTTGCCCAATGCTGAGAAGACTCTTAAAACTTTGTTGTATATTAGTATATATTGAGGAATATTTTGATCAAATCACATAATAGTATATATGGTTTGCTTCAATTATTTTGGGAAAAGTACAAGCAAAATATAAGCACAACATGATGAGGTTTATCTGGGTGAATGACATTATATGCTTTCTATTTCTGAACTTTTATCCTTTGCAAATCCTTTGGATTTTTAGATATCTTTAATCCACATGTATTTTTTTTCCTAGAAAAATAAGTTCCAGTAACTTAAAATATAAAAACAGAAGTAGATCAAATCTCTAAATTGCGATCATAGTTTTAAAAATAAAGTTAAAGTTATTTTTTGTGGGCAACACGGTTGGTAGATAAAATTTGCATATCTTTTGCATAAAATACTCAGTCTTTTTTGTTCTGATCTAAACACTTCAATTTTTATTATATATTTTTTTATTTTGAAATTAAATTTAATGGGGTGACATTAATCAATAAGAGTCCATAGGTTTCAGGTAAACATTTCTATAGCATTTGAACTGTTGATTGTGTTGTGTGCCCATCACCCAAAGTCAAATCATTTTCTGTCATCATATATTTGTCCTTTTTTATTCCCCTCTCTCCAACTCCCTCCCCCTGGTAACCACTTCGCTTTTATCTATGTCCATGAGTCTTAGTTTTATATCCTATGTGTGAAGTCATACAGTTCTTAGATTTTTCTGATTTACTTACTTAACTTAGTATAATGTTCTCAAGGTCCATCCATGTTGTCATAAATGTCACTATGTCATCATTTGTTATGGCTAAGTAATATTCCATTGTATATATGTACCATATCTTCTTTATCCAATATCTATTGAGGGACATTTGTTGTTCCTATGTCTTGGCCACTGAATAATGCTGTTATGAACAAGGGGGTGCATGTGTCTTTGATTTAAACACTTTTAAATGGAAATAAGAGATATTTTCTAGTCATCGCAAGGAGATGAACTTGCATGAAATTTAAGAGTCAAATCTTACACCTGTCTCTCAGTTTACTCATTTTTAGACTTGGTCTTGAAGGGCAGGAAATAAGAGGTCCATAAAAATAAAATAACTTATTCTAAGTAACGCAAATAATTTCTGAGCCAGGCATAACCAACCGGCTCTTAGTTTATGACACCATACCATCACACATATCACTAATCTAATTTTTACATGATATAATAAAACATAATTGATGTCTACTAGGTGTCAGTGATCATGTTAGCATAGCAATTTTCACAAAACATTAGAAAGGATAGAATAAGCTCCAAAAAACAATGACAAAATTATGGAATCAAAGACTGTGTTAAAGACAAAAGGACACGTCAATATTGTCTAGTCTAGCATCTTTATTTCCGAGACTTACTCCCTCCATGAGAGAGTGACTTGCCTACAGTGGCACAACTAATTAAGGGCAGAGATAAGACTCCTGGCCTGTGAACTCTACACTTCCTGTTGGTTTGAAAGAAGTAATTTGTGTAAACAAGTATTTCTTAGAGTTGGCTCAGTGTACTTCAGGTAAAATCCTTCTTGCATTAAGGGCTCTCCTTAACCTAAACTCCTTTAATGGCTTTCGAGTTTTCAAACTGAGTCCCAAGCCTAGCATACAATGCTCGCCTTAATCTGGACTCCCCTCAGCTAGGTAGACTGATATCCTAGCCCACCCAACTCTCCTTCGCCACTGCTAAACTCACAGCAATTCCCATAGAGGCCTACATTTGCTCCTGTCTTCCCACAATACCTTTCTCCCAACTCCAATATCCTCCAGGGCTCTAGATGAGTGTTGCCTCCTCTCTCTCTGCCTTGCCCCTAGGAACTATTAGGCATTCCTCTTCTGGTTTCCCCTGTACCATGTATTATTTCCTGGTTCCAGCACCAAATTGCTTTTGAAGAGAAGATGAACCATGTCTTATTTTTGTGTGGACCCTGGTGCAAAAGATGTGACTCATACCACATGCTTAAAAAAAGACTCAAATCCAGTGGAGAACAATTACTAGGTCTACAGACCCAGTAAAATGAGAGGTAGAGGGAAACAGGCCCCCCAGTTGTTGCTGTTCCCTAACCCCCAGCTAGAGCAAAGTGATGCCTCACCTTGAATCAGCTGCTAATCTCCACTCAGAAAGAAAGACTTGGGAATGTTCCTTTGAAATGCTGCATGAAGTAGAGGGAAATTTTTGGCTGGGCTGGGGGAAGGGGTGTGGGGAACACCAAAGCCCTATATCCAGGATAACTTTCATTTCCAACAGCAAAGTTAGGCCCTCTGGGGATGGTGGCCAGGTCAGAAAGAGGCTTTCTATGGTACCTTTTATCCTATAAATTCTACATTTTAGTTATGAGACTTTAAAACTACACATTTGTATTTTCATTCTCCATTTGTTTCTTTTGTTATCGGCTACTTTTTTCTTTCCCTAAAATTATGTGGATTGAAAATCTTGACCATCAGGAAATGAGACTTCTCCTTTGGCCTCCTCTATTCCAAACAACTGTGCTGGTGCTTTCTCTGTTAAGATTTCATCAGAACCACCCCAATCTACCACCTCTCTAGGGTCCTCACCCCTGCCAACACCCATTTCCCTGAGGTCGTGTTTCCAACTAGAGGTCAAGTAGGTATTTTGCTATTTCCTTACCTCGAGATCTAACTCACTGGTAGCAAAAGCAAGCACCTTAGGAACTCTCAGAATGAGCCATGCCAAGATGTGCCTCTGTGGTACGTGGACTGTTTTGAGCTAAGAGCAATTTTAGCAGCAAGCTCAAAAGAAACTTCTGCCCCTCCCTTAACTACCTAGAAGAACTTGAATTAGGGGTCTTGTCTATAATAAAAGATTATCAGCCTGACTAGGTGGTGGCACAGTGGATAGAGTGTTAGATTGGGATGCAGAGGACCCAGGTTCGAGACCCTGAGGTCTTCAGCTTGAGTGTGGGCTTATCTGGCTTGAGCAGAAAGCTCACCAGCTTGGATCCAAGGTTGCTGGCTCCAGCAAGGGGTGGCTCGGTCTGCTGAAGGCCCGCGGTCAAGGCACATATGAGAAAGCAATCAATGAACAACTAAGGTATCGCAATGAAAAACTGATCATTGATGCTTTTCATCTCTCTCCGTTCCTGTCTGTCTGTCCCTATCTATCCCTCTCTCTGACTTTCTCTCTCTGTCCCTGTAAATACATGTGTGTGTGTGTGTGTGTGTGTGTGTATATATATATATATATATATATATATATATATATATATATATATATAATCAGAGAAACCCTCTTCTGACCTACCTATAGGGCAGGGCAAACTTTTCTTTACTAAGCATTTGCTCTTATCATTCTGCAATGACCTTCTGAAGTCCCCCAAGATCCCTTACCTCATCCTTAGCTCAGAATGTCATGCAGATCCATGTTCCCTTTCTGTCTTTGAACCTGTTATGTGTGTGGGGCCTCTGACTGTCATGTATTTGGGGTTCCCATACATATGTGTGTGATTAAATTTGTATTTTTCAGTTGCTAATCTGTCTCATGCTTATCTGATTAGTAGATTAACAAAAGAACCTTGATAGTGAAGTTTCTTTCTCCCCCACGAGGACCAAAAGAAATGCAAGTTGGCATCAGCAAGGGATGGTGTGATGGTTGAACCATGTGGGTGAGTTAGAGGTACTTTCTGATTGTAGACAGGGGCAAGGATTCAATGAGGTTTCCTTTAGGGACAGGACACTGTGAGTAGCATGGCCATATTGGTGTCAAAAGAATTCCAAGAATGGACAGTGTGGTTTCAGGAGATGTAGATTCAGAAGAGGAAGTGATACTGTGTTAAGGCATTTGATGATAAAAATCTAAATTGGCTGTTGTCTCCAAATCCTTCAGTTTGAAGGACTCAGAATTTCCTGTGATACCAGGCTCCCTCGTGATTCCAAGGCCAAATGTTGATACTCTCTAGTCCCTGCTGAAATCCACAGGGCTGGAGAGGACCTGCTGAAATCCACAGGGCTGGAGAGGACCTGCTGAAAATCCAGAGGCATAAAACTAGTTCCAGTCATCTCCATCTCCCCCCCGGATAAAGTCCCAGCCAGTTCAAGTGACAGCCAGGAGTTCAGGACCTGCCTCCCTCTCTCTCCAGCCTGGCGCACACCCTGCTTCTATTTATTTCTGTAACTTGTACACTGTTGTTTCTTCTGCATGAAAAGTCCCTATTCCCTGTGAGGGCTCTATGCTGTGTGGGTGGGAGACAGCAATTCAGAGAAAAGCAAGATGACTCGGGCCCTGGAGCCCGTCACTGAGAATGTGGCTGGCAGCTAGCTGATCATCAGACAGGGTGCAGTTTTCCTTGAAAGGTCAGGGTCTCCCTCTAAGAAGCAGCCCAAGACACACATCAGGTTGCTTGTTGCAGGGAAATCCTTAGAAGAAGAGAGAAAAAAGAAGGAAAAACAAGCAAATACAAAACATCTCCAAACACTCCCCAGCTAGACCCCTTGAAGGCAAAAATAACAAGAGGTCAGCTCCTGCCTGCCTGTGGGGCACAGGGAGGCCGTGTCTCAGGACAACAGCTGTTCACATTTAGGTCAGTGTTCCCCTTGAAGAGGTGTTTCTCCTCTCGCTTTCTAGAATCCAAATAGCTGCATGTGTCAGAGGAATTAACACTGTCATTCCTTAGTGCCTTGACAATTTCAGGGGAAGCCCCACCATCACGCTCCCCTAGGTAGGCAGGTAGTTCCATGGGTGGGGCCTCTGGGGCATGGCTTTCTTTGGAGCCCTCAGTCTGCCCACAGTGAAGGCCCAGAGAGAAGGATGATTCTGCCTTGTCTGTAGCAGGGCCATGCAGTATGTTCTCAAGGAGCATGAACACAGTTCAATCTCCTCTGTAAAACTGGACCTTTCCCAGCTGGAACCTAGATACCGCAGCTGGCCGGGAGCTCTGTAAGCTCACCTGGGAGATTCCTGTTCTCAGGACCTTTGAAGCCAGTAGGACAAGCTCCCGCCCAGAGTTGATACCCTGCTCTGGGAGCAAGCACAGGGCCCTGATGTGTTTTTTTAGAACTATTTTTCTTACCACACTTGCATCTATTTAACGGGAATTGGGAGAGAAAATGCTGGTTGGAGACTGACACGAGCCACTTTGAACTTTGGAACAAGACTTTATATATAGAAATAACCTGGTGAAGGAATGCATGAATGAGTTTCAGGTCAGAAAACATGGAATGAACAAGATGGGGCAGTGGTGCAAGAGCCTTAAATAATCAACAGAAGTGTACTGTGTTCCCATCCGGCCCGTTCCGCACTTTCCCATGTGCCGGCCACTGTGCTCCATGCTTTCCAATTACTGGTGCACTCAGTCCCTCCAGCAGTGTATGTTGTGAGGGCGTTATCCTCGTCTTACAGACGGAAAGACTGAGGTTCAGTACTGTGGTCAAAGGCACACAGCAATTAATTAGGGTAGTAGTTAAGGCTGAAACTGGAAAACCTGTCTTCCTAATGGGCCCACTGTCTGTGAGGCACCATGCCATGCTGACCACATCTTCATTCATACCAGTTTGTGCTTTCTGTGGGGACCGTGGGAGTCAGCAGCCACACCACGCCAGCACCAGCTGTGGGGGCGGTGACTTGGCTGGACCATTCACGGGTGGCCCGCAGCTGGGGCTGGCAACCCAAAGTCAGAATTCTTGCAAGGCAGGCCAGGCAGCCAAGCTACAAAAACTTCTAAAAATCCTCCCAAGTTAAAGTATTCACAAGAGCCAATCAGCACACAGGAATGAAAAATGTCCTTTCTGCTTTCTTTTAGGAATGTGGGTGACAAATAAGCCAAAAGGAATAAAAATAGAAACACAGCCGGCCAGACCTCTCTCCATAGGAAAAAACAATATTTATCTGATTAATTCTGTTCCTAAACAGCAGTCCACATTACTGACACAGAGGGCGTTACTCAGCGGAAGCTGCGTGTGTGAACGTGCGCACATATTTACTCGCCCCGAGTACATGTATACATACATATGGACAGATAAATGCACGGTCTGCCACCCACACAGAATATTTATTCAGATGCACGAATCACACTGCTCTTTTCTCAAATCTTGTAAACATTAAAAATAAGCCACTTTATGTAAACATATCCAGTCTCTTGATTTACATGGGTTCTTATAAAGGCAGATTTACACACATTTGAAGCTTTCTCATTTAACAACAGAAGACATTGGGTTATGAACACAAGGCGGGCTGCCTCACCACACATTGTGAAAACAAGACCCTAATCAAAATGTTTTATCATTGATGCATTTCTCAAGATCTCTTCACCAAAGCCCCACCGTACCCTGTCTGTGCTTTCTACCATCTTGTCTTCCTCTGAAGATCTACCTACCACGTCCTCCCCATCCTACCCTTCTTCCTGGTGCACTGTTAGTTCCTGGCCAGGACGGTGCTGGATCCAACCTGACTTCTGCTCAAAGTGGCATCCCTAGAGCCCAGCAAGGCAGTCTCGGCCTTCTCTTGCTGCCGGCTGCGCGTCCCTCCTCCGTCCTCGCTTGGCCTGCCTCTATCCTCCACAACCTGGCTTGAGGTCCACACAGCTAGCAGGGGCCTCACTCCCTCCTTCCCACACCCTGCATTGGTCAGCACAGCTGGACTGGTTTCTAGATGTTCTGTATGCCCCTGACTGGGGACGAGCAAAGGGTGAATGCATGTATCGACTCCCTTAGTGGGATGAACAGAGATCAACACGGCCCAGTGCCCACCTTTGAAAACTAGATGTGGGAGGTCAGGATAAGGAATTCTCCTGCTGGTTTTTGTCACCTGGCCTTCTTACGGGGCACTGGCTGGTGAAGCAGAGGTCCCTCTCAGTTAGGCTGCAGGCACAGACTTATTTATTCTAAAAGTGGCTTAATAAATCAAATTATTATTATTATTATTATTTTTACAGGGACAGAGAGAGAGTCAGAGAGAGGGATACACAGACAGGAATGGAGAGAGGTGAGAAGCATCAATCATTAGTTTTTCATCGCCATTGCAACACCATTGTTGTTCATTGATTGCTTTCTCACGTGTGCCTTGACCGCGGGCCTTCAGCAGACCGAGCCACCCCTTGCTAGAGCCAGCGACCTCAGGTCCAAGCTGGCGAGCTTTTGCTCAAACCAGATGGGCCTGCGCTCAAGCTGGCAACCTCGGAGTCTCAAACCTGGGTCCTCCGCATCCCAGTCCGATGCTCTATCCACTGTGCCACCGCCTGATCAGGTTGGATCAAATTCTTAATAACATTCAAGAAATCCTGAAGAAACAGGATTTGTTATTTTGGGTGTGCCATGAACTTTCAGGGCACGGGTCCCTGGAGGAAGAATTTACCTCCCCTGGGAAAATAGAGAATTCCATAGAAACCAGTCAGCCTAGCTGAATCCACCACGGCACAGAGCTGGCCATCAATTAATAAGACCTCTATTGTGTATTTGGTGAAAACGTATGGGGATTTTTCTTCCTCAGTGAGCCTGTAATTTAGGAAGTTTGTAGTTTCTTAGTAGTCTCATTCCTCTGATAGGAACAAAGGAGGACATTGATGGAGTAAACAGACATGAAACAAACTGACCTTTCATTTTAATAAAATAGGATCTATTGCTATCACCAATTGAAACATGCTCTCAGACTCCCAAGGAGAAATATTTAGCCCCCTCAGACCTTTAAAGGCTGATTACCATTTTGTGTCCCACTTTGTCCCTGACTGTTATCACCATTGGGTGGTCATTGTGCTTCTACTATAGAGAAACCAAAACTTGGAGAGGTTAGTGACTTACCCACGGTTATATGATTAGTACTAGTTAGAGAGAACTTGAACCCAGATCTGTCATTCAGATCTTGTCAGCAGGCCTTGGAATCCTGTTTCTCCCCTACATCAGGAACCTCAAAACTATAGCTTACAAACCCAAGTCCAGTCCACACCTGTTTTGATGGCCCATAAGCTAAGAACGATTTTTCACATTTTTAAATAGTTAGAAAAAGTCAAAATAAGAGTAAAATTTCATTACACATGACTACTATATGACATTCAAATTTCAATCTCCATAACTAAAGTTGTATATTCTATTGGAACACTCACAGCTGCTTGTTTACGTACTGCATACAGCTGCCCTCCCACCAGCTCAATGATGGAATTGAGGAGAGTGGCAGAGACCCTTCATGGCCCGCAGGCCCGAGTATTTAGTGTTGGTAACCCCGCTCTGCACCCTGTGGATGCCATGATCAGTGTGACTCTCCAGGCTTAAAGACCCTGTGGTTATAGATGGGTCCCCAAGCTGCCTTTCCAAAATCTACCTGACAATAAATATTCTCTCTGTCTTTGAAGAGCAAGCAATGCTACATCAGTAAGAAAACACGTGTAAAACAAGAAAGGAGTAAACTCTGCCTGCATCCCTTAAACCAAACTTGGATGGCATTCAGAGTATAGAAGAGGCAAACTCTTTTTCCTTATTCTTGGATTCCCAATTAAAGAACCATGAAAACAACATGAATTTTATATAAAGGGAATAGGCTTCATAGGGCTAAAGCAATTTTTACCCATAAAAACTCCTTCCTCACTTATTTTTGATATTTTATTCTGAGCTGCAATTTTAGACTTTTTAGCAATAGCGGTCCTTATGTGCTGTTCTCACGAAGTGTTTTGCTGTCAAGCAAGAGGGAATTTGTCCATTGTCCCAATAGTGGGAATAGCACTGTTTCAGTTGAAGAGAAGTAAGAGCAAATGCCCTTTTCCTGTACATACTTTTTGTTCCCCTTTCTCAACCGCACATCTTAAAGACATGACTCATATATGGAAAAAATTGTTTTAAAATAATATTATACTTATTAAGGTGAAGACTTCTGGAGCTGAATGGGGGTGAATAGTTGCACAACAATGTGAATATGCTTAATGACACCGAGCTGGACCCTGAAGGACAGTTAAGATGGTTAGTTTTATGTTACATATTTTATCACAATTTAAAGTAAAACAAGAAAATAACAACAATGAAAAACTCCATAAATATAAATTTTGGAAAAGCAACTTCAAAAGTTTCAAGGAAGAAGATTCTTTTTTACATACAATTCCATCAGCAAAATGAGTAAGAAAAGACCTTCAGGGAGAGGTTTTGAAAGATTTGAAGTTTTTCAGGAAAAAAATGAGCATTCATGTGTCTGTTTTTACATGTGTGTACATGTGTGCACTGATGCGTGTGCTTTTCAGAAAGTATTCATATCCAATTAATTAAATTCCTTCTGTTATTACTATCAATATTGAAAACAAAATGTTTACAAAAATTCTTTCATTTAGAATAATATCTCCCTACTAATGCAACATATCAAACACCTTTGCACCATCAACAGAAACCAAAATAAAAAGTAACTATGTGTGAGAATCTCTTATAACTCTAATATCTCACACCAGTGACACCAAAGACAAAATCCATATCCAATGAGTACATATTAAGATCCCTCTGGGGCCTGGCTAGGTGGTTCAGTGGATAAAGCATTGTCCCAGTGCTTCGAGGGTGTAGGTTTAATCTCTGGTCAGGGCATGTACAAAAAGAAATCCATGAGAATACAGCTAAATAGAAGATGTAAGTGGAACTGCAAGACGATGCTTCTCTGTCTTCCCCTCCCTCTCTGTCTCTCCGTCTCTCTCTCTCTCTCTTTCTCAAATTAATGGGAAAAAAAGATTCCTCTGTAGTATATGTTCAAAGGCTGCTGTCACCACCAGGGTAAGAGTGAATTCTGAAAAAAGAAAGGGAAACCACAATAGAAACTTTATACTATAAATGGAATTCAGAGATGAGAAGAACTGCAACCTTAATGAAAAGTCTTCCTCTTCAATCATTAGGTTGTAAGACTAAAAGCAGCATATGCTGGACGTGGGCAAACATCTTCTTTGACTCCTGTCCATTTGCCAATGTTTTTCAAAGATGGATAAGATACAATCCCTTGAGTGTGTGCTGTGAGCACTGTAGTGCTTGGTGCCAGTTCCCCAGAGAGGAGTGCTGTGTGGCGGGGCTCCTGAAGGCTCTGCTGTTTGCACTGAGCATACACAATAACAGCAGCTGCTTGCATTCCAGGCCTGGCAGTAACAGGGCCAACAATCTGAATGCCAACTGGCGATGACACTGGTTGTGTCAAGTGGAACCAGTGACAAAGGGACAGATGTGCTCTGTGTCCCTTGGTGCGAGCAGCAAGACGGGCGCTGCAGACCAGCAGTGCTGATGGAGCCCAGAGCAGCACGGTGTGAGGCTGACATCAATTCAGTCAAATGGTCATTGTCTTGTCTGCTTCATACAAACCCCCTGCAACCTCAATGCACACATAGACACTGACGCTTCACTTCCCATGCTTAGACGTTTTGGGCTTTCATGATGAGGATAAACTCAACAAGTAACACTTAAAGTTCAGACCTTGTGATGTGTTACCAGGCTGTAGTGGGCCAGTGCCTGTGCTGCCTGCCACATGCTGATCTAAGGCAGGAGTGCAGGCAGCCTGACCAGGCGGTGGTGCAGTGGAGAGAGAGTTGGACTGGGATATGGAGGACCCAGGTTTGAAACCCAAGGTCACGAGTTTGAGTGCGGGCTCATCTGGCTTGAGCACAGGCTCACCAGCTTGAGTGCGGGGTTGCTGGCTTGAGAGTAGGATTATAGACATGACCCCATGGTCGCTGGCTTGAGCCCAAGGTCACTGGTGTGAGTCCAAGGTCTCTGGCTTGAGCAAAGGGTCACTCAGTCTGCTGTAGCTGCCCAGTCAAGGGTCATATGAGAAAGCAATCAATGAACAGCTAAGGAGACACAAGAAAGAATTGATGTTTTTCATTTCTCTCTCTTCCTGTCTGTCTGTCCCTATCTGTCCCCTCTCTCTGTCTTTCTGTCTCTATCACACACACACAAAAAAGCAAAAGTGAAAAATGAAGGTCCTTGGGCAAATTGCACACCTAGAAAAAGTTTGTTAGACCTGTAGATTTAAAAATAAAATAGAACAACTGCTGTAATCAGTTGTCATCATTTATAATTCTGGAAAGTTCACCTAAAAGGTCAGAGCTGAATTTGTTTTGACTTGGAAACCCTGGCTCTCTACTCTCCGATGGGAAACGTTGGCAGGAGTAGTGTGGTGGCTGCTCCCCCGGGTCCTTTTTCTCACCACCTACGTGCTAACTCATATTTGCTATTTTCCTGTCCTCTGTAGACTTTGAATTCGAGTCTTTGGATCTACAGATATTAAACTTCTTAAGGCAAGGGCCATGTCTTTTCTAGGTCTCCAAGCACATAGCATGAGCTCCTACACACTGTCAACTCACTTGAGTTATTCAAGAGTGCATAGGCCATGGTCTCAGACAGTGGACAGGACCTGACATGACCTTACACCCAGAGGCTGTTGAGAGAGGGACAAAGCGTCAGGGACCATCTAGCTGCTGTCGATCTTCAGGACGCATTTGAGTTAGTGTGTCTCTGAGCAAAAATATTCCTCAAATGCATTTCCTCAGCAGAGGCTGAGTCAGACTGGGCTTTGGAGTCAGATTGCATGTGTTCAATAGCTGGTCACACAGAATGTGTGACCTTGGACAAGTTACATTAACTCCTTGTCTGATTTTCCTCCTCTCTACATTAAAGATAAAAACAGCATTTGTCTCATAAAATTGTGTGCAGATTAAAGGAGGTAATACATAAACCAACTTGCTACAGCATCTATAGTCCATGATTCAGTAACAGTCCATAGCTTTACTCACAAATTTTCCCTATTATATCCTCTGAAGCTGGACATATCAAATTTAAAAAGTATATAGTTATTAAAGATTGTTTAAAGTTCTTCTACGCTGTGATACTTGAAGAAGATACATCTTGTATAAACCTCTGTTCTAAAATAAGTATACTATAGAAATGCATGAGAAAAAGGAAAGGCAGTGACATCTATGTCACCCTGGATCCATGATGTGCCAGAACTGAACAGAAATCTAAACCTTCCCTAATCTAGTGGATTTACAACTAACATTGGGGGCAGAAACCACATCTTTAACGTCATTCTACAGAGAAGCCATTGATGATAGAAATGTGACAGCTTTAGTTGAAGAGGAGCTGAGGTCCCAAAACCGGTCTGAGGCTTTACCCAGAATGGTCACAGAAGCTGTTGCTAAGGACCACTGATTGTGGTTATGGCCTCTCATTTTACCAGTGAGAATGCATTGATAAGAAAGCTTATGCCAAGACCAAGACTGGTCAGTCACTATAATCCCCAGCACCTAGGTTGCTGTGATGGGGGCTCTAACATAGGTGAGCCATCCTACTGAGGGGGTGAGGTCTGGGGTGGGAGTGGGCGATGAGTTTCTGGAGTATGGTAATAATTACTGTCAGCAGTGGGTGGCAGAGACACCATCATGGTCTAGAAACAGTACTAGATGTAGGACTGATTCTGGGGGTAGGCTGAAGTGGGGAGTAAGTCTAGGCTTAAGCAAACAAAAATAGTGCTGCTAGATGCCATAAAAAATTTAAGATGGAAGAGCCACTCTTCGATCCAGGCATCTTGTTGAACTCCAGTTCTTCTTAGACATTTGGGAATAGCTGATATTAGTTTCAAAGTGTGATACCTGGACCACCTGTATCAGAAGTGCCTGACTTATTAAAAATGCAGATCCATGAGCCCCATTCCAGACCTGCTGAATTGAAATTTTCAGTAATAGAACCTGTGCATTTATACCCTTACAAAACTCCCCAGATGCACTTGTGCAGGAGGAAGTTTGAGGAGCACCACACTTTCTCGCTGGGGCTCTCTCGTGGTCTCACACAACAACTTTACTGTGCCTGGGCCCTGTAAGGAAAGCAACTGTGTTAGGCTTGCTCACTTGCACTTTGCATGATTAGTGCATGAGCACGTAGCAGAGCCGTGTGTGTGTGTGTGTGTGTGAGAGAGAGAGAGAGAAGAAGAAGAAGAAGAAGAAGAAGAAGAAGAAGAAGAAGAAGAAGAAGAAGAAGAAGAAGAAGAAGAAGAAGAAGAAGAAAAGCAGCTCATATAAGGCTACAGGAACTTTCCCTTGCTTTCAAGCTACAGCGAGGGGCGGTTTTCTTGTTTGCTAGCCTGCCACCTTGAGAAGCGGTTTTCCCCTGCCTATTTGCTTGCCCACCATTGCAAGAATCCAATAAACAGGAATTCCCCAATGCCTTTCGGCTCCACAGTTCCTCTACTGTCTGCCCAAATCAACATGAACCTGCCTGGCCTCAACCACTGGCAATGACAGGCCCCATCCTTGGAGATTCTGATTGATTAGGTCTGGGATGAGACCTGAGACTTGAGATAATTTTTGACATCTCCCAGGTGATAGGCAGGGGAATGATTTATAGCCATTCATGACTGATTGCGAAGGGGAGGGAGAGCCACCTGTCTCTGCGACATGACTTACTTTACTGTAACCCCCGGAAACGAAGCTACTATAATTGACCTCACAGACATGTTGCTGCTTTCCTTTCCAGTTTGTCTCCTGACCCACCCTGGCAACAGGAAGACAAGAGCTCTCCACAGACACCTGTCAGAACATTATTCTTGTGAATACTGAGGTTGTTTGTAAAGTAAGTTGGATGCAGTTACCAGGTATACTTTAAAAATAAAGTTATTGAGGCATATATTTTTCTCTTCAAATGCACTTTGATGAGATTTGACAGATATATGTTCCTATGAAACCACTACAATTTGGATAGAAACTGTTTCAATCAACTCTAAAGATCCCCTCCTGCCCCTTTGCAGACAATCCCCAACCCCCATGCTTGGCTCCAGGCAACCGCACCTATGCTTCCTGACACTGAGAGTTTGTGTAGACTGTTCTAGAATTTGATACAAATGGGATCAAACAGCATGTGCTTTCTGTGTCTGGTTTCTTTGGCTCAGAACAATGTTTTTAAAACTTATTCATAACATGAATTGTAAGTGAATTCTATTTCTCTGTTTCTATAGTAAGCGCACAGGACTGCGGGATCCTACTTTAGGAGAAAGAGTGGGCTTCCAGAGTGACCTAGGGCAGGTGTCTGCGAACTGAAAGGGAAGTGAGAAAGTGGAGACAGTGGGCTAGGCTGCCTTCTTTAGGGAGCTTGACCAGGAAGGGGAAGAGGAAGTGACCACACTGGGGTAGTGGGAGCTTTCACAGAGGCAAGTGATTTCTGGAGCAACGAGCCCTTTGGAGAAGGCTGCCCTGGTCTGTGGGATGCGGGTAGTGAGAAAAGAAAGGCAACTGCAGGGATCAAAGACAAATTGTAGTAGCAGTTAGATAGGCATGAGCAGAGCTGGAACAGTGGGCCAGGCGCAGAGGGTCACCAGGGCAGAAAGCCCCAGGTGCCTAGCAATGGGCACACCTACAAGCCCTTGCACAACCATTTCCTTAAGCACTAACCCCTAGAGATGACATATAGGCCTCATCTGTGTTTCAGATCCAGGCCCAGAAAAGCAGCAAAATCTGACTGACTGAGATGGTGGCTGACATCGGGACCAGCTGCATTGACTGATGACACCTTCCCTGGTTCTGGCCAATGAGTGGAAACCATGACCCTGAGGAGACATGCCTGAAAAAGAGGATGAACGACTGTTGAGATTCTGTTGAGACTCTCCTCTGAGGCGTCCAGCTAAAAACCCTCAGGATGGATGACCCAGCACAGGCATGCCTATCTCTCCAGAGCACGCCCCAATCTCTCCTCCCTCTTTTGTCTCCCAGGATGTCTCTGTCATCTCATAAGCATTAGGGCCCTGCTTTTGCCTCTGTAACTTGTTTCCTGAGCCCATTTCTTCTATGGCTCACTTTTCCTATCTCTGACTTTGTAAATAAACTTTCTCTTATAATTTGAGTCTTGGCTCTGAATTCTTCTCTTAGCCGGAACTCAAGTACCAAGGTTGCTGAACTGAGGTTAACGCCTGGCACCATTTTTCACTGCTTCCAAAACATCACCAATTAAATATGTTTTTGTCTGTGTGGTAGTTTAAAAATATGTCCAAAAATTATTTGATATTCCTCTCTGCTAGAGATTAATTCCACTCCCCTTCAATGTGGGCTACATTCAGTGACTGAGGTTTAACAAATTGAAAATGAAGGAAGAAATGGTTTATCTCATCTGACATCATTCCTTAAAGACATTGTGGCTTCCATCTTAGCTGCCTTCTTTGGGATCAGGGAACTCTGGGAGCAGTCAGTAGAGACCTAACATGGTATAGAATGAGGTCATCTCTGAAGAAGGAATGACTAAGCCGAGATTTTTAAGGATAAGCAGGACTTAGGAGGACATGGCAGCACAGGGACTAGCACATACTATGGCCTGGAGGTGAGAGGACATAGCCCACTCAAGGAATTCCATAAAGTTCCCTTTAGAGTTGTCTAAAATTTTCTTTCTTCATCCGTACCTACTTGTACGCATTTATTTTTTATTTATTAGTTCAGCTACACTCAGATCCACAATGTAGTAGGCATCTATTAGCACTAACATCCTGGAACTAATATTGATTAAAACAAAGTTCTAGTGCAATGTTATGGCTTAACTGGCTTTGTTGGTGGCTTGTATATCTGATCATTATATATAATATTATTTCACATATAGAGGTGTTCTTACGACTGCATAAATGACCACACAAGTTATCTTTATGGTTTTATTATTGTGAGACAGGTGGGAACTGAGAAAAGATACACTGTTATATTTTAATAAGTAAAACCTTCCCACAATCAAGTCCCAAGTTAATACTCATTTGACATCTTTTGGAGCCA
The DNA here is from genome assembly GCA_037038555.1 of Rhynchonycteris naso. Classification (NCBI taxonomy): domain Eukaryota; kingdom Metazoa; phylum Chordata; class Mammalia; order Chiroptera; family Emballonuridae; genus Rhynchonycteris; species Rhynchonycteris naso. The sequence goes on from CM072996.1 coordinate 84,349,349, forward strand.
AAGAACCTGCTCTTATCTGGCCGGGAAATTTGAACTCATCAAGACCACACATAACAGCCAAGATTTGGCAGGCTCATTTATATATGGGCATCAAGCCATACTGACTATTCATGTTTTCATGTAAATGCTCATGAAGATGAATTAATTCCTGCTGTGATTGACATTCCACAACAATTTCCAACACTGCAGACACAGTCAAATGTGATTATGATTTGGTGTTCCAGAGACTAACAGCATGCCTGATGTATTTAGTTCCTTTCTAAAACAGGGGTTCTGACATGCAACTCAGGGAGAAACATTGAACAGATGGTTTTGAGTCTATTCTTCATCTGTAAACTGGGAGTGAACTGGCCTAGCAAAGAGAACTTGATCATCTTAGCAGCTTAAAGAGAGATGGCAATGCTTCATTGAGACATCATAGGGACAATTTTGAATACATCTGGCAGCCATGTATGGTGGAAGAAGGTATTAATAATGTATTTTAGGAAGTAAATCTTGCAATTAGAGCCTCTGATTCAGTGGTTTCCAAGAGATTGTTCCACAACGATGTAAATGTTTGTTAGCCAATACAATAGCCACTAGATACATGTGGCTTTTGGATACTTGAAATGTGGCTACTGAGATTAAGAAAACTAAATTTAGTTATTTAATTTTAATGAATTTAAATTTAAGTATTCACAAGTGGCCAGTGGCTACTATATTGGATAGTGTAGCTCTAAGTAATGGGTTGAAGAACATGATTTCTTATAACTAAGCTTCTTAAAGAATGGAGATGCATCTTAGTTGACTGTCATGCTGGCGCTCAGCACAATATCTGACGTATAGTAGGTTTTCAATAAATGCTTAACAGACCTTCAGCAACCAGAAGAGGACTGACTTGAAAATACAGAAAACACAGTTAGTATTTCCTAAAGGATATTTCAAAATCTTAGACCCACAAAATGCTCTGGAGAGAAGGATTCCATGAGCAAATACATTTTTAAGTTCTATGCCTTGCTTGGAGGGTTGAGGTGCCCACTAGGGTATTAAAGACTATTAAAGACACCATAATACATTTATTAACTCACTATTTCCCATAGCTATTTGCCACAGAACCCCTTTTCATGTAATCTTTTGACATACCTTAGAACTAGTAGATTCTGGGACAAATACTTTGGGAGATGTTGAATAAAGACAGGGTAGGAGGAAAACTTCCAATGGATTCCTTGTAAGTAGGGACCCGCTCTTCAGCACATGGTCAGCAAATAATATAGGTTACTGAATGATCTAGAAATGAGTTTGCCACTCTATAAACCTTTCCCACTCGGTAAAGGTAAGGAGAGAGGCACTGCATGACTTGTAAGCCTGCCATTTTTAGTGGGGCACTCCTGCAGAGCTGGAACACAGTCTGACATGTACGAATTAGACGGAGCTATGCAACAGTAAACTGGAATAGAAATGATAAGAGCTATGGAAATATACTGGTAGTTTTATAAGACTCTTTACTTTAAAATTTAAACCAAGCAGCTAAACACTGAGAATTCACTGTGATTAGAATATCAATCCTCATGCAAAGGAATCACCAGTCCAAAGATACGGTGGTATAAACCAGGATGGTGCATGGTCCCTGGGGATGGAGAATGGTCCTCTTTAAAAAGAAAAATAATGAAACAAGAACATGACGGAGACCGCAGTAGAGATGTATTCCTTAGTCATTTCTGCTCCTGGTTTTTCCTGATATCTTAGTAATAAGGAATTGGAATTAACTTTAGAGACACATGCTAGTTTCAACTAAAAATTATTTGTAGCTTTTATACATACACTTATGCTTAAGTGTAATAACCTATATATAGACCTGTGAAGGTGAATCTATGACAAGCATGTCAGCGCTGACACACGTAGCCATTTTCGATGACACATAACCTTATGCGGCCGCATACCAGAGAAGTATGGGGCCTCATGCCGAGTAGGACGTTTCATCCTCGGCTCTTGCAAGGCCAGGTGCAGTAGCCGAGGATAAAACATTTGCTGTAGTGTAGACACTCTGGAGGTCTGTAGGCCAAAACAACAGAACTCTGGCACAAAGCGTCTACTTCTGGGACTTCCCGTTAGGCCGTTCTTCTCGAAGTGACACACCACCCAAGTTATGCTCACTTTTTTGGTTAATTTTGACACACCAAGCTCAAAAGATTGACATCACTGATATAGACTATTCCATGTTATAAATTGATCTATTTTCAACAAATGCCTTTTGTTCTCTTTTAAAATTTGAAGTTAGACAAAAAAAATCTTCATATCCAGTTAATAGAGAAATATGGATGGGAAAACCCCAACCAAAACCTTCAGTCAAAATCACAGTGCCTTTTCAGTGAGGTTCCTGAACAAAGCCTGTCCCGGCAGATCCGGATACGTTACATATGAGAGTGACCTGCAGACTTCATAATATGCTAGAATCACTGAGATCTGCCCAGTTAAAATAGGGGCTTCAAAATTTCCCTCTCTTGGAGGGAGCACCCCATATCCAGGGAACTGTTTAGTTCAAGGGGACTGCACACATCCACCTCCAACAGTCACAAAGGGGTCTGCATGATCATAGGCTTGCTCCTGTGACCATCTTTCTCACCACAGCTCTGTGAAGGGAAAGCAGAGGGCATGGCCAGAGATGGGAGAGAGCGCACTCAGACATCTATCTGGTTCTGGGTGCAGAGGCCACTAGTCATGTGCATTTTCAGTCTTTGTTTGGTAAGGCTTTTTAAAGTACACAGATTGATTTTTCTGATTATTGTGAAAGTGATACATGTTTGTAATAGAAAACTTGAAAAGCTCAAACAGGTACAGGGGATCCTCGGATTACGACAGTCTCGACATATGACACTTCGAGTTTACAATGCTCACTCCCATAAAAACTTAAAAAATTGAGACGTGAGTGTTTTGGCTTATGCTGTTAGCGTCATACTTATGGACTACAGGGGCAAACTAGTTTGGTTGCACACCGCAGAAGAATATGCAGCAATGCAGGATGTCTGTGTTTCTATGTTCTAGATTATGATTTTATAACAATGTTAGGATAGGTAAGTGACTTAGGCCATGGTGTGTTTCATCTTACACCAAAATTCGGGTTGTGTCACTGTTGTAGGAACACAACTGTGTCGTAACCTGAGGACCCCTTGTATATGTTAAAAAGAAGACTTATTTATAATTCCACTCTTGACATTTTCTGTTGTATTTCCCTTTCTCAAATATTATGGTAGTAATAGACAATCTTATATATATCAATTAAATATATGAGTAGAGTGATTTTTCAATACAGTTTTAAATTCTGCTTTTATTATTATATTCTCACAATATCCCCACAGTCACTGACTTCAACTCTGATTAATCATATTTTAGGCCTTGAGGTGAGCCAAACCACATATCACTCTGACCCAATAATAAACAAACAAACAAACAAAACAAGCAACCAAGCACCTACCATCTTGCAAAGCAAAAGCAAAAGTTCTTGGACATCAGCAAAGAATGAGTAAACAGGACTGAGAAAGGCATGGGCTGATATGACCACATTCCCAATAACCCAGCAAAATACAGATTTTTGACAACAACCCCACTGTTTCTTTGCTATTTTTCAAATTGACACTCTACCACTCTACAATATGTTTGCCAAGCTCCGAAAATGGTCTCTGGCAGGCTTTCCCACTTCTCTCTGGGCATTTGGGTTGCCCTGAACAACTACCACTAGCTGATACCATGCTGGACACACACACACACACACACACCCAGCATCTAAATGGACAGAGTCCCTTGAATGCAATCTCCAGTTACTCTCTGTGCCAGGTACACCCCACCACAGGCATGGCAAGCTTTAATGCATGCAGGTCTCTCTAAGCAAAGAGACAAGGCTGGGAAAACACTAGGTCAAAGATCATAATCTCTATGAGAAAAGCTGGGGAGAGTGTCTAGATATGGAAACTGAGGCACAGAGCAAACTTTCTTAGATGAGGAAACCGAGGCACAGAGACATCACACACCTTGCTCAGGGTCATACAACTTACATGGTAATGAAACAGTGGAAATGTCATTGCAAAGGCTAAATGGCTAGGCCCACAGGCTGAAGCTTTTTCTTTCTTGATGCCTGTGTCCCTGTCTGAGCCATTTGGCTGGAAGTCAAGGAACCCGCCTGACAAGAAGCAGCCTAGAGGTCTTTGCACAGATGATGTTTCAAAAGAAAAGGTCCTTTTAGAAGCCCAACAATGGCTCTTCATTGCTGGCTATTTTGGGAAGCAGCCCTGGCTTATGTGAGAGGCTCTGCTTCTTTTCACAGTCCTGACCTGGTCTTGACATTACAGGCCAACCTTGGCTACTATACTCCTCCAAGCATCTCCAAGGGAAGTGCAGGCATAAGCTGACCGCCTTGTAGAGGAACACAAAGTGGAGCACATGTTTAAACCAAGATGGGCTGTGCTGGGCTTTTTTCAAATCTTTAGTATTCAAACTTTTCTTTCATCTGGTCTACTACTTTTAAAGCAATGGTTTTAGTCCTAATGCTGAAATCATTTGGTGCATGAACCACAATCATGACCCAAGAGGTACTGACCACAAACTGGGAGGGGAGAGGAATCTCCGGTGTGACGTAATGGAGGTACCGAGAGTCTTGAAGAATGGCGAGGAACGTGGTTTGGATGTTGACAAGTAACATCTGTTTGAAGTAAAGGTCTTAAGTGTGAGGAAAAGGTGAAATAATATATGTAAGAGCTTAATAGAACATCTGGAACTTAAATAAAGCCAGTGTTTATTTCTTAGAATGCTTGCATGCCTCACACATGGTAAGAACAGAGCTCAGTGATGGAGTGTCAGACAATGATGTGGGAGGCGTGAGAATGAGCAAGGGTGAGTTTCTTCTTCCCCGTGAAGCCCTCCCATATGAGTTTCACTTCCCTCCTGCCTCCCTTTTGGTCCTCCCTCGTCCTCACCCAGGCAGCTGTGGTGGGTGTATGGTTGAGGTCAGAGCAGAGGCAGTAGGAGAGAAGTCAGACTCAAGACACACAATACAGAGACAGACAGTGTTGCCCCAACAGCGGATCATGTCCATGGAGCACGATCCCTATGAGATGTTAATGAGTGATAACGATGTAAAGCAGGATGTCAGGAGCCCAGTGCTGTGAAATTGGGTGGGCGACACAAAATTGAACCAGTTTCTTCCAGGCCTGTGACCTGCAATTGCACTTTGTGAATCCCCGAGGGTGGATGTGATGCAGCCTTTCATAAAGTCATTGGCCAAAAAAAAAGAAGCCTGCTTTCTCTGAGCATCAATCACTCAGGGCTGGCATTGTGCAGAATGCTCTTAGTCAGCTCTGATCCTTAGACATATCTTCTTCAATTTATTTCCCCATCTCACCGAGCTAACAATCCCCATCCTAGAAGAGGGGAAGAGAGGATGTGTACTAAAAATAGTTAATTCCCCAATTTGAGCATACTTGTCATCACAGTCTTGCCCCTCAGGATGTGGTCTGGGAACCAGTGGCATCAACATCACCTGTGAGCAAAACATGCGTGCTCAAGTTGCATCCCAGGCCCAGGTGCACTGAAGCTGCATTTTGGTGAGATGCCCAGGTGGGCACATTCAAGTCTGAGATATTACTGAGGGTGGTTGGCATTGACCTCAGTAATTCTGATTTCTGTGTATCTGTGGTGAGGCCCGGGTATGCACATTTAAAATAATTTCCAGGGGATTCTGACACAGCTGGTGTGCAGATCCCTACTGAAAAGCACTAATTTGACCCAAGCACTCTGCTCTAAGGTAACAGAACAGCCTGTGGTGACATCTGGTTTCACAGAAGCACCTTCTCAAGGTCAGTGATGGTGTAATCACCTTTCCTTTAGAAATAAGGGAATGAGGCTCTGGAAAGAGAAAGTGAAAGCCCTGGACCAAGGTCACCCAGAGGTCAGCAGGTGCATTAGGGTGAGCAAGCACCCTACAACCCCCCTCCCCCACCTCTCCAACCTCTCTCGTCTTCCATAATCAGCTCCTCATTCAGCAGCCTTCTCTGAGCACTTTTGTTTTTAGTGAAAGGCCAACAAAACACTGTTGGCTGCCTGGGCTTATGAATAATAATTCTGACTCTTTAATTCTGTCCGCTGAGCCTTGGACTGCTGAGGGCGGGCAGCAGCCGGCCTGCTCTGGCAGGGCCTGGTCCATTCTCAGCATCATTCGGACTCCTTTTCTCCAACTGTGATCTTGCTCGAGTTCAACTTGCATTTCCATGAGAAATGGGTCTTTCATCATGTCTGTGTGTTTGTCAGCCCTCCAGCCTCCCCTCCCCATTGGAGACCAAATGAAATGGCATGTGATTCTCTGGGTTCCCAGCCTGTTGCTGACCGGCAGGTCCCAACGGGAGCCATGAGGCAAGCCCTGCGGGTGGAGGGGCCATCCTGGCCTTTTTCAGTGCACTGGCCAGGGTCACCTCTTCCCAGCTTCTGAATTCCAAATTGTGTTCCCACTTGGAGGCCTGATGGACTGACCCATCAACCCAGGCTGCCAGAGACTGAGAATTTTCCCAGGACACGAGACTCTTAGTGCTAACTCTTTGGAGGATTGTTCCCCTTACACCAGGCACACCATGACACACAGGCAGCATGAGTACATTTCTATTCCCTGAGTGATCTAGTCAGAATCCGGGACCGAGAACTGACTAATGGTAGAGTCCCATCTTTCTCTGTCAGGCCTAAGACTGATGAAGCAGCTCTTCACTGCTCTGCACCTTATTTTGCTTTGACTCTCTATTGCTAATCTTATAGGACAAAGCATTGCTTCCAACATGGATAAGTGGAAGTCTGCAGGCATGTTCTGAGATGAGGGCGGCACCAAGGAATGAACACCTCGTGTGTGCAATACTTTGAATGAAGATGCGTCATCCACAAAGTACTCTTCTCAACTCAGAAATACAGTGAGCATTTATTATGTACCAGGCAACACGGGCAATGCAAGCTTATGTCATGTACACTCCCAGCCCTCAAAGAGGAGACACTGATACTATAAGCTCTATCTACTACTAGGCTACCTAGCAGGTCACTAAGGTGTCAAAAGGCCATGGGATGTCAGGGAGAAAGCAGTAGGGTAACTCCATTTCCTATATGCTACCTAGTTTATGTTCATTATCTCTCTTCACAGCTAATATTTCCTGAGCACTTACCACGTGACTAACCCATTTAATTTTTACAACTTCATTATTATACTCATTCTATAAATGAGGAAAATGAGGCTTTGAAAAGATAACTATTTTGCTCAAGACTGCAAGTTAGGAAAGGAAGTCTCCAGAGTCTGAACCCAGAGAGCTGAGCTTTGTCCCTGGCACTGTCTGAGACTGAACCTCTACCCTTGCAAGGGACTGGACCCTCGCTCAGCACAACCAGTGTGCTGGGCACTCTGTCAACATCAGACAAAAGTATCCAGGGCAACTTTGGTAGCAGAAGAGTGTGGGTATATATGGTGGAGGCATGGCAGAGAGAAATATGACGTGGGGTCTCTGATTCTAAACGGTATAGAGTCCCAAGGGATGACACCAGCAATGTCCTACTAGGGCTGTGGGAACTCTGGGAATGTTGATGGTCTGAGGGAAACTGGTGGGACAAATGCTGTCCTCTGACCTCCAGTTGCATTAGAGTTTAAAGAATGTACTAGAATGTGGAGCTAAATGCCTGACTTCTTCGTCATCCTTCAAGGGCCAAAGATGACTGGCAGTCATTATTTTACATTTTAAAAAAAGCATTTATAAATTCTCAAAGCTATAGCTTTCATATGTATTTAGAACATCAGAGCAATTTATTTTGCATATACAGGGTGCTTGAGATATGCAAATTGAATAAAAATAAAAATATGCTGTGACTCATTTTAATATGTGCTTTGCAACAGTAGACATAGAAGCTAGTATTCTAGCTCTATCAGCTATTGGAAGTGCTCATTTCAGTAAAAGTAATCTACAAGTACAGTATTCTTAGTGGATACCAAACTGTGCTAAGTATACAGAGCCTGACATTACATAATTATTATCCTCAGAAACATTCTCAGTATCTTTTACTTTTCCTTCATAGGTTTTGGTTTGTGTAAAATGAATATGTAATTTCAGACAGGTAAGCATTGAAAACACTTGCTATTAATATATGAAAGCACTGAAATCAGTCTCCCTGTAATAATAATTAACAAAGCACAAAGGTCGGAAGGATACTGTTCAAAGCAAGACTTAAAAGAATATCAGCTTCTGGAGGCAGAAAATTGTTATCCTTCTTGCCCACTTCCACTGTTAATCATTCCTAGCTAATCCAATTGTAGGGTTTTTTTTCCCCCCAAGGAGGTTCTTATCTGGAATATAGGGTTTGGAGGGCCTTTCTGTGACTCTGAGATTTCAGTCAGTTCAAGGCAAGACCAGGTGTTAGAATCCCTGTGGCCTCTTCTTCAGAATATAACAAAGTTGTTTGATGGCAAAGAAAAAGGCTTTTTCTGCTTGCTGACTTTCACTGGCTTTGTCTTACAATGGCTTTTATGTTTCAGTTTAAGTAGAAACTGGCTTTCAGATCCATCCATGGGATGTTTCCGCTCCTTCAGCCAATGAAACTAAAACTGTGCATACTTGGGAGGGCCTCTTACACCTGGTGGACCTTTGTGGAAAATCCCCTCCATCTGACCATGTCAACTGAAGGGAACAAAACTAAACTCACCCGAAACAGAACCATGTTCTCTCTGAAATCAGGGTGCTTTCTCTACTCTTTGCATTCACCTGGCCCTAGTCCACTGTTCCCTTTGTCCTTGACATTTTCTAAAATGAGCTTTATCACTCTTTTCCAGCAATTTAACTCTCTTGAGCTGTTTGCACAACCTTTTCTTCCTGAGGTAACTATTTACCCACAGCACCCTTTATATGAGACAAACCAGCAAAACTCACTCCTGATGTATTTCAGCATCTTTCCATACTAATTTTTCAACTAAATTCAGAGACAACTTAGCTCCTGCTCCCAAGAGCTTTCTAGAAAGCTTTGAAAATAAAAGTAAAGAAAATTAGCACTCTTTTAGCCAATGACATACCTCAATTGTACCCAGAATGTCTTGCTTTCTTCCAGAATTCTTGAGTGATGCAAACACAAATATTTTACCATGCACTCTGATAGCATCGTAACAGATTTCAAGTTCAGAAACTAACAGGGATACATGACATTCAACAATACCTTCTTTGCCAATTATAGGTACTGTACTAGATTAAACATGTCTTTTATTTTTTGTATTTGGATTCTTTAACATTTAGGGTCTTGCTGACCATGGAGGTTCCAGGGCTAGCCAATTCCTAGAGATAGTAAATAACACACTTTCAAGCTGGTTACTCACTAACCAATACAAACAGAACCCACATCCAATCTCCTCCTCTTCAATCTCCTCTCACACTTAGGGTTACTATTCCCTTGCCCTCATCTTCCCAGGGCTAGGTACCAGAAAACCAGCATAGTCCCTAGGCCCAGAACCCACTGACATTATTCAAACTAGTCAATCTTAAACTTTCTTACCTGCCTACTTAGTCTTTCCCAGGGAAACCACAATAAAGGCTCTTGATCACATTTTCTTTGCTCCCTCTGCCTTTGACCAACCCAACTGCTTCTCTGTGTGACCCCCATGACATAATGTGTCCTTTCTTTTGGGATCTGGAAGCATAAAAATCTTTTGATAGTTTGACCTGTTAGCCTCACCATACATAAATGATAATAAAAGCTCTAATTTTAAAAACATAGGCATAAAAAGACAGGAAGATAAGATAGCCAAAGACGACAGCCTGGCTCTTGCATTCTGGACATTATTCAAATAGACTTGGATGAAATTTAGTTTCTCTGTCAGTTAGTTACATTTAGCAAAATTGCCATTTTAACTGTTTCAAGGGGAAAAAAGCATGTTTTTACTATAAAGCAATGTATTACATTGACTAAGAAAGTACTCAATAGAGCTGCCTGGAAATAGCTATGATGGGAGCATCACATTAAAATACCACATGTTACATGCCCTGACTGGTTGGCTCAGTGGTAGAATGTCGGCCCAGCATGTGGAAGTCCTGGGTTTGATTTCCAGTCAGGGCACACAGAAGAAGCACCCATCTGCTTCTCCACCCTTCCCCCTCTCCTTTCTCTATCTCTCCCTTCCCCTCCTGCAGCCAAGGCTCCATGGGAGCAAAGTTGGCTGGGGCGCTGAGGATGGCTCCATGGCCTCTGCCTCAGGCACTAGAATGGCTCTGGCTACAATGGAGCAATGCCCCAGATGGGCAGAGCATCGCCCCTGGTGAGCATGCCAGGTGGATCCTGGCTGGGCTCATATGGGTGTCTGTCTGACTACCTTCCCGCTTCTGGCTTCAGAAAAAAAATACAAATAAATAAATAAAAAGATACCATATGTTACAAAAGATGACAGGGTTTTTTGGGGTCCTTGACTTCTAAAGCATAGATTGAGCCCAATTGCAAAAGTAACTTGTGAAGAAATTCAACATAGTCCCCATTCACCTAAATGATAACAGTACTTTTTTGTATCAAATGTTCTGGGTTCTAATGTATTCTATTAAAGGGTGTCACAGGGTATTTGGTATGAAAAGCAATATTCCTGTGATGCTATACTCTGTTCCAGGTTAACCTCATTTCTGTCTCTGGAGTAAAAGCTACTCAAAGACAGTTCAACTTGACTTTGTCTGCCTAGCAGCTGCCACACAGTGAGTGCTCAGTATTTATTTACTGACTGAGGAAATGCTTCTGGTCATCTTTTACAACTGTGTAAGAGATGACATGAGGAGCAAAGATGTCTGTTTAAGGGATTATGTAATTAGGGTTTGGAGCTGAGAACTGAAGCTATTCCTTTCGACCCAAACCATTATAATTCCATTATATTCTGCCACCTCTCAGATATTTAAAACCCTAATTTGGTGGCCATAGATATCTTGGCATCTTCTGATCTGTAATAGCCTCTAAAGCCTATTCAATCACACAGTCCTTCATCTAACAACTACCCATTAGTGAATATTTTGCACGGGTCTGGGAGTAGACTGTGACCAATGGCTGAGCTCCTGAGGTGACATGGGTGCCATCACTGCATAGTGACACTTACCAAGGGCTCCAGCTCCTTGCGATCTATGAGGTTCATCTCTGTGACAAAGTAATAGAAGTGTTTGTAGCAGGTGTTGACGTGGGCCTCTGCACCCATCACAATGACTCGGTCGAAATGATGAATGTAGACATGGACAAAGACACGGAAAAGGCGACACAGGATCTTCTTGCAGATCTGAAGGAAGTTCTTTGGGAAGGGAACACCTAGAGAAGGCAAAAAAAGAGAGAGAGAAAAAAAACAAAACCATGATGGAAAAGCTTTGGCAGTTCCCAGGAACCACACACAAGGCTGAGGAGCAATTTTGGACCTGGGCTCTGGACACTACCTAAAAAAGTGACTAGAATGGTGTGAAAATCAAATGCCAAGAACAACCAGGAAAAGACCCCTTACCACCAAAAAAGAAAAGTAAAAAATAAGGGTCTGGTTTGTTTGTTTCATTACATCTTATTTTGATACAAATAAATGTGCAGAAATATTTATTTTTACACAGAAATATGCACTCTCCCTTATTGCCTTTTAATTTCCCCCCACTTTATAGAGAACAAGAAAGTTCACTTCCCTCTTGTCTCTAATATAAGAAAACTGGTAGGAGAAGGGTGATGCTCCCTGTCACTGAGTGGCGACTGTGGCAAATACCGCTCTAGCCAATGGTGGCCGTGTGGGAATGGAGGGGCAGGTTGGGATAGCTTGTGATTTTTTTGAGACAATTAAAAATCTGGAGCTCTCTGTGACTTGAGGAATTAAAAAAATAGCAGTTAATCTGAGATTTAAAAAAAAAATACGATGGTTCAATACAAAATATCTTTCTAGGTTAGAGTCACCAGCAGGTTACCAGTTTGCAAATTTTGATGCAAACTTTTCCTGACATACCCCGTTTCTGAGTTGGGAAAGGCAACAGACTTCATAAATACTTCACATCACATTCTACCACTCCGTTGCCTCAAGGAGGGTAAGAGCTAAAGGCGGTTTTTCATAACACAGATGGGGGCGTGGTCAGAAACTCTAACGGGGATACATGACATTCACAACACCTTCTTTGCCAGTTACAGGTACTGTACTAGATTAAACATGTCTTTTATTTTTTGTATTTGGATTCTACTTCCCATTTGCTACTCCCAGCCTGGCCGAGCAACAGCAAAGAGCAGATTTGCAAGCCTGCTTCCTTTCTCCCTCCAACACACTGCCTCAGCGCTTGTTATTTACGCTGTCCTTAAGTGGTGAAATGTTGGGACAGATTTCTAAGCAACACAGACTTAAATTCCTACTCTGTTCTTTTCCCAGCTGTGTTTGACCTTGCTGAGTTCCGTTTTTCTGTATAAAATTCCGATAATTGTGAGGATGAGAGTGGTACCTGTGACACTCTGGCTTCCCATCTGCAATCACGATGAGGCTTTCCTTGCATGGCTAAGAGGGTGTGGACACAGGTAAAATCCTCCTGCAGTGCCTAGAACAGAGTTCAGAGCTCACTGAATAGGAATGACCCCTCTTCTCTCTGTGAGGTAAACTGTGCATCTTCTGTTGTTATAAGGAAAAGCAAGAAAGGGAGACGTGACCACTGGCCTGTCAACAGAATTGCAGAGCTCTGCTCAGGGTGGGCCCCTAGTCCCACAAAGCCCAGAGTTGATGTCTGTGCCTCCACAGGGAACCCAGTGGCAGCTGTCTGGTAAGAGACACTCTGTAACGGGATCACCTGGGACTTCCAGGGCAAGACTAGAGAGACAGCGCACGGTTGGCAGTTGGCAGAGGCAGGATCCACCTCCCCAAGGCCCGGCACTGATACAGGCTTTATTTTCAAAAACAAAGTGGCGACATATCAAATGAACCCAGGGAGAGACTTGGGCACAGCTTGGCAGCTGACTGTCTAGGGAACAGATGCTGGGATTTGGGAGGAGGGGAGGTAAGGTTAGGGAAGGGGTGGAGGGCAGCTTTGTAATGAGTTTAGGGGCTGTTTCTTCTGCTGTGGAGGGCCCTGTGAAACTCCTGCTAAATGCTGGAAGAGAGTCTTAGAGTCACTGAAGAAGCTTGAGTCTCCAAAGTGATAGAATGCCCTCTAAGTCAAGTGTGTTCCCATCAGAAGGGGAGTCCGGTAACCACACTATGCCAGTGCCAGAGGGCTGAGACATGTTACCTTCACAGCCCGTCTGTGAAGTAGGCTTTGCTACTACTGTCACAGATGAATGGCACAGGCTCTAACACATGGATTAACTTGCTCCAGGCCACTTAGCTAGAGTGGCAGGGCTGGGATTTGGGCCCAGTCACCTTGCCTCTAAAATAAGAAATATCTGGTTGTGTTAAGAGTGTGACTCTTTCTCTGCCAAGGATAGAGGCATAACTCAATTGCCAAGCACAATGAGGCATCTAAAGGTTATTCTTCAGTGCCACAAAAATATAATTTAAAAAAAGAAAAGAGAGAGAAGGGTGAAAACTGTTCGTATCCTAGGGAGCCACAGAACTGAGGTGACAGAGATCAGCTAATACAATCTGCAGTCTGCAAGGAGAAATGTATTTTCTCTGCCCAGCCCTTAAGATCATGGATCTGAGATGAAGAGTAAAAGCCAACATTTACTGAGCACTTACTATGTTCCAGGGACAGTGCCAAGTGCTTTAATGGGGTTACCTGATCAAATCCTTAAACAATTCTTAAAGGTAGATGCTGCTATTGTTCCCATCTCACTGAAGAGGAGACAGACTAGCATCCCTACCTCTCATAATCTCTGAGCTCTTGGCTCTGCCTTCGTTCCAAATCTGGTCTCTGGACTTGCCTTTGGCCTTGACCTTGCTTTGCTCTTGCCTCTCCCCTTTACACTATGGCTAGGAATTACCATTAGAGTAATTGAGAGAAGTTGGTTTTGAAGTCTGAAGACCTAGTTTAAAATCTTAGCTCTACTACTTACTCGTGGTCTAGGCAAATTACCTCATCAGTCTACTTCATTATGGAGAAAAATATTTACTCAGCAGTGTTCTTAAAATAGTATCTGTACTATGCCTGGCACTTAGTGAGAACTTTGAGACTAAATTCTACTTTAGTTATTTTCCATCTGAACTATTCGGGTAGGTAGGATCTCAGGCTCAGAACCTCTTCGCTCCGGCTGCTAAGATGGGCCTGACTCTTTCACCATTGTCTCTCTTACATGGTGTTCATTTTTCAAAAGTGAATGTTGCAAACAGCTCAAGTCAGGACATGCTCAGCATGCACCACAGTCGCCCCAGACCAGCTCTGGAAGCTGAGAAGTCCTGAACTGGGAGTCTTAGGGAGCGTAGGGCTCACTGCTAAGCCATAGGTCCCTGTCTACAGGGCATGGGGTTAAAAATAAGAAAGTTGCATGGTATTTGGGAAGTTAATTCAATATTATTGATGGTTCAGGAGCCAATGATATAGTTTGTATATGATCTCAACCCTTTCTCCCTTCCTCGTTTGCTTTCCAGGTAATTCAGGTTGGTGTGTGCCTGTACGTGTGTGTTTTCAATGAACCTTCAGAAGCTGACACATGGAAGAAAGCACCCCTCTGAATGTAGAGAACTTGACGGCCACCCCTTTGGTTGACTCTAGAACTCTCACCCTGTATAACCAGCCTCATGGCAGCAAAACAGGGCAAGACTCAGCCTGCTGATCCCCTCCCTTCCTTAGCAGGCTCCAGAGGGGCTAGGTCACAAAAACTGATTGACATGAGAGGTCTCTGTCTTTATGATGCCACTAAGAAGTATTGAATCTCCATCAAATAGCCACAGAGACGCGAACCCTAAGTGAGGCCTGACATGTACGTGTATGAGGCTGTTCAGTCCCAGTGACACCCTGAGCAGTGGTATTATAATAGTATACAGTTAGTTGTGTGTGTGTTTTAATGTAACTAAGTCTTAGTTCAGTTAAAGTATTTGCCCCTGGCCCCACAGATAAAAGGAGGTAGATGGACATTTGGCTCTAAAACTCAGCTCTTCCTTCCACATCCCATTGCCACAGGCTCCATGGTGCAGGGAACCTCACTGCTGAGATGGCCGTTTCTTGACCAGCACTTAGTTCAGCAGCTGGCTTGTAGAAGAAGCTTAAATAATGTCTATTTTGCTTTAAGTAAATAGTCTAGCAGTAGGAAGAATAAAAGGTTAGTGAATCATTTTAAATGGACACTGGGCTAGTTATAAATGCCCCCTGAACCAGAGGGGGCTGTGCAACATCCGGTCTCGGCGCAGTCTATGCATTCTACGTGGCACACTGACCCAGCCCAGGACCGCACCCAACCCCCTTTTTCTATCAGGTGCATAAGACACTGTGTACCCCAACTTTAGGTATGTTTTAAAAATCACTAATCCTGGAAGATCTTTGGCTAAAGAAAGAGGGTCATTAGGTCAAATATATTTGCAAAAATACTGCTTTCATAGAGGTTCACAGTATTCCTAAACATAGTAAAGGATCTTAGAATGCCTGTAACAAAAAGTCCTATTTAACCCTGATACCCCTTCTCCGCCCCCCATATCTATTTATTTAAACACAGAATCTGTCATCAGACTTCTCAGGATTTCATTTCTACTAACAAAAGAGCCCTATGCAAATAGCTTAGTGTCTCTAAGCCTCAGTTTCCCCACCTTGAAAGAAACAGGGATGTTAATGTTATATACAGCTCAAGAGGTCCTTGTGAGGACTGACTACATACATATAAAAGGCTTTGCTAAGTGTTGTAGATAGTAAGCACTCTTTTGTGAACTGTTAGTTTTAGAATCCCATGGAAATCAAATGTTCTTTGTAACATGTTGGAATTAAATTTCTCCTGCACGTTTATTTTCAGGACGGCAATCTTGGTATTAATACGTCAATTCTGAACTTGCAAAGAACTTGGAGTGGCAGGTACTCAATTAAGCATGGAATTATATTCTTCCTTGTATTACTTTCTCATACTTGTGTCTTATGTTACTTTAAGTTCCCTGAACAAAGGAACTGTTTATACTTCTTTTCTACCTTTAAAAGCACCTGGCAGAGGGCTAAGAAGGGAATACTCATCAATCATAATTGGATCATAAAAGAGCAGTGATCTTATTTAGTCAAGATGTGAATCCATCATCTCCTATTTAGGGGAGGAAAAAGGACTACAACAGAAATGATAGCTCTTTGCCAGGGTTTTGATATGGTCCTGGCATGGGAGGCTGAACTCAGCTTCTGGAGAGAAGGGAGGAGAGCTCTGTGATAAGAACATTTTGATCTACCTTAGGGTGTGGGAGGAAAGAATCTGAAATTCTTCTCTTTGTATCATGAGAACTTCCCTTCTTTGCCTTTCGATGTAGTTTTTCAAATGGACATACGGTAGTTAATTTTCAGTCACTGTGCTTTATTAGAGAAGTTAATACTGGACAGTATTAACCAGCAATCTTAATAGGATGAATGTTTGAAGAATTGGCAGTTAAACTTTGACTAGTCTTATAAACCATCTGACAATAATCCCAGACAAATACATACTGATGATGTGAAAGCAACCTTTGAGCAGAAGGTCTCCAAGCAATTTGCAAGCGAGAACTGATGTCAGAGCAGCCCCTTCCTCTAGCCCACCCTGGGCACACCTTAGGGCTTCCAGATTCAAGGAGGAAATTTTCAGACTCCAAGAAGTTGGCTCAAAATGAGAAAATGTGTTCAGATGAGTGTTGCACAAAGAAGTGATTGACATGAAAGGTAATAGACATCAAGTATGACTGTGGTCCTGGATGGCCTTGGGTCATGGGATACGGCTTGATCTTCACAAATGGGTCAGAACTGAAATGGAGTTCATGAACCTATAACAGGGGCAGGCTAAGCTCAGATTCCAGAGTGAGCCCAGGCAAGAGGCCTGGGCAGAGGTCAGAATCCCAAACCAACCACTCGTCTGCGGTTTCAGCAGGAATTTGCTCAACAGTGAGGCTCCAAGCAAGACTACCATGTGTGGGGTGATCAGGCCAAGAAGGAGGCAGACCAGAGAGCTGGGGTGAAGCTGGCCAAGGAGGTGAGGTTGCCAGGCCTGGAGTCTTTCTCTAGGGCCTTGTGCCCTGCTCTCCCTCTGCTGCTCACGAAGGTTTGGTGCTCAGCCGGGAACCAGCATCTGACAGAACCCTGCAGAGTTTATGAATGTGTCTAACCGCAACTTTCTGATCTCCAGGCCACAATCAGTGAGAGAGCTAAATCGAGCACAAAATATAATTTTTCTGGGGCCCCATGTGGTTTGCCTTTCATCTCTGACTTAGTAAATCTCCTTTCTCCCAAACAAAATTTAATAAAAATTCCAGTAATTTCTGAGCTTCAATCCATTTTTTTTTTTGTCTCTCTTTCTCTCCCCTCCCTTCCCCTAAACCCTCAGATGCCCCATTCTGAGTACCACTGAGAGAAAGTAAGTTGTGGCTTGTGTGTCTTCTGTCATCCTGCTACGGATGTCTCAAAGAGAAAAAGTCCCTCAGAGAGTGCAGAAGTGTTTTGGATGTTTGGATGAGAGGGCCACACTGAAGGCACAGGTCCCAAAGTCAAACAAGACCCAGGCAGCACTTTCTGAACTGGCTGCTGCTCGTCTTATTGTCCTTATTTTCTCTTTTCTTCTGAAGAGAAAGCCTGATGCTTGGGCATGAGACTGTCTGTGAGCACGCTGGGCTGAGCCTGGGTTGTGAAGGTGTGAAGAGTAAGGGACAAAAGGTTGTCTGCGGGGACACCATAGAACTGTCCCCAAACAGCCTCATCATGTACCTAGCTAATGCCTCCTTTTTCTTTTCTTTATTTTTCTTTAATTTTTCCATTGACTAAGAGGAAGAAAGAGAGAGAGGGAGAGAGACAGTCAGAGGGAGAGAGAGAGAGAAGTATTAACTTTTTGTTCCATTTAGTTATACACTCATTGGTTGCTTCTCATATGTGTCCTCACTGGGGACTGAACTCACAAACTCGTTATGCTGGATGACACTTTATCCACTGAGCCACCCAGCCGTGGCCAGTTCCTCCTTTTTCTTAAGAGCTCAACTCATGGGCTTCCCTCATTCCCACACTCAAGTTCCTTAGTGTCTGCTATGTGCAGCTGAAACTTCTGAACACAGACCCTAGGTGGTAATTCCACATTCAGCTGTGGCACTCCCTCGGGACTGCACACCACTCAAGGGCAAGGGCCCCCCAGGCTCCTCACTGATGCATCCTTGGTGCATGGCACAGAGCCGGGAGCGGCGTGGGTGAGTAATAAGGACTTACAGACTACGATTCAGAGTTGAGCTCTTACGCCATTTGCTCACCCTGACATTGAAGCTCTGAAAGGCCTGGAGCTGACCAGCTCGGGACTGATGAGCCAGTGTGTGGAGCACAGAGATTTGAATTTGAGCCTGTCTGGTTCCAGAGCCTCTGCGGCTTCCGCCTGGCCAGGAAATCCGGCAGGCCTCTCACCTTCATGTCACTCAATCCAAAGGGTGGAACTGGGGAAGCTGAACTTGTCACAAAGACGAAGATGGAAAGGAAGGTTTGGTTACTTCCCCAAATACGGGTGTCATCAGGGTTGAAGATAGCAGTCAAGCATCTGACTCTGGAGCCAGTCATACTTGGGTTCTCGTCCCAGCTGTGCAACTTGCACGCCGCTCGCTCTGGATGAAGGAAGTGTGCTCACTTCTAAATGGCTGTTTTCTCATATGAGGAATGGGGAGCATACTACCCAGTTCTGGGGAGACTGTGAGGACTACACAGGAAGCACTGTGCCCGCAGGCACTCAGAGGGCCTTCAGTAACAGGCAGCCATGTTACTGCTGTTCTAAAGATGGCTCCTCATCATCAAAGCCAAGGGTGGGGCAGGGCAAAGGAAAGGTGACAGGTGAAGCCACCTTTCTCCACAGGGCCAGGTCTTCCTTGGAGAGTGGTCTTACAGCCAATGTGAAAGATGGGAACATCCTGTGAGCTGTGCAAACAGTTTTCACATGACCCAAGATGAAATGTAAGGCTTTGGTTAAATGGGGACCCCTGATGTCATGTCAGTGACAATAACCAAAAGTGCCCACATTTCTCCTTAACATGGTTACTCATGTCGGAGAGCACGTGTGCCGTCCCTGTCCCTTTTGCCTTCAGAGTCCAGCAGCAGGCGTGCATGTGTGAAAATCCTTCTACAAGTCATAAAAATCACTCATTCTCAAGAGCTCATGAATAAAAACAACATCCCACCCACGTGGGAAAAGAAAACAGACCTCCTCTGGCAGCGTGGCCGGGAACATACCATTTCCAAAATACTTGCAAAACAAAATGCAATTGGATCATAAGGGGAAAAAACAAACAAACAGCTAATAACTCAGATCTGTTTCCCCAAAATACACATCCTCCTCCCCTTAGTTTACTGTGCTGCCCCCAGCCCCCCGCACATTCCCCTGCCTCCTGTAAAGTGTATATGTATATGTTTATCTAAAGAAGCCTCAGGCTCTTGCTGATCCCTCCAAGCAGATGTTTTGTGTTATCTCAGGGCGCTCCTCAAGAAAGTGTCTGTTCATCATGCCAAGGAAAATAACCCCATGTAGCAAGACTTTGTTCCTCTGCCTAAAAAAAATAAAAGTCCCCTAACAAGCTGACAGCTGCAAATGGTTAGAAATAAACTGGCTACTACTCCAGCCACCAACTCCCTCTGCCTTTCCCCAGCTCCCCTGTGCTACCCTCTGACCTATTATCAGTGGTTGGACCCAAAGAAAGAAAAACAGACTAGCATGTGATGATATGTTCTAAACAGATCGTTAATTCTTATGGACACGCCATTTGCCGGGCAGAGGAAGCACTGCTGCAGCCTTCTGAAGGGGCGACTGTAAATACAGTGTGCCTGCTGTCACACGTCCCTCTTTTTCCCCAGTGCCACTTCTCTGGACTGGAGGCTGTTGCTTATCTGCATTCCCACCTCCAGGACGGCTGACTGCCTTGGCCTCTGCTGTCATTGTGCAGAGGTGGAGGCAGATTAAGAAGGACCCAAGAAAGCCTGAGAAAGGTCTTCCTTCACTATGGATTGACAGTGAACGACGTAAAAACCAACTCGAGCTACGTGAGCCGGAGTGGGCTGAGAACATGTTAACAAGCTTTATTGGTACCGGAAAGTTAGGCAGAGGCACCAGGACTTTGATCCTGAGTCCCAGTCAGAATTTGAAAATGACTCAGCCTCCTTGTCATGGATAGTATATTGTGAGTATCTCAACAAACAAAACTATTCTTTATTTACCAGCAGAATATTTCTTCCATGATCTAAAGGGCAGTTAATACCAAGCCTTGTCTGAATAGTCTCTAGAAGTCTTATCAGAATAGTTTCTAATCTACTGACTCTTCTCCAACCGCATGGCCACTCCTTGGCTCGGGCTCCTACCATCCTGCTTGGTTGGCTGTAGCTCCCCCTGAGCTGAGCCCCCCTCTTGGATTTCTCCAGTCTCCACCTGGCAGGTTGAGCATCTTCCTATATGCAAATCAAACCAGAAGTTTGTCTTTCTGCATAAAATTCTAAAGCAGTTTTCTCCTGCTTCAAGGTAATATGTGATCTATTTAACCCAAGAGGCAAGACCTTCTATGGTTTCATACATGTGTGTCTCTCCATCATCCCCTCCCAACTTGCACACAACACTCCGGCCCACTAGAGCTAATAAGATCCTTTGGCTGTCTCACTTATGGGTCAAAGTAGAGGTAAGGTCACAGACTAAGCTGTGTGCAGTAGTGCCCCCTTTCCCGCAGGAGATGTTTCAAGACTCCCAGTGGATGCCTAAAACCTCAAATAGTACCATACCTTATGCATACATCCCCATAATAAAGTTTAATTTATAAAGCACAGTTAGAGATGAACAACAATAGCTGCTAATAAAATAGAACAATTAGAATAATATAATTATTATTATAGTGTACTAAAAGTTATGTAGATGTGGTCTCTCTTTGCCAGATGGTCTGATAACTGAAATGGCTGCTAAGTGACTCCCAGATGGCGTGGATTTGCTGTGTGAAGGGATGACACTTGTCCCAGGCAGGACAAAGTACACTGTGTGACATCTCATCATGCTGCTCAGAACAGCGCACAATTTAAAACTAGTGACTTGTTTACTTCTGAGCTTTCCCATTGAGATTCTCATACCTCAGTTGCCCTCAGGGAACTGAAATGGTGAAAAGGGAAACCGCCAATAAGTGAGAACTGTTGCATCTGTCATTTACCTACCTGAATGGGTCTGAGCCAGGACTCCTGTATTGAAATGCCTTCCAGGATCACAAAGGAGCATAAAAGAATGCAGTCAGCTGTGTATCAACAATAGGGAGTGGTGCAAACAGTGACAACCTGAAGAGTGCTTTACGCAGGGAAGGAGAGAGCCTCTCAGCTTTCGCTGATTGACGTGGAGAAGAAATCTGGGTCCAGGATTCCTGGACCTTCTGGTATTTCAAGAGAGTCTGGAACTCTAGATCCTGTCATGACATCTCTACCTCGTTAAATGTTTGTAATTCCTTAGAAATACTAAGGAAATAATTTAAAACATGTTCTTTATTAACATTATTTATTTTTATTCAGAGTTAACTCAGCCTAGAAAAGTTGACACTCTCTAATATGAAAAATTAATTTTTAAAATTTACATTAAGAAATTTAAAACTTAAAAAGAAAAATAAACACCCTAGTAGCAATGAGTACGCGCAACATCCACATCTAGGTTTCTGGTACCATTAGTCAATAAAGGGAGGCACGGTTTCTCTGAGCAATGGCGGATTCTCAGACTAAGGCAGAAAACAGACAAGTGGCCTGGAAGACCCTGCAGTGCCGGAATGAAAGGCAGTGAAGCTCCCTTCCCCGTCCTTGACTGTGGGGTATGCTGGGGGACCTGTTTGCAAAGAACACAGCATGCAAAGGGAGGCAGGAAGAATATACTGGAGAAACCTGGAAAGCACTATGTTGACCAGGTGATCAAGGTTTACAACATCAGTGACAAGTCATGTTCATGGCTCATGCATTTGATATCGATGAAAACGTTACTTCACCTCTGTGGTCTTCCTCCCGTAAACTCATACGTAAACCATGAGGAAAACAGTAAACAGCAAACCCAAATTCAGGGACATTCTACAAAATACCTGACAAGTTCTTTCCAAAATTGTCAAAGTCATCAATAACAAAGAAAGTTTTTGAAAAAATATAGTCTAGAAAAGCCCAAGAAGATATGATGACTCAACACAATATGGTATCCTGGATGGAATCCAGGAAAAGAAAGGCATTAGGGAAAATGTGGTAAAATCTGAATACTGTGTGGAGTTTAGTTAATAGTACTGTCCTGGTGTTAGTTCCTTAGTTATAATGAATGTATTATAAATAAGTGTAACATAAGATGTTACCAACATGGGAAACTGGGTGAAGGATGTATGGAAACTCTCTTTATTATGTTTTCAACTTTTGGGTAAATTTAAAACTATTCTAAATAAAAAGTTTATTTATATTAAAAATAACCATTTTGTGAGCCAAAAATATTTGATCAGGATGAGGGGTCATGAATTTATACCCTTTGGTTTACACACTATATTTCTATGTTTACTAATGAAGCTCTCTGATCAGGACTGGTTACATACTTTTCAGCGCCTCTTATTCAAAAATTACTAAGAATTTCAAGATGGTGACAGCCAATTATTGAACCAAGCACAGGGCTCTTCTGAGGGCAGGTCCATGTGACTCTGCAGCTTCCCACACCTGGGAAGCCAGCACTCTGACCTGCAGCATAATCTGATCAGATTTACTCTTGCTAGATAAAACTCCCATCAAACACTCCGTATTTGTTCATTAATTCATTTAAATAACTAGCACACATTTATTTACTTTAGAATGTGCTAGACACGAAAGATTCATCACTAAGCAAAGGAGTTAAACTGGACTGATAAATCATAAGGTCACCTTTTAAATAAGTGAACTTGGGTGCTAGAAGTTGACCCTAGGACCTCCCCCAGGTACAGAAGTCCCTGAGGTTCACCTCTCACTCTCTCTATTGACTCCTTTTCTCCCATTTTAACTGTGACACTATTTACTATAATGTGTTTTCTGAAGAAAGTGGATTTTTAAAATTATCGTATTAAATGTGAAAAAGCTTTACGAGGCTCATTTTATAACATTTGTAAATGAGTTTCAATTACACTGTCTCCTAAAAGAAACTTAACATTTCCTGAGCACCTAATGGCACCAGATATTAAATGTGTTAATATCATTCATTATCCTAAACCAACGAACCCGGATGTTGCCTAGTGTGTGGGTTTATATGAGTGTGTGTGCGCGCGCGCGTGCGGGGGTGAGTGTGTGTGTGTGTCTGTGTCTGTGCGCCCACGTGTGCGGGTATGCACACGATCCCATTACGGCCCCACCCCCTCCCGCTTTGCAGAGGGAAATGGGAAGCTAAGTGAGGCTGGGTCACTTGCACAAACGACACAGGTAATAGATGGTGAGCTGAAATTTTAACCCAGCACTGTTCCCCTCCAAGCAAACGTTCTCTACCCGCTACCCCTCAAACACCAAGACAGTTCCTTTAACAATATTTTTCAATTAACCTGCTCTTCACAAAGCCCCTCTTAAATACAGGCATGCCTCAGAGATATTGCAAGTGGTGGTTCCAGGCCACCCTATTAAAGGGAGAGTCACCATAAAATGAGTCATAATCTTTTTTTCTGGGAGGGTCTTGCCTTCAGTTTGTAAAAACCGCAACACCTATGAAGTGCAACGAAGTGAACTGAGACATAAAGAGGTATGCCTGTAGTTTTAAAAGTCCTCGGCTGAAATAAATTGCTATGAGACCATTAGCTCAATTATACTCTCAATGAAACAGGACTTTTGAGGAGAAATCCGAGAATTTAGGACATTTCCTTTTGGAATCTGGTGGAAGTGGGTGGGAATAGAAGTGAGAATACATGGGGGTGACTAAAAGCAATTGCCTCTATAAGACTTCTGATCCTGAAGCAGAGGTGAAGACTGCAGGCTGTCTGCCCACAGGTATGTTTTCTTTGGACTACATAGTATTTTTGATGCTGCCAACTTTTAGATAGTGGGAACTATAATTCAATCATCAGGAATTCTGACTTCTCTTAGAAAAACTCAGAAGACCTGGCACAACTGGACTGAAATTCGCTCATGGCAACAGCTAAGTGCTGTCTGCTCCCAGTAAATGAGAGAAGCTATACTCACCTGGGCAGCCTTTTCATTTCATTCATTTATTTTGCCGGCCTGGACCCTTTAGAGAAAATGTTGAGTGTGGTTGCAAATTTGATTGCAGTACTTGGTGGGCACTTCTTGCTAGGTGCCATTGCTTGGGACAAGGTTTCTGCTCTTCAAGGAGAAGATGCCACCCCAGAATTGTGCCCACTGGCCTGCCACCTGCTCCTTTAGAGTTCTATGAACTTTGTTTCATAGAAAATACTTATTGGAAAACCATTACCCCAGTAAGACTATCCCTGAGTATGCAATACTTTCAGATTCCTTCTTCTTTCCAAGCCCCTCTGCGCACTGTAGTGGGACAGTCCTCTTTCTAGTGCTCCATTTGACAAAATGTGCAGAAGGCCCCATTTCCTCATTTTCGGAAGGCAAGCTCAGGAGGAGCATTGACAGACGGACTCCAAGGGGTGATGAAGGCTAATGGGCTCTGTGTTTTGCAGCATAGGAGTTTTCTTTGTTAACATGCAAAGGCGGTCTTCTTGTTACATCGGCTTGACTTCCTTTTTACCTGCATAAGCCCCCCTGAGTATGGCAAATGTAGTCTATTCTACATTTATTAACCATACTGAGCCTTAGCTAAGTCACAAAGAAGCGCTGTGACCAGCTGTGCTCACTGGAAAAGAGGACAAAAGTCCCACCCCACCCCACTACATGCTTCTTCAGAGGCCCGTAGGAGCTCCAGGGACCAAGTTGCAGAGCAAGTGTGCCCCAGCCAGGGCCACTCCTCCTAGGTACCTGCAAAGGGTCTCACACCTGGGCCCAAAGGCATTAGCATACTTTGGGGTGGTAATTAGCAAGTTTTAAATGTCTTCTAGTTCTCTGAAAAAAAAAACTTTCTAACTTAAAAATTTATGGTTTGTATTTCAGGCAGGTATTTGGGAACATATATTTATAAAAATAGCTGACTGCCTAAATTCTTTCGGTCTCATCATAAAAGAAATGTTAAAACAATTAGAAAATGCTGTTAAGTATAAATATCACTATTGCTCATAATCCCGCCAAGATATAACCATTGATTGTATTTTGATGTGTTACCTTCAAGTCTTTTTATTATGCACATATATGTTGCATACAGTCTTTTAAAAGCAAGATT
Organism: Rhynchonycteris naso; assembly: GCA_037038555.1. Classification (NCBI taxonomy): domain Eukaryota; kingdom Metazoa; phylum Chordata; class Mammalia; order Chiroptera; family Emballonuridae; genus Rhynchonycteris; species Rhynchonycteris naso. The sequence goes on from CM072996.1 coordinate 84,374,675, forward strand.
AGGATCACATCATAATTCAGTTTGTATCCACCTCTTTGCACTTAATAGAATATCTTATTAACTATTCTTTGGGCAATAAATTGTCATATATTTATTACTCACATTTAAAAATTATCAGGACAAAATAACATTTGGGTGAATCTCCCTGTGCACGTCTGTGGCAGTTAAGGTTAGCCTCTGGCAATTTTCCTTGGTTAAATTCTTAGGAGTGTGTTAAGGTGTAGCTTATATAAATAGTTATGCACATTTGTATTTTAAGTCATAGTAGATTTGTTTTTTGTATAGGGAATATTAACATTTCCCTAAATTTTGAAATAAAATGAATGGGCTCTATTTATCCTGCAGTGTGGGGACTCCCTGGCACACCAATGAGCTCCCCATCAGTGTACATACCTCAGCTGGAGAAGCAACGACATTAGACTCAAAGACTAAAGCTGTGAGCAGCAATTAGTAGCCTTTTTTGAGATTAGCAGCGGTTCTCAACAACCCTGGCCACACGGTAGAATTAACTGGGGAGCGTGTCCTATGCTAGAGCAATTGAATCTGAAATTCTCTGGATACATCTACTGTACAGCGCTGGGCGGGAAACAGTGCTCTATAGTAGTGATTGTCAAAGTGTGGTCCCTGGGCCAGGAGTGCCCAGTTCCAGTGGGAACCTGTTAGAAATGCAAATTCTGAAACCCTAACCTCAACGCACTGAATCTGGGACTAGGGCCCAGCAGTCTGTGTTTGAAGATGCCCTCCAGATAATCCTGAGCTATGTTAAAGTAGTTTAAAGACCACTGGCCTAGAATGTTCCTTTGTGCATAATCCTGGCTCAAGGATCAGCCTGCTTAATCAAGCAGGGAAGCTTGTTGAAGATTCGCAGAATCTGGTGTCAGGCAGATTTTAGTTCGAGTCTCTTGTCTGCCACTTACTAGCCATGTGATCCTGGGTGACTGACTTAGCCTCTCTGAGGCTCAGTTTCACCAGCAGGACCTAGGGGATACATTAATAGTATCTGATCTCATTGGGTTATCATGAGGATTAAATGGGGGTGGGGGTGGGAGAAAGAAGTATTGGCCAATAGAGGCAGAGCCTGATAAATATTGGCTATTATTGTTATCCATGAGAGATACCATTATTATTGGTCAGAAGATCAGGAAGGAAGCCTCAGAAGAGGAAAAAGCCAACTGAGCTGGTGGCTTAAACATCCAAGCAGGCTTGGATTGAGAGTCCTGCTGTTGGCGTGAACAGATGAGTCTCCCAGGATGAGAAAATAAATCATTCTCCCAGGAGCTGTCTTCATACCATAAAAGTGCTGAAATGTATGACTAGAGACAGGGGCCTGGTCATCTGGACCTGAAAACTGTCAGGGGAGGAAGGAGCGGGCACAGAGAGGGCCACGGGCCACCGCCAACACCTGGACCAGTGTTCTCACACGGGAACCATAAGAAGCGCCTGGATGTCTTGTTAAAATGTGGCTTGCTGGGCCGCACCTGAGCTTCAGCATTTTGGGGGTGAAGGGGTTCCGAGTTTTGCACTTCTAACAAGTTCCCAGCTGACACTCCTGCAGCTGGTAGAGACATACTTTCTGTGCTCAATTGAAACCATGAAACACTGAATTGTGACCTATAAAAGTTTAAGAAAGGAAGTAATGTTCTCCAAGACTTACACATTTCCTCTGTAAAACTCAAATACCACATTTGCCTAGGAGTAGGACTGGCCAACTCCACAGATGTGCTGACGGCCACGCTTTCACCTGAATCTCAGTCAGGGTGTTGGAGAGCTGGGGAGAGGGACAGCTGCAGCCCCCGTTCTGCTCTCGCAGGTGGCAGTGGTGAGGTCAGCCATCAGTCATCCCCAGTTGAACCTCCTCCTTCCAAGAAGCTGACACATATCAATCGCATAGTATATATTGTTTGCATGCACTATGTCATATCCTTCCTGCAATCTGATGGGGTAGGTATTACAGTATAGCCTCCCCTTACCATTGTTGATAGGTTCTTGGAAACTGCAAATGTAATCCAAACAACATATAAGGAAACCAAGTTTACCATAGCGTCACTGACCTACAAAAATATGCTGTAAGAACTGAACTCTTGTTTATATCAACTAGTCTGTGGTAAAATCAGACAAAGGTGCAGTTTCTAGGAACCTATTAATGACAGCAAGTGAGGACTTACTGCAGCTGCATCTCAGTTTTACAGATGAAGGAAATGAAGCTCAGAGAAGTTAATTTTCTGGAGACACATGGCCATAAGGATCTTCAAAATTAGATCTTGAAACCTTTGCATTTCTCTTTCTGACCCATACGATAGCTGAAGAGTCCTCGATTCAAGACTAAAAGTACCAATGAGACCCTGATGCCCATGCTGAATCTGAGCTGGGGCAGGCTGAGGTACAGAGGTGGACTGAGCATCTGGGCCTGGGTGAAAGGGTACAGCCCACATTCCTCATCTGCCCTCCCGCAAGCTCTGGTCTCAGCCTATGGAGAAAATGAATAGGAGGGACAGTTGGTCCTGACTCATCAAGTTCTTTGCTCATCACCCTCAAGGATGTGGCTAGGATGATGACATCTACCCCCAGTCCCATGGTCCAAAGGGACATAGCCAGGGATTAGTCACCAAAGAATCAGAACCAGAGGTCAGCTTAGCTGATGACCAGGATTTGAGGGCTGGGGATTTGATATGTCACAGTCTGTTTTTCCCTCTCAGCTGCTGGCTTAGTCTCCAGCCTTCTGGTCCTCGCTCCCAGCCCTTGCCAGCCTGATGCGTTCCCTGACCCAGAGCCCTACTTGGGGGACCATACGCATCTTTGTATATATACTGGGAGTGGGCAGAGACTGTGTATGTGACTAACGTGCAAGGGAAATGAGGTCTTATTATGTAGAGAGTCTAGGAGACCGGAAAGATAGGGTTCAAATATTGAAAGTTTGTCATTTGGAGGATGAAAGGGAAGAGAAAATATCAAGCTGCTGTCCAAGGCCAAAAGCTAACAAGCCCTGCATTCAAATTCAAGCCCATTTCCTTCTGACTTAAATTTGTTCTCTTTCCTCTACTCTATTTCATCTCCTTATAGCCAGAGTCAGATCCTTCCTTCCTCAGGAAGAAATTTTACATTGCCAGCACTGTCCAAAAGCAGTGATTCAGGTGGCGGTGAGCTCCTTACACAGGGAGGTATTCAAATAGAGGTCACTTGCTAGTGTTGTTGGAAAGGGGGTCCAAACAAGAGAAGGTAGTTTCCATCGCTGTCCACACATTACAATCACCTGCATTGTTTGTTAACGGAACAGATTCCCTGGCTCCCCTTCTGACTCTCCAGGTCACAGGTACAACGTGGGAACAGCTAATTTTTAAAAGCAGGAATTCTAATGCAGCCTTTTGGAATCATGGGGGTCTCCTTCAACCCTGAGGTGTTACGCTTATAGAAATTCTGGAGGAAGAAAAATCCAGCTGTGGAGTGTCACTGCTGATGGTAACAGTGACAACCATACTAGCTAACTGTTGAGTTTTCCTCCAGGCCAGGACCAGTGCATAACCTCACTACATCCTTGCAACAACCTCACTGTCATCCCCATTTTACAGATGAGGAATCAGGTAGAAGAAGATTAAGGTCCCTGCCCCACCAGGTCTCACCGCAAGTGGTGAGAGGAGCTGGGCGGTGATCCCAAGCAGGCTGGCTCTGGATCTTCACTCCTAGCCATACAGGAGGCGAAAGCACCAAATGAGATCTGACCCAAGGAAGGTTCTGAATAAAACCCACTGGCAGTCAATCTCTAGTTAACAAAAACTGCCCAGCACAGAAAGCACCAAGAGTGAAATAGACCTTGAAATGACTGTAAGAACTGAAAAGTTGTACAGCTCTCAGGTATAAAGTCTAGACATTTCTTTGGTCCAAATGTAATATATTTGGCTTTTAAAATTCAAACTTGACAGCATGGCACAAAGTACACCCAGGTAATTCCTACTGCCATTTCTTCCTTTAAAAACAAAATGAAACTTGATCCGTAAAAATGAAATGTTCAAACAAAACGGCCTTGAGTATATTAACACACGGTTAAAATATTAACCCCAGTAAAACTCCTGATACAGCTAATTCAACAAAACCCACCCACGCTCTTCTGGAAAAGCTAGGTCACCCCTGTACCTCACAAGGTGTGTCCAAGTCTTCACCCACCACATGCTACAAAGGCAGCCACCAGGAGGGCGACTTTAGCATAAAGCCAGTCTCAACCAAATGTGTCCTTATTTCCTCTCTCTGGGCAGGCCTCAAAGTCTTAGGAGGACCAAGTCCAGGAAAGAGATGGGATGTCTGTAGCATGAGTGCTGAAATCACTGGGACTTTCCATGTGAAACTAACCCTCTCATTAAAATTGACTGGGGGGGGAGCGCAAAGTAGGAGAGGCACAGAGGTGGCCATCTTCCCATGCACATCCCCTTCCCCCCAGCATTGCAAATCACCCTTGTTCTTGCCTAGGGCTTTGAAGGTATTCTTGCTTATGTAGTGGTCCTCTCGATCAAATTTGCTAACCCTTGTGAAACTGGTTAAAATAGAAAAAAGGGGAAACAGCCCGAATGAGATCAACAAGTCAGAGATATTTGGGGTTTTTCATGCTGCCTTAGGAAGCTCAGTTTAACTTGGGAAAGGGAAGAAGCAGAGCCAATGTCACCTTGTAGACCCAGAGATCACCTGGAGGATACTTCTCGTGGCCTCTTTCCAGGCTAACAAACTGCTAAACTTTGGAGGAACTTGATTAACCTCTCTAGGTTTCGGGCTCCCTCACTGACAAACGGGAGGTCTGGCTGAGAATGCTGTGCCTCAAACCCCAGACACATGCTAAGGTACTGCCGGGCTGGTGGGGGTACCAGGGACCTCCTCCTCCTCCTACCTCAACGTGGGGATACTTGAGTTCTAAGTAGGATTTCACTTGGCAAAATTAAAGTTTGAAAACTCCTGGCCTAGCTGATTGCTAAGGTCTCTTTCATACCCAACGTTCTATGGTGTTGAGACTCTTTCCCACAGCAATAGAGAGCTGCCACCTCTTGGTGTTGCTTCCCCAACTTGTGTGCATCTGAGGACAGCTAAAAGGTGAACACCTCTTCTTTGAAGCCCTGGGGTCTACAATTGTGTCTTTGCCAAATGAGTGAGAAGGAGCCTCTATTTCCTGCATAATTTGGATGAGACCGGACCCTCCGTGGCTCTGGAATCTGGCCGTGCGCCTATGCAAACCAAGAGAGGTGCTGACAGCAGAGGTCTGGGTGGAATGGCCTCTTCTGCGTCCCACCCCAGCCTGGACCCCTCGTGGCATTGCCTGGTGAGTGATGAAACTAAAGACATTTTCCTTTCAGGTATTGCCCCAGAATTTCCATATATACGTGCAAAGGTAACATAACATTGAGGGGAGGGAGGGCATAGCCTGATGGGAGTAAATGTTCTCTAGTCAGTAATTTAGGCTCAGAAAGCCCTGTGCTCATAATCCTGACTCCCCTCAATTTAGTTATGTGGCCTCGAGCACATCATTTTGTCTTCTGAGCCTCGGCATTTTCACAGGTCAAATGGGGGCAATGAAGCGCACTGTGTTTGACAGCTTGGCACAGTCTGGCACTACCAGTCATTATTTGTTATTGTTGCTGCCACTTTGTACTAGGTCAGCACCAGGACTGCTTTCAGATGTGATGAGTAAGAAAAACAGCCAAAAAGTTAAGGCTCAAAGTGACCCAGTCAGGGAAACACCCATTGTTTCTGACACAAATTCAATTCTCTCTCTATAAGAGCTTCTCCGCCTAACGTCCCAGGCTCCCCAGAATCACTGAGAAGATTCAGGCATTTCCAGTTATTCCCATGCCCTGACTCACTCTTCTCAGCCAGGAGCTGGAGAGTATGTGCATTGCTCAGAAGATCAAGGCTAGCCTTCTCTCCAGTCCCCCATGCTCACTCTCACCCCTCGGGGCAGAGAAAACCACCTCATAAATTAAGGCATATGAATTCCTTCATGCTGACTCACACAGACAGCTCTGTAGTTCCTACCTATGCTGAGAAAAGACAAGTCCAAGAGTTCCCTGGACCTTGCCTTCCCAAGACACCAGAGTGAGTCTGTAGTGATGGCTGGTTCTCCATGTGCCATGAGAGGTGACCGGAAACTCAGGGGCCAGTCACAATGTTATTCCCCACAGAGCAGAGCTGGCAGACGCAGGGTGCTCCCTGTAGTTCCCCCAGGGGTATGAAATCACCAGCTACCAGGCCCCACCCCGTCCTATTCAAAGCCTACAATGATACCATGAACTTGCTGGAGTTGGTGCTATGTGGTCTTTATGTGCTAAACATACAAACATTTAAAACCTTATTAAGCAAGAAGGTGCTGGGAGAGAGGAAAATACATTGAATAGTAAGAGAATAAGGGATAACAGCTAAACAGAGGGAACAGACATGGAGGGAGAAGAAAACGTTCTTCAGTGCACACCTACTATATGCCAGGCACCAGTTACAGGATAGGCAGGAAGGTGAAGCATGAGAACACATACCTGAAACCCAGCCTGCCCAAGTTTATGTCCTGGCACACGGTCACCGGGATGAGTTATGTATCCTCTCTGTACCTCCACCTGAGTAATGACAGAACCTCCCCCATAAGACTTCAGGAGGATGAAACAGACCTATGTGGGCTGGCGCTCTCACAACAGAGCCTGGTGCATCGGAAGAGCTACAGAAGAACTTGCTATAAGTCATAGGGCCTCTCATTTAATCTCTCTACCTCATTTTTATCTTTCTGAGGTGGGTAGGGTCCAAGTTTTATAGTTGGAGAAACCAGGACACAGTAATGTATCTAGGGTCATGCAGGTAACCACTGGAGGTTTGGGATTTCAAACACTTGCTCAAAGGATTCCAAGACGACTCACACAGATTCATGAAGGTTTCAAGAGAGAGGTCTAGACCACCTGTCAAATGGGTTGACAGATGGGCAGTGAGTGCCTTCTGAGTCAAGTCTAGAAGGATGAGCACGTGGATGTCGGTGTAGAAGGGGATCTATCTTTGTAAGCAGAACATTTGCCTTTCAAGTGAGGTGAGAGCAATTCTATAAAACTAGTAAGCCAATATCTTTAAAGAATGTCTGGAAAATATGTGGGCCCTGGCCAGTTGGCTCAGTGGTAGAGCATTGGCGCAGTGTATGGACATCCCAGGTTCAAATCTCAGTCAGGGCACACAGGAGAAATGATGGGCTTCTATGGGAAACTGCAAAGCCCTTTGCAGTTCGAGGCTTTGCAGTTTCCCATAGAAAGGCTAAGTTCTCCCCCCCCCTCCACCTCCATATTGGCTAAGAAGATGAGTACTTGCACTCATCCCATCCCTCCACTTCACTTTCTTGCTTAAATTGCTAGAAGCAATTTACATGCCCTTCCTCTCACCCCTTATTTGTCCTGATGTTGGTTTATTTCAGTTATGCAGGGTGGAGGGTTTCTGCACTTGGGTGAACTCTTGGGTTGTCTTGAAGATGTGTGACTTTGTATCTGAGACTTCCTTATTTGCATATGGCTAGATAATAAAGTAAACCGGGGGCTGTTTTGCTCTGTTCTTGCCATCAGCTTGCAGAGGCCTCCTGATCCCATTCTATTTCCCTTTAAGCTTATTTTCTTCATTCTGCATCATTCTCACTCAGGACCTGGAATTACTAGTGCTGGTTTGCAGCATGCTTCACCACCCCTTCTTCACCCCTCCTCTCTCTCTCTCTTCTTCTCCCACAGTCATGCCTTGATTGGTCTGAGTGCATCAGCTCTTGGGGGGGGGGGCTGAGCATGGCTCTGTGGAGCCTCTGCCTCAGGCACTAAAAGTAGCTTGGTTCCCAGCATGGTCCAAGATGGGCATAGCATCAGCCCTAGACAGGGGTTGCCAGGTGGATCCCGGTTGGGGCACATGTGAGAGTCTGTCTCTCTATCATTCCTCCTCTCATTTTGAAAAGAAAAAAATAAAAAGAATGTCTGGAAAACATGTGCATATATACAGTTCTTGCTCAGGAGCTAGCTTACTGCTTTCCTCATTTGTTATTTATACTGAGCTCCACCTACAGCAAAGTGGGCATTTCATACATGGCTGCGATTACCCTTATATACAACTTCATGTTGCTGTGAGGTTCACTTTACATGCATTGTCTAGCATTTTCCAAAGTTTGCTCCTGTATGGATAGATGTTACTAAAAATAATAAAAATTTAAAGGTATCAGAGTTAACTAAAATGCTATTTATTCTAGCCTTTTCCAAGAAATTTCTGTGTATATAAGCATATTTTAAAAAGGCTGTGAGAAATTCTACAGCAAGAAAACCTGTTTACTTTTTGTTGTGTGTGTATTTTTCTGAGGTGAGAAGCAGGGAGACAGAGACAGACTCCCGCATGTGTCCAACCAGGATCTACCTGGCAAGCCCACTAGGGGGCAATGCTCTGCCCATCTGTGTTGCTCCATTGCAACTGGAGCCATTCTAGCACCTGGGGTCGAGGCCATGGAGCCATCCTCAGTGCCTGGGCCAACTTTGCTCCAATGGACCCTTGGCTGTGGAAGGGGAAGAGATAGAGAGAAAAAAAGAGGCATAAGGATGGAGAAGCAGATGGGCGCTTCACCTGTGGCTCTGGCTGGGAATTGAACCAGGGACTTCCACATGCGGGGCCAATGCTCTACCACTGGGCCAAATGGCCAGTGCTAAGAAACCTGTACTTTTAATGCAATGTTTCCTAAACCTACTTGGTCACAGAATTATTTTCTATATACACAAAAACTTTGGGGAATATTGAAATTCCCTGATTAAGTTTGACTTCCCTGCAATAAAGGAAGGGATACTTTCCAGATGAGAAAATAGAAACTCATCCAGTAGGTGGAGAAGCCACCTGTAGACGCCAAGGATACTTGCATTTCCAAAACACTATGCTATCATAGCCACTGTCATAGGAATTGTCTTTTGCTTTCATTTTTAAAACTTATAGGTAAAACTAGGTATTAGTACAACCAAGTGACTTGGCAACAATTACAGACCTGGTTATAAGTGGAGCAAAGACTGAGGCTAAGTTTACTGGCTTAAAAATCTATAAACACAGAAATGAGCTGCTGTCATCTGTTATGAATGATTTGAGTACACACTGGCCTGAGCTAAGACACAGGCCAGCAGCTGACCTCTGATGGCATTTAGGGGGTTCCATTCATCTTGACAACTAGCTGGCACACACATCATTGGCCTAAAAAAAATAAATCTGCTCATTTGGCAAGTAAATGCATTCTCATTAACAAAATTGTTCTGCAGTGGCTCTTATTCTTCCATAGGAAACAATAGCGGAGGCAGACATGAGCTGGGGTTGGAACACACCCACAGCAATGCTCTCCCCATCAACGCCTCCCTCCGGCGTTTCCTTGGCACATGTGAGTGTTGGACAGAAGCACCCCCGAGGCCTGCCAAGTGCCCCTAGCAGCCTCCCGCCACTGCTCCCCACCCCAGCTGTTATGAAGAGAGAATAGACCAGTCTTTGTGGCCACTCTGTAGCTGCCTGCACCTGGGAAGGGGAGCTGGGGAGGGAGAGAATGTGAGCCTGGTACTCGGCCAGCAGCCCGTGGCCTCCAGTTCCCCATGCAGGGAACCCAGGGCAGGTCTTGCAAGGCCCACAGGCTGTCCAGGCAGTTCCTGTTGGGGGAAGCAGAATGAGCATCTGGAGACTGCTAAGGAGTAGAGATAGGCATCCTGTCCTCAAAATCAGCATCCAGCTCAAACCGTTGACTGCTGCACAGCCCTGCTATAGGGCAGGAAGCAGACAGCAAGAGGACGAGAGGGAGAAAAAGGAGAGTTTGCACAATTTGTTTCCCTGAAGGTGTTTCTAGCTGATATTCCTCCGTGGGGTGGAATCTTCCCTGAATTCATAAGACATAATATATTTTAAGGCAAAGCAGGGCATGTAAAAGAACAGACTATTTCTCCCCAATTCAAGTTCACTCAATTAGAAATGTACTCAGGCCCTGTGCTAGGCACCGTGAAACAGTGACATGATAAGGAAGTCGGGAAAGGACTGAGCCATGGTTCTGAAGTTGTAGTCTACAGGTGTAACCAAGGTGCTGAAGGGGCAGAGAGTGGGTGAGAAGCTGAAAGCATGGCGTGCTCTCCTGCTCTCTCTCTCCTTACCTCCCCCCACCCCCAGCTTAAGCAGGTCTGCTTTGATCTGCTCTGTTTCTTTGCAGGGAGAGTTGTTGGGAGGCTTAAATCCTTGATGTTTATAAGTTTCTTGGGAACAGTTGAAGGTACTTCCTGTAGGACAGGTCGAGGAACATGACCCTTATTAAGCATGAAAGGCAGATGCCAGTACCGACTGCCATACTGAGTTCTGGCAAAGGATACATACTCACAGCTAATTGTTTGTTGACAGCTTTTGAGCACGCCCAAGCACTGGCCCGGCCTGGCGCAGCCCCAAGCATCTGCCTGCTCCCTTTGGCTGTTTGTTATGGCAGCTGCTGGGACAAGCCCTGGAGCACCTTGAAGTTTGGATGCTTCTGGTGCCAATGATCCTGGTGATGAGTGCCTCCAGGCCTCAGGCACAGGAATGAAGAAGGTTCTCAGACACTTTCCTGCAGACATGTCTAGGGTGGTTTTAACCTCACAAGCTCTGGACACCTGGAATGCGCCAGAAGACTTTCCTTTGGCGTGTGGTGTTCATAGGTGGGAGGCAGCATATGGAAGACATTGGGTGCCCAAGAATGAGTGGGAACTTCAAGTGCTGGCCCCACGGCTGTTATACTTGTGACCTGGGCCAAGTGACACCTCTCTTTAACCCTATATTTTCTCATCTGTAAATCAGAGGGTACCTGCTAGGGTAAAGGAGTTAAATTACAAATGATAAGCACATTAGGTAAGTACCTCATATATCTTAGCCATTTTCTAAGTATAAACATTATAATTGACACATCTAAGAAGAATGACTCAGCAAAGCCCAAGGAAGCGTCCCATCCCAGCAAGAACCCATTTGATGGTCGGGATCCATAAGTAAGGTTCATCAAAATGCAAAACTAAAACAGATGTAAAGAACTGCTGTGTTGATGGCAATTTTCTACCTTCTCAAGAACATTATGGAAAAAAATGCATAAATGTAAGAAACTTCTTTCCTTAGAGAAATCCACCAATGAAAGCTCTTTTAAAAGAAATTTCAAAATCTATCAATGTTAAAACAGGGGCAAGTGTAGCCCTCTATCAGTTGTGATCACATTCTTGATGGCCCTTAAGGCCCAGTCGAATTGAGTTTCACTCATATTTCATTAGCTCCAGTAATTGCATTTCAAAACAGGCTTTGAAGAAAAATGTCATGAGCTTATCTCTATAGGGCCAAGATAGCAATCAAAGAATCAGCTTATGACTTGAGTGACATCCCTCATCTGAACACACTTCCCTCTCCGATCTTCTTGCTCAGGGAGGGGTTTGGGGAAAGTGTGAGTGCTCCCACCTAGTATATCATATCTGCTCGGCACACCCGCTGTCTCCCAGAGGCCTGCAGCGGCCCAGCCATGTAAAAGTCTGCATTGGCTTCCCCATGCCATCTACAAACTGAAGCAAAATGTGGTAGAGTTCCTTCTGGATACCAAAAATAAAGTTACAGGTCTGTAAAAGTGAATCCCTGTGGCTTAACAAAATCTGTGACCTAAAGGTATGTTAGCTTAAAAAAAAAAAAGGCAAGAAAAAGTTAAATGCCTCTTTAAACAGAAGGGGAGAAGTGGATGAATAAGCAAATAATTGCATAAAATATTTATCACCAGTAGGAATCACAATTTCTAAAATACTTTAAAGCATGGAAATTTTCTACTGAAAAGCTTTTGCAAATCTCTAAGGTATGATCAAGGATTAGAAGTGATGCATTTTAGCAGGCAGATTATTTTACACTCACCTGCCCCCATCTCTCCCATCAGTCGCCCCTTCTTTTGGAAACACAATCAAGTTATGAGGGTGGATGCAGGAGGGGGTAGATTGCCTGGGTCTCAGCACTGCTGTTACTTAACCATCTGTATGAGTTTGAGTAAATCTCTACAGCTCAGTTTCCTTTATAAACTGGGGTTGATAATACTACCAATGTCATAGTGTGGCTGTAATGTTTTTGAAATACTTAGATCTGTGTATGACACATTTCTATATTAATGTTAGCAGCTGCTATTATTATTGTTATCAATCTTGATTGTTATCAGATTCTCCCATTGTTTCTCCTGCAGGAAGAACTGCCCCAAAGTTTCCTACATCAGAAACATTAGCCTGACCAGGCAGTGGCACAGTGGATAGAATGTCAGCCTAGGATGCTGATGACCCAGGTTTGAAACCTGAGGTCACTGGCTTGAGCATTAGCTCATCTGGCCTGAGTGTGGACACACCAGTTTGAATGCAGGGCCAACTGCGTGAGAGTGGGATCATAGATATGACCCCATGGCCAGTGGCTTGAGCCCAAAGGTTGCAGGCTTGAGCAAGTGGTCACTGGCTCAGCTTGATCCCCTCACCCGGTCAAAACATATATAAGAAACAATCAATGAACAACTAAGGTGCTACCACTTGCCGTGAACCAGCATGGCTAGTAATTCTAGGTCCTGAGTGGGAACGAGGAGGAATTAAGAAAATAGGCTTAAAGAAAAAAAGGATGGGATCGGGAGTCCTCTGCAAGCTGATGGCAAGAACAGAGCAACCTCTCCACTCCTAACCCTGCTTTATTTATAGGGCAAAGAGAGTCATTAGCAAATCATTGATATCTCTGATCACATTTCCAAGTCAACCCAAGAATTATAGGAAGTACAGGAAACCCCCACCAAATATAACATCTTAACTTCACAAAACAAAGGATTGCCTCCAGTCTTTCTGAGGGACAAGGGGGATAAGATGAGTATAAAGAATCCAGCACCACAGCTAACATGAAGGTATGGAAAAAAATAGCCTTTAGCAACTTCACAGAACAAGTGAGGTGGGGGTTGGGCAGACTGTCAGCTTACTGCGAGTTCCACACACCTCTGTCCCCCAAAAATCTAAGCCGCAAAGACCCTTTCAGCTTGCAATCGTCAACATGCCACAACTATGAGTTGATGCTTCTCATCTCTCTCTCCCTTCCTGTCTGTCTCTCCCTGTCTGTCCATCCCTCCCTCTCTCATTGAAAAAACAAAACAAAACAAAAAAACACACGAAGAGTACAACTGCACAAGAACTTCATTTCTTTAATATGAGCTTTCCTCCTTTTTTGCCTTTGATTCAAACTGGCCTTATCCAACACTCTGATTCACCTGCCTCCTTCTCCCTTGCACATCCACTCCCTTAATAATTAAGCCCTCAGGACAGTGAGGCCCTGGTCAGCATTAAACAATCTAGAAACCAAGCCTCGGGTCTGTTGGCTACGGAGAGACTGAGTGTCAATCAAACTAGAGGTAACATCTAGGCTTCAGTTGTGTTTCAACTCCAGGCCCAGAAAAGTGGTGAAACTAGACAGAGTGACTCTGTGGCTGTGACATCAGGACCAGACCCCATAACACTTAACAATCACAAGAGACCATGACCCTGGCCATGATCCTAGCTCACTTACTTCTCTATATAATCCATTGTCTAAAAACCATCAGGGAGCCAGGTCTTTGAGCATAAACTCACCTGTGACTCTGGGCGTGGGTCACTTCCTAAAAATAAACCCTTACTTTCTTTGCTGCAAAATCCTATTTGTGTCTTTTTGGGCTTTGATGTGCACAAGAAAACAAACCCTTTTAGGCTGTTAACAACTGGGACATTTTCAGGGCAGAGATGTCCTTTGTAGAATTTCAATCACTGCCCTGTATTAACCTTTCAGAGTACTTTAAAGTCACCTTGAAAGACAGGAAGTTCTGTGAGCTAGGATTAAGAGCAGGCATGTTAAATGGGGAATACAGTTTGTCTATGTCAAGGGGTACCACAAGGGATTAACATGGTTGGCAGCGCTTCTCATTGGAGACGATTTTGCTCCCTGGGGGATATTTGGCAATGTCTGGAGATACTTTTGGTTGCCATTAATGGGAGGAAGAGGGGCTACTGGCACCTAGTAGGCAGAGGCCAGAGATGCACTAAACATTTACAGTACTTAGGACAGGTTCCCTTCTCCATCCTCCTCTAGCAAAAATTATCCTACCCTCATGTCAACAGTGCCAAAGTTTGGAAACCTTGTGTTAGGTTAGACCTTGGGCAGAAAAACACCCTGGCCCCACAGAGGCTTCCACTTTAGAGTGGATTTAGTGTTAACTTCCAGCTACCCAGGAGCTAAACTAGTTTCCAAAGGTGCTTGACCTACTCAAAATGATTTACACCAGATGCTACTCCTATTGTGCAGTAGTGATTTATTACCAAGGTTTCTGGTTCTCGGAGAGGAGAGAGATGCTGGCTTGGCTCCTAAGCACCCTTATAGATTCCATTTCAGCACTGACCAGGAGGCTATTGTTTTAAATATTTTTAGATCATGCATTGAAGCATCTGTATATGCAAGGTTCTGAGCCTTCTGAGATGGTTCTTTATATATATTTTTTCCTTTTCTAAGTGAGAGGAGGAGAGATAGAGAGACAGACTCCTGCATGTGCCCCAACCAGAATCCACCTGGCAACCCTTGTTTGGCCAATGCTTTGCCCATCAGGGGCCATGTTCAAAACCAAGCTATTTTTAGCAGCACCTTAGGTGAAGGCTCCATGGAGCCATCCTTACCACTTGGGGTTGATGTGCTCGTATCAATTGAGCCATGGCTGCAGGAGAGGAAGAGAGAGAAAAAAAGGGGAAGGTGCGGGGTGAAGAAGTAGATAATTACCTCTCTTGTGTGCACTGACTGGGAATCAAACCTTGGACATCCACACTCAGGACTGACGCTCTTCCACTGAGCCAAATGGCCAGAACTGGTTCTTTAAATTTAATATGTCTAAACATGTTCAATTACTTCCTTTCCTCTCCTTCCCAAACACACTCCTGCCCAGATTTCCCCATCTCAGTAAATGCCTTGATCACACACACCCCACCCCCGCCCTGGTTTCTCAAGCCAGAAACCCAGGCAACACCCCCATTTCTCTTTCTCTCACCATCACTGTGATCCTCAGGTAGGTCTTGTTGCTGCCACCTCCTTAAATACATCCTGCATGCTTCTTCTCTCTAGTGCCCTATATTCACCTGACAACTTTGAGTAACTTCTGTAATTCTTGACTTTCTATTGTTGACAATTTTTAATTTCATTCTCTACACACTGCTCTGAGTCGTCATTAGGAAGATAATAATTAAAGGCCATGACTCTTGACAGGCTTTGGTGGCTTCTCCCTAATGCTTCAAATAAAATTCAAACCCCTTACCATGGCCTGAAAAAACCTTATATTAGGGGTTCTCATAGAGTGATCCTCAGAACAGTAGAATCGGCATCACCTGGAACTAGTAGAGAAATGCACATTCCCAGGCGCAGCCCCACCCCATACCTACTGGGTCAACTCCGGGAGCAGGCTTGAACAAGCTCTGCCATGGAGGTGCGTGCCAGAGTTTCAGAACCACTGCCTTCTATGAGCTGGTGCCTGCCTCCCTCTCCCTCCTCGTTTTGCTCTGCTTTCTGCTTTTCGGATTACACTCCAGCCAAAGGGGCTTCTTCCCAATTCCTTGAACATGCCATAGTCTTTACTACTTCAGTACTTTAGGTCCTTACTTAAACTGCTCTGCTGCCTGGGACATATTTCCCTCCTCTGTCCTCATACTCAGGTCTTTGCTTGACATACATTCTCTGGCCACTTTTTCTAATGTAGATTTCTGTCTCTGTCTTTAATTCTCTGTGGCTGCAATCTGATGGTTATATTCATATCCCTCACCACCTTCCCCCATCACTAGTTGCTTTCTACCTTTATTTTCTTAATTACTTGTCATTATCTGGCTCCTCCATGAATCTGTAACCTCCACAAGGACAGGGCCACATCTGTTTTGTTTGTTATTGTATATACAATGGACACTACAGGGCATGATACATACATGATCAACACAGTAAGAGCATGAACGCTTTAATATCCTGGAGGTACTTCCAGTAAAGTACAGGAAGAGAAAATATGTGGTTTACAGCCCCCTACTCACCATTTAAATGAGGCAGATGTAACTGCTTGATCCCCAGTATTTTCCCCTTATTCCAATATATGCCTTTGGAAGTTCATAATTCACTCTAAGCATGCGTGCGTGCACACACACACACACACACACACACACACACAGTTGTACAGTTGTTATTTGCAATGGAAATAAAAGAGACAAGTACCTCAAATTTCTAAATAATATTTTAATAATAATTTAATTGCTAATGTTACCTATGTGCCAGAAATATGCTACCATTTCATATCATTATTTTATTTAACAGTCATATGATCCCTGCATGGATGATAAAATTATTGTTCCCACTTAGAGATTAAAAAACTGAATTGTAAGACAGTGTCACCTGCCCAAGTTCCCACAGTAAGTGGCAGAGAGAGGATCTAAAGTCAAGACGGTCTGATTGCAGCGCCTGACCTCATGGCAGAATCCTTTCACTACAGAGTAATACACGACACAGGTCACCAATGGGGGACCTCTGTCAGTCCCAGGGAGCACTGACGGAGTGCTGAGATATGAGTGAGTCAAGGCTCGAAAAGCAAAACAATGGGGAAGCAAAGGCCGGAACCCTTTCCTCACAGCTACTCCTATGAAAGGGAAGAGGAGAACGTGGGGAACACGTAGTCGATTCATAGGCTGCTTGGCTGAGCACGTGCTATTCAGAGGTGACGCTGCTGCCTAACTTTCACCTCAGTGAAGTCTTCACCGATAACCTTTCTTTTTGACTATTGGCAGCATATCTGATCTCTGTAAAGAATACTTGTATAAATAAATTCTGGGGTATGGGCAAGTGCCTCAAAGGTCTCCTGGGAAGGAGGCGGGGCTTTTCACGGTACACTTGCGTCCCTAACCCTTTCATGAGACGAGTTATATTATTGTTGGCAGTATACTGTTCACATGAAAAATGTACTGGCAGAAAATGTTTAAAAATTTATTAAAAGTATTTTAATAAAAGTGTTTATACTAAATATCCTCACCGAGTGATCCAAAGAAAGAATTCTCGGCTGATGCGCACTAGAGGGAAATCTGTGTGGAGGTGGAATTTATAGCAGGCCTCAGTTCCATGACAACTGACCAGCGTCGCACACTGGATGACGGCTTTCCTGATGGGCCCAAGATTCAGCTTGGATGTAGCATATGTTTAAGTTAAACTGAAGTAATTTCTAAATTAAGAAAAAATATTTTAAGATTAATTTTACTTAAACTTATTTTGGAAGGAAGTGATTAAAGCAAATCAGATTGTTCTCTTCAATATTTTAACCAGAAATGGAAGACAAAATCTCCTATAATTCACAAACTAAGCTTGACATGATGCCATGGCTCAGTGGAAAAAACAATAATTCTCAGTGCAGAGAAAAGGTCATTTTGTAGGAGACCCAATGTCTTTGTTTGAGAGTTCCAGAAAGTATTATTGCCAGATGAGTATCCTCTCAAGAAGGTCCTGAAAACTCAACTTTGAGCCTTGCCCAGAACGACTGCATCAATCTCTGAGGGCAGGACTCTAGAATCTGACATTCTAAGGTTTCTCAGAGAATTCTAAATTGGAATTTTGGTAGAATTTGAACAAACCAAGAAACATTCCTTTATTCGATCTGGGAGCAGGTAATTCTTGAACATCATTGCATCTTTTTTTCTCAGTACGTTACATTTCTATAGCCATTTTACGTTTTAATAAACTAAAACAAATTACATGTTTCTCTATAAAGCGATTTTAAGGAAAATGCAGCTCATAGTCTCATCTACTGCTTCTTTCATGCTCAAGGCATCACTTTAGATTTTTATTTTTTTTATTTAGAAAATTAAATTTAACAGGGTGAAATTGATCAGTAAGAGTGCATAGGTTTCAGGGAAACATCTCTATAGCATTTGAACAGTTGATTGTGTTGTGTGCCCATCACCAAAAATCAAATTTTTTGTCATCATATCCTTGTTTCTCTTTGCTCCCCTCCTCCATCTCCTTCCCCCACAATCCCCTCTCCCTAGTAACCACTTCACTTTTATCTATATTCATGAGTCTCAGTTTTATATCCCACCTATGTGTGAAATCATAGTTCTTAGCTTTTTCTGATTCACTTATTTCACTCAGTATAATGTTCTCAAGGTCCGTCCCTATTGTCATAAATGGCAATATATCATCATTTCTTATGACAAAGTAGTATTCCATTGTATATGTATACCACATCTTCTTTATCCAATCCTCTATGGAAGGACACTTTGATTGTTTCCATGTTTTGGCCACTGTGAATAATGCTGTGATAAACATGGGGCTGCATGTGTCTTTAGGTACCAATGTTTTTGAGGTTTTTTTGATAGATACCCAGTAGAGGGATTGCTGGGTTATATGGTAGTTCTATTTTTAGTTTTTTGAGGAACCACCATACTTTCTTCCATAATGGCTGTGCCAGTTTACATTCCCACTAGCAGTGAATGAGGGTTCCTTTTTCTCCATAGCCTCTCCAATACTTGTTATTTATCTGTCTTATTGATAAAGCCAATGTAACAGGTGTGAGGTGGTATCTCATTGTATCATTGGATCTTAATGAGAATTATAGGCCACAATGACATACTTGACCCATGGGAACAGAGGAGCATCAGAGTGCAAATAGGGGTACTTAAGACATTTGCACATATTCCGAGGGAAGCAAAATGGTGTCACATAGTAGTGCTACACTGCTGGGTTTCAAAATAGAGCAAATTTTTAAAAATTGGGCATACAGATGAACGTAAGTTGTCTTTTTTTTTGCCAATAAAGGCAATTAAATACACCTCATCAATTCTCACTAATATTTCATAAGAGAAATAGTATTTTAACACCAAAGAAGAAATAAACAAGAAAAATAATAATGTCAAAATAAAGGAAAGCCCTTTACATAGAATAAATTTAAGGGTAAATATGAGGCATTTGTTACCATTTTCTTATTTTCTTTATTTTGTCACAGGGAGCACTGACCCCAACACTGACATTTGGAAAACTCTCAGGTAGCAGAGAGACCAGAATTTCACAAAGACAATAGTCAAATCTAAGATGTGCCCATGTGAGTTGTGTGACTTGGGCATCACTTAAGGAAACTAGGATGAATCCTAGTTTTTAAAAATAATTTAATAATAATGATTTCACAGCCAACATTTTTGGAGTGCTTATGTGTTGGCATTATGCCAAGCACGTTATGCAACATCACATTTTACCCCTCACAATCACCCTACAATAATTATCCCCATTTTCTATAAGAGGAGACCAAATTTTAGAGGCCACTTGCCCAAGTGTCATTGTGACCATTAATGACATGAATCAAAAGATGTCCTCCTGCCTGACCAGTGGTACAACAGTGGATAAAGTGTTGACCTGGAATGCTGAGATTGCTGATTCAAAACCCTGGCTTGCCTGGTCAAGGCACATATGGGAGTTGATGATTCATGCTTCTCCCACCTTTCTCTCTCTCTCTCTAAAATAAATAAATTAAAATAAAATGAAATTTTAAAAAAGATGTCCTCCTTTTCTGGTTTTCTCTTCTTGTGGCTTTGTAGTCTATTGAGAATCATGTTGGATGTGAGATAGACTTGAGATAAAAAGGAGGTAGAAAGGGCTGCTTAACCAACTGTTTACAGGTTATTTTTAAAGTTTTTATTTTTTTGGGTTCTGATGGAGTTTCATGTTAGACAATCTGTGGTACCTGACTGTTACCAACAATATGAAATGTGTTCTCTGCCAAGTCATAAAATGAAAGGGATACAAGTAAATCCCTGCTGCATATGTTTAAAATATTTTTGCCTTTTCTGCTACATCTATTTATGAGTAAATTACTTCCCCAAGTATTTACTAAAATAGTCTAGGTCATTATTTGTAAATGGTGCAGAGATATGCGTGTGTGTGTGTGTGCGTGTGTGTGTGTGAGAGAGAGACAGACAGACAGACAGAAAGGAGAGAATGAATAGTGGAGGGTGCGGAGGAGGGCTGCTGCACAGCTGTGTGCACAATTTCAGGGTGCTGCTCACACTGTATCCCGTGTGAATGCTGTCCCACTGTTCATTGTGTCCCATGGAGTTACTTAAAATAATAGACCTGGGTAGAGGGAGGCACACAGATACCATTTCACAAATTCTTTGTTACAAAGAATTTAATAAAAATAATTTCACAGCCAACATTTTTGGAGTGCTTATGTGTCGGCATTATGCCAAGCACATTACGCACCATCACATTTTACCCCTCACAATCACCCTACAATTATTATTCCCATTTTCTAAAAGAGGAGACTAAATCTTAGAGGCCACTTGCCCAGTGTCACCCAGCTTGTCAAGGGCAGGAGCAGGATGTGCGTCTAGGTCTGTGGAAATGTAGAACCTAAGCTCCAGCCCACTCTGCTAAGTCACCTCTCGAAGGAGGGGAAAACAGACAAAGGGTTGTTTGCGCTTCTTTCCTCTTCTGAAAAGGCAGTTGACCAACTCTGGTTTATGTTTACCTTTGTGGAGGCAGAAAAAACTGTGTTCCAGGGGCCAGGGTCCCTTGGATTTGAAGCTCTTTCAGAATGAGTTGGTCATTGTATTTATTAAAGGGATGACCTCCCTTTCTTCCAGAAGTAATCACTCATGCCTCACTGAACTGGACAGAAAGTGGTGGCCAAGTATCCTGTCATCGAGCCTCCTTCAAGGCAAGCTGGGGAATGGTTACTTTGGAAATAGCTCTCATCTGTCACGTTAGGCAGCTTTGCTAAGACGCACTTTATTAGCTACCAACAAGAGCTAATAAAACATGTCAGGAAGTCTCTGTAAGCTGTAAAAACACTTCCAAAGGTCACTGCTGACACTCTGGACTTCAATGACATTTTAAAGGAAAAGAAAACAGGGGCAGAGGCCCAGAATTTCAAAAGCAGTGGCCCCAAATGGGCTGTAAAGTCTGACATCTCTGCCTTACATGAACCGCAGAATAAGATCTGCCCGGAGGGTATTCCAAAGAAAAGGTCCAAAGCCACAAAGGGCAGTGAGGATGGTGGCAAGGAAGGAAGCGGGATGTGCCTGGCTTGATTTCATATGGGAATACTTTCTTTCTTGGTAATTTTGATTTTGTGTCAGGGACATCTAACTGCAGTTACACTTATATTAGGCTTCTTTATAAGCAATAGGATGGGTAGCAGAGAAGTGATTAATTTTAGGTTAAGGATAGCATATCAGGCATTTTTCTTAATACATGACTTCTTTCCTATTATAAAAGCAAGCAAAATTGTTATTAGTAAGTAGAAGTAAAAATATATTTAAACAGGGGGAGAAATGTTCATGTTACCTGAAAAGCTGGGAACACAGCCTTCTGTTTCAACAGCCACACTTTGACATTTGGGACGTCTCAAGACAAGTGACCAAGCTTGTGGTTCTACTAGATTGGAAATACTAGAGAGATCCATTCACTGCTAATAGACAGGTCCAGGACCAGGGCAGACAATATAGTTTTTATCCTGGTGTAGAAAAAAGTTTTATACTTGAAATCTGAACTTTAGGGCAGGGATGGGGGGAAGGTTATCCACAGAGTCAGTCAGTCAGAATGTTATCTTGTAGAAGCTCAGTGTGAAAAGACCCAAGTTGATAATTTGCTGTGTGAAAAGACCCAAGTTGATAATTTGCTCTGCCCCAGACAGAGAGAGGCAAGTTCTGTCCTGCTTTTGAGCAGATGCTGCCCTGCTCTGATGCACAGATTGTACATGGCTATCCTAATTAATTTACTGCAGGCTTCAATAGGGAGTGAACATGAGTCAATTCCCTAAACACTACAATGCTCAGTGAACTAGTCAATAACAGGAGATACCACAGGGTTGAACTGTATTTTCCCTTTTTCTTACTGTTTTATTTCTTCTCTTTAATTTCTTAAGACAAGCAACATAGAGCAGCAACAAGAGCCTAGACCTAGACCTAGACCTAGAAGCCAAACTGAGCAGGGGGAGGAACCATGGGGGTGTGTGTCTGAGCCCCTGCTGTGTCTTGCTTGCTTCTTAATAACTATAGGCTACTTCTCTTGCTACTTTCTGTGCCTTCTAAATGATAGAAATAATAGTAGGACTAGCCTCAAAGGACACTTGGGGGATTAAATGAACTATATAATTTCACACATAGGTGGCATATAGAACTGAGACTCATGGACATAGATAAAAGTGGAATGGTTACCAGGAGGAGGAGGTTAGGGGGAAGGAGTGTTGGGGAGGGGAGTAAAAAGGGAGAAATATATGATGATGAAAAATGATTTGACTTTGAGTGATGGGTACACAACACAATCAACAGTTCAAATGCTATAGAAATGTTTACCTGAAACCTATGTACTCTTGTTGATCAATCACCCCATTAAATTTAATTTTCTAAATAAAATTACTTTTAAAAATGATCTATGCTTTTAAAGTTTTCAACAAGAAACTTGGCACCTAGTGGGCAAAGGCATTCACAACACTGTGTTCTTGGATTGGGAGCTCTTTGAGGGCAGGGGTCATTTCTTCCCTTTTTCAGGTCCCAAGCACAAGGTGCCCAGGCATCCGAGAGAGAGGGACAGCTTTAAATATGCTCAAGAATAAATATATTTTATTTGATTTATTTCACTTTTCTTTCCTTGTACATTCCACTATTTTTTTCCTTCTCTAAAATAGTAAACCATATTTTCTCTTGCTTCAAAGAGATGTATCATCAACAGCAGGTTTAGTCTGTCCAATTCTCTTTCTATTTTTTTTTTACTTGCTCTAGATATACTTATCTTTCTTGTATTATTTTCAATATCCAGCACTCCTTTCCCTTTTCTCTTCTCACAGCTTTCCACCCTAGAAAAACTACTTTTGTCTCAGTTATTGAGGTTCTGGTGAGTTTGTCAATCTGTTATCCACCCCCAATCCTATCCTTACCAAGCACATACCATATATACCCGGAATCATTATTTATTTGACTCTGAGGTTACCTATTTTCTAATAAATCCTTTTTTTCAACTCAGGTTGGTCAGAGTTTATTTCTGTTGCTCACAACTACAGGACCCCAATTGATACCTGTTTTGTTTTTTCTTACCCTATAGTTTCTTTTCAGCTTCATGGTAGTTTTCTGCATGTCTCTTTGACCGTCTCCCACCAAATTTAATCTCCCTCCTCACTGAACATGCAGGATCTATTCCATTCTATGAATAAGGATGACATCACCTCTTTCCTAATAAATTCAGTTCTTCTCTTAACTGGCACAGTGGCTCCATGAAATTCAGTTATCTTCAAAACAACCTGATTTCAGGCTGAGCAAAATGTTAATGTTAGCATCCTAAGTGCCCTGAGACTTAGCTATCACAATTTAAAATGGTAATGCACGAAGAGAAGTAGCTACCATCTACTTTAACTCTATTCATTTTACAGTGCAGATAAAGGAGGGGAGAATTCAATGATTTGTGCAAGGCCAAACAGCCAGACAGAGGGCAGCTTAGAGGGTCTCCTGATACTTGGTGAGGTGCTAGCATATGTCATTGAGCAGTTATAAAGGAATATTATTTTGAACCAAATCCAAGCAGCACATTTTCTTTGTGAAGTAGGAAAAAAAGCCATTGTCATAGGACAGTAACATCTAAAAGACAGTCTCATAATAAAGACATCTAAGAATTACTCAAATGAAAAGTTAGGGAAGAGAAAGATTAAGGAAGAAGGGAGATAGGTGATAAGGAAATGCTCAATGTTAATTTCTTTTCCAAGAAGGTGCAAGAATTCTCCAGAACAAAATTATTTCAAGTCATCCACCAACTAATGCATAAGGAACCCTATGTGCAGTGAGCTGGTTTAAATTTGAGAGTTGCCCCTAGCCAGTTGACTCAGTGGTAGAGCGTTGGCCCAGCATGTGGATATACTGTGTTTGATTCCCATTCAGGGCACATAGGAGAAGCAACCATCTGCTTCTCCAGCCCTTCCTTTCTTACTCTTTCTCTCTTCCCCTCCCACAGCCATGGCTCAGTTGTTTTAAGCATAGAGGCCCAGGACACTGAGAATGGCTGTGTGGAGCCTCTGCCTCAGGCATTAAAAATAGCTTGGTTGCGAGTATGGCCTCAGACAGGGGTCACCAGGTAGATCTTGTTTGGGGTGCATGTTGGAGTCAGTTTCTCTATCTCCTCTCTTCTCATTTGAAAAAAAAGAAAAAGAATTTGAGGGTTTCCTCCTCCCAAAAGAGCATTAGATAATTGAACTAAAAGAATAAACCAATAAAAGTTCTTTATTTTAAATTCATATATAAAAATATTTAAATTTCTTGTATCTCCAAGAAACAAAAGATCAGTCTCTTAAAACTCCCTGAATGATTGAGTGAGGAAACAAAAGGGAGATACACTGATGTTAGAAGTGCACTGCATAATAATACATGCATAGGTCTTCAAATATTTGTTAGGTAACACTATTAAAATATCATGATCCCCAAGTAGGAACACAAAGACACATGACAATGATATAAATCTTCAAATTTCTCTGATCAAAAAAATCTACTCTATTGCATATTTTTTAAACACAGATGTTGGTTCACATAGCAACCAGCATATTGCATTAGCCTTAAACATGAATGAAATTAGATCTTCACACTTGACTTTAAGCACAAAATTAAATGCCTGTAGAAGGCAGTTGTAACTGAGAAAAAGCAGGGCAGATATAGCTTTCCGGAATTTTTTTACAGGGTTTAACTCTGAGAACTTTTCAATTTAGGGCTTTAGATAGTGCTTAACTGTTAAAAAGTTTTCAAATATATTGCTAAATATATGGCTTACATGTCACCAGGCTGCCCACCACACTTCCAAAGCAGATCACCAACTGACCATAGCACTCCTTTCTACTTAGACCAAATGGTCTCAGAATCAGCTCAACATAGTACAACAAACAGCCATAACCTACAGATAAACACACACAAAATAACCCCACTTAACCATTTCGCTATTAAATTACTCTGGTACTCTTGCCTACTTATTCAAAAGCTAGAATTTCCATAGTTCTGTTATTTAGTAAGTTCATTATAGATGAACTGACTAAATTCATAATGAAGAACTACAGGTATCAGTTACAAATGATTCTAAAAGTGTGCAGAATGCCTGGGCTATCAGTTTCCCCTGGTTCTCAAGAATGCATAGTTGGGTCCTGAGGATCCCCATACTTTTCAATAATCTGCTCTGGAACTTTCTATGACATCTCATTCTATAATTGACATAAAAATATCACCAAGTAAAGAGTATTTTTTCATATATTGCAGCTCAAAATTGGATTTGTTTTCCTCCATTCAAGTCATAGGCCCTGAGCTGCTCAATGTTATACCCTCCTCAAAGTGGAAGCAAAACCCATGCGACAGGCCTAGGATTAGACAGCCTTACAGATGTGCCCTCTGAAAAGGGTCAACGTTGATATATCAACAATTTTGTTTAACTCAAGGTATTTCTTCCATGGAATCACAGCATATTTAGGATTATATATTAGAAAGCAATAGGCACATAAATACAAACCAATAGGGTCTCCATTGATTATTACATAGAGCTATGCATTATAAGGGAATATACCTCAATATTTTAAAGTGTTCACTAATTCTGAGTGATTGCCCTCTCCCCTTACTCTGATGAGTGTTAAGTCTTTCAATTTTTTTTTAATTTTTTTTAATTTTATTCATTTTTAGAGAGGAGACACAGAGTGAGAGAGAGAGAGAGAGAAAGAGAGAGAACGGGGGGAGGAGCTGGAAGCTCAACTCCCATATGTGCCTTGACCAGACCAGTGCAGGGTTTTGAACTGGCGACCTCAGTGTTCCCAGGTCGACGCTTTATCCACTGCGCCACCACAGGTCAGGCAAGTCTTTCAAATTTGACTACACATTTTTCCTTATTAAAATATACTTCTTAAAATGTTCATAGAACCCTAAGAAGAATCTATTATAATTAATATTAATAATAGCATATTATTAATAATAGAAGAATCTAATATTAATAGTAATAATAATGATATTGATAATCATAGATGCTGCTTCCTGAGAATTGTTTCTAATGACACAAGATTTTATCATTTCTTTTTTTAATTTTTAGTCTTTTAATTTGTTTTGACATGGTTTCATGTGGCTGACTCAATATAATAACTTCTACATACCACATTGTGCTCCCATGCCCCAAGCAAAGTCTCTTTCCACCTCCTAGTTATTTTATAATTTCTAATTATAGTACTCTCTTATGTGTAAGTAAGTACATCCAAAATACTTGATGGTTTATAAAGTTAACTTGTTCTTCTAGAGCAGCTGAACTATTTTCCCAGCAAGTACAGTTTAGACAGAGTTTCACAGCCTCAGCACCACTCACACTGGAGGCTGAATAACTGTAGTAAGAGGCTGTCCAGTGCAGAGGAGGGTGTTTAAGAGTATCTATCCATTAGATGGCAGGAACACCCTCCCAAGTGTGACAACCAAAAAATATCTCTATACATTGCCAAGTGCCCCCTGAGATGCACACTCATTCCCAGTTGAGAACCCACATTTAGAGCTATTCATCTAGTTCATCCTAACCTCTCCCTTTTTCTGATAGATGATCCAAGACAAATTTTATGGCATAAACTTCTCCCTTTTCAAAAGATCACACTTCTGAGTTATCTGAGCAAAAAATAAAGCGATTTTACCTTTAATCACACAACATCCCTTAGAAACGCTTACGTGCTATTATCAATTCATTGTTGAGAAATGGAATCCAATGTCAAATGATGAAACAGGCATACAATGTATCCCTTCTTCACCTTGCCTCACTTCAGTCAGGGTGGAGACTTCACCACTTTGCTTATTCCCTTCTCCCCTGGGGGACATAGACTACACTGGAGACTTTCATAGCTCAGAGCAAGAACTAGCTAATAGCAACTATCTCCTAGGTAATTTTGTGCAAGTTATCTAACCTCTTAGGGCCTCAGTTTTCCAATTCATAAAAGCAAAGATAATTTATACTTTAAGAGGTCTTCTAAACACATCTGGTTTGGTGATGCCAGACTGGAGTCAACGTTTGCTCAAATAAACTCTTACTAAACCTCAGTTTATCTTTTAACAGTACAAGGTCACAAGAGAGGAGCCCTAGTTGGCACAGCTCTCCCTTTGGCTGGCACACAAGCTCCATGGCCTAGGCCACTCTCTTACTACCTGGCTCAGGTCAGGTCACATGTCCACCGTGGTCCAGTCACCTGTGTCAAGGAGTGAGAGCATGTGGGATCTTGTTTTGGTTTATGAGCAAGAATGGATAATCTGAGAAGGCTCACATGCCATATAGTGACCTCCAAAGGTATGTATTCTCCCATCCTGACCCCCACCAAATAAAAAGCTTGTTCCATACCTTTCTGCCTCCTCATTGGCAGCTTTGCCAGCTGGCTGCTCTCATGGCACCAACAGTGCCAGACAGAACATATCTAGATGCCAAAAGCTAAATCCTCTTATTGCCATAAAGAATTAAAACCATTAAAGAAACATCAAAGTAAGGAAAGGAAAAGGAAGAATATACAGGTAAGCAAAAGTTAGAAACCTATGGTGAATTTAGCAATCTATCTCCTATCTGACAGCAGATCTTTGAAACATGGCAACCCGAAGATTTCTGGGAGCAAACCTTCATTTCATCCATTACTTCACAGAACAGATGGCCATTATGCTCTACTAATTTCCTTGGCTCCCCTCCAGCAGGGCCCCATACCCAATGTGAAAATATTTCTGTCCTATAGAGAAGAGAACACAGAAGTTGAAATCAGACAATCTAAGCTTTGCCACATAGCACTTGTGACCATGAGAAGTTCACCTCTCTTCTTTATGTCAGTTTCCTCATCTGTAAAATGGAAATAATAAAATCTGCTCTGCAGGGTTCTTGTGAATATTAATCACAACACATATAAAGCACACAGGAAAGCCCAGCATATAGAGAACAGTCAATAAAGAGTTTTAGGTTGAATCATAGTAACTTGACATTTTGGTAGGCCAAACTAATATTATATGCTTCCTCCTTCAGAGGACTCACTATTTTTTATTATTGTGTATGTGTATGTTTTCACCATTAAATAATGAGCTTTGTGAGAATGTGGACTCCGCATATCTTGCTTCCCACACAAGGTCTGGCCTAGCACTTGGCAGACAGTAGGTGTTTGACCCATATTTTTTGCATAAGTAAATGTTGATAATAATGGTGATAATGATGATGACTGAGATACCTCTTTCGGACTGCCTATCTCTGGGGACAATTACAGACAATATAGTGATTTAGTCCATTATCAGGCATAGAGTAGGGACACAATAAATATCTATTAAAAACAAATGAAAGAACTAGTAAATAAATTTCAAGTCCGTACATAGAAAGTCCAACATTAACACAAACATCCAATTAAAAAGTGAGCAGAGAACCTGAACAGATACTTCTCTAAAGAGGGCATACAGATAGGCAATACATATGTGAAAAAATGCTTAACATCTCTAATCATCAGAGAAATTCAAATTAAAACCACAATGAGATATCACCTCACACCTGTCAGAAAGGCACTCATCTAAAAATTAATCAACTAGTGTTGGTGAGGATGTGGACAAAAGGGAACCCTTGTGCACTGTTGGTAGAAATGCAGAATGATATAGTCACTTCTGGGTATTTATCTGAAGTAATCCAAAACAGTAATTTGAAAAGACACATGCAACCTTATTTTCACTGCAGCATTATTTACAATAGCTACAATATGGAAGCAACCTGAGTATCCATCAATAGACAAATAAATAAAAGAGTGGTACATATATACAAAAGAATATTATTTGACCACAAAAAAATAAAAAATGAATTCTTACTATCTGCAACAATATGAATGGACCTAGAGGGTATTGTGCTAAGTGAAATAAGTCAGACAGAGAAAGACAAATACCTAAGATTTCATTTAAATGAGGAATCTAAAAAATGAAAGAAAGAAAGAAAGGAGAAAGAAAGTAAAAGAGAAAGAAAGAAAGAGAGAAAGAAAGAAAGGAACCAACTAAATAAAAACAAACTCATTAATACAGAGAACAAACTGATGGTTGCCAGGTGGGAAGGGGCAGATGATGGGTGTAAAAGGTGAAGGGATTAAGAAGTACAAATAGGCAGTCGCAAAGCAGTCATGGGTATGTAAAATACAGCATAGGGAATGCAGTCAATAATATTGTAATAACTATGTATGGTATCAGATACTAGACTTGTTGAGAGGATCGCTTCATAAGTTGTATGTCAAACCACAATGCTGTACACCTGAAATTAATACTGAATGTCAACTGTAATTGAAAAAAATAAGAAATTAAAAAAACCGTAAGACAGAAAGTTAGAACCCCCCCACCGTCACCCCCCCCCCCCAAAAAAAAAGAAGTCCGAAGAGATAGTAAAGCCAGAGCAGGAACTTGACTTTGAAGCTGGGTGTTGGCCATTGTCATCACAAAATATTGAGTGGCTTGCAGTCGTTTTTACATTTCCAGCTGTTGGACGCTATTAGCATTCCCTGGGGCCCTTTGGGCTTCCAGAGCAAATGGGAGAGGCAAAGTGCTGAACTGTAGCCTGACAAGCCAGGAAAGTTTAGCACTGTTTTGTGTAGCTTCCAGCAGCTTCAGTTGCCCATAGATAGCCAACAGCTTGCAATTGAGCGATAAGCCTTGGGATAGAGGAAGGCCTTCCCAAGGCACTGTGTGTGGTTCATGCTACTTAATGTTGTTTTTGTCCAAAAAGTCTGCTTGGTTGAGTCCCTGAATCTCTCATCAAACATTCAATCTTCCCTAAGGAAAAAAATAGATTAGAAGGAAAAAAAGTTCTTGGGGGAATAAAGAGCCAGGTTGGGAGGTAGAATCTGGTATGTGGCCATGGTGACAACCAGGAGAGCAGGAGAGGGTCTGGAGTGATCAAGAAAATGGGGGGTGGGGTGGGAGGTATAGCTACAGTGAAGAGGAAAGACTTGACCCAGCCATATATATCCAGCCATATATATGTCCTTAAAAGTTCAAATAATGGTCAATTTATGTCTTTAAATTTTAGTCTGAAGTCATTTTTAGGGAAGGGGAATGTTCTTTCTGGTTTTGACAACAAATAAAGGAGGAATGAAGTATGAGAGGTAAAATGTAGTTATATTTAGAAGGAAATTCATGACTTCCAATGCTTTCATCTTCAGGAAACCACAAGCACATACAGGGAGCAGTGGCAAAGGAAAGAGTGGCCGAGGTCCACAGAGACCAACCCTGATGTTATCTCTGGGGCTCTCCTCTACTGCGCACTGCCCGCCCCCTTCTGGTGTCATTGCCAGGTCTGGGAATGACTGAGTGCCCTGTGTTTCACCATCTGAGCTCAGAAGACAAGCTTGGAGCAGAAGTCAGGGATCCACTCCCAGAGGAAGCTGGTGACTGCTGCCATTTCTCACGACTCAGAGCCGGTCTTCTCAACTCAACTGTTTACAGAAGCATTGCTGCAGGACTATAATCATGGGTTTTGTTTAGTAATAAAGAGAGCCTGAATCCTCCATGAAAGGAAGAGGAAATAACTTACTCAGAGGTGTGGAGTGACTCACACCCACTGCTCACTGGATTCCAGTAGTTGGCATGGGTTCAGGCCAGTACACGAACCTGAGGTGTGGGGAGCTCTGAACCCACGGTTGGCCGGAGGGCCCATGGTCTGTCCTGCCTGTCCGTCTTCCCAGAGACGTGCTGCAGGTGGTGGAGGTGGCTCTCCCACTTTTGGGACTTCCTTCTGCTCCAGGGAAACTGCTCACTCTGTGGCCTTAGGCACTGTCTTTGGCAAGACGGAAATCCTTGAAATACTTACACCTATTTGCTTGCAATATTGCTTCCTCTTAACTTCTTTTGGCTTTCCCCCTATTTTTGGCCTTGAGCCTGCCTGTTCTCATTGCTATACTCACCGAGTCCTCACCGTTCTCTCCATCACTATAGGCTGTTTCTGAGCATTCCATCTGTTGCTCACAACACCAGAGCTCTGCAGTGCCTCCGGGCACCCTGGGGTCTATGGTTAGAGTACACACTGCAGGCCTGAGTCTGAGTGCTGAAAGGAGGTGGTCAGCAGAGAGTAGGATCTGCTGACCTTCTACTCCATGAAAGCTGAAAAGGTGAGCATATAGGTGACTCAACTGCTGGAATAACACATGTACCCTTCTGAAATATCCCAGCAGGTTCCACAGAGTTGATAAGACAGACAAATCACACAGGGGGTGAACGTAAAAATTATCCTCCTCCTAAGAGAAATCTGCTTGACACTATCCAGCCTCTGTTCCCTGGACCTGTAACTGACCAAACTAGACTTAGTTTGCCTGAATTCCAAAAAATCCACATTTCTGCACATGGATGAGAGATGCATTTTTCTAGCAAATTGAACAAAGAGGGAAATTTCCAGCTTTCTGAGCCCACAGTCTACTTCCTCCAGGACCTAGCGTTCCACTAACATTTGGTTAGAATAGGGGTCCCCAAACTTTTGAAAGAACATGGTAGGTGTCCTGACAAGACCCACTATCAATCAATGGTCATTAATCCCCACGGAGTGCTCCTC
Source organism: Rhynchonycteris naso (assembly GCA_037038555.1). NCBI lineage: Eukaryota > Metazoa > Chordata > Mammalia > Chiroptera > Emballonuridae > Rhynchonycteris > Rhynchonycteris naso. Next base: position 84,406,235 of record CM072996.1, read on the forward strand.
CTTCTGCAACCACACCGAGCCATTCTGAGTTAAGGTCCCGCTGGCTGGGCCCAGTGATTCCCTCTGCCTCCGGCCCCCCCAGCATCATTGCTGGGGAGTGTGAGTGCATTTGTTCTGGGAAGCTCTGGGCTTAATGGATTTTGCAGCACTTCCTCTTCCTTCCTGCTGTAAAGCTCTGGCTTAGCATGAAAGCAACCCAGATCCCGAACTCATGGCACCCTGCCTGCCTCTGGAAACACACTACCGTGCTACAGACCAGGGCTCAGCACTGGCCTATGTAAGGAGCCCCTGCTTCGTCATAACAAGCATGCCAACTACCACTTACAGATTGCTTACTACGTGTCAGGAAGCACGCAAGCACCCAAAGGCATTTAATCTTCACATAGCCCTGAAAGAGGGCACTATCTTTCTTTCTACATTATGGTTAAGGAAACAAAGACTTAGGTTATTAATTTAAATCAGGTCACATTGTTAGTAAGTGGTGATGCTAGAATTCATTCATTATTAAGCTCTTACTATATGCTAGTCTCTGTTCTAGGGAGTGGGGATGCATTAAAAAAGAAGACAGCCTAAAATTCCTTTCATCATGGAGCTGATTTCCTACTGGGGTTTAAACTTAAAGCTGTTTGATCCTGCTGGGGTCAAACAGTGGTTAAATTACTTGTCACTATATAGCCTGACCAGGAGGTGGCGCAGTGGGTAGAGCGTCGGATTGGGTTGCAGAGGACCCAGGTTTGAGACCCTGAGGTCAAAAGCTCACCAGCTTGGGCCCAAGGTCGCTGGCTCGAGCAAGGGGTTACTCAGTCTGCTGAAGGCCTGTGGTCAAGGCACATGTGAGAAAGCAATCAATGAACAACTAAGGTGTTGCGACGAAAAACTGATGATTGATGCTTCTCATCAATCTCCGTTCCTGTCTGTCTGTCCCTATCTATCCCTCTCTCTGACTCTCTCTCTCTGTCCCTGTAATAAATAAATGAATAAATTACTTGTCACTATATAGTTCAGAGGTGATCACAACCACAGAGAAAGATTTGCTTTAAATGTTTGATCACAACCACAATGAGATGCCACTTCATACTTATTGGATGGCTATTATTTTAAAAAATGGAAAAAAACAAATGTTGGCAAGAATGTGGAGAAATTGGAGCCCTTGTGCATTGCTGGCGGACATGTAAAGGGGCACCGTCACTATGAAAAACAGTTTGGCAGTTCCTCAAAAAGTTATACATAAAATTATCATATGACCCAGTAATTCTACTTCTACGTATATACTCAAAAGAATTGAATGCACGGACTTGAACAGATACTTGTCCACAAATGTTCACAGTAGCATCATGTTCAGTAGCCAAAAGGTGAAAATAACCCTAATGTCCATCAACAGATGAATGAATAAGCAAATGTGGTACACATACACAGAAAATCATTCAGCCTAAAAAAAGAATAAAATTCTGATACAAGTGTCAACATGAATGAACCTTGAAAATATTCTAAATGAAATAAGCTGGGCACAAAAGAATAAACGTTCTATGATCTCACTTATATGAGAAACCTAGAGTAAGCATATTTGAAGAGACAGAAAATAGAATGAAGTTACCAGGGTCTAGGAGAAAAGAGGGAATGGGTAGTTAGTATTTAAAGGGTACAGAGTTTATGTCTGGGGCAATAAAAAGTTCTGGAAATGGATAGTGGTGACAGTTGAACAATATTGTGAATGTATAACATGGTGAATGCACTGAATTGTGCAATTATAAACAGGAAAAATGGTGAGTTTTATGTTATTTATAGTTTACCACAATAAAATAAATTTGAGTTCATTTAAAAGTTTGATCACAAAGGAAACCAGCCCAGGAACAAGAACTCAGGAGCCAATGGTCATGGGCCCTTGGCATGGGAAGCACTTGCCTATTTATTGTCTTTTATTTTTCTCTTTATCATTAAAGAAAATTCTTTTAGAACTTAAATTTAATGGGGTGACACTAATCAATAAGAGTACACAGATTTCAGGTGGACATCTCCATAGCATTGGAACTGTTGATTGTGTTGTGTGCCTGTTATCCAAAGTCAAATCATTTTCCCTCGCCCTATATTTGTCCCTCTTTACTCCCCTCCTCCCGACCCCTTCCCCTATTCTGTCATTTGATTTCAAAGTGAACAAACATTTCTTCCCCAAGACACTTAGGGAAGAAAAGAAGCCAGCTTTCCACCAGGCCTCACTCAGCTCATCTTTCATCCAATGGGCACATTTATCCCAAAATGTACAGTCAGGACAGTGCAAATGAAACACATACAGTTTGATGAAGATGACGGTGAGGAAATACAGCAAACTAGCAGATTTCAGTCACCCAGTTCAAGAGTTTTTAGATACACCCGGCTAAGAAATTTCTTAGAAAAGAAGATTTTTGCCTTGAATTTCTGGAAATTCATTCTAAGAGTGCAGTTGCTCTCGTGATGATTGCATATTTTGCATCTTCCTGGAGTTAAGCACAAGTAAGCTGACTGCTCACGGGTGAACACTCTGATCAGGACTGTGCATCCCCAGCACTTCCAATAAGACTTCCTATTGAGGAAAGAGAAGGCTTCCTGGTTGGTCTTCCAGCTAGGCCCATTGACTAGAAATTGCACATGGACCAGTACATCTGTCTTTAAAGTTATTATGCTTTTTCCTGTTAGTAAATTAATGATGATCACTGTAGAAAATCTGGAACATGCAGAAATATAAGAAGAAAGAAAGAATATTGCTTATAATAACATCAGCAAGAGAGCAGCACTGGTCAATCAACTTGGTGATCTAATTTTCTCATTCTCTCTTTCATATATATATGAATTATACTAGAGATACATGAATTGTACTACATATACATGCATCATACTATATACACAGCTTATTATACTATATATAAGCTGGTATATATATATATATATATATATATATATATATATATATATATATATATGCAGTTTATTATACTATATATAAGCTGGTTTCCCTTTCTCTTTCACATTATACTACATAAATATTCTTTGAAAACATGACTTTTAATGGCTGTCTAAAATTATATCATATGAATATGTGATTCAATATTATGAATGAGACTATGGAAGCCTGGTAGAAACTTGGTTTTGTTGTCAGTCTGACAACATGATCGTTTTGGTCCTATACAATTGGAATTCTTATTCTATGGATGCTGTATTTATAACAGGGTTATTTAAGGCATGCATTAAGAATCAGGCCTTGGATCGAGTAGTTGGGGTCTCCTCTAACTAGTAGTGACTGCTCTCCTGGTTGATGTGTCTCTTCCAGGGAAAAGGTACATTATTCTCTCAGTCTGAAATCTTCCCTGGGGTTTAGGGGAGGGTACTATTGCAGTGGAGAAATCCAGCTCTCTCTTGATCCCATAGAAGTTTCAAATTTTCTAGGAAAAAGCATCTAGGTGGTGAATGAGTACCCTCTTATTTTTCCAACAAAGCAATTGCAGATTCTGTGCCAACATCTTGGGATTACAGTGTGGAGGTCAGAAGCCAGTGTGAGAGCCTGAAGGACAAGAGGACCTGAGGGAGCAGGCCAGCCATCGTCAGGGCACACATTGTACCTAATTTCAGACTTTGACATTGCCTGCGTATTTCCTTGTTGATCTCCCCCAGGATTTAAAGTCTTTTGAAAATCCGAAGCAGTGGCCAGCTGTAACCCCACTGAAGGGGTCTGGCTCAGATCTGAGACATGAGGAGGATAAACAAGCAAACAAGGAAGGACAAGGTGTGAAAAGGCAGAGCGTAAGGGTGCTTTAGGACAGTGAGATTACTCTGTATGACAGTGCATGGCATTAGGCCTTTGTCAGAATGCTCAGACAGCAGGACACAGAGTGAAACTTAAGGTACACTGTGGACTTCAGTTAACAACAATGAATCAATTTTGGTTTTTCCAATGTAACAACTATATACCACACTAATGTAAGATGTAAACAATAGGAGAAATTCTGAAGGGGCAAGAGGCAATAATAGAACTCTGTATTGTCTGTTTAATTTTTTGGAAACCTAAAACTGCTCTGAAGAAACAGCCTATTAATTAAGAAGAACAGAGGATGTATGTTAGACCCAGTATGCCCCATTCTCGCTGTGTTTTACGCAGTCAAACAAAGTGAGATGGAACAATTCAGGTAAGTGTGGCAGAATAATGTGGGGAAAAGGATATAAAAAATAGCTTTTTCTTAAAACCTGCCCCTGTGATTTAAAAATACAGTAATAAAGTAAAATAAAAACAAGGAGGAGCATCTAACCTCTCCCTGTCCAGTGCAGCGGTTACAGGGGAAACTCAGCACTTGAGGGCTATAAGACAGGCTGTTCGGCCAGGTTCATTTCTGCACCTGGGGAATCGTTCCCAGAGCAGGATCTTAAACACTCCTCGTTGATTTCTAATAAGGAAAGGAGTGGGGTTCCACCAGAAAGCTCTCATCTTTCCAGGTTCCAAAGCTTTATTGCCACACAGAAAGCCATTCCTGACATTTATTTTTTCCTATTCTTCAGCGCCATTCAGACACATTCAGCATCACGAGTCAGTTTTCTTTTTGCTTCTGTCGTTTTTTAGAGCTGTTTTCCTTTTTCTTTCCACTCCCCACCCCCTACCACCTTCCCTTTCCTCCCTTTGTTCTTGATTAAAGTTCCAAGTTCCACTTTCCCTGAAGCAAATTGTCTGTATTTACAGTCATAAATCCAAAGAGAAGCCAACATTTTCATTTCTATTGCAGGGAGAGAACACGGCACATAGTGCTGAAAGTTTCCACAGCATCATCTCAGGATGAAGGTGAGGGCAACCGCTATCCTGCTTTAAACAGAAATGGTGACTCTGACACATTAGCTCAGCTGATGACAGTGAGTCACTAAGCCATTGGACTGTAACTGCCTATTTCCCAGTTAAATTCGGATGACCCACAACCATACCTTTGGTGTAAATACCCAGTGGCAGCCCTGCTTATTGAGACATCACCCTTCCACAGCTACAGCTGATTGGACCATGAGAGGCTGGACTGTTTATTCAGATGGATTCTCCTTTGAAAGATTCTCTTTAAAGAGTTAGCCTTTAGCCAAGCATTGGGCCAGAAAGCTCAAGTCACCTAAACAAGTAATAAGAGTACTGTTGGGCAGATAAAGTATATTATGCTCACTTTGTTAAAGATGGCGCTGCCCACGTGCAAGTTTTAAGAGTAAGCTTTTCCACACACCCTTGACTGATTGCATGATGTGGGGTGGTGCACTCTCATGAGGAAGCCTCCCATTATGCCTCAGATAAGTGACTTTGTGTCAGAGACTTCCTTGTTTGTAGATTGGATTAAAGGTTTGGATTTCTACACTATAAAGTGGGGCAGACCGGGAGCTTGCTCTCTCTCGGTTCCCGAGGTTAGCATTAGAGAGGAGAGCAGATTAAGGCCACGTGGAGGAGAGGGGAAGCAGCCAAGATGGTGGAGTGCTGAGGGAGAAGCCAGTTTGTGCAGAGTTTGTGTAGGGAGAAGGAGATGGGGAACAGAGGTGAATAAGTCTGGTGAGCTATAAACCTTTGATGCTAGGAAACTTGGATAAGTCAGTAGCTTTGTGAGCACTGAATGAGTGGGTTTTGGAGCCCAGTGTCTGTTTTTGCTTGCCCGCAGGGTGCAAGCTAAGATTAAAGCTGATGGTTCACCAGTTCTTGGCTCCGTTGTTTCATTACCGATTGTCTGAATCAAAAGCGAACCTGCATGGGCCAGGTGGCTCTGATAGTGGCCTTGCCCACTGGCTTTACAAGTACAAACCACCCAACTCTGACAGAGTCCAGAACAACCAGTCTGTAGTGGGAGAAGCCGAGGAACAGGAGTGGACTCCTGCCATATTTCCATTGCCACTCCTCTGACGCAAATAGCCCAAAGACACATTTTAGCACAGCAGAGGTGAGGGCAGAGGAAGGGACAGAGTCTTAGCTTTGAAATGCTATTATTATCTTGGATTGGATTCATTCTCGCTATTGAATTCTGACTTATTTTTGTGATTTAAAGTGATGTAAAGTTATCACTTGAGAGTGACTGAGAAAAGCCATGGTCTGTAAGCGTTTTGTCTGAGAACATGGGGAGGACCACCACCCTGATTATAGTTTTTAAAAGAAACACTGGGAGACAAATAATAAAGTTACAATTTGGTTGCAACACTTCTTTTACCTACTAATGGACTACTTATGTTCACGCTAGGTCTGTTTTAGAAGCTTACTCTGGGCTATATTGAAGAGAATGGATTGGAGAGGGATCACAAGTGAGGTCGGGGAACTTAAAATTAGAGGATGCTGTAATATTCCATTTTAGAGATAATTATAAGAATGGCAATGAAGAGACATGCATTAGAAGGTACAAACAATATGACTTGAAGATAGATTAAAAGTGAGAATGAGGGAGAGAGAATTCTCAAGGACTTTTCTAGCAACTGGGTAGAAGATCTTGGCAGAACTATAAGCTGAAGAACTCTGCAGGAGAAGGAGGTTTGGCGCAGGGAGGAGAGAGGGATCCCTAATAAACTCAAGCCGTAGCAAGCTGCTGAGGCTATTTTAAAACAGCCTTCCAAAGGGCTTTGGATTCTTTGAGGTGTGTCAATGAACAGAAGGCAAATGTTGGATTCTGAAATGTATTTTGAAAACTGACATATGTGTTGGCCGAAGTGAAGTTTTCAATTAGCTTGGGAGCAACAAAGTATCCTGTGACATCTCCAGCTCTATAAATCTAGAGTGGATTCTCATGGAGAAATGCATCTGTTCTCCCTTGCCCTCTCTCTCTCTGCTGCTGCTGCTTCCCCAGGGAAGGCCTTGCTCTTCAAAGCACTGAATGTTTGCCCACTCTTGTCAACAGATCCTAACCTCTATAGGTACTACTTGATGACTTCAGAGGACCTCAGAGTATGACTGTGAGTAACCATCACCCCTGACAACAGGCAGTGAACTGCACATTCATTTCCCAGTGTGCAGAGCAGAAACATCTGTCTAAAGCCACAAGGCCTAGGTGGATGCAGAAAGCTGTAAACCCCTGGGGCTCATTCATCTCAACACCAGATTGTTACAGATGTTTGCAGCTGCTGAGAGCCCATTTCCGAAACTTATGGCCTCTTTTCAGCTAAGACTGGGCAGTGGGTGACCCTGAGGATTTTCACAGAAGGCAAGACCCACCTCCTGTCTCAGCAAAGCTAACACAGGGATTAGGTTTAAAATGTCAGAGTCTTGAATGAAAGGCAGTTTTTCTTGGCTCCTGCTACTGAGGTTATACTCCCTCTGGCCCTAGATTTGGTGATAAAGAACCGGTTACACATGGTGTAATTTTCAAAGTACTGCCTCACTACTTAAATCAGCAACATAAACATGAGATGACTTGGTCACAAGGTTTTCTCCTCCCCAATAAGTCAAAGGCATGTGGGACTTCCAAGCAGCTGTCTGTAGGCGTTGCTGTTCAGATCTTCAAATTTCTTCACCAAAGTGAGGAAGAAATCTCGAAAGAGAGCTGGGTAGAACTGTACTGAAATTATGGTTTATAAAAGTCCTTTAGGATGAAGAAATTTTATAGATTGTCTTTGTGTGTGCAAAATCTGTAAGGACAAAATATTATTTTTTTCCCCCTCAAACATGAACTAGAAGTGAAATTTTACCACTTGCTTTTAGAAACCTATTAAAAATTATGATTTAACCAATTTGATCTGTTTAATCAATTTAATCAAATTGCTCTAAGGCTATGTAATGTATTAGCATTAGGAGAAGTCTGCTGAGAACACTCTAACCAACTGAGCCACATGGCTAGGGCCTCATGTATGTTTTAATTTGGAATTTTATGCACTTATTTAGCTAATCCATGCAAATATAAGATTAGATTTGCTTTTCATATGCTGTCACCTTTGAGTTATCTACAGTTTTTAAACTCTTGCAATATTTTTTTTATCTTCTTGTTATATGACAAAAATATATTTTGTGTTAATACACTGTAAAGCCAGTAGTTACGGCCACCAACATAGCTGCCTGGCCAGTGCAGATTCGCATTAGATTCGGACAGTTGGTAATGAAACCATGGAGCCAAGAACTGGTGAGTCATCATCTTTAATCTTAGCTTGCACCTGGCAGGCAAGTAAAAACACACACTGGTCTCCAAAACCCACTCATTCAGTGCTCACAAAGCTACTGACTCATTCGAGTTTCCTAGAATCAAAGGTTTCTAGCTCACCAGACTTATTCACCTCTGTTCTCCATTTCCTTCTCTCTACACAAATTCTGCACAAACTGTCTTCTCCTTCAGCACTCCATCATCTTGGCTGCTTCTCCTGGCCTCTTACACATGGCCTTTCTCTGCTCTCCTCTCTAATGCTAATCTCAGGAACCAAGAGAGAACAAGCTCCCAGTCTGCCCCACTTTATAGTGTAGAAATCCAAACCTTTAATCCAATCTACAAACAAGAAAGTCTCTGATACAAAGTCACTTATTTTTTGTCTTTCATTTTGTAAAATAAAACAAAAGACAAACATCTTTATAAATCTGTAAATGTGTTTATGATTGTTAGAATAAGCAAATAAAACTTAAGAAAGATACACACTAATTTTTTATCTTTAATTATATCTAGAGTTTGGAATTGGGGTGGGTTGAGGGGTAAAAATAATTTATTTTTTTGAGACTCTTGATATTGCTTAAATTGTTAGCACTAGGATGTATTGCTTTTGAAACACAAAAACCTAAAATGAATAGGAAAGGAAAAGATGGAGGGAGGGAAGAAAGAAGGGAGCAGGGAGAAATAGATAGGTGGGTAAGTGGACGAATGGATAGATAGATAGATGATAGATTCCCCTTCTTTAAATGAAATGATAAAGTTAGGTTTGAGCCCTTCTGCTCAGAACCCCCTACCCCCAGTTTAAGGACTCAATAATTCTCTTCCCTTTACAAAATTGTGTCTACCTCTAAATTCCTGCTCAGTGTCTCTGGGGAGAAATAAGAAGCCAGTGCTACTCCAGTAGTAAAGGGATGGTGAAGGAGCACTTGACAAACGTGATCTCACGGGATCCTGACACCAACTGTCTGGGTGGAAAAGCTAGGAAGGTGGACAACATACATCAATCACTGACCCAGAGATTGATGGTAATAATAATCTTGTCTTTATTGTGACACCTTCATCTTACCTGTAGGGTAACTTGGAACCTAATTTCCCTTCCCAGGAGACACAAGGATTCTCACGTTCACTTTGCAGATGAGAAGGTGAGGCTTTCAAAGAGCTGGTTGAGAGCAGCAGAAATCAACACGAATCTTTCTGCTCAAACCCCATGCTCCTCTTAAACCAGTTTGTTCTCTATCCAGCAGCCAGGATGGTTCTTCTAAAAATCAAGGGTGATCATTTCCCGTCTCTGCTCAAATCCCGTCACTGGCTGCTTACCTCTTCAGAATAAAATCCCAAACTTTAATGTGGCCTTACATAATTTGACTTCCTTCAACTGTCCCCATTTCCCCACACCAGGGCACTGGGCTCCTTGCTGTCCCTGGAACATTCCACACATGGTTGTGCCCCAGGGCCTTGGCATCGCTCTCACCCTGGCCTGGACCATGCTTTCTCCAGATGTCCAGGGACTCTCCCCTTCAGGCCATTCATATACCTGAATGGCATCTGAGTGGCTTTTCCACTCTCACCATATAAAACTGCACTCTGTCACTCTCTGGTTACTTTTCTTCATAATAGTTATCATCACCTGGCATATTAGATTAGATTAGATTACAGTCTGCTTCCCCATGCCACTCAGATAGAAGTTCAATGAGAGTGAGGAATTAGTCTTCATTATTCTCTACTATGTCCCTTGTAAAAGTCAAAACAGTGCCTGGAACCTGGTAGGGGCTTAATAAATATTTGCTGAGTGAGTGAATGAATAAATGCATGAGTAGGTGAACGCATGCTACCTCTGCTCAGGGCAGTAAATTACAAATGGAAAATGGGGAGGACTAAAGATTCAATTCAGTTTATAAATTCCAGGGCCAATCTTGCCTTCCAAATAGATGGCTGGCTGAGCATTTACACTTGAGCTTTCGTTCCCAGTATTTTCTGAGTTCATTTATTTTATCTTCTCAGCATTAGAATAAATCAAGCAGTCACCATGTCATGCATACATTAGGTTGAGTCCAACTTCAGTACTTACTTTCAGAGGGGACTCGGGAGAGAGGCGCTTGGTGAATGTGAAATATGCCGGGCACCTATCTCTGTGTCATTTCTCTAGTTCTGCTGACATGGTCTGACCTCAGTGAAAGCTAGGCACCCTGTAGAAGTTAAAGATACTAGCAGAATGTAACCAAGTCATCTTTTTTCATCGAGACAGCTGCAGACAGATTTTATCTTTCCGTTTTCATGCCTTTGCAATATGTAGTTTTATATCTTGCCAAAAATTCAGGGGAGTAATAATGCAGTTTGTAAGCTTTCTGTATGACAGTCCTTGTGAGATCAGCCTCTGATGAATATTAATGGCTTTGAAAAGACTGCATCTGGAAGAGATAATCCCTAGGGCTGGTTGAAGCATGTACACCACTCATTCTTCCTGGCCTGTAAATTGTAGTCACAGAAACAATTTGTCAGGAAACAAGGGTATTGTGATTTTTTTTGAATTATTAAAGGTACTTATAAAATTTTTAAAGATGTGTTTTGAAAATTAGTTTTCTATGTCCTGAATCTATAGACATAAAAAGATTAGGATATGTAGCTGTTGGGTCTTGCTAGGGTAAGGAAAAAAGTGCTGTTCAATTGTTATCTGCAAAGAAATAGTATCCATTATCCTAATAAAATGAAATACTCATGAACTCTGAAGCCACTACAGAGTTGTTGGTTGTATACTGCAGAGAGAACCGGAAAGAACATTCAATAAAGAGAATGCCTGGATGCCATTCAATCTAGCAAATCTCACCAGTGCTGACTCTGGTCAGACACTCACCCTGTCTGTGACTTGGGGTCTGTCATTTTACTACTTTGGGCTTTCATTTCCTCATCTGTAAACTGGGCACACATCATGCCTTGCTGACTTTATATCATAGTTGGGACAATCAAAGGTAAATAACTTCTGGTTATTAATATTATTGCAAGTAAATATAATTTCACCTGTTCTGTATATATCTTTGGTCCCCACACATAAGGTAGGACAATAACTCTTAAAAAAAAACTTATTCAAGATTTAAATTACTCCTTTTCTCAAGCAAGCAACTATTGATATTACTGTTGTTATAGGACAACCTTATCTCTACTTACACCTCAATCCTTGGACAATGCATGGAGCATTGAAAGAGAAAAGACAATAAAGTTAGATTTATAATGATTTAATTCTGTTCATCTCTTAAGAAAGCATAATACTTGTAAGAGCATGAATCACATGTGTAGTAACTTATTTAACATCTGTCTTCACACGAGGCTAAAAATACATGAATTGTACACCCATTCACAGTACTTTCACAAGTAGGCAACACAAAATATTTGTGAATAACAGTCTTGATGCTTGTAAGAGGAAAGTAGCAAAGATTTATCTAAAATTTACATGCCAGGCACTTTCTAAGTGTTTTCACATATATTAACTCATTTAAACCTCACAACTTGATGAAGTATGTGCTAGTATGCACACTGTCCAACTGAAGAAATGCATAAATAACATGTCAACCTCACAGAGAAGTTAGGTGACTTTCTGAAGGTGATACAACTGGTCAGGGTAAGAATTAAGACGTGAAGCAGGAAGGCTGACTCCAAAGCCTGTGCCCTTTCACTGCACGAGTATAGGGGAGATGTCTATGCATGCTGTGTGCGGCTCAGAGTTTCAGCTTCTGGGCAGCTGATCCTCACCCAACTGATTTAGCCTCTTGACATCCTTATGCTTGTGTATGATGCTGTTATATACCAGAAGAAACATAGAAAAAGGACATTTAGAGACATGTCTGTGGTTTCTTAAAGATAATATGCTTAGGAGAAAAACAATTAGGCTGATTTAGAGGTCCATTCTGAATATGCCAAATAGTCATGACCAAGTGAAGCCAGGGCCCAAGTCCTACTGGCCTGAAAAAGAGAGTCAATGTGAGTGGGGCTCAAACTGAAGGTCCAAAGAAATAGTGAGTGTCAGGGTAGGTAGCCTCGTGTCAAATCAATTGCTTTTTGCCATCATTTTTCCACTTTACTTCACCTCCCATCTATTCTCATGTGGATCAAATCACACAACCACGGGAAGCATCAACTCCAAGTGATTCCTGCTATTGCCAAACTCAATGAAGAAACCATTGGGGCCAGTAACAAAATGCTGGGAACCCACGACTCCTCAGTTAACAGGGCTGCTGCTCAGAAGCCTGGGAGCTCGGGAGAACCTTGCAAGACCACCATAAAGAGTCTACAAAAGGTCAATTATGATGATGGGCTTGACAGGAGAGGACAAATTTGTGTTGTCTATCAAGCAAGGAATATATCAAACCAAACTGGGAAGCCAATCAGTACATATGAAGTTCCAACTACTTGCTATAGATGAGGTCCCTGGGGTTATAACTGTGCATCCATGGCAGCCACCCATGTTTGTGCTGGTAAGAGCTGGGACTCTAGACCGGCCATGCTAGGTCTCCCAGGCTTGCTTCCTTCCCCTGTTCAAGGCAGCCGCGTTCCCATCTCGGGTTCTGTGAGATGTGCCTGTAATCCTTGAAATAAATTTCTTGCCTACCTCTTCTAATTTAGTGTCTGTTTGCTTTAACTACTTCAAGTTAGCTTTGTTAGAGAAAAATCCTATTCAAAGTCATTGGGGGCAGATTTAGTTCTAGAATCTGGGATTTTTTCAGAAATAAGAATGTTAATGTGGAACATATACTGCTTATTACATAATACCCCCCAGCAGCACCAGTGACAGCATCTTGGAATCAAATACATTAATATCTTTGCAGCAGAACGTGAGAATGGTCACACTAAGTTAAATAAATGAAGAATATAAACAGTCTCGTGTCAGAGGAAACATTGTGGTTTCCAGACCATTTCTGGAACCAGAATGGCTGATGATGGATTGAGACTCGTATTTATAACCTGAAGCCTATTACGGTGGGCTTTCCCATACTGGCCATGGTCAGGATGGGGTGGAAGGCCATCAGAAAGCCTGCGGGTCATTCCATCAGCCCTCTCCTCACTTCATTTCTTTTTTCCTAACACCCCTGTTCCCAAAATATTTCCAAACTTAATGTATTGCAAGCATACATTTTACCATCTGTTCATCATTCAAACCATAGTTCAGAATGTGGGACTAGAGAAGGTTTTGACAAGTAAGGGAAACTGACTGGAAACTGACCCGTCCATTAGACAACACAAGCTGATTCATTCAGCAGAAAAGGGAGGATGATGGGCTCCTCCATGGGGGAAAAAAACGTCTACCTCAAAGACTGTTTTAAGCCTTTAAATATAAGGTCTTATTTCACTCTCTTAGCACATTTTAGAGGTAGGTGCTATTATCCCCATTTTATCTGAAGACATGAAGGCTTTGTAAGGTTAAGAAACTCGAAGTAATTGGCAGGATTGGAATTCTAAAGTAGACTGCATTTATACCAGCAGCCACATTTAATCTGTTTAAGTTGGTATCAATAAAGTCATCTACATTGAGTGGTACTCAAACTCAATTGTCTCAGTTACAAGCATCCTTAGGGAGGGAAAAGGGGTCATATTTTTGTTGTTGTTGTCATTTTTGTTTTTCTTGGCATGGACAGGGCAGGAAGGCATGTGTGTTGAGAGGTGGGAGAAGTCTTGGGGAGAAATGCAGTTTTTAAAGTCCTTATCAGTGCACAGAGGTCCACACAGGTGACCAGACTGCTGTGAAGCAAGTCTCACGTTTGGGCACACAATACCACTCCTGCAGGGACTTGTGAGGCTGACTTGAGAATGTCAGCATCATGCCTGTCACGAGCTCTAGTTCATGTCTAGGCAGCAGCTGCTGCTTCTTCAAAAGAAGTCCCAGCTCAGCTGAATTCTAATCTCAAAATAAGGGAGTTTCCCTCCTCTCAACTCAGAATTCAAGGGAAAAATGAAATGCTCCAGGTTCCCCCAGACTCATTTTCCCAGCTTGCTCTAGTTCCTCTTTCTGCAGCCTCCTACTACTGCCTGTGCAGGGAGGCCTGCCTTCAGGCAGAATCAACTCCCCTCCCCCATTAGTGCTTTGGAAGCAAACTCAGAGTTCTTCCTTACAAGCAGATAGGTGGAAGGGAATGGAACGGGCAAAGACACCTGATATTTTTCTTGCAGATCCGCATGCTTGTATAGGCAAGATGGAATTTGCAAACCCACACAGGATTATCCTAGGTGCCAACTTCAGCAGAAGACATCCAAGTTTGCCACTGGCAAAGGCTGAGTGAGTACTGCATGCTCCCCTGAGCAGATTCTGACATTCCAGGGCAGGGAGGGCAGGGAGCCGCCAAGGCTTGACCTCACACCCATTGGCAGTGGAGATCAGGGCCCCCTTATGCGGCCCTAAGACATTGCTGCTCCCAGTTTTCCCCAGCCTAGACCCAGAGCTCAGCCTCCTTGGTACCATGCACAGAATTCATGTTTACAAAAGGAGATATTTCAATAACTGGCATGGCACCAATGTGCAAGCATCCCCCAAAAAGCATGTGGTTGTCTTTTAGAGAAAAGGAAATGCCAGTAAGAGTGAACCACTTCATCTGCCACACAACTCCCACGAGGTCAACACCTAACATTCCTTCAAGACTGACCAGTTTGAAGAGAAATGTCTGCGCGGACCGGCACGATTTTTTCGTAGCCGGCTGTCTGCCCCAGTTCCTCTAATGGTGCCTTCATGTCAGTTCCAGTGGCTATGTCGTTGTGATAAGTACAGCAGATATGTAAAAGCTGCTACTAACATCTCAGATTTCCTAGCTCCCTTGAAAGATGGATTTCATCCAGTTTTTGGTTCTTCTCTCCCAACCCTCATTATGAATTATTACTTCCTCATTCATAAAAGGTATGCATAGAACAATAAAGATTCTGTTCATATTTATTTTTTGTCTTGTCTTTGATCTAGTGAGAATCTGGGTTTCAATGTTGGGTAGGAAACGAATGCTGTTGGAATTTCAGTCTACCTGTCCAAACTTATTTCCCGTCATGCCCTTCAGGGAACTTACGGAGCTTGCCTGACCCATTCTTTGGTTTAGTCTTTATTCCCATCCCTCCTGGGTCAGGCTCTCCAGCAGATTGTCCAACCAAATCCACCTGGCCCAGCCATGCCTATTATGTCGGTTATTACACCTGTGGGCCTGGCTACCTAGCATGAGCTCAGTCCACCCTTTCTGGCTCCACTGAGTGATGTCTCAACCCACCTCCATCATCAGCTTGGTCTAGCCACACTTCAGGCACAATCCCTATTCTAATAATAGCCACTGAAAACTAAATGTTTGGTCTCTATCATTATTATAGGCTATCCACGCACTTGGCAGCTATTTATTTACTGTGGCGTAGGCAGTGGGAAAGGCGATGGAGTAAAGCCCTTGTGATCTAGTTGGTCAGTGCCTCTCACACTTTGACATGTATATGGGCCACCAGGGGATATTATTAAAATAAAGATTCTGTTCCATTCATCTGGTCCCAGTTAAGTCCTGAGATTCTGTATGTAAACAATTGCCTTCGTGATTGCAATGCAAATCATAGAAAAGTTGATGAGCAGGTGGAGAGGGGTCAACATGGGTGCCTCTAACTTGGTCAGCCACATTGCAGATGAGACCTAGAGAGTGATTAAAGAGTTGGCCAGAAATAGATCAACAGGTCTGTACAGGGAAATGCGGGGTGGCAGAGGCAAAAGGTAAAGTAAAGAAGTGGAATTTTTATTCACTGAAGCCCCAAAGCCTGAACAGAAGGAAATGATTCATTTACAGACAACTCATTGCCGGGCAGATGGCAACCCATCAGAGGTGATAGCTTCAGGGCATATCTAAAATGGCTGGATGGCAGGTGCCAGGGCTCCCAGCTCTGCCAAAGTTTCCTGTGCCCCAAGGTTGGCACAAGCATAGCACGCTAAAGAGGACCACGTGACCTGGGACAATGGACATCTCAGTGGCAGCTAGTGTAGATAATGAGTCAGCTAGGCTGGGTTTGGCACAGAATCGAGTCCTAGAAGCTCTTCCAAACTCTGAGGAAGGACAGAAAGCCTCCATAATGTCTGAGGCTAGGTCCCCTGCCACCTGCTGGACAGGAGACTGTTCTCAGATACAAGTTAAAAAATTAAGGAAAATAAATGTGACATTCCACTCGCACTCAAGTTTGCTTTCTTGATTCACACACACTTCAGAAGCTTAAGGAATTTGAAATAGTTTAATCCAGTGGTTCTTAACCTGGGTTCTATCGAACCCTAGGGGTTCGATGAGTCGGTCTCAGGGGTTCGGAGAAGCCTCTGCCGCGGAGGCCAGAATAAAGTAATACCGTAATTTGTTGTGAGTTCATGCACTTTGTTGGTTTTGTTCTTTGAGCAAGGTGATGTTCATGCATGGCTCATTTTGTGCACCAGTAAAAAAACATATACCTATGTCTTGAATTTGGAAAAAGAAATCATTTTATTTATCACTAAAGAAGGGTTCGGTGAATGTGCATATGAAACTGGTGGGTTCGGTACCTCAAAAAAGGTTAAGAACCACTGGTTTAATTAGTAGATGACATAAGGAGGCACTCTGGCTCGGGGGCCATACTGTGACTGCCAGGACATACAGGGCAAGGCCAAGAGTGACACTGAGTGCTTCTCACCAGCCCTAAGAACACTTGTGTCACACTTGCTTCCACTAATATGCTTTTGTTGAGTTTACGGCTCCAGAATAATGTTGTAATATGAACCACTTGGTAAACACAGTTAATTACAGCAGCCAACACACCAAGGAACCGCACAGCCCCACAATGAGACGTGTGATGTTTGGAAGTGCCCCCATCGGAGAAGGTGCATGCAGAATGAACCATAGTATTTCACAGTAGACATTCGCTGACACTTGATCTCTGAAGTCATTGGAAAAGAGAGTAAGGGGACAAGCTCTCCTAAAGGTATTCTAGTCCCACTCAGAGCAAGTTTTTTTCAGAGAATGAGAAACAGTAAAGAGAAAAATAGATCTTAAACTGTTAACATAAACAGAGAAAACACTCCTGGGAGCTAGAACACGATTCGTGTTCTTATCTGCTGTGGCAGGAGGAGGGACGGGGTTGAGCCTGGACAGCGAGGGATCTGGAAAGAGGAGTACATGGATGGACACTGTGGTGGCCACCTGGGTGGGGAGCATGCCAGTCCACAGTGGTGGAGCATTCCCAGGTCCAAGGTTAGCATCCAAGGTCATGAGTCTGAAGTTTCATAACCACGACTTTCATGGTTACCGTTCAATGAATAAGCACCATAACCAAGTAAAAGTACAAATGTCATCCCTCAAGATTACTGTGAAACCAGGTATGGGGAGGAGAAAGGTATGTTGAGGATCAGACCTAAAATAGTGTCTGGAGCCTCAAGATCAGTGCCAGCAGCTCAGAGTGTATGCAGCAAAGCTCTCTGGAGCCCTTTTGCTCATACAGAATTCCCTGATGGGCCCTGCGGGTATAAATTGCCTCGTGCCTGTGTGAGTCTTCTCTTTTCTTTTTTAAGTGAGAGGAAGGAAGATATAAGACAGACTCCCGCATGCACCCCCACCAGGACCCACCAGCAACCCTAGTCAGGGGTCATTGCTGGAACCAATTGAGCCACTGGCTGTTGGAGAGGAAAAGGGAGCAGAAAGGGAGAAGGAGGGGAAGGGAAGCAGAGAGTCTTCTCATGTGTGTGGTGACTGGAGATTGAACCCGGGACATCCATACACTGGGCTGAGGCTCTATATGCTGAGCCAACAGCCAGGACCCCCAGTGTGGTTCTTTAAACCACATGCTTCGTTAACCTTTCTGGATTTAAGGAGGCATAGCTTCTCCCTGACCAGTTACTTTCACCATTCACAACTTTAGTCAGGCATTTCTCAGGGTAGATGGGGAGCTTGGAGGAATTGCAGAGACCACAAGGGGCAGGCACCTGAGCCCCTAGCCTCTTCCTTCCGATCTTAAGCAGCCTCTCTTGGTCTGTGACTTCTTCCTGACCCCCAATAACAACAAGGAAAGCAGGTCCCAAGGGAAATTATAAGTGGCACATGCTTGGGGAACAATGGTTTTCAAACTGTGTTCTTTGAATCTTTAGGGTTTCACTGTGAGCGAGGTGGGACTCGGAGGCTTCTGCCGCCACTGCAACCGATGCAGATCCAATTTTATGCATTTTATATGAGGGTCTGTGTCTTTGTTTTCAAAATATTAACAGGTTTAAAAACAGTAAAATGACGTGTCCGTGTTAATAACATTATACATATACAGTGTGTCCGTAAAGTCATGGTGCACTTTTGACCAGTCACACGGTCAAAAGTGCACCATGACTTTACGGACACGCTGTATTTTTATAGTTGAAACAACTGAAATGCTGAAGCCAAGATAAAAGCAGAGTGTCCAGGTGGAATTCAAAGGAGATGGAAAGTTCCTAAGAGGTCATCATGAAACAGAAAAGTTCATCAGGCCAATTATTTTGCCTATTAGGTGAGGGTTTTTGTGGTAGTCGGTTGGTAAGTATTTTCTGTAAAAGTAGGCACAGCAACTCCTGGTTCTTACCATAGTGTTAACCTTCTGAACCCAGCCTTTCAGAACATTAACCACATGGGTTCTGCTCCACAGTTTGTTAATTTGCAATCCTGCTTACCAGAAAATAAATTTCCCAGTCAAGGATCACATTTCACCTGAGACTCTTAAGCCCCAAGAATTTGGCCCCTGCTAATTTAGGTATTCCTTAAACAGGTTCCTCCACTTATAAATGAGTGGGGTTTTGTGCTTGGCTAACAAAACTGATTTCTGTAATTAGTGGGAAATTCAACATTTTTTTTTTTTTAAGGAGAGATATTTTCATTTTCAAAATGATTCTTCCACCATGGACAGGACATTCTCTATATTCCCCAAGGAGGCAATGCTAGGTCAACAAACAATTAAAAAGTAAACAAATCCCATGAATCACATCCAAAGAACCAAAAGTTAAACAAACAACATTTTCCTCACATAACTAGAGATGTGTGGTTTTATTTTAGTTGTTAAATCTAATTCCTGAGCTCCTTGAGATTTAAGCTATTTAATAACCACATTTGAAAGGATATCTAAGGAAGAAAATGGGGACAGGGAAGAAGACAGATCAATCTTTTAGGCTGTTCTTTTCTCCATCTTCACAGAATTCAGAGGGAGTCTAACCCCATACAGAAGAGAGCCTCACGTACTTTCTAGAAAGACAAGACTTCCCTTGGGAAGGAGAGCTTGACCTCAAGTGGCAACAGAAGCTGACCACCTGAGGAGAACATGAGGACTACTGCTGTAAATCTTCCAGACCAAAGTCAACCCCAGATAACTGACAGCAGCACAACTCCTGCATCTCCCCTCCCCACCCTCATCTTCTCTCACGTCCCTTTCTGCTCTGCTTTTAAAGTTGTGGGGTCCCATGACTGGGCAGGTGTAAAGCTGGGAATGTAGTGATGTTGAAATGGAAATCTCCTGGGGCAGCCCCAGAGGAAGAAGAGAAATAATATTCTTTTCCAAATGACACCAAGCAACCTTAAGTAAATTTATTTGTTCACAAAAGGTCAGTAGAGTCGTGCTTTTCCCATTGAAAACTGTACACAACAGATCAACATGAGTGATAAACATAGCTCCATGTACCAGGAGACCCAGAACACACCAAAAATCCTCCCAAACTCTCTAGGGAAGCAGGCTGATGTGTCACATGCAGAACTGATGAGCTGAATTTTCGTGCATCATGGTACAAGGTGTTTAGAGCTGAGCTAAATAAACATTTTAGGGGTGGAATAAATGCACACCAGCCGGGAGAAAAGGTAACACTAGAAACAGCCCAACCACCATTAGGCACTGCGTTGTACAACAGCAAAAGACAACGGGCCATCAGCTGACATTTTCGGAAAAATAATGCAGGGACTTGAACAACTGAGAGAGAAAAGAATTAGAGCGAGGAAGCAACCTGTTGCTAAAATGGCCACAGATAAGAGCAGTGGTTCCGAAGTTCCACTTATTTGATCACCTGGCCAGGTAGGACTCTCTTCTTTTGCAATTCTATAAGATTTCTTTCTGTGAACTGAATCTCCTCTCTTACATAATAACTCCATTACACAATTACTGCCATGTCATATATTAGAATAATCTGTTTACTGAAAAAGCTCTTTTTAGTTTTGTTACCTTGGTAAAGCTCTTATTTTTACTGGACTTTTCCCGCTGTGAGATGGTTAGCTTAAGGACAGGGAGCACTTTTTGCTGTTCTTTCTGTGCCCTATGATGCCTTCCCCCATGCTCAGCACATGGTTGTCATGCAATGTTTCTTCTGAACTGAACTGAATCCAACCAGGGTCACATACCCCTGACCCCGGCACACCCTCTGAGCAGGTAGCGTAGTCCCTTGATATCCACAGAGCACTGGTTCCAGGTCTCCACTCAGATACTAAAATACGATGATGCTCAAATTCCTTATAGAAAATGGCAGAGTATTTGCATATAACCTATGTACATCTGACCATATACTTTGAATAATCTCTAGATTACTTATAATACCTAATACAATGTAAATGCTATAGAAATAGTTGTGGTACTGTATTGTATAGGGAATCATGCCAAGAAAAAAAAAATAGTTCCTACATATTCAGTACAGAAACAACCATCATAGGCCTAACTACATAGCAGATGTCAGCAACAATGTAACATTTTTCCTTAATATTTTCCATTTGTGGTTGGTTGAATTGGAACCCATGGATCCAGAGGGCCAACTATACCATCAATGACAATCTCTTTCATGAACAGAATGTTAGCAATTGAGAGGACCCTTAATTCTTCTAATTCCATCCCTTCTCATCCAAAACAGTATTGGAAATACAGATTTCCCCACTTTTAAATAGGGGTGGGGTTCGATTCTAAACTATGCATTAACCAGTGTCCCTGGAGGACATCCTTCCTCTGCTCTCCCCATTCCGCCTCTCATGCAGGAAGGGGCGGGGGTACCGAGGTGAGCCCTCAGGATGCAGTGAAGTAGGATAAGGAGAGAGAAAGCTATTCTTACCTTCGTGAAAAACACAAAAATGTTTCCCAACTACCCTGAATTCTTGGATCACCTGTGAGACAGAGACCGAAGCCAGAGAACTGATTCAGAAATGTCCTTTCCTCTTCTCTTAGACTTGACTAAAAATCAGCATCTCCCTTTCAGAAATTTTTTTTTCTAAACCATTTTGCTGATTTTCGACCAAGCATCTCCCAAATTTTAAGTCAGAAATTGTTCTGGTGCCTATTTCCCCTCTTTCCTGGCTCCAGAAACATTTCCCACCTTGTCTGTCCCATGTTATAGCTGTTACATTCAGCCACCTCAGGCATTAAAAGGATTCTAAACTGAGAGCCATGAGTTAAGCCACACAGAGGTGAAGTTGCTGTCAGGGGTTCAGTAAAAATGGGGGTGCAAACCTCACTTACCATCACAAAAGTCAGAGATGCAAAAAGTCTCTGAGGTAAACTAATCCTATGACTTCTTTTTTAAAAAGAGAAGTATTTCTCTCACTTCTTGCCAAGGACACCAAAGATGAGCCTGCAATGCCCCACCTCCACCCTTCCAGTTAATCAAGTCTAAATAAATTCCTGGAAACAGAACAACAAAGAGAGGTTGTCCTGTGCACAGTCACAGCCTTTAGAACTCCCCTGATTTACAGACGAGAAAGGCTTTTCACGCATGGGACTCCTAATTTATGGTTTTAGAGTCGCAGGCTATAGCAGTAAACCAGCCAAGCTACTGAATCACTGCCAAGGGGAACCTCTAACAGAATCTACAGAGGTCAAGCAACCTTTCCCTGCCAGTCAGGGTTCTTAGCTTACCCAAGGCGTTTCTCGTGGAACTAAAGAGAAAAAAAAGCACTTGAGTGAGCTTCAGCTAACACGGGCAAGCTGGCGGAAGAGAACAAGAGCAGGAGAGTTCCCACACCTCATGAGGGAATGGAAATGGACCTGAAACGTCAAGATCCACAGTGCTTGTTCATGCTCTCCGATGATGCATAGCATCTTCTTATTGTCTTGGCCCACATTCTGCAGACTGACCTCTCTGCTTTGGAACTAGGAATCAGAGGGGGTGGGTCGACTCTGACAGGCACTGATGGGGATAGAACAGGAAATCTTTGGAAGGACGGTGATACCTTTAAGCGTTTTTGCCTCCTGTGGATTCCTTCTTGTGCCTTTCGCTATGTGCTTGTCTTTTCTGCGCTCATCTTACTTAATTAACCTTTCAACACTACTCTTCATAGCACTCTCCCCCCTCTGCTCCTGGGACACCTGGTTCTCCTCAGAACTGACATCTCCTCAAACTCCAGCATAACCCCTTCGCTGCCCCTCCATTAAATTTGGGGTCCCTCAGGGCTCTGGGCTAGACCTTTTCTATTTAAACCCCCTCTTTAAGTGACCTCAGCCACACCTATGGCTTCAATGCCCTTCATATGATCCTCCAATTTTCGGAGACCCAGATCTCTATATCCACTGACCAGGCCCACAATCCTACTTGGAAGTTTTAAAGGCACCTCAAAATTAACTCATTCAAACTTCCAGCCCCCACCCCACCCCTGAAATCTTCCTCCGAGATTCTCAGCCTCCGTAAATGCTCTCAGTTGCTCAAGCTGGAAACCTAGAAGTTATTCTTTACTTGTTCTGTTCCCTGCTCTATCCTCACATATCTCATCACCAGTTCTCCCTCTCTAAGCCATCTAATTCTCTCCACACTTGAGTTGAAGCTCTCTCCACCTCCTACCTGGACCACAGCCATGGGCTCCTAGCTGCTCTAGGCATCTATCCTTGCCCCTCCCCAATTTGTGTTTGGAGCAATCCTTTAAACAGTCATGCCTTACTGTGCCACTCATCTGTTTTCAGAGGCTTCCTATAACATAGAAGAAGGTCCAGAGATCTCAGGAGATCCATGGCATGGTCCTCCGGGCCCTGCTACTTCTGTGAACACGTGTGCTTCAGAGAAGCCACACTTCTCACCTCAGGGCCCTTGCACAGGTTGCTCTTTCTTCTGCCCAGACCACCTCCCACCTTACCCTTTCCTCCTTGCTGAATTCCACTTGCTCTTCTGATCTCATTTTCAAGATCACTCTTACACCCCCACCCCCACCCCTGCCGGTTAGAGATGTTGTGTGTTTGGGAGTATTTATGCACGTGTCTGTATTTTGTATATTTGGTACACTACACTTTCCTGTGCCAAATGATTTACACTTGCAATCATTTATTTCACTTGTTCACTTGCCAACGTTGCACAGAGCACCTGCTTATGCCAGGTCTTATCCTAGGCACTGGTCTGCAGCACAGAATGAGAGTGAGTCCTGCATTCAGCAAGCCTCAATCCTTTGTAATGTCTCACTCACTACTGTATTTGATTTCAAGTTTGTGAGGAGGTCACACGGTTTTGTTTACCACTGTATGCAGTGTTATACTGCACATTGCCTGGCACATATGAAATACTCAGAATACATTTACTGGCTGTTTGGCCTCCTGAAGTTAGTATTGTGCTGGGCACACGGTTGGTGAGTAGGTATGTATTATATTAGGCAACTTCTCTCAGGCAATCATGTCCATAGAAAAAGGTATCATTTCAGATTTATGATGATACTTTTATTATTTGATTTTTAGTTAGGAAATATTTGTTCTCTTATTCCTATTAACAAATAGAAATGAATAAAGGAACAAGACAAATAAATTCAGAATGAAAATAATATTCAGGAAATTGGACAGGATGATCTCAGATAAATCAAAGGGATCTATGTCACATTGTAACAAATGATTAGCAAAGTCCTATCCAGGGAGGGAAAACAGGAGCTGAGACCTGGGTAGCAAGGAGCTGGCTATGAAATAATTCAGGCTGGAGGGTTCCAGACATCAGGAACAGGAGGAAGTACAAAGGCTTGACAGTGGGGGTAGAGGAAGAATTAGCAGGGGTGTGAGTGTGGGGGGGATGGTTGAGAAGTGTAAAGAAGGCTAGGATGGCTAGAGTCCAGTGAGCAGGGGAAATGATGTCCCCAGAGATCAGAGAAGTGGCCAAGGTTCTGCTCATAAAGGGGGCAACAGGCCAAGAGAAGAATTTAGGACATTTTTCTGATTGTAGTAAGAAGATCTTGGGTTTTTTAAGCAGGGAATGAACCGATCTGATTTATAATTTTTAAGAAAATGACTATCTGCTCTGTGAAGAATGAGCTAAAGATTTGTGCTCTCCTGGCACAAAGAGCCTCTTAAAATATTAACTACTACTCCAAAAAAATAATAAAATTGTTTTGATATGAAAAATCTGACTTCATTTGGGGGCTATTATATAATTATAAAGGTATTTGATGACTTTAGTACTTTTTAATGAGTGTTGAGTCCTCACTGTCAGCAGGGAGACAAATATCCCACGTTACTATGTATTTCTCAGTTAAGGGGACATGGTTCTGTTATCAAATTTTGTTTATTTATTTATATGAGATCTACTTATTTACTGATCATTGATGAATATGATCCACTTGATGGACATTAAAAAAAATACGCAGAGTAATTTTTTGATAAACATCTTCCTTCAACCACTACAAAGCATTTAATGTTGTCACCTGAGCCCTTCATTTTGAGATCACTGTGCTTAAGACAAATCTTAACATTTGTCAAACTCACCATTTCTGAGCAGTGACCTATGCAATAGAAGCAACTTTACTTTATAAGACAGGCACATCTGTCCGTCTTATATCTGAAATTGCTGATCTCCAAAGAAAAAAGAAGATTTAATTTTTTATTGCGTCCTTTTAAAAAATGTATTGCAATATTTTTAGTCTGGAGCCTTCTTCTGAAAGCCTGGGATAACAGCTTTGCTGAATCCTACTAAAAACAAAACACATGTAGAAGCTATGGACGAGCAGATGCTACGTTGTTGTTTCTTAAATTGAGGAGCTACCCTGATGGACTGGATGCACAGAGGCCTCCCCATAAGGTACTGCTGGAACAGGCATTTTTTCTTTTCTTATTCAGTTGCTACATCATTAAGACATTGCGATGCAAGCCACTCACAGTTTACTTTTTAGAAGCCACGACTGGACAGCCAAGAGTACTGAGAATTCTTTTAAGGATGGGGCTGCACCACATTTAGTCACTCAGCCTTTTACTGCTGCTTCAGCTTGGGCAAAGGACCAGAGCGTTAACCTTAGAGAAAGCCTGAGCAGTCAGTTCAGGGCACTAGCAGCTGGAGGGAACTTGAGTCAGAGCTCCGTTCCTCTTGGCACCTGGGAACCCACACCTGCTCCCTGCTGACAGCACTATGCCAGCCTGAGGGTGTGGCTGGCTTCAGAACTTCTGCTGCTGGGATGGTGGTAGGTGCCTTCATCAGTGACACGAGGTTACGGACTTCTAATAGATCGATGAGGGTGAGGCAAACATACTCATGGGAGACAACTGAGGGAGCCCTGAAAGATGGCAGCATGTGGGGCAGGAGTATGGGAACTGACAGAAAACCTGGGGTCTGGCCAGTGGTCAGCATGGAAGGGACTTCCCATCAAATAGTGGGGCCCTGTCATTGGTCTGGACACCAGAAGTGTGACTTCAATATGGTACAATGGGAAGATAAGATGCGATGTCAGTCTTGAGTGACTGGGGTGCCAAATAGGGTCTCCAACAAGAATTCACTTCCTGGTCTTAAAACTTGAGGTACGAGGTTGCCCCAATACTTACTAATACTAAGAGAGTCCATCTCACTGCTGAAAACTACGCAGAAGTTCAGAGCGTCTGGTGGGTCTGAAATCACGGACAGGGTTTCAGAGTCTTCTCTGGGTTGTGGAAGAGCCCACAGGGGCAGGCCCAAGAACCAAGCAAACCAGTCTTTGTATCCCAGTGCCTAATACAGTGTTTGGAATAGGTGCTTTATAAATAGTTCTTCAATGAATAAACCCGAATTAATAACTTTTAGTTCTGAAACCTAGCTTCCCTAAGAAACCTATCCTTATGGATCTATTTATTGGGTTATTTAAAAAGTTCACTTTGACGAGGTCCTGGAAAAGGCTACACTATTTTATTTGAAAACCTGGAGCTCCATTTGTGCTTGTTTTCCTCATGAGCTGACAGCGTGCCCCATGGACTTTCCTCAAAGCACAGCTGCTGAGTAGCACTGTGGGAGGCCAGGGGGCTGCAGGAGGTGAAATGCACACCTGTGGCACCTGAAATAACATAGAGTCCCATCAGCCCTGTGGCGAGTCATCACAGACTGATAAAGGACAGCCATATCCCATGGCCATTATAATAGTCAACATGTTGTAAGGCTAAAGAATTTCATGGGCCCAAAAGTGTCAGTTGTCTGAGGGGTGACTGAGAAACCACAGCTGAAAGGTCTACCTCTGCAGGAAGTCTAGAAACCTGCCTCTGACCCTGCCTGTCCAGAGGCTTAGGCCCTCTGGCATCTTATTGGTATGTGCAGCTTTTCATACGAAAGCAAACATAGCAGCTATGTTGCAGAAATACAGCCTCAGTGATATTTAGTAATCATGTTAGTTGATATTTACTGAACATTTATACCCAGTGTGTGAAGCCCAGTAAAACCTCACGGCAACCTTATGACCCATGTCTCCTGGTATTACAGGAGAAGAAACAGGATTGACAGACCAAGGAGTAAAAAGGGAAGGTGACAGTTGGGTTTGAAATACCAACTGCCATGCCCATGATCTAAAGTTGACTGACGGACATGTCCATCACGATGTACCTTGTCATGGAACTCAGTAAATACTGAATCCAAATATCTATGCTGATATAAAGAGCAGGGTCACAGATAATCCAAAAGGGTGACTACTTTTTAAATTATTCATTCAATTTATTTTTAAATAATAGCTGCCTCACTATATGACTTAGGCCTTGGATATGGCATCTTACAAGAATATGTATCAATTGATGATGGAAAGAAACTCATAATCTTTCTAACCCAGATAGAAAGCTATCCTAAACTTGGATACAGTTGCATATTATTTGCAAGTTGAATAACTCTCTATTATATGGCATAAAAATTATATAATAGCAAGTGCATTCAAATTTAAAAATACTTCCTTTATGAACATCAAGTACTATCAGTAAATTATCTAGTCTGAATTAGCTTGTTAGATTAGTGTGAACATTGTGCTAAAAAAAAAATCAGAGATTAATTAGTATCTTTTTTTTTGGAAATCCTACAAAAATCTGTGATAGAGAAATTTCATGACTATAAACACTGAGGTAAGAAGCCATCAGTATTGCTATAAAAATACCACAAAGAGTGTGTCCAACTGATCAATGGAACCTTCAGAGCAGTGTTGTCTAACTGGTTTCTACTACTACGGTGTCACTAATGTCACCATTTGTCTTAGGGACACTCTGAAACCCTCAGTGCAATCTAAATTTGTATTCACTTAACAAAAATTGTCCAGTGCCAACCAGGTGCATAAGAATGTCCTCTCCATTGCTTTATTGACAACAGTGCTTCCCAAAGGACTGAAAGGATCCCTAGAGGTCCTTTCAGGGGTACACAAAGTCCTTTCCTTTCCAACTATATATCTGCATGAACCCAGATGTGAACTTAAAACACAGATCACAATAGATTGAAATATGAAAGCAAATAAGAGAGTCCAGGGGTTTTCTGTTGAACTAGATATTAAAAAGATTTGTAGAAGCTAAAAACAATGCCACTCTTATTGCTCGGTTCTTTATGTTTGTTTTGTTTGGGGAAATAGTTACTTTATATAAAAAATTATGTTTATGTTACTTTATGAAGTGTTTATTAGTGTTTTTTCGATGAATTATTTAGTAAATATTTTTAAAATATTCCTAGTTTTAATTTCTAATATGGTAACAGTTTGATAGATAAAACTCACATTAATAAAAAAGTTTTGAGATTTTCAATAATTTTTGAGTGTGAAGAAGTTAGGAGACAAAGAGAGAGAGAGAGAGAAAGGAAGAGAGAGAGAGAGAGAGCTACTCTTCTACATGTATTTTATTTAAATCTTATAGCATCCCAGTTCCCTTTCCCAATTTTGTCTTCATAGAGCTTATCATTACCTAAAATAACACATTTTTATTTATCTGTTTTCTTCACACTCCAGTCATTTGTCTCTCTGCTCTCAGACCCATTCTCTACCCTTCCTCTGCAACATACATTTCTCAGGTTCCTTTGCAAAAGACAATGGGAAGCAGTGGCAGGAGCCTAAGGAGGAAGGCTAACCCAGGAGTGACTCTGCCCCTCTCTCTTTTGGACTCCAACTATAACATCTTTTCCCTGGTTCCAGTGCCTGCTGATGTGCCTTCCCTCTGTGCTCCCAGCTCCTGCTAAGCAGCCTGGCTTCCAGGCTTTCGTAATCCCTTCTCCTTCGCATGTCTATCCTAGGGTGCAGTGGTTTGCAGCTCTGGTGATTGCCATCTGATTGCTTCACAGTCCCAGTTTTACTTTTCAGCTATTCCCACGCTTTGGGGGAAGAAACTTATTTCAGCTTCTTCATTTGAAAATAGAGATAATAATAATGACCAATCAGAGCTGCTGTCAGGATTAGGAAAAATATATACAGTATATATAACAAACCTAGCACACCGCTTGGCCCAGAATAGATAAAAAAAAAATATTAGTGAATATTACTATAGTGTATTTTAAGTGTTGTAATTACTGCTTTCCTTACATAAAAAGTAAATTCATTGTTTTCAGCAGGTGTTATAGTTTTAATTATTAACTGAGATTCTAATGGACATGGAAATTATTTTCTCCAAGATAAATTATGACACAGTCAATAATTTTTCCCAATTTTTACTTCAGTTGGAAAAGAAATGTAAAGAGAATACTTTAGGGGAAATTATTTTATGTGATCGAGCATTACAAAGTGCAATAAATCAGAAGTCTTCCTTGTTCACACCAGTGTGAAAAGGAAATAAAGCTCAAATATATTCAGCACTTAATTCTCTACTAGGAACTCACTAAGTGATTTATATGCATTGACAATTAATTCTCATAATCTTACAAAGTGGATATTATTATTATTGTCCCCTCTTTCCAGATGAGGAGACAGGCTCAGAGAAGGTCAGGGCTTGCCAAGATCACACAGTCCACAGAGAGAGGAACAGAGTTGAACCTGGACTACAGAGGAACCATTATCTATAACCCATTTTTGGAAAACAGAAACAAAGCAATCCAATAGTTATTGCTTACAGATTGTTTCCCAGGGCCCTGGTCGGCAAACTGCAGCTCACAAGCCACATGTGGCTCTTTGGCCCCTTGAGTGTGGCTCTTTCACAAAATACCATGTGTGGGAACTACCTCGATAAGGAATGTACCTACCTATACAGTTTAAGTTTAAAAACTTTGGCTCAAAAGAAATTTCAATTGTTGTACTGTTGATATTTGGCTCTGTTGACTAATGAGTTTGCCGACCACTGTCTCAGGGGACTTGGGACCTATAACATACTGGCTCCTATTTCCCTTCGATAGGGTAAAAAGACAGATGCCCTCCAGGGCATGCTCTTCTTTCCCACTTTTGGATGGCTAAATATAAGCCATGTATCTGGAGGCCGTAACAGGTAAATTCCCCAATATTCAACAACTTCCTCGCCTCTGCTCCTGCTGGCCACGGTGGATTCCCAGGCTGGGTCAGGCAATCAAGGTGAGGTTGAAGGTAGCCATCCACAAACACTGCTGGTGGCCCCCAGCACCGAAGTCCCCCTGTACTGCCACAGCCAGCAGCAGGCTCCCTCACCCCAGCTGTGCTGGGGGCCAGGCAGGGCCTGTGGTTGCTGGCAGGCTCCTAGACGGTGTGGCACGAGGTGGGCAACAGCACAAATACCTGACTATTGGCTGGAGTTTCTTCCTTATATCATGACTGCTCTCCAGTCCTGGGATCCTGGGCTGGATGCAGAAACCCCAAAAACCTATTGCTTCCCTTGAAGAAAAAAATTTCCTTTTCCTGAGAGGAACTTAAAAACTTCAGTTTGTACTCCACCAAGACAAATATTTTAACTTTCGAAGGCATGCACTAAAGATCGATTAGACTCGTCACGAGAGAGGTGTTCACATATGAAGGGTCTCATTGCCAATCTTTCTTTAAATATAGAACTCTCTCTAAGACATAAAAATATTAGCCAAGTGACAAAACAGTCAACTGCCCTATATTTTTCAGGAACACATCTGCTCAGCAATGTGAACTGTGTGGCCACAAAGAGTTATCTCATCCCAGGAATGTTGACCTTTTTTTCCACTGGTTTTCCATAAGAATATAGCAGAGATGAAGGGAAGATGGATTACCAACCTCACAGCCAAATGTGTCATGCAATGATGGATGCTCATCTCTGGTTCTTTCCTTTCTCACCTCTGTCCACCTGTAGTCTGTTTCATCACACTGACGCTGTGTGATACTGAAGGAACTAACGCTGAAAGCGTACCCAACTTACGCTAAGTGGTTTCCATGTAGCATGTCATTTTATATTGTCAACACTCCTGTGAAATGCATGCTTTTGTATGCATTTGACAGACAAAGAACTGGTTTAGAAAGACTGGAAAATTGCTAGAGAAAGCTGGTAACGGGTATTTACACTCAGTTCTTAGACAAATCCTTCCGTTCCTTTTACCACTCCTCCTTCCCAAACTGGCTCATCTTCCCAGAGCATCCATTTTACTAGAAGACTTAAGGGGAAAACTAATTGTATCATTTAGAATATGAATTTTTAGAGATAAAACACCAGAAATGTCGCGTATGCAGAGGCCTTACAGAAGACCCATGTCCCGGACCTATTAAGGCATTTTAAAGGAGAAGTTTGTGTGCGAATCACTCTCCACACATGGAGGGCTAGGGCAGGCTAATCACTTGGCCTCCACCAAAATGTCATCGTTTAAGTATCTAGACACTCTATCTAGAGGGGAGGCAGAGAAAGAGAGGGCTCCCAGTGTTAGGGCCCTGCTGAAACACCCTCCTCAGAAAACAAAAGCCCATGGTCCTTTCAGAACTCAGTCTGGTCTGACCAGGTGGGAGTGCAGTGGATATAGTGTTGGCCTGGGATACTGAGGATCCAAGCTCAAAACCCAGAGGTCACTGGTTTGAGCATGGGCTCATCTGGCTTGAGCACAGGCTCACCATCTTGAGCTTAGGGTCACTGGCTTGAGCCCAAAGTTGCTGGGTTGAGCAAGGGGTCACTGGCTCGGTTAGGGTCCCATTGTCAAGGCACATGTGAGAAAGCAATAAATGAACAACTAAGGCCACAATGAATAA
Source organism: Rhynchonycteris naso (assembly GCA_037038555.1). Classification (NCBI taxonomy): domain Eukaryota; kingdom Metazoa; phylum Chordata; class Mammalia; order Chiroptera; family Emballonuridae; genus Rhynchonycteris; species Rhynchonycteris naso. The sequence goes on from CM072996.1 coordinate 84,437,541, forward strand.
TTGATGCTTCTCATCTCTCTCCCTTCCTATTTTGTCCCTGTTCATCTCTCTCTTCCTCTCGCTCAAAGAAAAAAAAAAAAGAACTCAGGACCTCAGAGATAATTCCAGTGTGCTTGGGGATCTCATCCCTACTTCAAGTGGCTTGTGCAGTGTTCCTTCCAGCTCCGTATTCTGGTCTGGGCAAGAGTTCTGGTTCAGTCCTTTTCCTTCACCCTGTTGCACTTCCAGATTGCTAGGTACATTTGCAGATGCCTCGCAGTTTGGTGCTGAGCAGGCCTGCCGCTCCACGCAGCACTGACCGCACGGTACAGCCTCCCTGGGCTAAGGACGGCCCCGCCTCTATAACTACCAACTGTATAAAAGCAGCAGACGCCCACACCCCCACCCGACTACAGCCTTTGTTTTTTATCTCTGTTTGCCACTGAATATCACATATCCCATTTCCCTTCCCAGCTGATGCTGAGATGCAACAACTTGTCACCGGAGATATGGCCCATTAAAATTACATCGCACAAGTAATGGAGAACTCAGTGCAGGTTGGGACAGCAGGTAATTAGCCTTACCTCACAGGGCAGCCTCTAGGTCCTCAAGGTGCCCTTTCTCCACCCCCCTTCCTCTCTGCTTCTTAGCTCACAATTCCCTCACCATTTCTCAGAGGTCTCTCTTGGGATTTGTGGAGTGGGGTGGTTATTTAATACTGTTCTCATTAAGTCAGCCACCAACTCATTGCAGTATTGGGTGAACAAGGTGAGGGCAGGCAATGGCGACCATCACAGCACACCATCAATCTTCTAGCACCTAGTGGGGGTGGAGAAGAGCAGGCTCAGCCGTCTCTGTGTGTTTTCTACGAATAGACAACTGAACACACTTGAATAGCACCAGAATCCGGAGGGGGCAAGCTATAAAAAGAGCAGAACCTTGGAGTTGCTATCCATAAGAACCCAATACAGTTTGCCTCAGATGCAGGGCCTGTTTTCCAGGCCCTTGCTGGGTTTGTCTGAGGGCATTGCTTACAGAAGATTAATGTTGGAGGGGTAAATCAAGGGTAAGAGTGCTATTAATTTTGGGGCAAAACCAGCACAGTCTGAGATGCTGGAGTGGAGAGCACAAGCTGGGGGGATGGGGGGCCTCGGGTCAGATCCTAGCTCTGCCTATTACCCTGGGCAGATACTCACGCTTTTCCACCTGTGAAAAAGAAACCACGTTACCCACCTTTACGACGTTGTTTTACCAATTAGGATGACAGCGTGTAGCTAAAGCATTTAGTACACATTCAGAAAATGGAAGCTCTATTATTATGGTCTCCTCACTAGTAAATTCTTAAGGAGTCAGCCGATCAGATCCCAAAGGCAAACCACGTTTCCAGAGTCTTGGAAAAACGCAGTTCAGAGGGCTGTATCAGGGGCTCCATTCCTGGCACCAAACAAACGTTTCCCATCCCCTTGAGAGATAAAATCCGGGTAACCTTGCCCAACACTGATTTTAATGAGTGGCTTGTCCTAGAGGTGACTGGTAGGTTATCTCCCCACTTCTATAGCTAAACTGCTGGTTAGACACTGGATATGGGCAGGTTAGGTTTAATATTGTCTTCTGAAAACCAAACAAGTAGACTCACCTTGGCTTTCTCTCTAAAGAGTTAGGTACTTTTCCCAGGAGTTGGTCTAGCTCCTAAGGTAACATTAAGATTTCCCCAAGTCTTTGAGTGATGAAAGCCAGAAGTACTTGGTATAAGCCCCATCGCAGAATGATCAAGCAATAAAGATGGAGAATGTTAAAACATCTTGTTCAGTCTGTCACAACACATTTTGTTTTTCCAGCTTTATGGTTCAGAAATTGTGCAATGGGCTGCATGCATTCTGGTTAATAGTTATGGGGAAATAAATGTATGCAGAGAAAGGTGACTAACCTGTCTGTTTTACAGCATCTCTTCTAGATGCTTATGGCTCTGCGCCAGGGGCTTTTACTCACAGTGCCTTGTTTCATCGTCACAACAGGCCCTGGAGATCAGAATTGTAATCTTTAATCAACTAAGAGAGAGATGTTGGCTCAGGAGTTACGTGTTTACCAACATCACAGAGCATCATTCATGGTAGATCCTTGACCATACCCGAGTTTCTGTATACAAGTCTAGGGCTGCTTCTACCACACCGTAAATGTATCTTGTTCATGTACATTCTGTCTTACTAGTGTTATAGAAATTTATATCAAACTCTTTCTTTAAAATGTGAGGAAAACACACAATAGAAAATAAGTTAAAAATTAAAGGCTAATTATAAACTCAGTTCTCCTATATCCCATGACTGAAAAATTCACCCCATGGACATTTTTACAAATTCATATTTCCTGCCACAGTTTTTAGAGAGAGGATGAAATGCATTTGTAGTGTCATGAGAAAAGTTGCCAAAGGAACGCACTCCTTCTGCGATGCACTTGACCACTGAATAAACTATTCATTTTAGAAAAATGTGTAGAGCAATGTGGAGCAGCTAAATATTCTGGACATTAGGGAAACTGCTCAAGGACATGAACTCTGTGCTTCGCGCTCTCTTAGTGTTTAAAATAGGGCCTGCTTCCAAGCAGCCGCTCCACAGACATTTACTGACTGAAGGAATGACTGAATGGCAGTAACAGGTAGTCATGAGCTCACAACGTGTTTTCTTGGGACTAAGTCATCCTCTGCTCAATCTTGGCGTGCAATGTGGGAGCAGTTATGGTCAGGAAACTCCTCGGGCATTCCAGAGGTAATTTTTTTTAAAACAAAAACAAAACCAAAAAAATTTTTGAATTTAAAAATTACAGCAAAAGTCATGTTTTCTGAAATTTTATCCACCCTACACAACCTCCTAAAACCACTGAACTCTTTCATTATATGGAGGAAAACTGACAAAATAATGACATGTGCTGTGAATGGTAGTGGGTGACAAGTGTGTAGATTGTTGGCTGGACCCACTTGAGCAAAAATGCTGACTTCTAAATTACTTATTACTCTACAACTGGAAAGCCCCTGAGCTTTTTACATGTCTGCTTCCTCACTGATAAACTGAGATATTTAATTCATTGAGTTACTGTGAGAATTAAGAAAGACAAATAGTGCTTGGCACTTAGCAGGCTCAGTAAGCGTGCACACCCTCCCTCGCTTCCCTCCCCCCTTTCCCTGATCTTTCCTTCTCTGACACCCATTTATTCTAAAACCATAGAAGTAGGTGAGATCACGTAATTATTTTCTTAAATGTTCTTATTCCTCCTGTTCAAAGACTTTTTAAAAGCATGAGTTGAAGGAGCTCTAAGTTTTCTATTCATTTTTTCTTCTGAGTGTTAGATCTAAGATATACAATCCTATTATATAATAGAAAAACAGGGAAGCTGAGGGCTAAAATGTAAAAATTACTGTAATTAGGCCGCAGGAAGAGAAAGGTGGTGGCTTTCTAGGCTTCCAATTTTTTCATTGTTGTTGTTATCTCTAAAAACGTATAGAGATATAATCGAAGAGGAGATGGCTCATGCTTCTGAAGTTACTGCTGTATTAGGAGCTTTAACAAGGACATCTGTTGGCTTTTTAACAAAGGAAGCTGGAGAGGATCAAGGGAGAGTGCAGGAGACTATGGTTCACAAAGGAGCCACATCTGTTTGGTATTCTCTCAACTGAGAAAGCTCAACTTCTGAACAGCACGGGTATCCTAGTTAAACTGGAACTTAGGAGCAGATGAAAGCTTTTATTTCCTCTATGTTTCAATGGTACTGATCAACAGCTGTTTATATCCTTTAATACCTAACTAAGGGTGAAGCCTGCACATCTGTCAGTATTTTCCGGTTCTATTTCCTTGAATCACAGTGGGGTAGAGGTGAAGTTTGAATCCCTCCCAATTCCCAGGCAAGAACACAAAAATATGCCTAGGATTCAAAGCTGTAATGCTAAGCAGAAGTCCCCATTTCTCATCCACCCAGGGTCTGCTATTTGCTGAGAATTCTTCTTCTACTTTATCCTGACAGACGTCTTGATCATTTTCATGATAATGATGACTCATGGCAGCACAAAGATCAAAAAGAAGAAAAGTAGGCTGGAATAGTGGGGAGGAAGAAGAGAAAGTAAACTCTAACAAAGAAAGTGGCTCCTGAAGATAAGTTACTTCAAAAGAGAGCAAAAATACGGCAAATAACAGAGGTGAGCAGGGTACTAATGAAGACCCCCAGGGTGACAGTGGGTGGTCGTGGTTTTTACTGACCCCTACCATTTTACCTTGAAAAAGTTAAATAGACAAAATGAGCCCTGGCTGGGGGCTCAGTGGATAGAGCATCAGCCCAGCATATAAACACCCTGGGGTCGCCTGACCAGGCAGTGGCACAATGGATAGAGTGTCGGACTGGGATGTGAAAGACCCAGGTTCGAGACCCTGAGGTTGCCAGCTTGAGCGCGGGGCCCACCTGGCTTGAGCAAAAAAGCTTGCCAACTTAGACCCAAGGTCGCTGGCTCCAGCAAGGGGTTGCTCGGTCTGCTGAAGGCACGCGGTCAAGGCACATGTGAGAAAGCAATCAATGAACAACTAAGGTGTTGCAACGGCAACGAAAAACTAATGATTGATGCTTCTCATCTCTCTCTGTTCCTGTCGGTCTCTCCCTATCTATTCCTTTCTCTGACTCTCTCTCTGTCCCTGTAAAAAAACAAAACAAACAAACAAAAAAAACCCACCCTAGGTTCAATTCCTGATCAGGACACACAGGAGAAGTGACCATCTATTTCATCTCCTCCTTTTCCTTCACTTTCTCTTCCCCTCCCACAGCCAGTGCCTTTAGTGGTTTGAGCATGGTCCCAGGCACTGAGGATGCACTGTTGGAGTGCATCAACCTTAGACACTAAAAATAGCTTGGTACTCGAGTATTGGCCCCAGGTAGGGTTGCCAGGTGGATCCCAGTCGAGGTGAATGCAGGAGTCTGCCTCACTATCTCCCCTTCTCTCACCTAAAGAAAAAAATTAAACTTTGTGGAGGCAAATTGTACAAAATACCCAGGATGGTAATAAAGGGATTCAGAGACATTTGTTTAACTTCACTTTGATCATCAGCACCAAAGACATGTTGGGACTCTGTAAAGATTATTTTTCCTTCATTCATTCATTCATCCATCCATCCAATCCATCCATCCATCCATCCACCCACCCACTCAGTCAGCAACTTGTAAGGCACTAAGGCTGGACTTAGTGCTGGGGTAGTGAAATGAATAAGACATATTCCACAACCTGAAGGGGCTTACATTCAATGAGTGAAAGACACATGGTACAGGATGCATGAGACTTAAACTAGACAGAAAAGATAGAGGGTGATTCCAGAAGAAGAGAACAACATGTATAAAACCAAAAGTAAGAAACAGACTTTCTGGGGAATGAAAAGCATTCTGGGTGGTTACAATATACAGAGGAGAGAGCAATGGGTTCTTATTAAAAGTTCAAATGTTTATGTCTTTCTTATGAGATTCTACTTTAGTTGTTAAGGGTTAGGACAAAGGAATTTACATTTTTAACAGAAGACCCAAGTAATTCTGATACAAAGAAAACTTTGATAACTCTAATTTATATCGGTCCACATTTCCCAAAGGATGCTAATGATATTCCATTAAAAAAAAGAAAAAGAAAACCAGTAGGTTCTAATTAGGAAAAACCATGTACTAAAGTATTATTCCTTTCTTGGGGATTTATAATGCATATTAGCATATTAAAAGTCCTGCAGTGAAGAAATCAATTTCACTCAGCATTTCCCAAACTAATTTTTCCATGGAGAAAAAAAAATCAAGGTACATCTATTTAGATCTCTCAGAACACTGGTGTACTATGGAGCATAAATTGGGAAGGATTCTGATCAGGTGAGTATGGTTCCCAAACCCATTCAATGGCTAAAGAAATGTCTAGAACAAGATGGCAACATCAGTTACTCTGGGGGACATGGCAGCCTCCACTGATTTTCCCCAAGCAAAGTCTAAAACCACCTCCAGGAGTTTCCTCATTCTCCACTAACACACCATGGCTTTGTGATATTATATCTTATCACCAACTCTATGTGGTGACCACAACTGCCAGAGATCGCAGAAGTGCCCAGATTTCAAAGCATCGAGGAGCAGGGACTGAAGGGGAAGGACAGAGAGGGGGTCTCCTTGCTCACATTTATTTATCTTTATTGTTATCATGTGTTCTGCATAGAGCATTTGGCAGTGGCTTCTAATGCTTTTGGAAAAGGAAAATTCCTCTCAGCAACAAAAGAAGCTTCTGACAGTTGAAGAAAGTGCAAAAAGGTACTTTTTGCAAAAAGTCGAAGAAAGTGCAAAAAATGAGCCGAAGCAATTCCTGCCCCTCAGAGGTGCCTCTTTATATGTCTGAGGAAGGGGGCTGGAAACCTGCCTTCTTCCTCCTCCTTTGGGTTTGTACTACCCCCACCTCCTTCCTTAACAAGGGAGCACAGAGAGAAAGACTGTGAGGGAACCGGACAGGTCAAGGCAACACAATGATGCTGAGCAAATTGGTTTCTGTGCTGAATATTTCAAGATGTATTCAGTGCCCTAATCAATTTATACACTTTTTTTTTTCTGGTATTAACTTAATTACTTCCATATGCCCCACCTCAATTTTCCATATGCCACTTGGGGACACACACATCCCAACTAGAGGTGATTTCAACAATGTGTTTCAAATACTTCTTTTAGAACCCAACCATCTCAGAGCTTTTTAATAATATTTTCCAACAACACAAGTATTTTTCAGTCATTCTGCAAGTATTTCCTGAATGCCTATGACGGTTTTAGGGCACCACGCTAACTCAACACTGGAGATACAACAATGAAAGTAAGGAGCCTGCTCCTTCCCATTGAACCTAGGACCTAAAAATAGGGAATTTTAAATTTAGCCTGTCAGTGCGTGGAAAATCCAATGATCAGAAGCATAAAGAAACACAAGGGGTAGAAAACGTTTGGCCCTTCCCTTTGAAGTTTTATGACACAGAGCACAAAGGGAACAAAGGCATCTGCATTTCAAGTGTCCTGGTGATTCTAGTCACTACACAAGGGTCCAGAGTCAACAGTGCAGCCTGGAACTAATAACCTGTCATCAGAGAGGGAAGGACAGAATGACAGGATCTTTATTCTTCCAGAATGCCAACCCCTTGTTCAGTTGATCCCCAAACAAATCCATGGATTCTCACACTGGGATTTCTTAACCTGAGAGATGAATACCAGTAACTGCTCCTGAGATAATGTCACTTTAATTATTTAACTAGTTAAATAATAAGAACATTTCCAGAATGATGGGGTGGATTTGAAGTGTAGTCCTAAGGGAGCCAGCAAGATCAAACCTAGCATGTCACCAAGTCAGTGTTCCCTGGCATGTGGTATGTGTAATTTCATGACTGAGGTCCATGAAATTATTGCAAGTGATCCACAAGTGATATTTTTCAAAATTTTAATCAGGTTCTTATATATGAAAAAATAAACTTTAGGTATGTGAGAGATGGAATTTGGGGCAACATTCATTGATAATGCGTGGTATCCAGTACTCTAAGACAGTACTAGAAGAAGCCCCTGTAAACTTTCTGAGCTTGGGTGGGACATGACAGGATCATCAAGAAGCTGGTCAGGGACTTACCCACACATGTTGGAAATATGTCCTCATTGTTGATCTGGACCTCGATCCAATCCATAAGAAGATTCATGTACTGGGGAGCAGGCAGTGCTGTCGGCTTCTTATACTTGAGGTCATCCTGCCACCGATACTCATATTTGGGCCCCCCTGACATCACTGGGCACGTACGCTCGGTGCAGAACTCGCAGATGGTGCCATAGATGAGGTTGATCCGATTGAAGAAGTCCACCACGTGCACTGCCACCCAGTCATTCTGGTCCTCCCCGCTGGGCAGTTGCACGGCCGCCTTCAGGTCCACGCCTGAGTTGAGGGATGCCTGGGCCCGTTTGTGGAGCTCAAACCTCTGTGTGCCAGGTTCAAATTTCCTCTTGGGCCGGAAGGTCTTGTCCTTGTTGAACACTTGCTTCAGAGCTATAGACATGGTTGTGTCCTCTTCTTCCTTTGTTTTGCAGGAAGCAAAAAAGCACCTAGAGCTTTTCAGCGAGAGATCACAACCCAACAAAGTTTTCCACTGCCAGCCCTCCGGCCCCAGTCTTGCAGCCTGCAGCTTCGATTCTATTTCAAATGGCCCCTTCCATCTTCCTCTTGAGTGATTTCCAGAGGAATCTCATGTTTCTTCCTATAGGCAGGAGAGAAAAGGGTCTCATAAGTACCCAATTTGCATTTAAGAAATGGCAATGGTTTAGACCAGATTTCCACCTTGCCTTTGGCTGTGCTAACTTCTATCCAGGTATGTATGTGTGAAGGTTAAGCCAAACCCCTGGGAATCTGTATTGGTGATTTAAAACGTGCAAATAACCAAATAAAAAAAAAAAGGCATCATACCCCTTTCTTCATGATCATAGGCTCAGCGGACCTCTCCAAGGTGTTAAGTATGAGAATGGTAGTCAATGACCCATCCCCATCCCACATATGCTCCTTGGAGCCCATCTACCCCACCCCACCCCCACTGCCCCACTAAGTCAGCATGCGGCCACTACTCCCATTCTCCTGGACACAGCTAATTGGTGGCTATCACAGCGAGCTGTCTTATAAGAACATTTCTCCTGGGAATTTAGAATCAGGACCTAGCCTTTGTTCTGCATTATCCCTGAGAAGTGATGAAAACTAGATCAAGTTGAGCTCTATTCGGACCATGTATTATTGTGCAGTTGAGAAAGCTGGTCTTCAGAGAGGGGAGGGAGGAGGGAGGAAAAAGGAAGGAAAAGAGGAAGTGGGGATGGAAGGAGATACTAACATACAGAGAAGCAGGCAAGAACACAAATGGCCACAGGTACACGACAAGAGAAAAAGAAAGAGCCAGGAAAGGAAAGAGTAACTTACGTAGTTTCTGATAACCTTCAGAACTGGTTCCAATTCCTTTCAAAACCTCACTATGATTCTAGCCCTTGGAATTCATAAGTTTTTCGTGAATTAATCAAATAAATTCCTTGTTTTACTTCAGTGAATTTGAGTGGGTCTTGTTTCTTCCCAAGAATCCTTAACTATGACAGTTTTCTCACCCCTAAAGTCTGACATCTATTATGTCCTTGATATCATCCTCTAGATAGCACTTCAAGGCAGAGGTGTCCAATAAAACTTTGTGATAATGCAAATGTTCTATACCTTTGTTGTTTAATATGGTGCCCACAAGCAACATGTGGCTATTAAGCACTTGAAATGCGACTAGTGTGACTGGGGAGCTAAATTTGTCCTTTTATTTTATTTTAATTAAAATCAAATAGCCATATGTGGCTTGTGGCTGCCATATTGGCAGTACTGCCTTGAAACCTTCAAAACTCTCTTCTCCATTATCTCATTCGACACTTACAAAATTCTGGATGTTTATACTTGATTTATAGTAGACAGAGTGGATTTGTAGGAGGTATCATTATCTCTGGGTTTCCAAGAGATAAAATGACTTGACTAATAAGGTCCCATAGCTAGTTGGGGGCATGGTTAGGATTACCATATTTCCCCATTTATAAGACCCTCCCATGTATAAGACACTCCCATGTATAAGATGCACTTTAATTTTGGGGCCTAACATTTGAAAAAAAAAATGTATTACATAAAGCTATTGAATTCAAGTTTTATTCATCATAAAATACATACATCTCCTCAAGCGAGAAATGCAAGCAAAAAACCTACAACCACTGTATAAGACGTACCCAGGTTTTAGACCCCAAATTTTTCGGGAAAGGATGTGTGTTGGGCAGATAAAATATATTATGCTCACTTTGTTAAAGATGGCACTGCCCACATGGAAGCCCGTCGCCCAGGTGATATTAGTTCATCCTGCTTGGGAATGGTCGTGAGTATGTTAATATGTGTTGGGGGAGGGCTTTCGCGCCAAAAGGTTTTAAAAGAAAGAGAGATCACGTTGTTCCAGGAGAAGACTGATTGCGTTCTAGGAAGAGGGAAGAGAGCAGGGAGGAGAGCAGATTAAGGCCACATGGAGACCAGGAGAAGCAGCCAAGATGGTAGAGTGTTGAAGGAGAAGCCAGTTTGTGCAGAGTTTGTACAGGGAGAAGGAATGAGATGGGGAACAGAAGTGAATAAGTCTAGTGAGCTAGAAGCCTTTGATTCTAGGAAACTCGGATAAGTCAGTAGCTTTGTGAGCACTGAATGAGTGGGTTTTGGAGCCCACTGTGTGTTTTTACTTGCCCGCCAGGTGCAAGCTAAGAGTAAAACTGATGTCTCACCAGTTTTTGGCTCAGTTGTTTCATTACCGACTATCCGAATCTAATGAGAACCTGCACTGGCCAGGCAGCTGTGATGGTGGCCTTGGCCACTGACCCTACAATGTATCTTATACATGGGAAAATATGGTAAAAATAACTTTCTTAACACTTAGCAAATGCTCTTTCCATGTGGTCTTATGTAGTCTAAAAAGTGATGCCCTTCAAACTCTTTCCTGTTGGTTCACAAAGCTGCTTTACCCAGAGCTTTCATTCATGTATTCCCCAAAGATGACAAGTGTAGACTGGCTGGAGGTAAGACTATATTCTGTGGCCTAGAAACAGCAAGAAGGTGACCTGACCCACTCATAGGTCAAGTCCTAGCAAAATAAGCCAGGATCTGTGGCCAGATGCAGAGGGCCCATCATGAAACCTGGACTTGGAGTTAGAAGAGTTAAAATGCACTGAAGCGCTTTCCCTCCCTAGAATGGCTTCTGCCATTCCATCTCACGCACTACTTGGTGATTGTTGGGCAGATAAAATATATTATGCTCACTTTGTTAAAGATGGCACTGCCCACGTGGAAGCCTGTCACCCAGGTGATGATATTGGTTGACCTTCTTGCTTGGGCTGGGCATGATTATATTAATGTGTGTGGGGGACAGGCTGTAAGCAGGCAGAGTCGTTATAGCCCAAGGCTTAGTTTTAAGACTAAGCCTTTCCCACCCTTTTTTATATGGGGTGGTGCACTCTCATGAGGAATCCCATTTTGCCTCGGATAAGTGAGTTTGTATCAGAGACTTCCTTGTTTGTATATTGAATTAAAGGTTTTGAATCTACAATTAAAGTGGGGCAGACAGGGAGATTGCTCTCTAAGTTCCTGAAGTTAGCATTAAAGAGGAGAGCAGAGTAAGGCCACATGGAGGCCAGGAGAAGCAGCCAAGATGGTGGAGTGCTGAAGAAGAAGCCAGTTTGTGGAGAGTTTATACAGAGAGAAGGAGATCGTGAACAGAGGTGAATAAGGCTGGTGAGCTAGAAATCTTTGATTCTGGGAAACTCAGATAAGTTAGTAGCTTTGTGAGCACTAAATGAGTGGGTTTTGGAGCCCAGTGTGTGTTTTTACTTGCCCGCCAGGTGCAAGCTAGGATTAAAGCTAATGGCCCACCAGTTCTTTGCTCTGTTGTTTCATTACCATCTGTCCGAATCTAATGCGAACCTGCACGGGCCAAGCGGCTGTGATGGTGGCCGTGGCCACTGGCTTTACAGTGATGTATTCAACCTTAGTTATTCAGCAAAACAAAACCACCCACAAAACAAAACAAAAAAACAGCTGAGACATCCAGATTCCCTCCACAGCTCTGCTCGGAACTGCTGACCCTTCAGCGGAATGTACACTCTGCCCACCCACCACACCCCAAACTCTGCATGCTCACTCCCTCCCTCTTACCCCACCCTTTTCCTGGAGGGTTTACACTGAAATTACATAGGAAGAGGTGCTTTTTCTCCTTCTTCTGTAGCTTTGAGCATACACACACCCCACTAGAAGACCCATGTGGAAACGCAGATAACATGACACTCTCTGCCTGAGACTATGAAATCCCACTCCTGGCTACTTTGAGGTGTCACCAGGAAGGATATCACCATGCAAATTATAAAATTTTAGCAAAATAAAGGGTAATCTCTTTTTCAAAACTACACTTCCCAAAGGCTTGGCCTACCTGTTAACAGGCTTAAGAAAACTGAGGGCCTTAAAACGGTATTTCCAAAATAAAAACATGAGTTAAAGGTTGGGAGGATAGAGAAAGTATGGTAAGCCTTTTTCTTTCTTTCCCACTTCTTTTAAAAGAGGCACTAGGTTCTTCCATATCACAAATGCTTAGTTGCTGACAGTAAAGCGGCAACAATGGAACAGCCACCCCTCACATCTCCAGGAAATAAAACTTGTTCTGCTATTCTAATGATGAGGGTATCATCATCTCCAGGGGCCTTAGATCAATCTTCTTTCTTTATGTGACCCTCGATATCACTAATGAGTGACTATTTCCCGGTGGCCTGGAGTGTCTGCTTGCATGGGCACAAACGTGGCAACCTTCCTCCACCCCACTGCCAGACTCTTTAGTCCTTCTGGCCCCTCAGATGAGAGGCGTGAACAAGACAGAACAATCAAAGCAAGTACTCCTGTGGCAAAGCCCTGCAAAGGCTGGTGCTCACTATTATCTCCACATCACAGATGAGAAAATTCTGATCTCCTAATGCTTGTTCCAAATGTGTTATTTTTTTCACATGCTCAGACCTGAGAATGTCTTTTTTTGGTCAAATTTTTAGTCTAGAATGAAATTGTCTGGAGAGGAGATAAGGTTTGTGTGCAGGCCAATGGCAATCCAGAATGGATAATAACAAATTAATCATGCCACTGAATGACTAAACAAAGAAGCATATGTCTGTGTATTTATCTGAATGTCAGATGCTATACTGGGGCAGGTATCCGAGCATTTTGAATTGGAAAAAGGAACAGGAAGTCCACCTGGCCTAATTTTCCAACCTAGAGCCCCACTGGGACTCCTGCTTATAATTTATATGGTAAGCATATTAAATGGTCATAACAAATGTTAATGTAAGATCTTGTAAAACCCAGGTTCTGATACAGTAGGTCTGAGAGGGTACATAATAGTCTGCATTTCTAACAAGCTCCCTGATGGTGCCAAATCTACTAGTCCATGGAATACGCTTTAACTATCAAGGCCTGATCTAACTAGGAGATCTCATTAGAAATGCAAACTCTCGGGCCTCCTCCCAGACTTAGATTTAAGCCTGCATTTTAATAAAATCTCAGGGGTATGTGCTTTGAGGAACACTGAGTTGGAGGGCTGCCTGGCTGGCTGGGTAGAGTAATGATTAAATGAACTTCCATTTGTAGTTGTGTTGGCATCATAAACATAGTCTTCAGTTAAGTCTGCATATGTGTGTTTGAGAAAAAGAATGATGACAGACTCATTGTTTTGAATACAATGGCCTTGACAGATGGTGACAATGAGCGGGTCTTTTGATCTGGATTGGTTTGGACAGCACAGCACCGAGAAACTAGGAGGTTCCCACTGAATACCTTCTCCTAAATACCAGATGGAAAGTGGCTGCTGATAGAGCCACTGCAGCCGCACCCTAGAAAAGCTTCTTTGATCCTGGCCAGAGAGCCCAGTTGGTTAGAGCATCTTCCCAAAGTGCAGAGGATGCTGGTTCGATCCCCTGTCAGGGGGCACAGAGAGGAACAGATCAATGTTCCTGTCTCTCTCTATCTATCTACCTATCTATCTCTCTCTCTCCTTTCCTCTCTCACTAAAGTCAATAAATAAATTTTTTTTTTTAAAAAAAGAAAAGCTTCTTTGGCTAATAAAATACAGTGTTAGCAAGAACAGTCATTATTCTCTGCCCCTGTTGTCTTCAGGAAAAAAAATACAAGTCATAAATTTTGCCCCTTAGGTAGAAACTATAAGCAGGTTTTCTACATTATGAACAGCATCCACTACAATGCTTGTTATCAATAACTCTTTTAACCAATGAACATTACGTAAAGGCATTTTATGTGCCGGACATGGGGCCAGGGCTCAAAAGATACAGAGCTACTGACAACTTGGTCCCTGGCTTTGAAAACTCCACAATTTGATGTCTAGTTTTGAGGATAGTTTATTGGCTTTTGTTCTTTAAGCTACAAAATTAAATGAACCAGGATAACTTGTGATGTGATTCCTTCACAGTAATTACCTAGGATAGGAATGAAAAAAGATGACAAGGAACGAGACCTTGTAGAAAGAGAAAAGTAGAATTCCAAATAAACAGCATAAAATTGACAGGAGCTCCATGTGTTCTCCATATTTTCTGCTTAATAGATCTATTACAGCAATAAAACATGATGTGCACTATGAAAACACACAGAGAGAATGCAGCTGGGCTGTAAGAGAATGTTGACAAGGTAACTAAGCAACGCTGGCAAGGAAAGTTCTTATTTATCTTTTCCTATTGATGTCTTCTGCCTTATTAGTTAAAAAATCAGAGTCCTTGCCAAGGATATGTAAGAAATAAAACAAATCTCCAATTTGGTCCTGAGAGGTCCATCTTCTCTAGCTGTGGTCACCTCTAAAGAGACACTGCTGGCACAAAAGGGTGTGCAGGACAGCGAAGAAAGGGACTAATGATATAGAGGGGGAAAAAGAAGTTCAATATTCATCTTTAGGATGAAGGATTTCTCCTGGCAGGACCAGCTGGCAGGGCAATTCACTAGAGGTAGGCCATAAGAGAAACACCCCAGAAGTATCCTGCATGAGGGAGATACCATGTCATCATCATTGCTGGGCCCCAAGAGCTAGGATGGTGCCTGGCACAGAGCCAGCTTCACTGAAGGCTTGCTGAATGAAAGAGTGAATGATAGTGAATAAAGAAAGCAAAATCATCAAAGTGAAATAAAATTGGCCTTGTGTCTTTCACTCCTTGGGGGCACTATCTCAACCTGTAACCTCACTATCAACTCACTAAAGTTGGATATTACTGGCTGCTGGGCTGCTCTGAAGTGTCCCTTCCTGAAAGATCTAGACATCTGTCCAACGTCTCTTTCAAATGGGCTGTTCCCTCCTCCTGTTATCTAAAATTCCAGCTCTTCAGAACTGAAGAATGACTAATCTGATTTCCCATCTTCCCACTATATTTTTCTTTGTGGCTGGAAAAGTCTGTAGAACCCTCCTCTCATACCCCAAATACTGCAGAGAAGTAGATTAGGTTTTTATTCTAAAGAAGTAAGTGTGTGAATAAAATGGACATCATCTGACCTTCCCAGGCTCCAATAAAAAATGTGCCTAAAAATATGATTCTATCAACATTCGTTTACTGTTTCACTTCTGTCTACTTGTTAGGTGCTAATCTTTGCTCACAAGGCAAACCCTGAATTGGAGTATCCTGCTTGAGAAGCAGCCTTGCTATTTTTATTTTTTGTCCAACTAATAATCTACCTCCTTCAACTTTGAGCTGCCATTTTGTTGCATTTTTAGATTAGTTAGCAGAAATATTGTGGTCTCCTTTTAATTTTCCAAGACAAGCATGATTGAAGAGCTTGAAAAAGTCCATGTTATTTCTGAACACAGATGGAGTCAGGAAATATAGGTGCAGCCCGATAGAAGTGTGCCACATGACCTTCACTCCCCCATCAATTTCTAGCTCTTCAATGTCCAGACAAGTTGCATTCTCACTGTTCTGTTTGTGTATTTGCTTAGTACAGTGGTTCTTAACCTGGGTTCTATCGAACCCTAGGGGTTCGATGAGTCGGTCTCAGGAGTTTGGAGAAGCCTCTGCCGCGGAGGCCAGAATAAAGTAATACCGTCATTTGTTGTGAGTTCATGCACTTTGTTGGTTTTGTTCTTTGAGCAAGGTGATGTCCATGCACGGCTCATTTTGTGCACCAGTAAAAAACCATATACCTATGTCTTGAATTTGGAAAAAAAATCATATTTTATTTATCACTAAAAAGGGTTTGGTGAATGCACTTCAAAAAAGGTTAAGAACCACTGACTTAGTAGGACATTTTAGCATCAGACAAGGAGTAAATATTCCAAAGATAAAACCATCGCATGTGACCTTGCACACTACAGCAGGAGCAACAGGAGTGATTGCTTAATGCACAGGGTTCCCAGCAGAGACTCAGAATGTTTCTCCATTCTACAGACTCAAAACATTGCCATTCAGAAGAGGACACTCAATGGTGGAAAAAGGTAAAAAGATAGAAAAGGGTGAGATTGACTTGGTATGGTTTAAGTCACTACATATTCACGTTCTACGGAAGAAAAGACAGACTTTTAAGAATTATTTTTTTTACAGAGAATAAAGTTCTTTAAAATAAAGGCCTTCATGAGGCCAGTAGAGACTGGCTTGGGTTCACAATAATGAGGAAGATATAATGGTCCACGCTTGGCTAGGGTCAATCCAATCTTACCACGGTTTTAAAAATAAGAAGGTAAAATTATTATAAGTGCTTAGTTGACCCACTTGTAATTTATGAACTAATTTTAATAATTTTTTAATTTTTGAATGTTTATTTTATTGATTTTTTTTATAGAGAGAGGAAGGGGGAGAGAGAAATAGGTGTCCTGACCGGGAATCTAAACAGCAACAACTTCTGAGTTTTAGGATGATGCTCTAAGCAACCAAGCTTCTGGCCAGGACAACAATTTTTTCAAAGAATGAAAAATTCCAAGTAAGGTATCACTTACTCTATTATTTCCAGATCTTTGGACTAGCTAGAAAATATTTTTAAGATAAAAATAAGATATTTGATTTGAGAACATAATAACTAAGGCAGGTGGGGGGTAAGAGAATGGAGGATGAGGAGGGAACTACAGATAGAGATAATTTAACAGCTGAATTGTTTTTAAAAACTAAGGAAGAAAAATGCATTTTTACTTTTTCAGGCACAGGTGTATACTAGCTAATGTGTTGACACTCAGAACCTCCATCTGATACAGACATAAAGGTCATTGTCAATCATCATTTTCTTTTTTCTCTTTGAGACAAGGTATGCCACTTCTGTTTTGGAAAAGTCTTGCTTTAAAGGGAAAAAAATGTTCAAATTCAAGGAAGTTGGTTCCTATAACAGACTTATTTAATCTTAGCCACTCTAAATGAATTTGAATCTTAGGGTCTGGAAAATTTTTATCCCTGGCACTATGTGAATTTATGAATGACATCTGGAATGAAGTTCGTTGGAGGCGGGTAGAGAGCACAAAAGAGGCTAGAAGACTGAAAATTGGAAAATACAGTTCTAATTTTCAAAAGGGCACTGCTTTAAGCTGGGAGGGGGGGTTATGGGTAAATTGACACCAATTGCAGGCAAGATTTAGAAGTAATATAGCCAAGTGGCTAAGAGCACAGCATCTGCAGGGTTGCTGTGAAAGTTCAGGAGGATAAAATGTTTGGAACATAGTGGGCACTGAGTAATGTGGTTGTTACCATCATTCTCATCATCATTACAATCAGCCATCTACAATCTTAAAATGTTTAAAATTCTATCCAACTTAATTGCATAACAGTAAAAATAACTCAACTGTATTTTGCTCTTTATTTTGATTTTCACAACAACCCAGTGAGCTAGGTATTATTATTTCTCCCATTTTGCACTTAGGGAAACTCGAGACACAAAACTTTGCCCCAGGTAATAGAATCCATAAGTAGTCAAGCTGACTCCAAAACTCTTTTTTCTTTTTAGGTGAGAGGAGGGGAGGTAGTGAGGCAGAATCCCACATGTGCCCTGTAAAGCCAGTAGTTGAGGCCACCACAGCCGCCTGACGTGCAGGTTCACATTAGGTTCGAACAGTCGGTAATGAAACAATGGAGCCAAAAACTGGTGAGCCATCAGCTTTAATTCTAGCTTGCACCCGGCGGGCAAGCAAAAACACACACTGGGCTCCAAAACCCACACATTCAGTGCTCACAAAGCTACTGACTTATTCGAGTTTCCTAGAATCAAAGGTTTCTAGCTCACCAGACTTATTCACCTCTGTTCCCCATCTCCTCCTGCACAAACTCTGCACAAACTCGTGTCTCTCTCAGCACTCTACCATCTTGACTGCTTCTCCTGGCCTCCACATGGCCTCAATCTGCTCTCCTTTCTCATACTCATCCCAGGAACCAAGAGTAAGCTACTGGCTTGTCCCACTTTATAATGTAGAAATCCAATCTACACAAACAAGGAAGTCTCCAATACAAAGCCCCCCATCTGAGGCACAATGGGATTCCTCAGGAGACAGCACCACCCTACATCATCCAATCAGTCAAGGGTGTGGGGAAGAGTTTACTCTTAAAACTAAGCCTTAGGCCATAACAACCTGGCCTGCTTACATTACAGCCTTTCCCACCCACCCATCCCAAGCATAAGGGCAAATAATATCACCTGGGTGACAGGCTTCCATGTGGGCAGCGCCATCTTTAACAAAGCGAGCATATCATATTTTATCTGCCCAACATGCCCCAACTGGGATCCACTCAGCAACCTCATCTGGGGCTGATGCTTGAGTACTGAGCTATTTTTAGTGCCTGAGACTGATTAGCTTTAATAGAAGTATCCTCAGTGCCAGGGAGGAGCTTGAACAAATCAAGCCACTGGCTGTGGGAGAGGAAGAGGGAAATAAGGGGGAGATGTAGGCAAGAGAAGCAGACGGTCACTTCTCCTGTATGCCCTGACTGGGAATCGAATCCAGGACGTCCACACACCAAGCTGATGTTCTATCCACTGAGTCACCAGCCAGGACCACTTCAGAATCCTTAACCCCAATTAAGACTGACTCTTTAGATGGTTGGGTACTTCACAAAAATAAATAAATAAATAAATAAAAGCAGGAGAACTCTTAGGGCACATTTGAGGTGGTTGGAGAAATGAATGGGAGAAATATAAACCTAGCCCTAGTACATAGATAGACACATGCCACTCCCAAAGACGTAGATTTATTGAACCTTTGTGATCTAGTCAGATGACCTGGACTCAGGTCATGATAATGACTTTAACTGGCTATGTCTTTGGACAGAAAACACATTATGAACCTCAGTTGTTTTATTTTTTTGAACCTCAGTTTTGACATCTTTAAAGATAATGGTACTTATTTTCCAAGATTATTGTGAAAACTTAAAGAGTCTGTGAAAGCACTTCATAAAAGGAAAACCATTATCTAGTTCTTAACATGGCCATGGATAACAAAGGGAACTAAAACTTTGACATGACACCAAGAAATAATGTGAACAATGAAAAATAATTAACTTCAATGCAAATGTGTACTTCTTAACAAAAAACAGGGCTGGGGGAGGGGTGACAATAGAGCCTTGGACAGAAGAAAATTATAAAATCAACACTTTCTTCTTGCTTCATTTGGATGCACTTCTAATTCTCACATAGCAGGAAATAATACCATTAATCTAAGAAATCTGATAAGCAGTCAATATTCCTCAATATTTATAACTCCCTTAGCTTAATACAGTGAGGAAATTCCCATCTCTTTTCCATGCAATAAAATTGATTGCAATATTATTTTATGAATTTTGATATACCAGGGCAAACACTTTTTAGAATCAAGTATTAAAGCTCTTGTTTTAAATTTTAAGGGCTAGCCTGACCTGTGGTGGTGCAGTGGAAAAAGCGTCGACTTGGAATGGTGAGGTCGCTTGTTCGAAACCCTGTACTTGTCCGGTCAAGGCACACATGGGAGTTGATGCTTCCTGATCCTCCTCCCTTTCTCTCTCTCTCTCTCTCTCTCTCTCTCTCTCTCATTCTTTCTCCCCTCTAAAATAAATAAATAAAATAATTTTAAAATAAATTTTAAGGGCTTTACATTTAACACAATGCCTTAGGTTTTTAACTCAGCTGTGATCTCAGAGTTCTGATAACAGGAATAACTTTCTGATTCATTATCTGGCTGAGGATTAAGGCTGCATCCCAGAAACTCTCCAGGGAGAGAAGCCAACCCTCTATCTGGGAGCTTTTCAATTTGCCGAGGTGAAAACAGATGAGCAGAGCAGATAACACTGAGACAAATAATTAATGACGCTATTCTCACTACACTCCAAAACATGTCCACAACGATACAAGAGACCTGAAATAAAATAGAATCAAGAATCAAGCAAGTAATTATAAATAATGTGGTCACTTGGAGCATTATAAAGAGCCCTACTTTTTACAGTCAGAAAGATGTGAGTTTAAGTCCCAACTCTGCCCTTAACTAGCTGTCCTCCTGGGTTGAACATTACTCTATGTTTCAATTTCTTCTTTGGTTGAAAGAAAGTACTGTTGGTCAAATAAGTTTGCAAATACGATATATATGTTTGCTCGCTTATAGTTTGCATTGGGTGTGTGGAACGGGCTGTAAGCAGGCAGGGACGTTATAGCCTTAGGCTTAGTTTTAAGACTAGGCTTTTTCCCACACCCTTGACTGTTGCATGATAGGGGGTGGTGCACTCTCATGAGGAATCCCATTATGCCTCAGATAAGTGACTTTGTGTCGGAGACTTCCTTGTTTGTATATTGAATTAAAGGTTTTGATTTCTACACTGTGAAGTGGGGCAGAGGAGCCCATGCTGAGGGAGAGCAGAGAAAGGCCACGTGGAGGAGAGGAGAAGCAGCCAAGATGGCGGAGTGCTGAAGGAGAAGCCAGTTTGTGCAGAGTTTGTGCAGGCAGAAGGAGATGGGGAACAGAGGTGAATAAGGCTGGTGAGGTAGAAACTTTGATTCTAGGAAACTCGGATAAATCAGTGGCTTTGGGAGTCCTGAATGGAAAGGGAAGTGTTTTCCCACTGTGTGTATTTCTTGCCTGCCAGGTGAAAGCTAGGATTAAAGCTAATGGCCCACCAGTTCTTGGCTCCATTGTTTCATTACCATCTGTCTGAATCAAATGCGAACCTGCATGGGCCAGGCAGCTGTGATGGTGGCTGTGGCTACTGGCCATACAGGTACAAATACAGATATTGTAGCATGCTTGGGGGATCAGTGGGAGGATGTAAATGAAGAGGAGCAAATGTCAGTGCTACCTTGATTAACCAGAATGCTCATATAATCAGGTTATTTCTCATGTTATTAACTGGCTTTGTAGTCAACAGAGATCCCAACCATCACTGGTCTGCTCTTGGACTTTTTTACCACAGATCTGGGTACTTGGCCCTCGACATGTATAAAATCTTGGAAAATTTTAGAAGACAACTCCATTTTCTCACTCCTGGTTTTTATGAGGAAGCACTTTCCCTAAGTACACAACTGGCCTTTCTCTGTCATTTTACTAATGTGGCTTCGGAGGAGTTGGAGGAACTAATTAATTTAATTGGTAAATTTGAGAAGAACCAACTAGGCATGCTCAGCTGCAAAATTTACCTCCTGGGAGGTGCCTGACCTCCAGGAGTTTGCTATTTGTGCTTTCCTAGTGAGAGAGGGAGAGAGAGAGAGAAGAAGAAGAAGAAAGGAGAGAGATGGAAAGCATCAACTATTAGTTGTGGCACCTTAGTTGTTCATTGACTGCTTCTCATACATACCTTCATAGAAGGGGTGGGGGGATCCAGCCAAGCCAGTGTTCAAGCCAGCAACGTTGGGATCATATTGATGATCCCATGCTCAAATCGCAAACCCTCGCTCAAGGTGGTAAGCCTGCACTTAAGCCAGCAACCTCAGGGTTTTGAACCTGTGTCCTCATCGTCCCATGTAGATGCTCTACACACTAGGCCACCACCACTTAAGCATCTCTTCCCTAAATTTCTGAAGGGAGAAAGATGGCACTGTCCTACATATCATGGGAAATGGTGGGTGAACCTAGTGTTTACATTTAGCACACTCACTTGCCTGACAGACCTAGAGCTCTGTCCTCTAGCCTGACTTCTATAAGAAATAGGGATAATCTGCTTCTGATTTTTCAACCAAATTCTTCCAAAACCATGTAGAGAAGAGTGGTATTATTAGTTTTTTGGAGGCTGTCTTAGAGATCCAATTCTATGCAAAGTTAGCCATTTTTTTAGAAGAGCTTCATTGTGACATCAGTTCAAACATAACGAATGTGCATAAGTTCTGTGTCTACCCACCAGGCATGCACACAGTCTTTCCAGGCATTTTCTCCAGACATGAGAAACAACCCAGTAACTGTCAAGTCACAGACACAAAGAGTGACAATGCTCAGAACAGAAGGCCCCTCACTGGTGAGGTGTTCCGAAACATTCCCCAACAGTTGGTGAGCATCAGGTCTGGCAGCCCCATGCTCTATAGGTGGCTGCCGTCCAGGGCCAGTGCTCTCCATGGGGAATCTGAACACTTCGACCAGGTAAGGACCCTCCCACACCCAGCCTCATCTTCTCAAACTTCTCTCTGGTTTAATTTCAAAACTCTGGTAAAGGGAGGCGAAAGAGAGAAGGGTAGGAAGAAGGAAGGAATGGCTGATCATTCCTGTCCCATGATGCCTGATTTCACCTGCACTTCTCCCTCACATGCACACCGCGACTTTTCCTCACACTACATGTCTGCCCCTGTGTCCCCATGCCATTGGCCTGTGATGGCCAGTTGCTCCCTGGGCCCTACCAGAGCACTGACACCTAACCTAGAGCCCAGCACAGACAGGAACTAGGGTTTTATGCTAGAACTGTGCATCTAAATTATTTCTGATCAAACACTGCACAGACAGTTCCTTCTCCAGCTGAGAGGGCCACATTCCTAGAATCATGATGAGACACAATCCACAAAAGGAACCTTCTCAGAAAACAGGCACTTCCGGTAGAAGTCCACGGCAGCCCCTGACTGTGCCTCCCTGGCCAAGCGTAGCAGCTCCCACGTTTGCATTTCCAGCATTCCCTGACAAAGTAGCTCCTTTAGAAAGAAGCAAACCTTGCTTTAAAGGAACATCTAAAAATTCATGATAGCTCTTTGGAATATCTTTGTGTGGTGCTGAAAAGACCTCTACCTGTGCGCTTTTTTTATTTTTTTAAGAATAAGTTTTAAAAATAAGCCTCAAAGGAAAAAATAATGCTTTAGAAAGGAGGTCACTAAGTTGGGAAATTTATTTTTTCTAATGTGAGAAGAAAATGTAGCCTGATCCCTCCTTTACTGCAAACTCCACTTCTGTGTTTGTTGCCCATCCCCAAGCTTTTGCTGGCTGCAGCCCCCTCCTCCCCTTGTGCCCCTTCACACCAGAATGTGTCCACAGCACCCTCCACCAACCTGCATCCCTCAGTTTTCCTGCACAATAACATGAAATTCATTCTCCTCGAGCCATGATCTGCCGCCTACCCTCAGGTGAATGTGGGGGAAGCCTGGAGAGAGATCACTGCTGAGAGCATTTTATAGCAGGAAAGAACCTGGAAAATCACCTTATTGAATTCAACCTCTCAATGTAGTAAATACAAAAACAGAAGCAGCTACACCTATGCCCAGAAAAGTGAGGTGAGGCCCACAGCACAGAATGGAGCCGAGAGCAAAGCCTCAACCTCGGGGCCAGCATTCCTCCCACCAAGCCATGGATCTCTTACAGGTTTAAGCAAACGTGACACCTCACTGCCCTACAAACTGCCCCAACTTACCTATCTCTTAAATATATATAGTATTTTCCATCCCCTCTGTGGGTTTTTAAGCCTTTAAAAAAAAAATAACATAACTCTCCCAATGGAGTCTAATACAAGATCCAATTATATAAAAACCAATAAAAATTCTCTCTTCTGTGGCTGAAGTAGAGAAAAGTACCCTCTCTTAGTCTACCCCCTCCCAACAGCCACCGAGGTCCCTCTGAGGGTCTTCAGGTTTGGCTCTATCGGACAGTCATGCTCACTGCACTTGCCAGCGACCACGTCTCTGACGTGGCCCCTTCCTCACCCATCTGCCTGTCGTCTTCAGCCTTCAAGGCCTGGGAGTCGCCACCACCTCCAAGCAGCCTCTCTGGACCCTGTTACTGGGAAGCAGCTCTTGTCTTTCCTTTGCTCGAAAGCTCTGCATTAGCAACTTTTCCTCTGTACCCAAACAGTCTGAACTATCTGTTATTCTCATGCCTTACCCCAACCTTCCAGCCCACTTATCACAAGGGCCCACGCACTCAACTGGGAGCCCCTGCAGGTCCATCAGAGCAGGCACCCCATGTGATAGCCACCCGGGTGAAGGTTCAACCCATCCCTTTGCCTTCTCTCCTGACCCTTCCCCGACCTAGCTTTGTCTATGACCATTGTGACTGAACTCATTTTTACCCCCTGCCTCTAACAAACCCATGAATAGGGAGTGGCTAGCTCTTCCTGAGTTCCATACTCTGCCCTCAGCTCTGCCTCCCATTCGTTCTTTTCCTCTTTCAGTTTCTTCTCTTGAGCTATGGAGCCTCTGCTAGAGGTGAGTGTCTGCTAAAGGAAAAATACAACCCCTCCTCATCCTGAACCATCTGTCCACTGACTGACTTCAAGCTGCTGCTGGACCAGGCTCAGAAAAGACAGAAAAACCAACATTGACTGGATGCTTGTTTAAACTGTGACACTTGGGGTCCCACCCTCACCTTCCGTGGTAGGTGACTGACTAATACATTCTAATGTTTAAGAACTCCTTGAAACAGGGAGTCTCACACCCCAGGACTGTCTAGGGTCCCATGGGCCAACAGTCGTTTACTAAGGAGAATGGCAGAAAGAAATTTGGTCCTCAGCAGAGACAAATTTCCAGCAGGAAGAATGACAGAAAAGTCCTTAAAAAAGAAAGACAAACCTGAATCGCACTGGAGAATGGAGAACAGTCCTTCCCCTCCCTGGTCCACTGGCTGCACTACTAACGGAGAGACTGGTCCATTCACCACCTGCTACCTCCCGTGTCTCTTGGCCCCTGTATTGTTCAGAGGGATGGTTAAGTGTGGCTGAGATCAGGCTGCCTGGATTTGACTCCAGGGTCTATCACTTTCAGGGCTGCAGTCTCTTGAGCTTATTATGTAACCTCATTAAACTTCAGTTTCCTCTTTTATAAAACAGCGATAATAAAAACTAGCTATCTTTAAGAGTTGTTGTAAGAATTAAATGACATCATCCAAATATAGCATTTGACACAGCACCAGGCACAAGGTAAGTTTGCAATAAGTATTAGCTTTTAATTTGGATCATTCACGTAATGCTTTCATGAACTTACTCATTTATGTGTATGTTCCCCCACACAGGCAGGGGACATGATAGGCCCTTATAAAGACACTCTTAGTAAGTTATGCCTCACAGGATTGTGGTAAGGAACGAAATAAGACAGTAGGCAAACAAACAGACAAAACAGAAATGAACTGATAGATACAGAGAACAAACTGATGTTTGCCAGAGGGTAGGAGGGTTTGGGGAATGGGTGAAAACAGTTGAAAGGGGTTAAGAAAGTACAAAATGACAATTATGAAAACAGTCACAGGGATGTAAAGTAAGTATGGCACAGGGAATATGATCAATAATATTGTAAGAACCATGTGTGGTGCCAGATGGGTGCTAGATTTATCAGGAGGAACACTTCATAAGGTATTAAATATCTAATCACTGTTATACACCTGAAACTACTATACTATTGTATGTCAACTGTAATTGGAATATAAATTAATTAATAAAAGACAGTAGGTGAAAGGAGATCAGCAGTGGGTTTGGTGCACCATAGGCACTCTGTAACAGATTATTGAAGAGGCTGACCTACCTTGACATACCCTGGGCACCGGCAGGAGCTTTCCCTCACCAGGTCTAATGAGCTGCAACCTCCCTCCAGCAACAAGGCAGGGGAGCCCTCCAGAAAAACAGAAGCTGGGCTTAGAAGGCTTCTCAAGGAACCACACGAAGCAGCTGGCCAGGAAGTCTGTGTGGACTGGACATTTATACCTATTATGTTATGACGGGAATTCGAGCTCTCACAGGGCTGTGCCAGAGCAACTCATCCTGAGTTTGAGGGGTGTATGTCTAATACAAAATATCTTCATTCTGATTTTCTTATGCAACCACAATGTGTAGACTTGCCAAAAATGTTAAAAATAGAAGACAATTAAAAAAATCAAAGAGAAAGTCTTCTCATAGTTTCTACATCAACTTGCATGGAAACAGTTACCCCACCAAGCATGACGGGTGTCAATTTCTTCATTCCTTTAGGGGAGTGGTTTTTGTTTTTCCTTTTATTCCCTTTGGGTAGTTTTATTTATTATTCGAACATTATTCTTTAATGACAAGTGAGGGTGTCACCACTTTTCTTAAAAACAATAGAGGCTACAGGAGAAGGGGGAAAAAAAAGCTCTTAAAGCCTGCAAAGGCTTGGGGAATCTTGCCCAGAGAAGTGTACTGCTCAAGCAAAGCGTGGCAAACAACCGCCTCCGCGGCACCGGGCTGAGCCAAACCCCTGCGGTGAGGACTCGCTTTATTTTTGGTCCAAGCACAGAGTCCAGGAAGCCACATCTACTGCCTTCTTTTTCATTTAAGATTATACATTCATCAATAAGCCTTGTTGAGAAATCCTCCATTAGAGATTTCCTCTATTTGTTCTGAGAAAGGACAGAAAAAACAGAAATGCAGACACCAATCCTAGGAAAACAGCAAGACCCGGCAGGTGACCAAAACAGGTGTGTGCTCTCTCCTCCTCGCTCTTTACATTGCATTTTCTTACACACACACACACACACACACACACACACACACACACACACACACACACGACAAGCAGCTCCCTGCGTTTAAACGATGTTTGCTTTTATATAAGCATGAGTTTGATGACTCAAACTCCTTTTAGAAGAAGGAGGTGTAGGGATCTATAAAAACACTGATAAGCATATTACCACAAACAGTTCTTCCATCAACCGCAGTCAATTAAAAAAATGTTCAAAGGCTTAATATAGTCAAAGATGGAAAAATACAGAGTCCCAAGTTATGTAAAACTGCCATGTCAAAAAAAGGGGGGAAAACCCATCTGAGCCCCTTTAACACATCTCAAATGCAGACCTTTACATAACTGATCAAGTACAGCATTTCAAAATATTTATATTTTCAAATCATATGATAGCTGTTCCCAAACTGAAGAAATTGAGACTGATTGCACAATGAGCTGGTCCTCATTTGGTCTCCCCTAATTTGCTATAAACCAGCGTGGCTTCTAGAAAAAGACAGAACCTGACAGACCACGGCAGTGTAGCCAAGGAGTCCTGATTTATTTCAGCTCTGAAAGGCCACTGCACTGGGATTTTCATTTCTGCCTGGAATGCAATCCACACGACTGGCCTCACTGTCCTGAATCAAATACTGTACACGTTTTTCTCATCTAGCAGAGATTTTGTGAACTGTGAGCACAACCTGCACAGGCGTGTGGGGGAGAAAAGAGGCGGAGCGCGGGGTCGTGCTGGGACGCGGAATCACTCCATGTTGCGCCCGTGGCACCAGGCTCGCAGAAGGGCCCAGACAGGAAGAAGGCAGGGCCTTTGCTTCCAGACGTCCAGTAAGAGAAACGTTCCAAGCTGGCATCACAAGCAGAGATGAATCTGCTGCCCGGAGAGCTAGGTCCCTAAACCGATCTAAAGCAAGGGGGGTTTCCTGGCTTCTGCGGACAAGATGGGGATCTGAAGGTGGAAAGTGGGGGCAGAGTGTGGGGCAGTTCCATTCCCTTCTCCACCCAGGGGCTAGCCACAAACAAGGAAAGTTGATGATGGACCCCATGAAGGCACTTCCTCAATGTCAACAGAGGTCACCCACTCTCCCCAACTCCTTACCCCATCCACCCTGCTCCTAGGAGTAAGGGGGAAGAAAGCACCTTGGCCTTCGTTTGGGAAGCTACCCAGATAGTCTACGCTTTCACCTGGGGCACCTCACCTGAGAGCAGCCATAGACAGTTGAAGCACCAGCTGTTTCACTTTTATAATAGTCTAAATTTAGGGTGTCTTTAATTTCATAAAGCTGCCTTAAATTATGTGGGAAGGAGATAAAATCATTCTGATAATAATTTGTATTTCCTCCAACCATAGCCTAGTAAACATAAGAGGGACCTTTTAAGTACAGGTGATTTCTGACTAATGAAATAAATGTACACCTCATTATCTCATGGCCCACCAAAAACTCCTAAGGAAGGAGGACTTAGAAGGAATGATTCAAGTGGAGTTTCCCTCGTCCTTATCAGCTCAGCCTACCTCTCCCCACTGTCTGTTACCTTTTCATCCCTCTCACAAAGGCTGGCTGAATAAACCTCACCTAAGCCAGCAAACAAGTGGAGGCACAGACATTTTTCATGGCACAACCCAGGTCAGCATACCCTAGACTAGTTGCTAGGGATTGTGTGTACCTGCTGGTTAGAAGGTTACTATGGTTTCTGCTACGAGAGGCACAGCTATTTCCTGTTCTGGGAAATCTTGAAGCGGCAAGGAAAAGGAAGGTGGGAAGGAAAGAGAGGTGCATGACAAAGCCTGGAGAAGCCTCTTTCAGGGTCTATAACTCTTGCTCTCAGGCTGTATAGCAAATACTGCCTTCAAAATGAACTCTGAAATTCAGAGTGAAGCATTTAAAAAGAATTCTAGTGTTCCAGTTGAAATTTAAAAATATGCATACCTTTTCCCTTAGCAAACCCACCTTTAAGCAATGCATTTCAAAGGACAATGGGAGTGGACTGTTGTGTCCAGCTGACTTCCAAGATGGCCCTCAGTGATCTCTACCTCTGGTATTTATGGCCATTTAATACTCCTCTCCACCTGAGTGAGTGTTGGGCCCAGTGACTAACTTCTAGTGAACAGAATACTGCAAAAGTGATTAGGTTACAAAAGACTGTGATTTCTGTCTTGACCACATACTCTGTTGCTCTCTCTGCTTGCTCACTCTGATGCAACCAGCTGCCATGTGTGAGGTCTGCCACAGAGAGACCCACATGGCAAAGAGCCGATGGTGGCTTTTTGTCAAAAGCCAGTGAGGAAGAAAGGCCCTCTGGCCAACAGGACACTAGGAACTGAGTCCTGCCAACAACTTAAGAAGCTCAGATCCTTCCCCAGTAAATCCTTGAGATGATGCAGCCCCAGCCTACCCCTCAGTAACAGCCTTGTGTAGCACCCTGCACTGGAGAACCCTGCTCGACTGTACTCTGGAACCTGACCCAGACAAACAGATAATATATGTTGTTATTTTTAAGCCACTAAGTTTTGGGGTCTTTTGTATATAGCAAGACAGAAAGAATACAGCTCTTAAGTAACATTTTTTGTTTTTGTTTTATTTATTTTGTCTGTGTGTATGTGTGAGAGACAGACAGACAGACAGAGACAGGCAGACAGGAAGGGAGAGAGATGAGAAGCATCAACTCATAGTTGTGGCATCTTAGTTGTTCCTTGATTACTTTCTCATATGTGCCTTGACCGGGGGCTCCAGCTGAGCAAGTGACCCCCTGCTCAAGCCAGCAATCTTGGGCTCAAGCCAGCAACCACAGGGTCATGTCTATGATCCTACACTCAAGCTAGCAACCCTATACTCAAGCTGGTGAGCGGGCACTCAAGATGACAACCTTGGGATTTTGAGCCTGGGTCCTCAGTGTCCCAGGCCGATACTCTATCCACTGCACCACAACCTGGACAGGCTTAAGTAACATTGTTGATAATCACACTGAGAAGAGGGAAAAATCCCAAAAGTCAGAGAGAACTAGTTCAGTCAAGACTGGCACTTCTACACCAGAAATATTAGGTGACTGTCAAAACACAGTGAGGTTCATGTATCTGTACTGATTCAGAAAGAAGTCCATGAAAATGAAAAAGTTACAAAACAGTGCGAGAATTCTAAAATATAGCAGACAATTAGATCTTCGTGCCTAAAAACTCCAGAGAAGCTCCTTACCCAGTGTTTCCATCCCA
Source organism: Rhynchonycteris naso (assembly GCA_037038555.1). Classification (NCBI taxonomy): domain Eukaryota; kingdom Metazoa; phylum Chordata; class Mammalia; order Chiroptera; family Emballonuridae; genus Rhynchonycteris; species Rhynchonycteris naso. The sequence continues at coordinate 84,467,138 of CM072996.1, forward strand.
GAAAATAACAACTGCAGCTATCTAGTTGCTATAGACAAACAAGCAAACAAAAACAAAATAGAGAGGAAGAGAAAGAGAGATCATTCCTGAGCCTCCTCTTTTCCTCATATTGCTCATGTAATCCATTAGTAAATTATACAGTTTACCTTTGAATTGCCACTGTATCCTACACTTCTCACTTCTCACCACCTCTGCAGTTACTACTTGGTCCAAATCACCATCCTGTCTTTCTTGGGCAGCAGCAATGGACCTGATTTGTTGTCCTGCTTCCACTTCTCTACAATCTACTTCCAGATAGTAGCCAGAGTACTACTTTAAAAAATATAACAAAATCAGGCCAGTCTCCTCTTAAACACTGTAAAGTTTTTCCTTCATAGTCAAAATAAAAACCAAAGTTGCTTTGTTGATTCACAAAGCCATGTTTTACAGATGTGGCCTCTGGATACCTCTTCCTTTACAATTCTCCCTCTTGCTTATCGATCTACACTGGCCTCATTGATGTTTCCATAACACCCCAAGTTCACTATCATTTGAAGGGTCTATTAGTGTGCTAAGGCTGCCATAGCAATGTACCACAAGCTGTGTGGCTTAAATAACAAATTTATTTTCTCACAGTTTTGGAGGTTAGAAGTCTGAAATCAGGGTGTTGGTAGGGCAGGTGACTTCTTTTGTAGGCTCTAAGGAAGGCTACGTCTCATGCCTTTCTCTTGCTTCAGGAGATTTGCTAGCAATATTTAATGTCCCTTGGCTTGCAGGTACATCACCCCAAGGATGGTGCTGTCACCATATGTGTATCTGTTTCCAAAGGTCCCCTTTCTCTGAAGTCAGATTTGTATTACGATCTGATGGCTCTCTCAGGTCCCCACCAGCTCCCTCCCCATTTCCCTGGCAGTCAGAGCACAGCACTTAAAAGGGTCCTACATTTGGTGGAACTCTGCTGCATGTACCATCTTGATATGTCATTTTTGAACAAATGACCTACACCTTCATTTTATACTGAACACTGGTCTTGCTTATAGGGGTTGCCTTAATATATCTCTTGCATTGCTAATCTGGTCTTGGTGTCTGCTTCTTGGAGGATCCAGACTGACACCCCAGATATCAGCATGACTTTTTACCATGTCATGTAAACCTCTGATCACCTCCGCTGAGAAGCTTCCTTTGCCATTTTAAACAAAGCACACCACACCGATTCCAGTCCCCCCTAATAATCTTGCTTTAATGTTCTTCATAGCTCCATCAGATTTTACTGTGTATTTTTATATTATATTTGTCTTGTCTTCCCCTTGAGAAGATAAACTATACAGGGACAAAAATTGTTTTCTTTTATTGTTAAACTCCAGCACTAGTAACAAACCTAGTCATGTGTAGGTAGCCAATAGTCTGTGAATAAGTTAATTTAGTAAAAAAAAAAAAACAAACAAACCCATAATTTCAGCCCTGGCCAGATAGCTTGGTTGGTTAGAGCATCATTCTGAAGCGCTTAGGTTGCTGGTTCAACTCCCAGTCAGGGCACATACAGGAACAGATCTATGTTCTTTCCTCTCTCTCTCTCTCTCTCTCACTCTCTCTCTCTCTAATATCTATAAAATAAACATTAAAAAAATTAATTCACCCAGATCCTCCTTCAGTTCCAAACAGACATAAGATATAACCCAGTGTGACCATCTTGAGAATGTGCTTCGAACATCTATGAAATACAACTTTTGAAAAATATAAGCCATAAATGAATAGAGAACCCAAAGCCAAAGCCAAAACATGAGAGCAGTAGGCATCAGATGGGGGGTTGAATCTGGACACAGCTACTTCAGGAAATAGGGCTGGAATTTTAATGAGTAGGTGGGATAAGGTGATGTGGCCCTCCATCCATGCAAGATAGGAGAATGGAACTGAGATAACTTCCCACAGTTAGAGTTTTTGAAAACCTCCTTCTACATGAAAATGGGATTAGAAAACTATCACTGCTCCCTAGTAGTCTGGGAAGAGGCAAGTAAATCTGTAGTTTGCCTCAATCCCAGGATGAAGAAAACAAAATACCAAGCCTGTGCCATGCACAAGTATACTGCCTAAATTTACATTGTTTAAATTATGCAAGAATCCTGAGCTGATAAATCACTATAAACAGGTTTTTAGGACCACTGTAACCTCTGTAGAAAAAAATTCAAATAGCTTTTAAAAAATATTTTTATAACTCAGGACTCAAAGACCTCCTCAGAATAAATAAATCCTGTTGAACAAACCAGACAATAAAACCCAAAGCCAATCAGAGGGAGAAGTCTTATATACAACAAGCAAAATTAGCATGCCAAAAACTAAAGTTAGTAGAATCATCTGATGAATCTAAAAATAATTATGTTTAAAAGTATTTTAAAAATGAAATAGTTAATTTCTATGATAAAAGGAAAGTCGGATTTAAAAAAGTAAATAAAATACTAAAAATTTAAAATACATTGTTAAGTTACATATTAGATACAGCTAAAAGGAGAATTAGGATCATGAAAGATGGGTCTGAAGAAATTACTCATAGTGTAGCAGACAGAGAAAAAAAGAGATCGAAAATGTAAGAGGTTATAAGACATAGAGAATAGATATTTTTAAAAAATGTATATTTGATTGAAGTTCCAGGAGACAGGAACAAAAGATTATGAAAGAAGCAATGTTGAAATGATAATGGCAGAATTAAAGTAATACTTTGTTTTCTTCATTTGAAACATCACAAGCCCTAAGCAGGATTCAAAAGAAAAACAATGAAAAAACAAAAAAGCCTAACTAGGTTCTTTTTAGTTACAGACTGCATACTAACATTGTACTATAGACTTATCTTATTCTTGTGATAAAATAATGTACATAAAAGAGGATTTTGAGCCTGACCAGTAGGAGCACAGTGGATAGAGCATTGACTTGGGGTGCTGAGGACCTAGGTTGGAAACCCCAAGGTGGTTGTTGGGTTGAATGCAGGGGCATCTGCTGAACATGGACTCACCAGCTTGAGTGTGAGATCATAGACATGACCCCATGGTCACTGGCTTGACCCCAAAGGTTGCTGGCTTAAAACCCAAGGACAGTGAACAACTAAGATGCCACAATGAAGAATTGATGCTTCTCATCTTTCTCCCATCCTCTCTCTCTCTCTCTCTCTCTCTCTCTTTCTCTCTCTCGTCTTTTGCTAAAAAAGGAAAGAAAGAAACACAATGACAAACATACGTGCATGCACGTACACAAACACACACACACACCTGGACTCACTGGAATAAATTGAAGAACATCAGAACCAAAGAGAAAGTCATGGAAGAAACCAGAGAGAAAAAGATAGGGCAACAACTTAATAGTGGTAATCAGATTAGCAGCAGACTTTCCATCAGTAACATAGACCCTAGAAAATAATGTAATAACATATTCAAAGTAGTAAAAAAAATAACTATGAAACTACTATTCTATACCTAACTGAATTACTACTCAAAAATAAATGTGAAATAAAGACATATTCATACAAAAAAGAAGGCAATATCCAATTCATAGACAATAATAACGTTTCATATGAAGTAAACTAAATGAAGAAAAAGTAAAATAAACAATGATGAGCAAAGAAGATAATAAGTATGGTAGTCAATTTATAAATACCCCCACTGTTTAAAAATATTTAAGATTAATGGGGGGAGGAATTCTAATCAACCTGGAGATAAAATATTAAATAGAAATGATATATAAGGGCAGTTATCTTAAAATATTCTCAGGGTCTTGTGTTATTTGGTAGGAAAAAAGCAATTTTAAATATTTTTTTAAAAATATAAAGCTAAGCATTCAGATTGTATGTTAGGGCAAATAAGGAAGAGATGTAATGTGTAACTTCCAAAGTAGTAGTAGAAGTGGAAAGGGAAAACAGGACATTTTATTTTATTTTTTTGTATTTTTCTGAAGTGAGAAGCAGGAGGCAGAGACAGACTCCCGCATATGCCTAACCTGGATCCGCCGGGCATGCCCACCTGGGGATGATGCTCTGCCCCTTTGGGGCATTGCTTGGCTGCAACCGGAGCCATTCTAGCACCTGAGGCAGAAGCATGGAGCCATCCTCAGCACCAAGGACAACTTTGCTCCAATGGGGGGAAGGGTGGAGAAGCAAATGGGAGCTTCTTCTGTGTGCCCTGGACAGGAATCAAACCTGGGACTTCCAGACGCTGGGCCAACATTCTACTTCTAAGCCAACCAGCCAGGGCCTAGGACACTTTTATGAGACACATGCAGACAAAAATCCAGAAAGAACTTGCTGGCAAGAGGTCCTCACTGAAGGAAATACTAAACAATGTGGTTCCAGCACAAGGAAGTCGATCACAGATGTAAGACATATAGGAGGAGATATAAGAAGGAAAAACATAAGCAGACATAAAATTCTGAAATATAAGAAAGGAGCAAGAGGACAGAAAGTGGTAAATTAATACAAGCATGGGTGTTATAAAAAAAGTAAAAGGAACAATGCCTTGTGGGATTTTAAAAAGAAAAAATGCATATTCATAGTATTAAAGTACACGAAAGACTAACATAGGAATTGGAGGAACACAAGTTAGAAGGGTGTTGTTCAGAGGGAGGTAAAGCTATTGATCACTGTAGACTTGAGCTAGTTAATAATACATGCTGTAACTACTAGGTTAACCACTAAAGAATAAAAACAGACGGTGTAAGTTTTGGAGTGATACAGAAGAAAAAGTGGAGGGAGACAGAAAATCCAATCAATTCAAGAGAAAACAAGAAAGAGAGAAGAAACAGAAAAATGGTAGGACAAATAGAAAGCACAATGGCAGACATTGATTAAAATACATCAGTAATGATAACATGTAGATTTGACAAATGTTTCAGCTAAAGATGGCAACAGACTCAAATGCCTCCTGGGCAGGCTAAGTCACATAAAGGAGTAAGGAGCAGGTCCAGGAAAGCAACAGTTCAAATAAATGAGCACTGATGTTTCCTCGGGGTCAGGGAGACAAGAGAGTGTACTGGAATGTAGGCAGAACTGTTGAGCATATCTGTCTGAAGAAAGTAGCTCTCACATACTGTTGCTGCCGTTTGGAATATAAACCCAGTGTCAGGTAGGTCAACGGAGATGGAAACTCAGTGTTTGGTGGGAAACTTGATTTTTAAACATAGGCTACTACTCTTTTAAAGAATGAACACTAAAAAAAGAAAAAATGAAAAAGAAAATGCTATCAATCCCATAGATAGGAGAAGAAAAGATAAAACAAATGTGCAAAAAGCATGGTAAATAAAATGCAAAAAACAAAAACAGAAAATGAAAGACAAACGAACAACCCTTGCAAACCTTTGCAACAGGAATGGAAGCGATGGCTTATACTAAAACACTACTGAGATCCACACCCTATAATTTCCACTCTGTTCAACCTTATCATTTGCCTGAAGAGCTCTAACATTAAAGGATGGGGAAAACACTGAATAATCCAGACATAAAAGTACATGGAGCACCAGTGGTCAGTCGGAACTTCAAATAATGTCCGGATGTTTGTACCATCAGTTCTGCATGCACCAAGTCCCCTCTGGGGTTTACTGGACACTGGGGTTTATCTAGCTGTTAATAAAATAGTGATGTTCGAATTGCCTAAAAGGATAGAAAGGAGGAGATGAAAAAGGAATCACTTAAGTTCACCTTCTGTTCATCTGAGTCTATTATTTGATTCAATCCTGGGATTCAGTTCTTCCTCACAGCCTGTGAGGTAATATCCCACATTTTCAGTGCAGCTTCCAGAGTCTTCCAGACCCAGCCCAGCCCAGTCCTGCCAGGATGCAGGAGACACTTTTGCCAGCCTCATGCCTCTGCCAGGATGCCCTCTTGACCCCCTCTGCACTTCAAACCAAACCCACTCCCCAGTGAAGTATTTTCTAAAGGTTGCTTAAGGTTCCTGATGAAATCTCTGTACAAATAATGCACCAGATGGCAATTTTTAAGCTTATTTGGGCTCTGCAAAAATATTTGTAATGAGACAAAAAAAAATTGTGTTTATCATAATTCCAGTAGGCACAAGGGGTCAATGGGTTGCCTGGATGGGGCCTGCTCCTGGCAAGAAATGCAGCCTTGGTGGGGACTGACTCTTTCTCTAGAGGGACAGACCTCCTGTTGAAGCTGTCTCATTCATTGTAGTATAGCTACAGTGCCTATGGTCTAATCTCTTTATGGGTGTACCTAAATATTTGAAAGCGTAGTAGAGATTATTGTCACACTGGCTGGGTAGCTCAGCTGGCTAGTCTCATTCTGATACACCAAGGTTGTATTCAATCCTTGGTCAGGGCACTTATGAGATTCAATCAATGAAAGCATAAATAAGTGAAACAACAAATTGAAGTTTCTTTGTCTTTCCTCTTCTCTCTCTCTCTTCCTCTCTCTCTAAAATTAATAAGAAAGAGAAACTATTGCCTCTAGAAAACAAAGATAAAAACATAAAAAATAATAACTGTTGAAGTAAACATCTACAAATACACGATGTTTACTTCTTTAATTGTTAAATATAATATACAAAGATTTTATTCTATGTGGAAAAATATTGGTAGGTTATATTTTCTCGGTTTTTAAGAACATGCAACTGTAAAACTCGTGAGAAATCAGAACCAACCAAAACTGAATGAGTTACTTATAGTCAACTTCAAAAGCCAAATTATAAAAGTACTTTTCATTTCTTGCAGCAAAAACTTATAGCTAAGGTGGGGTGTGGGTGCACACTGGCATGTTTGGTATGTGTGTGGGCAGAAGAGGAACAAGGGCCGGAACAAGTCATAAAGACCAGGTCCCGTGTGCAGCCAGAGGAACAGGGAGAGCTGGCAGACCCAAAGCAACACAGGGGGACATGGCAGAGGGTTGGTCACAGTGGAGGTGGTCCCTCCCTTCCTCCCTGACTCTCATGAAATCATTAATGAAAACAGAGACCCAGGAAAATGCTGATTTCCTCTGAATTTATTGTTGAGATGGAAACAGGTTGAGGCTTGGAGTCTAGATCAGATCCTGAGTGGAGGAGAGGAGACTGCACAATACAGGAGAAGGGATGGAAAAGCCAAAGGGCGAGGGGACAGAGAGCCAAAGGAGAACCAGGGCAGGGGTGAGCGGGACAGAGAGCAAAGGGGGGGTCTGACTAGGGGTGAGGGGCCATGTTAAACTCACAGTGCCAGGAACTGGGGTTCAGACCAAGTTTTATCTAAGTCTTTGAGGGGCAAAGATGCCCCAAAGTGAGAAATATTAACCTGTGCTTCATAATGTATGCTTTTCTAAGAACATGCAACCTGTCACTATTGTTAGCGGGGCTACAAAAGAGAAGTCATCAGGGTCCTTCATAAGGGCTCCGCTCAGAGACTCTCATTCATTAGGAGAGATGGGGGCGGGGGTAGTCAAGTGCTGCACAGAAGACTTTAATCCAACCAGGGCTCCCAGGGTTGTCACAGCAGGCTGCTGCCTCCCAGGTGGGGCTGAGAAGGTATATCTATACTTCCAGTTACAATGAACCAATATTAAAAACAAAATGAAACAAAACAAAACCTTGGGTGGAGCAGGAAACCATAGGAAGTGCACATTTCTCCCTGAGCAGAGCTTATGGGTGGGAAGCAGTTAGCAGAGAGAAGAGTAAGTTCGTTATTTTGAGCTTGTTTCTACTTTAAAAAACTTATTTTTATTTATTTTTTATTTTATTCATTTTCTTTTTAGAGAGGAGACAGAGTGAGAGAGAGAGAGAGAGAGAGAGAGAGAGAGAAAGAGAGAAAGGGGGGAGGAGCTGGAAGCATCAACTCCCATATGTGCCTTGACCAGACCAGTGCAGGGTTTTGAACTGGCGACCTCAGTGTTCCCAGGTCGACGCTTTATCCACTGTGCCACTACAGGTCAGGCGAGAGAAAGGGGGGAGGAGCTGAAGCATCAACTCCCATGTGTGCCTTGACCAGACCAGTGCAGGGTTTTGAACTGGCGACCTCAGTGTTCCCAGGTCGACGCTTTATCCACTGCGCCACCACAGGTCTGTTTCTACTTTAAATACAAACCATAAAAAATTTGAAAAATATTTGCTGTTATCTTCAACTCTGGAGTCACACTACCCATCCTTGTTAAAGGCCCACTGTAAAGGCTCCACGGGCAGCAGTGAACCACCCTGAAAAACTGGCCTTGCCACTATGTTTATATAGACAAACCATTCAAGCTGTAGATCAGCATTGTCCATTGCCAGGTGGACAGTTACAGCGGATGTGTCATTATGCCAGTCCACATATTGATAAAATATTAATAACAATAAGAGTCATAGCAAATACTTCTAAAGATCACTCATGACTATTGGCTACTGGTAGCTATATAAGAACACACTAGCTGAGCTAATATTAAAGCCTCTTGACAATAAAAGGGTCAAACCTTTATTTAATTTGTCCAATCAATATTTCTTGAGCACCTGCTATGTCAGGCTGTCTTTGCTTTAGTGAACAAAACAGATGTCATTTTTATTTTAATGGAGCTTAGAGTGTGGTGGGGGAGAAGCCATTACGCACACACACACACACACACACACTCATGCTATACAGTAACCAATTGTGCACTGTGCTAAGAATAGAATGAGCAGAGATACAAGAGAGGACAAAGGGCAAGGGCTAGTATAGACAGTGGCCCAGGAATGCATTTGAGGAAGACACCTGTGCACAGAGATGACGGGGATCTAGGACAGCTTGTCAGAGTGGGAGAAGTTTCCAACGCAAGAGCACTGGCGAGTAAGAAAGCCTACGCTGGGCGCACTGAGTGCTTCAGTGGCCCCTTACAACACTGCAGACATTTGCATTTTCTAGGTCTAGCCCTCATCGTCACTCTAGCTCTTTCAGAGCCTTATTTACAGGTCTTAAGAAGTATTCCATATTTATCCACAGAGTACCTGCTGGTCTCAGTCTCATACCTGCCCTCCAAGACTCTGCTCTGTACTGCCCTGGGGCTGGAAGTCTGCAAACAATTTTCTCAAGCTTCCTTACTAACAAGTTTCCTATTATGTTGTAGTCGTGGGCGGCAGAGGAGGGAGAGCATCAGAAAGAATAAGCACAAGCCTTCCTGCAGCTAGCAATTCCAGTGCAGCAGCTGTTGTAACGGCAGCAAGAGTGGGTGATTTGGAACTTTTACCAAACCACCTAACTCAGTCAGCATTGAGCCCAGCAGAGATCATGGTGAACTGCAAACACAGTTTTTTATACAGAGTTTCAAGACTGGCATCACACCTGTAGAGGGTTCACGATAAACCCAATGAGTAGCACTAACTTAATCACACCAGAGACTCCTCTGCATGCCCAGTGGAATACCATGACATCATGGCCATCACAGGGAGGAAAGAGATTACCTCTGCCCACTTAACTTGACAGTTTCAGCCTGGAGAAAGAGAAGGACTGGGATAGGGTTATAACCATCCCACAGCAGGGGCTCACAATTATTCCTACTTCTCCTGGAAGGACTGGTAGCTCACTAAAAGACTGGTACAGACTAAAAAGGTGAGGCATCATCTTTCATATGACGGTGTAGGGCGGGGATTCTAGATAGTTATGGTTCCTGCCCTCATTTTGGAAAATTGGATGTTGCCACCTGGTGTTCTAGCCAGCCATTCTGAACCTTTATTTCAGCTCCTCTTTGCTGTTTTATACTCACATATCCCTTTGCCTTGGCACAGCCTTTTGTCAACAGTGTTTTCTTTTACTTCTCCTAGCCCATCCTCTTCTCCCACTTGCAGCCTTCTTCCTTTGTCATTTAAGCTTCCTCAGCTATATGCACAGACATCCAACAGGAGCGTTCCTGTGGCATTTCCCTCACTCCCAGGCAGCTCCCAATGCAGCAGGTGCCTCTGCAGAGGCTTCTGTTGGACCTTGGACCTACACCCAGCAGCTGGTAATCCTGGGCACTCACTCTTCAAAGCAGTACTAGGGATTTAAGTCAAAAATCAAGTGTGGTGCGGTTTCACTCTCTCCTCTTGAACTTAAGTCACTCTTGCCTTGACATTTTCCAAAAACGCTAAGCTTATTTCTCTCGCTTTGGGAAGAGAGAACAACTATCTTGCTGGCGCAGAGTGTGGTTTAAATGAGAGGTCAGGCCTGGGTTTCCCTGAGCAAGAGATGAACATAAACTGTTGATGGAGGGTGGAGTGGTAAGGGGGAAAGGGAGAATTGATGGGTAGGGGCCAGAGATGCCAATAAAAGCATATGTTTCCCTGGCTGGAAATAGGCCCCCAAGAAAGGAACTGTCACACCAGATAATAAAAAGAATCTAATTTCTTTTTGAAACCTGAGGCCCATGCTTTCATTAAGCAAACATATATCAAAGACCTGCTTTGCATCAGAGGAAGTTCTAGGCCCTGGGGAGACAAAGATGACACAGTTCCTGCCCCAAAGGTGCTCATGGTTTAGTGCCATAATGGCGAACCTATGACAGCATGTCAGCCATTTTTGATGACACGTGGCATGGAGCCGCATACCAGAGAAGTATGGGGCCTCATGCCAAGTAGGACGTTTCATCCTTGGCTCCTGCATGGCCAGGTGCAGTAGCCGAGGATAAAACATTTGCTGTAGTGTAGACACTCTGTGCCGGAGGTCTGAAGGCCAAATCAACAGAACTCCAACACAGAGCGTCTAGTTCTGGGACTTCCTGTTAGGCCGTTTTTCTCGAAGTGACACACCGCCCGAGTTATGCTTGGTTTTTTGGCAAATTTTGATACACCAAGCTCAAAAGATTGCCCATCACTGGTTTAGTGAGTGAGGTTTAGACACACACACACACACACACACACACACACACACACACACACTGACATATTAAAAATATTATCCTGAGTGTTTGCAGAATTATGAGTTTGCTTAAAAAGAAAGAAGCAAGTAATAGTATTTAAAAGAGGGACTCAAGAAATGTTTCCCAAAGGACATGAGATTTGAACTTGGTCATTTAAAAATGAGTAGGAGTTTGTTTGGTGGCAGACAAGAAACAGCATCTGGGGCAAAGGAAATGGTGCGTGTGAAATGGACAGTGTGCAAGCACTTGATCTGCTGGAGACACTTTCGTGGCTGGGGCAGGGGGAGAGGGGAGAGGAGGTCTGCAGAGGTTACCTGACTTGCCCTGAGGCCAACAAGGATATGTCTCCAAGAACCACCCAACCAGGCTTCTTCTCTACCCTCTTGCCACTGTTCTTTCCAGTGAACCTCCATGCCTTTATTGCCAATGAACTAGAATCATTTTCAATAAATGCCATCAGATGCTGTGGACATACTGGGAGCTCGAGGAGATGCCAGGCGGAAGCACAGAGACGTGAACGAGTAGGTAGATTATAGCAACAATGACAACAACCTGAACAAAAAGTTATTTGTCAAAGCCCAGAAGAACATATCAGGTAGCCATCTTTCTCAATTTAGAAAATAAAGTATTGCAGATGTAGAGGAAGATGATACTACTAGTGATAATAATTGCAACAAATGTGCCTAGTACTTACACATTCAAAATCCCCCACTTTTTTTTTTTTTTTTTAGCAAGATAGAGAGACAGGAAGGGAGAGAGGTGAAAGCATCAACTCATAGTTGTGGCATCTAAGTTATTCATTGATTGCTTTCACATGTGCCTTTGTGGGAGAAGGGCTCTGGCTGAGCCAGTTACCCTTTGCTCAAGCCAGCAACCTTGGGTCCAAGCCAGCGACCATGGGATCATGTTGATGATCCCACAGTGAAGCCCATGAGCCCATGCTAAAGCCAGCAACCTTATGGTTTCAAATCTGGGTCCTCAATATCCCAGGTCGACTCTCTATCCACTGCAACACAACTGGTGAGGTTCAAAATCCTTTTTTATGTATATTATTTCATCACTAGAATAAGAGAAGTTTGTAGTATAGACAACATTACTATGTAGTCTATAACTAAAAGAACAAGATACATTATTTTTTAATATTTTATTTATTGATTTTCTTTCTAAGAGAGAGGAGGGAGAAAGAGAGAGAGAGAGAGAGAGAGAGAGAGAGAGAAGTTGGGGAGGAGCAGGAAGCATCTACTTGTAGTAGTTGCTTGTCGTATGTGCCTTGGTGCCTTGACTGGGCAAGTCCAGGGTTTCAAGCCTACGACCTCAGCTTTCCAGGTCGATGCTCTATCCACTGCACCACCACAGCTCAGATGGGATATATTATTCACAACTGCTCATTCGAGGCTGTCACGGATGTCAGGACATAAAACAAATAACCTCATGCTGGGGAATTTGGCACCAATTCCATGTAAACCCGGAAGGTTAGAAAAAGAGAAAGCAGAAGTGTATTCATGCTGGTTATTAAGGAAGAGAATGTTTCATTTTCAAATGATGGGGGAGGGGACTTGAAGTTACATAAGACAGCACAGTGACAGGTACAGAGAAATAAGCACAGCATAGTTTTGCACATATTAGGCCCTACAATTATTTTATCACAATAAGGTTTATTTTCATTCCAAAAATAGTCACTGTCAATCAGCTTTGGAGAGTGGGGGTAAAGACATATCAGAATCAATCATTCTTTTTCTATGTTGTAGACTTGAAAGAGAATTCTTGTAGGATCAACACAGGCATATTCATATTTTACAAGTACCTTTTATTTGGCATCCCCACCCTTGTAGGTTTATCTGCTAAAACTCCATGCTGAGATGCCTAAATGAGAAGCAGTCTTCTCTTTACCCCCACTCAAACTGAGAGCCCTTGTAGTGAAGAAAAAGAATTTTTCAAATGAGACCTGAGAGTAGAGGGAGGGATGTCCATGACATGGTCAAAGCGAATTGCAGAGTATTTTTTGTACAACTGAAAACCCTGTCTATGCACATATCTCTCTGCACGTGTTTGCACATGGAAGGGGATAGGTGAGGAACAAAAGAAGCCAGCTGGCGAAGGAAGCGGGAGGAAGGGAATGGGAAGGACAACGAGGGGAGTCATTAACTTTTTCTTCCTCCTCTCATAATGTTCACACTTGTTACAACAATCATAAATGCCACCCCTTCTCTTTAATTGAACAGAAAAAAAAACTGAATTGAAAACACTTGACAAGAAAAATAGATCCCACGAGTAAAAAAATAAACGTTTCAAAAATTGATTCAATAAGCATTCTGTGAGTCAAATATGTCCCATAGCAAAGAAATAGTCTCTAAAGGGCCAGGTATCTGACAGGTAGGCTGCCCAAATGATCCCCGAGGTGGAGATACTCAAAGGTTTTCGCAAAAGTAATTTATCTAATAAATCCAGCATGGTAAATGAGCAGACCAAGGGGATCCAACCACTGACCAAAACTGCATTTGGAACTGGAAGCTGCTAGGCAAGGCATCATGCCAGCAATTTTTAATTGTATCTGGAGAAGAAAATTAACTCCAGGGTTAGACTGTTTGGGTTTAGTGTACTAAATTTCTAACATGAAACTGACAAACAAAGGGCACTAAGTATAAAGTGAGCTTGCAGAGACGCATCCCAGTGCTGGGAATCTGTGAGTTCTGCAAGGGAGAGAGTGAGGGTTTGGAACTGAACAGTACTGGCTGTACATTCTGCTAGCTGTTACTTGCTGCATGGCCTTGGTCGTGTTCTAATGTGCAATATGGTGGTAAGTATTCCTTTCTTGTGGGTTGTAGAGAGAAGTGATTGCAATCATATATTTAAGTCACTTGGCAGTCACACTGGCAAGCAATTAGAAAAGAAACTATTATTGCTAAATCATCCCAACACCCAATTAGCAAGAGTTGGCCCTCCCTGTGCACTCTTCAGCAACATACATCTGTAACTGTGCTCCTCCCCTATCGACACATGAGGAGTTTTAATCACGTGGCCAAATTTGGATCCTGGGATCTTAATAAAATGCAAATTATGATTCAGGAGGTCTGGAGAGATGCTGCATTTCTAACAAACTGCTAGTGAGGTGGATTGTGTGCCTTAATCAGAGTAAGAAAGCTCTAGGGTAAAATCGTTATAAATTAAAATAAAATGAATGAAGCTGAGGGAGATGAGCTAGGCTTTGCGACAGGGTTAGCTACTCCATCCTGTGCCTGCACACATTGGGTGCACTTGCACTTGTAGCACTTCTCCCACAACCGGAATTCTCTCATCTGCTTCACTGGGTTAGAGCTCCTTCAAAACAGGGAGCCCATTCATAAACCCCAAGTGGCTTCTGCACTCATCTCAGATGCTCAGTTCAATTATGAGTCAATAAGTCAATGGACGAATGGATATATGAATGTGGTGAATGAATGAGATCCAGGGAAATTGCTGTTGGCTAATGTTAAAAGCCTAATGGGTTTGAATTTCATAGTTTTGTAATCACTGAGCTAACTTCACATATTATTAATGTTGTTGAGATTAATCTCTTCATTGAGCTTGATACACAAACAAAACAGCTATCAGAAAATAATAATTCTGGACATTCATTCTAGAAATATAAAGTTTCTAGAGCTTCCTTTCTATAACATAAAAAAGAAAGATCCAGAACTCCTTTCTCTCAAGTGAAGCCACCTGTCCTCAGGGAACGGTAACAATTGTTTACAATACCTCAAAAGGACAATGTCTTTTACAAAATAATCATGAAGCAACACATTATTAGAATTAGCATAGATTCTATTCTAAGACATGTGACCAATTTATCCCTCTATGCTGTTCCAGTTTATAGGTTTTCTAAGTAATTAAGGATCACACACACACACACACACACACACACACACACACTTCATTGTTTTTATAACAAAATATATCAAGATCTCCAACTGGGGCTTCATATACGCATCAGCTTGTGCAATCGAGTCATGTAGTCTTTATATGGTTCATCTTACTGCACAGATAACAGAGTCTATTTGTTAAGTAAACTACCATAGCAATATCTCTTATTGTGAGGAATTAGAAACCTCATTAAACTCAGGAGGATCATTGAAAATTTAAGTTTCATTAGACACCCTTGTTTAAATTTTATCTATTTACATAACATGATTCTTTTCATCAGAACCTCAAGTTCTAATTCAACAGGTCAGTTCAGGGCCTGTTTTTGTGTGCTTCTTTTGTTGCAAACTGGAACACTGTGTATATGAACAGCACAGTATCTACTTTCTTAACCTCTCCAGCTATGCTTAAAATTTTAGTTCTGCAGCCTAAATATTCAAAACTATGAGTGTGGTTAGCTGTAGCTCATCTTCTCAATAGAATAATAGGACTCCAATAAACTGTGCATTAAATTTATAATAGAGGACATTTAATTAAATCCAGCTCTGATTTAATCAAGTCACCCCAGGTAGTCAGACACATTAACTCTCTCAGTAAAGGAATCTACCTTTTCCGAGCTGACTCCGTCTGGAGAGCATACACACTCCCTAGGATTCTGACAGACTTTAAAATCATCCTTTAATGTGGCCTCATTATGTGTTTTATTTTCTTAGTCCCAAAGGTTCTCAAAGCAAATACATGTTCCCCAGCAGACATTTCTATCTTCTTACAGAAGGGTTGGTTTTCCATTCATGATAGAAAACAAATGTTAATTAGGAGGATGGTTAAGATGGTCCAGACTTTCCCCAAACACTTTCATGGTTGGCAGTCTCCACTTTGCTCTTCCTGTACCCCAGGAAACTGAATTGGTTAGTTTTCTGCATGGGGTAAAAATATCTGGGTAAAAGCAGTCGAAAAATATTCAGAGTAGTTTCCCAAGAAGACATTCTTAGAAAAGCTCTCTGTTTAGGGCTCCTCTAAAATACCACTGGGAGGGTTGATTCCTGCAACCTTTCTGAAAGTCACCACAAAGCCCAACCACAACCTTTAAGTCACAGGTCACTTCTGGGAATTTTTCCAAATGAAAACTCATAGATGTGCTCAAAACTTGGAGTGAACGCTTATGAATGTCTATGTTACAACAATGTCTATCATTCAAATTTGAAAAAACTTCTTTCCAAAAATAGATCAGTCATGGAATATCCATATAATGTATTTCTTTGAAAAGCTTTAGTGCAATATTTAAAGATATGAAAATAATTATGATTTAGTACTACACAAATAAGTGAGTGATGAAATAGCATCTTTAGAATTATATCAAATTTCTAACAAATGTATTTGACTGAAAAAAAGAAAGTCAAAAGTGAAAAATAACTATCTCTAGATGGTAGACTAGAGTAATTTTGAATTTCCTCTTTTGTATTTCCCTGGATTTCTATAGTTTTATATTTTCTATACTAATGGAAAATATACATATAGTAGGACTGACTATATATATTCTACTTTGGTAAACAGACTATAATGTGTTTTTCTCATTCTTCTTCCTCTTATCAGCATGAATATAATCTTCATATATGTAGAATTAATTAATAGATTAGTAGAAAATAAAAATGATTAATGAACATAAACTTAACTTATTATATAGATTTGCCATTAACTTTTTATATTTAAATAAATTCCTCCTCTGTAGATTTCCTACCAACTACCACTTTATACTAGCTGATCCTTTTTCTGAAGCAGTCCAATGATTCTTAGTACATAAATCCAAATGAAAATCCGAAGAAGACAAGGAAATAAAACGTGCAGAGGAAGCAGGTCTTGGCTGTATACAGAGAGGTAGAGACCATGAATATGAATGGATGGAGCTTTTGGACAACAGGATAATGGAAGAGGGAAATGCTATTCAAACGACAGCTGCCAGCTCCCTCTCCCCACTCTCACTCCCCTGCTGCCCGCCCCTTTCCCAGCCTTGATTGGAGCCCACAGGAATGCTGTGGTGCTTGTGGCCTTCAGTGTTCTCACACTCCGAAAGCAAGCGCAGAGCATAAAAGCCCACTGTGCTGAAAGCTTGTGCCTCATAGAATAAGCACAGGGCTCAGAGGGCTTAAGAATATGTTGCTACTTTTGATATCAATCACAGCCTTTGCCAAGCTGCGTCCCAATCTATTGGGAGGTGCAGGGTGAACGTTGTTTAATTGGCTTTGCGAATCTTCTGAGCTGTGCTAGACCATTAATTAGAGGAGATGCTGGAATTAAGTATGTAACATGTATGTTGGGGAGGGGAAGGCTGGGTATGCCACGGTCTTGGAAAAGCATTTGTAAATGCCCCTTTGGACAAACTTAAGAGAAAGTAAAAGAAAGGAGAACTCACTGCTTACTAAAAAAAGTTCAAGACAGTCATATCCTAAGTTTTTGTTCAGGTATCTAATCTCTTTGAACACAAAAACCACTTAATAATCCTTAAATTATTTATTCTCAATGCCAGAATTCTCTCATCTAGACCAACAGAGAAAACTCTGATTTATAGTATCAGGGCCTCATACTCCCATGCTTTTAGATGAGATAAAGACAAACAGTGTTGAGCACCGGCACCACTTCAAGAGGTCAGTTAGTTACCCAGCACTAGCAGCAGTTGCTAATGTGCAGATAAAGACCCAGAATTGCGGGACTCCACAACAGGTCCGTGGAATGCCCGTTTGCAAGATCTGATTAAAAACAAAAATATATTTTCTTTAAATTTTTAAAAAATATTTATTGATTTTTAGAGAGAGGAATGGAGAGAGAGAGAGAGAGAGAGAGAGAGAGAGAGAGAGAGAGAGAGATTTGTTGTTCCACTTATTTATGAATTCATTGGTTGATTCTCGTATGTACCCTAACCAGGAATGGAACCTGCAACCATGGTGTACTGCTGGGGTCAGGAACGTTTTTGGCTGAGAGAGCCATGAACACCACATATTTTAAAATGTAATTCCATGAGAGCCATACAATATGTTTAACACTAAATACAAGTAAATGTGTGCATTTTATGTAAGACCAACACTTTTGAAGTACAATAAGTCTCTGAATTCTTTTTAATAACGTTGTTATGCTGTTGCTAACCAATGATGAATAAAGTACTTCTTACCATTAATGCGACTTCTGGTGCTACATGGTTTTGCTAATGGCTTTGTAGTCTGTTTGATATGTGGTGAGGTTAAGCTTCATGCAGGTGTTAAGACTTTCGGCCGTTAAACATCATAGGTTGGTCTTAATGTTCTTTAGATGTGAGAAAGACTGCTCACATGCATACGTAGAGCCAAACATTGTCAGTACAGCAATATTCACATGCTGCAGTGTGTGGTATGTGACAGGAAGAATGTTCCAAGTTTTGACAATCAGCTGGTCCGCAGGTTGAAGTTTTTTCATTTCTCCCCACTTGTGTTTGCTAGCCAACTCTGCTTGCTGTCATGCTAATCTTTCTAAATCTTCATTCAGTGACTTGAACTTATTCCCCCACATGTCTGAGGCATTCAGGTCAGTAGCTTGTAGCTCAAATTCTCTGATGGAGACACTGGGGATGTAACCCAGGTCGG
The DNA here is from genome assembly GCA_037038555.1 of Rhynchonycteris naso. Taxonomy (NCBI): domain Eukaryota; kingdom Metazoa; phylum Chordata; class Mammalia; order Chiroptera; family Emballonuridae; genus Rhynchonycteris; species Rhynchonycteris naso. Next base: position 84,485,423 of record CM072996.1, read on the forward strand.
TGCTGTCCACTGCACACTCTCATGTGGATGGGTGATGAACTTAAAAAGACAAGTGCGCTCATGAAATTTTCCAAAGCGCCCTCGCTTTGAATGACTGCAGGAGATTTGATGTGAAGCCCGCTAGCTGCTGGAGATGAAGATGTTGAACAGGGTCACTTGCTGTGCATACATCTTTAAACTCTCCCAGTTTTTCAAAGTGTAGTAAATGACCTGTTTCAATGTCAGTGATGAAGAGTTCCAGCTTGTTTTCAAATGCAAACACTGCTTGTTGAAGGGATAAGACTGTATTTCCAATGCCTTGCATTTTCACATTGAGCTGGTTCAGATGTTCAGTCCTGTCCATGAGATAGTAGAACTTCAGGAGTCACTCAGTGTTAGCTAACTCAGGATCCTTGACATTTTTCATTTCAAGAAAAGTCCGGATTTTGCTCAGGTAAGCCGCAAAACGGCTAAGCACCTTACCTCTTGACAACCAACACACATTGCTGTGCAGAAGCAGACCAGGATAATTATTCCCAACTTCATCCAGCAGTGTTTTAAACTGGCAATCATTTAAAGCTCAGGCAACAATAAAATTGACCATCTGAATGACCAGCGACATCACCTCACCAAGCTGCTCACCACACATCTGAGCACAAAGTACCTCCTGATGTAGGATGCAGTGAAAACTTAGGATGGGTCTCTTTTCATGTTCACGAAGAAGTGCTATGAATCCTCTGTTTTTACCCACCATTCATGGAGCACCATCAGTACACACAGAAATAAGTTTATCCATCAATAGATTTTTGTATCTTTAGTGAACTTAGTGAGAGACTGGAATAAATCCTCCCTTCTTGTTGTCTCTTTCATAGGCAAAACAGTAAGACTTTCCTCACGTAGTGTGTCACCGACAGCATACCTTGCAATCACGGTGAACTGGAATAAATGGCTTACGTCTGTTGACTCATCCAAAGTGAGAGAAAAGAATGATGCTGCATTTATGTCCTTAACTTGTGTTGTCTCAATTTGATTTGCCATCATGATGGTACGATCGTGAACAGTTCTTGCCGACAGAGGCATGTCTTTTATTTGTTTGAATATTTTGTCTTTATCCGAAAAGTTGTCAAAAAGTTCATTGGCAACATCAAGCATGAATATTTTGGCATACTCCCCATCTGTGAATGGCTTTCCATTTCTCACGATTGCTAAAGCACCAGCTCAGCGAGGCGAATTCCAGTCACCTTGTTGGGTCCAAACACAGAGTTGTGCTGACTAGTTTGCACTCTGCACAGTAGCTCTTGACATGCTTTCTTCCTTCTGTCCCCCACTGGATATTTTGATGCAAATGTAGTATGTCGTGTGTCCAAGTGCGCTTTATATTTGACTGTTTCATCGATGCAATTTTATCATTGCATGTTAGACACACTGCAGAACCTGCTCTCTCCACAAAGGCAAATTCCTCTGTCCATTCCTGCCGAAAAGTACAATACTCCTCATCTTTTCTTTTTTAGCCATCTTCTTCATCAAAAGGGTTTCTGCAATTAGCTAGCTGACTACTTGATTAAAAGGAAGGACATTTACTTCCTGACCTCACAATGACCCGTGTACATTATGCATCATCCAATAAAAATTTGGTGTTGTCCCGGAGGACAGCTGTGATTGGCTCCAGCCACATGCACCCATGAACATGAGCGGTAGGAAATGAATGGATTGTAATACATGAGAATGTTTTATATTTTTAACGTTATTATTATTTTTATTAAAGATTGTCTGCAAGCCAGATGCAGCCATCAAAAGAGCCACATCTGGCTCGTGAGCCATAGGTTCCCGACCCCTGTGATTAGAGGTTAATAACCAAAATTTATAAAGAACTTCTAAAACTCAACACCAGGTAGGTAAGCAACCCAATTTAAAAATGGACAAAGGGCCTGACTAAACACTTCTCCAAAAAGGACATACAGATGGTCAATACAAATATGAAAAAATGTTCAACATCACTAATCATCACAGAAATGCAAATTAAAACCACAATAAGATACCACCTAACACCTGACAGAATGGCACTCAATAACAAATCAACAAACAACAAGAGTTGGCGAAGATGTGGAGAAAAGGGAATCCCCTACACTGCTGGTGGGAATGCAAACTCATGCAGTCACTGTGGAAAAAGTATGGCATTTCCTCAAAAATTTAAAAATGGAACCACCTTTTGACCTAGCTATCCCACTTCTAGAAATATATCCTAAGGATCCCAAAACATTAATTCAAAAAAAATATGCACCCTCATGTTCATGGCAGCATTGTTCACAATAGTCAAGATGTGGAAACAGCCCAAGTGTCTGTCAGTGGACAAGTGGATTAAAAAGCTGTGGTACATATACACAGTGGAATACTACACAGCAGTGAAAAAAAGTGAAGTATTACCTTTTGCAAGGCATGGATGGACCTGTAAAACATTATGCTAAGTGAAATAAGCTAGTCAGAGAAAGACAAATATAGTGTGTTCTCACTTATATGTGGAATCTAATGAACACAATAAACTGAGGACCAAAATAGAAACAGAAGCAAGGACACAGGGAACAGATGGACAGCTGTCAGAGGGAAGAGGGGAGTGCAGATGGGATCAAAAGAGGTGAAGGAGAGAAAAAGGGGAGATGGCGGTAGGGGGAAGGGGGCAAAGGGAGTGAAATGGGAATGGAAAGAGACTTTGCATAGGAAAAAGAGGGCACAATGCAGGTTGAGGGTGTTTTATTGAGTGGGACATTTGAAACTATGTTATCACAATAAATTTAAAAATTGTATAAATAAATAAATAAATAAAAATAAAAGTCAGGGAATGAATGGCGTCTGTGTGAGTGCTTGTGTGTGTACAGGAAAACAGTACACAAGTGCTCTGCAAGGCCAAGACAAGACCAAGTAAGACCTTCAACTGCTTTCCAATTAACGAGTTATTATAAGTGAAAATGAAAATGGAGGTGACCCAGTCAGGCTGGCTGTTGCTCTTCATTCTGGGCAGTGGGAGGGGACCTAGGAGGAGGTCCTGACCAGGGCTCAGCAACCTGTCAGCTCTCTTGCACCTCTGTCTCTTCTTCCTGTTAACTTTGCCCGATTCTGACTCAAACCTTGCTTGAAGATGATCGGATCCCTCTAAAATGTGGCTGTCTGTTGGCACCAGAATCATAGAATTATTGAGGTAGTGGGCCCTGTAATGTGCTGCCTAGATCCCTTTAGGACTTTATCCCCGACCTCCACCCCCAGCCCCAGTGCTGGTAGTGTTAGAGGCTGCCAGCTCACAGCAGAGTGCCCCTTCAAAACTTAGTTACCTAAACAATAAGGCACCTGGCTGGAGGGTGTTAACTACTGGGCTCTGCACTGCTCACATCCAATGACTAACTGATAGAGGAACACACATAAGGGCTTGGTGCCCTTGCTTTAGTGCCAACCCAGTTGCAGGATCCTCACTCCTACCCCCTGGCTCATCACAATCAACGTTTTTCTCTGCCCAGTTCTGCTGCTGCATACATTGTTTACTGACATCCCTAAGCCTTGCATTGGTCACATTCAGACTTTGGTATTCAGCAAATGCATGAGGACCTGGCCAGTCAGCGCACCAAGCCACTTAAAACAACTATACTGTTTGTGCCACAATTTTGATACATGCAGCCCTCCCTCATTTTTTGCATGGTTCTGATATGCATGCATTTCACTGACCATGGTTTAGTTAAATAACAGCAATCCCACAACAGCTGGTTCAGATTTCAGTTACCACAGTATATTAATAATTGCATGAAGTATGAACTTAGCAAGTAGCTCTTTTTTATTAATTTTATTTAAAAAAATTAAATTTAATGTGGTGACATTGATTATAGGTTCCAGGTAAACATCTCTATAGCATTCAAACTGTTGATTACATTGTGTGCCCATCACCCAAAATCAAATCATTTCCTATCACTGTATATTTCTCCCTCTATAATTTTCACTCCCCCCCCCGCCCCTCCTCCCAGTTACCACTTCACTTTTTATTTTCTTTTTTCTTTCTTTTTTTTTTTTTTTTGGTAAGAGACAGGCAGGGAGAGAGATGAGAAGCATCAGCTTGTAGTTGCGGCACTTTAGTTAATTGATTGTTTTTTCATATGTGCCTTGACCCAGAGGCTCCAAGTGAGCCAATGACCCCTTGCTCAAGCCAGCGACCTTGGGTTCAAGGCAGCAACCTTTGGGCTCAAGCCAGTGACCATGAGTTTATGTCTATGATCCCATGTTCAAGTGGGCAACCTCAGACTCAAGCTGGTAAGCCCGCACTCAAGCTAGTGACCTCAGGGTTTTGAACCTGGGACCTCAGCATCCCATGGTGACACTCTATCCACTGTGCCACTGCCTGGTAAGGTTTCACTTTTATCTATGTCCATGAGTCTCAGTTTTATATCCCACCTATGTGTAAAACCATATAGTTCTGAGCTTTTCCTGATTCACTTATTAATGTAATGTTTTCAAGGTCCATCCATGTTGTAAATGGTAATATGTCATCATTTCTCATGGCCAAGTAGTATTCCATTGTATATATGTACAACATCTTCTTTATCCAATCCTCTATTGAGGGACACTTTGGTTGTTTCCATGTTGGCCACTGTGAATAATGCTGCGATGAACATGGGGGTGCATGTATCTTTACGTACCAATGTTTTTGAGTTTTTTGGGTTTGGCAGGTAGTTCTAAAATCCACAAATCACAATGTAAGCAGCATGTGTGGATCACAACTAGTGACCAGTTAAATTGCTTCTTTTAAAAACTGTCAGTAGTCAGTCACTGCATATGGGAGCAGTACAAGCAAGAGCTGGAGTGATGTTTGGGCCCTGGGGGATGGAGAGGTGGAAGAAGGATAGCCAGAAAGCAGGACCCACTTGGCTAGATGGTGGTTACTAGCCTCCCCCTTGAAGGCCAGTGTCTTGAAAAGGCACAGGGTTTTAGATGGGTGCTAGGTATGTTCATCCACCTACCTTCAAGCACAGGAAAGGTGGGACCAATAGCAGTCCCATGTATAAGATTCCTGTGGCCATTGTAACAAATTACCATAAACCCAGTGACTTAAAACAACATGACTTTATGTTCTTACAGTTTGCAGGTCAGATGCCTGAAATAGGCGACAGGACTGAGTTCCTTCTGGAGGCTCCAAGGGAGACTCCATTTTTTCTTGCCTTTTCCAGACTCTAGAGGCAACCCATATTTCCTAAATCTCAGCCTCTCATCACTCTGACCCCTGCTTCTGTCCTTGCACCTCTGCAGATTCTCATCCACCTGCCTCCTTCTTATAAAGCCCCTGTGATCACACTGGTCCCCTCCTGATAATCCAGAATAATCTCTCATCTCAGTATCTTCAAACAAACTGCACATGCTAAATCTGTTACCCAGTCAGGTAATATATTCACAGGTTCTAGGGATTAGAACATGAACATGTTTGCAGGCCCATTATTTTGTCTATCAGCCCCATCAGGAATGACAGTGCTGTCCTCAACAGTGACCCCCATTTGGCTACTGGAAAGATAAAGATGCCTGCAAACATCTGGAGTCCCTGGGAAAGGGCAAGCATAAAGAAATGATTTCCACTGGTGTCTCCTGACCCTGAGTCAGCTTTGCCCAAATGGCTGCTCAAGCTTCTGCTCCCTGGACACATTCTACATCAAAAAAGGACAACTTTCCAGGGAGTCTGGAAAGCATGGCACTCATGTTCCTACTTCATGAATGCTCACGGTTCTTATTGGCATATCAGAGGTCTTGACAAGTTTTACAGTGAAAGACTTCTTTAACTTGTCTAACCCTGAGTTTTGCAGTTTATTTTACACATGACATTTCATGGCACACTGTGGTAATGCTGCACCAGATTGTCCTCCAACTCTGGCCAATGCCATGTAATAGCTCTGCAGGAAGTCCGCACACCTCCACCTGCCATGGGAAGTGCCCCTGCTGTGAAGGAGGAGGTCTGCCCCCAGGTGCACCTGGGAAAACCCAGGACCTACCTATTGATTCACACCAGCAAAGCATAAGAAATAACATATTGAAGAGTCATTTCCTGAAGAGTAGGAGTTATTCCTTCTCTTTTTCCTCTCCTGGATGACTCTGGATCTCAAACTAAAAGGGAAAAAAATGACCAGAAAATAACAAGTCACTAAATCCCTTCATGGGCTTTGCTTTCCTCACTTACTTGCCAAGTCAAATACTTGGGCAGACCGTCACATGAAAACTAAACATTCTCTTCTTTCAGCCAATGAGCAGCTATCGTCAAACAGAGAGGTGAGCACCCACTCATTGCCTTATCATTGGTACTCCAAGCAGAGCCCAGGAGCTCCACTGAAGGGGCTGTTTAATTCACTATACTCTTTCTCAAGGATCACTAAAAGTTTTGGAGGAACCACAGAATCTCAGTGTCACAAAAACTTAGAGATTGCTCATTTGATTTTCTTCTAAAATCATGAAATCTTCCATCAATATCTCTAATTATGAGGCTTTTTGTGTGTGTTCCTCATGTTTTACAACTACCCTCGACCTTTCAATTACTACTCAATGGAACCAATCCTGTGGCCAAGGGGCCAGGGTCAGCCCGGGACAGGCTGTGTGCCTCCTCCCTGTATCTAAGATGTCTTCCCTCCTCTACCACATTTTTCATTAATACTTGATAATGACAAATTATTTTTTCTTTTGAAATAAATTTTGCAAGCAGATAAATTTCTTTGTTTGTTTAGAACTCAAAGTTACCTGTTAAGGGGTTAAGAAAAAGGTACCAGTTAGGAACTATGAACTGGCTCCAACCCCACACCACTTTGGGGAAATGAAAGAATACATTTAGGAAATATGACTCTATGCAATATGCACCCAAAACATTCAAACCCTGTTAACTATTTGAGAAGAAACAATTTCACCTATATCATAATAAATAGCTTTCAACTAAAGCAGTGATTTCTATCAGGGTTCTACAGTACACTGGCATGCCGCAAGAAGTTTTAAAACATGCAATACTTGACCTGGATGGGTTAGCTCAGTTGGTTGAAGCATCATCCTGATATACCAAAGTTGTAGGTTCGATCCCTGGTCAGGGCACATAAAAGAATCAACTAACAAATGCACAAATAAGTGGAACAACAAATTGATGTCTCTCTCTCTCTCTCTCTCTCTCTCTCTCTCTCTCTAAAATCAGCCAATAAAAAAAAAATATTTTTAAACCTGCAATACTTGACTATTTAGTCAGGGGCACTGAGCTCATTTCCCTTAGCTTGCTGAACAACAAAATGACAACAGTCAATACAACAATAGTTGTTGGTCTAAATGAATCAAAATTATACCTATTTTTTGTCAGGTTGGCAAAAAGAATATTTTTTGGTGTGCCACAGAATTTTAGTAATTCATTTGTGTGCCACGAGATGGAAAAAGTTGAAAATCTCTGTACTAAATCATGCTTTTGACTGACTGTTGGACTCTCAATACCAAATGTTGGTGTACTGCATTTAATTTAATTTCCCACCAAGACAGTTCTTTGTAGACAGAAGAACAACATTAATGTGGACACTTAAAATGATATAGTAAATCACTTGGTCTAAATATATGAAGAAAATGAAAAGAAACCCACCAAGGCCACTTCCCAAGGTCAAATAACTCACTAGAATAAAACCAATGTCTTCTCAACCTTAATCCTGCCACTATTCCAGGAGAAGTGTAAGACTCCAGTTCCAGTCACTCTGCAGTGGCTGCCTGTCTACTCAGGAGGAAGTTGGGTCGAGGCTTAGCAAGAATGAGTGCTGTGATCAGTTAGAAGTGTCTGCCACAGCATCATGGTGAGAGAGGTAGTACATGTGCTGCTTGTCTGCATCTCTCTAGGGTACCATGCTGTACTATCAAAGTCTACACAGTCCAAGTTGCCTAGTAACTAATGCAAATGTTTTTCATTTTCTTAATGTTCATTACTCACATAACAGATAAATTTATTCATCTAGTAAAAAAGATATAAATACACAAACACATTGAGAGATATTGAGTTTTGTATTCTAATGCCAAGCCTTAGCATCAGCATATATTGATATTTGCCATGGGAAAGAAGGGAGGGAGGGAGGGAGGACAGGTGAGAGGCAGGGAAAGATGATCTACTTCAAGTTTCCCAAATTTAAAGAAAGAGCAAATAAAATAATCAGTGCAGTAAGTTTATGGAACACCTTTAAGTGGTTATATGTACTGTACTAATACCTTTATTTTCCCTTCAGTAGAATTTTAAGACATCTCCTGAAAAAAAAAAATTATAACTTCAAGAGACTCATTTCCCAACAGCAAGAAGTTTAGTGTTTCATTGGAACAAACTTTCGGGAAACTGATTTGTTTACTTGTACAGCTGAAAATGCTGTGTTGAAACTGTTCTACCCACTCTTATTGCTTGATGCTCTGGTCCTCCCCACAGGCCCAGGACCCAGGAGCCACTTCCACCTGTGCAGGCCCTGGGATACTCAGTCTGCTGCTATGTGGTGGGCAGGCTCTCAGCCCGTCTCACCAGGCAGCGGTGCTTTCTCCTCCCTTGGCCACAGAAGCCAGAAGTGAGCTCCAGCCACACCCCGGAATCATATTTGTCTGGTCCCCAATGTCTGGTCAAGCTTCAGGGGCTTATTAACAGCTTGCAGCATCTAAACTGATTTCATAAAAAGAGAAAGGACCTCACTCTCCATGGGCAGAAAAAGAGACCCGAATGTGTTTACTTCTTTTGTCAGAAGCCAGAGAACTCTTTAAAATCTTTTTCAAGAAAGCTGTTTTTGTGGGGTTACTGTTGTGATATTAGGTAACAAATATTCTTCTTTATTAAAAAAAAAGCAACATGTCCTAGGATACTAAGATACTTATTTTACACTTTAATAACACTTTAACAGAAAATTGGGCAGACCTTAGTTTTGTGTGGCCTTTGCAAAGTTATGTAACATTTTTGCAGACTTGGTTCCTCAAAACGTAAAATGGGATCTTTCAGGATTCTTTTGGTGATAAAGTGAAATAATGTATGCAAACTTAGTAACACCAGTGGTAGTCAATCTGGTTCCTACCGCCCACTAGTGGGTGTTCCAGCTTCCATGGTGGGTAGTGGTGGAGCAACCAAAGTATAAATAAAAAGATAGATTTAACTATAGTAAGTTGTTTTATAAAGATTTATTCTGCCAAACTTAGCAAAAATCCGACATAAAGTACTTGGTAAGTAATTATTATTATTATATGCTTTAACTTGTTTTAACTCTGCTTTATAAATTTTATAAAGTAAAGTTACTTTCCTACTTTATAAATAAATCACCATTACTATGGAACTGGTGGGCAATTAGAAATTTTTACTACTAACAGAGATACAAAAGTGGGTGGTAGGTATAAAAAGGTTGACTACCCTTGGTAACACTGTTTGATGTAGGATCAATGATAAGTATAGAATCAGCTCTGCATTATACTAAAGGATCTGTTCCTACATGCTGGTCCCATGGGGAATGAATTCCATGGGTTCTATTTTCTAAAAAAAGCTAATGACAGTATCTTTCTACCAAAATAGATTTCTTGTAAGGAAAGCATGCTTTTTTATGACACCAAATTAATAATTTCTTATTTGTATAGCTTTGAAAAAGAAATTGAAATTCTTTTATTTCAACAGTATACCTCTTCTACTCTTCAGAAAAAGAAAAAAAGAAGCTTTCTTTTGGTCAGTAATCTGTCTATGGCTGACAATTCTAATTCTCTTCAAGTGCATTTTTCAAAATCTCTATTGGGTATCTACACTGTGTCATTATCAAGCCAACTCATACCAGGCCCGACACATTTTGATTGCTAGACTTTTTTTCAAATGAATCAGGGGCAAGGCAGAGATGAGCTAAATGTTCATCAAACTATTCCTTCTTCTTCTGGAGCAAATGGTTGGAATATCTATCCTGGCATCCCTTGCACTTAGCTGTGACTATGTGACTGTTTCCACCAATATGCCCCTCCAAGCCTAGCCCAGATAACGCTCCTGTGTATACTCCCCCAGCCTCAGCTCTTGCCATTTTGTTCCAGCTTGTTGAAGATAAACTCTGAAACCTTGGAAGCCACATGGAAGATAGGAGGGCCACAAGATAGAAGGCATCTGTTTCTGATTACTGCTTGCAAGAAAGCCAAGTACCTCTGTTCCAAACATTACATGTTTCCATATGTTTGAGCTATTCTACTTTTTTGGATGTGTTTGCTACATTAGCTGATAGCTGAAGCATCTGGAAGTCCTGGGATTTTTGCAAAATTATGAATTACTGATATGATATATTATGTGTAAAATTATGAATCTAATCATTGTGTGCTAAATCAGACACAACTTCATAAAAATAAAGAATAAATAAATAAATAAAATAACCTAGAACTAAAAAGACTAGTTTCTACACAAGGTAAACCAATAGAGGTGTCAAAAGTTTAAGAAAAATGTTGTTGAAAACCTTGAAATATAGACCCTTCATTTCACTGAATTTTTCTGTGGCACAAGAGTCTAGTATTGCTTGATTTTAGTGACAAAGACATCTTGATTCAGTCTGTTCAACACCAGTGTTTCGTGGGATTGTAATTTGTTTCAGAGCATTAGTACAGATAGACATTCCTAACAATTAGACATTTCTGAGATTTAAAAAAAAATACATTAGAGAGAATTGGAGTTGTTAGCTATAGGCACTTATCTATATCACTGGGGAACAAAATTTTTGTTGCATCCACAAAAATATTTGTTCGTACCTAATTTGAATGTGCTGATCTCAAATCTGATATTAGTTTTTCTCTGTAAGTTACAGTTTTTTTGCAATTCCAGATCTTAGGTTTTCATCTTATTGTAAAATTTTCAACATTAAGTTTAACATAATGAAGTAGAATGTCTTCTTAGGCATCATCTTTGTAAAAATATAATAATTTATATAATGCAGTAAATACACTAATACAATAAAAGATATGACTGCATCAGAATTTGTCTGCAATTTCAAAATAGAACATATTAAAACACTTATTTTAATGATAAAATTTGTGCTAAACTTATTTAAATTCTATTCAGGCAAAAATTTGCATTTGTAGCTCTTGTGTTTGTGTACTTGTTGAGGACAATCTCGTTTGATGCACCAGCAGTAATCTGCTCATCACTAAGAGCTCCAAGATTTTTTGGGACTTATCAATGTGACTGTTAAGGAAGTGAATCTTAATGCTCATGTTACATCCAATATTGGGGAAAGCCAACAGCATCCTTTGAACCAGAAGTTCATAGTTTTCTGCTTTTTTGTTGCCAAGGAAGTTCTTTGTAACTGCCACAAAAGACTGCCATGCTGCTTTCTCCTCCTTATTCATCTTCCTGGCAAATTCTTCGTCACGTATGAGGGTTTGAATTTGAGGTCCCTTGAATACACCTACTTTTATCTTCTCAAAAGACAAGGCAGGAAAAGCAGAAATAATACGTGGAAAGTATTCACTTTCTCTATTCAAAGCCTGAACAAACTGCTTCATTAAGCCAAGTTTGATGTGAAGTGGGGGGAAATGATCCTGTCTCGATTAACTACAGGTTCATTCACAATATTTTGCATCTCTACTTCCAGAGCTTCACATTTCAGCCACTCCTTCTGTGTCCAGTGTTTCTCCCAAGCTCATCTGTCCCACAAACATAGAAAGCAAGGATACTTCGTGAAACCTCTCTGTTGTACTAGCAGGAAATTTACCATTTTAAGACCAATAATGCTCCTCATACTTCAGTAAGTCAAAAACAATTTTTATGTCATTATAATCTTCTCACAGATGAATTGAATAACCAATTGGAACCGTTGCATAAACATTACCGTTGTGTAGGAGAATACATTTCAGACTCCATTTAGAGCTGTCAAGAAATAGCCACCATTCTGTTGGACTGTAAGTGGTAACACCTAGCTGACTGAGAAGACTACTATCATGACAGCAAACGAAGTGTTTGTCTTCGGAAAAAAAGTCCACAAAAATTTGTTCACACTTCCTGAAATGGGATACTTTAGCTGACTGGTGCAGTACATTCTTTTCTAGAAGCCTGGAGGTTAATAACTCAGCTGCTTTCTTTAATAGGCCCAAATACCTTACTAAGTCATTCAATTCAGGTTGGCTAAACTGCTGAGGGCTTAATGACTGCTTGGCATCAGAAGAAGACCCTTCAGATTCTACAACCATTTCCTCATGTATCTTAGCAAAATATACTTGATCACCACGTTCACTTTCTTCATCCTTAGAAGAAATAAAACCATTGAAAACTGGAACCCGGAGTGTCTCAGAGTGTGGGATAGATCATATTGCTGAAGGAATATTAGGATATGCGATCATATGCCATTTTTTCTTGCCGATGCCCTTGTATAGATCAGACAGAAATAACAGTCACTGCTGTGGTCCTTAGGTTCATGCCAAACCATGGGAATACCAAAAGGCATTCTTTTGCATTTTCTTTTTGTCCAGTCATGAAGCATTTCCTCACAATTATGACACACAATATGAGGAGCCCAATTCTTGTCTTGATCGTCAAGGGGAGCTTGAAAATAGGCAATATATGCACGTGTCATAAATGATGAAATATTGCACCTTTGATGTTGAAGTATGTAAAAGCCACATATATAACAGAAATTGTCAAGACTATTCTTACATTTACGCCTACTCGAAGAAGCCATGATTCAATCTTAAAACAAAATAAGAGGGTGTTTTTATCAGATAATAATTTTTTACGTTTAAAAACAACTGCAATTATGTAAAAGTGATGTTTGTAAAACATTAATTGCCTTGTGGTTATGTTCAATCCAAGAGTTGTTGCCCTTTAACTCCAATTTAAAAACCAATGCATGCTGTTAACTGTAATAAAAATAAATTAAAATTGCATAAAAACTAGAGCATGCACCAAAAAACTAATTTCATATTTGGAATCAGCAATGCAGAGATATATAGAAACAGTTCTAAAACCTCATGCAACAGAAAATTAAAAAAGAAATTATTTCCCAGTGTTTAGCAAATAACAGATTAAGATCACTTTCTGAACTTCAGAAGCTTATGATTATTCCATTATGAGATGAATACAGACAGTAATCCATGTTTTAAATTGATCACAGAACATATTATTTTATTTCATTGTTACAATGTACAGAAAGGCCCTGGCTGGTTGGCTTAGTGGTAGAGCATTGGCCTAGTGTGTGGAAGTCCCAGGTTCGATTCCCTGTCAGGGCACACAGGAGAAGCACGCATCTGCTTCTCCACCCTTCCCTCTCTCCTTTCTCTCTATCTCTCTCTTATTCTCCTGCAGCCATGGCTCCATTGCAGCAAAGTTGGCTCAGGTGCTGAGGATGGGTCAATGGCCTCCACCTCAGGTGCTAGAATGGCTCCAGTTGTAATGGAGCAATACCCCAGATGGGCAAAGCATAGCCCCCTAGTAGGCTTGCCAGGTGGGTCCTGGTTGGGCACATGCAGGAGTCTATCTGCCTGCCTCACTGCTTCTCACTTCAGAACAATGGGGAAAAAAATGTACAAAGATAGTCTTCCCAGGCAGTGGCTCAGTGAATAGAACATCAGACTGGGACCCAGTGGACCCATGTTTGAAACCGTGGGGTTGCAGGCTTGAGCACAGGCTCATTCAGCTTGAGCAGAGGGTCGCTGGCTTGAGCGTGGGATCATAGACATGACCCCATGGTCACTGGGTTGAGCCCAAAGGTTACTGGCTTGAAGATCAAGGTCAAGAGGTCACTTGCTCTGCTGTAGCTCCCCATCCCTGATCAAGGCACATATGAGAAAGCAGTCAATGAACAACTTAGGTGCCACAGTGAAGGATTGATGCTTCTCATCTCTCTCTCTTCCTGTCTGTCTCTTTCTGTCCCTCTCTCTGTCTGTCTCTCTTTCTCTCTCTCTCTCTCTCTCACACACACACACACACACACACACGTACAGGGATATGCATTTATTCTGTGTACCCATGGGAAATATATCTGGGGACATTGTTGGAATTTAATCCTCAGGCTAACCCTGGGAAATTCAAGCCTCAACCCCAACCTAAGTCCAATTAAGTAAATTATTTATTTTGTTGTCCAAAGTATAGGAGATCTAACCTAGTTTAAGGCCATACAGTTAAAGCTGTAATGCCAAATGAGATTACTTACTGGTTATCAAAAACGATCGTGTTAGTACAGTAGAGACATTATAATCAATTGGATTACCAACAGCACTTCTGGAAAGCTGCCTTCACTCATCACAGATGTGAGCCTGGACCTAAATGCATCTTAAGTAACTTACTAAACACATCTCTTAAATCAGTCTGTTCTCTCCATCTCTGCTGCTCCTACCTTTATCTAGGTCACCACACTCACCTGGCTGAAATTACTGAAATACCTGCTCTCTACTTGGGCTCCGTGTTTTCCATTCTTGTCCCGTTTCTGAATGTTCCCCTGCAAGGAGTCCCCAGATTGACCTCTTTAAGGTACATGCCATATCACCTCACTCTCTTGCTTGAAATTCTTTCATGTGTATTCATTGGTATTGGAATAAAATTTGGTACTCCATTATGGCCTGCCACGCCCTACTCAATCCCAACTGATCCTAGTCCTAACCCCATTTTCTTCACTCTAACCCAACTAATCTCCTTCATCTTCCTTGAATATCCAGAGGTCTTTTCTATAAGGGCTTTTGGACTTCCAGTTCTCTCTGCCTGAAATGCTTTCCCTCCAGCTCTTTACACTGTTGATTTTTCTTCATCGTTCAAGTCTCAGTTCAGCTATCACTTTCTCCAACTACTCCAATTACCCCTGTGCCTTGTTTATTGCCTTCATAGCACTAATATTACTCTGTAATTTTAGTCTTTATTTTCTTAAAATCTGTACACTCAATGGGGACATGAACCTTTTTTTGTTTTCTTTTTCTACTACTGTGTTTTAGGCATCAGGGACTGATGGATGGATGGAAGGATGGACGGATGGACAGATAAAAGGACAAACAGACAGATGGATGGATGAAATGTATAGACAGTAGATAATTTCACCATTCTTTGTCCCATGTACCACCCATAAAACCTGTATTATCATATGTGGCAATAAGTGTTACTGCCCTATCCCCTGTCCTGATGAAAACGGTTATAGGGCAATCTCAATTTTGTTTTTTGCCTTTTAGTTGTTTTCATTACTTAATAAAGCTTTCTTTCTTTTCTTTTCTTTCTTTCTTTTGCTTTCTGACTCTGTGCTTGCGCCTTCAACACATTCACAACGATTTTCTGCTCCTCAACAAGGAAAGCACGCTGGGCCCTGTCACGCACACACTTAGCACGCGTGGGTCCACCACAGGCCCTGCTGACATGCTTTTCCACTGAGACAACCTCATTAGAACTTTATGTCTTACAGCACGAACTCCACGAAGCTGGCCTGGGCAAACAGCACATGCAGATTTCGGTGCTTTCCCAACCTTCTTGGAATAAAGGTAAACAATTCGATTACTGGGAGTTCAGGACAGCCTAGTTATGTTAGAGGCTGTATTGTGGATACAGTATGTCAAACGCTGGACCATTCTGAATGCCTATAGACATTGTCCTTGGAAGAGGGCAATCCCAATTTCTCTTCTCTTAATTCATCTCTCTTGGGAATACAAAGACGTTTTAATTCTGGGGACATCCATATGGCTCTTTTCACAGTTTTCCTCTTAAAGAAAAAACACTCAAGTATGCAACACTGATAATCCCAAGAGGATGTGCCTTAATATTTCATTATTTATAATATTTTGGGGACACAAGGCTAGCCTAAGCTTTGAAATTTACTACTCAATTTAAGAAGCTCTTTCAGGGGAAAAAAAAAGAAAGGTATCTCAATGTACTAAGTAAAACCACAGGCCGCACCCTTGGGTTTCTACATTTAGCGTTATGGCCCCTTGAGGGGAACAGCATGTGAAACCCAGGATTGTATAGAAGTCCCACACACATCAGTTATGTTTGTGGCACTGGGTTAATATGAAAGAATAGCTAGGTTTTCCTGTTCTGACTAAATGGAGGAGAGTCATGCTTACAACTAGTTTTCCTAAAAGTTTTTCTGTACAAATCATAGGAAATGCAGGATTGGATCTGGGCAGGGGTTCAGGAAATGTCAAGGCAATCTGTCCACACTGAATGCCTCTGAGCATGCCAACATGGGTGACCACACTTTTCCCTGCTTTGAGCCATGATGAAGAAATGCTGTCCCAATCCAGCTGAACTTGTGAACTCTATTCTGATTCTCAACATGAGAGAACTCAACAAGCCCCTACAGAATGACTGCCAAAGAACTGCACGTCGGCAATGTGACATCAGCCTACATGGAGGGAGGTTACAAGATGCAACCCTACCTTCCAAGTGGTGGCAGTGGTGATGTTATCAATATAAGGAAGTTGCCAGGGTCTTTGCCCAAAACATCCCACCGGGCTCTCTTCTTGAAGACCCACAAGAAAAATTACTCCCAGGAATCAGTACCAAGAAAAGCTTTGCTCCTACTGAGGAGTTAGCTTTGTTACTGGTTTGTTTTATGTTTTGGAAACTGTGATTACTTTAACAGATTGCATTTCCTCTTAGCTTCGAGACAAGATTTGCAACCCTCTGCAATAATGACACTGGACATTAGGACATGTGTTCTTACGTTCTTTTTTTATTATTTTATTTTACTATTTTATTCATTGAGAGGAGGGAAGGTAGAGACAGACTCCTGCATGTACCCTGACCGGGATCCACCCAACAAGCCCACTAAGAGGTGACGTTCTGCCCATCTGTGGTGTTGCTCCACTGCTCAGCAATTGAGCTCACCTTAGTGCCTGGGGTGAAGGCCATGGAACCATCCTCAGCACCTGGGGCCAACTTGCTCCAATAGAGCCATGGTTACAGAAAGGCAGGAGGGAGAGAGAGAGAGAGAGAGAGAGAGAAGTGAGAAGGGGAGAGGTGGAAAGCAGATGGGTGCTTCTCCTGTGTGCCTTGACGAGAAATTGAACCTGGGACATCTACACGTCAGGCCCATGCTCTACCACTACTGGCCCGGGCTTCTTATGTTCTAATTGTACTCCTGACTTCATTTTGTGTCTTGCACTTGTTTTCCTTCAACTCTGATTTAACTACATTTAATTTTCTTATAATGTATATATTTTATAAGCTG
The DNA here is from genome assembly GCA_037038555.1 of Rhynchonycteris naso. Taxonomy (NCBI): domain Eukaryota; kingdom Metazoa; phylum Chordata; class Mammalia; order Chiroptera; family Emballonuridae; genus Rhynchonycteris; species Rhynchonycteris naso. The sequence goes on from CM072996.1 coordinate 84,502,537, forward strand.
CTTCAAATCCTTTTGGGAATGAAACAGGCTATTACTGCATAGATTTTAAACCAAACTTTTACAACCCTCAGACAAAACTATGTTTGAATCCTGGTCCAACTATGTGACCTTGGGCAAGTCTGTTAATATTCCTAAGCTTTCATTGCCTCGTTTTTTTTTTTTTTTTTAAATTTCTTTTTATTTTATTCATTTTAGAGAGGAGACACAGAGTGAGAGAGAGAGAGAGAGAGAGAGAGAGAGAGAGAGAGAAAGGGGGGAGGAGCTGAAAGCATCAACTCCCATATGTGCCTTGACCAGACCAGTGCAGGGTTTTGAACTGGCGACCTCAGTGTTCCCAGGTCGACGCTTTATCCACTGCGCCACCACAGGTCAGGCTCATTGCCTCGTTTTTAAATCGAGGATAATGACATTTACATTATATAGTGGCTGTGAGAACTAAGCAGTTGGTACCTGTCACTACAAAATAAATAGTATTCTTTAATATTATGATTCATAATCATGCTGATTGTTACCAAAGAAAACCTAAAGGCAATGTCTGGGGGACACAGGGTCGCAGACACATGTCACGTGACAATGGAGGCAGAGGGCGGATTGAAGCACTTACAAGCCAAGGGACACCAAGGGTTATCAACCAGCATCAGAAGCTGGAGGAGGCAAGGGAAGGTCCTTCTGCAGGTTTGGGGGAAACATGGACCCAATGACTTTTATTAAAGCCTCCCCAGATAATAAATTTCTGTCATTTTAAGCCTCCCAGTTTGTGGAAACTTTTTCTCAGCAATTCTAGGAAACTAATACATGCTACAATCTTTCTCCTGGACACCACCCCCAAACTCAGGCATCGCTCAAACACTAAAAAATATCCTAAAATTTGGAGCATGAGAGTCTTCTGTCAGTCTAAAAAAAGTTCACTTAAAATTTTCCATAATAACGTCCTTTGTTCTTCATAAATGTCAAGAAACCTTATGACCCCATATAGCTGATAGTAATTAATAGAAGACACTGTCCTCATCTCTGCAATGACAGCAACTCTTCTAAAAATATTTACAGTATCCTAGACGAGGAGACATCTCTGTCCATCACCCACTCCACTCTTGTCATTTCTTTCTAGACTACAGGCACTTTCAGATTTGGTCTGGGAAAATGACACATCTACTCAGTGAGAACAGAGGAGGATTATTCCGGTCAGTGGGATCTTTCAGTGTCACTAACTGAAACACTTACTATCCTCTCAAAAATTAATGACCCATTAGGGTTTGAATGGACCAAGAGAAACAGTAATGAGATAAGCACATGGATGGAAGCTGTTTTGGGACTCCCAAAACTGAAGGTAGGTTTTACTGATGCTATGCATTTATATAAATACTCATTCCACTAAGTTAAATTTCTTTTTATCAGGGGTCATTTTCTAAGCACTCAAATTACTCCTGTATAGAAAGTTACTATATGCATAACCTGAAACTGGGCTATAAAATGGAACCAAGGGTAAGTCTGTCCAAAAGTCTCCCTAAGAGTGATATGTTAAATGATGGCCGGAAGCACCTAATACAAAGAAGTGGCAATGCTGGGGGAACGGGGGTGGGAGGGTGGGGGGGGAGGGATGGTATTATAAGCTCTCAGCAATTTTGTCTCACAGATTAATACTCAAATTTGAGAACCACAAAATCACATGTCATCTTTTATTCAACGAGCAGTTAGTGTCTTAGGTAAGAGAGGCCATGGAACAAAACAATAAGACACATTTCTCGCCTGGAAGGAAAGACATATGACTCAACCAAAAAACATGAAACTATGTGTTACCAACTAGAGTAAAGGTACTCATGACCTAACTAGTGTCAGGAAATCCCAAAGAAAAGCAATGAAAGGGAGAGAGGACCCTGAATGGATGCTTGAGTTATTACCAGTCTGTGAACTCAACTGTCCCCAACACCTCCCCATATCCCTACACCAAAATAATAAACCACAAAATAACTTCCCTGTTATTGACACATGGCTTCCTTATCTTCTTTTAGTGATCCAACAAATAATTATTGAGTCTACTATGTACCAGGTATAAGATAGGCACCTGGATGATGATGATGATGATGATGATGATGATGATGATGATGATGATTTTCTATTTGGATCCTCCTGATCTAGGCCTGATAACCCATTTATCCTGGGCCTCATATTCCTGAAAGTTTATAATGTAGATTTTATTTTTTTTAGAGAGAGAGAAAGAGAAACAGGCAGGGACAGACAGACAGACAGGAAAAGAGAGAGATGGGAAGCATAAATTCATAGTTGTGGCATGTTAACTGTTTATTGATTGCTTTACCATATGTGCCTTGACCGCGGAGGCTCCAGCCAAGCCAGTGACCCCTTGCTTAAGCCAGCAACCCTGTGCTCAAGCCAGATGAGCCCGTGCTTAAACTAGTGACCTCAAGGTTTCGAACCTGGGTCCTCAGCGTCCTAGGCTGATGCTATATCCACTGAGCCACTGTCTGGCCAGACTAATGTAGATTTTTTAATGTTCTCTCCAGATGATATCATATATACAGTCAGAAATTAAACTTACAGGATTAAACTTCCAAATATATTACAATTTTTGTAATCTTGTTTTGGGAATTAAAAAAAAATACAAATCGCCCAACTCTCAAGCCACATATCACCCTCTCAGGGAAGGGATCCAGCTCTCTATGAATGTCTTTGAGTCTGCTGGGCACTCAAAAGGGGGGAGCAGCAAACACGCCAGTTGTTCCACTTGCACTCATGAGATTCAGTGTTTAGTGTGGAGATAGATATCAAATCAGGATACACACCAAACTGATGCCTCTAGCTACTGCACGGGAGGACAGTGGCACAATGTGGGGCTGAGCAGGCATGCAAAGCTTTCATTTTATCTGAAGTGTTTGAATTGCTACAATATGGACATACCCATGCAGCACTTGTGTAGTCATTGTACATTTTTACTTAGATATGTCATTGAGAGAGAAAGAGACAGGAAGCGGACCACAGGAGAGGCCAGTCCCAATGTGGGAGGTAGGGAGAATGACAGCAACACCGAGCTGTTGGAGCTTCAGGGTTGGTGTGGAGCTAACACAGCTGCACTAACCTTTGTGGTCACTGTTGTATCCATGCCCTGTGGGAAGCACTGCCAAACATGGATACAAGCTTCACATCTCTGAGCTGGCTACTGGGCTCAGTCACCTTCTCACCCCAAATGGAATGACTTACTCTTGCATACTGAGCAACATAGATGACCAACATGTTATTTTCAAATGCTGGTTTGAAACTTGCCTTTCTATAGAGAGCAAGCAAAGTCACCAGATGATGCCAAATGTCCCTGAGCTGAATTATAGTTATCTTGTCTAGACTGAAATGTCTCATCTCTATTTTGTTAAATTGTGTCTTGTCCATGATGGTTAGCCGTGTAATCCACATAAATTTCCCACAGTTCCATCCACAACAGGGCAGCTCCTGCTAATCAGCTTTCCCTCTGAGGAAAGCTTGACCACATGCAAATAATCTCAAGATATGCTAAAGAAATAAGAACATATATCATGGAAACATTAGCTGTGTCTACATGAAGCCCACTAATGACAGACTGGACAGTTGTGACAATTTTTGTGATAAAAATGTCTTCTTACACTGTCATTCTTCTTAATTTTCGGATTATATTTTGAGACATATTCAAATGGTATGGCTTTTATAGAGCAGACATGTGATTAATAACTGATAATCCAATCAATAATACTTCTGATAAAAGCCATTATGTGTGAGCATACGTGTGTGTGTATAGTATTTTGTTTTAATATGGCAGGGTCCCTCTTTGGAGTGTGCATGACTGTTCCCTAACACAAGTAAATCCAGCACAGAGAAATGCAATTGAATGCACTTCTGCAAGAGGTGGACAGCTAATGGGAAAAGCTTCCTGCAGAGGACTTCATATCTGCGTTCTGCTCTAAGAGTTCAATGGGAATTTGCATGGTGGATAAGGTTGCCAGATAAAATATGAGAAAGTCAGTTAAATTTGAATTTTAAATAAGCAACAATTGATTTTAATAGGTACATCTCAAATAGTGCATGGATGTGTTCCATATTTTTATTTGCTAAATTAGGCAATCAATCCTAATGGTGGAAGAGGGGGAGATATGCATGTCAATCAACTATTCTTCTTTGTCATGAATATTGACAACATCAGCATCAATTAACACTTATAGGCATGACCAGGTTATGGTGCAGTGGATAAAGCACAGGCCTGGGATGCTGAGGACCCAGGTTCTAAACCCCGAGATCTCCAGCTTGAGCATGGGCTCATCTGGCTTGGGCGCAGGTTCACCAGCTTGAGCATGGGGTCACTGGCTTGAGCGTGGGATTGTAGACATGACCCCATGGTCACTGGCTTGAGCCCAAGGTCGCTGGCTTGAGCAAGGGGTCATTGGTTTGGCTGGTGCCTCAACAAAGAGTTGATACGTCTCATCTCTCTCCCATTCTGTCTGTCCATCCCTCTCTCTGTCTCCCTCTCTTTTTTTTCTCTTTCTCAGTAAAAAAACAAATCAACAAACAAATAAAAATACATTTAGAAGACATGGCGAATGAGGTCCATGCTGTAGGGAAGGTCTATCAATGACTCCTGCTGCTTAAAATCCTCGAAATATGCCTGCTTCTTCAATGTGGACTCCTTGAGACCAGTCCAGTCCTCATTCCTCCTTCAAGACCTAGCCCAGCGACTGGCATGTGGTAGGTACTAAAAGTAGTTTTGAATAAATGAAGATACGATGTAGAATGATTATGAAAGAAGGAAATTTGGCCTGACAAAACTGTGCATGGAAGAAAATACAAAGAACTTAAAGACGGTTAATAGCAGCCATTAGTTAAAAGTTGATATGTGAGGTATATAAGAAGGTACAGCCAAAAAGAGAAAAAGAGGAAGGTATGACCCTCAGAAGTGCTTTGTACTTTATAGAATCTGTGTATGTGTGTGATTATAAACATGTATACGTCTACATAAACAAATCTATTTTTAAATGAAAACTTGAACGAATAGTACATTAAACTCCCATGTAATTCTATGTCATTCATATCAACTGTATCGGATCTGAGTCTTAGAGAAAATTCACATTTGCTTTTAAAATACACTAAAATGAAAATGTTTAACTAATGTAGTATTGTTCCCACTGAAGATGTAAAATAACTTTTTAAAAATTTTTCTTATTTAATGTATCTTATTTTTAAAATAATTTGCCTTATTAAATAATAATTTTTTGCTGACTACATAAACTTTAAAAACCTAGGTAAATAAGAATACAAAAATAAATATTTTTTTCAGTCAGAAATAATGATTCAATATTTGTAGCATATACATTTCTAGATATTTTCTGCACATGTAGCCATATTTATTAAATACATAATATACATAAATATATAACAAAAATGGTATCAGCCTCTATATACTACCAAGTAAGCTTGTTTTTAAGCTATGAAGTGAAATTATTCAAGTGGCCAAAAATATTACAACATAATGTTTTTTTAAATTTTGAATATTGTATTTATTCATTTTAGAAAGAACAGGAAGAGCAGGAGAGAGTGAAAAGGGGAGGCAAGGAACATCAACTCCCATATGTGCTTTGACCAGGCAAGCCCAGGGTTCAAATCAGCAACCTCAACGTTCCAGGTTGACACTTTATCACCACCACAGGTCAGGACTACCACATAATTTTTAATGCTCATATAGAAATTTTAACAGATGAATTACTTAACCAAGTACCTATTGTTAAACATTTCAATTGCTTTCCATTTTTTTACTATGAAAAACTTCTTGACAGCTAAGTCTTTAAAGATATTCATCATTATCTCTTTTTTTTTTTTTAATTTTTATTTTATTTTATTCATTTTAGAGAGGAGACACAGAGTGAGAGAGAGAGAGAGAGAGAGAGAGAGAGAGAGAGAGAGAGAGAAAGGGGGGAGGAGCTGGAAGCATCAACTCCCATATGTGCCTTGACCAGACCAGTACAGGGTTTTGAACTGGCGACCTCAGTGTTCCCAGGTCGACGCTTTATCCACTGCGCCACCACAGGTCAGGCTCATCATTATCTCTTGAGCACAAATTTCTAAAGAGAAATACTAAGTCAAAGATTATGTATATTTTAAGGCTTTTGATACATATCGCCATTTCACTCTCTACAAAGGTTGTGCCAACTTATATAGAAGATCCCTTTTCCCCCAATTATTTTTCTAAGTTAGTATAATTTCACAGAATCTGTGAAGTTATAATTTATATAGAGAGAGCATAAAGAGTAACCTATGTAGTAAGTTTTCCTTTGATGGGAAACCAGTCCAAAATCAGGATTTCAAGAAATCTCACTTGACCACAGTTAGCCTTTGGTACAGCCAACTGCTTTAAATAATATTTCCAAACTCTGCTATATGTGTGGAACTGTGGTAGCTCACCATTTTAAAATGACTTTAGTAAAAATTAATGTATTTCTCTTTTAAAATGATAACTAAGCTAGCCTTATTTGACAACATCCCACTTCATGTTCTTAGAGAAAGAAATCCATTTGCCTTGACCATCACCAGAAGAAGCTTATTAGATCAAACAAAGGGAACACCATCAATGGTGGCTACCCATCGTTACCTCAGAAACACTGGTCCAGGTGTAAAGCAGCTTGGCTAAAATGGGTAATCACCTATTCACACACCTCCTCAATGAAAAACAAACAGGAACAAACAAAAACCTCTACAGTGTCAAGAATCTCCAAAGAAGAAAGAAAGCCAGCCAAGCAAAGTTTGAAAATACTGTCTAAACCAGGGGTACCCACACTTTTTCAGCTTGTGAGCTACTTATAAGATGACCAAGTCAAAATGATCTACCTACAATAAAAATGCAAAACATAAATTTATTTCTTCTATATTATCATTACTTAAGTTACTATTATTACTATTTAATATTGTGTATTCTTCTTTTACCTTTCTCCTTCTCAGCTCTCTTTTCAGAGGAAAGTCAATGTCATAGATTTTATGAACAGTCCGAAAAAGCCGCTCCACATTTCCCTTCTTTGGAATAGCAATGGCACACAGACAGATGAGGCAAACGCACTTAGAATATGACATAGTGAAAAAAATCCCCTTCCATTCTGTATGAAAGTGGTAGGTTTTAGGCTTCTTACTCGGACCAGCTACAGCACTCATTTTTATACCTTTTTGTTGTATTTAGTTTAAATAAATTAAAGGCTAACTACGCAGCAATGTAACTGAACAAGTTACCGCTGTTTAACGCGCATGTGTAGGGTGTCAAAAGTTCAGATGTCAGATTGGCTACCCTGTATGCCAATCAAAAGACAAATAAATGTCTTTTTAATGTCATGCAATCTACCCACACTTCCTTCGCGATCGACCAGTAGATCACGATTGACGTATTGAGCACCCCTGGTCTACACCATCTCCAAAAGTTAAAACAAACAAACAAACAAAAAGTATGATATTATAAGAGAGAAGTTAATGAAGTAGAAGACTAGTCCTCCATATACAACTCCCTAGAGGAAGTCTATGAAAGGTATCAGAGGCCTATGAATTGCTTGGCAGGGATGGAAGTGCTGGCTCCATTTGAAATAAAGGAAAAAAGCCTGACCTGTGGTGGCACAGTGGATAAAGCATTGACTTGTCATGAGGAGGTCTCTGGTTCGAAACCATGGTCTTGCCTGGTCAAGGCACATATGGGAGTTGATGCTTCCAGCTCCTCCCCCATTCTCTCTCTCTCTCTCTCTCTCTCTCTCTCCTCTCTAAAATGAATAAATAAAAAACCTTAGATAAAGAAAAGGATAGTTGAAGAGTATCATTTTCTAAATGCAATAGAAAACCAAGCCAGCTTAGTCTTCCATTTGATAAGTGCTGTGATCAATTGACCAACTCTGTTTCAGATCTTTTTTGAAACCCAGAAAAATCAAATAAAAAGAGAAAATATCCAAATAGAAAAGTTTAATTTAACAAGATTAGCCTTACAATCAAATAACCTTTGTCAGTTGGTCAATGTTTATGATTAACTCAATGAGACAAAATGTTAGGCTATATTAACAGGGGTCCCCAAACTTTTTACACAGGGGGCCAGTTCACTGTCCCTCAGACCGTTGGAGGGCTGCCACATATAGTACTCCATACACTGACCACCAATGAAAGAGGTGCCCCTTCCGGAAGTGCAGCGGGGCCGGATAAATGGCCTCAGGTGGCCACAATTTGGTCTGTGGGCCATAGTTTGGGGTCCTCTGGATAGGTTCAATACAGAAAATTTTTCTTGGAGGATCTCTTTCCCTTATGTAAATGTGCTGGGTGAGTGAGTGTGTAGTCACTCAGCTTTTGATTCTTTCTGAAATAGTCTGCATCAGCCCTGTTATCATGTTAGTAATGGATAGCTCATTCAGGTTTCAAAGAATTTCCTAAGTCAGCAGTCACCAAAAGTAAAAAAAAAAAAAAGAAAGAAAGAAAGAAAAAGAAAAGAAGCTTCAGAGATATAGGAAAAAGATCAAAACCCTGAGAATACTAAAATGACAAGTGAGGAAACTCCTCCCTGATGAAGATATTCAGGTGTATAAAAGACACTCAAAGGTATACTTAGAAACCAGAACATCTTGAGCCTGGTACATTTTTTGGCACGAAAGAAAAATGAACACCAAGCTGAATGTGGTTCAAAAGTGTTTGTGGCCTGTGTGCCTTGTGGCTCTGTTTATCATGGGCATCCTCTCTCTGGACTGTAACTTGCTCCATGTTCACCTGCATAGAGTCACCTGGCGAAATCTGAGGCTTCTGGGCAGTATGAGCAACTCATTTCCTGTGGAGTGTCTAAGAGAAAACAAAGCTTTTGAGTTCCCCCGAAAGATCCTATCATATAATCAGACTATGAAAGGAGACATCAAGGAGGTCTTCTATGAAATGTCCATGCTGGCCTTCAACATCTTCACTCAACCCACCTTCCAATGCACTTGGGAAGAGGAACGCCTGGTACAAATCCAAACCGGACTCAATCAGCAAGTGCACTACCTGAAACAATGCTTGGAAGGAGAGGAGAAAGAAAATGAAGACATGAAAGAGATGGAAGAGGATGAGAGGAAATATCTAGGAGCTACAGTCCTCCAGCTGAAGAGCCTAGAGCTGAGGAGATACTTCCACAAGATAGGCAGTTTCTTGAAAGACAAGAAATATAGTCACTGTGCCTGGGAGATTGTCCGAGTGGAAATCAGAAGATGTTTTTCCTACTTTAAGAAATTCACAGCCCTATTCAGAAGTAAATAAGGTAGATTTTTAAAACTAAAATCCCATTTCTCTCCATAATCTCCTTCGCTTTCATCTTTGTTTTAAGAATTACTGTGCCATCATCCTCTAAGCCAGCTCTCAGCTGAACTGGTGGTAGTATAGAAAATGGTTAGTGTCTCTAAAGATCTCCACATCCACCTTTCTAAGGTGATAACGACCATCCCCTAGGTGACCTAGAGCCTTGTTACAAAGTCCTGAAGGCAGTTTTAAAGGAATAAGATTCCTTCTCCATCTTCTACTCTCTGTTCCCCTTTCCTTTTGCTATTTTTTTTACTTGGCTTTAAACTTCACCTTTGAACTTCATCAAGCCAATGGCTAGAGAATATGGATCAGAGAATGTTTCTGAATGTAACACCTCAATGACTTAACCCCATTGCTGCCAAGGTTGTTTAGTCTGAAGATCAGCTTGTTTAAAGAGCTTATACAAACTTCCAAAGAGCTAAAAATCCTTAATTTCTTCCTCTTCTCTTAAAAAAAAAAATTTCGATTCTCAGTTTGGTTTGTTTGAAATAATACAAAGTTTGTAGGATGGTACTTTATTATTTTAAGAGAGTGAATGAAGATCCACTCTCTCATGTTGGATGATAGAATTAGAGGACCACTAAGTCCTTGTTTAACCTTTGAGAGTCTGTGATTCTAATGCAGAGAGCACTGTTCATCCCTAATTCATATTATTTGATTTCTACATTTAAAAACATGGAAAACAATGTGGAAAAGTATAGCATTTGCCTTCACTGTTTTTTGTGTCTGAAATGAAATGCCTACAATCCTCCTATGGAAGAATTTCACACTGGATTTTCCCAATTAGAAGATCACTTTCTGTCTGTTAAGTAAATTGATTATTCTGATAATATACAATACTTTAATTATTTTATCTTTTTAAATTTATTTATTTATTCATTTTTGAGAGGAGAGAGAGAGAGATAAAGAGAGAGAGAGAGAGAGAGAGAAAGAAGGGAGGAGCAGAAAGCATCAACTCCCATATGTGCCTTGACCAAACAAGTGCAGGGTTTTGAACCAGAGACCTCAGCATTTCAGGTCGACGCTTTATCCACTGCGCCACCACAGGTCAGGCCAATTATTTTATCTTTTAAAAAGTTATTTGTACCCAAATTGTCTAAATTATTTATGTAAATTTTCTCATATGGTCTCATTTGCATTAATTTACCATCTAGCTGAAATAAACTTTCTGTTTCTCTTCCAAACCATTTCAGAATCATTTATCTACCTTCAAGCAAGAGCTAACATCAAGATTGTGGCTACACAAATTCACAAAAGAGGGAGCAGTGTGCCTGGTTCAGCTCTTGGGACACATCCTGGCAGACACCTCCTGATATTTGTTTCAACAGTGTGCTACTAAATTGTTTAGATTCAAGATTCATCCAAGTACAGGACTCAAAAAGTATAGCCAAACAGAGAAAGTCTTAGGATAAAGCAGCAGAAAAAAAAAAAAAAGTTGTGGATCGTGGTATTCTGGTTATCAGTGGAAGCATCAGCCCACCAAATGAGTATCATTCACTTAGTAAAAGCGACTCATCAACAGAGTTGTTGTCCATGGAAAACAAACAACTGAACTACAAGCTGTAAAGGAGCTGGAGCAAAGTTTCAAAGCAGAAAATATACACTTGGTATATATATTTCCATGAATTTCACTAATAATACCTTTGTGTGGCCTCTCTAATGACTCTATTGGGATTTTTTCAGTCACTTTATGTCTGTAGTCTTGCCAAATGTTTCCTATATAACAGGGGAGAGAATTAGCACTTCGTCAATACAGATTGTCTGATTGTGTGGGCAGGGGCAGAAGTCAGAACGGTACGCTTTTATTAAGAGCACTTTTAGGTAGAAATTGAAGAACATGAACATGGCATCATCCCTAAGGAAGAAACACTAACAGAAAATGTGTGTTTTATCTCATGATTAAAGAAATGCAAAAGACACACCCTGCCATTCTTCTGGCAGAGACAGAAAAGAATAATACTACAGAGTGTGAGTGGCACATAGAGTATAGGGGGGAAATCCTCTATTGTTAGGGAGAGGGTAAAGTGGCACAAGTTTCCTTCTGGACAGTAAGGCAACAACTCTGACTTGGCTAGTCTATCTCCAGAAATGTATTCCAAAGAAATAACTGGTTAAGATTGTTCACTGGAGCCTTGTTTATATTATCCATCCTCCCTTTGTTTTCATTGTCACCTCTCTGTATTTTCTATTTTCTACAATAACTTGGGGGATGGAGGGGATATTTTAAACTTTAAAATGAAAGAAACTGTGGAAATATACTTATCTTCCATTACAATTACCCTGTTTTACTTATTGGGGTAGCTGGGACCAGCCCTGCCCTTTCACTTTATTAATGACGCTTTGGGGCACTTCTTGAGCAACCCAGGTCCCCTTTGCCACTTCTTCCCTGCGGCTGCTTTTCATTTTCAAGGAATCCTTCCTTGGGGATCATTTTCATAATGAAGTATTTGTTAAGTGCCTTCAGGTGCTTCAAAGATTTTACTTTTTTTCCTTTGTTCATCTCACTGGTAACATCCAGAAATCACTGGAGCAAGTGCTCTATGCATCCAGCTTCCGATTTAGCAGTCTCCTTTGTTCTTTATTAAGTGAGAGCTCTAAAGTTCTGTTAAGTCAGGTAAAAGGAACTGCAGAGCCAAGTGCACTTAACATGCCTGAGTGGGTGCATAGGTGGCAAGAGTTCAGATGGAACCTACCCCTCCCCTGGCTTGGGGGGAGAGATAAAAAGGTGAGGGATAAAGAGTGCAACTGAGTCTCCTTTTGGAAGCGGGGCTGATTGGATGTACCACTGTAAAAGCTGGCAACACCGGTATATATTCCTATCAGTAGGTATAGCAACAGGTGCGTAGACTCCGCCTGCCTAACAGGCAAAGCCACTCTCAGGACACCATCAGAGGAAGTCCCTGCCGTCTCAAAGTGGCTACTTTGTTTTCTCCCTAGTTCCTTAATAATTCACACTCTACTATGTGTAACTACTACTATGTGTAAGCATCTAACTTGTAAGAGAAAGACGGGCAATAAGGTCACCTATAATCTAACTGGCGCATACCCACAGGGAAACTCGGGGCCAGTCCCAAGCCACCGGTTCGCAGGAACTTGGAAGTGTGAACAGTGCCTCGGCAGCGTGGGCGCTGTGTCCTCCGGGGCCTCCCTTTCTAAATGCGGAGAGGGGGGCAGGGGTTTTAACTTGGAGCCTTTTGCGAAGCCATAATTCCACGTTCGTTCTAGAAGAGGCCACCTCACCACTATTTCTAGGCAAAGGTTTGAGGCTCCCTAGGTTATTTCCCTCTTCTTTTTCTGTAAAGCGATTGGTCTGCTCTCCAGCCCTTGGAAATTCGCAGATCTCAGAGCCTCGGCTTTCTGCCCGCCAGAAGTGCCCCGATCCTATCCAGCTGCCTTGGCAGCGGCCCAGCCACACGCCTTGAAGCGGAGGTTGTAATCCGCTGGAACCCACCAAAGGACAGTCTGAACTGGAGCAGAACCTCGCTTCCACTTTCTCGAAAGCGGCACCCCTTTCGGATCTGCGCCCTTTGCGGCGCGTGTAAGATAAGATCTGAGAAATGCGCCCTGGGCCACAGGCAGCCCAAGGGGTGGGGAAGAACAACTTTCCCTCCGCCCTCTAACCGCAAGGCTGGGGTGGGCCGGCCTCACTGGGGTCGAGGTCCCAGGCGGGAGCTAGCCGGGTGGCTGGCGTCAGAAGGCGGGGAGGTAGAGGACGCTAGGGACTTCCTTCTCGCCCCAAACCCCGCCAGATGTTGGAAAGGCACACAATAGGGGGAACGCAGAGAAACAAAAGGCCATTCGCCACGATCTCATTGTGCCTCTGTCGCGCGGTCCCTGCGGAAAGGACGTGGGGTTGGGGAGTGGGGGGTCAGGAAGGTGGGTGAAGGGAATCCCAAGGAGTACGGGGTCTGTGGTAGTTACTTATCAATAACTACCGGGGTTCGCCCCTTTACCCTTATGAGAAAGGTCCAAAGGCAGGAGAAGCAATCAAAGGACAGTTAAGGGTTTTCACCTTTTTCCTTCGTAGAAGGAAAGGGAGAGGTTGGAATTCCAGGCGTTTGACAGCTGTTGGCCTCGGGGTTCAGCAGGATTTGTACGTCCTTTACACAGCCTTTTCTCCCAAGAAGCATCAACAGTTCAGGAGACAACCTGGCCCACGGAGCGGACTTCCCCTTCGCAGCCCCAAGCTGAGCCTCCTCCTTCAAGATGAAGACGCCCTAAACGCTGTCCCCCCACCCAGGCGCACTTCTGTAAAAGTTTGTCTTCCCGCCACCCATAGTCCAACACGCACCCTGCAGACATCCGCGATTCGGGATGGGTTTGGGGACAGACTTGCACCACGAAGGAAGATGGATTTTATAGATTTATCTTTTAAAATCAAGGCCCCGGAGCCCAGGGTAGGGTCCAGGAAGGGCGCGCGAGAAGCCGGCCAGAAGCAAGGCTGCGGGCAGGGGTCTGAAGCGCATTCCAACCCTGGAAGCGCGCGGAGGGCGGAAGAGAGGGAATCGGGGTCCGCCACCCTCACCCCTCAGCTGCACCCGCCCTCAGGTGCGCCCAGCACCTCTGCCCGCCTGGACACGACCCGGAGCGAGCAGTTGCCGGGCGGCGCCACCTCTCTCGCTCAGAGGGGTTCTTACTCACCGTGGGATTTCACCTTCAGCCCGGGGCCCTGTCGGCTTTCTGCGCCGGGTGAGCTGCAGCGGGGGCGAGAAGACGAGAGTGAGCTCAAGACAGAAGGGGCGACTGGCGGATCCACGCCAGTGGCTCCGGGGCTGGCGAGCGCGCCGACGAGCAAGCGATGGGCTTTAGCTGCAGCCGCCGCGGCACCGAAGTACCCCCACACGCATTCGGCGCGCGGTTGTCGTGCCTGGGTGCCGAGCGGGGACCTCCTGGCGGCCGCTTCTGGAACGGCAGCTCTGAGGGGGAAAGAAGTCAGGTCGACTTCGGGTCATCTTCCCCCAGGAAAGAGGGAATGGACAGTCTACTGGGATTTACAGCTTTAAGAAAAAGACGTCGATCCTCTGACCAGGACGATCTGGGTGGGTCCTCAAGGCCACATCCAAGGCACCAAGGGATCTAGAGAGGGGAAAATCCCTTATTTTCTCTAAGATCTTCTGATTTGAAAAAATGCCATGGACCGCCTGACAGAAAGGGAGCATTCATCATTGGGTAATAAATACTAGACTGGAAGGAATGAAGTGAGCACGGGCTCTGAAGCCCAGCCCACAGCTTGTCGTTTTATACTTGTGTGATCTGGGTTTGTGACCTTTAAGCCTCAGTATTCTATTCTGCAAATTGGGGAGAGCAATATCTACCTCACAGAGTGGTTGTAAGGGGTAAATTAAACATAGAAAATATTTGTAGCTCCTAGTAAGAGTTATTAATCTTAAGCTTCCTGAAGAAAAGAATGAGTTTTTGCATCCCTTTGTTCCCTGTGGGATTGCATCTTAATGTATATTGATTGAGGAATACCAAATAGCTAAGTACTGCATTTCATTATTCTTACTACACAATTCAGAATTATGAATATATATTAAATGGAAATTAGGATATATATAGAAAACACTCCTCTCCCCAAAGTGGTTTCCACTCTTAGGAAATGAAAACCTCTAAATCCCCACACATCCTCTGCCATATCAACTTATTTCTGGTATTTTAAGAAATATTTAATAGTCGTGGTCTAATGATATCAACCGTGGAGTGAATAATTCCATTCAATTCTATACCGCTTGGGCAATGCAAGGATATTGGAGACTGTGAATATAAAACTCAAATATGAGAGAGAAAATAAAACAGATACAAAAATTTAGCCACTAAACAATGTCTCTGTTCATCACTGAGTAATGCAATCTCGTTTCCAAACTGCCTCCAATCCTAGTCACTGCTTTTAAACCTCCTTTTGATCTCTGGGTCTTATGGCAGTCAGAGAACTCTTCATCATCCAGAACAATTAGGAAGTGTTTCTTAATTACTGCAGTTCACCTTTAAAATAGTCCTTCTCTGTCACTCAGTAGTCCCTAATTGGGAAGAGGCTGTTGCCTGCCCAAGAATTCTCATTACATGGTCTTTTTTGTCCTGCCCAGAAGAGAGGAAAAATAAAGGTTTTTATCTCAGAAACTAAGGCAGAACGTTGAGATCCAACTTTGACCCTTGCAAGTAGGTTCATACTCCAGGGTCCAGATGAGTAAGGCTTTTAGAGCGAGGAGAGCATTCAAGTCTAATCACGAACCTTAATGGAACTGTTTCAGCCTCTCTCCTTCTGTTTCAGCCTTGCTTGTAGAGAAAAGAAAACATGTATCCCATTTTCATGCCCTTATTTTAGCCCTTTGCAGATCCTTCCCTGGAGAGAATGATGAAGCTGGTGATTGAGAGGAACTCTGAAATTTCCTGTATAATTTTCCAGTCAGTGGGGTCAGTGTACTGAAGGTGCCCAGCTCTCATCCACTCTCAGTCCAGCTTCTCAGCCTGTCACATGGTGGCTGGAGGAGGATGACCTAGAATTTAAAATTCAAACCTTCCTTGGTCCTCTTCTTGTGTCTTATTTAGTCTTTTCGGGCTGCTATAACAAAGTACCACAGACTGGGTGACTTATAAACAAGGGGAATTGATTTCTCACAGTTCTGGAGGCTGAGAAATTCAAGACCAAGGCACCAGCAGATTCAGTGTTTGGTTTCCACATAGATACCTCTTTGCTATATCCTCACATAGAAGGGAGCGGGGAATCTTTCTCTGGCCTCATTTATATGGGCACTAATCACATTTATAAGAGCTCTCTCCTCATGATCTTCCCAAGGCCCCACCTCCAAATACTACCACCTTGGGATTGGGATTCAACATTGAATTTTTGGAGAACACAAACATACAATCTATAGCATCTCAGGCTACATCTCAATTTCAAATCCAGTTTTTATCAGAACCTTGCACAAGTGTTGTATAGCAAATTGGCTCCATCATGAACTGAATAAGATACTGTTTCTTAGTGGTTATTAATCCTCATGCATATGCTGCTTTGCTTCTATAGAAAAGCAATTGGAAGGGAAAGAATGAGGCAAAAGGAGGATTCAGGTATCAAAGCTCACCCAAACTAAACTGATCTTCTACCTCAGACTTAGTCTAGCTGCTGTCTTCCCCTTCTCAGTGAATGGCCACCCCAACCTTTCAGGAACTTAAGGCCTCAAGTTACAAAATCATCTTTAACTCTTCTCCTTTTCTATTCCGCCTCTTATCTATCAGCAAATTTTGTTTGGCTTTACAGTCAAAAGATATCCCAGAGCAGCCTTCTTCTCACCACCTTTATGGGTACCACCCTGTTCTAAGCCATAAATACCAATACCTTCCTAACTAGCCCTCCTGTTTCTTCCCTGCCCTATATGTTCTCCCAATACAGTAGCCAGTGCAATTCAGTTCAAATGTACGCCACACAATATCATTCTGCTACTCAAAGTCCTTCTCGAACTTCCTGTCTTACTCAGGGTAAAAGCAACACAAATAGGCACCCCTTTACCACTGACCTTGTCTCCTATCTACCACCTTGGCCCTCCCAAATTCCACTACCTCCACACTGCCCTCTACGCTTCCCAGAAATGCCAGGTGAGCACCTGCTGCAAAACCTTGACACTTTCTGTGAATTCTTTCAGGAACACTCTTTCCTCTGATACTTCATGCCTTAAGAGCTCTCCTTCTTCAGCTCTTTGTCCAAACGTTGCCAGGGGCCTCCCCTTTGGACTCTGCTTCAAATTACAGCTACCCGCTTCTAACACTCCCATCCACATTCCCTGCTCTGATTTTCTCCACAGAATTTACTGCATCTGATATCTGATATATATCCTGCCTGTCTTTCCATGGCTGTTGCAACAAATTACCACAAACTGAGTGGCTTAAAACAATTCAAATTTATTGTCTGATAGTTTGGTAGGTTATAAGTCTCAGTTCCCGAAGGGCTCAAAGCAAGGTCAACAGAGCTGCATTCCTTCAGTCTGTAGGGAAGAATCAGTTTCCCTGTTTTTACTGGCTTCCAGAGGCCTCCTGCATTCCTTGACTCATGGACCCCTTTCTCTATCTTCAAAACCATCAACTGTAGGTAGAGTCCTTGCCATGTTGCATCACTCTAGCTTTTTTGGTTCCTTCTTCTCCTTATAAGGGCTCTTGTGATTCCACTGAGACTGTCCACATAAACCAGGATTACCTCCCTGTGTGAAGGTCAGTGACTGGCAATCTTTGTCCTTTGCCACATAATGTAACATAGTCACAGGTCATGGAGATAAGAATATGGACAACTTTGGGGGCCACTGTTTTGTTTGCCACTAAGCTTTACTCTCTTTCCATTAGAATATAAATTTCACAAGACAGGGATTTTTGTCTCTTTGGCTAGTTGCTCCATCCCTAGACAAGCTCGATAAATGTATAGGTACTTGCTATAGACTGAAATGTGCCCCCCTCTCCCAAATTCATATGTTGAAGCTCTAATCTTCAATATGATAGTATTTGTAGATGGGGCTTTGAGGAGGTAATTAGGGTTAGATGAGCTAATGAATGAGGGACCTTCATGATGAGATTATGGGTTTACAAAAGAAAAGAGGTCCCTAGCCATTTGACTCAGTGGTAGAGCATTGGCCCAGTGTGTGGGTGTCCCAGGTTCAATTCCCAGTCAGGACACACAGGAGAAGTACCCATCTGCTTCTCCACCTCTCTCCCCCTCCCCTCTCCTGCAGCCATGGCTCAGTTGGAACCAGTTAGCCCCGGACACTGAAGATGGCTTCTTCATGGCCTCTGCCTCAGGTGCTAAGAAGAGCTTGGTTGCTGAGCAATGGGGCAACACCCCAGATAGGCAGAGCATTGCCCCCTAGCCAGCTTTCCGAGTGGATCCTGGTTGGGGTGCATGCAGGAGTCTGTCTCTCTGCCTCCCGTCCTCTCACTGAATTATAAAAAAAGAGAGAGAGAGAGAGAGAGACATTTCTCTCTCTTCCATGTGAGGACATAGCAAGAAGTGGTTATCTACTAGCCAAGAAGAGAATCCTCACCAGGAACCAAACTGGCAGCCACCATGATCTTAGACTTCTCAGCTTCTAGAACTATGAGAAGCAAACATTTATTGTTTAAGCTATCCAGTCTATGATAATTTCTTATAACAGCTTGTGCAGAACAATAGAACACTCAATAAAAATTTATGAGATAATTAATAATAATGAAGAGACCTCATTGTAGGCATTATAAATAGTGAACATCTATTATGCACCTACAGTATGCCAGTTACTTGCTAAGCACTTTATATGGAATATCTCACTGAATTCTTACAAGGTTTCTATGAGGTAGGTATAATAGGAAAAATTAAAGTTATTTCAGCTAGAAAGTTGAAGTTGCTTAAGGTCATGCAGCTAGTACATTGTGTAAGCAGGGGTTAGATGTGGTAGTGTGACTTGAGCCCATGGCTGTAACCCTGATACTCCCCTGCCACTATCATGTGGCAATGGGCAACTGTTGGTCTTGCCCTCAAGATGCTTACAGTCTAATAAGGATGACAGGAGACACACAAATAGTAGTAACATGAAGAAGACTCTTGGGGGTAATAATGAAGACGCCATCATACTTCAGGGGAGCACAAAGCACGGAAAGGTTAATTCTGGATTAAGCTGATTGTGAGGAGTTTTGGGGATGATGTGGCTTTTGAGGTGAACTTCAAGAGGTTGGACATTGTTGGGAGTTGGAAAGAAAGTTTGTTTCAGGCAGAGAGAACCACAGGAGTCAAGATGCAGGAAGGTAGAAAGGTGCTAGATGTGTTCTGGAGATCAAGATTAATCAGCTGGAATGAGGACTAGGGGTGCAGTTAGATGATAAGGGCTAGGATGCCAAAGAAAATTTAATAATTTTTGTTAACAGATATAAACAGGAAAAAAAAAACTACCTTAGGGAGCTGTTGAAGTAATGTCAGAAGCTGTAACTCCAATGGTAGCAAGTAGAAGGAAAACATGAACTTTTTGCTGGGTTACGTCGCGCAGAAACTGCTAACTCTGCTTGCACACTATAAAAGGGCAATCGTGGACCTGTAATTCTGGGTCCGGGCACAGCCTCATAGATAGCTTACACTCAAAAGATTCTAAAGAGATCAGATATGAGTAATGAGACAACTAGCCCATTTCTGACCTTTGGACAGGTATGGTTTTCACCACTTCCATTTCACAGGTGAAGCAACTAAGGTGGGAAGGATTAAGTGACTTGCCTGAGATTACACAACGAGTAAGATTGTACTCTGATTCTGAGGCTTATGACCATTAGTGCTCTGTGCATCCTGATATATAAGTGGAAAAACCCACAATGGCTGCATTTGTTCAAAGCAAAGTTGCCAGCTTTTAGGCTGCTTCAGATAATCGTCTCCAGAGTCCTATAAAATAAGCCTGAGGACTTTGGAGGGGAACACTCATGAATTTCCCTTCCAAGCTCTTCTAGGGAAAATAGAGGAACCAGGATCACCTGAAAGATGCATGGCAGGAAACCAGGTGCCTGGTGATTAGGAGAATGGGCATGGGAACCTGCAAGACTCCCATCAGGTGTCCCTAACATCTCGGGGTCTCAGCTCCTCATCTTATAAAACGGGGATAATACAGGTGGTCGTAGGGATTCAATGAAGGTAGGTATGTAAGGTCCTTAGCATGGTGCCTGTCACATGCTTAACGCTCAAGAAACACCATGTCTTTTCTCTTTGCAGCACATCTCTACCCTCAGGAAGGTAAAAAACCCCAGAACCCGGTACTAATTACATTCCACACTGAATTCAGGAGCCTCACTGTCCCTTCGGTTGTCATTTCCTGGAATCGGGAACAAAAAGAGAATTTTTCTGAGTAGTTTGAAATACAATGAATAACAGTCACATTCTTTGTCTAAGTCAGTGCAAATTCCTTTTCATCAATTTCAATTCATGGTTTATACATTTCCTGTAAGAGGAAAGCCAGGCGGGTCTGCAATGGTATATAAGAAAAATCCCAGAGAGTGTCTGTTACCAAACAACCTCATATAGTTTCCTTTGAGAGGTACCAAAGAGCAAAGGGGTATCACGAGGGTGTCACCATGGCAATATCATAACATTGCAGTAGAGTAAAAGTGGAAAGGCGTGTTTGCAGTCATTGACAAACAGACCCATAATTTTATTGCTCTGGAGAGTAGTGCTCAGAGTTCAAGGGCTATTCAAATTAGATTTGTTGTAGTTGACTGAGTCTGACTACCCAATGTCATAGTGCACTGGCTATAACTGTTACAGGCAGCTTGCTAGCAAACAGCAGAGTTCTCAGAGTCCTCCTTTTCATCCCAAGCGATGAGAGTTCACAGATCTAAGTGTCCATCTAACAAATATTCTAAAGCGAGGCACACTTTCTCCTTACTTTCATTTTGATTTCAAAACCTCAACTAGTCAGAAGACTGAACAGACTGTCTCAGTGCTTTATGGGAAATCTCTGGATCCCGGAAAAGAATGTGCATGGCTCCTCACTGAGCACTAGAATAACAGCAATTCAAACAAAAGATATGTAGGTATATATCTATGTATAAAACATATAGATATACAACATAGATATCTCTCTCTCTCTCTCTCTCTTTCTCTCTCTATATAAAAATATAAATATATAGAAAGATATATAACATAGATATATATACTAGATATTTAAAAATAAAAATATAGATATAGAAAGTATGTGTACTAGATATTAAAACATGTATATAAATCTTTATATGTAGTCATATACAGGGGGTCCTTGGGTTATGACACAGTGCCGTTCCTACAACAGTGACATAACCAGAATTTTGGTGTAAGTCAAAACACACTCTAGCCTAAGTCACTTACCAATCCTAATACAGTTGTAAAATCATAATCTAGAACATAAAAACACAACTAAGCCACATAAAAAGGAAAAGGACATAAATATACTGTACTGTAGTAACAGGAAAAAAATGAGTGTAAAAAAAGTATGATGCTAACAGCGTAAGCCGAAATGTCTCAATTTTTTTAGTTTTTATGTAAGTGGGTGTTGCAAACTCAAAAAGTTGTGAGTCGAGACTGTCGTAACCCAAGGATCCCCCTGTATATATAAAACGTTTTAAAACATTTCAAACCATTATAGAATCCATGTTATGTTAAAGCATGTTTTCTGATTTAATTCTTAACATTTATATGTCAGTAGACATTTTCTCTGACGTCCACATTATGTCCATCCCATTTTGAGAAAGGAACCGAGGCAGGTATAGGAAGGTGATGGGCCAGGGCCATGTAGAGCTCAGGACACTGTTCAAAGATGTGTCAGTGCATCTTAACAATATGGTGCCATTTGGAATTATAATGGACAGTTATCTGCTCAAATTCTGTAAGGATAGAGTGAACTTTCTTTCCCAAGTTATTTTATAATAAATTTTATTGAAATGAGACTGTGATTTTTCCTCCCGTTCTTAGAATTTGTTTGAACTTTTCATAGTGACCCAACAAGGCTCCTTCTGATCTCCCTTCTAAACTATGGGGGATGTGTGGGGGTGTTTAATAATTTGATTCTTTCATAAGTGACTCTTCTCAGAGCCTGATGTTTTCACTGTGACCTGACACAAGCCAGGCATGATGCACCTATGATCAACCTCATGACTCTCAAAAGTGGAGAGGAACTGTCTCACCATAAGAGAGGTCAGTTTAGATATGACCCAAGGAGGGTTAGTTTCCAGGAGAGGGACTGTCTAAGGTAGTCTCATCTGAAAAAATCATAGCCAGGATCCCCAAAATCAGTTTAAGAGTGAGACTTCATCACCTTTTTCACATGGAAAACTCAGATTGCTGTGTGCTCAGTGGGCTTGGAAAGTTGTGCTCTCAAAGTATGGTAATTCTATACAGGAGGCGCAGGAGAACAGAGGAGAGAATGCTGTGCCAGGGACGTTTCCAGAGGATCCCAGACCCCTCCCTCTTTCAAACAGGAAAATACAGAGGGTCTCAAATGGACTTCCTCCCAAAGGGGAAGAAAAATCAGCCTGATCACTTTAGTGATCAAGGCCCACTACCAGGGCCAGTAAGTTAGTCATTAACTCCCAACTGCTTTGTATGACAAACCAAGAAAAGTCTTTTGTGCCTTCTCAGCAATCCTTGAAGGTCTGTGTGAAGAAATGAAAGAAATAAATTTTTCTACCGTCAGACTGGAGGTGGCTGTTGATGAAAGGGGAGCCTCTCCAAACCACCCCTTGCCTTCCTGGCATAAAAATAAACAACTTTTTCTTTTCACATCATAATTAAGGGAAGACACCAAAGTGAGGGTATCACTCATCCTGACCCACATTAGCCTCCAGCTATTTTACCTACTCAGGATCCTATTTTCTCAAGATTCCAGTTAGATTTGATACTCTGTTCAATATTAATTTCTTTCTAAGAAGCTACTACACCATTTAGAAAGCCCCTTGGGTATAATAATTATTGAATTTCCAAAATGTACTCTGGTCAGTCTCAAATGTGATAGTGTTTTATGTTCAGTAATATGAAAGAGACTTGCCTTGGGTATTGAACAAGCCTGATGATGCTTTTGAGAGAAAAAAATCTCCCTTAAGGTATTTAGAAAAGTTTCAGGTAAAACTTCCCCCAACTCTTATTGACAATGCTCAAAAAAGTCTCGGAAGAGGTAAATGAATAATTCTCTTCCTTCCTTCTTTTGTTTATTCTTTCCTTCTTTCCTCTCCTTTTCCTTCCTTCATTTGTTACTTTGTCCCAGAGAGGATTTATGATAGCGAGGCAAGACATCAAAATTTCTACCCAATGTCTCAGTAGAACAATCTCATTTTGAAATAAAATTGAATTATACTTTCATTCCCTTTCCTTGTCTTTCTGCTTTCCTGTGTTCTTGTCTGTTTATCTCAGCAGATACTAAACCAGGTTTGCATTTGAAGTTGCTCCTCACTGATGCTTACATTGTGGACAGTCGGTACCAGAAGCCAAAGGAAAGATCAGTAAGTGCGGGAAGTTCCCTCGAGACCATTTGCCCCATGTCTATCACAGCTCAAGAACGTTTACAGGAGACAGAGGGCAGGGAACTCACATTTATTGAGTGCTTACTATGTACTAGGAGCTGTACTGGGCATTGGTTCATCTCATTCTCAAGATTAGGAAACCTGCCCAGAGTTCACACAGGCCTTCTTTGGTGCTCTTAGTCTCAATTTTGTATCGCTTTGCATCTATCAGCCCTATAAGAACTGAGATTGAGTTTAGGAGACATCCTTGGTATCCCTGTCCCATCTCTGATTCTAGTGGACTTATGGTGGCTGGTTTCCCAGATCTCAAGCATACACCAGGTATCACCTCACTTTCTACTTCAAGACCTTCCACAGCCACAGGAGTTTGTCCATCCCGGGAGGGAGCACCATGGTGGTACTATAGGGAGGAAGGGCTAATAAAGCCCCTAGGGATAACTGATAGGAATGAGAGTCATTGAGTAAATGCTCTGTCCTCTTGTCCTTGAGGTGGACAGTTACAGGTGGCATTCTTGATGTGTCTTACAGGCCTGGGCCTGAAGTGGCCAGCTGTCAGTTCATCCTTATATTGGCTTTTTCCCCTTATTGTTCCGGTCAGCCTGCACTCCCTCCCCTGCTTCCTGGAATCCCCTCCCAAATAAACTAACTGCAGTGACATCTTGTCTCGGGCTCTGACTTGGAGGGAATCCACAGCAAGACAACTGGTTTCTTAATAGACGAGAAATAAAGAACACTGCATGTGCAGAATAGTGGGGAAGAAGGTTATTGTCGTGAGGCCTGTAAGAAAATAAGCTCAGACTAACCCAGAGAGAGACCTTGAAACTGAGAAAACAATTCCAAGCCATGAACTCTATTAAGAAATTTTCCCTTAAGTAGAACTCTTTTTGAGGAAATATATTCAAAGTGTTCAGTAAATACATTTGAAAGGAAATGCATCAAAATGTTAACAGTCTTGACTGCCCCCTGAGGAATTTCAGTTCCTATCTCTGGCCCATTTTTTCTGCTGTGCAAACTAGGTAGAAGACACTCAGCCATCATTCTCTGCCTGGGCTGCCACACAGTGTGTTAGTTAAGAACTTGTGGACAGCAGAGGCAGGTCACGTTCTCCTTAGCTGTGAAGTTGGTCTATCAGTCAGGTTTTGCTACAGCTACAATCCCCCAAATTCAGTGGCTTACAGCTGAGGTTTAAAACTTCAACCTCAAAGCTTTAAACTGAAAACAAAGGTTAATAATGTCTTTCTCATCTTAAACTGATGAGGGTGAGAAAGGGAGCACTGGCCTGTAGCTCTCACCACAGGACTGAGGCTGTGGGGCAGCCATTCTTGGGCATGTTAATGATCACTGTGGCAGAGCTCACACTGGCTCTCTAACCTTCCTTTCGAAAGTGACACGTCACTCACTCACATTTCATTGGCTAAAAAGTCATGCGGTCATGCCTGGGTCCCACTGAAGGAGAAAATGCATTCCAACTTCTAGGTGAGCAAAGAGAGGAGAAAAAAAGGAATATAGTTGTGAAAAACGTTCATCACACTTGGACAAGCACTGAGCCTATGCTTCAGTGTTCTCTGTGTGTACCACAGAAATATTCGTTTTACAGCTTTGTTGTGAGGGTCAAATTAGAACTTGTTCATAGAGGACCGGGCACATAGCCATTGCTCCCATTACTCAGTAAATGCTGCTAATTTTATCATGATGCTTTGTGTATCTGGAACATAATATTAAGGTTTACCCCAATATCTCCCACATCTCTGAGATAAATAATTACAAGTTCTTTAAGTTTTTTCCATAAGTTGTATTTTCTAGTTTTTAAAAATATTTCCTGTGTCTTTCCTCTGTATTTCTCCAAGTTCTGTCCATTCAAAGATATGGATGCTAGCACAGGGCTCTCCACATAGAAAGGACCTGACAACTTTTAAGGGAAGAGAAAAATACTTTGTTTTGAAGGGTAGCAACACAAAGAAAATGATTATTACTGAGTTTACAATGTATAGCAAGTATTATTCTAGTACACAGATAAACACAGCATAAGTTTATTAGAACAGTAAAGGTCTCATTAATGAGAACATATTATTATTAATATTAGGTTCAAAGAACCAGGGCTAGGTATAAAGTTCTAATAATAGTGTGGGCTCCTTTGGCTAGTATGTTATTATATTTTCAATGAAACCATTATCTTGTCAACAGAACACAAAGGAAAACCTGCAGGGACCCCCTCTGACTTGAGTAGACTCTGGCTTTCCCTCATGGAGTCAGGGGCTTGGTATGGCCTGAGCAAGGGTTTGAGGCATGGGATGTGGTCTCCCCAGCCCTCATCATCCTAGCTTTGGTTTGGAAAGTCAGGATTTTGAGTATCTAATCAAGGGACTTTCTCATTGTCCTTGGGTTGGGTCATCCTGCCCCCCTCCATTTTGCTCTCACATGATGGCCATTGACTCCTAGTATTAAAAGGTGCTCTTTATTTCCACAGAATTTGAGGCAGGAACTCCTTCTGTTCAGCCAAGTGGCTCTGCTCACTTGGACCTTGGGATAGTTTATGTTTTTAGGACGTGCAATTGCAAAACTCTAAAGAAGTTTATTTTACATAGCTGGGTTGCTTTCTCCAGAATGAATTAATTTGCTCAAGTTATTTTAAAAATGTGTTTTTCTTAGCTTCTTAGAGAAGCTGTAGTCTACTTGTTTATGCGGGTCTGGGTCAGAAGAAAATGCCGTGTGCATTGACGGAAGCCAGAGAAAATGTCTAGCCAAAGTGGATCAAAGGTTTTCAATTTGTACAGAAAAGCTGCAACTCCCTGAAAGCTGGGTTAGAATACTGTGGAGCTGGTTGCAGGGGCTGAAACCTTGGATGCTTCTAGAACCAAGAAGGCGATGCAAATGAGCCTCAAGTTCCTACAGGTGTGTGTGGGAGGGGGCACCACAAATGGTAGCTGTTCAGGAAAAACACCAACTGCAGCCAGTTGGAACTGCCAGTCTGGCAGCAGGGAGACTACGGGAGGGAGGTCCACTGTGGAGACACAAACAGGCTACTTCATCTGGATCAAACCTGCTGATTCATCAAACTACCCTGTCAACATTTTATTTCACACCTGCTTTTTTCTCTTTTAATAATTCCTTAGGACATAGATTCCTACCTTTTGGGGGAATCAGAAATCCCTTTGAGAATCTAAGGGCAGCTATGTACCTACCACCCAGGAAAAGGTTCACACATGCACACATGTTCTTAAAATGTCAGTGGTATCATCATTGGAATAACATGAACTGCCATGGGGGTCCATAAATCCTCTTACTACAGAATTTGGGAAAATTTTAAACCAGAGACTAATGGTACATGCATACTATTCATCCTTTCAGAATGTACCGAGTTCCTGTTTTGTGGCAGTCACTGTGGCGCAGGTTGGGGACCCACTGATGTATTACACAAGCACCAGCCTTGTGGAGCTCCCAGTGCATTGAGACAAACAACTCTGATGATGCATAGTGAGCTCAGTGGCATGCTAGGACTATAAGCATGAAACCTAACAGAGCCCTGGATGGAGGGGAATTAATTCAACATATATTTAATAAACATGACGTGCCAGGCAATTATGTATAAGCTAGTGCACAGACATGTCCTTGCCTGATGGAGCTTGAAGTCTGGAATGTTTTACATCTGAAGGTGAAGGAGGGGGGCCTAGAAAAACCTGACACTATTTTAAGGTGAATCCTGACTGATGAGTATAAGTTTATCTATGTGAAGGGGATATTGCAGGCAGTTAAGAGTAGCGTGTCCATAGGCCAGTGACAAGAATAAGGAGAGTCGGGAACAGAAGGTAGCTCATCAGGGCTCCCAAGCTGGGGTGAATGGTGAGAGAAAAGGGTGTAGAGGTTTGCTGGGGTCAAAGCCCTAACCCAGTGCTTCTCCACAGACTGCAGGCTTTCTATCATGTCAAAGGTTATCACTGAGGGTTTTTTACAGCAAGTGAGTGAGGATATCAAAGAGATTATATTACAATGATCACTCTGCTCTCTGTAGAGAAAAAATTGGGCAGAAGTGAGGGCAGTGAGTGGGTGAAATTACAGAGACCAGAAGGGAGAAAGTTGTTGAGCTAATCTGGATGAGAAATGATGAGGTTCTAACAGTGGCTGTGGGGATGAGGGGTTCGGTTTGAAACTCAGGTTGAGGTCTCTGGATAGTACCTCACAAGCATTCTCGAGAACCTCATGCCCCTGAACAACTTTCTTCTAAGGCAATACTTTGCTGTGTGGAAAGAGGTAGGGATGCGTTCAAGTTAATAAAACAATCCTGCTACTGATATAGCATCACCTAGAAATGTGACTGTAGAACTGTTTTGGTTTAATAATTTGATATTGGGAACCCTACATTCAGTTGCTTAATGATGACAGTGACAGTGACAAAATGGTAACAGTCATAACTAAATTTTGTTGCTCACTCACTCTGTACCAGTTACCCTTCCCAGCATTCTGCATGCAGAGTATTGACACATTTATTCTTCACACAACCCCAATGATGTAGCTTCTATTCTTATTCCTGTTTAATAGGTACTCAGCACAGAGAGGCTGAGTACCTCATCCAAGGTCACGCAGTTGAGAAATGAAAAACAGGGATTTGAGCCTGGGAAGTCTGACTCCAGGACTCAGACTCCTATCAAACCTATGATCTGCCTACTGTGACAGAAATATATTCCTTCTCCAAAAAACTCACCATAAGTATTAAAATAGACTTTGCAATTTGTTCTGAACATTGTGAACAATCACACAAAAAGGTGCCCATGCCTCCCAGGTCTCCAGAAATGTAGCAGGAGAGAGGTACATGAAGCAAAATGCTGGGCGTAAATGTTTTTACAGATTCAGCTCCAAAGAACAGAAAAGCAGAGAAAACAAACAATGGTGTTTTTAAACAATGAATATTGTTTTCCTTTCGCCATAAGGATACTTTGAAACTTGACAAATCCATTCAGCTTTCAAAGCATTCCACATTCCCCACCCACAAGCAAATGCCAGAAGGTGCCAGTTTGAGCCAACTCTGAGCTCAGGAATGATTTTCTAAATATGGGGTCAAATTTCTTCATTGTCCACACTCCACAGATGCATATTTGCCACTGTCCTAACCGGTCTGATAAAAACTGCTTAGCAATTTATCAAGCTATTCATTTAAAAAGACTTTTAGCAAAGATGAGATAGGACAAATGCAGAAAGAGAAAACGAAAGGACATTATTACTTACAAATGATTGAGGATCACTGCCTTGAAGTCTTTGAAATTTTAGAGCTAGGTTGTGCATAGGCTCAATTTTAATGAAGGATTTTCTAGGGGGAAATGGTTCCTTATTACATAAAGAAAGCAATTTCCTTAATTTTCAGGAACTCTTTTTAGAGAGGATAAAAATATAAGTTTAATATACTCATTGTATTTATTCAACTTTTGCACTGTGCCTGGTACCATGCTAGGCACTGAGACACAAAATGAAAAGGACACAGATGTTCTGAAGGCTAGTGGGGGAGACAGAAGCAAAGGCAATATAACAGATTCAACAAAAGAATTTATTGGGAAGAGGGTGAGAAAGTGAAGAGTGATGTTACGGGGATGAACAGAAACAGTGTGGTGAAGATTCTGAATTTAATTTTGTACATGATACAGAGCCATTAAACATAAATGATCACCAGATTCAATTTTACAAAGATCATGCTGCTATCCATGTGAAGAACAGGTTGTAGGGGGCAGTCATTAAAGGCAGGATGAGCTCTACTCCTCATAAAAATCCTTCCACAATACTGATTCCTTCCTTTCTGATATCCAACCCATCCCTCTTATCCCCCAACACAACTCAGAAATTATCTAATCATTGTAAAGTGCTAGTTTCCAACTATTTGAGGTTTCCCTAGATATCTGCTATTCATTTCTATGTTAATTTCACGTGATCAGAGGCTATACTTCATAGAACTTGAATCCTTTTAGGTTTATTGAGACTAGTTTCATGGCTTAGAATATGGTCTGTCTTGGATCATGTTCCTCATGCTCTTGACGAGAACGTGTAATCTGTTGTTAGGTATTGGTGTGTTCTACAAATGTCACATCAAGTTGGGTGATAGTCATGTTCAAGTCTCCTATATCCCTATTTTGTTTTCTTGCCCTATCAAGCATTGACAGAGGGGTATTCGAATCTCTAAATGTTAATTGTAAATCTGTCTATTTCTCCTTATGGTTCTATTAGTTTTTGCTTCATATTTTTTAAATATAATGTGAGCTAAACAAGCATTTAGGACTCTTATGGTCTCTTGCTGAGTATTAGCAAGATGTCCAGCATTATAAAATTTTCTTTATCTCTGGTAATATTCTTTGCTCTGAAGTCTACTGTCTGCTATTAGCCACTCCAGAATTCTTTTGATTTGCGTTAGTATGGTTTATCTTTTTCCATTCTCGTACTTTTAAAAGGTGTCCTTTATTTTTATGAGTTTTTTGTTCACAGCATATAGTTGGATAGTTTTTTTATTCAATTTGACAATCTCTGCCTTTAAATTCTTTTTTATTGAATTTGAGGTGCATTGGTTAATAAAATTACATAGGTTTCAGGTGTGCAGTTCTATAATACATCATCTGTATATTGTAATGCTGTGTTCACCACCCCTAGTCAAATCTCCTTCCATCTCCATTTATCCTCCTTTTATCTTTTTCTACCTCCCCCACCCCCTTTCCCTTTTGTAATCACCACTGTTGTTTGCGTCCATGTTTTTTTTGCCTTAATCCCTTCACCTTTTTTCACCCATCCCCTCACCCTCATCCCCTCAGCTGTCAGTCTATTCTCCATATCTATGAGTCTGTTTCTATTGTTACTTTATTTTATCCATAGATTCTACAAAATCATACAGTACTTGTCTTTCTCTGACTGGCTTATTTCACTTAGCATAAAGCTCTCTAGGTCCATCCATGCTGTCACAATTTCTCTGCCTGTTCATTGGATGTTTAAGCAAAAATAAAAATAAAGTGTGCGGCTTATAATATATGTAGAAGGAAAATGTGAGGTCACAACAGCACACAGATGAGAAGGGAGAAATATAATTATAGTATGGTATGGTTCTTATCCTATATACTTATAGTAAATGACTAGTGGTATACGGGACAGATTAAGGTCAGTTGAGGTCCTGGGTGCAGAAGAAAATATTGGGCCCCTTAAAAAAGACAGGGAAAATAAAAACACATATTAACCGTATTTTTAAATAAATAAAAATATTATGTACTATTAATGTTAAAATTGCACATGTGAAACCAAACTTGGTGTCATTAGAAAAATGTTTAAAGTTGGGGTTTTGTGGGGCCCTTCCGAAGTCGGGGCCCAGGGCACGTGTCCGGTGTGCCCCCGTTAAAATTGCCTCTGGTCGTGTACCAGTTGCTATAACCCCTAAAGCAATCACTAAAATAACAAAACAAAGAGTTACAGCTAATAGCCAGCAAGAGATAAAATGCAATAAGAAGTTTTGGGTTCTTCTTTAAGAATCTTAACTATGTAAGAAATCACATCTTCTTTTGAAGAAGACTTTCAACATTCAATGGTTATATTTATAAATGTTTTTCCTGGTGAAAATATATCAAATCTTATTTGTTTTCCAGATTGAAGAGTTTAGAATCCTTCTATTTTCATTTGGACTCCTGTATTGGCTAACTGGAAGGAATAACTTCAGCTTAGGTTATATCAATAAACAGTATGGGGATTGCAGGAGGGGAAGGAGGGTAAAGGGAGAATAATAGATGGTGATGGAGGGAGTTTGACCTGGGGTGGTGAACACACAATACAATATAAAGATAACATATTGTAGAACTGTGTACTTGAAACCTGTATAATTTTATTAACCAACATCACCACAATTAATTCAATAAAAATTTTTAAGTAAAATATTAAGATATCAATTTATAAAATAAAAATGCAATCCACCTGACCCGGCGGTGGCACAAATGGATAGAGCGCTGGACTGGGACATAGAGGACCCAGGTTTGAAACCCTTAGGTTGCCAGCTTGAATGCAGGCTCATCCAACTTGAGCCTGAGGTCGCTGGCTTGAGCAAGGGGTCACTTGCTCTGCTGAATGCAGCCCCCTGGTCAAGGCACATGAGAAAGCAATCAATGAACAACTAAGGTGCTGCAACGAAGAATTAATGCTTCTCATCTCTCTCCCTTCCTGTCTGTTCCAAACTGTCCCTCTCTCTGTCTCTGTCACCAAAAATAAATAAATAAATAAATATAAAGTAATTTTGGGACTTAAGTAAAAAAATGTTTTGTGAAAAACAACATAAGATTTCCAGTGTAGGGGTGGGAAAAATAATTTTCTAAGTTCTTCTGGCTGAACTAATAACAAAATTAACATGAGTGATTAACAGGAGAAAGTGACCAAATTTATTATATATGTACACAAGGGTTCCATAAAAATATGAGATCCCAGGACACAGCAGGCAGCTAAGGCTTATCTTGAGGCAAGGAGACAGGGGGTAGGGTGTGGTTTGGGACTTCAAAGGGCAGGAAAGCAATTCTCATGAAGATGGAAAAGCAAAGATTTGGTAAATAAATGTTGGCTTGGCTATCTTTAACTATGTGATACAGACTTGAATCAAAAGGGCCTTGCTAGGTTCCTCCTGGCTTATCACACTTAGTTCATATTAAACTGGAGTTAATTATGATACTATCCCCCTTCCTGGTGCAGTTAGGGGGGAGGTAAAAGGTTCTTTATGAGTCTTTTGCATCTTAAAAATAATTATCTTAAAAAAATTATCTTAAAATAATAAAAAATTAAAAGGTTTATTTTGGGGTGGCAAACTCTGCTCCCCCTCACCAGCATCATATAGAACCTGACATGTATGTTCTTTCATAATAACATTTTCTTTTAAAGTTTAGATTCAACATGTCACCTCAACTGACCAGAAAACCAGTCTTTCCATATCATAGCACTTCTTTTCTAAACAAACAACTGTAAGAGACAAACTTTCAAAGATATTTTATTCAAAATTCTCCTTCTAGGAGAAAATATATGTAGCAATGTTTACATGTTTTAATAACTTATTTCACTGTAGAACTTGCATTCCATATAACAACACAATAAACCACCAAAAAATAAAAAAAAAATCAGTCAGTACTTAAATAATCTATCATGTAAAATCACCGAGTAAAGCAAACAGCGAGGTGCTATGTATATATATCTTTCCATGACTGAGTGACAGAGCATCAGAGTCAAATCAAGATGTCTACATCTTTCCTGTTAGTGATGGAAAGGCTGTTAAGAGCTTTTCAGAGTTCCCAGTTAAATCTGGGTAAGGGCAGACAGGCTCTATCACTATTATCCCTTTCTTATAAATATTTTTCCCTTTTTATCACTTCCACAGTTTTAAATAAAATTTTTTATGCTTACATATACTACTAATACGTCAATACTGTTAAAGCACAGAATTATATTAATCAGTTATTTTTTATGGCTGGTAAAATGGTCCAAACACATAAAAATAAAAAAGAAAAGAGAAATAGGCCACTTAGTTCTGCCAAAGTAGCACCTAGTAAAATAGCTTGTCAGTAATGTTTTTCCTGCTGTTCTTATATGATGCAGGCAAAGACACACAGCTAACAATTTCAAAAATATGTACAGAAATAAGAGAAGACAAGATGCTATTTTCTATTCTTGAAAAAAGATATTAGTATATTCTCTATGGCAGGTAATAACCTCAGAGTTACAATGACTGCCAAATCAGGGTAAGACTATACGAGAGGAAACAAGATGAATGACTAATTGAGTAGTGAAATCCAAACTTCTTCCAAGTAATTATATTTTCCAAGGAAGAAAAGGCACAGGAGGTGCACATTTCTACTTGGCTCAAAAATAATGAAAATTAATTTTAAAAAGTTGGCAACTACTAAAACATAAAATCCAATTTCCTATATTTTCTTAAAGAGCTTCTTACCAAGCAAACAAAAATCATCCTGACAGTGGTTCATCACAATCGGGACTATACACACTGCTTAACATTTCTACACAGACTGAATCTCAATGTCTAAATCTACAAAGTAGGGTCTAATAATTAATCTTAATTAAACATCTGCTTGAACAATATTTTTTTTTTCTAAAGCTTAACCTAGGTTCAAGTTAACTTCCTGTCTTATGGAAATGAAATGATTTAGATGTTCTAGTTTCCAGCTGATTCCAACAGTATTACAGTAATCCCGTATACCAAGAAACACCGAAAGATGGGAAGTCAACTAGGACTATGTCTGTGGAAGCTAACTCGGATTTCACTTTGATACATGTAAACCATGAATCCTAAGTTTCAAAACCAGTAGCTGTGGTCAAGTTTATATCCTATATCTTTTTTAAAGGTAGCAATAGCATTTATTATCATTGTAAACATAAGTCGGTGTCTCAAGAGAGCATAACTAGGAAAAGATCCATCCACTGTTAACAACACACCGACACCCCCTTGCAGACTTCCTGTGACAACTGTAGTGTGACCACGTTTAACCTGCCACTGCTGAGAACTGTTGGGTGTGACTATAGGGAGTGACGTGTCCCACACCACTGAGCTACTTTAGCAGCAATGATTGTGACAAAACATATTGAGTACGTTGCACATTTAAAAAGTCATTAGAACATCTCGCTCCTGTACACTAGTGTAGAAAGACCTTCCGAAGACAAACGAGTGCAGGCCTGGTTTGATCTTCTCGGCTAGAGCCATTACTATGCTAAGGTCGCCCTCTGCTGTTAAGTCAAGGTCTATCTTCAGGTTCCGGAGAGATTTAAAGGGCTTTTTCCCCTTTTGCCTACAAGTAACAAAAGAAATATATGTATGTAACCAGAAAACGTCCAAAGGGGACAAAATAAAACAAAATGCTGGGTTTTTCTTCCATATAGTTTTACTTACGTATCATCTTCTATATATTTTATCAGTGTCAAGGCTTTTCTGTGAAGGACAAGTAGAAACTGTGCAAGGAATATACTCCTGAGAGATAAGCCAGGTTTCAAATGAAAGACCTACAGGAAAATGAAGTATTTTAATCAACACTCTGCTCTCTTTCTACTCACGCAGCATGTTCCTCTCCCAGCATTCCCAGCGTCTGGCAGAAAACACATACTGCAGCTCCCCTCATCACTTCCACTGAGGTCCCTACCAGGCAGGAATATGATAGAAGGAGAGTCTGAAAGCAGTCTGACAGTTTTCTTTAATATTTAAAAACCAGCACTTTGTATTCTACCTCATAATATATACATATTTATTATTAAAAACCATAATTGTGCCTGACCAGGCAGTGGCGCAGTGGATAGAGTGTTGGACTGAGATGCGAAGGACCCAGGTTTGAGACCCCGAGGTCGCCAGCTTGAGCGTGAGCTCCTCTGGTTTGAGCAAAGCTCACCAGCTTGGACCCAAGGTCGCTGGCTTGAGCAAGAGGTTACTTGGTCTGCTGAAGGCCCACGGTCAAGACACATATGAGAAAGCAGTCAATGAACAACTAATAGAGGTCCCCAAACTTTTTACACAGGGGGCCAGTTCACTGTCCCTCAGACTGTTGGAGGGCCGCCACATACAGTATTCCATACATTGACCACCAAAGAAAGAGGTGCCCCTTCCAGAAGTGCAGCGGGGTCCGGATAAATGGCCTCAGGTGGCCGCAATTTGACCCACGGGCCATAGTTTGGGGACCTCTGAACTAAGGTGTAGCAACAAAAAACTGATGATTGGTGCTTCTCATCTCTCTCCATTCCTGTCTGTCTGTCCCTATCTATCCCTCTCTCTGACTCTCTCTCTGTCCCTGTAAAAAAAAAAAAAAAAACAGAAAGAAAACAAAAAAAACAAAAACCATAATTGTAAGTTACTTCCAGTTGTGTTAACTTAATTTTCTCTGCCCACATCTTCAAATAAAGTGGAAGCTCCCAGAAATTGAGCCGTGCTTAGATTATGATTTTCAGATTCATATCCCAGTACTCTTATGGGGGTAAGGGGAGAAAGGAGACATAGGGGCGGGTTAGATAGAAAAATTTTATTTCAGCTTGAGAAGTATGAAATTACATAACTATGTATTATCCTTGAACTTTTGAAATATGACATGACTACATAGACCTGGATCAAAAATTTCTAGTTAACCTAAGCATCTCATTATTTCAAAGTTACATCTATGATAATGTTTCTTGACCTGATCCCCAGAATGATACTACGACAAAGCTCTATTATATTAAGAAATAAGTCTCATATAATCTATATTTTTCTTCAAATATATAATTAAGAAGATTTTTTGGAAAAGGAGACAATAAAGATGCTACCATTGAAATAGAGGTATAAGACTTAAATACATTTTTTACTCCATTAAGGTAAATAGACACCATTTATGCACCCTCTCACCTCACCCCTCAAAAAGAAAATACTTTTGAGTTATAGGTTGGTATTCAAAATTAAAACATTTATTATTTGAACTGGGGAATAATGCACCTTTAGTATTCATACTCCTTATTAACAATTCAAAAGAAAAATCATTTAAACACTTTAAGAAAAATCATAGACACTACAAAACGATAAAGACTCAATTTTACTACCATGTTAAATTTTTGAGAAAACAGGCATTGCATGATATATTGAAAATAAAACAAAAATACATGTCATATCATTCACTCTAACAATTTCATGTTTAACATTTACCTGATCCAGGAAGGCTTTTACCAGTGTGTCTCTGTGTAAGACATCTTGAAAAATATTTCTACAAAGAAAATAGTCCAAATGTTAAAATGGTTGCACAATGCTACTTTCCATAATCCTGCACTCTAGCCAATAAATTAAATTCCTTGAAATGGGTTATTATATATAAACATGTTTTATAAAAATCAGCTGTACATATTTGAAGACATGTTGACAGCTTTAGGCAACTAGTAAATGTAATACCCAATTCTTGACATCCCCAAAATAAAGACTCAATAAATATAGACATACATCAATACCACCAGAACCCAAAACAAAACAAAGGATAATGTTATGTACTAATAACTTCTAGTAAACATTTCAGGATGAGAAGGTAAAAGGACAGATGCTAAGTCATTCTAGTAGGAGTAAAGAGCACAGCTAGATTACTATCTGTAACATCACAACCACTGGGTTTGCACCAACAAGCACATCACCTAACAAGTAACAGGAACCTGCTCGTGTTCTAGGAAACCACTGCCTACCTTGACAATGATCAGAGCAAAAAGTTAACATGCAATGTGCACCTGATAAAATCTGTATCTAGCACACCACCTAGGATAGAGTACATGCTTAAAAAAATTACTCTCTTCCCAGGTCTGAATCCCTTTGATCTTTCCTCCTCTCCCTTCCCTCTCCCTGCCTTGTATGTACCTAAAGAATTTACTGGCTGGGTAGCTCAGTCAGAGTGTTGTCCTGAAATAGCAAGGTTGCAAGTTCTATCCCTGATCAGGGCACATAAGGGAAGTGACCAGGGAATGAACAACTAAGTGGAATAACAAAGGCATGTTCCTCCCACCCTCATCCTCTTCTCTGACTCTCCAGACATTCAATTAGGGGCCAATGCGGACACTGACAGCATCTGTGCTCTGGCTTTGGAGAAAGAATAAGGCTATTTAAAAGTATGTTCTGAATACCTGTTTCATTGAATGACTACCTTGGTTATAGTGAATTAGATAAAGCAAAATGTTAAAAAATATTTTTAGTAACTGACTTTTCATTATTTTTGGCAGTGACTGAAATTATTTTTAAAAGTTAAAATTAAAACAATCTTAAAAAATCATATTGTTCAAAATAAACTAAAAAGTAAAATATGTAAAATTTAACAATACACAATCTAGTAGCTAAAAATGTATTAGGAAGTTTTATGTTCAGAAAATTTACTTTGAGCTGGAAAAAAATTTAATTTTATAATATTATTTTGTTACGATAAGCAAAACAATAGCTGGCTGATCAAATTTGTCAAATTAGCAAAGCAAACATGATTGTCTAAAATGAATGAGAAATCTTTAAGTATAAACATATCTCCTCTAAAAAAATACTAGATGGCTGTAAACCCTCTCTGAAGTTTAACAAATTCCTCCAAAAAAGTTCAGAAGCAACCAATCAAAAAGGAAAAAAAATTAAATACTTTAGGAAAGAAAATAATGCTTGAAAGAACAAATTATTTCTGAGAATTTCTACGTATGTATGTACCATATTGAATGTGAAAACTTGGTAACCTAGATTCCCAATTTTGACCAATTTCCTAATTTCTAAATTTCAAAACCAATCTCCCCTAAAGCTTTCTCAGGCACCAACAAGAACGCTAGAGAGCTAGAGAAAGATGGGTCCTGATGAAGTCATCTTTCTCCACCTACTACACACGAGGCCAGGGATTCCTTGGACATGGTGTTCCTTTCCTGTGTTTCCTTTTTTTTTTTAGCGCGTGCTCGAGAGAGAGAGAGAGAGAGACAGACAGACAGACAGGAAGGGAGAGAGATGAGAAGCATCAACACATGTTGCGGTACCTTAGTTGTTCATTGATTGTTTTCTCATATGTGCCTTGATGGGGGTGAGGTGAGGAGGGTGGGGGGGCTTCAGCAGAGCCAGGGACCCCTTGCTTAAGTCAGTGACCTTGGGCTTCAAGTCAGCAAACTTCTGGGATCAAGCCAGTAACCACAAGGTCATATCTATGATCCCACACTCAAGCTGATAACTCCATGCTCAAGCTGGTAAGCCTGCGACCTCAGGGTTTCAAACCTGGTTCTTCACTATTCCAGGTCAACGCTCAATCCACTGTGCCACAACCTATTCAGGTCCTTTCCTGGGTTTCTGGTCACCTTCTGTGTGACTACTGGTACTCCACATGTCCAGTGCCTCAGCTCAGAATTTTTCTTAAAAGCTCAGGACAGCTGGTGCTCTAATTTTACTGCTACCTTACATACTCAAACCTGTACTATTCTAGGTAACATTTACTGAACACATTCTGTGTGCCGGGCACTTTAACTTAATTGAAGAGAATCATAATAGCAACAACAAATCTTTTCCAGATTTCAGAATACCATTTAAGTGTTTTCTTAGACTTAAGGTATTATAATTCAGATTTATCATCACCATTATTTTTCCTAATTGGGTCCACACTGAATACTATTTTGTTATCATTACTTTTTAACTTTTTAATTTAGTAATCAGAATTTATGGTAAGAAACAAATACCGCAATATAAAATGCCAGTTCAAAACCCTGTACTGGTCTGGTCAAGGCACATATGGGAGTTGATGCTTCCAGCTCCTCCCCCCTTTCTCTCTCTCTCTCTCTCTCTCACTCTGTGTCTCCTCTCTAAAATGAATAAAATAAAAAAAAATGCAAAGTAAAAGAATGCTCTATTAATATGTTTGACAGTTTTGTTGTATCTTATATTCATATGTCAAGAAAGAAACAAAAAAAATCTCTTTGGTTTCTTAATAAGCTTTTTAGTGCCTCGTATACATTAGACTATAAGCAATGGTAGAACTGGGGGTGCCTGGCCACTATTAACCTTAGTACCGAGTATTGTGCCTAGAGGCTCAATATATATTTGTTAAATAAATATTTAAAAGTTTTTAAGAACTAATCTCATCTAGCTTATGGGAA
Source organism: Rhynchonycteris naso (assembly GCA_037038555.1). Taxonomy (NCBI): domain Eukaryota; kingdom Metazoa; phylum Chordata; class Mammalia; order Chiroptera; family Emballonuridae; genus Rhynchonycteris; species Rhynchonycteris naso. The sequence goes on from CM072996.1 coordinate 84,541,402, forward strand.
ACACAATTATAATAAGAAAAATAAACATTTAAGAAATAATGCAGGATTAACCATTTATTTCTTCAAGCATAATTCTCCTAGTAATACTTGTTCCCTTTTTTTTCTTTTTTTTACTTGTTCCCTTTTAAACACAGATTGTTTAGTCACTACTCATGAAAGATACAATTTCATAATACTGTTTAATGACAAATCAAAGAACAGGACATTACTTACAAATCAGGAGTGAAGCTTTCATCTGTGTAGATGACAGTATCCTGAGCCATGTCTTCTTCTGAAGTGGCTCTCCAGAAGGCTGTCAGCTCTGATCTCATGTATCTGCGCTGATTGTAAATATGTTCATGACAGGGCGGCATCTGCTTGACGGTATTGACATCCACATCGATGTGTGTGGTGGGATAGGGAGCGTACATGACTTGCCGGAAGGGGAGCACAAAGCTTCCAGTGGAATCCTGCCACAATGAAAAGAAAATTTACTGTCTGATGTGCCCGAAAATATAAAGAATTATTTCTTTAATTAAAACAAAACAAAAATCTGGCTTTGATTTAGCAAATCCATCTCCAGAAATTTATAGTTGGATATTAATCAGGATCATGTGCAAAGTTTTAGTGATAGAAATACACGAAGCATCCAAAAAAAGGAAGTGATTAAATTGAGCTGCTGATGTTAATGCGTTGATCTTGAAAGAAATTCACGACACACTACGAAAACTGCAGGTTAGAACACAGTGTATAATCCGTTTTGGGGGGTGGGGAGGGAGATGTGAAAAAGATACATACAGAATATAATTTAAAAATTTTTTTGCAAGGTTCTTGATATATAATGTTAAGGCATTTTCTGAAAAGCCATACAGTTTATAATTGCATGGAAAATTCTTAAATTTCATTAAATTATAGTTGGAAGTTTTCCTCTATGCATCAAGTATAGGACCATTTCAGGGATAAAAGTATATAATTAAATGACACATTGCTGAGGAAATAAAAGTACTAAGTACATTTGAGAGGAAGAAGTTCTAATTTTCAGATTTGTATAGTTCAAATCAGAAATGAGTTTCCCTTAAATAGCTTCCATGTATATTTAAATATAATTATTTTTGGCTCATAGCATGCACACTTTTGAAAATGCAAAAAGTGGAATATAATTTTTATTTCAACAATTTTTACTATTATCCTTTCATTTTGTTATGTGTACACCCCGAGAAAACATCCACTGTGAGAGAATCACTTAAATATTAGAAAATGTACATCTTCACGTATCTGAATATAATCAAAATATCAATAATAGATTCCACAAAGTGAATAACTGTCCTTCCCATGATTATTGAAGAGAATGGCTAATTTAAATTTATCTGTTTTGTTCCTTCAAAGGCATACTTAAATAAATAAGAGAAAAATATAAAATAATTTTTCTAATACACACATAGAGAATTGATCAAATCTTATACACTTTACAAGTTAGAAAGCAGGTTTAATTCTTTTCAATAAATACGGTACATAAACATAAAATGGTGACAAAGAACTCAAATCCATTCAGCAAAAAAGAAATGTTCCTATTTTAGACATGCACCTGACTCAAACACATATTAAAAACAAACAAAAAACAAGTCCTGCCTGACCAGGTAGCACAGTGGATAGAGCATCAGACTGGGATGCAGAAGACCCAAGTCCAAAACCCCGAGGTTGCCGGCTTGAGCATAGGCTCACCAGCTTGAGCACGGGGTCACTGGCTTAAGCTTGGAATCATAGACATGACCCATGGTCACCAGCTTGAACCCCAAAAGGTCGCTCGCTTGAAGCCCAAGGTTGCTGGCTTGAGCAAGGGATTACTTACTCTGCTATAGCCCCCCGGTCAAGGCACATATGAGAAACCAATCAATGAACAACTAAGGTACTGTAATGAAGAATTGATGCTTCTCATCTCTCTCCCTCCTTGCCTATCTGTCCCTCTCTCTTTCTCTCTCTCTTGCTTAAAAAAAAAATCCTAATGCCAGACAGGCTGCAACAGAAAACCAGAGAAAACACAAAAGAAAGATATCATGTGATGTTTTATCAACTATAAATCTGTAAGTCATATACTGTATGCTCAGACCTGTGTAAAGGAAGCTGTCCCATTGGCATAGAAACATGAGATACATTAAATACATTTATAAAGAGTCAAAAATTAGTTTCGTGACGAGTAGAAGCGATACCTTTAGCAAACCTTGGACAAAGAGTCCTGACTCATATTTAAACGATGATTCTGCTTCACATAATCTGGAGCACTTCCTTTCTGCTGGAGTCAGAAAAAGGCATAATGTTTTTACTATCTGTAAAAGAAAAGATTTTAGCATTAAAATATGAAAAAAAAAATCACTGGTTGCTTATGAAAAATATTGGAATAGAAATTTCACTTGTTTTTGTCAATAAAATACATCCTGAGAAACAATTTTTAGTCACCCAGAATCATGGGCTATAATAGCTGTTGCTTAAAATTGGGGGTCCGTGGTCAAATAGATTTGGGAAATGCTGGTAAATTTACAGTATGCTATCCCCAAACCTTTAACATTTGAACACATATTGTGACTAATATGCACTTGTCTAAGTTATTTGACCACGGCACCCTATTTCAGTAGGAAGTAAGGACCTAGTTTAAGCAGTGACTTGCCTCTTCATCCAGCAGCATGTGCTTTTCAAATAATTAAACAATTTTGGAGACGAAAACTAAATGCAGTTAAATTAGGCAGAATTATGGCTTTTGTTTAGTAGTTCTACATGTGAAATCCGATTATAATGAATACCAAGAAATATCCAAATCCTTCAAAAGAATGAGAATTAATTCCATGATATTTGATTTAAAATAAGCAAGCTATTGTTTGGGGTTTAGAAACCTATGATTCTAATAGGATTTGAGCTAGACCTAAATTAAGAGAAGTAAAAAGCCATTGAAGGGAAGCAGAATTTGTTACCCCCAAATACGCCTTTTTGGACTAAGGATTATTTTAGGCTGATTATTTTTAAGAAACAACAGACACAGGAAAAACACTTTTGTAAGAGATTTAAATATATAAGGAATATCTCCATCATGAGAAGAATGACTAAATTTTAGACACTCTTAGCAATGGAGAAGGCAAGAATTTAGATCTGCATAACCATACCTTTATCCTCTTAATCTTCCATCAATAGGCCTTTTACTCACTCCACCCCCCAACATCTTTTGTTATTAACTGAGGATGGTATTCAAGGTGAAGGCCTGGGCCATTTGAAGAGGTACTCCATTTTTCTGCATATCCCCCCTGTAAACATGTTTGTTTCTCTCCCTTTAATCCAGTGGTTCTTAACCTTTTTTGAGGTACTGAACCCACCAGTTTCATATGCGCATTCACCAAACCCTTCTTTAGTGATAAATAAAATATGATTTTTTTTTCCAAATTCAAGACATAGGTATATGTTTTTTTACTGGTGCACAAAATGAGCCGTGCATGAACATCCCCTTGCTCAAAGAACAAAACCAACAAAGTGCATGAACTCACAACAAATTACGGTATTACTTTATTCTGGCCTCCGTGGCAGAGGCTTCTCCAAACCCCTGAGACCGACTCATCGAACCCCTAGGGTTCGATAGAACCCAGGTTAAGAACCACTGCTTTAATCTAATTACAAGGGGCTCTCAGCCAAAAACCTAGAAGGAGAAGGAAAATTGTTTTTCCTCCCCTACACCATGTAACCACGTTGGAATTCAGACTATATTTAGACTTTTTATATTAAAGCAGAGGTTTACAATCTAGAACAGTAGAAATCTCTTTCTCAAATTAAAAAGAGAAAAGGAAAGGTATTTCACCAGCAAACAATGTGGGGTGAGAAAAATATTTTAAAAACATACAGTCCCTACCACAGAGCCTTTCTCCCTTCAAGAATGACCGCAAAGTCTCTCTGTGAAACTGGAAGGCTTTAAGGGACATATATAGAAAGCTACTTTCTTGGAGTAAAAAAGAGTATCACTAGACACTTGATGCAGCATAATAATAGAGGTAAACTTATCTCACATAAACAGTGATGTTAGAAATATAATTTTGGTAAATTAAGGCTCATGTCAGTATACAGAGTAGGTCACTGCAGAAAAAAAGTTATGTATATAGCTGTCAAGCAAACAATCACTTCTAAAATAGCTCCTGTGGAAAAAAAAAAGCTCCTTTGTAAAACTTAAAAATAAAATAGGTTTGCTTAAATTGATAGATACATATATTTATCTCTTAATTAAGGATTCAGTGAGGAAAAGTACAAAATCCCTTAGTTTGCTGCCTACTGCTTGGAAATGTAATTGCTCATTAATTCTTTATTAACTCATATAGCAATGAAGAAGTGTTCACAAAAGTCACTGAATAAAGTGTAACCTCTATTGACTACTTAACAGAAATAGGTCTCTAAATAGATTTAGAGGGAAAAAAAAAATCAAGGTGATCAGACAACATTTTGCTGGAATCTGTACCCAAAGTATATAGCTACCTTCACATTTATTAACGATAACATCAGGACATGAAAGACAACTTTTAAAAAATACCTGATTTTAAAGTATTCTCAAAACCATTTATATAATACTGAGACTAGTATATATGAGTTATCAAAATGAAACTGATAAATGACTTCAGTTTACTTTAAATTCCTTTTTACTGAGGGTACTACTATAATTTGGTCAGGTTATATTGCCTCCTTATACTATTAGATCATTTTGACTGTGACCTAACCTTTTTAAATTACAATCCTTGATATGTTAGCAGTTATTAAAAAAGTCAGATTATTTGCTAGATTATAAAATAAATTACCTTATTTACTTTCTCGGCACTGCTACCCACTACTACAGAACAGCCACAGGTTTGCAGGTGTGAGCTAATGGCACTGTAAATTAAAAAAAAAAAAGGAATTAAAAACCGTTGGCTGCAAAAACAAGCGAGCTTCAAATAATTTAGAATAGCTTTACATGAGGAGCATCAAAGCTACAAGTATAATGCCATCTTTACTTCTACATGCTCTTCACAGAGATTCTTTCACTTGAACTTTAAAACAACCCATTTAGTAATATATCAACATTTTATAGTGGAAGAAACTGAGGTGTAGAGAGGCTAAGTGATTTACTTTCAGTCAAAGGGGACTAAAAGTAATGCTATGAATGAATGGCTGACACTGAACAGGACCAGGGCTCAAGTGCTTCTGACTCCAGCCATATAAGGCTCCTAGGTTAGAGGGACCCTCACCTCTATGATTCTACCACAAACCTAAAAGGAAATGACTGTGAGGCAGAAAAGCAAGTACTTGATACTTAACTCCTCATTTTTAAAAATAAAAATTCATGAAAATCTGCAATTGTAAAGTAACACTAAAGCTGAAGATGAGATTATATATGTAAAGAAAGCACTTAATTAGAAACTAATATGTAGGCACTCAATAAACACTGGCTATTGTCATTATAATTTTCCATAGAAGACATATAAATGCAAATGTTAACTATCTGCTATCATTACGTGCTTCATGTCCCAGGCACTGTTCTAAATGCTTATTCTGAGTTATATCACTCAATACTTAGAACAATCCCATGAAGTAGGTACTATTATTGTTTCCATTTTACAGATGAGGAAACAGAGACACACAGAGTTCAGCTAGCTTGCCTAGGTTATAGCAATAACCCAGGAAATCTGGTTTTAAAGCCCAGTTTTAAGTACCAAAATCTACTGTAAGATGGAAAGGATGAGAAAAATATAAATACTTTTCTTTTCTAGGCCCAAATAAGTCAAGTACACCCACAATACAACTTATTTTGAAAGGATTCTGAGTTTCAGCTTTATGAGAAATAAAACAAGTCTGACCGGTGGTGGCACAGTGGATAGAGGTGTCGAAATAAGACGTGGAGGACCCAGGTTCGAAATCCTGAGGTCTAAGGCTAGTGTGCGGGCTCATCCAGCTTGAGCGTGGGCTCACCAGCTTGAGTGTGGGATCATAAACATGACCCCATGGTCACTGGCTTGAAACCCAACGTCGCTGGCTTAAGCAAGGGGTCACTCGCTGTGCTATATTCCCCAGTCAAGACACATATGAGAGAGCAATCACTGAACAACTAAGAAGCTGTGACAAAGAACTGATGCTTCTCATCTCTCTCCCTTACTGTCTGTCTGTCCTTATCTGTCCCTCTGATTCTGTCTCAGTCAAAAAAAAAAAAAAAGAGAAGTAAAACAAGAAACCGGAACCAAACAAGGAACCAAGATTTCTTGTCCGAGTATTATAAAAACTCAGCTTCTTTAAATATTAAAAAAAAAAAAAAAAAAAAACAAGAGTAGCATTGAGTATATCACAAATATGTACTAAATGAAAAAGCAACATAAAACTAAGTAATACTCAAATATGCAGTGTTGTCCCAGAACAATATTGGGTAGCCATTCTGTGTTTACTTCCTTCCACATCCTTTCACACGTGAGCATAAGATGTGTACCTGCTTCAACCAGCTTTATAAAAAGAAACAAAATTCATACTTGAGAAGAAAGCCTTCGTGGCAACTATCACCAATATCATCATCATTGAGAACTGTATCAGCAATCTAAAATGAACCAAAAGAAAATATTATTCTGGTACAATATAATGTTAAAAAAAACTTTTAGTATACAAGTTTCCTGAAGTCTAGGTTCAATATAACACATTGCCCTGATTTCTGGCATCAAGATCCCCATAAAGCAATCTCTGTGCACTACCATAAACTTTCAGAAGGACAAATATGAAAGCTGGTCAGGCAGGTTAAGCTACAATTTTTACAAGAACAACCTTCTCTTCTGAATCAGCAGCCAATCTTAAGGACAAAAACATCAGAAAGCAACAAGAACAGTTTCTGAAAGACTTCTCTATGCATGCATAGTGTGTGACTTAAAGTGTCCTCAACAGATGATTAAGGAAACTAGATTAGCATATATGAATAAACTTCCATTTGTACACTGTTTATATATTAAATACTGATTGCTTCTATAAGGTCTAAAACTCTCCCACTTCTAGGAAATATGAAAGAGGTCAAATAAATAAATTTAAGTCATCATAATCATGACACTGACCAAAAAGCCTCTAGAATTGTAGTGTGTTTGTTAAAGTGACTAATACTTAACATGCATAGTATGTATGACAAAAATGCATACTACTAAAATGAGAACACTACTATCCATAACAGTGAGGTAATACAAAAAAATTGATAAGGAATACTACTACTTCTATTTAATAAAGAACTTACATCTATTTCTTCAGGAACACTGTGTGATTTCATAGATGAAAGCAGTTCCATTACAGGAATTACCTCTCCAGTAAGCATTGGAATAATACTCTGACCCTGCACAAAAAGTAAAATGAGGTGAAGAAAATTATACAATTTAAGATAAGCTGGACAATAAAAAATAAAATACTGAAAGCAAAGAATAATGCCCTTTGATAGGAATACTTGATAACTTGTTCAAATACAGCTCTAAACAAGTCTACTACTCCAAAACATTTCTAATAAGCTGACTTTTCATTTATTGATTTGAGAGAGAAGTGAGGAGGAGCAGGAAGCTTCAACTTATAGAAATTGTCTCTTGTATATATGCCTTGACTGGGCAAGGCCAGTGTTTTGAACCAGCAACCTCAGCATTCCAGGTCCAAAACATTTCTAAAGAATGTATTCATGGTGTTTAAAACTCATTTTCATTCTTCCAGAAATAATTTTCTTTAGAATACAATTTATCATTTATCATATACTGTTAAGTGCAGTAATTGAATCATCATGCCAAATTTAGAAAGGATCTCCTTTTGAAATGTGAGCTAGTGCTTGTTAATTAAAGGTCACTGATGTGTTTTATATCTAAAAATGAGGAAAGCAACGAATATATATGACTTTGAAATTCTCAGCAATTAACTCAGTAGTAAAGCCTGACTCAATACTGAACATCCACATTCATAATAAGGGATAATCTACCCAAAAGCAAATCAAAATCATCACATATGTATATTTAAAGCATCATTAAACACAAGTTTCCTTTAGCATTCTTCAAGCTAAATACTTCTTACATCTCAAAAATGTAATTTTGAAATCTGTAGTTTCTAGAATGAAACTGAATAAAAACAACATAGAATACCACAAATGTAAAGCATCTAAAAATCAAGTGATCCTTCCTTTTCATCACAACCACCACCGCTCTCCCCACACTTCTGACCATCCCCAATATGTAAACTTTTAGAGGTAGATGAAATTGTTGTGTATCTATTAATCTTTAGCTAAACATTATTTTAAAATCACATATTAAGATCAATTTAATAGTTTTTTCCCTCACATATATATATATATATATATATATATACACACACACACACACACACACACACACATATATATTTAATAATCCACTACCACTTTTATTTTTATTTTATTTTTACAGGGATAGAGAGAGAGTCAGAGAGAGGGATAGATAGGGACAGACAGAGAGGAACGGAGAGAGGTGAGAAGCATCAATCATTAGTTTTTCGTTGTCATTGCGACACCTTAGTTGTTCATTGATTGCTTTCTCACGTGTGCCTTGACCGTGGGCCTTCAGCAGACCGAGCCACCCCTTGCTGGAGCCAGCTACCTTGGGTCCAAGCTGGTGAGCTTTTGCTCCAGCCAGATGGGCCCACGCTCAAGCTGGCGAGCTCTGGGTCTCAAACCCGGGTCTTCCGCATCCCAGTCCGATGCTCTATCCACTGCGCCACCGCCTGGTCAGGCTTCCCTCTTATATTTCATGCAACAATATTTACTGAAAGTCTTCACATGCATTTTCAAATTAGAACCTCTGTCAACCTCACAGTTGTTGTTTGAGTGAACTACCGCAGTTTTTCAGAGCCCCCTGATTATGTCAGTTGCTTGAGAATTTAAATGTGGTTCTGCCTCTGGAAATTTTGTTCTAAGCCAAAAGCCCTTTGCATCATAGAAGTTTTTATTATTTAAAAAATCTCATTTGGTAGTAACCTCCACAACATAACTTCTCATTGTTTCTGCTCGTTAAAGTACTGTAATTCTTAAATGCTTGTTTACAATTATAATTAATAACATTGCAAATGAACAGGAATAGTGGTGACTGAAGCTCAAACAGCTACAAGCACTGAAGTTATTTCTCACTTATGTGTCATCCCCAGGTAGTTATTTACTGTTCAAAATAAAGTCACTGAAAGCACAGCATATGAGATTTGCAAGGACTCAATTATCAGTCAACTCCTTTTCAGAAAGGGTAATTGTAAGAAAATAACTCCTCTTAGGTTTGGGCATATATAGTAGTTTACAAACAGTATCTGACATTTATCATCAAAAACAAAAATATATCCTTAGTGAAACTTAACAAAAAAATCCTACATGGCTGAACACAGAGAGACTCTATAAGAAAATCCTTTAAGTTTCCTTTCCTCTTTAACTTCTAACTTAAATTTGAGCAGGAGAATATTTCCTCTCTAACAACCTTGTCTGTCCCAGCTATACTTTTCTTATGACATAGAAGGGGTGAGACAACATCTTCAAGAGTCCTTAATAGACAGAATTCATTAATGGTGGTAACTTTATAAGTACAGGCTTCCAGTTTGAAAAAAAAGCCCCAACAAAAAGGAGAATTTTACTGGGCCCCAAATTTCCTTATCTTGAGGTAACTCTAATTACTCCATAACTAGAGTTGGCAAAAGTCACCCCATTCCTTGAGACCCCGCTTACTGACCAGTAAGCAAAGACTAGACTTGTCTGGGTAAAGGAAAACATTTTCTTATATGTCTCAGACTTTCCCCCAGAATTACGTTCTCTGGCTTGTTAAGTTATTTACAAAAGTGCAGTTACAACAATTTTATAAAGGAGTTCATTTTATAGGGTTTTATATTTTTCTTATTTAACATCCCTTTAGTTTCACAAATTCTTAGAAAAGTTTTTGTTTAAAGTACTATTCTGTCTTGGTCATGCTAAAGAGAACCAGGGAAAAGGCAATTCAGTCATGTTTATATTGGGGTTTCAACAGAAACAAAGGTGGCCAGGGGCAACAGGAGCAAAAGCAAAGAACCCTGTCCCCACTGGAGAGCCATCTTCAGAAGAACTTCTCTGCCCTACGCTGACATGGTTTGTCCTTTATTTCCACAAGGGGAACCCTACCTTTGCAATCACGCTTTCCAAACTCTGGTGCCTGCTCTCTAAGGCTATTTATTCAAAGTCATGGAATAAATATGGCAACATTTTCTTGGAGACCTGACAGTACAAGAAGCCTGATCAGTCTATAGGTGACAAATATTACTGGAAAATTATATTAAAACAAATAGATACAACTTAGAAAAAATGAAAACTGTATGAGTTTTAGTTACAGTTGCAAAGACATATTATGCTTAGAGCTGTGCCTACACCTATAAGTACCTTAGGAGTACTCACTTTCCTCCTGGTACAACTAACTACTTTTGTGGAACTGTTTGAGAAACAGTAAAGATCTTAACATACAGTTTTTAAGTTTGACTATGAACAAGTGATTCAGAACTTACGCTGTGCATACAGAAAATAGGTAGCAAAATATTAGTCTGTAGATGCAATTACTATTAGACTTCACATTCAACTACTCAAGGTCTAAGACATACAAGTTTTACCCAGTTTATTTCATACATTTCTATAAAGGAGGCTCTCTGTTCACTTTCAGGCTCATGCTGTCAAACTAACATGGCTTAAAGGCCTTAACAAAGGTGGCCCCCAGCCTTCACATATATATGCCATGTGCACAGCATGAATGACAGTAGCAGTCTGCCTTACCTGATCTTCCATTCTCTCTGTGCCTTCTAACACTATCTTCTGGACATTCTCTTGCCTTTCCTGAGCAAGGGAAAATTCAATAAAATCATTTTAAAAAGTGACATTTGTTTTTCTTTTTAACTGTACCCTTAAGCAGCAGACATGCTCTGGTGTCATTTAATTTAGTTCACAGGAAAACCACTTTTCACTTTAGGGCAGAAAAAGGTGGGGGGAATAACCAAACAAATCCATGGTCTCCGAGACAATGCAAAATAAAACAACACCGCTTTTTATTTGCAGTTAAAAATATAATTTAGAAGAAAAAATCAATGTAACATCTGCCTAACTTCACAAAGGTAATGATTTGCACTTTTCAAATTAACTAAGGTCAAGCTGAACCTGGGGAATAAAGAGCTTCCTGATTTTACAGGATTTTCCAATACAAGGAAAACAAGGAGGCAAGCCTGCAAATATTACAAAAAGTATTCCTTTAAAGATACTATGTTTCCTTACTATCCAGTAAAAGTCTCATAAAATGAATAATTCTTTAATGGATTTCCATGTTACTGTCAAAATGCAAAGTAAAAAGAAGAAATAAATTTGTTCTTCAGATGTCCCAAAAGTATATGGAAATGTAAGTATCACTATATATTAAACTATAGGATTTACAGAATAACAATAATTTCCTTTAGCCTAATCTGCAAAAAAAAAAAAAAAATGGAATGAATAGGAATATCATTTATAATATGAAAATGAAATAAAAGAAGTATCTTCTAGAAACCTCATTTTACAAATATGGAAACTTGGCAAAGAAGTTAAAGGGACCAAAGGGACCATGACCAACTGTTATGAAACAAATATTTTGAAATGTACCCACACACAGTACGTGAAACACAGTCATGCAATTCCAAAAAATAAAAAAAAATAAAAAGCAAAAAAACTTTTGAGAGGCAAAAAGATCCCAAGACAAATATGGACTCTAAAACTTACATTCCCTGATTTCTCTAAGCTTTAAAGTTTTATTTGTAATGTGGAGCTGTCATCCCCTACCTTAGAGTTATTATGATTATCACAGGTATCAGTCTAGATCTATCTGTATCTAATAGGATAGACGCAAATAATAGCTAGTGTTTAAAGTTAACTGCATATAGTTTCTAAAAATTAGACATAAATGCATCAAAAGATAAACTTTCGATGGCTATGTTAAGTGATGAATAAGCTCAAAACCACTCACCTTATGCATCCATATCCTTCCTTTCCGGATAATGTGTGTTAATCTATCAACACACACTCTGTGAAGTGGGAGGTAGAAGCTAAGTTCTGTCTGTGGAAGTATAATTGAGAGCCCATATGTGCTCCTATCCCCATTCCAGTTTCCATCGAAGATTAACGAGACAATAATTACTCCCTTTTCAGACAAGACAAAAAACTTTACATCGATAGCCCCACTCTCTGCATTTCGAAGAATTTCTCCGTTTAAGGTGTGGTTGGCAAGAAAAGTTATTTCTCCATCACTGAGAAGTACCTGTTCTGTCTTTGGAGCCCAAATGTGTCTTACTCTAGGACCAAGAATATTGTCCCAGTAAGCAAAGGTGGCTGCTAATAAAGGTGATTCACCACTTAAAGCAATCTCTGTCTTGGCAACAGCTGGAGATGGTGGAGGACAGAGAGTCGACATCACTACATCCCAACTGTCACATTATCCAAATGCTCCAGAGATATCTAAACAAGAACATACAAAACCAATGTTTAGGTTCAGCAATTTTAAATTCATCCAACAAAAATGCAAATAATTTCAGCATAGATGGTTTTCTCCTCTTCAGTCAAAAAAGATTTGGAAGCATGTCTCCAACCAGAATTACAGACATTCAACTGGCATGACAGGTACACATAAATGATAGCTGATAGAATCTTATGATATACAGTAATCTGTGAGCTACAATGAAAAATATATTTACAAGTCCAAAGTAACAATGAACTAAAAAGAGCCTCTGAACACTCAGATGAAATATTATAAACTAAAGCTCAGAGATCCTCACTGTTCCCAAATATCCATTCTATGGACAACTGTAATATAATTGCATATTTGGTTCCGAAATCATATCAACTACAGAGGATCACATGAGGAAAGGGAGGCCTCAGTTAGAGACAATGACTCTTATTGTAGGTTGAACTGTGTCTCACCCACAGATTTGTTCAAGTCCTGACCACCAGTATCTATGAATGTGACCTTATTTGGAAATAGGTATAATCAAGTTAAAATAGGGTCATAATACATTTGGGAGAGCCCTAATCCAATGTCTGGTGTCGTTACAAGGAAAGAAAGATTTGAGGATAAAACACAGAGGGAACAGGGCCATGTAAAGATGAAGGCAGAAATCACAGTGATGCAGCTATAAGCCAGCAATGCAAGGTCAGCTAGTAGCCACCAAAAGCTAAGAGGAGGCAAGGAAAGGATCCTTCCCTTGAGCCTTCAGAGAAGTACATCCCTGCTGACACCTTATTTCAGACTTCTAGTTACCAGAACTGTGAGAGAATAAATGTTTGTTGTTTTACATCACCCGGTTTGTGGTACTTTTTTATGGCAGTCCTAGAAAGTAGTAAAACACCTGACAGTAGAAATACCTTAAAAGCTGCTAAAAGGTTGGCCCTGGCTGGTCGGCTCAGTGGTAGAGCATCAGCCAGCATGTGGGATGTCCCAGGTTCGATTCCTGGTCAGGGCACACAGGAGAAGTGCCCATCTGGTTCTCCACTCTTTCCCTTCTTACTTCTCTCTCTCTCTCTCTCTCCTCCGCCCTCCTGCAGCCAAGGTTTGATTAGAGCAAGTTGTCCCCAGGCACTGAGGATAATTCCCTTGCCTCCACCTTAGAATGGTTCTGGTTGCAACAGAGCAAGGGCTCCAGATGGGCACAGCATCGTCCCATTGTGGCCTTGCTGGGTGGATCTAGGTCAGGGCACATGTAGGAGTCTGTCTCTGCCTTCCCTCCTCTCATTAAATAAAAGAATAAATAAAAATAAAATAAAATTTATATAAAGAGAAAAATAAGCTGCTAAAAAGGCAAAAAAATTGCAAAAACTCAGCAGTGTGGATCGATAACAAAAAATGAGTTAACAGTCCTGTTATTCTCAATGAACCCTCTGGGTACCAATACACGAAAGCCCATTCATTGCAGATGTTTAAAATGACACAGACACACAAAAATATAACATTTAATATGCTAGTCAAGAAAGCAGTATATTTTATCACTACAAAGAGAGTTCTATGCAAATGACTGAAAAAAAAAAGCTTCAGTTTTTAAGAACAGTGCTTTTCAATCTTTTTACACTTGGGGGCTGGTGAAAATAGAATTATTTCTGGGATGGCTAAGGAAGAAATCACCCTGAGCATAAGTGAATTCGACTAAGATCACTGGGTCTAGAATCTTCATACATCAGGTGGTTAACTCTTTCCCAGACCAGCCCACTGACTGGCAGTTGAAAAACACTGATACAGAACATGTAGGGAACAAGACAACTGGATGGGCCCTGTTCAAGCCTCTCAATCTACTGAGAAAACAAGACACGGAGAGAAGAATGAACTGTCCACAGCCACAGAGCAGACCTCTCGTATATCTTAACATTCTCAAATATATCACTCTCTCTGGATGTGAGGGCGATCTGGCTGCGACATCTGTCACCCCATTGATCGCCAGGGTTGATTCAGCTGATCTGGCTGGCTAGGCGGGTGTCCCCTTCCTCCCTCACCACTTCATGTGCGTCCCTCCCGAAGCTGCGTGCTCGCGCTCTGTCGAAGAGGACGACCTTCCCCGATAGAGGAGAGGGCCGAGGAGAGGGCTGTTCTTCGGTCAAGGGTATACGAGTAGCAGCACTCCCCTGCTAGAACCTCCAAACAAGTCTCAAATATATCACTCTCTGGGGCACATTCTATGTGATGTTAATATAAAATAAATCATTTTTGCCTAATATTAAAATTGAATACTTCTATTCAAAGACGGAAAATGAAAAATAAGGACGATTTCATTTAATCAAGTCTTAATTGTAGAATCCATTCATCAAAATTGTAAAAGACAGCAATTGTTAGCTGAATAGACCTCTTTGCCTTTATGATTGCTTTGGGATAACACATTTAATCAATAAATTATGTCAAAGTAAACCATTTTACTTAAAGAATTTTATCTATGTCTTGTCAAGAGTCCACAGACTGATGAAAAGCAGCGACTTCTATTTTTATAGTATTAGACACACACTTTATCATTATGTCAAGAATAGATATACACAGCTTGGCAAAACATTTTAAGTATGTGCAGAAATGGTTTAATACAAAGGCAGTTTTTACCTGTGTATCTTTTATTTCAGAAATTCATTTAGGGAATGCTTATTTAATTTTTTAAGTTTTCTTTGAAAAAAAATAATGGCAACCCATGTGGTGCCCCTTTATTCTTTTTTGTTTTTTTTTTCTGAAGTGAGAAGTAGGGAGGCAGAGACAGACTCTGGCATGTGCCTGACCTGGATCCACCCAGCATGCCCACTAGGGGGCGATGCTCTGCCCATCTGAGGCGTTGCTCCATTGCAACCAGAGCCATTCTAGTGCCTGAGGTGGAGGCCATGGAGCCACCCTCAGTGCCAGGGCCAACTTTTCTTCAATGGAGCCTTGGCTGTGGGAGGGTAAGAGAGAGAAAGAGAGAAAGAGAGAAAGAAGAGCGGGAAGGGTGGAGAAGCAGATGGGCGCTTCTTCTGTGTGCCCTGGCAGGGAATTGTACCTGGGACTTCCACACACCAGGCTGATGCTCTACCACTAAGCCAACTGGTTAGGGTGCGAGAATATTTATTTTTTTAATGTTAAATCACACTGTAAGTGGGTATAAGCTCTATAGCTTGTTTAAAATATTCACCATTCTGGATACAATTTAAATAGTCAGTTTACAATGACAGAATACAGGAATGTAATTTGAATTGAAACTGTAATGATGCTATTGTCATCATTAACAACAGCAAATGAGAGACCAAGAATATTAACACACAGCCACAAAGTAGTATTGTAGTATCATTTTTCTTTTGCTCTTTTTTTTGGATAATAAAGGTGGATAATCATAAAGGTAAGAGTGCAATTCAAGGACTTCATCATTATGTTGAAAATAAAAGCATAACTGATAGTGAAAATTAAACTATTCTAGACCACTAATTACATTCAGTCTCAGTGCTAATATCCTTAGAAAACAAGGATCATGTTGTTTAGCTTTAAATCCTGTCAAAAGAAATAACTTGAGAAATGAAATGTCACTGAGAAGTATAATTTGCAGCTGTAAAAGTGATTTTACTAACACTTCCAGTCATCATTCTGGTGAAGAAAGTTCATTTATACAAATGTGGCTGAAAAAAAATCAGCTCAAAACCAGTAGTCTTTTTTTTTCTTTTTAATCTACTATTTACATGTAGTGTTGCCTTCCTCCATAGGGTTACTAAATGTTAGACTTAAGAGTCTTTTGAGGAAAGCCAGAATCCAAACTGGATGACACTGTGGCCTGCCACTCCTGTTAACAAAGAATCGGGTTGATGAAATGTACCCAACATACTTTTCTAAAATAATCCAACCTATGTAGATTATTTTAACTATCATTTGTTAAAACTGTTAGCAGAGTGGTAGATCTGAAGCTTTGCTTTTTCTTAAAGGTTTACTAAAAATCAGCCATCTCTTCTCCGAATGGTATTTAGAAAGTCAGGTGGTCCACTGCAGTTGTAAATCAGAATTTAACCATCATTAAGAACCACACTTCTTGTAACCATACTTTATTTTCTTCTACCCTAAGAGAAGCAGAGTCCTAAATCCGTCCACCTTAGGAAACAGGAGCTGCCAGACCAACTTTATGGACAGTGAACTGCTTGTACACCAGTTTGCAACTTTCTACATTTTCATTAGGCAAGACTCAGAGATGTTCAAGATATCACTATCAGGCCATCTCTCACAGCTTCAAATTTCCCAGTTAACAAAGTAACCTATCACTCCTCTGAACTACTTCCCAAGGGCAGGCTTGAAAGCTAGGAGTCTTTATAGATTTTTCTACTTCTTTCCCTGGACTGCTAACAGAGCCAAAAAAAGAGACTATTTTATCAACTTTAGAAGGAAAAAAATTCTTTAGCCCCTATTTAACTGTTTCCTAGAGCAGATTAGTGTTAGTTTACTGCACAATCTGCAACGTAGTTCATAACTTTCCCCACTTTTCATATGTATAACGAGTGTAGTAATCATAAGGCAAATCCAACTGATTCCCTTTCCTGAAGAGTGGCGGGGCTTGACAGGTGCTGGCAACAATATCTTTACCTAATACCATCACAGTTCAAGTATTCTTGCGCCTGAGATGTTTCCATTACGTTTTCCTAAGTCTGAGAAAGATCGTATGTAACAGTACTTTCCAGTCCCTTTGGCACAAATGAAAAGTAATGGCGCACGTACTGTGTCCCCTTGCTTTGCATCACAGGTGAGAGATAGTGACAATTCGAACTGGAATTGATCCACTGGCCACAACCAGACTGTTACTTTGCTAAGAGCCTAACAATGCTCGCAGTTTCTGAGAGGGCCATCTCTCTTGGCCGACTGCATGATCTCCCTGCCTCGGGAATACAGACGCCTAGAGGAGGTCACCGGGGCCACTCAGAACCCGTGGGGACAAGGCAGACCTTTAATCAGTGTACTTCTTTCCAAAAAGTGATACCATCAGTCAAGTGATGCCCAAGTCATCACGGCCACTTCCCTTAAGTCTGTGTGACCGCCGAGCTGTGATGCAAGCGAGGCATATCCCACAGAACGGCGCATAACCCTGTCTAGAACTAATGCCAAAATTTACGAGTGGGCGTGCTGGGTGTCTGCACCGCGTCCCGACCGCATCTCTCCTCTCCGCCCCACCGGGTCCGGGGCAACCATGCGCCGCTCGCCCCCGGCCCTCCCCGGGCTGGGCCTCTCGGTGCCCGAGGCCCCCTGCCGTGGAGCCCGCGATGTAGCGGGTCGCGCTGGTTCTTGCCGGTCCTGGGAAGGAGCTGCCTCGGCACTGCGGGAGGGACAGCGGCAAAGAGGCTCCATCCCCACCCGTCTCTGCGCCGCCGCCGGGAAGCCCCGGGCCCAGATGCAGCCAACTCCACGAGTAGCCAGGCGGGAAGTCCGAATCCCGGCCTCGGTCGCCCAAGATAGGGGAAAAGAAAAGATAACGCGAACCCGGGGGTCAGTGCCCGCCGCCGCCCACGCGCGTCCCTGGACCCCGGAGAGCCCCGGCCCGCCTGCTTCGCACTCACCTACACGCCGCCACCGGCTCCGCCGCCGCCTCAGGGACCGCAACCGCAGCCCCGCCCCCGCCCGCCTCTGGCCACGCCCCCGAGCCCGACACCGCGCGCGTAGCCCCGAAGCCGCTCACTTTGTATGGCCTTATGTCCTTCTGGCTAAATTTACCCAATCTTGACTCGTTCGCTCTCAGCGAATACTGTGAGAGCAAAAGGAAAAGGGAAAAGGGCGGGAAAAACTAAAACACACACTTCTGAAACACACGCCTCCTGCTGCTCCTAGACCCCGCCCCGACAGGAAGGAACAGGGCAGCAGGAATGACCGAAGCCTTGAGCGCCATCTTTTGCGTGGGCGGAAAAGGTCGTTGCGTGAAGATAACTTCATTTCCTTGCGGGGCGCCGTACTAAACGTCTAGGCGTTTTGGATCTGCTCTGACGTGACTAATGGGGTCTGTGGAAAGAGCTTTGCCAACATGCTGCGACCTCTGTGCAAATGTCATCCTGAGGCGTTAATCGAGATAGAGTGCTAGTAGTCCCCTGGGGAAAGGCTGCTGGGAGCTGACAAAGCGAAGCAGAGCTAGTGGTTATGCTTGGCAGGTATTGGGCTCTCCACAAATATTTGATAAATGAGTGGGGTTTATTTTACATATGACACAAGTACACTGTAACCTCACCCCAAATCCAGTTAGGTAAGGTGACTAAGTTTTTTATAGTGAAAAGGAGGACAAAAATAAATTGAAGAAAACAATATCATAAATAAAAGAAACATTTTATTCATTGCAACAATAATACACTATAATATGATAAATGCAGAATAAAAACATTTATAATATTTTATATTGTAATTATGCTTACATGCCTATTAATTTTAATAATAATTTTAAGAAAAAAGTATTTAGTAAAACTAAATATCAAAACCACTAATTTGGAGTGATATTCAGGTGTATTTATCATTTTCTAATTAAAAAATGTCTGCTTTATGCAACTATTTAATCAAAATGCATTATTAATAGATATGGTTTGAGGTTAGATTTTCACTTTAAAACTCGAATTTTGGGAAAATACTTATAAATAAAATTATACTTATTTGGTAATTATTAAATAGATAATGAATTAATAAAACATGAATTGTGCTTACCTGTATTTGATTGAATATTCACTGAGAAAGAAATAATCGTGAGTCTACAATGTCATGTGCTGTGTCCTGTTTCACTAAGTACACAAAGCCATTTGTGCAATCAGTACGTATATTGCATGCTTTCTCAAGGTCTTCCGTTGCAGAGTGTGTGAGTGCATGTGTCTTATAATCGCACCGCCCTGCACTGTACTGATCCTTGAGGAATCATACAAATACGTCACATCACACACAATGAATCGACTCTGCATCGATGGAATACGGACATTTACAGATTAGTCTTCCAATATCAAAAAGGAGAACATGTTTCAATTCCCAGCTAGGGCACTCAAGAGAAGGGCCCATCTGCTTTTCCACCCCTCTCCCTCCTCTCTATCTCCTCTTCCCCACCTGCAGCCAAGTTTGCCCAGGCGCTGAGGATGGCTCCATGGCCTCTGCCCCAGGTGCTAGAATGGCTCTGATTGCAGTGGAGCAACGCCCCAGAGGGGCCAAGCATCCACCCCAGTGGATCCCAGTTGGGCACATGCGGGGGTCTGTCTGACTCACTTCAGAAAAATTTGCTTTTCACTTTTGAAAAATTAAAAAAAAAAAAAAAGGAGGTCATGTAGGAGGACACTTTTTGAGGAAGGACTGAACTTAACGAAAGAAGGACTGTCCTCCCTAAAGGAGGACGATTAGTCACCTTAAGTTAGGTAAATTCCTTTTCCCATAAGATGTGGTCACCACAGTTTTGTCTGCTTGCCAAGGAAACGTTTCCGTAGGCATGATTTTCACACCTTTAAAAGTCATTTTTACTAGTTGCACAAAGTTGTTTTTTTTTTTAACCTTTGTATTTCATATTCTGTGTGATGTGCTATAATTTTTTAAAAAACCCTGAGTTAGATCAGCCTTTGGTAGGCAACTGTGTGCATTCAGGTTATTCACTACAGATGAATGACACTTAACATTTTTCATCTTTAAAAGCCATTCAGAGAAAAAAATCATTCATTCTTTATTATTCACTGAGGAAGAAAGGGAGCAACAGAAATATAAATGACTCCCTTAAACCTAGAAATAGACCCCTTACTCGCTGATCTATGCTTCTAACACCAAATATGTACTGCTTCTCTGGTTCCTATTGCGCCATGCTCTTCAGTCCCTATAAAGAATTATGCTATATCCTGACATATCTAGCAGAGAGTGTCATTCTTATTTTATAACTGGGGTTCAGAGACATTACATTTGTTACGCAAAGCCACCTAACTGGCTGATTCAGGCCAGTTTTGTGTAGTTCCAGAGCCCACTGAGTCCTGCCGACACCAGGCTGATACTGGGTTGACATCTAGGGGGGCTAGCCTAATACCCCCATTTCAGAGCAAGATTGGGATGTAATGAAATACCTTGGAACAGACTAGTCTTCCAAGCTACAAGAATACTTTCTCCTGCTTCAAAATTTTGCCTAGGGGCAAAACAATTTCTGTCTTTAACAGGTTTCTGGTTTTATGAAACCTCAACCCAGGACAATGGTGCTTCCTAAGAGAGACATAACCAAACACCAAGGCCTAAATTCTGCATGGCCATGAGAAATAAGATATATAAAGAAAGTGGCTCTATATGCATGATGCTTTATAGCAAGTGAATGTGAATATTTTTTTCCACATGAAATCAAACAACTGTCCCTGGCTGGTTGGCTCAGTGGTAGAGCATTGGCCCAGTGTGTCCTGATGGAGGGCCAGAGGCCACTGCTGTGGCCGTGCATGTTCACATTGGATTTGGGCAGACAGTAAAAGAACTGTGGAGCCAGAAAATGGTGTGTCATTCTGTTTATCAAAGTCTCTTACCTGCGGCAAGCAAACAGGCATGAAAGACTGACTGCCTCCTTTTCTCTTAGGGCTCCCAAGCCCCAATTCACCTCTCCATATTTACCAGACTCACAGGCCCCCACCAACCTCAGCACTCCCCAGCCAAACAAGGCTAGCCAAAATCTCAGGGCTCCCAAGCCTCTCAGTACCCCCTCTCTCTGGACTCTGCACTCAGCAGCAAAACAGGCCTAGTGGAAATATCCCTTCTCCACCTGACAATGGCAAACAATCACCCCCCCCCCCATGGAGGCAGGCAATCACAATTTTCTATCTGCTGCCCTGAGGGCAAGTACCTGCAGCATTTCACAGACCACACACACACACACACACACACACACACACACACACACACACACACACTGCCCTACACAAAACAAAATATAAGTAAGCAAACCTAAATACACTTGTTTACCCAATACCACCCTTCTCCTCTCCCTTTTTCTTTCTCCCTCCCTCCCACCCTCTCCTTTCTTTCTTCTTTCTTTCTTTCTTTCTTTCTTTCTTTCTTTCTTTCTTTCTTTCTTTCTTTCTTTCTTTCTTTCTTTCTTTCTTCCTTCCTTCCTTCCTTCCTTCCTTCCTTCCTTCCTTCCTTCCTTCCTTTCTTCCTTCCTTCTTTCTTTCTTTCTTTCTTTCCTCTCTTCCCCTCCTGTAGTGATAGCTTGATTGGTTTAAGTACATCAGCTGGTTGCTGAGGATGGCTCTGTGGAGCCTCCACCTCAGGCGCTAGAAATAGCTTTATCACAAGCATGGCCCCAGATGGGTAGAGCATCAGTTCCAGATGGGGGGTACTGAGTAGATCCCGGTCAGGATACATGTGGGAATCTGTCTCTATCTTTCTTTCTCTCTTGGAAAAGAAGAAAACAGACAACTGTTTAGGTATTGTGTAGTAGTAGCTTGTATGTCTTTCAATGGATTGGATAAAAAATATTGTGAGGGAAAAAGTAATTATGATTTAGTATTGTGTCCCATGGTATATGTAAGCTCAGATGTGTAAAAGTAGAAGATAAATCCTAGTTCACACCCCTTCTTCAGGGAACCAAAGAGAAAATGATGTTAAGTATGTAGTAATATGTTCCATCTTAGTAGTACTAAAGGGTGACTTCAGAGGGTTTTAACCCATTACCCCTCGAAATTTTGTTAATCAGCCCAAATAAACTACCCTAAATGAATGTACCATCAAGGTTAAAATTGGTTTTGCTATTGAAATACATCTTCAGACAAGAGCCCTAATCCCTCATTTCCAACCAGAACAATACTAAGACATTATTCAGAAATTTTTGAGCTATGCATCTTTGTACATATAATTAATAAATAATCATACAAAAAGGCTCTACAGTGAGTGGAGCAATAAAAGAAATGTTTAAGAGCTTGGGCTCTGGAATCAGAGCTGGTATAAATAGTGTTTCTGCCTGAGAGACTTCGGGCAGTACTTCTCCATGCCTCAGTTTTCTCAGCTGCAAAATGCAAGCAGAATAATTTCTCACAGGGTTGCTGTGTGGCTCACCTGAGATCAGGCAAGTTAAGAATTTAGAACAGCACATTCAAGAAATGGCTCTGCTCTCATTCTAGTAACTATGCAGTGAAAGCAGAAGCAATAACAATGACTTATAAACCTCTTAAACTATGAACCTATTGATAATTCCAATACATGTAATATCAGAACTCTGGGGATCTTCTTGTTCCATCACAAGTGTCAGTTATTGTCAAGAAACCTTTTTCCCATCCACTCTATTAATGTATTTCAGAAATGTATCATGTGCTGCTTTGGAGCTGTAGCTAAGAACTTGTTGATTACCTCCCATTTACCAAGATTAAAATGAATTAAACACACTGGCATGTGAATGGTCTGATGTTGGACATGGATGAGAAATCGTGCTGTATAAACCACATTGAGTTTAATTATTTCTTTTAAGTAATGAGGTTTTATGTGGTTGCCTTGATCATTTTAGACTTATTGTAACCAGAAATATGACCTGCTGGTCTGGCTGCCTGACCACCATGAAAACCAATTACATGACACAGGGACTGATGAGAAGGCAAGAGGTTTATTTAATTGCCCACCACCTGGGAGGGAACTCCTGTCCTCGAAAACCCATCTTGCTGCTTTGGTGTAGGCAGGGGTTTTTATAAGGAGGAAGAGGGAGCGGAAATAAACAAAGATAGAACACAGGTATAAAAAGGAGAAGGTTGCGATTTCTGTCAAGGCGACTCAGCAGTTTATTCAGATAATGAAAGGCCACCCATCTCTTGGAGCTGGCACACCTGACGTTTGGAATCTGTTCTGTTGGTTGTTACAGAAACAGAAGCTAGCAAGTAACTTATAAATTATGGTTTTTGTTTTGTGTATCAAGGGTTCACAGATTCTTACAGTCAGGTTGTCCTCTTGGCCTTGACTGAGAATCAGAAATGTAAGCCTCAGCTAAGTGGGAGTGAGGAAAAGGGGGAGGAGACCAAGGTGCAGCTTCTGCTAATGTTTATTCTTCTTGTTCAGAAGTTAACCCTTGATGTGCATCAGTTGAGGGGAACAGGCCTTTTAAATGTAATGAGAGGTTGGCCAGAGATGAAAGCACAGGATTGATTATATACTTTAGATTTTTTACAGAATATGCAACTGTGACCACTAAACTAGTAATATTATCATGGTATAAGAGCAACAAACTGGATTTAAGATTTTACAGAAATTCTTTTATTAGCTTACTTTGTTAGTATATTCTTATTTAGCTCTATTTTAAATTTCTTTTTATTTATTCATTTTAGAGAGGAGACACAGAGTGAGAGAGAGAGAAAGAGAGAAAGGGGGGAGGAGCTGGAAGCATCAACTCCCATATATGCCTTGACCAGACCAGTGCAGGGTTTTGAACTGGCGACCTCAGCGTTCCCAGGTCGACGCTTTATCCACTGCGCCACCACAGGTCAGGCTTATTTAGCTCTATTTTATGGCCAGTCAGACTAATATCAGTAAATCAATAATATAGCATATTTGTTTCCAATTACATTATCAATATGTACTTTATGATACATTACATTTTTGTTGGAATATGGATGAGCAGCACCCAACTAAGGTACTTCAAGTTGGAATCTTGATTCCTAGATATATAAAGTTAGTTCTGTGAGCTAGTGTGATACAAATGATTTAGAGTTCAGCCTGACCAAGCGGTGGCACAGTGGATAGAGCATTACTCTGGGATGCAGAGGATCCAGGTTTAAAACCCTGAGGCCACCAGCTTGAGCATGGGCTCATCCGGCTTGAGTGTGGGCTCACTGGCTTAAGTATGAGGTCGCTGGCTTGAGCGTGAGATCATAGACATGACCCCATGGTCGCTGGTATGAGCCCAATAGTTTGAAGCCTAAGGTTGCTGGCTTGTGTCCAGGGTCGCTGGCTTGAGCAAGGAAGAGTTCACTCACTCTCTGTAGCCCCCTGGGTCAAGGCTTATATAAGAAAACAATCAATGAACAACTAAAATGTTGCAACAAAGAACTGATGCTTCTCATCTCTCTCCCTTCCAGTCTGTCCCTGTCTGTCCTCTCTCTGTCTCTCTCTCTGACTCTGTCACACATACAAAAAAATGGTTTAGAGCTCTGGTCAGGTAGCTCAGTTGGTTACAGTCTCATCCCAATATGCCAAGGTTTCAGGTTTAATTCCTAGTCCAGGCCCGTATAAGAATAAACCAATTCAACCAATGAATAAGTGGAACAACAGAAATTGATGTTTGTTTCTCTTTCTCTCACCCTCCTCCTCCCTCCCTCTCTCCCTTCCTTTCTCCTTTCTTCTCTCTCTATCTAAAATCAATCAATAAAAGAAATAATAAATAGTTTAGAGAACTCTATGTCTGGAACTAACAGTCTATAATGATACACAATGTAGGCAATAGCCCAGAGAAAGAATATCATTTGAATACAATATACAGTGTGTCCATAAAGTCATGGTGCACTTCCGACCGGTGACCGGTCAAAAGTGCACCATGACTTTACGGACATACTGTATATTTCTTTTCAGGTCCTTCTGGGACTTAAAATTGTATAAACAGTAAACCAATAAATTTTTCAAAGAGAAGAATTATATTGCCCACTAGGTATTAACCTGTGCTCCCTACATGTTGGTGCTCTGCACCTCAATAGCAACAGTTGTGAGCGATCTAAGCCCAAAATACAGAGTCCCCAGGGGGGAGAAATTCCTAGCTTTTTGCAGTGTCATAAAACATACAACATCAAAAAAGAGAACAAGATGTAGGAGACAAACATACCATTTTCTTTACATTTTAGACAGAATCATTAGTTAACTTCTTAGAGAGGAAGACAGATTTTGAAGTTGTATCTTGACAAGTTGGTTACAGTTTGACAGAAATTAGATACAGTCAACAGTGCGTGTTATGCTTTTGGTGCCTGGGTCATGGTGGGCCAATGGCAGATGAGCAGCATCACTTTTAAGGACAATGACTCCCTCTTGAGCCATATATGGTAGTTCCCAGACCCACCTCAGAATATTTCCCTGAGCACATGTGCTTATGCTTTGGTTACTGGTCTACTAGCAACTCAGTATTTTTTTCTATTTATACTTATACTTCATTCTACTTACTAGTATGCTGCTTTGCAAGTAGTTCTTTACTTATTGCATGTGTGACTTCTGCCTCTTAACTTTGTCACAGCAATTTGAGATCCAGGACAGTGTCCTTACAATTTTATCTTCTGTCTCCTTTGTTTTTACCACAGATCAGATGATTGGCAAATGCCAGGTGGCTGATTGAAACTTACTCCAACTACTAAGGATTATCCTTACCCTAGGCTCCTGTGATGCAAATGTTTCTTTTAAAACTAGCTTTAGGTTTTATTTAAGAGTTCGGGCCACCCTGTTTAAGGATCAGGGTCACAGTGCTTCAAAGTGGACAAGGCTCTGTGGAGGAGCTCCTCTCTCTTTGTCATCTCTCTCATCTTTCCTATCTCCCTCTCCATGCTTTTTCTTTAACCCAAGAAATATAAAATCAGAACTAATGTATCTGGGCCATTCTCAGGTCACTTAGTTTTAAAATGTTTTGACATCTGGGTGGTTTGATACCAATCCTTCTTTAAAATTACCTTGACAAACTTAGCCCCTCTTCTTCGTGTAAGGACTGACCTGTAGAATTTCATGAATAACCTTTATAAGATTTTCACTGGAGTTGGATTGAATTTATAGATCAACTT
Organism: Rhynchonycteris naso; assembly: GCA_037038555.1. Classification (NCBI taxonomy): domain Eukaryota; kingdom Metazoa; phylum Chordata; class Mammalia; order Chiroptera; family Emballonuridae; genus Rhynchonycteris; species Rhynchonycteris naso. The sequence continues at coordinate 84,567,578 of CM072996.1, forward strand.
AATGTCTTTCCATTTATGAACACAGTGTATTTTTCTACTTATAACTTTTCTTATATTTGTTAATTAGGTTTTATAATTCTCTCAGAGAAAACAATTCATATCTTTTGCGATATTTTCCTAACTTATATTTTAATTGTGGTGTTATTGAAAATGGTATCATCAAAAAATGACATTTTAAATTATTTGTTGCTAGTTTAGTTACACTAGTTTTCTATTTTCCCTGTCAGGTCAGGCAGGAAAGCAACCATCTGATTCTCTACCCCTCTCCCTCCTCCTTCTCTCTCTCTCTCTCTCTCTTCCTCTCCTGGCTCAACCATGACTCAATTAGTTCGAGCAAATGTGGCCCCAGGCACTGAGGATGGCTCTATGGCCTCACCTCATGTATTAAGATAGCACTGTTGCCAAGTAACAGAGCAATGGCCCCAGATGGGCACAGCATTGCCCTGTAGGGGTTCTTCCAGGTGGATCCCTATTGGGGTGCATGCGGGAGTTTGTCTCTGCCTCCCTGCCTCTCTCACTTAATAATAAAATAAATTAATTAATTTTAAAAACTCACACACACACACACACACACAAAGAAACAAAAAAGAAAATCAAGGCTTCATTCTTACTGACCTTTCTCCTTGTTTCTTGCAAATCCCTGAGTATTTCCTGCCCTGTGACCACTCAGATAGTGCTTGGACTACTCTTAGCCTTCTATGTGTGAGGAAATCTTCAGCTATGTTTTGCCTCTTCCAAGAAGTTTTTCTAGGTTTCACTAGGTGGAAGCAATGTGTCATTCTGTAGTGCACCCTTAATCTCCATTATCAATGTAAAAACCAAAATGTATTTATATTTTACATTTTTTGGGCAAACAATGGTCATATAATATTGAAGTTAGAAATTATTAAAGATGGTTTCAGCAACATAATGTAGAATTAAAAGCATCAGCATTTAGGGTTAAATCAACCTGGGCTTGAACCTGGCTCAAACACCATAACCTTGACAGAGTTCCTTCACATCTTTGAGCCTCAATTTTCTCTTCTTGAAAATAGTATTGCTTTGAGGATTAAAGGAGACGATCAAAATAAAATGTTTACCCTGATACCGGCCACATGGTAATTGTTCATTAAGGTTGGCTACTGTTGTCAGATGGCAGATGCTCAAAATATGTTTGTTGAATAAGTCTATTCCTAGTTTACAGATGAAGATATTGAGGGGACAAAGAAAAGAAACTTGCTCAAGGTTACACCTTTAGTTTTGGGGAAATCTATAACTAAAACCCTTGTGTGCTAGCAAGCAGGAGAGAGCCCTTTCTGCTTTTTAACAGATGACAAGTTTAAATCTTACCTTCTCATGAACCTGCTTCCTGAGGACAAGGACTGTCTTATTCATCCTTATCTGGCCATTGCTTCTTTAAACATGTCTTGCTTATATTATATCTCAATAAACGTTGAATGCATTTTAACTTTACTTTCCATCAGAATAAATTAAGAAAATTCCTTTAATCAGTGCATAGATTTGACTGCAGAATGTTACTGAGATCAAATATGGCACATTATCTCAACTGACATCAATAAAAAATGTTTAATTTGAATGTTAATGTATCTTTAGGTGACACAAACAACATGGCACTTAAGCATCAAGATTTCTAGATAGATAAAAGTAAACATTTCATATATTGCCAAGAGAAGAGGATAAGAAATTCAGACACATTATTTTTAACCTGTTATTGTGCCCGCAACATTAATCATCACTTTAAAATTTAATTATGATGAGTTTTTATCATGGTAAAGACACAATACAATGTACAGATGATATATTGTAGAATTGTGTACCTGAAACCTATATAATTTTATTAACCAATATCACCCCAATGAATTCATTTAAAAAAATAAAAAATGAAAGTTAATTAGGACTCTGTGAGAGCAAGCAATTGAGTCACAGGCATTAAACCTGTTTTAAAAATGTAAAAAGAGATGAGTTGTCATGACATTATTTTTCATCTTAAAATATGTAGAGAGCCATTCATCTTTTTTAGTAGCTTCATTGGGAAATTACAGGGTGTCTCCTATGCCCTAATTAAGGATATTTTAATTTTTCATACAAATTATAAACAGAAACATGCATAAATAATTTAGTATAGCACAATAAACTAGAGCAGTGATTTTCAATCATTTTTATCTCATGGCACACACAAACTAATTAGTAAAATTCTGTGGCACACCAAAAATATAATTGTTTGCCAATTTGACAAAAAAAAATAGGTATAATTTTGATTCATTCACACCAGATTGCTGTTGTCATTTTTTTATTTGACAATCTAAGGGAAAAGAGGTCAACACATTTGACTAAATAGTGAGATATTGCATGTTTTAAAAATTTATCTGACACATCAGTATGCCTTCCACAGCACACTGAAAAATCACTGAACTAGCTGGAGAGATGAGAACTAAGTTATTACTATCAAATTGTAGTATGAGTTCTATTTCTTTTTCTGAGAGATGGAGAGAGAGAGACAGGAAAAGAGAGAGATGCGAAGCATCAACTCATATCGTTTTGTTCATTGATTGCTTCTCTTTTGTGCCTTGACTGGGGTGCTCCAGCCAAGCCAGTGACCCCTTCTCAAGTCAGCAACCTTGGGCTTCAAGCCAGCAACCTTTGGGATCATGTTGATGATTCTGCACTCAAGCCAGCAACCCCACACTCAGACTGGCAACCCCATGCTCAAGCCAACAAGCCTGTGTTCAATCTGGTAACCTTGGGTTTTGAACTAGGGACTTCAGTGTTCTGGGTTTATGCTCTATCCACTGCACCACCCCAAGACAGAGCATAGTATGAATTCTTTCAAAATTTATCTTTCTGCTCAGAAATGGCTTATTATTTGCTTGCTCATGTTCCATGGGCAGGGATATAAAAGAGAAATAGTGCTCGAACATTGCTGATCACATCTCAAGACTATCACTTGCTTTTACCAAACAGTGCTTTAAGACAAGAACAAGAATACTGCATGGGAAATGACATAAGGAGATAATTCTACAGCACTTTTTCTGCTAATGAATTCCACATTATAAGTTAGAAGATGTGAACATTTCTTTTCCAAACACTGAGGAAAAAGAAAAGAAAAACATGTGGTCTCTTTGATGAATAGCAAATATCTGATACCTTTCTAGTTTTGCTACACCAAGATCCAATTATCTCCTGCTTTGCTTAACAGTTTTTACAAACTACTAGTGTATTCAAGTAGGGATAAAAGAAAAAAATCCAAGTGAAGACAAAAAAGAACAAGTAAAGTTGCAGTCCAGATGCTTTTAAATGCCTAAATAATGTCATTGCAGGAAAACAAACAAACAAACAAAAAACACTGTAAAAAGTGAAGTTCAAAGTCTTACTTGGTCTAGGGCAGCTTGTGTACTGTCCAGCTCAGTGTGCCAAGTGCTTGTTAAAATTAATTATCATACAGCAGCTTTCACCCTCTACATAGAACCTGCAGAAAATATGCTTGGAATGGAGAAATGCAAATTGTGTTATGAAGTAATTTTATACTCTAGGAACAGATTATTTTTTTTATTTTACATTACTTCATGTTAGAAAAGGTTCATTATTATTTATAAAGCATAATGAGCCCCAAAACCAATCCATTTCCAACATTATTGCACTTTCTGCATTCCAAAAATTACTAAATTCCCAAATAAGTAGCCTGATTCTTTCCTTACATAGCCATTCCATTTCTTTGGGTATCCTGACTTAGTTGACAGCACTTTATTCAAAACAATTCTTATTCTCCAGGGAAAGTGTTCAAACACCTTGTTTCTGTGCAGCCACACTCTGGTGGGAGAGAGGCTTGCCTCATCACTACAGCACTAAATACTTAATTGAAAAGTGGTTTATTTTTATGTTTTTATTTATTGATTTTTAGAGAGAGGAGCTAGAAAGAGAGAGAGAAAGGAGGGGTGGGGAGAAGCAGGAAGTATCAACTTGTAGTAGTTGTTTCCTGTATGTGCCTTGAGTGGGCAAGCCCAAGGTTTCAAACCGATGACCCTAGCATTCCAAGTTGAATGCTTTACCCACTGTGCCACCACAGGTCAGGCCTTTTTTTTTTAATAAATATTTTATTTGTTGATTTTTAGAGAGAGTGACAGGGTGAGAAACATCAACTTGTAGTTGCTTCACTTTGCCTTTTTCTCTATGTGCCTTGACCGGGTAAGCTTGGGGTTTCAAACTGGTGACCTCAGATTCTAGGTTGATGCTCTCTCTCTCCACTATAGGTCAGGCTAAATTACTCTTGGCCCTACAATAATGGGGGCTAGTGAAATACTACAATGCACACTTGGAAAACAATTATGCTTCTACTTTTCATTTTACATGTTTCAGATGCTGTTGAAAATGTTATTTTTCAAGTGAATTTGGTCAACTAGATGATTAAATAGTACATTTAATATATGTTGTAATAGCACATTTTGCAATTGATCTAAATATTGTTTAGATTAATAATTGCTTAGATCTAAAAGTTATAAAGGTTTCATTAGAACCAAACTAACAACAACAATAGAAATGTTATTCATTCCCTGTCCCCATTCCACTCCCCACACCCTAGCTACAAACTAATGTAAGGCAGAATTCTTCTGGAGGGACTAATTTAACTCAAGTGAGATGAATTTATCTTGTCTGTAGGGCTCTGAGGGGAGTAGTGGAACTAGTAGTTTGACTCTGAAATTTTCTAAGTTAACATAAGAACTTCTTGACAGTTATAGCTGCATCAAGGGGACAGTGGCAGTGAGTTCCTGTGCAAAGAGTCAAGGATGGGCTAGCTGTGCCAAAGAAGCCATTAGGTACTGCTCACAAAAATTAGGGGATATTTTATCACTTCTTATTTATTTTGAAATATCCCCTAATTTTTGTGAGCAGTATATTTGAGGGGCACTTCCAATCCTTTGAGTTGTAATGAATAATTTCTTCAAGGAAGTGTTCCCTCGTCATCACTGGGCCTTTACCAACATTTAAAAAATGAGACCTCTTTGTAAGTGTAGGACAGGAACAGAAACCTTTACTTCTGATTCTGGCCAACCCACGCGGAGATGTTGCCTATGAAAACTGTCAAAGAAAAGCTTCCTGAGATGATTACAATTTTATATTACAAAGGAATAATATAAAGAAGTGAGGCTTTTTAAAAATTTTGAGTTTCAACCCAACTCTTATTTCTGTGTACTATTTTTGTTTTAAAAAAGGACGAGATGATGGAAAAACTAATTGGGCAAGGTTACTCACTTTTTGATAATTGAATAGAAACAAATAGAAATAACATACAAATGATAGGGTATGTCCTTCCTAAATCCCACCTCACCCCTCTAGCCAATCAATATAATGAGTGGTTGTAAAAAATCTATTTTTACAGAAAAAGTTCCATAAAACTTTTTGTAAAAAAAAATTTCATGTATGTGATACGTAAGGCACATTTTATGTTTTACTTCCTCTGAAGCCTTTCTGGATTAGTTTGATGGAACTTTTACCATTCTGATCTAGATCATTTTTCCTTCACTATGTATTTAGTACTGTTCTGCACTATTGAAATTTATCTTTTTATCCATATCAGTCCTGTCTTTTCTAAGATTATATTCACTCTAAGTCAAAGGTGGGAACTGTACTCTAATACAACTGATAAACCATGAGTTCCCTTTTCCCTCCACCCCCACCAGCCAATGCAAAATACCATGTCTAGCACATAGGTGCTGAAAATACTTATTGTAGCTGGTTAACAGTGTTACTACTATAGTACTGAACACAGGGTTTTTTGCATAGCAGGTAGTTAATCAATATATCTTTAATTTTATTGATAGGTAACATAGTTACATGTTTAAAAATCAAAATGATATTAAACTGAATACACTGGGAAGCCTAGCTCCCACCCATCTTCATCTATACCATACCACCTACCCTTTGTAGTAACCACTTCCTTCTATTCAATTTTTGTGTCCCTCTAGTATCTCTTTATATAAATGCAAACAAATATAAATATGTACTCATTTCACCTTCCTTTCTTAGACAAAAAGACTCATACCCTGTAGCGAGGTTTGTATTTTTTTTTTATTCAACTGTCATTCTTCCTTCTATGTCAACACACAAAGGGCTTTATTCTTTTCAAGGGCTGCAGATTATTCCATCCTCTGAATCATAGTTATAGAACCATTCCCCTTTCGGCAGACATGTGAGTTGCATCCAGGTTGTTGCTGTTACAAATAATTCTGTAATGAAGAAGCTGATACAAACATTATAACTGTGTAGGTATATCCTTAAGCTAAATCACCAGAAGTAGGGTTGCCAGGATATATGCATTTATAATTTTTAAAGGTATTTCTAAGATTTCCTCCATAGGTGTTGTATAATTTTCTCTTCCCTAGTAGTGCATGAAGAGTCCAGATTTCCACACAAACTTGAGAACCAAATGTTTAGTCAAACTTTCAGATGTTTGCAAATTTGATAGGTGACAAATTCTAACTTAGTTTGGTATTTTCTTTACATTGCTTTTATCATTTCTACAATTGAAATCTTTTCATATGTTTAGAATCATTTGTATTTTCTTTTTTTTTCTTCCTGTCTATATTTTGTTCAATTTTTTATTGGATTGCTGGCCTTTTTTTTTTTCATTTTCAGCAACATAATACACATTATGGAGATTAGCCCTTTGTCTGTAGAATGAACAAATAATTTCCCAGTATTTTGTCTTTTAATTTTGCCAGAGATTTTTTTAGTATTATTTTTATGTATTTGAATTAGTTGATCTTTTTTTTGTTTTATGATATCTGAATTATGTGTCATAGTTGAAAAGGTCTTTCCCACTCCAAGGCTATAAAAATTTTTCCAGCCTGACCAGGCAGTGGCACAGTGGATAGAGCATTGACCTGGAACACTGAGGACCCAAGGTCTAAATCTCAAGGTTCCCAGTTTGAGTAGGGCTTACCAGCTTGAACATGGAGGTCACTGGGTTGATCATGGGATCATAGACATGACCCCATGGTCACTGGATTGAGCCCACAGGTCGCTGGCTTGAAGCCCAAGGTTGCTGGCTTGAGCAGGGGATCCACTGGCTCAGTTGGAATAAATTCTCCTCCCCAGTCAAGGCACACATGAGAAAGCAATCAACGAACAACTAAGGTGCCCCAACTATGAGTTGATGCTTCTCATCTTTCTCCCTTCCTGTCTGTCTGTCCCTCTCACTAAAAATTTTTTTAAATATTTTTTTGTAGTTCTTATATATTTCATTTATAATCTTTGATCCGTTTGGAGTTCATTCTAGTGTATGATATGTGAAGTGGAGAATCCAGCTTCATCTGTTTTGTTTTTCCAGAAAGTCACCCAGTAAAAATCCATAAATATGGATTAATTATATATAGCTATGACCATATTCATCTCCAAACCAGTAGATTGATTTGATTAATTCAGAGAAACAACTGATGATATCAGCAAAACAAGAAACAAACCAATGAATGAACACAAAACCAACAAAATCCAAATCAATAGCTTCTTTGTGTGATCTTCATGAAATGGTTTAGAAAGAGTCTTTGTTAAACTTCAATCATAATTATGATGTGCCTGGCACTGTGCTGGGTGCATCCCATGTATTACTTCTAATCCACCTAGTTCCAAGTCAGGTAGGTTATCCGTCACACAGTCTGGCTGGATTTCTCTCAGTGAAATTGGATCACCTGCTACTCATTGTCAACAATCCTCACACTCCTACTGCTGCTAAGCACAAAACACTCATGCTCTGCTATTTCTTTCCTTGCTTTAGCACTTTATCAATTCCTTGCTGTGCACACTATGGTATCCCAACGAGGCTGGTGGCAGGACCAAGATGGGGCAGGGTATGACCTCTTTCCACGCACACCACAATTATCTCCATGAGAAGGCAAAGCAGTACCCACAAAGCAAATGTGTGGGAAATGTAGACCCTGCAAAAAACAATAACAGAAACAAAACACCGCAAAATGCATGAAACACTTTCGTCAAGTTCCCGTGGTTAGATAATAGTTTCTTGAATTAACACCAGTTATTTTGTGAGAACCTGCCACAAAGCAGTTTTTATTTTTAAAAATCTCCTAGCACAGAACTTTGCGAGCACTTTCCTTGCACACATGAGGCAGGAAAAAACAAAACAGAATAAGGGGGGCCAATTGTTAGCACTGCATGTGGATGGTGTTGGGACAGGGTCCACTGGCGAGATGCCTATAAGACTTCATCATTTTCTTTTGCTATAATGTTTCTCTGAAAACTTGGTCATGCTGTTAGGTTCTTTAGTTGCAATTGCTTTATATTTCTGCTCATGATTAAAAATGTCTGTTAATCACCTTTAGGACTTAAAAAGTGCCAGTGCCAGTAAGAAATAAAAGTTTGAGTTTTCTCTTTAAGAAACCTTCAGCAGCATGGGGGGATAAAGAGCTGTGCATAGTTACTTTTTAATATGAGTCTAAAGCACGCTAACTTTAATGACTGAGAGGTGAGGTAGCTAATACATGTAGTGTGTACAAATCAGCATGGTCTCAAGCATGGTCAACAATATCACCTAATCTCTGAAGCACATTCTGTGAGGATAGGGACATCCAATGGAGATTGCCTCTTGAGTAGCTTCTCAGCAGCCTGTATGATATCTAGAAATGTATGCACCAAAGGCTGTTTGAACTGGTGTGTGTGTGTGTGTGTGTGTGTGCGCGCGCGCGCGTGTTTGTGTCAGGGGAGAATGGGACAGACATCACAGGCTTTAAGTTTGTATTGGATTCTCTTTTCACCTAATTGCTTTACTACCAAAGGGTGATAAGGGAAAGTCTATTTATATCCTTCAGGCCTGACCAGGTGGTGGTGCTGTAAAATAGAGTCTCAGACTGGAATGCAGAGGACCCAGGTTCAAAACCCTGAGGTCGCCTGTTTAAGCACAGGCTCATAGGTTTGAGCATGAAATCATGAACACGATGACCCCATGATTGCTGGCTTGAGCCCAAAGATCACATGGGCTTGAAGCCCAAGATCGCTGGCTTGAGCAAGGTGTCACTTGCTTTGCTGTAGCCCCCCATCAAGGCACATATAAAAAAGCAATCATTGAACAATTAAGGAGCTGTGACAAAGAATTGATGCTTCTCATCTCTCTCTCTCTTCCTGTCTGTCTGTCCTTATCTGCCCCTCTCTCTGTCTCTGTGACAAAAAACAAACAAACAAAAAAACATCCATCAGGAAGGTTAATACTTGCCAAGTGTCAGAATCTCCTGGCTTACACTTGGGACCTTCTAAACCAATAGTCAAATGTTTGATAAAATATTGTATTTCTTGTTTAAGATCATTTAAATGAAGTTTTCCAGGCAGCCCTCTATGTCAGATTTTATTACCCTTGTTTTAACTATGAGGGAAAGTGAAGTGATTTGCTTTGAGCTCATAATTACAAAGCGTTGGAGCAGAATTTTGAATCCAGGTATTCAAAGTCAAAGATCTTTATATATTTTCAGAAAACTCAGAGCTACATTGTCTGAGATGTATGCAGGGAAATGAAGATGCCTGACAGAAAAGGATGTATGGTGAGATACAGGCAAAGCCACAGTCAGCCTTGGTTTTGCTTATTAATGCTATTGCACACGTGGAGTTACAATGTGAAACCCAAATGCCCTTTTGCAGGGGGTGCTACAGTCTCTTACAAAAATTATTTACTTCTGCAAAAAATTAAAAAGCAAAGCATTTAATCTTGACACCTATCTTTTGGTCCTTCTGCTCAATTTTTAGATCAGATTACTTAATAATGTTATCTTCATTAAAATTGAAGGTCACATCTATACAAAAGTGAAATAGTTTCCCCATCACCAGAAGTGGGTCATCTAAGGCACACATTGACTGACTTGAGGATGAATGTAAACACGTAAAACAATGTTAATACCGACCAGATCACTTGCTTTATTCGGTGTGAAGTGGAAAGGAGTGCAAAAGAAATTATACGTAAAATTCTCATCACTATAATATAGTTTTCAGAATTGAAGTTCAAAGAATTTGTTGGAATTTTCTTATAGAGTTTTTGACATAAAAAAGGACTCAAATTCTCAACTTTGCGTCTTTGATTCTGTGTTTTATTTTATTCTTTTTTGATGGTTGAATTGTTCATATATTTTCATAATGTATAAAGCTGTGTCTTCGCATTAGCCTTAATTAAAACTGCATATTTTAAAAATGAACTGTTAGCGGACAGTCTATACAAGCCACTTCAAAAAGAAAAAAATGAACTGTTACTCCTCAAAGTCAAGAGGCTTCCCCCACCCCATTAAGTTATTATGGTAGACCAGAAATGAAGGCAACTGTGATGGTGAACACACAGCCAGGAGGCGACCGCACACTTGGGAGGAGGGCTGAGGTCTTAGACAGGTCTAATGGGAGGGGCATCCTGTAAGCAACCTGACCAAGTAGCCTAGGGAACAAAAGTAGGACCTCAAGTGAAATACAGACACTGCTACTCAAGAAGCAGGCAGATTATTTCAAGTGTTTTTGCTAAAAACAGCATGTTTTGCTAGTTTAGCTTTTAGGTATGGAGACAGTCACTTTTGCTTGAAGTTACTGTGGGATTTTTTGTGTGCCTTTAAAATTTACATTAATAGTATCCATTTGCAAGTTGCTTTTTCCCATCCTGATGTTACATTTTTGAGATAGATCAGGATAATACTACATATTGTTTGGGGGTAGATAAAAGGAGAATAAAAGAAAAGTTATGCGCCTGACCAGGCAGTGGTGCAGTGAATAGAGCATAGGACTGGGATGCAGAGGACCCAGGTTCGAGACCCCGAGCTCGCCAGCTTGAGCACGGGCCTATCTGGCTTGAGCAAAAAACTCACCAGCTTGGACCCAAGGTCGCTGGCTCCAGCAAGGGGTTGCTCTGTCTGCTGAAGGCCCACGGTCAAGGCACATGTGAGAAAGCAATCAATGAACAACTAAGGTGTTGCGGCGGCAACAAAAAACTAATGATTGATGCTTCTCATCTCTCTCCATTCCTGTCTGTCTGTCCCTATCTATCCTTCTCTCTGACTCTCTCTCTGTCACCTGCAGAAAAAAAAAAAAGAAACAAAGAAAAATTATTCATGACTCGGATACACACCATCTTTGGAAGAGGGAGGAGAATGGGATGGAGAGGATGAAGTTGGAGCTTTAAATTTGGGTGGGTGGTTGTATTATTCTCTCCACTTTTCTATATATTTGAAACATTTTATATCTCTTTTAATTTTTTTAAATTGTGGTAAAATACACATAACAAAATTTACTATCCTAATCATTTTTAAGGTTACAGTTCAGTTATGTTAAGTATAATAACATTGATGGACAACCAATCACCAGAACTTTTATATCCTGCAAAATTGAAACTCTAAAGCCATTAAAAAACTCATCATTTCCCCCTCTTCCCAACCCCTGGTAGTAACTTTCCTTCCCTCTTTCTTTCCTTCCTTCCTTCCTTCCTTCCTTCCTTCCTTCCTTCCTTCCTTCCTTCCTTCCTTCTTTCCTTCCCTCCCTCCCTCCCTCCCTCACTCCCTCCCTTCCCTCTCTCCTCTCCTCTCCTCTCCTCTCCTCTCCTCTCCTCTCCTCTCCTCTCCTCTCCTCTCCTCTCCTCTCCTCTCCTCTCCTCCCCTCCCCTCCCTCCCTCCCTCCCTCCCTCCCTCTCTCTCTCTCTCTCTCCCTTCCTTCCTTCCTTTCTTTCTTTCTTTCTTTCTTTCTTTCTTTCTTTCTTTCTTTCTTTCTTTCTTTCTTTCTTTCTTTCTTTCTTTCTTTCTTCTTTCTTTTAGAGAGAGAAAGACTAACAGAGACAGACAGGAAGGGAGAGAGATGAGAATCATCAATTCACTGTTGCAGCACTTTAGTTGTTCATTGATTGCTTCCTCAGATGTGTCTTGACTGGGGGGCTCCAGCCAAGCCAGTGACCCCTTGCTCAAGATAGTGACCTTGGGCTCAAGCCAGTGAGGATGGGGTCATATCTATGATCCCACACTCAAGCTAGCGACCCCACGCTCAAGCTGGCGACCTTGGGGTTTTGAACCTGGGTCCTCAGTATCCCAGATCAGTGCTCTATCCATTGCACAACCCCCTGGTCAGTCTACTTTTTGTTTCTTTTAATTTGATTATTCTAGATACCCCCTATAGATCATACAGTATTTGAACTTTTATGACTGGCTTTTTTTACTTAGTATAATGTTTTCAAGGTTCATGCATGCTCTAGCATGTGTCAGAATTTCTTTTTTTTAAGGCTGAATAAAATTCCATTGTATGAGTAAACCACATTCTGTTTATCCATTTATTCATGAATGGATACTTGGGGTTGCTTCCACCTTTTGGCTATTGTGATTAATGCTGCAGTGAAAATAGGTATACAAATATCTTTTAGAGACTTTGCTTTCAGTTCTCTTGGGTATATACCAAGAATGAAATTCTTGGATCATATGGTAATTCTATTTTCAATTTTTTTTTTTAGGAGCAGTCATACTGTTTTCCACTGAGGCTTCATCATTATACATTCCCACCAATAGTGTACAAGATTTTCAGTTTATCTCTTTGTTAACACTTGTTATTTTCTGTTTTTGTTTGTTTGTTTTTTGGATAGTAGCCATCTTGCTGGCTGTGAGGTGATATCTTACTATTGTGGTTTTGGTTTGCATTTTCAAAAAATTCTATGTTGTGGACTAGAATTAGGTAGAGAAGGGGTAGAAGAGACATGGACCCAGCCACGCAGGTACAAAGGAGAAAGGCTGAGTCCTGCCATGTACCCAGCAGATGTAGAGGTTTCTGTGCGTGATCATGACTAGAGTGAACTGAGGGAGCAAAGAAAAAGGCAGAGCTTGGCAGTGTTGCCTGAGCTGAATAAGAAAGAATGATGCAGAGGCAGGAAGGGCAAAGGAGGCACCATAATTCCTGGTAATTAGTTACATTTTCAGTGAAATGGAGTTCAAAGACATTACTTTTAATGTTACCATACTGGTAACTACCAGTGGCAATTAGGCTCCTTTCACAGGTCAGAAACCAGTTATCAACTCCTCTAAAGTGTTTGGAGCCATCATTTTTTGAGTGATGATTAATTTAATGAAATAGTTAAGAGAAAAAAATGTTCAAGGGAGTGCTTATACCCTCTCTGTCAGAGAGGTGTGTACAGGGAGGAGCTGGGGCAGTTACTTGTCCTTGGCATCCTTTCTGTCCTGTCTTCTTGTGTTTCTGGGGATATATACTACCACTTGCCACCTGGAGACAAAATAAATGCCTAGAATTTACCGGAAGATGAATGTTTTTGAATCAGGGAACTGCAGGCTTCTTGATGAGCAAGCAGTGTCCTTAAAAGTCTGTTGAGGAGTTGTATTAGCCTTCTAGGGCTTCTGTAACAAGTCAACATAAACTGGATGGCTAAAAATCACAGAAATCAGGTATCTCACAAGTCTAAAAGCCAGAAGCCCCAAATCAAGGTGTTGGCAGGGTTACACTCCCTCTGGAGGTTTTAGGGAAGAGTCCTTTCTTGCCTCGTCCAGCTTCTGGGCTGTCAGCATTTCAGCTTCCTTAGCTTGTAACTACCTCACTCCAACCTCTGCCACTCAACTCTCACATTGCCTTCTTCTCTCTAATCTCTTCTAAGGACATTTGCCATTGAATTTAGGGCCCACCTACATAATCCAGGATAATCTCATCTCAAGATTCTTAACTTAATCACATTTGCAAAGACCCTTTTTAAAAATAAAGTAACGTTCATAGTTTCCAGGGATTTGCAGATGGATGTACCTTGGGGAAGGAGGCTGAGTGTATTCAACAGGAGTACAGAGCCTTCTTGGGGATTGCCAGAATTTATTCACTGACATGAATCTACTCACTCTGGGAGTGGGAAGAGATGTCTTTGTTCCCATCTTTAACAGACACCACTCAAATTCAGTGGTGAAGCAGGCAGATTTGGCACCTGAGGCAATTTTATGTCCCCACACATGCTGGTGGGTGCCAGAATTTCAAATAAATGTTCGTAGTACTCTCATTTTGACTGGTTCCCAGGGGCATATGTCCTCTTCTGTTTCAACTCTTTCTTATAGGCCCTGTGTAAAGCCCCATTCACTAAATCTTCCCCGGTCCATGTCAGGGCAGGAAGAGGTTAGTATTATTGATCCTCTTCTGGTCCTCAGTAACATGAGTAACCTGAGATGGAGGAATTCAGCATCCAGACTCCTTAACTATCCTGTTGGAACCTACTTACTGATGGAAGTCGTTTCCAGTTGTGAATGTATTCCAAACAGCGCAGTTTCAGGACAAGTTATGTGTAGTAGAATAGCAAGTCTACAATTTTATAGAAACTACTTTATTTCACATCAATAGAAATATCATTATACAACACAAGATCAATATTTCTGATTTTTATACTTCATGTTATTCTTTGAGAATGACCAAAAACTGTCATTTATATAAAAAGTTGTTCTCTTCTGATAATGCCAGAAAATAGATAATGACTTGGGAGCACATGAAAATTAATGTTCTTAGGGTCAGAATTTACTCCCTAGTCAATATAATATTAAGGCCAGTAGTACAGTTTACCTGAAGGCATAATAAATACCCCCTTTCTGTTAACAAATAATATGTTATAAGAAGTCCTGTGGCTGTTGCATTTATTTTGTAAAATTCTTTTAAAATTGAAGAACAGAGCATAATACAGAAGAATGCTCAATTCATAAGTGCACAGCACAGTGAATTATCACAAAGTAAACACACCCATGTAAGAAAGAAAATATTGACAGCCTCCCCCTCCCCAAGAGGGACCTTGGAGTCCCTTCTCTATCAATCCCCCCTCCCTTCTTACCAAAAGTAGACACTACCTTGACTGCTACCAGGATCAGTTTTACCTGCTTTGGAATTATATGTTGCATATATTCTGTAATCCTTTTTAAATCAAAGCATCTGGAAACCATTCCTTTCATGACATCCCATCTCAGAAGTAGAATAATTGTTTCTTTGTAGGTAGCTCTCTGTTGGGAAGAGAAATAGCTAACCCCATAAATCATTATCATAACAACTTATTTGTAATTTCCATGAGAAGTCAGCATGAAGAGTAATATTATGACCTTGTGATCTAACACAGGCACAGAAAAGGAATTATTAAAAATAAAGACAAATGAGCACTGAAATATTCAATTTGTGAATTGTCTGGTTCTCCTTGCTCTAGTCCAGGAGTCCCCAGACTTTTTGCACAGGGGGCCAGTTCACTGTCCCTCAGACCATTGGAGGGCCAGACTATAAAAAAAACTATGAACAAATTCTTATGCACACTGCACATATCTTATTTTAAAGTAAAGAAACAAAACGGGAACAAATACAATATTTAAAATAAAGAACAAGTAAATTTAAATCAACAAACTGACCAGTATTTCAATGGAAACTATGGGTGCAGATGCATCCTGTGCTCCTCTCACTGACCACCAATGAAAGAGGTGCCCCTTCTGGAAGTGCGGCGGGGACTGGATAAATGGCCTCAGGAGGCCACATGCAGCCCGCGGGCCATAGTTTGGGGACCCCTGCTCCAGTCCTTCTTGGCAGTAAGGTGAATCTAACCTTTAGGACATAGTAGCATTCTTTGATTATTTTTATTTCATATGTCTTTCTACCAGCTTGGTTTCTTGTTCAAATGCATTTTTCCTAATAAACTGTTTTAGTATTTAATAGTTAGAAAAAGAAATCACTTCAAAACCAATATATGCAGAGAAGCTTATTTATATTTGGTGACATACTTCTAACATTATGACTGACCCTGATTCCCATGAACAAAGGGGAGCAAGCATTATGTTCACTCAATTCTAAGGGGAAATCAGGTATGAGATGCAATGAAGAAGGAAAAAGACCACATTTAAAGTACAGTCAGGTGTAAAGTACAATCCAGTTACAGAGATGTTGAAATCGGAAAAATGTGCACGTTAGAATTCAGGAATCAGATTAGTGCCATCGGAGAATGATATCAGCAGATGATATTGGCTGGAGCTGCTTTGATGTTGATATAGTTTCCTCTAAAAATAAAAATTAAAAAAAGCCTGACCAAGTGGTGGCACAGTGATAGAGCATCAGACTGGGATGCAGAGGACCCAAGTTTGAAACCCTGAGGTTGCCAACTTGAGCACAGGGTTGCTGGCTTGAGCATGGGATCATAGACATGACCCCATGGTCACTAGCTTGAGTCCGAAGATTGTTGGCTTGAAGCCCAAGGTCACTGGCTTGAGCAAGGGATCATTTGCTCTGCTGTAACCTCCCCCCGCCCCCCTGTCAAGGCACATATAGAAAGCAATCAATGAACAACTAAGGAGCCGCAACAAAGAGATGATACTTCTCATTTCTCTCCCTTCCTGTCTGTCTGTCTCTATCTGTCTTTTTCTCTGACTTTCTCTCTGTCTCTGTCAAAAAAATAAATAAATAAAATCAGGAAGTCACTGTAAATTTATGTTGCTGTCCATCAGTGGTAGCTAGAGCTAGGAACAAACTACCTTTTAAGAGTAATTGGGACACTTGTGCATCATGTCATTTCAGGAGCTCAATAAAAACTCCACTTGCCTTCAGACATTTGTCCCATTCTCTCCCCTTTCTTCCTGCCATCTTATCAACGCCATCATCGAGTCAGGCTTTGAGTGCAGTTCCTATAAAACATCTGGGAAAGGAAACTGGCTCCTAGGTTTCTCCTTCAGGTTTCTATTAGTTCATGTGTATGGCCTAATTGTATGTGTTAACTAATCGTCACTATTAGAAGCACAGATCTTGACCTTGAGGGAATGAAGTGCAGGGCGGATACCTCTTCCTTTCCCAACTGCAGTCTCAGTTTACAGAGAACAGAAAGCTCCCTGCAAGGCCTGTGAGTGCTTGCCTAACACAGAGGGAATTTCCCAAGAGAGTAGAAGAGGAAGCACCATGAGCCTTAGGAGGCGATTTCTTCTCCTTGTAGATCTGAGTTTGAGCACTACCTCTTTTGTGTGAGTGGTCAGTAAAAGTCACTTATTTCAAACCGTTTCACTTTGACTTTCTAATAAATGCATGTAGTTTACAGTGTCATTTGCCATCTCCTTATAAATGTCTGAGTTCTTATTTTCTTAAAAATCAGTGCTAGTTTTTGAAATGTAATTTATTTGAAAAGATTTTGTATGACTTCTCTAAAAAAATAAAAACTACTCTCACTTCCCATAAATAAAAGATAAATATTAAATAAATGCATATTTTTAAAACCATCTTCCACTTTGGGAGACTGAATTGGCATTTGGAATCAGAGGACTAGAGTTCTCATCTCAGCTCTGCTACTTACAAGTTCTCTGGCTTAGGGAAAAGCACTTTGCTGAGTCCCAGTTTTTGAACAATGACAAATAAAAGAGAAGTGATAATAATGTCTACTACAAAGGGTTATTATAATTGACATTTATAATCCATGGCACATTTTAAGTTCAGGGACTCTGAATTTGATAAGTATTTTTATAATTATATCCTTAATATATCAATGTAGTGTTCATGTTTGCTTCTCCTTTGAAGCTTTGCCTTCTTTACGTCTCCAAGTGACACGGGACGAATCAAGCTGCAAAGGAAAATGCGTGGTTCCTTTTACTTTTAAGCCTAACATCAAGCAAGTATGATATATGTATTTCACCTCAACTGCAAATACCCTTTCATTAGTAGTAGTGCCTGGATCTCTTCATTGAGAGGGCTTGTAATAGTGACGCTGTGACTGAGTAAGTTGTCTGTTGGTTCCCAGTGTGGGAGGGAAGAAGGCTAGAACTGCATATCTGACAACAGCTAGCTCCTGCCTCTCCTTCACCAAGCCCTCTTAGCTGGCCAGAATCGACATCTTTCAGAGTACCTTCAGTTCAGCACGGACTTCTTCCTTCAAAGAGCCCTTTGAAGTTGCTTTAAGTAAATCATATTCCTTAAGTCTGTTTTCCATCTTAAAACAAGTCTCTTAAAAATAAGTAAACTGTCTCAGGCTTTTCTGATTCAGTCACCTCTTTCTTACTTCCACCAAAGAACCCATTTTCCAGTCCAATTAATTCTTTTAATTTAGAGAGAGAGAAGAGCTGCCCATGTAATTAAGGCTGCTGGCCCATCACTTTTCTCACTCTGTGATATGTCATAAAGGTTTAGCAGACACGCTGAAGGAAGCTGGGGTAAAGGAAAAATGTGTGAGGCCTGTGCTCTGTTAGTGCTGAAGTCTCCATAACAGCTTGCTGAACACTCATTTCTTAGGCTCTGCGAATAGTTTTGGCAATGGGAAGTGCTACTATGGTGGAAAATCATGGGACATAAGTCTATTTGTGATGCTTCCCCCTTTTCCAGCCCATAATCTGGAATGAACCAGTAAACAGATCATTAAAACAAAAGCAAAATTATTTTGCAAATTAAGCGTCTGTCCTAGCAGGCAAAGAATACTGTGGAAAGAAACTTAAAGAATACATGGGAGAACTTAACTTTTAAATGGCATTTTGATGCCAACAGAGTATAAAAGCTGACATCAACATTTCTAATATTTGTCCATTATCATTTAATACAATAGGTTAAGTGTTGCTTCAGGGAGCTCAGAATTGCTCACTTCCAAGAAGTGAGGAAGATGCTCATTATTTCTCTTATTACTTCTCTTCAGAATTTGTATTGCTTTTATCGTCCGCAAACTGCTACTCGGTAATTTTTATTACTAACAAACTCACAACCTGATTGGCTTCTCTTGAAATAGAGGGTACTGTGAAGTCATTCAGGATATAGATATGATTCTGATGGGATCAATTAGAATGAAACATAGCACAGAGAAATGTGCTTTGTGGAGCATTACAATGTGACAAAGATAAGTTTAGAAATAATCACTTATTTTATTACCACATTTTGCAATCTTGTTCACACAGGTATGTGTGACAGTCACATTCTGGACCAACATAAAGGGTGAGATAGAGGGAGGCAGACTAGCAAACATTATGATGAAAAAGGAATTGATGTTTATCAAAGAGCACTTCATCATTTCAAAGGGCTTTCAGGAAAAAGGCATCTTCTGCACAGACCACAAAAAGGGACAACTCAGATGGCATCTGAGAGCTCTTCCATGCCTCCTTTGTACTTCAGCTTCCATTTCTCTGTACCACTCCCTGTTAGAAGTTACAGTATATCTATATGATAGCATTTGAAAATGACAAAAAAATATGAATAATTAAAAAATAAAAATTTTTTAGTAAAGGCCAAGGTTAACTGGATGTGTAAGAATGTGCTATTATTTCTTACTAAATTGGGTGGCTGAGGTATACAGTATTATTGTGTTATTTGCAAATCTAAATTTAATAATTATGTAAGAACTTTCTAATATGATGAGAAGTTTAAATACCTCAATACTAGAATTTTCTTCCTTAACTTCAGCTTTTATCTATAATCTCCCTAAGACAAACCTTTTCAAGGGCTTCCTTACTTCTGGGGAACCCATAAACCTCTGCCTGGCTTCAAAGACTTGATCACTTTGTGTCCCTCTGTCTTCCTTCTGCAACCCTGTTAGGTTGTTCTCTGTAATCTACCCCAGCATCCTCTGCTCCTCTCTCCCATTTCTTATTTCCTTCTTCTTTCCCTCCCTCCCTCCTATTCTCCCTCCCTCTCTCCCTCCTTTCCTTTCCTTCCTTCCTTCCTTCCTTCCTTCCTTCCTTCCTTCCTTCCTTCCTTCCTCCCTCCCTCCCTCCCTCCCTCCCTTCCTTCCTTCCTTCCTTCCTTCCCTCTCTAACCTCCCTCCCCTCCCTTCCTTCCTTCTCTCTCTCTCTCTCGCTCTCTCTCTCTCTCTCTCTCTCTCTATATATATATATATATATATCCCTCTCTACCTCCCTCCTTTCCTTCCTTTTTTTTTTTGTACTGATGTATACTGTTTCTAGCCCTCTCATTAACTTAATTCAAGGCAAAGGTCTCAAAGTCAGAACACTGAAATCACAAATCTAGAACTATGCCAATAAACAATAACTCAAAGTGTATGATCTTTCTCATCACATTACTTTGTCACATGAAAATTACAAATGTTATCTCTGTGCAGTCTAACACTTAACACATCTTATACAATCTTTATTAAGAATCTTTCGGGGAGACGGCAAGATGGTGATGAAGTAGGCAGACATACCAACTTTCAACTCCCAGACCAGTGGATTATAACTTAATTTTAAGAACCATCATCTATATAAACCAACTTTGAACTAAACTAAGTGGATTCTTCAACCAAGGAACACTGAAGAAGCCACATTGAGACTGGCAGGAAAAGTGAAAATGCGGAAGGACTGCCCAGCTCCCTGGAGCAAATGGCAGCCCGGAGAGACTCGCGTGCGGGGAAGAGAGTTTAGCGCAGAAGGAGTGACCTGGGTCCCAGGAACAAAGCCCCAACCTGCAGCCCCAGAGCCTAGAAGAGGCGTTTGGACAGTATTAAGCTGTGAAATAAGTGAGGATACTGCTTGTGAGAAAGAGACAGTTTTCTCAGACCCAGGATTCTTCTTAAAGGGACAGCGCAGAAAACCTTTCTCACAACCACTCACCCAGGGCTCCGGGGAACGAGAACAGAGGAGAAGAACAGAGCAGCGGGAAGAAAGTGTGGACTGGAAGGCACAGGGAGAAACACTCTGAGGAACAGCCACCCTAACCCCGGGGCTGAGTCACTTCCCTAATCGAAAATGAATATTTCCCCTGGAACTAGCAATATCAGCAAAGGGAGGCAGGACACCAGCCAAATAAGCTCTTCCGTGGCACTTAGAGCGGAGCTGCTTAGACGGAGGGAGCTTCCAGGAATACAGTATGAAATGTTAGGGTCTGAGCTACAGTGCCCTACCCACACTGCTGAGGGCTTGCTAGAAGGATGGTGGTGGCAGGACGATGAAACGCGGTTCTGTCGGCAGGAGCAAAGGCCCAGTCGGAGTGAGCTCGGTCTAACCCAGAAGGGGTGGAGGGGATGCGTAAAAGCGGTTCAGCAGCTGCAGGCCCACCTGCAGCCCCACCTGTGGGGGAAAAGCGGGAGGCCAGGAATGGGCAGAGATCTGCTGCTGAACAGGGCCCAGTGGGCTCTCAGCATCACCCGGCCTCCGAGGTTTGCGACCCTGCACGAGCCGGCCATGACCGCGGGGGCAGGGCTAAAGTCCGGGACAGGTGGAGGCTCACAGCTGAATGCACGTCAGCAGACCTGGCCGACCCAAGAAACCGTGGTGAGCAGGCTCTGACCACTGGGGTGGAGGGTAGAAGCCCGGGAACAGACGGGTCCACAGCTGAGCAAAGGTGCTCACCCCTACTCCTGGTGCTGAGGCTTGTGGCTTGAGTGCGGTGCACAACCCCATCTGTGGGTGCCAGGCGAAGGCCCAGACAGGCTGAGGCTTGTAGAGCCAGGCACCAGAACACAGCCCCTCCTGTGGAGGAGAGGCGGAAATCACAGCTACAGCTGCAGTGGGCCAGCGCCGGCAATGCCCATACCCAACTGCCCTAGGCAGCGGCAGAGGGGTGGTGGGCCTACAGACAGACCACACCTAGGGAACACAGAGGCAAGACCCATTGGACTCCAGTGGCCACATCCTTTTTTTTTCTTCTTTTTTTTCACATCCTTCTTATACACAAACAAAATGGGCAGGCAGAGAAATGCAACCCAAATGAATCAAGAGAAATCCCCAGAGAAGGACCTGAATGAACCAGATATAACCAAATTACAAGATGCAGAGTATAAAATAGTGATAGTTAGGATGTTCAAAGAGCTTAGAGCAGTGGTTCTTAACCTCTTTTGAGGTACCAAACCCACCAGTTTCATATGCGCATTCACTGAACCCTTCTTTAGTGATAAATAAAATATGATTCTTTTTCCAAATTCAAGACAAAGGTATATGATTTTTTACTGGTGCACAAAATGAGCCATGCATGAACATCACCTTGCTCAAAGAACAAAACCAACAAAGTGCATGAACTCACAACAAATTACAGTATTACTTTATTCTGGCCTCCGCGGCAGAGGCTTCTCTGAACCTCTGAGACTGACTCATTGAACCCCTAGGGTTTGATAGAACCCAGGTTAAGAACCACTGGCTTAGAGCAACAATGGATAGTTATTATGAATACCTAAAAAAAGAGTTAACAAGAAGCACACAGAACTCCATTAAAGAGAAACCCAAAAAGTTCTACATCAAGACACATCATAGTTAAAATACCAAAGCAAAGGGATAAAGAGAAAATTTTAAAAGCTGCTAGAGAAAAAAAGGCTATCACCTACAAAGCAGCCCCCATAAGGATGACATCAGACTTCTCAACAGAAACACTTGAGGCCAGAAGGAAATGGCAAAATATATTCAAAGTAATGCAGAACAAAAACCTACAACCAAGACTACTCTATCCAGCAAGGCTAACATTTAAAATTGAAGGAGAAATAAAAGGCTTCTGAGACAAAATACCTTCAAGGAATTCATTTAAACCAAACCAATTCTGTAAGAGATGCTAAGGGGCCTGTTATGAACAATTCAAAGGGGGAAAAGAAGATAGCCAAAGAAGAATACAGCTTTAAAGGATAAAATGGCAACAAACAACTATATATCAATAATAAACCTTAAATTTAAATGGATTAAATGATCCAATCAAAAGACATAGGGTAGCTGCGTGGATAAAGAAACAGGACCCATACATATGCTGTCTACAAGAGACACACCTTAAAACAAAAGATGCACATAGACTGAAGGTAAAAGGATGGAAAAAAATATTTCATGCAAATGCAAATGAAAAAAAAAGCTGGGTAAGCAATACTTATATCTGACAAAATGGACTTTAAATCAAAGGCTGTAGTAAGAGATAAAGAAGGACACTACATAATGATAAAGGGAACAATTCTATAGGAAGGTATAGCCATTATAAATATCTACGCACCAAACATGGGAACCTCGACATATATAAAGCAGACTTTGATGGATATAAAGGTGAGATTAACAGCAATACTATAATAGTAGGGGATTTCAATACCCCACTAACATCTCTGGATCGATTCTCAAGAAAGAAAATTAATAAAGAAACAGCAGCCTTAAAGGATACATTAGATCACCTCAATTTAATAGATATTTTCAGAACTTTTCACCCTAAAGCAGTAGAATATACATTCTTTTCAAGCGTTCATGGTAGATTCTCTAGGATAGACCACATGTTAGGACAAAAAAGTGGTCTCAACAAATTTAAGAAGATTGAAATCATATCAAGCATTTTCTCTGATCACAATGCCATGAAACTAGAAATTAACCACAAAAGAAAAACTGAAAAATACTCAAACACTTGTAAACTAAATAGCATGTTATTAAATAATGAATAGATTAACAATGAGAACAAAGAAGAAATAAAAAAGTTTCTAGAAACGAATGATAATGATCATACAACAACTCAAAATTTATGGAACACAGCAAAAGCAGAACTGAGAGGGAAGTTCATAGCACTACAGGCATACATAAGAAGCTAGAAAAAGCTAAAATAAGCAACTTGACCCTGCATCTAAAAGAACTAGAAAAACAACAGCAAATAAAGTCCAGGACTAGTAGAAGGAAGGAAATAAGATCAGAGCAGAAATAAATGACATAGAGGCTAAGGAAACAATACAGAGGATCAATGAAACCAGGAGCTGGTTCTTTGAAAAGGTAAACAAGACTCACCAAGAAAAAAACAGAGAGGACTCAAATAAATAAAATTAGAAAGGACAATGGAGAAATAACAATTGACACAACAGAAATACTAAGTATTGTAAGAAAATACTATGAAGAACTCTATGCCAAAAAATTAGACAACCTAGGTGAAATGGACAAATTTCTTGAATCATATAATCTTCCAAAAATCAATCTGGAAGAATCAGAACACCTAAGCAGACCAATTACAACAAAGGAGATCAAAACAATTATCAAAAAACTCCCAACAAAGAAAAGTACTGGGCCTGATGGCTTCACAAGTGAATTCTACCAAAAATTCAAAGAACTAACTCCTATCCTCCTCAAGCTATTTCAAAAAATTCAAGAGGAAAGAAGACTTCCAAACTCCTTTTATGAGGCGAGCATAATTCTGATCCTGAAACCAGGCAAAGACAACACAAAGGAAGAACATTATAGGCCAATATCCCTGATGAATTTAGATGCTAGAATTCTCAATAAAATATTAGCCAACTGGATCCAGCAATATATGAAAAAAATCATACACCATGATCAAGTGGAATTTATTCTGGAGAGGCAAGGCTGGTTCAATATTCGCAAATCAATCAATGTGATTCATCACATAAACAAAAGGAAGGACAAAAATTACATGATAATTTCAATAGATGTAGAAAAGCATTTGATAAAATCCAGCACCCATTCATGCTCAAAACTCTCAGTAAAGTGGGAATACAGGGAACATTCCGTAACATGATAAAGGCCATGTATGACAAACCCACAGTAAACATCATACTAAATGGACAAAAATTAAAAGAAATCCCCTTAAGATCAAGAACCAGGCAGGGGTGCCCCCTTTCACCACTCTTATTCAACATAGTTCTGGAAGTCCTAGCTACAGCAATCAGACAAGAAGAAGAAATAAAAGGCATCCAAATTGGAAAAGAAGAAGTAAAATTGTCATTATTCGCAGATGATACGATATTGTATATAGAAAACCCTAAAGTCTCAGTCTAAAAACTACTGGACCTGATAAATGAATTCAAGAAGGTGGCAGGATATAAAATTAATATTCGGAAACTAGAGGCATTTTTATATACCAACAATGAACTGTCAGCAAAAGAAATTAGGGAAAAAATCCCCTTCACTATTGCAACCAAAAAAATAAAGTACCTAGGAGTAAATTTAACCAAGGAGGTTAAGGACTTGTACTCAGAAAATTATAAAACATTGATAAAAGAAATCAAGGAAGATACAAACAAGTGGAAGAATATACCGTGCTCATGGTTAGGAAGAATAAACATTATTATAATGTCTATATTACCCAAAGCAATTTATAAATTCAATGCAATACCAATTAAAATACTAATGACATACTTCAAAGATATAGAACCACAAAAGAACACGAATAGCCTCAGCAATCTTAAAAAGAAAAAATAAAGCAGGAGGTATCACTCTTCCAGATATCAAGGTATTGTACAAGGCCATTGTACTCAAGACAGCCTGGTACTGACATAAGAACAGGCACATAGATCAATGGAACAGAACAGAGAACCCAGAAATAAACCCACAACTTTATGGACAACTGATATTTGACGAAGGAGAAAAGAATATACAATGGAGTAAAGACAGCCTCTTTAACAAATGGTGTTGGGAAAATTGGACCTGCAAAAAAATGAAACTAGACCATAAACTTACACCATTCACAAAAACAAACTCAAAATGGATAAAAGACTTAAATGTAAGCTGTGAAACCATTAGCATCTTAGAAGAAAACATAGGCAGCAAGCTCTCCGAAATCTGTAGCAGCAATATATTTGCTGATTTATCTCTGCGGGCAAATGAATAAAAGGCAAGATAAACAAATGGGACTATATCAAACTAAAAGGTTTTTGCACAGCTAAAGACAATAAGAACAGAATAAAAAGACAAACCACACAATGGGAGAACATATTTGACAACATTTCTGATAAGGGGTTAATAACCAAAATTTATAAAGAACTTATAAAACTCAACACCAGAAAGACAAACAATCCAATCAAAAAATGGGCAAAAGAAATGAATAGAAATTTCTCAAGAGGACATACAGATGGCCAATAGGCATATGAAAAAATGCTCAACATCACTAATTATTAGAGAAATGCAAATTAAAACCACAATGAGATATCACCTCACACCAGTAAGAATGGTGCTCATCAGCAAAACAACACAGAATAGGTGCTGGGGAGGATGTGGAGAAAAGAAAATCCTCCTGCACTGCTGGTGGGAATGCAGACTGGTGCAGCCACTGGGGAAAACAGTATGGAGATTCCTCAAAAAATTAAAATCGAACTGCCTTTTGACCCAGCTATTTCACTTATAGGAATATACCCTAAGAACACCATAGCACTGTTCGAAAAGAAGAAATGCGCCCCCATGTTCGTGGCAGCATTGTTCACAAAAGCGAAGATCTGGAAACAGCCCAAGTGTCCGTCAGAGGACGAGTGGATTAAAAAGCCTTGGTACATATATACTATGGAATACTACTCAGCCATAAGAAATGATGACATCGGATCATTTACAACAAAATGGATGGACCTTGATAACATTATACGGACTGAAATAAGTATAACAGAAAAAAGCTGAGAACAGCATGATTTCATACATAGGTGGGACATAAAAGTGAGACAATGAGACATGGACAAGAGTGTGGTGGTTACGGGGTGGGGGGAGGGAGGAGTGGGAGGGAGAGGGGAACAAAGAAAACCAGATAGAATGTGACAGAGGACAATTTGACTTTGGTTGATGGGTATGCAACATAATTGAATGATAAGATAACCTGGAGATGTTTTCTTTGAACATATGTACCCTGATTTATTAATGTCACCTCATTAAAATTAATAAAAATTAATAAAAATCTTTCAATTGCTCCCTAAATGACCCATTTATTTAATTTCAAAGTCTTTTTTTTATTTCTTATTGGTAATATTAATCTTAGTTCTCTGCTAACTTTCTCTCCATATGATAGCAGGTGCATCTGCTACTGTATAGAACTGTTTAATTTGGCTTAATTTTAAATTTAAAAATTTCCACATTGTAAACCTTCACATGTTAATAGCATTTTGACAAAAGGGTTATTTTTATTATTAAGTTTATTGGGATGACATTGGTTAATAACCTTATATAAGTTTCAATTATATAATTCCATATCATCTATACTTTGCATTGTGTGCTCTCCACTCTAAGTCTAGTCTCCCTCCCATCACCATATATTTAAACCCTTCTACCTTTTTCATTCTCCCTCTAACCCCTTCCCCTTTGCAAATCACCATACTGTTGTCTGTGTCTATGAGTTTGTTTGCTTGTTTCATTTGTTAGATTGTTGCTTTCTGTTTTATACTCCATATGTGAGTGAATCATAAGATTCTTGTCTTTTTCCATCTGACTTATTTCACTAGTGAGAACGTAAATCAGGACAACAGGGTCTTCATATCTGAGTCAGTTCAATGAAAGCAAAGGTATAAGTCAAGACCCACATTGCTTCAAATGAGGGTCTCAGGTGTGTTCTGTGGTTGAAGTGTAAAAATTCTGTCAAACTTTGGCTGTTGACTGTTTTTTCTGGACCTATGCATCCTGCTCATGCCCTGGCCAACTGTCTAATCCTGAGCACAGGCCTGGACCTGAGCATGCGGACTCCTGAAGGACCTGGGAAGGCCACTGCCTCAGGACACACTTGCCACTAGTTAACTGGTACCTAGAATTCTAAAACAAAGGCATCTCTCCCTTTGCCTACAGAGTGTGTTAAAGGAAATGGAAATTCCCACAGGGGGAAGATTCTGCTTTTTAGTAATTTATACCAGTGTTTGGCAAGTGTAGTCTGCAGATTGGGCCAGTCTGTGATGCTTATTTTTTTTTCTATGTTATGTTTGCTTTGATTTTATTTCTTGAAATGTAATTTTAAATCTTTTAAAGCCAATAATAAAAAACTAGGACTTGTATTTTCATATCTTTGATTTCTGAATTCACTTTTCTAGTAATTTTTATTGCATTTTGCAAAAGTAGTGGTCTTCAATGAATCCTTTGTTGTATATAGTTTGAGAAACACTAATTTTATCCCTCATGTATAGAGGAGGGAAGGGATCCCCCCACCCCCACCCCATGGAGACTATCATAGGGGATAAAAAAAGGAAATAGAAGAGCCTGGGATACTAGAGGGAATAAAGCGAGTAATAATAGTTTAAAGGAAAAACAAGGTTACCCTCATTAGTTTGCCTGAGGCTTGCCCCTCTGCATGTTTAGAAATTTACCATTTTACAAGCTTTTATTGTCTGTAAAATGTGTTTTGTGTTCAAGCATTGTCCTGGTGCTGGAAGGGATATGAGTAATCCTGATTTTCCAAGAAGAAAAGCTGTGGTTTGGCAAATACATAGTATTGTCTCTGCCAAAGGATTGAAAAGTGTAGTCTCTGTTAATCTTTTAAGCGGTATTTCTTCCAAGGTAGTAGGAAATAAGACCACTGAAAAGACAGAGCTTCAGCAAGTACAAACTTATTTCAGTACACTCCATATGAGGACTATGAAGGGTGTTCTGCCCTTAATTTGTCACTCCAAAGAGTACATGGCGATAGAGGTCATATGATTTTGTATTATATATTTTATCATGAGTATCTCAAATAATAGGTATATATTTGCCGCCTCCTATGGGGACTCCAAATGCTGCAGTGGTCATTCTACATTACATTCATGATATTTTGAAATCAAGTTCTCTTCTAATTTACCTCATACTGTCTTTGATAGAAAAAGATTGTTTTTGGCCCTGGCAGGTTGCCTCAGTGGTAAAGTGTCAGCCCAGCATGTGAATTCCCAGTCAGGGCATATAGGAGAAGTGCCCATTTGCTTCTCCACTCCTCCCCCTCCTCTCTCTCTCTCTCTTTTTCTCCCACGGCCATGGCTCAATTGGCTCTAGCACATTGGACCTGGGTGCTGAGGATGACATCATGGAGCCTCCACCTCAAGCACTAAAAATAGGTCAGTTGTGAGCATGACCCCAATGGGCAGAGCATTGGCCCCAGACAAGGGTTGCTGGGTGAATCCTGGTCAAGGTGCATGTGGGAGTCTGTCTCTGTATCTCTCCTCCTCTCACTTGGAAAAGAAGAGAAAAAAAAGATTCTTTTTTTAAAAAAAAACATTACTTATTTATTTTACAGAGAGAGGAAGGAAGAGAGAAAGAAAGAAACATTCATCTGTTCTTGCATGTGCCCTGACGAGGGAATCAAACCTGGGACCTTAGCCCTTTGGGATGATGTTTTAACCAACTGAGCTATCTGTTCAGAACTGTGAAAAAGATTCTTTAATGTACAAAAGGACAAGCAGTATTGTTAAAGAAATCAGGAAGTCTAACTCTCTAAAATCTGACTGAAACATGTAAATTAATTGCCAAACTTGAACTCATTCATTTTGCAATATCTTTGTGATATGACTCATACTACTTGAAATATTAAGAGTGTAGTAATGTAGGTGAGAAAATACTACTAGGAAAGGTGGAAGAACCCAGGATCCTAGGATAGCACTGACTTGAAGACTCTTTGAAGGTTTTATATGGACTCTGTGATACCAGGTGATACCATAGGACAGTGGTTCTTAACCTTTTTTGAGGTACTGAACCCACCAGTTTCATATGCACATTCACCGAACTCTTCTTTAGTGATAAATAAAATATGATTTTTTTTTCCCAAATTCAAGACATAGGTATATGTTTTTTTAATGGTGCACAAAATGAGCCATGCATGAACATCACCTTGCTCAAAGAACAAAACCAACAAAGTGCATGAACTCACAACAAATTACCGTATTACTTTATTCTGGCCTCCGCGGCAGAGGCTTCTCCGAACCCCTGAGACCGACTCATCGAATCCCTAGGGTTCGATAGAACCCAGGTTAAGAACCTCTGCCATAGGAGCAAGCTAGATTTTATCTTAAACCTGAACCAAAGAACCTGATGCAAAGATTTTCCAGATGATTTCACACATTATCTTCCCCTGTGTCCTCAAAGTTTTGTTCTTTCTCATTAACATTACATTTTAACACCTATAATAAGGTCTTCAAGAAAGTTTGGCTGGGGGAGGGTAGGATCTTTGTCTCTATGTTATATTCCATGATATATAGTGCTAACAGTATATTTAGGATTTGAATAGCTTCAACTATTTCAATTTCCAGGTGCCCCATATTTTAAGGTTAACATATTCTGAGGCCCCAAGAATCAAAAAAGAAGAAGAAGGTAGAGGCTAGGACCAGGGTTTTGCCTTATAGTATAATGTCTTTGAACCAGGTATAACTACTGTATTTCCCCATGTATAAGATAGACCCTTTTCCAAAAAATTTGGGGTCTAAAAACTTGGTGTGTCTTATACAGTGATTGTAGATTGTTTTACTTGCATTTCCTGCTTTTTTACATAGATGAGGAGTTGCATGAATTTTATGATGAATAAAACTTGAGTTCAATAACTTTATGTAATACATTATTTTTTCAAATTTTAGGACCTAAAATTAATGTGAGTCCTATACATAGGAGCATCTTATACACAGGGAAATATGGTATTAGTTTTCTGTAAGTTTCTTGAATATTAATTTTCCTCAGACATATTAATTCTCACAAGAAATTTCTTATTTTTATTCTTAATTATTCCAGTTAGTTGTTATTTACTTTTGGACCAAAAGTATGAATTCTATCTGCAACCTACTGAAAGGTCTTTTCTTGAGCCCATTTGTTTCTAATCATTAAGAAATCTAGTAGGTTAACCCCTTTGTTGGGCTGCTGCCATTAGGAGGGGCCATTTGTTGCTATTGTTTGTGGGAGAAGCCCCCTCCCCAGCTTGTTTTGCTTGTGAGTTGTGGGGGGAGAGAAGGGGAAGCAGTTATTCCCTGCTTGCTTGCTTGTCCACCATTGTGAGACTCTAATAAATGGAATGGCCCATCTTCCCTGGCTCCACAGTTCCTTTACGGTCTGCCCGAATCCAGTGGGAACCTGCATGGCCACAGCACATGGTCTTACACCCTCCTAAGACTATACTCTCTTTTACAAATCTTGACTGCTAACTGATTTCTTATTTGAGCAGGCACCAAGTAATTGGGTGTTTCGGTATGGTCTGTCTGCCAGTGAACTTTTTTCCTGTTAATACTCTTATCCACAGCTAGATGATCCTGACATTTCATAGGACTTCCAGCTTATGTAGTACTTCTTCAGTCAATCAATTACTCAAGGTTTCTCTCTGGTCACTACATACAAAGACACTTGAAGGGGGATTGGTCTTCTAGATGTAATAATAATAGGCTTCATGTGAATTCAGTTCTCTAATGTGGTAGTTGGTATCTAAGTCTGAAGAGCTGAAACACACAATCCAGCTTTGTCCAGTACTAAGGAATTTAAAACAGTGAAATTAGATTTAAACAATCACATAACTAGTTAAAAATAGGATCAATAGAAGTTAGGCAAAAATATAACCACCAAATGGTCTCTATATCCAAATGTAAATATAGACCTTTTATTAGGTTAAGAAAATTGGCCACTTAATTTTTTTTTTGTTTATTAGAATTACGTGCTGTTATTACCCTTTCAATTACCTTTTAAAGTAATTATACTTCTGGTCTGTATCTCAAGGAAATAATGCAACAAAAAAATTGTATGTGCAAAAATTTTCATTGAATCATTATTCAAAATAGCAAAAATTTTTTTTGTTATTTATTTTATTTTATTTTATATTTAGCAAGAGAGAGGGAGATAGACAAACAGGAAGGGAAAGAGATGAGGAGCATCAACTCATAGTTGTGGCATCGTAGTTGTTCATTGATTGCTTTCTCATAAGTGCTTTGACGGGGCCTCCAACCAAGCCAGCGACCCCTTGCTGAAGCCAGCAACCTCGGGCTCAAGCCAGTGACCTTGGGCTCAAGCCAGCGGCATTGGGATTCAAGCCAGTGACCTTTGGGCCAAACTCAGTGACCATGGGGTCATGTCAATGATTACACGCTCAAGCTGGTAACCCCATGGTTAAGATGGTGAGCTTGCGCTCAATCCAGCAACCTCAGGGTTTTGAGTCAGGGTTTTCAGCATCCCAGGTAGATGCTCTGTCCACTGTGCCACCATCTGGTCAGGCCAGAATAGCAATAGTTTTTAAATAACCCAATGTCCCTTAAAAGATGAATGGTTAAATAATTGGTGATGCAGCCATAGGATAGATTAGTGTAATTTTTAAAAATGATAACTGATGACTTTATAGCAACTTGAAGTAAAGTCTTTAAAATACTAGGATACAAATATGTGTCTTTTTGCACCAGTAAAGCAAAGATTCACTAGGCAAAGGAGGAACCAAGGGAAGCATTCAGAGGACAATGAGGTAAAACATGAAACCTGTTATTTCAGTGAAGCTTGATGTGTGGGCAAATGAAATGCAGTAGAGGCTAGGAAAGTGGTAGTGTGAGCCATTCACCAGCTTTAACTCTCTAGCATTGTCGTAGATCCCTTGAGGAAATAAAGATATGGTTTTAAAATTGTTCCTCCATGGGTGCTTGTCTATACAAAGTCGTGATTCCATTGGGAGCTCTTGGTAAACGTGGGAGCATTTCAGTTATTAATACATTCAGGTGATAGTTGGAATTCTTCAACAGGTACAATTTACCTTTTAAAACAATATCCCTGTCTAGAATGCACATGCTGTATATACAGTTATTAGATATTTGAATTTTAATACTTTTTAGGACTGCTGTCTGCCCTTGAATTGAGTTCTGGTTAAAATAGTCTGAATCTATCTTTTCTAATAGCAAAGTAGAGGATAAGAATACACCAAGGACTCATTATTTTGCCACTAAACAAGCTTCAAAATAGTATTTATTAAGCTTCTGGGAACATGTATTAAGAACAGAATAAGTTACCCAAAAGATTTTGTGGTTGTGCAAGATGTGTATGTTGACTTTGGAAGTGGAACGGTAAGGTTATGGTAGAAAATCAAAAGGCTACAGGAGGCTTGAGAAGTCATATTTTCCATTGCCTGCTTTCATGCAGCACTTCAGCTAACCCATCCTGGAAAAATAAGACCCTGGTTCTTACTGACATCCAGGGAGGCATACTGTAATAATATTGAGGAATGGCTTTGTGAATGGACAATAAATATGTCTAACAATAAACAAACAGTGTTATTGCATTTGAAAGAACATTGCTTAGCTATTGAAAAACCTCAGGAATTAAAAATGACTGTGTTAGGCACTAGCTTTCGGGTGACAGTTTGTTTCTTTGGATTTTTGTGGTCTATGTGCAAGAAAGCAAAACAGACTCATACCAGAAGTTGTCTACACTGATAACACATGTTTGCTTATTATCATCAATAAAAATAACAAAGTACAACTGTTTCTATACTGGACTCCATAATTAAATGTAGTCATATCAAATAATGTGTCAAATATCTTTAAAATAGTAACATCTTAGAAAACCTAGTAATCTCATTTATTTTGTTTATTAATAATGTTTTGAGGCTCTATTGTGTGTCTTTGGCATTTGAAAACTTATATTTGTACAAAATAAGTGTCCTATTGTCAGAAAAAGAGAACTTGGCGATAAGGAGGAAACACAAATGACACAGGCGAAGCAAATGTTTAATAGAGGACTGAAAAGAGAAGGACTCCTTGCAGCTGAAGCTATTAGGACCTTGAATTTGGCCTTGGAGGTCAAATATTTTCAGTACATCCATTCTCTCAACATTTTTAAGAGAATATTTATGCAGTGACCATGTGCCAGGCACTGTGTTAGTAATGAGCCTACAGTAGTGAAGACAGATTTGATCTAGTTCTCTTCAAACTTACAGTCTGATGGGGGATAGGCGTGACACACATAATCACCAAGTGAAGCCAAAATAAAATTATCTCACAAATGCTCAGCTGACTATTGCTGTTGGTGCAAGGGCTGAATCAGCTGTTCTCCCTGAAGGGTGGCAAGGCTGTAGGTCTTTGTGAAGTAAATTTTAATTGGAAAATGATACCTTAAGAAAACCTCATAAGCACTAGCTTTCTGTCAAAAGTTACTGTTTAGGCTGTTCTACTGCAGAAGAAAGAGGAGGCAGGGAATCCCTTCAAGTTTGACCTTTATAATTACTGTACTTTGATCATTTTACTGTTAGATTAGAATCTTCCTTTGTTTGACATTGTGGTGGATTACATAAGTAACTCTGGCAAACATTCAGTAATTCTTATTGCTCTAGTATATTATGCCATGCATTATTGACCTCTCCCATGAACAATAAGATGTGAAAGTGTATGTCATTACCGATAGTGTCTCATTTAGTCCCATTATCTATAGCATCTCGTCCTTACTAGAGAAACTCTTCATACTCCTGGATGCTGATTTATGGCTGCACTGTAATGAAATTGTATTTAAAAAATAATGATCAGAGGCAGGAGCGTTACACTTGAATGCCTAATGTCTCAGAATACCTGAGGCCCTTCGCTTTCAAGGTGCTTCGTTCATTAGTGTGTATATATATTATCCCCATTACACTGCTCTTGGCATTTATGTATCAGTTTTTGATCCAAGTAATTTGCAGCACAAGTTTACCTCATAAAGTAATTTAAGAATATTCTCTTTGTAAACTTAAGTAGTTAACTCTGTATTATCTGTATTTGTGGGTGGTGGTATCATGTGAATAAATCAAATCCAAAGATAATACAAAGAAATTGAACTCTGAATCAGTGCTTCTCAAACTCTGCGTTAGCCCTGAACACTATGCTTCAAGACCATTGCTATGAATTAACCTGATGAAAGTGGAGGTGCTTTGATTAAAACTGGGGTTGCAAACTGCAAACTTACTCTTCTAGGCCACAGGGAACTTCCCAGGAGCCTCACAGCTTCTCAGAACAAAGTTCTGAGACCTCTGCCACACATAGTGAGCATGTAATCCATGAGTTCTTCTGGGCCCCGGGCTTCCTCTCAGTAGAATGTGAAGTGATCATTTTTATAAGAAAATAGTACAAATTTTGATAGATTTTAAACTTCCCTGAATGTCACTAAAAGTCACTTAGTCATGATTTATTTGTGTTATTATAGAATACAAAAACTCGGTACCATGTACCATCTTAAAAGTTTGCCTTTTTTTAAAAAAAATTATTTTTATTTACTTATGTTTTTTACAGGGACAGAGAGAGAGTCAGAGAGAGGGGATAGGAAAAGACAGACAGGAACGAAGAGAGATAAGAAGCATCAATCATCAGTTTTTTGTTGCGACACCTTAGCTGTTCATTGATTGCTTTCTCACATGTGCCTTGACTGCAGGCCTTCAGCAGACTGAGTAACCCCTTGCTCGAGCCAGTGATCTTGGGTCCAACCTGGTGAGCTTTGCTCATGCCAGATGGGCCCACGCTCAAGCTGGCAACCTTGGGGTCTCCAACCTGGGTCCTCCACATCCCAGTCAGATGCTCTATCCACTGCGCCACCCCCTGGTCAGCCCCCCCCTTTTTTAAACTTATTTTATTTTTATTTTTCTGCAGAGCACTGAGTTCTTTCTCTATTGCAAAGTGGGAGCCCACATTGTAGGTGAGTCTTAAGTCTATTAGTTTACCTCAATGAGCCACAAGGAAAAATGTTTGAAAATTGTTTCCACAAAAATACATTCAATTTCTTCCCTGCTGCCTGTTGGTGACAGGTAGACAAATGAGCATGTTTTTACTCCAGTACAGTTTATTTCCTCTGGCCACCTTTTGATGGAGGTATGAAAAGCCAACACGTGTGCGGCTGGAGGGAAGAGGGTAACTGGCAGTGAAGGGCCCCACTAACGGAGGCAGCATCTGGGACAAGGCTTCAGGATGCTGATGACACAGTTATTGTGCAGCAGTTGACTGCTCCTTAAGTACAAATTTAGAGGCCGCAGATGTCACCCTCCTGCCTATGTCTCAGTCTGTGCAGGTGCACTACTACTTTATTTTTATAGCCTAAGCCTCCTGGACCCCCAAACAGAGGATTAGCCCTACCCTCCTTATAGGAAGCTATCCTGAACAGAGCCCAGGGGTACAGTGGTTGTCTTATACTCTGACATCTATATTACATTGTTTTTCAAATTCTTATCCCATTTTTTCACTGATCTGAAAAGTAGGACTTCTCTGTGCCTCATGATACAAGCCTTCTAGAACCCTGCTGTTCAAAGTGTGGTTCAGGGACAAGCAAGTGTCAGTGTCATCAGGGATCTTGTTGAGAAATGTCAAATTTTAACATCAACCTCAGACCTACTGAATCAGAAAGTTCATTTTAACAAGATTCCAAGGTGATTTGTATGCAACAGTAATATTTGAGATGCAGTGGTATAGAGCACATTTGCTACTCTTTCCATCCTAGTGACTACCTGTAGCCTTCAATCCATCCCCGTGGTGTATACCCAGTGATGGGATGCAGCTGGTTCACACCCGTTCAGCAGAACTGACATCTAATTTTTTGCTGAGTTCAGTGAACCAGTTGTTGAAATGGCACTCTGTTGAGAATACAGCTGTGTTAGGCTTGTTCACTGGTTCACCAGCTGCAAGCATTTTGCTTGTTAAGGCCTGAGCATGTGGCAGAGGCACATGTGCATAGCCTGTGTAAAGCTATGGGTGCTTGCACTTAGTGTGGATTTAAGAGGGTGAATGGTGGATTGCCTACCTGCCTGCCACTGTGAGGGGCCATTTTGCTGTTTGTTCACTTGCTGCTGTGATTAGAGGGTTTCCCCTGCTTGTTTGCTCATCTGCCTTTGCAAGAATCTATTAAACAGAAATGGCCCAGTGCTTTCCAGCTCTGCAGTTTCTCTACCATCTGCCCAAATCCAGTGTGGACCTGTCTAGCCTCAGTCACCAGCATTACATCTGGCATAGTGGGCAGGGATTTGGATCAGATTGGTATGAAGCCACCAATACCCTTGAAGAGTAGAATAGAGGAGAGACTATTCCTGGTGGCTCTTCTGCTGGAGACTGTGGGCTGGGTGTATTTTACAATCCTGTGAGAAGAAACCAAGAGCTCTGTGCAAAAAGCTGAACGAGGTAGAAAGCTCTAGGGTGAGCTGCATACTGAGTGCCAATGACGGCATGAACTGAAGCAAGCATTGGAGAAGGAGGGTGACTGGGTTTGAGAACTGCAGTGTGAGATGCAGGCTGGGCACCAATAGTGCTTGGAACTGAAGCAATCTCTGGAGAAGGAATTATAGGTTTGTGAGCTCCAGTTTGCCATGGAAGCTGAATGTTGGCAAAATGGCTGTTGGAGAAAAAAACTGTAAGTTCAGGAACTCAAGAGTCAGCTTCAGGCTGAGAGCTGGCAGCCACAGGGGCTGAAGCAGGTGCAGAAAATGGAGCTGCATTTCTGCTGGTGGAGTGGTTCCGAATTGGCAGGAGCAGATGTTTCCAACTCTTCTGAAGGGGAGACTCAGGCTACAACTGACATCCGCAGACTCGGAGCCCGGCTGGTGGTTGCCACGAAGGTAAAGAAAGACCCAGCAGCCAAGGGTTTCTCAGGGGCAGTCAAAGCCTCTTCCCACCCTCAGGCAGTGAAGCACTCTGTGCTCTGGCCCTACAACTAGGCAGAGCTGATGGAGTTGGGGGTGAAATTCAGGCAGAACCCCACCGAGCACCTGGCAGCCTGCTTGGTGCAGCTGCGGGACATAGAGGTGGATGGCATCATGCTCTCTGGAGGAGCAGAGGTGGAGAGGTTGGCCACTGTTGACACATGCTCCTCCTTGGAGCACACTTCTTCAGAGGTGCCATGACAGCAGGGATGAGTGGGGAGGCCTGAGGCCCTATGGGAACCTAGTTGCCTGTAATGGGACTTTACCTTGGTGATTTGCACAAACAGCTGGGCTGTGTATGGTGGACTGACTCTTGGATTGTGACCAGAGGGGAGCACTGGCTCCCTTGATGGATGGACATGTTGCTCGTGGACAATACTATGAAAGACTCTGCTGAGGGAGCAGCTCTGGTGGAGGCCCTCCTGCACTGGTTCTCATCAAGTTGCAGAGGTACACGAAGGACACTTTATGGTTTCCATGGACAAAGCCATGGACTATACAGGCCCTCCTACCTACCATGGGGTAGGGTGTTAGAGGTGAACCTCCAGGTGACACCCGGGGCAGAGTGCTTAGGGAGATATTGTGAAGGGCATCTTTGTAATTATTGTGTAACTTTTGCTGTTGCTGTAGTCTCTGTTTCCTGTCATGTAGACTGTGAAGAGAGCAACCCAAAAGGGGTGGAATGTTGGGAAAATGGCTGTGTTAGGCTTGCTCGCTGATTCACTGGCTGCAAGTATTTTGCTTGCTTAGTGCACGAGCATGTGGCAGAGGCACGTGTACATAGCCTATGTAAGACTATGGGTACTTGCACTCAGGGGGATTGTGGATTGTGGATGGTGGATTGACTGCCCACCCTTGTGAGACACCATATTTTGCTGTTTCTTTGCCTGAAAAGCAGTTTTCCCTGCCTGTTTGCTCATCCACAGTTTTAAGACTCTATAAAACAGAATGGCCCAACACTTTCTGGCTCCACAGTTTCTCTACTGTCTTCCTGAATCCAATGTAGATCTTTCTGCTCTTGGCCATCAGCATTAAACACTTGTAAACAGGGTTCTCTCTAAGGTGGGTGCCTGGGCAGCCACCCAATGTGGAAATCACAAGTTTATATTCCTTACTCTTTTTTAACATTTATCTGTGTAACAGCATATTCTAAGTGCCCATAGTAATGTTCATTCTGTCCATAGGTGAAAAAAATTGCAAGTGAGGATGCCAATCAAGAAGCAACATGGAAATATCTTAAATAGCAGTTTTATTGTTTTTGGTCATGTATTACTTAATATTTTTTAATTAATATTTTAAAATTCTTTCTTATAACATAATCTAGTTTTGTGTACCTCCTTTATTTTTCTTATTTAAGTATTAAATGCATGAAATCATAAACTACCTTTTGATATATATATATTTATACTTAAAATGATCATTGGGGCAGAGAACTGGTTGTTAAATTATTTGAATCCCAACATTGTACATACCTCTCTGATGGTGGCTACCAGTTCACCTGCTTGTCTGGTTTTATTAGTAATGCCTGCTCCTGAATTAGCATTAACGGTCTTGGGCTTAACTCTTCCGATGCTTTGATATCTCATCTCAGGTGGCCCAAAGCTGGTGTTCCCCTGGTTTGTCTTCAGTTGTATGCTTTGATGATCTCTGGGAACTACTGATATATCTAATTGGAGTCTTGTTCAATACCTGTTGTTCTGCATCTACCCAGTCCATTGCTCCTGAGTATATTAACCAACCCATGCTCTGACTAAGAAACATCTTTAAGCTAGTTATTAACCCTAAGAATTCCTTTAAAATAATTTTGTGGAATTCTCTAATGATTGATAATCACTTCAAAAGGGCTAAACAAACTTTTGGAGTTCGTATTATAGTGTGTTTCTCAGTGATCTATTGGTAATGCAAATGAAATATATGTATGTGTAGAACTTGGCTTTAAGGATATTAAAGTAACAGGTATAATTAAGATGTACATAATTAAAGAGTGAAGCAACATAAAAGTAAAATATTTATTGGATGAAAGATACAATAAACAAGGAATTGGTTTAGGAGAAAATATTTGCCACATGTATAAAATAAAAAGTTCATACCCTGAATAAGTAAAGAGCTCATATATATTGTAAAACCAGTAGCCAGGGTCACTATCAGAGCCGCCTGGTCAATGCAGGTTCGCATTAGATTCAGACAGTTGGTAATGAAGCAACGGAGCCAAGAACTGGTGAGCCATCAGCTTTAATTCTAGCTTGCACCAGGCAGGCAAGCAAAAACACACACTGGGCTCCAAAACCCACTCACTCAGTGCTCACAAAGCTACTGACTTATCCGAGTTTCCTAGAATCAAAGGTTTCTAGCTCACCAGACTTATTCACCTGTTTCCCATCTCCTTCTCCAGCACAACCTCTGCTCAAACTGGCTTCTTCCTCAGCCCTCTGCCACCTTAGCTGCTTCTCCCCTACTCCATGTGGCCTTAATCTGCTCTCCTCTCTAATACTAACCTCAGGAACCGAGAGCAAGCAAACTACTGGTCTGTCCCACTTTATAGTGTAGAAATCCAAACCCTTAATCCAATCTACAAACAAGAAAGTCTCTGATACAAAGTCACCCATCTGAGGCATAATGGGATTCCTCAGGAGAGTGCACCATCCCACATCATCCAATCAGTCAAGGGTGTGGGGAAAAGCTTACTCTTAAAACTAAGCCTTAGGCTATAATGACCTGGCCTGCTTACATTACAGCCTTTCCCCCACACCCATTCCAAGCATAAGGGCAAATAATATCACCTGGGTGACGGGCTTCCATTGTGGGCAGCGCCATCTTTAACAAAGTGAGCATATTATATTTTATGTGCCCAACATATATAAAAGAGAAAAAGCTAGCCCAAGAGCAGAAACCAGAGGATATAAATAGGCAATTTACAGAAGAAAAGCCAGTGTTCCATCAAACAAAAGAATAAATGTTCAACCTCACTAGTAATTGGGAAAATGCAACTTAAAACAAAAATGTGATATTTATCTTTTGTCCTTCAGAGTAGCATTAATTAAAAATATTGACTGTAACACGTGAGGGTTAGGAAACAATAAAATAGATACTCTTACACTGTTTATTGTGAATGTAAATTCTTACAGCCTTTTGGTATGTTATAAAATCATAACTGTACTTATCAAAAGAAAAATATTAAAACCTTTGACTTCTTTGCAATTGCACTTCTGGGAACTCATACTAAAGGCATACTCACACATACCGCACAAAGATTCACAAAGATGTATGTATGTGTTGGGCAAATGAGTTGGTAAAATTTGTATTTTTTGAGTTTGCTCATTTTTATTGTTAAAAAAATGGCACTGGGCAGCCACGTGTGTGCTTGCCCTCAGAGCAGGGCAGCTGATTGCAAATTGTGGATTGCATTCCTGTTTAGGAAGGACCATTGTTTTGCTAATGTTTGTTGGAGGAGGGGTCTTTGTGGGCCAAATCAGTTTTGCAGGGGGAGAAAAGGTGTGCAGATGGGGAACCAGAGCTGAGGAGCTTTGGAAGCTCCACTGAGACTGGAGGGGCCTTTGATTCTAGGAGGAACTGGAGAAGATTCTCTTGGTTATGGAACTAGAAAATGCGTCAGGGCTTTGGGAGCTCTGAATGAAAGGGAAGTGGTTTTTTTGCCTGTTTGCTCGTTGACTGTTATGAGACTTTAATAAAGGAACGACTCACCATTTTTTGGCTCCACTGTTTCTTTACCCTCTGCCCGAATGCAATGTGAGCCTGCATGGCCATGGGGGTGGTGGCCACTGCCTTACAATATGTCAACTAAAGTATAGTTTTTAATTATAGCAAATTAGAAAAAACCTAAATACCAATCATTCGAGGAATAAGTAAACAAATCATGGACCATTAATATTTTGGAATACCCTGAAACTTATATAAAGAATGAGTTAGATGTGTATTTATAGAGAGAAAGTATACTAAACGTTACACACAAGTTCTTTCCTAGGCTTCATTATATATATATTTTCACCAACACATAATTTGGTTAAACAATCCATAGTTCAGTATCATTTATGTTGAAAAAAATCACATGTTTGTCTATCTCTTTATCTGTACATGCATGCATTCATATAGCTAAAAACTTTGAAAAAAGAGTTAGAACATTTATCAAACTAAAATAGTAAATTATTCTAATGAAGATATGGAAATTATACAGGATAAGGATGAAGGGGGCACTTTCATGGTTTATTCTATTATTTTTGTATTATTTAAATCTTTATAGTAAGAATATACACATATAATAATTGTGCAGTAAGAAAAGCTCAGTGCATAGAGCATCAGCCAGCATACGGACATCCCTGGGTTTGATCCCCAGTCAGGGTACACAACAGAAGCAACCATCAGCTTCTCCTCTTTACCTCTCTTGTTTCTCTTCCTCTTTCCCTCCTGTAGCCAGTGAATCAAGCATCGACCTGGATGCTGAGGACAGTTCAGATGATTCGAGTACCGCCCTAGACGCAGGTTAATGGTAGATCCCAGTCTGGGCTCATGCAGGAGTCTATCTTCCCTCTTCTCACTTGGAA
The DNA here is from genome assembly GCA_037038555.1 of Rhynchonycteris naso. Classification (NCBI taxonomy): domain Eukaryota; kingdom Metazoa; phylum Chordata; class Mammalia; order Chiroptera; family Emballonuridae; genus Rhynchonycteris; species Rhynchonycteris naso. The sequence continues at coordinate 84,609,280 of CM072996.1, forward strand.
AAAGAAAGCAATATATAGAGAAAAATACCCACACTAGACAGCCAATAGTAAGGGTGACGGTTATAATATCATCAAGATAATAATACCTGTGGGAAAGCTGCAAGACAGACAGTTTCTACTTGCTCCACAGTTTCCTCATCTGAAAACTCCTCAGTATGGAGAGATGGGGGAGGGGGTGAAATACATTTTTTTTTTCTCTAAGAGGTTTCCAACTAAAAATTCTGTGTCAGTACCGCTGCTTTCAAAGTGTTTTCTAAATCAGTTATGCCATTTTGCATTTGCACCACAACTGCAGGAGAACTCCCGTTGCTCTTTATCCTCTTTGGCACTTGGTATGGTCAGGTGTTGGTTCTCTTTTTAATTTTAGCCTTTCTAATGTATGTATAGTGGTATTTCCTTGTGGTTTTAATTTGCGTTTCCCAAACGTCTAATTATGAACATCTTTTATGTGCCTATTTGCCATCTGATATGGATTAGAAACCTAAAATCAAAACCTAAAACTATAAAAACTTCTAAAAGAAAGTGGGAACTCATCTCCGATTAATTTGATTAGACTTGAACTAAAGAGAAATTTCTTAAGAGACACACACACACAAACACACACAAAACATGAAAGAAACGAATTGATAAATTCTGTTTCATAGAATTACAAACTGCTCTTTGAAAGATCCTATCAAGAAAATGAAATGGTAGCCTGACCGGTGGTGGTACAGTCAATAAAGCATCAACCTGTGATTCTGAGGACCCAGGTTCAAAACCCTGAGGTCACCAGCTTGAACAAGGACTCACCAACTTGAGTGTGAGGTCGCTGGCTTGAGGGTGGGATCCCATGGTTGCTGGATTGAAGCAAAGTTCGCTGGATTGAGCAAGGGGTCACTGGCTGAGCTAGAACCTTCCAGTCAAAGCACGTATGAGAAAGCAATCAATGAACAACTAACATGCTGCAACTAGAGTTGTTTTTTCTCATCTCTCTTCCTTCCTGCCTGCTGTCTGTCTTCTGTCTGTCTGTCTCTCTCTCGCTAAAAAAAAAAAAAAAAAATAGAAAATGAAAAGATAAACTTCACAGACTGAGAAAATATTTGTAAAATGAATATCTAATAAAGGATTTTTATCAAGAATATATAAAAAGCTTTTTACAACTTAATGAAAAGAAAACAACCCAGTAGAAAATGATGTAGAGATTTAAACAGGTACTTCAGCTGCCGCTTTTAATGATGGCAAATAAAAGATGAAATATCCTTCTCTGGGCATAGATTGAAAATGTGATTAGGGTCTCATCCAAATATAGTTATTTTTGCTACAATAAATGTCCCTTTATGATTCTCATCTCGATAAAAATAATTTGCTAGAAAATGGTTCATTTTTCACTATAAGTAAACAACTGAATTTAAAAACACTTAGAGTTAGACATAAGGTACACAAGAGCTAGCTTTGTCATACACTCCTTGACAAGAAATTAACAAACATTCTGTGAACAGGGATGATTAGATAAAAGTCTGGGCTCTTCATTATGCTTAATATTTTTTAAAAATTCATTTTTAGAGAGAGAGAAAGAGAGAAAGAAGAGGGGAGAAGCAGGAAGCATCAACTCCCAAATGTGCCCTTACCGGGCAAGCCCGGGGTTGCAAACTGGCGACCTCAGTGCTCCAGGTCGACGCTTTATTCACTGTACCACCACAGGCCAGGCTGTGCTTAACTTATAACTTCCCCATTTAATAAGGTAGGAAAGTAACAATATAAACCCATCATTTGTCCTTTTGTTTTGAAACAGGGGATGGTATAGCCTAAAACAAAATGGCATTGCTATTCACTGGTCAACACTCTTGGGTAAATAAATATTTTTTAAGTTTGCTTGCTTGTACTGGGGCAGAACCTTGTGTGTATAGTCTATGGAAGGCTGAGGGTGCTTGCCATTAGGGCGGCAAATTGCCTGTTGTCTTCCTGCTTGGGAGGAACCATTGTTTGCTAGAGAAGAGTTTTTTCACCAAGCCTGTTTTGCTGAGAGTGCAGAGAGAGTGGTGGGGGTGCTGAAGGGCTTGGGAGCCCTGAGATTTTGGCCTGGCCTGTTTGGCTGAGCCCTGCCAAGGTTGGTGGGGGCCTGTGATTCTGGGTGAGTCCAGAATGATAAGGGCCTTGGGAACCCTGCCTGTTTGTTCATCCGTCCTTGTGAGACTTTATTAAGTGGAATGGCCCACCATTTTCTGGCTCCATGGTTCCTTTACCGTCTGCCTGAATCCAATGAGAACCTGCATGGCCATGGCAGTGGCCACTGACCTTACATATGCACAGCCAGCAGGATTCTAATCAGATCAGTATGGAGCCACTGCTACCCTTGAGGGGTAGAGGACTGGTGGTTGTTATGGTTCGCCATGGCTGTCCTTTTGGGAACCATGGGATGGCTGTTTTTCACAACCTTGTGAAATGCTGCCTGAGCTCAAGTGCTCCAGAATGAGCTGTAAACTGAGTGGCAGCAACAGCTTGAACTGGAGAAGGAGGCCGACCAGGTTTGAGAGCTACAGATGCAGGCTGAGCACCAATGGCACCTGGAACTGAAAAGGTCTTTGGAGAAAGAAGCTGAACAAGTTCACAGGTTGCAGTTTGCACTGGAAGTAGAACATTGGCAGTGGCAGTTGTTGGAGGAGCAACTGCGGGTTCAGCTTCAGACCGAGAGCTGGCAACTACAAGAGCTGAAGATGGAGCTGTGCCAGCAGAGTGGCTCTGAGTTGGCGGGAGCAGGCATTTCCAGCTCCTCTACTGAGGAGGCTGAAGCTGCTACCTGCATACTCCAGAAGATAAAAACCCAGAAGCAAAGAGTACCTACTGAGCCCCTGGTAGACTTGTTGAGATTGTGGGACATAGAGATGGACAGCATCATGCTCTCCAGAGCGGAGATAGAAAGGTTGGCCACTGTTGCCACGTACTCCTCCTTGGGACAGCGCCTTCAGAGCTGCCATGATGGCAGAGATGAGAGGGGAGGCCTGAGGCCCTATGTGAACCTAGGTGCCTGTAATGAACCTTTACCTTGGTGATTTGCACAGACAGCTGGGTTGTCTATCATCGACTGACTTTGGACTGCAACTAGAGGGGGACACCGGCTCCCTTGTTGGATAAACATGCTGCCTTTGAACAGTATGAGAGACCCTGATGCGTGAGGGGGGCAGTTCTGATGAAGGCCATTCTGCACCAGAAAGCTACTCTCATCCAGTTGGACAGATACACCAAAGACACTTTAAGGTTTCCATGGACACAGACCTGAGACCCACCCACCTAACATGGTATAGGGGGCTAGAAATGGACCTCCAGTTTTCACCTTGGGCAGAGTGCTCAGGGAGACATTGTTCATTAATTGCTTTCTTATATGTGCCTTGACTGCGGGCCTTCAGCAGACTGAGTAACCCCTTGCTGGAGCCAGCGACCTTGAGTCCAAGCTGGTGAGCTTTTGCTCAAACCAGATGAGCCCATGCTCAAGCTAGTGACCTCGGGGTCTCAATCCTGGGTCCTTCTGCATCCCAGTCTGATGCTCTATCCACTGCGCCACCGCCTAGTCAGGCTCAAGGAGAATGTTGTAGGGGAACTTTTGACTGGCAAGATTTCTTTCTTTCTTTAATTTTTTTATTGATATTTAGAGAGAGAAATAGGGGCAGAGAAGTGAGGAGCATCAGCTCATAGTAGTTGCTTCCCCTATGTGCCTGGATGGGGCAAGACCAGGGTTTCAAACCAGCAACCTCAGCATTCCAGGTCAACAGTTTACCCACTGTATCACAACAGGTCAGGCTCTTTAAAAAAGAGAAAAATTTTATTTATTAATTTTATATAGAGAGGAGAGAGTGGGGGAAGAGAGTGAGAAGTATCAACTCATAGTTGCTTCACTTTAGTTGTTCATTGATTGCTTGTCGTATGTGCCATGACCGAGCAAGCCCAGGATTTCAAACCAACTACCTCAGCATTCCAGGTTGACACTTTATCCACTGCACCACCAGAGGTCAAGTTGACAAGATTTCTTAACCAACACAAAAGGCACAGAGTAGCTTCTCCGTTCTCTCAGCTTGGTCCTGATTCTTGGAATTCACATACCTTGTGGCTACCCTTCCAAAAGAAGAATTATCCTTGGGACTCCCTCTTTTACGTCTTCTCCCCAAAACCCCCATCTCCCTTTTCAGTTTTTGCTTCCTCTATATTTTTTCTTCATTTGAATCCAGTTCTGATGCTAAAGAGTTTGGGAACTCAAGACCCATGGTTGGAGAAGAAGAGGGGGAAGGGACTGACTCTATGAATCAGCCTCTAGGTGAAGCTGACCTACCTCTATTGTTTTCAAATTTACAGAGAGTGCAGATGGACACTCTCACTTGTCTCATTGTTTGAGCTGAGTCCTCAGTTAAGAATGTGAAGTTGTGGAGTTGTCTGACCTTTTCATGCTTTCGATTTGATGAGAATAATTTTTTTGATTATTTATATTGTTTTGATCAGAGATTAGATCTCCATTATATAAAGAATTCGTAATGCCCTGTTGACAAATTTTAAGTGTGTCATACTCAACAGGTGTCTGTTCACTCCTGTTGTTTTCAGTTTTTAAACACGTAGGCAGGCTGTCATCTCTTTAAAGATTTTCAGTTTCTTTTTTCTTTTCATACTTTATTTTCTCTTTTTGAGCTTCATATTTATGTTTTCTATTGCTGTTATAAACTTGACTTGTAATCATTCTCAATGATTGTGGTAGATAGAATAATTACTCCTTAAAGATCTCAGTGTCTAAACCTTGGACCATTTTACATGGCAAAAAGAACTTTGCATGTATGATTCATGTTCAGGTCATTCATATGGGGAGAGTAGCCCGTTTCATCCAGGTGTGTGCCTTCTGATCATATGAGTTCTTCAAAGTGGATTTCTATTCTTAGCTTCAGTCAGAGAGAGAATGAGGCCGTAAAATTAGGGTAAGAAAGAAATGATGTGAGATATCAACTTACTATTTCTGGCTTTCAAGATGGAGAGAAGGACACCATTGGCCATGGAATCTAAGCAGCCACCAGAACCGGGAAAAGGCAAGAAATGGATTCTCCTGTAGAGTATCCATAAAGGAACGTAGTCCTTGAATGTAGCACCGTGTTGGACTTCTGGCAAACGAATGGTAAGATAATGAATTTGTATTGTTTTAAGCAAGTTGTCTGGTAATTTGTTACAGTAGCAATAGAAAAGGAATACTAAGGGACCAAACAAACACAATTATATTTAAAATGTATAAAATTTTGACACATTTTCATCTAAAATTTAAATGAAAAGAAATGTGAACATTTTTAAATAAAATTATTTTTCATTCATCTTTTCAAATAATGAATAACAAATTTACTAAATATTTAATATCAAATTTATCTAATATAATTTAAAGGAAACATACTAATTATAATAAATAAATGTAAAATATTTTAATCTAAATTTTAAAATTATTTTAGTCCATTTTTGATAAATTTACAAAACCTCAAGTATTTTCATGGTAAATTTTTGTACTTCTCATGTTCAACTTTCATTTAATTGCCAAAACTCCAATCACATCTAAGCCTACATTTACACAATTTATTTTAGAGCTAATATGAAATGATCAATATTGCAAAATGTTCTTAAAAAATATGTTGAATCTTCAAAACCTGGTCTAATTCACAAGCACTTCTGGACTGTGATTTGAAACATGAAGAGAAGCAAGAAAAGAGATGTCTGGCACTCCTGGTCAACTGTATTCAGTATGCAGGAAGCCCTTGCATTCATGTTATCTGAGAGGAAGGATCTGACAGGTTCATTTGTCTTTTTTCTTCCCTAAGCCCTTCTGCCACTCAAACACTCCTTACCTATAACAGTGTTTGTCTCTGATTTCACCACTGGTACAACTACAGAGGTTCAAGTGCATTTGCCTCTTGTTTTGAAGTCATGGAACCAGCTAGGTCAGGGAAGTGTTTCTCGAGGGCCTGAATGGGCAGAGGTGGATTAAGGTCGGTTGAGGCACTTGATGCAGAAGAAAATATTGGGCCCCTTACAAAAGAGAGACAGGAAAAATTAAAATACATGTTAACTATATTTTTAAATAAATAAAAATATTATGTACTATTAATGTTAAAATTGAACATATAAAACCAAACTTGGTGTCATTAGAAAAAAGTATTAAGTTGGGTTTTTGGGGGGCCCTTCAGAAGTCGGGGCCCAGGGCACGTGCCCGGTGCACCTGCCGTTAAATCCGCCTCTGTGAATGGTAGGAGCTGTGAAAGCAGATGTTTATGGTTGTATGTGTTGTACTCATACTGAGCATTGGATCCCAAGTGACAGAGGCCTCTGTGTGTTCCTTGATAAAAGTATTTGTGTATTTGTGATATGCCAGGCCCTCAGAGGCACAAGACACAAAGGAGTGGCCCCTCTTGCCTAGATTTCAGGGGGCTATCAAAATATCTAACACATCATCAGATCTGTTAGACCATGAAGAGTAATCTCCAGCTATTGTGTTAAGAGAGTGTTTTCTTCAGGGATAAGTTATACAAATGGTCCTCATTTAATTTCCTTCGTACCAGAGGTGCCAGGCTCCAGAAGGAATGAGAGAAAGCATGAAGAAAACCCATTTCCTCATACCAGTGAGCATGACTCACTTTACTGATCCTCTCCAGTACTACATTACTTAGACTTTGCCCTGTTGGCTCCTAACCCTTAAGACTGAATTTTCTTTCCGCCTGACTTTCATAGTGTTATAAAGTACCCAATCCATAATTCCGCGGGTCTTCATAGAGGCACGTAGTCCAAATAAGTTTTGAAAAGTTTTATTAAAGGAAGAAATTTATTAAATATGCCGGCCGCATATATCTTACATAGGGCCACAGTCCCAAATTGTGTGTGTCATTAATATTCTAGGGCAGTGGTTCTTAACCTGGGTTCTATCTAACCCTAGGGGTTCGATGAGTCGGTCTCAGGGGTTCGGAGAAGCCTCTGCCACGGAGGCCAGAATAAAGTAATACCTTAATTTGTTGTGAGTTCATGCACTTTGTTGGTTTTGTTCTTTGAGCAAGGTGATGTTTATGCATGGCTCATTTTGTGCACCAGTAACAAAACATATACCTATGTCTTGAATTTGGAAAAAAAAAATCATATTTTATTTATCACTAAAGAAGGGTTTGGTGAATGCGCATATGAAACTGGTAGGTTCGGTAACTCAAAAAAGGTTAAGAACCACTGTTCCAGGGGCTGGTTATATACTCTTAATTATACATGGGCGGGGAAAAAACCTGACATCACGGTGTAAGCTTATACCTTTTTTTACTTCTATACAGGTTTGGAAAAAGGATGAAGGGAGGGGGGATGGGACACAATTCATTAGCAAGTTTATAACATCTGTATAGGATTCATAAAAAGATGTTTCTATACATTAAAACTTACAAGGTAACACAACAGTAAAAATGTCACTCCACGTATTAAAAGATATTTCTATATTTTCCAGTATTCACCTGCCATTCCTTTGTTCAGAGATATATTCATCAACCACATGCTTTCAGGAGGAGAGGGGTAGTTTCCATGGGGACAAATATCTGTAAATGGCCCAATAATATAAGAAAAGGTTTAATTTAATTTTTCTCTACCTGCACTTGGGTAGCTATCCACCCATTTCTCCACAGGTGTCAGAGAATCCAAGTTTCCTTCCCTGTGGCATTTATAACACAATGCCATTGGTCATCTTGGTTTTATGCTAATCACACAAGTACAGAGATCATTTACAAAATCTCTCTGTATGCCTAGCCCAAATTAATAAAATGTTCTTTAAGCTTCCTAAAATATTAATATTAATTCTGTAGCCTTTGGTAGCTTACAACAATAGTACACTTGTTTATTCTCTAATTTCTCTGCCCTGCCCACACCCTCTCCTGCAGCTGCGTGTTGGGCACTAGCAGTGCTCTGCTGCATGTCTGCTCGCCCTGGTTTCCCCCAGATGTCTCCCTGCTCTCTAGGCTGCCACCTCCCTGTCAGCTGGCCCGCAGCTCCCGGATTTACTTCCTTATTCTGTTGTACTTACTTTCATTGAGTTGAGAAGAAAGGCACCCCAAGAAGACATTTGAGATCTAAGTGTTCATTCTAGATACTCTCGCAGATGGTGGGGTTGAAGTGGACAGGAAAAGGTTCTACAGCAGAAGAGAAGAGAAAGTGCCATTCGTAGGTGAGGAGAGTTCACCTCAGACATTTAATGCCAACGATCAAGCAAGGCGTAGTGCTAACCCTGCTCCTTGAAGACAAATGAGCATATTATCAGTCACTCATAATAAAGTCATATTTTATTACCTAGCATTTATTTTAGAAAGACGCAGTGATATTATAAAAATAAAATATGAGGATTGTTCAAATATCAGAGCAGTGTGGCTGCAGCTCAACCTTAGAAAGTATCACTTATTTTAAAGACCCACCTGGCGCCACCTGTCTGCTAAATTTGCACACTCTGGCCACACATCCCCTTTGCACAATAAAAAGAATATTTTGTGCCTTACAGAATGTTTCTGGAAAGCTCAGTCACAGTAGGCAGAGGAAGCCTTTTCTTCACACTGCCTCCAGGTTGACCCTGCCGGAGAGCTCTGCAGAAGCTGAGGCTGCATGCCCAGAGCGGCCAGAGCGAGCAGCCAGGATGTTCACTCGATGCTACATGCTCTGTGTGGGACTTAGGAAGCAGGCAGGCGACTATCAACAAATATTTGAAGAGCACCACAAGGTGCTTTTAACAACTACTCATTGTCCCAAGCAGTAACTGGCAGTCTCAAGAGATAAGCATGAGAGAAGGCTTCTGAACAGTGAAAAAGATTCCAGCAGTAAGGAGAAACTTCCTCTTTTTATTTTTCTGAAATAACAAAAAAATTTCTTTAAAAAACATTAGTTACACAATTTCTTAATTCTTTTTTTCAGTTCCTTTTCCTGTCTTGCAACCTATTACTATAACCAGAGTCTAAAATTCTAATTCTAAGATTATTTCTTAAAATGCAGTTAAAACATGTTAAACTGGGGTAAGTGGATGCTACGTGCAAACCTCATCTCCTTGGTTTTTCAACAGCTGAGGCTGTTTTTATCCACATCTGTGTACTCAGCCCTGGGCCCTAACCCGAGTTTTCAAGACTAGTGATCTGTTTGAAGACAGGATTTTAAAATTTTTTTAATAAAGTCTAATGGGATAGTTCTTAGCCTTACTTGCATGTGAAATACAGGTAAAGAGCTTTTACAAAATCAGTGCCTGAGCTATACCCCAGACCATTTAAATCAGATGCTTTGGGCATGGGAAAGAGAATAAGTGTTTGTAAAGACCACTAGGCTCTCTCAGTGTTCTACCTGGGTTAAATACAGCTCTAATATTCTAGATCTGTACCTCTCAACTAAGAGTAATATTTGCCCTCCAGGGTGCGTATGAAAATTTCTGGAGATGTTGTTTGTTGTCATAATTGGGAGGTTGCTCTTGGTAAGTGGTGAGTAGAAACCAGGACTGCCATTAAACATCTTATAATGAATAGGACAGTCCTCCACAGCAAAGTTATCTGGCCTGAAATGTCCAAAATGCCAAGGTTTAGAAACTCTGATCTAGACTAACACCAAGCCTGACCAGGTCATGGCACAGTGGATAGAGCATTGACCTGGGACTGGGACCTTGAAGACCCAGGATCTAAATCCCGTGGCCGGCTTGACTGTTCGCTCACCAGCTTGAACATGGGGTTTTTGGCTTAAGTGTAAGATCATAAACATGATGCCATGATTACTGGTTTGAGCCAAAAGTCACTGGCTTGAAGCTCAAGGCTGCTGGCTTGGCTGGAGTCTACCCGCCCCATCAAGGCACGTATGAGAAAGCAACCAATGAACAACTAACGTGCTGCAACTATAAGTTGATGCTTCTTATCTCACTCCCTTCTTGTCTATCTGTCTCTCGCTCTCTCTTGCTAATAAATAAATAAATAAATAAATAAATAAATAAATAAATAAATAAATAAAAATAGACTGACACCAAGGTGCTGTGTCAAGTTACTTTTGAGCTGAAGCTATTGAGATTCTAGTAGCATATTCTAGGTGTGATATCCATATTCTTGCCTATGTCACAAGCCTCAATTCCTACAACTCCTTAATGTTTATTAGAAGAATGAACTATTTCCTGAAGACTGACTGCCTTCTTGTCTGCCTGGACAACTGAAGAATTATTGCTCAAAATTGCCCACTGTTGTCTGCCCATTGCGACACAAATGTTACCGTCTCTCAGACTTCTCATGGCTGTTTCCCTCTTTACGGACTTCTTACTACTAGAGTACTAGAGTTTTAATTCTAGTGTTTTGTTTCTTTTCTTTTTGTGGTTACATTAATAATTAATGGCAACCCCTCCCCCCCACCCCTCAGTGTCTTTATTTATAAATAAGGGAGTCACCTAGGAATCAGGGAAGAATTGACTGGCATTAGCAAGAAAAATTCTTGTGCAACATGATTTTCAGTAATAAAACTGTATGCTCGCAGGAAATTTATAAATGAGTAAGATAAGCCTCTTGTTGCCCCAGGAGACCCTTTCTGAATAGACTGTTTTAGACTCAGAATACATCAGAATATAAGGAGATTTATTGAAGGGAAAGAATGAATACATAGCAGCTCCTTGCAGGCTTACAGATAGATGGGCAAACGTGAGTACAGAAAGACCCACAAACTTTAGTGCAGCATCTTTTCCTGGGAGGATCCATCCCTCTGGCATGGTGGGGACTGCAGGGAGAGTCATCCCAGCAGTGGAACTTCTGACTGTTTTGAACTTCTACAGAAAGTCAAAGTCCACACTTTTCCACTCCTGGATTCACGTGGCTAGACTGAATGTTAGATAAATAACAAATATATTTTAGTATATGTCCCAAATATTGCATGGGGCATATTTATATTGAACAAAATAATATTGTTCATCTGAAATTCAAATTTAATTGGGCATCCTACCTTTTATGGCAGCTCTAATCTGGAGTTTCCTTCCAAGTGGAGACAATGGGGAATACACTAAGAATGGCCTTCCTCTAATTACTATTTACTTCATTTGCATGATTTTTTCTCCATTATAATGTCATTTCCATAAGGTAGGGAACTATTGCCAGGGTAACCAGGAATAGAGTATATACAGTAAAATTTTGACAAAAACTTTTTCCCATTTATTTTTTATTAAATTTATTGGAGTAGCATTGGCTAATAACATCATATAAATTTCAGGTGTACAACTTTATATACCAGGTCTGTATACTCTGTGTGCTCACTACCTGAAGCCAGTCTGCTGAAGCCAGAACACCATGTATTTGGTCCCCTCTATCCTCTTCATCCTCTCCCACACTTCTCCTCTGTAACCACCATTCTGTTTGACAAAGATTTTTAACTTTTCTTACTCAGATTCCTTCTGTGTTCTCAGCTACTTTCACTCTGGTAGTCAAAAGAATGCAAATAATTCTACAGTCTTATTTTCTCTCCTTGTTTTTTCTTTCCATTATATTTGACTAATCCTCAAGTTCTGTATCTTATATTTTCTTTTTTAGTGAGAAGGTGGAGAGTATATAGGAACACATAGACAGGAAGGGAGAGAGAGGAGAAGCATCGACCCATAGTTGAGACACCTTACTTGTTCATTGATTGCTTTTTATATGTGCCTTGACTGGGGGACTCCAGCCAAGTCATTGACCTGTTGCTCAAACCAGAAACCTTTGGGCTCAAGCCAGTGACCATGGAGTCATATCAATGATTCAATGCTCAAGCCAGTGACCCTGCGCTCAAGTCAGATGAGCCCGTGTTCAAGCCAGTAACCTCAGAGCTTTGAACCTGGGTCCTCAGCATCCCAGGCCCCGCTGCACTATCTACTGTGCCACCATCTGGTTAGATGGTTTCTTCTTCTTCTTCTTCTTCTTCTCCTTTTTCTTCTTCTTCTTTTTAAGTGATAGGAGGGGAGATAGAGAGACAGACTCCTTATGCGCCCCAACCAAGATCTACCTGGCAATCTTTTGAGCTTGGTGTGTCAAAATCACCAAAAAACCGAGCATAACTCGGGTGGTGTGTCACTTCGAGAAAAAAACCATAATTTCACGATATTTATAGTTTAAATAATAAAAATGTTTTGGCCTACAGACCTCCAGCACAGAGTGTCTACTTTACAGCAAATGTTTTATCCTGGGGTACTGCACCTGGTCGTGCAGGAGCCGAGGATGAAACGTCCTTCTCGGCATGCGGCCCCATACTTCTCTGGTATGCGGCCGTGTGTCATGGAAAATGGCTATGCGTGTCAGTGCTGACACACGTGTCATAGGTTGCCGTTACGGCTCTATTCACTGAGCCAACCGGCCAGGGCCGCATCTTCTTAATTTAATTTAACGATGCCTTTTTCTTTTTCTATTCCATAGATTTTCCTCAGGTTTAGTACTTTCTACTCAGCAAATAGTTGATGGATACATAAAACAAGAGATACAGACCTGCTGCAACATGCATCAGTGTCAAACAGGTGACACTAGGATAAACAAAAATGATGTTTAATGGGATCTTGTAATTTAAGGGTTTTTGTTCTGTGAATTTTGTGTGATTCCAGAGCTCCTGCACATGTAGTAACTTACTTTTCTGAGACAGGCATTTCAGCCATGAGTACTGTGATGCTTGTGGGCTAAAGTGAGTAAATCTAGTTAACTACACAGCATCTGAATATTGACATTGCTGTTTATTCATTTATCAGGGAGTATTCTATTCCTAGAGATTCAGAAATGAATAGACAGTGCCCTCATAGAGGAGGTAGATAATTAACAAGTAAACAAGCAAATAAACAATTCAGTCTCAAATGGTGATGAGTACAATGAAGAAAAACAAAGTGAGATGAGAGATAAATGCATGTTATCATGAGAAGGAGGATGCATTTTTAGTATGATGGTCAGGTAAGAGTTCTCTGAGGAGGTAGTATTTGGTAAAACTCAGACTGATGGGAAGAAGTAAGTCATGTTACATCTGAGTGAAATCTAGACAGAGGGAATAGTAAATGCAGAAGCTTGGTCTTAAGAAGCAGCAGGAAGGCTGTAAGAACTGAAAGGGAGTGATTGAGGAGAGTGGTAGGAAGTAAGTCTTAGAGGTACTCAGGGGCAAGATCATGAAGGAGCTAATGGTCCACAGAAAAGAGTGCAGAGGACAGCCATTAAAGATTTTGAGCAGGGACATGATAGCATATGAATTAAGAAAAAAAATTATTCTGGCTATTGTGTGGAGAACTGACTGTGGGGGTTGGGGAGGAAGGGGTTGAGGAAGGGTTGCAGAGCAAGAGTGAACAGGGAGACCAATTAGGTGTCAGTTGAAATAGGACAGGAAAAGCAGATGTTGGCTTCAACTCAGGTGATAATAGTAGAGGTGGTGGTGCTCAGTGCTTATCATCTGGTGATTGTGTGACTAATGTCAGAAAATAGGGAGATTGAGGATTATCTCTAGGTTTTTGACCCAAGCATCTGGGGAAATAGTAATGTCATTTGTTGAGATTGAGAGACTAGGGTAGAAATAGTTCTTGTTTGTTTTAAAAACATCTTTTTGTAATAATCTCAAATTTACAAATGAATTTGTGAATATAAAACAAATAACTTTTTTTGAACTATTTGTAAATTGCCAACCTGATGCCACATCACCTTTGAATATTTTACTATACCAATTATTTATTTCCTAATTCAAAGCATTCAAAGTATTTACTTACTATTCAAAGTATTTACGTTCTAAGTATTGACTTACCATTTATTTAGTATTTCCTGCTAACAAGGATAGTCTCCGATATAACTGAAACATTCATCAAAGTTAGGAAAATGGCATTGATATTTTTGTACCATTTAATTCTCAAGCTATGTTTAAATTTTTCTAATTGTCTTAATGTCCAGAATGATCCAGTACAGAATCATGCACTGCATTTGGTTACCCTATTTCTTTTCTCTCCTTAGTCAGGAAGAGTTTCTCAGTCTTTCATTGACTTTAATGACTGTATTTCTTCTCTCTGCTGTGTAAAATATTACCACACATTTAGCAGCCTGAAACAACACACATTTATTATCTGAGTTCCCGGACTGTAGGAGTCCAGTCATGGCTAAACTGGATTCCCCATTTCTGGGTCTCACGTGCCAGCCACTCCTGTGGTCTCAGTGGAGGCTTAATTGGGCAAAGCTTTGCTTCTTAGCTGCCTCAAATAGTTTCTTCTATTGTTTTCCTTGTGCATGTTTGCAACTTCCTTCTCCAACAGTAAGAATCCTGGCTCCTATTAGTCTTCTGTATTATTTGATCCATTACCCTATATGAGAGCAATCTTCCATGGCTGCTGCCGGCCCCCGTGAGGGTACCCTCCTCACCCTACACCGGTTCTGACCTTTCTCAACACACTCCTCCTTCCAGCCAGCGGCACCCCTGTCAGCTTCCCATACTTTAACAATGCATTTGAACTACACCCCTCTGCTAGTCTCCCTCACATTTCTTGGACTCTGATACCTGAAATCAGCTGTGTGTTTGTTTTGTAATCAAGCCTTTATTCTTACTAATTGTTGCAGTTCTCTAACACTCACAAAGTGACAGACTTTTTGCTTTGTGAAAACAGTCACCAATTTTATTATAGCACCCCTGGGATACTAAAGATCTGTTACTTTTGTTGATTAACAATGTAAATAAAACATATGAAACAAGAGAAATGATGATAGACTCTAATACAGGCAGTCCCCAGGTTATGAACACAATAGGTTCTGTAGGCTTGTTCTTAAGTTGCATTTGTATGTAAGTTGGAATGGGTACATTTACTTACTAAATGCAACTTAGACAAATGTTTGTCTTAACATAGTGTTTATTTTTACCTTTCTGTGAATATAAACACCTAAACATTTTTAGTTACAACCTTAAACAATCATGGATGATGCAGAAGATGATGGACTTGTTGGAGAGGGTGGGACTGGTGTTAGAGAGTCAGGGTTTGATTCTGCTGCTGGGATCAGTTTCTTGAAGTTGTCATCAAGGGAGGTTGTACAGAGCTTTTCTTTCTCTCATCATAAATGGCCCTGTAATATCTCAGACTCTCAGTAACTGTATGGTAAACATTGTTGAACCTCTGTGTATCAGGATTCTACTTTTCTAACTTTGCCATTTCTTCTTCAATGAGACAAAAGCAGCAGCTAACAATTTCGTAGAAAATTGTTTTGGTTCTGGAATTTCTAAGTCCCTGTTTTCTTCCCTAAATGCTATCATCTGCTGCTCTAGTTCCATAAGGTCTTCATCGGTCAGTTCTTTGTCATGAGAGTTGGGTAACTCTATGATGTCATTTTCACTGATGTCCAACTGCAGTTGATTAGCAATAGCCCTTATGGTGCTCCATTCATAAGTATGAGTTGTATGTAAATTGGATGTTTGTAACTCAGAGACTTACTGTACATTCATCTCATGGCTTAGATTTGCTTCTTGATAGCTTGCTAATTGCTCTTGAAAATATCTGGAGAAGAGAACAAAAAATGACAAAAGATATGAGTTCTTTTAGTGTAGCAACTACCTTCCAGAAGGAAAGGATGCAAGAAACAATATACTGACATGAAGTTTGGGATATAAAATTCTATGTTTGTGAAATGGTAATGTGCTTTTTAAATTTTTACCAGAAATGATGAAGGCTTTTAAGGAAGTGAGTAATTGGGGATCTTCAAGTATCCAGAAGTGTGAGGACTGTGATACTTGATGGTGATGAATCCAGCAGAACTCACTGTGGGTGTTAAAGCCAATTTCTTCAAGAGACACTATAGCTGAATAAGGTAATTTTTAACCAGATAGCCCAGGGAGAAAATATGTTTGAGATTCAAGGTGCATCTTTTGCTGAAAATTGCAAAAGAAAGTGAAAAACATCAGCAAGACAAATTTAAGTCAGACACTATATGATTCTGCTAATCTTTTGTAGCTACATTTGAAAGGCAGAAATGCAAGCAGAACAAGCTCTGCATTTGATTGGATTACAAAGCTGGGTACAGATTTGCGACTTCATTTTGGAAAGGTGTTTTCAGGTGTTGCAAGATCAATTTTCTGTTTTTTTCTTAGTATTTCTAATTTGCACAAAATATACTTTTGAAATTAGAGTTTTTCTCCCCTCTTATCAGAAATGGAAAAAACAATTGCAGAGTCAGAAAGACACTGGGGTTTTACTTCCAGAAGGCATCTTGTATTATGCCCCTGCTACCCCTCCTGCAAGAACAGGACAAGGTTAGAGAATCAGCCTCAGCTGAGAAACTGAAATTAGTTTGAACAGCAGTACTCAAGTGTACGTCAGAATCATTTGGGAACTTAGAAATGCAAATTATCTAGCTTCTCCTCTAGCCTACAGAATCAGAAACTCCAGGGGTCAGGAATACTAATCAAGTTTAATCAAGTCTTACCAGGTTCGAGAGCCACTGAGTTAGATTAAGGTATATTGGCAAATATTGGATTCAGTGAATTTTTTCTATTTTACTCCCTCGTCATTTACTCTTCAGAACATGAATGGTTTCTGTAGCTCTTGACATTATAGAGGTTATTACATTCTGAAGACATAACCTTTTCTTATATACTGCATTTAAAAAAATATACCTTCACACTTTCTTCTCTTCTCAGACATAGCCTACTTGCTGCTTAAGACATGGACTAGTGTGTAGTATCTACTCAGTAAATACTAGTTCCCTGTTTCCTGTCCCTCAGATAGTTGCCTCCTATTCATTAACTGAGAGAGATGGAGGTAACATATTGGTATTCTTAAATCATCTAAAGGTAAATTTAGCAAGTAAACTGGTAATTATCTTTTATACAAACTATACTCTTAAATTTAAGATTCCAAATATGATAATTATAAGAATAAAGCAAATTAAACATAATATATTCATCTTCTTAAATAAACCAACTTGTTTTTATAACAATAGTGATGTAAAATTAGGATTATGAACATATCTTGTTTTTCCCTGATATTTCTATATTTTCCCCTTAAAAGCAAAAATTAAACACTCAGCGTTCTCATCATCATTTAAGCTATTTCCAGACCTTCTTTCATAGAAAATACTCATGTGAAGGCTGTATATGGAGAATGTCCCTACTGACTCCATTGTTTTGGGGTCTGCATTTTTTGGATGACCCCCATTTAAGTTAAATGTCAGTAATATGGATTTGGCAGCATTCAATTCTATAGCAGTGGTTTTCAGGCCTAGATCTGTATAAAAATAATTTCCTGATCTTGTTTAAAAAATTCATAATCTATTCCTCTCTCCAGATTATTGATTTAGTGGTTGAGGAGTGAACTCTAGAGGAACAATGCATATTGTCAACAAGCACCCAAGCATTCTTTGAAGATCTTCCACACTAAGGAAAACAAACTGGGTCTCCCTTGATTCGGTGAACATTTACATAAGTGTTGTTGGTATAGCAGGGCTGGTTATTAGTGCAGATACCCTCATCCTACCATCATTCGGACATCACCCCCAGTGGCGGTGGGTAGAGGGGTTAGGAGGATCATATGGATGGATAGCACCTTTCCAGAACCAGGTTTCCTGAACTGGTTTTGAAACATCATGGGAAAAGGAGGTAGTGTCAGGAGCTTACTTTATAAAATTCTCGGTGCAATAAGCCCTACAGAGCCTAGTGACACAGTGTGCCACCGACAGGAAGAAAACCTCCTCCTGGGCCTCCTGGGGAGTGTCCAGAGCCATCATCCTCCACATAGACAGTGTTGTTCTCAGGATTGCTCATGGGGGTGCTGAGGTCGTCCTCACCGACTCTAGAAAAGTGACATGGGAAGTGGGTACTAGATTAGGAAAATAAGAGTCTGGGCTCCATGTGGGGTCTCTTCTTGTTTGGAATACATTTGAAGAACTTCTTTGGAGACTCTCAGAAATAATAATGAGACAGCTTGAGGGAAAGGCTAAGTTCTTATTATACTAGCTAGGCCTATTAAGGCAGGAGGTATTTGGGCCTCATATTTTATTCACACAGTCATATGTTTTTATTTAATTTAGGGAAGGAAAGTTATTGTGCTAGAGAAGATCACTCATTGACCAGGATATAGTTGTATGTGTGCTTAGGACAGTTAAAAACTGTCAGGTACTATGTAAAATATGGGCAATGTTGTTTCATGGCAAGAGGCTTTATCGCATCTGGACTCTTAAGAAGGTACACCAGTGATTGACATTCCAGCCCTCTCCAACAGTTGAATTCAGCCAATGAGAAGCCAGCAGTGTCTTGGCTGCAGGCAACACACACACACATTGTTTATACCGGACACCAAAATTAAATAATTATATTATATTCCTAAAGCAATTTATTAATATCACAGATTAATTTAGACAATGAATTACCTGGGGTTAATAACAAATAATATTCTCATTAAATATAGAAAAAGAAATCCCTGTGCTATAAAAGATCATGAGAAGAGCATGTGGGCTATTATGAATAAAATTTTTATGAATATTCTTTTAGAGGTCTTTATATGGGCATTTGTTTTTATTTTATTTTTATTTATTATTATTATTTTATTATTTTTAATAAATAGAAGTATAATTGCTGGGTAAAAGTTTTTCTTTAATATTTCTGTGTTGTATTTGTTTTATTTTGCGATTTGGTCTATTTTAGCCTCACATAAATATCTCCTCATTTGTAATACAACCATTTGATCAAAGTTCTTCTGGTTGAAAGGAACCATTGTTTAATTTTCTTTTTTATCTTAATTGATGTTGAACTTAATGTTAACTCTGGCAGCGGTCCAATCTACTGCAATTTTTTTTGTAATTGTTGCCTGTACTTCTGGAAACTGGAAATTGTCCCAGTTTATAAGGGTAAAAAAGAAATACTCTCTGTGGCAAACTTTAGAAAGTTAGGAACTGAAGACAGAGGGACAGTTAAGTATCAGAATATCAACATAGGAATTGGGTGTAAAGACAGGGTTAGGCAAAAGAAGTTAAGATGACACAGAAGAAGGAGACATAAATGTCTAAGATAAACACTGAAGTGTAAATACTGTATACAGAACAGATTTCAAAATCATCAATCTTTAAGACCTTTCCATTTTTTAAAATACAAACATGTCACTTTACTCTGAGTTCTTTAGAAACTTTCAGAGGTGAAACTTTTAGGTTCATAGTACTTTATCATGAATAGAAAGCAGACATAGGGTATTTCTTTTTTTAATAGTACGTATATTATGTTGGGTGTTGGTTAGACAATCCTTTCATAGCAGAATGCCCAGAAATTGTCCTCCCCCTCTTTTTTAAACAAAACACATGTATACTTTTTCTTTCCTTCTCTTAAATCCAAATATAACCAGTTGATATACTGATATATCTTGAAGTGTATATTTCTATGATATATTATTTAACATGGTGTTGTAATCAGTTTGCTTAAAAGGAATGTACAAGTAATCAAATCAATTCAAGTAAAACATGGGTACGTGGAGCAGATAGAGGTTAAGTCACTAAGCTGAGGGTGGCAAATTATGGTCACGCTTCATGGGAACTGGGCCAGGAGATGGAAAGCCAGTGGGAACTCAGGAGTTCTGTTTCTGACTCTGCCTTCTCTGAATTTCATTCAGTCTTTATTTCTCCTTCACTGTGTCTCTGTAGTACAATATGTTCTTTCAACTCTGCATTTCCTACAAGCCTCCTTCATTCTCTTATCTACTGGATGGTTTAACCATAGCCTGTGCTCTTTATTAACATGGCTTTCCTTGATACCAACTCTACAGGGTGCTTCAGCTTTTCCTGAAAATAATCTATGTGGATAGGAATTTAAATTCTTGAAAGAGAATATCCAGTTGGTAACAGATAGGCCAATAGACTGACGTAGGGCATAGAGAAAGCTGTCCATCTTTTGTCTGATACTTGTGGCCAGGACAGGGGCAGTCATGTACTTCTAATCTGGCCATCTAACCCTTACCCTTTAAATAGAAGTAATGAGTGAGGGAGCTTAAGGGAAAGTTGGTCATGGCAGGCAAATTAAATGGTATGCCCACTATGAGAGGACTTCTGCTTACGGAAACTGGTAGAAAACCTGTCCTATTAAGCATTAATTATCTAATGCTTCCTGAAGTCCAATAGATGAACATGCAAGTAGGCCAGTAGACCAGGGCAGTTCAAACTAGGCAATTAGTCAAACAAACTTTTCAGTCATTTTGAAAAAACATTTTCTCCTCAAGTCTGCTTAAAATTGACCAATGGGCTGCTACTTGATTTGACTTAAAACAACTCCTATTAAAGGGTGTTGGGTGAAATATGAAGCATAAACAAAGAGGTGAGTCAACTGAAGGGATAGTGTCTCACAAGAGGCAATAGTACTGAAGAAAATATCTAAATTTGGCTACGTTTCCTGAGCAGCCATCACCCTATCCGACATTTTAGGCTCCCAGCAATGAATCAAACTCTGTATTTTGACTAGTCTAACCTGTCATAATACTCGTGTTTAATAGGAGCCAGTTCTCAGCTTTGAGTTCCTGTGTTTAACTCATCAGGGTATAAATGGACTTCAAGGTAATTTTTTAATCTATATGTAAATTAACTACTTCTGTAACAAGTGTAGGCTGAATTTAAGTGTGCATAGAAAAGAATGATTAGATGCAAGCAATATTTTGAAAATAATGTCAAGAAAAAGGCTGTACAAGAGATACATGACATTCGGTGAATTTGAATATGTTATATTAAGACAATTTCAATGAAATTATTGTCATTGAAAATTTTCAGGGATTGATAATGCATGTTCTATATATAATGTAATATATAGAACAGAGAAAGTAAATAAGATTTTATTGTAGGTTGTTAAACTATGTTAAAGGTCACACAATTTTCCATTAGCTTTCATTTGTCAGATTTTATATTAAAGTTGATTGTATTTTTTTTATATATATATTTTATTATTATTAATTCTAATGGGGTGACACCAATAAATCAGGGTACATATGTACAATGAAAACATCTCCAGTTTATCTTATCATTCAATTGTGTTGCATACCCATCACCAAAAGTCAAATTGTCCTCTGTCACCTTCGATCTGGTTTTCCCTGTGTCCCTCCTCTCCTCCCTATCCCACACTTCCCTCCCTCCCCCCATCCCATAACCACCACTCTCTTGTCCATGTCTCATATTCTCACTTTTATGTCCCACCTATGTATGGAATCATGCTGTTCTCAGTTTTTCTTTTTTTCTGATTTACTTATTTCACTCCGTATAATGTTATCAAGGTACATCCATTTTGTTATAAATGATCCGATGTCATCGTTCCTTATGGCTGAGTAGTATTTCATAGTATATATGTACCATAGCTTTTTAATCCACTCGTCTTCTGACGGACACTTGGGCTGGTTCCAGATCTTCGCTATTGTGAACAATGCTGCCACGAAATGGGGGCGCATTTCTTCTTTTCGAACAGTGCTATGGTATTCTTAGGGTATATTCCTAAAAGTGGGATAGCTGGGTCAAAAGGCAGTTCTATTTTTAAATTTCTGAGGAATCTCCAAACTGTTTCCCACAGTGGCTGCACCAGTCTGCATTCCCACCAGCAATGCAGAAGGGTTCCCTTTTCTCCACATCCTCGCTAGCACTTATTCTGTGTTGTTTTGCTGATGAACGCCATTCTGACTGGTGTGAGGTGATATCTCATTGTGGTTTTAATTTGCATTTCTCTAATGATTAGTGATGTTGAGCATTTTTTCATATGCCTATTGGCCATCTGTATGTCCTCTTTGGAGAAATTTCTATTCATTTCTTTTGCCCATTTTTTGATTGGATTGTTTGTCTTCCTGGTGTTGAGTTTTATAAGTTCTTTATAAATTTTAGTTATTAACCCCTTATCAGATGTGCTGTCGAATATGTTCTCCCATTGTGTGGTTTGTCTTTTTATTCTGTTCTTATTGTCTTTAGCTGTGCAAAAACTTTTTAGTTTGATATAGTCCCACTTGTTTATCTTGCCTTTTATTTCAGTTGCCCGTGGAGATAAATCGGCAAATATACTGCTGCTACAGATGTCGGAGAGCCTGCTGCCTATGTTTTCTTCTAAGATGCTTATGGTTTCCCGGCTTACATTTAAGTCTTTTATCCATTTTGAGTTTGTTTTTGTGAATGGTGTAAGTTGATGGTCTAGTTTCATTTTTTTGCAGGTAGATGTCCAGTTTTCCCAACACCATTTGTTAAAGAGGCTGTCTTTACTCCATTGTATGTTCTTTCCTCCTTTGTCAAATATCAGTTGTCCATAAAGCTGTGGGTTTATTTCTGGGTCCTCTGTTCTGTTCCATTGATCTATGTGCCTGTTCTTATGCCAGTACCAGGCTGTCTTGAGTATAATGGCCTTATAGTAAACCTTGATATCTGGAAGAGTGATACCTCCTGCTTTATTTTTTCTTTTTAAGATTGCTGAGGCTATTCGTGTTCTTTTTTGGTTCCATATAAATTTTTGGAATATGTGTTCTATATCTTTGAAGTATGTCATTGGTATCTTAATTGGTATTGCATTGAATTTATAAATTGCTTTGGGTAATATAGACATTTTAATGATGTTTATTCTTCCTAGCCATGAGCACGGTATGTGCTTCCACTTGTTTGTATCTTCCTTGATTTCCTTTATCAATGTTTTATAATTTTCCGTGTACAAGTCCTTAACCTCCTTGGTTAAATTTACTCCTAGGTACTTTATTTTTTTGGCTGCAATAGTGAAGGGGATTGTTTCCTTAATTTCTTTTGCTGATATTTCATTGTTGGTATATAGAAATGCCTCTGATTTCTGAGTATTAATTTTATATCCTGCCACCTTGCTGAATTCATTTATAAGGTCCAGTAGTTTTTTGACTGAGACTTTAGGGTTTTCAATATAGAATATCATATCATCTGCAAATAGTGACAGTTTTACTTCTTCTTTTCCAATTTGAATGCCTTTTATTTCTTCTTCTTGTCTGATTGCTGTAGCTAGGACTTCCAGAACTATGTTGAATAAGAGTGGTGAAAGGGGGCATCCCTGCCTGGTTCCTGATCTTAAGGGGATTGCTTTTAATCTTTGTCCATTTAGTATGATGTTTGCTGTCGGTTTATCATAGATGGCCTTTATCATGTTAAGAAATGATCCCTGTATTCCCACTTTACTGAGAGTTTTGAGCATGAATGGGTGCTGGATTTTATCAAATGCCTTTTCTGCATCTCTTGAAATTATCATGTGATTTTTGTCCTTCCTTTTGTTTATGTGATGAATCACATTGATTGATTTGCGAATATTGAACCAGCCTTGCCTCTCCAGGATAAATCCCACTTGATCGTGGTGTATGATTTTTTTCATATATTGCTGGATCCGGTTGGCTAATATTTTGTTGAGAATTTTAGCGTCTAAATTCATCAGGGATATAGGCCTATAATTTTCTTTCTTTGTGTTGTCTTTGCCCGGTTTTGGGATCAGAATTATGCTCGCCTCATAAAAGGAGTTTGGAAGTCTTCCTTGCTCTTGAATTTTTTGAAATAGCTTGAGGAGGATAGGAGTTAGTTCTTCTTTGAATTTTTGATAGAATTCACTTGTGAAGCCATCAGGCCCAGGACTTTTCTTTTTTGGGAGTTTATTGATAACTGTTTCGATCTCATTTGCTGTAATTGGTCTGTTTAGGTGTTCTGATTCTTCCAGATTGATTTTTGGAAGGTTATATGATTCAAGAAATTTGTCCATTTCACCAAGATTGTCTAATTTTTTGGCATATAGTTCTTCATAGTATTTTCTTACAATGCTTTGTATTTCTGTTGTGTCAGTTGTTATTTCTCCACTGTTAAAGTTGATTGTATTTTTACTGAATTCTTTTTTGACTCAGATAGTAAAGTGACTTAAATTCAAAGTGTTTAAAATCTTCTTTTGTTTTTTGATACGAAAATAACATGATTTATTCACAGTTTAAATCTAGGTTTATTAAGTATATAGATTATCTCATAGTTATATTAGTAGTATGGCATGCTCAAAGTCATAAAAACCCTGTTTTTTCTTATTTTTTTCTATTTTTTTCAGAGTGAAAGCTGCATTAATATTTGACCTCCTTAATGTTCTAATAAGTTATTTATTTTTAAAGAAACAATGTAGTACAGGAAAATGTTCTGAAGGATATTAATAACAATTATAGGCATTCAAAATTTATTCTAAAGTTCAGTGTGTATTAGTCTCCAAAAGCAGTTGTCAACCAGAAGGAACAGAATAGAAAGCACGAAAAGATACAGATTGGGTTATCTTTGCTACGATTTTCTATTCTCTAATAGTTTAGTTACAGGAAAGGTAGAAAGTTATGTTGGGGGTGATGTCTCTACCAAAGCTAAGGGGTAACTTCCAAATATAACTGAGGCTGCAGTACCTGAGCTCTTTCTGTTACAACTGGCATTAATTCAGTATGCTTCAAATTTATTTTCATAGGGGAATAAATACATTAGTTAATGATTTAAATCAGTGACTTTAGGATTGATCTAGATATAAAATATATATCATTGTCATTAAGATCAATGTTAAATACCTTAAGGACAAAGAAGTTCTGTTTTTATCAGGTTACTATTTGATTGTTTGGAGATGTTAAACACCCTGGTTCTTTAAATATGAATTAAAAAATATAATACACACACATATACCATATTCCATATATTATATATAATAAAATATATAATATCTTTTGCAAAAGAGAGAGAGAGAGAGAAAGAGAGAGGAACAGACAGGGACAGGCAGACAGGAAGGGAGAGAGATGAGAAGCATCTACTCATAGTTGTGGCACCTTAGTCATTCATTAATTGCTTTCTCATATGTGCCTTGATGGAGGGGGGGAAGCACCGCTGAGCCAGTGGCCTCTTGCTCAAGCCAATGACCTTGGGCTTCAAGCCAGCAACCTTTGGGCTCAAGCCAGCGACCATGTGGTCATGTCTATGATCTCATGCTCAAGCCTGCTACCCGGCACTCAAGCCAGGGACCTCGGGGTTTTGAACATGGGTTCTCAACATCCCAGGCCAACACTGTATTCACTGTGGCACCTACTAGTCAGGTTCAAAAAATATTTTTAAAAATATGACTTTATTTGTATTTGTATAACCCTTGGGAGTTTAACTACTGTGTCAGATGGTTCTCAGTATAAAATGACTCTAATGCAACAGTATTCTTGCTGGATAATGATTTTACTGCATAAGAAAATAGATGAGCAGAGACCAGTAAACTGTGTCTGCTGATAGCCTATAATTTCAGATTGTGATGTCAAAAGCAGACTTTAGATTTGTGACAAGTTGGTGATTGCACTGCTCAGCAATTCTGTGGCATCAATAAACCATGCCATGCACAATCTAATTCCACGTTTTGCACATATAAGTTCTGTTTATATAATCATATGTGGAAATCTTTCATGGGCATGGGAAATACTGGCTGGGATTATTGTATTGATACTACACATTTCATCGCAGTACTGATGTCATTAAGTGTATTTCTCTGTTGTCCAAAAGGAACAATTCTATCCCACTCTATTAAAGAACTGATAGGAAGAGAATATTCACAACTGACTCTTCTATTTTATTTTTTAAAACATGGACCGCTTCACAAATTCACATGTCATCGTTGTACAGGGGCCATGCTAATCTCTGTATTGTTCCAATTTTAGTATATTTGTTGCCGGAGCGAGCACCACTGCTTATTACATAGGCTGTTTAATGCCTGGCACAAAGTAAGAACATAAATGCTATTATTATTACTAAACTTACCATACCATCAATGTTTTCTGATGCCATTGACTTAAAAATAAAAGAGGTGTATTTTCTTTTAACTTGTCCACCGCTTTTAAGTACTCTGTCTTTTGGAGCTCAAAACAGTTTGGTGCAAAACAAATTTATTTGGTTGCCATCTGAGAAAAGAGACACTTCTGCATAGTGTTCTCAGACTCACACAGTTTGAAGATTGCCTGATGCTTCTGACAGCCCCGTTCTTTCACAGAGTATTTGTGAGTCAGGTCCTCTAAGAAGCATAGATGCTGTTGGAAGGCAGAACTTTGCCCTCAGATGCCATGCTGTGGCTGTGCTCTGGTAAATGGCAAAGGGGACTTTAGAGATGTAGGAAAGAATAAGATCTTAAGGTAGGGAAGTTATCATTGATTACCCAGGTGGTCTTAATCTAATCGCATGAATCTTAAAAAGTAAAGAACTTTCTGGAGTTAGAGAGAGATGGCAGGAGATGAAGTCAGACAAATTTAAAGCACAAGAACTCTACAGCTGTTGCTGAGGGGCCACATGGAAAGCATGATAAAGAATGTGGACAGCTGTTAGGAGCCCCCTTCCAGGCTCACAGCAGCTAAGAAATGGGAACCTCAGTCTCGCAGCCACCAACATGCTGAATGGGCTAAGGAGCAGATTCTCCCTGGCCACTTGAATGACTAATGCAGCTTACCAGCACTTTGATTTCAGCGTTGTGAGACTCTAAGAAGAGACCCAGCCCAGCTAACCAGGACTTTAGATCTTTAGAAACTCTGAGATAATACACTTGCATTGTTTTAAGCTACTAAATTTGTGATAATTTGTTATAGCATCAATAAGAAACTAATATAGTATCCATTCCTGAAACATCCTCTGATATATAGCTCTGCTATTTCCACTGGTTATATTTTATCTACTTCCCAGGTCTTATATTCCTCACTCTTTAAATTTAATTCTCCTAACTCCTGGCCCATCCTGTGACTTACTATACCATCCTGTAACTCGTGGTAGCATCCATTAGCATCCTATAATTTCTATGATACACACAAGATTCCTATAACATCTTATAATAGCCTATAACTTTTATAATAGACACAAAATGAGTCTACAGAGAGCTAGGAAGCGTGGCTGGGGAAATCACTGATCTGGTCCTAGTAAACTGTATCTCTGGCAAGTGATGGAATGATATAAAAACCTATTTTAAAATATGCTGTCTCCTTTGCACCTTCATACTTTCTGCTGACAGCCTCTTTCCCTCTAAGCAGTTGATTTTTGCAGTCTGCAATTTAGATTTAGAAAACTAAGATTCATCATATGAGACTGTTAATGTTAGGCTACTTCAAAGTTGTCATTAACAAACTCTAACGCTACTTACTCAATAGAGAATTGCCTCTCCTTGGTCCACTTTAGCTCAGAGAGCAAATTAACACATTTGTTTACTCAGAAATTTGCTTCTGCAGTTAGATGGGAAGAATATGAGTTTACAGCTGAGTTAACTATGGCTATGAGGGCCCTTTCCATTAATTGCTGGCTATTGCAAGAGTATGTTATGTCCATTATTCTGTTTCCTTTGCCAATTTGTGAAAACACCCAAAGGTTTAATAAGTGAATGTGTCTTTTTATTTTGAAATAAATAAGCAGGACAACCAATTAAAGATACATGCATATAAATTAAAATTATTTTCCACATTTGTGCTTGTGAAATGGGGGGGGGAATCTAGAGATCTAGAGGGCATTTGTACAATTTCCCCCAAAATGGTTAGTATTGTGAGGTTCACTGGAATTAGGAATAGCTACACATTTCCTCAGCATCGAGGTCACAGAGCTCAGCTGGAATCCCAGTTCCATCACTTTCTGGCTATGTGTTTACTTAGCCTCTCTTACCTTCAGTGTTTTCACCTTTACTAAAGTGATATGATGATGGCATAGATTTTGACTTTTTGAAGTACTTAGAATGGTTCTCCCAAATCATTATTAATAGTGGTCCTTTTACCAAGACAATTCAAGGTCTTAATTAATTTTCTTTGACAGTTTTCTACACATAGCACATTCTAGGTAAAACATTAAGCTATATGGAATCTCAGAGCATTTCTCTCCCTAAGCATGGCCAAAAGTTTTTATACCTCCCAATCAGAAGAAGAATGACAACAATAAATGGGCAAGAGAGAGGGAACATGGGGAAGGAAACTGAAACAAGAGCAGTACATTTTTGCATGCTATTTTATATAACCTCTTGGAATAATTAATCCATAAATGTCACTGACATTCATTCCCTCAAGCCAAATTAGTACAAAATGTCTTTAAATATAATTTTTAAATGTTTTATTTTTCAGATACCATATATAATTATGTTAATATCATATCTTTCAAGTCAAATCTCAGATTTAAATCTGAAGTTGTTTTTTGAGCATTTGAGAATAGAAATTGGCCTTCTGCGTGCTGTGTGATGGTAGGGCATGTTGAGACAGGTCCGAACATAAAGGGGATTAATAGTTCACATTTCCTGAGGATCCCAGAGAGAGAACTCTCTTCTTAAATAGAGTACTAATATTTTTCCTTTGATAGAAACTTTAATTGAAAAAGAAATTCTGTTCATTAAAACCTACCTTCTTTTTTTGTTTAGACATTCATCTTGCCATCGGCAATGTGGAAATTTGTTCTTCACTCAGTAGAGGCCATTATGCTGATCATTTTAAGTTAAAAAAGTTTCATCATCTTCTAAACAATAGTTGGTCAGAAAAAAAAGCATATTTTTCTTTACAAATAAAATATGAACACAGTGCAATTTACAGATGATGTATTATAAAATTGTACACCTGAAACCTATATAATTTTATTAATTAATGACATCCCAATAAAAAATTAAAACATTATCACTAGAAAAATGTGAGGTTCTTAGAATGTAAATTTTAGGAAAGCTTTTCTCTGTTTGATGTATTGTATATGCTATTTTCAAATTTATAAATTGAAATTTTATAAACAAACACCCCTTTTCAAACCAGATCTCACAGAGAGCCCTGGTAGATCTAATAGTTAAGGGGCCAGCACTCCTGACTGGTACAGGTTGGAGGTTGAAGCCATGGTACACTGCCCTCTGCATCAGCCTGTATCTGAAGTTTTTGTTTTAGAGATGCTCATGTCACCAGTGAGTAGTGCTTCTAAGCATGTACAGGGTGTTTTGAAGGAATTTTTTACCATTTTTTACAGTAATAATATTTTTATTGTCTATCAGATGAAGCCCTGAGTGACTGTGTTTTTCTGGGATTACAGGTTCAAGGGTGATAGGCTACAGGGTTTGGAACTCACAGGTTGTAAACTTGTGGCTTTCCTTCTGAAACAATGGTCACACTTCCTACCTGGAAGAATTGGCCGAGTGCTTGTTCAAAGTTTGGGCCATGCCCCTGCTATTCTGGCTTAATAACTCTTCCTTGGGGCCTGGAAATCTTATCATTTTCACCAGGAGCCCAGGTGGTTTTTCACTGAGCTAGTGCAGGAATCAGAATTTTAAGAAACTTTGTTCTCTAGCCAGACAATTTCAGTTGCTTCGTATCCTCAACATGTGGTCAACAATTGTTATATCAAAATGGGTTGCCTCTCTGTCGCTCTCTGTGTTAGTGTGCTTGGGCTGCTGTAACAGAGGCCCACAGACTGGGTGCTTTAAACAACAGAGTTTACTCCCTCACAGTTCTGGAGGCTGGGGGAAAAGAAATAAGGTATGAATAATCACAGGTGAGGGTTTTGTTAGCTGGCAGAGAAGACATGTTAAAACTCTTTGCAATAAATAAAAGCCATTCCTTTATATAAGGTGGAAAAACATTTTATCTCAAAAGTATTAAACTTAGAGTCAAAAGTTATAAGCACCCAGAATTCACCTGAATCCCTGGTCTCCCTCACTGCAAACACTGTGTCATGATTTCTGCACCGCCTTCCTCCTTACCATCTGTTCAGTCTTTTTCCAGCTCTGCAGCCCACACCTACAGTTGTACTTGACGCCTCCATTTCCTCTTACCTAGATGTTGCGAGTCTTCTAACCGGTCTCCCTGTGGCCAACACTGTCCCCACCCCTGACCCCTGGACCCCATCCCAATTCATCTCTACATTTCAAAGTTACAGGTTTTGTTTCTATCAAACAAATCTGTTTAGGTTGCACCTTTACTTGAAAACTTACTGGCTTCTGTTGCTCAGAGAATGAAGTCCAAACTTCTGGCTTTGCCATGCCAGGGGCTCATGATCTGGCCTTTGGCCATTTTTATTGTTTCAACCCTAACTTCTAGTACCTCCCCTTTCCTCCATGACAGAAACAGCTTCCTATTTACAGTACCCAACAGGATGCTGAATTCTCTGCCTGCTTTGATTGTCCTCTTCCACCCTCTTTTTTTCTTACAGTATTTATCTCCTAGAACACAATGCAACCTCTCAGACCCTCCCTGCTCAGCCACATAGAACTGACTTCTTTTCCCTTCAAGTCTCCTTTACATTCTGTAGAGACTTCAGGACACGGTGCCTGTTGTATTTTATCGCATTTGTTCACATGGCCATTTCTCATTTCCAGACGTAATCTAATTGAGATTAAGACTGTTTTATCTACCAAGTAGTCATGTGCTTGGCATATGGCCATGTCAACTCTCTGAGCTTGATTTACTCACCTGTAAAATGACAATAACACTGTCAACTTTTCCACAGCATTTACGATAAAACTCTGTGTGTGTGTGTGTGTTATATCGTTTGTTAGCACCAGCCCTAGACACTGTGTGTGTATATCTATATCTATACCTATATCTATATCTATATATCATTAGCACCAGCCCTAGTATTTCAGACCCTCACCCCCCTCCTTCTAATATTCCAAAATAATTTGCCTTCACATAGTTTCCAGAATGTGCCATGCTGTTTTCACATCCCTCCCAGCCCCCATGCATACACCACATTTGCATTCACTGTTCCTCTGAATGAGAGCTGCTAGCCTGCTTGTCATCAAATGTCACCTCCTCAGAGACTTTGAATAATCCCTCTCTAAAGCAGGTCCTTCCATGTTATTCTTGGTTATTATTTTGCTTTATAATATTTTTTTAATTTATAACTCTATATTTTGTATTTATTTAATTTTATCTATATGTTTCCTTTCTTGGTGGAGGGCAGGGCTTGTATTCACCACTGTAGTGTCAACTCTGGGTGGCTGGGTAAAGATCACCTTGGTCTTGTTCACTGTTGCATTCGTAGGGCCTGACACAGAACAGGCTCCTAACCTAATATATATTGGTTGACTGGTAAAATGAACTAATCTCAAAGGTGGTTTGATGATCAGGTACAGTATGTGAGTGAAGTTTATAAATCAAAAGCACAATGCAAATGTGAAGATAGTTATTATTATAATTTAAACAAGCCTAGAGGAACCTGGGAAAATATATGCCAACTTCTGTTCTCCTGGGAAATGAATAACACAGCTTGACAACAAATAATTGCTTATTTCCCGAGTGTGGGATTGCAGTTGGGGTGATCAGACCTGTAAGAGATGGCTCTTAAGAGCTTAACACATTTTCTGTGTGGGCTGACTAGAACATGACTGAAAAGGGAGTTGATGCTAGTTCTTTCAGTAAAAGAGGCAGGTAGTTAGGGCTCTACGACCCAAGGGCAAGCCAAAAGGAAATATTTCCCTCTGTGTGGCTCTTTCCTCTACTTGCTCTGTTTTCAGTGTGAAGAGAGTCTTCAGTCTGAGCAATTAATTCAAATAGGGTATATTCAGGTTAGGCAGGGAAACACACCAGTGCAAGGTTGCTAAGTAGATGATCAGAGGGGAGATAAGCCATAATTTTCTATTTCGTTTGTCTAGCAACTTACCTCTTCTCTGCCTCATTTCTCCTCCGTGCATCCCAGTTTTCTTATCTGTGGAATGGGACTAATAATATTTACGCAACAACCTGAACAGGTGGCGGTGCAGTGGATAGAGTGTCAGACTGGGATGCGGAGGACCCAGGTTTGAAACCTCAAGGTCACCGGCTTGAGCACATGCTCATCTGGTTTGAGCACAGCACACCAGCTTGAGCCCAAGGTCGCTGGCTTGAGCAAGGGGTCACTCACTTTGCTATTGCCCCTCAGTCAAAGGATATTGGAAAGCAATCAATGAACAACTAAGGTGCAGTGACAAAGAATTTTTATATATATATATATATTTTATTATTATTAATTCTAATGGGGTGACACCAATAAATCAGGGTACATATGTACAATGAAAACATCTCCAGGTTATCTTATCATTCAATTGTGTTGTATACCCATCACCAAAAGTCAAATTGTCCTCTGTCACGCAGTGACAAAGAATTGATGCTTCTCATCTCTCTCCCTTCCTGTCTATCTGTCTGTCTCTATCTGTCCCTCTCTCTGTCACACACACACACACACACACACATACATACACACTTACTCAATAGGATTTTGTGAGAGAGAAATCAATAGACGTAAAGAGTTTGAAACAGTGAAACAGTGCCTGGCCTGTAGTAAGCTCTTAATAAGTGCTAATTTTATCATCACCAGCCCCTCATTTCTTATAAAATTGGGTCAGGTTCACAGATCCCAGTGTTTTCCATCTAAGGAGACAAGAAGGAGTAGGTAGATTCTCAGGATGTAGCCTAAAAGCCAAACACATTAGCATATGTGCTATGACCAGGACTCAGACTTTTTAGGATGCTCCTGTCAGATCAAAACCTTCTCTTCTTAGTCCTCTCTCATGGCTTTTGAATCAGAAGTAGGAAAATGGTATATCATTGTATTATTTTCCCTAAGACCCAGAGGCCTCTAATAATAATTAGATCATTATTTTATATGACATAAAAGTCAAGTTTCATATATCATAATATTCTTCTCACTAGATTGTGTTGACCAATTTACAATTATTTTTAATTTTTTTAGACTTCAGAAAAGTTGCAAAGATAGTATATATATTTTTTATATACACTTCACCCAGGTTCCCTAAGATTAACATCATACATAATCACAGTAAAATTGTCAGACTAAGAAATCAACTTTGCACAATACTATTAACTCAAGTACAACCTTTATTTTGATTTTACTAATTTTTCCACTAGTGTAGTTTTTCTGTTCCAGGATCCTATCTAAAGTTGCACATATCTCTCTAGGTCTCCTCCAATCTGTAAAAGTTCTTCTGGCTTTCCTTTGTCTTTTATGACCTTGATTATTTTTTTGAAAAGTACTGGTCAGTCATTATTTTGAAGGCTTTCCTTCAGTGTGGTTTTATATGATGTTTTCCTATGACTAAATTGTGGCTATGCATTATTGAGGAGAATAACAGAGTGACGAGCCCTTTTCAGGGAAAAGTAACAGAAGGTACATGATGTCAATGTCTGTTATTACTGGTGGTGTGAACCTTGATTACTTGATTAAGGTGGTGGCTGCCAGGTGTCTACCGTTATTATTTTCCCCTTTGTAATCAATCAGCATCCTGGGGAGAGATACTTTGAGATTATGCAAATGACTTGTTTCTTCTGACATCTAGTAGTTTCAGTGTTCATTTGTGGATCTTGCTTGCAACAATTTGCGTTTTAAGAGTGATTCTCTGTTTCCTCATTCCCCCATCTATTTATTAATTAGAACTCATCTGAAGAAAGAGCTCTCTCTTCTCCCCTCTTTGCTTACTTACTCATTTCTTTATATCAGGATAGACTCACGTAAATGAGCTTTATTCTGTGGGTGATAATGCCTCCTTCACTATCATTGTTTATTTTTTTGCTCAAATAGTTTTGTTTTTGGCCATTGAGAGCCCTTCCAGGTTGGTTCCTGGGCCCTTCCCACATCCCCCTGTCCTTTTTGGAGTCCTTCCTTACTTATTAGAATTATAACATGCACTAGGCTCATCTTGTATTTTCCCTGCCACAGCCTTAAAATCAACCGCTTCTTCAGAGAAACCGTTTGGTTCCTTTTGTTGCAGAAAGCCTTTCAGAACTAAGATCTGGGCAATAGGTATGCACTGGGCCACTTGGTGTCACACTTCTTTCTTATTTGTAACTTCTTTCCTGAGCAGAGAGAAACTTGGTCTTTATTATCTACAATATATTTACTTATTTTGTGGTAAAAGATACAGTGGTTTCAGAATTGCTAGTTCATATCTCTGTGAGAAACAAATTTGCTGACTAGAGTAGAGTGCTAGGTCATAGTTTTTAATATTCATATCAAATTTTGTGCTAAATCACACTTGCTATCTGAATGTTAATTACTATCATGGTTTTTGGCTCCCTTTTCTCAAGGGAGGAAAAAACTTTTGCAAAAAGCATTCCCATGGAGAAACTGAAGGGGGCTTCATCTTCCTCATTCCATTTCCTAAAAACTGTAAAATACCTTTTTATCTAGTAAGTGTTGTTTCGGAAGATCAGATCAGGAACATTGTATGAATGCATAGATGACTACATGTGTTCATATTTTACTGTTTTGGAAAGTATATAGTTCTAATTAAAAAATAGAAGTTGTTTTTAAGTCAGGAATAATAATAGTCTTTCCAGAATGTGAGGATATAAACCTGTTCTGGGAGGCCCGACAGCTTTACTCATGATTCAGCTCTCATGTGAACAGCCTGGGAAATAGCAGCTTTTATAGAATGATGTGTAAACCAGGGCCGCTCCTGTATGAGGGCAGCGTACATACACTTGTATGTACACATCTGTGTGGGCACACATAGCTCAGGCCATGGATTATTTCCTTATCTATTTAATGGAAGAAGTGTGCTCTTGAAATTTGCTCTCTGTTTTAAACATCGAAGCATTTTGAGGAGAAAACCTGATGAATGTGTATGTAGAGTAACCTAAAATATTTTGGAATTCTCTTAGGCAATTGTGTTAAAAAAACAGCTTCCAAGTTACTCAAGATAGTAAGTAACGTTACTTTATAGTCATGCTTTTATGTTGATACTGAATGGTATTATCCAGTTTGATACCTCACTTTATTTATTATACTCAGCTCAGAATAACTTGTGACTATATCAGATATGCTTCTAAGGGATAAAATGTTCATCCCTTAATGAACCTTTGAGGATGTGCTCCAAGGATGATGGTCGTTCCAAAGAGGAGACCCCCTGCTCAGACTGCTCACCTCCTCTAACACAATATATGAAGCAGTTGCAGCATTGTTAAAACAACTAGTCATCCCCAGTTCATTGCTTGTCCAAGCATACACATTCATTGACATCGTTTTATTTAGAGTCACACCTGGACTACAGAGGAAATCTCAAGGAGAAGGGTGCAAAGTGCTTCATTCAGATCCTTGACATTTTTGTGAGGTGATCAAGGATCCCGTAATTCTTGCTTCAGTTTCACCCTTTAGGGAAACGAGAGACTCGAAGTAATAAAGGTAGGTGGCGCTAGGTGCACACCAGTGATCTACCAGTCTGTGTTTCTGCTGCTCTACCCCCCTCCCCTGGCTAAAGTCCCTGACAGCCTTGAGGACAGGCATGAGAGAAGGTTGTGACTTGGTAGGAAGCATATGAGGTTGGAATCAGGGGATCTGGTTCAGAATCTGGGTGTTGATCAGATGAGGCGGTGCCTTCGAAAGCACTTGCACAGTATCCAGCAACCAATTCACACTCACACGCTGATTTTGTATACGAAATTTAGGAGTTAAAGCTTTAAAAAGGCAAGGCTTACTATATTTTATATACACAGTTTAATAATGGGATAAAAATATGTGCTATAAGAGGTTAGGCTTTTAATAACCCAGTACAGTGATTCTCTCAATTTTTAATAAAAAAATATAAAAAAGATGAAAGAATCTAGCCTATAATTATTCTGCCAAATCATGAGGTGTTAGCAGGTAATTCTAGAATATTCTATAACTGTTATTTAAAACATAGATTGCATTAAGTCAAGGTAGTAATTTTTCAGGTTTCCCTTGGCTGGGTTTATTTTCTCAATATAGAACGTTCAACTCATCATGCAAAATTTTATATAGGTTAGACCTCGCCTTTATGCCCCAAGTTTCTTTGTTTCCAACTACCAGTGCTCACCCATAGTATACATGCAGAGTGCTCCTCTGCAAATGAAAGCTAAGTAGGCATAATTGCTCACCTTTGGCCTTATAACTTGGTTTTTGAGAAAAGTAGGGAGAAATATATTAGCATCCTCTAATTTATTGGCTTCGTGCCTTCCTTTTCTTCCCTCACATGTAAACCTTGTAATCTTGCCAAGGTTTTCTAATATGGGCATGTCCAATGCAGACTGCGAGCCCCCGTGGGCTGGATTCACACTGGCCTTGTGGCTTTTTGCTGAACCTTACATCGCCTTGTCACCAGCTTGATGTTAAAGCAAACAATGCTAGCATCCTTGGTAAGG
This sequence comes from Rhynchonycteris naso, assembly GCA_037038555.1. Classification (NCBI taxonomy): domain Eukaryota; kingdom Metazoa; phylum Chordata; class Mammalia; order Chiroptera; family Emballonuridae; genus Rhynchonycteris; species Rhynchonycteris naso. The sequence goes on from CM072996.1 coordinate 84,645,293, forward strand.
CCTTTGCATGGAAAATTGAGGAAATTTGACCACAGTAAACATGCTGAGAATATAATCAGGAGCCCCTGTAATCGTTAGGTCAGAGGCAGGTAAGCACAATTATTTCTGTGCTGAACAAAGACAGGTGGGGAGTAGCAGGCTCTGCAGTGAGAAGGCAAGGTGCATGAGGGTCAGGGATATTCAGCCCATAAACCCACACGTGTGCAACACCCACACGCTGCCTCCTTTATGTTTCTCCCCCATGCTATTCTTTCTCTTTGTTTTTAAAAGCAGTCCTAAATTGCTTAGCATTTTTCCCCTCCTCACACTTCTTTCTGTGCTTAAAGGCAAGTACAGTAAATTAAGCATATCTAAGGATTTAATGCTCAAAATCACCTCGGATAATTGGCTTAAGGGGTTGAAGCGTGCTTTTCCGTTTTTCTCCTAGTCTTAATGCTATTTCTCCTCTGAGGATACATCTGTCAATAATTGATGGAGCTTTCCTGGGTAAATGAGTTGTTGCTTGGGACATTATAAATCATATTGGGAATCAAGTTTATTTTCAAGCTGCTTTTAAAGTCTTGACGCTGTGATAACTGAATAGAAAATGCTAAATGTTGGAGGGAGGTTGTACAAGCCCTCCAGTGCTAAAAGCAGGAGCCAGACTTACAAAAAAACAAACAAACAGAATTTGTACACTCAGAGAAACCAGGACACGTCTGTTTTATGAGAAATGTGTGTAGGTTTGGCGAGGGCCTTCCCAAAGGAAGCCGCCTGAGCACCCACTGTGTGCTGAGCACTGTGAGCCATGACTTCCTTCAGGTGCCTGAGCTAATCCTCACACAGATTGGCCTGCGAGGCGTTGTAGTGACTCTTCTATGGGTGAACAAACTGAGGGTCTGAAATGTTCATTACCACTTCAGTGTACCCAGTGAGCAAGTGGTAGACTTGACATTGGAAATGGCTGGACTTGAAGTCTTTGCCCTTCTCACTGCATGGGAAGTCGGACATGCTCTGTGACACAGTCTCTAGTCTGCGTTTCATGGCGTCCTGGTGTTTTTCATGTGTTTAGCATTGAGACTGAGGCCAGGGCTCCTATCCCCAAAACTTTTCCAAGTCTATTAGAAAGAGATGCAGGTCCACGTTTCTCTGGTTTGCATACAGGGTGTTAGCATGAAATTTTGGTTAATGGGTTCTGCTGTTAAAAAGATTTGAAAACAATAGCTGCATGAGTACAATAAAAATCTACCTTATAGAATAAAGATGTTAGTATTTGTAAGAAAGTGTCTGACATGTAAAAAATTGGAAACTATTTGCTACTTTCTCTGCCGCACAAGACACAACTGACTAAAGAATATTCTAGAATGTTTCTATCCTAAGTATTGCTGCAGAATGAGAGTTAAGCTCAGACTTAGAGTCCTAGGTTTCCCCATTTGCTCAGACATGAATCTGCTGTATGCTGTTATTTTCCCTTCCTCAGTTTCCACATCTATGCACGGGAGGTAACAGTACTCATTCTACCAACCTCAGGATCTGTGTGATGATGAAAAGAAACCAAAGATAAAATGAACATGGCTAAAATATAAGGTGTTATACTGCATTTTCTGGTTTTTAGTAATTAACCAGAATGTCTTAATTAAGATTTGAAAGGCAAAATGTTGAGTGGAATGTATTTTAGCATGGGACAAATGGGGATGTAAACGGCATAAAATCATTTTTTTTTAAAGGAGAGGAGGGGATATAGTGAGATAGACTCCTGCGTGCACCCCCAGCCAGGATCCACCCAGCAACTCCATCTAGGACTGATGCTTGAATCAACCAAGCTATTTTTAGCAACCAAGGCTGAAGTGCTCTGACTTACAGAGCTGTCCTCAGTGCCCTCGGTAATGCTGGAACCAATCGAGCCACTGGCTGCGGGAGGGGAAGAGACAGAGAAGGGGAGAGGGAGGATAAGAGAAACAGATGGTAGGTTCTCATGTGTGCCCTGGCTGAAAATTGAACCTGGAGACATCCATATGCCCAACTGATGCTCTTTCCACTGAGCAAACTGGCCAGGGCCAAAATCATTTCTAAAAGCTTATTCAGAAAAATTATTTTAGAGATAGTGGTTTAAGTTCATAATATCTGCCCTTGAGTTTTAGTTATTCAGAATATTGGCAGCAGCTAATTTTCAAACTTTCTAGTGAAAAAATACAATAAAATCACTTTGTCTCTTTTTTTTTCTTTTCCCTGACAATCAGTCAGAGCAAGTATACCTCAGATTTGAAAGGAGGACTTGACTCTTGCTGATTGAGCTACGGAGTTGTTTCCTGAATGTCTCTTGGACTCCATTCTTCCTTCCTCCCCTGTCCTTGCACCTACTTTTCTTCCTCCTTTTATCAGTAATGCTTATTAGACACCAACTGTGTGCACACATGAATAGAATATTTATGAGAATGAGTAGGTCTCAAGGGGGTTGAAATGGAAGTAAAATGGCTTCTCGGCTTACAATAAGGTTACATCCCAATAAACCTGTCATAAGTTGAAAATATCCTAAGTCAAAAAAGCTTTTAATATCCCTAATCTACCAAACATCATAGTTTAGCCTCGCTTGCTTCTACAGAATGTGAATGGCTTTTTCACCATAATAAAGTCCAAAAGTCATAAACAGAACCATCGTAAGTCAGGGACCAGCTATATTAGAAACAAAGAAGTCACCACATATCACCCGTGTTGTTTATAGTTAAACATGCACCAAGAAACCTTGCAATGTTCACCAGATACAGGGCATCTTGTCTGCTGGGTTCTCATGGTGTCAGGTAAGGGGAAGGTAGGCCACTGGCATAGGACTGTTCATGGTGAAGTATGCATTACTTAGATGCTGGACTGAGAGCCTTCTGTATTTCCTGCTCTCTTGTTTTATCCTAGCTGTCTAGCTTTTTACTTTACAAAAACCCCAGATATGTAGACACCTGCTTCTCTGATTCTTCCTTTTCTTCCTCTGTGTCCTTTCCATTGTCTTTCCTCTTATTTTATTCTTTTTTTATTCCCCCCCCTCTTTCTCCCTTCCTTTTGAGAAATTATGGACAGAGTAGTTAGATTGGTTATATGAGAGTGAAGAGAATGAATGGAGAAAGTTGACAAAAAAAACAAAACTGAGAGCCAATAGTTTAATACTTTAATTTCTTTCTGTTCTTCATGGAATCCTCTTCAGATTTCCTGTAATATTCTTGAATTTAATTTTCAATTATTTTGGCCAGAGAAGGAGCAAATAGTTTCTAAGTAGTACCAGTGAGGGCAGCCTCTTCTTATAGATGAGATTGCAATTGGTGGTGCTAGTCTGGGCATGCAATTAATGTCGTTTGACACAACCAGACCTATTTCTTAAGGATTCTGTTAGGACAGTAGCTCTAACAAGCACTCCTCCAGCAGCAGGGTCCAGGTCTGTAGCACCCTTAAGTGTGACAGTTTGTCTGCTGTAAATTAAAATGAGAATTAAATTATAGAGAATGATTGGAATGAACTCGCAGGAGCCTGCTTTCTATGCAGCCACACACCCAATCATATGCAGTTTTTCCTGCATGGCTGGTTTTCTATGTTTGAATCCAGGTGGTGGGCCCATGCCGCCATAGCATGTTTAGATCAGGAGGATCATGTCCTGAGGTCTCAGAGTGGTCTGCTGTCAGTCTATAGAGATACACAAAGCTCACAGTCTTTGGAGCCAAACTGCCCTATTTCAAATCCTGCTTCTGTCACTTACTGTCTGTGAGCTTGGAAGATTCTCTAAACCTAAACCTTTATACTACTAATCTGTAAACTGGATGGAATAAAATTATCTTTGTCCTAGAATTGTGTAAGGATTAAATGTGATAATGATAGCTCTAACTCATGATAGTGATAACACCTGGCATTTATTATAGGTTTTGAAATATCTACAGAAACTAGTAAGGAGAGCTAGGACATTGAAGGAACGTAAACGTTTTCTGATTCTCCTGCAGTTAGGTGTTCTTCCAGGTGAATTTATATGTTTCCTTTCAGTGTTTTTCTTAGAATATCACTAGATAATCATATTAGCTGACTTTGAGTCAAACCCTCAGATGACTGTTTTACCTTCAATATATCAGTTAATCCTCCTCAGAATTCTGCAAGATGGCTGAAAGTATCCTCATAGCAAAGATGAAACTAGGGAGTCTTATAAATGTTAGACCCCTGGTCGGCAAACCGTGGCTCACGGGCTACATGCGGCTTTTTGGTCCCTTAAGTGTGGCTCTCCCACAAAATACCACGTGCGGGCGCTACCTCAATAAGGAATGTACCTACCTATATAGCTTAAGTTTAAAAATTTGGCTCTCAAAAGAAATTTTAATTGTTGTACATTGATATTTGGCTCTGTTGACTAGTGTGTTTCCCGACCACTGTAGGCCATTTGTCCGAGGAGTCAAATCAGGTCTGCTTGCTACTAAAGCCCGTGTCTACCTACCATACCATGCTTTTTGATTGCCATTCATTTATTTTTAAGTGACCTGTCATCTCCACACTAGATTTTGAAACATCCCCTTTTCTACCATTTTGGGCATTTACAATTTTGGCTGTTGATTTACTCACTCCTCTGTTTCTTTTGCCTATTCAAGGATCACTTCCTTCAGGCTCTTTGCCCTTGAGAAATGTTATTTGCTGAGCTAAACCTGTTTTTTTCTTTAAATTCAGGCTCAGAGCCTATCTACCTATTGTAGCCTCAGAAACATCTGCAGGGAGTAAAGTTGTATGTTCTACCAAGTTTCACACTGATTTCCCCTTTAATGAATTCCTATTTGTACATTTTATTTATTTATTATTTTTATATTTACTTTATTGATTTTTAGAGAGAGAGAGGAAGGGAGAGAAAGAGAGACAGGAACATGGAGCTGCTCCTGTATGTACCCTGATTAGTGAATCAATCTGGCAACCTCTGCACTCTAAGATGATGTTCTAACCAACCAAGCTATTTGGCCAGGGCTTAATTTTTTTCTATTTTATTGATATATATTTTTTTAGAGAAATAGAGAGAGAAAGGAAAGAAAGGAAGCATTCATCTGTTGTTCCACTAAATCATGCATTCTTTGTTTGCTTTCCATGTGTGCCCTGACTGGGGATTGAACCTGTAACCTTCTTGTTTCAGGACAATGCTTTCAACCGACTGAGTTAACTAGCCAGGGCCTTATGTATCTCATTTTATAGACAATGAAATTGAGAGTTTAAATGACATAACCAAAGCCACAAAGGTAATGGAGCCAGGATTCAAACATTCTAACCCTGGAGCCAAGTTTCTTATTAACTATATTTTGCCATCTGCTTTAGTCCTGCACTCTCAGGTATAATGTGAGGTACCCTAGAGTTAATTGTACAATGCCAAGGACTCGGTGGAGGGACTTCCACTGGTTGGCTTGGTCAATGGATGTTCTGAGTACCTATATGACTTGGCATTGAGGATGGTACAAACAAAGGCCAATGCTAACCCTCACCTCACTGTTTACTCAGAAGTATATCAAACCACTCATCTATAGAAGGTGCTTTGTTCCTCTGGACTGTAGAATGAGGGATGAGGAGCTATTGACTTCTAATCAAAGAAGGGGAACAAATCAATGGGTGACTTTCCAATACCTTGAATTGAGGATATTAAGATTCCACTACTCCATTTCTGGTAGTCAATTGGATCCATTAACCCAATTTATCTCAACTACTTTTGAGGAGAAGCTTTTCAGTTTCTTGCATATCTGAAGAGAAATGCATGCAACTGTTGTCTTAAGAAGGTGAAGTTTTGCATGAAAGAGCAGATCATTAACTATGGTGATTAGGAGATAAGGGAATTTACAACGTAACCTGTTTTTTTGGATGTAATATCAACTTAATCATAGCACTTGCTGGAGTGTTTGCTATGTCAGGCACTGCTCTAAACACCCTTTATGTATTTAGCACATGTAATGCTCACAACAACCTCATGAAGTAAGAATAGTTACCTTCATATTATCATAGATTTATAGATAGGTTCAGAGAGATTGAAGAACGTGTCCAAGGTCACACAGGGCCAAGAGACATCCCTTAGCCTGACACCACTGGCCAAATTCTAATCACTTAACTGTACTTACTGTACCTGGTAGGTTGGACAAGATGGCAGATAACTTCTTCTTACAGGTCTTGAGGGGGAGGGACAAGAAAGGGAGCAGAAATAGAAAGGACCTATTTGAGATCTGTTGAGCTCCAAGTACTGTGAAGGCACTTATATATCAAAAAGTCTTTAAGGTAAGAATTATTTCTTCATCTTACAGTTGAGAAAACTCAAAATTCAAAGTTGAACTGGGCTTTAAGTCAACTTGTGCTCTTTCCACCAACCTGAAGGGAGACCCTCCTGTCCCATAGCTGTCTGTCACCCACAGCAACATTCAATTCACTGCTGACCTCCTTTCAATGAAAAGCATCTGTCCTAGATCCCTATTTTTGTAGACATAATTGAGTAAGTATATTTGCTACATACAGAAAAGATAGAATGAAAATGAGTGATATGGTAGAACACAGGGTGACTCACTGAATCCCAGTGGAAAGGTGGCACTTTTTAGGGTTTTGTTTCCTGTTCTTAACTCTCTCACTTTCTCTTCCTGGAGTTTAGTTTCTACATGGAAGAGTTGGATAAGATTGCCTCAGTGTCCCTTATTATCGTCAAATTCAGGCCAAATAGTGTAAGTTTGAGCTTGGGAAAGGCCCTTGAGAGATCAGTTCCATCTCTTAATCTCTCAACAGTTTTGCAGACCTAATCCAGGCCTCCACATCTCTTGGATTCTTAACTCAGTTCCACAGTGTCTTTAATTTCCAGTGTTGCCCTAAAACCCAAAGAAAATGCCGTATTTTTTGCTCCATAAGAAGCACCTGACCATAAGACACACCTGGGGTTTTAAGGAGGAAAATAAGAAAAAAAATATTCTGAACCAAATGGTGTGTTAAAATATTAATAGAATACTATAGTTTTTGCTCCATAAGATGCATGGGCATTTCCCCCTCCACTTTTTTGGGGGGGAAAAGTACATCTTATGGGTGAAAAAATACAGTATCCTATTTGAAACATTCTTGTATTGTACCAGACTAAATAACCAACTGAAAAAATGTGTACTTAATTAATGACCTCTTGGGGATATGCAGAACTAGCATGAGTATGGGATCAGTGCCACCAGGTCTCACCTCCAAAGTCTTAGTGATGGTGCATTTTTGTCTAAGGCACAAATCTGACCAGGTCACTGTTCTGCTTGAAATCCTTTAATGGTTCCATTCAGTTTATAGAATTACATCTTAAGTTCTTCTCTCCCTTTCCTCTTTGTTTTGTCCCTCATGCCCAGTACTCCTTGGACACACTGTGCTATTTCCCACTTTTGTGTCTGTGCCCTCTGCCTGGCATGCCCAGACACCTAGCTGGCTCTTCTTCATTCAGTATGTCTCAGCTCTAGCGCCACATACATCAGGTCATTTCCCTCAGGCACGTGGGTGCCCTGTCTTGATCTCCAGGCAATAAATACCACTGCCTCCTTTTACATTGTAATGACCTATTTTATCTGTTTCTCCCACCAAACTGGGAGCCTGTTAAAGGAACAAGTTCCGTGTCTTACTCATCTTTTCAGTTCCAGTATCTAGCATGTTCTCTGGCACACAACAGATGCTCCACAAGTGTTTGCTGAATAAGTGAGTGTGTTGACCTCTTAGTGATAAAAACAAACAAACAAAAAATCAGCTTTTAATTGTTAAGACATTCTCTTTTATATATTCAGTTGAAATTTCCTTCTCTGTTGGCACAAATTTTGACCCCTGGAGTTACTCAGAACAGTTCCCTTTCTTCTACCACAATACGATCTTTTCAGTATGTGAATTTGGCTAAATCTTCCATTCTCTAAGCTAAATATCCTCAGTTCTCCCATCTAGGTGAAATATGCTTAGTTCTCTTATTTGTCCTCTTGTGCCTAGGTCGCTCATCTCTTCACCTTCCTGGCTAGCCTGCCTTGCTTATGTTCCAGTTGACATGTCTTTCTTAAAGTGAGATGCCCAGATCAGAGCTCAAAGTTCTAGTAATTATTCCAACTGGCAATCAGTGCCAAGGAACAATCTCTCTTCTGCCCTGTACACTAAACTTAAAAGTTTCTTAAAAGTTGCATAAGGTAGCAACTAACTTTGGTAATATATGTGTAATAAAATATACATACATATAATATCTATATATATGACAAAATGTATTAACATATTTTAAATATAATAAAAATATAAGTATGCCAAAAATAACAAAATGTTCCTGTTGTTTTAACTTATGAATTTCTTAGAATCAACACTGGAAGGGGATAACTACTGCTGTTATTTTCTCTTTTACAGATGAGGAAACTCAGAGAAAGGTTACGTTACTTTTGAAAGAGTATATATAATAAGAGAGTGGTGGAAGTATGATTGGATCTTGGACTGACTGTGGAGTTGTTTAGAGCAAGCACCATATTCTAAACCACCAGCTACACGTTGATGCCCCCTGGGGCCTCTGTGAGCTTCCTAAAACGAAATGCAAATTATACTTGCTTCTAAGGTGAAGGTCCTTAATTTTTATAATGCTCTCAAAGAAATCCTTGACCCTAAGGAGGTTAAGAATCATTGTGTTAAAGGTAGACTTGACATTGAGCTTGTAGTGAATTCAAACACCAACTACATTTTTCTATATACTGCTCTTAACTATCTTCCCTCGACTGTGGAACTGTTTTCCTGGACCTGTCTTAAGCCCAGAACACTTACACCTGCTCGATTTCATTTTAGTAGTTCCATCTGTTTCTAAGCTATTTCTTTCCATTACCACACCTCTGTTAGCATAATTGTTATTCCCTTAAATAGTGTGATCAGCATTCTCTCTTGATCTTATTGAAATAATTGCTGAAAGCAAGGACTGACCTGGGACCGTAAGGGCTATGGAAGTGGTTTGCAAAGCCTGTGTCTCTGTTGCATTTTCTCCCTCAGTTTGCTCAGATTTCCTGCAGGAAGAAAGAGTATTAGTGTCTAGGGAATCTGCTGTTCCCAATGGGCAGCCTGGCTGCACCTCCAATTGTAGATTCTGAGAGTTCACCCTTCATCTCTTCTCCGGAGGCTTTGTCTCACAGTATGGCCTTTTCTCTCTTGGAATTCTTTAGTAAATTAACATTCCACAAAATCCATTAAAGGTATTCCAATTAATTGGGAGTTGTTTTCTTCTTGTAACTTTTTTGGTTTTTCTTAGTGAGTGAGAGAGAGAGAGAGAGACTGACAGACAGATAGACAGGAAGAGAGATAAGCATCCACTTGTAGTTATGGCACCTTAGTTGTTCATTGATTGCTTTCTCATACATGCCTTGATGAGGGGGACTCCAGCTGAGCCAGTGTCCCCTTGTTCAGGCCAGCAACCTTGGGCTCAAGCCAGTGACCAGGGGGTCATGTCTATGATCTCACTCTTAGGCCGGAAATCCCGCACTCAAGCCGGTGACCTCAGGGTTTCAAAATTGGGTCCTCAGCATCTCAGGCTGACACTCTATCCACTGCACCACCACCTGATTAGGCTCTTGTAACTGTTTTGAACCCATCTATTTTTCCATTAATCCCCTATGTCTGGTGTCAGGTTACAGAAGTGAGAACGTCTGCAATTTCCTTTTCCCCAGTCTTCAGGCCATTTTAAAGAAAAATACAACTATATTAAATCTGGGACAGAATCAAGTCTTTCCGTTTATTTTCCAACAGACTTGCAATATGAGCTTCATCTAGATGCATTAATGGCTGCCTTTCCAGATACATAGCTTCAGTTTCAAAAGAAAAACTATCAATGGCTTTCAGTTTTTCTGCAAGCTTTAGACTGATTTCTTGTCTTCTGTGTGATTGGTAATAATCTATGTCATTGTACACTTTTTAAACTTTTAGGTCTCCTACCTACATTTTGTCATCTCTGATTTTTCTCCTTAGTAACAGCAAGTCTTATTTGATTTTATATTTATGATTTATAGCTTTTATTTTACCCTATTTTTCAAATGGTCTTTTTCCAGCAGAGGCTTCATTTTCTGGTTGATTCTGATTCTTCCATTGAATTCCTATCCCCAACTTTCTCCAATGGCATTTTGAGCCACTTACCCCCAAGTTTCATGCGAATACTGTCATGTTTTTGCCACTACTTAGAGAACATGTAAGCACTGGCTCATGATTCTCTTTACCTTTTAATAGCCCTTGGTGTCACCCCGACTTCACTAGCAGGGAGGTGCTGAAGCGGCTCCATAGCAACCACCAATTTGCATATTCTTTTCTGAGTTAGATAACACTTGGCACTTTGGCTTTTATGTTGGAGAATTATAGGGAAAATGTTACTGTTACTAAGACTTAGTCTTCAGAAAATTTTATTCTATAGCAGAAAAAAGAAACAGATATTGGTCTGAGTCTCAGCTGGACCATTTTCTAGTTTTCTTACCTTTGACACCTCACTTCACTTGTGCAATCCCCAGTACCCCCACATTTAAAACTGGGTAGCTGTGCTCACCTGGCTGCTGCATAGGGACTGTCTTCAGGTACAATTGAGAGGGACTGCGTGAAGCACTCTGTAACATAGGAGGTAGCGTGTATTCAGGCAAAGTAGAGCTAAGAATGATATACCCTGATCATTCTCAATCATTCTTAATACTTTGCTTTTGGTAGTTAAAGAAACAAGTTTTTGACTTCCTGTTTCTGCGCCTAAGTCTCGGTGCCATATCCCATTTCTTTTTCTCAGTGCCCCCCCCCCCCCCAGCCCAAGAACACAGAAGCAAGTCCGTACTTTAGGTTTTATTTCACATTTTGCTAGTGCCCAGGCCCTGCCTGGGCATTCTTGGTGGACAGCACTTAGGTGTAGGGAATAGCATGATCTGTGATCTGGCCTGGATTTTTCACTTCTTCTTGCATCCATTATTTGCCTTGAATCCGGGTTTAGTCTTGTGATTTGCTTTGGTCCGTGGGGTCTTAGCAGATGTGCTGGAAGCAGAGCCTTGAAAACTCTACTTGTGACAGGGCTTGTTCTCTCATGCCTCTGTTAATGCCATGTGAGCATGCCCACGGAGTCTGCTGGCTGGTCTCATGAGGAGGATAGGGACACGTGGACTAGGAAGAAGTGTTCCAGTCAGGGCCAGTCTATTTGAGCCAACACCCACCTGACTCTAGATATGCCGACATTCCTTGCCAAGATCAGTGGAAATACCTGACTGATGCCCAAGAATATGAGCACAAAGATTTGTTGTGAAGGATTCTCAAGTTTTGTGATTGTTTGCAACACACTTTAATTGTAGCGATAAAGAACAGATACAGTAGATGCCGCAACTATTTGAGTCTTGACTTTGAAAACAGCAGGCTCAGAGTTTATGATTCTCTGAAAGTATCATGATAAGAAAACTTGAAGTTTCATAGTTAGTAGAGGTCTAGGGAAGTAACATGGTATTAAATATATTGTAAATGAACAGTATCTTCAACATTAAAAGCCTCCAATGGAGGTTACCCCATCTTTTGAGTTATCTTTAATTATTAAGAAAAAGTGCCCGGGGCACTGTAATTTGCAGAGGCAGAACTTCACACAAGTGCTGAGCTCTTCCGAATGCCTCACTTTAAAAAGTTTTGCGTGGAGCTTCTTAGTCTAACATTGAATATATTTTTACTTCCATTCCTGTCTTTTCATTTTCAGCACATACCAGCAAATTGTTTGTATGACTGCTGGTGTCTTCACAAATTATCACAGCACTTAAGGATACATTGTTCCAGACCTGTTCTCTGATCTATACATTAGTAAATTAAAAAATTGATTTTTCTGTCCAGGCTTCACAGATCCACTCATGTGGTTTACAAAAGGGGAGAGTAGTGCATGGTTGTTAGTGAAAAGACAACATATCAAGTTCTTCTTCTTCTTCTTCTTCTTCTTCTTCTTCTTCTTCTTCTTCTTCTTCTTCTTCTTAGTGAGAGAGAGAAACAGACAGACAGACAGACAGGAAGGGAGAGAGATGAGGAGCATCCACTCATAGTTGTGGCACTTTAGTTGTTCACTGATTATTTTTCATATTCTCATACATGCCTTGACCGGGGGCTCAACCTGAGCGAGTGACCCCTTGCTCAAGCCAGAGACATTGGGCTCAAGCCAGTAACCTTGGGCTTCAAGCCAGTAATGATGAGGTCATGCCAATGATTCCATGCTCAAAACCAGTGGCTCTGCATTCAAGCTGGTGACCCCAGAATTTTGAACCTGGGACTTCAGCATCCCAGATTGCTCAATCCACTGTGCCACCACCAGTCAGGCAACATATGAAGCATTAATTGGTACTCACCTACCTCTACTGACTTCTAATAATGTGACTGTGCCCCATTTCATTATGTCAGAAAACATGTAAGGCTGACATTGTACATGGTGGGTCAGGGAGAACATAAGAGAGTGGAAGTTGTCAAGAAGACAGAGAACCAGATGTAAACTTCCTGACTTTTAAAGTTAAAAGCCTCAAATTATCATTTGATATTCTCCCTTTACCTCCCCTCTCTGTTTTTCCTCCCTCACTAGATAAAGATGTTGTCAGCTAAAGAGAAGGAAGGAGGTTGGAAACTGTAATAAAGAGCAATAGTCACTGGTTTTAGGACTCAGTCCCCATTTTGGGCCAACTACCAAATAATGAGCCAGGCAATGGGCAAAGATGCTATAAGACCCCTGGAGTAAATGCAATAGTAGTGGTAAGTAGTGCTGTAGAAGACACTGCTACAGCGTACTAATATTTGGGCCGTACTCTACTGGGCATATGGGGCATTGTTATTTCCCCTCTCTTTTCAAAAAAGAAATCATTTAATGACTTGGCCAGTAAGTTGTTAATGGAAATGACTTCTGTGTTCAAGCATCTAATCACTGGTGCTTAACTTCCCACCCTGCTTCTCCTCTTGCTACTCTGGAAGAATGAGCAACACCTGAAAGCAGATGTTGTAGACAGTGTTCTGGACTTGTTAGGGATTACGCTTAAGAAAGGAATAAATTTTTGTCAATCTTTTGGCTTTATTACTATTGCATAACCCACCCTGTCCTGAGTAAGTTAAGTGTTTTCTTTCTCAACTGGATGACCGGAAGGAAGGATAATCACGAAGATTCTCATACCATTCAGCATGAAGGCAGTGACGTGGAGAAGACTGCATGGCTTAATGGCTGATCCTAACTGTCCCATTGCCCCAGAGACATGTGGAGTGCCGACTGAACTTTCCTTCTTCCTGAATAAGGATACATATTTTTGCAGAGACAGAAATCTGAGTACCCAAGGACTTCTTAAAGTCATGGCAGGACAATGCAAATGTAAATGGTGGTGTGGACTGCTCAGCCTGAGACCAGATGAGTGGAAGCCCATTTGGAGGGGGGCAACACTAAGAGCAGATATTACGATTATGTATATCAGCAGGTGTCAACTCTGGACATCCACAGAAACACTTCCTCATAGACTGCATTACTGTGTAAACACTTCCATCAGATTCAACCTCATAGAAAAGAGAGAAAGGGGAAAGTCCATAATTTGATTGAGTATCATATTGAAATAATTTAGAAAATACTGAAGTGGTTGAGTTAGAACTTAGAAGCAACCAGATTCAGTTTTCTGTCAGGAAATGTGAGGGCTTGAGAGAGAAATTACTTTAGTTAGAAAGAGGAAGCTCTGTATTTGCAGATCTCGAATTCTGGCTCTGAGAATCAAGCATACCTCATATTTTTTGTAAAAGGACTGAATTGAGCAGAATTTGAAAAGAATGGGATATAATGAGTTTACAGAGGATACAAAAACATGCTGTCCCACAGCTTCATTGTCATTGTTGGTGGGGAGGAATTATTGTATGCCTCAGCCAATTAGAACCTTCTGGACCTCTTGAGAACCTGAACCTGACCATTACCATTTGACATTGAGCTGAAGCTGGCCAGTGGCCTCTATGAGGTCAGCCTCTGTGGTGTAGGCACATAGCCCCCTGGTTTACTGTGTTGGGTGGGTCTCTAGCCACGTGCTGGCTTCCCCGGGGCAAAAAAATCGTGGGATCAGGCCACTTTGCCAAATAATTAAGCTGTCCAAAGACTCTTGGTGTTCAGTCCATAACATTGGACACTAATGTTGGATGTGTCAAATTCTTTTGTGAGTTAGTGTTTTCTTGTTGACATAGAGACCTTGCCAAAAAATGAATTTGAAATATACATGAGATTAAGATACCCACAGAGGTACAGAACATCATTCATGTCACAATACTCACTTGATAAGTACTCATTAGAAATGCAAAATTAAGTTGCAAATGCTCTTACATTCCCTGGTGAAAATAATGCTACAAATGCCAAGAATCTCGCAGAAAAGAAAAATAGCATGCTTGGAGTGATGTTAAAATCTCAAAAGGAGTTGAATCATGAACACACTGTTTTTGAAAGCAGATTAACATGGGGCCTTTATAAAATCTACTTACCAATTTTATGAGGAAGATTTATGTACATCAATAGGTAAGAAAACTGAGATGCAGAGAATAATTTCTTCAATATATGTAACCAGTGAAATAATAGAACTGTTTTTGTTTAGTTTTTTAACCATCAAATCCAAACGCTTTCTACTTCAGCACCTTTCGGTATAGACTTTATGCCACCTTATTTGCTAGTTTGGACTCCTTCCTGTTTTTACTGGTTCTCTTTATAGGTGAGATTGCTTTAGATAGACTTGAGTGAATATTATAAAAGTTTTAATTTCCTTTTCCTTGACTGGACTGTGGTGTCGGGAGGGAGATTTGGACACTGAATTAAGGAAACAAAATCTTCATTTATGTTTGCTTAAATCAGTGGTTCTCATCTTCCAATGTATGTTACAATCGTGTGGGAAACTTATAAACCCTACTGATATCTGGGACCCACTTCAGTCCAGTTAAATTGAAATCTCTGGGGTTTGAGCCTGAGTATTTAAAAAACGTTCCTAGGTGATTCTAACCTAGAAAGAACCACTGGCTTACGTTAACATTTCAACACATTAAAAATCAGATTCTAACAAGAGAAAGCAATTAGCACAGGTGCTAAGTCATGCTAAGCAATCTGTGGTATCAAAACAAGTAATCATCAGTAGGAGGTAAAGAAATGAACTCTAATCAGTCATTAAGAAGGAGAACTGGGATCGTACCTCAGGATGTTGTTCTGGAGCTTGAGAAATGAACAAGCTCTCACTTTCATACTGGCACTGGCATCTTTATTATTTCAGGTTTAAATGAGAAGAGGGAAAATAGATAAGGAAACTCTGTGGAGACTGATGCTTTGCAAGTTTCCTGTGCTCTCCTATTTGTGAAGCAAAGTGTTTGTTTGATCAGGAGTGGGATACCTGCATGTCAGTGGACAATCAGAGAGGATGCCTCCAGTTCTGGGTGCAGGCTCAGTGCTGAGGGTACAATAGAGCCAAGTCTTGCCTGAGAGGAACTGATATTCTATCTCGAAAGACCCAATAGGTATCAGGAGTGACTGAGTCCACAAAATACACTTAAAATTAACTCCTTAAAGTTATGTCTTGTGGTTAAAAGTGTGTTACTGTTAATCACAGTAGGATGCCCTAAATGCTGAAGGTGTGTTACATACCTCCAAACCATATCATATAATTGTTGAAAAAAATTATCTTAACCATCATCTCCTGGCTGTTTCCCTTTTCTGTGCCTCTACTGAATACCATCTGTTGGTCAAATAAGTTTGTAAGTATGATATATATGTTTGCTTGCTTATAGTTTGCATTGGGTGTGGGGGACAGGCTGTAAGCAGGCAGGGTCATTATAGCTTAAGACTTAGTTTTAAGACTAAGCCTTTCCCACCCTAAGTGACTTTGTATCAGAGACTTCCTTGTTTGTATATTGGATTAAAGTTTTTATTTCTATACTATAAAATGGGGCAGAGGAGCTCATGCTGGAGGAGAGCAGAGAAAGGCCATGTGGAGGAGAGGAGAAGCAGCCAAGATGGCGGACTGCTGAAAGAGAAGCCAGTTTGTGCAGAGTATGTGCAGAGAGAAGGAGATGGGGAACAGAGGTGACTAAGGCTGGTGAGGTAGAAACCTTTGATTCTAGGAAACTCAGGTAAGTCAGTGGCTTTGGGAGCCCTGAATGGAAAGAAAAGTGTTTTCCCACTGTGTGTATTTCTTGCCTGCCGGGTGCAAGCTAGGATTAAAGCTAATGGCCCACCAGTTCTTGGCTCCATTGTTTCATTACCATCTCTCTGAATCAAATGCGAACCTGCATGGGCCAGGTGGCTGTGATGGTGGCCTTGGCTACTGGCTTTACACCATCCCATGTCAGTTTTACCTTCTCAATATTACTAAATCCATACTCTTCTCTTTATCTTCAGTTTCTTCAGTGCAGGCATTTCTTTCCTGGGCTAAAGGAATAGTCTGGTACTTGCCTCTAGCCCTTATAATTCTAGTCACTCCTAGGCTAGAGCAGCCACAAGATGGCTCCCCACTGTCTGCTGGAAAAGGTTGAATATCTAAAGCAGGGCTCGCAGCTTTCCTACTCCAAGTATAATTCTCAGATAAGCCTCGGTTGGCAGCTTGTCAGCAGTACAGACTCTCAGAGGCTCTACTTCATACATATTGAACCCAAACCTGCATTTAACAAGATCCCTAGATTATTGGTGTGCACAATAAACTGTGGAAGCGCTGTGTGTCACAGGTCTTTTGTGATCTGGCTCCTGCCTGCTTTTCTTCCTTTCTTCTCTGGCCATTGTGTGTTCCAGAAATATCAACGTCTCTCGGAGGGACCATCCTTTTCTACACTGTCCTCTTGGCAAATACCAGTTTGGTCTTTAAAGATCTCTCTCTGGAGTAATTTCCTCTGTGAAGTTTTTCCTGTCACTTCCTAGACAGTTAATTCTTCTCTCGTCTGTCGATTTCCATTGTGCGTGGAAAACTCTAGTGTCGAAATTGATTCTTTACCTGTTGCTTTTGTCCACTGGACTGTATTTGCCTGAAAGTAGGGCTTAACCACTTCTCACCTCAGGTTCTCTGGTTTGCTGTGTAGGGCTGGGTACCGAGCACTCATTCAGCGCATCACATTTACTGCTCGGTGTTTAATGTGATATTAGCCTTGCCAACAGGTGTGATTCTGCTTCAGCATCCAGGGGGGGCATGTCTGAAAAAGAGGATTCTTAAACTATCCCAGTCATCATGAGCTGAAGGCTAGTATTCATTTTCTTCAATAAAAACCAGTGCATATTCATATTTTTTTCTACGGAATAGCTCTCCTCTTTATCAACAGGACATTTGTTTTGGCGCAGGCTTCTGAACTGGGTTTCTCAGTCGTATGTAAGTTTCATAACTTGCAGTTGTAGCCTGACTCCAATATCAACAGACATGCAGGAAACAGCCAACTGAGGGCAGTCTGTCCTCACCGTCTTCTGGGCTGGCAGCTCTCTGTTCCTCCCTTGTTGTTCCTAGATACTGAAGCCTTTTGTCCGGCTGCTTATGCTTCATCTGCCAGGCCCCCTGCCCTCCTGCTTTTCCTAAGATTCTCTGCCTCTTGTGTGAATTTCTTTTCCTCTCTCCATAAATCATCCAAGTTTTTCCAAGGATAGGGATTAGACATTAAACATAGAGGATGCCCAGTTAGATTTGAATTTCATAAACAAAAAAAGAATTGTTGATAGAAACATGTTTTCGATTTTGCATGGGAGGTACTTGTATTAAAGAATGATCACTTGTTTATCTGAAATTCAAATTTAACTGGGCAGTTAATGTTTTATCTGGCAACTTCCCATGGGCTTAGTCTTTGAAACACTCACAGCTTTTATCTTTCTTGAAGTGAGGAAGTAGAATAGTTACCAATGTGAAATATAAAGGGAGGAATCCAGGCAGACACAGTAATACCTTAAGATTTTATGATATTATCCAGTCAAAATAACTATGTTGAATGTATATAAAGTATTCATTTCTCAGCAAAAACAAACTCTTAATGATATATGGAAATGTTGGTAATCTTTTATAAGTAATTTGTGTTTTTAATGATGTTGATTTCAGTAAAGTTAGGAGGCAGCTGGGAGTAGCGGCTAAGAGCACAAGTTTGTCCTAATCCTGACTCCACCCCTAGTTGGATAACATCAGGCGGGTCACTTCTTGTTCTGAGCCTCTGTCTGCCTCATTTGTGAGTAGAGATAAAAATTGTACCTACCAAACAGGAATTTTTATGAGGATTAAATGTAATCTGCCAATTCTATTCCTACTATTCCACTACTAAACAGTTCTCTCTCCTCAGTGCAGAGCAAGGCTACAGGAAGCCAGGGAGCACGTCATATTTGAACACCCGTACTTTTGGGAGGAATGGTATGGTTGGAACAGGGCTTTAATTTCCTTTTTTATTTTTTAGTTAAAGTGTAGTTAACATACAATAAGGAACTTTAGAGACATGTGTGATATAAATTTTACCTTAGTCAGATCCCACTGACTTGAGGTTTTGAGTGAAACAGTCTGCACAGAGCAGGTCCTGGACACCTTAGGTCCCAGTGAATAGGGCTCTTTTCACATGTACTCAGGGTTTTTATCAGAATAAATGTTGTTTTTAAGTAGACATGTTTTTCCTTTTTAGGAAGTGTATTGAGAACAGGGTGGAGGAAATAGAGTGAATGACCTCAAGGCTCCAAGGTTGTATTAACATTATTTTCCAAATAAATTTTTAGAAAGACAGATGTGTTGACAATGGAGTGTTTTATGAATTTTAAATGCATGCTAATATGTATTCATTTGAACAATTTTAAAAGTAAGTTAGTATGTGTGTTTTATTTAGAATTTTAGAGATTTAAATACATAAGTAATCTTACATAGTTATAGAAAAAAAATCAGTGAAGATAGATACAATAAGGAAAAAAATGGAAAGATTATAAGGACATAAGCAGTAGAAATATTTTGGTGTATATATGTGATGTTTTAAATAACTAGTGTATCTATATAGTATGTAAGTAACTAGTAACCATATATGTGTTAAATATAGATATACTATATATGAAACTAGTGAGCTAACTTATATAATTTTTTTTACCTGGTTTTATCACTTAACTTAGTCTTGTGAATGTAAGTTACATTTTACATATAAAAGGTATTAATGCAAAAGAAAATAGTCCATAAATTCTGAAAATTATGGCTAGTGTATAGGTGAATTTGATTATATTCCAAATGATCTTTCTAATACAGTATTTTAGCAAGTAACAAAACCTGTAAAATTTTCATAACACAGTATATCAACAGCCATGATTTTGTAATATTAAAGAATAGAAACAGAGGCAGGGAGGGTCACTGGGGACAGAGGGACAGCTGTCAGAGGGAAGGGGAATAGGGGACTGGATCAAAGAAGGTGAGGGAATTAGCCAAAAAACATATATACATGACACATAATACAGACAATCGCCAGAGGGAAAGGGGAATGGTGGTGGTAGGGGGAGGGCAAAGGGGAGATATGGAGGTGAAAGGATACTTTGCATGGGATTGGGGGGGGGCATGACGTGGTGTGCAAATGATATTACATTGGGCTGTATACTTGAAACCAAGTCAACAGAATAAAATTTTTTAAAAAGCAGCTATCATTACTTAGAGATTTTAGTAAATGTTAATACCCTAAGTCATTCATTTATTTGTTTATTTAGTTATTTGACCAGTCATTTAGGTATCATTGGGGACATTATAGGCACTGTAGCTCAAAAGCTTACAGAGCTCAAAATCTAATGGGAAGGTAGATAATATACAACAAATTAATACATAATTGAAATTGTGATATGAGAAATAATATGTTTTGATTACAGGTAATAATCTATTCTAGAGATGAGTGATCAGGACAGGCTTAGGCATAATAAAATGTAAGAAGTTATACTTGCTGTTCAATATCTTATTTCTCATCAGAAACCAGTGAGGCAGATTTTATTATATCCAGTTTACAGATGTAGCATATGAGACTGAAAGAAGTTAAACACACCAAATTATGCCCCCATAAAATAAACTTGTGGTGTGGGAGAGCATTTGAAGTGCATGCTTTGGTTGTTTTTGCTGCTTACCCCGTAGGGTCATTTCTGTCAACTGTGGTTTGCTTAATGCCAGAGTTGTCTGGGGTGGTCCCTAGAAGTTAAATCACCAGTTGTCCATAAGTAGTGGCAAGCCCCATTCAATCTTTCTTCCCATCTTTTACACATTTATTTAGGATGCTACAACTCTGAAATGTATTTAATAGGACACATTGTAGAGTATTTGACATAATTGATATATAAATGTGCTTTAGGATATATCACAAATATGAATTTGGGCAACTGAGCTTTTGGGAAGGTTGGAAGAACAAAGTCCAAGGTCATTGGTGCTACCAAAGCAAGCACCTTGGATGTGGGGGTTACTGTGTGGGCAGATCCATATGCTTGCACAATTAATGGGACAGCAGACAGAATCAAGATCCCATGATGGGGATGGCAAGGAGATCCCAAAACAGGAATCTAACAAAAATGTGCACTTGAATAGGTGCTCGCATCTCATAGATTTAGAGATGAGCCTCAGAGCACCTAATGCCAGGACTGGTATCCTTTCTGAAGACTGCCGTGTCTGCTTTGCACAGAAGCTTGAACAGGTGATGCAGCCCCATGTTTGGCTCTGTATTACACGTGCTCATTTATCTTGGATAATTTCCAAAATGGGTATTTTTGATTTTCATACCATGATTACAAACAAAGAGAAAACTCAATCAATAGTATGTCTAATTGAATAGTTCATCTTGTTAAATTCTGAGGAAATAGCATAATTAGCTGTAAAAGACTGTTGGCTGTAAACCATTTAAATGTCAAAGGATGTTTTCTATCGGGGTGGTTTGGGAAATGTGACTATGAGCAACACCAGAGGACTTTGCTCTCCCCTCATACAATAATTAGGGAGATTGACAAGGAGCTGCTGAGACTCAATTTTGGCCAGAAAGGCTACCCCTGTGGAGAAGCTACCCTCACAGCACAGTGCCCTCTAGCTGCCATACGGAGGACTGCCACAACTATTCAGTAGCCACCAGGTCCACTGGATTTGTTTACATGTAACTGAATCACCCTCATCCTAACACTGAAGTGACTGGTTAGATCCTTAGAGACTGGGATATCTCTTAAAACCCTCTCAACCTTCTTGTTAGTCAAGGGCAGGGGCCAATGAGATTTAGACTACAGCTGGCCCTGATAACTGAAAGACCATTTATTGATACAGCTTGTAAGGGATTTAAGGTTAGCTGGGAGAATTCACTGTGTCACAGTGATTTCAGACGTGGAGATGTTGGATGTTAAAAAAAAAATGTAGCATGTTCTATCCTAGGTCACCTTTAAGTAGATATTATAAACCTCTAAACAGATATTTTAAAGCTAATTTTCTTCTCAGTCGGAGGCTGCTGGAGATTGCTAAGGTGACTCCCATTTATAAGGAACTGGTATAAAAGATCCTGGCAGCTATTGTTTCTGGTAATCAGTGTTTTTCTCTTTTGTCTTGAAATGACTTTCAAGGTAGTTCATAAACAGGTTTACAGTTATTTTATGGCTTGCTGTTTAATAGTGCCTCCCTAGTCTAAATTTTGTTCAAGATATTTACCTCACCAACAGGGCTTAATTTATTGGCTCTATTAGACACGGATATCAAGTGAGAGAAAGCACTGAAGTAGGTGTTTTCTTACTGCGCAAAGTATTCCTGTTGGATTTTTAAGCTCCAATCTGTAACCTTGTCTTTGTCGTGCCAACTCTATATTTTTTCAAGAAGAAATAAAATTTGTTTTATTCTACTACCAAACTGAGTACCTGAAATCTAGTAGGCACCCAATGAACATTTGTTTATTGACAATTTTTTTTTGAAAATGTGTTGGTTGCTTACACTGACCAAGCACATGTCTTACACATAAAGTCAGTATAGTCAGTGCCCATACATCTGTGCGGGAATGAATAACTCTACTCAAAGTCATTATTACCTATTGAGGAAATACCTGTACACAATTAATGGTAGAACTAAGTAGAATAAGGAGAATGTGTGATGGCTAAAAACAAAATTTAGTTTTGTTTTAAGATGGAATTAATTTAGAAATATTAATTCCATCTTAAAGTAATAATGATAAACTTCATAGAGAGAATTATCTCCGTGTCCCTAAAAAGCATGTTACCAACTTTCGAGTGCTGTGCTCTGGTATAAATGACACATGAGTCACCTCTCTGTGACACCAGAGCTAAAGGAAACGCTTAATGTTGAAACATTGCATGATAAGTTTTTCAACATTATGAAGTGTTCAAAAGCTTTTATGCTTCTAATCACAGAGCTCCTCAGTCTCAAGTCCAAGCTTCAACTGAGCTGAGCCAGATACTCTCACCTATGGTTGCTTTCTCCACAGAATATCATGAGTTGTCAGAAGAAGAAGGCAGAGAGATGGAGAGGGAGAAGGAGGCTGATAGGAGAAATAGAGGGAAAGCAATCCCTCTTTAGCAGTGATATCTAGAGTTCTCTAAATGGACAACAGTGATGGACTATTGTGAAGAATTTGAAAAACTGATACAAATGAAGGTTATGTGAAAGCAGGGTCAATTACTTCTGATGTAATATTAAATGAAATAAAGCCAGATTCAAAAATATACAAAAAACCCACAACCCAACAACTATGATAAAACACATACAAAAAACTTTGTGTAGTAACATATTGGAGAGAAATATCTAAAATCTTCAACAATTGCTTTCAGATAGAGAGACAGTTATTTTTTTAAATTCAATGATGATCACATTTTAACTATAAGTATAACCTTTATTTATTTAAAATAGAGTTGACATATTGGAGAGAAGCCTTAGAGAAAAATGAATTCCCTCCAAGATTGCACCAGGGAGATGGGAGATGTTTACTTAGCATTAAACATTTTGTTATAGATTCTGGAGAAATGCTTTAGCCCTAATCATGCTGTACTGCTGCTTCCATTTGACCTGTGCTTCTAATACCAAAGTGTTTCCTGAGAATGCTCTGAAACTGTCTATTATAAAAAGATGCTATGTTAGGGTTGTATCACCTCTTGCCAAAAATATAGCTAACTCTGCATTACGATAAAACAAACACAACAGCACCTAAATTCTGTTTTTTAATATGTCCCCCAGAAGAACATACCAGCAGTTAAAAATTCTCATTAATAAGTTCAACATGTAACATATTGTATATTTATAATATAGATTGAATGCTAGTAATGTGGAGGAGGGCCAGATTATGTTCATATAGTAAAAGTGGTATAAGGTATAAAAATTTCCCTTTGTGTTTTTAGATCTAAATTAGCCCTTTTATGTTACATAGCAAAAAACAAAACAATACAAAACAAAACACTAGCATCTCAACTTATTTCTTGCCAGAACAGATTCTTCTTTGAGCAAAACTTTGACCTTTATTTGGATCCCTCTGAGACACACTTAAATGTGGGATTTTAATTACGATGGTCCCAATAAGGCAGAACTCAGCACTTAATTCATAGTAGGACTTCAATAAAAGTTTGTTCAATGGAACAAATAAAGTTCTGATTTCTTCCTGTGTTTATGCCAGTAGCACACTGTGCTCTGTCAGTGAGGTTGGAAGTGGCTTGGTGGCTTTACCATGGGTGGGGTGACTGTTATGCTCCTTTCAGGCTCCCTGCCTTGTAGGGGAGTGCACACTTCACTTTATCCTCACTCTCCTCGCTGTGTTCCTGACCCTTCTCTTCATACTGGATTCTGCTTACTGCATTGTCTTTAGATATGATGCTATGGTGTGATTCTGCAGTTTGAGCACACGCCCTCCTCCTTTCCCTGGGAAGGACATTGGAGAGAATGTCAGCACAATTACACTTCTGAAGCAACTGCCATCTCAAGTCCTGTCTTACGTCACCTTTAACCCAATTTAATGCATTTTTGTCCCCATAGTTTTTATAGATCAGTAGCCTATGTCTTGCCTAGCCATCATATCAGTCTTGTCTCTTTGATGGTTTCTGTGTAATCATCCCACATTCATGTGTCATCCAACACAGAACCTTTTATCAGTTTAGGAAAGTGAAATCCTGAGCTTAAAGAAAGAGGTCGTTCTTGCTGAAGTTGCAGCCATACCAGAATTATGGCTTCTTCCAAGAGAGACTGTGCAAAAAATGCCTTGCTGGATGGAGCAACACCAGTACTGTCGACTCTCAGAAGTGCCATCTAAGTCCACCTGGCACTGACATCCATCCGCATTCTGACCATCCATTAGCACATATCCTGGCCTGCACATTGCCCTTTGGCTGAACCCTGTCAGCACTGTGCTTGCTGCTGTTGCTTTAGACTCCAGAGTATCATATCAGCACTTCCTCTTCTTACTGCATTGACTGCCTTTGGTTCAGATGCCACAGTGCCATCCTGATCATTGAAAAATTAAGGAAGAATCAGCAAAAAATAAAACAGACTGGAAATCACAGCAAAGCATAATTGCAATTAGAATATTAATATTCCAAAGAGAGGACTTTCAAGTGTTAAAAGATACTATATTAGCCTGACCTGTGGTGGCACAGTGGATAAAGTGTTGACCTGGGAACATTGAGGTCGCCAGTTCAAAACCCTGCACTGATCTGGTCAAGGCACATATGGGAGTTGATGCTTCAGGCTCCTCCTCTCTCTCTCTCTCTCTCTCTCTCTCTCTCTCTCTCTCTGTTTCCTCTCTAAAAAAATAAATAAAATAAAAATAAAATTAAAAAAAAAGATACTATATTAGAGAATGTCATATCACCTCTTGCCAATGTATAGCTGACTCTGAATTAGGATAAAGCCAAAACAATGGCACCGAAATTCTGTTTTTTAATATGTCCGTCAGAAGAATATACTAGCAGTTAAATGTACCAGTCATAAATTGAGCTTGTAACACAGAGTAGATTGTTTGAATAAAGATGATAATGATGATGATAGAGGGACTTACAAAGTTATAAGCTGAGCATTTTATATATAACTCTGCCTTCAATACTGAGGCTTTTAAGGAGGAAATTGTTATCCCCACTTTACAAATGACAAAGCTGAAGCTTAGAGAAGTGACTTCCCTGAGGTCACACAGTTAGTAAGTATGCAAAACCAGTGGTCTAATTGCAAACTCATCAGGTATCAGTTGGTATTCCATCAGGGAAGCAGAATAAATATAACTGATGTGGAATAAAGAATTTATTATAGAAATCATACCTTTCTCAATTGTGGGAGCTGACAGACTCTGAGGCTATTGCCCCTGCATCTCTAGTGGTGGGATTGAAGTTGCTACTGGTAAGTAAAGGAACTTATTATAAGGATAAATGGGTCTCTTATGGAACTCTGGGTCCAACAAATGCCTGGAATCAGCAGTTAGCAAGTCATCAGGAGCAAAGATGATCATTTGTTCTCTGTTTATCTCTGTCTCTGCTTCTCCTTTTCTTCCTCCCTTCTTCTTTTTCTCTAGTTCCCTCTCCCAATATGGACTTTTATCTCTATTTCTCTTTGAGCATCTGCTGGATATTCTTTTTCAAAAGGTTGGCTTTTTTTTTTTCTTTCTTGGTGGAAGATAGTCACTTCTGTAGCTACCAAATGATAGATCTTATATCAAGACCTGTGGGAAACTGCAAGCTGACAGAGTCCTTGCAGTTTAGATTTGTGGGGGCCAGAGGTGTGAGAGACTGGCAGTAAGCTGACAGAGTCCTTGCTGCCCATCCCTCAACCTCACTTGCTTAAGTTGCTAAAGGCTAAGCTCTTCCCTACAACCTCCAATTGTTGAAGTTGGTAAAGGCAATTTACATGCCCTTCCTCACACCTCCATGTTAGCTATAATGCTTATGGTTTCTACTAATCCCATTTCCCATGTCCCTCCAAGAGATTGGAGGTAGTTTTATTTTTAACCTTTGTTTTGTGAGGTTAAGATGTTATGCAGGGTGAAGGGTTTTCTGCACTTGGGAGAATTCTTGGTTCACCTCAGAAATGTGACTTTGTATCAGAGATCTCTTTGATTTGCTAGTGGCTTTGCTCTCTGCCCTATAAATAAAGCGTTTGGGGGTGAAGACTCACTCTTGCAAGCCATGAGCTTGGCAATGGGTCCTCCCAATCCCATCCTTTTTCTTTCTGTGTTTATTGTCTAATCCTCCACCATTCGCACCTGAGACCTGCAAAAGTATGAATCACGCTGGTTCATGACAAATACCCACAGAGAATAACTTGGGGTCATGAATCTTAATTACAGAGTCCAGGGATATAGAATTTCATTGATCCAAGATGGATCATGTATCCAATCAGCTGTGGCTAGAGAGTACAATAAAGACAAGGAGCATCCAGGGTAGATATCTGCCTCCAAAAGTAGGTTATAACCAGAGTCAGCTGGCACTATAGAAAGCATGAGTTGCAAGAAGTGATAATGGAAGGAGGGAGGACAATTAGGACACTATCAAATAGGTTAATTTTTATGAGGGGTTTAGGTCCCTTCAGTAATGTTGGAGGTTGTCAGATTTTGCTTATTTCTGAAAGTTGATTTGACAGGCTTTGCTTCTTGCTCCTATAGCAGAGAATCTCCTCATATTGATTAGACAAAGGGCTGAGATTTTCCTGTTAAAACCAATATATTTATTTCCAAGTAGATGTGAAAACTACCTTGGAAGGGTTACTTTACATTCTATCTGAACTTTCATAGTTTTCAGATCATTGTAGAATTGCTATAGAGATATAACCCAACTTCTGCTTTTCTGAATTCATGAAAAGAAAACTGAGGATCAGAATGATTAAGGGATTATAAAATCTCTTTCTAAAATTTAGTTATATGTTTTACCATAACCCCTCACTCAAATTGTATAGATCCTTTTGAAAGGTATTTAAAAATGAAACTCAGTAATCAGAATTCCACTTTACAGATTCGGTTAATTTCAGTTTTTCAAGTCAATTGGGATTAAGCTAAATTATTCTCACTTGATTTTAAAATAACTACTTTCCTTACCAAAAAGAACATGCGTTTAAGTCCATGCAATCTTTTGGCTCTGCTTCTGCAGATGCTCTAGTTTGAACATGTGGTGATTGTACTTACCACCTGTGCCGAAATTCTTGCAAACACTGGGATCAGAGAACAAATGTCACCTCCAAGTTTAATATTTGTTGGCTTTAGTAACTCTTTCACATAACCTTTTCTCAACTTTTAAATAGTTTGATTTGTCTGAGTGTTAGTAAAAAAGCCATTGCATTATGGTAGAGAATGGTATTTGAGCAATTGTGATGACTTGTTTCAATTCTAGAATATTAATACTGTTTTCTTTGTCATTTGGGGCTTTCTAAGTCACTAACTTCTCTTTTTAATACATTGTAAAACAAGGTTTTTTTTTTTGGTATTTTATTACTTTCATTTTTTATAATTTGATCATCTTATGTGAGTTTAAAGTCATTTATAAAAAGAGAAAGAGTAAAGGATTCTCCTTAGACTCCAACACATTTAACTTTTAGTACTGAAATACTTTCATGCTGTTCTTATTTTATTGCACCTATTAATATTTATGTATAGTTAAATTTCCTTATAATATTTTCCAAGAGACCAAGCTTTAATATTATACGCAGAACAATGTGAAATGTATAATACAGTGAATGTTGAGGCAATTTACAATAGTTAGCCTGCAGGTAGGACACTTCTTAGCATAATACATCAGAAAAAAAATGTTTCTCGTCTTAGTTCACAGACTTGAAATAGCCACTATAGTCAAGTAGGTTTGAAAAAAAAAATGCCTGTAACTTTTAAAGGAAGGGTAGAATAGAATTAAGGGCTGAAACGAAATACATTTGACTTGATATTTATGGACTTATTTTCATCAGATGTTAAAATTTTTTATATATAATTAAAGGAATATGTGTAGACACATTCCAATTAGTTGATGTGTTTATTCCTCTTTTATAAATGTTGAATGTGAGTCACAGACATATTAAGGAGCTTGTCCAACATTGTTTAGCAACTAGCCACTAAAGGCACTAATGTAAGTAACAATCTATTATGTCCAAATCCTCAGTTTTGCCATTATGTATCTGTACTACCGCAGGCAAGTGACTAGTATGTATTTGGTACATACAAGGTACTCAGTAGATACTGATTGATTGAAACACCAAGCTTCAGTTTTCTCATCTCTAAAATTGCCACAATAAATTATACTCAAATAATTGGGACATTTTATTATTTATGTGAAGATACTTGAAAAAGTTGAATGAGATGGCAACAAAAGTCATTGAGGGGCTTAGAATTCTGGTTCTAGAGTTCACTTGCCATTATATTTCAAAATAATGTAAAGTAAGAGAAGATGTGTCTGCTTGTGATTAGTCAACATATGGTTGTAAAAGAAAACTCTATATTGCCGTCATAAAAGTTATGGAAAAGGAAGAGGCCATGCAAAATGAGCTACCTCTGGGAAGAGCCCAGGCTGCCAGGAGAGACCTGACAACGTGCAAGGGCACTGCCCTTCTCTGCAGCGGGAGTTGGAGGTGGGGGTCACGTCACCCCTCCACTTTGAGTTCTGTGGCACCCTGCTTTCATTTCTACTTTCAACCAGAGCTCTTTCCTAAAGCCAGCCATCACAGCATTCAACGAGGGTGTGGGTTCCCTGCTCAGTGAGCGGCTGCCCTGTCTTTCTCTGCCCACATGCGGTCTGTGGTGAATGACCCTTCCATTATTGGCACAGCTGTTGAGTAATATTATGTTAAAACATTACATGCACAATTATGTTCAATTATATAAAATGAATCTATTTTACCTAATGCTTATTCTCTAGGGTCTGTGCATCTTTAGTTACAGGAAGTTTAGTACAGAGTAGCAGATGGTACAACACAATGTTTGTCAGCTAATAAATTTAAATGTCACAGCGTGCTAAATTTTTTAGGGTATATATCTCTATATTTTAGTCAAATGCTTCACATGCTTATGAAATAGAGGAACGACTGTACTAAACTTCATGCACCTGTGTCCTGCTTTGGCGTGATGATGTGACCTTGGGTCTGGGAAGCCAGCGGCATTAGGCCATAACGTTTCCGCCTTTGTACTTCGGTTTGTCCCTTTTCTCCAAGGACATGGCCTGTCAGAGGCATTTCTGTGACATTGTCGTCTGTCCTTTCTCTAATACTGATTTTCCAGTTCCCCGTTCTTGCCCAATGAGAGTGATGCTGCCGCCACAGCTCCCCCTTGTCCTGTTTTCCTGGCCAGGCTGGGCTGGTGGTGGGCTGCTGGCAGGCCAGGAATTCCCGCTGAGCCTTCAGTGGCACACAGTAGGCACTACATATTTTATCTGCACCCTGTCCCTTCAGAAATGTTCTTCCTGTTTTGCTGGCTCAGGCTTTCCATGGGGGACGCAGGTGTTTGTGTTTGACATCCAGAATGTGGGACAGGTATAAATGGTTCCTCTGTCCCTGAGAAAGTGGACAGCCTTTTAGCCAGTCCCTCCCTCCCACCCTCTTCCCTGAACGGAAGTCTTTCTCACTTCCAGGCTGCCTTCCTGGGAACTTGATATTCTAATGTTTTTAAAGCTGTCCGCTCTGAAATGCCTGACAAATGGGACTCAGCCTTCATTTCTTTGAGACTAAGGGTTTACTTTGTACTTGGATCTTAAATTTCCATGAGAACATTATGCTTATAAAATCATTCTCCTTCCTGCCTTCAGATTTTATCAAATTTCTGACCACCTCTAATTTCATGGGCTGCAAATTTCCCAATCTCACGTTGTCTTTGAGGTGCACTGGAGGATCCCAGAAAAGCTCAAGTTTGCACTGTAATCCATAATAACACACCTGACCCCCACACTGTGCTAGGCAGTTGGCCTGCCTTCAGAGTCTACCACTATTCTCTTCCCATCTCAAAGATCAAGTTCATTGTGAGAACTACTTTATATGAAGAAATGTACCCATGCCCACTCTCTTTAAAACTACTCATCTGTTCTGGTTTTGGGTTGTAAAGAAGGTTCCATGGGGAGTCACGATAATAGAATGATTAAGAGCCCAGACCTTGGGAACAGAGGTCTGGCTTTGAAGCCTAATTCCATCCCATGTTGGTTTTCTAACCTCGGTCAAGTTGTCCTCTTCCTGAGATTCAGTTCCTTTGTTTGTAAAGTGGGTATAATAAATTTTACTGCAGAGAAATGTTGTACAAATTAAATGAAAAAATATCTCTGAATGCCCTTACCATGGTGCCTGACAGAATAAACCCAACTAAATAGTAGCCATTATTATTATAATGGAGTAAGTTAATTGGGAATTAGAATTTATTTATTAAATCAATATAATTAAACCAATAGTAATAGCTAATATTTATTGAGTATGTATGGGAGGTTTCTCCTCTTATGATGCAGACATGCCTGCTCAGAGTTCATGTCCTAGAATTCCTGCGGTTGCTTCACGAGTTGACTTGGGTATATGAACCCAGTTGTGTGGTGGGGAGGAGCACTGATCCCAAATTCAGATGTGGGTCAGCCACTTACTCTTGAATGATTTTAACAACTCACTTATCCTCTTACGTTTTGGTTTCCTTATTCACTGCTAATGAAAATGACACCTTCCATTTAGGAAATGCTGGATAGGAAGTAATACTGCTTCCTCATCCCCCCACCCCACTTCTTCCTTCTTTTATTTTCTCACTTCCTTTTCTCTGCCATACTGACTTCCTGATTTCAGGAACTCCTGAAACAGTGCCGCAAGTTTCTATGCTTTATGTGGAAATTCCATAGACTTTCAGTTAAAGGGATCAGTGTTTATAACATCCGGGGAACATACCCTGTACTTGGAGAGGTTTGACCATGACCTTGTCTCTCTGCCCAATGAGTACTGATGGAGGATGCAATGTTAGAGAACAGTAAATGCCTCAGTGGGATTGTGGTCTTTAGTCCGTCTGCATGTGCTTCTTCTTACTTGTCCTTAGCGTACACTCTTCTGTGGGTTTTAGCCACACTCTAGTCAAGCACTATTGAAGGAGACATTATTTTTAATATGGATGGTTTGAAAACAAAAAAAACTAAACAGATAATTATCATGGTTTCTGTCTTTTCTCTTTCTTTTTTAATCAGCCTGGGTAGCTGCAGTCTAGAGCAGCAATTTTCAAACATTTTCATCTCATGGCATGAACTAAATACTAAAATTCTGCAGCACACCAAAAAAATACTTTTTTTTTTTTTGCCGATCTGACACACAAAAACAATAGGCATAATTTTGACTCATTCAGAGTAGGCAGCTATTGTTGTATTTGCTGCTGTGATTTTAAAAAATTTGATAATCTAAGGGATTATCAGAGGTCAGTGCCCCTCACTCAATAGTCAAATATTGCGTATTTTAAAATTCTTGTAGCATGCCATTGTGCCTGCCATACCACGTCGGTCGAAGAATGCCAGTCTAGAGAACTAAAGGTTGGGTATTGTGGTTGTTCATGATATGGAATCTCCTAGAAGTGTTCTTTGACTTTTGCCTTATCCTGATTACTACCTACGCACTGACTTGTGGTTTGGGCTGCCAAGCCCCTTCTCCCAATCCACCAGGCTTTTGATTTTGTGGATGCCCATCAATTAGGATATTATGGTATAGAGTATTTGTGGAGAACCTCAGTTCAGGTGACTTTGGTATTTTCATC
Organism: Rhynchonycteris naso; assembly: GCA_037038555.1. Classification (NCBI taxonomy): domain Eukaryota; kingdom Metazoa; phylum Chordata; class Mammalia; order Chiroptera; family Emballonuridae; genus Rhynchonycteris; species Rhynchonycteris naso. Next base: position 84,676,847 of record CM072996.1, read on the forward strand.
TAATTCTTTGGGCTGTCCAGTGCCTAGAATTTCTGGCATTTGATACGCATCACTAGGCTGATCTGCATGTGGACCTACATTTATTAAATGAATCTTCAAACTTTCCAAATTTGCTAAAGGAAGACAACTTTTCCTTGGCTTGGGAGCTTGGGAAGATATCAATCTTTTTGTTGTTATTGTTTCTCTCAGACCTTTCCTGCTTTATGCTTTTAGTGAGAGTTGAATAAATACTTTTAGTCTCCTCTTCTGTTTCCTTTGTAAAAAGCTCACCCTCCCCCCACATGTTAAAACTATGAAATAATGGTTATGGGAGAGAAATATGAACTTAAAGAAGCTAGAGAAGCTCAAAAGAGAGAGGTTCCCATGTAAGTAGGACATCTGGGGCCTGGGCAGGTGTGGAGCTGATAGGGCAATTGGAAAGAGATGGTTGGTCTGAACCAAGGAGTGGAGTCTTCTAATGCTAGTGGAAAGTAATCACTGGCAGAACAGAGAATCAGGACAGGAAGATACAGACCCAGAATGTCTGTCTCCAGAGTGCCAGTTAGAGTTAGCCACCCGGCAGCAGGAGCAACTGGGTGCTGCCTTCCTGATGACGGGTCATAGAGGGAGAGTATAGAACGGCCCCTGAAGTATGGTGTTACAAGAGCATTGTTTGGGATCATCAGTAAGGGTGGAAGGGAACCAGGACAAATTGGTTGAATCTGCCTTGGTATAGAGTTTGAGTCTGGATCTTTGGTTACTATTTTGGAGAAACTAATTTTTTAAAAAAATATTTTAAGAGTTCACACATAGGCATTCCTCTAGCTCTGTGCTTATAAATTGCAATGGTGAGGGACAAGAATATTACTTGATTGGAAAGGGATATGACAATATATTTTAAGAACCATGGAAGGTTTATGCTTTGGTATAGGGATTTTTCTACTGGAAATCTCTGAAGAAATAACCTGATAAAAAGACAAAAGCTCTATGCACCATGATGTTCATTGCAGCATTGTCTGTTTTGGAGAAAATCTGAAAATTGCCAAGTCCGATATTAGAAAAGCATGAAATAAATTAAGCTCATCAAACCAATGGACTATTCTGTAACCATTTGGAGTTATAATTGAAGACTTTGAAGCAATAGTAGAAAAAGATATTTGTACCATAAAATAAAAGGAGACCCATGGACATTGTATCAAAGTTACATCCAACTGTGTGTTATTTATTTTTGTATCTAGGCAGGGGTTAGAAAAATGAAAACAAACTTTGTAATAGTGATGAGAACATAGGTGATTTTCTTTCTCCTCTTTTTAATGCTCTTTACTAGAATTTCTGTGCAACTTGAGAATTTATTTATTTTTTGACAGTGCCTAGCAGGAAATGAGGATTGGATATGTGAATAAAGGTTTCTAAGTGATTTCTATTTCCTGATCAGGGCGACCTAATTGAGATTTTGTTTGCTCGGCTCAATAATTCTTTGCCCTTCACTTTTGCAGTTGGTGGGGTCAGTTACGGGCACAATGTCAGAGAGCTAAAAACAAAATCTCTTGGAAAGCCAAGAAAATATTTGTGTTTAAATGTAGGTGCAAAATATTATGGCTCAAGGAACAGTCTTTCAGTGGGAAAAATTGTTATTGGAGGTGCCATGAGAAGGCCAGCTCTGCTGCATGTCTGCTCTGTCTGGGGGCAGCCTCGGGGACAAGGCTGGAGGTTTTGGTGTTGAATGTCCTCAAGAATGCACTGAGACGAAGTGGTAGCACTGGCTGACATAAGTGGAGATTCTTCTAGAGAATTTGCAAGTTTTGGTATCTCAGTGGGGGGTCAGGGTCATATATATCACTAAGCTAAATGAAAACACCAGCTCAGGGACAAGGCTAGACCTTGAGGAACCTGTTTAAGAAAGACTGGTTCTCAGTCCAGCCAGAAAGTATTGTCAGAAGTGGAAATGACTGGAAGGAGACAAGGTGAGAGAAGTTTCGTGGGGGGTCAGCACTGGTCACCTTCACACAGACAGGTGTAAGTGAGAATGGATTGAGTTGACCCATGTTCAGGAAGAGGGATTGGGTAAAAATTCTGGTCCTCAGCCCGTAGTGGAGAGAAGTGTGGGGGTGGGCAGGCATGATAGTGAGGCTGGTGTAATTACTGTGTATCCGGAGGGCACAAACTATGTGTGAGGCAGCCCAGAGCCTACAGAGAACCCCAGGCCTGACATCTGAGTGTTGTTTCTCCAGGGCCTTGTGTCCAAGGTCTTCACCCACACACAGTGTGCACATGTGTAAATTCATGTTCATTTAATGCAGAGGTACCAAACTATGGCCCGCGGGCCAAATTGCGCCCCCCTGAGGCCATTTATCCGACCCTCGCTACACTTCCGGAAGGGGCACCTCTTTCACTGGTGGTCAGTGTATGGAGTACTGTACGTGGTGGCCCTCCAACGATCTGAGGGACAGTGAACTGGCCCCCTGTGTAAATAGTTTGGGGACCCCTGGTTTAGTGGATTCCTTCCCTGTCCTATGGTTCACTGTGTATGCCCATCAGGGGACAAAGAGGAAGGATAATTAAAATAATCTATATTACACCTTCTCTTTTCAAAAGAACTAAAATTTACTAAGAAATAAAAAAGAGAAAATAAGAAACAAAAGTCCTTTCTCTTGCTGTCTGTGTCTTAGGCTAGCCAGTGCCCACCTCCTGCCTGGGGCTGGCAGCCTGCGCCAGACTCTGGTGCAGCATGACAGCCATCGCAGGGCTGACCTCACTAGTTGTCTTTTTGATTAAAAATGTGGCTCCAGGAAGACTGGCAGAGGCCTGATGCACTGGGATGTGACTCATCCGGGGTTTTGGACAGGATGCGGTTGTGGAGGTCGGCATTTGTTCCGGGTGAAGCACCACAGAGGTGTGAGAGGCAGCAAGTGACCCAGGACGAAGGGGTGTGAGGAGGATTGGGGGTGTGGTGACTGGGGGTGAGATGCCATGACGTTGCCCTACTGGGGGCATAAAACACAAGCCCCTCAAGGTCAGGGGAAGTGGAGTTAGAAACAACAAGTAAGCCTCCAGGCTCTTGGTGCAAAAGACTGTGGCCTGGAGGTCTGGCATGTCACTTTGAAGACTCCCTCTTTGCTGGCACTCCTAGGGCCTGGGGTGCCTTTGGCTGATGTGTGCTGGCCTTCAAAGTAAGAAAGGTTTCAGAAATTAGGACCTGGTCCCTTTAAAGAGAACTTTCTTTTCCTTCTTCTTCTTCCTTTTTCTTCTTAGCCTTGCCCCCATTTATTTTTTTGCTAGAGACAATCACAGATGGGACCAATATCAAGTATAGGCAGGAGGCCAAAGTGAATACAGGGAAGAGAAGTGGACCTTCTGTGGGAAATGTGGGTCCAGGAACCATGGGCCATGTGGGGCCAGATTTCCATACCCTGAGTTCTAGGCCATTGAATCACCTCATGACGAGGTGAGCTGCAGACGTGGTGAGGGCCCCAGAAAGCCTGCAGGAGTGCAAGGAAGCCAGAGGCGAGGCGTGTTTAATCAGGGCAGCTTTGAGATGGATTCTGGCAAGGTGGAGTGCAGGCTCCGGAAGCCAATTCTGACAGCAGGAAAGAGAAAGCCACATATATGCAGGAAATAGCACAGCTCCCAATGCTTTGTACAGAGGGCCTTGTGTGCCTGGAAAAAGCACCCAGACTTTGTGTGGGAGTAGAAATGGGCCACTCTGGTGTCAGCTCCTTGGGAGGGAAGGGCAATGGATCAGTGGGCCTGTGCAGAGACACAGGAAGCCAGAGGGCAGAGGGCAGTTAGAGGGCTTAGCAGGAAGCCAGGCGAGAGCTGCAGCGGCCTGACTGAGGCAGAGACAGGAGGATGGGGAAGTAGGATGGGGTGAAGGGGATGGGAGCCTTGGGGTTTGCTCCAAGGTGAAGGAAGGGAAACCAGGGGTTTGCTTTTTCCCAGGGATGAAAATTTCCTCCAAAATAATCTACTCTTATATAAACAAAAAGTGTGGGATCAATAAATGTTATCCTTCTCTCCCAAAAGGAATTTTTAAATAAGGTAGGGAGCAGATGAGGAAGAGAAACAGAAGTAACCAAGAGGAAGGGCTGTCACTTCTAAAGAAAACCTGCGTCTTCGGGGATGAAACCTTCTGGGATTCTGACCACCTCGGGTCTCGGGCTGGTGACATGGCACGAGTGCCCTTTTCCTTGATAAACCAGGCAAGAGCTAATGAGGGAAAGGGGGAGACCAAAGGCAGTAAACATATAGTAATATGTAAGCAGAGAGTCCAGTGTGAAAGATACTGCTGCCTACCAGAGACATAGAAACAATAACCTCAACTTCATAATGTCCAGATTCAAGAGAAGGAGACCAAAGGAAAAAGGGGTAAGACTTCCAAAGACATGGATGATATCTCTCCCGGTTTCTATCTCGTCCTGAAGGACTGACATACAGAATAGCACTTTCCTTTGGGGTGACTAGATAAACAGACAGAACTTGCAGGAGTTTCTTATGTTTCTAGGCCCTTTTGCATCTTTTCCTAAATTCAGGGGACCTCGAAATCTCAGGGGCAAAGCAGACACCTAACTGCAATTTTCCCCAGTGTCTCAGTGACTGCCACCACTTTTAAGAAGCAATTCCTCGCCTCACTTCTGATATTTGAGTGTGTATCAGAGGCTGGACTAGGGGTAGGTGGCAAAGGGTGAGAAGTGGAAATGCCATTGGTTCCCACAGGACAGGCTGTGATGTGACCTCATCTATGAACAGGACCCGTGGGGATCAGGGGATGTGGATGTGGAGCAGCAGGAGGTACACTGCTGAGGGCTGGTCCAGCCCCTGTCTTCATGTCTGACTTCAGCTCCCGTGGGAGCTCAGCTGGAGTCAGACATGAAGACATGATCCTGGCATTGGCAGAGCGAGTCTCTATCTTGCTGAGAAGCAGGCCCATTCCTCGCAGGGGCTGAGCTCTCCTAAGGATGTAAATCTAACATACCAAGGGAATTATGTCTATTTCCCCTTCTCTCCAGCTGGGAAATGGAGAGAACAGCTTTGAATCCAGATGGCTAGGACACTGCTGGAAAGGAGAGACCAACAGCAAACCATAAAAAGCAGCACAGACCTTTTTTTTCCCCCAATTTAACCTGGTGTTTGGACACTTGTGTAGTACTTCCAAAGGTGATAGCTCCCCAAAATTGTTCCTTTAATTTGTGCAATGCTTTTTACATGTAGTATCCTGCATAATTTTCACAATAACCTGTTGAGAAAAGCATTATCATCTCAATTTTACACATGATGGATCGGGACTGGAGAGGCTCTGTGACTTGTTTAAGGTCACACACCTAGTGACTGGCAGAGTTGTTATTAGAACCCTCGTCAACTTGCACCTGGATTTCTTGTCTGATCCATGCATAGCCTTGCCTCTCTTAGCCATTCCTGTCTCCGGAGGAGCTCAAGGCCACCATGAGAGAAAACAAAGGAGCTCAGGGACAGCAGAATGCATGACCAGCCAGCCCCGGGGGTGTGCAAGAACCTGGAGTAGGTGTGTAAAGCACATTTTCTTTATCCTCTCCCCATGGTCTGATTCTTCATCCCCTGCCCATAGTCTGAGCTCTCACTTCTGACAGACTAGGCTGAGACTCCTCTGAGGGTCAGCACAACCATTCAGGCCTGCATGGCAAAGGAGGGGAAGATCAAAGCCAATGGATGGGGACCATCTTTCAGCTCTGGTGAAATAGAGTTTCTGTCAGAGGCAGGTGTTCCTGCCCTGGGGGAGGTGGCAGGTGGGGCCTAAAATTTACCAACCCTGTGGTGAGGTCTGAGGTTCTGGAAAGCTCTTTACAGGAAAAAACCTTCCTTTCTATGTCATCCCACAGGCTCAAATTCTTCCATGGCAAAAAGAAAAAAGAAAAAAAGCCTTCATCATATGTGGAGACCTCAAAGTATCAAATGCAAATGACTCTTGATCATAATATAAGCTAGAGTGAAGCTGAACTTCTCTTCAGCAGGTTATGAAGGGGGAGAAGTGGGGAAAACGTGGGGACATTCTGGCCCTGAAAGGAGGGGGGACATTGGAGGCAGGAACAGGCTGCAGGGTGACAGGAGTCATCTATGTGGAGCACTAATTTTTCTCTCGCTGACCTGCCTCAGCTAGAGAGAGAGGGTGGAAACACTCCAGTTTGAAGAGGTCCCATGGACTGACTAAAGAAGGCAGAATTTTGAATTGCTTTATGCCTCAGGATTTCCTCGGAAACTCTGGCCTGTAAGCCGTGCCTGGGAGAGTTAGCCAACGTTCAAGTATCTCCTGAGGGATACTCGAGAACCTCGTGCACAGAGAGCGTCTTTGATTGTCTGAGCAGACAGCTCTCTCTGCTCCTTATCCGAGCCACTTGGGCCATCTGCAGAGGGGCCCTCTTCAGGGAGCATGGGCCAGGCACTGACAGCTGCTTTGTGCTTACTGCCCCCACCCTGGAAGTTTAAAGGCTTTGTCCTGTCAGAAATTTTAATTTCCTTGGAAAATAGAAATGTCTTGTAAAAAATGTTTTTCCTAACTTGTTTTTATTATTATTTTGCTTTTTACAAATGGTAGAGTGACAGTTTGATGAAATTCTTTGCATGATAAAATGTATGATTACGTATTCAAGCTAATCTTTTAAGTAGCAGTTAGAATTTTGGTTTCCAAAGGCATTCACACCAGTTTAAGCCTGTTACCTCTGGTGAAGGGAACTAAGGCTTCCCTTTGCTTTCAGCATTAAGCCTTCCACCGCTGGCATTGGCCAAAGCCTCCCTTAGTAAGGTGACCAATTGTCCTCCTTTAGAGAGGACAGTCCTTCTTTTGTAAGTTCCGTCTTCCTTGAAAAGTGTCTTCCTACATGTCCTCCTTTTTGATATTGGAAGACTAATCTCTGTCTGTATTCAGTCGATGCAGTTGATTCATTGCGTGTAATGTGACGTATTTGTATCTAAAGGAGTACTTTTTTCCTTACAATTATTATTAAAAATTAATAGGCATGTAAGCATAATTACAATATAAAATATTATAAATGTTTTTATTATGCATTTCTCATATTATAGTGTATTATTGCAATGAATAAATGGTTCTTTTATTTATCATATTGTTTTCTTCAATTTATTTTTGTCCTCCTTTTCACTGTAAAAAAGTTGGTCACCTTACCCTTAGCCTTCTAACCAATGATGGGATTTTAATAATTTAACAACCGGTTCTCTGCCCTAATGACTGTGTTAAGTATAAAAAAAGATATACCGAAAGGTAGTTTATTATTTCATGCATTTAATACTTAAATAAGAACAATAAAAGGGGTATACAGAACTAGATCATGTTATAAGAGTTTTAAAATATTAATGAAAAATATTAAATAAAATCTGACAAAAAATAAATAAAATTGTTAAGATATTTCCATGTTGCTTCTTCTTTTTCTTCTGCTTCTTCTTTTTCTTCTTTTTTTTTTATTAAGTGAGAGGTGGGGAGCGGGAAGGCAGAGACAGACTCCTGCATGGCCCAACAAGGATCCATATGGCAAGCCCCCTACCAGGCGGTACTCTGCCCATCTGGGCTGTTGCTCTGTTGCTGGGCTTCCAAACTTTTCAGTGCCTAAGGTAGGCCATGGAGCCATCCTCAACACCCAGGGCTAACTTGCTCAAACCAAGCCATGGCTGCAGGAGAAAAAGAGAGAGAGAGAAAAGGGGGAGGCATGGAGAAGGACATGGCTGCTTCTCCTGTGTGCCATGCTCAGGACTCGAACCCAGGACTTCCATACACCAGGCTGATACTGTACCACTGAGCCAAACGGCCAGGGCCTACATACTGCATCTTGATTGGCATCCTGAGTTGCAATTTTTTTCACCTATGAATGGAATGAACATTACTGCGGGTGCTTAGAATACGCTATTGTACAGGTGAACATTAAAAAAGAGTAAGGAATGTAAATTTGTAATTTCCACATTGGGCGGCTGTCCAGGTGCCCACCTTAGAGAGAACCCTGATTACAAATGTCATTTTAACAACTGGTTCACCAAACTGAACAAAAAATTAGGTATTGGTTCTGCTGAACCTGTGTGAACCAGCTGAAACCCACCACTGCTTCTAATGCTCACCTGAGTGGGAACTATCCTTCACACTGCATGTCTCCATTCTGTTTGGCTTAAGTTTTTGTCAAGAATATTGGCCCTTCCACTTTTTTTGCTCTCCAAATTACTCTCCTCCCTCTCATCCTTCCTGCAGAACCCTCTCCATCTGAGAAGCCTGCCTCAGGTTCTTCCCATTCGCTCCTTTTTTCATCTCTGAGCACTTAAAGTTTTTACAGCCCAATTTAGCTTCCCTATCCTTTTCTCTCTGGTGCACACTGAAAACCTGCCTCGTGTTCTTGCCTCAGTGGAGCCAGGGCACTTCCTACCTGGGGCTCTGCTGAGTGACCTTACCTGGTGTTTTCTCCCAGTGAGGAGAACTGATCAGTCTGACTCTTCCCCATCCTTCAGCGCCTTCAGCCATGGAGATGTAGAACAGGAGATGTAGTTTACTGAACTGGGAATTTGGGAAGAACAAACAGGGTGCAAGCAGCCTGCTCTACCCAATCCCTTAACTCTTCCCCCACTCCGTCACTCTTCCCTGCCCCACGTGGCTGCCAAAACTCTTCCTCTAGGAAAGTCTTCAATCCTTCTGGGAGGGGTATGCAAATCTACTTAATTCTGTGCTTCACTCTTCACCATGTGTGGCTCTCTTGTGAAGTTATATCATCCAACTTTACTTCTGTTGATAAAGATATTATTTTTGAGCCTCCATCTGCCATTCCTTTATTTTATTTTTTAGTTTATTCTATGCTTGAATGATAGGAAGGGGTGTTATTTATTAGAGACCCTAGAAAAAGGAAGTGATGGCCTTGGCACAGGTGAGATGTGGCCCCTGTTACCCAAGGGCACGGTGATGATGCTCCTTGGTGGCCACTTTATTACATTTCATCATGAACGGGTTAATTCTCAGGATGGAACCACTCCAAAATGGACCCTCAAATCCAAGATGGGTCACCTGGGAAGAGAACTCTTGGGTATCATTCCTTTAGATGCTCAAATATTTAGGCCAAAGAGTGTATCTTGGTTTTGACACTGAACAGTTATCCCTCCCTTCTGATAAAATGTGGTCAAGAGGTTCAGTTGCTTGGAAAGGCTATTCCTGAAACCAGAAATGGGACCAGATCACTGGGAGCCTTATAGTTGACCATGGTCAAAGGTGCCACGGTTCAGCCCATCTGAGCATTGAACCCCTATATTTAACTCCAAGCTAGAAGCAGAGAGGTCAGAATCAGGTTTCACGTGGTTAAGAGTATAAATTTTAGATTAAATATTTCCTCTGTAAAGTGGTCTTACCAGCCTATGATTTTGTCCCCAGCATATACAGCTATGAAGTTTCGAGAGGAGTCCAAGAGCCCTGTGTCAGAGTTGAGATACTGCTCTTAGGTCAGTAAGAGAGTTAATGGGTTTGGGATTAGACTCAGATGAAAGAATATCAGCATCTGTGTGAAAGTCTTAAGTTGTTCTCAGGGGATTTAGATATTAGGTGGATCAAAGAGCAGCAGTGGCTAAAGGGAGAAGAGTTAACTTCAAACCCTCCCATATCTTGGGCAGAGTATTAAATTGAATGACTGTAGCCCTGTTATCCAGGTTTTGGGAGTCTTTTCAGCAGACAGATAGGTCCGTAACTTAGGGCATCAAGCATGGTTTTTTTAAAGATTTCATGAACAGACTACACTCAGGGATTGTTCCTAAAAAGTGAAATAAAGTGACTCTCAGAGAAAGCTTTGCATCTAGGATTTCACTTTATATCTCCATACGCTCCCAATTCCTGGTTCCACATCTCCTGCTCTGCACAGGTGGGCCAGTGACTGACTCACCCCAGTTTGCCTGCAACTTTGCTAACATAAACATTGGCAGTCTAGCATTCTGGGAGACCTCTCAGTCCCGGGCAAATCAAGATGCTTGGTTACTCTGTGGTGTGACATGTAAATGAATGTTCACAAAATGCTTGTTGTGTGGATGAAGGCGTGTGAGTAAGTGCTATGTCCCCAGCACAAGTGTCATACAGAGGGGAAATGTCATACAGAGCTAAATATTTGAGCACCAGCTTTGCTTGAGATGGACCCAGATTAGATTTCTCTCTTCCAATTATCGTGCTACCTTTAATAAGCTATTGATCCTTCCTGACAAGTGATGTATGTAAACACCCGAGAGAGTGCTATATTAGCAGGTGCTCACTAAATGGTAACTATTATGTAATTTGAGACATAAAAGAGACAATTTTAAGAAAGTTGTGATCACTTACTCCTTATACTGAAAGAGTAGCCAGACACCTAAGGGTCTACGAGACCAGAGGCACTTTTGATCTCTGATGCCCAATGCAGTTTTAGGGTTGGAGTCTCTTGGGCTGTGATCACTTGACGGCACCTCTGCATTGCTCTCAATGCTACTGCGAAGACATTTAGAAGAGGAGGAAAACAGCAGGGTTTCCTCTACTCTTCCCAAAGCTCATCCATCATGAATAAACTATTCCTTGGGGGCTCAAGGCAGCCAGTGAGGCACTGCCCTTTGGCATGATGCAGGTGGAAAGTGGGTGACCTATGTAACGGAGGGCATAGTTTCATAGGCTTGAAGAATTTTATAGACTGGAGAGGTTTCAAAGTTGGTTTAGTTCAAGTACCTCATTTTGTTTGTGAGTAAACTGGGTGGGGCCCAGAGATGTAGGTGATTCATCTCATACCATACTTTGAGTTAGCAGGGAGCCAGGACCAGAACTGAGGTTTCCTTATAGCTAGTGATTATATTCTCTACCATATGTACTACTTTCTTCTGCCCCATGACCATGTCTTTATTTTCATTCTTGTTGGTAATGTACTTTCAGACTAGAATTGTACTAGTCTTCTATGTTTGTGGAGCAAGTTATCAGAAATTTAGTGGCTTAAAACAACACACATTTTTTATCTCACAGCTTTTATGGGTCAAAAGTCTCAACACTCTTTAGATAGAGTCTCTGTTCCAGGTCTCCCAGGCAGCAGTCAGGACATCGGATGAGCTGTGCTCCTTTCTGGAGCTCAGGGTCCTCTTTCATGTTGACGTGCTTGTTGGCAGTTCAGTTTCTTGTGATTGTTGGATCAAGGTCTGTTTTCTTGCTGGTTGTCAGCAGGAGCTGCACTCAGCTCTTAGAGGGCACTCACAGTTTCTTGCCATGTAGTTCCTCACACAGCATGGAAGCTTGCTTCTCCAAGACCAGCAGAGAAATTTCTCCCTTCAGAAAGGGCCCAGTTCCTCTTTGTAAGGTTGTGCCCCTGATTAATAAGTCATACCTTCCCAAAATAACTTTCCTTTTGATTAATTCATAGTCAACTGACTTGGGATCTTACTTATATCTACAAAATCCCCTGATTTGTCAAATAATCTAATCATAAGAATGACATGCAATCATGTTCATGATCCATGAGTGTGCTGCTCACATTCAAGAGGATGAACTAATGGCCCTGGCTGGTTGCTCAGTGGTAGAGCTTTGGCCTAGCGTGTGGATAGCCTGGGTTCGATTTCCACTCAGGGCACAAAGGAGAAGTGACCATCTGCTTCTCCACCACTCCTCCTCTTTCTCTCTTATTCCCTCTCTCTCTCTCTCTCTCTCTCTCTCTCTCTCTCTCCCTTTCTCCCCATCCCACAGCGATGGTTGGATTGGTTCCAGCACATTGGTCCTGGGCGCTGATGATCGCTCCTTGGAGCTTCTGTTTCAGGAGCTAAAAATAGCTTTATTGCGAGCATGGCCCCAAATGGGCAGAGCATCAGACCAAGACAGAGATTACCAGGTGGATCCCAGTTGAAGTGCAGTGGGAGTCTATCTCCCCTCCTCTCACATGGAAAAGAAGAAAGAAAAATAGTTTTAAAAAATCCTGATGTTTTTGAACTCTTACTTGTAAGTCTATTTACTTTCTATTTTAAGAATTGAATTTTACCTTAAAGAAAAAAAGAAAAAATGAAGAGGAAGGACTTATGCAGGATGTGTTTGGCAGCAGGCAGGGGTCCTGGAGCTGATCCTAGGATTCTGCTTATCAGTGGGTATGGAACAAGGAAGGTTTCTCCTGAGAGGTGATGCCTGAGCTGAGCACTGGAGGAGGATGTGAAGATTTCCACTTTTCCCACTAATGTGCAAGTTACTTGAGCATACTTTCTCATGCTTCTTTGTTTAGATTCCTAATGCTTAACACAGTACCTCATATATTATTAGGTCCTAAGATTTTTACATACAAAAAATCAGCATGAGAAACTCTTAGAGATTTGATAAAGTATTTGAATTCTAGGAACTACCACAGGGTCAGATCCAGGAGAGAGTAAAACAAAGATTATATAGCCTCTATGACAACTTGGTTCACATGTTTGTCAATGGGTTAAGAGATTCATTCAGATCTGGTTATGTCTGTCAACAGTATCACTTTCTAAGGCATCACAGGTACAATCTCCACAGCAAGCTTTGATGGACGACCCAGGGTTTGTGCTGCTGACCCGGCCGATTGCTGTATGTTCACTGGCTTTCCTTAGCTCCCAGATGCCTCTGCATCTACTGATGTCCCAAGACATCATGGATTATTATCCCAAGAATCAAGTGATATTACTTTTATCATTTCCAGAATCCTTGAAGGAGAATTGGGATTACAGTTACTGTTCTTTAATCCTAAAATGAGTTTCCATCAAGAGGTAGAAAGAAATTGTTTAAGTCAGACCCCATAGCTAATGGTAAAAAATGCCTAGATTCTTTGAAGACATTAGTTTGAGAGCATTTCTAGGGTTCATCTCAGCAAAAGGAAGGGTGTTTTATTACAGAATAAAATGACATCTCTGGAAAATAGCAACTTCTATGACTCACTGAGTCTGGGAACATAGATGAAGGAGGGGAAATTATTTTGTGAAAAGCTACCTATTTGGAAAACGTCTTAGTTGAAGTAAAATGCAAAAAAAAAAAAAAATTTAAAAAGGCCTAAAGCTGTGTAAGTTTTGAAATAAAATATAAAACAGATATTCTTCAGCAGGTCTATCTGCTGTAGGCACATGGGGGCCATGATAAGAGGACTGCATTGTACTATTTTTTCCTAAATAACTATTTTGATGGAAAATGTCTAATTTTGATAGATATGTAGTTTAACTATTTCTCTATCATCCATATTTTCTATGGAAGGTGGATAGTTCTTTATGCCAAATTATTATTTTTTCTTTTTTATTAACTTGTATAAAAATAAAATGGTAAATGTACTTTATTAAAAATAGCAATGGATTCATACACACACACACACACACACACACACACACACACACACACACACACACCACTAGCACCATCATTTAGGAAAGTTTCCGAATGCAATGTCTTTATTCCTATTGTATGTGCATATATGTATATTTAATAGACATAATATCAATTATTTCTAAGATTTTATTGTAAGGGCTCATCTCACAATAGGGTTAGCCTAACAACTTGAAGGATTACAAAATTTTTCTAGACTTGTGATTATGCCCACTCAGACTGAGAAACATAGCCCATTGAGTCACTACTCTGTTCCATAACTTTGTACAGTAGCCAATGATTATTTTGGCAGTTTGATCTAAAGGACTAGAGGAAACTGGATTTCACTTCAGATATCTGGAGAAATTTGGAAGGCAAGGTGTTTTTTTTTTTATATAATACAGTATTTCTGAAACTTGGATGTGTAAAAGGATCCCATGAATTCCTCGTTGAAATACAGACTGAATAGATCTCTCTGGCCTACAAGGATTCATGTTTTAAAGAAGCTTCCCAGGGTCTGGCCCGGCAGTGACACAGTGGATATAGCATTGGAATGGGATGCAGAGGACCCAGGTCGGAAATCCTGAGGTTGCCGGCTTGAACGCGAGCTCATTCAGCTTGAGCATGGGGTTGCTGGTTGAGAGTGGGATCATAGACATGACCCCATGGTCGCTGGCTTGAGCCCAAAGTTACTGGCTTGAGCAAGGGTTCACTTGCTCTGCTGTAACCCCCTGGTCAAGGTACATATGAGAAAGCAATCAATGAACAACTCAGATGCCTCAATGAAGAATTGATGCTGCTCATCTCTCTCTCTTCTCTTCCTGTTTGTCTGTCCCTCTCTCTGTCTGTCTGTCTCTCTCTTTCTCTGTCTCTGGCACACACACACACACACACACACACACACAGACTATTCAGAGCAATATGACTGGTAACAATTTAGAGATGCGGGGCCCCTTTTTAAAGAAAAAAAGTTTATGAGGGGCACTTGTAAATATATATATATAATGTATACATACATGCATTAGGTTCATTGTCAGAATATTTATACACATGATTATTGACTCAGCAGTGAAATTAAATTCTGTTGTCCATGCTGTTGTTTATAGACATGTTATTCCCCCCACAACTCTAAAATTAAACATTCTGAATTTATTTTCTCAGAGGTGTTCATGATACTCTGTAAGCTCTAAAGCTTTGCTCCATGTAAGGCCAGTAGTCGCAGCCATCACAGCCATGTATGTGCAGGTTCTCATTGAATTTGGTCAGATGGTAAAGAAACTGAGGAGCTGAAAACTGGTGGGCCATTCCTTTATTCTAGCCTCGCACCAGCAGGTGAGTAAATAAACACACAGGGCACCCAAACCCACTCACACATTCTCTGATTCCACAACCAGGAAAATCTTTTCCAGTTCCTCCTAGAATCAAAGACCCCACCAGTCTCAGTGGAGCTTTCAAGAGCCCTCACCTCTGTTCCCCATCTGCACATCTTCTCCCTTCTACTCTCTTTACAAATTGGCTTCTCCTTCAGCACTCTGCCATCTTGGTTACCTTCTCTGCAAAAATATGGCTTCCTTCTTCCTCCTTTTTTCTAATAAACTTTTCTTGGCACAGAAACCCCTCCTGCAGCACACATTAGCATAACAGAGCCCTTTCTCAAGCAGGAAGGTAATTAGCTGTTTCACCTGGCAGTGGCCATTCACCTGGGCAATGGCCATTTTTAACAATAAAAATGAGCAAACTCCAAAATACAAATTTTACAAACTCATTTGCCCAAGACTCCAATAATGTTTGATCTTCTTAATTCCCATCTCTGTGTGCTTTTCACTTATATTCCTTTTTTGTCTTTTAAAGAGAGATGACTATGGGGTTCTAGAAAGGTCCATTTGCTTAAAGAACAAGGCACTTTCTTCTAGCATTCTAAGTTCTTTGTTTAGGTTAGAGTCAGAAGCAAGGATACTAAGTGACAATTTTAGCTTCTGCTAAGGGCACTGTGTGTGTGTGTGTGTGTGTGTGTGTGTGTAGAAGATGCAAAGCCTGCCCCAAGAGGCTCTAACTTGTCACATTTCTTCTTTGTCCTCCTGAAATTTTGATTAGATTGTCTGCATTCCTGTAATCAAGTGCCCCAGAAACCCATAAACTGAAGTTGGACAGCTCTCATGTAAAGTGAAAGGAAAATCTCCTAAGCTCCTTTGTGCCTTTTGCTAACAACTCTTTTTGAAAAGGAGTAAAGACATGACTTCTAGTAAGCCGAATGTGTTACGGAGTGTGTTTACTTCACTCTCCGGTGGTGGTCTGACCCACTCTGCTGACTTCAGTGACCCACATGGCAGCTCTCTGAACCTATAGCCAGGCCCTGACTTCACCCCTCAACTTCCACCCCACAGAGCTGACTGCTGGCCATTTCCAGTAGCCTGGCCTTTGCTAGGAACCTCAACACAGTAAAGCAAATGTATCTTCCCCTCCCCAAACCCATGACCCCACCTCTCTGCTTCTGTTACCCATTCCCAATTCCCAGGCTGGGAAATATGAAGTCATAGTTCAGTCTTCATTCTTCTGTAATTTTACAAATGCTCACTCATGAAGTTCTGTTTTGCTTCAGAAAGTCTTTTATATATACCTCTTCTTTTCTGGTGCACACCCTAACTCATGCTCTTAATATCTCACATCGAAAGTATTGGATACCCTTAGACCTTGCAGTCTAGCCACTACTCATTAATAGCTTGTCTGACACAGAAGCACAAGCCCAGATGTTATAGATTGGAAGAGAGCTGGATGTTATTTAGTTCTTGGGGAAAAGAATCTCTCCTGAGATTTTGATAGATTTTAAAAATCCCAGCTTCCCAGCTCTCCACCTATAACTCACCTATTCACTCTCTGTAACAGTAAGTGTGTGCACATTTTGGAGGAATTCCCTGCCAGCAATCCAGACTGAAGGTCATTTAGCTGTCAGAAGCTTTCCGTGGGTAAGTCTTCTTGTTCCACACTTGGCTGCTTTGCGCAAGCCCAACCATTGTCTTTCCTAGCTCCCTCTGTCTATTGCAGATCAGAGCCCTCAGACCTCCATGCAGGGGACAGGCAAGGTGACTGAAGCTCTTGGCAAGGCTTGTGAAATCAGGTAGTCAAGTAGCAATCATGTACTGGAGGATGACAGTAAATAACACCTGCAAAAATAATATAATCTCATCCATGTGCAATTTAGGTGTTAGTTGTGATTTCTATAACTTTTGAGATCCAAATAAAATAGGTCTTCCAATGCTGTGGAAATCCTAAGCCCTCCTCCGAATTTCTGCTTTACCTGAAGTGGTATCCTTTATCCTGACCTCAGTCCTTTGGATTCTGGTTTCTCTTCATGCTGCCTGTGTCCTGTTTTACGAGGAAACCCCATTCTCTTATTCAGTTTCACCACCAAACATATGTGTCAGTGACTTTGCTAGACTTTTAGGGAAAGTTTCGGGGTATGGTGTAGTTCTCTGCCTCACACTGGTCCCTTTGTTCTCCCTGTCCGTGTTTTCCTGACGTTGCCTTCCTCCTGAATTGCCTTTGGAAGCTCCAGATTCTTCCTTCTGTTTTACAATTTCCTTCCTCTTTTAAGCCTCAGTGCCAGCAAACCCTAGTTCATACTTTGAGTAGAGAGGGGTGAGGGGCTGATTCCTATTCAAGCACTTAAAGTATCTTTTCCTCCCAAGTTTCTCCTTTCCTTGACAAATTAGTGATGTTAGCTGTTAAGATTGAAACAGTTTCTCCATGTTGATATGTACGATGATCTATATCATAAGAATATGTATACATGGATATGTTCAGAACACATATGAGGAAAATCCCAAATAAAAAATATAAATCTCTCTCTCTCTCTCTCTCTCTCTCTCTCTCTCACACACACACACACACACACACACACACACACACACACACACACACACACACATGAAAGAGTAATACCTCAGTTTTTATTGACTTCGGTTTTCGTTTTTGTTGATTTATTCCACAAAACATTTGTCTCGGTTTTCATTGGTTGCCTCGGATTTTGTCAGCATGCCCACATGACCTCACTGCTAATTTTGTGAAAACAAAGGGCGACTCGTGAGTTCTCCTGCTCAGTGTGGCGTTGTTTCTCGTTGTTTGAGCATCACTCACATGTCTAGCCAAGCAATTCCATTGCTTTTCAGTGTTTTTGTGCTTTTTTAAAAAATTGATTGCAAGTGCTAATACTACAATTATATGTAAGTGATTACTGCATATCCAGTATTCGGTATAATGTGTTTATTTGCATTTTTCAGTTTCAAAATGTACATAATGCACATAAGATAAAATCACATGTGCTCAAATCTCATTGTCCCTATTAAGTGCTTCCCTTGCTAATAAGTTAACCCTTTCCTTTTAGCTCCATTATGGGACCAAAGAAATTTTCCATTTATTCTTTACATTAGTCTTTTATATTCATTTTATATTAATTTATTATTGTTTTTAGTAATAAACACTACATTTATTCTCTATAAAATGTGTTTTTGTTATGTATTTTGGAGTGTCTAGAATGAATTAATTGGATTTCCATTGATTCGTATGAAAATAATTGCCTCATTTTTTGTCAGTTTTGGATTTCACCGATTGTTTTCAGAAGGATTATTGATGAAAACCAAGCTATCACTGTATAAAAAAATGTTTTTCTGGCAATTGTCATCTTTGAGTGGTGGAATTATGGGTGATTTTGATGTTTGTCCTCATCCTTTAGTGTATGCAGTTTTAACATTCATACATGTATTATTTTGGATTATCAAAAACTATAAAACAAACCTAAAATGTAACAGAAAAAGAGCAATGAGGCATTCAAAAGCCCACCTGCTGTCATGAAGAGAACAGGGCCGCAGTATGGGGGAGGGAGGCGTCCTGGCCTAGTTCTTTGTGACCTTCATTTCACCTCTGAGTTCTTGTGGACATAGAACTAACTGACTGTTGGATTTGACAGTGGAGGTTTTGGGTGACTTTCAAGGAGCTGTTTCAACACAGTGGTGAGGACAGTTCTGATTTCCAAGTGGGAATATATATATGATAGATAATGTATATATAGCAAGAAATACTTATAGCCATGCCCTATTTTATTGTGCTTTGCTTTATTTCACTTCACAGATGTTGCATTTTTTTAAAAACAAATTGAAGGCAAGACTCTCCACCAGCAGAAACGTTTATGGTTCACTTTATTGAGGTACTCGCTTTCTTACAGTGTTCTGGAACTAAACTTGTGATGTCCCCGAGTTATGCCTGTATAGTCTTCTAGAGGGGTGAGTCCCTTTAGAACCATAATAGTGTGAAACATCTTTATTTTTCTGAATATAAAAATCATATAATGTGGTCCTTCGAGTGAGAGGTGAATAGGGCAAAATGGCCTCCCTGTGGGTTCTGGATTATGATTACTCCTCTGGGAAAGGCACATGATAACTTCCTTTGCTGTAGCTGATATTTATTGATTTTTTTTCTGTCACTGATGAAGATGATACTATTTATCACCTGGGAGCAGGCAGTGGAATTGTTTCTGCATAACTAGACCAGACTTTTGAAGCTTGCTTTGGTGCTCTGCAGGTAGCTAGCTCCCCATGTGACTAGAGGGTCCATTTTCAAGACAATCAGGCAAAAGGACATATTTGTTATTTTGAGAACATAGGCTATCAATTCAGACAGATGTATATGGATCTGATTCTAAGATTATTACTGCTTGCTGCTTTGGAAAAAATGCCTGATCTTTGGGACTTCTGTTTCCTCAACTGTGAATAGAGGTGATGGTGCCTGCCTCACTGATCAGTTGGTAGGTTTACACGAGACAGCACATGTACGTGAAGGCGCCTTGAATCCATAAATGTCACTTCTCCCTGCCAATGGAACGGAGCTTTTCTAAACTTGCCTTTGGTGTTAGATTCATGACCTTGGCCTCCTTGGCAGCACCAGTCAACTCGTCCAGTTGATCAGTTAAGCCATCCATTGTGTCACAAGCAATTCCTATAGTGAGTAATTTTTGTCATGGTGTTATATTTATTTGACAGCTTTCCTGAAACTTAAGGGAAAACAGACTTTTCTGCATCATGTAAAAATCACTTATTGGATTCTTGTTTTCTCACTCTGTTACAGAGGCAGAGACTGACCATATGGCATAGTGTCACCTATGCAAATAGACCCATGATCAGCCAACATGACACACTGGGTTGAACCCACAGGGTCCTGGACAAGATGCCATCGGGAATCAACAAGAAACATTTTGTCTAATTCCAGTTTTGGCTTTCTCATTTTCCCCTTCATCTCAGAGGTAAAGATGAAGCATCTCATTATGCAAGGCGGTAAAAAATAAAGGGTACTAGAGATTTTCTAGCTTTACGCCTGCATGTGGGTGACAGAGTCCCAAAGTAAGCAGTCTTGTCTTCATTCTCTGATGGGGAAGCAGAGATCCAAAGAAGTGCAGCAAAACTTACACAGAGAAAACCAGTAGGTGGCGCTGCCGCTCCATTTGTCTCTTCTGAGGCCACTAATGTGTATAGAGAAGAAAGTTGCATATCAAATGGCGGAGAAGGGTTTTAATGAAGCCCCTGTGAGGGTCTGCTAAAAGGAGTAGCCCCTTATTGTGTAGTCAGAAGTAAGCTTCTTTCCGAAGGGGCTTAGCTCATTTGACCTTGGAAACCGAAGGCTTAGCTCCACCAAAAAGAACGGAAATCAGAAGAAGATTTGCAAAGAGCAGAGCTTTCAATCCCCCCATGGAGAAATAAGGTTAGTGTTCTGGAGACAGCAAGCAAAAAACAGCACAACTGAAGATACTATCCTGGAAAGCCCTGAGGTTAATGTGGACGACAAGAGCCACAAAACCTTACTACATGCTAATTTGGTTTGTTAACTTAGTAGATCATTGAGAGAATTTTTTTCCCCCTCTGGACTGGAGGAAGCATTCCTTTGAGCAATAGCAGTTTCTGTATCAGGAGATTAAGCAGCATAGAAAATTACAGCCCTGCGTTTGTGCTCTTTGAGGTAAGGTGGTGTCAGCATTCCTATTTTAAGCCATTATTTTCAAAGGTGTGAGTTTGCCTGAGACTACAGCTTCAGCCGGATATCACCTCAATGTAGGGCATGTGTGGTGTGGGTAGGTTCATACAGACAACGAAAATTTTGGCAGGAGAGGTGGGTTATTGGAGCTGACTCACTCTTACTCTTAGACAGAAAACACAATAGAAGTAGTTTAAAATCCACTGCAGAAATAGGTAATGAATTAGGGAAAATGTTGGAAGATTAGTAGTGCAAAGACTTAGTGCTCATGTGTAATGACAGAATTGACAAAACACAATTTAGCTTTTAATGATGATTTGGCCAATGGTCTGTGAACTGTGATAGAGCTCCATGAGACTGTAATGGCCCCGAAGGGCCTCTGCGCAATATATACATATTTTAAAGATTGGTTAGCACACAGCTGTGAGCATCACTCTGTAAGACCAGCTCGCTGGGTTATGTGATAATGTAGCCAAAATGTCTAACAATATATTCAGTGTCTCATATTTTTTATTTGTATTTATGGTAGTCTTAAGGGAGGAAAGGTAATAAAGACTTGCAGAGGTCCAGACTGTAGTCTATATATTTAACTTACCTATTCCCACAACAACTCATACAATAAGCTCTTTATAATAATGGACTTTATTGCTCCCAATTTATAGGTGAGGAAACCAAGAATTCATGAGGTGAAGCAATTGTCCTTGGGTGTCAGTTGGTGAGTCATCGAGAATTTAAATTTAGTATAATTTGGATTTATTATGCCCACGATCTTTCCACTGTAATAGCTCCTTTGTGCTTTAAAAAATATTTTCTTTTCTTTCAGTTTCTATCTAGTTTTGACCTGGCTGCTTAATCTCAGTTTCCTTATCTATGGAATAAGGGTAATATCGCCAACCTCTCAGGGTTGCTGTGAAAATTGACTCAGCACAGTGCCTGACACACAGAAAGCACACATCCCACATGTGGTCCCCGCCATTACTGCTGTTACATTTGAGACGAAACCAAAAACAAGGCCATGAATGTGCTTTGATTGCAACTAGACCTCCCAGCAATTATGGGAATTGTGCCACAGAACTCTTAGTTTCCTCAATTTTCTTAGATTCATGAAGTGCAAGAGTAGAGTGCATACATTGATTTTCCAGCCAATAAGTAGACACAGACCAAGAAAGGAAAATAGGCATGGAAAATTGCACGTCGATACTCAGAGAAACAAGGTGATTGCAGTAATTGAGTGGAACCAGAAGAAGTCACATGTGTGGTTATCTGCTGCCCTTGGGTTGTCAGCAGTACTGCTCCTCTCTGCACGGTCTTTGAATGGATTAGGAGGGACTGTGCACATATGATGCCTTCATTTTGAACCAGTAAGGTCCTTTATATGAAGGGATATCACACACACACAATGAAATGGTTTCAGAGAAACAGAAGCTGCCAAGGGTTTTGGCAATGTCATAATGTTTTAACTGGAGTCCAGCCTTCCACATGACCCAAATGCCTCTCATGGGTTCATGACAGCCATGAAGGAGGTCACAGAGATGCATTGGGGACAAAGAGTCCCCTGTCGGGGAGTTAGTTTGATAGTGTAGAAAGAGGACACATTTGGTAGAGAAGAGTAGAGGAAGGACAGAGCAGAGGGGAAGGCAAGGGTAGGGTCAGAAAACAGAAGACGAGTGAGGAGAGGTGCACATGCCCAGCAATGGAGGCAGAGAATGAAAAATGGCATAAAGAAGAACCTGCCCAGGTCTTATGTTCTCAGCCAGTCATGGACGACAATTTCCTGCACGGTTTCAGAATCTCACGCGTTGCGCACACACAGCCCAGGAGCGACAGAGGGAGAAACCTCTGACACAGAATCGTCCTTTACGGCCTGGCTCTGACCTTCTGTGTTCATTAGCCACACTCTTCCTACCACCATGCTTATCCTGTTTTCCTGTATCAGGCCTGAGGAAGCCAGCGCTCAGCCTTGGACCACAGAGCAGACCTTTAAGCCTAGCCTCCGAGAGAGTTCTTTTCAGCTGGCTCAAAGATAGGTCACCTCTCTGAGTTTTCACTGGCCCACAGGACTCGGTTAGCATTACTTTGCTCTGAGGGTGGTCTGAGAATGAAAGTGCACAGAATCACATTTACATAAATCCCCTCAAAGAGGGGCTTGTACGTAATAAGGGCTCAAAAAATGTTAGTTTGCATTCATTCCCTCATTAAGCAGTCAGAATGCATGTAAGATATTTCCTAGCCAGTTACCACGCTGGCCCTGACTCAAACCCTTGCACTTTAGGATCGGAAAATTTTCTATGGGAGAGAAACTTTAATTTTATGAAATAGCCTTTAAGAGACCTGGGGAGGTTGCTGAGAATCCAGTTCTCAGTTTCATTACAAATAAAAACAATAGAAGCTGCTGGACAAGGTATCCTAATCAATTGCAGGTATCTGTCAGGAGCGGTATTTACTGGGACACAATGGAGAAGCACCGCAAATTGAAAAAGTGTGATTTGGTGTTGCTTAATGGCTCTGGCCCTCTGGACACAGGCAGACGTGTGGGAGCTGCATTATTCCACCTCCTGAGGAATTTCAGTTCATCTCAAGGAGCTCATCTACATAACACACAGGTTAGTGAAAAGTGCCTCCTTGGAGCCCACAGTAGTAAGATTTGGAATGAGGAATCAACTCCTGTTTAATGCAAAGGAAAACACTGAAGCTGAGTAGAGAACTGTGCAAATGGACACCATCTGGGTTAATAAGGCCCGTGTTGGCAGAGTTTAAAATTGCTTCCACAATTAAAGAACCCGAGGAAATCTATATGCTTGGGTCTCAATGAGGGCACACCAAACATTCTTCGCTTTTCTAAAAATAGAAAAAGGAGAGCTTTACCTTCCACATCTGAAAGGGAAGGGTGAGTGCGGTGTGAGGAAACTCGAGCCACGTTGTCACTGGCAGCCTCACCACCAGTGGCCTGTCTGGGGAGTAACCAGGTAATACCATGGCTTTCCCAGCAGGTCCAGCCAAGACATAGCACAGGCCTTGACTTGGAGGGAAGAGAACCCTCTTTTCCCAGGGCTCTGTTTCTTGCAATTAAATCAATTGTTGCTCTGTGGGTCTTGTAGCTGTGTTTTCCAGAGTAGAAAAACAGCACGGAAAAATAAAAATCACAGACAGTGAGGGTAGAGTCCTCCTCATGGGCCGCCCTTCCATTGCCAGGGAGGGTGCCCTCAGGGTCGAGATGCTGGAATCAAGCTTAGTGGCATCTTTGTCCTATACTGACTAATGACTTTCACTGTGACCTCGATGACTTCGGAGTTGTAGCGCCTCATCGCATCACAAACGTGGCTGGGGCTGGCCTCAACTTCTTTCTCTTCACCCGCTACAATGTCTCTCTCTTTTTTTTTTCACACGGACAGAGAGAGAGAGAGAGTCAGAGAGAGGGATAGGTAGGGACAGACAGACTGGAACAGAGAGAAATGAGAAGCATCAATCATTAGTTTTCCATTGCCGTTGGGACACCGTAGTTGTTCATTGATTGCTTTCTCACACGTGCCTTGACTGCGGGCCTTCAGCAGACCGAGCCACCCCCTTGCTGGAGCCAGCGACCTTGGGTTCAAGTTGACGAGCTTTTGCTCAAGCCAGATGGGCCCGCGCTCAAGCTGGCCAGCTCGGGGTCTCGAACCTGGGTCTTCCGCATCCCAGTCTGATGCTCTATCCACTGCGTCACCACCTGGTCAGGCAACAATGTGTGTGCATTGACTAATTTAGCTTTGGAAAACAGAATAAGCATCAAATCAAAGCAGCTTCATAAGGAAGCAGAACCCCTATAGTACTAACATGCTGGCCTAGAATATTTTTTCTTCAATTGTGAGGTGGGAAGGTCAGCTCTTTGGAGCCCTCCTTGCCTGGACTTACCTGAGGGTACAGTGCCCAGGTCTCTAACACCCTCATTTCTCTGCATCTTCCCCATTTGTGCCGACCTCAGAGGGGGCTTGCATGGCTGGAAGCTTTCTGAAGCCAGCTTGTTCATACCTTTCTGAGTGAAGGGAAGAGGAAGAACTTACAGTTCCTTTTCTCTGGGTGATACATTCTGATCTCTGTCTTGTCTTATTCTTTCTGGCCTCATGTCAGGAGCTGTTCACCAGGGTCCACTCATGGACATCTAAGGGTTCACGAGCCCTCAGGAATTGCCTGTAAATTTGTATGTGTGCACCTCCCCATGTCCTGCACATTTCTCTGGGAAGGGGGTCTGTGGCTTTAATCAGATTCTTAAAGAGGTCTCATATCCCACCAGCAAGTTAGGTTGTGTGCCTCTAAGGATTTCCTCGGGTGAGCTAATGGCTTCTGGTGTGCTTTGGGTCTTGTTTTCCCAGTGTTTTTTCTTTATTGTATATTCCATACTATATTAGAGTTTTAGGTCTCTATAGTACAGTGGGATAAGGAGGCCTGTTTGTTGCTGCCTACTTATTAATTTTGGACTAAAATTGTGGGAACAATTTTGTGAAGAGTAACTATGTTTTTATTATTTTTCTGAAGTTAAAATTGCATATTGGTTACTCGTAGGCCAAACTGCCCTGTGAACAATATATTTTTTAAAATGGTTACTATAATTTTTAAATAGAGCCAACAGTCAGAAACTGGGGTGGGGGTGACTCTTACTTTAAAATTAAGATTGTTGGCTTTTCTTAAACATTTGGAAGATCTATCAAGGCTGGATTCATGTTCCTGCCTGGAAACACAGGTCAAGGCTGAGTTTGCAGTGCAGCTGGCCCATCATTCTCTCCCTAATTCTAGGGTCACCTGAGTCTTCTTTATTTTTGCACTTGTGGTATTTTTCTTACAATGAAGATATAGTCCTTTGTGCCTACAGTTATTCCATTTACCTGCATGGACCTTCCTCTATGTGTTTAAGTTTAAGCTCTCGTTCTGCAGAATAGTGATCAGAATATGAGAAGGGGGAAGGGGTGAGTCACTGCGGTAGAAGCGTGGTGTCCAGCCCAGACAGCCCAGATCTTTCTTTCCCGGCCGGCCGGGCGCATCCCCAGCCGCCCTGTTGACTGCTGACAGCTCACAGATCCCTTTAACACCTCTCCCACTGTGTTGGAAAGTTTCTGCGCTTCCAGACCCAGGCCCCTCCCAACAGACACACTGCACACTCCACAGCCCTCAGCCAATCACTGGTTAGCCAGGGATGCAAAGGGAAACTTTGCTGTGCAATTTTGTTCCAGAGTTCCTGTTGGGTGGGGTTAAAGCAAGAAGCCTGCTGAGACCCTGTCTGTGCTCAGCTGCTCTCTTGCCCTATCTTGGCCCAGCTTCCTCTCTCCTGGAGGCACACCCCCCCACCAATGATTTGCATGGCGTTTCCACCTTAGGCTCCTATAAGAAACCCACCCTATAAGGTACTGTCTGAGAAGAGGGGCCCTTAGAAACAGTGTGGTCCCATCCTGAACCAGCATATGTTTTATGATGGGACACGGGGCAACCTGCGTTGACACAGATCATTCTAAAATTCTTGAACCCCTACTTTATCAGAATAATCCCCATTCTAGGGATGGCCAATAAACTTTAATTATCACCCCAGTACTAGAGGATTAATATTCCCTACTTGGAGTGCCATGTTGGAAGTGACAGAAGTGAAACGTAGGCAGGCTCAAGGGGAGAGAATGCTACAAGTGACAAGAAGCCTGCAAAATGCAAAGGAGGTGGCATTTCTGCCCTTCCTCTGCTGTCCCTTTCTTCAGGACTCAGCTTGGGTGTGCTCTTTAGGGAAGCATCCCCTGAATCATGCACTAAGACTGGAAGCCCTTTCTCTGAGCTTCTATAACAACTGCAATTATCTATAGTGTCATTTTCCCCAAATTGCATTTTTAACGGTTATTGAGGTGTAACTGACCTACATATTTAAGTTGTACAATATGATAAATTTTGACATATGAATATGTAAAACCATCACCACAGTCATGATAATGAACATACCTGCTTCCTCCAAATGTTTCCTTGTGTCCTTTTGTGATCTCTCTTGTCAGTCCCTCCCTGCCCCTGCCCCTGCCCCACCAACAACCTCCCCAAACGACACTGGGCCTGCTTTTTGTCACCACAGACTAGTTTGAATTTTCAAGAGTTTTACCTAAATAGAGTTATTCATTATGTATTACTTATATATAAAACAATTTATGATGTGTTTTTTAAAATTTGGATTTTTGCACTCAGCATAATTAATTTGACATTATTCAATGTCATATATACCAATAGTTTCTTTCTGTTGCTGAGTAGTATTCCACTGTATGGATATACCACATTTTGTGTATCCACTCACCTGTTAATAGACCCAAACTTATAGTGTCTCTAGTCTTTAGTTACTATAAGTAAAGCTGCTGTGAATATTCATGTGCAGGTTAGGTCAATGAAATGATAAACCATCGATGAGGAGAAAATAATTGCAAAGCATATATCTGAAAAAGGTGTTTCTTCCAGAATATATAAAGAACCTTCAAAACTCAATAATAGGAAAGATACCAAATGGCAATGGAGTAGGCTTTTTTGAAGGAATGAAAAAGGCTCTCTTGCCTTTTTCATTTGTAGACATCTCAACATATAGACAGAGAAAACTGATAGCTTCAGCTTTATATTTATATCAAAAGCAAGTGGAGATACCATATGTCTATTACTTTATCTTGCCTTTTGATAATTTCATATATTTTCCTATACAAACGGTAGTATCATAGCTAAGACACCATGTCTAGATTTCCGAGTTTATACAGACATGTCAGTCAATGCAAAGACTTATATCAATGATGGAAAAACAAATGGTCAAGAGTGTAGAAAGTAACACAAGTGACTTCTCAACCCCATGAATGAAAACACTCGCCTATGATCTGAATAAAGGCAGTCAGTTAAGTGGCAAAGAGATGGATGTTTCAGATGTTGAGAGCTGGCAGAATCAAGACAGACAAGTGCAAGTATCCTAGCATTAAGAGACAAGCAGATTTTATGACTTTTGACATTCCTTGTTTTTGGACCACTTAATTATATAAATTGGATGATAAGAACAAAACAACAATAGTATCCTATATTATTGCCACCAGTAGAGGGAAAGGACCATGGGAGAATGATAACCAGAACAAACCTAGAGCTGTCCAGGAACCAGATCCATGCACATTACAAGTTACCTGCTCAAAGGGATTCCAAGATGGCGACAGAGTGGGAGGGTGTTTCAACTGCCACCTCCCAGGACCAAACTGGAGTTATAACAAAATTTAATAACAGTTGTCCTGAAAAACCAACTTAGAGCTAAATAAAGAGGATTCCATAACCAAGGAGTCACAGAAGCCACATTGAGACTGGTAGGAAGGGGGATGATGCGAAAAGGGCTGCCTCTATGGAGCAAATAGCAGCTGAGGGTCTGGAGGGACTCTTAGCTGCAGGCAAGTTTCTGTGAGAGATGTGGATCCTAAGCCCCAGGCCAGGAGTCCCAGCCTAGAGCAAGAGAGCTTAGAAGAGCATTTGGTGTGAAAAGAGGTAAGGTTTCTGTCTGCGAGAGACAGAAGCTCTTAGAGATGCAAGCACTGTCTTAAAGGAACCACACAGAAAATCTCATTCATAGCCACTTACCCAGGGCTCCGGAAGAGGGAGGGCTGAAAGGAGTAGACTTGCATGAGGAAAATGAGAAGTTGGTTGCCCCAGGAGAGACACTGTTGGAGATAGCCACTGGAACCCTTGTGCTGAGTCATTCTCCAATACCGCAGTCACCATCTTTCTTGGATGGAGCAGTCCCCTTCACACTACATCAGCCTGGGGGAAGGCAACTGCTCCACCCTCAGGAATCTCTCTTGTCCCACCCAATAGAGATTGAGTCCTGCTGAGAAGTAAGCAACTTTGC
This sequence comes from Rhynchonycteris naso, assembly GCA_037038555.1. Lineage (NCBI taxonomy): Eukaryota > Metazoa > Chordata > Mammalia > Chiroptera > Emballonuridae > Rhynchonycteris > Rhynchonycteris naso. The sequence goes on from CM072996.1 coordinate 84,704,992, forward strand.
TTCTCCAGCTTCCCTCCAGGAAGGTGGACATGACAGTGACTCAGTTGTCTGGCATAGAGGCTGGAGCTTTTCTCCACACTCTCAAGAGAATATGACTAATTGGTGCTTTCTTCTCATGAGAGATTCAATAGAAGCTGTCTGGAATGTGAACAGACCATATCTCTGGGATTAAGAGGCCACACCCACTAGACTTGTAGTGGTCACACCCTACTGTAGAGGTCTGTAAAAAAAGTCAGGACAGACTTGACACCTGGGGCCTTGGGATGGGAGACATACCCATCACCTTTCCTAACCCCTGAATTGCCCCAAGCTCTAGACTTTACCAGAGATTTTTTCAGTGGCTGGGCCCAACAAGCAGACAGTAGACAGAGGCAGTAGGAGGTGGATCTCAAGGAAACTTAGGCCTTTTGTTGACTTTTCCCCAGGCCCGGGGCTGGTAAAAACCAGCCTAGGTGTGCAGCATGGTCCTTTTATGTGCACCTAAACCCAGCAGAGACAGCCACAAACTGAGCTTATAGCTCCAAAATGGTTGCTGAGGGCCAGTCATGGGGAGTGTCCTGCACTGGTCTGCACCAGGTTTCCTCCTAAGAGGCCCAGAACTAACACATACTGTGGCCAACTACAGATTATACCAGAATAGGACCAAGTAGCCTTTATAGTAGCATATGCAAAGGGAGAGCTCATCAGGCATCAAACTCAGTCAAGGTGAATTCTGCTTTCTGCAGTCAACACCTGCACAGCAGCTTGCACACATGTAATGAAGTAGAGCTTCATAGTCAGCCATCCCAAGTCCAGGATATTATGCCCTGTTAGACTAAGTTCCACAGGTGGAAGGGAAAGAGGCTAAAAGGACAGACGTTCAAAGTGTGAATGCTTTGGAGCCTATTATTGGGACTAGTTGAGGGGCTTACCCACCTCTGGGTGGGCACAATCAGCCCCAGTAGAAGACTCTCTCAATCTTCCTCTCTGAGACCAGGGGCTCCCCAGATGAAAGAATATCTGCAGAGGGGATTGTTGACCCAACCTAATCTGAACCTGCTGCTCACCTTGCTGGAGAGAAAAAAATTGGAGTATGCAGCAGTATCTGAGGGATTAGGCTCTAAAGTAGGGGCCACTTTCCCTGTACTGAGCTCTTGACAAAAAGACCTTCCTAATAGGGAGTCCCACTAATGTCATCCCAACCTCAGCTGCCCTAACTACCTAAGCTTACAAACTGTAGAGGGGTTGGTGTGGTGAGGCCAGTCTCAGCCCACTGCTGTCAGCTCTAAGCAGGAAGAAGGTGATCCTTATACACAGGTGGGCCCCTCCCCCACACACCCAGAGACAGAAAACACAGACACAAACAACAAACAGAGAGGAAACTCCAGATAGGTAGCCCACAGTCAGTTAGAAACAACATTTGATATCAACCTATACCCAAACCCTGCCCAAGAGGACCCAGAACCAAAATAACCAGTAGTGGGTCACAGACTGCACAAATGCTAGACTTAACTAGCCAGACAAGCAGTATGCTTAAAAGAGGAGTCCAGCAGGCACCAGAACCTGCTGAGAATAACTACACCCCATAGGACAGACACTGCATATCACCTAATACATGTGATCAAGGATGATCCTTAACTCCACCCACAAAAGGGCCAATGGCATTCAAGATTCACATGCAACAAGAGGGTAAACATAACCATTGAGAAACATTCCTAGAGCAAAGGTGCTCAAGTGACCTAGAGGCTAGTACCACTGAGCCAGTGGTGGGATTCAGCTGGTTTGCACCAGTTCAGCAGAACTTAAACCTAATTTTTTGTTGATTTCAGCAAACTGATTGTTAAAATGGCACTTGTAATCAGGGTTCTCTCTAAGGTGGGTGCCTGGGCAGCTGCCCAATGTGGAAATCACAAATTTATATTCCTTACTCTTTTTTAAATGTTCATCTGAGCAACAGCATATTCTAAGTGCCTGTAGTATTGTTCATTTCATCCATAGGTGAAAAAGATTGCAAGTGAGAATGCCAATTAAAAAGCAACATGGAAATATCTTAAATAACAGTTTTATTGTTTTTTTTCAGGTATTATTTAATATTCTTTATTAATATTTTAAAATTCTTTCTTATAACATAATCTAGTTTTATATAAATCTTTTATTGTCCTTATTTAAGTATTAAATGCATGAAATGATAAACTCCCTTTTGGTATATTGTTTTTTATACTTAAAGAGATCATTAGGGCCAAGAACTGGTTGTTGAATTATTTGAATCCCAACACTGTAATGAGCCCATCTTCCTCAGAAAGACAACGTACAAATTTGGTAGTCAAAGCAGAGCTGCCTAATACACAGACCTAATGGGAAGACTAAGAAATCTGACACAAATGAATCAACAAAAGAAATTTCTAGAAAAAGAACTAAATGAAATGGAAGTAACCAAACTAATAGATACAGAGTTTAAAGTAATGGTTATTAGGTGTCTCAATGATCTTAGAGAAAAAACGGATGATTAAAATAAAAATTGAAAAAGGACATTGAAACCATAAAAAAGAACCACTCAGAAATGGCAAATATAATATTTGAAATGAAGATGGCACCAGGGAATCAACAGGGGGCTGGATGAAGCAGAGGATCAAATCAGCGATTTAGAGGACAAGATAAAAGTAAGCATAGAAGCAGAGCAGCAAAGAGAAGAGGCTCATAAAGGCCGAGGAAATGCTAAGAGACCTCTGTGACAACATGAAGAGAAATAACATCTGCATCATACGGATTTCTGAAGGAGAAGAAAATGAACAAGGGATAGAGAACTTGCTTGAAGAAATTATAGCTGAAAACTTCCCTACACTGCTGAAGGAAAAAGTCACACAAGTTCAAAAAGCACAGAAAGTCTCTTCTAAGAACATAAGGAACCCACAATAAAACACATCATAATTAAAATGCCAAAGTTAAGAGACAAAGAAAGAATACTAAAAGCTATAAGAGAAAAGCAGTTAATTACCTACAAAGGAGCCCCCTAAGGCTGACATCTGACTTCTTAACACAAACACTTCAGGCCAGAAGAGATTGGCAGGAAACATTCAAAATGATGCAAAACAAGAAACCACAACCAAGATTACTCTATCCAGCAAAGCTATCATTTAAAATTGAGAGAGAAATAAAGAGCTTCCCAGAGAAAGAAGGAAAGCTCAAGGAATTCATTAACACTAATCCAGTATGGCAGGCAAGGTAAAAGGGCTGGCTTTAAAAAAGAGAAAAGAAAAATGAAAAGAAATCAACACAGAGAGGATTATAGGTTTAAAGAATAAAATGGCAATAAATAAGTACATATTGATAATAAACTTAAATGTAAATGAATGAAATGCTACAATTAAAAAACATAGGGTGGCTGCATGGATAGGAATAAAAGACCCATATATATGTTGTCTACAAGAGACCTACCGCAGAACAAAATATACACATAGACTAAAGTGAAGGGACGAAAAAAATATTCCATGTAAATGGAAAAGAAAAAAAAAGCTGGGGTAGCAATACTTATATCTAACTAAATAGCCTTGAAAACAAAAGCAATAGTAAAGGACAAAGAAGGTCACTACATAATAATAACAGGAGCAATCCAACCAGAGACTATAATAGTTTTAAATATTTATGTACCCAATATAGGAGTACCTAAAAATATAAAGCAGATTTTGATGAACATAAAAGAAGAGATTGACAACAATACAATAATAGTAGGGGATTTCTTTTTTCCACTATAACATCATTTATTCAAAAGGACTTAGTTCAGAATTTGTCTTAACACTTAATAGTCAGTGTCACTGGTTGAATCAAGCCCTGTGAATCTCTGATTCCATAATTTAAACTGAAGTTAACAATACACAGAACTATCGTGAGGACTGAAACAAGAGAATTTATATAAAGTATTAAATTATTCAGCTGTATAGTAAGACTATATTGTCCTCTTAGATCTTCAGTGAGTTCCATTATTTAATGTTCATGACTACACTATGACACAAAGTCAGTGTCAGAGCTTAGATTCAAATTAGACCTGTGTAGTCCAAAACCCAAGCAATTCTTATATTTTTAAACTTAAGATATTTATTTATATACTATATAATTCTCCTCTTCTGGGGATTCTTCACCCACTTTTCTATTCTAAATCTACAACTGCCTGTTAAACCCTATTCATCTTTCACTTTCTTTTTTTTATTTAATTAATTGTGTTTACATAGATTCTAGGGTAACCCTGACTGCATCCTCCCTCCCCTATATTCCCCTCCACATCTCCTTTTCCCCCTACCTAAAATGCCCTCCCCCCTTCCCTTCAGGTTTATCCCATCCTATCATCCCCTTTCCCTCTGTTCTCTTTTCCTCTGGTCCCTTTGATCCCTCCTCTGTCTGAATTCCTTTCCTCAGTTCTCAATATTCCTTGGATTCCTCAAATGAGTGAGATCATACAATATTTTTCTTTTTCTGCCTGGCTTATTTCACTCAACATAATAGTTTCCAGGTCCCTCCATATTGTTGCAAAAGGTAATATTTCCTTCTTTTTCATGGCGACATAGTATTCCATTGTATATATGTGCCACTGCTTTTTAATCTACTTGTCCACTGATGGACACTTGGGCTGTTTCCAGCTCTTCGCTATTGTGAACAATGCTGCCATAAACATGGGGGTGTATTTCTTTTTTTCAGTTGGTGATATGGTGTCCTTGGGATATATTCCTATAAGTGGGATAGCTGGGTCAAAGGGAATTTCATTTCTAAATTTTTGACGAATCTCCATACTATTTTCCATAGTGGCTGCACCAGTCTGCATTCCCACCAGCAGTGCAGGAGGGTTCCCCTTTCTCCACATCCTGGAGAGCACCTATAATGTGTTGTTTTGTTAATGAGCGCCATTCTGACTGGTGTGAGGTGGTATCTCATTGTGGTTTTAATTTGCATTTCTCTAATAATTAGTGGTGTTGAGCATTTTTTCATGTGCCTATTGGCCATCTGTATGTCTTCTTTGGAGAGGTGTCTATTCATTTTTTGTGCCCATTTTTTGATTGGATTGTTTGTCTTCCTGGTGTTGAGTTTTACAAGTTCTTTATAAATTTTGGTTATTAACCCTTTAGCAGATGTGTTGTCAAATATGTTCTCTCATTGTGCGGTTTGTCTTTTTATTCTGTTCATATGGTCTTTAGCTGTGCAAAAGCTTTATAGTTTGATATAGTCCCATTTGGTTATCCTATCTTTAATTTCATTTGCCTGTGGAGATAAATCAGCAAATATATTGCTTTGATAGATGTCGGAGAGTTTACTGCCTATGTTTTCTTCTAGAATGCTTATGGTTTCACGGCTTACATTTAAGTCCTTTAATCATTTTGAGTTTATTTTTGTGCATGGTGTAAGTTGGTAGTCTAGTTTCATTATTTTGCAGGTAGCTATCCAGTTTTCCCACCACCATTTGTTAAAGAGACTGTCTTTACTCCACTGTATGCTCTTACCTCCTTTGTCAAATATCAATTGTCCAAAAAGATGTAGGTTTATTTCTGGGTTTTCTGTTCTGTTCCATTGATCTATCTGCCTGTTCTTATGCCAGTACCTAGCTGTTTTGAGTACAATGACCTTGTAGTATAACTTGATATCAGAAAGTGTGATACCTCCCACTTTATTCTTCTTTTACAAGATTGCTGAGGCTATTCATGTTCTTTATTAGTTCCATATAAATTTTTGGAATATTTGTTCTATATCTTTGAAGTATGTCATTGGTATTTTAATTGGTATTGCATTGAATTTATAAATTGCTTTGGGTAATATAGACATTTTAATAATGTTTATTCTTCCTAACCATGAATACGGTATATGCTTCCACTTGTTTGTGTCTTCCTTAATTTCTTTTATCAATGTTTTATAATTTTCTGAATAAGTCTTTAACCTCCTTGGTTAAATGTACTCTTAGGTACTTTATTTTTTTGGTTGCAATAATGAAGGGGATTGTTTCCTTAATTTCTCTTTCTGACATTTCATTGTTCGTGTATAGAAATGCCTCTGATTTCTATGTGTTAATTTTATATCCTGCCACCTTGTTGAATTCGTTTATTAGGTCCAGTAGTTTTTTGATTGAGCCTTTAAGGTTTTCTATATACAGTATCATATCATCTGCAAATAAAGATAGTTTTATTTCTTCTTTTCTAATTTGGATGCTTTTTATTTCTTCTTCTCGTTGATTGCTGTAGCTAGGACTTCCAGTACTATGTTGAATAAAACTGGTGAAAAGTGACACCCCTGCCTTGTTCCTGATTTTAGGGGAATTGCTTTTAAGTTTTGTCCATTAATTATGATGTTGGCTGTGGGTTTGTCATAAATGGCCTTTATCATGTTGAGGTATGTTCCCTGTATTCCCAGTTTGCTAAGAGTTTTGATCATAAATGGGTGTTGGATTTTGTCAAATGCTTTTTCTGCGTGTATTGAAATTATCATGTGGTTTTTCTCCTTCTTTTTGTTTATGTGGTGAATCACATTAATTGATTTACGAATGTTGTACCAGCCTTGCCTACCCAGAATAAATCCCACTTGATCATGATGTATGATTTTTTTTTTTTTATGTATTCCTGGTTCTGGTTTGCTAATATTTTGTTGAAAATTTTAGCATCTAAGTTCATCAGGGATATTGGCCTATAATTTTCTTTCTTTGTGTTGTCTTTGCCTGATTTTGGAATCAGAATTATGCTTGCCTCATAAGAGGAACTTGGTAGTGTTCCTTCTTCTTGAATTTTTTGAAATAGCTTGAGGATAGGAGTTAGTTCTTTGAATATTTGGTAGAATTCATTAGTGAATCCATCAGGCCCAGGGGTTTTGTTTTTTGGGAGCTTTTTGATAACTATTTAAATCTCTTTTGTTGTAATTGGTCTATTTAGGTTTTCTGATTCTTCCAGATTGGTTTTTGGAAGATTATATGTTTCAAGGAATTTGTCCATTTCACCTAGGTTGTTTAATATTTTGGCATACAGTTCTTCACAGTATTTTCTTACAGTATTTTTATTTCTGTTGTGTCAGTTGTTATTTCTCCACTCTCATTTCTATTTTTATTTATTTGAGTCCTCTCCTTTTCTTGGTAAGTGTTGTTAAAGGTTCATCGATCTTGTTTACCCTTTCAAAGAATGAGCTCTCGGTTTCATTGATCCGCTGTATTGTTTCTTTATCCTCTATGTCATTCATTTCTGCTCTGATCTTTATTATTTCCTTCCTTCTACTTACTACCTCTGGGCCTTACTTGCTGTTCTTTTTCAAGTTCTTTTAGATGAAGGGTTAGGTTGTTTATTTGACTTTTTTCAAGCTTCTTAAGGAATGCCTGTAAGTGTTATGAACTTTCCTCTCAGGACTGCTTTGCTGTTTCCCCTATATTTTGAGTTGTTGTATGTTCATTATCATTCATTTCTATGAATTTTTTTATTTCTTCTTTGATTTCAATGTTAACTCATTCGTTATTTAATAACATGCTATTTAGTTTCCAAGTGTTTGAGTGTTTTTCAGTTTTTCTGTTGTGGTTGATTTCTAGTTTCATGCCATTGTGATCAGAGAAAATGCTTGATATGATTTCAATCTTCTTAAATTTGTTGAGACTGTATTTCTGTCCTAAGATGTGATTTATCCTAGAGAATATACCATGAGCACTTGAAAAGAATGTATATTCTGCTGCTTTAGAGTGAAAGGTTCTGAAGATATCAATTAAATCCAGTTGATCTAGTGTGTCCTTTAAGTCTGCTGTTTCTTTGTTAATTTTCTTTCTTGAGGATCTATCTAGTGAAGTTAGTGGGGTATTGAAGTCCCCTACAATTATAGTATTGCTGTTAATCTTGCCCTTTATATCCATCAAAGTCTGCTTTATGTATTTAGAAGCTCCTATATTAGATGCATAGATATTTATGATAGTTATATCTTCCTGTTGCATTGCTCCCTTCATCATTATGTAGTAACCTTCTTTATCTCTTACTATAGCCTTGGTTTTAAAGTCCATTTTATCTGATATAAGTATTGCTACCCCAGCTTTTTTTAAATTTCCATTTGCATGAAATATTTTTTTCCATCCTTTTACCTTCAGTCTATGTGCATCTTTTGTTTTAAGTTGTGTCTTTAATAGACAGTATATGTATGGGTCTTGTTTTCTTATCCATGCAGCTACCCTATGTCTTTTGATTGGATCATTTAATCCATTTACATTTAAGGTTATTATTGATATGTAGTTGTTTATTACCATTTTATATTCTTTTCCCACTTTGATCTGTTTATAACAGCCCCCTTAACATTTCCTGCAGCACTGGTTTCATTGTAATTAATTCCTTGAGTTTGTTTTTTTCTGGGAGGTTTTTTATTTCTCCTTTAATTTTAAATGATAGCCTTTCTGGATAACATAGTCTTGGTTTTAGGCTCTTATTCTGCATTACTTTGAATATTTCTTGCCATTCCCTTCTAGCCTCAGGTGTTTCTGTTGAGAAGTCAGATGTCATCCTCATGGGTGCTCCTTTGTAGCTGATAGCCTTTTCTTCTCTAGCAGCTTTTAATATTTTCTCTTTATTACTTAGCTTTGGTATTTTAATTTTGATGTGTCTTGGTGTAGGTTTTTCTTTAATGGAGATCTCTGTGATTCTTGAATTTGTGATACCCTTCCTTATATCAATTTAGGAAAGTTTTTGCTATGATTTGATTGAATAAAGTTTCTATCCCTTTTTCTTTCTCTTCTTCTTCAGGAACCCCTATTATATGAACGTTATTTCTCTTCATGTCGTCACAGAGCTCTCTTAGAGTTTCCTCAGACTTTTTGAGTCTCTTTTCCTTTTTTTTTTGCTTGATTCTATGTCTTTGTTCATCTTGTCTTTCAACTTGCTGATTCGATTCTCAGCTTCATCCATCCTGCTTTTAATTCCTTCCACTGTGGTCTTCATTTCTGATATTGTATTTGTCATCTCTGATTCCTTTTTAATATTTCAATGTCCTTTTTTTTTTACTTGCTATCTCTTTATTTAGTTGTTCATAATGACCATCCATTGTTGTTCTAAGATCTCTAAGCATCCTAATAATCATTATTCTAAACTCTGCATCTGGAAGCTTGGTTATTTTCATATCGCTCAGTTCATTTCCTGGAGGATTATCTTGTGGTTTTATTTGGATTGCACTCTTCTGTCTTCTCATTATGTCTCTGTGTTTGAGTGTATAGTTGGTAGAGCTGGTTGAGTCTAGGCTTGGTGTTGTCTGCCTCCAATTTTGAGTTGTGTTATTTCTAGGTCTTCTTGGGTTGGCTTAAGTTGTTGTTTTTAATCCACTGTGGAATTTGGTTTTTCTAATAGAGCCCCTTTGAAGTCTTGATTTGTTTGTTTTCTTCTCAGTTTTCTTAACTCCCTGGTAGTCTTGTTTACTTATCTCAGCAGGGGGCTTATTTGAAACTGTATCCAGGAACTTGGTGGGTATAACCTGAGACTCTGAAGACCTGATCTGCCAGTTACTCTCTCTGGGGGTGGGGTGCTTTCTCTGCTTCAGTAGGGGGAGGTGTATCTCAGATCTGCAAGGAGACCTGAGTTACTGCCCCTCCTCCCCACTTCTTGTTTTCAGCAGTGTCTTTTTTGTGCTCATTGGAGCTGGAGAGATATCTTCAGATGGTTGACCCGGAACCACTTTAGTCTTCTGTTATGTGGAAGGATCAACCCCTCCCCCAGCTATGGCTGCCTCCAGCACCTCCTCCAGGTATGGCTGCATCCAGAACTGGATTAGTCCACTGCTCAGGTCCTCCCATGCATTCCTCTGTCACTGGCTGTCTGTCTCTCCCCCTTTTTTTTGGGAAAACAAGCCAGCTCTTCAAATACACCTCATTCCCGCCTCCCCAAGCAAGTGGCTCTGAATGATATATTCTACTCTTTTCCTTGGATTGAGAGCCTTTCTGGACTCTCAGCCTCACCCCCCTCCCCCTTTGCTTCTATAAGCAGGGGAGGCTTACCAGTCCTCAGCGCTCCCCATCAGGCTTGGTGTGGCTTCTTTGCTCCTTGGTTTTTGAGAGCAATTCTTGTAGTCCAGAGTTGGTTTTTCACACTGTTTATTCCTAAATTAATTTGTAATCCAGTTTGGTGGTGTGAGCTAGGAGTCTGTTCATCTGCCTACTCTGCTGCCATCTAGTGTCTCCCCCCATAGGAAGTTTTAACACCCCAGTAACATCAATAGGTAGATCCTCCAGATAGAAAATCAACAAAGAAACAACAGCCTTAAATGATACACTAGATCAACTGGATTTAATTGGTATCTTCATAACATTTCACCCCAAAAGCAGCAGATATACATTCTTTTCAAGTGTACATGTTACATTTTATGAGATAGGCCACATATTAGGATATAAAATAAGTCTCAATAAATTTAAGAAAATTAAAATCATATCAAGCATCTTATCTGACCACAATGACGAGAAATCAACTACAGCGAAAAAACTATAAAACATTCAAACACTTGCAGGCTAAATAGCATGTTATTAAATAATGAATGGGTTAACCATGAAATCAAGGAAGGAATAAAAAAATTCTTTGAAACAACCTGATTAGTGGTGGTGCAGTAGAGAGAATGTCGACCCAGGCTTGAAATTCTATGGTTGCTGGCTTGAGCATAGGCTCACCAACTTGAGCACAGGGTTGCTGGCTTAAGCAAGGGATCATAGACATGACCCCATGGTCACAGGCTTGAGCTAAAATGTTGACGACTTGAGCCCAAGCCACTGGCTTGAGCAAGGGGTCACTGGCATAGCTGGAGCTCCCTGGTCTAGGCACATATGAGAAGCAATGAATAACTACAGTGACTTAACTACAAGTTGATGCTTCTCATCTCTCTCCCTTCTTGCCTGTCTATCTCTCACTCTCTCTATCTTGTTTGCTAAATATATATATATATATATATATATATATATATATATATATATATATATATACATACATACACATATATATCTAAAAACAAGTGAAAATGACCATACAACAACCCCAAACCTATGTGACAGAGAGATAGCAATCCTAAGAGGAAAGTTCATAGCATTACCAGTCTCCCTCAAGAAGCAAGAAAAAGCTCAAATAAACAATCTAACCCTGCTTTTAAAAGAAACTATAAAAAGAACAACAAATGAAAACCAAGAGGAAATAGAAGGAAGGAAATAATAAAGATCAGGGTGGAAATAAATGACAGAGGTTTAAAAGAATATACAAATGATCAATAAAACCACGAACTGGTTCTTTGAAAAGGTAAATAAAATTGGTGAACTTTCAACCCAGTGGTTCTTAACCTGGGTTCTATCGAAGGGGTTTGATGAGTCGGTCTCAGGGGTTTGGAGAAGCCTCTGCCGCGGAGGCCAGAATAAATTAATACCTTAATTTGTTGTGAGTTCATGCACTTTGTTGGTTTTGCTCTTTGAGCAAGGTGATATTCATGCACGGCTCATTTTGTGCACCAGTAACAAAACATATACCTATGTCTTGAATTTGAAAAAAAAATCATATTTTATTTATCACTAAAGAAGGGTTTGGTGAATGCGCATATGAAACTGGTGGGTTTGGTACTTCAAAAAAGGTTAAGAACCACTGCTTTAACCAGACTCATCAAGAAAAAGGGAGAGAGAACCCAAATAAAATTAGTAATGAAAAAGGAGAAGTAACAATTGATATCCTGGAAATACAAAGGATTGTAATAAAATACCATGTCATATGCTAAATAATTGGACAAATGGAACTATATCAAACTAAAAAGACTTTGCACAGCATAAGACACCATTAACAAAATAAAAAGACAACCCACTCTATGGGAGAACATATTTGCTGATATGTCTGATAAGGAGTTAATAACCAAAATTTATAAAGCACTTCTAAAACTTAACACCAGGAAGGTAAACAATCCAATTTAAAAATGGGCAAAGAATCTGAATAGATACTTTTTCAAAGAGGACATACAGATGGCCAATAGATATATGAAAAAATGCTCAACATCACTAATCATTAGGGAAATGCAAATTAAAACCACAATGAGATAACACCTTACACCTGCTAGAGTGGTTTTCTTTAAATTAACACACAACAAATTCTGGTAAGGGTGTGGAGAAAAGGAAACCCTCCTGAATTGCTGGTGGGACTCATGCAGCCACTTTGGAAAATCGTATGGCATTTTCTCAAAAAATTAATTATTTTGACCTAGAAATCCCACTTCTAGAAATATATACTAAGAATTTCAAAACACTAATTCAAAAGAAGATATGTACCTTCATGTTCATTGCAGCATTGTTTACAATAGCCATGATCTGGAAACAGCCCAAGTGTCCGTCAGTGGATGAATGAATAAAAAAGCAGTGGTACATTTAGACAACAGAATACTATGCAACCTTGGAAAAGAAGGAATTCTTACCTTTTGTGACAGTGTGGATGGACCTGAAGATTGTTATGCTGAGTGAAATAAGCCAGGCAGAGAAAGACAAATACCATATGATCTCACTTGTATGTGGACTCTAATGAACACTATAAACTGAGGAACAAAAGAGAAACAGAGGGAACAGATGGATAGCTGTCAGAGGGAAGGGGGAAGAAAGGACTGGATCAAAGGAGGTCAAGTGATTAGCCAAATTAAATATACATAACACATCAATACAGACAATAGTGTAGCAATTTCCAGAGGGAATGGGGGATGAAGGTAGGGGAGGGAGGCAATGGGGGGGGCAGGGGTGGAAGGAGACTATGCATGGCACATGGGGGGACATGATGTGGTAGGTAGAGGATGTTTTATTGAGTGGGACACTTGAAAGCATGTCAACACAATAAATTAAAAATAAAAATAAAAAAGCTCTATAATAGGGCAACAAAGAACTCAAAGAAACGGAAAGATTTGAACAGACGCTTTCGAAATAAGATATAGGGATGACAAATAAGCACATAAAAAGATGCTCAACATCATTGGTCATTAGGGAATATGAAAATCTAAGCGAGGCATCACTACATGGCTATTAGAAACAAGGTGGAAATTTCTTTAAAAGTTAAACAAATATCTGACATGATTAAGCTATTCCACTCCTAGGTCTGTATTCAAACTGAATTTTGACTTTTGATTATTTGGATGTTTCTTTCATTAGATTGCAAATGTAAGCCCCTTAAGATTAAGATCAATGTTTTTAAAATCTTTTTATCTAATGTGTATATTTCTAGAATCAAGTATTGTGTCTGGAACCTGATAGCTGTTTGGTAAATGTAATTCTATAGTTGAAAAGTGGGCAGTAGAAATTATTCCTGAATTTGTCACTGGAGGAGGATTACCATTTTTTGAAACAAAGATGAGAATGTAGAATTGCACCTTTAGGCCCTGCTGTGATTTCCTTTGAGCTTGTAGTGAGTGGTTTTCCAGGATCCATCCAGAGCAAGGCTGCCCACTGACTGTATGTATGAGACCGTGAATGGTTTAAGGGTACAATTCAGTTCTTACTTATTTTTGTGCCACCCAGCTTCTCTTTTAGCAATTGTTACATATATTTGCTGGACTAAATATGATGATTTGATGAGTTAACATGATCTTTTACTTTTAGTATATACAGAGAGCTATAAAAGAAGTGGACTATTATAATGACTTTATTCAATTTTCAAAGATTGGTACCATCTCTAAGACTGGACTCTGGAAGTTTTTATGCAAAATGTAAAAGCTGTTCTTCAGTATAAACATTATCTTTGCACATTAGAGAATATGTAAAAGTAAATGTGTTATACCTGTTTGAAGGACAATTTGGTGATTTACCAAAATTTTAAATTTATTTCTTTTTTTTGATTTAGTATTTCTATTTCTATAAAATTATTCTATAGAAAAAATTAGGAAAATAACCTTCAAGGTATTCTTAATGTACTTTTTAATTGCAATTATACAAGGGACATGATTTTGTATTTACTTTTTTCATTTAACACAAGATTATTTTTAAATAAGAATTTCATGTTTTTTCAAGCCTTTTACATGAATGTTATGACATGGCACCACAAGTCTATTGTTGATCATTCTTTTTTATGTGATGGGAATAGCTTATAGGCTATTATCTTTAGAATAAAGCCTTTTCTGTGTATAGGATTATTTCCTTATTATGCATATTATTTAATTGTTTTTTAGAAAGTTTCAAAGGGTGCGCCATTAATTGTACCTCCAGAAATGCATGAGTGTTTTTAAGGAAATTTAATTGCTTTCAGAAATTTACTTCATTCTGAGTCAAGTACTTGATTGTGTAAAAAGATAGACTAAAATGAAGTGTTTTTTATTCATTCCCTGACACATAAAGATCAACTTCCTGCTATGTGCATCTGATTTTCACTATTTGCTTATCAAATAAAGCAGAAGCTTAAATATAACAGAACACTAATGATTCTTTGCCACAGTTAATATTCCACAGAAGTTATAAGCACTGATCAAGGATCAAAAGAATCTTGCAATTCTGTGCTCTAATTTTTGCATCAAAGCTTTCATTTGGCACTCAGATATTCCTAAGGATATGAAAGTATAACAAGCAATAGCCTAGTTAATTTTATTTTCTATGCTTTATACTTTCTTGTTGATAACAACATATCTACCAGAATTTCCTGAGAAGTGGAATTGAAAGAATTTAATGTCTTTCAGATAAACAAAACCACCAAATTTCTAATCCAGGATTTGCCTTTGTCCAAGTGATATGGAATTTCAGATTCATGGCAAAAGAGGTATAACTCTATTAGGGATAGATAAAATAGCAATCACCAGTATGGTACGAGCTTTGAACTGTAAATAGAAGAAAAAGAAATAAATGGAATAAGAGAAAGTGAATATCAAGCTTTCATCTTTTCTTTTGAACATAGTGTTTGTTTCTTACATTTGTAAAGGGATTCATATTTTCTTTGTTTTTTACTGTGGTTATTCATATCTATCATATCTATCTATCTGTTGGGCAAATAAGTTGTAAAATTTGTGTTATTTGGTTTTGCTCACTTTGATTGTTAAAAATGGCACTGACCACGTGGGGTGGCTGACTACCTTCATGTTTGGGAAGGGGCTTGGTTATGCTAATGTGTGCTGGGGGAAGGGGTTGTCCTGCTGAAAAGTTTTAAAAGGAGTAGCTAAGAGGCCATTTTTGGGAGAGGAGAATACCTTGTTGCAGAAGAGAAGAAGACCACGTGGTTGCAGGGAGAGGAATCAGCAAGATGGAGGTGTGAAGATGGGGAAAGGCAGTGGCTGAGACTAGTGGGCCTTTGATTTTAGCAAAAACTAGAAAGATTCTCCTGGTTGTGGAGCAGGAGAACATGTGAGTGGGTTTTGGTGCCCCATGTGTTGTTTTTACTCATTGGCTGGTACAAGTCTAGAATAAAGAAAAAAGGCCCACCATTTCTTGGCTCCATTGATTCATTACAGTCCACCTAAATCAAATGCAAACCTGCAAGGGCCAGACAGCTGTGTTGGTGGCCGCTGCTATGGGCCCTACTCTATTATCTATATTATCTATCTATCTATCTATCTATCTATCTATCTATCTATCTATCTATCTATCATCTATCTATCATCACAGTGCTAATTATCAAATGATTTTCCTCTTGGCTCCAAATCCACAGTTCTCTGCTTTATAAGTTGGGTGGCTGGGTGCAATAAACATGTCACCTTTGAGAGCTGGCTTGAGGTTGGGTTTTGTCAAGAGAGGGCACTAGAGAGACACTGCAGGCACAGCAAATAGGATTTTCCTGTATGCTTTTCTCCAACCACTCAGCTGCTAGTGGTGAGTGGGCAGCACAATGGCATTCAGTCTCCACTGAGTAGTATAGTAGTCTTCCTGCAGACCAACTACAGTCTATTGGCACCCCAGTGGGTGAGTGTCTGTGGACCAGATCCACTGCATGGTACCCCATCATCCTACACCAGCACCCTACATGTTACCTCCTGTGGATTAGCTCCGGCCCATGGCATGCAGTGATGCTTTCTGTTGTTCAGCAAGCCGCAGTTATGCTCTCTCCAGGTAGGTCCGATCTGAGCCTCGGGGCTCAGTTGGTGCTCTTCCAAATTTTATTCCTTCTTTGGGTGCTCTCTTTCACCTAGGGTTATAACTGCTCTCAACATTTTCTATTAGTCTTTAGCCCATTTTGTGGTTAATCACTAACATTAAGCATTTTCTTTTCAATATACAATTTTTTTCGGTTCAAATTCCTGATATGGTTTCTTGTTCCTGAGTGGACTCCGGTTGATTCACTAACAAAAGTTACTGAGCTCCTGTTATGTAGCAGACACCGAGCCAGGTCTGGAGACACAGCAGTGAAGAAGACAGATAGACCAGGCTCTTGTCCCCAGTTTCTCACAGTTCTTCATGTAATGAACAAACAAGATGTTAGGCATGGCAAGGAAGCCTATTTCAGGATGAGAGTCATGGGATAGGGTCAAAAGTGTGTTACTTAACAAAGTGACACTTCACTCCAAGGTAAAGGTCAGTAGAGACTGGCCAGAGGAATACGTGGGGGAGGAGCATTCCAGGGAAGCAAACAGCTTGCCCACGGACCAGCATCAGAAACTTGACAGATTCAAGGACCTGTGTCATGGAAAGCACACTGTGGAGGGGCTGGAAAGAGGGGGCAAAATCGAGGTAGGGACCAAAATTCTGAGGGCACTGACAACCACGTTAGAGATTCTGGAGTTGACACAGCAGTCATGACGGTTGTTGAATTACCAGAAAAGCAAGGGCATAATCAGGTATTTGTGTTCTCATGAATTAGAGTGGTGGTTCTCAATCCTGGCTATACATTTGAAACAGACCGGGTGCTTAAATGAAGCTCACTTAGGGACTGCTAGGTATCGGTAGCCTTTCAGTTCTCCAGGTGACTCCAGGTGACAGGCGAGGCTGAGAATCACTGATCCTGAGGAACAAAAGAATAACAGGATGGTATGATGAGGGTTAAATGACCTCAGGACCGAAGCTCACTTATGAGTTGGTGAAAGTGTTCCAGCCTAGATATTACTTAAACTAATTCATAATGCTGCGTCATTAGGCCAGAGTCATTTAGAATTCCAAAGGCACAGATTTGGCATTTTTGCTGCTTAGAAAGTAGTTACAGGTGGCAAATATTTTGATGTAAATTGCCTTAAGTACTCACTCAAGGCAAGGGTGGCATGGCTAAGGAGTTAGGAGAGTATCTAAAATTAAGAAAATAAATGCAACATGAAACTTTCTAGTGAGTTTTGTTTAGTTTTTAGAAAGGCTTTAGATGGTTGAACTAATATTTGCTGAGTTAGTGAATGGCCTTTTTAAACTTAGAGTCCAATTAAATAAAAAGAAAGGGAGCATATCTGGTACCTCTTAACTTGACTAAAATTAATTAAACATTAATTTCTCATCTGAGACTTACCTCAAGATAAACCAGCTCTCATTGGCATGTTTGACTAATTTATAAAATCTATATTTAGTATAAGGGTGATTTCAGTGTTTTGGGAGCACTAAAATCTAAACTCACTTCAGAAGAATCTTAAACATTTTCTTTGGCTGCACAGCTGCTTCTGTTGCTTTCTAACCTGCTGTGCTGACCTACAAACCACACTGTTTGCTTTACTTTAGAGACTGAATCAGATGCACCACCTTTGGAGACCACGGAGGATAAAGAAGGAAATCATTAGGTTTTGCATTATGGATGCATTCCAGGGAATGAGGACTGAGCTCATAACATAGCAGCAGTAACTCTGTCACTCAGATGGGATGTGGTTCTTGTAGGCCCATCACATGGCATGATGCCCATATGGAGGGCTGTGAGGAGAGAATAAATGAAACAAATATTGGAGTGTTCTAGTGAGCCTACAATGTGGCTGAGACGCAAACAATATTATTAAAACTTCCATTCAATACTGAATTCCCTTCTGTGGTGCTTATTGTCTGTGTTTCTCCTTTTGGCTCTTTAGAACTTGCTACATATTTTTCTCTAGCAGTTGGCTGCATGTTTTCAAATCTCCATGAGGGTATAACCCCTTGAGATTACAGTACCAAGCTTATTATAGAATCCTTTCCTTTGACTTACATGCCTGGTGGGAACTAGGCTCAGAGATGAGATCTAGAGTAAGTGCTTTTCGAATTATATTGGAAAGAGCATTGGGTTGATAGGTCATTTCATAAGGAAAATATGTGACTGAGTCCATGGTACCATTAAAAATTAGTATATGCTATAAAATAAAAGGCCACATTGTTCCCTGGGACTTAACTGTGCCTTGTTTCATACTCACTCAGTTTCCTCCAATATATTCCATAGCTAAGTTACTATGATATAAGAAACTATATTTAATGGTACCTGAATTAGAAAAATAAGTACCAATCAAATTTGGCCTAAGTATACTGTATGCTATTTGGGTGGTTCCTGAAATAAGACTTAAGAACAATTCTAATTGGCATAAAAAAGTAATTGGAGAGTGGTATCTTAATAACCAAGAGAATGAGGAAATCTTGCAATTGCTCAAATTAGGTTCAGTAATACCCTCACGGATTCCAATGAGAAGTATGACTTGACATATTACTGATCTGAACTCCATTACATTTTCAGGAATGCAATGCTAGGTTCTTCATCAATCATCTCATCAGTTACATGACATAGTAATAGTCCTACTGGAGGAGGAGGCAAAAGAAAGAGAACTTGGAGAGGTAGGTTCTATCTTTAGCTGAGCCACTAAATAACTGTGTCTTGGGAAATTCACCGGCCTTTGGGGAGGAGATATAGAGTTGAAGGGGATTTGCTAAGTCACCCATTCTGATGTCTCAGGCAACGCAAAACCATCTCTGCTGCCAAACTTCTGGTGAATTGAGCTGCAATGTAAGCACTTCCCTTAAGGGAGAGCTCATTGTTTATGACATAGCCTACTCTTCTTCTAGACAGCTTCAAAGTTTCAAATATTTTGATTAGACTGAGCTGGAATCTTCTAATATGTAACATCCAGCTATTAGTGTTAGTCCTTTGAAAGACAGGGTCTGGCACATATTAAACACTTCATAAGTGTTGCTCATCTTTATCATCATATCTGTCATTATAACCCCAAATTGCATCACCACCCTTGATAAAAATTATCATTGCAAAGCCAATGCAGTAGTAGAAAAAAAACAATGTTTGGAGTTAGAAGACTACAGTATGAATTTTACCTTAAGTAATTAATCTCATTAAATCAGAGCCTCATTTAAAAATAAATTTGGTAGGAAGACAATTTTTACCTCATACGACTATTTTCTGTAAAATGCTGTCATTGACTTTTTGTTTTTAGACCTTGGTTCTGTTACCATCTTTGTAGTTACATTCTTCTCATTTCTTAAACTCCTCCCTCAATTTGGAGACCTATAAGGTATGCTCTGAGATGGCAACTCCCCATAGCGATGCCCTTTGGTGAGTCACACCTGTGTTCCTTCCACCCTTTGGTCAGCATTTATTGTACCATGGTGATGTTCATTTCTATGACTGTCAGCTCACCGAGAGAGAACTTTCTATTACTACTTCTTTGCATCAATCTGAGTTAGTTTACACGTATTGGGGGATAATATGAGGATCAAATGTTATATAGCATGTGGAAAATAATTTTGAAAAGATGCTATGCTATGCAAAATATTTAGTTTGAATTGTTGCTGCTTGTCATTTTCCATAGAAGAAAAAGAACCTTCGTGGCTTCTAAGGAAGCCAGGACGAAACAGTGAAGAGGAGGGGTCTGGGACTTCCAATTGATCTAACATGGCTCCGTATACTTTTCTATTTCTGAACCTAACCAGTGATCAACTTTAGATAACACACAAATTTTGCTAGTCCTACATTTCAATTTTGTAGAACATATCTCAGGGATAAGGTCTCTCCTCTAGAACCACAAAATTCTGGAGTGTTTTTCTCCTCCAATTCATTTATGCACTATGATCTCCTCTAAGTCTCCATAAAATTATCTTTTATTTTCAGACAAGAACTTTCTTCTTATTCATTAAAATTCATAATACAAGTTCCTTCAACTGAACACAACACGATTTCATCTATTTTTTTCTTCTTAGTTATTTTTTTCCACATGCACATGAGAGAGGGACAGATAGGAACAGACAGACAGGAAGGAAGAGGGAAGAGAAGCATCAACTCATACTTGCAGCATTTAGTTGTTCATTGATTGCTTTCTTATATGTGCCTTGACCGGGGGCTCCAGAAAAGCCAGTTACCTTGGGCTCAAGTCCACAACCTTGGCTTCAAGTCAGTGACCTTTGGGCTTAAACCAATGACCATGGTGCCATGTCTATGATCCCACACTCAAGCCGGTGATCCCGGGCTCAAGCTGGGGAGACCTAGCTCAAGATGGATAAGCCTGTGCTCAAGCTGGTGACCTCGTTCTTTCAAACCTGGGTCTTCAGCATCCCAGGTCGATGCTACATCTACTATGCCACCACCTGGTCAGGCTTTTCTTAGTTTTAATGCTAAATATCCTCTAGGACAGGGGTCATCACATTTTCCTGTGAAGGCCCAAATAGTAAATATTTTTAGGCTTTATGTGCTATAGGTCTTCATAGCAAGTATTTAACTCACTGTTCCAGTGCAAAAACAGCTATAGACAATAGCTAAAACAAATGAACTTGCCTGTGCTCCAATCACACTTCCTATACAACAGCAGGCAAATTTGGTTTGCAGGCTGTAGCTGCTAACCCTGATCTAGTACATTGCTACTTCAAGTGTGGTCTGTAGACCAAGAGTGTCAACATCACCTGGGACCTTGTTAGAGATGAAGAATCTTAGGCTTCACCAAAAACTCACTGAATCAGGGTCTGTATTTTAACAAGGTTTCAGGTGCCTCACATACATGTTCAAATATTAGAACCACTGCTGCCCATGAATCACAAAAAGGAGACATCTGGGAACATATTTTATGGTGCTGACTGGGTGGCTGCCTGCTCAGAATGTAACTTGAGGGCCTTTTCCAGTTTCTCCTTGCCTTGCCAGTATTCCCTGGTATGTTCTCACCCACTAACTGCATGCTCTGCCTCACTGTCAGCTTGGCTTGCCACCTCCTCAGCCTAGCAGTTGCTCATTCGCCAGGTTCTCTGTGTCCTCAAGGGAAAGTGTTGGGAAATTGACAGATGGCATGAGTTTGGCTTTCTTGAAGCACTGCTCAGTGTAGGGCTGTGCCGTATATATTCGCATATGCCCCTGCCCACTCACCCTTTTCTGTGCCCTCTTTGCCTTTCAAGTGTTGACATAAATGGAAGAGAAGGCTCAAGTTCTGAGGTGATCCCTGGTCTCATACTATAACACTGAAAAGCTTACACTAATGATGAGCACTTTTCAGTGATATAATTATGGCGACAACAAGAAAACGATTCTAGGAGTACTGGGGAGCAAAGCAATTGAACTGTTCCAGCATTTTCTTTCTTTCTTTTTTTAAGAAAATTACATTTAATGGGATGACATTGATCAGTAAGAATACATAGGTTTCAGGTAAACATTTCTATACATTTGAACTGTTGATTATGTTGAATATCCATCACCCAAAGTCAAATAATTTTCTATCACTGCCTACTTGTCCCTCTTCACTTCTTTGCTCACTCTTACCCCCACAAGCCCCTCCCCCTGGTAACCACTTTACTTTTATCTAGGTCTGCGACTCTCAGTTTTATATCCCATCTATATGTGAAATCATACAGTCTTAGCTTTTCCTGATTTACTTATTTCACTCTGTATAATGTTCTCAAGGACCATCCATGTTGTCAAAAATGGCAGTCATCATTTCCTATAGCTGAGTAGTATTCCATTGTATATATGTACCACTTCTTTTTTATCCAATCCTCTGTCAAAGGACACTTTGGTTGTTTCCATGTCTTGGCCACTGTGAATAATGCTGTGATGAACATGGGGGTGCATGTATCTTTATGTACCAACGTTTTTGAGTTTTTATGCCCAGTCAAGGGATTGCTGGGTCATATGGTAGTTCTATTCCTAATTTTCTGAGGAACCACCATACTGTCTACCATAATGGCTGTACCAGTTTACATTCCCACCAACAGTGAACAAGGGTTCCTTTTTCTTCACAACCTCTTTAGTACTTGTTATTACCTGTCTTGCTGATAACAGCCAATCTGACAGGTATAAGATGGTATCTCATTGTAGTTTTGATTTGTATTTCTCAATTAGCTAGTGAAGAGGAGCAGTTTTACATATATATGTTGGCCATTTGTATGTCTTTTTTGGGAGAAGTGTCTGTTCAGGTCCTCTCCTCATATTGTAATTGGATTGTTTGCTTTTGTGTTGCTGAGCTTTGTGAGTTTTTTATATATTCTGAATATTAATCCCTTCTCAGAGCTGTTGTTTGCAAATATCATCTCTTATTTGGTTGACTACTGTTTTGTTCTGTTGTTCTTTTTTCTTTCTTTGCAGAAGCTTTTTAGTTTAATACAGTCCCATTCACTTATTTTTGCCTTTATTTCCCTTGCCTTTGGGGGAATATTCATAAATTGTTCTCTGTGGCCAAGGTCCATAGATTTACTACTTGTTTTCTTCTATGTAATTTATTGTTTCAGATCTTATATTTAGATCTTTGATCCATTTTGAGTTAATTTTTGTAGAGGGGAACTAACTATAGTCAAGTTTCATTCTTTTGCATGTAACTTTCCAATATTCCCAGAGCCATTTATTAAAGAGGCTTTCTTTTCCTAGGGTCAATGGTATACTCTGCTGGCTCCTGCTCTCACCAAGTGGTTGCCCACTCCACACTTAAACACATTCAGTGACAGACAATTTACCTACCTGGAGTCTTGTAGTTCATACAGGGTAGGTTTTCATAAGTATTTATTGAAGGTGTTCCTTTTCTTCTAGTACAATTTTTGACACCTGTAAGAGAAACTTAACTGAAATCTCTTTTCTACTGATTAATCTTTCTAGTATATTGTAAAACACTAACATAGGTCATATTAAAAAAAAATTAAAAATAGTTCAAATTTACTGTTTCTAACACTGCATGTTCATTTTCTCATTTGACATTCACTCTAAGTTGTTGCCAATATTATCCCTATTTTAAAGATAATGAACCTGATGATTTGAGAGGGTAACTTGCCCAAAATCTTACAGTGAGGAAATAGAAGAATGGAGATCTAAATATAGGCAGTATAACTGGAAAGTAAACAGTTTTAACCATAAACAATACCATAAATCTCATAACAGAAATTTAGGGTGTATACGGTTCTCCAACGAATAGCATTTCAGAATCTTGCAAGTATCAAATGCAAAGTGATTCGTGAATACTTAAAGCCCATGTACAGGAAGCCATTATGCATGGATTATCAGAAAAGGCATCGAAAACAGTTGCTGACATCCTATTAGTCCCACTAAAGTGCAGCAATGCAAAAATCCCTCTATTTGTCAGGGGTCCATAACAATCAGAAGCATGGCCCCGGCAAGCACAGGAATGGTGGCAGTCCCACAGAGCAAGCTGGTGAAGTCCCAGCAATCACCTTTCACTTCCTCCTGGATAGTGAGGTCTCCAGGCGTCTCACCAAAGCCTCTAATGTGATCCCAGGATTGCCAGCCGTGCTCCTTGGTGTATGCAATGCATTAACGATGTGAAAAATTTAGCTCACAGTCCTTTCTTGAGCAACTGTGATGACAGTAAAGGCTACTTTGCTGCCATGGAGGCAGGTATTCTGGCGGAACATATAATTCCTGAGAATTAGTAGCCTGTTTCACCTTGAGTACATGAAAATTGACATTGTACTCAGATTTCTGTGGTCACAAGCCTGAATATTTGCCCATAGCTCTGCTGTTCCAGACAGTGACTGAAGCCAATAGAGCTGGGAGAGAGGGGAGGCTGAGCAGCATCTCAGCTGCACTGAAAAATCAAACCTGAAAGAAAGGTGAAAAACAACACACCATTGCTTTTCTTCCTCTGATCAACAATGACAACAAATCATCCTTTATGGGTGGATGCCATAGAAGTTGCCTTTCTGGATTGCATAATAAGGGATGTGAAATCGTTTCATGAAGTTCAGATATTGTACATGCGAAATGCTACTGTGTTTATTGCTGGATTGGCTTCTGGCAGAAAAGCGGGGTCTAAAGGAAAGAAATCAGTGTATTGGAGAGACCAGAGTGTACATGCGAGCTGATAGTATGTTGTGTCTTGTATGTAAACACAGCGTAAGAATAGAGAAAGTAACTCATATAATTTAAATGCAACTCAAACCAGGTTACAATAGCATCCATCTGTCTTTGGGAGAGATGCAGCTTTCTCTGAAATAGGGTTCTTGTTTCAGTTCACTGACCTCCCTAAGACAGTGTCTAATTTACCTATTTCCCCCCACCCCCACCTTCTGTTGCTTCTCAACCACTCTTTTATTGATGTCTTTTACTTTAGATTTATTCAATTACTTCATAGATATTTATTGACATCTATCACGTGCTAGGAGGCACTGGTCTCAAGTCTTGTAGGATGAGAGAGACAAACATGTGTAAGGAAAACAGTGTTAGAGGTCCTGTGAACTTACTTGTGCAATTTATAGTTAGGAAGAGGAGGGAGAAGGGATCAGTAAGACAGGGATTGGGAAGGAGGCAAATGAGAAAATTCTTCAAGCAAGTCCTGTTTTGGACCAGAAGTGTTTACGGCTCTTAGTAAGAGACACAAGGAACTTTACATATTCCTGATCTGATGCATTGTATCCAGAAAGCAACATTGTTTTTCTTATATACAGACATGTATGAGTAGCGACTTCAAGCTCTATAATAGAAAGTGTGGGTTTGAGAACTTAAAACTCTAGTCTGCAGGCAGACATAACAATTAATTATGTTGACAGGAGAGACGTACACTCCAGGAAAAAATTAGGGGGCCTTCACACATGTTATTGCCTTGAAATTTGTTTGGAACTTTTTCCTTGGCACCCTGACCTCCCCTCTTATTTTATGGGACTAACTAGTACCCTGGTTCCATGGCCCAGTGGAGTCATTACTGGGTGTGCAAGTCATTACCAAGCACCTGGGAGGATTGTATTTCCCAGTTAGGTGGGGTCATATGATTAATCCTGGCTGATGAAAAATGGTCAGTGATGTGTGTCACTTACAAGTGAAGTATTCAAATTCTAGTGCCAGCTCCTTGGAGCTCTCTTTGTCCTTCTGGTTCAGCATTTGGTGTCATTGGACTTGATGGCTGCTCTATTAGGCTGGGTTCCTGAGTAACCATGATTACTGCGATGGACATCTGCGGTAAGCAAGAAATAAACTTTTGTTATTTTAAGTCCCTGAGATTATGGGTTGTGAGTTACCACAGTATAAGCTAGGGAGTCCTGATGATGCATTTTTTTGGGAAGGCCATCACATTCCTCTGAATAAGCCAGGCCCCCATCCACGTGCGCACTGCTCCTTAGACATGCTCTGTCATTAAAATTAAAATCACACATTGTTACGAGTTTACCTGGTTAGACTATACAAGGAGAGGAACCTAGTTTCTTGTTTATTGCCATATTCCTAAGGCCTAGCATCGTGAATGGCACATAGAAAAATCAATGCTCATTGAAAGTATGAATGAATGAAAAAGTGAGTAAATGAACTGAGGGCTGTTGCAGAAATCATATGTTTTTAAAGGAGCTCAACTCTTCATATAAATATTATACTACTTAAAGTCCCGAGGACATGTTAAATACTTCAGTGTATTTCTCCCAAACTCTCTTGACTGTGTCCCTAAGTTTTATACAAGTTTAGGGTCCAATAATCCTAATTCCAATAGGAAAAAAATATATATTCCCAAAGAAATCAGTTCTGTGTGACCAGTTTGCAGGGAAGAAAGGTTTTCCCTGTACTGACCTAGAAGGGGCTCCTCCACTGCCTTTACCCACATCGGGTGAAGTACTACTGCTCCTGGCTGGCTGTCACACCAAACCCCCAGTTAGATGGACAGTAGTCTGAAGTGGACAGTAGCCCACAGACTCCAGACTGCTACACATCTCTTGGATGAAGCAGCACCCCTCCTTGTCCAAACACAATTAACTAAAGCAGGTAAAATTCTGTCTTGGGAAGATAATGAGTTTACTTTTCGGCCTGTGTGTAATTTTTGCCTGTGTGTGTCTGGTATCCTGGCTTGGATCTCTTCCAGCTCACCCCAGGGAGATTGTGGCTGGTGCTCTCCACAGCGCTTTAATGAAGTTCCTGCCTGTGTTAAGAAAACATTAAAGTTGCTCCAGCTTCAAACCAAAGTAAATGTGGGGAGCTGCAGTTTGCGGGGAGGGGACACTCTGTTCACCTCTCTGGTAGAATCACCACCACTGTGTGTAACTGAAACCCAAGTCTTAGCACATCTCCTTTATATGTGACCGCTTCCTTTTGTCTAGGAAAACAGAGACATGGGGAGAGGCAAGCCAGGCCTTCCACACTGGCTCATGGTCAAGGGAACTGTGTTCCTTGAATAAGCTTGACAGGCTGGGATGTGATTCAGCAAATGCCAGGTAGCCCCTGCTGATCACTTCCACCCTCTTTCTGCCTGTTCCACTGGCCTCAAGTTGACTTGACAGTCTGTGTTGCCTTGGGTTTAAGCTCATTTCCAGTTCTTGTTCTGAAGCCTGCTGAGTGCTTACACACAGAGGCCCCGATGGTGAGGCTGCAGCAATGGCGGTGCTCACTGCCACTCTTCCGTTCCACTTGCTGCTGGTACCTGCGTCTCG
Source organism: Rhynchonycteris naso (assembly GCA_037038555.1). Classification (NCBI taxonomy): domain Eukaryota; kingdom Metazoa; phylum Chordata; class Mammalia; order Chiroptera; family Emballonuridae; genus Rhynchonycteris; species Rhynchonycteris naso. The sequence continues at coordinate 84,731,615 of CM072996.1, forward strand.
TTGCAGGTGATGCTTTCCCTGGCGTTTTGTGATTGCCTGCATCCCACCACGGAAGGACCACCCATCCTCATTTTCCAGTGACAAGGGCAGTTTTCTTTGGACATTTAGGGGCAAACAAATAAATACAGCATGATTTACAGAGTAAGAATCAAATGTGGTGTAACTGTATAACCTTCCTAATGTTGACACGGAGATACACTCACAAAGTCATGGAATACAGATGTTGTCCATTTCAATGCTGTTTGCCCGCAACTTGGAAGGACAGTTCTAAATTACACGAAAGAACATATGACACAACTGTGTCCACATAACTGGGAAACAATTTTGACACATCTGCAGTGAGCCTCGCAGAGAAGGATGACACTTAAGCCCTGTGCAGATCTGTGCATCTCCATGTATGCTGTGGCTAGAGACAGGTTGCATCCTGCCCTTTAGAGTTTAGACAGGAGTCAGAATGGGAATGAGTTTAGAAGGAATAAATTAGTATAGGCATATTACAGCAGTATACACAGGGGTGCTTAAGAAATTCAAGCCATATGCCTAATGTATTCTTTGGATACATCTCAAATCAGTTTTTGGATTCACTAGATTGAAGGCTTCTGTTTAGAAGTGTTTCTTTTTCCTTTTCTTCTTATTTATTTATTTATTGTGTGCATGTGTGTGTGTGTGTGTGTGTGTGTGTGTGTGTGTGTGTGGTTCTGAGCCTGATTCTTTTGAATCACTCAGTCAGCAATTCAATCCATAGAACATTTATTGACTGCCCTTAGTCTGTAAGCCAATGGAGAGCAAAGGATCAGTGTTCCTTGTTTATCTTTTTATTCTTAGTCCTTAGAATGATGCTGGGCACAGAAGTGCTCTATAAATGTTTGTTGGACTTACTGAGCCCCTCCTGTATGGAGAAGGAGGATGATATAATGAGCACCCACATGGTCCAGGCATGTGAGGCTCTGAGAATATAGCCACTAATGGAACTATCTCTGCCTTTAGGAGTCCATACTCAAGTCTTTCCTTGTGGATTGTGGATGCAGAAGATGATCTGAAGAATTTAGTATTGGCCTGACCTGTGGTGGCGCAGTGGATAAAGCGTCGACCTGGGAACACTGAGGTCGCCAGTTCAAAACCCTGCACCGGTCTGGTCAAGGCACATATGGGAGTTGATGCTTCCAGCTCCTCCCCCCTTTCTGTCTGTCTGTCTGTCTGTCTCTCTCTCTCTCTCTCTCTCTCTCTGTCTCCTCTCTAAAATGAATAAAATAAAAAGAAATTAAAAATTTTAGTATTGAGCTCAGATACTCTAAGGGCAACTCTTACGAATTGTTCTCATTGTGATTATTGCCTTTGAGGAGGTTCATAGCACCTTTGTAGTGATCTGTTCTGGACACAAATCCTTAATTTCTTGGGAGAAAGGACAGTATGGACCTGGAGGTGGCAAGGGAATCTGTAGCTTACACCTCATGCTTTCCCTTCCCTTAGCTTGGGTCAGAGCAAAAACTTACCAATCAAGCTGTTCCCTTTTAAAGAAGTACTGATTTTTTTTTTGCATTGGGGTTGACTGCTGAGAACATCTCACAAACATACTATGAGTCATGCATAAAGACTAAAGCCGCTCTGCAGTGGTGCTCATGCTTAACTCTGTCACCTCACTGAAATGGCTGTAACAGAAGGCACCCGGGAAGCTCGGACTGGTTCCTTCCCTGCAGCCCTGGAACCTGTACATCCCTTTCCTGTGGAAGTTAGGGTATAGCAATAATTGATCGCTGTGTCTCCTTTATTTGGCTATGACCTCCTTGAGGATCCATACTGCAGTATATATAGATGGCCCAGAATCACCTGCAGGGAGAGCTCAGAGCCACGATGGTAAGGGCTGAAACTTTCTTTGGGAGAAGTAAATTAGTTAAAACTTGGAGTTTGTTTCTCTTTTTAGGTTGCTTCAAGCTTAAAGGATGTCTCTGTTTGGATCTCATCTTCTGTGCCACTATTTTAATGAGATAAGCCCAGGCATCCTTCCTTACCCACACTTAAAAAGTAGAACAGGAGCCTGAGTAGGTCCTAGGAAGATCATGCTTCATGCAGGGCTACCTGCTGCAGCACCAGGGGTGCCATTCACATGAAAAATAATATGATGGTGCACGCTGAAGCTGCTTCGGTGAATACCAGCCTCCTTCCTCCTCAGGGCTCACTCCTGTGCCAAGGTTTCTAAGGTATGAGAGACTATGGGACTTAGAATCCTCACTGTAGCTGTGTCTGTACCAGCCTACAGTGTCTGAGCAGTTACTGTGCCTTACTGGTCTCTGCAGTAGGTGCAGTTAGCAGGAAGGGCACAATCCAGGCCACACTTTACCATCACTTACAATTATGTCTTAATTTCTTATTCAACTCTTTATCAGCAGTTTTAGGCACCAGCACATGAGACTTATTCAAGAGATGGTGGCTAGGACTCTCTGAGGATGACAGCAGCTCCTACATCAATCCTTGTGCATAATCACGCACAGTAAGAGTGATCAACAAGATACAGCTTAAGACTTGAGGATGTGCATAGACATTTGCTGCTCACTTGTCTGGGTTTGCTGCTTTTGTGCTCACATATCCCATTTTTTAAGCACTGTAAAAAAGCATAAACTTTAAAATCATTTTCAGATCCTGGATTACCTACATACTACATGTATGACCTTGAATAAGTTCCGAGCCCCATTTTTATCACCTGAAAAGTGGGAATAATATTACCTAGCACAGGTACTCAGCCATTATTACGCTTATTATTATCTGCTCTCAAAACCTGGATCTTTGCCTTGTTTGTGCCCAACACCCAGCAACCCTTTCCCACCATGTCTGACTTCTTTTCCACAGCCTTTTCGGATGATCATCGCATGCCACTGAAGTTCTAGTTTTCATCCTGATAGTCGGGATCTTTACTGTCCAGTATTGGTGGCCACTAATCAGATGTGGATGTTTTAATTAATTTAATTAAATTAAAACATATTTGCTCAGTAGCTCTAGACACACTTTAAGTGCTCAATAGCCACATGCTGCCATGTTGCATAGCACAGTGATGAAACAATGCCATCATTGCAGAAATTCCTAGGCATTGTTTACTTCTGACATCAGGACTGCCACAGATCAAGTCTCCCAGGGAACAGACTCAGAAGCAGAGATTTACATTCAGGAAATTGATTTGAGAGTGGTTTTGGAAACAAATCTAGAAGGGAGTGGGGCAAGTAGAATTAGGCAAAGGGAAAGGTTGAATTGTGAAGCAGTGGCCAGTGGACCTCTGAATCTGGGATGGCTCTTCAGCTGTATCTGGAACTGAGGTGAAGGGGAGAGCCCTCTGTACCCCTTCTCCAATTGTCATCACACCTTGTCTCTCCTACTGAAGAAGGGTCATGACTTGGGGAAGCAGCTTTCTTTTAAGAAGGCAGAATCCTGGGGAAGGGGCTTAGCTGTGAGTTGTTAGTTGCTGACATGATTAGCAGTTGAGGGATACATGCCTCTTCCTCAAGAGGTAACGGGTGGCACACCACACTGAGGTTTTGGTGTGTTCTTATGTCCCAGCCTACTCATCAGGCCTCATTTTCTCACCTGTCATGTGAAAACAAAAGGTGGAGAGAACAGTACTAATTCTACAGCTCGGTAAACATTGGCATTGTCGTTTGGCAGTCCAATGTAAAATGCATGCTAATCACATACGATTGTCTTTGGATGATTTGGTTGTAAGTAATAGAAACCAATTCAAGTAAATCTAAGACAAAGGAAAATTTATGAGCAGGATACAGGGTATTTCATGAAATCCAAGGGCAACTCAGCTGGAACCCAACCCATACTCTTATTCTAACTTTGATGGTGTTAGGTGGAACCACTCTTACCCCTCTCAGTGCATTCCCCTATAGAAAGACCTCTGCTAGTATAGAACTCCCAGCCCATTTCCACTCTCTCCTTTGTAAGATTAAGCTGATTGTGCCTAGCTTATCATTGTTCTTCCTTTTGGGATACGTCTGTGTGCAGAGAAAATACATTCTGCTCTGCAACTTCATTTCTCCATTATGTTATAAGATGCCTGTGGCCCAATTTTGACCGTGATGAGAGGGAAAGTCTTCCTATTCTACCACACCTAGGGCAGTGATCTCCATGCTCTACCATAAGCACTGGAGGTATTTTTGTCTCAATTTGTTTCTTGTGTCTCTCAGTTGGTTCAGAACTTAGGCAGGGATGAAGAATCTTATATTGGACTTGCTTGAACTCCGACATACCTTCATTCTCTTCACATTTACTTTACTTGAGCTCTTTATGATTTTTCATTTACATGGCACAAGATGACCATATTCACATCTTTTAGTTTTAAAGCCACTTGCAGCACCTGACTGGTTTCCTTACTATCCCAATTCCAAATTCATACGATAGAGTATCTGATTGATTTAACATTGATTAGACATCCATCTTTGGTTGAAAAAACTGTGCAGAACTAGGAAAGGTAAGTTCACATATTATATAGAAATAGCTTTTCTGGCCTGACCAGGTAGTGGCACAATGGACAGAATGTCAGACTGGGATATAGAGGACCCAGGTTTGAAACCCCCAGGTCGCTGGCTTGAGCACAGACTCACCAGCTTGAGGGAAGGCTTACTCAGCTTGAGCATGGGCTCATCAGCTTGAACACAGGGTCACTGGCTTGAGCATGGGGTCAGAGACATGACCCCATGGTCGCTGGCTTGAGCCCAAAGGTCGCTAGCTTGAGCAAGGAGTCATTTCCTCTGCTATAGCCCCCTGGTCAAGGGACATATGAGAAAGCAGTCAATGAACAACTAAGGTGCCACAATGAAGAATTGATGCTTCTTGTCCTTTTCCCTTCCTTTTTGTCCTTATCTGTCCCCTTCTCTCTGACTTTCTCTGTCTTTGTCAAAAAAAAAAAAAAAAAAGAAAAAAAGAAATAACTTTTATGGGTGGAAAAGTAGTTGTCAAAAAGTGAGGTCATTGTGACTGCTCAAAGCCAAAGCAGACTAATAAAACCATGGCAACAATTAGGTACTTTGGTATGGTGAACTGGTTTCATTAAATCTATATATATATATATATATATTTTTTATTTATTTTTTATATATATTTTTTATTATTATTAATTCTAATGGGGTGACATCAATAAATCAGGGTACATATGTACAATGAAAACATCTCCAGGTTATCCTATCATTCAATTGTGTTGCATACCCATCACCAAAAGTCAAATTGTCCCCTGTCACCTTCAATCTGGTTTTCCCTGCGTCCCTCCCCTCCTCCCTATCCCATTCTTCCCTCCCTCCCCCCATCCCATAACCACCACTCTCTTGTCCATGTCTCATACCCTCACTTTCATGTCCCACCTATGTATGTAATCGTGCTGTTCTCAGTTTTTCTTTTTTTCTGATTTACTTATTTCACTCCGTATAATGTTATCAAGGTACATCCATTTTGTTATAAATGATCCGATGTCATCGTTTCTTATGGCTGAGTAGTATTCCATAGTATATATGTACCATAGCTTTTTAATCCACTCGTCTTCTGACGGACACTTGGGCTGTTTCCAGATCTTCGCTATTGTGAACAATGCTGCCACGAACATGGGGGCGCATTTCTTCTTTTCGAACAGTGCTATGGTGTTCTTAGGGTATATTCCTAAAAGTGGGATAGCTGGGTCAAAAGGCAGTTCGATTTTTAATTTTCTGAGGAATCTCCAAACTGTTTTCCACAGTGGCTGCACCAGTCTGCATTCCCACCAGCAGTGCAGAAGGGTTCCCTTTTCTCCACATCCTCGCCAGCACTTATTCTGTGTTGTTTTGCTGATAAGTGCCATTCTGACTGGTGTGAGGTGATATCTCATTGTGGTTTTAATTTGCATTTCTCTAATGATTAGTGATGTTGAGCATTTTTTCATATGCCTATTGGCCATCTGTATGTCCTCTTTGGAGAAATTTCTATTCATTTCTTTTGCCCATTTTTTGATTGGGTTGTTTGTCTTCCTGGTGTTGCTTTTTATAAGTTCTTTATAAATTTTAGTTATTAACCCCTTATCAGATGTGCTGTCAAATATGTTCCCCCATTGTGTGGTTTGTCTTTTTATTCTGTTCCTATTGTCTTTAGCTGTGCAAAAACTTTTTAGTTTGATATAGTCCCATTTGTTTATCTTGCCTTTTATTTCAGTTGCCCATGAAGATAAATCGGCAAATATACCGCTGCTACAGATGTCGGAGAGCTTGCTGCCTATGTTTTCTTCTAAGATGTTTATGGTTTCACGGCTTACATTTAAGTCTTTTATCCATTTTGAGTTTGTTTTTGTGAATGGTGTAAGTTGATGGTCTAGTTTCATTTTTTTGCAGGTAGATGTCCAATTTTCCCAACACCATTTGTTAAAGAGGCTGTCTTTACTCCATTGTATGTTCTTTCCTCCTTTGTCAAATATCAGTTGTCCATAAAGCTGTGGGTTTATTTCTGGGTTCTCTGTTCTGTTCCATTGATCTATGTGCCTGTTCTTATGCCAGTACCAGGCTGTCTTGAGTATAATGGCCTTGTAGTAAACCTTGATATCAGGAAGAGTGATACCTCCTGCTTTATTTTTTCTTTTTAAGATTGCTGAGGCTATTCGTGTTCTTTTTTGGTTCCATATAAATTTTTGGAATATGTGTTCTATATCTTTGAAGTATGTCATTGGTATTTTAATTGGTATTGCATTGAATTTATAAATTGCTTTGGGTAATATAGACATTTTAATGATGTTTATTCTTCCTAGCCATGAGCACGGTATGTGCTTCCACTTGTTTGTATCTTCCTTGATTTCTTTTATCAATGTTCTATAATTTTCTGAGTACAAGTCCTTAACCTCCTTGGTTAAATTTACTCCTAGGTACTTTATTTTTTTGGCTGCAATAGTGAAGGGGATTGTTTCCTTAATTTCTTTTGCTGATATTTCATTGTTGGTGTATAGAAATGCCTCTGATTTCTGAGTATTAATTTTATATCCTGCCACCTTGCTGAATTCATTTATCAGGTCCAGTAGTTTTTTGACTGAGACTTTAGGGTTTTCAATATACAATATCATATCATCTGCAAATAATGACAGTTTTACTTCTTCTTTTCCAATTTGTATGCCTTTTATTTCTTCTTCTTGTCTGATTGCTGTAGCTAGGACTTCCAGAACTATGTTGAATAAGAGTGGTGAAAGTGGGCAACCCTGCCTGGTTCCTGATCTTAAGGGGATTGCTTTTAATCTTTGTCCATTTAGTATGATGTTTGCTGTCGGTTTATCATAGATGGCCTTTATCATGTTAAGGAATGATCCCTGTATTCCCACTTTACTGAGAGTTTTGAGCATGAATGGGTGCTGGATTTTATCAAATGCCTTTTCTGCATCTATTGAAATTATCATGTGATTTTTGTCCTTCCTTTTGTTTATGTGGTGAATCACATTGATTGATTTGCGAATATTGAACCAGCCTTGCCTCTCCAGAATAAATCCCACTTGATCGTGGTGTATGATTTTTTTCATATATTGCTGGATCCGGTTGGCTAATATTTTGTTGAGAATTTTAGCGTCTAAATTCATCAGGGATATAGGCCTATAATTTTCTTTCTTTGTGTTGTCTTTGCCCGGTTTTGGGATCAGAATTATGCTCGCCTCATAAAAGGAGTTTGGAATTCTTCCTTCCTCTTGAATTTTTTGAAATAGCTTCAGGAGAATAGGAGTTAGTTCTTCTTTGAATTTTTGATAGAATTCACTTGTGAAGCCATCAGGCCCAGGACTTTTCTTTTTTGGGAGTTTTTTGATAACTGTTTCGATCTCATTTGCTGTAATTGGTCTGTTTAGGTGTTCTGATTCTTCCAGATTGATTTTTGGAAGGTTATATGATTCAAGAAATTTGTCCATTTCACCAAGATTGTCTAATATTTTGGCATATAGTTCTTCATAGTATTTTCTTACAATGCTTTGTATTTCTGTTGTGTCAGTTGTTATTTCTCCACTGTCCTTTCTAATTTTATTTATTTGAGTCCTCTCTCTTTTTTTCTTGGTGAGTCTAGTTAAAGGTTCATCAATCTTGTTTACCTTTTCAAAGAACCAGCTTCTTGTTTCATTGATCCTCTGTATTATTTCCTTAGCCTCTATGTCATTTATTTCTGCTCTGACCTTTATTATTTCCTTTCTTCTACTTGTCTTGGGTTTTATTTGTTGTTGTTTTTCTAGTTCTTTTAGATGCAGGGTCAAGTTGCTTATTTGAGCTTTTTCTAGCTTCTTATGATATGCCTGTAGTGCAATAAACTTCCCTCTCAGAACTGCTTTTGCTGTGTCCCATAAATTTTGAGTTGATGTATGCTCATTATCATTTGTTTCTAGAAACTTTTTTATTTCTTCTTTGATCTCATTGTTAATCCATTCATTATTTAATAACATGCTATTTAGTTTCCAAGTGTTTGAGTATTTTTCAGTTTTTCTTTTGTGGTTAATTTCTAGTTTCATGGCATTGTGATCAGAGAAAATGCTTGATATGATTTCAATCTTCTTAAATTTATTGAGACCATTTTTGTGACCTAACATGTGGTCTATCCTAGAAAACGTACCATGAGCGCTTGAGAAGAATGTATATTCTACTGCTTTAGGGTGAAAAGTTCTGAAGATATCTATTAAATCAAGTTGATCTAGTGTCTCCTTTAAGTCTGCTGTTTCTTTATTAATTTTCTTTCTTGAGGATCTATCCAGTGTTGTTAGAGGGGTATTGAAATCCCCTACTATGATAGTATTGCTGTTAATCTCGCCCTTTATATCCATCAAAGTCTGCTTTATGTATGTCGGGGCTCCTATATTTGGTGCATAGATATTTACAATAGTTATATCTTCCTGTTGAATTGTTCCCTTTATCATTATGTAGTGTCCTCTTTTATCTCTTACTACAGCCTTTGTTTTAAAGTCCATTTTGTCTGATATAAGTATTGCTACCCCTGCTTTTTTTTCATTTCCATTTGCATGAAATATTTTTTTCCATCCTTTTACCTTCAGTCTATGAACATCTTTTATTTTAAGGTGTGTCTCTTGTAGACAGCATATGTATGGGTCCTGTTTCTTTATCCATGCAGCTACCCTATGTCTTTTGATTGGATCATTTAATCCATTTACATTTAAGGTTATTATTGATATGTAGTTGTTTATTGCCATTTTATTCTTTAAAGCTGTATTCTTCTTTTGCTCTATTCTTTCCTCCCTTTAAACTGTTCACAAGACGCCCCTTAGTATCTCTTGCAGAATTGGTTTGGTTTTTATGAATTCCTTGAGGCTTTCTTTTTCTGGGAAGCTCTTTATTTCTCCTTCAATTTTAAACGTTAGCCTTGCTGGATAAAGTAGTCTTGGTTGTAGGTTCTTGTTCTGCATTACTTTGATTATTTCTTGCCATTCCCTTCTGGCCTCAAGTGTTTCTGTTGAGAAGTCCGATGTCATCCTTATGGGGGCTCCTTTGTAGGTGATAGTCTTTTTTTCTCTAGCAGCTTTTAAAATTTTTTCTTTATCCATTAGCTTTGGTATTTTAACTATGATGTGTCTTGGTGTAGATTTTTTTGGGTTTCTCCTTAATGGAGTTCTGTGTGCTTTTTGAATGTGTGGAGTGTTTCCCAGCCTTAATTTAGGAAAGTTCTCCGCTATAATTTGATTGAACAAAGTTTCCATTTCCTGTCCTCTCTCCTCTTCTTCAGGTACCCCTATGATGCGAATGTTGTTTCTCTTCATGCTGTCACAAAGCTCCCTTAGAGTTTCCTCACATTTTTTAAGTCTCTTTTCCTTTTTCTTCTCTGCTTCTGTGCCTTTGTTTATTGTGTCCTCTAACTCGCTTATTCGATCCTCAGCGTCATCCATCCTGCTTTTAATTCCTTCCATTGTGGTCTTCAGTTCTGATACTGTATTTCTCATTTCTGTCTGATTCTTTTTTATTATTTCAATTTCATTTTTTATACTTGTTATCTCTTTATTTAGGTGTTCATAATGACTATCCATTGTTGCTCTAATTTCTTTGAACATCCTAACTATCATTATTCTAAATTCTGCTTCTGGTAATTTGGTTATATCTGGTTCATTCAGGTCCTTCTCTGGGGATTTCTCTTGATTCATTTGGTTTGCATTCCTCTACCTGCCCATTTTTTCTGTGTATAAGCAAGTTGTGGCCACTGGAGTCCAGTAGGTGCTGCCTTTGTGTTCTCCAGGTGTGGTCTATCCGCAGGCCCCCCACCCCCTCTGCCGGCGCCTAGGGTGGTTGCGTATGAGCGTTGCCAGCGCCGGCCCACTGTGGCTTTTGCTGTGCTTTCTGCCTCTCCTCCGTGGGAGGGGCTGTCACTGAAGCCACAAGATTAGCACCAAGGGTAGAGGCGAGCACCTTTCCTCAGCTGCGGACCCAACCTATTTCCGGACTTCCGCCCAGAACGAGCAGTCGGAGCCTGCTCGCTACAGTTCCGCGGGTTAGGCGGGGCTCTTCACGTGCTCTCAGCTGTAAGCTTTTGCCCGTCAGGAGCTTTAGCCCCGCCCTCGATGCCAGGGCCCTTTGCGCAGGGTCGGAAACCAAGATTTATTGGGGCGGGCGTGTTTGCTGGCTTCCGCCGAGCTGCGTACTTCCGCTCGTCCCGGACTCTACCCCGCCCCTGCGTTCGGAGCCCGCTCGTGCACGTATTAACGCTATCCGGGGTTTCTCCGGCCGGATGGGGATAGCAGCCATGGGCTCAGCTGCGAGCCTCCGCCTGTCTCGGGGTCCACCCCGTTCCCGCGCTCGGAGCCCGCTCGCGCACGTATACTGGCCAACCGCGGTTTCTCCGGCGGGCGGCGGGGGGTGCAGGCTGGTAGCGTCAGCTCAGCCACGAGCCCCTGCCCGTCCCTGGTCCTAGCCCGGTCCCCGCGGTCAGGGCCGGCTTGCGCAGGGCCTGCCTGTTCCTGGCCTCCCGCTTTGTCCCCGTAAGTGGGATTAAAGGCGGGCCCGCAGCTTCCGGACCGCTCTCGCGCTTACCCTCCGACCCTCTGGGCTAGACCGATCTCCCACCGGCTTGGCCTCTGCCCACGCCGACAGAACCGCCTTTCAGCGTCCTGCCGCCCCAAAACCTTAAGCAGCCCTCAGCAGAGTAGGAAGGGACCTAATACTCCACACTGTAGGCCTGGGAGCTCCCTCACTTGTTTCACAGCTCAAAACTGTCCAAACGCCTCTTCTTGGCTCTGGGACTGCAGGCTGGGGCTTGGTTCCTGGGACCCAGGTCCCTTCCTCTCCGCGAAAATCTCCTCCCGCCCCGCGGGTCTCTCCGGGCTGCCGTTTGCTCCGGGGAGCTGGGCAGCCCTCTTCGCGTTTTCGCTATTCCTACCAGTCTCAATGTGGCTTCTTCTGTGTTCCTTGGTTGAAGAGTCCACTTAGTTTTGTTCAAAGTTGGTTTATCCAGGTGATGGTTCTTAAAATTGAGTTGTAATCCACTTTGGTTCTGGGAGTTGGAAGTTGGTACGTCTGCCTACTCCGTCGCCATCTTGCTCCCCTCGGGAGTGTGGTTTTAAATGGGACTTCATGGAAAGTCCCCACAAAGGTGACATCTGAGCAAAACCCTTAAAACTTTCCAGTCTTTGAGTGGATCCAAGTCAGAGATTAAGGAAACCATTGTTTAAGAAGCAGCTGAAGGCGAATCCAATCCGAGAGGAGGGGCGAGGGGGTGGGTGCAGGGGAAGGAGCCGCCAGCCTGTTTCTTGGCTCAGGCCAGCGCGACGGGAAATCTATATATTTTTAAAAAGGTGAATTTTAAACCTGTTCTTATCTTAGTGGTCCTCATAGTTCTGTTGCTATGAATATATACTCTTTTTAAACTAAATCTTCAGTTCAGAGTTGTTTACATGTATACTCTGATAGAACCCTGAGAATCAGTTAATCGAATAATCTCTTTAATCTATTTTCTGCAAAGATCTTGTGCTATGGAAAGTTTTGCTGGGCAATTGTGTGCAAAAGATAAAGAAAAGGAGGAAAATGTAGATATATCATAGGAAATAGTTTAAGCCAATAGGTTGTACACTGCCATTCAGAAAGACTTTTCTATATTTGAAATCAGATCTCAACCATGCTTTAGACCATCAATCAGATCATTTCTTACTCAGACTGTGATGGTCCATAATAAAATATATGGTCAAATCAGAGCATTCTCTATGCCTGTACTTCAGAAAAAACTCATATTCTACAGAAACCCAGAGCCAGCTCAAAACATGTTCCTCTAATAATCATTAAGGGCACCAGATCTATGTCACACAAAAGGCAAGATATAGATGATGAGCCACCCTGCTGAAAAATTAATCTTCAATCAACATGTGTATATGTGTCTTTTAGAAGTCACCATTGATATTTCATAGTTTCTTTCATTGTAGAACTGAGGCACATGTTATATGACAAGATGAAATCAATGTGAAATTGATGTGCTGAGAGGAATTAGGTCTCAAGGCTTTGCAATGGTGTAAAAATTGAGTTATTCTTTCCCCTGCTTTACTAAACTATTTTATTTGCAATAGCAAATTCTCCACATAAATTTCTCTATATGCTTCCAATATAACTGCTTTTCTTCCAAGTGCTCTTAACCTCATTATTATATTTACAAGTATTTGTATTTTTATTATAACATGAATACATGCTCATTTTATAAGTCTGGTAAAACTAGAAAATAAGAAAGAAAAAATTAATGAAAATCTTACCACTGCAACATTTTAGACTATTTCTTACAGGTTTATTTAGGCTTTAAAAAAACAAGATTGAGTTTATTTTGTATCTGTAATTTTGGTTCTGCTTTTTCCTAATTACTATTATAGCAGGTATTAATCATAATGCTGTAACTACCTTTAATACACTTTGTTTTTAATGACTGCCTAACCCCATTCTCCTTTTGTTGGATATTTCATTTGGTTTTAATTTTCATGTTTATAAAAGATTCAGTGATTTACAGACTTGTATTGGTGATACTACAATTTGTGTAATAGATGCTAAAATTATATATATTATATATATATATGTATGTATGTATTGTTTTCCTTTCAGATGAATTTCAAGAAGTGGAATTACTAGGTCAATGCTTCCTTTTAATGTTCACTTCTTTTTTGATTCAGGCCCAAAAATGATTTTCCAGATGCCTGAGAAAAATGCTCTCACTTGGTCTGAGTTTTTCCTCGGAACAAATAAAAGCGTGCTTTCTTCATTTCAGCGAAGATGATTAAGTCCCTTTTTGCTTTCCACTGTTTTGAGATGCTTTCAATCTCCCCGCCTCCTCCCCCAACACACACAAAAATGCATGCAATTCAATCATGGAAAATGGAAAGGTTCTGCTGATCTTGTCCTGGCTGAGAAAGAAATCTCCTGGCAACTTTGAACAATACAGTTGAAAGGGAAGGTGGTCTAAATAATTTTAAGGTGTTCCTTTTTTCTTTTTCCTTTTCCTCAGGCATGCTGCTGAAATTGGTGTTCACAAATGCTTTTGATATGAAACACGTGATGGACCCTCTTGGGCTGGAAGAAGGCACACTGGATATCGAACTTTCAGGCTTAGGACCTGCCACCTGTGTCTACATACCATGAAAGGTATTTTATTTGCAATCCTTTGCCTCATTCATTCATTACAATGACTCTCTGACCTTGCCATCCCCACTCTCATTATATAGCTGGGTAAGGCAAGGTTTGGTGGGTAAAACAATGGCACAAGGCTGGCAAATGGTAGACTTTAGGAAGCTCAGTATTCCTGACCCTGAACGTTTCCTTTATCGTTGTCCTGGGCTGTTCTTCTTACCCATGTTTCACTGGACGAATACTTAACCTTTGCGAGTTCTCTTACCCTCTCACTTTTAAATTGTTGATAATTATATCTACCCCACAGGGCTTTTGAGAACATTAAATGGATAATCTAAATTGACTGTGCTATTTAAAGTGAAATAAAAGCATTAGGAGTTTTGGCCCTGGCCTGTGGCTCAGTGGATAGAGCGTCGACCCAGCATGTGGATGTCCCAGGTCCACCTCCTGGTCAGGGCACACAGGAGAAGTGACATCTGCTTCTCTTCTCCTTCCTCTTCCCCCTCTCTCTCTCTTCCCCTCCGGAAGCCATTGGCTCAGTTGGTTTGACTGTGACCCCAGGCACTGAGTATAGCTCATTTGGTCTGAGTGCATCAGCCTTAGGACCTAAAAATCACTCCGTATTGAGAATTGGCCCCAGACAGGGGTTGCTGGGTGAATCCCAGTTGGGGCACATGTGGGAGTCTGCCTCACTGTCTTCACTCCTCTCACTTAAAAGATTTTAAAAACTTACTAAAGAGTATTAAGAGTTATGACTATGCCAATGAAAAGGTGACTAATCAGAGGCAGATTTAACGGTGGGTGCACCAGGCACCAGACTCACACCCTGAACCCCAACTTCTGAAGGGCCCCACAAAACCCCAACTTTATACTTTATTCTAATGACACCAAGTTTGGTTTCATATGTGCAATATTAACATTAATAGTATATAATATTTTTTATTTATTAAAAAATATGGTTAATATATATTTTTATTTTCCCTGTCTCTCTCTTTTTCAAGGGGCCCGATATTTTTTTCTGTGCCTGGGGCTCAATTGACCTTAATCTGCTTCCATGACTAATATAATGTTTACATTCATGACTCATTGACTTCTGAAAAGTTTGAGGTTTAATTTTTAGTTTCTATTTTACAAGTTATCATTTCATGTTTTCCTTTTGCTTATTTTTCTTTAATCAGTTTCAAGGAAATGAGATGCAAAAACATTCGATAATTAAATGTTTAGGTGTTAGATTTCAGTACAGCAAGAAGTTTGAGTTCTTTCAACACAAGTTTTTCAACCTCATCGTTACTGACATTTTTGGGTGGGATAATTTTTTGTTATGGGCAAGTGGCCTGCCTGTTGTAGGACGTTTATCAGTGTTCATGTCCATTAGTCATTAGATGCCAGTGGCACTCTGCTCCCAACTGTGACAATGAAAGATATCTCCAGATATTACCAAATGTCCATTGGGGGCTGGGCTGTGTGCAAAACGGCACCTCTTTTATGATTATTGCTCTGACAGAATGTCTCTTTGTGAGATGCACATTTTATTCACTAGAATTTGGGTTTGTGTGTTTTTATTCCTAAATGTGTCAAAAGTATAATGTAGAAGAGTTAATTCTGCGAAGAAAACTATCTTTAGCATTTGTTGCCTCGATCTATAGAAATTTTATAAGCTTGTCACTAGATGGACATCATTGTTTTCCTGACTGCCCAAATAATTTTCACTGACTGCCAATATCAAAATCTGAAAACGAGATTATATAAAAAAAAATACAGAAATAAAAAATTCACACAATTACAATGAGAAGCCTGTTCTGGGGATAACAGCTCTGTAAAATTTCCCATTTTTGTTACAATTTTGGTCTCGAGTGAGTTTATGTTGTGCCACTTTCAGTTCTTGTTACCATCATTGTCATAACAGGGAATGAACCAAATTGCAGTGCCTCAGATCGTCTGTCACTTGTAATAGCGTGGGGCCCGCTCCGACCTTCCGTTATTCCAGAGCGACCAGGAGGCACAGTGGCTGACCTGAGGAGAGGCAGCACTCTGGAGAAATCAAAGCACCGGGCCTAAGTGACTGTGTGGTTCAGCACTGGGGTTCTGTTTAGCACTCTAAACTGCAGTTGGTCCACCTGTCCAAAGAGCAATGTGGCACACAGTTTTGTGACGTCCCTTGGTTTCGTAAAAGGCAGTTCTCATCAAAGAAAAGAGATAGGGAGAGATCTTAGCACATCCTATATGCCACTGGGCTAGAAGCTTTACCTGTTGTTTGTTCACATAATCTTTATATCAAACATACAAGGTAAGTATTAGTATACTAGTCTTTTTCTTCAGGAAGTAAATTAATATTTAAGATGAGGTAGAGCTGGGAGATTTAGATTATGGCTTGAAAAAATCTCTGGTTTTACTAAGTCTGAGCACTTCCAGCCAAAATATTGACTTAAAAATCAAGTAATAGATCATATATATCATTGTATTACAACATTGATTCAGATATTTAAAACTTAATAACTTTATTTTTAAAAGTGGCTTGTTAATTATGAGGAGTAGTGGGGGAGCCCCATCACCACCTCCATAGTAGTCAGTGAGTGAAAGAAGAACCCTGGGAGACATAGGAGTGACCTGAGACTTCTCTTTTTCCCTAAGATGTAATAGGCTATTTGCTTTTCAAAGAATGCTGGGTCTTTGTGTTATTGCCACGTAAGTCAGTGTTGCTCTTTGTTTTTCTGAAAGCTGGTTTATTTATTTTTAATTACTCTCTTCAACAAACATTTATGGAGCTTTATGTGAAGGGAATTGAACTAGATGCTAGGAATAGGTATACAACCCAGTCTCTTTCTTCAAAGTGACTTGTAGTATTGTATGGGGTATAAGAAATGTTTATTGATTTCTATAAAACAAAAAAAGAGTTAATTGAAAGAGATTAAGAAATGTTCAAATGAAAGAAATGGCACAGTTCAGAGAAAGGACATCTACTCTTTGACTTGGTGACCACAGCACAGGCTTTGAAGACAACCAGAAGAGCAGCTGATGAGCTGAGAAGTGCAGACTTGTAAAATAAACTTCAGGTGAAGGTGAAGTTTATTCATTGATGAAGCTTACAGCTGATGAACATCTGTTGATGACACATTTCACTTTTCCAATCTCCCACTCCTGAGCAATGGGGACCTTCTTTCTCCAGCCATCACAGGCTTCCTCACTGCCTGCCAAGCAGCAGCATTGGCATGTGTATATAAGTGGCGGTGCCCTGCAAAGTCCTGACCACAATTCTCTTTGCTTATCTGAATCAAATTCTCACATATTTTGTTAAGTCATTCTTAACCTCGTCGTTAACCACACAGCTTTTCTTTTGGGTTTGTTCTCTCATCCCCCCCCCCCTTTTTTTTTTATTTACAGGGACAGAGAGAGAGTCAGAGAGAGGGATAGATAGGGACAGACAGACAGGAACGGAGAGAGATGAGAAGCATCAATCATTAGTTTTTCGTTGCTGTTGCGACACCATAGTTGTTCATTGATTGCTTTCTCACATGTGCCTTAACCGCGGGCCTTCAGCAGACCAAGCCACTCCTTGCTGGAGCCAGCGACCTTGGGTCAAGCTGGCGAGAGCTTTTGCTCAAGCCAGATGGGCCTGCGCTCAAGCTGGCGACCTCGGGGTCTCGAACCTGGGTCCTCCGCATCCCAGTTCGACGCTCTATCCACTGCGCCACTGCCTTGTTAGGCTCCTTTTTTGCTGAAGAAATTGTCTTAGACAGCCCTCTGAACCACTGGGTTCTCTCCCTGCCAGATAATTGAACAGAGGTTTATACATGGCCAAGGGGAAACCAGTTGAACCAAGCGAATTATGCCTCTCAATAACCTGAACTAAGGGACATGGATTCTTTCTAATGGTGGTAGAGATGGGTCTGGTGAGTGACGCTGACAGTCATGTTAGGCCCAGCAGAGAAGTACAGCTGAGAAATAGAGGAAAAGCTAAGGGAAACAAATAAGAGAGTACATGCGACCTCTGAGAAAGCAATGGAAATTGCTGATTTTTCAGGTCACTTCTTGCTTTCGAATCCAAGAGGTTTATACCTAATGCTAAGTTTCTTTTTAGACTTGAGCCAGTCAGAGTGGGTTTCTGATCCTCACAAGCAAATGCAAAACATCTGGCACGTGTATCTTCCCATTCTCTGAAATTCCTCTTCATTTCCTCTGTGCTATTCATTTTCTAAATCCATCAGGTTCTAGAAAACTGAGCATTTTTCATCTGGCTCCTTCCTCAGTGTGTGCCAGTTTCCCCAGCAGATTTTAAGCCCTTTAAAGTTCATACTTTGGAGGCAGCATAACTTAGTGTTTTAGAGCATGGACTCTGAAGATGGGCTAGCTGGAGTCAACTCCCAGTGTGACCATGATGTCAGCCAGAGTGGGTTGGAAACCACTCTCACACTTACAGAAGTAACACAGCACAGGTCTGCTTTTCCCACTCATGCCAAATGCTCCACTCAGGCTGGTGGGAAGCCTTTAATCATCTGGTCACTCAGAAACCTAAGTAGGTGTAGGATCCATCTCAGCACCTTCCTCCATGATTATCAGACCTGGCAGGGAGAACATGTTAGACTGAACATTGTACTTAGACATTCGGCCTAAGTACAGCTCTGCCGTGGGCCTCTGAGGAGAGCTGAAATATTGATGAACAGCCCCAAGACTTTCATATCTCTTGCTAGCAGTGTGGCTTGAGGCATGTTGTTTCCTTAACCTTTTATGCCTTAGTTTCCTTTTCTTTAAAATAAGGATACTAGAATAGATAGTACTTACTAGTCGTGAGGCTTAAATGTGATGGTATATATAAAATGTTTAAGAGTGCTCAACTCATTGTTTATACCATAAAAAAGTTAGCTGCTGCTCCTTGTAAATGAAGCCAAAGTTATTTGCCTGATTCTTCTTGTTTACATTACAACCTGAAAATCAAAACTTCCGCGGTCGGCATGTTTCAGGGGTGACATCTTGGTTGAATCGCTTACTGATCTTTAATCACTAATTTATGAAGGGACAGAAATTTCAACCCATGTGTTTTTATGCTGTTCTTTTGCCTTATAGCTTAGCTTTCTTCTAAAGAATCAATTGTCCTGTAAGGGCCCTTTCACGGCAGCACCTACCCTGCCTTCTGCAGAAAATGGCATTCTCAATAACTGTTGATAAGTCAGAAAAAGGCACACTTACCCATTACCTATTCACAGTGTCCGTGTCCGCCTCAAGGAAATGGACTTAACTGCTAGGGCCACATTTTCATTTTCGTTTTCTGGGCAGACTCCCTGAATAACTTATCACGTCCCTTCTACAATTGGGAAGTTCTCTCTATTGACTAAAATTGCTGTACTCAGCATTGCTTCAGGGGAGAGCACAGGGTTAAGAGCTGTGGAAGGTCTGGCGTGACTTTCAGAGTTTATATCAGAAAGCATTCTATTCAAATGAACACTGGTTAGGAAAAAGAAAAAAAAACTTTCAGAAAAGCTGCTTAGAATGAAAAAGTGGCCTGTATTTTAACAGAGAAGAAATGTGGTTTGGCATCAAGGAGAGGGAGTAGATAAGATGCAGTGTAACCACACACACAAAAAAAAGAAAAAAAAAGCAGTTTCCAGCCTCATCCTGAGACCAAAGCAAAAGTGCACTGTTGAGTAGTTAGTTGCTCAGACATTTGCTTTAGCACGCCCACCAGGGGGCCTCAGTGATTCTTTTCTTTTCAGCAATGATGGTAAATAGCACTTTGATCCATTGAGAGAATGTGTATTTACATGTCATCTCCAGCTTTGTCTCACTAATGGCACAGAGTCGCCTTCCCAGCCCGAGACAAGCAGGTGATTCGCCTGGTGGCTTCAGCCTTATTCAGCTGTGGCTTTTCCTCTATTGCGCTCCAAATCCCCAGCTGTGCTCACTCTCCTTTCAGTCGTCAGTTGAAATCTCTCTTCTCTCCCAGTCTCTCTTGATCCCTACTGGTCTGGTTTGGGTCTCATACTTTGCTTGCATATCATTCAGCTCATTGGGTTGGGTATTCATTTGTTCTGTTTTTTGATGGAGGAACATAAGACAAAATTGAATCAGAAGAAGATGTGAGTGTCTCAAAGTAGCTTTTGTTGGTGGATCTGGGCTGGAAATTAGAACTAATTAGTGGATGAGTCTCCTATTGACTGAGGTTTGATGGTGCCAGCCTTGGTGCCACCAGGTTTATATACAGCATTTTAAGCAACTTAATTCAATGAAGTGCTTTCCATTATTATCCACGCCTAAGGGTCTAGCTAAAGGCATACTTCTGTATGTCTATTTCAGAGCCTCCTAAAACTGAAGGTTTGTATCTCCCATGGAAATCTTATGTTGCAACCCAATCCCCAATGCGAGGGCCTTTGGAGGTGGGACCTTTAGGTGGGAGCCCACCTGGGTGGTCTTGGTGCCTTTAGAGACCTGAGAAAGCTCCCTTGCCCCTTCCACTATGGGAGCACACAGAAAGATTGCCATGTGAACCAGGAGGGGATTCTCACCAGGTACCAAGTATGCAGGCACCTTGATCTTGTACTTCCCAGCCTCCAGAATTCACTTAAATTGGGTTTCTTAAGCTCAGCACTCTTGATATTATGGCCCAGATAATTCTTTGTTGTGGGGTTTGTCCTGTATTTCGTGGGATGTTTAGCAATATTCTTGGCTTGTACCTACCAGATGAAAACAGCATTTACCCAGGTCCAGTTGTGACAAAGAAAAATGTCTCTGGTCTTCCCTCTGGGGAGCAGGGTGACAAAATCACCCCTGGCTTAGAACAACTGGCCTAAATAATTTCCATGGTACTTTCTAGATTGAATAATCTACAACTTAAAGTAGACTTTGGTTTCTTTCTCTCCCTCAGTTCTTCTCTTCTCATCCTTTTATTCCTTCACTTTGCTTAGTTTACTCTTCTATAGGTTAAGGTTAATAAAAGTGTACAACTTCACATAGAGTAGTTTTGAGGATGAAATGAAGTAACGAATGCCAAATCCTAAAAATTATCTTTGTCACACGTTAGGTGCTCATAAAAGCCACCTGTATTGTTAAAATCCTCCTCCCTGTAAGCAGATTAATAACTGCAACCCTGTCTCATCTGAGACAAGCTATGTCCCAGCTCACTACGAGAGAAGAGAAAAGAATACAGTCACTCTAAGACCCACCATGAAGTCCTCCTTCCTCCTGGCCCGAAGCCCACTTGTACTGGCTGGAGGCTCTTGTGGTTTGGGGAAGATTAGAACAGTCCTTAAGCGTAATTCATTAATTGATTCAAATCACTTTCCTTTTAGTCAGATTTATATAGTGGCATATTTCAAATGACAAGCCCTGCTATTTGTCACTTTCACTGTGAAAAACCCTTCACCGTTTTCCATCTGTAAATGCGGAAGAGAGTCTGATAGGTTCCCCTCATTTAAATATAGCACTGATACATTTTCAAGAACCCGTTTCTTCTGAAGGGAGTGGGGTTGGCAGACCTGGACCTTGAAAGCTCATCTGATACATACTGATGCTCTCTGGAGCTTGGCAAGGCAGTTTTTCAACCTGCCATGGGACATTTTCTGTTTCTGTCTTTGGATCTATTTTAGACTCTTTGCATACTACCAGAAAAGTAATAATTTCTTTTTTTCTGGGAAAGTTCTATAAGACCCTTCTTTCCAAAACCCCTGTTCAGACTTAAGCAATATACCTATATTGCCTCACCTTTATATACCTATATATGCACACACCTTTGCCTTCAACTCATCTCCCATGCTCCCAACATTGGGTCAACTCTCTTTCTAGCCTAACTCTTTGGTGAGTGAGGCTTTATGAGTGATTGGGCTGGGGCCAGATGTCCGTCCTTTGAGGTCATGGCTTCATTTGCATGTTGAGGTTTTTTTTTTTAATGTTTTTTATTTTATTTTATTCATTTTAGAGAGGAGACACAGAGAGAGAGAGAGAGAGAGAGAGAGAGAGAGAGAGAGAGAGAGAGAGAAAGGGGGGAGGAGCTGGAAGCATCAACTCCCATATATGCCTTGACCAGACCAGTGCAGGGTTTTGAACTGGCGACCTCAGTGTTCCCAGGTCGACGCTTTATCCACTGCGCCACCACAGGTCAGGTGCATGTTGAGGTTTTGAGGCAATATCTTGGGCTTCAGGAAATAGCACTGCTCTCCTCCCAACTCCCTTGCAATCTCTTCATTTTTTTTATCCTTTCTGGTTTCTGTCCTATCCTTTGATGTTTTCCCCACTGCCCTCTGGGCCCAGAGAGCACACATCACCAAAGGCACTGCTGACAAAGGTTTATGTCACAGATGCTCATTGAATCTTCTCATGGAATTAGGATTGAGTATTGGGAGGTATATCAAATGCTCTGGGTTAAATACTAACAGTTTTAAAAAATTGAAACATTTCTCAAACTTTTGAATATCCTAATACGAAGAAGAAAGATAACAAACACAAGTTTCTCAAATGGATATGATTGAATGTCCTTCTTTTTAATAGTGGAGCATTGTCTAGTTTCTTGTGCAACATATTTTGGAAAGCACTATTCTAGGGCATTTTACTTATCATATTCCAAATGCTCCTTAGAGTTTTTATACTCTTGATATTTTAAAATTAAGTCTCTTTGCTTTGGGATCAAATAATGAACTTATTATGGCTAAAGAAAACCCATGAATTTATGCAGAAACAGAAAGCATAACCTTGGTAGCATGCTCTTTTAAAATTATTAAAATACACAATGCTATATGTTACTGAGGTAATAAATAAGATGAGAATACACATGTGAAAAGTCTTTTACTTCCTGAATCATGACTTAAAAGGCAACAATAGTGCTGACTAACCCACCTCTAAATATGTCTTGTATATAACCCATAGCTTTACAGGAACTTTTAGTTAGAAAATAGTATCATTTAGAGCAATTAAGACTATGTAAATACATAATCACATGTATGTTTATGTCCAATTTAGGCCAGTCTAAACCACAAGTTCAATCTCACTTCCAATTCAGCCTTTTCCCTTGTCTCCAGCAGGCTTGACTGGTGGCTTGGGGACTTTTGATGGGGCAAATGGAATGATATATTCTCCCTTACTGTTCCTTGTCTTTCCATTTACTTCGTTTATTTTTTTAAATCTTGTGATTTGGAGGAAGGATAAAGAAGACTAGAGGAAAAAGATGGCAAAGATTCTTTAGTTTTGTGCTTAAGGCTGCTTGCATATTTCTTATAACTATTAATATTTTTCATAATGGGTTCTAAATGCTCGTTTTTTGTCTGGTGCATTGATGGTTCTTTGGAGGCTCTTGGAACTTTATGGCTAAAAGCCATAATGAATGACTGCTAAGTATTTAAAAGTGAGTTTATTAAACCTTTGAATTAAGGGTAATTGCACAGAAATTAGAATAGTAAGCACTTAATAGATTTTATATTTAATTTTAGTAAGTAAAATTCGACGATTCTTGGCTAGTCATTTTTAATTTTAAAGTAGAGCTGTATTCTTTTATCAATTCTGTGACCTAGCCAGGCTGGTTTCCCATACATTCATTCTCATTTTCATATCCTCGCCCTCACCCACCCCCTCCACCCCCAACACACAAGCCCTGTTTCTATTTGGTTGTCTGCTCAATTGCAAATCTCCATTAGTGTACTTTCCTGCTAGTTCCCCAGCTGTGAGACGCTGCCTCATCCCCTCCCCCATTCTCCAGCTGTTTCCATGGGCAACATCAGACTGCTGATTTTAACACATTTGGTTAGCTTTTAGCAGGGGCCAGGGACTCCTGTTAACTTTTAAAATGTGTTTATGATGCAAAGACACATTTTGCTCCTAGTTAAGCCTTTACTAAGGGGAAGAATAAAAGGGTATAGAGGTTTGAGATTTTAAGTGGCTGCCATCCCAGAAAAGGGCAGAAACTACTCTAATATGGAATACAAGAGTTCAGAGGAGCCTGAAGCCCACAGCTTTGCCTCTCCTGAGTCAGGAGGCCACCTTTGCTTGCCTTCAGTCAAGCCGGACTGTGTACTTGGTAAAGCAGCAGAGATGTTAGGAATCCCTGAAGTGGACAACACGAGACACCCCTCCTGTGAAGGCCCTGATTTTCATGTCTTCCAGTATCCTGGAGGGACGTTGTCATTTCTAAAACATTCACACATGAAATGTCAAGAAAGAGGTCCTTTGTTAGCTCCATTCAAGGGGGAGAATTGAGATGCAGCCAGGAGAAGCAGGAAGCATCCAGTGAGCAAGATAGCAAGGGGAATTATATTACGTGGCAGTTTGTGAAGGTTCCTTGCTTTAAGACAAACACAGTGCTACTATAAGCAAGGCAAGGTAAAAATGATTTTTTCAAAACAAGTTTTGGCTCAGGTTTTGACTTAAGATGCTGCTCCCCAGAACTTGGTGTTCAGTTAGAGTATCCTGAACGAAAGGGAAAATCTCCCGCCCAAAGCTGATATAGAGGAAGCCCTCAATACATGTTCCCTGACTTTCCCCTTTGCTATTTTCTAGCATTCCTAACTTGGCATACAGGGAGGATTATAATGCACACAATTATAGAAAAGCTTTAGCCCTATCTTGAATGCCATACCATCTATAGCAGGATTTAAAGAAAAATACATGGAGTTCCATTATTCCTGGTAAACCAGGCCATCCTATACATCCACAGGATTCAGAAGAGGCCTTCAGAGCTCTGAGCTCCTAGGGGAATCCGGCACATTTTACCTCTGTTCCATACACACACCCCTCCCCAAGTGTGCTCCTGTCCTCCTGGAGGTGAGGCAATTGGAGGCTGTCAGCTAACCTTCAAGTTCCCTTTTACAGAGAGAGCTGAGCAGTGCACTGCCATGTTTCCATACCATGACGTAGTCCACTGCTTCACTAGTCATCCTAAAGAGGATGCTCTCCCTAAAACCAGCATTACCCTTTCCCTGTAGACAATCAGACCTAACACTATTGTGCATTATAGTAGTCCTGTTTGCCTCTTGCACCATCAGAAGTTCAAGACTCTCATGCTGCCAATTATTTTCTAAATGTAATACCCATTCAGCATTCTGAATCTTCTAATGAGACGCCAACATATACCACTTTCTATCCACTCAATCCCTTCCACTTACTCTCTCGCTCTCAGAGTGTCATGAGCCAAATTGTGCATATCCTCAACATTTTTAAGAATGTTCTCATATTTAGAAGAGAACCTGGCTTACTTCAAGGACACAGCTTCCTTCTCAAATGATTATTTTTTGTCTCATATGAGTATATACTGGGTATGGATGAGAGTGGACCTACTGCTTATTCCTCATTTCTTTTTCTAAGACATTTCTCCTTCCTTTTTCAAAAACATCACCATTAAAGAACTCATGAGACTATACCCCCTACTCATTTTTCTTCTTGTTTTGTCATCTTTAAACCTCTTGGTCACTATCTTCATTCAGTAAAGAAATAGCACTATCTTTCTTTTCACTGCTACTTGTTACTATTTTTGGGAAATTCATCATTCATGTAGCTGATCTATTCAAATTTCTGGATGCTCATCTGGATGAGTTGTTCCTGCTGCTTGCTACAACCAGCCTCTCCACTCAGCACTGAATCCTTCCCCCATCTACTCATGCAAACGACTCGTACAAATATGTCTTTTCTGTGGTCAAAATGTGCCCACTTACCACTAGGATATTCCTATCAGCTATTGTATTACTCATATTAATTACATAAACAGTAGTAGTAAAATATTTTTTATCTGAGAATAAAGCCCCTGTCTTGACTTCTACTTCTATCACCCCATTTCTCTGTTTCCCTACAAAGCAAAATGCCTCATGTATGTTCTCACTTCCTGGTGTCTTTGCCACTATTTCAGTCTGACTTTCATCCCCTCTGCTTCACTGACCACTAATACTGATTTGGCCAAGGTTACCAAGGACCTCCCTATTGTAGACTCAGCAATGACTTCTCGCTTCTCGCTCAGCTTCCTAGAAACATTTCACAGTATTCTATCACCTTATGTTTGCAACATTTTTCTCACTTAGACTCAGAATCGTCATACTCACTGGCTCGTCTTGCTCAATCACCTTTGCTGACTCTTCCTTCATCCCCCTCCCCACTCCAGCTTTATTGTGATATCATCGACAAATAACATTGTGTAAACTTATGAGGTATATAATGTGACGACTTGATCCATGTATATGTTGTGAAGTGATTACATAGTACGACAAGTGAATGCATCCAACCTCTCATATAGTTGTCATTTTTTGTGTATTGTTAAAATATTTAAGATCTACTTTTTTTTTTAAGATTTACTTTTTAAAATAAATTTCGAGTGCACAATATAGTATTGTTAACATATAGTTACAGTACCATACATTAGATCTTCAGAATGTATTCATCTTATAAGTGAAAATTTGTACCCTTTGACCATAATTTTCTCATTTCCCCTACCTATGAACCCTGGCACCACCAGTCTACACTCTGTTTTTATGAAGTTCACGTTTTTGGATTCCACTTTAATGATATTATACAGTATTTATCTTTCTCTTTCTGACTTATTTTTACTTCGCATAATGCCCTCAAGTTTCTCTCATGTACAAATTGCAGTATTTTCTTTTCTTTTGTGGCTAAATAATACTCATTGTGTGTGTGTGTGTGTGTGTGTGTGTGTGTGTATCTCCTCTTTCATTATTTTCATCTTTAAATGTTAGCATGCTGGTGGTTCAGGTCTTGGTCCTCATAATTCCTGTTTATACTGACTTCCTAGCTGATCTCATGTGACTTCACTGATCACTACTCCTATATTCCTAGTGGTACTTCTCCCAAATGCTATGAAATGTACCATAGCTAAACAGCATTTATGGTTTTCTTCCACCTAAACATATGTGTGTGTGTACACACACATACACATTCAAACATCCCTCTTGCATTCTTTCTTCAGTTAGAAAATATCACCATATTTTTTCAGTTGCTGAGGTAAAAAAACAAGGTTGTATGCTTAATTTCTGTGTTTCCTTTGCGAGCCATATCCTTATGCTTTGTCAGTGAGTCCTGTTGGTTCTAATTTCAAATTACATCCTGAATCTGATGTCTTCTAGCCATCACTACTGCTAGCATCCTGTCAATGGCCACTATCACTCCTCTTCTAGGCTACTGCAAGAAAAATCTCCTCTGTGGTGTTTCCATTCTCACTTTTCTTTTTTTTTTCAGAGAGATGGGAAGGGACACAGAGAGAGGGCAAAGAGAGAGATGAGAAGCATCAACTTGTAATTAATTTTTTTTTATTGCTTCTAATACATGCCTTGACCAGCGCACTCAAGCTGAGCTAGTGACCTCTTGCTGAAGCCAGCCACCTTGGGCTTCAAGCCAGCAACCTTTGGACTCAAGCCAAAGACCTTGGGATTGTGTTGATGATCCCATGCCCAAGCTGCTGGACCAACACTCAAGCTGCCAAGCCTGTCCTCAAGCTCATGAGCCCATTCTCAAGCTTATGAGTCCGTGCTCTAGCCTGGGACTTTGTGACATGGGAGTTTCAAACTGGGTTCCTTAGCATCCCAGGTCAATACTCTGTCCACTGGGCCACCACTGGTCAGACTCCTTTTCTCACTTTTAATATTGTTTATTCTCTACATCACAGACACAGATAATGATTTTGTAGAAATCAGATCACTTCATGCCACACGGGGTTCACTATCATCACTCCAAATAAGTATTTAAATCTAGTTGAAAGAGAAAAACTTCACATTTAATAAAAGCTTACATTGATATCGCCATTGCTCCTTTCTTTTCCTGTGTCTGCACCTACGCTCATGCTGCCCTGAAGCCTGTGAGGATCTTCCCACTGCCAAACACACTCGGCTTTCATCCATCTGATCCTCACTTTACCTGTCAAGAAATTCCTCCTTCTCCAAGTCTAGTAAGATTGTCCCAAGCAAAGTTCTTTGCTGGACCATTTGTGCCTCACCATACATGGTTTTCACCTCTTCATGGTGTCTGCCACACTGTCAGGTAAATTCTCTCTCTGCATCAGTTTTCTTCATCGGACTATTAGCTGCTTATATCCCCATAGTTTAACATGACACCTGAACACGACGCCTGGTTGGAAGTAGAATGCAGTATGTGCTTGAAAGATAATTAAACAATTTGGCATACAAGTTTCCTTTATTGTAAGGAGAATATAATCACCATGATATTGAATCACTTTTTAAACACAAGAAAGAACAAAGGCAGTTCATTTAGGGCCAGTCACTAAGAGCATAGAAGGTTGCTGTCTCTTTGTTAATGGAATAATTCAGAAGAATTGGTTATGAAAAAGTACCCACAGTGTCTAATCAAAGGTAATGGG
This sequence comes from Rhynchonycteris naso, assembly GCA_037038555.1. Classification (NCBI taxonomy): domain Eukaryota; kingdom Metazoa; phylum Chordata; class Mammalia; order Chiroptera; family Emballonuridae; genus Rhynchonycteris; species Rhynchonycteris naso. The sequence goes on from CM072996.1 coordinate 84,759,458, forward strand.
ACCAGGTCTCCCTAATGAGAACAACCCAAGGTTAGTCATATATACTTCGGTTATAAAGAAATAACTAGAACTTTTCTAGCCTTTGAAAATAAAGAATATGAAGTTGCTGACTTTAGCAGGTATTTTTAAATATCCTGTGGCTCCATTGATAATTCTGTCTTGGTTTGGAGTAACAATATACAGACAAAAAATAAAACACATGTTTGAAATAACCTTTAATTTCAATATTATTGCTAAACCATAGAGTGATTTTCCATTCATTTTGAAAAACAATGTCTACTACGTGTAGTATATAGTATTTTAATCTTTTCTGCAGAAGTTGTGAGTGGTGTGCACACTGAGAGGTAATTCTGTAGGAATAGACTTTTAAATTCAATTCAGCACTTTTATCGAGAATGGAGAAGCTTAGAAATTAAGCCAGCAGGCATCCAAAGCCTAAGAAAACACTACTGGATGCATTCTTAATTAGAGCCAATAAAGTGTCTTTGTAGGGAGAGCTTCCCACAGAAAGCTCAATGGCAGAACTCAGAAGAAACAAACAAATTAAATTTTCTAGATTAACTGTTTGGTGCACCGCTTCTCAAGGAGTTATGTAGCCCAACACGATAGTGGCCAAATTTCACATTCAAAACTCTGAACAACCTTAAGTTAAAGTACCAACGACTTGCATATTTTCTAGAAATACAAAACAATCTGTGATAATTTCAAGTCTTACTAGGATACTAGCAGAGAATAGAATGCTGCTGCATGAGTATTGAATGATAGAGCCTCAAGAATCTTGGATTTTGTTTTTATTTATTGTTTTTATTTTTCTCTTTTTAATTTATTGTATTGACATGGTTTAAAGTGTCTCACTCAATATAACACCCTCAAGCCCCTGCATTGGGCCCCTCGTGCTCCATGCAAACTCTCTTGTCATTCCTATTTCACCCTCTTGGCCCCCCGCCACTACCTCTGTCCCCCTTTCCCTCTGGGAGTTGCTACCCTGTTGTCTGTATCTATGCGTTATGTATATATATTTTGGCTAACCCCTTCACCTTTATTGATCCCATCCCCTCTTCTCCCTTCTCTCTGATGGTTGTTCATCTGTTCCCTATGTCCCTGCTTCTGTTTCTATTTTGTTCCTCATTTTATCTTGTTCAGTAGATTCCACATATAATTGAGATCATATGGTATTTGTCTTTCTCTGCTTAGCTTATCTCACTTAGCATAATAATCTCCAGGTCCATCCATGCTGTCATAAAAGGTAAGAATACCTTATTTTTTATGGCCATATAGTATTCCATCATGTAAATGTACCGCTGTTATTTTATTTACTCGTCCACTGATGAATACTTGGGAGGTTTCCAGCCCTTGGCTATTGTAAACAATGCTGTAATGAACATGGGGGTGCTTATATTGTTTTGCAATAGAGTTTTGGGATTCTTAGGATATATTCAAAGAAGTCGGGTAGCAGTGTCATAAGGCAGTTACATTTTTAATTTTTGAGGAAACACCATACTGTTTTCTACAGTGACTGCACAAGTTTGCATTCTCACCAGCAGTGCAGGAGGGTTCCCTTTTCTCCATATCCTCACCAACACTTGTTGTTTGTTGATTGGATAATGAAAGCCATTCTGGCAGATGTGAGGTGGTATCTCACTGTGGTTTTAATTTGCATTTCTATAGTGACTAGTTACATCAGCATTTTTTCAAATGCCTATTGGCAATTTGTATGGCCTCTTTGGAGAAATATTAATTCAGGTTCTTTGCCTATTTTTTTATTGGATAGTTTACTTTCCTGGTGTTGAGTTTTAGAAGTTCTTTATAAATTTTGGTTATTAACACGTTATCAGACATATCAATGAATATGTTCTCACATAGAGTAGGTTGTCCTTTTATTTTGTTAATGGTGTCTTTCGCTGTGCAAAAGCTTTTTAGATTGATATAGTCCCATTTTTTTATTTTGCCCTTTATTTCACTTGCCTGAGGCAATATATCAGCAAAAATATTGATATGAGAGATATCAAAAAATCTACAGCTTATGTTTTCTCCCAAGATTTTTTTTATTGTTTTGAGATTTACATTTAAGTCTTTTATCCATTTTAGTTTACTTTTGTGAACAGTGTAAGTTGGTAGTTTAGTTTTATTTTCTTGCATGTACATGTCCAATTTTTCCAACACCATTTATTAAAGAGACTGTCTTTACTCCATTGTATGTTCTTGCCTCCCTTGTCAAATATCAATTGACCATAAATGCATGGATTTATTTCTGGATTCTCTGTTCTGTTTTATTGATCTGTATGCCTGTTCTTATGTCAGTACCTAGCTGTTTTTATTACAGTGGCCCTGGGGCCATAGTAATATTAATTGACTCGATATCAGGAAGTGTGATACCTTCTACGTTTTCCTTTATTTTCAATATTGTTGAGGCTATTTTGGTTCTTTTTTGTTACATATAAATTTTTAGAATAAATTTTCTAGATCTGTGAAGTATGCCATTGGTATTTTAATATGAATTGCATTGAATCTATAGCTTGCTTGAGTAGTATGAACATTTTATTTTATTTTATTTATTTTTTGTGACAGAGACAGAGAGAGTCTGAGAGAGGGACAGACAGGGATAGACAGGAAGGGAGAGAGATGAGAAGTATCAGTTCTTTGTTATGGCAACTTAGTTGTTCATTGATTGCTTTCTCATATGTGCCTTGACTGGAGCACTACAGCAGAGCGAGTGACCCCTTGCTCAAGCTAGCAACTTTTGTGCTCAAGCCAGCAACCATGGGGTCATGTCTATAATCCCATGCTCAAGCCAACGACCCATGCTCCAGCTGGTGAAACTGTACTCAAACCAGCAACTTCGGGGTTTCAAACCTTGGTCCTCTACTTCCCAGTCTGACACTCTATCCACTGAGCCACTTCCTGGCCAGGCATTATGAACATTTTAATGATGTTAATTCTTTCTATCCATGAACATTGTATATGCTTCCCCTTGTTTGTATCTTCCCCAATTTTATTTTTTCAATGTTTTATAAATTTCTGAGTACAAATCTTTTACAACTTTGGTTGAATTGATTCTTAAGCACTGTATTTTTTTTGTTGCAATAGTGATTGAGATTGTTTTCTTAATTTCTCTTTCTGAGAGTTTATTAATGCTGTATAAAAATGCCACTGATTTCTGAATATTAATTTTATATTCTACCATCTTGCTGAATTCATTGATCAGATCTAGGAGTTTTTGTTTGTTTGTTTTGTAAAGACTTTAGGTTTTTCTGTTTACATTTTGATGTCGTCAGCAAATAATGACAGTTTTACTTCTTGTTTTCTAATTTGGATGCCTTTTATTTCTTCTTCTTGTTTAATTGCTGTGTCTAGTACTTTTAGTACTATGTTAAATAGGAGTGGTGAAAGTGGACACCCCAGTCTTATTCCTGATGTTAAGGGGATTGCTTTCAATTTTTTCCCATTGAGTATGATGTTGACTGTCGGTTTGTCATATAAATGACCTTTATTATGTTGAAGTACATTCCCTGTATTCTCATATTGCTGAGAATTTTTATCATAGATGGGTGCTGGACTTCATTGAATCCTTTTTCTGCATCTATTGATATGATTGTGTGATTTTTATTCTTCATTTTTTTAATGTGATGAATTACACATATTGATTTGAATATATTGTACCAACCTAGTCTCCCCAGAATAAATTCCACTTGATCATGATGTACAATCTTTTTAATGTATTGCTGGATCTGGTTTGCTAATATTTTGTTGAGAATTTTAGCATCTATGTTCATTCATCAGGGATATTGGTCTATAGTTTTCTTTCTTTGTAGTATTTTACCTAATTTTGGAATTAAGATAATACTTGCCTTGTGAAATAAGCTGGGAAGCTTTCCCTTTTGATTTTTTTGGAATAACTTGAGAAGAATAGGTGTTAGTTGTTCTTTGAGTGTTTGGTAAAATTTACCTGTGAAGCCATGTGGTCTAGGGCAGTGGTTGGCAAACTCATTAGTCAACAAAGCCAAATATCAACAGTACAATGATTGAATTTTTTTTGAGAGCCAAATTTTCTAAACTTAAACTATATAGGTAGGTATATTGTTATTAACTTAATTAGGGTATTCCTAAGTTGGCCTTTGCTAAAAACATACTCAACCTGATTGAGCTGCATGTGGCTTGTGAGCTGCGGTTTGCTGACCACTGGACAGGCTTTTGTTTGCTGGGAGTTTTTTGATAACTGCTTTCAATTTCATCTGTTACAATTAGTCTGCTTAAGTTTTCTGATTCTTCTAGATTCAGTTTTGGAAAATTGTATGTTTCTAGGAAGTTATGAATTTTGTCCAGGTTGTTCAATTTTTTGGCATACAGTTCTTCATAGTATTTTATTTTCAATCCTTTGCTTTTTTGTGATGTCAGTTGTTACTCTTCCTCTTTCATTACTAATTTTTTTTTATTGAGGTCCTCTCTCTTTTTTTCTTGTTGAGTCTGGTTAAAAGTTCATCAATCTTGTTTACTTTTTCAAAGAACCAACTCTTGGTTTCACTGATCTTTTTTGTTTGTTTGTTTGTTTTTTAGCTTCTGTGTTATTTATTTCTACTCTCATTTTTCTTATTTCCTTCCTTCTACTTCCTATGAGCTTTATTTGTTGTTCTTTTTCTAGTTCTTTTAAAGACCAGATGAGATTTTTTTCTTTTTTTTTTTAATCCAGTGAAAGTAGGAGAGGCAGAGAGACAAACTCCTGCATGCAGCCTGGACAGGATCCACCTGGTAAACCTGCTAGAGGGCGATGCTTTACCCATCTGGGATATTGCTCCATGGCTCTGCAACCGAGCTCTTCTTAGTGCTTGAGGTAAAGTGTAGGAGCCATCCTCAGTGCCCAGAGCCAACTTGCTTCCATGGCTGTGGGAGGGTAGGAAAGAGATAGATAGAGAGAGAGAGAAGCAAGAGAGGGAGGGGTGGAGAAGCAGATGGACACTTCTCTTTTGTGCTCTGACTAAGAATCAAACTTGGAATATCCACATACTGGGCCAATGCTCTACCACTGAGCCAAATGACCAGAATCTGGGTGAGATTGTTTATTGGAGCTTTTTCTTACTTCATAAAGGCATCTGTGTGTAATGCTATGAACTTCCCTCTCAGCACTGTTTTTGCTGTGTCCCATAAATTATGACTTGTTATGTGTTCATTTTATTTGATTCAAGGAAATGTTTGATTTCTTCCTTGATCTCATTTTTAACCCATTTTTTATTTAATAACATGTCATTTAGCCTCTAAGTGTTTGAATGTTTTTCAATTGTAATTGATTTCTAGTTTCATGCCATTGTGGTCAGAGAAGATGCTTGATATGATTTCAATCTTCTTAAATTTATTGAGACTTGTTTTGTGTCTAACATTTGGTCTATCCTAGAAAATGTAACATGAGCACTTGAGAAGAATCTATATTCTGTTGTTTGGGGGTGAAATGTTCTGAAGATATCAATTATATCCATTTGATCTTGTGTGTTATTTAAAGCTGCTCTTTCTTTGTTGATTTTCTATCTGGAGGATCTATGCATTGATGTCAGTGGTGTGTTAAAATCCCCTACTATTATTGTATCACCATTGATCTCACCCTTTATGTCCAATAAAATCTGCTTTATATACTTAGGTGTTGTTATATTTGGTGCAAAAATATTTACAATGGTTCTACTTGTTAGATTGCTCTCTTTATTATTATGTAGTGAGCTTCTTTGTCCCTTACTAAAGCCTTTGTTTTAAAGACTATTTTGTCAGCTATAAGTATTTCTTCCCCAGCTTTTTTTTTTCATTTCATTTTGCACAGAATAATTTTTCCATCCCTTCTTTATTTATGTGTATCTTTTGTTCTGAGATGGAACTCTTGTAGACAGCATATATTATGGGTCTTATTTTCTTATCCATGTAGCTACCTGTTTTTTGATTGGAACATTTAATCCATTTACATTTATGGTTATTATTGATATGAACATTTCATTTTTTAAACCCATAGTCTTCTTTTTCTTGATTTCTCCCCCCCCACACACACACACTCTTTTTATTGCAAGCCCTTTTACATTCCCTGCCATACTGGTTTGGTGTTAATGAGTTCCTTGAACCTTCTTTTTTTCGTCTGGAAAGCTTTTTATTTCTCCTTTAAGTTTAAATAATAGCTTTGCTGGATAGAGTCATCTTGGATTTAGGTTTTTGATTTGCGTCACTATGAATATTTCTTGCCAATCACTTCTGGCCTGAAGTGTCTGTGTTGAGAAGTTGGATGTCAGCCTTATGGGGGCTCCTTTGTACATAATTGCTTTTCTCTTGTAGCATTTAATATTCCTTTTTTGTCTCTTAACCTTGGAATTTTAAATACAATGTGTCTTGATGTGGGCCTCTTTGAGTTAATTTTTAATGGGACTCTCTGTGCTTCTTGAACTTGTGTGACTTTTTCCTTCATCAGTTTAGGAAAGTTTTTAGCTATGATTTTTTCAAACAAATTCTCTGTTTTCTTCAGGAACCCCTATGATGCAGATGTCGTTTCTCTTCATGTTGTCATAGAGGTCTATTAGAGTTTTCTCAGTCTTTTTGAGCCTCTTTTATTTTTGCTGCTCTGCTTCTATACTTACATTTATCTTGTCCTCTAAATTGAAGGTTTGATCCTCCACTTAATCCAGCTTGCTGTTGATTTCTTCTAGTGCAGTCTTCATTTCTCATATTGTATTTGCCATTTCTGACTATTTCTTTGTTATGGTTTCAATGTCCTTTTTTTTTTTTTTTTTTTTTTTACAGAACAGAAAGAGAGTCAGAGAGAGTGATAGATAGGGACAGACAGACAGGAACAGAGAGAGATGAGAAGCATCAATCATCAGGTTTTTGTTGTGACATCTTGGTTGTTTGTCGATCACTTTCTCATATGTGTCTTGACTGCTGGCCTTCAGCAGACCGAGTAACCCCTTGCTCAAGCCAGTGACCTTAGGTCCAAGCTGGTGAGCCTTGCTTAAACCAGATGAGCCCGTGCTCAAGCTGGTGACCTTGGGTTCTTGAACCTGAGTCCTCCGCATTCTAGTCCAATACTCTATCCACTGCGCCACCGCCTGGTCAGGCTCAATGTTGTTTTTAATGCTTATTATATTCTCACTCTGATCATCCATTCTTAGTCTAAGATTCTTGAGCATCTGTATAACTGTTATTTTAATTCTTCATCTGGTAGTTTGATTACTTCCATTTTCATTTCATTTTATTTTTTTCTGGGGATTTTTCTTGTTGACTCATTTGGTTCATATTGCTTTGTCTGCCTATTTTTCTGTGTTTAGTAGCTCTTCTCTGACTCCCAAATTTATTGTGGCATCTTTATGAGGAAGATGAGCTCAATGGTTCTAACCTCCAGGCCACCTGATCTCCTTGCTCTAGGAATGTTTCTTGATGTTTATATTTACCCTCCTGTTGTATGCAAGTCTTGAATGCAGTTGACCCTTTCATAGGTGTAGTTATCTTTTCACACTGGCTGGCTCTAAAGGTCAACCTTGATCAAATATATCAGATGCTATGTAATGTCTGTCCTAATGGGAAGTATTAATTCTCTGCAGTGTCTGGTGCATGCTGGACTCCTCCTTTGCATGTGCCATTTATATACCTAGCTGAATCTAATGTTGATGTGGACTGCCACCTACTCCTGTTTGTGTTAGTTCTGGGTACTTTTGGGTGGGGTTTATGTATGGGTTGGTGTCAGCCATTGTTTGTTACCTGCTCTGAGCTACCTGTATAGAGTTATTGCTCTGTTTTCTGTTTGTGTTGGCATATTCTATGCCTGGGTGTGTGTGGTAGGGGACAAACTGTATATAAGGATCAGCTTCTTCCTGCTTAGAGCTGATAGCAGCTCCATAAAACAGCCCAAGTTCCTTAAGTTTTACCTCTAGTTCTCATGAGGATTTCACCTCCTCTTGAAGCTTCCTGGTCTACCCACAGACTCTTCTGTAGAAAGACTGTAGTGTGGGCTCAAACAGGCCTCCCACTAACCCTTCTACAAGCTGCAAGCTTGGTGGGTTAGGGAAGCTGAAGTCTGGATGACAATGTTAGTGCAAGGTTCTACTTCAGGGGTCTCTTGGTCAGAACTCAAAACAGGGAAAGTGGCACCTACTCCAAAGCCTAATCCCTCAGATATTGCTGGATACTACAATTTTTTTTTCTCTCCAGCAAGATGAGCAGCAGGTTCAGATTAGGTAGGGCCAACAATCCCCTCTGCAGAAATTCTTTCAGCTGGGGAACCCCTGGTCTCAGGGAGGAAGATTGAGAGTCTTCCACTGGGCTGTCTGATTATGTTTGCCCAGAATGTGGCTAAGCCCCTTGACCAGTCCCAACAATAGGTTCTAAGGAGCTCACATTTTGAATATCTGTGCTCTAAGCCTTTCTCCCTTCCTCCTTTGAAACATAACCCAGCAGGGTAGAATATCTGGAACCTGGGCTGGCCAACTATGAAACTTCACCCCATCCATTTTTCATGTGAGCCTGCTGGTGCTGACCACAGAATGCAGAACTTGCCACAGCTGGGCCCACTATTTTACGAACCCTCTTTATGGACTCTCTGCCAGCAAGGGTGGTGCTTTCCATAGCAGACCACTGGATGTGCCAGCCCTGGGTCTACCAAGAAGGATTTCAGTACCGACCAGTGCTGGACACTGCCCATGACTGGCTCTCAGCAAAGTTCTTGGTTCTCCAAGCAAACCAGAGTTGTGGCTGCTTTTGCTGGGCTCAGGTGCACACAGAAATACCAAGCCAGAGATCTAGGCTGGCTTTTACCTGTAGTGGTCCTGGGGGAAAGTCAGCAAAAGGCCCAATATTTCCTGAGAACGACCTCCTGCTGTTTCTGTCTACTGGCTGCTTGTTGGTCTCAGCCACTGAAAAATCTTCTGGTAGAGACTAGAGCCTGGGGCAATTCAAGAATTAGAAAAGGTTGTGGATATTACTCCCATCCCTCAGCTCCAGGTGTCAGTCTGTCCTGACTTTTTTCACAGACTTCAGTTGGTGTTGCCCCCAGGAGTCCAGTGGATATGGCATCTGAAATCTAGAGATGTGGTATGCCCGCAGTCTGGACATTTTCTACTGTATCCCCCCTGAGGTAGAAGTACTAGTCATATTCTTGGAAATGTGGGGGAAAAACTCAGGCCTCAATACCAGAAGACTGAGTCACCGACAGGCCCTTACTCAGAATGACCCAGGCTGCATAGGGTGGGGCAACAGAGTCTCCCAAGGGTGACACAGTTGCTTTCCCCAGGCTGATGTTGCATGGAGTGGTCTACTCCACTCAAGAGTGATGGTGACTGCAGCACTGGAAAATGACTCAGCACAGGGTTCCAGGGACTGTCACACACAGTGTCTCTTCCTGTGCCACCAACTTCACACTCTCTTCAGGCAGTTCTAGTTCTCTCAGCCCTCCCTCTGCTGGAACCCTAGGCAAGTGGCCGTGAATAAGACTTCCTGCACTGTCTTTTTAAGAGAGGGCCTGTGTCTCTGAGCTCCCATCTCTTTCTTGCAGACAGAAGCCTCAGTTCTTTTCAATACCAACTGCTGTGTGAATGCCTCTTCTAGTCTCTGGGGCTCTAAACTGGGGCACACAGCTGTGGGCTTAGGACTCTTCCCTCTCAAAGCAAAACTCCCCTCAGTGAGAGTCCCTCTGGGACCTCTTCCCAACTCACTCCTGGGAATGGGCAGTCCTGTTCACATCTCTCCCCTGTGTGGCTTCTGTGATCTTTGGTTATGGACTCCTCTTCATTTAGTCCAAAGTTGGTTTTTCAAGATGTTTAGTTATAAATTCAAAAACTTGGAGGTGGCAGTTGGAATGTCCGACTACTCTATCACCATCTTGAAATCTTCTCGATGGTTTTTCTTTTTAACCCCTAAAAGATATTGATGTTATGAGTTAGACATATTTTGTATTTGTATGACACACTTTATGTAAGCATTGAAATCAGGTCAGAAGAAAGGAAAGAATAAATTCTAAACTGTCAACAATGAACCCATCTGGACAATAAGATTTCAAGTAGGGAGATAAAATATGCCTTTTAAAATATTGTTATCCATATCATTATTATTTTAGTTATGTAGTATACTGTATAGTTAAAAAATGAAACTTAAAAATATTTACTGGCTTATTTATGGAAAATCCTTCTCTGGAACTCTTTGGTGCCAATCTCAGAGAGAAAATATACAAGCACTGTTCACAGGCATTGGCCCTCCTGGGAAATGCTGAGTACTGTGTTCCAAATGTGCTGGTATAAATAGCATTTTTGTCTCTTCTGAAGATATATGTTAGAGGTGTACATAACTCTGTAGATTCCCAGAAGGTTGAATCAATTTGAGCATTTGTGATATTTTCAAGTCATTATTATACCTAATAATTTAAATGAAAAATCTTGTAGACCATTGTGTGATAATTAAGAATATTTTAGAAAATTTTAAGTGTAAAGGTATTAAAAAATAAACTGAACTGAGATTCACTAGATTGAGCTTTCTGAGGACATGTGCTTCATCTCACTCATTCATTCATTTATTCATTCATGATTTTTAGAACCATATTTATGAATTCCCAACTCTGTGCAGAGTCTTGTCCACAGTGGGTGCTCTCCTGTCTCATTGATCATGTGAATAATGAACAACTACTAGTCACTCATTACAGCTTATTTTTTAATTAAAAGGCCTTCCTCATTTTTTTTTGAGAAAGTATATTGAGAAAAATAATTAATTATACCTTTGCTTCTAACATAGTACTTTCTAGTCACACTTAATAAATATTTATTTTGGGAAAAGCTCAAAATTACATCAAATGTGGAATATTTGGAGAGGAGAATACTAAGATTCAACAGCATGGAGATCTTCTATATCTAAAGAACAGTATGTGGGAGAAAGATTAGACTTACTTGCTATTACTGGAGGGGTTTTAATGAGGACCAATGTGTAAGAGCTTAAGGAGATTTTATGTGATAGTGAAAGGTGTCCTAAACTGATTTGAGATACATGAATTCCTACTCACTGACAATGGAACCAATTGGCAAGCTGAAGAGTACATTTTAGCATTGGGAGGGTGATTGGAATGGATGACTTATAAGGTTTCTTCTAATACTGAAATTTTTTGGTTAAATGATTAATGAATAATGTGATACTCCAACTAAGACTCTACCTGAGTATCAGCAACAGATGCTTTTATATTCTGAGTTCTGTAGATTTTTTGGAAAGTATTTTCTCTCTATCTTCCTAAAAGCCCATGTAAATGTAAAACTAGGTAGAAATGTTATTTGGAAAAAACAATAATTTTCCCTGACTTCTTCCAATAGTTTTTCTGCTATGTTTTTAGTCATCTCTATATAAAGCTTGAGTTGCCACTGCTCCAAAATAAATATGTGTTGGGTCTGACTAAGTGGTGGCTCAGTAGATAGTCAGCCTGGGATGCTGAGGACCCAGGTTCAAAAACCTGAGGTCACCAGCTTCAGTGTGGGATCATAGACATGACCCTATGGTCACTGGCTTGAGCCCAAAGGTCACTGGTTTATAGCCCAAGGTCACTGGCTTGAGTAAAGAGTCACTCTCTCTGCAGGAGCTCCCCAGTCAAGGCACATATGAAAAAGCAATCAACGAATAACTAAGATGGCACAACATAGAATTGATACTTCTCATCTGTCTCTCTGTCCCTCTTTATCTCCTTGTCACTTAAAATAAAATGTGTTTTGGGTATGTAGGGTTGATTTTAGGGGTCTATCAGGTGGGATCCTGGATTCAGATGTTGGGTCACATGTCTCATATGAGAGGACCCCTGAGCTCTTTATGTGTTGACACATGGAGACCCCTGCACCCACTTTAGCTGCTGCTCATCTTCCCTTGTCCATGTGGGTCAAGATTGGTGGGTCCCAACCCTGTTCATGGAGAGTATTATTTTTCTCAATTCCTGGCTCTACTAGGTAGTCTTGAAAAAAGATCTTTGAAAAGTTGTGCAAGTATTTCTGTGGTGTAATGCCCTAGGGTGAGCACTGCCAGGTGAAGGTGAGCACCTGTGGAACTTTGATGGGTCCTGCATACTGTCCTCCCAGAAAACAGGCCTTTCCCATTTCCCTCCAGGGAGTTGCTGGGGCCTCTCTGTCCTCACTTTATCCCCCATACTTGTTGCCACCAGACTAGAAGCCTTCCACTCTGATGGGGACAGGGCTCTCCTGTTGGTGTTTACAGTGCATGTGTTTTCATAAGAGAGGTTGACCACCATCTGACTTGCACTGGTGTGTGCACTGCCTCTCATTTGAAGCATATGTGTTTGTTCTCTGTCCTTTTAGAAAAGATCAACTTTCAGAAGGTTTCTGCACCACAGGGATGTGAAACTTCTCTCTGGCCTTGGGTTGTGAGAAATGCTTTCCAGCTTATGGTTTGTCTTTCCAGGTTTCTGCATTTTTCTCATGTTTTTTTTAGGCCCAAGAAAGGCCAGCCTTCACCTGACTGGCTTCTGGCCCTGGGGTAACACTTAGCACCCTGATCTTTACTCCGAGGTGATACACACATTAATAAAAAGGCTATTCCCCCCCCCCATCTGACCTGTATTTCAGTTGGAATTTCTCTTTCAAATGACAAAAACAATATTTCAAATAAAAACAAAAACATGTATGTGAGCACACCCAAAAAGGCACCTATTGTAATATTCTATTAATAGGAAACATCCAGAATAGGTAAAGGCGCAGAGACAGAAAGCAGATGAGGGGTTACTAGGGGTGGGAGGAGTGGAGAGTAAGCCCTTTTGGTGCAGGGCTTCCATTCAGGGTGATGGAACATTCTGCAACGAGATAGAAGCGATGTTTGCACAGGATCGTAAAGGTATTACATGCTCAGGAGTGGCACAACTTAAAATCTAAACCATCACTTTTCTTATAACAACAAAATAAAGGAAACAGAACAATTCCAAATAAAATTAATGTAATCAAAAATTGAATGTTATAAAAGCATAAATAAAAATATAGTTGTAAAAGGAAATAAGAGAAAACTGTCAAAGAGGGGTAGTAAATAAATTCTTTGGATGTGCCAAGGACCACTGATTAGAAAAGAAGTGGCTCTCAAGCAGGCCCTAGATGGCTTCGAGGAAGGAGATCTCCTCAGTCCATGCATGGGCCCTGGGGCCTTGGACACCCTGGTGGCCACACTCACCGCAGGCCTGCATTGAACATCAGTAGTAGGGTGCACCTGGCCCACAGTGGTGAAGATGATGTGGAGGTCCCCTTTGGCCAGCTGCTGCTCCTCCGTGTTTTTGATGAACTCTGAAATGACATGACCAGCAGTGGGTTGGGAGGCCTCAAGCCCAGCCTGGTCCTAGTCACTGCTGCTTCTGCCCACTGCACCTTCTGCTCCACAATCAGACCCAGTCCTGTGTCTTCACAAACCCCCACCCAAGAGAAATGAGAATGACCTCTAGGGCTGGAGATAAACCTAAGGCAGAAGGTGCCCCCATACTTCCCGTCCAACCAGCCAGCTTTTACCTGGGTTGTGAACTTGCCTGGTTCACAAGGCTTCTGACCCACCTTCTCAGACCGTTCCTCCTAAGGGCAGGCTCTTCCCACATGAAATCCCCTTACACATACACACACCCTCACACACACATGTCGGGGACATGGACCTGCCCAGGTGAGATCAAAGTGGTGGCCTTCCCTGGACAGAACAGCCCCTGGGTCTACATGTGTTACCTCTGGGTTCCACTGAGAAAAGGACCACAGATGTCTGGGCTGAGTCTGGACCCAATGGCAGCCATGGTGGTAAAAACCATCACAGCTGTTTTTTTGGGTGCCACGGCCCCGGGACAGGGGTAGACAGCATGAGAACATGTTGATCTGCTGAAGTCTCTGGGCAAGTGTCTGGGTAGCGGCTGGTTTAGAATGTGGTTCTCTGGTTACCAGCGTTCCAAGTTCTGTTGGCCTTTCTCATCAGGTAGTGAGATAACTGTGTGGTGAGGGCATTGCTCTGGTCAGGTAGTGATGTAACTGCTGTTGTCTGAGGAGGCGCTTGGGGTAGGGGACCAGGAGGCAGAGCCGGCTCTTGCTCCACTTGAGGGACACCTGGAGGAGCCGGCAACATGGGCAGACCTGGAGGCCCACCCAGACCTGGAGTGGCACCCAACTCCAGTGGCTGTGTCTCTTCCAGTACCTGCTCCAGCTGCAGCTCTGGAGGTGGGCACCGTGTTTAGCATCTCCAGACCACACTGAGCCCCCCTTTACCCTCCGTTCCTCAGGAACCCTCTACAAAACATATCCTGGTTGTGGCCAGAAAAGAGGAGCTGCCTCAGAACAACCCATCAGGACTAGCTCGAGAGCTGCTTGTTCTTCAACCAGCTGTTCCTAGCACATCAAAAGCATTTGTTTTACCACTCTCTTTGACAGTTTTGTTTTCTTTTAACATTATACTTTTTTTTCCCATGGCGTGATTCATGTTTTTATCATTTCAATTTTATTTGGAAATGTTATTTTATTTTATTTTGTCTTTTTCTAACTTTTTTTTTTTTCCATAATGTGATCCATTTTAAGTAACAAATAAAAGTAACTTTAGGTTTTAAGTTGTGCCATTACTGAGTGTGATGTGGTTCTTCAAGTGGTCCTCCTTTGTTATTTAAAAGGAGAATTGGTAAAAGTCAATTATAATGGTCTTTCTCTTTTTCTAAAGGAGTAGTCAGTCATAACAGGCTAAGAGTAGTTGCTATATTCCTTGATGAGTTTTCTGGATAGGTCTCATTTTAAATATGCAATAAGGAAAAATAATTAAATTCTATGTGAATAGAGGACTCACTGTCTTTTCACCACACCAATCTAATTATGTTTTGAAAAATTTCAAACGAGTTTTTGTTTAATTATTAACCACCAGTGTACCTCAACCCTTTTTGTTTAAACTATTATTAATTTACAAATGGTTATAAGCAAAAATATTAAGTTTCTCCTCTGAATGGGCAATGCTAAAAGAGTAAGTAACATTATAATGTTCTATGTATGCAGCCTAATTTCTACATTAAATTGCCACTGAAGAATTTAAATTGACGGAGTTTGTGTTTATTGTGTAGCATAAACGGTGAGAACAGAGGAATACCAAAATAAGTACTTACTAATGAAGTAAGTACCTGAAGAAATACCTAATTATTTTTTATGAAGTCATATTGTATATGTGGTATTTCACTATTTTATTGCTTAAATAAGCTATTATTCTGTTACTGTTAAAATGAAAAGAAGTGATATTGATGTAATTTCAGTGGAGATAATTCATAATTCTAAGTTATTGGTATAATGTAATTAATGAATAAGCTATCACAAAATTAGAGAAAGTTAAGGAAGCTAAGAACAAGCTAATTGAAAAGTACCTCCTGGAATCCCTCCAAAAGGTGAAAAATTAAGAAAATTTGCAATTTTCATAAACAAACATCAGTGCAATAGAAATAAAAAATAGCTACACAAGGCTCTGTGGTTCTGAGTAACTATTACATTGAAGATAGTTTCCATCAATATGCCAAACACACTTGATAAAAATTTAGTAATCAAAAATACTTATGAACAATATAGGAAATTTGATAGATTTTTTTTTTCATTATTCCGAAGTAAGAAGGGGGGGAGGTTAGGAGGGGAGGCAGACAGACAGATTCTCACATGCACCCCACGGGGATTCATCCAGCATGCCCAGCAGGGGGTGATGCTCGGCCCCTCTGGGGCATTGCTATGCTGCAATTGGAGCCATTCTAGTGCCTGAGGTGAAGGTCATAAAGCCATTCTCAGCATCTGGGTCAACCTTGCATCAGTGGAGCCATGGCTGCAGGAGGGGAAGAGAGAAACAGAGAGAAAGCAGAGGGGGAAGGGTGGAGAAGCAGATGGGTGCTTCTCCTGTATGCCCTGGCTGGGACTCGAACCCAGGACTTCTACACGCCGGGCCAATGCTCTACCACTGAGCAAAACGGCCAGGGCCAGAAATCTTTTGTATATTATTTTTCATGAGCTTAGACATTATATATTAGTTGTTTAAATTTTTTTAAAACGTCATATGTTTTGTCTTTATATAAATTAAAGATATGGTGGAAAAAATCTTGATGAGATTTCTGTTTATAGTTTCAGTGGGTAGCTTGTTGCAGATCACTGCTATCGTTTAGGAGAAATGAAGAAAGCAAAATTTAAAAAATCTGTTTGAAGATGGAAGAGAGCTATCAGAATAACCTGGTCAACAAGATTGTGGAGAAAGGAAAACTGCAGCGAGGTGAGTCAAACTCTTGCAGTGACGTTTCCCTGGATTGGGGCCATTTGCTGATTTAGGTGCAGGGTAAGAGGCTGAGGACCGATGATATTCCTAAGTGGAGGGTCTGTGTTGAAGGACAAGAAACCAATAGATGTTTGGGAGGTCTTGTGTGGCTGGAGAGACATAAATGGGGATTTTGGAACCTAAGATCCCAGTGACAACAGAGGTAGGGAGAACAGAGCTCTTCTGCTCTGCAAGATAGTTGTTGAATTCAGAAGTGACAAGTGGCAAGAGGCCATAAAGCCTAGCAGAAGGTTTTCCGAAAAACAGAGCAAAATATTTCAGCAACTTCAGGGTACTGATGCAGAAAAATTCGGGACCCTTCAGGTAGAAGCTCTCTGGTGCCTGTACCAGTTTCAAGTATAGCATTTGAAGTGTTGATTATTTTTATACCAATCGCCCAACGTCAAATAATTATCAGTCATCGTATATTGTCTCTCTTCACATCCTTCCCCCCAACACTTCCTCCACACCCCCCTCCCCCATGACACCCTTCCCTTGTAACCCTTTCACTTCTATCTATGTCCATGAGTCTCAGTTTAACATTCCACCTGTGTGTGAAATCATACAGTTCTTAACTTTTTCTGATTTACTTATTTCACCCATTATAATGTTCTCCAAGTCCATCCATGTTGTTGTAAATGGCACTATGAGATCATTTTTTATGGCTGAGTAATATTCCATTGTAAATATGTACCACATCTTCATTATTCAATCCTCTATTGAGGGACACTTTGGTTGTTTCCATGTCTTGGACACTGTGAAAAATGCTGTGATGAACATGGATGTGCATGTGCCCTGTGACTATTTCTACAACTAGCAATCTGTTCATAATCCCTTTCAGGTCATTATGCTGTCAGTGTAATGCTGTCTCACAAACTAATTGGGAAATGTTCTCTTTTATTGTCCAGAAGAGTTTATGAAATAGTACTAAATAATTGGTATTATTTTTTCTTTGATATATTTTTTTAGTGAATGCTTGACATATTTTTTTAGTGAAACCATTTGACTTGAATTTTTTGTGTAGCAAAAATTTTAAGTATAAATTTAATTTTTAAAATACATATATGACTTCAGATGATCTATTTTTTTAAAGTGAGTTTTAGTAGTCTGAATCTTTTAAGGAAATTGGCTGTTTTATCTAAATTGTTAACTTTATGCACATTAAGCTATTTGTAATGTTTTCTTATGTCTTAACACCTATAAGGGTCTTTGTAATGTCTTCTCTTTTATTTCTAATGTCATTATTTTGTGTCTTTATTTTTGGCAAGAGATTTATCAATTTAATTGAGTTTTTTTTTTCAAAAGCTAACTTTTGGTTTTATTGATTACTGTAGTTTTCCCTTTCCAATTTTATAGATTTCTACTCTATTTTATTCTGTCTACTTACTCTCGGTTTGACTTGTCATTTTCTATTTTTTCAAGAGAAATCTTAGATCCTTTTTTCATAATGGGAGTATTTAATATTATATAATTTCCTTAAAGCATTGCTTTAACTGCATCCCATAAATTTTGATATTGTATTTTACTTTTCATTCAATTCAAAAAATATTTTCTAATTTCCTTTGTAATTTTGTTTTTAATCTATGGGTTGTTTTGAAATGGGTTGTTTGACTTTAACATATATACTTTACAGAAATCTTTCTGTTATTGATTTCTGGTTTAATTCTACTATTGTCGAGAATCTATTTGTCAGATTTCAATTCTTTTTAAGTATGTTGTGGTTTGTTTTGTGGACCAGAATATAATCTCTTTTGGTGACTGTTTCATGTGGACTTGAAAATCATGTACATTCTGCCTTCATTGGAAGTGTTCTGTAAATGGCAATAACATCAAATTAGTTGATAATCTTGTTCAGATCTTTTTTAATCTTACTGATTTCTTATCAACTTGCACTACTGCTCAATGAGGAAAATGTGATGAAGTCTCCCAATAAAGCTGTATTTTTTCTGTTTCTCTTCTGTCAGTTTTTGCTTTGTGTATTTTCAAGCTCTGCTATAGGTGCATAGAAATTTAGGATTGTTGCATCTTCTTGGAGAATTGACTCTTATATTTGTATTCTATCTATTTATCTGTGGCAATGTTTCTTGTTCTAGAGAATGTTGATTGTTTTTGTGGTTGTTGTTTTAGCAGGTTATCAACCTGTTGATTTTCTGATCGCAAGTTTTCTTTCACATTCTCTGGGAGGTACTTCCAATTTTAGTTCTTTGTTATGCTGCTTTGGGTCTGTCCTGCCTGTGCACTTCGGATGTTCTGTGATTTGAGTTGTGCTTAGAATCTTATCTCTATCTTAAAGCCTTTCTTGAATGGCTTGAGTTTCTCGCACACTTGCAAGCTCATGGGTCAGCCTGAGACTGTGTGTGTTCATCTTCAAAATAAGAATAGCCCCAACTTCAGCGATCTCTTTTTGTAAATTCCTCCATCTTCTCCAACCTGCCAAGCCCTTTATCACATTCTTCTTGCCAGATCCACGGTGTTTCTACTGAGATTTTGGCCACCTGAGGTACTACTTAACCATGAAGGAACTTCCTTTTCCAACTTCTGACCTTCCTCCACAGTCCACTGTCTTTTGTTCACTTTTCAGAATCTTCAGGTAGCCGCTTTCTGTATTTTGTTAGGTAGTTTTACTTGTAATCAGAGGATAATATAGGCTGTAGTGGAGTTTTCCGACCATGCTGAGAGAGAACCTCTACTTCCTTTTGAAAAGCATCTGAAGCAGGCTGAAAATAATTTCTTGTCATAGGATTGTCAAGAAAATGGAGAATAATTCTGGATTTGGGGATGATCGAGAAAAATAATAGTCACAGGAGCTATGAAAAGCCTTAGAGGCAAGGGAATAGAAAAGACTCAGGCTGAGCTTTATCTTTAACTGCTTTTACTTTTTATTCTCTCTGCTCTAAAGAAATTTACTGACTTTTTCCTGTGAAACTATTCAAAGAAACTCTGGCCCCTGTATTTTTACAAAGGATATCAATATATTCTTCCAAAGAGTTTGTTGCCCAAATTTGAAATTCTTCACTCAATTATTATATTGCCCCTTCAGGACCACGCTTTCATCTTCGACTGGAAATTGATTTTTCTCTTCTTATTTTGTCACATGAGAATGCTAAGTATATTACAACCTTAGAATTTTCACACATTATTTAAAATACTGTTCACAACGTGAGAAGGTCTTGCATAGACTTGTCTGTACCAATGCATATAACCCTCCAGCTGCCTTTGAAATTATGAGGACAAGCTCTTTTCCTCATTAAATGTGCAGAATGATGTCTAAAATGAAAATCTTCTACGGATATTTTAAAGACTTTGAATTTTTCTGTATTTAAAACAGTGTGGTGATTGCTGGGGGTGAGTGTGGGAGTGGTAGAAAGGGGTACAAGGAAGATAAATGGTGATGGCTGAAGGCTGGACTTGAGATGGGTGAGCACACAATAGGGCGTACAATGTGTTGTAGAATTGGGCACCTGAAACCTGTATGATTATGTTAACCAATGTCACCACAATAAATCTAATTAAAAAAATAAGTAAATAAAATGACACAGCTTTTTAATTAGTAATTTGATTCCAATATAATAATAAACCTACAAAAAAAGCAAGATAAAAAAACCTTAAGAATCTCTTAAATGATTAGTATATTGATTTTATCAAATTAAACTTCAAAAAATAACAATAGAAAAGTAACTTTGCCCTAACATCTAAGTTGATGCATGCAAATTAACATAATTTTTAGAAAAATTAACATAATTTTTCGAGCCGTAATTCTAATATTTGCTTACAGATATACATCTAACCATTTAAAATTAGTGAAGAACTAGTTGAAAATTTTGATTTATATGTTAATGCTTTTTGAATAAACAAATCTAAATATTTTGACTCAAAATGCTTACACAAATCCTGCATATATCAAAAAATCTGAGAACAGCATGATTTCATACATAGTTGGGACATAAAAGTGAGACTATGAGACATGGACAAGAGAGTGGTGGTTACGGGGTGGGGGGAGGGAGGGGAGGGTAAGGTAGGGAGGAGGGGAGGGGCACAGGGAAAACCAGATAGAAGGTAACAGAGGACAATTTGACTTTGGGTGATGGGTATGCAACACAATTGAATGATAAGATAATCTGGAGATGTTTTCATTGTACATATGTACCCCGATTTATTGGTGTCACCCCATTAAAATTAATAATAATAATAAAAAAAATTAGAATGACAGATTCAAGACTGGTTTTGGAATTGAAACACTCAGTAATCTGTATTTTCACATTTATTGTTGCTGTATTTAAATCTATGCTTTATTTGGATCTTTTGTCCTCACTTCTTTTGATTCTCAACTTTAAAAAAGTAGGCTAGTCACATTTTTCTTTTCTTTCAGTGAAATAATTGAAATGTTCAAAGTAGAAAATTCTAAAATAAGTATGATGACATTTCCATAGTATCATTCATGAAATGGGCTTGTGCTAACATGGTACAAATGAAATCCACAGACAGAAGGAGTGACAATGCATGGGTCTCCTATTCTCCACTAATAGTATGTCTGGGCTCAGCTGGCCGCATCCTGGGAATAGGATCTAGGAGCAGCCCTGCCCTTCTGCTGTCCATTTTTATAGATAAAGTGTGAAAACCACCTTGCTGCTGGAGACATCGATTGAGATAGACTGCTACATAGTCTGGGTTTTTGTGCCATTTGTTTATGGAATTTTTTGGAGACTTTGGGGGACATTGAGTTCATGTCCAGCCCCATTTTCTAGGAAAAAAACAGTCCATCATCTCAGCTAGCTGGTTGCTAAGAGACCCAAGAAAAGCTTTTAAGGGACTTTAGATATTCCTATTTATCCTTCCATATTTATTTTTAATACACTTTAATATTTGGATAATTCTAGATTTATAGATAAGTTGCAAATATAGTTGTTATAGACTAAATGTTTTTGACATCCAAAATTCATAAGTTGAATCCTAATTCAATGTAATGGT
Organism: Rhynchonycteris naso; assembly: GCA_037038555.1. NCBI lineage: Eukaryota > Metazoa > Chordata > Mammalia > Chiroptera > Emballonuridae > Rhynchonycteris > Rhynchonycteris naso. The sequence goes on from CM072996.1 coordinate 84,780,683, forward strand.
ATTTTCAGGTGGGACTTTTGTGAAGTAATTAGGTGAATGAAATTAGTACCCATATAAAAGAGACCCTAAAGAGTTCTCTAGGCCTTTCCACCATGTAAAGACACAGCAAAGAGAAAGCCATCTATAAACCAAGAAGTGGGCTCTCACCAGACACTATCTGTTGGCACCTTGATCTTGGACTTCTCAGTTTCCAGAATTGTAAGAAATACACTTCTGGTTTTTAAGCCACCCCCATCTATGATATTTTTATTATAGCATCTTTAACCAACTAAGAAAATACTACAGAACAGTGATATTTTTTTGGAGAGGAACTCTTTTGATCTCTATTTTACTTTTTAAAACTTTTTAAAATTTATTGTATTGACATAATTTCAAATGTCCCATTCAATATAATGCTCTCAACCCACCACATTGTGCCCCCTATTCCTCATGTAAAGTCTCTTTTCACTCCTATTTTTTCCCCTTCACCTCACCTCCCCCTACTTCCATCCCCCTTTTCCTTCTGGGACTTGCTGCCCTGTTGTACGTATCTATGTGTTATGTATATATACTTTAGCTAATCCCTTTACCTTCTTTGATCCCATCCCCTCAACCACCTTTCTTCTGACAGCTATCCACTGGAACAGTGATTTTCAACCTTTTTCATCTCATGCCACAGATAAACTAATTACTAAAATTCTGTGGCACACCAAAAAGTATATTATTTTGCTGATATGACAAAAATTAGGTATAATTTTGATTCATTCACACTGAATAGCTATTATTGTGTTAGCTGTTATTATTATTTTATTGTACAATCTAAGGGAAAAGAGGTCAGTACCCCTGACTAAGTAGTCAGATATTGCGTGTTTTAAAAACTCTTGTGGCACACCAGTTGAAAATTGATGGTACAGAGAGTTCCTATGCATTCTTTATTCAGTTTCTCTAAATATTATTACTATGGTATACTTGTAAAACTAAGAAATTAAATATTCTTAACTGGACTTTAGACTTTATTCAGATTTTTGTCAGTTTTTCACTAATGTCTTCTTTCCATTCCAAGATCCAGTCCAAGACACTGTATTACCATTTATTTTACATGTATTTTTAATATGGAAGGATTAATACTATGGCTTTCTGTCACTGAGAAATTTTTGATCATAATATTTTTGAATAAAGTCATAAGCAAAACTGTGTGTAAAAGTGAACTGATTGGGAAATTCAGTAAGGAGTATGCTGTGTTGACACTTCTTTTTAAAGGTTTATTCACTGCGGATGCCAGGTCTTGATCAGAATTATTGGATGTCAGGGACTTATCTTTATATTATCCATCTTACTTAGCACACTATCTTGTACACCAGAGACATGCAGAACCTGTGATAAAGTTAATGAACCAATGAATGTCACACCCTGAAGCTTACTCATCATAACCTAGTCTAATGTTTCAGCAGAGCAGTGCTACTTTATTTTTAGAATTCAGATAGTGTCCTGATGAACTTTTAGTTTTATAACACTATAAATTCCTACAGAAAAAATAGAAAATAGTGTGTCCTGTTTTTAAAAGCAAAACTAGTATGTAAAATTATAACTTGGCCATTACTCATATATAATATAAAATCTGATGTCCAATTCCACTTACCACCACTACCTTCTTTTCTTTTCATTTTTTGAAGAAAAATAAATTTATTCAGTGAGATTTCAAGAAATTAGATATTCCGTAAGTTTTACTTGGTCTTTCTACTTTAAAATAATTATTTATTTTTAAAAATTTTTCAATTAAAGTTGATGTACCATATTATATTTGTTTCAAGTGAACAGTCCAGTGATGAAGCATTTATGGCTCCAGCCTGTTGGCTCAGCAGGAGAGCGTTGGCCTGGCAGGTCGAGTCCTGGGTTCATTTCCCAGTCAGGGCACACAGGAGAAGCGACCATCTGCTTCTTTGCCCCTCCCCCCTTTTTTTCTCTCTCTCTCTCTTTCTCCTCCCTTCCCACAGCCATGGCTCCATGGCCTCACCTCAGGTGCTGAAATAACTCGGTTGATAAGTAACAGAGCAGTGGCCCCAGATGGGCAGAGCATCACCCTGTAGGGAGCTTGACGGGTGGTTCTCAGTCGGGATGCATGCGGGAGTCTGTCTCTGCTTCCCTGTCTCCCTCCTCTCACTTAATAAAAAAAAAAAAAGAAAAAAGAACATTTATGTAACTTATTAACATAACTACCCGGATAAGTCTAGTACCCATCTGATACTATACCTGGTTACTACAATATTATTGACTGTATTTCTTATGCTGTACTTTACATCCTGGTGACTATTTTTATAACTGACAATTTACTCATCTTGATTCTTTACCCCTTTGGTCTGACCACTTTTAATGGGTGAGGTTTGCTTATAGGTTTCCAATGAGTCAAGTTACAAATGTGAAGAGGTGATACATGAACAAAGTTAGGGTGTTAGAAAGGAGTTCCTGAATCTCTCTTCCTGATGGATAGGTATTTGTATTTGCAAGTGGTGCCACTGACACTTCCCAGAGACAGACACACAGACACAGCCTCTCAGAACCAACTGATCAGTCAACACACTTTTAAAATTTTTATTCTCATCTTTTCAATTACAGTTTACATTCAATATTATTTTGTGTTAGATTCAGATGTATAACATAGTGGTTAAACACTCATATACTTTAAAAGTATTCCCCCTGCTATTTCAAGTATTCACCTGACACTATATGTAGTTATTACAACATCTTTAATTATATTGCCTTTGCTGTACTTTACATCCTTGTGACTATTTTGTAACTACCAATTTTTACTTCTTAATGCCTTTGCTTCTTTCAGGCAGTCCCCCAACCCTTCTCCCCTCTGGCAAAATCAGTCTCTTTTCGGTATCTTTGAGTCTGTTTCTATTTTGTTTTGTTAGTTTATTTTGTTCTTTAGATTCCACATATAAAAAAAATCATAATGTATTTGTCTTTCTCTGACTGACTTATTTCACTTAACATAATTCCTGCTATCACAAATGCTATTATTTCATTCTTTTTTATGGCTGAGTAGTATTCCAGGATATTGGAATACTAGATATATATGTATCACATTTTATCCACTCTTTCTCTATGGTTGGGTTCTTGTCAACACATTTTAGAAGAAGCTCCTGTGATAGAGTAAAAACAAGACAACAAACCCATTAGAAAATATGTTTACAATACAGAAGTCACTAGTAACATATACAGGTTTAAATTTAAACTCAAATGAAATAAAATTAAAAATCAGTTACCCAGTTGCACTATCCACATGTGGTTAGCAACCGCTATATTAGACAGCAAGAACATTTTTATTACCACAGAAAGTTCTACTGGCCAGGACTGCATTTAAAACTACTTGTGTGATATTTAGCACTCTTTGAAGACTAAGCTCAAATGATTCTGAAATCAAGCATTTCTGATTCATTTGGTTATATTTAAAAGTACCTTCCCCCTTCCGCCGAATGAGGGTTGCTGTGAGCCTGTGCTGGGGTGGGGGTGGGGGTGCTGCCACCATGCGGATTCTCACTGAGATTTTCCTCTGTCACTCTCCTTGGGTTCCCCTTTTGGCATTTGTGGGCAGGGGGCTCCGCGCTGAGACTGTCTCAAAGCCACAGGGTAAATGGTGGTAAATTCACTGTCGCTATAGCTGGAGAGAGCAATTTTTGACTTTGTTCTTTCCTTAGGCTCCCAATTTGGCTTCATTCTGTATCTCGTGTGGGCTTGTATTCCTGAATCTTGACTAACTGTCTTAAGTTTAACTTATTGGCCTTAAAAGTATTGGGCAGTTGCACTTTCCATCCCCCTCCTCATTGCTATACTAAGTGGGAATGTGCTCTTAGTTGGAGTAAACACAGGAGTACCTCCCCACTCAACTTCATTCCTACAATCACAGGGAGCTATGCTAAAAATCAAGCAGAGGCCATCCCAGCATTAAGAGATAGATACTCCTATTAGTGAAGTAAACTAAGTGTTCTTTCTTCCAACCAAAGAACTTTACACCAAAACCTGCACTGTTTGTGCACTATCATCAAACATTTATTATAAATTTTGACATAATAATTTTGGCCATACTTATCTTTCTTATTAATACCTACTACTGAAATATTTTGAAAAATTTAAGTTAAACTTCTCTTAGATTAAGTTTCATTTATATTATAAATGTCCTTGAATATTACTTATTAGTGGACAGAATAAATAAAACACTGAATTACCATAAAAAAGTTTTACTTCCATTCTTTTTAAGTTCAATGTGAGCAAATAACCCTAATGGCTGTGAACTATTCTAACCAATATTATTGAGTTATGCCACTTTTTCCATTTGCAAGGCTACCTGCAAATGGAATGATTTCTAGTATAGATCCAATGTCCTATAAATGAATGTCTGGCTTTATGTTTCAGTTGAGTCAAATCTTGTCGCATTCGTCATAGTTTACTTTGCTTCAGACCACCTATAGCGCTATCTGGTGTTTCTGGCTCACACACATTATTGTTTGAGTTCAACTATTTCTTTTGTATTTCACCTTTTCAGATTTTATCTGTCATTGGTCTGTGTTTGGAAGGGTATGGGGGTAGTGGGCAGAAAGATACATGAGAGTTTTAACTTATTATACCATTTGCGCACAAAAGAGTTAACATGGCATGCCTGAGACTGTAATCTTTAGAAAGTTCTTCTTGTAATGCGGCCGAGGACTGGGGACTTGGCTGTCAGAGCATTCCCGGAAGACAATATTTCACTAGATCTACTTGGTTTCAGAATCACTGTGCCTAGATTGTGTATATATAATTTATGAAAAACTACTTGTGTTCCTTCTGGGAATCCAAATATGGGGTGCTCTTGGGAACTCCTGACACACCATCTTTAACAGAATTTCTGTTTTCATGTTTCAAAGCAATGAAAAAATGGCTTTCGAGCTGGGCAATTAAGAAGCCTCAGTGCTCAAAATGAGACAGGCTTAAATTCTATCCAAACTGTAAATGTTTTCTTCAGGAGGTTAGAGGAAAATAAATCAAGGTACCGAGAACATAGTAGGAATTCAAATAATGCTACTTGTAGTTTTCTTTCTCTTATCCCTCCTTTGTCAACCTTGTTAGAATATAATGTTAGAATATAATGTTTCTAAGTGGGTGGACATTATGACACATTTATGTTGCCTGTTTTTCTGATGCTATTTTCTTTGCTAGAAAACGCACAATATATTTCAAAGTTAGATCATTAACCATGCTTGTTCTTTTGGCATCTGGTGTTTAAAGCACTTTCAGTTTTCACTCTAGTTTATTTCATCACATGTTCCCACCAATTGATTCTCACTTGCTGTCTCTAAAAGGAGAAATATGAAATACACAGAGAGATCATTTTATGGTTTCAAAGTCAGCAAGGTCAAGCAGGAGAACTCATAATTGAAATCTGACATGCGTATTTTTTCCTTCTTTGCAAGCAAAAGAGGAGAGGCCATGACCTGAGCCACTAGCACTTTTGTTGAGGGAGAATGGTAGACAATGAGGCAATTACTTGAGCTTAGATTCCAGGTCAAGGATGTGTAGGAGGGCATACAGGCACTTACAATGAAAGAAGTCATTCAAGAAATTTTTTTCCTAATGCTGTGACTTAAGTTTTTAGCTACTTATTTTATCATGGGCCACAAGTCTGGTCACTGACAACCAGTGATCTAATTCTAAGTGATAAGATTAAGGACATGCAAGGTGATGCTTAGCTCTCAGAAAAGGCTCTTACTTACATGGAAAGGTAGTGGTGGCCCATTTCCATTTCTACCCTTTCACATTTCTACAAACCTGTCTCTCTTTTATTTTTTTTGTGCTTGAGCCATATATTCAATAGTGTTTTACTGAGTGCTGATGTCTTTATGTAACAGTCCCTTAGGCACCTTAAATTTTCTATATCAAAAAGAATGAATTTGATTCAGAGAAGGTATCAATCTTTGGAGAATACCCACTATGCATCAGTAGCTATGCCGAGGATATCTATATACATGATCTTATTTGATCTAGTTTCATGTCTGTAATATCATGCTACACCCCTGTAAGGCAGTAAATATCTTTGGAATGAGAGACGCCTCAGTTAAATACCTTTGATATCCCTTCAGTGGTCCACTGCCTGTGCAGAGGTTGCACGATTCAAAACAGTGACTATTGGCTACCTTCCACCTTTGTGAAGCAGCCCCATGTAGGAAAAAGGAAGCCTTTCTATCCTTCCCTCTGCCATCCCTGGAAAAATTGTAAGTACTTTGTAGTCAGCAGGATAATCACTCAATCTAACTCTCCATTTCCAGTGCGGCTTTTTAAATGCATGGCACAATTATAGAAGGGTCAGAAACACTCAAACTTAGTGCTTCAAATTCCCAGCCCAGTAAACACCCAGAGGCCATCTCCCATGTCTGAGGCTGATTGTCTAATGCTTTTTGCTCCTTAGCTGTTTTTCCTATTACTGTTTCTTCTACCTTCTGCCTTACCTGTTGATCCCACATTGACCTATCTGACGCCAGACACTGCTAAATCTTGCAGCTAATTTCGGGTGTTATTATCTTTCCTCTGATGGCAAAGTTGCAAAATGTTTTATTTCAAAAAATCATTTTCTAGTAATACATCTAGTTATCTACCATTTACTCACACATGCTGAACATCCATTCATTCTCAGTGTAGACCTTCATTTCCACACTTTATGATCCACTGGCTAAAAAAAAAAAAAAGGGAGGATAAATGCATGTGCAGGAGAATTAAAAAAAATAGAAAAAGATGGTTACATGATTTGATGTCATCTTGAGCACATTTACAGTGAAATGTAAATCATACGTTTATAGAACTGTAAATTTTTTTTACCAACCATTACTGTCATGGGATTTCAAATATACTTCCCTGCAGTCATGTTTGATGTAGCCGAGGTTAGACAAAGCTAGAAGGAATGGCACGGGATAACATTTGTTGAGCATCTAGCTTGGCTCCATTATTCCTTAGACTGTACCCGAGGATGCCTGGTTAGGTGAGAAGAGTTAATCAATTTGAGACTTGGACCTGAAATGTCATGAAAGTAAGTGTCTGTGAGTAGAATAAGATGATACTCTAGATTAGGGTATCATTTTTTTTAACAGGTGCTCTACAAATGAATGTTTTTTTCCTCAAATCAAATATTGATAATAATTACAAAATAAATAATATTGGGAATGTTCTTGACATCCCCAGAATAAGGACAGTGGGCAGCCTAATTTCTGTCCTCTCTTTTGAGAGGGCCCTCATATCATACCCCAGAACCCTGGGCCTTCATGGAACAGAAAGGGACTGTTCGGTTAGGTGGAAAGAGAATAATTCTTGGATCATATGGACTGGGAATTTGAATCCCAGCTCTACTAAAAATACCTGTTGATCTCAGAAACTTACTTACTTTCCTTGAGCATTGGTATTCTCAACTTCAGCATGTAGGGGAAAACAGTATATATTCCAAGAGACAGTTGTAAAGACTGATTATTATATTTAAGTGTGACACACAGCAGGTATTTAACAGATGTCAGCATTCTTTCACCCTTCCTCAATTAATGTCTCTCTTTCAGATTAAAATAAAAAGGAAGAGCTTTTGTTAAAATGGAGGGATAATATGGAAATGTGGTTCTGAGCACTTTCTTGGCCCTTCCCCACACGTGAGGATTGGTTTGCTAGGCATAGGTAGAGAGCCAGCCTGGAGAAGATAGGAAGGAGAGTTGGCCATATTAGGCAAAAGAAAGCCTGGCAACAGAGGGAGAACTGGTGGGGGGCACATAAAGTTATGCCCGGTGAGGGTCTCCTTCTCTTACTATGTATAATGGACGGTTATATTGCATTTAACACACCACTGGGCTAAAAGTGTCTGGGCTAAAAGTGGAGCATTATAATGCTCTGTAATATATTGCCTCTAGACTCCTCGTATTTCCAGGTCATACTGCATGTAATTTTATAGTCTCCCTTAACACCCAGTTATACTGTTCATGATCTAGAATATAATTTTCAAATAAGAAACTGTTTTAGAGATATTTAAACCTCAGCAACTAACCATATTTTCTTTCTTTCTTTGTAAGCCACTATAACCACAATAAACCTAACTATCTTAAATAAATCAGTGGTGTGTTCAATGCAATATAACCTCTGATACCTGAGGAACAAATTTATATAGATAAAATGAGGAAAGTTTTATAAGAATAGAAATATTAAAATACTCTCCGAGTTTAGGTATGATTCAGGCAATATATTACAGAGAAAATACACCTGACTTACTGAGGGACTCCATGCTTGCCACTTAATCTCTCTGAGTCTCCTCATTTACAAACCAAGGAAGGTGAATAAGAAGAAGGATAAATTCCCTTCCAGTTCAGAAGTTCTATGATTCTGTGATCTGATCCCGAGTAGTAAAATTTATATTGGAAATCTACAGTTTACAAGGAATATATCTGGCTAAGGCAAGAAAATCACAGAGACTTGTTAATGATGTCATAAAGAGCTTTAGAAAATTTTTAAAATTTTAAAAAGGTCAAATGAAATAGAAATATTGGTATAAAAGTCACAGAGATTATATTTATGTTATGGTTTAAAGAAGTGAATAATAAGACAGTTCCTGAACGGACAGGAGGTTAGTGGTACATCTATAGATGGCTACCTTCTAGCGGAGGTTCTGTAGCTCTGGTGAGTATACTCATAATAAAATTCATAAGCAACTGATGCAAAAATCAAATATTGATATATTAAATTTGTGTAAAACATAATTGTCACAAGTAAAAGAAAATTTAAGCTTGTATGTCACATGCACGTTCAGTGTGGGCAGTATGTCGTCTGTGCCTAAAAACCAAACAAAAACTAAAAAGTTACTAAGAGAGTGTACAGTCAGCACACAGAAAGTTATTTGGATAATTTTAATTGCTAGTGTCAAGTGTGATAACCTGATGAATCCGTCTTTCTCTTATAGGAGGAGGCTCCATTCTGACCGGACATTGGATTCTTAGGTAAGTGACCCTTTTTTCTGGATGATGCTGGAAACATAGTATCAACATAATTATTGTGAACTCTCAGCAGCAGACCATCTCCTTTATGATTGATATATTCTTTTTCATTCGTTGATTGAATAACTATTTAGTGAATTACCTGCAATTTGCCTGGCATTGTGCTAATGCTGGGCATGAAAGTGGGAGCAAGACTGGCACAACTCCTGCCTGACAGAGATTAAAGGTCTAGACCAGGGGATCCCCAAACTTTTTACACAGGGGGCCAGTTCACTGTCCCTCAGACCGTTGGAGGGCCGGACCATAAAAAAAACTAGAACAAATCCCTATGCACACTGTACATATCTTATTTTAAAGTAAAAAAAAAAAAAAAAAAAAAAAAAAAAGGGAACAAATACAATATTTAAAATAAAGAACTAGTAAATTTAAGTCAACAAACTGACCAGTATTTCAATGGGAACTATGGGTGCGGATGCATCCTGTGCTCCTCTCACTGACCACCAATGAAAGAGGTGCCCCTTCGGGAAGTGCAGCTGGGGCCGGATAAATGGCCTCAGGGGGCCGTAGTTTTGGGACCCCTGGTCTAGACCGTCATTGGAATTGAAGATACACAACTAAACAAACTGGACCACAAAGTATAAGTGATGTGGAAGAGGAATTACAGGGTGCTGTCAGAGTGAGTAAAACCAAAGAATGGAGAAGACTCCCTGTTGGAAGCAATATCTTACTTGTGACTTGAAGGTTAAGTACAAATTACCTAGTTAAGGGGCAAAATATGTTTCAGGAAGGGTCAGCATGAGCAAAGATCTAGAAATAAAGGGAAATATACTTACAACAAAGAAAAGCACAGTGAGATATTCTTTTTTGATTAGTGTGTAAAGTTTTTTTAAAAAGGTAATATACATTGTTGGTGAGCAAGTGGGTATATTGGACTGTAAATTGGTATAAACTTTTAGAAGGTAATTGGCAACATTATGCAAAAAGTTTAAAGATAAGTATACCCTTGACACAATAATTTTAGATATTTATTCTAAAGAAGAAATTGTAGGTGTGTAAAAGGACAAGACATATAGGTATTAGTTTTATAATACAAATATTGTCAAATCATCTAATGGTCTAGGTCAGAGGTAGGTGAATGGCCTGCTAGCTGATTTTTTTTAAAAAGTTTTTATTTTAAAGTAACTATGAATTGCCAGGAAAAAGGCTAGTAAAGAAAGATCTTGTGTATTTTTCACCAAATTTCCTCCATTGGTTACATCTTACCTAACTATAGTTAGTACCAGACCAGGGAATTGACAGAACGGTGTGTGGTAGATTTCCACAATCACAAGCCCAGTTGAGATGCAGAACTATTGCATTATCACAAAGGTGTTCCTTGAGCTACCTTTTAATAGTCATGCCCACCCCTTCTCCTTTACATTTCTCAACCTTGGCAACTACTAATCTCTTCTCCAGCTCCACAATGTTGCCATTTTGGGATTGTTACATAAATAAATTTGTGTGTTTTACCTGACCAGGTGATGGCACGGTGAATAGAGCATTGGACTGGGATGAGGAAGACCAAGGTTCGAGACCCCGAGGTCGCCAGCTTGAGTGCGGGCCCATCTGGCTTGAACAAAAGCTCGCCAGCTTGGACCTAAGGTCGCTGGTTCCAGCAAGGGGTGGCTGGGTCTGCTGAAGGCCCACAGTCAAGGCACGTGTGAGAAAGCAATCAAAGAACAATTAAGGTGTCGCAACGGCAACGAAAAACTAATGATTGAGGCTTCTCATTTCTTTCCATTCTTGTCTGTCTGTCCCTATCTATCCCTCTCTCTGACTCTCTCTCTGTCTCTGTAAAAAAAAAAAAAAAATTGTGTTTTTTTTTAACACTTCATCATGTCCTTAGATGTATCTAAATTATATTTGTATCAACAGTTCATTTCAAGGAATGTGTCACATTTTGTTTAATCACTCTCCTATTGAAGGACATTGTAGTTGATTACCATTTTTGGCTATTACAAATAAAGCTGCTATGACCATTTATGTATAGGTTTTGTGTGAACATATGTTTTCATTTCTCTGAGATAACTTGCTAGAAATGTGATTGCTAAGTCAGATGGTTAGAGCATATACAGCTTTTTAAGTAACTGCTAACAGGCTGTTCCATTTTACAATTCCCCAGACAATGTGTAAGCGATTCAGTTTCTCTGCATCCTTACCAACACTGGGTGTATTTGGTATTTGTTTTAGCTGTTCTAATAGGTCTGTAGTAATATCTAGCCATGCAAGTCCTTTTTCAGATATACAGTTTTCACTACCACATAGTAGAATTCTGTAGCTATAAAATATGTCTTAAAATCAAAAAGAGTTATTCTTCTCACTTTCGCTTTTTGTGAAAATTATTTTAGCTTTTCTAGTTCCTTTGTCCTTTCATTTAAATTTTAGAATGACCTTGTCTCTATTTTCCAAAAAGAAAAAAATGTTTGCTGGGAGGGGATTTTATGAGTTATGTTATAGATTGATATCATTACTATGTTGAGTCTTTCAATCCATGAACACAATATGTTTGCTACCTGTTCTTGTAAATAAAGTTTTAGTGGAACACAGTTGAATAAATTGACATCACTTACTACGTTGAATTAATAACATTACCATGCTGAGTTTTTTGATCCATGAACAGTATGTCTGCTACCTGCTTTTGTTAATAAAGTTTTATTGAAACATAGTCATACCCATTAATTTACATATTATTTATCATAGCCTTTTGGCTATAACAGCAGAATTGAATAGTTGTGACAAAGACTATATGTCTCACAAAGCCTAAAATATTTACTTTCTGGTGTTTACAGAAAAAATTTGCCAGCCTCTATATCAGATAAATATTCACACATATTATTAAGTAGAAAAGGCATATTACAGAACTGTATAAATGGTATGGTACCATTTAATTTTAATATAAATTTCAATCACATTTACATTTATATCTATGTATAGTAAAATGATTGAAAAAAATAGAGCAACATTTTAACCTTGGTTCTTTTAAGATTTTATTAACAGTGATTTAAATTGTTTTTGTATATGGTTCTCTACATCTTTTACTTTATTATTATTATTATGAATTTTGAGAGAGGAAAGGAGAGAAAGAGAAAAAGAGAGAGATTTGTTATTCCACTTATTTATGCACTAATTGGTTGCGTCTTTTATGTGCCCTGACTAGTATTGAACCTGCAACCTTGGCATATCAGGACAATGATCTCACCAACCGAGCTACCCGGCCAGGGCTTACACTTTCACTTTCCATCCTAGCTAGCAAAAACAAATTTATCAACTTAAAGAAGGATTCTCATTTTAAATCTCAATCTATCAAATCATAAAAGAAATAACAATGAATTGTTTGTGTTAGAGGTAGTGAATAGTGCTTTTCTAATATGCCTTTTCAAAACATAGATGAATTATTATAGGTTTATAATTTACTTTTTTATATATTTTATTATTATTACTTCTAATGGATTGACACCAATAAATCAGGGTACATATGTACAATGAAAACATCTCCAGGTTATCTTATCATTCAATTGTGTTGCATACCCGTCACCCAAAGTCAAATTGTCCTCTGTCACCTTCTATCTGGTTTTCCCTGTGTCCCTCCCCTCCTCCCTATCCCACCCTTCCCTCCCTACCCCCACCCCATAACCACCACTCTCTTGTCCATGTCTCATAGTCTCATTTTTTGTCCCACCTATGTATGAAATCATGCTGTTATCAGTTTTTCTTTTTTTCTGATTTACTTATTTCACTCCATATAATGTTATCAAGGTCCATCCATTTTGTTATAAATGATCCGATGTCATCATTTCTTATGGCTGAGTAGTATTCCATAGTAGATATGTACCATAGCTTTTTAATCCACTTGTCTTCTGACGGACACTTGGGCTGTTTCCAGATCTTCGCTATTGTGAACAATGCTGCCACGAACACGGGGCGCATTTCTTCTTATCGAACAGTGCTATGGTGTTCTTAGGGTATATTCCTAGAAGTGGGATAGCTGGGTCAAAAGGCAGTTCGATTTTTAAATTTTGAGGAATCTCCAAACAGTTTTCCACAGTGGCTGCACCAGTCTGCATTCCCACCAGCAGTGCAGAAGGGTTCCCTTTTCTCCACATCCTCGCCAGCACTTATTCTGTGTTGTTTTGCTGATGAGTGCCATTCTGACTGGTGTGAGGTGATATCTCATTGTGGTTTTAATTTTCATTTCTCTAATGATTAGTGATGTTGAGCATTTTTTCATATGCCTATTGGCCATCTGTATGTCCTCTTTGGAGAAATTTCTATTCATTTCCTTTGCCCATTTTTTGATTGGATTGTTTGTCTTCCTGTTGTTGAGTTTTATAAGTTCTTTATAAATTTTATTTATTAACCCCTTATCAGATGTGCTGTCGAATATGTTCTCCTATTGTGTGGTTTGTCTTTTCATTCTGTTCTTATTGTCTTTAGCTGTGCAAAAACTTTTTAGTTTGATATAGTCCCATTTGTTTATCTTGCCTTTTATTTCATTTGCCTGTGGAGATAAATCGGCAAATAAATTGCTGCTAAGGATGTCGGAGAGCTTGCTGCCTATGTTTTCTTCTAAGATGCTTATGGTTTCACGGCTTACGTTTAAGTCTTTTATCGATTTTGAGTTTGTTTTTGTGAATGGTGTAAGTTGAAGGACTAGTTTCATTTTTTTGCAGGTAGATGTCCAATTTTCCCAACACCATTTGTTAAAGAGGCTGTCTTTACTCCATTGTATGTTCTTTCCTCCTTTGTCAAATATTAGTTGTCCATAAAGCTGTGGGTTTATTTCTGGGTTCTCTGCTCTGGTCCATTGATCTATGTGCCTGTTCTTATGCCAGTACCAGGCTGTCTTGAGTATAATGGCCTTATAGTAAACGTTGATATCTGGAAGAGTGATACCTCCTGCTTTATTTTTTCTTTTTAAAATTGCTGAGGCTATCCGTGTTCTTTTTTGGTTCCATATAAATTTTTGGAATATGTGTTCTATATCTTTGAAGTATGTCATTGGTATTTTAATTGGTATTGCATTAAATTTATAAATTGCTTTGGGTAATATAGACATTTTAATAGTGTTTATTCTTCCTAGCCGTGAGCACGGTATATGCTTCCACTTGTTTGTATCTTCCTTGATTTCTTTTATCAATGTTTTATAATTTTCTGAGTACAAGTCCTTAACCTCCTTGGTTAAATTTACTCCTAGGTACTTTATTTTTTTGGCTGCAATAGTGAAGGGGATTGTTTCCTTAATTTCTTTTGCTGACATTCATTGTTTGTATATAGAAATGCCTCTGATTTCTGAGTATTAATTTTATATCCTGCCACCTTGCTGAATTCATTTATAAGGTCCAGTAGTTTTGTGACTGAGACTTTAGGATTTTCTATATACAATATCATATCATCTGCAAATAGTGACAGTTTTACTTCTTCTTTTCCAATTTGGATGCCTTTTATTTCTTCTTCTTGTCTGATTGCTGTAGCTAGGACTTCCAGAACTATGTTGAATAAGAGTGGTGAAAGTGGGCAACCCTGCCTGGTTCCTGATCTTAAGGGGATTGTTTTTAATTTTTGTCCATTTAGTATGATGTTTGCTGTGGGTTTGTCGTAGATGGCCTTTATCATGTTAAGGAATGATCCCTGTATTCCCACTTTACGGAGAGTTTTGAGCATGAATGGGTGCTGGATTTTATCAAATGCCTTTTCGGCATCTATTGAAATTATCATGTGACTTTTGTCCTTCCTTTTGTTTATGTGCTGAATCACATTGATTGATTTGCAAATATTGAACCAGCCTTGCCTCTCCAGAATAAATCCCACTTGATCATGGTGTATGATCTTTTTCATATATTGCTGGATCCGGTTGGCTAATATTCTGTTGAGAATTTTAGCGTCTAAATTCATCAGGGATATAGGCCTATAATTTTCTTTCTTTGTGTTTTTTTTGCCCGGTTTTGAGATCAGAATTATGCTCGCCTCATAAAAGGAGTTTGGAAGTCTTCCTTCCTCTTAAATTTTTTGAAATAGCTTGAGTAGGATAGGAGTTAGTTCTTCTTTGATTTTTTCATAGAATTCACTTGTGAAGCCATCAGGCCCAGGACTTTTCTTTTTTGGGAGTTTTTTGATAACTGTTTCAATCTCATTTGTTATAATTGGTCTGTTTAGGTGTTCTGATTCTTCCAGATTGATTTTTGGAAGGTTATATGATTCAAGAAATTTGTCCATTTCACCGAGATTATCTAATATTTTGGCATATAGTTCTTCATAGTATTTTCTTACAATGCTTTGTATTTCTGTTGTGTCAGTTGTTATTTCTCCACTGTCCTTTCTAATTTTATTTATTTGAATCCTCTCTCTTTTTTTCTTGGTGAGTCTAGTTAAAGATTCATCAATCTTGTTTACCTTTTCAAAGAACCAGCTTCTGGTTTTATTGATCCTCTGTATTTTTTCCTTAGCCTCTATGTCATTTATTTCTGCTCTGATCTTTTTTATTTCCTTCCTTCTACTTGTCCTGGGTTTTATTTGCTGTTGGTTTTCTAGTTCTTTTTGATGCAGGGTCAGGTTGCTTAATTGAGCTTTTTCTAGGTTCTTATGATATGCCTGTAGTGCAATGAACTTCCCTCTCAGGTCTGCTTTTGCTGTGTTCCATAAATTTTGAGTTGATGTATGCTCATTATCATTTGTTTCTAAAAACTTTTTTATTTCTTCTTTGATCGCATTGTTAATCCATTCATTATTTAATAACATGCTATTTAGTTTCCAAGTGTTTGAGTATTTTTCAGTTTTTCTTTTGTGGTTAATTTCTAGTTTCATGGCATTGTGATCAGACAAAATGCTTGATATGATTTCAATCTTCTTAAATTTACTGAGACCATTTTTGTGTCCTAACATGTGGTCTATCCTAGAAAACGTACCATGAGCGCTTGAGAAGAATGTATATTCTACTGCTTTAGGGTAAAAAGTTCTGAAGATATCTATTAAATCAAGTTGATCTAGTGTCTCCTTTAAGTCTGCTGTTTCTTTATTAATTTTCTTTCTTGAGGATCTATCCAGTGTTGTTAGGGGGGTATTGAAATCCCCTACTATGATAGTATTGCTGTTAATCTTGCCCTTTATATCCATCAAAGTCTGCTTTATGTATGTCGGGGCTCCTATATTTGGTGCATAGATATTTATAATAGTTATATCTTCCTGTTGAATTTTTCCCTTTATCATTATGTAGTGTCCTTCTTTATCTCTTAATACAGCCTTTGTTTTAAAGTCCATTTTGTCTGATATAAGTATTGCTACCCCTGCTTTTTTTTCATTTCCATTTGCATGAAATATATTTTTCCATCCTTTTACCTTTAGTTTATGTGCATCTTTTGTTTTAAGGTGTGTCTCTTGTAGACAGCATATGTATGGGTCCTGTTTCTTTATCCATGCAGCTACCCTATGTCTTTTGATTGGATCATTTAATTCATTTACATTTAAGGTTATTATTGATATGTAGTTGTTTATTGCCATTTTATTCTTTAAAGCTGTATTCTTCTTTTGCTCTATTCTTTCCTCCCTTTAAACTGTTCAAAACAGGCCCCCTAGTATGTCTTACAGAATTGGTTTGGTTTTAATGAATTCCTTGAGGCCTTTATTTTCTGGGAAGCTCTTTATTTCTCCGTCAATTTTAAACGTTAGCCTTGCTAGATAAAGTAGTCTTGGTTGTAGGTTCTTGTTCTGCATTACTTTGATTATATCTTGCCATTCTCTTCTGGCCTCAAGTGTTTCTGTTGAGAAGTCCGATGTCATCCTTATGAGGGCTCCTTTGTAGGTGATAGCCTTTTTTTTCCTAGCAGCTTTTAAAACTTTTTCTTTATCCATTAGCTTTGGTATTTTAACTATGATGTGTCTTGGTGTAGATCTTTTTGGGTTTCTCTTTAATGGAGTTCTGTGTGCTTCTTGAACGTGTGGAGTGTTTCCCAGCCTTAATTTAGGGAAGTTTTCTGCTATGATTTGAATGAACAAAGTTTCCATTTCCGGTCCTTTCTCCTCTTCTTCAGGCACCCCTATGATGCGAATGTTGTTTCTCTTCATGTTGTCACAGAGCTCCCTTAGAGTTTCCTCACATTTTTTGAGTCTCTTTTCCTTTTTCTTCTCTGCTTCTGTGCCTTTGTTTATTGTGTCCTCTAACTTGCATATTTGAGCCTCAGCGTGATTCATCCTGCTTTTAATTCCTTCCATTGTAGTCTTCAGTTCTGATCCTGTATTTGTCATTTCTGTCTGATTCTTTTTTATTATTTCAATTTTGTTTTTTATACTTGTTATCTCTTTATTTAGGTGTTCATAATGACTATCCATTGTTGCTCTAATTTCTTTGAACTATCCTAACTATCATTATTCTAAATTCTGCTTCTGGTAGTTTGGTTATATCTGGTTCATTCAGGTCCTTCTCTGGGGATTTCTCTTGATTCATTTGGTTTGCATTCCTCTGCCTGCCCATTTTTTCTGTGTATAAGCAAGTTGTGGCCACTGGAGTCCAGTAGGTGTTGCCTTTGTGTTCTCTAGGTGTGGTGTGTCTGCAGGCCTGCCACCGCCTCTGCCACTGCCTAGGGCTGTTGGGCATGGCCATTTCCAGCGCCAGCCCACTGTGGCTTTTGCTGTGATTTTTGCCTCTCCTCCGCGGTAAGGGCTGTCACTCAAGCCACAAGCCTCAGCACCAAGGGTAGATAGAGGTGAGCACCTTTGCTCAGCTGTGGACCCAGCCTGTTTCCGGACTTCTGCCCAGAACCCGCAGTCAGAGTCTGCTCGCCACAGTTTTGCAGGTTGGGCGGGGCTTTTGACGTGCTCTCAGTTGTGAGCCTTTGCCTGTCCAGAATTTACCCCGCCCTTGAGGCCAGGGCCCTTCTGTTCAGTGTCGCAAACCAAGGTTTATTGGGCCGTGCGTGTTTGCTGGCTTCCGCTCAGCTACGAGCTTCAGCTCTTCCCGGACCTTACCCTGCCCCCGTGTTGGGATCCTGCTTACGCACCTAGAATGGCAAACCGCGGTTTCTCCCACCGGGCTGGGCTGGTAGCATGGGCTCAGCCGCAAGGTTCCGCCAGTCCCTGGTCTTAGCCCAGTCCCCGCGGTCCATGCCCACTTGCGCAGGGTCGCAGAGCAGATCTCTGCCCGTTCCTTGCCTCCCGCTTTGTCCCCGCAGGTGGGATTACAGGCGGGCCCACAGCTTCCGGACCGCTTTTGCGTGTCCCCTCTGCCCCTGCTGGACTAGACCGAGCTCACACCGGCTTGGCCTCTGCCCACGCCGACAGAACCGCCTTTCAGCGTCCTGCCGCCACCATACCCTTCAGCAACCCTCGGCAGAGTAGGAAGGGCCCTAATACTCCACACTGTAGGCCTGGGAGCTCCCTCACATGTTTCACAGCTCAAAACTGTCCAAACGCCTCTTCTAAGCTCTGGGACTGCAGGCTGGGGCTTGGTTCCTGGGACCCAGGTCCCTCCCTCTCCACCAAACTCTCCTCCCACCACGCGGGTCTCTCGGGGCTGCCATTCACTCCGGGGAGCTGGGCAGCCCTCTTTGCGTTTTCGCTATTCCTACCAGTCTCAATGTGGCTTCTTCTGTGTTCCTTGGTTGAAGAGTCTACTTAGTTTAGTTCAAAGTTGGTTTATCCAGATGATGGTTCTCAAAATTGAGTTATAATCCACTTTGGTTCTGGGAGTTGGAAGTTGGTACGTCCACCTACTCCATCGCCATCTTGCTCCGCCTGGCCCTAGGATTATAATTTAAATATACCATTAGTTGATAAGCATAGATAGATAATAAAATGCTATTGACATCAAGAGTCTTAATACTTGTTTTTTTCTTGATAATAACGATCAACTGATTCACACTTGATGTTTATTTACCAGTAACTACATGCAAATGTAACATGCTGAGGCGTGAACACTGAGATGAGCAAATTCGTTACTGCTGAATGACCATTCCATTCAAATTATGTATATTGGCAGATGAACACTTTCGTGGGTGCACGCGTGCGCACGTGTGTGTGTGTGTGTGTGTGTGTGTGACTCTAACCCTCTGTTAACTATTACTGCAGAGTCACAGGTTTCTTTTCAGTTCTGATGGTGGATCAACAAAGTTACATACAGAATCAAATAGCAAGTCACACCATGAGAGTAATCTGCTATTTGAAAAGCTAAGTGTATGGCATGACACATAGTGATTATAGCTAAGCTTTTATCTGAAAAGGGCTCCGATAGGGTCATGAAAAACAAAGGAGGTGTTTGGAAGGGACATAGGTAACTGACAGGTTAATAACCAACTTCACAAAGTCAATAGCAGCTCAAATGACTTTATTCTTTTCCTGGAGTGATTATTTCTGAAACCCTAATCTTTATGTTTAACCCCACTGTAAATCCACTTGACAAGTACTCATTCATATGGTATGAGTTGAAATAAATTAACATTATTTTAATAACCCTAAGAATTATACATTAATAGTGTCTTCATCATAACCACTGAAAAGAGTATATATGGTGAAGAGATATGAAATTCTAAAAGGCTCTGATCTTGCTCAAAAACAGGAACAAAATCTCTCAAATGAAAACATGCTTATTACATAAAGGCTGCAGATGCTCAGAACAGCTTGTCATCCCTGTGCTTTTAGGTGGTGCCCACACAGCACTGAGAACAGCAGAGATCTGGCAATTTTCTAATTAAATGTGATCAATATTGACAACCAAATGGCATCATTCTGGCCCTGGAATAGATTTCTGGGCCCCAGTTATTCTGTTTGTCTGTCTACATTGCTCTCACTAACTGGGTAAATTGGCTGATCAAATCTCTACTTCTGTAAGACCAGCTTGAAGGAGAGAGAGTTAGGGATTTACACAACAGTAGAGAATGAATACAAGGTGTTCATTTGGTCATCTATTTATTATTATTTTTTTTTACAGGGACAGATAGAGAGTCAGAGAGAGGGATAGATAGGGACAGATAGACAGGAATGGAGAGAGGTGAGAAGCATCAATCATTAGTTTTTTGTTGCCGTTGCGACACCATAGTTGTTCATTGATTGCTTTCTCACATGTGCCTTGACTGCGGGCCTTCAGCAGACCGAGCAACCCCTTGCTGGAGCCAGCGACCTTGGGTCCAAGCTGACAAGCTTTTGTTCAAGCCAGATGGGCCCACGCTCAGGCTGGCGACCTCGGGGTGTCGAACATGAGGCCCCCACATCCCAGTCCGACATTCTATCCACTGCGCCACCGCCCGGTCATGCTGGTCATCTATTCTTTTAACAAATAAAGGTTGACAACTGCTGACTTCTACTGTGCTTGGAGAATGAAGATTACACTAATAAATAAGTCATGGATCCTTCTCTATAAGAAGCTTAGAAATTATGATATGAAACCAGGATGCATAATCATAAATATATATCTAAGGCAGATATGTCTTAAATATATAGATACAGTACTCTAACAGTTTATAAGATGAAGACATTCCTTCTACTTGGAGGGAATCAGAAAGTGTTTTCTGGAGGAAGTTACATTGAACAGGGACTTGAAGGCAGGATGTAGGATAAGACAAAGGCACAGAGAGGGATGCAGAGTAATTAGCTACAGTAAGCTTCAGAGAAAGAGAAATGAGTGTAAGGAGTCAGGGCTGCTTTGAGGAACAAAGTCAGACATGCAGTCAGACCACAGGAGAGAATCAGAGTCAAATTGGGAAGCAGCCAGGAAGGGACCCAGGGAAGTTTTCCTATATCTCTGCTTCAGCCTATCTGCAGAATTGCTTTCTCTGCTTCTCCATTCACATGGTAGGATATGACTATTCCCAACTTTTAATTTTTTATATTAATATTTTTAATTTAGTTTTAATACATTGAATTTTTGGGGTACAGGTTCAGGTGTGAAACTCAATACACCATCTGCACACTGTATGGTGCACCCATCGCCCCAAGCAAAGTCTTATTCATTCCTATTGTCCACCTACCCCCTTTGTTAATTGAAGAGCCGCAATAAGAATCTTCCTGGCCAACATTATTTTAGTTTTATGAACTATTGCCAGAAGAGTCACAAATAAACATATCTTCAGGAAGAATAAAATCTGGAACTTTCTGAATAAGAGGAGATGACTTGCACACTGATCAGATATCCCATAACGGGTCTTCACTATACTGTGCATGGGGGCCTGCAGAGCAGTGCAATTGGAATACACATTTGGAAGGGCAGTTGAAGAAAGATAATGAAGGACTTTGGAGAATCACTGAGAAAAATAGTAATATGAAATGAACTATGTTCTGGGCCAGTGATTTTCAACCATTTTTATCTCATGGCCCCTATAAAATAATTGCTAAAGGTCTGTGGCACACACACACACACATTATATATATATATTACTCACAAAAATCAGGGGATATTTCAAAATAAATATGAAGCTATAAAATATCCCCTAATTTTTGTGAGTAGTATATTTTTTGCTGATCTGACCAAAAAAAAAAAAAAAAGGGTATAATTTTGATTCATTCATACTAGATAGCTATTGTTGTGCTGGCATTTGTCATTTTTTTAAAAAAATTTGATGATCAAAGGGAAAAATAGGTCAGTGGCCTGACTAAATGGTCAGGTATTGCATGTTTTAAAATCTCTTGTGGCACACCAGTTGAAAATCACTGCTCTGGACAGAATAGTCTGACAGCTCTGAGTACTATGAAATGAAATAATACTTTTATTGCTCTTTTTTATTTTATTAATCTTACTGTATTTATATGCAATTTTTAAAAATTCACTGAGAGGAGGGGAGGCAGAGAGATAGACTCCCACAAAGGGAGATGTTGAGGGGAATACTGGGGAGAGGGTGTTGAATTTGGGGCGACACTAGAATCTATGTAAACACCATAAATTAATTAAATAAATAAATAAATAAATAAATAAATAAATAAATAAATAAGACCCTTCTTAGCGCCTGAGGCAGAGGCCATGGAGCCATCCACCTGGGGTCAACTTGCTCCAGTCCATCCACAGCTGCAGGAGGGGAGAAAGAGGGGGTGGGGGAAGGCTAAGACCTATATGCACTTTTGTAAGACACTTTAACTTCTTTTAAAAATTAAATGCAAAATAGTATAATACTTGTCAACTTTAAAAAAACACAGGTGATAGCTAAAAAGAATTTGACTTAGAGTTTGTATTGTCTGTTAATTTCCTCTGTAACTATTGCATGTCACTAAATCACTCTAGGTTCACGTTTTATGGTGTAAATCTATGTGTTGAATCTTGAGAATATCATTCTAAGCAAAATAAGTCAGAAAAAGTCTGGAACCATATGATTTCACTCATATGTGAGATATAAAACTGAAAGAACAAATGAATCAACATGACAAACAAAAACTCATAGACATAACAGTATAGTGGTCAGGGGGAAAGGTGGGTAGGGAAGTAGTGAAGGGTAAAGGAGTCAAATATATGGTGACGGAAGGAGATGTGACATTGGATAGCAAGTACACAATGCAGCATACAAATGACATATCATAGAATTGTATACTTGAGACCTATACAATTTTATTAAACATTGTCACCTCAATAAATTTAACAACAAATTAATAAATAAATAAACTATGAGGATTCAATAAGAACAAAAATGGCTCTTGTGTGCATCTTACTCCACTTGCCTCATTTAGACTATGTTAAAGTTCCCAATTATTTTCCTCTGAGCTTGGACTGGGCTTCAGAATTCTTTTTCAAACATTTCATAAATGCCAGTCTACCTCAGGTATCCTTTGAGGTTAAAATATTTGCCATCCTTTGACTATGATTCTAAAGTGCTAGGGTTTCATAATATCACAGGATTCAAGTGGAATTTTTTGTTCAATCCCTCTACTTTAAAGATGAGAAAACTGAACCCAGAAAGAGTAAGTTATTGGCACAACATGATACAAACTAGTTTAGCTAAGTCCTGAGGTCAGATTATTATTTTTTTTTAACTTTAACAAAACAGTTGACTTTGCTGTTATAATTCTTCCTCTATGTGATCATTGTGAGCTTTTATTTGAAATTGTTCTTCTAAATATATGCAGTTGAATTTATGAATTTTTAAATTTTATATTTCTAACAAACTGATAGGACATAACTACTTGAATTTACATCTTCTGGTTAATGAAATTGGACTTTCAGTGGATGACCACTGACATACTAGAATTTAGCAAGTAGACAAAAGTGATTTACTCAATATTATAAAATCAGGATTTTACCTTGCTTATGAATAAATATTTTCTATTTTGGTGGCGTGTTAAAATAAAGACATTACCCTTCAGTGAGCATTAGCTTGCTTAGCAAATCTGGGTACTGTACTTGGGTTTGTCACTCTTGTATTATTTTCCTCTTCTTTTCTGTGTGCCCAGATCCCTCAGCTGCTAGGGGAGTGCCGAATTAGAATCCTGGAGCTGACAGGTTTTTTAAGAGGTCACTGATTCTGGTCCCAGTAGTGTCAGACAATGAACTCAGTCGACCAAGACAGAAAATACTAACATTACTCTGAGTGAACAAAACAGAATACAGACTAGAGCAGGATTTTATATTCTTTGGTACTAGTGTTTGTTTTTATTTATAACCCCCACCCCCTTTAGGTGGCACTCCTTGTATTGTGTTGTAATTATTTGCTCCTCTATCTATATTTTCTATATTGGATGTCCTGTATCTATATCATCTCTTAAAACACCCAGCACTTAGTAGGGGCTAGATAAATGCCCATTTTTCATGCATGATGCAGATGTTGAACTGAATTCTATTTTGTTATAAAGCATAGTGGAAGCCTGTTTCTTTTTGTTTTTAGCTTTCAGAGGGCCACATCCTCAGTGTGCCAGCACAGGGACTAATACAAAGGGACCAAGCTGGAAATGTTGAACGATTAGACTAATAAAAGATGACTTCACACTACTTGAAAGTCTTGAACTGACACATTCATTCTTGTGTTAATCCTTCTTTTCCCAACTTGTCTTGATGGATTTAAGGTATTTTCCCACATAAAACTATTTATACCCTGTTAAACCTCAAAATATTAGTCAAAGTAGAAAGCTATAATATGTAATGAATCCCAATTATGTCATTGCTTCTTATGCTGGGGGCATTCTTTATATTACCAATTAAAATTTTTAATTATAAAATTTTTAATTGATTTTAGTGAGAGAGGAAGAGAGAGAGAGTGACAAGAACATCAGTATGTTCCTGGATATGCCCTGACAAGGATTCAAAAAGGCAACCTCTTTATTTTGGGATGATGTTCTAACCATCTAAGCTATCTAGCCAGGGCAATATCGCCAATTAAATTTAACAAGCAATCTTAAGCATCTTTGTGTGCAAGAAACAGGGGATGGGGCAGATATTTAACAATTTTTTAGCAGAGGAATGACTTGGCTGAAACTATACCCTATTGCCCCTCTATATGACCAATCTTCACTGATTCCTTGACAATCAGCTTGTTCCCTTTCATGTCTAAGCTTCTGCTAATGCTGGCTGCTACATCTATGTGAGTGATCATGGATGAGTGAATCTCTCTGAGTCTCATTTATTTCATCTGTAAAATGGGTATAATTGCACTTCAGAGTGTTGTTTGAAGGGTTTAATGAAATAATGCATATACAATGCTTACCACAGTGCCTTACACTCAGTGAATGCTCATTGTTTCTGTTATTAGTGTAAAAATGCTTTCACTTTCCATTTCCACATACCCAATCCTATTGTTAAGTCCCAGATCAAATGCCGTTACCCTGTTGAAGATTTCTCTGATGTCAGCCAAACTGATCTTTTCCTTTCAAATGTCTTCTGTATTTATTTTCTCTGCCTCTCAACGAGTCCTTTGTTACAGGGCACTAAACTTTCTCTGTGGCCTGTGGTCCACAATTTAGCACTTGGGTATAAAAATGTTGAATAGTATACCAACTTTTTCATAATATAATTCTTCCCTGAATTTGTCTTCTCCTCATTGAGGTTCAACAACCTGTGGGCCAGGATGGTGTAAGGCAAAATGTAAGAGCTCAAAAAAAAAAAAAAATTCTGACTTTAAAGGGGTTGGACCATGCCTGAACTTTCTCTTTTCAATTTTTTTCTGTTAACTCCTTTTAAAGCTTTCAGCTATCTTTCTTAGATTTAAATGAGTTAATTTTTATTAAAAGGCTGACCCAGTCAATTTCTGGACATCAAATTCCATGATAAGCATTGGTCTGTGGAGGTTTTCTGTGCCAGGTTTACCATCTCCTCGGTCAAAACCCTGAGCATTCATACATTTGTGTGAAGCTGGTACTTCTATGTTAGCCACCTCAGGCTAGCCAAGAACAGGGTCTTTATCCATTAATTCAAGTGGTCTAGGAAAATAGCCTCAAGGACTTGCCAAGCAATTTCCGGTTGTGCAGGACAGAGTTGTTTATTAATGTGCTGGGGGTTGGTTCTCATCCCCTTCCTCATTCACTTTTCTGGCCCTCGGGGCTAAAGGTATTCCATTTAACACACACACATTTCTGATTGTGGTTACTTTTTGGAGTGGGGCTGGGAGAGAGAAGGGAGATAAGGGAAGAGTAACAGAGGAACTTCCTAATACAAAGTTAACATTCATTCTTTAACTTGGTAATGGTTTCCTGAATGTTGGGTTTACTGTTGTTTTTTATTCTCTACAACACTTTTTGTATGTACATTAACATACAATTTTTTAGAAAAAGTGGGAATTGAAAGCCTCCTAAATATTATCCTTCTCCTTGCCTTATTATTCCTCCATTCAATTCCTGCATTCAAAATGCAGTTATCCAAGATTTCTAAAATTTAATATTGGAAAGGTCATTTGGTGATGCCCCCAGCTAGTCAGCACAGTTTTCAAACTAGTGATTCCTAGGATTCTGCCGGAGGAGCCTCAAGCAGCACCCCAAGGGACAGAGGGAAGTCAGCAGTTGAAGTCTGGGCTCATCAACTCTTTCAACCGCATTTGATTCTGTCTTACATATTAATATTTTGGGTAAAATATGGTTACTAAATCAGAATCAGGAGGTCAGAACAGCTATTTTCTAGGTTTTGAAGGATATTAAATAAAATTAGCCTGATGTTTATGCCTCAAAGGAAGAGTGAGAATAATGGGTAAAATTTCCTGGGAGGTAGGTTTTAGTTTGCTACATATAGGGTGACCATACATTGCCATTTGCTTGAGGCCACCCAAGTTTCCAAGTTTATGCCTTTCTGCCTGATGTCCCAGCGAAATTACTAATAGCACCTGCTTTCACTCTCTAAGTGTACCACTGGATGATAAATTATAAGGTCACCTTAGTTATAAAGACTATTTTCCTGACAACTATATCTAATATTACACAAGACTGGTTCCTGAAGCTGAAGCAGGAAATGAAATGAATGAAGGGGACCAATTTAGGGAGCTTATCTGTTGTTGTCACAGAGTTTTTTTAAAGCAGACTTTTTCCTGATTCTTTAACCAGTTCTCCTGAGGCAGAATTTGCAGTTCATCCTCCTCCTGGTACTCTGCTCTTGTTATATTTTTGTTTGTTGTTCTTTTTCCCCCCAGAGTCTCCAGAAATAAAAATAATATTTCCAATGTGTTCTACTCAGGGTGGATTGAAGAGACTGTTTGAATTATAGAATGTTTGTATTAGAAGGAAACAAAAGATTGTCAAACTCATTCCAATAAAAATATGAGCAGGGTGAACTGCTGTTGAGTAGTTACACAAGAATCACTAGGGCAGTTTAACGTGCATCTAATTTCTAGACCTGTCCTCAGGAACTCTTATTAGGTTGTTCTGGAATAAAACCTGGGAAGCTGAGTTTTAACATAAAATCATTGATCCTATTGTGTGGCCATTATGGAAAATCCCCAGGGTGCCCACGCGTCCCCAAATTGTGGGCCATAACACCTAAGAATAAATGGGATATGTAATTTTTTTAGTTATTCTAAAAGCTTCTTTTTCTTACCAAATAATTATCACTTGTCTTCCTTATATTTAATATTTATCAAGTCTATAGAACTATTCTGACTAATAAAATGTGTGTTTAAAAGTTATCCAATCCATAACAGCTATTTGTCTTTTTTTTTTTTCTTCAATAAACATGTACTACTGAGAACATAAACTTTATCCTGTATATATCTGGTACTTTGCCTTAGTTTATAATTAGCTTCTCATACTGTAAAAGGATGAACACTTAGTATAATTTGTTTAACTTCACCCCCCATAAGACCAGATAACCCAAATGTCAGAAACCCAGCTCATGGCCAGTATTATGCTGGTAAATGTTTAACAAGCACCTGTGTTTTTTTGGGGGGGTGAGTTGGGGAGGGAGTGGAGGAATTGTAGAAGGGAGTAAAGAAAGCCCTGATTTGTAAAGTTTATTCAATATGGATTGGGAAAAAGATGGACACAATTAGTTCTTATTGAGTTAGTGCAAACTGGCTCTAGCAGACCATTGGGCTAACCGAAAATTTAGGTTTCATGACTCCTAGCTTAGTGTTATTTTCATTATTTGGTAAATAAAGCTTCATGTTTAGAAGCCCAGGTAGCTCACTGTTTATGGAATCAGGGGCTGTCTTTTTTCATACAAACTCCAGAGCCACAAATGTGAAAGCATCCATATTTGAATTCCTGTGTTTTTTTTTTTTTTTCCTCTTCTCTCCATATCACCCTATTTTGATCTTATAGTTGCCATCTTAGGCTCTCCAGAAAGTTTCCATGGGCTTTGCCTTCCTTCTTAGCTTGGTTCCTTTGTTACAATCTAATTTATCTTTAAGGTTAGACACTCACTGGGTCTTCACTAGGTGAGGGTCGGCTCCCTTTATGAACTTAAGGTCCTATCACAGCTGGTTTCTCAATGATTGTGTGGTGTCTGTGACAAGCATCATTGTCATAGACTCTGCTATTAGTTCAATATTTCCAAAAGCATATTCCGTGGAATTTAAATAAGTATCAGAGATGATAGGGTCAGTAAAGCCAGTA
The DNA here is from genome assembly GCA_037038555.1 of Rhynchonycteris naso. Lineage (NCBI taxonomy): Eukaryota > Metazoa > Chordata > Mammalia > Chiroptera > Emballonuridae > Rhynchonycteris > Rhynchonycteris naso. The sequence goes on from CM072996.1 coordinate 84,808,624, forward strand.
GCCGGGGTCACCATCACAGCAGCCTGAACCGTGAAGGTTCGCATTTGATTCAAACAGTCGGTAATGAAACAATGGAGCCAAGAACTGGTGAGCCATCAGCTTTAATTCTAGCTTGCACCCGGCGGGCAAGCAAAAACACACACTGTGCTCCAAAACCCACATATTCAGTGCTCACAAAGCTACTGACTTATCCGAGTTTCCTAGAATCAAAGGTTTCTAGCTCACCAAACTTAATCACCTTTGCTCCTCATCTCCTTCTCTCTGCACAAACTCTGCACAAACTGGCTTCTTCCTCAGCACTCCGCCATTTGGCTTCTTCTCCTGGCCTCCTCCACATGGCCTTTCTCTGCTCTCCTCTCTAATACCTCAGGAACCAAGAGCCCAAGCTCCAGGCCTACCCTACTTTATACTGTAGAAATCCAAACCCTTAATCTAATCTACAAACAAGAAAGTCTCTGGTACAAAGTCACCCATCTGAGGTATAATGGGATTCCTCAGGAGTGCACCACCCTACATCATTCAATCAGTCAAGGGTGTGGGGAAAAGCTTACTCTTAAAACTAAGCCTTAGGCTATAATGACCCAGCCTGCATACATTACAAGCTTTCCCCCACACCCATCCCAAGCATAAGGGCAAATAAGATCACCTGGGTGAAGGGCTTTCATGTGGGCAGTGCCATCTTTAACAAAGTGAGCATAATATATTTTGTCTGCCCAATAGGGTCCATGCCTGAATAAATTGTAAAACAGGTAAATCAGATCATAGTAAGTATATTTGTCTTTGCAAAAATAGTCAGAAATATTAATTTGTAAATATTGACTGATTCTTCACGTATAAGAGTATGCCACATTTCCCATACATTTTAACCATGAAACCTTTTCTTTTATTTCACTGAACCATCACAGACCCTGAATAGCCATAACAATCTTAAGAAAGAAGAACAAAGTTGGAAGAATCACGCTACCTGATACCAGACTATACTGCAAAATCATAGGAATCAAAACAGCATGGTACTGGGATAAAAACACACATATGGATCAATGTAACAGAATAGAGAGCCCAGAAGTCAAATTATGCTTATATGGTCAACTAATATTTGAGAACAGAGGCAAGAACAGATCCTGGGGTAAAGATGGTCTTATCAATAAATGGTGTTGAGAAAATTAGACTTTTAAATTTTTTTATTCAGCTCTTCTTAATATAGTGCTTTCCAAACCAGATTCTAAAAAACAGTAGTCCTTAATGATGTTCATTGAAAAAATAAGGGGGGGTGTTCTTGATGAATATGGTTGGGAAATGTTGCATACTTCTATACTGTAACCACCCCCCCCCCTTAGAGAATTACAGACCATATTCACAGATTAATGACTCTGACCAGTCTTGCAGAGAGAAACATACTGACTGTGGTCTGATTTAGCTTTTTCAAAATTTATTCAAGCACGGATCCTATCATCTCCGATCCGTATTTAATACCATGGAATATGTTTTTGAAAATACTGAACTAATGACTTATGGTAGAGTCTCCCTGATGTCATTTCAAACTCCACATGCCATGTTGGATCACTCTTTAGTTTTCCATCTCTGAATGATGACCCACCCAAATCACAGATTAAATGAGATTGATGTGTTCTGAGATCGATGACTGGCTCAACTCTTCAGACTTCAGTGGCCAGCTCTCTTGCCTAGCACAACCTCTTACACTTTCTTCCCTTGCATGTCTTACTCTGCATAATAAAATGGTTCTTTTCATATAAGAAATGCTTTTTTTTATTTTTAATATAGGGAAGAACTACAAGACAGTATTTCTGTTTGTTTCTTTTACTCATACAAACTTGACCAGAATAGGCGACATGAAATGGGTAGTGGTGAGTGAAGGAAGGACATATGGGTGGAAGGTAATAGGATAATAGAGGAACTTGAAAGTCAGGCAGAGGAATTGAAATGTGAAGACATCGAGAAACAGGAAATGAAAGCACTGCTTTTTCTTTAGTTCTTGAGCATCTCTTTCAAGAGAAAGAAGTTGTTCAATTTTAGTGTATGTGCTACTGAAGCAACACACAATACAGTATACAGTTGATATATCACAGTATTGTATACCTGACACCTGCGTAATTTTATTAACCAATGTCACCCCAATATATTCAATTAAAAAAAGAAGAGAAAAAAGTAGTGCCTTTGTTCAAACAGTTCATTTACAATGCATTTGTTTTTTTCCCTTAGATAATGTCATGGCTTTAAATCTTAGCAGAAACACCTAATGGTTTCTATAAATCCCTCCCTGCTATTTCATTCTTTCATTATCATTGGCTTCACCTCTTTCTCATGTGGTGCCCTGAGCTTGATTCATTGCACCCATGCTGTCTATTGCTCAGCCTTGATTCCCATGGCAATAGTCATGAATTTCCTCATTGAACAGGATGATATTCTTGGAGAATCAAACCTTCCCCAAAGGAACAATGAGGTCGCTAGTGTCTTTTTCGTCAGTACCCAATGGAATTATATCATAGCTTAGAATTTTTCTCTGATGAGACTTTTTGTGTTGTGGAGGGAATATCTGTTCTACAACTGATTAAAACAATACCTGGAGAAAATAAAAATACTTTATCACCCAGCACTGCACTGAAGATATTTACCTGTTTCAAGAGCCAGTGAGAGAAATGTGGAAATCTTTGAATGTTGACATCTTTCACTGCCTCAGTTTCCCATATCTGCCTTGTAGAAATGCTTCCTGGCATGCCCTACAACCCGCCTTCTCTGCCAGCTTGGATGTTTGGACAATTGCCAAATATTTCACCTATAACTCACCTACTGCTAGCCTTCTAATTCTGACTTCCAAAGCTTCTCCACTCAAATCTCATTTCTTTCTGTGTTTACCTGCTCTTGTCATAGAGTAGGGTGACAGTGTATTCACCTTTTATGGGACTTCCTGGGAATTTGCTCTTCCATTCAAATTAGAAAACAGGTGTTATCTTTATGGGAGGCCAGTTAACTTGAAGAGTAAATGTTGAAACCTTCTTAAACTTTTTGTTCCTTTGTGACTCAGAAGTTTCTAGGAGCTCTCAGTGGACTTTAGGGAAAGCCTATGATTGGAGTTTTTAATTGATCATATTGCAAATTCTTGAATCTAGTACCCCCTCATGGCTAGCTGAGCTGAGTACACAGGTGTAGTCAGTATACTGAGCACACAGGTGTTTTGCATAGATTTTATTCATTCCCATGTTTTTCCTGTCTGCCTTATCCCTGGTTCTATATTAACAGCTGGCCTTTCCACTCACAATGCATCTGCAGGCACAAAGTTGGCTTATTCCAAAAGGTCTATTCCTGGTAAGTGCTCACGGCCTCTTTCAATTTATTCCATGCCTACTGCTACTTGCTAATCTCTCTGATGTTTTGATCTTGACTTTGTTACTTGGAGCTCCTTGTTTCTTTTGGACCATTTGACCTCCTCTCTGGCTAATGAACTGTTTTCTGTCTTTAAGCCCTTTGTTCGTCATACTCTCTCTGACTTCCACGCTTCTCACAATTTTAGATGAATAATGCCAATGTCAGTCCTGACCCATGTAAAACCCTACTACCTGGGCCGGGCCCCTTAACCTAGGAAGGGGGGAAATTTTATTGAGAACCCAAGGTACTTAATTCTTTGTTTACTGCCAGGCCAGGGACAGTGGATGAGGCCATCAAGATACTAGGGTAATGCAGGTCATTTTATAGCTGGTGGCAGTCATGGTTTAGCTAGTGGGGAGTAGATTGGAGCTTTAGAGGTTTCATTTGCAAACACTCCAAGATAAAACCTCCGCCCCTACCCTATACTGATGCTGCTCTTGCTGTCAGAGAAATTCAAGTAGGATTCTAACAAATACCAGGCATCCATCTACAAATTCAGTTCTACGTATAAACTCACGGTTTGGCTTCTGGGAACACTACAAGTAGTCATTGTCTGTTTGTTAGGGGTGGATAATTGAGCAATACAGACATACTTCATTTTATTGTGCATCACAGATGTTGCCATTTCTACAAATTGAAGGCAAGATCCTCCACTAGCAGAAAAATTACAACTCATCCTATTGTAGTGGTTTTGAGTGGCACCCCAATATCTTTGAGGTATGCCTGTATATAATTCCCTTCTGACAGGCTGGAGGATCCCTCTATGGTATTGTACCAGGTTCTAGCCTGTCATATGATTGACATGGTTGCTAGGCTCAAATGGAATTGAGGTGAGCAATGCTGTTGTTATCTTGCTAAAGGGTAGACTGGCTTTTCTTTTGTGAGTCTTACGTTCTTTCGTTTACCTGTTCTTCTGCTCAACATCTTTAATTCTTCACTTTAGGATAAAGTCATCTTCTGTCAGTCTGTATTTTATTTTTGGCCTGATGGATTTTTATAGGCCTCTTTGTGATTGGATTGTAAATAGTTGCTTGTTTGGCAGGTGGGGTATATGTAAACCTGAAGCTCATCTTTTGATGTTTGGGTGCAGGCAATGAGGAGGACACATTGACTTTAAGTGATATAGCCTTGGTGCTGAGATAGCAGAAGATTGCAGGTCCAGCTGGAAGCATTTAAATTGCTAATTGGCAGATGCTATATATCACATGATAGAGAACTCAAGAGAAGATGTGACTATAAGAGGATTCTCATTAGAAACGTAAAATACTCTGTCTCTACTTCCTTGATATGTTATCTAAATTACAGGGTAATGAGAGAAGGAAGTGGATGAAAAAAGACATTTTTTACAAAGTTTTTGCTTATTTAGATAAATGTAGATTTACATGCAACTGTAAAAATAACACAGAGATGCCTCATACACTTTTCTCAGTAACATTTTTCCAAATTATAGTATAATGTCACAGCCAATATTTTGACATTGATACAAATTACCAGTCTTTAGATTTTCCCAGTTTCCCTGTAGTCATTTGTGTGTGTCTGTGTCTCTTTGTGTATTAAATTGTATACAATTTTATCACCTGTGTAGGTTTGCATATTGACTGCCACAGATGAGATACTAAACAATTGTGACACTATAATTCTCTCTCATGTTGTCCTTTTATACACACAGTGACTTCTTCCTGTTCTTTTTATCTACCTCCCTCTACTCCCTTCCCAAACTTTTGGCAACTAATAATCTCTCTTCCCTTTCTAAAATTGTTATTTTAAAAATGACATACAAATGGAATCATACAATATGTAATGTTTTAGATTGGCTTCTTTTGCTGTCAAATTCCCTAGAGATCCATCTAAGGCTTTGTTTGTGTCAATAGTTCATTGTTGAGGTTGCTGAGCAGAATTTCATGGCATGTGTATCCCACAGTTTCTTTAACCATGCCTCCCTTGAAGGACATCTGGGCTGTTTCCTATTTTGGGGATATTATAATGTTGCTAGGAATATTCTTGTGCATTTATTTTGTATAAATATAAGTTTTCATTTCTCTAGGTAAAAGTTCAGGAATGCCTTTGGTAGGTCCTAACATAGTGGTATATTCAGATTTTAAACAAACACTTTTTCCAGAATGACTATCATTTTACAATCCTAAAGTATTCTTGCTGGCATTTGGTGGTCGTGCTATTTTTTTATGGTAGCAATTCTGAGAGGTCTATAGTGATAAATCATTGTGGTTTTAGTTTGAATGACTAGTAATGCTGAATATATTGTGATGTATTTATTTGCCATCTCCCTATCTCCCTCAGTGAGATATCTCTTCATGTCTTTTGAACATTTTCTAATTGGATTGTTATTTTACTTTTGAGTTTTAAGAGTTCTTTATATATTTTAGCCACAAGTCCTTGGTTGCATATATGCTTTGTAAATATTTTCCTCTAGTCTGTAATTTGTAATATTATGCTCTTCATGTGGGCTTTCAGAGACCCCCCCCCAAAAAAAAACATTTAAACTTTGGTGTGGTTCAATTGATCAGTTTTTTTTTATAATGGATTATAATCTTAGTGTCAAGTCTAGGGTCTCTTTGTACAGTCTTAGATCCCAAAGACTTTCCCTGTTTTTCTGTTTTAAGTTTAATAGTTTTATATTGTATAATTAAATATATGATCCATTTTGAGTTAATTTTTGTATAAAGTGTAAGGTTTAGATGGAGATTTGTGTGTGTGCATGTGCACATGCACACATGTGCTCAAACATATCTGCCTATGGATATCCACTTGCTTCAACATTATTTGCTAGAAAAAAATCATTCAATATATTTTTAAAAGATTTAATTATGTTAGCATCAGAAAAATGTTATCCTGAGGTCTGGGCTTCAGATGCTACCACACTGCTCCTTAGTGCTTGCTGTGGGGTTTCTAATGGTCAATGAAATCCTGTACAGGAAGTGTCTGACCTACTCTAATTCTTACGGGGGACATTACATGCAAGGGTGCCCAAGTGACTTGAAGCTCAGTCCAGGAATGGCCTAGTAACCATTCATTGTAGAACATTACCCTTATACCAGAATATTGAATAGAATGAGGTGAATTTCTGGTTCTAATAGCAGAAGGCAAGAAAGGTATTGAAGTCCACTGCATGGTCAAAGAAAGCACAGAGAAACAGACCTCCAGTTTTGGGATTACCCTCTGGGTAGTCTTCTCTGAAGCCTCTATGTCTTAGAAGGACTGAGGAGTTGAATAATACAGTCTAGTTGACCTGCTATAGAATGAAAACTTGAATTCAGCTCTGCTTATGCTCTAGGTTTCCTAGGATGTCGCCAAGCTAGTTTAACCTAGTTTAAAATCATCTTGGCTCCACTTCCATTGTGGTCTTTATTTCTGATATTGTAGTTGTGGTACATATATACAATGGAATACTATGGTGCCATGAAAAAGAAGGAAATATTACCTTTTGCAACAATATGGAGGAACCTGAAAACTATTATGTTGAGTGAAATAAGCCAGGCAGAAAAAGAAAAATATTATATGACCTCACTCATTTGAGGAATCCAAGGAACATTGAGAACTGAGGAAAGGAATTGAGACAGAGGAGGGATCAAAGGGACCAGAGGAAAAGAGGACAGAGGGAAAGGGGATGATAGGATGGGATAAACCTGAAGGGAAGGGGGGAGTGTGCTGTAGGGAGGCGACAAGGGAGATGGGGGAGGGGGAATGCAGTCAGGGTCACCCTAGAATCTATGTAAACACAATTAATTAAATAAATAAAAAATCATCTTGGCTTTTCTGTTAGCTCCAATTCAAAGGTCTTTCTTCACACTCAATTGTCACAATAAATGGTGGCAGGAATGTATTTTTTCAACTCTAATGTTAGAAAATTTCAGGAGCAGTCAAACAAAACATACACTATTACTGACCAAATATCAAATGCCTTGCTTGGAAAGGTCTCTGTTTAATTGCCCTTTGGACAATTGCAGTTCAGCTAAAGTGCCAGGGGAGCAGTGAGCTACATGGGAAGTAAAACTAGATTAGAGTTTAAATGTCAGGAATCCAGTCTGATCCTCATTGGCGGGGGGACCTTAGTTGATGGACCTGGCCTCTTTGTACTTCAGTCTCCTTGTTCTTGAAATGGCAATAAGACTTGTCTTACCTACTTTAGTGTACCATCACGAGGCTTAAATTAGGAAATAAATGTGCAAGCTCTTTGAAAATTTCTGAGTTTTCCAGATTGGGAAGAGCTCTGATGTCTTCACATCAGCAGGCTTCCCTGGCTACTGAAGAACCCCGAGTCCTGCCTGCCTCCACCCCACCCTCCTCCCACCACAGCTTTGTCTAACTAAAGAATAGAAGCTACATTCAAGGGAATATAGGTAAGGATCTGAACATTGTATCTTGCATCTAAGTGTTTATAAATCATAGCTGTCCTAATTATTCTGCCACATTTTCTTATACCTTGCCATTTTCTTATACCTTTCTTATACCTTTGTCTAGTTGACCTCTAGGATAGCTGTACATCCTTCCGTAGCACCTAGTTTTCACTGGACATTGCTTCCCACCACTGTTTACATTTTCAAAGCTATATTGCCATTGGATGTGACCATGCAACTGAGTTTTAGCCAAAGAAATCTGAAAGTGATGTGTGCTATGTTAGGGACTGGCACTGAGAGACCCATGATGCTCTGTGCTCTGAACCCTTCTCACTGCCTGGAATGGTGGTGATTCCCAAGTAGACCCAAGAAGAAATGTATAGAACATAGAGCGTCCAGCAGCCTCCCTGACATCCCTAAATAGCTATGCACAATAGGACTGCGTGGCCAACATGTTAAACTGCCCAGGAAAATGTACTTGGGCAAGAGGCACATTTCTATTGTGTTTGATTAACATAATATATTTTTTTGTTTATGCATTTTTATAGCAGTTAGCCTATCCTAATTAAGTCATGACTCACATTCTTATTTTCCATGAAAACCTATGAATATGTTGGGGGACTCTACACATGTGACACCATATTTTTCTTATTTTTCCCTTATGACATGTAGAAATCAAATTAGGCAGAGGAATAATGTCTGAAAATATCTGGTTCAAATAAATCAATCAGAAACAATTTTCAGGTTACATTGAAATCTTGTAGGACTACATTTTTCAAGAGTTAATCTTATTAAGTATAACGAATGTAACCTGCCGATACTAGCCACACAAATTATTGAGATCTGTTTGATAGAAGGAAGGCACTTTATTCTCCATAAGGAGTTTTATACAGTGTGTCCGTAAAGTCATGGTGCACTTTTGACCGTGTGACTGGTCAAAAGTACACCATGACTTTACAGACAGACTGTATAATCAAATTTTCTTAATATGGCCATGTTTGGTGTAGCCACAGAAACTATAAACTCCTCTGTCTTTACTTTTTATTTCTCCTGGGGTCTGTCCAACACAGTGCAGCTGCTGGCCCTTTAGATCACTTAGAAATCTTTACTTGAACAAACAGACACAACCTCAGGGCTGGGAAATGCTGAATATCACATAGGCATTTGAGTGATTGTTATTACCTCAGGCTTGGAAGCCAGAGGGATCAAGGCTTTAGCTCCAGCTTAACCCTCATCAGATCAGTCTCAGACCCAGTGAAAACTGACCCAAGACTCGGCATACACAGTTGAAAGCAGAGTTAATAATACCTTGTGTGTGCGATACATGAAATAATGCATATAGAATGTATACACACTTAAAATGCACCCAGTAAAACAGTGATTCTGTATATAAGTCTTTGCTAATAAAGCCAATTAAAATATTCTTGCCTTTTTGTTCAAATGTAACAAGTACAATTACACCACCAGCTATAAAACAAACAAAATTCTAGGGAGTCTTCTACATGGATGGTGAACAGTGATATTGCTTCTTTATAATGGTGTATTCATGTGTGTGTGTGTGTGTGTGTGTGTGTGTGTGTGTGTGTGTGTGTGTGTGTGTGTATGTGTTTGTGTGTGAAAGAGAGAGAGAGAGAGGGAGAGGGAAATGATGAAAATGCAAATGGAAGACAATGGAACATCTCTGAGGTACTGAAAGAAAAAACTGCTTTCAACCCAGAATTCTATAACCAACTGAAATTTTATCTTAGAAGTCTATTTATAACTCTTCTAATTTTTTGTACTGATACAAGTGGTTTTTTTTTAAGACTTTATTTATTCACTTTAGAAAGGAGAAAGAGAGAGAGAGAGAAGGAAGAGGAGCAGGAAGCATCAACTCCCATATGTGCCTTGACCAGGCAGGCCCAGGGTTTCAAACCTGTGACCTCAGTGTTCCAGGTCAATAGCTTTATCTACTGCACCACTACAGGTCAGGCAAGATCCAAGTTTTGATCTGGATTTTTTATCATATTCCTGCTGCCTGAATAAATGCACATATCTTGTTGTGTAGGTCTTCTGAAAGTGAATTTTCTCAGTGTTATGTTAAGTTAGAGAGTTTTTATTTTGGCTTAATTATTTCTAACTGAAGCCACAGCAAGTATACTTACTTTTGCAGCAGATGGTTGTCCCATCATACAACAGGGTGAAAAGCACCTCAGGGTATGCTGCTAAATATTTTACTTCTATTTTTTGTTTCTTATCCCTTAGAATATCAGTCGCACGAGAATAGAAGCCTTCTCAGCACTTAGCACAGGACTTCATCTCAGCCACCCCTTCTCAGCAGCCACTGTGTCAGATGCTGCTTCCTGCTTGACAGGAGCTGCATCTGGGCTCCCAATGTTACCTCCAGGGTTTTCATTATCTGTTGCTGCCACCCTCTCCTATTGTAGCCTTGTTGGTGGAAGGTTGATCTGACAAGACTCTATCATATCTGCCCTCATGACAACAAAGCAGCCATCTGTGATAGAGGAACCAACCACATGTGGTGGAGATGAAGAGAAAGGAGGTGATGGGGTGGGCACAGGACAGAGGTGATCCAGGGCAGGACTACACAAGGGATGGGCTGGATAAGGGAGTGGACTGAGCTAGGAACACCTATGACCCCTAGAGGTAGAAAATGCCCTTCAAAGGAGGAAGTGGGCTAAGGAAGATGTGGCGAAGGAGTCAGAACATCTCAGAGAGGGGTAAGTTGGAATAGGTGTGAATGTGTTTAAATTTAACGACACTGCCCTAGCAGGGCATGTTGGTTCAATCCCCAGTCAGGGAACACACAAGAACAGGTTCATGTTCCTCTTTCTTCATTCCTTTCTTGCCAAAATCAATAAGAAAAATAAGTACTGGTGTTTGTGGTAAGTTGATTGACTGAGAAAATCTTTTAAATAGTAAAGAGCTATTTACCAGGCAGAGAAAAGAGCCTCTAGATTAGTAGAAAGGATGTTAGAGAAACTAAGTTAAAGTCCTGGATCTGCCAATTATGGTCTATATAACTTCTATAAGATCTAGTTAAATCATCGAAAGGATGTGATGGTTAATTTTATGTGTCAATTTGACTGGGCCACATCATGCCCAGATGTCTAGCTAAACATTATGTGTGGTGTATCTGTCAGGGTGTTTCTGGAAGAGACTAGCATTTCAACTGGTGAGTTGATTGAGATCGATGGACCTTCCCTAGTGTGGGCTGGCATCATCCCGGCTGTTGAATGCCCGAGTAGGATAAAAAGGTAGCAGAAGGTTGAATTCTCTTTGCTTGGCTGAGTGAGTTGATACATGGTTTCTTCTGCCCTTGGATTCAGATTGGAACTACACTTGGGCTCTCCATCTCTCAGGCCTTTGAACTATCCCACTGGTAGTACACAGAGGGCAGGCTGTGAGACTTTTCAGCTTCTATTATTACATCAGCCTGTTTCTCATATATATAGGCACAGTTTCTTCCCTGGAGATCCCTGACCAATAATACCCTTACATTATGCATGAGTTTATATCATTGTTGTATATAATGCCCTAGTACTATACCCAGAACATTGAGGTCACAGATTATTATTAACCATATAAACTTGGAAAGCACAAAGACTTTTTTGAAAAGAAGATTCACTTGCATTTCTAATTTGAATTAAAAGGTCTGCATATTTGTGACCTCCTTGGTTCTTTTGGGGTTTACCTATAGCATGTGAATTCCATGACATAACTTCCTGGAGTTTGAATATATGCTCTGATTTGCATGCCAACCAGACACAGATGAGTGCATGTATAGAAAAGGCTTGAGTAGTATTCAAGATATTCTAATTATTCATCTTTGTGATTTTGTTTCATAAAAATTCCTTGCTAGCCTGACCGGTGGTGGCGCAGTGGATAAAGCGTTGACCTGGAAACACTGAGGTCGCCAGTTCAAAACCCTGCACTGGTCTGGTCAAGGCACATATGGGAGTTGATGCTTCTAGCTCCTCCCCCCTTTCTCTCTTTCTCTCTCTCACTCTGTGTCTCCTCTCTAAAATGAATAAAATAAAAAAATAAATTAAAAAAAATTCCTTGCTAATTGAGCATCATCATCATTTGTCTAAATCAAGCAAACTCATAATGATTGGTAGGCTATTTTCTGGTGTCAATGAAATTGCTCCACTGTTACAGAAATAACAGAAAGAATAACTTAGTCCAGTTAAGTTGCCTCCCTGCTTCAGCTTTCTCCCCTCTTACATTTCACTTTACCAAACTGATATCTCCAGAGCACAGATCTGATCACGTCTCATCGCCAACCCACACCCCAGGGACTCCCCTTGTCAAACAGCTTGGTCTGACATGCCTGGCACAGCTCTCTAGCCTCCACTCTTACAGTGCCCCTCAGAGACCTTATGTTCGAGAGAACTGAGACACATTTTATTTCGTGTCCCATGCTGTCCCTCTGGGAATGTTTAAATTCTACACATGCTTGCAGACTCATATAAAATGAAACTCCTTTCTAGAAGCTTTCTCTAATTCCCATTCTTAAATTCAGGGTGATAGTTCATGTCTCTAAACTATCAAAGCACTTTATTTTACTTGTCTTATATAATTTGTGCCTGCCTGTTATATTCTTATATTCCCCTTCCTTCCTTCCTTCCTTCCTTCCTTCCTTCCTTCCTTCCTTCCTTCCTCCCCCCTCCCTCCCTCCATCGCCCCTCCCTCCATCCCTCCCTCCCTCTTTCCCCCCTCCTTTCCTTCCTTTTCCTATCTCATTTAGTACACAAATCAAGGAGTAGCAAAATAACTGAAAGTCCAGAAATTCTAAACACCCTTGCCTGCAACACATATTGTTCTCATATATTAGCATTCCCATTGCTGAGTTCAGGAATTATGAGTTAGTATAACAGTTTAAGCATCTCTTGTTGAGGGTGATTTGTAACTTTTTTTTGGAAAAAAAATCTTTATTTTCTAAATAAAATTTAAAGTTTCTGCTTGTCCCCCACAAGAGAGAAACTTTCTAAAGTTGTCAGAGAGCATTTCACTGGGAAGAAAATAGAGGCTATATGATAAACAGACAGACCTTGATACACTGAACACTGAGATGCTTATCTGATCCTATACTATGCTTCAGTAGAATAACCTGATTAACTTCTTGTTTCTAGCCAACCCAAAATACATATAAGGAACAGCCACTTGACTGTTATGTTGGTGCTAGCTTTCAAAAACTCAAAAGTGGTACAGACTGAAGGTAATTTTTAAAATGTTATAAATACATTTGTAGGTATTCATTCAAATATTTGCATGCAGGTTTAAAATTAGACACGTGCGTGTCATGAGCAGACTAATGATTTGGTACCTCCTTAAAGCAATATTCTCTAAATAGTTTCACATATTTTTAGTACTATAGAGGATCATCTTATTTTCTATTAGTAAAACTTGTATTCCTCTTTTTCCTTTCATAATAAGAAACTTGTTATATATATTAAATAAAATAATATTTGAAGCTTTTTGTAACTTGTTTCCAGTAATTCATAATTCAATGTTTATAAGTTGCGTTCACTAAAGATAAAAGGAGTTTGCATAATTGTAGATACGAGTTCATTTAAAATACTGAGTTTAAAAGTATTTTTATTCTTGTTTCATGTTGGCTAAACATTTTTTTTTCAATTTTACTGTGATTCTAGTAGTTTCTAGTTTTCCATTGTTTGTTCAACTGGAAAATTACCTGGAAAGTACTTAATTTATAAATTTAGATAAAGAGATAGCATTTCACTATAGCATGAACTACATCATGCTTTTCTATGTTTCAGATTTTTTTTTTCAGATTTTGATTTTCAACTGACTGCTGTCAGTGTTGGTGGCTTGGCTTCATGTACATGGAAGAGAAGATTTTCAGCAATGAGTATCGTCTTTAGATCTGTGAGGGTTTTTTTGCTAATTTTAATGAATTTGAGATAGTCTTGTGTGAGCTGAGAGAAATTCTTACATTCTTACCTTCACATGGCATGGAAGTTTTCAGGCCTATGGATTCATAGGCAGGCAATTAAGTCAGTCAGGAGAGTGTATGATAAGGCTCTTTTTGTGATTCAGAAAAAAGAAAATCAAGCTTAAGACTAATAAAGTGAGCCTCCCAGACTTCCGGAGAGAAGCTTCCCTGTTCTCTCTGCAGGAGGGCAATGGTTGTGTCCTGGTCTTTTTAGGTTTCTCTAGTTTTCATGCTTCAGTGGTCATCACGGGAGTTTTTGAAGCATTCAAGAGCCTTTTAAATGCCTGTTTTTTTTTTTTGTTTTTTTTTTTTTTTTGTCTTAACTCTGCTGAAACACCCACCTTGTAGTCCAGGAGTGCAATGTAGGAAGACTAGAAATGAAGCTGAGTTATCCAGAGCAGTATTTAAATACAAGGGCAGTCACTCCCTGAAGGGGGGCGACAGAGTACTGTATGTGTGCAAAAGAGGGGTGTGCCGTCATCAGCAGGACTGGTGAAAGCCTACAAGGGAAGGCAGATTTAAGTTGACACTTAAAGAATGATTAGGAATCATTCAGCTGGGAGAGACAATTCTATTAATATCACTATCATAAATGGTATTTCCTAATGCTTGGAACACAGTGTTGGAGACTTTGGGCTTTGAGGCTGGCTACCTGGGTCACATTCTTTCCTTTAATAGCTAGCTCCATATCTGTGGCAAGACACTGAGGTTGTCTCTTCTGCACTGGTCTTTTCTGTAAAATTAGTTTAAAAATATTATTGTGGCATTATACCATTATCATACTATTATGGTAATTTAGTGTGAGACTTGAATGAAACAATGCATGTAAACCATCTCACCACATTGCCCAATACACAACAGCAAATATTGGCTATTTTCATAAGAGCACTGCTTTCCAATAATTTGGAGAAAATAAATAAATGTTGTGGACACCTGTTTAGCTATATGTGGGGCCAGGATTATCCCAGAGAAAGAAGGAGGGTATGGCTTGGTCTCAGGCTCCCAAAAAATATTCATGAATGCTCCAATCTAGACTATAACTTTGTCAATACTTAAATGGTAGCATTATCTCAAGAAGAAAGGAATCACACATTTAAAGAACTAGATTACAGTAAGGATTTTGACAATATGACATTTATGGTTTAGGTGCCCCTCAGGAATCATGTCCTTAAACTGTCTAATAATATAAGATGGGTGAACAAACAATTTAAGTGTTACCTTAAATAATCTCAGTAGGAGCCCAGTATTGTAAACAGTCATCTCCAAGTCTTTATTCTGTGAAGCAGCTTTTCACTCTTATCCAGTTATTTCTTTATAGCTACAAGTCTTTGACCAAGTCACTTAACATCTTCTAATGATTCTCAAATGACTTTCTAAGGAAATTCAATATAAGGTGGTGTGGACTGTCATACTAAGTGTAAAATGGGATACTCCTGGCCCCACATTTCTGTTGTGAAGAGCAGCCTTCCCACTGTACACTTGAACTTCTTATCCTTGGTATTGTGACTCAGCCAAGGGCTGAGATGTTGGTGTTCATTGTCATAACTCTATGGCACTTAACATGGGTAGATTATTTTACAGTTTGAAAAAATATTATACCCATTTTATCATAGCTCATTCTCACAACAACTTTTCCAAAGTTTTAGTTAGTGAAACTGAGACCCAGCAATCTTAAACATGTTGCCCAAGTTCAGACAACTAGTTTGCGACAGAGGCAGGACATAAATCCAAATGTTTGGTCCCAATAAAGTGCTCTTGCCACTACACTTTGTTTGTTTGCCTTGTTTTCAAAGCTAGCATGTGAAGACATGTACAAGCACTATGGAACTGTAGACATAGCTTAGTAGGACATAGAAGACCATCGATTCACCAGTGTATCACTGAAGACCCCACTCAGTGTAAATTCAGTTCCAAGAAACTATTAAGACTTCGAAGGCCAGTCAAGAGGATGTCACTGCTGAGCAGGAGAGATGAGGGTGCCTAATGCTATGACCAACTGGCCAAGTGACTCGCTGGGAGAGAGCTGTTGGGAGTGCAGTTAGACTTAGCCAATCTTTCCTGCTGTTCCCTCCACACCCAAGGACCCTCCAGAGGCCATGAGATGAATGTCCTCCCAAGGCGTTGGGGAATTCCAGTGTTCTTTGGAAAAGACAAAATTCAGTCACTTCCCATGTAAGACAGCCACTGACAAGTTGCTAATTCAGATACTATAACGAGTGTTTTACTTGAACTTGAATCAAGGTATTCTTTTAACAAGAAAATACAGCTTGCTTTTTACCATCCTTCTTTGGCACTAAGTTAATAAAAAGACAACAACAAAAAAACTAAAGACATTATCTGCCTGTGGCTTTACTGAATCAAAGAATTTTACTTATTTTAAACCCACACGTAGTAGTTATTTTTTATGAAAATATGGCATAGGTGTGTGTGTGTGTATGTGTGTGTGTGTGTGTGACAGAGGAAGGGAGAGAGAGAGAAGCATTAACTCCTTGTTCCACATAGTTGTGCCATTGATTGCTTCAGATGTGCCAGGCCGGATATGCTCTGACCATGCTGGAACCAGAGACTTCGGGTGTCCAGGACAATGCTCTATACACTGTAGGGTACAAGCATAGGCAATTTTGAATGTTGAGTTATGAAGGATACACAGAACTCTCTCTCATAGCTAAAGACTCACCAAAATCAATCCAATGTCATTTTCACCAGACAAATGATACCCAGCATCGAGCTGTGCATTAGACATCTGGGAACTTGAAATAATGCTGATGTACCTTCAAAAGTCAGGATCAATAGATTCAGAATCTCTTGTTGTGGGCCTACATATCTGTGGTTTGTATAAAGTCACTGTGTTTTTTCTAAAGCCAGTCTGAGAACAAGAATATTATGCTTTCTCCATGTATGTAACACACTAAAATCTAGCAAGAAACTAATTGCTAGTTTACATCCTGCCTGGGGGAGCAGAAAGCTATATTTTGAATACTTTTTAGCATTTGTGGACTCAAAAATTTTTACTCTTAAAGCTGCTGGCACTTCTTAGTCATTTCTTCTTTTGTTTTCTTGCACTCAAAGTGTTCAAGGCTGCGTGTGGTAGAACTGCTTGACTGGCTATCGGAGCTCACAGAACCTGAGAAGGTTGCCTTTGTACCAAAGCAAACACTGGATGGGTTTGATGAAGCTGACCTATTTTCAGCCTGGACTGCTGGGTACAGAAGCAAAGAGTTGTCATGGACACCTGCTAGATGGCTGGTTCACCAATCTGTATAGGTGATGAGATATATTTTTGTAAGTGAGCTATATTCCATGAGGGTAGCTCCCAGGAAGAAAGGAATTTGTTTAAATGCAAATGATTATTTTTTTAAAGCAAATAAATGATCCTAACTCTAATAGTTGCAATTAAAAAAAAAAGGTAACTTCCCTATAGAACATCTTTGTAAGGATATTTAACAAAGACTTTTACAACTATTACCACATGCTTTAACCGCAATGTCTGAGTAAGAACCAAACTTTTAAGTGGGTGTTTCTTTTTTTAATTTATTAGATATAAATTAAACCAAAGCAGGAGACTGAAGTGTTTCCTCCCTCTTCTTCCCACACAAGTGTAGGCCTGACCTCAATCTGCTGATGTTTGCTGTGTCTGCCAAGCAGTCCTATCTTCTGGAGCAAAAGCAGTGCTACTGTGATGATTTGGGAAAGAATTAGAAACTATATATTAAAAATTTTTCCTTTTATGAGCAACTTAAATTGGCAGGAAAAACACAATTAAGTAATTCCAAAGGTGTAATTTTATGGAGATTTAAACACCACATCTTTCAACACTGCATGAACAAAGAAATTTGTAATGAAGGCTTTTCTACTATTTATAGTTCTAATCTTTGTGAGACAGTGATGAAAAAAATTGCCAAGAATGTGATTTTTACAAAGTGTAGTTTGAAAATTCCCAACATACAATTTTGAAACAGAAAAAGAAAGGTGAGAGTGACTAGGGATTTCTGATGTGGATAGAGCCAAGATGTCACCTTGGTGTCACTGTTGAGATCATTAACTCGGGGAGTCCTGCAGATTCTGTCCCTCAGACACTGATGGAAAAATGTCTTACCTGCAAATTAAAGAGATCAGGCTATAGATGCTGCAGGAGGAGGAGAAAATTACCAGGTGTCTTTAACCCTTCCATTTTCACACCCTGTCTTTGTAACCTTACAATGTAAGGTTTTATGTCATAGTTACCTCTGACAGCATCCAAAATCTGCTTCAATTACCAAGAGTCCTCCTGGGAACCCCTAGTTTTGAGAGAGTGAGGTCCATTGCACTGCTTTGCTTATTGCAGAATTCTTTAGTACATCAGTAAAAATCTGATCCTATATTTTTCCTGAATCGCCTCTCTTCAAAAGTCTGCATTCAGGGACATCAGATGGGCCATGGTGACAATGTTTGCTTCAAGGGAATTTTAAAGCAATGTTTGCTTCAAGGCTGCTAATCAGGACACTTCTGGGGGGCAGGTTGTTAAGTCTTTGCCAGCACGCCTCTATCTCTGGAGCTGAGCAGCATGAGTGCTTCCTCATCTCGACAACAGCATTTCAAACACTTTTGAGGTTTCCCTTCCTATCCTTAGATAGCCAGGCCATGCATGGTAGGAGGGCATCTGGTAGGATCTCTTGCTGGGCCTGTCTAATTCTGAACAAGGGATATGTATTCTTGTCTGTATGTACATCCACCTCTAAGATACATCGCTTGTCTTGTTAAGCTGTTTTAGGAATTAAACAAAATGATGCCACAAAATTCTCAGCATAGGTCCTCGCACATCATAAGGCCCTGGGTAGTAGTAGCTATTATTTTCTTTAGTACCCAAGGTCTTATAATGTGTGAGGCCCTATTTTGAGACCCTACCAGGGTCATTAGGCTAGAGCTTAAAATGGCTTACTCTCTTTTTCTGGACTACAAGGTTAAGAAATTGTGCATCCTAAAATAGCTTTCACTTTTTTCCAAAATGTTTCATCTAACTAAATGTGTACAGTTTTGTTTATATACCAGGACCTGGTATAGATTTATTTCCAATTCCAAATTGAATGCTACATCTTTTTAGGATGCTTGGTGGATTGTTAGAATGGTGTTTCCAAAGTCTTTCTTTTTTTTTCTCTTGCAAAGAGAGCATTAATAGATTTGAAAATGCCTATTACACAATCTCCTTAATAAGGCCATATCTGTATTCTGAGGAGAGGCTGAGGAGTGCATGAGAATTTCCTGGGCTGTCCAACCTCCCATCTTGAGTACAAGACCCCAAATAAAGATCCCAGCTCAGACAGAGCACACTGCTGACTTACAGAACTGTGTGCTAATAAATTGCTGTTGTTCTGAGCTAAGTTGTGATAATTTGTTAAACAACAGGAAAATAATACATCAGCTATCATGTGACCTTATGCTATTGCCTCAGTGTAAACAGTTTCTATCTGGTCATCATGTTGCCAAGTTCTCTCATTAGCCGTGGGTGCTTTCTTCTGAATTGTTTCTACTTCCTCAATGTTCTTTCTTCCCCAATGTTCTTTCTTGAAATGGGGAGTGGAACAACTGTGCTTTGTCTATATTTTGCCTAGTTCTGGCTCACTGATCACTCAATGCACAGGTAGAGCATATGCTACAATGACCCAAGATATATTTCAAAATACAGTAAATGAAAGAAGAAAGACATAAAATTCTGAGGAACCATGAACAACTTATATCAATATGGACAAGTATAAATCTTTTCTGAAACAAGGCAAGGTAAAAATAGTTGAATAAAGAAGTGTTTGGCTAAATGTGAGACCCTTCTCTCTACTTTGGCATTCTTTGCACGGCCATGTGGTCATTATTCAGATTTGTCTGTGAACTACCTGAGGGTGAAGAACTGTCCTCTTTTCATCTCTAAGCTCCTACTCCTCAGTGTGTTATAGGTGCTCAATAAACATCTTCTACATGTACCTGAAAACAGAAACATTTGCCAATGATAGGATTTACAGCTTGCTAAAATTAAAGTTTTTCTTCACACTTGAAAAGCTACTAAGAAAGAACTATCCATCCAGGATGATGAGAAGGGCTGAGGAATGTAACAGACAGTAAATGCTTTTTCAGAATCAGAAAGCAATTTTTATTAAGTGGAGGTGTTGGCAAGCTCTTTCTGAGTGGGAGATGAAAAATTGAACAAAAATAAAAATGAGACACCTTAGAATTTGCCATAGAATGAACAAGACAGGAGGTGATAACGCTGATAGTTTAGAGCCATTCTCAAAGCATATTTTTTCTAGTTGGGGAAGGACACTGTCTGTCCTTGGAAACAGAGTAGGTAACTCAAACAGTTATAGCCAGGGGGATTTGTCCACAGTAAAATGTCCAAACTAATCTTAAAAGAAGAAGATCCACTCACAGCAGGAAGATGAATGGAGCAAAGACAAAGAAGCTGATGTGCTGTGGACAAGTCCAGGCTTCCCTACAGGGACCCCACTTGGTTCTTTCCCAACTGTGAATGCCAGTTTCTCAGAACACAGTCTGGGGAACACCTGAAGGGAGTGAGCGATTGAGGAAAAACAACCCAATCAAAATTGATGTTATCTCCAGTGTATATACTGCACTCAGGTGTGTAGTTTCAGTAGGCTTCACCATTTTTTCATTGGGGGAACTAATGTTCAGAAGAAAAGTGACCTGTCTAAAGGTGGCAGAGATAACTGATAAGGAGAACAGGAATTTCATGTCAAAGTGCTCTTTCGGACACCAAACTGTCTTTCCGAAAATAGAAAAAAACATTTTGAAATTAAAACCCCAGTTCCTCAGATTTGCTGTGAGAATCAGACCAAGAATTATGTTCTTGGGAAAGTCCATTTAATTTCCTTGGGGACAAGGGATCCAATAATCCATTCAAGTCTGACAATCTTTGATGGTTTGACTGTAACAATTAACTGAGTACCTAGAATGGATAAAATGTCAAGACTGAGATATTGCAGGAAATAGAGAAAAAAAACAAGTCTTTGGGACTCTATATATTTAACATTTATTAAAAGGTTTCTTTGTGCCAGACAGAGACTAGGAAATTACCAAATTCTAGGATATTTTCCTTCATTCACCAATTATGAAAAGATTTTTGTTGAAATTTGGCTCCTAAATTCCCACCTTCATTGATGTCATCAGTGATATTTCTATAAATAATTAGAAGACATTACCTATTTTACATATTTACTTCCAAGAGTGATTTTCATTCATTATTATTTTTTTCATTCAATATTAAGATGTCACATTTAATTTGAAAGTAAAGAATTTGTTTGTATTTAATAGCTGCTAAGTAATAAACCACTGACCACTACCTTTCATTACAGAAAAGATTAGCTTATATAAGATATTTGGTTTTTATTTTGTATTTTGGCAAATGAAAAATGTATAATTTATCTTTGAGGTTATCATTTTAAAAAAAAGAGTCTTCCAGGTAATTAACAGTGAATGTCTGTGTGGTTCAAAAAGTTACAATTACTCACTATCTCATTACAAAGCATTGCATCATTTCTATATTTGAGATGATATAATCTGCAAATCCACTTAGTGAGGCAGATATGAATGAAACACAACCCGTGTGCCAAAACTGAAATAATGAATAAGAATGCCACTCACTGTCACCCTTGCCTCTGGTGGAACTTCCAGGATAGTTGGCTTGCTATAAATTATATGTATTTCTCTAATATATGGACAAGAAGTCATAAATGGAAGTTCTAATATATTCTGTTCTTAGCTTGATCTATCTAGTTGTTTCATTTTCATCCCCCATATTCATCACTGCCTCCCTGCCATTGTCATCACTCTTCCCCAGTGTCCGCAGCTCATTTTGGAGAGCACGTGTAACTACTATGTGGTGATTACAGAAAAATTTAACAACACATATATTGATATGTCTAAGGAAAATATTAAATATCACCCATGATGCACTACCTCAAGACTAACATACTTATCATAATTGAAATTTTTGTTTGTGGTGAATAGTTAGACTGTGTGTATGTATACACTCCTTTAATTCTTTAAAATCTCAACACTATTAATAACTGAAATATTTTTTATTACTATTGGCTTCTTGTTAATATAAAGAGATGCTATTTGCCCTGACCAGGTATCTCAGTTGGTTAAAACATTGTCCCAATGGGCTGAAGTTGCAGGACCAATCTCTGGTCAGGGCACATAAAAAGATCAGTCAATAAATGCATAAATAAGTGGAAGAGCAAATCTCTCTCTTTCTTTCTTCCTCCCTCTCAAAAATCAATAAATAAAAATTTAAAATAGAGAAGCTATTGTAGTGTATATTTTATATTTATATTTTATTTAATTTTCATTTTATCTGGCATCTTATTAAATTCTCTTATATGTCTAATATTTTTTTTACTGGAGTTTATGGGTTTTTCTGTTATACAGTAAAATAATCAGCAAAAACATTTAAAAATATTTAAACCAATTAATATATTTACTAGTCATACAGCATTTTCTAGAATCTGTAAGATAAAATGGAATGCAATAAATCTGTTTTATAATTACAGTATAGTTATTTTACTAAACAGCCTATCATTATCATTGGATTTAACTCTATATAGTGCTAAGGTTCATGGCTTACCAATGATTCTGCTGTTTTCCAAGTTTTATTGAAAAATAATTTACATGCATCACCATATAAATTGAAGATATATAGCATGATAGTTTGATATGCACATATTGTAAAATAATTACAATAGTTTCAGCAAACATCCATCTTCTCATATAAATCCACTAAAATGGAGAAAAAGGAAAAATATTCTCCTTGTGGTGAGAACCTGTAGAATTGATTCTTTTAATTTTCTTATGCAATGATAACTATAGTCATTATGTTTGTTGTACATTACATCCCAAGTACTTATTTATTTTATAATTGGAAGTTTGTACTTTTTGACCAACTTCTTCTAATTATCCCTCTGCCCACCCCCCTGCCTTTGGTCACCTTGAGGTTTTTTGTTTTCTTTTTTGATACCATATTTAAAATCATACCATATTTGTCTTTCTCTGTCTGGGTTATTTCATTTAGCATAATGCCTTTAGGCCCCACCCTCCATGTTGTGCAAATGGTAGGATTTCCTAGTTTTTTAATGGATGAATAATATTCCTGTGTGTGCGTGTGTGTACATATACCTTCTTTCTTTGTTCATCTATCCATGGACACTTGGGTCACTTAGGTTGTTTCCATGTCTTAGCTATTGTAAGTAATTCTATGAACTTGAGGTACAGGTATCTTTTATTGAATTAGTGTTTTCATTTCCTTTGGGTATATTCAAAGAAGCAGAATTTCTAGATCATATGGTAGTTCTATATTTAATTTTTCAAGGATAATGTTTTCTAGTGGCTGTAACAATTTATTATCCCGCCTACACAAGGATTTCCCTTTCTCCACATCCATGCCAGCATTTATTATCTCTTGTCTTTTTGATGATGGCCATTCTAACAGGCACAAGTTGAAGTCTCACTGTGGTTTTAACTTGCATTTTCTTAAAGACTAGTGACATTGAGCACTTTTTGATGTACCTGTTGGTTTTTTGTATATCTTCTTTAGAGAAATGCCTATTCAGATACTTTACCCATTTTTAATTGTGTAACCCCTCTATTTTTATCCTTTATCTTGAATTCCCTTCATTCAGCAGACAACTTTTTTTAATTTTAATTTATTGTGTTGACATGGTTTCAAGTGTCCCACTCAATATAATACCCTCTACTCTCTACATCAGGGGTCCCCAAACCATGGCCCGTGGGCTGCATGCGGCCCCCTTAGGCCATTTATCCGGCCCCGACGCACTTCTGGAAGGGGCACCTCTTTCATTGGTGGTCAGTGAGAGGAGCACAGAATGAATCCGCATCCTGTGCTCCTGGAGTACTGTATGTGGCGGCGCCACAAAGCATGGCATCGCTCACATACAGTACTACTCCCGATGATGTGGGACACACGCCTCACGGCTCCGGAAGCGCGTTTTGTTCCCGTTTTGTTTTTTACTTTAAAATAAGATATGTGCAGTGTGCATAGAGATTTGTTCTTAGTTTTTTTTATAGTCCAGCCCTCCAACGGTCTGAGGGACAGTGAACTGGCCCCCTGTGTAAAAAGTTTGGGGACCCCGGCTCTACATAGTGGCCCCATGCCCCATATAAAGTCTCTTTCCATTTCCATTTCATCTCTCTTGTCCCATGCCCCACCTCATACCTCCATCCCCCTTTTCCATCTGGAACTTGCTGCCCTGTTGTCTGTATCTCTGTGAAAATATATATATATGGCTAATTTCTTCACCTTCCTTGATCCTTTCCCCTCTTCTCCTTTCCCTCTGATAGCTATCTATCTGTTCCCTATGACCCTGCCTCTGTTTCTATTTTGTTCCTCAATTTATTTTGTTTATTAGATTTCACATAAAATGAGATCATATGATATTTATCTTTTTCTGCCTGGCTTATTTCACTTAGCATAAAAATCTCCAGGTCCATCCATGCTGTTGAAAAGGTAAGAATTCCTTCTTTTTCATGGACACATAGTATTTTATCATGTAAATGTACCATAGCATTTTTATTCCTAGGTACTTTTGTTGTTGTTGTTGCAATGGTCAATGGGATTATTTCCTTAATATCTCTTTCTGAGAGTTCATTATTGTTGTATAAAATTGTCACGGACTTCTGGATATTAATTTTATATCCTGTCATCTTGCCAAATTCATTTATAAGGTCTAGTAGTTTTTTTTGCTGAGACTTTAGTGTTTTCTATGTACATTATCATGTCATCAGCAAATAATGACAGTTTTACTTTTTCTTTTCCAATTTGGATGCCGTTTATTTCTTCTTGTTGTCTGATTGATGTGGCTAAGACTTCCACTACTATGTTGAATGAGAGTTGTAAAGGGTACATATCTGTCTTTTTCTTGATCTTAAAAGGATTGCTTTTAATTTTTGCCCATTGAGTATGATGTTGACTGTGGGTTTATCATAAATGGCCTTTATTATTTTGAGGAATGTTCTCTGTATTCCCACTTTACTGATCATAAAAAGGTGCTAAATTTATCAAATGTTTTTTTCTGCATCTATTGATATGATCATGTAATTTTTATTCTTCATTTTTTTAATATGATGAATCACATTTATTGATTGCTGAATATTTACTTTTGCCTCCCCAGAGTAAATTCCACTTGATCATAATGTATAATTTTTAAAATATATTGCTAGGAGAGTTTGCTAATATTTTGTTGAGAATTTTAGCATCTGTGTTCATCAAGGATATTGGCTTTTAGTTGTCTTTCTTTGTAGTGTTTTTACCTGGTTTTGGAATTAGAGTAATGCTTATTTTGTATAATGATCTTGGAAATCTTCCCTCCTGTTGAATTTTTGGAATACCTTGAAAAAAAATAATTGTTAGTTCCTTTTCGAATGTTTGGTAAAATTTGCATGTGAAGCCATCTGGTCCAGGACTTTTGTTTGCTGGGGTTTTTTTTTTATAATGTTTCAATATCATTTGTTCTAGTGAATCTGCTTAAGTTTTCTGATTCTTCTAGATTCAGTTTTGGAAGATTATATGTTTCAAGGAATTTATGCATTTCACCTAGGGTGTCCAGTTTTTTGACATCTAGATCTTCATAGTATTTTTCTAAAATCCATTGTATTTTTGTGATATCAGTTGTTTCTCTTTCATTTTTAATTTTATTTATTTGGGTCTTCTCTATATTTTTCTTGATAAGTCTGGTTAAAAGTTTGTCAATCTTGCTTACCTTTCCAAAGAACCAGCTCTGGGTTTCCCTGATTTTTTTTTTTTTTAGCTTCTATGTTATTTATTTCTACTCTCATTTTTCTTATTTCCTTCCTTTTACTTTCTATGGGCTTTATCTGTTGTTCTTTTTCTAATTTTTTTAAGTGCAGGGTAATATTGTTTATTGGAGCTTTTTCTTGCTTCTTAAGGTATGCCTGTAATAATATATAAATTTCCCTCTCAGGGCTGCCTTAGGTGTGTCCTATAGATTTTGAGTTGTTTTACATTTATTTTTATTTGTTTGAAATAAATGATAAATTTCTTTCTTGATCTTATTGTTAACCCATTCATTATTTAATAATAGGCTATTTTGCCCCCAAGTGTTTGAATGTTTTTCAGTTTTTCTCTTGTAGTTGATTCTAGTTTCATGCCATTGTGGTCAGAGAAGATGCTTGATATAATTTCAATCTTCTTAAATTTATTGAGACTTGTTTTGTGTCCTAACATGTTGTCTATCCTAGAAAATGTAACATGAGCATTTGAAAAGAATGTATATTCTGCTGTTTTGGGGTTAAGTGTTCTGAAGATATTGATTAAATCCAGTTGATCTGGTGTGTCATATAAGGCCAATTTTTTTTTGTTGATTATCTGTCTGGAGGATCTATTGATTGATTTTAATGAGATATTAAAATCTCCTAATATTATAGTATTATTGATGTCTCCTTTTATGTCCATCAAAATCTACTTTATATATGTAGTTGCTCCTATATTAGATGTATAAATATTTACAATGGTTATATCCTCTTGTTGGATTGCTCTCTTTATCATTATGTGGTGAACTTCTTTATCCCTTAATATAGCCTTTGTTTAAAGGCTATTTTGTCAGATATAAGTGTTGTACCCCAGTTTTTTAAAAAATTTTCATTTACGTGGAATATTTTTTTTCATCTCTTTACTTTCAGTTTATGTGTATCTTTTTCTTTTTGAGGTGGGTCTCTTGTAGACAACATATGTATAGGTTCTGTTTTCTTATCTATGCAGCTACCCTGTCTTTTGCTTGGAGCATTTACTCCATTTACATTTAAGGTTATTATTGATATGGATTTATTTATTGCCATTTTATTCTTTTATTTATTTATTTTATTTTATTTTTTTAAGTTTTAATTTTTTATTTATTTATTTTAGGGAGGAGACACAGAGTGAGTGAGTGAGAGAGAGAGAGAGAGAGAGAGAGAGAGAAAGGGGGGAGGAGCTAGAAGCATCAACTTTCATATGTGCCTTGACCAGACCAGTGCAGGGTTTTGAACTGGCGACCTCAGAGTTTCCAGGTCAACACTTAATCCACTATGCCGCCACAGGTCAGGCGCCATTTTATTCTTTAAACCTATAATCCTCTCTCTGATGATTTTTAAATTTTTTTCCCTCTTCTTAATAGATCTATTAACATTTCTTGCAGTACCAGATGGGTGGTAATGAACTCCTTGAGCCGTTTTTTTTTTTTTTTTTGTCTGGGAAACACTTTATTTCTTCTTCAATTGTAAACAATTGCTTTGCTGGATAAGTCATCTTGCTTGTAAGTTATTGTTTTGCATCACTTTGAATATTTCTTGCCAATCCCTTCTGGCCTGAACTGTTTTTGTTGAGAAGTCAGATGTCAGCCTTATGGTTACTCCTTTGTAGGTAATTCATTACTTTTCTATTTAGTTCTTAGTGTTTTTTCTTTGTTTCTTAACTTTGGCATTTTAATTATGATGTGCTTTGATGTGGGCCTGCTTGGGTTCATCTTTAATGGGACTCTGTGCTTGTTGGACTTGTGTGACTTTTTCCTTTCACAATTTAAAGAAGATTTCAGCTATGATTTTTTTAAACAAGTTTTCTATCCTTTTTTAATTTTCTTCCGTTTTAGGAAACCCTATGATATGGCTATTGTTTCTCTTCATGTTGTCACAGAGTCTCTTAGAGTTTCCTCAGACTTTTTGAGCCTCTTCTCTTTTTACTGCTCTGCTTCTTTGCTTATGTTTATATTGTCCTCTAAATTGCTGATTCGATCCTCTGCTTTATCCAGCCTGCTGTCGATTCCTTCTAGTGAGTCTTCATTTCTGATATTGTATTTGTCATTTCTGACTGGTTCTTTTTTGTAATTTAAGTGTCCTTTTTAATGCTTACTAGTTCTCATTTTGATTATCCATTATTTCTCTAAGATCCTTGAACATCCTAATAGCCATTATTTTAAACTCTGCATCTGATAGTTTGGTTGCTTTCATTTCATTTAATTATTTTTCTGGGGATTTCTCTTGTTGATTCATTTGGGCCATATTTCTTTGTCTGCCTATTTTGTCTGTGTATTTCATATCTCTGTTATGACTCCCAAATTTGTTGAGGTGTGTTCATGAGGAAGATGGGCTCAGTTGTTCTAACTTTCAGGCCACCTTAGCTCTTTGCTCTAGGAATGTTTCTGTTGTTATGTTTACCCATCTGTTTGTATGTGAGTCTTAAATGCTGTTGGCCCTTTCATGGGAAGAGTTAAGAGTCAACCTTGATCACATATATTAGACATTAGGTGGTGTCTGTCCTGTGGGTATAGTTATTATCAGGAAGGTCTGGTTCCTGCTGGATTCTTCCTTTGTGTGTGCCACTTGTGTGGCTAGTTGGTCTAACACTGGTTTGATCTGCCCCAATACTGGTTGTGTTGGTTCTGGTTCCTCTTGGGTGGGGTTTGAGTATGGGTTGATGTCAACCGTTGTTTTTAACCTACTGTGGGCCACATTTCTGGAGCTACCACTCTTTTCACTGGTTGTGTCTGCATTTTCTATGACTGTTTTTGGGTGGAAGGAGTCAGTCTGTGTATAAGAATCATCTTCCTTTGGCTTCGAGCTGACAAAAGCTTTGTAAAAGTGTTCAAGTTCCTTAAGATTTGCCTTTAATTTTCATCTGCTCCACCTTCTCTTACAGCTGCCTGGTCTGCCACCAGAGTCTTCTGTAGAAGACTATAGAGTGGGTGCAGAGTGGCCTCACCCCACTAACTGCTCCATAGGTTTCAAGTTTTGTTGGTTAGGGCAGCTGAGGTTGGGATGATAACAATAGTGGGACCTCCTACTTTAAGGGTCCCTTGATCAGGTGCCTAGTATGGAGAAAGTGTCCCTTACTCCTGAGGCTAAAATTTCAGCCACTGATAAATATTCCAGTTCTGTTTTTCCCTAGCAAGGTATACATCAGGTTCAGAATGGGTGAAGCCAACAGTCCCCTTGCAGTGTTTTCAGCTGGGTAGCCTCTAGTCTCAGGGAGGAAGACTGAGAGAGTTTTTTATTAGACTGATTGTGCCCCTCCTCCTCGGAAGGTGGTTAAGCCCCTTGACCAGTCCTAACAATAGGCTTCAAGGAACTCATACGTTGACTGTCTTTGTTCTAAGCCTCTCTCTCTTCCATCTGTGGAACTTAACCCAGTGTGGCAGAATATCCAGGGCTAGAGCCAGCTGCCTGTGAAGTTGTATCTCTTCCAATGTGTCCAAGCTGCTGTGCAGGTGTTGAGAACAGAAATTAAAATCTGCCTCAGATGGGTTTGGTGGCTTACACACTCTCCCTTTAGATATGCTGCTAGAAAGACTAGCCAATTCTGCTCTGATATAGTCTGTAGCTTGCCACTGTATGTGTTGGTTTTGGTCCACTTATGAGGGAACCTGGCACAGACCAGTGTACATTTCCCATGAGTGGCCCTCAGCAGCCCAAAGTTTATGGCTGCCTCTGCTGGGCTAAGATACTCATTGAAGGACCAGGCTGCACATCTAAGCTGGCTTTGACTGGCCCTGGCCCTGGCCTAGAGGCAAATCAGAAAAAGGTCCAAGTTTCCTTGAGATAGATCTGCTTCCTGCTTCCTCTATTTGTTGGCTGCTTGTTGGGCTTGGCAACTGAAAAAACTTCTGGTAGAGTCTAGAGCCTGGAGCTATTAAGAGATTAAGAAGGGTGATGAATGTGCCTCCCATCCCAGGGCCCCAGGTATAAGTCTGTTCTGGTTTTTTTTTACAGACATTAGTAGTGTGTGGCCGCTAGAAGTCCAATGGATGCAGCTTCTTAGTTCCAGAGATTTGATCTGCCTACAGTGCAGACAGTTTCTACTGAATCTCCTATGAGGCAGAATCACCAATCATATTCTTGGGATAGTGTGGGGGAAAGGTCCTTCTCAAGGCCATGCAACTGAACCACTGTCCTGTCCCCTGCTTCCTGGCCAAGGCTGCTGACCTTTCTGCAAGGTCCAATTTCCAGAGAGTGGGGCAGTTGCTTTTCCCCAGTTGCTGCCACAGGGAGGGTACTGTTCTACCCAAGAAAGATGGCAACTGCAGTATTGGAGAATGATTCAGCACAGTTCTTCTGATGGCTGTTCCCCACCAAGTCTCTCCTTGGCCCACCAACTTCATACTTTCCTCACACAACTCTAATCTTCTCAGGCCTCCCTTTACTAGATCCCAGGATAAGGGGCTGTGAATGAGATTTTCTGCATTGGCCCTTTAAGAGTGTGCCTGCATCTCTGAGAACATTGTCTCTTTCTTCCAGACAGAAACCTCAGCTCTTCTCACTGCCAAATACTATGTGAGCACCTCTTCTAGGCTCTAGTGCTCTGGGTTGGGGCTTAGGATCCACACTTCTCAGGGAAAAACTGCCCACAGCTGGGAGTCCCCCTGGACCCTCAGCCACCATTTGCTCCTGGGAACAGGACAGCCCTTTTCACAGCTCTGCTCTTCCTAACAGTCTTGATGTGGCTTCTGTGACTCTTTAATTATGGACTACTCATCATTTAGTCCAAAGTTGTTTTTTCAGGATGACTGTTGTTAAATTTAGTTATAACTCCAGTCTGGTCCTGGGAGGTGGTAGTTGGAACACCCACCTACTCCATCACCATCTAGAAATCCTTCTCAGCAGATAACTTTTAGTGTGCATAAATCTGGTTTCTGGCTAACTCTAGGTTTGTTCTGGTTATGATTTTCACATGGCCCTTTCCCTCTACTAGTGGCAGTAATATAGGATAATATTGTTGCTTTGTACTTATCATCTGCTTATATAATTAAGTGGTCCAAAAACAGGGACTGTAGTAGTATCTGTTAAATGTCAAAAGTCAGAAAATCTGCCTGTCTCTGAATGCTAGGATTCTTGCTCTTGTCTGTCTTGATTCTTCCATCTCTTGACATCTGAGACATCCATGCCTTTGCCACGAAACTGACTGCATCTATTTAGATCATAGGTGAGTGATTTCAGTCATGGGGTCGAGAAATGTTACTTTCTGCACCCCCGACCATTTTTGCTTTTTCATCATTTATACAATTCTTTGTATTGACTGGCATGTCTATATAAACTCAGAAATCTAGACATTGTATCTTAGCAGTGATACTACTGTTTGTATAGGAAAGTCTATAAAATTTTCAAAAGGCAAGATAAAGTAATGGACATATGGTATCTCTACTTGCTTTTGATATAAATGTGAAGCTGAAGCTATCAGCTTTCTCTGTCCCTATGTGTATGTCTAGGATTTAATTATTGATCAGGGGATGCCCATCTGCTTCTCCGCACCCCTCCCTCACTTCTCTTTCTTTTTTTTCTCCTGCAGCCATGGCTTGATTGGAATGAATTCGCACCAGGTATTGAGGATGATTCCATGACCTCTGCCTCAAGCACTAAGATGAGCTTGGTTGTTGAACAATATATCAATGCCCCTGGTGGGCAGAACATTGTGCCCTAGTGGCTTGCCAGGTGGATTCTGGTGGGGGCACATGTAGCAGTCTGCCTCTGCCTTCTCTCCTCTCACTGAATTGAAAAAAATTCTTCTTTGATATTGGTTGTGAAGAGTATTTAATTTTTAAATATTTGTGAATTTTTCAGTTTTTCTTGTTACTCATTTCTAGTTTTATACCATTGTTTTCAGAGAAACTACTTGGTATGATTTCAAAATATCTGAATTCTCTAAGACTTGTTCTGTGGCCTAACATATGGTCAATCCTAGAAAATGTACCACGTGTGCTTAAGAAGAATGTGTATTCTGCTGTTGGGTAGAATGTTCTGAATGTCTGTTAGATCCATTAGGTTTATAGTGTTCAAATATGCTATTTCTTATTGATTTTCTGTATGATCCATCCATTGTTGAGAGTAGAATTTTATATTTACCAACTCTTATTTATTGTTATTTATTTCTCCTTTTAGCACTGTTAGTTTTCGCTTTATACATTTATGTGCTGATGTTGGATGCATACTTAAAATTATGTATTTTCCTGATGAATTCACCCCATTATTATTATATAATGACCTCTATCTCTTTTTACCATTTTTAGTTTAAAGTATATTTTATCTGATATAATTATGGCTATCTCAACTTTTTTGGGGGTTGGCGTTTTTAGTCTTTGTTTAAAAGAGTTTTAACCTCAGTCTATGTGTGTATTTAAGGCTAAAGTAATTTTCTTGCAGGCTATAAATTAGCTACCCCATTTAAGCAGAATGGGAGGGCCACTCCAAGCAGCCTTCTAAGTGTTACTGTTCAGGCTTTCTGGTTCAAAGCGGCCAGGAGCTACTTTCAGCAGTGGGTGGGGCTATGAATTAGCACCCACTCTGGGTGGAGCAGGAGAACCCTCCAAAACTGAATGCTCTGTGCTTGCGGTCTTAACTCTGGCAAGCCTGCTCCCCAAGTTTTTGTTTAAAGTTAAGATTAGCCCTGCTCTTTGGATGATCCACACTCTTCCTGCTGTACTCTTTGCTCTAGTCTTGCTAGCTGCAGTAGTTTCCAAGTGTTTGGGTCAGCCTTTTTGGTCATGTGGGGCCTGGAGTACCTACCACTCAGCAGTGAGCTGGGCTATGAACAGCTCCCCTGTGTCAGTGGAGACCAGTCAGGCTCCAGAACCAGAAAAGTCCTTTCTTTGAGAACCTGAGTCACACACATCTGCAACCTGATCAGTTCCCTGGTCAAACTGCACCACCATCTTGGTTCTGCAAATGATCAAAGCTGTGAGCTGGGACTACTCTTTGGACATTGCAGGTGGAAGATTGATCCACCAAGATCTTTTGCTGGATTTTGCAAATCCCTTTCCCCCTTCTTTATTAGTCAGGTTTCCAGTGATCAATTCTCACAGATTTTTCTGAGCTCTTTGTGGAGCAATAGAATGGGGACCCACAATGCTGGGGGATCTGGATGTCCTCCCCACTCCATGTTCTCTTTTTTCAGTAGAGAAATCAGATTCTCATGAGAGACCTCTGTAAGTGGTGCTGTGCTGGCCTGGGGAAGGGGTAATGTGGTCAGCATGGAGCCCCTCCTCCTACCCTTCTGATGCAGTCTTTCTTGGTCTCCATGGTGCAAGGGTGTGCTTCAGCCTCACCTATGTTCTAGAATCTTCTCAGTGGGGTCTTGTCCAAGAATAGTTATTTGTTCTTGTGAGGGGTACTGAAGTCAGGAGCAAACTATCTCCATGTTGATAGTGTCATCTGTATTATTTATGAATATCTAAATTTGGTTTTCAGAGAACGTTCTACTTTATGAAATGTTATTCCTTTGGTTTATTTATAACTATTAAACATGTAAATAAACCTTCTTAGCTCATGCACCATACAAAAGCAGGCAAAGACTGAATTTGAGCTGTGAACTATAGTCTATCAAGTCACACTTCAACTAAAAATTTCTGAGGCATTCTTTGACAGAGTGTGACATGTAGAAAAACATAAGGAAATGAGGAAGTTAAGGGGGAAATCTTCAAAATAAGCTGATTATGTGAGAAGAAGGGATTGGCAGCTGGGGATGTTAATCCTGTAGACATCCTCTGTGAACACCTAGAAGTGGAGAGAAAATGAACTGCAAGATGAGTTAGGTGCTTTCTCCATTTCTCCTTTTATTCTTTTTATTTGATGGATTTCAAGCTTCACAATGGAAAGTGCTATTGCCTGTTTATTTCATAAGTAGACCGCAAAGGAAGGAGTTAATAATGTTATTTTGAAGTCATCCTGCTCCTCTGGTGTACATGTACTGTAACACTTATCTTCTTGATGGGCTTCTGCCTCCCATGCTAATAGTGAATTGGATTTTTGTCTCAAAGAAGCAGAGCAGCATAAGCTTTTCTGAAAAACAGAGACAAACTGTGCCAATAACTTTTGAGTGATTATTTTCAGAGAGCTTTTAGGAAGACAAAGAAATAAACATTTCTGAATAGCTACTATGAACTAAATATGCTAATATGTGTAGAATCTTAGTACAGTGTTTAGCACAAATCCAGCACTAAATATATTAAATACAATGTACAAGTTATAATTACCTCATACTGTCTTCTTTGATTTTAACAAAACAACTATGTGCCTTAAGTACTATTATGTTTGTTTTACATTTAGAGAAAATAAGGTTTTGAGACTGTTTTTCTCTTGTTACATAATAAATGGTGGCACTGGGTACTGAGTAGTCTCTCAATAAATATTTGCTAAAATTTGTTTTTATTGCAGTGAGAACACTCGATGTGAATGTTAATGTTTCAAGTGTACAACACAACGTTGTTAATCATAAGTACAGTGTTGAAGGGTATACCTTTAGAATTTAATAATTTTGCATAACTGAAACTTTATACCTGCTGAATAGCAACTCTCAAATAGGGAGATTTTAAATTTTTCAATGAGCGAATCTACTGGATTTGAAATCATTTCTAACTTGAAGCTTCTTGCTTCTATCTGGCACAGAATGTAGTCTATCCAGGAGGTCATTTTTATGCTAATGTAGCTCCTTGATGTGTTTCTGTGGTCCTACTTGATGAATCCAGGAAAATAAATTTATTAGTAACTAAGGGAGAGTGAATTTGTTGACCCAGAATAGATGATGCCGTTGAGGGATTAGTGGAGCCATGCTTAGAGTTATGCTTAGCTAAATAATTGGTGACTCTTAACACAGGGTTTTTGCCAAGAGGGAAGAAAATAACTCTATTTATTGTTCATATAATTAGATCTTTCACCTCAAGTAAGAAGTAAATGTGCATTGAAGTGGCTGCTCAAAGGAGATGTGGGTCTTTAATTACAGGACTCATCAGGTGCAGGTTTTCAGACTCACCAGGCAGTGCTGATTTGAATTCAGAAATGTTTAAACCTCTGAGACAAGAGATGACTGGTCAGTTATGCAACCATTCTGGCTGCCAGTAAATGTGAATCATTTATATGGGCACTTCATGAGGATGTGCAATCAAATCCCACTTGAGATGCTTTTAAATAATTCCACTGCTCTGCCCTGGAAACTTGTCAATCAGTAATCTGGGCTGCCCTTCCTTCCTCCATTACTCTCCCCAGCTTGGCAGCAGCTGAACCTTTAGGTGGTCAGAGATTTGCTAATGCATCAGCTCAAAGGCACACATTTCATGTTTTCCGTGCCCTCTCATTTCCTACCTCTCAAGACACTGCCTCTCTAACGATCCATTTCAGTGTTCCTGATAATTACCCAGCTCCTGAGACAGTAACTCTGAGACAGCCTTCAATGTGACTGGCCTCTCATTTTCCAAAATATAATCTTCTATTGCCTTGTCTTGATATTCTGTCAAATTATACCTTCCTGGTCCCAAACTAGAAGCAGTGAAAGTTTAGGAGAGAAGACAATTTTGTACTTGGGGAATAAAATGAGGAAAAGGAGAAGTATTTCATATTTCTTTAAACTATAGCTTTAATGATGCCCAATCTGGGCATAGTTTTCTATAGTTTCTAAGTAAAAATATATTTTCTGACAGAAAAAATTAATTCCAACAGACCATGTTTTCTAGATCTTCCGACTAGAAATTAAAGAGTAAATTCTCTCTGTTGGCTAATGATATTCTTCTTTGTCCTGTTCCTAAATTTCTACCTTTCATATTTCAAAATTACATTATTGTTTTTTAAAAAATTCAGGTAGAATTTTTTCTTTATATTTTCTGATATCTCAACTTTATTTTAATTTATGTTGTGAATATATGCTTATATTTTAGTGTGAACTGCTCCAACACTTACTGAAAGTGGGGATGTATAAAGTATATTCTGAGAAAAGATAAATTCCTTAGACTAAAACATTGAGACCCACAGATTCAAAATACATATTAAAAAACCATTCTCTGGTTCTTATTTAATATTACTTTTACAGTCAGCTCTGCATTTAATGGCAAATAGATACACCACAATATGGCTTACATAATCCTGAGTTTTACTTTAAGCATTGCCATTTGTAGATGTGAACATAAAGGAAATTTGAACTGGTAGGGTCCATTTGTCAGGGAAAAGCTTTATTAGAAATTCCTGGGCCATTGGCTGGGATGTTTTAAGGACATCGTTAGAGATGTGTAGGTGCAGAGAGGACTGCATATGGTCTTCTTCCACAATCTGTGTTAGTAATATGAAAGGTCACCTGGGCTGGGTCTCCTCTAGGAAGTGTCCCTAAGGGGAGAAGAACTTGCTATGAATAATAATGCTGTAACTATTTTATCATTAAATTGCCATACATATAGGACCTTAATGGGAGGCTGTTTCTTAAGAGGGTTGGTTATATTATGAAGTAGCAAATGTTAGGAAGGAGAGACAACATGGTTTTCTCCCTCTTTAAATTTGATAGCCGGGGTTGTTTATTTGTTTTTGTTTGTTTGCCATGATTGTAGTTCTGTTCATTCTGTCAACCTTTACTTTTATTCTGTTTTGGTGTTACAAGTTGGGTGAGTGTTCTTCTGGGCTTGCCTAAGGAAGATATAGTTTATTATTGTTATCCTGGTATAATAATAGCATCTCCTTTCACTTTCAAAGATGTTTTGATTTGAATATGTAGTAAAACAAGTGGCTTACAGTTCTCTCTGTCCACAGGAAGAGTTCTAAGATACAGTGCATATACATGGTGGCACCGCTTAGGGATTAGTATGCTGCTCAGAGGAGCATGCAGTTGGGGAGAGGGAAATCACTTCAGAGCATTGGTCCATAGCACTGGATAAAAACAGGCAGGTAGAGGTCCATCCCCAAAGGAGACTGGAGGCAAGCTAGTTAAGGGAGAGATTTCAGCCAAGCAAGCAAGCAGGAAAGCCTGACTGGGGAGGTGATGTTGCCTCTTGAGTTCCTCCACACAGTTTTTTTTTTCCTTTTGGTAAGTGACTCCCTTGTCATATCAGTAAGACATGTAGCAAAAGGATTCCATGCTTTGGCAAATTATAGAGGTTTAAGAAGTCTTACAGTGTGCCTACAACCTTAGCCCTGGCTCTGTTTTGTGGACGTGGATACCAGAAGTTCTCTTGATTTTCTTCTCTCATCTATTATTTCTGAGGATCAACTTTATGAGCCTCCACTCTTTGAGGCTCCACCCTTTCCAGGGTGCACTGATCTCTTTGCCCTAATGGGAAACTCCCCTGATAAAAGGACCTTAAAAAATAATTAGACAATCATTGACACAAACATTGGTCCCACAAGGTTCTTCTTGCATCATAGGGACTGCCATATGGAGCAAGAGTAATCCCTACGAATCATGGTGTAGGAATCATGGTGTAGCTCTTCTTTATGGTTTCCCATTTTAGTTGCAAAGGAAAATGAATCACTCCAAGTAGCACAGTATATGATGGATCTGGGAGAAATGTTGAAGACCTTAACAAAAGTTGGTATTGAATCATTGGCTTAACAGGAAAGATTCGGGAAAAGCATACTTCAATATTTGAGTTCTTTTCCTCCTTGGCTGCTTGAAGATTGGCTGCCATCATGAATGACACAATAACTATGTAAACCAGTACTCAGTGGAAAAATATTTTCATTAATGTCCTTCACCCTGGAAAAGCAACAGTACCTAACAGAGAAATTTGGGGAAACTAGCCAAAATATATCAAACCACACCAAATGTGATCTTTGTATTTGGATTTAGAACCCATTTAGGTGGTGGCAAGACAACAGGCTTTGACATAATTAATGATTCCTTGGATTCCACAAACACAGACTTGCAAACTATGGCTCATATGAGAAGAAAGGAACACAAGAACAGAATGAAGAAAGCTAGGCATACTGCAAAGGCCAACACCGGTGCTGGCAATAAGAAGAAATAAAGGTTCTTCAGTGACTTTATCTGTGGTGACTGTGCAGATTTTTCATGAGAAGATTAATAAACTAAGATCTTTAAAAAAAGATTTGGATATACCTGTATTGATTTTGATACCAGTCACATTCATTTATTTTTTTAGTCATGACTTCAACAAATATTTATTGAGTACTTTGTCAAGGACTGTGCTGCGTCTTGGGGACACAGAATTAAATAAACATGATTCTTGATCTTAAGTGGCTCATAGTCAAGAGAGAGGGGCAGAAAATAATACCAACATTTTTTTATTGTGTGATGTAATGTGTCCTGGTAAAGATATCCAGAGAATGCTACAGAAGCAGAGGAGAGATATTTTAGATAAGTTTTGAGAAATCAGGGATTCCTTCTGAGAATGGCTGTATCTTGACATACAACCATGAGGTTGTGGTGAGAAATGGTGCTAAGGAGGGAGGGAGAAAGAAAGAAATCATGACCTTACAACTGAGATCATTTAGAATGTGCATACAAGGTAGTACTATCCTTTGTAGCAGTTCTCCAGTGAAATGAAAATATGCAATTAGTATTAGAATTTGTTATTTAAGTTTCTTTTAAAAAGGAAGAGGAGTTGCCTTATGTGCCACAAACCAATCACATTCAGTACCAGCTGGTGGAGCCGACCCTTAATCAATTCTCCTTACCAGTCACCTCAGTCTGCTAGGCGGTAGGGGTATTGAGTGACAGAATTGCTGTTTCAACTCAAGTAATCAGAACTCAGAGCCTTTCTTATTCCAACCCCCCATCCTTCTTCCCCAATATTTATCCACAGCTTTAGACACAGAGAGAAGCTGGTCTCTCCTGGGTCCCATGTACAATGGGAGAAATCTGCAAACTTAAAAGTCTCTCACTCAAATTTGATTTCATTAAGGTAAGCGTAAAAGATATATAAAAGCATACCCCAGGAAAACGTTTTTTTCCTATTATGCTCATTAAAGGTGCTAATTGCAGCCTTACCACATTTTCTTGTCCTGTAGCATGTGTTTTATTATCTTGACAATTGACACATGTTACAGATCAAGGTTCTGGAATGTTGTTATGACCTTCCAGCATGACTGTCAGACTCTGAAAGAAAGATTCTCTGGTGCTATTTTGGTCTGGATGCTGTTAAAACATGTTTTCCATGAACATTGCCCTGTTCTTGAGACACATTCATGTGAGGAATAAAAAATCTATCTACTTTTCTTTCAGAAACTTGATTAAGGCAGAGGTTTTCTAACACTCAGGATGAGTTTACATTTTTAGAATTAAAGGGAGATAGAAGATATCAAGATATTGAAATCAATGGAATAGTAATCAGAGCATCTTTAAAACCTACATCTCCACTTCAAGCAAATCTTAGAATGTCTCAGTTTTCCCAATTGCGATTAAAGGTAAATTTGATTGTTAGTTAAAATGAAGACGTAGTACCTCAGAGGAGCTGGCTGCATTTTAGAAAGTAGGAGAGAAAGAATACAGCGAGATTTACCTGAGGAGAGTTGTGTTTACTCGATAACTTAGTTATTACTTGCCAGGAGTTTGAAATCTTTGGCTCTAAGAGCAATTTTTCTCATATTGCCAGAGCCATGGTAAAGGTAGTTAAGTATTTAAAATATTGCGTGGGAGAATTGTTTGTTATCTAGACCTAGTTGGGAAATTTTCTGAACTGAAATTATTTGTGTAATAATCACAAATGGAAGTGTTTGAGTTTCACTTTTGATTATGACATCTTTAGGGATGAATGGCTTAATCATCCTTAAGCAGTAGCAATAAATTGGTGAATGCATTCAGTAAGCAAAGGGATCCTTCTTGTACAGGGTCAGCAGTCTTATTGTACAGTTTTTACATAAGGAATAAAAAGGCATTTATTCCTGTAACAAAGATTTATTGAAACAAACCACAAATGCCAGGATCTCTGTTTAAAGCATTGTAGAATAAGGTGGAATAAGTCACACTCCATATCTAGAGGATATTACAGCTTGGGGGGGAGGGGAAGTCACAACTAGAAACAATAAAAGATGCTGCAATTTCTTAAGTGCCCTAACAAAGGGCCAAAAATAGTGTAAATGGGACTCAAAGGATGAAGCTACTCATTTAGTGTGAGGTTGTAAACCAAAGTTTCCCTGAGGTGATAATACTTCTCCGGTTCCTAAGTGTAGAAAAGGAGATAGGATTCAGGCAGAGGGAGCATCAGAGACCCAGACAGAGTGTTGAAAGGGCCTGATGAGTTTCATTATGATGGTGACAGCTGCAGATGGACCAGACATGGTGGTAGAGGATAAGATGGAAGCTCTTATATGCCAAGCTAGGAAGTTCCTTAATTCTATATGCAACAAGAATAATTGCTTCCTTCTTTATTTTTATCCAGTTGATGAAACAGGAAATGCTCATTATATTACAATCAGAAAATAGCTAATTCTACCATTGTTCTCTAAATCTCCTCGGTTTCTCTGCCTAAATTGGGGAAATTTTATACTTTTTGTCACTTTTGGTTATAAATGATCAGAACCTCATTAGAGAGTCCAATGTGCTATGAGTCAAAATTCCAATTTCTCACTAAGGACGTCTTCCCTTCACTACTGGTAAAACTTGACCCAGAAGGGCTGGGGAGGGCATGGCCTCAGAGCCTGGACTTCTATGAGGGATCCCTTAAAGTTTGCTCTGTAGGTGCCCCACTTGCTTCATTCGAGTCCCAACCCATCCTGTTGTATTAATTTTTCTCCCATTTCTTGCCCATCTCTCCCCCTTGAGACCAGAAAATTATCCGCGTTTATGCTGCCTGTCAACCACTCAGCCAAATAAGTAGAGACAAAGATTGAATCCCTAGGGTGCTTTATTCAGATGGCTGGTGGTCTGAGAAGATGGGGGTTCTGTACCGATAAACCATTTTAACAGCTCATCTTAGCCAACCTCTCTTATAAGGGGAAGAAAGGAGTAGGTAAGGGGTTTAGAATTTAGGGGGAAGTTAATTTGATAAAAGTTGCAGTCCAGGGAGTCTTCGAGCATTTCTTCACCTGCTGACCAGTACTTCTTTATCTGCATCCTTGTCGGCTGGCCAGACCTTCTGTCCTTGGAACACTGGGGCTTAGATGCCATTTTGTGTGTTGATCTCCTGGGCCTGGGGCATGAAGGTGGATTGCTTGTAGCCTCGTGAAATCACATAGGCCCATTCATATATCCAGTTTCCTGAATCAAAACTTTGTACTTGCATTAATTATTAAGCCTATTGTGTTTTTTGTGGGGTTTTTTTGTTGTTGTTGCTTTTTGTTTTTTAACAGGGACAGAGAGAGAGAGTCAGAGAGAGAGACAGATAGGGACAGACAGATAGGAATGAAGAGAGATGAGAAGCATCAATCATCAGTTTTTTGTTGCGACACCTTAGTTATTCATTGATTGCTTTCTCATATGTGTCCTGACCATAGGCCTTCATCAGACCAAGTAACCCCTTGCTCGAGCCAGTGACCTTGGGTCCAAGCTGGTGAGCTTTTTGCTCAAGCCAGATGAGCCTACACTCAAGTTGGCGACCTCGGGGTCTCAAAACTGGGTCTTCCACATCCCAGTCCGAAGCTCTATCCACTGCGCCACCACCTGGTCAGGATAAGTCAATTGTTTATAACTACAAGCTACTATTAATAAAGCTAAATTTCTAACTCTTGAGTTCCCCTTATCACCCTGTTCACTGTGCTGTTCCTGGCTGCTTCAAGGTTGGGAAGATACAGAGAGTGACAGAGAAGGACACAGATGCCATTTCACTTAGATGTGGTAGTTGGTTTTTCTTGACAATTAATGCCCTTTGTTGTAGCAGGCATTCAAATGTTCTTTCATGAAATGTCTTTGTGCATGCTTTCAGGGCCTCTGTACTTAGAAATAGACAATTTCCTAATGTGTGTTATGTGTTTTCTAACTAATATCTTTGACTCCTCCTCCACTCCTACACCAGTTACACAACACACAAATGGAAGCTGTTTACTCAGAGGCTGGTGAGGCTTCAGCCTCAGGTTCCCTCCCCCGGCACAGGCTCTGACCAGTGCCCCAGAGATGTGCTCATGTAATCCTATGCTTCCACAAAATTTGTAAGAGTAAGCTATTTCAATATAAGCAGTTTAGATGGAAGTCCCTTTCCATTCTGACTGTCCCGCTGAAGTGCTTCCTCTTATGTCTAGTGAACTTTGTTAGTGTGCATTTCTGGGAGCCGCTAAGGGGAAGTTGATTTTGGATTCATCTAGTTAGGGTTTAGGGGATATATTTGTGTGTTTCAAAAGTTACAAGACTTTGCTGTCCATTCAATGTGAAATGGCTTCCAGAAATATTCCTATTACTCGTGATAGGAAGGTACAGAAACAGAGGTTTTACTGACTTGAAATGTCCCATGGCATCTGGCCTCAGAAGAATGAGGGTAATAGTAACATATGAGGCTCAGAGCTAGTATGTAAAAAATTTTTCCAAATATTACAGATCTGAAAAATATTAGCCAGTTTCCCAAATTTGACAGCAATTTTAAAAGTTTAAAGCATCGCTAAAATAAGGTTAAAGCAGTAACTTTTTAAACTATCAAAAATTTAAACAAATTAATTTCACTCTACCTAAGAAAGGACTAAATGACTTATGAATTTTCTATTATTGTCATATAGACCAGGTTTCAAAAAAATGCAGACAGAAATTTTAGAAAAGAAAAACAATTATAGGGAAATGTCAGACAAAGTTTATATTATTTTCTGGATTTTTGGTGTTTGTGTCATTCGTCAGCATTTAAAATTTGTACTTTATTCTCATTCTAAATCTTTACTTTTGCCTGACCTGTGGTGGCACAGTGGATAAAGCATCAACCTGAAATGCTGAGGTCACTGGTTCAAATCTCTGTTTTTGCTTAGTTAAGGCACACATGGAAGTTGATGCTTCTTGCTCCTTCTCCTGCTTCTCTCTCTCTCTCCTTTTTAAAATGAATAAATAAATAAAATCTTTTAAAAAATATTTAATCTTATGCCTAAGTTTTTATACATAAAAGAAGGCCCCCCAAATTCTTTCAGCCCCGTGAAACCTAGAATCCCTTGTTATGATGAGCTCATCTTTTCAGCTGGCAGTTTCTCAAGCAGTAAGCTTTCATCCTGACTCACGTTTGGTGACTCACTTGGGCCACAAGAAATATTGACAACCTTGTTTTGCCACACTTAGAAAGGTGACTGGCTTCAAAGAACTCATTCTCACTCAGGTCTGAAGCTGGGCCAATGAGTGCCTGTGCTCATTCATCAAACATCTAGCTTTGGGTTATGAGAGAGCAGTGCGCCCTCTGGCAAGAACTAAGGGCTCACCTCTTTCCATCTCTTATCCTACACACAGCATTTCTTCTTATGGTCCTTTTACTTACTGCCAGGCAGAGGAGAACAGGGGATGGGAAATGCCTTAGACTCGCCCTTCCAGGTCAATAACTAAATCATTTCAAGTAAGTCTGTTCAGATTAGTTTCCTCAGTGATTCTCTATCTAGCCTTCTTGGATGTGTGTGGTAGACAAGAGCTCCCATGATTGGTTTTACTTTTTCTTACAGGCAAGTCCTCTTGGGTATCTGGCACCTGTCATTAGAGAATGGGGGTACCTATGACCCATCATCTACAGCTGTAATGGCAAAGGAGATAAGTTTGGGAACAACTCCTTTCATCCAAATATCTAGTGCCTCCTTTGACCAAAGGCTTTACCATTTTTCTAGTGGTCAGGCCAAGAATCAAACAAAGGAATTCTAGGCAGATAATCTAAGCCTGTAAAGGCATGATGGATTGAAAGAAAACAGGTTGACCCTGTGTCCCTGCAGAGTGAAGGCAGCTGCAGTAGAGAGTAGGAGATGGTGAGGTGCAAAGAGATGATGTTAGAAAAGGGCCTCATTGTAACCTTTTATGGGCTATTTTATTCTTTCCCCAAAGGATCAATGATTCATTAAATCTGAGGCAGCTTTGTAACTTGTAGTAATTTTTAACATCCATTCTTTTTCTTTTATACTTCCTTTCCTTTCATCACCCTGTAAAGTTATCTTTTTTCGTTTTGTATCTCTGCAAAAACTTCAAGACTCTGCTCTCATCTCTCTGGGTAATTGATAGCCAGAACATATTTCTGTGCCCTCTGAATTACTTCTGCTCCAAGTTGTCACAGACTGACCACTTCCAACCCCAAACGTCCTGCTTTCTGTCAAAGGATCAATGGCAGAGGAATCGAGGCCCTTCGCAGTCTTTTAGGAAACTACTCAGACGTGGAATGAAGATGCTGAAATTCTAATGATTGTTTTTCTTCTTTGTATTATGTTAGAAATGTCATTTGCTGTGCTTTAGTTTGTATATTTTTTGGCTCAAGTTCAGAACAATATCAATATTGGTGTTCAAAGGCTGAAAGATAATGGGGAAAAGATTTGGGTAGTTATGCTTAAGTCACTGTTCTTTTTGAAACACTTTACAGGCCCTCATCTTACTGGATTCTCACAAAAATCACAGGAAGTATGGTTCTAGCTATCACATATGAGGAAAATGAGACAAGGTAGAATAAATTGACTAAGGTCACTCGGCTAGTCAGGGACAAAATGAGGACTCTGATTCTAACCTTCTAACTCATTTCTCTATGGGCTATTCTTTCCTTGAAAAGGCTTTGAGCAGGGAGACAGAAGAGAGCAGAGCAAACAGAGGGAGTGGGGACAGAGGGTGGAGCCAGGTTGTTGACCAGCTTGCCTCCCCTACAAGAAGACAATGGGTACCTTAGGGAGCAGGTGTCAGTTTTGGCCTGAAGGAAGCAGTTTGGAGAAGCAGCAGGGGGATCAACTTCTAGAAAGTCCCCCCTAAATGAGATAGGGGAGATGTAATCTATAGCCACTTGTGGGAAAGTCCCACCAGGCATGGTATTCTGGTTGTGCCATGTTTACAAATGTTATTTTGTATCTTTAGGTGAATTCTTCTCTTTCGTAAATACTGTCACTATTGCGATCATGTAAGATGAAGTTTTTTAGTTATTACATAGGATAAAATGTCCACTATTATGGGTATTTAAAGACAAAAACATCCAGTGTGAGATTTTTGCCTTTACTTATATTTTTCCTATCTCTCTGTTGGGTCAAGGGAGTAGCCAACATGGGACTACACAATAAAATTTGGCGTAATATGGTACATTTTTTGGAGACCAGTCATT
The DNA here is from genome assembly GCA_037038555.1 of Rhynchonycteris naso. Taxonomy (NCBI): domain Eukaryota; kingdom Metazoa; phylum Chordata; class Mammalia; order Chiroptera; family Emballonuridae; genus Rhynchonycteris; species Rhynchonycteris naso. The sequence goes on from CM072996.1 coordinate 84,853,245, forward strand.
TAGGGCATAGCATAACATATAGAGTTAAATTTTGACAACTTAATATTCTGATTACTCTTTAGGTATTTATCTCTTCGCTATGTAGTTAAAAGTTCCAGAGACCATAAAGATTTAGCCTTTCTCTCAGAGATTATGTGACTCTTTAAGCCTCTCTACTTCTACTACTTTGTACTTATTAGAATGCATAGTATATGAGCAAATTTAACAAATTTTTCTGTTGCTTGACTTATTAATGTCTGAAATCAGAAGATTAATTGAACTTCACTTTAGCCATTATGCAAAAAAGGAATAATTTATGTACTGGGTGTGAATAAAAACTATTACAATGCATTTTTAATATTATTCATGATATTTTTTTGTGGAAAATGAACATATCACCAATTTAGTAGCATTCTAATAATGACTTTGGCATACAATATATTATCTTGGCTAAAATATAACAACAGATGTCCACAGATATCTGAGTACTGATTTTGCAATGGGCTGTTCCATCTGTGTGTATGGGGGGCAGTGGCGGCATGATTACATAGAGATAATCCACTCCACCTCCTCCTGATGGCTCTGATTCCTCTCATGGGGTGCTTGTCTTCTACTAAATTACAATTCTTAGTGAGCTCAAAAGCAAGATGTCATCTTCCTCCTTCCTAGCCAGATAGTACCCTAGTAGAGGAATATAAATTCTAGTTTTTGAGATTTCCATAAATGAATATTTACAACTTTTTTTTCTAGCTACTGTATAGTGTGATTCTAACAGTACTTGTTATCAGTGAAGTTTAAAAAGTCTGTGTTGTGTTCCGTTTATGATGGTTTATGAAGTATTTGGAATCTGTACTTTGAGAACCAGTAAAAGGCAAAATTCATCTCTGTATGAGGAGAAATTTAAATTTTTCTTGGATTTTTCTTTTTCTTCTTCTTCTGGATAAATTCCAAAGAGTAAATTAACATCATAACATATGTTGTGTTAGAAATTTTCTTATAATTGCATTTCCACATCCTAACAAGGTTTAACACTCTACATATGTTGGTAATCTTTACTAAGATGAGGGCTTATGGCACAACTTTAAAAATGTCCATTTCAGCATATGTCACAAGTGAACTGGCTACTTTGCACATGGAAGATATAGTCTGTCCAATCATTTGCATCATCACTAACTGATTTTATACATGCTTAGTCCAGATTGATAGCATCTATGATAGCATATTGCCTTTATTAATCAAGTTTTTACCTTTACAGTTGTTAGGTGAATTTGTGGTACAGATCAAAATGAGATTGTTTTGCAAAGAATATTAGACTAGATGAGCTGACCTATGGGCTTAAATCCCAGCTCTTTCATGAATCAGCCATGCACATGACCTTAGACAAATCACTCCACCTCCTCTCACCCCATTCACTTTCTTTAACTGTAAAATGAAAGTTTGACTAGATCATTTCTAAGGGCCCTTCCGAGCCTATTTAAGTTTTCTTTTCTTTCCAGCTGAAAAGATGAAGGGTTGAAGGACTGCATTAACACTGAGCAAAAAAACACATGATGTTATTTATTCCTGCTTGTCTCTGGAAAGAGTGCAGAATGTGCAATACTGTGTCACCTTGATACACCTGTGTCCGAGAAGGCTCCCTGTACTTGTGTCAGCCCTGGGCTTTTCTTCACAGAGTGCCTGCAGGCCGGAGCACTCTCCTGAATTTATAATCAGTTTTTCTTTTGTTAGAGCAATGGTCTCATTAAATGAACAAACTTACCTCTAGTGGCTAGGAACCACATTACCCTTCATATCCAGTGATCCATCAGGTGGTCCATTGCAGTTGCTTCAACTTTATACGTATCTGCAAGTCAGTCTACTCAGTTAATTCTTCAGCACACTTTTCTATGCCCAAAAAGTATTGATATGAGAAGATGTTAATTCTATATAAAATGGCTTTGTTGTTTGCCATCTCATCTTAGTAGTCTCTTGTTTACAGGTTCATAGGCCCCTTTCCTTCCAGGTCCCTCCCCTCCATCTGCATCCTTCAGGAGACTAAAATGCTTATCTGCTTTGAGGTGCAGCTGGGTCTCTCTCCTCTTAAGCTGGTGTTGTCATAGAGACACACCAGAGCTTGTCCTTCAGCAAGTTACCCCTGATGTGCATAACCCATTCTCGTCTGGCACCTTGGGCTCTGTTACAATTGAGAATAGATGTAGAAAGATCAAATTGAGCAAGAGATTACTAAATCCCATTTTCAGATGCCCAGGCTTCAATTCTGGCATCTTAGTTGTCAATGATCATTACTTTTTATACTTATTCAGACCATAGCAATTTTGCTCTCTCCAAAGAAAGTTTTCATATGCCCTCTACTATCTTCATGCCTCTATTACTTTAAGAGAAAATATATTTCTATTGAATGCATAACAAGATAGTTTTCCCCAGTTTGGTCATAGATTCCTCATAACTACTCCCAAAAGGCCTCTACATCTTCAAAATCCCATGGCAGGTTTGCCTTCTAAATCATCTCAAGGTGAAGGCAACCCCTTGTTTTAGTTGCACTAGAAATTTTTATCTGCTAACCTAGATTCACCTCTTCTCTGAGTTCATGGCCTGGCTTTCCAACAGTTGATACAGAAAAAATAAAATATTTACACATAATTTAACGACTACTTTAGGTTTGGTCATGTGGTTAGAGGAAGCCTGTCAGTAACCATATTTCTAAAGCCCTAAAAGGCAACAAAAGGGACTTCATTTTCTGTTCCTCAGAAGAGCTTATGTTTCTGATTATCTCTTTTCTCTGAGTCCCTTTGTTTAGTTTGGGCGTTGTAGCATTGTGGTGATTGAGCTGATGTCCCTGGAATGTAGCCATGCCTGGTAAATCAGCTTGTTTCATTATGACTTATTCTGGTTTATTTTTGTTTTCATATCCCCTAGCCTTCCATTAGCCTTATGTTTTTATCAGCTTTCACTCAGCTGTTAAGAGAATTACTTGTTATCTATTGGACCATAATGTTGAAGGGGAGTCATTGTCACACTCTGCCCCACTTTTCTTGTGGTAGTCATAGTTGTTAATTAGCAAAAGTTCTAGAGCTATTGACTATATATACTTTATGGTTCCTTAAATGAGAGAGGGTTGGGAGAGGGACAGAAATCAAAAGATATAAACCTATTTTATGTTTGTGAATATGCATCTTTGTGAATGGCACAAGTTCTCAAGAGAATCTCAAAGGGATTCAAGTCCCCAAAAGTTAAGATCTACTGCTAAAGAATGTAACTCAGGGAATAAAGTTCTGGGCCATAGGATCCACTAGTGTTTTCCCACAGAACTTTTCCTCTATCATAGACCATAGAGCATATGTTTCTAGTTTTACTAAGAAGGGTGAAGATTAATTCTTACCATCTTTTGATGATATCTTATTTGCGATAACAAGAATTAACATCTATATCCATCAATTCTAGGCAGCAATAGGCCCTCAGATGGGTCACCAAGCTCATCTCTGAATTCTTCTGCTTCCTATTGGCCAGATTTATTTTGAGACAGTTAGGAATAACTAAGAAAGGCATTAATTTGTAGTCTGGTGATAGATCCCATGAAAATCTTTAATGGGTAGCACATAGAAGGTAAAAAATTGAATGGAGTTTTACCTCCAAGAGCAACTTATGGTCAAGCCTTTTCTATACCTAAGTTAGCTTTTCAAACAAAAAAGAAAGTTGATATCACTAACTTCTTTGTAATTATTTTCTGTCTTTTTATTCATCTCAGGCCATGTCTGTCTCCTTGGAAAGAGTAATATAATTGCTGTGTTAGAGTGGAGACACCAGTAAAAAATAAAATTCAAATATTTTAAAATCTATGTTTAGTCAGTAGGGTCCTTTAGGATCTTTTAAGCTCTCTTAAGGTCCAGGGAGAGAAAAGGACTAGATACAAGTATGAGACATGACCCATTGGGCAGCCTCACAGCATTCTGCCTCCTTCAGATAGATGTGTCTTGGCTCCCAGGAAGCTGATTGGCCAGTTCTTTAGAAAGTTTCTTAACTGTGTGTATTTAACCTCTGCAGAGTATTTAAGTATTTAAAAACAAGCTAAATCTCTCCTCAGCTCCATAAAATCTCTTTGAGGATCATGAAGAGTAAGAACTTTAAAAGCCTGATCAGCTATAACCTGGCCAGACCCAACATAGAGTTACCTTAAGTTTTCTACAAATAACCTACAGTTCATATAGACAGTATGGCATATACTAAACTTGCACAACATAATCAAGGTGGTATTCCTATCTGCTCCACTTTTGATCACCTCCAGGCCCAGGCCAGATTTGTACAGACTTAGCATTGTAAAGATGGCAGGCTCGTTATGTTCAGTATGAAAAACAACTACCAGAGAAAGAACCACCACATGGTAGGTATGTGCTAAATAATTCCCAAAGGTTACATGGGGTTGGGGATATTTGAATTTTACTATTTAGAATGGGGAGACTGTACAACCTGGGACTTTCAGTAGAGACACTAGAAGGATCACCTTTTTTAAGTAGAGCTAAACTATTCCTACAATAAAATTCTAGATCTGTCTTTAAAATATTATAAGGCTAAAAATATCAGGATAAAATCTGTCTGCCAAAGAAAGACTTAATTCTATTTAACAGAAGACAACAAAATTCAGACATTCCACAACATAAAAATACTATTTCTAGAATACAATGCGTTATTTCTAGACATACAAAGGGAAATGTGACCTATAACCAGGAGAAAATACATTAATATAGACAGATTACAGAAAAGAGAAAGATGATGAAGTTATCAGACAAGGAATTTAACACATTATAAGAAAAATTGTCCAAAGATTTAAAGGAAATCATGAATGCACTGATAAGAGAAATAGAAAATATTAAAAAATAACCAAGTGAAACTCCTAAAACTGAAAATCACACTGCCTAAAATAAAAAACAAAATAAAAGTGGTTTGGCTTAACAATAGGTAATGTACTAAAGAATAAACGATCAATGAACTTAAACAAAGAGAAATGTAAACTAATTAAAGCATTCACATACAGGTAGAGGAGGAAGGCAAAGGTGGGAGAAATAGGAACAGAAAGAGACCAGTTGGGCAGTGGGCATGTAATGTGGTATATAGACAGTGTTATATTGATTTGTACTGTTGAAACCTGTGTAGTTTGGTGAACCATGTCAAGTCAATACATTAAAAAAAAAAAAGCATTTCTATATAGAAGGCTAAAAAACAATGTACAAAGTCTCAGTGACCTATGGGACAATGTCAACCAAACTAATTTGCATGCCACTGGTTTTCCAAAACAAGGAGTATCAGAAAAAATATTTAAAAAAAATAATAAGAAAACTTTTTCTTACTGATTAAAACTATATTAGAGCTCTGTGAAGCTAAAAGAATATAAGATGAACACACAGACAAAAACCACATTAGGACACATCATGGTCAAATTTCTAAAACCCAGTGATAAAGAGAAAATATTAAAAGCAGCCTCAGCATACAGAGGGACACTTTTTATACAGAAAAACAAAGATAATAATTTCTTTGGCTTCTCATTAGAAACATTACAAGCCAGGAAGCAGTGGTATGGCTTTTTTAAGGGCTTCAAAGAAAGGGGAAAAATGTGTAATTTCATCTTCAACAAAAATATATTAAAAAAGAAAAAAAAAGGAAGGCACTTTTAGACAAAATATGAAAGACTTATTGCTAGATGATCTATACAGCAAGTAACATTAAAGAAAGTTCTTTTCACTAAGGAAAAACAATACCAGGTGAAAGTTGGATCTACCAAACATGAGTTGTGCTAAAATAATAAATATATGGATAAATATAAAAGACTTTTTCTCCAATTTTTGTTGAAATATAATTATTTAAGCCAACAATAATTTATTGTGGGGTTTATAATATGTATTGAAATAAAATCTACAATAATAACATTAAAGTTGATGGAGGATAGGGTCTTAGAATATGCTCTTATAAGGTTCTCTCATTATATATAAAGTGATATAATATTAATGAAGGCAGACTATATAGTCAGTTCAAAATACATATAAGTCCTAGAGAAATGTCTTTAAAATAAAAAAAAAAAAGTTTTATAGTTAATAAGCCAGTCGAATAGATAAAATGGAATACTATAAGTACCCAATGAGCCTGCTCCTTTTCCTCCTGTCTCTCCTAAAAAAGTGCAACAAAGATGAATAAAAGCATGAAGAAAGATAATGGTAGCCTCTCTTTTCTCTGAGAATTTGGAATTTTGCTGAAAATTTTTCTGGTGAGAAAATACTTTATCTGTTGGTTTGAAAAAGATGTTAAGAGTAATAGGAAGGGAGTAGAAGAAGGATTGCCTTACATAGTAAGCATCCATCTGAGGTTAGAGAACACAGGTTTGTGATGACATTATTCTGAATAGTTGTATTCAGCAGTGCTGAATACATTGTATATATTGTAAACATTACTTAGCCATTGGGATGAAGGAAAGCTGGGTGATTAGATTTATATAAGGCCATCACAAAAAGAGCAAGACAATAATGAAGTTGTGGGAGTTTATAAGTTCAAGTTACTGGTGAGATGGAGACTAAATATATAAAGAAATTATTTTACCACAGAACTCATAGTTTGGGAGAATAATGCTCAGGGGAGTCAAACTTTCAATAAGATTAAATAATAGGTATAATTAGAGTGGTAAAATGTGAGAAATAAGGGACACAGATTTAGTGTACAAAACTAGAATTTAGAATTTCAGGGGTGGGACAGTGTGTGTTATGTCAAGAACTGAAGTTTGTCATTTGATGAGTGAGGTTGTCGTTGATTTTGTGAGGCTAGCATGCTTGATGAACTGTCCATAAGTAGTTGGATATTACTTAAGGTATTTGAGATACTTAAGATGAGGTGAATAGAAGAACTGTGAACGAAGTTCAAATAGTCTACAATCAATAGTAAGAATTTTTAGGGTGGAAGAGTCATTTTTTTATTTTAATTTTAAAATTAATTTTTTAATAATTTGTTTTTTTTAGAGAGAGATGAAGGGAAGAGGGAGAGAGAGAGAGAGAGAGAGAGAAGAGATCGATTTGTTGTTCCACTTATTTACGCATTCATTGGTTAATTTTTGTATGTGCCCTGAGCTGAGATCAAACCTGCAACATTGGCATGTTGAGATGATGCTCTTAACCAATTGAGCTACCAGGCCAGGGCTATTTTATTTTATTTTTTAAATCTACTCTATTGAGGTATGATTTACATACAAATACTTTACATATTTAACGTGTACAAGAATTGATGAGTTTGGGGATAAGTATACACCCATGAAACTATAACCACCATCAAGACCATAAACATAAACATCTAATGTTTTTTACCGTCCTCTTTTTATGTGTGTTATTTTTTTCTGTTGTAAAAATGCTTAACATAAGATCTACCCTCTTAACAAATTTTAAGTATGCAATACAGTATTGTTAGGTATAGGCACTGTGCTTTATAGGTCTCCAGAACTTCTTTATCTTGCATGACTAAAACTGTGTACCCTTTAACCATCACCTACCTCCCCATTCCCCCACCCCACCCCACTCTGTGCTTGGAAATCACTATTCTACTTTCAGCTTCTACAAGTGAGACTATTTTAGATTCTCTATATAAGTGAGATCATATAGTATTTGACTTTTTGTGTCTGGCTTATTTTATTTATCATAATACCTTATAAGTCTTTCCATGCTGTTGTAAATGGCAGGATTCTCTTTCTTTTTAAGGCTAAATATTATTCCACTGTATGCATATACCGCAATTTATCTATTCCTGTAGGATGCACACTGAGGTTATATTCAAATGCTGGTTTTGTTTTGTTTTTGTGTGAATAATGCTACAGTGTACACGGTAATGCAGATATCTCTTGGAGATAGTGATGTCATTTCCTTTGGATATATATGTATCCAGAAGTGGGGATGATGTATTAAATGGTATCTTTATTTTTAACTTTTTGATGACCCTCCATACTGCTTTCCATAACGGCTGTACTAATTTATATTCCCACCAACATTGTACAAGGGTTTCTTTTACTCTAGGAGTACTTTTATTATACCTAATGAGTGCCATGATTTTGAACTCCTTGTACTTTGGTCTAGTCAGCTAAACTAACCAGCCAAAGATACTTGGTAAATGTTGAATATTTATGATGAAAGAGTAAGGGGGAAATAACTAAAAATCACTTTATATAAAATTCAGTAGCTACTAATGCCTACTGTATTTTCCCATGTATAAGACAATCTGATGTATAGGACGCTCCTTAATTTTGGGGTCTGAAATTTGAAAAAAAATGTATTACATAAAGTTATTGAACTCAAGTTTTATTCATCATAAAATTTATACAACTCCTCATCACTGTCAAAACTCCTATCCATTAGCTTGTCCTCATCTGTGTCTGATGACGAACCACGGTCTTCAACAATGAGCGCAAAAACAAGCATGACAAAGCAGGAAATGAAAGTAAAAAAAAACAAAACAAAACTACAACCACTGTATAAGATGCACCCAGTTTTTAGACTCCAAATTTTTTGAAAAAAAAGGTGCGTCTTATACATGGGGACATATAGTACCTATACTACCTTTCCAGTAGTGTGTTAAGAAGTATAACCCAAAAAATGAATTACCTCTGCCATATATTGATATTATTTAGAAACTTTGAAGGAAGGCAAGATTCCAAACACTGATATCTATACTTGGATATTATAGTACACTGGTCACTATGTGATGTAAAGGAATAGCTGGAGGAAGGACCAATATAGATTTACAATTGGATAGCTACCATTTGATATGCTTTCTACTTGTTTGGTGAGTTTTGAATTCTCATAATCACTTGGAGATGAGGAAACTGAAGTTCAAAAAAAAAGCTGCCACCTCATTACATTGTATTAGGTCATTATGAAAAAATTTGAATCACCTTTCTATCTAGAAGTATTATCTGAAAAAGTAATTTCAATTTTGAAAAACAAAATTGATACAATGCTTCTGTAGTTGCCTGGTCCTTTTAGTCATTCTTCTGGTCATTTCAATTAGATGTCTACAAGGTGAAGGGAATTACTGACAGATCTGGCAAACTTATCTATAGCTTTAAGCCCTTGACCTAAATTAATAATTTCTTTTAACTTTCATTTTTTAAATGTTTCATAAAACTAAACCAAATAATAGAAAATTTAGTGTCTGATTTGTGATCTACTTTTTCTATATGTATTTCTTTCTTATTTATTTGGACTATAGTTTTCATGTACAATATTGATATAACATTGTGGTTGCTTGCTGTATTGGTTGCCTCCGTGACAACTATTGATGGTTTGCCAGTTATTTTAATAATTAATAACTATCAAAGATAGGTTTATCTTGCTTATTTATTGTTTTGTATATACACTAATCGATTTGGCTTCAAATTTTATGTAAAGTAACTTTGGGTTAAACTATTATATCATTTTTTTTTACACTGACTTTTTTTTCTTTATTTTAAATTATTGGGTTAACATTGGTTAATATAATTATATAGGTTCCAAGTGTACAATTCTAGTATATATCATCTTGTTATTGCATTGTGTGCCTACCACCCAAAGTCAAATCTCCTTCTGTCACAACATATTTGACCCCATTTATCCTTTGTTACCCCTTCACCTCCCACCCCTTGGTAACCACCATACTATTGTCTGTGTCTATAAGTTTTTGTTTGTTTTTCTTGTTTTTTTATTTGTTGCTTTCAGTTTTATATCCCACATATGACTGAAATCATATAGTTCTTGACTTTTTCTTTGACTGACTTATTTCACTTAGCATGATATTTTCAAGGTCCATTCATGTTGTTGCAAATGGCAGTATGTCATCTTTTCTTATGGCTGAGTAGTATTAGATTGTATATACATATCACATCTTCTTTATCCAGTCCTCTATTGAAAGACACTGTTTTTTCCCTATGTGTAGGCCACTATGAATAATGCTTCAATGGATATATGGGTGCATATACATTTGTAAATAAATGTTTTCAAACTTTGGGGATAGTTACCCAGAAAAGGTTGCTGGGTCATATGATAACTCTATTATTTTTTTTTTTTTTGAGAAGCTTCCGTACTGTTTTCCATAGTGGAGGTTCCAGTTTATGTTCCCAGCAGCAGTAAATATTTCTTAATGCAGTTTTGAAATATTATCAATGTCTACAACTCACCTGTACTTTTTTCTTTTACTGGATTTCAGTATTTTATTGCTCTTTTCTCTTCCTCTCCTTTCTATTCAGACGTCTATCTCCTCTCAGGCAGGACTAGTGTTCTTCCCCCCTCAGCCTGGAATTGTACACTCAGCAAGATGGTCTGTGCTCTTGTTCTCCAATGTCAAACAACTGTAGACAGGCACTAGGGAAGGATGTGAATGACCTAGCTCTGGTTACTATAAAGGATAAAAGAAAAAGTAAAATTAATGTTTATTGAACCTTTGTTTATCTCATCACTAATCTAAGCATTGACACATGTCATTTCATTAATCCTCATGTCAACTATATTATATACTATATTTGTATTATTAATGAGTAAAATGGAGGCTTGGGAGGTTTGTCTGATTTCAAAGCCTATTCTGTTTCTTCTACTTTACTTTCTATTGCCTCTAAAATTGTTTGTAGCTTAATAAGTAGGTTTGGAAATGAGAGCGAATAAGACTGAGAACCCTAAGAAAAAAATTAATGGAAGATAAAATTAAGAATGTTAGCAACTATTAAGAACAATGAGAATGCAGCATAAAAGATAAAAGAAAATTAAATAATAAAACTGTGTGGAATTTATTACAATATGATACATGGTTTTCAAACTTTAATGTGAATGAGAGTCAATTGTGATGTTGAATCATGTACAAATTCCTGAACCCGATTCCAGGCCTCTTGAATCAGAAACTACTGGGACAGGTTTTTAACAATGATGACTATGTGAAATATTTAAAAGACAATGGAATAAAGGAAAAAATAATGAGAGAAAGGCATATCAGATTTAAAAAGGTGAAATTAAATGTTCAGTTTATTTGTAAAACGTTATTTGATGGAATATTAATGAAACTACTGATGTCCTTCTGTTCAGGTCATGCTTGGTGCACTCCCAATTTTTCTGTGGACTTATTTATGGTCAGTGATATCATGAGGTTCTGACTATGTCCTAGGTCACAGCCACAATAGACCACATGATGAGCTGGCTCTGGGCCTCTGCTGCCCTCTCATGGCAAGGTGCAGTACTGCCCACATCTTGATTTCACATGAGCTGGAAGCTGTTGGTCAGGCTTAGCAGTAGGAACTTTAAAGAATAGGACTAAGTTTAAAGTCCTAAATTTAGACTTTCATTTTGTTCATTTGGACAATCAGTAATAGTCTTACTGTTTGAGGCTGATGGAGTATAATCAACATTTGATGATATGGAGGCCCTGTAGCTCAAATCATAAATTTCTCTTTTATCCTATTAAGAATGCAGAACAACAACAACAATGACAAAACACTATGGATTAAAGATCACACATTCAGCATTATTAAATAAGTGGAGTAGAAGCCCTAGCCAGATAGCTCAGCTGATTAGAGCATAATTCTGAAGCTCAGAAAAAGTGGAGTAGAATAGAACTACCCCAAAAGGGTTCAGCTGAGCTTATCAGTATTAACCTAATAATACTGACAGGACTTTAGGAGTGATTCCTGAACAATGCTGTTGGTCCTAAAGATATATGGAAGACAAGTAAAAAGTCAGAAGTAAACATGGAATCATGTAGTCCTGATTTTCCAAGAAAAAGAAAATAGAAGACTGAAATATTATCCAATAATGCTGATGGGGCTCCTAGAAAAAAAACTTTAATAAAATTTGTCATATAAGTTGTTATAGATTTACTTAAAAGAAAGTGATAATGACAACTATGAGTGTGCTAAGAACAAATTAAGTCAGATATAAGTTCACTTTTTTTTTTAAAGAACTACTAAATTAGTGGTTCCAAGGGAGTATAGCTCTAGGGCATCTCACATGTACCAATGCATTTGAATTAGAGTCTTTAAAGCCACAGGCCATAAGGGGTTTAGACATCTTTCTCTCTTCCTTTACTTATTTCACTAATCTTCCATCCATCTTCAGGTATATAGGTCAGGAGTTGCAATATTGAGAAAAGTAGAACGTTCACAGGGCAAGTGATCATAGTGGCCTGTCTAGGATGCCTGTCTGTCAAAATAGGTAGAGAAAGACAAATGATCACGTAATTACAGAATTAGTAGTTTTGGCACCTTGGTATCAAAGTGCAACTCTTCTTAGATTAACTGGTGCCATTTCACAATATTTTCCCACTGTCACATGCCTCATTGATTAACCATGTCCCTATTCTTAACTAGATGATATATAGGGTCGTACAGCAGTAGGTTTATAGTTGTTCACATGGGAAATAATATAATAGTAGTAATAAAAGGTAAACTTTTATGTACTCACAACTCTAAACCTATTTTTGCCCAACCCTTTGTATATACATATACATACATACATATTACATATATACAATTTAAAAAGTTAAAATTCATAGAAATATAAAAATAGAGGAAAAATGTCATTGTGTCCTGTATCTCTACCTCTTTTCTTCAAAAAACGCCATTTTAATTTTTCCAGGAAAAATGTGTTTTCCATATTTTATGCATATTCTTATCATTCTTATGTACTCTTTTACATCTTTTTTTGCATTAAATAATATATTTAAGGAATATTTTTCACTTCTAAACATGAAAATTTTTATTATCCTATCATTTAAATTTGAGATATTCTGTACTTGTGGTCAATAGACACATTAAGTACTTGAAATGTGGCTGGTTCAGCTTGAGATGTGCCATATGTGTTAACTACATATTGATTTTGAAGAAAGTGCAAAATTATATAAAATATTTCACTAATAGATTTTATATACTGGTTGCCTATTGAAATAATATTTTGAAAATATTGACTTAAAATGTTATTAAAATTATTTCATCTGTTTCATTTTTAAAAGTGTAGCTAATAGAAGATTTTAAATGATATATGTGACTCATATTTTGCATTATATTACTATTGAAGAGTGCATATATATATACAAAAACATAATGTATACTATATGTTAGAAGGCATAAAAATACACTCATATATCCAGGGCTATTTATTATTCAGATGGTAGGCACTAGTATGGCTATACTGATTGTTGAAATATAGACACACTGGCTGGTAGGTAAGTGCTTATCTGAACCTCCAAATATCCCCATACCCACTAACCCAACTGCTTGGACCTGCACGTATCTAAGATTCAGTTCTAAAGACATAATGACTAGAAAGTAGGCACAGTTTGGACTCCAATAAATTACTGTAGTGATTGTCTTTTTAGATTTGTTGGTAGTCAGTTTGGATTATTACATATTTTGAGAATCAATCGTGCCTATACCTAATACTCCATTTTAGAATAGATTACTAATATTTTGAAATGCTTTATGTTACTTTCCCTTTGGTATTCCTATTTTCCTTTATTTCCTCCTCCCCCATGGGATTGGCATTTATTTTCTTTATGATTTTACTATAAAAGTTGCATTTGTAAGTGATAAATTTAGTATTGTTGGTTTCAATACTATATGTGAATACAATTGCAGTGTGAATATTCAACTTCTTTTCATTAAAATGTTTATGAGATTCATTCATGTTGATAATATGTAACTATGATTCATTTTTAAATTCTGAATAGTATTCTACTTAACAAACATATTATAACCATTTGTTTTATCGGTGAACACTTGGCTATTTAAAGTGTTTTTGTTGTTTATATTCTACTAGTGCCATTATAAACATTCTTGAAAATATTTCTTCACATGTTCAAAACTGTCTTGTAAAAATTTTTTTTTGACTGGGGTTTTGTATTTTTTATTATAACTCAGTGTGAAATACGATACAATGGAGAGAATATGTATGCACCTACACACAAGTGATTTCCTCTCCTCTCTTATTTAATAGTGTGGTAAGCTCTACACCACATTCTTTAAGAGTCAGTTTGCTGGGAATTCTTGACCTATTTCTGCTTTATAAGTTTCATATTAGACTTGTGAACTTCCGTGAAGATCCTTGGCAGGAGTTTGATAGGAATGGAGTTGTCTATAGATTAACTAGTATAGTATTGATATTCATATTCATCAAAAACTTGTCTATTTGGGGCCTGACCTGTGGTGGCGCAGTGGATAAAGCATCAACCTGGAAACACTGAGGTTGCCAGTTCAAAACCCTGCACTGGTCTGGTCAAGGCACACATGGGAGTTGATGCTTCCAGCTCCTCCCCCCTTTCTCTCTCTCTCTCTCTCTCTCTCTCTCACTCTGTGTCTCTTCTCTAAAATAAATAAAATAAAAAAACAATTAAAAAAACTTCTTTATTTGGGTAGTTTTCAGATAACTGTCGGTTTTATTGATTATTCTTTGTTTTGTTTTGTTTTTCACTGATTTCTATTCTTGGCATTAATTTTTATTTTTTATCTTTTCTAACTTAAACATTTAAAGCTTAATCCCATCATACTGACTGTTGATGCTTCTTTGTATAGTACAACCACATAATTTTACCTGAGTCTTACATTTGTCTTCCCATGGTTTGCCAGCCCAGCTGTTGCAACAAAAACACATGCTGAGTTTTTTGTTTTGTTTTACTTAAACATGTGTCCCACCTAGTCTACCTTTGTCCACCTTTTGTCTTTTATTTTCCAACTTTCAATTTAAGCTAAGAAATGTTTAACAATTACTTATAAACTGGGTATTTTAAACACATTTTTAGCATTTTAATACAGTGCTAAAATTCTTCTAAAATAATTGATGTTTGTCCTTCAAGATCAACGTGCATTTTTATTATTGAATAACATACCAGCTAAAATTGTTGGTTTATCTTAGCCTCAGAAGCAGTGTGTGTACATACACAAGGGTCTCAAATACATGGAAGCAGGGTGTGCTTTTGAAAATTCATAGTATCTTAAGCACTCTGCTTTGAATAGCTAGTGGGGAGATATATCTTTTTAAGACTGAGTTATTAAAATTTGAATGGCAATCAGCATGGGGAGTAAAGGTGAAGCCCTTTCCACTTTTTTTTAAAACTTTTAATTTGGAAATAATTATTGGTTTACAGAAAATTGCTAAAAACTTTATAGGATGTTATTATATGCACCCTTTGCCTAGTCTCCCTCAGTGATTCATCTTGAAAACTACTAATAGCTTTTATATACTGGTTGCCTATTGAAATGATATTTTGAAAATATTGACTTAAAATATTATTAAAATTATTTCATCTGTTTCACTTTTAAAAGTGTAGCTAATAGATTTTAAATTACATATGTGACTCATATTTTGCATTATATTACTATTGAAGAGTGTGTACATATACAAAACATAATGTATACTATAATATCAAACCAGAAAATTGACATTGATACAATCCATTAAGTTTATTTATATTTCTTCAGTTATGCATATACTTATCTCTCTCTCTCTCTCTCTCTCTCTCTCCCCCTCTCTCTCTCTTCCTCTGAATGTGTGTGTGTATAGTCCTCTGCATCTTTTTACATGTGTAACTTTGGGTAACTACCATAAAACTCCATGGTTTTACATCTTTATATATTTTTAATTATCAATGAGAGAGAGAGCGAGAGAGAGAGCGAGAGAGAGAGAGAGAGGGGGCAATATCCATCTGTTCCTGTATGTGTCCTGACTGGGGATGAACCATCAACCTCTGTGCTGTGGGATAAAGCTCCAAGCAACTGAACTATCCAGCCAGGTCATCCATGGTTTTAAACCTTTATAGCCACAGCTAGTTCATTTCCTCATCCTGAATCCATGGCCACTAATATATTCTCTATTTCTATAATTTTGAAGAGAAGTACATAGTGTATAATATTTTGGGATCAGTGTTTTACTTAGTATGATACCCTTAAGTTTATTTAAGTTATTAGGTACATCAAAAATTTATTCCTTTGATTTCTGAGTAGCATTTTGATGTTCGCACATTCACCAAATGAAAAATAGGCTACGTTTTTTTTGGTTAATATAAATAAAGCTTTTATAAATATTCAGGTATAAGTTTTTGTATGAACTTAAGTTATTCCTCTGGGATAAAAGCCAAAGGGTACAATTTTTGTATCATATAGTAATTTCAATTTTAATTTTGAAATAAATTGTCAAACTGTTTTCAAGAGTGACTGTCATTTTGTGTACCTTTCAGGAATGTACGAATGGTCCAGTTTTCCCAAATTCTCAACCAGCCTTTGGTGGAGTAATTTTTCTGGTTTAGTTGTTCTGATAGGCATATAATGGTAAATTATTCTAGTTTTAATTTGCACTTTCCTAGTGCCTAATGATGTCGAATGTCTTTTCTTGTGCTTATTTGCCATTTTTATAGCTTCTTCAGGAAAATTTCTGTTCATGTCTTTTGCCAAGTTTATTAGACAGCTTATGATTTTTTTTTTATCACAGTTGAGTTTCATATTTCTTTATATATTCTAGACAGTTTTCAGGTATGTGGTTTGCACTTATAGTCTTTCATTCTGTAACATCTTTTTCATCATTCTTTCACAGAGAATACATTTTTAATTTTGATGAGATTCAATTTATCATTTTTCTTTTATGGATTATGCTTTTGTTGTCAATTAAGATAACTCTTGACTTAATCCTAGGTTCTGAAGATTTTCTCCATTTTTCTAATAAAAAGTTTTATAGTTTAATATTTTGCATTGAAGTTGGTGATATCTTTTTGGTTAATTTTTATGTAGAATTTTAGGTTTAGGTCAAGGTTAAAATTTTTTGTATAAACATTCAACTTCTGTGCCCTATTTGTTCTCCATTGAATTACTTTTGTATCTTTGTCGAAAACTATTCAGCCATGTATCTATGGGTCTGTTTTAGGGTTTTCTACTTTCATCACTTGATCAATATGTCTATCTCTCCTCCAGTAGCATGAAGTCCTGACTAGTGGCTATATAGTAAACTTTAATATCAGAAAGACAATTCTTTCTGCATTATTATTTTTTCTAAAATGTGATTTGACTATTGTAAGGCTTTACACTTCCTATATAAATTTTAGAATAAGTTTATCTGTGTATACAAAAATTTTGCTGGAATTTTGTTAAGAATTTTGTTAAATTTCTGGGACAATTTGGGTATACTTGACGTCTTTACTATGATGGCTATTCCAATCCATGAATGTAGTCTCTCTAATTATTCAATTTTTAGTTTATTACAGCCCCTCTCCATTTTATTCATGACAAAGTATCTGAAAACTCACCATCAGGTCCTGTGTGGGAAGAACATCTCTTGACACTCACATGCATTTTCTGTTTTCTTTTTCTTGTGAAAAATTTCATGACCTTTTTATTACTTAAATTTATTTAATTAATTATGTTTACATAGATTCTAGGGTGACCCCGACTGCATCCCCCCTCCCCCATATTCCCCTCAATATCTCCCTTGCCCCCCTCCTTGCAGTGCCCTCCTCCCTTCCCTTCAGGTTCATCCCATCCTATCATTCCCTTTCGCTCTGTCCTCTTTTCCTCAGGTCCCTTTGATCCCTCCTCTGTCTCAATTCCTTTCCTCATTTCTCATTGTTCCTTGGATTACTCAAATGAGTGAGGTCATATAATATTTTTCTTTTTCTGCCTGGCTTATTTCACTCAACATAATAGTTTCCAGGCCCCTCCATATTGTTGCAAAAGGTCATATTTCCTTCTTTTAAATGACACCATAGTATTCCAATTTATATATGTACCAAGGCTTTTTAATCCACTCTTCCACTGATGGACACTTGGGCTGTTTCCATCTCTTCGCTATTGTGAACAATGCTGCCATAAACATGGGGGTGCATTTCTTTTTTTCAGTTGGTGATATGGTATCCTTGGGATATATTCCTATAAGTGGGATAGCTGGGTCAAAGGGCAGTTCCATTTCTAAATTTTTGAAGAATCTCCATACTGTTTTCCATAGTGGCTGCACCAGTCTGCATTCCAACTAGCAGTGCAGGAGGGTTCCCCATTCTCCACATCCTGGCCAGCACCTATAATGTGTTGTTTTGTTAATGAGCGCCATTCTGACTGGTGTGAGGTGGTATCTCATTGTGGTTTTAATTGGCATTTCTCTAATGATTAGTGATGTTGAGCATTTTTTCATATGCCTATTGGCCATCTGTATGTCCTCTTTGGAGAAATTTCTATTCATTTCTTTTGCCCATTTTTTGATTGGGTTGTTTGTCTTCCTGGTGTTGAGTTTTACAAGTTCTTTATAAATTTTGGTTATTAACCCTTTATCAGATGTGTTGTCGAATATGTTCTCCCATTGTGTGGTTTGTTGTTAGCTGTGCAAAAGCTTTTTAGTTTGATATAGTCCCATTTGCTTATCCTGTCTTTTATTTCATTTGCCTGTGGAGATAAATCAGCAAATATATTGCTTCAATAGATGTCGGAGAGTTTACTGCCTATGTTTTCTTCTAGAATGCTTATGATTTCACAGCTTACATTTAAGTTCTTTATCCACTTTGACTTTATTTTTGTGCATGGTGTAAGTAGGTGGTCTAGTTTCATTTTTTTGCAGGTAGCTGTCCAGTTTTCCCAACACCATTTGTTAAAGAGACTGTCTTTACTCCACTGTATGCTCTTACCTCCTTTGTCAAATATCAATTGTCCATAAAGATGTGGGTTTATTTCTGGGTTCTCTGTTCTGTTCCATTGATCTATCTGCCTGTTCTTATGCCAGTACCAAGCTGTTTTGAGTACAATGGCCTTGTAGTATAACTTGATATCAGGAAGTGTGATACCTCCCACTTTATTCTTCTTTTTCAAGATTGCTGAGGCTATTCGTGTTCTTTTTTGGTTCCATATAAATTTTTGGAATATTTGTTCTATATCTTTGAAGTATCTTGTTGGTATTTTAATTGGTATTGCATTGAATTTATAAATTGCTTTGGGTAATATAGACATTTTAATGATGTTTATTCTTCTTAATCATGAACATGGTATGTGCTTCCACTTGTTTGTTTCTTCCTTAATTTCTTTTATCAATGTTTTATAATGTTCTGAGTACAAGTCTTTATCCTCCTTGGTTAAATATACTCCTAGGTACTTTATTTTTTTTCGTTGCAATAGTGAAGGGGATTGTTTCCTTAATTTCTCTTTCTGAAATTGTTTGCGTATAGAAATGCCTGTGATTTCTGTGTGTTAATTTTATATCCTGCCACCTTGCTGAATTCATTTTTTAGGTCCAGTAGTTTTTTGACTGAGCCTTTAAGGTTTTCTATATACAGTATCATATCATCTGCAAATAATGATAGTTTTACTTCTTCTTTTTTAATTTGGATGCCTTTTATTTCTTCTTGTTTTATTGCTGTAGCTAGGACTTCCAGTACTATGTTGAATAAGAGTGGTGAAAGGGGACACCCTTGCCTTGTTTCTGATTTTAGAGGAATTACTTTTAATTTTTGTCCATTGATTATGATGTTGGCTGTGGGTTTGTCATAAATGGCCTTTATCATGTTGAGGTATATTCCCTGTATTCCCACTTTGCTAAGAGTTTTGATCATAAATGGGTGCTGGATTTTATCAAATGCTTTTTCTGCATCTATTGAAATTTTCATGTGGCTTTTCACCTTCCTTTTGTTTATGTGGTGAATCACATTAATTGATTTACGAATGTTGTACCATCCTTGCCTCCCCAGAATAAATCCCACTTGATCATGATGTATGATTTTTTTCATGTATTGCTGGATCTGGTTTGCTAATGTTTTGTTGAGGATTTTAGCATCTAACTTCTTTAGGGATATTGTCCTATAATTTTCTTTCTTTGTGTTGTCTTTGCCTGGTTTTGGAATCCGAATTATGCTCTCCTCATAAAAGGAACTTGGTAGAGTTCCTTCCTTTTGAATTTTTTGAAATAGCTTGAGAAGGATAGGAGTTAGTTCTTTGAATATTTGGTAGAATTCATTAATGAATCCATCGGGCCCAGGGGTTTTGTTTTTTGGGAGCTTTTTGATAACTGTTTCAATCTCTTTTGTTGTAATTGGTCTGTTTAGGTTTTCTGATTCTTCCAGATTGATTTTTGGAAGATTATATGTTTCAAGAAATTTGTCCATTTCACCTATGTTGTTTAATTTTTGGCATACAGTTCTTCATAGTATTTTCTTACAATATTTCTTATTTCTGTTGTGTCGGTTCTTATTTCTCCACTCTCATTTCTAATTTTATTTATTTGAGTCCTCTCTCTTCTCTTTTTGGTGAGTCTCATTACAGGTTCATCGATCTTGTTTACCCTTTCAAAGAACCAGCTCTTGGTTTCATTGATCCTCTGTATTGTTTTTTTTTTTTTTAGCCTCTATGTCATTTATTTCTGCTCCGATCTTTATTATTTCCTTCCTTCTACTACTTCTGGGCCTTATTTGCTGTTCTTTTTCAAATTCTTTTGGATGAAGGGTTAGGTTGTTTATTAGAGTTTTTTCAAACTTCTTAAGGAATGCCTGTAGTGTTATGAACTTCCCTCTCAGGACTGCTTTAGCTGTGTCCCATAAATTTTGAGTTGTTGTATGTTCAATATCATTCGTTTCTAGGAATTTTTTTATTTCTTCTTTGACTTCATTGTTAACCCATTGTTATTTAATAACATGCTATTTTGTTTCCATGTGTTTGAGTATTTTTCAGTTTTTCTGTTGTGATTGATTTCTAGTTTCATGCCATTGTGATCAGAGAAAATGCTTGATATGATTTCAATATTCTTAAATTTGTTGAGATTGCTTTTGTGTCCTAACATGTGATCTATCCTGGAGAATGTACCATGAGCACTTGAAAAGAATGTATATTTTGCTGCATTAGGGTGAAAGGTTCTGAAGATCTATTAAATCAAGTTGATCTAGTGTGTCCTTTAAGTCTGCTGTTTCTTCGTTAATTTTATTTCTTGAGGATCTATCTAGTGATTTAAGTGGAGTATTGAAATCTCCTACTATTATAGTATTGCTGTTGATCTTGCCCTTTAAATCTATCAGTCTGTTTTAAATATTTAGGAGCTCCTGCATTAGGTGCGTAGATAATTATGATGGTTATATCTTCATGATGGATTGCTTCCTTTATCATTATGTAGTGACCTTCATTATCTCTTATATAGCCTTGGTTTTAAAGTCCATTTTGTCTGATATAAGCATTGCTACCCCAGCCATCTCTTTCAACACACCTCGTTCCCAGACCCCCAAGCAAGTGGCTATGAGTGATATTTTCTGTTTTCCTTAAATTAAGAGCTTTTCTGGGTTCTCAACCTCACCCCCACCCCTTTGTTCTTGTAAGCAGGGGAGGCTCACTGCTCCTCGGTGTTCCCCACCAGACTCGGTATGGCTTCTTTGCTTCTTGGATTTTGAGAGCAGTTCTTGTAGTCCAGAGTTGGTTTTTTCATGCTGGATGTTCCTAAATTAATTTGTAATCCTTTTTGGTGGTTTGAGGTGGGAGTCTGTGCATCTGCCTACTCCACTGCCATCTTGTGTCCCCTCAGATGTATTTTCTGAGCAAATGTTTCTAATTCATTGGAAATGATTAGGAATCCTCTATCAGTTTGACTGCCAAATAAATAAAATAGTGACCATGTTGAATATTAAGTTGTTGAGATTGAATAGTGTTTTTTAAAATGTATTTTTCACTGTTGGTGTGCAAAAGATGAGTATTCAAAATAAACACTGAAAAAAGTGTGCCACTCTGTGCCCAGATCTGTTTCCTGGATGCATTTGAAGGGCCGGAATGGTTTCCTTCTTCTAGGGGTTTTCTGGGGAATTTCTTGATGATGGTATAGGTATATAGTATATTTTTCCTTTGAACTTTCTTGTTCAAGAGGAAATCTGACCTTTGATGGACAGTAAGGCCAAATTGGATGTATGCAGTATTTATGTAAGACTTATTCTGAAACTTGGAAAGAGAAGAGAAGTACATGCAACCATAGTTTAAGAGACATGACTGGCTTCTACAAGCATATAGATGGTCAATGTGCCAGTTTGGCAGTGAACATAACAGCCATAGTCTCTTTTATTTCCCTGTGAAAAAATCCAGGACCTTTTATAACTTTTGCCTCAAATATCACAATTTTTGTGATCTAACTCATTTCTTTTAGTTGCCTTTATTTTCTCCATCATAGATACATCCATTAAATCATATTCATCTCAAGTTTTGATGAATTTTTATACTTTTTTAAAAATAAGTAAAAGTTAATTTTCTCTTTTGCTTTATAGTCATAGTTTCTGGCACATATCAAGGTGCTTAACAAATGTTTGTTAATGAATGAATGGAATTACAGACACTACTTTCATGTCTTTATATATTATGGTTATTTAAGGGTCATCTCTAATGCTTAAATCAAAAGGGAAAATTTAAATAAGAAGGGATAAAACCAAGATTCTACATGATCTGCTATAATTAATTCTTAGGTGCTCAAAGGGTACCAACTTTCAGTTATAAGACAAATAAGTATGAGGGATGTAATGTACAACATGATCACTATAGTTAACAGTAATGTATGATATATTGAAAAGTTGTTGAGTTAAATCCTGAGTTCTTATCACAAAGAGAAATCTTTATTTTTTTCTTTTTATTGTATCTACATGAGAAGATGGATGTTAGCTGAACCTACTGCAGTAATTATTTCATAATATATTTAAATCAAAACAACATGCTGTACACCTTAAATTTATATAGTGATGTATGTCAATTATTTGTAAATAAAACAGGAAAAGTAATAATATTTTTACAAATAAAACAAACTCTAAAAAATCATGTTGTATACCTTAAATATATACAAGTTTTTAAAATTATACTGCAATAAAACTGGGAAAATTTTAAAAAGAATAAAAAGGTTATCGTATATTCATAAAATAAACTACCTCTCAGCAATTAAAGAAATGAACTATTGATATCTGCAAAACATAATATTGAGCAAAGAATCTAGATATAAAAGAATATTTAATTTTTTATTGCATTTATAGCAAACTCTAGAGATTACAAATCTAATCTATAATGCAGGTATGCAAATCAGCAGTTGCCTGGTCAAAGGTCAGAGATAGAAGTTGACAGAAAAGAGGCACAAAAGTTTTGGGATTGATGAAAATATTCTGTCTTGATTGCAGTGGTTTTTCCTTGGGTTTATATATTTGTCAAAACTCATTAATCTGTACCCTTAAAATGTGTACCATTTATTGTACATAAATTGCATATCAATAAAGTTGATTTTATTTATAGGGAAAGAAATTTTTTCTATTTGTCAAAACAAAATATAACCAGCTGTTAAAGCTAACTAGTCTTTGCAAATTATATATATGGAGAAACTAAATTATATACATAATTTCTAAATCACATTTAACATTTATGTTTTTAAAATTAGCAAAGTAATAAGTAAAGAAGTATATGTTTTATGTACTATTTGCTGAGTTAAAAAATTTAAGTCTTTATACTTCCACATACTTTTATTTGCCAACAAATTAAAGTAGTAGGTAATTTACATACCATGTCTTATATAATTTATTTCTTATAGCAACTTGTAATTTAGCCCATTATTAAGATGCAGAGCTAAATTCTCAGAAATAAATTATTTGTCCCAATTTCCATTCTTGATATGGTTGCTAGAATAGAAAATTATGGTCTATCATTGAACTGATTTATCTAAGTAGGCAGTTTTAATGCAGATCATGAAAGCTTTTTTTTTTTTTTTTTTTTTTTTTTTACAGGGACAGAAAGAGAGTCAGAGAGAGGGACAGACAGACAGGAATGAAGAGAGGTGAGAAACATCAATCATTAGTTTTTTGTTGCCGTTGGGACACCTTAGTTGTTCATTGATTGCTTTCTCACATGTGCTTTGACCATGGGCCTTCAGCAGACTGAGCAACCCCTTGCTGGAGCCAGTGACCTTGGATCCAAGCTGACAAGCTTTTTTGCTCAAGCCAGATGGGCCAGCGCTTGAGCTAGTGAGCTCGGGGGTCTCGAACCTGGGTCTTCCGCATCCCAGTCCGACGCTCTATCCACTGTGCTACCACCTGGTCAGGCAGATCATGAAAGCTTTTAAATAAGGCCATCAAGTAATTCTTTATTGCACCATGCCTGTTGAACTTTAGTGAGATGGAAACACTGGTGGGGTTCAGCTGTTTCACACGGGTTCAGCAGAACCAATACCTAATTTTTTGTTGAATTCGGTGAACTGGTTGTTAAAATGGCACTTGTAGTCAGGGTTCTCTCTAAGGTGGGTGTCTGGGCAGCCGCCCAATTTGGAAATTACAAATTTACATTTTTTACTCTTTTTTAATGTTCATTTGTGTAACACTGAATTCTAAGTGCCCGTAGTAATGTTCATTCTGTCAATAGGTGAAAAGAATTTGATGGAAGTATGTTTGTAATATTTATTTATTCATTTCATAAAACTCATTATACATTTGATAAAATACTACATTTTAATTCCCTCACATTTGTTACTTCAATAAACAGACATATAACATAAAGAAAAAAAGTGCCAAACAACCAGGGGGTGACAAGCTGTCGTTTGTTTAGCTTTGTGTTACAAAATATGCAGATACCTTAAATAACAATTTTTTTGTTTTTTGTCAGGTATTATTTAATAATTTTCATTAATATTTTAAAACTCTTATAATCTAGCTTTATGTATGTCTTTTAATGTTCTTATTTAAGTATTAAATACATTAAATAATAAACTATCTTTTGGCATATCGCTTTTTTATACTTAAAATCATCATTAGGGCAGAGAACAAGTTGTTAAATTCTTTAAATCCCACCACTGACGGAAACAACAACCACTGTTGGCTTATGTAGACCTTCTTTAAATAGATGGAAATAATCATATTTCTCTCATAGACTGTCACTTATTCAAATTTAGTCAAATGTTTACTTTATTGCTCTCTGTGGAATTACCTGATTGTTCTCTGGGGAGTTACCTCAGTTCAGGACTTTCATGTTGATTTTGAAGTCTGAAGATCATTTGAGTTATCCAAAATATCCCTGCCAGTAAATGAAAGCTAGTCTAGCTCTTTTATCTCTTGATCAGGGTCATTATATTTTTGGAGATGCATCTTTCAATGGGATAGATGGGACCTTATTTTTTTCCAATTAGTTCATGTATTTTTGTCATTGCTAAATGAGATAGGGATCAACCTCAATTCTATTTTTATTTCATGTCTGAGAAATACTATTTACTGAAAAGTATATAGAAGTGAAAGGGTTTTTGTTGTAGCAATGCCACTCACTTTGCAATCTTTTCGAGAGATATGAAAATATTATATTAAGATTAATCATCAAAAACACTCTCTATGAACAGCTGTCAACTGATAAGTTCTTCAGTCAATCTAGTTGAAAGAAATGAATTGGAAACTCCTTGACTTACAAGAGAATATTTTAAAAAACTCAATCATTAGAGTCTTTCATTTTCTGACACTAATACCAATATCTAATTCATCCATTTGTTTGACATCCTGGAGTGTTACAATTGGGGCAATGAAACAGTAAAATTAGAGATGATTGAGAGGCAAATCTTTACCAACTTATTTGAGCTTAGGTTTTTAAGCAAAATTTAGATTGTGCTTATCTTTTATGGTTATTATAAGATACACATGAACTATTCACCTTTCATAGTGATGATATGAACCTCTCAATAACTGGTAGCTATTATATGATAAACCTGGTCTTGATGGATGGAGGTGGGAAGGCTAATCTAAAAGTGAGTGGAACATAGAATTGAAAAATTTAAGAGCAAGGACTAAACAGAAAACAGATGACACTATCGAGATTTTGGTATATATTACATTTTGAAATAGAATTTCAACCACTGGTAACATCTAATCTCTTTGGGGATAGGATTGACAAAAGTGGGTTTAGCTTAACAGAAAACTCTAATTTCTATCAGGGAGAGAGAACAGGGGAGAAAACTGAGGCAGACACTCAATTTTAGAGGTGGGACAAACATGACAACATAGTGTGAAGGTTTAGGGTTAGTTAGAAATGGGTCTGTAATCTGGGTTTCAACTTTTCTTTTATACATGAACATGTGTAAGCATGCAATAAAGACCTAGGGAAGGGAAGGCAAATAATTATCGTATTTTTCTAACTTCCATATGTTGGTAGAATACTTCTAGAATGATAATAAAGCTTTTAAGGCAAGATTGGGCTAATTAAAGATAAGTATTTGGGTGGATGGGGTAAGTTAGCATTCAGACTTTTTTTGTCCTGCAAGACCTATAGAAATAAAACTAATTTTGTTGATGACAATCAACTTCCTAATGAACTCTCTTACTCAGGATTGGCTTTAATATCTGTTTGGGAAGAGATTCAATGAAGTAAAAAAACTTCCTTATGTTCTAAATTCATTAGGTGGGAAGTAGTATAGTAGTGTGTGTGTGTGTGTGTGTGTGTGTGTGTGTGTGTGTGTGTGTGTGTGTGTGTATAAAAATAAAGATTTCTCTTTGTGATAAGAACTCAGGATTTAACTCAACAACTTTTCAATATATCATACATTAGTGTTAACTATAGTGATCATGTTGTACATTATATCCCTCATACTTATTTGTCTTATAACTGAAAGTTGGTACCCTTTGAGCACCTATATATATATAATTCCTAGTAGCTCTGATTTTGAGGTTGCAATAGAATACAAACTGATCATTGGCTGTCACCAATTATATTTTTTTTAGGGGTGCCTTAACAAAATACCAAAAACTGGATGGCTTAACCAACAAAATTTTTTTTCTAGTTCTAGACGTTAGAATTCTAAAATCAAGGCATCAACAGGGTGGTTCCGTCTGAAGGTTGTGAGTGAGAATCTGTTTCATGCCTTTCTTTTGCATCAGAGAGCCTCAGGCAATGCTTAGTTTGCAGATAGCATTTTCCCTGTGTCTTCACATCATTTTCCTTTTGGACGCATCTCTCTCTGTGTTCAAATTTTTTCTTTCTATTAGATTACCAGTCACATTGGATTTGGGCCCAGCCTAATAATCTCATTTTAACTTGATCATCTCCTCTATAAAGACCCTTTTTCCATATGAGAAAATATTCACAGGTTCTGGAAGATAGGACAATAAGACTTTTGTGGGGAACGCAATTCAACCTGTATCACTGATATACGTATCCTTAAGTAAGAGATACTCTTAAAGCCATAAAAGCATCCATGGATTTTCCTAGAGAGTGGAAGAACACTGATTAGGAATTAGAAGATTTTGTTTAAACCCTCCATTTGTCATATACTGATTTTAAGAGTCCAGAAAATTCTTCAACAGCCTTAATCTCAGTTTTATTATCTCCATATTGGGAATAATACTTAATGTTTTATTAAAAGTATCAAAATAAATGAGAAATATAGGTACTAGTCATTTGTAAATTGCATTATACAGACACAATCTATAGTTTTAAATACTATTAAAACTATATTCATTTATTTTCACTCTCTTATTCCTAGATTATTCTGAGCACTATGTAAAGAAAGTTGAAAGCTCTAAAGCAGATAAAAGACAAGTAGAAGCAGAAACTATTATCTATATAATTTGTTCTTGAATTGGCAATGAATTTTATTACAAACATTAACATGGTTTAATAAGTAATCATAAAAATTTCAAAATATATTGCATATTTCACAATTTCATATCTGGAATAATTTTAAAAATATTTTTAAAATTTATTTATTTATTTTTTATGTAGACAATTAAATTTAACAGGGTTTCATTGGTCAACCAGAGTACATAGATTTAGAGAAAATATCTCCACATCATTTTGACAGTTAATTATGCTGTATACTTATCACCCAAAGTCAAATCTCCCTCTGTCACCGTGTATTTTGTTTTTCTTTAAGCCCCTCCCTCCCCCTTCTTTATCCTCCCTTCTTCTCCCCCTGTTAACCACTGCACTTTTATCTGTGTCCATGAGTCTCAATTTTGTGTCCCACCTATGTATGAAATTGTACAGTTCTTAGCTTTTTATGATTTACTTATTTCACTCAGTATAATGTTATCAAGGTCCATTCATGTTGTTGTAAATGATACCATGTCATCATTTCTTATGGCTGAGTAGTATTCTATAGTATATATGTAGCACATCTTCTTTATCTAATCCTCTATTGAAGGGCATTTCGGTTGTTTCCAAACTTTGGCCACCATGAACAATGCTGCGATGAACATGGGGCTGCATGTTTCTTTATGTACCCATGTTTTCGAGATTTGGGGGTATATACCCAGTACAGGGATTGCTGGGTCATATGGTAGTTCTATTCTTAATTTTTTGAGGAACCACCATACTTTCTTTCATAATGGTTGTACTACTTTACATTCCCACCAACAGTGGATGAAGGTTCCTTTTTCTCTGCAGCCTCTCCAACACTTGTTATTACTTGTCTTGTTGATATTAGCTAATCTAACAGGTGTGAGGTGGTATCTCATTGTAATTTTGATTTGCATTTCTCTAATAGCTAGTGAAGATGAGCATCTTTTCATATATCTATTGGCCATTTTTACTTTTTCTTGGAAACAATGTCTGTTCATGTCCTCTTCCATTTGTTTTGTGTGTGTGTGTGTGTGTGTGTGTGTGTGTGTGTGTGTGTGTGTGTGTTTTACAGGGACACAGAGAGAGAGTCAGAGAGAGGGATAGATAGGGACAGACAGACAGAAACAGAGAGAGATGAGAAGCATCAATCATCAGTTTTTCATTGCCGTCACAACACCTTAGTTGTTCATTGATTGCTTTCTCACATGTGCCTTGACCGCGGGCCTTCAGCAGACCGAGCAACCCCTTGCTGGAGCCAGCGACCTTGGATCCAAGCCGGTGAGCTTTTTGCTCAAGCCAAATGGGCCCGTGCTCAAGCTGGCGAGTTTGGGGTCTTGAACCTGTGTCTTCCGTGTCCCAGTCTGACGCTCCATCCACTGCGCCACCACCTGGTCAGGCTCCATTTTGTAATTGAATTGTTTGCTTGTTTATTCCTGAGTTTTGTGAGTTCTTTATATATTTTTTATATTAGGCCCTCATCTGAGCTGCTGTTTGAAAATATCATCTCCCATTTAGTTGGCTGTCTGTTTTGTTGTCAATTTCTTTTGCTGTGCAGAAGCTTCTTAGTTTGATGTAGTCCCAATAATTTATCTTTTTCTTTTGCTTCCCTTGCCTTTGGGGTCAAATTCATAAGATGTTCTTTACTGCCAAGGTCCATCAGTTTAGTACCTATGTTTTCTTTTATGTAATCTATTGTTCAGATCTTATATTTAGGTCTTTGATGCATTTTGAATTAATTTTTGTGCAAGGAGACAAACTGTCGTCAACTTTTATTCTTTTGCATGTGGTTTTCCAATTTTCCCAGCATCACTTATTGAAGAGGTTTTCTTTTCTCCATTGTGTGTTTTTGGCTCCTTTATCAAAGATGATTTGACCATATATATGTGGTTTTTATTTCTGGGCTCTCTATTCTGTTCCATTGGTCTGTGTGTCTATTTTTCTGCCAGTACCATGCTGTTTTAATTATCATGACTTTGTAGTATAGTTTGAAGTCAGGTATTGTAATGCTTCCAGCTTCGTTTTATTTCTTAGGATTACTTTGGTTATTCGAGGTCTTTTGTAGTTCCATATAAACTTGATGACTTTTCTTTAAAAAATGACATTGGAATTTTGATGGAAATTGCATTAAATTTGTATATAGGGTAATATGGCCATTTTAACTATATTTATTCTTCTTATCCATGAACAAAATATATTTTTCCATTTTATTGTGTCTTTTTCAATTTCCTTTAATAATACTTTGTAATTTTCAGTATATACGTTCTTTACATTCTTCATTATGTTTATTCCTAGGTATTTTATATTTTTGTTGCAACTTTAAAAGAGATTATTTTTTGAGTTCTTTTTCTGAAGTTTTATTGTTGGCATATAAGAAAGCAATAGACTTCTGTATATTAATTTTGTATCCTGTGACCTTACTGTATTGGTTTATTGTTTCTAATAGCCTTTCTGTGGAGTTTTTGGGGTTTTCTATATACAGGATTATATCACCTGCAAAAAGTGAAACCTTTACTTCTTTCCTAATATAAATGCCTTTTATTTCTTTTTTCTTGTCTAAGTGCTCTGGCTATAATTTCCAGCACTAGGTTAAATAGGAGGTGGAAAGGGTGGGCAGCCTTGTCTTGTTCTTGAGTTTAAAGGACAGGTTTTCAGTTTTTTTTACCATTTAGTATGATGTTAGCTGTTGGTTTGTTGTAAATGGCCTTTATTATCTTGAGGTATTTTCCTTCTATACTCATTTTGTTGAGTGTTTTAAGCATAAAAGGATGTTATTTTAAGGATGTTGTATTTTATCAAATGCCTTTTCTGTATCTACTGATAGAATCATATGGTTTTTGTTCTTTCTTTGTTGACATGGTGTGTTATGTTAATTGTTTTACATATGTTGAACCATCCTTGTATTTAGGAAATGAATCCTACTTGATCATGATGAATTACTTTTTTAATGTTTTGTATTTGGTTTGCTAGTATTTTGTTTAGGATATTTGCATCTGTATTCATTAGAGATATTGGTCTGTAGTTTTCCTTCTTTGTGTTGTTCTTAACCAGGTTTTGGTATGAGGGTTATGTTGGCCTCATAAAATGTGTTTGGAAGTATTTCTTCTTCTTCAATTTTTTGGATGATATTGAGATGAATAAGAACCAAATCTTCTTTGAATGTTTGGTAGAATTCACTAGTATAGCCATCTGTCCCTGGACTTTTATTTTTGGGAAGATTTTTGATAGTTGTTTCTATTTCCTCCCTGCTTATAGGTCTACTTAGGCTTTTTACTTCTTCTTGATTCAGTCTAGAAAGATTGTATTTTTCTAAGAGTTTATCCATTTTTTCTAGATTGTTGAATTTGATGGCATATAGTTTTTCATAATATTCTACAATAATCCTTTGTATATCTATGATATCTGTGCGGATTTCTTCTCTTTCATTTTGGATTATGTTTATATAAATCTTCTTTTTTTCTTAGTGAGTCTTGCCAAAGGTTTGTCAATTTTGTTGATCTTTTCAAAGAACCAGCACTTTGTTGTATTAATTTTTTCTATAGTTTTCTTGTTCTCTATTTTATTTATTTCTGCTCTAACTTTTACTATTTCCTTTATTTTCCTGGTTTTGGGTTGTCTTTGTTTTTCTTTTTCTAGTTCCTTATGATGTGATGTTAGATTGTTTAATTGTGCTATCTCTTGTTTTATCATATGCTGCATTTCAGAGATTCTGATATGTCATGTTATCATTTTCATTTGTATGTATATATCTTTTAATCTCTGCTTTTATTTCTTCTTTGACCCAGTCAGTTTTTAGAAGTATTTTGTTTAATTTCCACATTTAAAAAAATATTTTATTATTATTAATTTTAATGGGGTGACACCAATAAATCAGGGTACATATGTATAATGAAAACATCTCCAGGTTATCTTATCATTCATTTGTGTTGCATACCTGTCACCAAAAGTCAAATTGTACTCTGTCACCTTCTATCTGGTTTTCCCTGTGTCCCTCCCCTCCTCCCTATCCCACTTTTCACTCCCTCCCCCACCCCGTAACCACCACTCTCTTGTCCATGTCTCATAGTCTCACTTTTATGTCCCACCTATGTATGAAATCATGCTGTTCTCAGTTTTTCTTTTTTTCTGATTTACTTATTTCACTCCGTATAATGTTATCAAGGACCATTCATTTTGTTAGAAATGATCCGATGTCATCATTTCTTATGGCTGAGTAGTATTCCATAGTATATATGTACCAAGCTTTTTAATCCACTCGTCTTCTGATGGACACTTGGGCTGGTTCCAGATCTTCGCTATTGTGAACAATGCTGCCACAAACATGAGGGCACATTTCTTCTTTTGGAACAGTGCTATGGTGTTCTTAGGGTATATTCCTATAAGTGGGATAGCAGGGTCAAAAGCAGTTCAATTTTTAATTTTTTGAGGAATCTCCAAACTGTTTTGCATAGTGGCTGCACCAGTCTGCATTCCCACCAGCAGTGCAGAAGGGTTCACTTTCTCCACATCCTCGCCAGCACTTATTCTGGGTTGTTTTGCTGATGAGCGCCATTCTGACTGATGTGAGGTGATATCTCATTGTGGTTTTAATTTGCATTTCTCTAATGATTAGTGATGGTGAGCATTTTTTCATATGCCTATTGGCCATCTGTATGTCCTCTTTGGAGAAATTTCTATTCATTTCTTTTGCCCATATTTTGATTGGGTTGTTTGTCTTCCTGGTGTTGAGTTTTATAAGTTCTTTATAAATTTTAGTTATTAACCCCTTATCATTTGATGTCCCATTGTGTGGTTTGTCTTTTTATTCTGTTCTTATTGTCTTTAGCTGTGCAAAAACTTTTTAGTTTGATATAGTCCCATTTGTTATCTTGCCTTTTATTTCATTTGCCAGTGGAGATAAATCAACAAAAATATTGCTGCTACGGATGTCGGAGAGCTTGCTGCCTATGTTTTCTTCTAAGATGCTTATGGTTTCACGGCTTACGTTTAAGTCTTTTATCCATTTTGAGTTTGTTTTTGTGAATGGTGTAAGTTGATGGTCTAGTTTCATTTTTTTGCATGTAGATGTCCAATTTTCCCAACACCATTTGTTAAAGAGGCTGTCTTTACTTCATTGTATGTTCTTTCCCCCTTTGCCAAATATCAGTTGTCCATAAAGCTATGGGTTTATTTCTGGGTCCTCTGTTCTGTTCCATTGATCTATGTGCCTGTTCTTATGCCAGTACCAGGTTGTCTTGAGTATAATGGCCTTATAGTAAACCTTGATATCTGAAAGAGTGATACCTCCTGCTTTATTTTTTCTTTTTAAGATTGCTGAGGCTATTTGTGTTCTTTTTTGGTTCCATATAAATTTTTGGAATATGTATTCTATATCTTTGAAGTATGTCATTGGTATTTTAATTGGTATTGCATTGAATTTATAAATTGCCTTGGGTAATATAGACATTTTAATGATGTTTATTCTTCCTAGCCATGAGCACGGAATATGCTTCCACTTGTTTGTATCTTTCTTGATTTCTTTTATCAATGTTTTATAATTTTTCGAATACAAGTCCTTGACCTCCTTGGTTAAATTTACTCCTAGGTACTTAATTTTTTTTGCTGCAATAGTGAAGGGTATTGTTTCCTTAATTTCTTTTGCTGACAGTTCATTGTTGGTATATAGAAATGCCTCTGATTTCTGAGTATTAATTTTATATCCTGCCACCTTGCTGAATTCATTTATAAGGTCCAGTAGTTTTTTGACTGAGACTTTAGGATTTTCTATATACAATATCATATCATCTGCAAATAGTGACAGTTTTACTTCTTCTTTTCCAATTTGTATGCCTTTTATTTCTTCTTTTCTGATTGCTGTAGCTAGGACTTCCAGAACTATGTTGAATAAGAGTGGTGAAAGGGGGCACCCCTGCCTGGTTCCTGATCTTAAGGGGATTGCTTTTAATTTTTGTCCATTTAGTATGATGTTTGCTGTGGGTTTGTCGTAGATGGCCTTTATCATGTTAAGGAATGATCCCTGTATTCCCACTTTACTGAGAGTTTTGAGCATGAATGGGTGCTGGATTTTATCAAATGCCTTTTCTGCATCTATTGAAAGTATCATGTGATTTTTGTCCTTCCTTTTGTTTACGTGATGAATCACATTGATTGATTTGCGAATATTGAACCAGCCTTGCCTCTCCAGAATAAATCCCATTTGATCATGGTGTATAATTTTTTTCATATATTGCTGAATTCGGTTTGCTAATATTTTGTTGAGAATTTTAGCGTCTAAAATTCATCAGGGATATTAGCCTATAATTTTCATTCTTTGTGTTGTCTTTGCCTTGTTTTGGGATCAAAATTATGCTTGCCTCATAAAAGGAGTTTGGAAGTCTTCCTTCCTCTTGAATTTTTTGAAATAGCTTGAGGAGGATAGGAGTTAGTCTTCTTAGAATTTTTGATAGAATTCACTTGTGAAGCCATCAGGCCCAGGACTTTTTTGGGGGGGGAGTTTTTTGATAACTGTTTCGATCTCATTTGTTGTAATTGGTCTGTTTAAGTGTTCTGATTCTTCCAGATTGATTTTTGGAAGGTTATATGATTCAAGAAATTTGTCCATTTCACCAAGATTGTCTAATTTTTTGGCATATAGTTCTTCATAGTATTTTCTTACAATGCTTTGTATTTCTGTTGTGTCAGTTGTTATTTCTCCACTGTCCTTTCTAATTTTATTTATTTGAGTCCTCTCTCTTTTTTTCTTGGTGATTCTAGTTAAAGGTTCATCAATCTTGTTTACCTTTTCAAAAAACTAGCTTCTGGTTTCATTGATCCTCTGTATTGTTTCCTTAGCCTCTATGTCATTTATTTCTGCTCTGATCTTTATTATTTCCTTCCTTCTACTTGTCTTGGGTTTTACTTGCTGTTGTTTTTCTAGTTCTTTTAGATGCAGGGAAAGGTTGCTTATTTGAGCTTTTTCTAGCTTCTTATGATATGCCTGTAGTGCAATAAACTTCCTTCTCAGAACTGCTTTTGCTGTGTCCCATAAATTTTGAGTTGATGTATGCTCATTATCATTTGTTTCTAGAAACTTTTTTATTTCTTCTTTGATCTCATTGTTAATTCATTCATTATTTAATATCATGCTATTAAGTTTCCAAGTGTTTGAGTATTTTTCAGTTTTTCTTTTGTGGTTAATTTCTAGTTTCATAGCATTGTGATCAGAGAAAATGCTTGATATGATTTCAATCTTCTTAAATTTATTTAGACTATATTTGTGTCCTAACATGTGGTCTATCCTAGAAAATGAACCATGAGCGCTTGAGAAGAATGTATATTCTACTGCTTTAGGGTGAAAATTTCTGAAGATATCAATTAAATCAAGTTGATCTAGTGTATCCTTTAAGTCTGCTGTTTCTTTATTAATTTTCTTTCTTGAGGATCTATTTAGTGTTGTTAGAGGGGTATTGAAATCCCCTACTATGATAGTATTGCTGTTAATCTCGCCCTTTATATCTGTCAAAGTCTGCTTTATGTATTTCGGGGCTCCTATATTTGGTGCATAGATATTTATAATAGTTATATCTTCCTGTTGAATTGTTCCCTTTATCATTATGTAGTGTCCTTCTTTATCTCTTACTACAGCCTTTGTTTTAAAGTCCATTTTGTCAGATATAAGTACTGCTACGCCTGCTTTTTTTTTCTTTACATTTGCATGAAATATTTTTTTCCATCCTTTTTCCTTCTGTCTACGTGCATCTTTTGTTTTAAGGTGTGTCTCTTGAAGACAGCATATGTATGGGTCCTGTTTCATTATCCAAGCAGCTACCCTATATCTTTTGATTGGATCATTTAATCCATTTACATTTAAGGTTATTATTGATATATAGTTGTTTATTGCCATTTTATTCTTTAAAGCTGTATTCTTCTTTTGCTCCATTCTTCTCCCTTTAAACTGTTCACAAGAGGCCCCTTAGTATCTCTTGCAGAATTGGTTTGGTTTTTATGAATTCCTTGAGGCTTTCTTTATCTGGGAAGCTCTTTATTTCTCCTTCAATTTTAAACGGTAGCCTTGCTGGATAGAGTAGTCTTGGTTGTAGGTTCTTGTTCTGCATTACTTTGATTATATCTTGCCATTCCCTTCTGGCCTCAAGTGTTTCTGTTGAGAAGTCAGATGTCATCCTTATGGGGGCTCCTTTGTAGGTGATAGCCTTTTTTTCTCTAGCAGCTTTTAAAATTTTTTCTTTATCCATTAGCTTTGGTATTTTAACTATGATGTGTCTTGGTGTAGATCTTTTTGGGTTTCTCTTTAATGGAGTGCTTCTTGAACGTGTGGAATGTTTCCCAGCTTTAATTTAGGGAAGTTTTCTGCTATGATTTGATTGAACAAAGTTTCCATTTCCTGTCCTCTCTCCTCTTCTTCAGGCACCCCTATGATGCGAATGTTGTTTCTCTTCATGTTGTCACAGAGCTCCCTTAGAGTTTCCTCACATTTTTTGAGTCTCTTTTCTTTTTTTTTCTCTGCTTCTGTGCCTTTGTTTATTGTGTCCTCAAATTTGCTGATTCGATCCTCAGCGTGATTCATCCTGCTTTTAATTCCTTCCATTGTGGTCTTAAGTTCTGATACTGTATTTGTCATTTCTGTCTGATTCTTTTTTATTATTTCAATTTCGTTTTTTATACTTATCTCTTTATTTAAGTGTTCATAATGACTATCCATTGTTGCTCTAATTTCTTTGAACATCCTAACTATCATTATTCTAAATTCTGCTTCTGGTAATTTGGTTATATCTGGTTCATTCAGGCCCTTCTCTGGGGATTTCTCTTGATTCATTTGGTTTGCATTCCTCTGCCTGCCCATTTTGTCTGTGTATAAGCAAGTTGTTGCCACTGGAGTCCAGTAGGTGTTGCCTTTGTGTTCTCTAGGTGTGGTCTGTCTGCAGGCCCCGCACTCCCTCTGTCGCTGCCTAGGGTGGTTGCGTATGGGCGTTGCCAGTGCCGGCCCACTGTGGCTTTTGCTATGATTTTTGCCTCTCCTCCACGTGAGGGGCTGTCACTCAAGCCACAAGCTTCAGCACCAAGGGTAGAGGTGAGCACGTTTGCTCAGCTGCGGACCCAGCCTGTTTCCGGACTTTCCCCCAGAACCCGCAGTCAGTACCTGCTCGCCACAGTTTCGCGGGTTAGGCGGGGCTTTTGACGTGCTCTCAGCTGTGAGCCTTTGCCCGTCCGGAGCTTTAGCCCCGCCCTCAAGGCCAGGGCCCTTCTGCTCAGGGTCGCAAACCCAGGTTTATTGGGCCGGGCATGTTTGCTGGCTTCCGCTCAGCTGCGTACTTCCGCTCGTCTCGCACTCTACCCCGCCCCCGCGTTCGGAGCCCGCTCGTGCACGTAGGATGGCAATCTGCCGTTTCTCTGGCCGGGCAGGAATAGTAGCATGGGCTTAGCTGCGAGCTTCCACTTTTCTCAGGGTCTACCCCGTTTCTACGCTAGGAGCCCACTCTCGCACATATAATGGCAAACCGCGGTTTCTCTGGCAAGGCGGGGCTGGTAGCGTGAGCTCAGCCGTGAGCCCCTCGCCCGTCCCTGGTCCTAGCCCGGTCCCCGCGGTCAGGGCCGGCTTGCGCAGGGTCGCAGAACAGATTTCTGCCCGTTCCTCGCCTCCTGCTTTGTCCCCGTAGGTGGCATTACAGGTGGGCCCGCAGCTTCTGGAGTGCTTTCGCGCGTCTTCTCCGACCCTGTTGGGCTAGACCAAGCTCACACCGCCTTGGCCTCTGCCCACGCTGACAGAACCGCGTTTCAGTGTCCTGCCTCCCCAAACCCTTCAGCAACCCTCAGCAGAGTAGCAAGGGACCTAATACTCCACACTGTAGGCCTGGGAGCTCCCTCACTTGTTTCACAGCTCAAAACTGTCCAAACGCCTCTTCTAGGCTCTGGGTCTGCAGGCTAGGGCTTGGTTCCTGGGACCCAGGTCCCTCTGTCTTCGCCAAACTTTCCTCTCGCCATTCGGGTCTCTCCGGGCTGCCGTTTGCTCTGGGGAGCTGGGCAGCCCTCTTCGCGTTTTCGCTATTCCTACCAGTCTCAATGTGGCTTCTTCTGTGTCCTTGGTTGAAGAGTCCACTTAGTTTAATTCAAAGTTGGTTTATCCAGATGATGGTTCTTAAAATTGAGTTATAATCCACTTTGGTTCTGGGAGTTGGAAGTTGGTACGTCCACCTACTCCGTCGCCATCTTGCTTCTCCTTTCAGTGTGGTTTTGTTAAAATTTTTACTTGTAGTTTTGTTTTGTTCTCTTTATCTGGTGGGATAATGCCCTTTAGTATTTCTTGTAGTGGGGGTTTTCTGGTGATAAATTTTATATGTCTGTAAATGTTTTTATTTCCCCTTCATATTTGAAGGATAGTTTTGATGGATATAGTATTCTTGGCTGGTAGTTTCTTTCTTTCACTACTTTAAATGCTGGGGTTCACTGTCTTCTGGCTTGTAGAGTTTCTGCTGAGAAATCTGATGATAGCCTAATGGGCCTTACTTTATATGTTATATCCTTCTTCTCCCTAGCTGCCATGAGGATTCTTTTTCTGTCATTGATTTGTGATAATTTCATTATGATGTGCCTTGGAGTAGGTTTGTTTGGATTGAGGCAACTTGACATTCTGTTTGCTTTTTACATTTTACGCTCTAACTTTTTCCACAGGCTTGGGAAGTTCTTATTGATTATTGTTTCAATATGTTTTTCATTTCATTTTTCCTCTTTCCTTCTTCTAATATACCCATTATTCTTATATTTTTTCTGATGAAGTCAGACAATTCTTTTTATTTATTTATTTTATTATTATTATTACAGGGACAGAGATAGAGTCAGAGAGAGGGACAGAGAGGGACAGACAGACAGGAACGGAGAGAGGTGAGAAGCATCAATCATTAGTTTTTCATTGCCGTCACAACACCTTAGTTGTTCATTGATTGCTTTCTTACATGTGCCTTGACTGCAGGCCTTCAGCAGACCGAGCAACCCCTTGCTGGAGCCAGCGACCTTGGGTCCAAGCTGGCGAGCTTTTGCTCAAGCCAGATGGGCCCACACTCGAGCTGGCGAGCTCGGGGTCTTGAACCTGGGTCTTCCACGTCCTAGTCCAATGCTCTATTCACTGCGCCACTGCCTGATCAGGCTGGAGTCAGACAATTCTTGTAGGTCTTTCTTATTTATTTGTTAATTTGTGAGTCTCTGTCTTCTTCTCTTTGTAGTATCTCTAGTTGCCTGTCTTCAATGTCACTGATTCTCTCCTCTATCTAGCCTGTCTATTAACTAAGTTTGTCACCCCATTTTTCAGTTTATGTATTGAGGTTTTTATCTCTGGTTCTTTGTATAGTTTTAATTTCTTTGGTGAAGTATTTTTTTTGTTCATTAAGTTGTTTTTTTTGAGCTCACTAAATTGTCTTTTAGTGTTTTCATGTACTTATTGAGTATTTTTAGAACTTCAATTTTGAATTCTCTGTCATTAAGCTCCAAGGCTTCCATGTAACTAAGATTTTTTTCTGGAGATATTTTTATTATCTATCTGAGCTACTTCTTTGTCTTGTATATCCATATTTGATTTATTTTTTCTTGATGGCATTTGTGAGTGGTATTTTTAATAACCCTAACAAGAGATAACTGAAAAATATTAAAAAAAAAATTCAAAAAATACAATGAAAAAATAAAAATTCTATATAATGATAAGTAGAATAAAAGCTACAGATAATAAAATGCAGAAACTGAGAAAAAATTAAAAACAGAAAATATGAAGTAAAAAACAAGCAAAATGCTACAAAAAGAAGTATGAGTCTAAAATATAATGATTTGATGAAAAATGGTGTTCAAGTCAGAGGAAAAAAGAAAGAAAGAAAAGGAGAAGAAAATAAAAAATGGTGATAGAAGGAGGAGAGAAGAGAGAAAAAAAAAGGAAGAGAAAATATCAGAAATGAAACCCTTGTAAAAAATCAAGAATAAAGAATATAACAACTAAGGATAATGACGTTCACATGGAAAATGTAGAAAAAGAAAAGAAGAAATTGTGGGATAAAGCAGAAAAAGAAAAAAGAGAAGAAAAAAAAGGTTTTTTTTCCATTTTTGAGAGATAACATTTTTTTTTTTCCGGTAAGAGGCGCTGTACTACAAGGTTTGCCTCTGCGAGATTCTTGGGTGGAGCTCTGCTAAGGCGTCACTGTTGTTGTCCTAATGATGCAGGCAGGGTCGCTGCTTTTGTAGAAGGGGCTTGCTGTTAGGGTTTTGCAATTTTATGGCCCTAGCAATGGCCCACCAGAGCTCCTTACAGGCCCTCCCCCATGTTCCAACAGAACAGGAGATTAAGTGCTGAGGTCCCCTGCCTCTTATAGGAGAGAGCAGCCTGGAAATCCAGCTGAGGGGGATCAGTCACTGACGCTGTTTACAAGGGGATTAGTGCGGGACCAGAAGGCTGGGGTGGCACAGTCCAGTTCCTCCTCTGATACCACTCTAAAAACTCAAAGCGCAACCTTGGGCAAGGCAGGGGCTGCGCACCACAAGCTGGTGCCTGAGCTTTGGGAGCAGTTGGGGCAGAGATCGCAGATCTGGGGTGTCTGGCTCCCCTCCCCCCCCCACTAAACTCCTATGGGAAAACTGGTGCCTGAACTTCGGAGTGGGTGGGGCACCGATCCTAGATCAAGTGCATCTGGTACCACAAGTCTCTGCTGGTCCTGGGGGCAGATCAAGTGCGCCTCAGTGTCCCATGGACTGATCTCCACAACCTATTCGCATACAGTTTTTGGTAGCGCGCCATAGGCTTTGTGTGCGCCCAGCGCCTGCAACTGCTCAGTCCCTGCAATCATGGGTGTGGCAGATGCCAGGAAACTGCCCTGCTCCTCGTTCTTGGTCAGTGTCCCTATCTCAGCTCCTTCCCCCAGACTCTCCTGTTCTCCCAGCTTTGGCTCTAAGACAAAGCCTGCACGAACAGTGCCTACCTCCCTCAGGTCTGTGAGAAAGGAGGACTGTCAGTCCTCTGGCAATTATTTTCTTCTGTGAGCAGATTCTTATCTTTGGCCCAACTTCTTGTACAATTATACCTTTGTCTATCTGGTGTGTATATATTTCAGGTTCATCTGGGTTTTTTTCTCTGTTTATAGTGGTAGAATTTGTTGAAATTTTAAGGGGAGAGATCAGGAGTATTTCTCATCTACCGTTTCTCTCTATTTTCTTTATTAATGTATAGAATATTGAGGGCCTAAACAACTTTAAAAATATTTTCATTTTCTTGGAAGAAAAACATTGTACTAAAGTCCTGTGAGGGGCAAGAAAATATACCACATTATAGAATATATTTTTCCCCTGTCTCAACAGTGTTGATATAAGATTGTGTAGGGTTAAATTGGCTCCTCAGTACAATGGGTTAAACTTCTAGGGTTGGCTAAATGAATTTCTTAGCCTCTTATTCTGCATGCTTGGTAAAGGTTTTGGGAACTGACAGATTGCTATTATGACCACTGCAGATATTGAAAAATGACTTAGGAGAAACAGTCACTGCTAGGGAAAGACAGATGGCTTTCCAGGAGAGAGAGAGTCATGCAAGGTTCATTAGCACATATTCGGCTATTTGAACCTCAAATATATGTAGACAGTGCCTGTAATTGGCAGAATCAGTGCAGAAGTTACTATTTCTTCTATTCCTTTCCTTTCTCTCATCCTCTCTTTCACTGAATTGATGCCACCTCTCCTCTCTCCCACTCCAGGCACCAAAGATAGAAAATAAAAACAAAACAAAACAAAAAATCAAAACTGAGCACAGCTCCTTGTCTACTCTCTATACCATGTAATTTCATCAGCACAGTTTCTATTCTTTAAGTAGACAATAGCACAGATAGCCATATACAAGATTATAAAATGTGTCTAAATGCTGATTGTATTAACTAATTGGCATTCAGTAAGTATTTAGTAGGTAAACACCGTGCCGGGCACATTCCTAAGTCCAGAGGGTAGAGTAAAAAAGCAGACAAATACCTACCCTTCAAAAGATTTATGGTTTAGTGAGAGGATACACCAAGCTGACAATAATAATATGGTGTTTCAATGCAATGATTAAGGGTATGCGAGGTTCTGTGGGAGTATAGAAGAGGGCACCTTCCTTAGATTGGAGATGGCATAATGGTGGGTGAGAAAGATGTCATGAGGAAGCATTTTTACTTTTGCAGTGAATTGAAGATGCGAACATAGCAAAAGTTATTATCTTCCTCATTATAGTAAAGGAGAAAAGGAACACTCAGTTTTAAGCTGCTACTGAAAAGAAATATTAGGTATTAATTTAGTTATACTTTGGACAGTTTCAAAAGGGAACTCAACTAAGCTCTTTCAATATATCTTAGTAGTCAAGCTGCGGTATAACCTGAGTGGGAAATGCTGGTGTTCTGAATAGTTGGGATCTTTCTGTAGAATTGTCATACATTTCTTGGATCACACTTCCACCTGAGAATATCTCTCAACAGAGAGCCCAGCAAAACCATACTAACTCCATGCCTTGAAAGTATATAAGACCTAAAGTGTGAGAAATTATATATTTAAATTCGAGAAAAGTCAGTACATGTGACAAGGAATATTAACCTTTGGTAACCCACAGTTCCATAGCATATTTTATCCTACATGGATTAAAGCTTAATGTGACTTGCCATGCTTGGATAAAAAGGCAGTTTTTATAGTGGACTTTTTCATCAGCAGGGGTAACCCAATAAAGTCAACTGGACTGCCCTTTAGCTGGAAAGATTCTTCCCCTGGAATTGTCAACACTCGTATATGCCTATCTTCAGTCATAGCCTGTGTCATATATGCCAGAGCAGTGTTGTGACCCCCAAATTATACCTTCCCTCCGATAGAATACTGTAATATCATGCTGTGCTATTGAGTGAGGTCAACCCACAAGCGGTTTTCTCTACAAGGAAAGATTATTGATAGTAACTGCTCTTGCCTAGACTACTTGTGAGTACAACAGGGAGATGTCGTGGAAAAAAGAATTCACACTGGACAGAGTATATTTACTTACCTTTTTCTCACTTATTCAGAATGCCACTTTTATATTAACGTACATTTTTCTAAAAACATGCATCTCTATCTGGTCTTTCTATTTATTTTCATTTATTGATTTGCCTGTTTTTTAACTGATACATTGTTTTGAATACTTCTATATAATAGAAAAACAATAGAGAAAATTAATAAAACCAAAAGTTGGGTTTTCATAAATTTCAACACAATTGAGAAACATTTAGCTGGATGAACTTAGGAAAAGGTAAACATTTCTATAGCATTTGAACAATTGATTATATTGTATACCCATCGCCCAAAGTCAAATAATTTTTGTCATCTTATATTTGTTGCTCTTTATACCCTTCTCCCCCACCCCACCTTATACCCCCTTTCCCTGGTAACCACTTCACTTTTATCTATGTCCGTGAGTCTCAGGTCCATATCCCACCTATGTGTGAAATCATACAGTTCTTAGCTTTTTATGATTTACTTATTTTACTCAGTATAATGTTCTTAAGGTCCATCCAGGTTGTTGTTGTAAATGGCAATATATCATCATTTGTTATGACTGAGTTGTATT
Source organism: Rhynchonycteris naso (assembly GCA_037038555.1). Taxonomy (NCBI): domain Eukaryota; kingdom Metazoa; phylum Chordata; class Mammalia; order Chiroptera; family Emballonuridae; genus Rhynchonycteris; species Rhynchonycteris naso. The sequence goes on from CM072996.1 coordinate 84,896,306, forward strand.
CTATCATATATATGTACCACAGCTTCTTTATCCAATACTCTATTGAAGGACACTTTGGTTGTTTCCATGTTTTGGTCACTGTGAATAATGCTGTGATGAACATGGGGTTGGATATGTCTTTATGTACCAATGTTTTCAAGTTTTTAAAGTAGATATCTAGTAGAGGGATTGTTGAATCATATGATAGTTCTATTCTTAATTTTTTGAGGAATCACTATACTTTCTTCCATAATGGCTGTGCCAGTTTACATTCCCACTAGCAGTGAATGAGGGTTCCTTTTTCTCCACAGCCTCTCCAATGCTTGTTATTACCGGTCTTGCTGATAATGGCCAATCTAACAGGTGTGAGGTGATATCTCATTGTAGTTTTGATTTGCATTTCTCTAATAGCTAGTAAAAATTGATCATCTTTTCATATGTCTGTTGGCCATTTGTATGTCTTCTTGGGAAAAGTGTCTGTTCAGGTCCTTTTCCCAATTTTAATTGGATTATTTACTTGTTTGTTGCTGAGCTTTGTGATTTCTTTATTTATTTTGAATATTAACTCCTTATTGGCACTGTTGTTTGTAAATATCACCTCCTCTTTGGTTGGCTGCCTTTTTGTTTTGCTGTTGGTTTCTTTTGTTGTGAAGAAGCATTTTAATTTAATATAGTTCCACTCATTTATCCTTGCCTTTATTTCCCTTGTCATTGGGATCAAAGTTATAAATTGTCCTCTACAGCCAAGGTCCATAAGTTTAGCACCTATATTTTCTTCTGTGTAATTTATTGTTTCAGATCTTATATTTAGGTCTTTGATCCGTTTTGCAATAATTTTTGTGTATGGGGACAACGTATAGTCAAATTTCATTCTTTTGCATGTGGCTTTCCAATTTTCCCAGCACCATTTATTAAAAAGTCTTTCTTTTCTCCATTGTGAGTTTTTGGCTCTTTTGTCAATTATTTGTCAATATACAGTGTATCTGTAAAGTCAAAAGTACACCATGACTTTATGGACACACTGTATATACGGTTTTATTTCTGGGCTCTTGATTCTGTTCCATTGGTCTGTATGTCTGTTTTTCTGCCAATGCCATGCTGCTTTGATTAACTGTGGCTCCATACTATAATTTGAAGTTAGGTAGTGTGATACTTCTGGCTTCTTCTGTTTGTTTTTTGTTTTATTTTCCTCACAGTGCTTTTGACTATTTGGGGTTATTTATGGTTCCATACAAGTCTAGTGATTTATTTTTATTTTTTATTTTTATTTAAGTGAGAGGTCAGGAGGCAGAGACAGACTCCTGCATGCGCCCCCACCAGGATCCACCCAGTAAGCCCCCTACCAGGCAATGCTGCTGCTCCATTGCTTGGCAACCAAGCTATTTTAGTGCCTGAGGTCATGGAGCCATCCTCAGTGCCTGGATCCAACTTGCTCAAACTGTATCAACCATGGCTGCAGGAGGAAAAGAGAGAGAGAGAGAGAGAGAGAGTACAGAGAGAGAGAGAGAGAGTGAAGGAGGAAGGATGGAGAAGCAGATGGTTGCTTCTTCTGTGTGTCTTGACCAGAAATTGAACCCAGGACTTCCACATACTGGGCTGACACTCTACCACTGAGCCAACTGGCCAGGGCCTTTCTATTTCTTTAAAAATGACATTGATATTTTAATGGGGATTGCATTAAATTTGTATATTGCTTATGGTCAATATAGCCATTTTAACTATGTTGATTCTTCCAACCCATAAATATAGAATATTTTTTCATTTTATTGTGTCTTTTTAAATTTCTTTTAATAATGCCTTGTAGTTTTCAGTATATAGGTCCTTCACATCCTTTGTTAAGTTTATTTCTATGTTTTTCTTTTTGTTGTTACAGTTGTAAAATGAATTTTTTAAAGTTAATTTTATAAAGTTACATTGTTGGTGTATAAAAAAGCAATATACTTTTTTTTTTAACCTTTAAGTTTTAATTTCTTTTTATTTTATTTATTTTAGAGAGGAGACACAGAGTGAGAGTGAGAGAAGGAGAGAGAGAGAGAAAGGGGGGGGGAAGAGCTGGAAGCATCAACTCCCATATGTGCCTTGACTGGACCAGTGCAGGGTTTTGAACTGGCGACCTCAGTGTTTCCAGGTCGATGCTTTATCCACTGCACCACCACAGGTCAGGCCTAAAAAAAGCAATATACTTTTGAATACTGAATTTGTGTCATGACTTTACTGTATTTGTTTATTGTTTCTAATAGTTTTTCAGTGGAGTCTTTGGGGTTTTCTATATACAGGATCATGTCATCTGCAAAAAGTGATACCTTTACTTCTTTTTTCCCAATATGGGTGCCTTTTATGTCTTTCTTTTGCTTGACTGCTTTGACTAAATCTTTCAGAACTATGTTGAATAAGAAGAAGAGAATGGGCAGCCTTATCTTGTTTCTGATTTTAGAGGTAAAGCCTTTGTTTTTTCACCATTTGGTATGATATTAGCTGATGGATGGTCATATATGGCCCTTATTATGTTGAGGTACTGTCTCTTTCTATACCCATTTTAATGAATGTTTTAAACAAAAATGGATATTGTATCTTATTGAATGCCTTTTCTGCATCTGTTGATAGGATCATATGATTATTTTTCTTTTGTTGATGTGGTGTATTATGTTGATTGATCCTGGAATGAATCCTACTTGATCATGATATACTATTTTTTTCTAATGTATTGTTGTACTTGACTTACTAGTATTTTGTTTAGGATATTTGCATCTGTAGTCATTAAAGATATTGGTCTGTAGTTTTATTTTTTTGTGTTGTCCTTGACAGCTTTTGGCATCAGGGTGATGTTGCCCTCATAAAATGTATTAATGGGTGTTGCTTCTTCTTCAGTTTTTTGGAAGACTTTGAGAAGAATAGGTAACAAATCTTCTTTGAATGTTTTGTAGAATTCACTAATGTAACCTTCTGGTCCTGGACTTTTATTTTTGGAAAGGTTTTTGATAGTTGTTTCTATTTCTTCCCTGCTTATGGGTCTATTTAGGTTTTCCACTTCTTTGTGACTCAGTCTAGAAAGATTCTATAGTTCTAAGAACTTATCCATTTCTTCTAGATTGTTAAATTTGGTGACATATAATCTTTGATAGTATTCTAGTATAATCCTTTGTATATATATGATGTCTATGGTAATTTCTACTCTTTAATTTTCAATTTTATTTTTATGAGTCATTTCAGTTTTCCATAGTAAGTCTAGCCAGTGGTTTGTCAATTTTATTGATATTTTTAAAGAATCATCTCTTTGCTATATTAATTTTTTAAATATATTTTTTGTTTTGGTTTTCTATTTTATTTAGTTCTGTTCTATTTTTTACTATTTCCTTTCTTATACTGACTTTGGGTTGCCTTTGTTTATCTTTTTCTAGTTCCTTAAGCTGTGATGTTAGGTTATTTACTTGGGCTCTCTCTTGTTTCTTGACATAAGCCTGTAATGATATAGACTTACCTATTATTACTGCTTTCACGGCCTCCCAGAAATTTTGATATTTCATGTTGTCATTTTCATTTGTATATATCTTTTTTTTTTTTTACAGAGACAGAGAGAGAGTCAGAGAGAGGGACAGATAGGGACAGACAGACAGGAATGAAGAGAGGTGAGAAGCATCAATCATTAGTTTTTCGTTGCCGTTGCGACACCTTAGTTGTTCATTGATTGCTTTCTCACATGTGCCTTGACCGCGGGCCTTCAGCAGACCGAGCAATCCTTTGCTGGAGCCGGCGACCTTGGGTCCAAGCTGGTGAGCTTTCGCTCAAGCCAGATGGGCCCGCGCTCAAGCTGGCGACCTCGGGGTCTCGAACCTGGGTCCTCCTCATCCCAGTCTGACGCTCTATCCATTGCGCCACTGCCTGGTCAGGCTGTATATATCTTTTGATTTCTGCTTTTATTTTGTCTTTGGTCCAGTCACTTTTTAAAAGTATGTTGCTTAATTTTCATATTTTTGTAGATTTTTTTTACTTCCTTTTTGCAATTGAATTCAAATTTCAAATCCTTATGGTCAGAAAATATGCTTGGTATAATTTCAATCTTTCTTAATTTGTTGATGTTAGTTTTGTGGCCCAACATATGGTCTATCCTTGAGAATGTTCCATGTACACTGGAAAAGAATGTATAGTTTGATGTTCTGCAATGAAATGTCCTGTAAATGTCTATTATATCCATTTGTTCCAGTATGTCATTTAAGGCCAATATTTCTTTATTGATTTTCTTTTTGGATGATTTATCTAAAACCATCTTTGTATCTGGTTGAATACCCCTTGAGTATTTGTGGGAGACTTCAAGCTAGCAAAGCCTTCGCAGTTTAAGGCTTAAGCTAAAGGCAAAGCTCTTCCCCACAACTCCACATTGGTTATGAAGCTGTGTGTTTCTACTTGTCCCATCCTCCCACCACACTTGTTTGATTAAGTTGCTAGAGGCAATTTACATGCCCTTTGTCTCACCCTTTGTTTGTTCTGATGTTGGTTGATTTCAGTTATGCATGGTGGGGGGATTCCTGTGTACACCTTAAATGTATTCCTGTTTAGGCCTTAAAAGACTTCTTGTTTATGCCTTAAAAGGATTCCTGTTTATGCTTTAGATATGTGACTTTGTATCAGAGAACTTCCTTATTTGCATGCAGCTCTTCACTATATAATAAAGCAGACTGGGGGTTTTGGCTTGCCATCAGCTTGTTATTATTCTTTTTCTCTCTGAGTTTATTTCTTTATTCTGTACCATCTGACTCAGGACCTGGACAATTACTAGCTGCACTGGTCCATGACAAGTATTTCCTGCAGTGGGAGTTTATCTGGTGATAAATTTCCTCATCTTCTGTATATCTGCAAAAGTTTTTATTTCTTCTTCATATTTAAAGGATAACTTTGATAGATATACCATATTTTTCACTCCATAAGACGCATGTAAGGCAAGTAGGCATGGCCATCAGAACCACCATTCAGGTGCAGGTTCACATTTGATTTGGATAGATGGCAATGAAACAATGGAGCCAAGAACTAGTGGGCCATTACCTTTTATTCTAGCTTGCACCTGGCAGGCGAGTAAATACACACAGCGGGGAAAACACTTCCGTTTCCATTCAGTACTCCCAAAGTCACTGACTCATCTGGGTTGTCCCAGAATCAAAGCCCCCCCCAACAGCCTCAGTCATCTCCTTTTCCCCATCAGCACACCTCCATCGTGACTGCCTGCCTCCTCTGCAACAACGTGGCCTCTTCCAAAATGGCCTTATAACTCCTCCTTCTTCACAAACTTTTTGGCATGGCAATCCCTCCTCCAGCACACATTAGCATAACCAAGTGCCTTCCCAAGCATGCAGGTAATTAACAGTATCACCTGGGCAATGCAATCAAGTGGTCAGCAGCCATTTTTAACAATAAAAGTGAGCAAAACTGAATAACACAAATTTTACAAACTTATTTGCCCAACAACATACCTGACCATAAGATGCATGTAAGGTTTTAAGGAAGAAAATAAGAAAGAAATATTTTGAACCAAATGGTGTGTTAAAATATTTAATAAACTATACCACAATAATATTTCAACAATGTAAACTCAACAGCAGTATTAACAACCATAGCACTGTTATTAACAAATGAGAAGAGACTTTACTGTTCAAATACTCTTCTCATTGTCCGGGAGCTTGCAGCAGCTAAAAAAAAAAAAAAAAAAAAAAAAAAAAAAGCATTTGCTCCATAACACACATGAGCATTTTCCCCTCCACTTTTGGGGAAAAAAAAAAATGCGTCTTATGGAGTGAAAAATACAGTAATATTCTTGGCTAGTAATTCTTCTCTTTCAGTACTTTGAATATTTAGGTTCACTCTCTTCTGTCTTGTAGAGTTTCTGCTGTAAAGTCTAATGATAACCTAATGGGCCTTCCTTTATATGTTATATCCTTCTTTTCCCTAGCTGCCTTGAGAATTCTTTCTTTGTCATTAATTTTTGACAATTTTATTACAATGTGCCTTGGAGAAGGCCTGTTTTGTTTTAGGCAAGTAGGCATTCTCTTTGCTTCTTGAATTTAAGGATCTAGCTCTTTCCATAGGCTTGGAAAGTTCTCATTCTCCTTTATCTTGCCTCTTTTATAGCTGAACTTGCTACCTCAGTTTTCAGATCATGTATTGAGTTCTTCATCTTTGGTTCTATTTTAAAGTTTAAACCTTTTTTGTGAAGTACTCATTTTGTTTATTAGTTTGTTTTTTGAGTTTATTACATTGCCTGTCAGTGTTTTTTAAAACTAGTTGAATATTTTCAGAACTTTAATTTTGAATTCTCTATCATTTAACTCCAAGGTTTTCATGAGAGTGAGATTGCTTTCTGGAGATATTTTATTTTCTTTCTGATCTATGTCTCTGTCTTGTGTACACATGGTATTCAATTTATTCTTTCTTGATGGCATTTGAGAGTGGTATTGTTAAAAACTCTAACAAAAAAATAATAAAATAAAAGTAAAAAATACAATTAAAAATATAAATATTTAAAAAAATAATGACAAGTAAAACAGAAAAATCATGAAAAACTAAAAGCAAAAACCAAAATAAGTAAAAAACAGACAGAACACCCACAAAAAATAAGAATAAAAATGAAAGAAAAATGAAATTCAAAAGAAGAAAAATAATAAAAGATTTAAGTTTTGAGAGTTTTCTTGTTTTCTTCCAGTAGGTGGCACTGTATCACAAAATTTAGCTCTGAAATTTCTGGGCTGCCCCGTGCTCAGAGGTTGCTGTTGCAATAATATAGGCATGGCTACAGTAGTAATGATGTGTTGGGCGTGTGATGAGGGCTCTACAGCTTTAGAAATGGAGATTTTAGGCCCCCAGGCACTTCTCCCCAAGTCTCAACAGACCAGGGGACCAGACATGGAGCACGTCTGTTTTTCAGGGGAGAGAATGACTCTGGAATGTTAGCTGTGGGTTCTGTCACTGCCACTCTCCTTACCCCTTGAGCTGAGGGAGGCAGTATCTAGGAGGCTGGGGGCCATACTTTGTTTTTCTCTGTGCTGAATGTGGGCTGCCAGCAGACTGCAGAAACACTGGCCATAGCTCCATGTTCTGTCGCTGTTCAATATCTCCCCCTCTTCCCCTCAATCTCACCACTCATCCCAGCAGAAGGAAATTTAGGTTTTTCCCTGTTCAGAGCCCCTGCAGACAAAAATCCAGAGAATCTAAGCTTTCCTCCTCTCTGGCGTGCCAGTGTGCAAAAATCCAGACAATCTGGGCCTCTCTCCTCTCTGAAGCCGACTGCAAGTGCATCTTATTTTCCACTTCCCTTCTTAACCTATTGCACCTTTAGTCCATCTGATGTGTGGATCTTTCAGGTAAGCTTGCAAGCCCAATTGGGGTTGCTTTGCTGCATTATTGCTATTCAGTTTGTTGAAATTTCAAGGGGAGAGATCAAGGGTATCTCTCACATCTCCATTACTCTGATGTCCTGTCCAATTCTGATGAAGGAGTTTTGAGCAAAAGTGACATGCACCATTTCTAAGAGAAGTTTCTAATTATCTGTGAGAAATTTTAAAAAGTATTCTTTTCCCTTTGTGTTAGCTATTGAATTGGTAACATTCAAGATAGTGACTTTTCCATCAGACAGGTGCCTTGGTAATAAAAATGTTTCCCTTCATACCCATGATGAATATGTGGTATAAGGCATAAGTCTTAATTTTTTTAAGCCATTGAGAGTTGAGACATTTCTACTGCAGCAGAATGTAGCCTTTCGTGACTAATATCCATGCAATGTTACATTTCACACCTCCAGACATCATTCCTTATCCAACAGATCACATGTATTTACTAATTACGACATATGCTCAGCCGCTGTTACTCTTGTTTAAAGTTCAGCCTCTAAAGTACAGAAACTTTCTGCTCAGCCTACATAGAAACATCCTAGATGAATTTTATTTCTTGAGGATTTTAGTTAGTACTTTATATTGCACAAATGTATACAAATGCACAAAATGCTAGCTGTATGAGAGAGACCACATATTGCCTGAGAAAATAATGTTCTTTTTAAAATCATATAGCTTTGACATGTTTTTAGGCTTTGACAGTTTGTAAGTAATAAGTAAAAATGGACTGGCCTATGGTGGCGCAGTGGATCAAGTGTCGACCTGGAACACTGAGGTCACCAGTTTGAAGCCCTGGTCAAGGCACATATAGGAGTTGATGCTTCCTGCTCCTCCCCCACTTCTCTCTCTCTCTCTATTCTCTAAAATGAATAAATAAATAAAAATTTAAAAATAAGTAAAAATGTATGTACTATTTACTTGAAAATTATCCCATTTCTTGAAAAACCTTTTATCTGCTGTTATTCTTCACTTTACAATAATAAATGAACCTTGGCTGTATAGCCACTGGTTGTGGCTATCTTGTAGCAACAAAAAAGTATATTACATACATACATTACATACTGCAAACAACATTGAAAGAATTTGAATACATTTAATCTTCTTTGCCTCTATATAATCCTGCATTTAAAACAATTTTTTTTTAATTTTTTTATTTTTTACCAAGCCATCTCTGCTACGTATTTAGACATCCCAAAGCACTGGAAAATCCTTGTATCCATTTGTGGCATGTGTAATGGTGACATGATTAAAGTACTGGGATGATTGCTTCTGTTGGGAGGAAAACAATCTTGCATTCCACAGAGCCAGTGTTGCCAACAAATATGAACTTGATAAAGAAAATTCAAGCGTGTAGTTTATATTTCAATGGTTTTTAATAAAGAAAAAGAGAAATTGAAACCTTCATTTATGTTATCACCAATTAAAAGTGAAACAATAACATATATGTTATTCATAACTTTCCAGAGAAACAATAAGATAGATACAGATATAGACAATAGATGTAGCTATAGATACAGATATAGATAATTGACACAGATAGTAGACACAAATATAGAAGAAAATATTTATTATGGAAATTATCTCATGACATTTTGGTGGCTGAGATAAAACATGACCTTCCTTTGCTATCTGCAAGCTGAAGAACTAGGAAAGCCAGCAGTATAATTCTGTATGAGTTTAGAGTTCTGAAGACCAGAGAAACTGATGATGTAACTCCTGGAGAAGGTTTGTGGGTTAGGGAAGGCCACAGGCCTAGAGTCTGAAGACCTGGAAACCAGGAGCTCTGATGTCCAAGGGTAGGAGGAGATGGACATTTTAGCTCAAGAGGAACAAGAATGGATTCTTCCTCTGCCTCTTTTTATTTTTTCCATTTGGATCCTTAAGGGATCAGAAGATCTTTTTTACTAGGTCTACAGGATCAAATGCTAATCTCTTCCAGAAACACCCCAACAAATCTCCTGAGGTAACATCTTATCAGCTCTGTGGACATCCCTTAACTTCATCAAGTAGACACATAAAATTAACCATCCCCCAAACACTATCCTTTCAAATCTAATCAGATTCATTCCTTTGGGGTTGCCATTTTTTCTTCTCTTTGTATTAATATTAGTGTCTCTTCCATTGACTCTTACAATCAGATTATGACTTCAGGAATCTCAGTTAACTCCTCTCATCATGCTTTGTATACAAGAATTTGGATCACACTTATAGTGATAATCCATAGAATTTTCCCACAATTAGTAAGAATGATGCCTTTCATTCCTGATGGGTTTCTAAGTTTTACCTAGTCCATTTGAGAAGTAATGATTTTTATATACTAGTATCTTCCATTTTATTTTTAATTGCTTACCATTAAGAATAAAATAAACTGCTCTTTGGGCATGCACTGGCCTTCAGTGGTGAACATCTGTTTTCTTGGGGTGGGGGAAGATGTATGGGAAAGAAATTCTGACCAATTCCACCATTATTGCTTTTTTTCCCCTTTTTAATCATACAACTCACAAACATCCCATTTTGGGAGCAATGTTTTACAAATTTAATAACTTTGTTTGGAATAATTTGTTACTTGTTATTTGAAGAGATTAAACTGATTTGGGCAAATAATGAAGTTAATATTTTTATCTCTTTATTATTTTTGAGTATTTTAAAGCTAGGAGATTATACAAAGAGCAGTTTTATTAGAATGTGAAGAGAGCTTTGATATCATCTAATATATTTCCTTTATGTAGTTGTAACTATTTTCCCCTCCAATAATATATTTGCATTATTTTCTTCTAATTGTTCCATAGACTTCCTTTGAATTGTGTTTGATGAATATGTGACTCAATTTCAAGCCAAAGTGAGCATGTATCATCTTGGTCATGGTTTCTGATATAGGATTTGACTTGGGCTCAGCTAACGTCAATTAAAGCTTATGAAAACAGGCTCCAGGACTTTTTCTGATACTATTGAGAAATATGTCTTTTGGTCCTGGATGGTAGGCTCAGTGGTAGAGCGTCAACCTAGTGTATGAACGTCCCGGGTTTGATGCCCAGTCAGGGTACATAGGAGAAGCAACCAGCTGCTCCTCCACCCCTCCCCCTCTCCCTCTCTCTACCTTTTTCCCTCCCTTAGCCATGGCTCAGTTGGAGTTGACCCCAGGTGCTGAGGATAGCTCCATGGCCTCACCTTAGGTGCTAAAATAACTCAGTTGCCATGCAATAGAGCAACAGTCCCAGATGGACAGAACATCACCTGGTAGGGGGCTTGCTGGGTGGATTCTGGTCAGTGCACATGCGGGAATCTGTCTCTCTGCCTCCCCGCTTCTCACTTAAGAAAAACAAAAACAAAAACAAAAAGCAAAACATAAAAAACAGGAACATCTAGTAAAGTCCTGAAGAGAGACTGTTTGTTTGCTATTATACATCTTAAGCACTTTGACTCAGTCTTTCCTGAGGTTGCTACCTGGAAATTTTGATTATATGAAACAGTAAATTCTTTTTTTTTTTTTTTTTACTTAAGGTATTTTTAATTGGTTTTCTATCACCCAAAAGCAAATTAGGCCTAATGTTAAAACGTTATTGTTTGTACAAAAAAGTAGCGACCCAGAAAAGTAATGTGATTTGCTTCAGGTTCACAATCTGTGTCAGAACCTAAATCTGCATCTTTCCAACTCAGAACTCTTTCCATTTCACACCCTTTCTCTTTAGAAGGGGATTGTTACATCTCACACCTAGGGAGCTGGCAGTTTCCTTCTTGCTGTACATTTGTTTGACACTCCCTGACCATGTTTACCTCCTTGTGTTACACAGTGAGTGACACAAGAGAATTGACAGATTCAGAAAGGATAAAAGATATACTTTATTTCTGGATGTTTCTCTTGTCAGAAATAAGTAAGTTTGAGTTTGGATAAGATGCTCTGAAGCAGAACATACAGGCACTCACTTTGCAAAGTCTATAGCACCGGTTAGAAATGGATGTGGTGTGCTTTCTGCTCTGAAAGTGAATATTAAAAATCAAATGTTTAATCTTTCTTCTAATGTGAAAACATTAAAAACTCTCCCTTAGGAATTCCAAAGAAAGGAAATTCTGTATAATATATCTTGATGAGAATATAACCACTACATTTAATGTTCTGATTCTAAATTTAGGAAAACAGAAGATATTATTCTCCAGGCCAAAGGCATATGAAACATAATTCAAACATGAGTCTTTGGTTTCCCGGCATGGCTCTATTCTTATATGAATATTGATTTAGTCATTTCAGTCTACCACCAGGCCAACTCAAGTAGAAAAGCATTAAGTCTGTGCGCCTTGAAAAAAAATTAGTCTTGACTTGGAGTTAAGTAATCCTGACAATTCTTGTTACTACATTTCTGATCTATCAGAATATTTGGGGGGGCACTCTGAATATGAAAGTGTATTTGCTTTTTATACTGCTTACAAAGTTTGCTCAACCAGCAACAAAGGTACATGCAGTTGTCTCCTTTCCTGCCACCTTCCTGCCTTGAGAGCATTAGAGCCTTCAAGGTGAGTCAAGATGGTGCCACATCCAAGAGAGTTAATTACTTGTGAATTCAGCAGACATGCCCCAAGCCAAAAACAAAGAAAACAACAACAAAACACACACAAAAAATTCTGATTTAAATTAAGTAATTCTATTTCCCATATCATGAATGATTGATGGAAGGCAAAAAAAAAAAAAAAAAAAGTAGAATTTTCATTATAATTACCTTCTATATCTGTGAATATAGCTTTGGCTGTTTATTTCAAATGCCATTTAGATTCTTTTAGAGATTGATGCTTGGTTTACTAGTCACTGTTTTCTAAAACAGGTTTGCGGTTTTTCTATTTTTAGAATTTGGTTTTCACAAAAGTGCTTTTTTCTTTTGGAAGCAGTGTATAAATCCTACCCTCTAAATTTGATGTGACACTCGAGAGCTCCCAGTGGTTGGTGAACGTAGTCTGGGAGGAGGAGCTAAGCCATCATTCAGATTACTTCGGGTTGCAGTCGTTGACTGGGCAGGTGCACACCTAGACAGGTGCAGATGTAGTAGTTTGTTAAACTGAGGGTTATTCTTTGAGAGATTGAGGTGAACTTTTATTTCATGAGTGGAACTCAGCCCTGGAATGAAGTTTATTGTTTCTTTTCCTGTTTCTGCTTTCCTACTATCTTCTGAGTAATATGTGGAATATAAGTATGTTAACTTTAAGATTGACCTAGGTGCCATGGAACAATTTAGAAAGAGGGAGAAAAAAATTGATTCCATCAATTTTAGAGTCTGGAGAGTCAAGGAAAGAAATGCCCCTGGGTGAGAGCCACTGCTCTCTCTGAGCTCTCTGAGTGGGAGTCAAATTAGGAGAAATATTTTCATCACTGAGCCTAGTTATTGGTTAGAGATTCAGAATTGCTGAACTGTTTGAGTATGGTGTGTGTGTGTGTGTGTGTGTGTGTGTGTGTGTGTGTGTGTAAGTGAAGGAATTTTGAGTGGGGATAACATCATGTCTCTAAAAATATAGCTTCAAAGGTACCATATACTGAATGGTTCCCAGCCAGCCCAAACACTTATGAACAATTTCTTTATTTTCTGGAGAGTTCACACTGGTTCTCTAACATCTTAAAACCCTTTGAGAAAGATATTGATATGCCTAATCAAAGGGGTGGGAAACTGATGTGCAGAAAGGATGGTGGTCTTCTTTTTTAACTGATGGTCTTGATGAAGAAGCAATATTAGAAACCTCACTCATTTCAAAGATGTTGGGCAGCAAATACTAGCCAAAAAACTATCTTTTATATTTTGGTCCTTTTGGGAAGTGCAGACTGGAAAACACACAACACCAAACCCAAAACAGGACAAACAAAGAAAATTGTTTCACAGGTCGCTGAGACAGTAACCATACCGATCAACTTCCCAAGACCTGACAAGTAGGCTTGCACATGTGACACATCATTTTTCCAGAAAATGTTGACTTGAGAGATACTTTGGAGGGGGCAGGAGGTAAATTTGTAGCTTACAATGAAATCAATTGATCATTCAGGCTCTAAAGATTTAATGGGATATTGTGAATGGCTTTCTTTGCTTTGGGCACAGTGTTGCTGAAAATTATCTTCAGCTGTTTGCTCATACATGCTGGTCTTTGTTAATTCTGGTTAACTGGCATCATGGCCTATTGGGAAACTGAATTGCTCTAGTAATTTAACATTTTGACCAACAGTTAGACATCTGCTTTTTCCCAACATCAGGATCACCTCACCCTCTCTCCTCTCTTTCTTGCAAGTTTTATCCTGGAATGTTCATAGGGACCAACTACTTTGGAAGGACAAATTTTGATTGATTTTGAAAGAGGACATGTTGGCAAAATGTAGGCTATATATTTTGTAGATGTTTCGGGGTCTAGTTATGGATTAAGGAAATGAAAACATCAAGCAATGAAATAGGCTATCCAGGACTATTTTCAGTTCCTCCATTGCTTGACATTCAAACAGAATTAGTGAAGTTCAGCTGTTGACAAAATAGATTTTGGAGAGACAGTTGTGGTTTAAAAACCTGCTCCACGCATGACAGTTATGCCTTGGGTAATTTGTTCATCCCAGAAAACTCAACTCTCATTTATAAAATAAGGACAGTAATGCCTGGCTCACAAGGTAATTGTGAGTATTAAATAAACAAAATAAATAAAGATCCTTATAAACTGAAACATAATAGAAACATAATAAATTATAATTGTTAGGATCACCTATCATAAATATTATAGAAAGAATTGAGTTTAAATGGCTTAAAGTATTTTATCCCATTGTAATGTTCTTCTATTCTTTTTTTTAAGACTATCTTTTTGATATTTTCATCATTCTATCTCAAGAGGTCCCTGTAAGAACCCATGACAATGCCATGTTATTGCTTGACTAATCAATCAGGTGTAAAGCCAGTAGCCACAGCCACTATCACAGCTGCCTGGCCCATGTAGGTTAGCATTTGATTCAGACAGACGGTAATGAAACAATTGAGCCAAGAACTGGTGGGACATTAGCTTTAATCCTAGCTTGCACCTGGCAGGCAAGAAATACACACAATGGGAAAACACTTCCCTTTCCATTCAGGGATCCCAAAGCCAATGACTTATCTGAGTTTCCTAGAATCAAAGGTTTCTAACCTCACCAGCCTTATTCACCTCTGATCCCCATCTCCTTCTCTCTGCACAAACTGCACAAACTGGCCTGGTCAAGGCACATATAGGAGTTGATGCTTCCTGCTCCTCCCCCACTTCTCTCTCTCTCTCTATTCTCTAAAATGAATAAATAAATAAAAATTTAAAAATAAGTAAAAATGTATGTACTATTTACTTGAAAATTATCCCATTTCTTGAAAAACCTTTTATCTGCTGTTATTCTTCACTTTACAATAATAAATGAACCTTGGCTGTATAGCCACTGGTTGTGGCTATCTTGTAGCAACAAAAAAGTATATTACATACATACATTACATACTGCAAACAACATTGAAAGAATTTGAATACATTTAATCTTCTTTGCCTCTATATAATCCTGCATTTAAAACAATTTTTTTTTAATTTTTTTATTTTTTACCAAGCCATCTCTGCTACGTATTTAGACATCCCAAAGCACTGGAAAATCCTTGTATCCATTTGTGGCATGTGTAATGGTGACATGATTAAAGTACTGGGATGATTGCTTCTGTTGGGAGGAAAACAATCTTGCATTCCACAGAGCCAGTGTTGCCAACAAATATGAACTTGATAAAGAAAATTCAAGCGTGTAGTTTATATTTCAATGGTTTTTAATAAAGAAAAAGAGAAATTGAAACCTTCATTTATGTTATCACCAATTAAAAGTGAAACAATAACATATATGTTATTCATAACTTTCCAGAGAAACAATAAGATAGATACAGATATAGACAATAGATGTAGCTATAGATACAGATATAGATAATTGACACAGATAGTAGACACAAATATAGAAGAAAATATTTATTATGGAAATTATCTCATGACATTTTGGTGGCTGAGATAAAACATGACCTTCCTTTGCTATCTGCAAGCTGAAGAACTAGGAAAGCCAGCAGTATAATTCTGTATGAGTTTAGAGTTCTGAAGACCAGAGAAACTGATGATGTAACTCCTGGAGAAGGTTTGTGGGTTAGGGAAGGCCACAGGCCTAGAGTCTGAAGACCTGGAAACCAGGAGCTCTGATGTCCAAGGGTAGGAGGAGATGGACATTTTAGCTCAAGAGGAACAAGAATGGATTCTTCCTCTGCCTCTTTTTATTTTTTCCATTTGGATCCTTAAGGGATCAGAAGATCTTTTTTACTAGGTCTACAGGATCAAATGCTAATCTCTTCCAGAAACACCCCAACAAATCTCCTGAGGTAACATCTTATCAGCTCTGTGGACATCCCTTAACTTCATCAAGTAGACACATAAAATTAACCATCCCCCAAACACTATCCTTTCAAATCTAATCAGATTCATTCCTTTGGGGTTGCCATTTTTTCTTCTCTTTGTATTAATATTAGTGTCTCTTCCATTGACTCTTACAATCAGATTATGACTTCAGGAATCTCAGTTAACTCCTCTCATCATGCTTTGTATACAAGAATTTGGATCACACTTATAGTGATAATCCATAGAATTTTCCCACAATTAGTAAGAATGATGCCTTTCATTCCTGATGGGTTTCTAAGTTTTACCTAGTCCATTTGAGAAGTAATGATTTTTATATACTAGTATCTTCCATTTTATTTTTAATTGCTTACCATTAAGAATAAAATAAACTGCTCTTTGGGCATGCACTGGCCTTCAGTGGTGAACATCTGTTTTCTTGGGGTGGGGGAAGATGTATGGGAAAGAAATTCTGACCAATTCCACCATTATTGCTTTTTTTCCCCTTTTTAATCATACAACTCACAAACATCCCATTTTGGGAGCAATGTTTTACAAATTTAATAACTTTGTTTGGAATAATTTGTTACTTGTTATTTGAAGAGATTAAACTGATTTGGGCAAATAATGAAGTTAATATTTTTATCTCTTTATTATTTTTGAGTATTTTAAAGCTAGGAGATTATACAAAGAGCAGTTTTATTAGAATGTGAAGAGAGCTTTGATATCATCTAATATATTTCCTTTATGTAGTTGTAACTATTTTCCCCTCCAATAATATATTTGCATTATTTTCTTCTAATTGTTCCATAGACTTCCTTTGAATTGTGTTTGATGAATATGTGACTCAATTTCAAGCCAAAGTGAGCATGTATCATCTTGGTCATGGTTTCTGATATAGGATTTGACTTGGGCTCAGCTAACGTCAATTAAAGCTTATGAAAACAGGCTCCAGGACTTTTTCTGATACTATTGAGAAATATGTCTTTTGGTCCTGGATGGTAGGCTCAGTGGTAGAGCGTCAACCTAGTGTATGAACGTCCCGGGTTTGATGCCCAGTCAGGGTACATAGGAGAAGCAACCAGCTGCTCCTCCACCCCTCCCCCTCTCCCTCTCTCTACCTTTTTCCCTCCCTTAGCCATGGCTCAGTTGGAGTTGACCCCAGGTGCTGAGGATAGCTCCATGGCCTCACCTTAGGTGCTAAAATAACTCAGTTGCCATGCAATAGAGCAACAGTCCCAGATGGACAGAACATCACCTGGTAGGGGGCTTGCTGGGTGGATTCTGGTCAGTGCACATGCGGGAATCTGTCTCTCTGCCTCCCCGCTTCTCACTTAAGAAAAACAAAAACAAAAACAAAAAGCAAAACATAAAAAACAGGAACATCTAGTAAAGTCCTGAAGAGAGACTGTTTGTTTGCTATTATACATCTTAAGCACTTTGACTCAGTCTTTCCTGAGGTTGCTACCTGGAAATTTTGATTATATGAAACAGTAAATTCTTTTTTTTTTTTTTTTTACTTAAGGTATTTTTAATTGGTTTTCTATCACCCAAAAGCAAATTAGGCCTAATGTTAAAACGTTATTGTTTGTACAAAAAAGTAGCGACCCAGAAAAGTAATGTGATTTGCTTCAGGTTCACAATCTGTGTCAGAACCTAAATCTGCATCTTTCCAACTCAGAACTCTTTCCATTTCACACCCTTTCTCTTTAGAAGGGGATTGTTACATCTCACACCTAGGGAGCTGGCAGTTTCCTTCTTGCTGTACATTTGTTTGACACTCCCTGACCATGTTTACCTCCTTGTGTTACACAGTGAGTGACACAAGAGAATTGACAGATTCAGAAAGGATAAAAGATATACTTTATTTCTGGATGTTTCTCTTGTCAGAAATAAGTAAGTTTGAGTTTGGATAAGATGCTCTGAAGCAGAACATACAGGCACTCACTTTGCAAAGTCTATAGCACCGGTTAGAAATGGATGTGGTGTGCTTTCTGCTCTGAAAGTGAATATTAAAAATCAAATGTTTAATCTTTCTTCTAATGTGAAAACATTAAAAACTCTCCCTTAGGAATTCCAAAGAAAGGAAATTCTGTATAATATATCTTGATGAGAATATAACCACTACATTTAATGTTCTGATTCTAAATTTAGGAAAACAGAAGATATTATTCTCCAGGCCAAAGGCATATGAAACATAATTCAAACATGAGTCTTTGGTTTCCCGGCATGGCTCTATTCTTATATGAATATTGATTTAGTCATTTCAGTCTACCACCAGGCCAACTCAAGTAGAAAAGCATTAAGTCTGTGCGCCTTGAAAAAAAATTAGTCTTGACTTGGAGTTAAGTAATCCTGACAATTCTTGTTACTACATTTCTGATCTATCAGAATATTTGGGGGGGCACTCTGAATATGAAAGTGTATTTGCTTTTTATACTGCTTACAAAGTTTGCTCAACCAGCAACAAAGGTACATGCAGTTGTCTCCTTTCCTGCCACCTTCCTGCCTTGAGAGCATTAGAGCCTTCAAGGTGAGTCAAGATGGTGCCACATCCAAGAGAGTTAATTACTTGTGAATTCAGCAGACATGCCCCAAGCCAAAAACAAAGAAAACAACAACAAAACACACACAAAAAATTCTGATTTAAATTAAGTAATTCTATTTCCCATATCATGAATGATTGATGGAAGGCAAAAAAAAAAAAAAAAAAAGTAGAATTTTCATTATAATTACCTTCTATATCTGTGAATATAGCTTTGGCTGTTTATTTCAAATGCCATTTAGATTCTTTTAGAGATTGATGCTTGGTTTACTAGTCACTGTTTTCTAAAACAGGTTTGCGGTTTTTCTATTTTTAGAATTTGGTTTTCACAAAAGTGCTTTTTTCTTTTGGAAGCAGTGTATAAATCCTACCCTCTAAATTTGATGTGACACTCGAGAGCTCCCAGTGGTTGGTGAACGTAGTCTGGGAGGAGGAGCTAAGCCATCATTCAGATTACTTCGGGTTGCAGTCGTTGACTGGGCAGGTGCACACCTAGACAGGTGCAGATGTAGTAGTTTGTTAAACTGAGGGTTATTCTTTGAGAGATTGAGGTGAACTTTTATTTCATGAGTGGAACTCAGCCCTGGAATGAAGTTTATTGTTTCTTTTCCTGTTTCTGCTTTCCTACTATCTTCTGAGTAATATGTGGAATATAAGTATGTTAACTTTAAGATTGACCTAGGTGCCATGGAACAATTTAGAAAGAGGGAGAAAAAAATTGATTCCATCAATTTTAGAGTCTGGAGAGTCAAGGAAAGAAATGCCCCTGGGTGAGAGCCACTGCTCTCTCTGAGCTCTCTGAGTGGGAGTCAAATTAGGAGAAATATTTTCATCACTGAGCCTAGTTATTGGTTAGAGATTCAGAATTGCTGAACTGTTTGAGTATGGTGTGTGTGTGTGTGTGTGTGTGTGTGTGTGTGTGTGTGTGTGTGTGTGTAAGTGAAGGAATTTTGAGTGGGGATAACATCATGTCTCTAAAAATATAGCTTCAAAGGTACCATATACTGAATGGTTCCCAGCCAGCCCAAACACTTATGAACAATTTCTTTATTTTCTGGAGAGTTCACACTGGTTCTCTAACATCTTAAAACCCTTTGAGAAAGATATTGATATGCCTAATCAAAGGGGTGGGAAACTGATGTGCAGAAAGGATGGTGGTCTTCTTTTTTAACTGATGGTCTTGATGAAGAAGCAATATTAGAAACCTCACTCATTTCAAAGATGTTGGGCAGCAAATACTAGCCAAAAAACTATCTTTTATATTTTGGTCCTTTTGGGAAGTGCAGACTGGAAAACACACAACACCAAACCCAAAACAGGACAAACAAAGAAAATTGTTTCACAGGTCGCTGAGACAGTAACCATACCGATCAACTTCCCAAGACCTGACAAGTAGGCTTGCACATGTGACACATCATTTTTCCAGAAAATGTTGACTTGAGAGATACTTTGGAGGGGGCAGGAGGTAAATTTGTAGCTTACAATGAAATCAATTGATCATTCAGGCTCTAAAGATTTAATGGGATATTGTGAATGGCTTTCTTTGCTTTGGGCACAGTGTTGCTGAAAATTATCTTCAGCTGTTTGCTCATACATGCTGGTCTTTGTTAATTCTGGTTAACTGGCATCATGGCCTATTGGGAAACTGAATTGCTCTAGTAATTTAACATTTTGACCAACAGTTAGACATCTGCTTTTTCCCAACATCAGGATCACCTCACCCTCTCTCCTCTCTTTCTTGCAAGTTTTATCCTGGAATGTTCATAGGGACCAACTACTTTGGAAGGACAAATTTTGATTGATTTTGAAAGAGGACATGTTGGCAAAATGTAGGCTATATATTTTGTAGATGTTTCGGGGTCTAGTTATGGATTAAGGAAATGAAAACATCAAGCAATGAAATAGGCTATCCAGGACTATTTTCAGTTCCTCCATTGCTTGACATTCAAACAGAATTAGTGAAGTTCAGCTGTTGACAAAATAGATTTTGGAGAGACAGTTGTGGTTTAAAAACCTGCTCCACGCATGACAGTTATGCCTTGGGTAATTTGTTCATCCCAGAAAACTCAACTCTCATTTATAAAATAAGGACAGTAATGCCTGGCTCACAAGGTAATTGTGAGTATTAAATAAACAAAATAAATAAAGATCCTTATAAACTGAAACATAATAGAAACATAATAAATTATAATTGTTAGGATCACCTATCATAAATATTATAGAAAGAATTGAGTTTAAATGGCTTAAAGTATTTTATCCCATTGTAATGTTCTTCTATTCTTTTTTTTAAGACTATCTTTTTGATATTTTCATCATTCTATCTCAAGAGGTCCCTGTAAGAACCCATGACAATGCCATGTTATTGCTTGACTAATCAATCAGGTGTAAAGCCAGTAGCCACAGCCACTATCACAGCTGCCTGGCCCATGTAGGTTAGCATTTGATTCAGACAGACGGTAATGAAACAATTGAGCCAAGAACTGGTGGGACATTAGCTTTAATCCTAGCTTGCACCTGGCAGGCAAGAAATACACACAATGGGAAAACACTTCCCTTTCCATTCAGGGATCCCAAAGCCAATGACTTATCTGAGTTTCCTAGAATCAAAGGTTTCTAACCTCACCAGCCTTATTCACCTCTGATCCCCATCTCCTTCTCTCTGCACAAACTGCACAAACTGGCTTCTCTTTCAGCACTCTGCCATCTTGGCAGCTTCTCCTCTCCTCCACATGGCCTTTCTCTGCTCTCCTTCAGCATGGGCTCCTCTGCCCCATTTTATAGTGTAGAAATCAAATCTTTAATCCAATATACAAACAAGGAAGTCTCTGATAAAAAGTCACTTAGGGTGGGAAAGTCTTATTCTTAAAACTAAGCCTTAGGCTATAATGACCCTGCCTGTTTACAGCCTGTCCCCCACACCCAATGCAAAATATAAGCGAGCAAACATATATATCATATTTACAAACTTATTTGACCAACATTAGGATTTTTTTTTAACATTTTACCCATTGATTTTTAGAGAGAAAAGTGGGAGAAGGAGCAGGATTATCAACTCCTAATAGTTGCTGTTGGCAGGCTCGGTCATTATAGCCTAAGGCTTAGTTTTAAGAGTAAGCTTTACCCAAACCCTTGACTGATTGGATGATGTGGAGTGGTGCACTCTCATGAGGAATCCTCCCATTATGCCTCAGATAAGTGACTTTGTATCAGAGACTTCCTTGTTTGTAGACTGGATTAAAGGTTTGGATTTCTATACTATAAAGTGGGGCAGACTGGGAGCTTACCCTCTCTCGGTTCCTGAGGTTAGCATTAGAGAGAAGAGTGATTGCATTCTAGGAGGAGGGCAGAAAGCAGGGAGGAGAGGAGAAGCATCCAAGATGGTGGAATGCTGAGGAAGAAGCCAGTTTGTGCAGAGTTTGTGTAGAGAGAAGGAGATGGGGGACAGAGGTGAATAAGTCTAGTGAACTAGAAACCTTTGATTCTAGGTAACTCAGATAAATCAGTAGCTTTGTGAGCACTGAATGAGTGGGTTTTGGAGCCCAGTATGTGTTTTTACTTGCCTGCTAGGTACAAGCTAGAATTAAAGATGATGGCTTACCAGTTCTTGGCTCCATTGTTTCATTACTGACTGTCTGAATCTAATGCGAACCTGCACTGGCCAGGCTGCTGTGATGGTGGCCTTGGCTCCTGGCCTTACATTTGGTGTAGTCGGCAGGATTTGTTACAGTTTGGTATGGAGCCACTACCACCTTTGAGTGGTGGAGTAGAGAACTGGCTGCTGTTATGGTTCCCCATAGTGGTTATTTTGGGGTACTGCAAGCTGGTTGACTTTTACAGCCATGCGTAAGGAAACTGAGAGCTCTATGGAAAAGGCTGCCTGGGACCTGCAAACCGAGTAGTGGAAGGAGCTGGAGGAAACGTGGGAGAAACAAATGCCAACCCTGAAGCTGGAGGAAGCGCTGGAGGAGGAGGCTGACCAGGTTTGTGAGATTCTCCTGGAAATGGAGCAGACGCTGGAGAAGGAATCACAGGTTCGTGAGTTGCAGATTGCCTTGCATGTTGTGGAGAGACAGGAGCAGCAGGAGGTCAGGGCTGAGGCTGGGGCTGGAGCTGCAAGGCCTGAAAAGCAGAAGGCAGCAGCAGCTGATGTTTCCAGTTCCTCTTTGGAGGATGAGGTGATTCCGGCTGGAGTTGCAATTCGCAGTCTCCAGAAGATAAGAGCCCAGTTGAAATGGCAGGAAGTGCCTGCTAAGCTGCTGATAGGTCTGCAATTTTGGGACATAGGGGTGGATGCCATCATGCTCACTGGAGCAGAGATGGAAATGTTGACCTCCATTGCCACGTGCTTTTCCTTGGGACAGTGTAAAACCTGCCAGGATGGCAGGAATGAAGGGGGAGGCTAACACCCCATGTGTGTGGACTGATTTCCTGGACTATGACGAAGTGAGCACTGGCTCCTTTGTTGGATGGACTTATGGATTTTGGACAATGTGAAATACCCTGATGGGGGTGGGGAGTGGCTTTGATAGAGGCCCTTCCCCTGCCCTCGGAAGCCTTTCAGATGGCAAGAGAGAAGGCTGAGGACATTTTGCACTTCTGACAAAGTGCTCAGAGACTGGTGAAGTGTATCTTTGTAATTGTTGAAATTGTATGATTTGTCATGTATTTGTAATTTCTGTAATATACCTAATTTCCTTGTACAGGGATGCCGGTGATATAGATTGTGGGTAGTAAAGTGAGCATAAGAGTGAATTGTTGGGCAAATAAAATATATTATGCTCACTTTGTTAAAGATGGCACTGCCCATGTGCAAGTTTTAAGAGTAAGCTTTTCCCCACACCTTTGACTAATTGGATTATTTAGGGTGGTGCACTAAATCCTCCCATTATGCCTCAAATAAGTGACTTTGTATCAGAGATTTCTTTGTTTATAGATTGGCTTAAAGGTTTGGATTACTACACTATAAAGTGGGGCAGACCGGGAGCTTGCTCTCTCTAGGTTCCTGAGGTCAGCATTGGAAAGAAGAGTGATTGCATTCTAGGAGGAGGGAAGAAAGCAGGGAGGAGAGGAGATTAAGGCCTTGCGGAGGAGAGAAGAAGCAGCCAAGATGAGGGAGTGCTGAGGAAGAAGCCAGTTTGTGCAGAGTTTGTGCTGGAGAAGGAGATGGGGAACAGAGTTGATTTAAGTCTGGTGAGCTAGAAACCTTTGATTGTAGGGAACTCGAATTAGTCAATAGCTTTGTGAGCAATGAATGAGCGGGTTTTGCTTGCCTGCCAGGTGCAAGCTAGAATTAATGATGATGGCTCACCAGTTCTTGGTTTCATTACCGACTGTCCTAATCTAATGCAAATCTGTACTGGCCACATAAGCAATTATATAATCTGTGAATTAAGATGAATTCTAATACCCTGGTCGTTGGGCTCAGTAGTAGAGCGTCGGACAGGTGTGTGGAAGCCCCAGGTTTGATTCCCGGCCTTGGAACAGAGGAGAAGCACTTATCTGCTTTTCCATCCTTCCCCCTCTCCTTCCTCTCTAACTCTCTCTTCCTCTCCTGC
Organism: Rhynchonycteris naso; assembly: GCA_037038555.1. Classification (NCBI taxonomy): domain Eukaryota; kingdom Metazoa; phylum Chordata; class Mammalia; order Chiroptera; family Emballonuridae; genus Rhynchonycteris; species Rhynchonycteris naso. The sequence continues at coordinate 84,920,137 of CM072996.1, forward strand.
AGCCAAGGCTTTATTGAAGCAAAGTTGGCCCGAGTGCTGAGGATGGCTCCATGGCCTCTGATTCAGGTGGTTGAATGGCTCCAGTTGCAATGAAGCAACTTCCCATATGGGCAGAGCATTGCCACCTAGTGGACATGCTGGATGGATCCTGGTTGGGCACATGTGGGAGTCTGTCTGCCTTCCAGCTTCTAAATTCAGAACAACAACAAAAAAAAGATGGTTGACTTCTTTTATTGTCTTTTATTTTTCTTTATTGCACATGTGCAATGTCATCTTTAACAAAGTGAGCATAATATATTTTATCTGTCCAACATAGCCTAAGGCTTAGTGTTAAAACTAAGCCTTTCCCACCCTTTAAATCTTTTAAATATTAATATCTTTTCAAAACTAAGCTTTTCCCCACAACCTTGACTGTTGGATGATGTGGGGTGGTGCACTCTCATGATGAATCCCATTATGCCTCAGATAAGTGACTTTGTATCAGAGACTTCCTTATTTGTATATTGGATTAAAGATTTTGATTTTTGCACTATAAAGTGGGGCAGAGGAGCCCATGCTGGAGGAGAGCAGAGAAAGGCCATGTGGAGGAGAGGAGGAGCAGCCAAGATGGTGGAGTGCTGAAGAAGAAGCCAGTTTATGCAGAGAGAAGAAGATGGGGAACAGAGGTGAATAAGGCTGGTGAGGATAGAAACCTTTGATTCTAGGAAACTCCGATAAGTCAGTGGCTTTGGCAGCCCTGAATGGAAAGGGAAGTGTTTTCCCATTGTGTGTATTTCTTACCTGCAGGGTGCAAGCTAGGATTAAAGCTAATGGCCCACCAGTTCTTGGCTCCATTGTTTCATTACCATCTATCTGAATCAAATGCGAATCTGCATGGGCCAGGCGGCTATGTTGGTAGCCCCGGCTACTTGCCTTACAGTAGCCTAAAGCACAATCAAGATATAAAATATTGCCATTAACCCAGAACGTTTCCTCAAGTCCCTTCCTAGTCATGGGATTACCCTTAGAGGCAATCTGTTTCTTGATGTTTTCTTGATTATATTTTAGTTCTGCCTATTGTAGAGCTTCATATCAACAGAAGCCTAGCATATGTACTTTTTCTGAAAGAATTCTTTCATTCAGCATAATATTTTTGTAACTTATTCTTTGTAATCACTAAATAGTATTTTATTGAATATGCCAAGATAAATATATATGTATATATTCATTCTCCAATTGATAAACATCTGAGCTGTTTCCAGTTTGGGGCTAGTATGGGTAAATCTACTATGAAATTTCTTCTATGAGACTTTTTGTGGACATATGCTTTCATGTCTATGGTAAGTACCTGTAATTTATTAATTATTTTATAGTTGCTGCACTTACTCTTCAGCAATTAGAGTTATTAGTCTTTTTAATTTTAGTCATTCTGGGGATATGTGGTAATATCTCATTATGGTTTTAATATGCATTTATATGAAGAATGCTTATATTAAGCACTATTATGTGCTTGTTGGCTATTTTTCAAAAGCGTGTGTTCAAGACTTTTGTCCATTTTGAATTGTGTTGTATTTTACTATTGAGTTATAGGAATTTCTGACATATTTTCAATACCAGTCCTTGTAAGATATGTTTTGTGCACATTTTTTCCCAATCTGTCACTTTTCTACTTACTGGTGTCTTTTGATGAGCACAATTTTCTAATTTTGATGAAGTTTAAATATATTTTTTCTTACATGGTTATTGCTTTCTGTGTTTTGTTGAGGACACCTTTCCTACCTCTATCCTTTTTCCTTGTAGAAGCTTTCCAGTTTTAGCATTTACTTTTATCTCTATAATTTTTCTCAAATAATTTACTGTATATGATGTGAAGTACAGGTCAGTGTTTATTTATTCTGTATTCTAGCATCATCCAGTTGTTCTCACATAATTTATTGTTAAGACTTTGATTTCCTCAAGGATATCTTCGGTCTTTGTGAAAAGTTAAGTGATCATATAAATATAGCTTTATTTCTGGACTCTCTATTTTATTCTCATTATCATTTTGTTGGTTTTAGTGCCAAAAGTCTACTGTTTTGTAACTCTATAATAAATCTTGACATCAGCCAGTATTTTCTTCCAACTTTATTATTCTTTTTAAGGTAGCTTTTGTTAATCTAGGTAACTTATATTTTCAAAGAATTTTAAAATTAGCTTGTCAATCCTTACAAAAAGCCTAGTGGAATTATTATTGGTACTACAAGATAGGTTTGGGTAGAACTAAAATCTAAAGAATATTGAATATACTAATCTATAAATATGGTGTATCTATTTATTGAGGGTTCTTTTTTAGTCACTCAGCAGAGTTTTGTAGCTTTCATTGCAGAAGTCACATAGAAGTTTATTTATTAGTGTGTATGTTATATTTTTGATACCATTATAAATAAAATTTCCTTTTAATTTATCAATTGACAGGACTATTATACAAACTAGATTTGTTTTCAACTATTGATCTTATATACTTCAACCTTACTAAATTTAGGTAAGCATTCTAATGGTTATTTTTAGATCTCTTAGAATTTTCCACATAAGCAATTATATAATCTGTGAATTAAGATAGTTGACTTCTAATGCCCTGGCCAGTGGGCTCAGTGGTGTAGTGTCAGACAGGTGTGTAGAAGCCCCGGGTTCAATTCCCAGCCAGGGAACACAGGAGAGGCACCTATCTGCTTTTCCATCCTTTCCCCTCTCCTTCCTCTCTAACTCTCTCTTCCCCTCCCGCAGCCAAGGCTTTATTGGAGCAAAGTTGGCTCGAGTGCTGAGGATGGCTCCATTGCCTCTGATTCAGGTGGTCAAATGGCTCCAGTTGCAATGGAGCAACTTCCCATATGGGCAGAGCATTGCCACCTAGTGGAATGCTGGGTGGATCCTGGTGGGGTACATGTGAGAGTCTGTCTGCCTTCCAGCTTCTAAATTCGGAACAATACAAAAAAAAAAAAAAAAAGATGGTTGACTTCTTTTATTGTCTTTTTTTTCTTTATTGCACACCTAGGACACCCAGGAAAATGTTGGATAAATGTATCAAGAGTGGATATCATTGCCTTGTTCAAAGTTTCAAGAAGGCATCTTTAAATATTTCATTTTTAGATTATTACACTAAGTGAAATAAGCCATCAGAGGAAAACAAGTCCCATATGATTTCACTTATATGTGAGATATAATGAACAAAATAAACTATTGAACAAAATAAAAACTGACCCCTTGATGCAGAGAACAGACTGAAAGCTGTCAGACGGAATGGGGTTTAGGGGGTTGGGTGATAAAGGTGAAGGGATCAAGCAGAGAAAAAGACTTATAGACACAGACAACAGAGTGGGGATTGCAAGTGAGACTTGACTCTGGGTAGTACACACACAATGTGGTATACAGATAATGTATTGTAGAATTGTGCACCCAACACCTGTAAAATTTTATTAACCAATGTCACCCTAATAAATTGCATAAAAATTAATGGAAAGAAAGACATTCCCTGGGGTAAAGCATTTTTTTTTTTTTACAGGGACACAGAGAGAGTTAGAGAGAGGGATAGATAGGGACAGACAGACAGGAATGAAGAGAGATAAGAAGCATCAATCATCAGTTTTTTGTTGCAACACTTTAGTTGTTCATTGATTGCTTTCTCACATGTTCCTTGACCGCGGGCCTTCAGCAGACCGAGTAATGCCTTGCTCAAGCCAGAGACCTTGGGTCCAACCTGGTGAGCTTTTTACTCAAGCCAGATGTGCCCGCGCTCAAGCTTGTGACCTCGGGGTCTCAAACCTGGGTCCTCTGCATCCCAGTCCGACGCTCTATCCACTGTGCCACTGCTTGATCAGGAAAGCATTTAAACTTAAAGAAAAAATAAAATGAACTCTATTAACAACAAAGAAAGAGAATGATTTCAGCTCAAGCTTTTTCAAAATTCCTGTCATGAGATTTAAGTTATATTAGTTATAATTGTTGAGATGTTCTATTACGAATAGATATTACTATTTGTCAAATGTTTCCCCATAAATTTCTTTTTAGAAAGAAAGAGATTGAGATGAGAAGCATCAACTTGTAATTGTGTCACTTTAGTTGTTCACTGATTGCTTCTCATATGTGTCTTAACCAGGGAGCTCAAGACAAGCTAGTGATCCCTTGCACACGCCAGTGACCTTGGGTTTCAAACGAATGACCTCTGGGCTCAAGTCAGCTATCATGATCTCACACTCAAGCCAGTGGCCCCATGCTTAAGCTGGTGAGCCTATGCTCAAGCCAGATGAACCTGTGCTTAAGGTCATGACCTCAGGATTTTGAATTTAGGACCTCAGCATCCCGGTCAGTGCTCTATCTACTGTGCCACAAATGATCAAGCTCCTCCCCATCTTTTGAGATAAATATTTATCCTTTTCTATTAATATGGTGAATTACAAGGGTTGAATTTTAAATGTTAAACTTGCCAAGCATTTGTGGGGCAAATCATCTCTGATAATATCATGTAATACCATTTTATATATTTTTAGAGTTGATTTGAAAATATGTTTTGAAGATTTGTGTATCCATAAAAATAAAATATATTTTTCTTTTTTAAAAAAACTTCTTTAACATAATTAATGGTTAAAAGAATAATAACAATGTGAGTTGAGGTTTATAGAAGTAACATATGGCAACAATGGCTCAAAGGATAGTGTGTGGATGGAATACATTTTACATGACATATATTATTTGAAATAAAATTCAAGTGTGTTAAAGTTATATATTGCAAAGCACAACATAACCACTGAAACATAATACAAAAAAATAAATCAAACTAGCCAATAGTAGAGAAAGACAAAATTGTACAAAATACTCAATCCCCAAAAAAAGTAGTTAGGTTGGAAAAAAGGAACCAAAAACCAGAATGGTGAAATAGAAAATAAATTACATGATAGTAGATTTAAGCATTTTAATGATATATATTATGATATCAAATATACATAATCAAAACATTCTAATTAAAAAATAGAAACTGTCATGCTCAACAGAAGAGACCTAATCATATATATTTCATAGAAGCCTACTTTACCCCATGATTCCATATTATAATTTTTACTCTAAGTGGTCATATGTCTTTTAAAGAAAGTAGAAGGAAATATTAATTTCTTTTAATTGGAAGTTTCTAAACTTAATAAAATCTACATAATAACTTAATGAAATAACTACAGAAAAATATTTCTGTAGTTATTGTTTCCTGTATTCTGTTAAAAAAAACGTTTGCCTATCTACAAGAGACTTATATTATTGAAGCAAAACCCACATTTTCTGATTATAAGCTCAGTGACATTGTCATTATACAGTATAGGAAAAAAGTAGATTTACAGTTGTTCATATGAAAAATAATATAGTTATCGATAGATAATAATACAAGAATAAACTGTTTCATGTACTCACAACTATAAACTTACTCTTGCCCCACCCTATACTGCAGGGAAAGTCTTCATATGGGGGTGCTGTGCTCACCATTAAGCACCACACAAATGAATAGAAAAATGAAATTCTTGTTGGGGATCCCTGAAACACAGCCATTTCAGGAGGTGCCTTCCAAACAGTGGCCACCAGAAGAGTAGGATTTGTGCCCTCAGCAGCTGGCTGTTCATGTCAGGGGAGGTCTCCAGCCCATATGTCTGGCGACAAGTGTGTGTAGTCATTTTTGCCTGCCAGAGGACAGTCTCCAATGGCAGATGCTAAAAGATGACTATTTGGCTCTCTCTCCATTCTAGTCCTGTTCCCTGCAGTCTATCATGTCATCAAACAAATGGTAACACATAGTATAGGTATGAGTATGTAAAGCACAAGCTCAGATTAGTGTTTTCTCTTCCCTCAAAGCAGTAAGTGTTAGCTGGATGTGGAAGTGGAAGACGGGAGGTGGGACGAGGGGAGGGTGAATGGAGGACACCCTTCAGTGGACAGCTCTTATAAAAGTCAATTTGACTCTAGACTAACCAGAGAGTGCCAATGTCTGGCTCCCTAAATTACAGTTTAACAGAGAATTTCAACCCCTCTCCACTTCTTTAGGAGCAGTCACTTTTTTTGTGAAATAAAAATGCTATGAATGGCACAGATGAAATCTGACCTGTTCTGTAAAAACAGGTACAATGCTGAGAGATCTATTCCTTACATTCTGTAGGAATCTAAGCCTTGAACATGGGCTAAAAAAGATAGCAAATATTATTTATTGTCATGGTTGGGAAAGAAATCCAGTTAAATCTGCACTTATTATGTTTATTTAGTGGGATAGGCCACTACAAAATAAGCATTATATTCATAGAAATATAACAAAAAATATCAATAAATTTACCTAGATAAAAGTTTAAAATTGTGTAATGGTAAAAAAAAAGGGTTATAAATGATCCGATGTCATTGTTTCTTATGGCTGAGTAGTATTCCATAGTATATATGTACCAAAGCTTTTTAATCCACTCGTCTTCTGACGGACACTTGGGCTGGTTCCAGATCTTAGCTATTGTGAACAATGGTGCCACGAACATGGGGGCGCATTTCTTCTTTTCGAACAGTGCTGTGGTGTTCTTAGGGTATATTCCTATAAGTGGGATAGCTGGGTCAAAAGGCAGTTCGATTTTTAATTTTCTGAGGAATCTCCATACTGTTTTCCACAGTGGCTGCACCAGTCTGCATTCCCACCAGCAGTGCAGAAGGGTTCCCTTTTCTCCACATCCTCGCCAGCACTTATTCTGTGTTGTTTTGCTGATGAGTGCCATTCTGACTGGTGTGAGGTGATATCTCATTGTGGTTTTAATTTGCATTTCTCTAATGATTAGTGATGTTGAGCATTTTTTCATATGCCTATGGATGTACCTTGATAACATTATACGGAGTGAAATAAGTAAATCAGAAAAAAAGAAAAACTGAGAACAGCATGATTTCATACATAGGTGGGACATAAAAGTGAGAATATGAGACATGGACAAGAGTGTGGTGGTTACAAGGTGGGGGTAGGGAGGAGAGGGTGGGATAGGGAGGAGGGGAGGGACACAGGGAAAACCAGATAGAAGGTGACAGAGGACAATTTGACTTTTGGTGACGGGTATGCAACACAATTGAATGATAAGATAACCTGGAGATGTTTTCTTGTATATATGTACCCTGATTCCTGATTTATTGGTGTCACCCCATTAGAATTAATAATATATATATATATATATATATATATATATATATATATATATATATATATATATATATATATATATAAAGGGTTAGAAGAGAATTGCAATGTAGGAAAACAGATTTTTTTAAAAGTTTTTTATGTAGAAAATTAAATTTAACAGGGTAACATTGGTAATAAAAGTACATAGGTTTCAGGTAACCATTTCTATAGCATTTGAACTGTTGATTATATTGTATAGCCATCACCCAAAGTCAAATCATTTTTCATCACCTTATATTCGTCCTTCTTTACACCCTTCCTCACCCTCTCTCCCATTTCCCCCTCTTCCTGGTACCACTTCACTTTTATCTATGTCCATGAATCTCAGTTTTATATATTACATACCACTTATGTGTGAATCATACAGTCCTTAGCTTTTTCTGATTTACTTATTTCACTCAGTATAATGTTATCAAGGTCCATCCATGTTGTTGTAAATGGCAATATGCCATCATTTCTTATGGCTGAGTAATAGTCCATTGTATGAATATACCACATCTTCTTTATTCAATCCTATATCGAGGGACACTTTGGTTGTTTCCATGTCTTGGCCACTGTGAATAATGCTGTGATGAAGATGGAAAAACAGATTTTTTGCACCTAAAACAAATAACTAATGCTCTTATTTCATTATATGCTCTTATAAATCAGCAAGAAAAGAATGAGAAGCTTAAAAAAAGGAAAAGAGTGTATAAAAAGGCAGTTTATAGAAATGCTAAATGCAAATTCTATAAAAATACTTAATAAAGTTTAAAGTTTCTCCTAAGTAAAAAAATGCAAATCACAGGAACTATGAGATACACTTCCCCTCCTTCCTATTAGATGGGAAAAAATGAAAAGGTTTAAGGTATCTAGAATCAGTGGTGAGAGGATGGGTAATGGGAATCCTCCTACTTTGTTGCTGAGAGAAATGGTGGCAAATGTTCTGAAGGGAAATTTAGCAATATTTGTGAAGATAACGAAGAGCCACAGTCTCATGGCTAGGAATTTTCTCTCGGAATATACTTGCAAAAAGTGTGCCAAGACACATCTCTTTGTGGAGAGTGGCATTTTCTCTTTAAATTTCTGAAGCTTTCTCACATGTTAAAGGGAGCAAAAGGTCGGATTTGGGAGCTTGGGAGGAGAAGCAGATACATGTAGTAGGTCTGCTCCATGCTGTCTCCCTTCTTCTGGAAGCTGCCTGCCTGTAGGAAGCACACACTCTACTCTGCCCCTTCCTGCTGTTTTGGTGTGAAGTGTGTGTGTGTATGTGCATGTGTGTGTAAATCTTTGAATTCTGGGCTAATTATTAGGGAGCTCAGCTGCTGACAGTGTTAAGCCATATTCTCTCATATCAGCTTTGTTCTTTTTACAAGAATTTTTACTATTTTTTAAAGACTTTATTCATTTTTTAGAGAGGAGAGAGGGGGAAAAGAGAGAGAAGGAGAAAGAGAGAGAGAAGTCAGGGAGAAGTAGATAGCATCAACTCCCATATGTGCCTTGACTGGCAAGCCCAGGGTTTCCAACCAGTGATCTCAGAGTTACAGATGGAGGCTTTATCCCCTGCACCACCAAAGGTCAGGTCCCTGTCAGCTTTCTAGTATGAAAGTAGTGTTTTGGCTTCTCTATGCCTTAGTTTTTCTTATCCTTCTCTTATTTGGTTGATAACTGAAGTGAGACAGAAAGAATAAGCCTTGACAAATATGAACAGGATGAAATTTCAGTTTCAAGAGAAACCAACAGGGTCTTTATTTTGGCAGATGGGTGTGACCTCGCATCATTGGGAAATGGGCTGCCATTGTCACGTTTTGTCCTGTTTTTAACTGCTGTAGTTAGAATTCATAGATTTTAAGACTTATTTTATATGGTATTTCTGATTTAAGGAAGATGAACAGCTTGTAGATTTTTGTCCACTAGCTAGTGGTTACTTTTACATGGACCACACCAGCCTTTGGCAAGTACTCGTGGATGCTGGGGAAGACATGGGCATCAGCAAATGTAGTCAACATGGATACCTCGTACCCACAGTTCTCCAGAGAGCCAGTTTTGTATAAAAGAGATCATCTTTGCTATGAACTTTGACTCTCTTACAGCCAACATCAGTTGAGCAACTATCTGGATAATAGTGATTTTGAAGAGGCTATACGACAAGAATATAAATGTCTCGGTTACTAAGCAGATAATAAATTAGCACACAGCAGAAACTTTAGTTTATTCAGGTATTTATGTGTCTGAGATGGAGGTAGAAATAGAGTCTAATCTCCAACACCCCTCTTCTTCTCCTCTGATCAAGGTACTCTTTCTTCACTCAGTTTCTATGCCCAGTCCTTGTCAGAGCCAACAGAGGTGACCCGACATGGCCACTGCTCCCGTGTCAGTACCACCCAGGCTGCACTGTCCTCTCCCATCCCTCTCTGTCAGGATTCCTGTAATCTTCAAGGCCTATGGCTTGTGCTCTCTTCTTCTGGAAGCCATTCCTCATTGCTTAAATTCACCTTCTTTCTTCTGTGAGCTAGAGTTTCATAACAAAGGATCTTGTATCATTCACTAATGTTTCAAATGCATTTGGTTTAATTTATAGACCAAAATACCAGCGGGTGGGGGCAAGATTTTTATTTTACTTCTTGCCTTCTTTTCCTTCTGCCAGCAAATCACAGTGCTCAGTAGCTTTTAAAGTATAGTATGATTATTAGGTAGTTTATAATTTTATAATCAAACAGATTTGAATCAGTGGTATTTTATTACTATTTGTAAAGTAAAAAGAGGCCCTGGCTGGTGACTCAGTGGCTACAGCGTTATTCCGGCCGGCGTATGGATATCCTAGTTCCATCCTGGTTCCATCCCAGTCAGGGCATACAGGGGAAATGACTATCTGCTCCCCCCCCCATCCCCTCTTTCCCTGCTCTCTATCTCTTCTCCTCTCACAGCCAGTGGCTTTATTGGTTCAAGGATCCACCCCGGGTGCTGAGGATAACTCTGTTGGAGTGCATCAGCATCAGGTGCTAAAAACAGCTCAATACTTGAACGTCAGCCCCAGACAGGGGTTACTGGGTAGATCCCAGTCAATACATGTGGGAGTATGCCTCACTACCTCCCCTCTTCTCACCTAAAAAAGTAAAGAAAAAAGAAAAGTAAAAAGAAAACTTAAAATTACTGATGCTCATCAAGAACTCTTTTTATGTCCTTAACTGTTTCACCTCTTTTTTGCTGGCTCATTGCAGATTCTCATGGCATGCATAATTCTGAATTTTGCCCCCTCTCTTACCATACAGCTATGTAATTTTCAAAATTTTTTCTTTTTATCAGTTGCATAATTTTCTAGCTTGTTGATAGGCTATAATTACAGTGCCATTTCCTTATTGTTGAGCATTATTATTATTTTCAGCTTTTTGCCCCAATGTACAATTAACATTTTCAAATGTGTAGCTTTTTGGTTTTGTTATATTTGGAGATAAATTCCCAGGGTTTTGTGTGATTCATAATTTAGGCACTCAATAAATGAATGCCATTGATTGTGTCCCCAGACAGTTGTGAGTAGCCTATGGGCTGAGTCACTATAACAGTTCTTCATTTTCCTTTGGTTCACAAGGTCTACAAAGAACATTTATGTTGGTGAAGGGATTTTTACTCAGCTCCAGTGTCCAACTTCTTTGGGAAATGCAGAGGCACTTGGCTCAAGTCTGCTAGGACATATGCTTTTCTCTTTGAATTCTCAGAACGCCAGATGCAGCAGCAACAAAACCACCCATGTGTGGCTTTCAAGGATAAAACTTCCATGCAGATGACCCTGTAACCTAAATGGCATTGTCTCTAGACACATGGTGAACATAGCAGCGTGCCCAGGGAAACATGTATTGGTCCCTCTTATATCCTCATCTGCAGTTTAGATTCTGCTGCATATTAAAAGTGTAGAAATTTTTGTTGGAATTTACCATGAGCTTCCCAGCCTGACCTCCTTTACAGGAATAATCACAAACTATAAAATATGTGAAGACTGAAACAGAGTGTATAATAACACTCATATAAAAGCATTTGTGATTTAAAAGACAGGAAATGTAATTATGTGCTGCTGAAGTCCTTGTCCTTGCTTAGGCAAGGGCACAGTAAATAGAAAGTTTCCATAACCTAGGCAGTTATACTTATTATAGCAAACTGTTGCTATAGTTGTTAGAGAGATCTCAAAAATCTATCCTGAAAACCACCTTTCCTGACATAGTGCTGTGTGCACCATGATAAACAGGTTTGCATTTATTTCAGGTGTGTTGCTGAATCAATGACTAGATGAATAAGTGCCAGAAGTATTTGTCTCCAAAACTCATGCAGGTATAGTAGGGTGTCTCTGCTGTTTACATCCAGGTTATCTAGGCAATGTCTCTTTCCCCTTTGTTCTGTTATGAATCCAACTCAATATTCTACAATTTGTGGATTGAACGGGAGGAATAACAACCAAAAATACCAAATATAAGTAGGAAGGGAAAGGAAGAGGGAAGAGAAGCAAACAAGGACACACAGCAGACATCCCAACTCATTTCTGTAGTGAGTCACAAGGCCATAACTGCTGTTTGCTGTGTTCATTTTTCATTATTAAACCTTCCACAGTCCCCTTTCCCCTATCCAGTATCTCATGCAGTCAAGGTTCCTTGGCTGGTATGGTAACCTAATTTTTCTTTTTTCTGGGAAGGCAAAGCTTATGGTGGTCCAAGCTATGTATAATTTGAAAGAGTCTGCCCTTAAGATTAGTAGAGTGAGCCTGGTGGTGCAGTGGATAGAGCATTGGACTGGGATGTGGAGGACCCAGGTTTGAAATCCCGAGGTTGCTGGCTTGAGCACAGGCTCATTAGGCTTGAACACGGGCTCATCAGCTTGAGTGTGAGATCACTGGCTTAAGCGTGGGATCAGAGACATGACCTTAAGCGTGAGATCATAGCCCAAGGTCACTGGCTTGAGCAAGGGGTTACTCACTCTGCTGTAGCCCCCCAGATAAGGCGATATGAGAAAGCAATTAATGAACAAGCAATCAACAAACAACTAAGATCCCACAACGAAAAATTGATGCTTCTCATCTGTCTCCCTTCCTGTCTGTCTATCCCTAACTGTCCCTCTTTCTGACTTTCTCTGTATCTGTCACAAAAAAAATAACAACAAAGGATTAGCAGAGTGATTCAGCAGATGGTTTAAGGTATCCTCCAGGTTTAAAAATTCTTTTAACCCTCACTATGAAACAACATTTTCTGTTATTATCAGTGTCAACCACACCAGCTGACCCCAGGACCTCCTTATTTGCACAGGGTAGTCAAATGCCCATACTGAAACTCAGTTTTCATTTAGTGGACATATCTTTTCTCTAGTATGAATGTCCTTCCCATAGGAATTGAACCTGTGGACTAACAGAAGGTTGAGTATGGGCCAAGATGCAAACATTTTAAATGTGGGCCAGTAGATGTATCATCAAGAAGTACCCATCTGTACTTCTATAGCTTGGTTTCCATATATTTTATTTTGGTTGTGGGTGAAAAAACATGATGCTATATTGGCCATTAGTTCAGGCATATACATATATTACATCACTCCTACTCTTTTAAGATATTTTCTTCCAGCTGGGACTATATGCATTTTCAGTGATATATTTTATTATTCTTCAACATTAGCTTTTTTAGGTGATGAAGTACTTTTGAAGATCTTTGGCTTCCAACAGGACTTAGAATGGAGAGCCTGGTTGTCTCAGAGGTCATCTCTAAATAATTTATAATTAATAGAGTTAAATCATGAGAAGACATATGCCAAATAAAGCATGATTGTTCCAGGTAGAGGGAACAAAATATACAAAGGGAAAGGTTGGAGAAAGGATAGTGCGTTTGAGAAACCCAGTAGTAAATAAAAACACACTGAAATGTGGAGACTGAATAAAAGAGAAGTAAGAATTGAGGATGGAGACATAGGAAGGGCCTGAGCATAGACAGAATAGAACATATTAAATATTGTTGGCATTTATCCTAAGACTAATAGAAAGCTCTAAAAATATCCTAAATGTTTGTGTGTGCACATGCACACACAAAAGAAAAAATGATTGATGTAATCAGATTTACTCTATAAAATATTCACTCTTCCTCTGGCATAGATAACACATTGTTAGGTTGCTGAAGACAATATAGGGAGACTAGAGGGGAGGAAACAATAATAGTATGAGAAAAAATGGTGGTAGATTGGTGGCAATGAAGACTGGGTGAGTATGTGGAATTCAAGAAATTTTCAAAATGTAAATGAAGACAGAAATAGATGTATATATCCAAGGAGAGAGACTAGACTGAGTACTGCAGAACTAAGTTTGACATTTGAGAAACTAAAACATTTAACAGTATAATGAAGGAGGATCAACCTGTATAGGAGGCTGATAAGAAAAGCATAGATAGGTAGAGGAAACCAGGAAAGCTTAGAGAGAAAGTGTTTTAAGAGATGGTTGTGGTCAACAATGTAAGATGCTAGTGAGAGGTAAGGGAAGCTGAGCACTGTGGAAGGTCCCTCGGATTTAGTGTCAGAGAGGCATTGACAATCCTTAGCAAGAGCAGTTTTCATGGATGGATGCAAGTGGAAATATGAGTGGAAAGTGAGGAAATAAAGAGAAAGGGATGGCAACAAATCAAGGAATTCTGTGAAGAGCAGAGAGATGAGTTGCTGGGGAGGAATGTGGGTTAGTGGATAGTGTTTTAATGGGAGCTTTTTGAGGGAAAGAACTCTTTCTAGTGTAAATTGACTGATATACTGGAGGGATAAAAATTAAATGAAGAGGGTGATGGAAAGTTTCTCTATTGTGATAAGAAAAAGGTGGGTGTCCACGTGAGAGCAGCAAGAGTTTGGTAGTGGGGAACTGCGCAGTTCTCATTTGATGGCTTCTCATTTCTGTAAAGTGGAAGCTCTCTGCTGAGGGTGATGAGTAATGGGGAAAAGATTAGAGATTTGAAATTGCTATCAGGGAAAATGGAGGAGGGAGATGATCATAAAAGGGAAAAAGAACTGTACAAGGGCGGTTGTTGATTATGAATTTATAGTATCTGAACAGGTAGGTTTAGTTCAAATCCATACTAGTGGTACTCAGACTGTGCCTAACAGGTCTTTTGTTAAATACCTAAGATATAAATAGGTATTTTGCTAAAAAAAAAAAAAGTAACCTATGTTTAGGGGGCTAAGAAATTCTGCCCATTATCTCCCTCACTTGGAAATTCACAATGTACTTCATTGTATTTCATGGACTATGAGAAATCTTGAAATGAGAAAACTTGCCAAAGTGTATTTAAACCAATTCCACCAAAAGAGGTCTTTCTGGCCTGGCCTCTGTCTGACGACCTTGCCACTTACCAGGCTCCCAGCCCACGGCTTCCCTTCCCATTCTCCTGGATCATTTGTATTTTTTAAAAGATGCCCAGACCTTTCTTTTTTCAAGTTCTTTGCATTAGATGTTCCCTTAACCGGGAACATCCTTTTCCCCACCCACTTTTTATATGACTGTCTCAGGAGAAAAATTACTTGTGCCAGAAATCCCTCCCTGAATTGCCCAAGCTTTGTGTCAGCAGTCTGTATTTATCTGCTCTCCCACTGTGAGGTCATAGAACCCTAACTACCTGTTTTCTTGTTTTCTCTCCCACTGGACTATAATCAATTTGCATCAAGACATTTTGCCTTCTTTAGCTCTGTCTCTGGGCACCTAGCCCAGGGTTTATACATAGGATACCCTCTGTACCTGGCTAGGAGCCAGTGAAGAGTGGTCCTTCCTTTCACTTTGGACATGTGATGGGGGAGTGTGTGATTTCTGGGGATGATGCATCAGGTGGGTCTGGCCCTGCTGAAGTCATTGAATCAGCAGGCTCTGGGCTGTTCTGGAGCCTTTTATTTCTAAGGCTAATACCTGTCATTTTCATTCTCCATACAATAACATGCATGCTCACATCCACCCATACATGCTTTCCTGAATGTATACAGATGGTGATACACATATGTGCACACAATTGGCATTCAAAATCCTTCTGTCTCTAGCTTTCACTTCTATCTACTCCATTGCCCCAGATTCCTTATGGAGGTAAGATGGTTTCCACACTTCACATTTGTCTTGACCTCATTCCCTCCTCTTGTAACATTTCCCATATTCACTCCTCTGGGCCTTTTGCCCTTTCGTTTTAGCTTTTATTTCTGCTGCTTCTTTGCAGGCTGCTTAAAGCACCTCCCCACAGACTTTCAAAAGGAATACGCACGCTTGATTTGGCGGTGCAGATGTTATACAATGGCAGTGTTCGGTGGGGTTTTTTCCCCCTACAGGGACTAGATGCATTCAGTGTTTCACTTCTCAGCCTTTGTAATAGTACTGCACAGGCAAAATGTTAATCAATTACAGCAGCAGAACTAATTAAAAGGCATGCATTATACATCTTGTGGACACATTCTTCATTAGCATAGATCTCAGCATTACACATTCATGTCAGAGGGAATTAAAAAGAAAAATGTAAAAATGAAAAGACATAGTTACAAAGAACCAGACATTTTGGTTTTCCCAAGACTTTTGTTGAGTGCATATCCTTCTGGATTCAGAAGCTCTTTTATTTGTGTGTCGTTTTAAAAGAAAAACACTATGCCCTGTTTTTATATACTTAAGAAACTCAATGATCCTTAAAATGATAGTTAATTATGCTTTTATCCTCTCAGAAACTTAAATAATATTCCATGAATCAGTTTATAGAAATAGAAACAAACTTTTGATTTAGGTCTTCCATAATATTTACTAATATAAATATAAATTTATAAATAGCTCAATGACTAGACTCTCATATTTGCAATACTATTGCTTTTAACTCAGTTCTTAAACAAGAGCTCAGCGTGGTCAATAACAAGACTGGCCAAGAGTCACAGGGAAAGGTCACCTCAGAATCTTCTATCATCCCATTCAGTAATTTTACTTCTTCCTAAAGATATATGTTGATTTAGGCGTGTGTGTGTGTGTGTGTGTGTGTGTGTGTGTAACAGTTTGGTCCAGATAGGTAATAGGCTATGCTGAAAGATGTCCCTTACACACTAGCAATTTTCATAACTTGCTCTATAGATGCCTTTATATGGAAACCAATCTTATAAATAGTAGGAGTGATAATATGGAAATGACCAAGCATCCTTCAGTCACTAATGTAATGACTGGATTCTGCTTTTAACCATGAGTACTAATATAACTTTTAAATGTCTTGCCTCCTTCCAAAACAAGATTCAAGAGCTTGAAATGCCTGGTTGCCTACACTGTTGCAAGAGCATTTCAACTTGTCTTCCTACTTCTGCTCATGACCCACAATCTATTCTCCACTCCACCATCCAAACGAGACTTAGGAAATGTAAATCAGATCTCATTATACCCCTACATAAAACTCTCAAATGCTTGTCATCATTTAGGAGAAAATCCAAAGTCCTCCAAATGGTTTACCATGCCCTACTTAATTTTGTCCCTTCTTAAATCTCATTTCTTAGTACTATCTGTCTTTTATATTTTGCTCAAGACACATTGGCATACTTCTTGTTCTTTGAACATGTCAAATTCACCTCTTTGCAGGGCCTTTGCATGCACTCTTTTTTTTTTTTTTTTTGGCAGTCTAACTGTAGATATAAGAATGGTTTGATCAGTCAATTCATCTAGGTGTTTTCTCAGAAAAGACCTTTCTTTTTACCTTATCTAGAACATCAGATAACACTTAAGACTACTTGATATTATATTGTGTGTTTATTTGAATGTTTTCTCTATTACCTATCAAAATATGAGCTTTTATGACTAAGGGTTTTATCTGTTTGGTTTAGTTTTTATAGCATGGTCTGGAAGAAAGCCAGTGCATTAAAAGTATTCACTATGTATTTATTGAATGAATGAGTGAATGTTCTTGCCCACTGGTCCTTGGATTTGACCAGTTACTAAACTCAAAAACACCTGTTAGGCACATGCCTCTTTATGTGAGGACTTGAGAGAAAGTTGCACAGGATGATGGAAAATATTGCAAACAAAGAGTTTGATATTTTTGTAAGTCAATGATGTGGGGTCAAGTGGGATTGTAGTATACTTCACCTAAAAGGACAGGTGACAATCTTTATTATATATGCTTTTCTCAAAACCTAGAATGGTTCATGAGGGTTCAGGGAAAATAACCCTTTTTAATGCTACAGCTCAAACTGTAAATTGGTACCTCTCTGGTATCACTAATCAAAAACCTCAAAAAGTTGCTTTAATTTTTGACTCAGCAATTCCACTTCAGATAATTCAGCTTGTAGAGATAATTATAAACACGAGTAAAGATTTATCTTCAAAGATATTCAGTACACAGTCATTTATAGCAAGAAAAAATTAAAAACAACTTTAATATCCAACAATATGGCATTAGTTAGATAAATTACAGTGCAATTAAACAGCAGAATTCTGTGCAGTCACTTAAGATGGAAAGAGATTCATAATAAAATTCTAAGGGAAAAAGAAGTTTATTAAACAATAAGTACCCCTTAAAATACACATTGATTTAACAATCTGAATGTTAACACTAGTTATCTCTTCATACTGAAGTGATTAGAAATATTTTAAATTTTATTTATTGATTTTAGAGAGAAAGGAACTGTATGTGCTCTGACTGGTGATCAAACCTGCGACCTTGGTGTAGTAGGACAATGCTCTAACCAACTGAGCTACCAGGCCAAATCTCAGAAATTTTAGGTTTTCTGTTTCCTACCTGTTTTTAATAGTTCCATAATGAGTATTTCCTGTTTCTGTTATTAAAAGTACATAAAATAACACCCCCAAAATGTGAATGATAAGTTACAGAGTTTCATGCAAGTATGCTGCTATTCCTTGTCTATCAGTATGCTTCCTCATGGAGTGTTCTTTTTAGGTTATACACCCATTTATCTGACATACATTTATGGAGCACCTACTGTATACCAAATTGTATTAGGCTGTCCCTCCCCCAGAGGGATATTGCACAACCATTCACCACCATTGTAAACATTTCCGTGGACAGAGGAGAGACTTTTACATATCACTTTATTTCCTTTTCTTTGACAATATTTCTAAAATGGAAAGTGTCTGTATTAACCCCATCCCAAAGCTTTTCATTTTTCAAAGTCCACTGTCATGAGATTTTTTTTTTTATTATTTTTCCTTCCTTCCTTCCTTCCTTCCTTCCTTCCTTCCTTCCTTCCTTCCTTCCTTTCTTCCCTCCCTCCCTCCCTCCCTTCCTTCCTTTTCTTTCTTCCTGCTTTCCTTTCCTCTTGCTTTCTTGCTTTCTCACCCACAGAGCTGGTCTTTGGTGGTATAATCAAACATCTGGCCTGCAACAGTTTTTGTCTGAGATTTTCCCCTTACTATGCTCCTAGGTCAGTGATAGCCAATCTTTTGAGCTTGATGTGTCAAAATTCACCAAAAAACCGAGCATAACTTGGGTGGTGTGTCACTTTGAGAAAAACGGCCTAACTGGAAGTCCCAGAACTAGACACTCTGGGCCAGAGTTCTGTTGTTTTGACCTACAGACCTCTGGCACAGAGTGTCTACACTACAGCAAATTTTTTATCCTCAGCTACTGCACCTGGTCATGCAGGAGCCAAGGATGAAACGTCCTTCTCGGCATGTGGCCCTATAGTTCTCTGGTATGTGGTCGCATGCAGCTGCGTGTCATCAAAAATGGCTACACATGTCAGTGCTGACACACATGTCATAGGTTCGTCATCATGGACCTAGGTCCCATGCCTGGTCCAGCTTCTCACGTCTGAGCTGATATATATATAGCTTGTTTTCCACCTAACACAACTGACACAGGTAGGAATAAAAGGCAACCTTCTGAAAGGCTTCCAGACAGAACAGCAGTTGATATCTTTTTTTCCAAGTGTCTTGCAGGACCCCCAGAACCTAGCGTATTAGCTGACACAGAGTAGGAACTCAATAAATCATTGAGTGAATGATTTACAAAGAGGCCAGATACCAGCTCACTTGTTTCCAATCTCATTGAAAGCACCCAAGAGTGGAACTCTTTCTCTGGATTTCTTCATATACTAACCCACATGCATGTAAAAATATAAGGAATTTGGGAAGTATACTATGTGTGTAACAACTCTGACAAATGAAAACAAGAGAGATGAAATGGCACATAAACACTCCATGTTGCATTGTAAAGATTGTCAAAGTATCCATGGACAACTGCCTTGCCTCTGCTTAACATGCAGGCAATTCATTGGAAACATCATATTATATCATATTTCTATACTTTTTGTGTTGTAATCACTGTCATATGCTCCTCTGTGCCTGAGTGAGATATATTTCCAGTAGTGTACTTAGCCTGCTTTATTCAACAGCAGCTGTTAATGATCATTTCTCTCCCGGTAGCTGAAAGGCAGTTTCCACCCTCCTAGGGGTAGTGGTTGTGATGGGCGGGTCAGAGTTGACACATGGTGTTCATCTGTATCATTACCTGTTAGGAGGAGAGAGCAGTCTCTACCTCTCTCCTTTTCCCACTGGCAGAAGTTTTCAGCCTGACTCAATAACTAGGATTTCCAAATTAGCCAAACATGCTTCTGTATCTCACTTACCCAAGATTGACTTTCTCCCTATAGAAAACAGTAGTTCTGCAGAATTGACAGAGGTGATTTCCTATAAAAAGCAGATGGGGTTTTCTCTACTTATGGGTGGTTTTCTCTACTTACTAGTTTTATCTTCTGTTTTACTTCAATTTGAGTAAAATTCCATTCTCATCCAGAAAAATATGTCAGGAAAAATAAAGACCGCTCTGTTATATTTTGATTACATAACCAATCTCCCAAACAAGCTAATAAAAATGGGGATTTATTAATATGAGGGCAGGAAACTTTTGAAGGTGACGAGAAGCAGCAACTATTTCCCTGTAGTGGCTCTGATAACAATTACTAGATGACAACCTCAGAGGAAGAAAAACGGCCTTTTGTCCTTTAAAGTAGTCAGTCAGCTTTTACAAGCAGGCAACCGAAGACTACACTATACTAACATTTAATTTTTAATTAATACCAAATTACCATTGCATTTTCAGAGCATCTCTTGTTAGATACACATTAGCAAAAGGAGCATTCACCTGGATGGATGTTATTGCAAAAGGTAAATGAATAAGGAACAGGGATTTGGGGTGGGGGTGGGGAGAGGAAAGGACAAGAAAGAAAAGAATCTCAGCAAACAGCAAGGGACACACTGGAAGCAGAGTGGCAGGTGTATGATAGACGCTGCCTTGTGATATGGCTTTAAGGGTTTGCTCTATTTAGACAAGATTCATAGTTGAGGGGCAGCATGGCAGAGAGAAAAGAAGATGAATCCTGCTCGATTCTATGATCTCTGGGAAGATTAATCAATTTGTTTTTATAAAGTTCCAGGCACCTTGTAGGTGATTGGTAATTGATAACTATTATTGCCACTAGTTTTTATTTTTAAATGTAAATTTAAAACACCATAGTCCTGCTCGGTTGGGTCAGTGGTAGTGTATCGACCCAGTGTGTGGATATCCTGGGTTCAATTTCCGGTCAGGGCACACAGGAGAGGCACCCATCTGCTTCTCCACTACTCCCCCTCTCACTTCTCTCTGTCTCTCTCTTCCCCTCCTGCAGTTAAGACTCGATTGGAGCAAGTTGGCCCCAGGCACTGAGGATGGCTCCAGGGCCTCTACCACAGGCATTAAGAAGAGCTCAGTTGCTAAGCAACAGAGCAATGCCCCAGATGGGCAGAGCATTGCCCCCTAGTGGGCTTGCCAGGTGGATCCCATTTGGAGTGCATGTGGGAGTCTGTTTCTGCCTCCACTCTTCTCATTGAATAAACAACAATAACAACAACAACAACAACAAAAACATATAAACTGGTCTCAGAAAGAGGACTTTTCTTTTTTAAAGAAAATACATCCCTAAACATATAATTCCCATCATGATCGCTGCAGAGGATTTTCTCATAATCCTTCTCTAAGGTCCTGAGTGAATGTGGTGATAAAGTAGGCAGGTTTTTTTTTTTTTTTTTTTTTTTAGAATGTTTAATGGAGAGAAGTAGAAAGAAGGGAAGGAGAAGGAGGTGGAGTAGAATAAGAAAGAGTGGGAGAAGTGAGAGTCAGTAATAGCAACAGGAAAACACTTAAATCTTTATTTAAAACCTAGTTTACTCTTCTGAAAAGATCAAAAGGAATTGTATTGTTATAATAACTGCTTGCCATTGAAAGTTGGACATATAAGATTATTTTTTTCAGACCTCTCTGTATTTTCTAAGTTTTCTACAATGAGGCAACTTATATTAGTTATATAATTAAGAAAACTAAAATAAAAACCCTCATTAACTACTACATCAGTGCCATATATCCTGTTCTGGATCTTTGAAAGAGTAATGTGTGAGAAGCTTAGCTGAATGGTCAGATATATACAAATAGGCTAGGAGGGGGTTAGAAATTCAAGTGCCAACCTCAGACATTACCACAGCTGAGGTAGACCAGAGCTCTTGACCCCTTTAGTGTTCACAAAAGGCAAAGAACAGAGTTTTTCTCTGAGAGAATCTGGCTTAGTAAATACAAGTCTAATCTTGAAAAAAGAACATTGTTTTAAAAGGAGAGTCTGACTCTCTCGCTAACTTCTCCCCAGTTTGGGAAGTTTTAGATTCTTGTGTCCTCTGCCACAGCATTTTGGTTCACTGGGAATCTCATGAATAAGGCAGACAAATGCTGACTCAGCATACTGAGCCTGACACCTGGTTCTGCACAATCTGCAAATCCAATAACAATAACTACAGGGGCACACATGGTCACATTGAGCAAGTTTAATCCAAGTAGTTATCTTCTTCAAACAGACCATTAGGGTCTCTACATAATACTCACTAGGACTCTTTAGGTCCAGCAAATGGTCTTCACACCAACATGGGTGAGCCAATCTGCCTACTGAAAATGGTATAGCTGGCCTAAATGTGAGCACATTTTTGAATCATGAGAATAGTGTCATATCTTTTTCCTTGAAAATGGAACCTGTATAATGCTTCCTTTAGTAAGTGGGGTACAGGGCACAGTAAAGAAAAAGAACTTAGTGTATGAGAGGAGCATCAGATGAGGGACAAATGTTCCAGAAAGAAGTTAATTAATGCCATTGATTAAGAGAGAAAACAATTGAAGAGGTTAAGGTTTTGAGAAATGATAACACATCTCTGGGGATGATGTGAAAAATCAGAAATCATGGCTCTTTAAGGGTTTTGGTGATACAGAATGAGAAATCATATGTAATTTCCCTCAAATTAGTAGCAAAGCTGCTGAGGTCCAGAAGAGGTAAAGAGTAATAAAGTAAGTGAAATAAAAAGTGGATATGTGCAGGTTGTTGAAATACTTCTACATTTTATCTTCACTTGTTTATATTGACTTTCCTAACTTGCCTTCCTAATATTATATACCATCTCTCATACCTATGGTAAATGAAGATGATGTAGCACTTTGATTAATATGCATAAACCAACCACTATGGACTGGTTTTTGTCCCCTGAAAATGCTTATATTGAACCCTAACCACCAATGTGATTGTATTTGGTGATAGGGCTTTTAATTTCTTTTTTTTATTATTATTTTATTCATTTTAGAGAGGAGACACAGAGTGAGAGAGAGAGAGAGAGAGAGAGAGAGAGAGAAAGAGAGAAAGATGGAGGGGCTGAAAGCATCAACTCCCATATGTGCCTTGACCAGACCAGTGCAGGGTTTTGAACTGGCGACCTCAGTGTTCCCAGGTTGACGCTTTTATCCACTGCGCCACCACAGGTCAGGCTGGTGATAGGGCTTTTAGAAGGAAAGCAAAGTTAAATGAGTTCATAGGGGTGGGGTCCTAATTTGATAGGACTGGAGGGCCTTATAAAGAGAGGGGAAGAGATATCTTCTTTTCTTGTGCATGCGCCGAGGGAAGGCTATACAAGGACACAGTGAGAGAGTAGCTGTCGCAGCCTAGGGAGAGGGCTCTCACCTGACACTGACCCTGCTGCTACCTTAATTTTGGACTTCCCAGCTTCCAGAAATTTGATACCTTTCTGATGTTTAAGTCACCCAGACAATGGCATTTTGTTATGGCAAGAGGAGCTAATATACAAATGATTTTTTTTTAAGTCAAGCTCAATTATCTTTTTTTTTTTTTTTTTACAGGGACAGAGAGACAGAGTCAGAGAGAGGGACAGGTAGGGACAGACAGACAGAAACAAAGAGAGATGAGAAGCATCAATCATTAGTTTTTCATTGCCGTTGCAACACCATAGTTGTTCATTGATTGCTTTCTCATATGTGCCTTGACCATGGGTCTTCAGCAGATGAAGCAAACCCTTGCTGGAACCAGCGACCTTGGGTCCAAGTTGGTGAGCTTTTGCTCAAGCTAGATGGGCCTGCGCTCAAGCTGGTGACCTCAGGGTCTTGAACCTGGGTCTTCCGCATCCCAGTTCAACGCTCTATTCACTGCACCACAACCTGGTCAGGCAAGCTCAATTATCTTTATCTCATTTCTTCAATTTCCTAATGGATAAAAATAATATCTTCTGGTTATTTCCCATCACTTGCAGTAAGATATTTTTTTAGAAAAAAATAAAAGAAAAATAAAAGAGGTTGTGTTACCATATACATTGGATGACCTATTAGTTTACAACCATGTGTTTGCATAATTCCATGGTCATTCTTAAATGCAGATTCCTCAGAATTGGCTCTTCTTGATTCCTTTCAATTCTAAACCTTGTACAGTCTCATTCTATTGTTTCCAAGGATGCACAATAAAGAATCGAGCTATGCCAATGAATGTAGGAGAAGGTTTAGCTGATATTATATGATTAATAATGTAACACTATTCATGAAACATTAAAACAATAAAGAGACAAATAAATGATGTTTTAGAACATTCAAAACTAAATACAATTTTTAAGAAAGTATTTTATTTTTGTGTCTCAACAGATGAAATTCATAACCTTGTTTTCTGATAAAACAGTTCAAACATACAAATCAATTACAACAATGTGCTTATTAGTTTCCCCCCACCTTTATATTTTAAAACAACTGACAGTTTTGAAAGACACCAAGACAATAGGGCTTAGCTAGACAATATGGCAATTAAAAATGGCTCTCTAAGAAAATAATTACAACAGTTGTTTAAAAGAATTTTGTTCTTTGAGCAAAACAGTCTGCATGAAAGGAATTATCATGAAACGAAGGGGATTATAACTTCTCTTTCAATAGAGGGGAAGGAGATGTATGTAAAAACAATGGTACAGAAAGCTGGGAAGAAGACTGAAAACAACAGAAAGCCCTAGGCAATAAATTTCTCCAATAAAATGAATCCCCTTAAAGATACCCATTCAAACTCCTGTTTCATATTGAAATAAGTAACTGTTCCCCTACCCCCAGCACCTGGAGGTGAATCATTTTATTATTTGTTAAAATTAATTTAATAATTTTTCTAAGCCCATATCTCTCAAAGAGAAGGCGAGGAGCAGGTTGTGATGACTCTTGCAGATTTCATGTAGAGGTCATATCAAAAATAAACCAAGCCAACTGATGGACAATGCAATTTTGTGTGATAGTTTTAAAGGGAGTATATATATCCCAGTGGACCTGGGACTCCCAAGGTGAGTGGAGTTCATACTCAATGACTTTGTCCAGCCACTCTAAATCCTTTTAGTGCCTTTGTAATAGGCCCCAGTTCTATATACCATCCCCTTATACTTTCATAGTAAGCCTCACAGCACTCTTGTGAGGTAGGCAGTGTTATGGGCATTTTGAGAGATGGGGATGCAGAGATGTTAAGTTGCCTGTCCATAGAGAAACATGAATCCAGTGACAGTCACTCCAGATCCTTGCCTATTTAGTACTTATGTATTCTGACTCACTGAGAGTGGATCATTAAAGCAGGTGGGTCTTCAAACCAGATTAGTGCCTGGCCAGTTGGACACCAAGGCTCATCTCTTAAATTACATGATTTAAATAATAGAATGAGAAACAAGTTATGATCAACATGGAAATCAAAGAAGTTAATGTGGAGAAATGCAGGATTAAAGTTTGGATCATAATTTGATAATGACTTTATTAATTGATGTGCTATTCAGTTATTATGGTAATAGGTACTCAGTAAATGTTGCGTGATTAAATAGATGAATAAATAAATGAATGAATGAATAAAAAAGATTGTGCTTGTATAAGTGGAAAATTAAATTTTCTTTATATTTTAAAACAAAAGCTGTAGAAATCTTATTTCCAATTTCTAATAAAAAACAAGAAAAAATTTAGATTTTGGAATTTTCTGTAAGCATATATTTGAGCTAATACTTAAGGCATTAAAAAGATAAAAATGCACACCTACTTAAAACAATTTTTAATATAGAATCTTTGTACTTATTGGTTTGGAACCCAAACTGTGAAGATCAACAATAGAGGTAGTGCTACATATATACACACACCATCTATGTCCTCCCAAATGAAATCCTCTTTATGCCTATTTTCTCATTGCTATTCATTTGAAAAGTGTGTGCTCTCCATTTCTTATCAAATGCTATTTTGAAAATATATTGAACTAGAACTATAAACTCTTCTACTGTTGGCTGACCAACCAGGGTACAGTTCTGAGTTATTTTTCATCTCTGTGAACTCACTTTTGTCCTTCTAAAGATTCAGGACAAAAAACAGCTGCGAAGTATTGAAACTAGTATCGTATTAATACAAGCGAGTTTCTTATTCAGTGCTATGGAAGGCTTTTGAAACCACTAAAGTGAAATCAATTGGAGTCCTTGGGTGTTACTAAAATAGAAGAGTGTATATCAGTCAAGGTGGTGGAGCTGATTTGTAATCTCTCTGCATTGCACATTTGTGTTGTGCGTAGTGAGTTCTATCCACTAGGATGTTTCAAATGATAGACAGTGAGGCTTAAACAAATTCTGGATGCCATGGTGTGGATTTGTATGTGTATTTAAAAAAAGTGTTTATTTAACTTTTATGTGATCCTGGAATATATATAATAAATATAACCTATTATTCTTTTGTACACTCAGCTAAGAGACCTTAGCTAAAGGAATACATTAAATGTAGTGAATTGCTTCTGTGTATGGTACTAGCATGCTTGATCAATTGTGATTAAAAATATGACTACTGATGTTGCAGTTAGAAAGGGCTCATATAAGTGTTACCTCTCTGGGGGTCTGGTAAATAGATTTATCTCTCAATGTGACAGTGAAAAAAATTATTCATATATTCAATATTGATCTAGCACCTACAATCACATATAAGATTTAGGTCTTTCAAGCAAAGAGGTAAACTCTAATAGTGTGTTATTTTGTGGGGACTCTCCTTAAATTTTCATTTCTCAGAATCTGACTTCTTAGTGACTGAGTTCTGGTATAGTTTTCCCTATTAGAGGAAAAATAGAATGGTGAGAAACAATAGATAAGCCACATATTTTCCATCTACCTTTTTATTTCCCTTATCTTTATGCAGATGGTCCTTAGTAATGTATATGTGTGCGCACATGTGTGTGGTGTTAAAATACATGTGCTATTTAGAGACACTTATTGACATGTACTAACCTTTCAATTTACTAGATCTCAGAGTATTATGAAATAAAGCAATGTCTGCATAGCTAAACGAAGGGATTTTCTTCTTAAGCTAAATGTTTTGATAGAGAATCATCATTTTTGCATTTGGCTGTTTGTAAAAATTGATAAAAGGCAGCAGAGTGACAAGTGCCCTGAAGCCAGCGTGTTCAGGTTTTCCACCAATCAGTGGCAGAAGTCCTAGGTGAATTTTCCCTCAGGAGTCCCATTGAATCCAATAAGGTTTCTCTATTTTCTCCTTATTTGGCCTTATTCCACATTAATCCTCATGTCCTGAGTTCTAGGTCTGACAGTGACATAATTAGGAAAAGAATACTGAATTCTACAATAAACTTATCGGCCTTAAAAGGAGTAGGTAGGAACTCATAACTTTTATTTTGACTATGTCAAGTGACACAGGAATATCTGTTTCATTTTTGTTTGTTTTTTCAGACCTTTGTCAGTTTTTTATTCTTCATACAAATATTTTACAGTTTTATTTTAAAATCATTTGCACATATTTATACAAAGAAAAAGAAATTTCAGGATGGAAGCTTGGGACCATGGTAGTTTAAAAAAAATCTCTCTGTTCATTAGCTACTGAAGATAAGGCAAGAGGCTCAGCAGTCATTTCTGGGGGTTAATGTAGCTCCCCCCATGGGGCACCACTGAGAAGAATCCAAGCTATTCCCTAACCTTCCCTCCATCTTCACCTTGCAGAAGTACTATTGGGGTATGGGATTTTTAGATACTGTACCCTGGAAACATTTCAAGAAGTACAGCAAAGACCTATGGTAACACTAAACTTCCTCTTTGCTAGGAATTTGGCAAGATGGCTATTTCTGAACCAACTTTCTAGAAGAGCTACTAACTCAATTCCTACTCACAGGTCTAAGAGGAAGAGGGACTGCTGCACCCACCACATACATACCTCTCCCACTGCTCTGTCCACCCACTGAAGGCCGAACAGAGTCCTTGATCTGATCCCAGCTGGCCCCTTCCAGGCTAATTCCACAAATAAGCCTTTCTCCTACCCAACACCCAGAGGCCTCTAAGTAGCAATTGACCCTCGCAGCTCTTGATAGTGATCTAGAGCCCTAGATAGTGATACCGGCATTTCTGTAGGCAAAGGGATATACCCTATAATTAAAAACTATGTTCATAAAAAATGTATTTGTTTTAGTCATGCTAGTTTAGTAGTATAAAACCAGAGCCCACTGTCAAAGATGTGACTCTTCCTCAGGCAGCTCTGACATTACCAGAAAGTCTTCAAGGAGAAGGAAATCCCTCTCTGACCACAGCTTCTCATTTTGCAATTAAAGAATAACTAGGGGAAATTTCGTGAATTTCTTGCTAAAGGTCTCAGAATTGGAGTGTTTGCTGCTGGTGGGAGGTGAATCAAGAGCTTTCTTATCATTTGCCAGATACTATCTGGTCAGCTTTGTGCTTCCTCCTCTACTACTCCTTTTTCATTGGAAGGCATCTGAAAAAAATACTGTGTGTGTGTGTGTGTGTGTGTGTGTGTGTGTGTGTGTGTGTGTGTGTGTTTGTGTGTGTGTGTGTGTGTGTGTGTGTGATACCATAGGAAGACCACTAACTCAGCTCATCTCCTTAAAGACTATTTGTTGGGCAGATAAAATATATTATGCTCACTTTGTTAAAGATGGCGATGCCTACATGCAAGATCGTTGATATTAATGTGTTTTGGGGGACAGGCTGTGGACAGGCCGGGTCATTATAGCCTATGCCTTAGTTTTAAAAGTAAGCTTTTCCCCACACCCTTGACTGATTGGATGATGTAGGGTGGTGCACTCTCATGAGGAATCCCATTGTGCCTTAGGTGAGTGGCTTTGTATCGGAGATTTTCTTATTTGTAGATTGGATTAAGGGTTTGGATTTCTACAGTATAAAGTGGGGCAGGCCGGGAGCATGCTCGCTCCTGGTTCCTGAGGTCCTGAGGTTAGTATCAGAGAGGAGAGCAGATGAAGGTCACATGAAGGCCAGGAGGAGGCAGCCAAGATGGCGGAATGCTGAGGAAGAAGCCAGTTTGTACAGAGTTTGTGTAGAGAGAAGGAGATGGGAAACAGAGGTGATTAAGTCTGGTGAGCTAGAAAGCTTTGATGCTAGGAAACTCGGATAAGTCAGTAGCTTTGTGAGCACTGAGTGAGTGGGTTTTGGAGCCCAGTGTGTGTTTTTGCTTGCCCACCGGGTGCAAGCTAGAATTAAAGCTGATTGCTCACCAGTTCTTGGCTCCGTTGTTTCATTACTGACTGTCCGAATCTAATGTGAACCTGCATGAGTCAGGTGGCTCTGATGGTGGCCCCGACTACTGGCTTTACACTATTCCTTTAATTACCAAAGTTAAGGAGAAAGCACCTTCACTCTCAACAAAAAAAGAATTGTGCAAACGTAGTTTTTACATGTTCAATTCTTTTTCCTTTTAACACTAGACAACCTTTTCTTTCCCTTGTCTGAGGATAAAAGATTTTCCTCTTCTTTTGTTGTGCCTTCCTATCTTGTACAATGTCTTGAATCATTGATGGTTGGCTGAGTGAAAATAAATTCAGAAAAACTAGGTGATGATGTATGTATGGCTTCCTGAACTCTTCAGTTCTTGCTGAAACATATATCATATCTAAAGTCCTTATTGGTCATTTAACCAAGTCAAATAAATTTGAAATAATTTTGCAAGTGATACAAGATTTATCTTCATTAAAGTAGAATATTTTTGTAGTGTGGTTGCTATGACATAGATTTGGATATCCAGCAGGTTAAATCCTGGCCCCTTGGACATGTGCCAAGTAGAGACTGGTAACCTATCCTCTGACCCCACCCCGACTGGTCTCCACCCAGATTCCACTCACCTGATTCTTCTCTAATTGGAGATTATTTGTAAATTATTTGATCTAATAACAGTGATAAAGATATTTAAATAATCTCACATTACCTGTAGGGCTCATAGAGCCTACCTCTTTCAATAAGGAATTATTTTCTAATATGTGACTCCAATTATCTTTTATTATGTTTCATTTCTTAATTATACCCCAATGGATTTAACTGAGATGTCAGATGCTTAAGCCCTTTGCTTTTTTTTAAACTTATTTCACAGGTTAATAGAACTTATTTTTACATGTTAAAAAAACATGCCTACAACAATAACAATAATAATAGTCAATGAGACACAAACCTAAATCATTATACTTTTGTAATTAACATTAATTTTTTGAGAACAAAAACAAGATAACAGGCATTAAAAAAACTTTTGTAGATTGTTGGTTTTGTAGATTTTTTTGTAGCTTTCAATGATGGGATGTTCTCATAATAGATTTGATAAAAGACATTAAAGAAAAACAAAGACACACATTCTGTTTCTTTTCCCTCTTGGTCAAGCTTATCAACTTTTAAAACAGTTATATTTTAAACACTTAAAAATACCACCCTCCCCCATATATTTATATATGTATATATAAACAATAGCTTTTAAATTAATTATAATTAGGGTGTTCCACACCAAATGGGAAACAAAAGAAGACAATTGACTTGGGTATCAAGCAACGCATGTAAGTATTTTCTTCCTAAATTTATAACTGGTGAGGAAAAGAGCATGTCTTCTTACAGTCTCTGAACAAGGTTAACCCATGAGTGCATTCCTATCTCTTGCTCCCACACAGATAGATTGTATATGAACTGTGTGTTGCTGGACATCCTTTGTTTTAAAGATTGGGAGAATTATTTTTTGCAAGTCTGAATTAATCTCTTGTTTAATTATTATTTGTTAGTCATGTGGTATTGTCAATCATATTTATCATATTGTAGTGGAGAATAAAGATATTAAAGCAGTTCAGTAAAGGAGATGTGCAATAAATTGAAGAGTTAGCCTGGCAACACAATTTCTGCTTGTTTGTTTTTTTGTTCTTATAGAATAGGCACAAAATCTTTTACTTATTTCCAGTATGGAATGATATTTTTTGAACTTTATTGGAATATAATTAACCAATTTACTAGTAAATTTGCATTTTTGTTGTCTTCCACTGGCTACATTGTATACGCAAAGTAAAGACTTCCTTAAAATATGCAGGACTCTCTTGATTGTGCCAGCTCATTTCTCCTTCTGCTAAGGTTATAAATAAACTTCTGTTTAAGACCCGCATTATATTAACCCACCTGTTTCTAGCAAAGAAATCAGAATCATTTAACCCGCAAATTGCTGTCAGTCTGTGATTATGTGAATAGTAAGTCTTAACTTTTAAAGTGTTACGTGAGATAGGCTGGAGGGTATTTTTAAAAAATTAATTTGCAGTTTAACAATTACCCGAGAATTTCTGAGTACCAATAAAAGTACGTATCTTTGGAGAGAAATCATTGATGAATGGTGACAGCAGCGGGAAGGTGTCAGTTGTTGAGTAAGCAGAGAGGGAGAATGAGGGATCATTTCAGTTGAGGTCTGAGGGAAGGAGGTAGCTGGGTGGGGGAGTACTAAAGCTCTCCTCTCCCGGGGGGGGGGGCTGTTTCAGGGGAGTTAATGGTCTCAGATTTTTCCTTTTTTAGTCAGGTGTTCTCCAGAGAGATAATGGCAGGAAGAGAGGAGGTACTAAAAAGCTGGGCAAACTGGAGAGGAGCAGTATGGGGCACATGCAAGCTTGTTTTAATCAGATTACATATTTTGAAAGAGAAACATCAGTTTCAGGCCTGTTTTAGGGGGAAAAAAATCTTCTTAATCATGTCTTTTTTTCTGGATGTATTTTTGTTGTTGTTTGGTTTTTGGCTGTATTTTATTTATTCTGCACAATCTGTTGAAAAGCGTACACAAGATAAGCAGTTTTCATTCTCTAACATTTTTTTTAAAACATTTGCAGCTACATTCTCTGCTTCTAAAACAAACAAACCAACCTCAGGTTTGAAAACCTGTCATTGTTCATTTAAAGTACCATTTACTTAGCTGACACATTGCCAGCCCAGACTTATGGCCCCCAGACCAGTTTTTGTTAGGTCACTGGCTAAATGTCATGGTGGATCAGCTATCATTTTGATTTTGTGACTTGTGAAGTCATCCTGCTGCTGCTGTCCTGCTTGTGCTGGAATGAGAGTGAGAAAGCTGGCCTGGGAATGGCTATTGAAGGTGTTAGTGAAGAATTACTGAGATATCCTTGGTAAGTGTGCCACAGGACCAAGAAACACCCTCTGCTGCCTAACCAAAGGATACAATTCTAAAAGCAACAGGTCAGATAATACATTATTCCTCATGGCTTTCCATACTTACTGGCAGAATAACTCCAAAACTCCAAAGCCTGAACATATCAAGGATTTTATCAGACAAGGAGGAACTTTCAAAGCCAGTGTTGCAAAGTCAATGGAAATAGCCAGGTACATGATATTCTAGTCTAATGTGGAATGTTTCTAGAACCTTACTCCCAGTAACAAAAATGGTAAATATTTCCTTAATTACTGAGTAGAGTAAATGGCTTTCGTCCCAAAGGTTTTGTCACTGTGTTCACATGCCACAAAAGCCATTAAAAAAGCTCGTTTGAGCTCAATGAAGCTGAGCAGGACACAGGGAACCAGTGGAAAAAGACACCAATGAAAGCTAAAGAGCATAATCTCTGATGTTTCTTCAGTTAGAAAATACTACAAAAATTAGCAATAAAGGGAATATAAGTAAAATTATTCCAAGTGTCTCCCTTCAATCTTTCTTTAAACTCTTAATATAACTTCTTATTAGGTCTCAGCCTTCTGAGCTCAAAATGTTGTTCTTTTCTCTTCCCCAGAAAGTCTCAATACACATTCTGGGTTGTTGAACAGCTTCTGAGTACAGCACCTGAAGTTAAGATAAATATCTTGACATACATCACAAATGAAGGAGACCCTGGGAGAATAAGTTAATTTACATGGGGCTCTACTCAAACTTTCTCTCTAAGATCACATCTTCTCTTTTGTATCTTCTAATATATCAGTATCTTTGTTTCTACTTGAGTCTTGGAAAATGACAAAGATAAGTCTTCAATGAAAATGCAGTTTGAATAATCCTTAAAACCACAGAAGGTTGTAATTCTGAGCTCCTCTGAGAACTGAGGAGAATAGAATATTTGACAGAACAATGAAAAAAGAATCCAACCTAAACACTGTAGAGCAAATTCTGAATGTCTCTGTACTATGAAATTGGGGTGAGGAGAATCGTTGGTTATAAGTGAAATTTCTAGAAATTTGAGCAAAATCAGAGTTCTGACAAATGTCCTCAGAAACTGGGAAGTACAAGTCTTGGCAACACTTAGTTTACATTTTTAAACTGTGAGAATATTTAGAAAGCTCATAATTATAAACACAATGAAAATGAAAGAGGTTTTAAAATGTGAGCACCATGAGATTCTGTGAAAGAAAAAATCCCTTATCAGGGACACACTAGGCTAAATCATTTGATGAGTAATCATACTCTAATAACATGTATTTCAGACATTTGGAGACATGGA
Organism: Rhynchonycteris naso; assembly: GCA_037038555.1. Taxonomy (NCBI): domain Eukaryota; kingdom Metazoa; phylum Chordata; class Mammalia; order Chiroptera; family Emballonuridae; genus Rhynchonycteris; species Rhynchonycteris naso. The sequence continues at coordinate 84,953,333 of CM072996.1, forward strand.
CCAATTGTTTCAGACCATCAGGGCTCTAGTCAGGAAATTTATCCTTCTAGAGATTTAATATCTAGAGAGAATAAATACTTTTCTGAAAATGTTTAATATACACAAAGAACTGGTCAACCAAGAACTAAATGCTGAGCCAAACAACTGTATTTTTTCTTGGGGGAGAAATCTTCTGGGAAGATGACAATTCAGAGATGACTACTAAAGGCAAAATTTGGCCTATATGCTGGTCTGAACTGTTAGTCCCTAGCATGGTCTAGTTTGATCTAACAAAGAGGTAATCTGGAGCCATAAGTGGGAGTTCCTTTTGTGAAACTGGACACTAGAGCCCCAGAACTACAGTCAATGGGACCCAAGATTAGAGTTTTGCAGTTATCAAAAGGAACCTAAGATTTGCACCAAAAGTGAGAAAATAGAAAATTAAGTAGCCAATCCATTTCTACGGTGCTTCAGGCAGAAAGGAGAAGATTCTCCTAGGAATATCAGCCTGGTACATTTTTACAATCAGATCAGTTATACAGAAAGATTTTTTTTTTGGAATCTATTGGAGCCCAATTCAAATACATAATTTTAGTTTTATTAGAAACAGATTGAAGAATATCAGAAGAGTACTATTTTAGTCTAATGGTGACCAAACTCTGTTCTGCAGGACTCATTTTTCAAGGTAACTGTTACAACATGAAAAGAAATGCCTCATGCTCAAATAAGAGAAGCCACAATACAATATTAAACAGAATTCTTGTTTACAGATATTTTCAGAGGGTTTATTAGGCGCATACAGATTTTGAACTTCCAAGAGGTGGCTACAGAATGCAGCATTTTTTCTGACTTATTAGTCTATGGGACTCTTCTTTTGAAGAATGGTTATTAACCTCTTAAGTAACTATTTTCTCGATGGTTCTGAGTATGGAAACCCCCAAGAGAGTGTAATCTCTGTTCTTCCAGTGGAATAACTGATTTTTTAAAATAAATATTTTCATAGATGGGTTAACAATCCAATTTCATAAGCTATTTTTTTGTCCATTTTGACAGAAAACTGCAGTTAAATTACGAAGCCCTATTATAAACTGCTCGATATTTCTCTCTTTTTTGTTGTCATTGTGGACAATTAGTTAAGTATTTGTTCCACACAATATTGCAAAATTAAGGTAAAGCATTTTCTATTAACTTTTGGAAGACTATTCCTCCACGTTACCTTTCCTCTCCTCCTCTTCCTCCTCCTCCTCCTCCTTCTTCTTTTGTTTTTTAATTTGAAAGACTCCTTTTGCACACAAGTTGAAATTTTGCTAGAAATTACAACATATCTTGATTTGTATTGTTACATATAAATAAAGTAATTTCCACAAGTGGGGAATTAATTTCTAAAAGATTTATGATAATCAGAAAAGTCAAATGAAAAATGACTAAAACAGGCAATTCTTCAATCTTTTACATTTTCCACCCTTTATTAAGGGAGAAATGGGTTTAGCCATGCTGCTATCCAATTGGTAACACCATTTCTAGACCTATCACATTTTTATTGGGGAAATTTAATTTTATTGAGTTGCTCAGAAATTAAAATATTAAAACAAATGCCAGCTTTTTGAAAGTCACACCCCCAATTGATAAATCAGGAAACAAACCTTGTCTTCTAGCTTATATGCTGTCCAAAAAGGAGTTATTTTCAGATCCCTCTGAAAATGGGCAAAGCATAAAAATTTCCTCTCTGCTCTATGAATATAGAGTATATTCATTTCATGAATATACTCTATATTCAATGTTTTCTCAGATTATATGAATATATGCTTTGAAAATCCATTAACTCAACATTTAGCCAAATGGAATTGTATCTTCTTTGAACCAGATCACTGGTGGCAATGACATGATGCCATTAAAAAAAACAACACTGTGATATTTTAACTTTGAGTAACAATCATTTACAAATTGAATTGGGCAATATCCTTAGGTCAGAGGGATAAAAGTGTCAGTACAATTTAACATATTTATAGGGGTATTATCTTATTTTCCTTCTCTCAGTTTACCCAGGTTAATTTTCAAAATAAAAACCAATTATCTACTTAGTAAGGAAGCAGGGAGAAACCCTGAAGTTGCCCATTCAAAGTAATACTTGTCTATAGTATTTGAATAGACAATATCTGAGTGGCCAAATATTTCCTTTGACTGGCAACAACCCATCCTTCAGACAGCTGTCATGCTTTAAACAAATTCTCAGTTGCATTAACATCACAATCCCCCTGGTTGTGTAGGCATCTGAGAAGAATTTCTTATCCCCAGAGCTTCTGAACGTTTGAGTTCTTGGTCTTAGTTATGAGGTGAATTTTATTACCCCCTAAGTACACTATATAACAATTATATCTTCTTCCATTTTCTGTTAACCCATTAGTAGCAACTGATGGAATTAAAGTCAAGTTGTTGTTAAATGGATCATTTTCATTCTCACCACCTACCTTGCATTTTACAGGTAAAACGAGTGGCATACTACCTTCTGGAGAAACCAAGGGCTTTGTTACAGTAAACTGGTCCAGTGTGATATCACAAGTATAAAAAATATTCCATTCTGTATCAAAACTAGGCACATGCCTTTATTTATAGTAACAGCAGTTAACAGAGTTGAGCAGTTTTGACTTGGGTCCTGTTTCTTAGCATCCTACATCAGACAAATACACCTTTCAACATATCTCTGCCCACAACTCCAGGGATCTAGACTCAGGGTTATCTGGATGTAAAGGAAGGTAAAATTACACTTGAATTTATAATGGTGAGTAACTAAAAGCACAACCTCTCATTCATATTGCTTTAAAACATATACATCATATATGTTTCAAAAAAAAGGAAAGAGTAAGGAATATATTGATTCATTTGTGGAGTTTAACCAACAATATGATATGATGCAAGGATTTAATAAATGATAATCATAGATACAAATTTTTCTGTAGAGTATATTTTAGACAAATGTGTCTTTTTAATATGTAAATCCTACATTGTAGGTTGTTCCTTTTAATTTTTTCTTTTGTTTCTGCAGTGATAGAAAATGTGGAGTAAATTGTCCATGAGCATGAGCCAAAGATTCAGGTTCATTACTGAGATCCCCAGAACGCCAATATTTGCAATGCAAACAATTAGTATCCCACTGTGTGAAGGGCTTTGACACATGCCTGCCTGCCTCTAAGTGGAGAGTCTCCATAAGACGTCCTCCTGCTTCCGTGGACCGTGGACCCTGCTTTGACACAGGGGCAGCTGCACTAAGCTGCCTTTAACCCCGTAATTTACTGTGCCAGGTTGTCCTACTGTTTACCAACAAAGACACAGAAACAATAGTGTGAGTGGTAGACCCTCAAATCATTTTCATGTTGAACCTCCTGGGTCCAGCCACCTCCCCTTCCACAACAGCACCATTGTTTTTTCGCGGCACAGACTCAAGGTCAATGCTGTTTTTGTGCTTGCCTTTCCCTCGGCTCCACACAAAAAGGAGGAGAAAACAAAATAAAACCACTCCCAGGAATGTGAAACAACCCATTGCTGTAGAGACCAGTATTGTTTTAAGGTCCAAGGAAAAAGTATTGGCATTGGTGCCATTAGAAATGGTATCATTGGAGTCGGTCATGTACATAGGGGTCCTGTTCGCATAAAGGAAGCGGTCTGAAGTGAATCCTTTCACAGTTAAGGAGGCTGTGAAGGTGTCATTCCCAGCAGCATTGCTAGCAATGCAAACATACATCCCACTGTCCTGATCCTGGGCAAAGCGGATTTCCAGGGTGCCATCGCCCAACACGGTGGCTCTCCCATTGGACTTGGTAGTGATAAAACGCCTTCGAGGTGTTACCCAGGAAATCACAGGCTGAGGGTCTCCATCGGCACTGCATTCTAGCTGGACTGTCTGTCCTTCATCCACTAGCAGATGCTGCAACTTCTTCTCACGGATTTTGGGTTTTTTGCAGGTAAAGTAAAAAGAAAGGGCAGTGCTATGGAAATCCTTGAACGACCTCTCACGAATGGTGTCTGGGCCAGCACACATGGGCTGCTGGCCACCAAACTGTAGAGTGGGGTGCCGCTGGAGGATCCAGAGGAGACGGCAGTCACAGGCCAGGGGGTTGTTGTTAATGCTCAGGACTTCTAAAGCCCTAGGGGAGGAAAAGACATTCTCTTCCAAAGTTTCCAGCAGGTTCTGAGACACATTGAGCACATGAAGGAAGCGGAGCCCTTGGAAGGAGTGAGGCTCAATGGTACGGAGCTGGGCTCCCACTATATGAAGCTCCTGAAGGCGGATCAGGTCAGAGAACATCCCTGCTTCAATAGTGCTGATAGGATTGTAGGAGAGGTTCAGGTGGGTCAGATACACCAGGTGTTTAAAGGCAAGGAAAGGAATTGTGGACAGGTTGGTGTTGGTGATCGAGAGAGATGTAAGGTTGAGACCATAGAGGCTATTGGCAGGAATCATATCCAGTAAGGGCCAATAGTCAATCTGTAGATGTTTCAGGTGGAACAATCTTTTAAAGGCATACGCAGGCATATTGTTGATATTGAGATGCTTCAGGTGTAGGCTGATGAGGCTGCGGAGGTGTGAGAGGGCTTCTGTTGGTACTGCTGTCAGGTTGCATTTCTCCAGGGTGAGCTGCTCCAAGCTCAGCAGCCCACTAAAGGCCCTGTGTGATATATAAACCAAATCATTGTCCCCCACTTCTAGAGACTTCAGGTTGTGCAGATCCTGGAACATGTAGTCCAGTAAGATGACAATCTTATTCTCACTAATGTCTAGCTTGGTGAGGTTGGACAGCCCCGTGAACACCCCCAAGGGGACCAACTTTAGGCGATTGCCTTTTAGGCGGAGGGAACGCAGGTTAAAGAGATTGTTAAATGCTCCGGGCTCTACATTGGCGATGATATTGTCACTCAAGTCTATTTCCTCCAGTAGAGGATATGATATGAATTCTTCAGGGTTGATGCTTTTCAGTCTGTTTTTGCTGAGGTCCAAGATTTTGGTCTCAATGGGAATGCCCTCTGGGATAGCTATCAGTCTCCTTCGGTGGCAGCTAACAGATTTGTTCTGAGCAGAGCATTCACAGCGAGCAGGGCAGCCAATGGTGGACCCCATGAAGATTAACACCACTGCCAGACCCAGGAATGGCTGCCAACATGATATGGCTGTGTGAAGCATGACTCCACCTCTTAGTCTACACCTTGGTCACGGACCTGCAGGACAAGGGGGCAAAAGAGGGAAGAGAAATTGGGTCAGTACATGGAAAAGTAAAGGGACGTAAATAAGGCAGAAGTATAATAGAAAGAACCCTGGGTTTGGCGTCACATAGATCTGAACTTAAATCTGAGAGCCTTTGTCATTAGCGACATGATCTTGGATAAACTATGTCACATCCCTGCACTCCAGTTTTCTTGGCTATAAAATGGAGATATTGGGGATAATAATAGTAGCTTTCTAGAGTTACATCGGTTATAGCATTTGACAGCTATAAAGGAGACTGATACAGTGTCTGGAGCAGACTGCGAAGCAAAGCAACATGTATTTTACAAAAGGCTGTATTTTAAACTCACCTAAAACAAATGTTAGTGACTGAGAAAAAAGCTGTTCACTATGAATCAGTGTCTGCGTCTCTTGTGTGTGGAATATCATCCTCTGTTCAAAATAGAGTAGATCACTCAACATTAGGCACTTATGTACAAGGACAAAACAAAGTTGACATTCAGTGTTAGAGCTTGGGACATCTCTCCCTACATATATAATGAAAAAACTTCTAATGAGAAGGTATACCTCTTTCAGAATTCAGTAACTTTGATTTATGAAAGAATTTTCTTTTATAAGGTAAACAGAAAGATCTTCAAAATCTCTCTGCGTTCTTTGTTTTTATCACAGGGATGAGGCAGAATCCAGGCACGAAAATAGTTATGATGATAAAAATGCTTACGTTTTAAGGTTAAATACTAAAGAATGGGAAGAATCATAATTTTAAGAAAAAAATGTTCTTAAGTCATCAATGAGCTATCATTCTTTCATATTCAAATTCAAACCCAGTGAACCTGTTAACTGAAATCAAATTGGTATTAAATGAGATAAAAAATTAGTATGTTCTAAATGTAGATACTTAAACAGACATGAGCATACTGCTCAGGTGAAGAGTAAGAGGTGAATCTCTGATCTGTGCTTCTCAACCTGAGATCCTCAGGGATACACTTCATCCACAAACATCTTATTCAAGGGAAAGTTAAAACAATATTTTTAGATAAAAAAGTATTTGATAAACTTCAATGTTTATGCCTGAGTTGTAAAAGAACAATTAGTAGAAGGGTAATTCTCCAATCACAGTCTGTGCATATGTCTATGTCTATATATAAAGCTATACTTATCTAATCTAAACAAATTTGCCTATAAAAACAAACAAAAATAACTTCAACCTTATTGGTGAATAACTAGGAAAATGTCCCCCTAACTATAGAGCCAAGGCGAAGACACAGAAAGTGCTAGCAAAATCAATTATATAGGAACATAGTGTTATAATTTTTGTAAAATATATGATAAAACTATTATTATTTGTAGTACAAATGAATGTCTGTCTTGAAAACCAAAGAAAATAAACTATAATATTTGAACAAATAGAAGAATTAAGTAAATTAACATTGTGAAATATAATTATTCTATACATATATAAAACATTGAAATTATTATAAAATATGATTTAATTCACAGCATATCTGAAAAAAAAATCAAATTTCTTAGCATAAATTTAACAAGAAATAAACAGAACTAATTGGACAGAACTTACCTAAAGGGGATATACTATATGTTTCATTTTAAATCGTTATTTTTAATTTATGGTGTTTAAAGTGTCCCACTCAATATAACACCCTCAACCCCAGCATTGTGCCCTCCATGCCCCATGCAGTGTCTTTACACCCCCATTTTAGACCCTTTGCCCCCCTCACCCTTCTTCTACTCCCCCTTTTCCTCTGGAACTTGCTACCCTGTTGTCTGTATCTATGTGTTATGTATTTATAATTTGGTGAACCCCTTCACCTCCTTTGATCCCGTCTCTTCTTCCCCCTCCCTTTGACAGATGTTCATCTGTTCCCTGTGACCCTGCCTTTGCTTCTATTTTGCTCCTCAGTTTATTGTGTCTAGAAGATTCCACATATAAGTGGTATCATATAGTATTTGTCTTTCTCTGCCTGGCTTATTCCATTTAGCATAATAATCTCCAAGTCTATCCATGATGTCACAAAAGGTAAGAACTGCTTCTTTTTCATGACCATGTAGTATTTCACTGTGTATATGTACCACAGCTTTTTTATCCACTTGTCCACTAATGGACACTTGGGCTGTTTCCAAATCTTGGCTATTGCTAACAACGCTGCAATGAACATTGGGTGTGTATCTTCTTTTGAAATAATGTTTTTTGGATTCTGAGGATATATTCCTAGAAGTGACATAGCTGGGTCATAAGGCAGTTCCATTTTTAATTTTTGAGGAAATGCCATATTGTTCTCCCCAGTGGCTGCACAAGTCTGCACTGGTGAGAACAATATGGAGTGCCTAATGTTGAGTGATCCAACAGTGCAGGAGGGCTCTCTTTGCTCCATATCCTCGCCATCACTTGTGTGTTGATTTATTAATGAAAGCCATTCTGGCAGATGTGAAGGGGATGCCTCACTGTGGTTTTTATTAGTGGTTTAATAATTAGTGATATTGAGCATTTTTTTTGTATGCCTATTGGCCATCTGTATGTCCTATTTAGAGAAGTGTCTATTCAGGCCCTTTGTCCATTTTTTAATTGGATTGTTTATCTTCCTGGTGTTGAGTTTTAGAAGTTCTTTATAATTTTTGTTATTAACCAAAAGGGGATATACTATATGTTTTATATTACAAAAAATATTTTTTAGATTTGAAAAATTAATTATAAAGTTTATTTGAAAGAATATAAATATGAGAATAACCAGAAATATTATAAATGTAAGGAATATATTATATTTAAACAAAAGTTGTAAAACTATAAATAATGAAGCTATATGATACTGACAAAAATATACAGTAAATGGAACAGAGCATAAAGAATTAAATCTAAATATATTTGAAAAGTCAGTATATGTGAAAGGAAACGTTTTAATTCAGTGAGAACAATATAAATGCTTGAATATAACTGGCTAGCTATTTAGCAGGAAAAGTTGCACATGAACTTTACTAAAATAAAATCCCATAAAATAAATTCCAGGTAAATTAAGAATTAAAATGCAAGAAAAAATAATGGACTAGAAGGAAATTCAAAACTATAATAGAATGAAAAAAGCATTTTCTATGATGAAAGCTAGAAATAATGAAAGAAAACAACCATCTATTCAATTTTATATGTTTAAAATATAATAGTATAACAAGTAAATAAACCACACACACACAAAGGCAATTGCTAAACTGGAGAATATATTTTAGATTCAATAGATAAGAGATGATAAATAGTATTGAATAAAAGGCTTTTATTAATCAATACAGAAAAGAGGTGAATATATTAAAAAATAAAAGCAGCTAATAAATATGTGAAAAGATTAGCAATTTTACTGGTAAACAAAGAAATGAAAATTTAACAACAGGCATATATCATTGTTGCCTGTCAGGTTGAAAAAGTTCAATAATTATTTTTACCCAGAATTAACAAGGGCTAAAGGAACTGATAGAAAGAATATAAACTGGTACAACCTTCCAGAGGTTCAGATAGTACAATGAGGAGGTTAATTAACACATTGCATTTAAATATATCCGCATTCAACATGTTTACCTCTTTGAATCATTATTTTTTTGTTATTTAAAAAAATTTGTTGTAACCATTCCATTGAGGTATGATTGACATACAAAAATCTATGCATGCTTAATGCATACAACTTGACTTTGAAAATAAATATATATCTGTGAACTTACCAATACAGTATATACAATATTATACCTACCACCTGTAATAGTGGGTAAATCTTATAAAATTTCCCCCCCTAGAAATACAACATAAGGAAATAATTTAACTAATTCACAGAGATGTTTGGTACAGGTTCTTGTGGATTGTTTTATTTTATTTTATTTTAATTATTTACTTATCTAGGGCAAAAATTTAGATAATTTGTTTTAGATCTTTCTTCTCTAATATGAGCTTTTAAAACTACAAATATCCCCCCATTCATTTCTTTACTGCATTTCACAGATTTTAATATTTATTTTAAAAATCATCATTTTAGTCAAAACATTTTTCTAACTTGTGCTTCCATTTTTGAATCATGGATTGTTTGGGATTAAGTTACCTTATGTCTACATATTTATGTAGGTCTTTTCTAGAGCATTATTTCTTATTTCTAATTTAATTCCTATATAGTCAGAGACCATACTCTGCAAAATTTTAGTCTTTTGACATCTACTGAGTTTGTTTTATGAACATGATCATCCCATGCACACCTGAAATAGAGAGGTGCCTGCTGGGTGGCGTGCAGTGGTCTGTAAACATCACTGAGGTAAGTATGGTTCATTGTCTTGCCCTGATTTTTCAAATCCTTATTAATATTTTGAAAGTTATTCTATCAATTACTGAGAGATAGCTGTTTAAAATCTCTAACTATGAATATAATTTGTCTGTATTTCCCTAAGTGTTGTAGGTTTTTTCATGTGTTTTAAAGTTATTAAGCACATGTATGTATTTATGATATACTATATAGAAATTTTATCAGTAGAAAGAGTTCATCTTTATATCTAATAATAGTCCTCGTCTTCAAGGACTATTTGAATGATTAATATAGACATTTTAGCTGTTTTAAGTTTCATAAGTTATTTTTGTTTGTTTTTTTATAGGGACAGAGAGAGAAAGTAAGAGAGAGGGAAAGATAGGGACAGACAGACAGGGACAGAGAGAGGTGAGAAGCATCAATCATTAGTTTTTCGTTGCTGTTGCGACACCTTAGTTGTTCATTGATTGCTTTCTCACATGTGCCTGGACCACGGGCCTTCAGCAGACCAAGCCACCCCTTGCTTTGGCTCCAAGTTGGCGAGCTTTTGTTCAAACCAGATGGGCCCGTGCTGAAGCTGGCGACCTCAGGGTCTTGAACCTGGGTCTTCCGCATCCCAGTCCTATGCTCTATCCACTGCACCACTGCCTGGTCAGGCTTAAGTTTCATGTTTTCATGTTATACCTTTTTCCATCCTTTTATTTTCAATATATTTGTTTTTGTAGTTAAACAACTTCTCTATAGGTAACATATTGCTAGTTCTTGCTTTTGAATTTGTCTGATAATCTTGGTAATCCTTCCTTTTTGTTAGATTCCTTCATCCATTTGAATAGAATTACAACTAATTGGACAGAACTTACCTAAAAGGGATATACATATATATGTGTTTATGTATTTGCATTAAAGTATGCCATTTTGCTATTTGTCGTAAATTTGTTGCATGAATTTTCTGTTCCTTTCTCTTTTCTTGTCTTATTGTTTTAATCAATTTGTTTTTAGTATTACATTTCAATTTCTCTTTTAATTTTCTATATGTTTATTTACATTATTTTTATTTACTGTCCTAAGGATTATGATATATGTCTTTAATTTATTACTGTCTATGTAGAGTTATCAAATTGCTTCAGGTAAAATATACAGTAGCCTTGCAACAGTATATTCCTATTTATTCCTTCCCCCAGTTCTTGGGGGAGTGAACTGGGTGTTCTAGGCAAAGTGAGTGTGTACGAAGACATGGAAATAATAGAAAACATGCCACGATGGGGAAATTAAAGCAGAATAGTGGGAGCACAAACAGGAGAGAATAGAGGCCGAAGAGATAATTAGGGGAATGATTTGATAAGCTGTTTGCACTTTATCCTGAGGGTAACCACCAGCCATTAAAGTGTTTATGAATAAGAGTGATATGATCAGATTTACATTTTGGAAAGACTCATCTGACTGCAGTGTGAAAAACAGACTTGCAGGAGGAAAAAACTTGAATTTGAAAACCAAAGCTGTTGCATTAATTCAGGCCAGAGTAAGAGTGGTCGCGATCATGGTCACAGGCATTGGCTTGGGTAAATGAACAGATTCGAGAGAGTTTTGGAAGCAGAAGAGAAATGCTTTAGTTAATGATCAGCTGTGAGGAGAGGAAGAGGCAAAGATGATTTCCAGCCTTTTGTCAAGTGTACGGGACCTGGTCATTTGGTGAGATGGCAAGCTTAAGAGTAGTAGCAACATGAGTGAATCCTGGTTCCCTCAAATATGCCCACCACTAGGTCAAGATATGTGGCTTTCCTGGACAAATTAATGATTTTATTCTTCTTAAAACAATATTTTTCAAATACTTTTTAGGTTCTGGCCAGTTGGTTCAGTGGTACAGTGTCAACTCAATGTGTGGAAGTCTCAGGTTCAATTCCCAGTTAGGGCACACAGGAGGAGCAACCATCTGCTTCTCCCCCCACTACTTCTCTCTTTTTTTCTCTCTGTTGCCCTTCCAAAGCCATGGCTTGATTAATTCCAGTGTGTTGGCCCCAGGGGTGCTGAGGATGGCTCTGTGGAGTCTCTGCCTCAGGCGCTAAAAATGGCTCAGTTTCAAACATGGCCCCAGATAGGTAGAGCATCGGCCCTAGATGAGAGTTGCCTGGTGGATCCCAGTTGGGGTGCATGCAGGAATCTATCTCTCCTTCTCTCACTTAAATTAAAAAGAAACTTTTTAGTATTTCTCTAGGAGGGCAAGAAAATATATATTTTCTATTTTCAAGATAAAAGTTTTTATTACACACCATACTTTTCAGTTTATTTTAAATTGATGGTAAAGAGTGAGTTATGTTTTAAGAATTTTATTGGAGAGTACAGTATTTTCTAGCAGTGTTTGTTCAATGTGTACTTCACTAGTTAGATAAGGAGATAACTGGCATCTTTATGATCTATTTCAGTAATGGTTTAGGGAAATGCTTTTTTATTGCTTAAATCCCTAAACCTGGCTCTGACTATGTCTAACACGGTAATTACAGTCTCTAATTCATTCATGGTTTTAACTTAACCTGAAAGGCACTCAACTCAGGTGGACAGTATCTAGCATTTTTTTTTCTAAAGAATTGGTAATTTGGGTTTCAAAGTGAAGGACCATTAATACAAAGAAGGGTAAGTCCTCAGGAAGCAGGCAGCAGACAGCTCTCTTGGGATATGGAATTCCACTTCCATTCTGCTACTGTCTCGTCTCAGCTAGGCAGAAGTACATATATAATTTTGGGCCATGTCTCATCTCAGTTCTTTGATGTAGTTTGGAAACTATCTGGGAAGGTTGTGCTTTATTAGTCTCATCACAAATATCTCTCAGTTTTAGTGTAGAAGGGCAAACAAACTGCTGACTCCTTTTAGCTTTCACTGTCAGAAGTTGTATAATCAAATCTTTCTCATAATATCCGGCTGTGACCAAGGTTTGACAAGATAAACTTTGTTTTATTAAAAATAGAGCAGGGGATTAAAATCTGTACAGATCTGACTAGGGACTTCCCACTGATCCTAATCAAAGGGACACTCAGGCACAATGATAATATGTGAAGTTGGATATTTTCATACTTGTAGTATTTGTGTGCTGGGTATTTATTTTATAGCCCATTCTATTAGTGAAAGAAACGCAAACAAAACTTCAGAAATAGACTTAAAGAAGCACTCTGGAAGAACAGAAATAGCAAACATTTGGACTCAAATACCTGGCTCAAATTCTGAGTTTGCCATTTGTTGGCTGTGGGACATGGGCAGGCTGATCACATCTATGATTCTCATCATCTCCTGTTAATTTGTGAAAATGAATCAGAAAGCATTGCAGGTGATATATGTCAGAGTTTAGCGCACAAATAATAGCTGCCATTATTATAATTTTTATGAGGTAATTGGAGCAATATACAGCAAGACAGGAAACAGGCCAAAGAAAGACATGGACTTCCTCTGGGGACTGATCAGGGGAACATTGGAAAAGGAGGTCCTCAATGCTACAGTGTGATAAAGAGAAACAGATTGGTAGAAAGAGAAATGGAGCATTTCAGACAGCCACTGTTTTAAAAACACAAGTAAGAAAGAAAAAAGTGATGCTTGCATGTTGTTTAAAAAGAAAGTTTAGAAGAGAAACAGCTGCTTTGATGGATAAGGTAGTGATAAATTGCTTAGCCTGGGAATTCTATGATTAACTTAGTTCCCTGGCAACTGAACAAGGGCACAAAACAATAAATGGACAGCACAGAAATATTTTTAAACCTTCACACTAGCTAATTACAGGATCCCCCATCCCCCACCCCAGTAAAGTTGTTTTTCAAATGGAGAGAGGTGGGTGAAGAGGGATGTGAGGTGGGAAAAAAATGATCTAATAAATGAAGGTATACAAAATACATCTGAGGTTATAATTTCCACAGTCTAAAACTGTAAATTAAGAAGTACTGGTCTGTGCTTAAATTAGATAATGAAGAGTTGTGAAAGTTGTATATGACATTTGAGAACTAAGAGAAATTGATTTTAATGTGAGCAAGTCTTGAGTCACCAGGTTTACCTAAGTTCATTGAAGGACCCAAGTGAATTTGAGATTGAACTCCCCAAATCCTCTACCTGGCAGGAAAGATTGGCTTTAAACTCTTTCTACATAATAAAGTTTATTTTTCTACATCATTTCCAGTTATCCTTCAAATCATTGTATTTTTTACTTTTGCTCACTTTTTTTATTTTTGTTAAGGAGGAAATGTTAACTTTGCATTTGAAGGCTCAACTTGAAGAACATTCAAGGTGAAAATAGCTAATATGAAAGCCAGATTTGGAGAGCATCCCATAAGTTTTATATTACATTATAAGAAATGATTTTTTAAAACATAAATTACAAACGTAATGATAAAATTACTGAGTGACTCATGCAGGTAGGTAAACATTACCCACTACTACAGATACCTCTCAATAAACCATAGACAGATTAGTATTTCTATAAATAACTGAAGATAGTATTTTGATTTCCAGATTCTTGGATAAAGACTATTAAATGCTTGCAATTATCATTTGATTGGAAGCCTATATAAATAATGTTAGGTCCTAACTGTATGAAAATGAGCTCTTCACATGATTTATTGCAGTGGAACTGATATAAAGTGGTCATTCAACTAGAAAATTGAACAAGAAGGACTCGTGGATGTAGCCAAATAACATCTTAATTTTTCCCTTTATTGTCCCTTTATAATTTATTAAGGAGAAGTAAAGAGATTAGAACAGTTTTTATTTAACTGGAACTGTCATAGATAACTTAGTATTCTCTGCAACTGGCAGATTTTAATGCTGATTTTGTTTATGGGGCAATTTCTGGGACTCTTTGTCACCACACTCAAGGGATATCTCATTGGTAGTTCATCTGATCTGAATGAGTAAATCTCTGTTCTGGTTTGTTGTTTAGCCATTCTACAGTCACTAGGAATACTAGTTTCCAGCTCACATTTGCTGAAGCCCCATTAACTCTCCACAGGTGACATTATTGAAAGGATCTAAGATAACTCTCATACTAGCTCTTTCATGTATGCTGCCCTCATTTGGCTTGGGGAACACTTACTTGCCCAGAAAACTCTTGTCACTGCAGAATAGTCCTAATATAGCAACTGTTTACTACAAAAGAGGCTGGTATTTGTTCTTTAGATCTTCCAGGAACAAGTCACACAGAAATTATGAGGTACCCTTAACTATAGTGGGAGATGTTTCAGTAAAGCCTGAGCTCTACGTCAATCAGGCCTCCCTGATTTAACTTCCCTGTGCAGTAGGACACTCCTGCTTATCAGCAGGGCTGGCAGCCTCTTTGAGACTACTCTTGAGGCAGCTATGAGGATTCTACTTCTCAGTGCCAACACCAACTGCCACTGGAGGAAAGACATGACCGACACACAAGTTAGTTGCAAGAATCACACAGGCAGTTTGTTACTCACAAATCCTTTTGGTGTGCCTGGGTACAATTTAAGGGGACCCCATCAGCGTACTCTTCTCAGCTGTCTTTGGTCAGAGTTGCATGGAGACAGGCCATGTTAACATCAATGTTGGAGTCTGGGTGACTACCGCAGCATGGGGGGCCCTTACCTTTAGTACCTTTTCTGGCCAACGCATTCTAACAGATGTCAATCTACAGGATTATCATCTCAAACCACCTTTTTGGGAGTTCCTCGCAGGGAACTCTTTTTATGATAATCTACTAAAATGTTACATCAAGCCACTTTTAAGATGTTCCTAGGGAAGCCTTCTGTTTACATCAACCTACAGAGTTATGACACCAAGCCACTTTTTATCTATATGTAACTTCACACACACACACTAACTGAGCCCTGTGTGAAAGGCAGTCTATTTATCATATCTGTACACACTATATTAATTCCTACCAGATGGCATAACTATTTAATTTTCTTATTTGCTTTTGATATTATATCTTAATTATGTTTATATATCTTCCATATTTTTCTATATTTCTATATATTTAATTATGATAACCTGCAACAGGAGACTGAAAGATTCCACAAATCCTGTTGAAGCACTTGTCTCTTGACTTGAGAAGGGGCAGCATCTTTTTTGCTTGTTGAGTCATTTTTCTAAGGTTAGCTCCAGATAATAGAGCTAGGATTTCTATGTAGAATTATTTTATTTCAAAGGCAGAGCCCTGTTACCCTGCACTTCTTCCATCCTTTCTTTATATTATCACGAATACATCTCATCTCAAATAGATAGAAAATATAACTTTATTTCACTTTGTTTTTATTCTTAATTTAATTTATTGGGGTGACACTGATTAACAAAATCATACAGGGTTCAGGTGTACAATTCTATAACATATCATCTGTACACTGCATTGTCAAGCCTCCATCCATAACCATTTCTTCTCCCTATACCATCTTCCAATTATTTAAAAAAAACAATTTTTTTTGACAGAGACAGAGAGAGGGACAGATAGGAAGGGAGAGAGATGAGAAGCATCAATTCTTTATTGTAGCCTCTTAGTTGTTTGTTGATTGCTTTCTCATATGTGCCTTGACCCGGATGCGGGGGACTACAGCATAGTGAGTGACCCCTTGCTAAAGCCAGTCTCTACCTTGGGCTCAAGCCAGTGACCTTTGGGCTCAAGCCAGCTACCATGGGGTCATGTCTATAATCTCTCACTCAAGCCAGTGACCCCTCACTCAAGCTGGTGAGCCCACACTTAAGCCAGATGAGCCTGCATTCAAGCCAGCAACCTCAGGGTCTGGAACCCTGGTCTTCCACATCCCAGTCCAACACTCTATCCACTATGCCACTGCCTGGTCAGGCTAAAAACAATTTTTATAATAATGCTTCCTTTTAAAAATAAAGAAGAAACTAAAATTTCCTTATCTTCCTTTTGAGCTATATTTTGGTATCTTTTATCATGGTTCCAAATTGGTTTTCCACTGCAATGTATCAGTTTTAAAACATGAGTTTGTTTTGTATTCAAGTGACTAGTAAACAATTAACAAAGCTTATCCTAAGTCATTCATTAATAGTTTCTGTTTAGTCTTTCCTGAAGCCATAGAACCCTCCCTTCTTGTGTTTATTTTGATGACTTTGAAATGCAAAGTTTGGGTCTCCTTTTGGGTCTACACATAAATATTCGAACATGTAGTATGCCTGTTGTATAAACCCTTTAAAGATGAAAGTGTTTTTTGTCTAACCTTGAGAAGTCTATGTGAAATTAATATTATTAATTAAAGGATAGTTGGCTTAAGCTACTGATGACATCATGAACGTGATACTCAATGCTCCAACCTGGAAAGCAGCTAACATAAATGGGTAAGGGCATAGATATGCAACAATAAAAATGTGTTTAAATCTTAGCTTCTCTTATTGTTTTCCTACCTCTAAAATGAGAATAATAGTAACTATCAGGGTTATTGTGAGAATAAAATGTGATAATGTATATAAAGTCAGAGCTCAATGCATGTTGGTTATTATTTAGAGAACTGTGACTACTGCAAATGATGTCTCTTAGACATAAAATCTCTCAATTGAAGGAAGTACTAAAATCCTTTCCTGATGTAGTCACCTCCTAGCTAATTTGGAGGCACTGGATTAGTCTCTCGCTGTTAAAGTATCTCATCGTACAAATGGGGAAACTGAGGTAAATACAGCCAAGGGAAAAAATTCCTCTTAATGAGTTACTCAAAACTCTCTCAAGATAGAATTAGGAAAAGTTATGAAATATGTTTCTCACTGTGAAGTAAAACAAACAAACAAACAAAAAACAATAAAACAACAACAAAAGAAGAATGTTGTCTGCCTTCCTTTGGTAATTTTTCCATCCTCAAGATCCCCCCAAGCCAATCTCATGAAGGTGAGATCAGAGAGAACAACTTCTTTTTCATAAGATTTTTAAATTTTACTTGGGAAAGTAAAAGCAAAGGAGAATTCTGTTAAATAGCTTCTCCTTCAGCTTCCTCAATGTCATCTCTTGTTCTATGACAACTGTACTTGGAAGTGTGGGTGTCCGTGAATGAATCTCTTCAGAGATTACCTGGGTTTTTTTTTTTTTGTTTCAGGGACAGAGAGAGAGTCAGAGAGAGGGATAGATAGGAGCAGACAGACAGGAACGGAGAGAGGTGAGAAGCATCAATCATTCGTTTTTCGTTGCCGTCGCAACACCCTAGTTGTTCATTGGTTGCTTTCTCACATGTGCCTTGACCATGGGTCTTCAGCAGACCGAGCAACCCCTTGCTGGAGCCAGCGACCTTGGGGTCTCGTACCTAGGTCCTCCGCATCCCAGTCCAACACTCTATCCACTGTGCCACAGCCTGGTCAGGTAGAGATTACCTGGTTTTAATTGATTGGTGCTGAAGGCACGACATTTTAGATTTTTTCTTGTATAAAGCTATTCAGACAAGATAGCTGTGTTAAATCCCGTCTGAAGACTCTGGCAATGAACAAATAGAAATTTCTGCCAGCTTTTCAACAGGTAAATCCTGAAACCTCAGTGGCTTAAATCAGTAGTTATTAGCTCTGCTCCATGACAACTGAGGGACAGCTGCCTGGCAGGTTTCATACCCCCATTCTCTTCCACATCTTCAAAGTCCCTTTCTTCCCACATGCAGAAAGACAAAGAGAACTATGGGCAAACATTTTTCATAAATTAGTCTGATAAGAGAACTCACAACTTCTGCTCTTACTTCATTAGCCAGGACTCAATCATGTGGGCACACCTATGTACTTATGAGGAACAGAAAGCAGGTTGGTAGTAGCTAGCCATTCTTTGCCAAAATAAATATAAATTGATATTAACTATATAATATTATGGATATATTGAAGCTTCTATTATTTGTTTATTTACAAGTTATTTCAGAAAGGATTTAGGTGTTTATAAAATTTATAATCTATCTAAAATATCACTGATGCAATTTTGCATTCAGCTTGTTTTTTGTTTGTTTGTGTATAAGTTAGAGAAACAAACACAATCATAGCTTGCTACACTATAGTTTAACTTTGGTATTTATTGATGTAACCGATTCTCTATCTTTGCTAGAGAACTGCATCTGAAGTTCCCATTTATGTGCCTATTCTTATTCTTAATTCATACTATGTCATTATTAGATTCTGGGGGTGATAGAAATTGTATCATTTTTTTAGCTACTTTTTAGATGAGAAAATGAAGGCCACATGCAGGTTTTTTGTTTGTTTGTTTGTTTGTTTTTGTGTGTGTGTGTGTGTGAGAGAGAGAGAGTGAGAGAGAGAGAGCAAGAGACAGGAAAGGAGAGAGATGAGAAGTATCAACATGTGGTTGCGGCACTTTAGTTGCTCATTGGTTGCTTTCTTATACGTGCCTTGACTGGGAGTTCCAGTTGAGCCAGTGACCCCTTGCTCAAGCCAGCAACCTTGGGGTCATGTCTATGATCCCACACTCAAGTCAATTACCTTGTGCTCAGGTTGGTGTGCCCATGCTCAAGTCAGATGAACCCACATTCAAGCCAGCAACTTCGGGGTTTTGAACCTGGGTCCTCAACATCCCAGGTCAATGGTCTAGCCACTGCACCACCACCTGGTCAGGCACATGTAGTTTTTTGTAATACAGCTGTATTACAAACTAAAACCTTTCTTGATATAGGTCATCTCTAGGGATCAGCAATCTGGAGGCCCAGAATTAGGCTAAGCAAGAACATGTACCAGAAATTCTTTACATCGAAACACATTTATGACAGATTTTAGCCTCTTACTTTAGATGATATTTGGGGACATTCCATTATTTTTAGTACCTAATGACTGCCAACTAATTGCTAGGTGGGAACATAGACATAAGTAAAGGCAATTCTTTTCTTTCTCTTTTTAGTTTGTTTTTTTAGAGAGAGAGAGAGGGAAAGAGGAGAGAGAGGGGGAAGGAGGAGAGAGACTGAGAAGTATCAACTCTTAGTTATATCACTTTAGTTCTTTATTGATTGCTTCTTCTATGTGCTTTGATGGGGGTGGGGATAGCTCAGGTCGAGCCCCTGACCCCTTGCTCAAGCCAATAGCAAGGTTTCAAACCAGAGTCTTCAGCATCGCAGGTAAACACTCTATTCATTGTGCCACCACTGTTTAGGCAAGGCAATTCTTATTCTTAGACATTTAATAGTCTGGTAGGAAAACTCTGTTCCATAAACAAGTTAATGGCATTAATGTTTTCCCAAATTGGAATGAAATTATATCTTTAAACATCAAATATATATGTAGTACACTTTTTAATATATTAAAATATTTCAGAAAACAATGTCCAGTCATAGAGAAATAATTGTATTATCTGTGACTCATCTCCTCATACTATTATGGAGGAATTAAAATGTGGTTATCTGGCCCTGGCCGGTTGGCTCAGCAGTACAGCATCAACCTGGCATGTGGAAGTCCTGGGTTTGATTCCCAGTCAGGGCACACAGGAGAAACGCCCACCTGCTTCTCTACCTTTCCCCTTCTCCTTCCTCTCTATCTCTCCTTTTCTCTCCTGCAGCCAAGGCTCCACTGGAGCAAAGTTGGGCCGGGTGCTGAGGATAGCTTCATGGCCTCCATCTCAGGTGCTAGAATGGCTCTGGTTGCAATGCAACAATGCTCCAGATGGGCAGAGCATCACCCCCTGGTGGGCATGCCAGGTGGACCCTGGTTTGGAGCATGCAGGAGTCTGTGTGACTGCCTCCCCACTTCTAACTTCGGAAAAATATAAATAAATACATACATACGTACATACATACATACATATATATATACGTACATACATGCATACATAAAATTGTGGTTATATGAAATATTTAATGACTTGGAAAATTTTTACATGAAAAAATGTTAAGTGAAAAAGGTGGGATTAAAATTTGTACCTATAGTTACACCATATACAAAAATAAACAAAATGGATTAGAGACTCAACTGTTAGATCTAAAACCATAAAACTGGAAGAAAACACAGGCAGTAAACTCTTTGATATTGCTCTTAGTAATATTATGGGGGGTATATCTCTGCAAGGAAAGGAAACAAAAGAAAAAATAAACAAGTGGACTGCATCAAGCTGAAAAGTTTTGCACAGCAAAGGAAACTATCAACAAAATGAAAAAACAAGTTACTGAATGGGAGAAGATAGTCATAAATGATATACCTGTTAAAAGGTTAATATCCAAAATATAGAACCCATGCAACTTAACACCCAAATAACAATTGGATTAAAAATTGGCAGTGGACCAGAATAGACATACTTCATCCCTGTCAGAATGGCTATCATCAATAAATCTACAAATAAGTACTGGTGAGGATGTGGAGAGAAGGGAAGCCCCACATACCACTGTTGGGATTGTAAATTAGTGCAGTCACTTTGGGAAACAGCATAAAGAATCTTTAAAAAATTAAAACTAGTACTTTCATATAGAAATTTTACTTCTGGATATTTGAAGAAACAAAAACCCTAACTCAAAAAGATATATGCACACCTACACAGGTGTGTAGCATTACTATACCTTGCAGCATTACTAGTAATAGTCAAATTATGGAAGCAAACTAAATGTCCAGCAATAGATGAATACAGCAGATGAGCACCTAATCCTGTGTGCCCTGACCAGGAATCAAACCCAGGACATTTGTTAAGTGAAATGTTGAATAGGTATTATGTTAAGTGAAATAAGTCAGAGAAAGACAAATACTATATAATCTCACTTATATGTGGAATTTAAACAAAATAAGTGAATAAATAAAACAGAAGCAGACTCATAGACATAGAGGACAAGATGATGGTTCTAAAGGGGAGGGGATGCAAAAATGAAAATTATAAAATAACTTTTTAAAAATAAAATAAATTTGCATCTACATTATAAATATATTTAACTGAAAAATAACCATTTGTATCAAACAAAAGACTAGAAATACACTAATATGTTTGATTGTGCTACAAGAGGTGGGAATTTTATTCTATTAGCTCTGTTTGTTTGTACATTAAAATAATATGACAACCATTTAAGTCAGTCACAGTATTATATTACTAAGGTAGGGCAGAAGATAACTCCACTTTTTGGTCACTGTTTCTCCATGAACATTGTATGCTTTATCACTACCTTATTATTTCCTCCCATTTGTTATGTATGCATATGTCTTATCTGTGCTGCTAGGATCTATGCTCTTTGGATTGGTCCAATGAACCTTTTTCAAATAGCAGTTTCAGCAAGGGTGCCTCCAACCCACAAGTGTAGCCTAAGTCAGAGGGAAAGAAAGGGCTCAAGTCATAGGTGCTAGGAAGGCAGCTACACATCGGCCCCAGCCTGTATGATCTATGTATGAGCTCTTTTCAGGTATGAGTTTGCTTTTTTAACATTTTTCATTTATTTTTTATTCAGTGAGAGGAGGGGAGGTAAAGAGACAGACTCCTTCTGATCAGGATCCACCTGGTAAACTCACTAGGGGGTGATGCTTTATCCATATGGGGCATTGCATTGCCTATATGGGGCATTGCTCTGTTGCTCAGCAACTGAGCCCTTCCTAGTGTCTGAGGTAAAGACCATGAAGCCATTCTCAGCACCGTGGACAACTTGTTCCAATCGAACCATAGCTGCAGGAGGGGAAGCGAGAGAGAGAGAGAAAGAGAGAAGTGAGAGGGGGAGGGGTAGAGAAGCAGATGAGCACCTAATCCTGTGTGCCCTGACCAGGAATCAAACCCAGGACATCCACACGCTGGGCCAACACTCTACCACTGATTGAACCAGCCAGGGCCATGAATTTCCTTGTTAATGCCTGTCTGTAGCCTGAAGGAGGCAAGGTGGAGAATAGTGCTCTTGCTCAACACAGTTCCTTAAGCAAAGGAAGTGGCAACCCTTTATTGATAGGTCATACTAATAGCATAGTGTTTTCAAATGTCAGCCATTTTATACCATAGTCATGACTCTTGTTGAATCTGTGTATCATCTGCACTATTATTTATTATATATTATAAAAATCAACTAATTTTTAAAGCCTTAATACTCTTAAAGTAAGAAAAATACTGATTACTATACAATATAATTGGAAAATCAGAATGGAAAGTAACAAAAAATAATTTAAAAATATATGCAATGGAGGCTCATAGGTGGTGTGGCACAGTGGATGGAGTGTCGACCTGGGATGCTGAGGTCCCAGGATCAAAACCCTAGGGTTGCTGGCTTGAACGTGGGCTGATCCAGCTTGAGCGCGGAATCATTGAAATGATCCTATGGTTGCTGGCTTGAGGTCAAAGGTTACTGGTTTGAGCAAGGAGTCACTGGCTGATCTTGAGCCCTCTCCGCATCCCATCAAGGCACGTATGAGAAGTGATCAATGAACAAATAAAGTGACACAACTATGAGTTGATGCCTCTCACCTCTCTCCTTTCCTGTCTGTATTTCTTCCTATGGCACAATGGAAACAATGTTATGTTCTAGCTAAAAATTCATACCTTCCAAGGCTCTGGACCAGAGGCTTGTTCTCAATTTGGTAAAGTGGCCTGTAAAACCAAGCTTTTCTCCTCACTGCAATCAGAGATCGACAATAAATTTAAAAAGAAATAGCTTTATCTTCATTAATTCAGTGTTACTACACTGTGCACCTCCTAAAATCAGAGTATCACATTGGAATGCATCCATACTTTGGGAAATATATTAAACACTTATAAAATGGACTTTTTACTTCCCCTTTTACTGTCCTTTATTTCACTTGCCCGTGAAGAAAAATAATTTATCAGAATTCTGTAAAAGCAATAATACAGAAAGTATAAATTTTTACATTCAAGTGTCTAACAATTGCTGAAATAGGAACTGAATCCCGCTGTCTACACTCTCAACATTCTACCTCTTCCATCTTCTTCTTCTGACACTGTCTTCTCAATGCATTTTTGGCACCTCTTTTCATCTTATTGCTTGACATCAATCCCTACAGACAGAGTGTTAATAAACATTCTTCTGTATTTCATTTGAGTTATTTCTAATAAGGGCACAGAGAATTCACACCCTAAATAATTTCTTGGTTTATTTCTTTTAGTTTAAAAAATATATATATAAGGCTGATAACTTTCACTTACATATATGTGTGTATGAGTGTATGCATGTGTGTGTATTTATGAATTTGTGCGAGTTTAAATTGCTTATGTGTTCCCTTGAAGATTACATATATATATATATATATATATATATATATATATATATACACACACACACACACACACACACATACCCTATATATAATATACACATACAAAAATTATATATGTACACTTATATATATAGTAGAGATGCATAGATACTAGGGAAGCTTATATGTATGTATATGCCAGTTTATTTGTTTTGAAAAACATTTCTGGAATTATAGGAAATCACATTATCTTAAATATTATGTTTACCTTTATGTAATTATCCTCATGCTAATTATCCTCATCTGGATAAATTGTCTTGAAAGAAAACCAATAAATTGCTCAGAAAATTAAGATTTTCATGATTAAAAATGGTGAAAAACATATAAAGTATGAAAGAGCTCAGAGAGAGTATAAAACAGCTTACATAAAAGAATGATTCCAGCAATTCTAACTTTGTTTTATAGAAAAATGATATCGTTTAAAGTCTTAACAACTTTATATATAACTCATTATGTTTATGTGAAGTCTTCACTTAGTATTTAAAACTAGGTAAAAGGTTAGTTTTGTTTTCAGATAAGAAAACCATAACTTAAATTAGGCCTGTTAATACCTTAAAATGTGTGGACAAAATAAAGGTAATATTAACTAAATTTTAGATATAAATTATTTATAAACCTTATTAAATACCTTCCTACATTATACTTTAAAATAGTAAAAACATTTATAACACACTTACTTTATATGCATTATATTATTCAGTTCTCAAAACAACCTTCTTTGAGGTAGAAATTGTTCTTAACAACATGGGGAAGTGGAGTCTTTGGTTAAGTTTACTTGTACAAGGTCATGCAGCAAATAAGTGCTAGAAGCACAATTTAAACTAAGATCTTTATTTTACCTTTTTAAATTCAAATTTTATTTTTAATTACAATTTATATTCAATATTATTTTGTGTTTCAGGTATACAGCATGGTGATGAGACAACCATATACTTTACAAAATATTCTCCCAATATTTCTAGTATCCACCTGACAGCATACATGGTTATTACAATATTATTGACTATATTCCCTATGCTGTACTTTACATCCCTGTAACTATTCTGTAACTTCCAATTTTTAATTTTTAATTTCTTCACCTTTTTCACCCAGTCCTCCAAACTCTGTCCTCTCTGTCAGTCATCAGTCGTAAACTAAGCTCTGGCTGGCTTTAAAGCCCTAGTTACTCTTGTGAAAACAACCCTGGGTGGTAGGTGGTAGTATTCCTATCCCCTTATCAGAATATGCAACTAAGGCATAGGAAGATCCAAGCAATGGTCATTTGTTTAGTAAGTGGCAGGATTTGGGTTCTAACCCAGGCCTGTCATTGACTTCATAGCTTAGTTGTATTTCCTCTGCCCATCTTTGCAAAGATACAGACCTGCCGTAGCAGAGAAAAAAAGAAGTGCTATCTCTCAGCATGTTATAAATTAATTAGCAGAATTTATCATATAATTAATTGGTTTTAGCTTTATCAAAATCTTATAATGTATTAATATTGCATGTTCTCATCATGGCAAAGCCCAAGGTGAGAGAGAGTTCCATTTGTATCTGTTCTGGTGATCTAGATTTTCTACTGGTGGAAAGATGACTAGTAGAACCAAACTGAGGAGCTTCTGTGAAGGGTTGGGGGATACTATTCATAATAATTCTGGGAAATGGGTGAAAAATATGACTGTCCCAGGCAAATAATTATATCTAGTCACTATTCTGAGAGCATGTAGAATTTCTTACTGATAGTCATAGGCTGATGTTATCACTGGGTTCACAAGTTCTGTTATAGCCATTCTCCTGCATGCTGATCTCAAAACTAATTGAGTACTTTCAATGTAAATTTGAAAACAAATTTATTTCTTGGTCTTAGTTGATTAATCTAGTGCTAGAAAAAAAAATGTCTAAAAATAGATCAAGTAAGAGATTTAGAGCCAGAATTGAGCAGATTCTTTGCCTTTTAGGAGCTTTGCTATCTTTACAGCCAGAAAACTGTAACAGTAAGGTGTTTGCATTTTAACCTTAAATAAAACATTGATTTTGGTGTTCTGCTTTTGCTGTTGAAAGTAATGCTTATGAATTCTACTCCCCTGAGAGAACATATATTACTTTTGACTTAAGCCTTGTTCTGAACTCCAATGTCAGAACTTTAGTACATTGGAATAAGCTATTTTTATGTTAACAACATTATAATTAGAGGAAGAATTCAAGCTTAAAGACTTGGAGTCTACAACAAATTCTCAAGAAAGATGATTTTTTAAAACCCATTTACAATTATATCCAAAAGAATAAAACATATAGAAATAAATTTAACCAAGGATATAAAAGACCTGTACTCGGAAAACTATAAGACACTGAAGAATGAAAGTGAAGAAGATAAAAATAAATGGCAGAATATATACTGTGGTCATGGACTGGAAGTATCAAAATCATTAAAGTATCTATACTAGCCAAAACAATCTATAGAGTCAATGAAAATCCTATGGAAATACCAAGTAGAATAAATAATCTCCAAATTTATATAAAATTATAAAAGATACCAAAGCAATCTTGAGAAAAAAAAGAAGAATGATATAGGTATCATGCTACCTGATATCACATGAGGGTACAAGACCATAGTAATGAAAATCATATGACCTGACCAGGTGGTGGCACAGTGGATAGAGCGTCGGACTGGGATGCGGAAGACCCAGGTTCGAGACCCCGAGGTCGCCAGTTTGAGTGTGGGCCCATCTGGCTTGAGCAAAAAGCTCGCCAGCTTGGACCTAAGGTCACTGGCTCCAGCAAGGGGTTGCTTGGTCTGCTGAAGGCCCGTGGTCAAGGCATATGTGAGAAAGCAATCAATGAACAACTATGGTGTCACAACAGCAATGAAAAACTAATGATTGATGCTTCTCACCTCTCTTCGTTCCTGTCTGTCTGTCCCTATCTAGCCCTCTCTCTGACTCTCTCTCTGTCCCTGTAAAAAGAAAAAACAACCAACAAAACATAATGGCACTGGAATAAAAACAGACATGTATATTAATGAAAAAATAGAGAGATGAGAAATAAATCCATGCCTATATGATCAATTAATACATAATAGAAGAGACAAGAATATACAATCGGGTAAAGACAGTCTTTTCAGTAAATGGTATTCGGAAAAATGGACAGGTACATCTAGAAAAAAAAGAAAGAAACAATTAGACCACTTTCTTACACTATATACAAAATAAACTCAAAATGGATGAGACATAGTATAAGACTTGAACCATAAAACTCTTAAAAGAAAACATAAGCAGTGAAGTTTCTGACATTGCTCTTAACAATGTTATTTGGCTATGTCTCCACCAGTAAGGACAACAAAAATAAAAAATAAAAAAGCGGTGATTAGTGACGTTGAACTTAGTGATTAGTTGAATTAGTGATTTTTTCACATGCCTATTGGTCATTTGTATGTCCTCTTTGGAGAAGTGTCTAGTCAGTTCTTTTGCCCATTTTTAAATTGGATTGTTTACTTTCCTAGTGTTGAGTTTTAGAAGTTCTTTATAAATTTTGGTTATTAACCCCTTATCAGATGTATTGGTGAGTATGTTCTCCCATTGTGTGGGTTGTCTTTTTATTTTATTCATGGTGTCCTTTGTTGTGCAAAAGCTTTTCAGTTTGATATAGTCTTATTTGTTCATCCTGTCCTTTATTTGACTTGCCCGTGAAGAAAAATAAGCAAAAATATTGCTACAAGAGATATCGAAGAGTTTACTGCCTATGTTTTCTTCAAAGATGTCGATGGTTTCACAACTTACATTTAATTTTTGAGTTTATCTATTTTATATAACTTTCATTATCCATTTTGAGTATTTTTTTTGAATGGTGTAAGTTGGTGGTCTAGTTTCATTTTTTTGCATGTACCTGCCCAATTTTTCCAACACCATTCATTAAAGAGACTGTCTTTACTCCATTGTGTGCTCTTACTTCCTTTGTCAAATATGAATTGACCATAAAGGTGTGGGTTTCATCATCAAAGAAATGCAAATTAAAACCACAATGAGATATCACCTCACACCTGTCAGAATGGCGCTCATTAACAAAACAACACACAATAAGTGCTGGTGAGGATATGGAGAAAAGGGAACCCTCCTGCACTGCTGGTGGGAATGCAGACTGGTGCAGCCACTGTGGAGAACTGTATAGGGTTTCCTCAAGAAATTAAAAATGAGACTGCCTTTTGACCCAGCTATCCCACTTTTAGGAATATACTCTAAGAATACCAAATCACTGATTTAAAAGAAGATATGCACCCCCATGTTTACTGAAGCATTGTTTATAATAGCCAAGATCTGGAAATAGCCCAAGTGTCCATCAGTGGACAAGTGGATTAAAAAGCAATGGTACAGCCTGACCAGGCAGTGCACAGTGCATAGAGCATTGGACTGGGCTGCGGAAGACCCAGGTTCGAGACCCCAAGGTCGCCAGCTTGAGTGCGGGCCCATCTGGCTTGAGCAAAAGCTCACCAGCTTGGACCCAAGGTTGCTGGCTCCAGCAAGGGGTTGCTTGGATGCTGAAGGCCCGTGGTCAAGGCACATATGAGAAAGCAATCAATGAACAACTAAGGTGTTACAATGGCAATGAAAAACTAATGATTGATGCTTCTCACCTCTCTCTGTTCCTGTCTGTCTGTCCCTATCTATCCCTCTCTTTGACTCTATCTCTCTGTCCCTGTGAAATAAATAAATAAATAACACAATGGAATACTACATGACTATGAAAAAGAAGGAAATCTTACCTTTTGTGACAGCATGGATGGACCTGGTGATTAATATGCTAAGTAAATAAGCCAGGCAGAGAAAGAAAACTATCATGTGATCTCACATATATGTGGAATCTAATGAACAAAGTGAACTGAAGAACAGAATAGAGACAGAGATGGGGTCACAGGGACCAGAGGGCCAGCTGTCAGAGAGAAGGGGAATGAAGAAATGGGATTAGAGAAGGTAAAGGGATTAGTGAAACTATATATACGTGACACAGAAATATAGCTAATAGGACAGCAAATCCTAGAGGGAAGAGGGGAGGGAGGTAGGGGGAGTGGGCAAAGGGGGTATAAAAAAGGACACGGGTGGGGGGTGAGGGAGTTATATTCAGTGGGACACTTGAATCCATGTAAACACAATAAATTTAAAATTAATAACAATTAAAAAAAGTGGGACTACATCAAACTAAAAGTTTTACACAGTCAAAGGAACCATCAACAAAACAAAAAGACAACTACTAATATGAGAAGATATTTGCAGATGCTGCATTTGATAAGAGGTTAATATCCAAAATATATAAGGAACACATATAACACCAAAAATCCAAACCATCCAATTAAAAATGTATAGAAGACCCAAATAGACATTTCTCCCCAAAGGACATAAAGATGGCCAACTAACCTATGAAAAGATGCTCAACAGCTCTTATCATCAGGAAAAAGCAAATTAATATCACAATGAGATATCATCTCATATCTGTCAGAATGGCTGTTATCAACAAATTAACGAGTGTAGGGAACAATGTGGAAAAAAGAAAACACGTGTGCACTGTTAGTGGGATTGTAACTTTCCATAGTAACAGTTAATATGGAAAACATTTTGGAGGTTCCTCAAAGAATAATGAGAACTACTATCTAACCCAGCAATTCCACTTCTAGATATTTATCTGAAGAAATCCAAAACACTAATTCAAAAATCTATATGTATTCCTATGTTTATGAAAGCATTATTTGCAATAGTCAACATATAGAAGCAACCTAAGTGTCCATTGATAAACAAATAGATAAAAAAGATGTGGTATATTTATACAATGGAATATTACTCACCCATAAAAAATGAAAATTTGCCATTTGTGGCAACACAGAAAGAACTAGAGAATATTAAGCTAAGTGAAATGTTAGACAGAAAAAGTTAAATACCATTATATTTTACTTCTGTGTGAAATCTAAAAAACACAATAAACAAACAACCCAAAACAGAAATTAATTAATAAATATAGAGAACAAATTGCTGGTTGCCAGATGGGAGGGGAATTGGGAGATGGCTGAAAAGGTGAAATGGATTGAGAAGTACAAATGGCTAGTCATTAAATAAAGTCACAGGGATGTAAAGTACAGCATAGGGACTATAGTCTATAATATTTTGATAGTTATATATGGTGCCAGGTGGATACTAAACTTATTGGGTGATCACTTCATAAGGTATACAGATGTCTAGTCATTATGTTGTATACCTGAAGCTAATATAATATGGTGTGTCAACTATAATTGAAAAATAAATTTAGAACAATAAATCATAGACATAATGGTATGCTATAGAAACAGAAGCACCACTGTGAAAATAGATAATATGGAAAAGAAATAGGAAGTTTCAGACAATCATATCTAGCTCCAATCCATGATCTTGCTACTGGCGATAACTATGTTAATTATGGCACATGAATTCAGGGAGCCTCAGTTTCCTAATGTCAAGGATAATATCTATACTTTCAGCTATTTCTTAAGATTTTTAAATGAGTTAAAGTACATAAAGTAGTTGGCAAATAGGAAGATAGCCCTTAGCCAGTCTGATTTCTCCGCTCCTTTCTTTAGACTTAAAATTAGCCCCAATTTCTATGTCTACATTGTATTTTTCACATCAATTATAGGAAAGACCACAAGCTATCTTTCTCTTTTCTTCCTTTCCTCCATTTTTTTTCTTTTGTTATCTCTCTCATCACCTTTCCTCCTCTTGACACTCCCTTTTTTCTTCTCTCCTCCTTCCCTTCCTTTCTTCTCTTATTCAAACAAAAACTTAAGGTGGTCTGATAATTACAAAATGTACATACTGCACATGAAAAATAATTTGACAGAATTAGAAATTTGAACTTTATTTATTTATTACAGGGACAGAGAGAGTGAGTCAGAGAGAGGGATAGCCAGGGACAGACAGACAGGAACAGAGAGAGATGAGAAGCATCAATCATCAGTTTTTTGTTGCAACACCTTAGTTGTTCATTGATTGCTTTCTCATACGTGCCTTGACCGTGGGCCTTCAGCAGACCGAGCAACCCCTTGCTCGAGCCAGAACCCGCGCTCAAGCTGGCAACCTTGGGGTCTTGAACCTTGGTCCTTCTGCATACCAGTCCGATGCTCTATTCTCTGCACCACCGCCTGGTCAGGCAGAGATTTGAACTTTTAAAAGTTAATCATTATCAAAATGACTAACCATGTAATTAAGCATAAGTTGAGTATGTTTGCTTCGGGAGAAGGATTTCAATGACCACATCTCTTGTGAAGTTAAGACAAAGAATGTGCAAATGATGACAGTGGTTTTCCTCTGGAGAATAAAATTCTCTGTAGCAAATAGATACATGAATGTTAACTTTAGATAAAATGCTCTTCAACATTAGCTGATTCCTTAAAACCAAATAAAAAATATTGTAATATGTAAAGATTTAAGTCTTTTACTATCCTTTGATGAAAAACTTGTTAGTGGTCACATTTGTTTTTATTCTTTTCTTTGGCCCTCTTCTTGTGGCCTTCAGTAATAGATCCTAGAGTGAAACCAGTCACAAAAAGGATCTATGAAAAGGGACTGAAGACATGTACGTGGAAGAAAGAGGGGGCAGTCAAGGAAGCAAACTCCTTTGTCGCGGTTTAGGAGACAGTCCTGGCATCTAAGGATTTATTATATGAATTTATTATTTTTTTCAGTACTCTTTAGCACCAGCGGTTGGGTTCTGGTAATTGACGGCTGATTATTGCATAAAGAAGTGAAAAAATAGATGTTAATTAGATAAAATTGTCTGATGAGAACAGCAATGTTTGGGAAAGCTGGGACACAAGAAAGACAGACTGCACGTCTGTCTAACAAGGGAAACCTTCCCCTTTTATCCACAATCCTCTTTTCTCTGTCTTCTCAAAAATCTTCCTAAAAATCCCCAACCAACTTCTGTCTGCCAAGAACAAGTCACTGCTTCCTGGTATAGGGTCTCGGACACAATGCTGACTGACCTGTACAGTGACAGAAACCTTGGGATGTGAACTTAGCTCACCACCAAACTGACATTTTTCACCAACAAGGCTGATTTAAGGCTTTACTGTCTTTTTCACGCCAGTAGAAATTTCTGGGTGTTACATAGATGATGGCATTGAGGCTTATGACAGAAATCAAACCAGTGTTTTTCCCTGGAATGCTCTTCCTCAGTTTATCAATCCAGCTCATCCCCTTGCTTCCATCATCACTGCCTCAAAGACCATCTACAGACTGAGTGCGTTAACTTAAAGCGTGGGGTTCTCATGTGTAGTGCACCAAGAGATCATTCTCAGAAGGCACGGGGTGGGGAGGTTAACTATGATTTATTAGGTTCAGGGAGTACCATGAGTCTTCATTTTTAATAAGTACTTCCAGGTAATTCATAGTCATGTCATGAGTAGATCCCTCTAGTGTAGAATGGACACTGCTCTAAAGAAGTCACAATTCGTAGGAGCAGGTGGAGTCCTTCCAAAAGCATTTAAGGAAGGAAGTCATCTCCAGGGAGGGTCAGTCACCATCCGGGAAGAGACACTGGATGGGAAGGGGACAGTCACTGCTTGCACAACCCAGCCATCCTGTTTTCAGATGCAGCTTCCAGGGTAGTGAGTACCTGAAAAGCTGCACAGGGTGTCCTTGGAGACAGATTCGAGTATTGCTGCATGGTGCATTCCCAGAGCGTAGGTCCATGACACAAAGAAAATATATTGAAGTAACTCCACTCTTTACACTTGTACTCAAATAGACTTAATGAGTAATTATATGGAGAATAGTTGGCTCACTCTGCTCATTAATTTGGTCAGTCATTCACCGACTTCCACACTTTTGTTGTAATTGGTATACAACGACTTGCCACACTCCTCACAACTACTTTGTACACACACAGTACAGAACTTTGAAAAGAGAGGTGGCTTTGTCCTTTCTGGACCTGAGAGGATGAGGGTCCCAGGCTGCCCTGGTGGGACTCAGGAGAGGGCTGTTCTGAGCTGGAATCCTCAGAGATCCACTGCCTTGGGTTCCACATCACTCCTCCACGACTGAGGAAAACGGGCCCCTAACGAAGACCTTTCACTTTTCTGCACTTGTTCATTAGGAGTCATACAGGTCTTTACAAAAGCTTTTGGGTAGCTTTTGAGTGCTGGGAGTCAATGTAATTTGGAAGAATAATGGGAATGTGTGAAACACAGGACAGTCATCTTATCGAGTCACCAAAGACCTGTGGGTTCTACTGGGATAACCTGAAACCTTTGCCACAACAGGACATCATTGCTGCATGGCATCTCACACTTCTTTCTATTCAGGATTATCACAGCCCTAAAGTTTCCAGGGTCAAAGTAGTATTCTTTCTGTTTACTGAATGGAATTACTATCAGCAGTTG
This sequence comes from Rhynchonycteris naso, assembly GCA_037038555.1. Classification (NCBI taxonomy): domain Eukaryota; kingdom Metazoa; phylum Chordata; class Mammalia; order Chiroptera; family Emballonuridae; genus Rhynchonycteris; species Rhynchonycteris naso. The sequence continues at coordinate 84,986,316 of CM072996.1, forward strand.
GGTTTCACATACAGGAAAAAGGTATTTAAAATACCATCAAAGATGTTTACTCAAAAGTTCAAACTATAGCCATCACTGAAGTGAGTACAGAGAAGGTTTCCTGCTTATCTCTTTTAGGGAAAGAAAGGGTCAACAGGGCAATTGTATGAATAATCTCATCCTAATTGGGAGATTTCCAAACCTATTTACTGCTAGAAAATTCCAAATGCCATCTGCTTTTAGGAAACACTTGAGTCAAAGACAGGAAATTTAGAAGTACTATACTGACTTAGTCAAACCGGCCCCACATACTTCACATTGTTCATTCTGTTGCCAGAGGAGTTATTAAACATTGAGACTTGTGATTTGCATACTAGGACTATCAGAAATAGGACCTGGGAGCATTTTTTTTTCTCATCATGTGTTTAGCTTTAGGGACTTTGACTACAGAAATAATTATTTCAATACATACCAGCTGAGAGATAAATTCTGTGTGTCTAATCTACATTTTTGTTTACTGGCAAGAGTTCGGTCATTAAAGCTAAATCGATATTGTGATTAACATTACTTTTAATGTGCCAGTCTTTGTAATGTACGTACTATTTAAAATATTGTTTCTTTAAAAGTCCCTATTAGGGAAAATGTGTGTATTTAGTTTGAGATACAAGACCTACTGAAATAGTAGTATGCTGGAAAATGTTTAATAATCTGTTATTCCATGGGAAAAAAACCTTTGTATTTTAGCTTTTGCTGATTTCCGCGGTATAAATGCTCCCAACCACAGCCATTTAGTTGACAAGGTGGTATTGACACAGTTATAAAATTGTGAAAAATTAACAACTGACTCTTACAAATCTGCTATGAGTTGGGTCTAACGCACATAGTTGCTGGGCCTTACTTTATAAAATTAAATAGTGCCTTACATAAAATTAAATAGTGCCTTACATGTTGAGCTGGGCAATATTTTATATTTTTTAGATAAGCTTTATGTGATCAACTGTGGCAACAAAGCCACTGTACTTTTAAACATATGTTGTTGGGTTCAAAATACTGGTATACCTCATTTTACAAAATTATTTGTTTTTGAAGAGCTACAAGTGAATTGAAAACTACTCAAATTCATTATAAGAGAAACAAAAGAAATTTTATTTGCACGTCTTAAAAACTTCTTGTTAGAAAAGTACATCTTTACTTTTTTGTGTTAGTATATTCTCACAGTTGGAAGGATAGCAACATGAGAAAATGTGGAGCGGCAGAGGCTCTGAATCGTATCTGGTGCTGGTGATTGGAAAGGCCCTGTCTTGATGACTGGAAGGCAGCAGACTGATGGTTAAGCATCTACCTCAGTTTTCCCTCTGTGAAAGGGACCTCGTAGAATTACTGCTCAAACAAGCTATATATGTAAACTGCTTAGAACAGTGTTCACAATCTTGGAAGGATCACATATTGCTATTTTTATGGTCACTGATAATGTATTTTGAGGTTATTAATTTATGAGTATAACTTAATAAAAATTGTTGTAGATTGGTGGATTTCAAAGTAGGGGGGCCAAGCAATCAGGGTTGTGACAAGCCCTGTAGGTAATTCCAGCATTCACTGAAGTCTGAGAACACCACTTCAAATGGCCACTGGGAATTCACCTCTGTGACTGTGTGGGAATGAAATAGCTCTGGAAGAACATGAAGCTAACATTGGTTACTTTCCAAGAAAGGACTTGGGTAGATGAGAGGCTGACCTGACCAGAAGAATTGATTTTATCTACTCTTGTCTCTTTTGAAGTTTGAATGATACACAGTTTAAACTTTTAAAATAATGCTATTGATAAATACATTATTATGTATGATAAAATATAAAAATATTTGTTTATTTTATTTAATTAGCTGATTTAAATATATTTATGTACTGTAGATCTGTGGGTTTTACTCAAAGCATACTAAATCAGAACCCTGAATAAAAAAAGCCTGCCAACCTTGTGGTAGATTCCAGAATCTACATTGTATTGATTACCAGGATGGCACAGAAGCATAAACCTAACCCATTGCTAATTTTCAGTGTGAATACTCCCACCATGGCCAGTTTCTCTCAGCTGTGCTAGTGGATAGATGTGACCTGAATTGCTCTTGTCCCTGGGTCAACAATAAAAAGGCAATATCTTCATAAGCAGAGAGATGGAAGGCATTGTGATGTCTTGTATCACTTGAAAAGCCTTTACAGATTGGTGGAATGTTGTTTGGACATTGAGGTAGGAGACTTGGGTTCTAATTTGGCCCTGCCTTTAACTGGGTCTTTAAATGTAAGACCCTAATTTTTCTATTTCTCCATTACCTTGTCTGTAAAAGGGGAGCATTTATGACTGCCCTACTTACATTACTGGGTCAGATGGGGTTGGATGTAACACCATCTCTAAAGTGCAATGTTAATGTGAAAGGTAATTAAATCTGGCTTTGATAGACTGATCACACATTTATGACATTTTAAGAACATTTCAAATTTAGTTGGGACAGAAATCTCTTATACAGCAAATTGGAAACAAGTTTCTAAATTATTTAAAAATTACACAAAACTTATGCCTAAAATTCTATTTCCCCAATAAGAAAATGTAGTGGAGGTTAATTGCCTGTCTTTGATCCCATTCAGGTTGCACAAGTATATGGATTTTATAGCAAGAGTTTGTTATTTCAACTGAACTGGACCCATTCAACTTAAATTGATCTACAATGCCCTTGCCAAAAGAAAAGCATTTGCTTTATCTGAATTATTATTAATTACCTTCCTACAGGCAGTAAAGTTGCCACATGTGAACCTGCCAAGACCTAAAAGGGCCGTAAATGAAGTGTTGCTCTGAGCAAGGAATTAAAACAATGCAGAAAGGTGCTTTTCTCCTGGCTTGCCACCCTTTTGTTTCAGTTTGTGAAGCTGGCATCTGAGTACTGAGTGTCACATGGAGAGCTGCTTGGCTTCCCCACACAGGACATTGTTTTCAGCATCTCTAATGGAAAGTCAGCCTTCTGGGAATACAAGTAGACTAATTCTTCATAATATGTTACATTCTCCTTTCTTTTTAAAATTTATTTATTGATTTGAGAAAGAGAGAGAAACATTGATTTGATGTTCTACCTTATAAAGCCAGTATCTAAGGCCACTATCACAGGCGTCTGGTCAGTGCAGGTTCACATTAGATTCGGACAGTCGGTAATGAAACAACGGAGCAAAAAACTGGTGAACCATCAGCTTTAATTCTAGCTTACACCCAGCAGGTAAGTAAAAGAAAACACTAAGCTCCAAAACCCACTCATTCAGTGCTCACAAAGCTACTGACTTATCCGAGTTTCCTAGAATCAAAGGTTTCTAGCTCACCAGACTTAATTCACCTCTGTTCCCCATCTCCTTCTCTCTGCACAAACTGGCTTCTTCCTCAGCCCTCCACCATCTTGGCTGCTTCCTCTCCTCCACGTGGCCATAATTGGCTCTCCTTTCTAACACTAACCTGAGGAACCAAGAGAGAGCAAGCTCCCGGGCTGCCCCAATTTATACCGTAGATTCAAAACCTTTAATCCAATCTACAAACAAGGAAGTCTCTGATACAAAGTCACTTATCTGAGGCATAATGGGAGGATTCCTCATGAGAGTGCACTACCCCACATCATCCAATCAGTCAAGGGTGTGGGGAAAAGCTTACTCTTAAAACTTGCACGTGGGCAGCACCATCTTTAACAAAGTGAGCATAATATATTTTATTTGCCCAACAATTCACCCCTATGCTCACTTTACTATCCACAATCTACACCACCGGCATCCCTGTACAAGGAAATTAGGTACATTACACAAATTACAAATACATGACAAATCATACAATTTCAACCATTACAAAGATGCACTTCACCAGTCTCTGAGCACTTTGCCAAAAGCTCAAAATGTCCTCGTCCTTCTTTCTTAAAGTTTGAAAGGCTTTCCGGGTCAGGGGAGGGCCCCCCACTTCCATCAGGGTATTTCACATTTTTCAAAATCCATAAGTCCATTCAACAAAGAAGCCAGTGCTCGCTCGGTCATAGTCCAGGAAATCAGTCCACACACATGAGGTGTTAGCCCCCCCCCCCCTCATTCCTGCCATCATGGCAAGTCTCCCACTGTCTTAAAAAGAAGCATGTGGCAATGGCAGTCAGCATTTCCATCTCTGCTCTGGGGAACATGATGGCATCTCTACCCCTATGTCTCCAAATCACAGACCTACCAGGAGTGTAGCAGGTATTTCTTCCAGCTGGGCTCTCATCTTCTGGAGACTGTGGATTGCAACTCCAGCCCAATTCTCCTCATCCTCCAAAGAGGAACTGAAAACGTCAGCTCTTGCTGCGGGTTTTGAGCCCCAGGCCACCGCGGCCTTCTGCTCAGCAGGCATTGCAGCTCCAGCCCTGGCCTCAGCTCTGGCCCCGGCATCAGCCTCCCGACGCTGCTGGCTCTCCACAACATCCAGGGCAATCTCCAACTCACGAACCTGTGATTCCTTCTGCGGCATCTGCTCCATTTCGAGGTGAATCTCGCAAACCTGGTCGGCCTCCTCCTCCAGCGTTTCCTCCAGCTCCAGGGTCGGCATCTCTTTCTCCCACATTTCCTTCAGCTCCTTCCACTGCTTGGTTTGCAGGTCCTGTGCAGCCTCTTCCACAGAGCTCTTGGTTTCCTCATGCATGCCTGTAAAAGTCAGCCAGCCTACAGTCCCCAGAACAACAGCCATAGGGAACCATAACAGCAGCCAGTCCTCTATTTCATCTCTCAAAGGTGGTGGCGACTTCATACCGATTTGTATCAAATCCTGCCACAGACTATGCCAAATGTAAAGCCAGTATCTAAGGCCACTATCACAGCCGTCTGGCCAGTGCAGGTTCGCATTAGATTCAGACAGTCGGTGATGAAACAACAGAGCCAAAAACTGGTGAGCCATCAGCTTTAATTCTAGCTTGCACCTGGTGGGCAAGTAAAAACACACACTGGGCTCCAAAACCCACTCATTCAGTGCTCACAAAGCTACTGACTTATCTGAGTTTCCTAGAATCAAAAGGTTTCTCGCTCAACAGACTTATTCACCTCTTTTTGCCATTTCCTTCTCTCTGTACAAACTGGCTTCTTCCTCAGCACTCTGCCATCTTGGCTGTTTCTCCTCTCCTCCATGTGGTCTTAATCTGCTCTCCTCTCTAATACTAACCTGCAGAACCGAGAGAGAGCAAACTCCTTTCTGCCCCACTTTATACCATAGATTCAAAACCTTAATCCAATCTACAAAAAAGGAAGTCTCTGATACAAAGTCACTTATCTGAGACATCCTGGGAGGATTCCTCATGGAAGTGCACCACCCCACATCATCCAATCAGTCAAGGGTGTGGGGAAAAGCTTACTGTTAAAACTTGCACGTGGGCAGTGCCATCTTTGACAAAGTGAGCATAATATATTTTATCTGCCCAACATACCTTATCCATGCAATCATTGGTTGATTCTTGTTTGTGTCCTGACCAGGGATTAAGCCCACACAACCTTAGCCTATCAGGGAGATACTCCAACTATCTGAGCTGCACAGCCGGGGCCCTTCTCCCATTTTGAAGCAGTCCCTTCTCTTCTTTGCAATAGAATTGTCACATCACAACTTAAACTACTTTCTCCTACTTAGGCACGCCCAGAGTTTGTTTTTCTATAGAATAACTTTTGAGACTGTTGGCCAGATAAAATATATTATTCTCACTTCGTTAAAGATGGCACTGCCCACGTGCAAGTTTTAACAGTAAGCTTTTCCCCACACCCTTGACTGATTGGATGATGTGGGGTGGTGCACTCCCATGAGGAATCCTCCCATTATGCCTCAGATAAGTGACTTTATATCAGAGATTTCCTTGTTTATAGATTGGATTAAAGGTTTGGATTTCTACACTATAATGTGGGACAGACTGGGAGCTTGCTCTCTCTCTCTGTTCCTGAGGTTAGCATTAAAGAGGAGAGCAGATTAAGAACACATGGAGGAGAAGAGAAGCAGCCAAGATGGCAGAGTGCTGAGAAAGAGGCCAGTTTTTGCAGAGAGAAGGAGATGAGAAACAGAGGTGAATAAGTCTGGTGAGCTAGAAAGCATTGATTCTAGGAAACTCGGATAAGTCAGTAGCTTTGTAAGCACTGAATGAGTGGGTTTTGGAGCCCAGTGTGTGTTTTTGCTTGCCCACTGAGTGCAAGCTAGAATAAAAGCTGATGGCTCACCAGTTTTTGGCTCTGTTGTTTCATTACTGACTCTGAATCTAATGCGAACCTGCACTGGGCAGGCGGCTGTGATAATGGCCACGACTACTGGCTTTACATTTGGTGTAGTCTTTGGCAGGATTTGATACAGATCTGTATGAAGTTACCACCACCTTTGAATGGTGGAGTAGAGGACTGGCTGCTGTTATGGTTCCCTATGGCTGTTTTTTGGTGGAATGTTGGCTGGCTGACTTTTACAGCCATGTGTGAGGAAACTGAGAGCTTTATGGAAGAGGCTGCCCAGGACCCGCAAACTGAGCAGTGGAAGGAGCTGGAGGAAATGTGGGAGAAAGCGATGCCAACCCTGGAGCTGGAGGAAGCGCTGGAGGAGGAGGCCGACCAGGTTTGAGAGATTCACCTGGAAATGGAGCAGATGCTGGAAAAGGAATCACAGGTTTATAAATTGCAGATTTCCCTGGATGTTGTGGAGAGCCAGCAGCGGTGGGAGGCCAGCGCTGAGGCTGGGGCCAGAGCTGCAAGGCCTGCAGAGCAGAAGGGGGCGGCAACTGATGTTTCCAGTTCCTCTTTGGAGGATGAGGAGAATCCGGCTGGAGTTGCAATCCACAGTTTCCCAAAGATAAGAGCCCAGTTGAATTGGCAGGGAGTGCCTGCTAAGCTGCTGGTAGGTCTGCAATTTTGGGACATAGGAGTGGATACCATCATGCTCACTGGAGCAGAGATGGAAATTCTGAATGCCATTGCCACATGCTTCTCTTTAGGACAGTGTGAGACCTGCCATGATGGCAGGGATGAGGGGGGAGTCTAACACCCCATGTGCATGGACTAATTTCCTGGACTATGACCAGAGTGAGCACTGGCTCCTTTGTTGAATGGACTTATGGATTTTGGACAATGTGAAATACCCAGATGGGGGTGAGGGGCATTTTGATAGAGACCATCTCCCTGCCCCAGGAAGCCTTTCAAATGGCAAGAGAGAAGGCTGAGGACATTTTGCACTTTTAGCAAAGTGCTCAGAGACTGGTGAAATGTACCTTTGTAATTGTTGAAATTGTATGACTTGTCATGTATTTGTAATTTGTGTAATGTATCTAATTTCCTTGTATAGGGATGCCGGTGGTGTAGATTGTGGGTAATAAAGTGAGCATAGGCGTGAATTGTTGGGCAAATAAAATATATTATGCTCACTTTGTTAAAGATGGCACTTCCCATGTGCAAGTTTTAAGAGTAAGCTTTTCCCCACACCCTTTACTGATTGGATGATGTGGGGTGGTTTACTCCCATGAGGAATCCTCCTATTATACCTCAGATAAGTGACTTTGTATCAGAGACTTCCTTGTTTGTAGGTTGGATTAAAGGTTTGGATTTCTACACCATAAAGTGGGACAGACTGGGGGCTTGCTCTCTCTTGGTTCCTGAGGTTAGCATTAGAGAGGAGAGCAGATTAAGGCCACATGGAGGAGAGGAGAAGCAGCCAAGATGGTGGAGTGCTGAGGAAGAAGCCAGTTTGTGCAGAGAGAAGGAGATGGGAAACAGAGGTGAATAAGTCTGGTGAGCTAGAAAGCTTTGATTCTAGGAAACTCGAATAAGTCAGTAGCTTTGAGAGTACTAAATAAGTGGGTTTTGAGCCCAGTATGTGTTTTTGCTTGCCTGCCAGGTGCAAGCTAGAATTAAAGCTGATGGCTCACCAGTTTTTGGCTCTGTTGTTTCATTACCGACTGTCCAAATGTAATGCGAACCTGCACTGGCCAGGCGGCTGTGATGGTTGCCCTGGCTACTGGCTTTACAGAGACTAAAAACGATGTAAGAAAAACCCTTAATACTAAAATAATAGTTTAAATCTATCGGCAGTATTATACATGGTGTTGGGTATTTTTCTCTGTAAATTCTCAGCTATTTGTCACAACTCTATAAATGAGGTCATCCTATGTACCCCTGTTTGACAGAGGAGACAATTGAGTCTCAGAGCTCTGAAGAAATGCATATTCCAGGAACAGGCCTGGCTCTGTCATCTGTAATTTTATCCACTGCACTATAGCCACCTCAACGCCATCTCTTCTAAAAGGACGTTTGAAGATTTTACCTGCATTTTGGTAAGAGATTAAGTTGTAGGAAGGAGAGTCTTTAAGTTGTATGAGTGTACCAATTTAAAGATTGTACCCTTTATATGGTTCTCAGGTGAGCAAATGCTGGGCCGGGAGTAAGCCCAGCTGAAAACGAATTATTTGCGTGACTTGAATGCACTCTGAGCTGGACCACTCCCATGAATATTTTGCAGAACGTCCTCTGTGTAGTTTCTAAATCTAACTTTGGTTCCAGGCCCACAAATCTCTGTGCAAAATCCCATGAGAAGATTCCACTAAGTCAGCAACAAAGACTCCTGTTCCAATCAACTTTTTATGCAAATGAAAAAAATAAATTGGAAGCAAATACCTGAAAATTCATAAGATGCTACCGCTGAATAATTATGCAACATTCATAGAAATAGGCTCTCAGCATCCTGCTTAAATTTGAACTTTGTGCTTCTTCTCTTTCAAAGAGTGGAAGAACAGAAGAAGAAAAGACACAATTCTGCCACAGAAACAAAGACAAGGGAGAAATTTCACAGTCACTCTTAACAGTAAGTATCTGAGAAGGAAGATTTAGCTGGTGGGAATATTCACACCCTCCTGGATCACTAATTCATTACTTCAGGAGATAGAGCACTCCCTGGGTGCCCAACAGTTTTTTCTGTGGCTTACCCTTATCTCCTCAATCAAATTTCATTTTATTTTTGCACTTCCTCATGTTACCATAATTCCCCAGCTACTAGTATAAATAAAAATAAACTATTCAGGAGCATCTATGATAATATTCTAGAGAGAGCTCTTGACTGCATATTCTCATAAGACAAGTTTTATGGGAAATAAAAAAGCAGAAATGTAAGTATGATAAACAGCAACACTATCACTATGCACTTTTCAAATATTTTATTACTGTTAGTAAAATATTTAAAATGATTAGCTGAACCACTCCCCACGTCACATGGAAGCCTGAATATGTCACTATCCAGTACAACTGTCTGACAATCTCATGTTAGCACAATGCTTTCTAGAAAACACTTCATGCCTAAGCGTGACTGTGACTGTGTTTATTTTAATAAAAAAAAAAATGGATCTCAAATTAAATAAGTGCTGAGACTAGGCATTCAGAGATGTGGCAAGCTGTTTGCCCCAGATTCAGGCTCTGCAAACAAGCCCCAGCAGGCTTCAGTGAAAACATTATTTCTGGTTCAGTTAAGTGTGTGCTTGACTGCTTTTAGTCTCCTTTTTCTGTACAGTGTCTCTGGAAAGGACCCCTCAGACCAAGCTGCACTCTGAGCATTGCTTGTCCCTTGCGCCCTTTGTTCCTGGGATGGGATGTAAGAGCACTCAGCCACAGATTCAGCTTTGGCATTGATCCTGTCCTCTTTTCTAAAAACTTCCCAGGCATCTTTAGACTCTAAATGAGCCATCTTTGGCTGACCTGCAATTCAATGCAACAGATATCTTGAAAAGCCATTGAGCATGTGGCCAAAAATGGACTAAACAGGTCATTAACAGCTGGATTTTATTTCTGCTTAGAGTTCTCCTAGACCAGGTATCAGGAATCTTTTTGGCTGAGAGAGGCATGAACGCCACATATTTTAAAATGTAATACCATGAGAGCCATACAACGACCCATGTACCTTACGCATTATCCAATAAATATTTGGTGTTGTCCCAGAGGATTGGCTCTAGCCACCTGCAACCATGAACATGAGCGGTATGAAATGAATGGATTGTAATACATGAGAATGTTTTATATTTTTAACATTATTATTTTTTTAATTAAAGATTTGTCTGCGAGCCAGATGCAGCCATCAAAAGAGCCACATCTGGCTCGTGAGCCATAGGTTCCTGACCCCTGTCATAGACTGATTTACAATCATCTTCAATATAGAATCTAGCATCAAGGATTAGGATTACACCAGGAAGCTCTGTATAACTCTCCCACACATATTTTACTAAATCTAATGCTGCAGAGTTGAAAATGACAAATATAGAAAAAGTGGTCAATCCTTTTGGACTAATGATTGATACTATTGGTTGAGAGCTTACTATATGCCGTTTAATGTACTAAGGACTTTACAAATCACCTAACAACCCTAAGAGGAAAAGAACATTACTTCTGTTTTGAAGAACCCAAGGCTCAGAAAAGTTAGTTACTCGTTCAAGTATACGCAGCTCATAAGATGTGGAAGTGGAATTTGAGAATTAGTCAATGTTATTCTAAACTCCATGCATTTAACTGCCAAATCAGAGCTAGGAAATATGCTTCACATTTGATAACTTACTCCATGGGAATGGATGACTGGAAGCTCTGGGTTAAAATGGCTTCTGAGGCTGAGTGGGTGGGCTCTTCAGCAAGGAGGCTCAGGTCAAGTAGCAGTGCAGGGTGCAACCCTTACTTCCATTTCACTGTCTCTCAGTCCCCAATCTCTACTTCTTATTTTAGTTTCCTATAAGTTTAATATGTGTGGGAAGGATGTGCAGTAAGTGGCAAGTCCTAGGATTAGTATACATCTGGTCACTATTTCACTGAGTGATCTTGGGGTCATCAGTCCCTCACTCTATACAGAAAACTGTATACTTCTTTGGGAAAGAGAGAGAGTCAGAGAGAGGGATAGATAGGGACAGACAGACAGGAACAGAGAGAGATGAGAAGCATCAAACATTAGTTTTTCGTTGCTGTTGTGACACCTTAGTTGTTCATTGGTTGCTTTCTCACATATGCCTTGACCACAGGCCTTCAGCAGACCAAGTCACCCCTTGCTGGAGCCAGCAACCTTGGGTCCAAACTGGTGAGCTTTTGCCTAAGCCAGATGTGCCTGCGCTCAAGCTGGCGACCTCGGGGTCTCGAACCTGGGTCTTCCGCATCCCAGTCCGACGCCCTATCCACTGCGCCACCACCTCGTCCGGCAGAAAACTGTATACTTTTTACCTGCAGCTTCCCTTTCTGACGTTTCAGATACCCATGGTAACCTGAAGTTCATAAATATCAAATGGAAAATTTGAAAAATTAACAATTCATGAGTTTTATATTGTGCACCATTACATTCTGAATAGTGTGATAAAGTCTCATGCTCTGCTACCACTTCATCTCACCCAGACATAAATCATCACTTTGTCCAGTGTGCCACACTATAGACACTCTCTGCCTGTTAGTCACTTAGTAGCTATCTTGGTGATCAGATCTACTGTCATGGTATTGCAGTGCTTGTGTTCAAGCAAGCATTATTCTACTTAATAATGGCCCCAAAACACAAGAGTGGTTATGCTGATAATTTGGATATGCCATAAAGGAGATAGAAAGTGTTTCCTGTAAGTGAAAAGGTATGTATTGTATAAGAAGAAAACACGGCATATGTAGGGTGCAGTATTATCTGTAGTTTCAGACATCCACTGGGGGTTTTGAAATGTATACCCTTTGGATAAGGGGGCAATACTGTATGATCTGAAAGAAATACATTGGATGGTCTTTGAGATTAAAGTCTTTATATTTAAATACATACATGAGTGGGCAAAGTAGGTTTACAGTTATTTGTATGGAAAATGATACAATAATTAATAAATTATAACACAAGAATAAACTGTTTCACTTACAACTTTAAACCTACTTTTGCCCACCCCTGCATAATAAAATTATTGCACCCATTAAATTTTCTTGGTAATTTTTGTTTGATATTGTTTTATATTCTCCTGCTGCTAGTAATCTACCCAAGTAAAAATAAAAACTAAAATAGAGGTATAAAAAATATGTAATTTTTACATAAAACAGAATCTTGCATTAACTTCACCTTTCGCTCCCCTCTGTAATGCCAAAAAAACTTGAAAGACAGTTCTACTGTGATTCTTTGATATGAATGGCAATACTATAATGAAATATTTCTTGTTAAAAAAAGAAAAGAAGCAGAAATAACCTATTATCACATATCAAAGAACAAGGCTTACAAAGGAAAAAGTTGAAACAAATGATTTCTCAGAATTAAACAAAAATGTAATGTAAATGAGAAACAATGGAAACCAATGTTGTCTTATATCCATAAACATGTGCTCCTTTGTAGAAGGAAGTACATCTCATGTGAGTAGTCATCATCTTTCACTAATTAAGGAGGCTGGATTCCAATCCCTTTGTATGTTGACATATGAAGGGGACAGGACCAGAAGTATATAGTTTCTATGTCCAACATCATCTATATTCAGTGTTTTAGCTTGTATATTATTGGTTGGCAAGAATTTTGTCTTGATTTTAGAAGGCAAATGTGCAAAGAAAGGATTCTTATGTAATCAATAGAAACAAAATAATGTGTAGTAATGAAGCCAGCCTAAAACAAAGGTAGTAAAAGGCATGGCTAGCTATAATGCCCTAAAAAATTATAGGATGCCTAGTGTCTTTCTTTTTTTAAATTTTATTTAGACAATTAATTTTAACGGGGTAACATTGATCAACCAGTGTATGTAGACTCAGAGAAAAAAACATCTCCAGATCATTTGACATTTGATTATGTTGTATATCCACCTTTCATTTGGTTTTCTTTATGCCCCTCCCACTACCCCTTCCATCTCCTACCTTCCCCTCCCCCTTGGTAACAACTGCACTCTTGTCCATGTCCATGAGTCTCAATTTTGTGTCCCGCCTATTTATGGAATCATACAGTTCTTAGTTTTTCTGATTTACTTATTTCACTCAGTATAATGTTATCAAGGTTCATCCATGTTGTCATAAATGATCCGATGCCATTATTTCTTATGGCTGAGTAGTATTCCATAGTATATATGTACCACATCTTCTTTATCTAATCTTCTTTTAAAGGGCTTTTTGGTTGTTTTCATGTCTTGGCCACCGTGAACAATGTTGCGATGAACATGTGGCTGTTTGTGTCTTTACATACCAATGTTTATGAGTTTTGCAGGTATATACCCAGTAGAGGGATTGCTGGGTCATATGGTAGTTCTATTCTTAATTTTTTGAGGAACCATCATACTTTCTTACATAGTGGTTGTACTACTTTACATTCTCACCAACAGTGAATGAGGGTTCCTTTTTCTCCACAGCCTCTCCAACACTTGTTATTACCTGTCTTGTTGATAATAGCTAATCTAACAGGTGTGACATCTCATTGTAGTTTTAATTTGCATCTTTCATATATCTATTGGCCATTTGTATTTCTTCCTGGGAGAAGTGTCTGTTCATCTCCCCTTTCCATTTTTTATTGGATTGTTTGTTGTTGAGTTTTGTGAGTTCTTTGTATATTTTGGATATTAAGCCCTTATCTGAGCTTCTGTTTGAACATATCATCTCCCATTTAGTTGGCTGTTTGTTTTGTTATCAGTTTCTTTTGCTGTCCAAAAGCTTCTTAGTCTGATGTAGTCCCAATCATTTATCTTTGCCTTCACTTCCCTTGCCTTTGGAGTCAAATTTATAAAATGCTCTTTATGGCCGAGGTCCATGAGTTTAGTACCTATGTTTTCTTCTATGTAATTTATTGTTTCAGGTCTTATATTTAAGTCTTTAATTCATTTCTAATTAATTTTGGTACAAGGGGACAAACTGCAGTTGAGTTTGATTCTTTTGCACGTGGCTTTCCAGTTTTCTTAGCACCATTTATTGAAGAGGTTTTCTTTTCTCCATTGTATGTTTTTGGCCCCTTTATCAAAGATGATTTAACCATATATATGTGATTTTATTTCTGGGCTTTCTATTCTGTTCCATTGGTCTGAATATCTATTTTACTGCCAATACCATGCTGTTTTGATTATTATGGCTCTATAATATAATTTAAATTCAGGTATTGTAATGCCCCAGCTTCGTTCTTTTTCCTTAGGATTACTTTGACTATTTGGTTTTTTTTATAGTTTCATATAAACTTGATGATTTTTTGTTCCATTTCTTTTAAAAATAATATTAAACTTTTGTGGGAATTGTATTCTATTTGTATATTGCTTTGGGTAATATGGTCATTTTGACTATATTTATTCTTCCTATCCAAGAACAAGGAACATTTTTCCATTTCATTGTATTTTTTATGTAGTTTTCATTATATAGGTCCTGTACATTCTTTGTTATGTTTATTTCTAGGTATTTTGTTGTTTGTTGCAACCATAAAAGGAATTATGTTTTTGAGTTCCTTAAGATGTGATGTTAAGTTGTTCACTTGGGTTCTCTCTTGTTTGTTTATATAAGCCTGTAGTGATATAAATTTCCCTCTTATTACTTCTTTTGCTGCATCCCAGAGATTCTGATACGTTGTATTATCATTTTCTGTATGTATCTTTTGATCTCTGCTTTTAATTCTTCTTTGGCCCACTTAGTTTTTAGAAGTATGTTGTTTAATTTCCACATTTTTGTGGGTTTGTTTACTTCTTTTTAGCAGTTGAATTCTAGTTTCAAAGCTTATGGTCAGAGAATATGCTTGGCATAATTTCAATCTTCCTGAATTTGTTGATGTTAGTTTTGTGGCCCAACATATGGTCAATTCTTGAGAATGTGCCATGTACACTAGAAAAAATGTATACTCTGGCATTTTGGGATGAAATGATCTGTAGATGTCTATCATATCTATTTGTTCTAGTGTTTCATTTAAGGCTCATACTTCTGTATTGATTTTCTCTTTGGATGAACAATCTAGTGCTGTCAGCGGTGTATTAAGGCCTCCAAGTATGATTGTATTTTTGTCGGTTTTAATTTTTAGATAAGTTAGTAGATGCCTTATATACTTTGATGCTCCTTGGTTTGGTGCATATATATTAAGAAGTGTTATGTCTTCAAATTCAATGTCCCCTTTATCATTATGAAATGACCATCTTTGTCTCTGATTACCTTTGCTGTCTTGTAGTTAGCATTGTTAGATATAAATATGGCTATACCCGCTTTTCTTTGGATATTATTTGCTTGGAGAATCGTTTTCCAACCTTTCACTTTGAATTTGTTTTTAAGCTTGTAGCTTAAGTTGTTTGTTCAAGGCAGCATATAGTTGAATTTTTTTTAATTCACTCTGCTACTGTGTGTCTTTTTATTGGTGAGTTCAATCCATTTACATTTAATGTAATTATTGACACTTAAGGGTTTCCTGTTGCCATTTTGTATATTGCTTTCTGATAGCTCTGTATCTTGTTTGGTTCTTCTCTTTTGTTTTTCTGTCATTTTTTTTTTGTTTGTTTGGTTGTATTCCATACTTTTTTCCTCTGTTTCTTCTTTTTTTTTAAGCCATGTGTTTCTGTAGTGGTTTTTTCAGAGGTGGTTACCATTAGGCTATAAAAAGTATATATATCATATTCATTATAGTACATTATCTCATGAGTGCTTCTGCACTCCATCTTTCTTTGCTACTGTTAAACTTTGTCCCCTCTCCTTTTTTGTTTTTGTTGTCACAGATTAATCTTGTTTTTATTGTGATCTTGTTGGAACTTTTATTTGAAATTTTGTTTGGTTTTGTTCTTTGTATCTGGTTGGATAATACCCTTTAGTATTTCCTGAAGTGGGGGTTTTCTGGTGATAAATTCTCTTATTTTTTCTATATCTGTGAATGTTTTTATTTCCTCTTTGCATTTGAAGGGTGGCTTTGATGGATATAGTATTCTTGGCTGGAAGTTCCTCTCCTTCAATACTTTAAATATTGGGTTCCACTGTCTTCGGGCTTGTAGAGTTTCTGCTGAGAAATCTGATGATAGCCTAATGGCCCTTCCTTTATATGTTGTATTCTTCTTTTCTCTGGATGCCTTGAGAATTTTTTTTTTTGTCATTGGTTTGTGATAATCTCATTATGATGTGTCTTGGAGTAGGTCTGTTTGGGTTAAGGTAACTCAGTGTTCTGTTTGCTTCTTGGATTCAAGGCTCTAATTCTTTCCACAGGCTTGGAAAGTTATCATCTATTATTTTTTTTTAATATGTTATCCATTCCATTTTCTCTCTGATCTCCTTCTGGTATACCCATTATTCTCATGTTGCTCTTTCTGATGAAGTCAGACAATTCCTGCAGAGCTTTTTCATTTTTTTTTTAATTCATAAGTCTCTCTCCTCTTCTCTCTGTAGTGTGTCTAGTTGCCTGTCTTCTATGTCACTAATTCTCTCCTCTATATGGCCTGTTCTATTAGCTAAGCTTGTTACCTCGTTTTTCAGTTCATGTATTGAGTTTTTCATCTCTATTTGGTTTCTTTTTATAGTTTCTATTTTCTTGGTGGCATAGTCTCTTCGTTCAATAAATTATTTTTTTTATCTGCCTACACTGCCTTTCTGTGCTTTATTGTATATCCCTGAGTGTTTTTAGGACTTCAATTTTTAATTCTCTGTCATTTAACTCCATGGTTTCCAAGCAACTGAAATTTTTTTCTTGAGATTTTTCATCATTTATCTGAGCTACATTTCTGTCTTTTGTATCCATAATATTTGATTTCCTTTTCCTTAATGGCACTTGAGAGTGGTATTGTTTAAAACACTAATAAGAGATAATTTAAAATAATAAAATAAAAATTTAAATGATACAGTGAAAAAATGAAAACTATATTATGATAAGTGGAACTAAAACTACAGAGAACAGGGAGCCAGAATTGAGGGAAAATGACAAAGAGATAAAAATAAAGTAAAAAACATGCAAAATGCCACAAAGAAAAATATGAATCCCAAATACAATAATTTGTTGATAAATGATGATCAAATGAGAGAAAAAGAAAAAGAGAGAAAATTAAAAAAAAAATTAAGGTTTTTAAAAATGTAACCCTTATAAATAAAACAAGAATGAAAAATGTAACAACTATGGATAATGAAGTTCAAAAGGTAAAGGAAAGAATAAAAGGGAAAGAAGATAAAATGACCAAAGTGGAAAAAAAAAAGAAGTTATAAAAAATGTAATTTTTTCTTGGTTTTGAGAGGTAGCTTCTTCTTTTTTTTCCGGCAGGTGATACTGTACTACAGGTTTGGCCCTTGTGGGGTTCTTGAGCAGAGATTTGCTGTGCTGTTGCTATGGCAATGATATAGGCTGGGCCTCTATCCTGTTGGTAGGTAGGGCTTGTTAGAGCTTGGAGGCTCTGATAATGGGAGACTCAGTTGGTTTTCCAGGTGTCTCTCCCCATGTCTCTCCCTCCTGAGCTAGCAGCTTGGGGACTTTGCTGTGAGGTTGCCCCAGCCACTGCTTGAAGAGCAAGAGACTCTCAGAGCAGCAAGGTCTTTCCTCCAGTACCACTCAAAGCACAGTTCTGGGTAAGGTTGTGCCAACCAGAGCTGCCAGCGAAAGCAGGCCGGACTGGGAGCTGATTGCAGATCTGGCACCTTTCTAATGGCCCCCAGGCATGTCTAGTATGCCTCAGTGCTCCACAGGTCTAATCTCCACAGGCTTCTCTCTTGTGCTCTGATTGATAGCCTGCAGCAAGCCATGTGCATGCCTAGCTCCCATGACTTCTGTGGTGCACACAGAGGTCTATTCCCACCCTCTTAGGCACACAGGACCTGTGATCTCAGTGAGAACCGGGAATGCGGGAATGTGCTTTGAGACCTGTATCAGTTCACAGAGGCGCCCTACTTAGACAGGTCTAGGCCTAGGGATCCTGGCTCTTGTGCACTTCCTGTGCTGTTTGTAGGGGACCTGGGACTACACAAAAATGCTGGCTACAGCCCACACAGATGTCCATTGCTGATAATCTCAGGGTAAGCCCTCCAGCCCACGAGAGCACACCCATGCCAGAGGTGTCAGGTGGAGCCACTCGCACACCACCTGCAATTGCAGACCTGGGAGCACACAAAGCCACTCCAGTGCCAGCCTCCACAGGCACCAGAAACCTCCATCAGAGCCTGCTGCCCGTGTTTGCCCCATGTCTGCGATCTCAGGCCATGCTGTTGCACTCTTTCCTCTGTTTGATCATCCACCCTATCCCAGCTTTTTTGCCCTGCCCCAGATCCTCCATTTTTCTTGGTTCCAGACAAAAATGGCCTTTCCTAGATCAGTGAGGAAAGCGAAATACTCTGTTCTCTGTCTTATTTCCTTCAGACCACCTTTTCCAATCATACCTTTGTTTGGGGTGTGTGTGTGTGTATTTCAGGTGCTCCTGAGATTTTTTATCCATCTTTAGTTGTTGAATTTGTTGAAATTTCAAGTGGAGATATTGGGAGCACCCCTCGTGGCGCCATTTCACTGACTTCATTTGCCTAGTGTCTTCCTATGCCATCCATTCATTCAATTCCTTGGCAGTAAATAAGCAAGAAATTTTTTTAATAATCAAGACATTGGAGGCACATTGTCTTAGATTGTGGGCAACCAGTATTACAAATTAATATGCTTTTGCTTCTAAATCCAAGAGACAATGTGTATCACCATTGCCTTTAAAGGGAATATCTTCAATATTTTAACCAACCTTACAAGATGATTAGCATGCCTTCAGTCTCTTCATGAAACAGATGTTGGTCTTGGCATTTTCCCAACTCTCTTTGTGTCATTAAGCCCAATATTCCTTTTTTATTAGTTGGTGTCATTTATTTCTGGTTTATTTCTTGTCCTGAGTGAAGAAGCTTCTTGTCTGTGCCACACAGTTGCTTTGATTTCACAGGTAAGAGATTGACCCCCCTGAGATGGGTAAGCATATTCCCTTCACTCTTGCACAGATCATCTTGAGGAGGCTCAGGCAGGTTGGAGACAGGAGTATAAGAAGGCAATGAGAAAAGTGCTCTTGAAGTGGTACTTTTTCTAGATGAGGAACCTGTGTTCATGTTTAGCTTCTAGTGTGACATAATGAATTATGAACTAAAGGTAATTGGAAGATTTGTGCCGTCAGTGTAGAACAGAAGTTTAATGTATGAAAGCAAACCACAGGTCAATTAGAGGAGAGTTGATCAATATTTATACTGCTCTTTAATGAAAGAAAATAACCCTGATAGATTTTTCTTGGGATTGCTGATGAGTATGTATTTATAGTCAACACATGGAGCTTTTCATTGATCTCAGTCAAATTAAAATGTATTAACAAAGCAGACATCCATCTGTATTTTTCCATAAGTTCTTTCTCTAAGAGCCAGTTAATATCACTGCCTTCTGTTTTTCTCTCTCTCTCTGAACTAACATTTCAGTACCTACTATGTCCCAAACACTTCCCCATGTATTATTATGTCATCTAATCCTTCTAACAACATTGTAAGGCCATATTTTTAATCTCCATTTACAGATAAGAAAATTAAATCAGATAGAAGCTAAGTAACTTGTCCTTTGCTACACAGGTAAGAAAAAGAAAAACATGGACTCAAACAGACCCTGAAGCTCATGTTATTTCTGTAACTCCAGGATCTCTCCCAGAGCAGAAGGAGCATTAATTTATATCATGGCCTTATTTGAATGAAGATGATGGGAGAGAATAAATGATGAGGCTGACGAGGGAATGTACCTGAAGCCATTAGCCTGGAAGCTGTCCTTACCCACCCCAGAAGGCCAGAGGTCACTGCTCCTGCCTTGTTCAGAAAACAGAGCTTCGTGTTCACCTGCATTGGCAAAGGACCAGCAACTCACATGTGACAGCTCTAAGACAAAAATAGAATTTTGCACATGTGACCCTAAAACCTTTTGAGACTCAGTTTGGTACCTTGGTTTTAGGCAGTTATAGAGCAAATACAATAGTATGTGGAACAGTATTTCTACTCCTTGACTGTTTAGATTGAGTCTCTTTACTTTGTTCAGAGGCTAGTTTTAGACATCCAAGCACCATGCATCAGATTAGATAGTTTGCCGTTTAATCAATAAAATTGACTCGGAAAGAACTCAAATGCCACATGGCTGGCATCTATGCTGATGCACCAGGCAGACACTTAGTTCTGGCCTCGCATTTGATCTACAGACTCTCCATGAAAACCGCAACTCTTCCCTCCTGCATGAAATTTTAAATTACAGCTTGCATTGTGTTCTGTGAGCTGCAGGGTTACTGTGGCAATCAGCTCCTGAAGCATTGGGATTTTATCTGAGAAGTGTCTAAATGAAAATTAGGTTTGAGGTCAGAATTTTGTAATGTCCCACTTCTATATATGGGACCCTTTTCCCAAATGGATGGTCTGATGTATACTTAACAATTCCTTCATATATATACTACACATAATTCATAATCAGGCCACTGCCAGGATTCAGCTCTTTTATGGAAAATAAATAAAATATACTTCAGGTGTTAATATGTGAGAGATTTCCAGAAATGTGAGAAACAGTTCAGGCTAGTGAAAACACACATAGGTATGCAAATAAACACACAGGTACATGAATGCACACAAAAACACACACATTAACTTTTTTTTTTTTTTTTTTT
Organism: Rhynchonycteris naso; assembly: GCA_037038555.1. NCBI lineage: Eukaryota > Metazoa > Chordata > Mammalia > Chiroptera > Emballonuridae > Rhynchonycteris > Rhynchonycteris naso. The sequence continues at coordinate 85,006,850 of CM072996.1, forward strand.
GCAACAGAGACACAGAGAGGAACAGATAGGAACTGACAAACAGGAAGGGAGAGAGATGAGAAGCATTAAGTCTTTGTTGAGGAACCTTAGTTGTTCATTGATTACTTTCTCACATATGCCTTAACTGGGGGACTACAGCAGAGTGAGTGACCCCTTACTCAAGCCAGCAACCTTGGGGTCATGTCTATGATCCCATGTTCAAGCCAGTGACCTTGCGCTTGAGCTGGTGAGCCTGGGCTCAAGCCAGTGACCTTGGGGTTTTGAATCTGGGTCCTCTGCATCTCAGTCCAACACACTATCCACTGTGCCATCACCTCATCAGGTCACATTAACACATATTAAGTGCTTCTGACATGTAAGTTCTGACCTAAAAACATTATATGTATACGTGTTAACTCAATTCCCCCAACAACCCAGTGCAATAGGTTCTCGTTTCTTCCCATTTTGAGAATAGGAATCTGAGGCACAATACAGTGGAGTGATTTGCTTTATTCAGCTCATACAAATAATAAGTAGCAAAACTGGAATGTTAATACTGAGCAAGGCCCTGGCCCATTGGCTCAGTGGTAGAGTTTCAGCCTGGCATTATGGATGTCCCAGGTTTAATTCCCAGTCAAGGCACAAAGGAGAAGCGACCATCTTCTTTTCCAACCCTCCCCTTTCCCTTTTCTCTATCTCTTTCTCTTCCCATAGCCATGGCTTGGTTGGAGCAAGTTGGCTCTGGACACTGAAGATGGCTCCATGGCCTCACCTCAGGTGCTGAAATAGGTTAGTGGCTAAGCAACAAAGCAGTGGCCCCAGATGGACAGAGCATTGCCCCATAGGGAGCTTACTGGGTGGATCCTGCTCAGGGCGCACATGGGAATCTGTCTCTCTGTCTCCCTGCTTCTCACTTAAGAAAAAAATACTGAGCAATCAGGGTGAAGAGGAAGTACCCCTAACTACTCTATTATACTGGCTAAAGATTTGTTCTGAGAGCAGAAAACCTAGGTGTGAGTTTCAGCTCTCTGCTTTGTGATCTTGGATAAGTTACTTGAATGAAGCTCAACCTCTCTTTCTACCCATAAACTGTGGTTTATAATAATGCCAACCCCTCTTGATAGGGGAGAAGAGTTAAACAGAGAGTAGGAGCTTTTGTAAACTGTCAAGTGCTGTATGTGTGTCATCAGTCAGTTGGAGACATGGCACACAGTGACACTGTCTTTCCCACTCTGTTCTCCTCTGTTGCCTTGACTCCAACCCACAATGAACCAGACACATAAAAAATGTAACACTTTAAAGTAACAATTTCTAATTAAATACATACAAGCATTCCTTGAAGTAGCTTCACAAATCATGATGCTCATAATTAATACGTCATTTCATGTCTCAGACACAATGGGGAATTAACGTCAGAGCAATGGGAGCAATTCTGCCATCTAGTTATGGAAAATTCATGCACTTTAGAGGCTCTATACATATAAGTGCTAACTTAAAAAGTATTTGTTAATAGTAGAGATATCATCATCACCAAAACAATGAAAGTGGTGAAGACTGGTACTAAGAGCATAGACGAGATGTGCTTGTCAATCATTTGAAGTAGTAGTTTAATAGAAAGGAGGCATAGCGAATAATTGAGAGATTTAATGGGATAGGCCATAGGGCACTGACTCTGGAATCCAAAAACCCAGGTGGAAGTCTTCCATTCTTCCCAAAGTCACTGAATAATTCCCAAAGTCACTTTGTGCTCGGCCCTGTCATACAGGCACTGGAGATAAAAGAGCACATAGAGACAAGGTTTTTGCCTTAGCTCTCAGTCTGCTCACCCACTAGCCATGTGATCTAATGTCAGTCACTCCATCTTACAAGAGAAGGCTTGGGTTCCATGTCAATAAAACGGAGCAAGTAAAGAGCCAAAGAGGTGAAGCACCTTTTAAAGATCTTACAGCTGATGGGCGCCACACAAAAGATTAGAAGAAAATCTCAGACTTCCATTCAGCACTTTCTACATGTAGGTCTCACTATTTGTTTTGCACCTTGAAGCACACTTTGTTGCATTTATTTAAGTTTGCCTATAGCATGCCAAGATATAAATGATTAATTCCTTTTTCTCACATTCTACCAGGGTTTACTTTTTATTGCTATATCACTTTCTTTCCAGATAACAAATTATTGCTTTTTGAAAGATATACTTTTTAGAAAAATAGATAAGCCACAGAATGGATATATTGTTGCAAGTATATATATATATCTGACGAAGGGCTTTTATCCAATTTATAAAGAGTTACAAGTGATTAACTTGAGTTCTCCCTGATTTGTTTCTGTTTACACACCAAAAACTTCTGGCAAATTCTACATCAGAGCCTTTCCCTGTTTCCTATGCAAGCCGATGCAGTTTGGGTAGTTCCTGAGCTGTCCAGGGGAAGGGTGGAGGCCGACAGGAGGCAGCAAAGACCAGGGCTGTAGGAGTTCTTGCAGGCTTGAGAAGGGGAGCTGTACTGTGTAGAGCAGCAGATTGGGGGGAACCCAAAAAGGGAATTAAAAATATAGTACTGGATATTTCCTATCTCTTTCATAATACTGAGTAATGCTAGTATGAATTGTTTTAAAATTATTCTTGATTGCTAAGAATATGTTCATTTAAGTAGAATATGGCTCTGAAAATGATCTATGGGGGTCACAGTTTTATGAGCCTAACAACCACTATGCTTTATGTTATTAGCATGTGGACCTTCCTAATGCATTTTGAATGTGTGGGCCAACAAGGTTTTTATAGATGAGCTGTAGCTCAAGTGTCTGATATCCACCAGGGGAAATGGTATCAGACAATAAATTTGGGTCTTCTGACCATTTATCTTGTTACATATAAATAACTATATCTCCCGTCAAAGCTCTAGGTTAGAAGAGAAGCACACCTATGGTCTAACAGGGCTATCATTTCATTATGATGCAACCTGGTGGTTGAAACTAGCCTGAATTTTGGGGTCTGGATTAAGGTCTGGGAGGAATACAGAGAGAGCATTATTCTGGCTGGACTAAGGAGGTGGCATTCTACTAGAGGGCAGTGACAAAACCAGCATGATATTTCATCTAATTTCTGTGCTTCTATCTCTGAAGTAAATATCATAACTAGCTCTTGTCCTTTAATCCATTACATTCTAGAAGCAGAGTAGAATGAGAAGATTGGCCTTTACCAAGATCTACTAGTTTATATTCATCCTCTCTCACTTTTTAAAATCTTTATAACACCCTATGTGGCGATATTAGTAGTATTCCCCTTATACAAATGAGGAAAGACTTAGTTTAAATGATTTATTCAAGTTGCAATTATCACAGTTGGGGAAGGGAAGAGAATGGGTTATTTAATTATAGAATAAAAGCCATAAAGAATAGTGTTTGGGAAGAGATGTTAAGCTGAAGCAAGCATTTCTGTTTAAAAAGGAAATTAGGCACATGTGTCTCTTGACTCTGAATTATTTTAGTTGACAGTTTAGATGTGATATAAATACATGGAAATAGGAAACAGAACTGTTGTGACATCCTTTCTGAACAAGGAAAGAGGGCGTGTCTACTAGAAGCTTCTCACTCCTCAAGATGATTGTCACAACACGTCAGTTACCTGCATCAAGAATATACAACATGTATTTATTTTTTCTCCCACTTCTTTTTGGTTCTGAATCTGCTTTGAAGTGAAAGTGTGATAATTTCAGTTAGTTAAAATAGTATTTCAAAATTTACAGTTATATAGAATAAATAAGTTCCAGAGATCTGTTCTACAAGATAGTGCCTATTGTTAACAAAAGATATCATGCACTTCAAAATTTGCTACCAGGATAGAGCTCATTTTAAGTGTTCTTACCACAAAACAAATGCACAAACAAACAAACAAACAGGACAGACCTAAAACTTTCGGAGGTCATGAGAACATTTATTACCTAGATGGTAGTGATGATAATATGAGTGTGTATTATGTCCAAACTCACCAAATTGTGTACATTAATTATGTGTTTTTTGTATACCAACTCCTCAATAAATCTGCAAATATAAGTAAAAATGGTTCTATTTCTTTCTTTTAAAAAATATAGCATCCCCATAACAAGGTATCAGGTGTACAGTTCACAGTATACAGCCAACATACAAAGTTAAAATACCCCCAATTTTTTCTTCCTTTCATATATAATCACACAAAACACTGCAATGGATCCTGGAAGTCCTTCACTTGAATCTTGGTCTGCATAATCCTCTGAGTGTATTTTGGGACATTAATGATACCAACTTTCTGAGTCTTTGTTTCCTCATCTGTAAATTGAGGATACATCCACCTTTCAGGAGTATTACTGGTTTTACTTCATAGTACATGAGAAAAAGTTTAGCAGCGTAAGGCACATAGAATGTGGAAAGCATTTATAAAGTTCAATTAAAGTTTATTATTATCACTTTTGTGATTTTTATTATTTAATATTTTTTTATTGGCTGAGACAAAAATAGTCTGCATATGCAAAATCTCCTTGTAATTTTCCAACACTTCCCTGAGTATTTCAGCAAACAGAATGGAAGGAAGGCAGACAAACTAGCAAGTGCAAATAGACTGCAGTGACCTGAAAACTTCCCTGGTGAGGAGATGATGGCTAAAATCTAACTGAACATCGTCTTTAGCTGTTCTGACAGACTGGAGCTGAGGATTTCCAATTCTTTCTCTAGCTTGAAAAACTCCTTTCCACTGGAAAACTTTCAAAAATCATATTTATAACAGAGAGATGATGCTATTCTCAGGAACACTGCTTAGAAAGGGAGTTCTATTCTGTGGGGGAAAGTATTTTGTTTGTTGATAAATAGTTAGATGCTGAGGTCCCTGGTTTGGCAGAATTATTATGTACAGCCTTGGATTGGAGTTGGCTTCTGAGGAGGGAGAGAAGAAAAGAGGAGACAGCCAAGACAGTAGAAGGTAGTTTACAGCCTGGTGTGACGTCTTCTACTGACACCCCCTCGCCACCACACACACACACACACACACACACACACACACACACACACACACACACACACACTAGCTTCAGTTCATCCTCAAACAAACAAACAGAGAAAGACAAAGGAAGGAAGAAAGAGAGAGAGAGAAAGAAAGAAAAGAAAAGGAGAAGGGAGGGAGAGAGAGTGGGACAGAGGGAGGGAGGAAGGAAGAGGAGGAGCAGCAAGGTGGGCTCCCTCTGGAAGGTTCCCAAATGATGTAGAATCATATAATCTAAAATCAGCATCGTGCCTGACCTGGCAGTGGGGCAGTGGATAGAGTGTTGAACTGGGATGCGGAAGACCCAGGTTGGAGACCCCGAGCTCACCAGCTTGAGCGTGGGCTCATCTGGCTTGAGTAAAAAGCTCGTCAGCTTGGACCCAAGGTCGCAGGCTCCAGCAAGGGGTTGCTTGGTCTACTGAAGGCCTGAGGTCAAGGCACATGTGAGAAAGCAATCAATGAACAACTAAGGTGTTGCGATGGCAGCGAAAAACTAATGATTAATGCTTCTCACCTCTCTCCGTTCCTGTCTGTCTGTCCCTATCTATCCCTCTCTCTGACTTTCTCTCTGTCCCTGTAAAAAAAGAAAAAAAAAAACTTTAAATCAGCATTGTAAAGGTAAGATATAAGATGGTTCTGAAGACAATGGTAAAAGGATCTAGAAGATGGTGAGATGCGTACAAAGGTAGAGAATATGTGACACCTTCTTTGGAATGTTCTCCTACCATCCAAGAGAAGAAGGGCTTCTTATAGATCATTTCCTCAGCTCTGAGTCAGAAAGACCTGCTCTTGGGGCTATTTTCTATGAAATTCAAGTAGCCAGGAGTAATTCTCACTTTTTCACTCAATTTCACATAGGATCAACTTGTTTTGTGAGCCTGGGTTAACAATTAACCTTTCTATATCTCAGTCTCCTGCTCAATACAGCAGAGTTCAAAAACCCACCCTAAAGGGTATTTATGATATGAGATGACTTTCACAGTGAGACAAATTTCTGTCATAACAGATCTTCTTAATAGGTAATTTTTAGTTGTTAATCTGAATGATAAACATTTTGAAGCGGGTGAAGTATGTCCATAGGCAGGGAACAGTTCCCCTCTTCAAAAACTCATTGGTTTAAGTATATAGATTAGCCCTTCAACTTCAGCTTTGTTAAGTACTGTGTCCCAAACAGCTCAGATCAGTGTTATATTAAAGAAACATCTTTTTTTTGAAATTGTTTACTTTGAAAGCCAAAAAAAAAATATTAGCCATGGGAGAAGTAACACAGGTAGGTGACACCCTGGCTTTCCACAGGAGGAATGGCACTCTCTGTTGCTCAGACTCTTAAGCTTGGAAAGATTCCATAAAATCATATAGAGCTATAAAGTCCCACTTACAACTAGGTGAGGTGTTCAGCTTCATTTTGACTCTTTGAAATATATTTTTAAAAATCCCAAACCCAAGCACTGAAACCTGTTTTTCCCTGACATTCTATCTCTATAAGTGGCACCATCAAGCACCCAGTCACTCAGGCAAAAATCAAGAGTAATACCTGATTACTTTTTTTCATGTTCACCTCATCTAAATTTTTAGCAATGGGATTAATTGCTGCTTCCACAAAAAACTTATCCATAGACTATTTCTCACTACTCCCACCAATACCACTCTAGTTAAAGCCATAATTATTTCTTGCCTTGATGACAGCAGTAGCTTCTCCATGTCCTTTCTCTACCATGGTTCACACACTGGTCCTTCTAATTGTCATGGAGCATCCAGTTCCAGCCAATGAGGATAGCCTTCTTCCGCTCTTTTTCCTTATTATTCCCAAGTACATGTAAGAAACTCTTACTTTTGAAACCAGATTAACAAGGCTTATATGGTCATTTTCCTATTCTCTTCCTTCATTCCTTCTTCTGCAGCTACACTAACTTTATTGGTATTTTTGAAAATTGTTATATAGATTCTTTCTACCCAGAGACATTTGCAATCTCTTTCTTGTACCTGTGAAGCTTGTTCCCAGATCATTGCATGGCTTATTCCTTTACTAAATTGAAGACTCTAATCAAGGGCCCGCTTATCATTCTACTCTCCCAGATTTATTGTTATTCAAAATCTCTCTCACTCCGTAAAATTATGTTATGTTTGTTGGCACATTTTGATTGCCTAGCTTCTTAAAAAATAGAATATAACCTCCGTTTATCTGAGGACTTTATTTTATTCTTGATTCATCCACAAACTATACAGTATGTTTTCAATAAGTGTTTGTTGAATAAATGACAGACTGAAGTATGTGTGTGTGTGTGTGTGTGTGTGTGTGTGTGTGTATACATGAACCATAGAAGAAACTGTAACATGAATGGAGGGCTCTGGCAGACCTGGGGGATGAGGTGTTAAAATATTCTGGGAAGACATGAGGTCATTGCAGAAGGCCACCACCATCATAATTTATTCAGGAATGACATCATCATTTTGTGTGCCAGAAAATAAAGGCTCATGGCCAGAACAACAACAAGAAAAAAGAAACCCACCAAAAATGATGGGTCAAACAGTGTACTGCACATGCTCATATGCATTGTCTCATTTAGTTTTACTCCAACAAAGCTGATCTTTCTCATTTAAGCTAGATGAGTAACTAGAGAGCATGAAAGTTCACTTGACCAAGTTCATACAAGAAAATGGTGGATTCAGGATTTAAACCTAAGTTTTACGACTTTAAGTCTATTGTTATCCTCTTAAAGATTGTTTCTATGTTGCTATCAATATTAGAAAAATTTAATAGAATGAAATAGAAGAGAAGAGAGGAGAAATAGGGAGTCATATTTTAAAGGCCTCAATCAAGCCTCATTTCTCTATAAATCCACCCCTGTAACTGCAGCATATACTAAGTAATCATTCTTCTGAATGAATAATTCATTTAACAAACAGCACATATTTTCTTCCACCCTTACTTATCATATGCATTGTCCAAAATTAGGCCTAATCCTTTAAAATTATTAATATTCTACTATTTCTGACCTACAAAATCAAGAATTCAACATGATTGAACCTAATAGAAGGTACATTCTTTGAAAGATGAATACATTTATTATGCCTTTGCCTCTACTACTTTTTGACTGGTTAATGTTGTTCATGAAAAATGAGCAGAAATACAATGGCCCTCATGTAAATGTGGAGGGCAGACATGATGGCCTATATTTTGTAGCATATTGAGTCTATTCTATAAATGACATTGGGCTTTAGTTACTCTGTAAAGCACCATACTAACAGTGTCAACCCTCTTATTTCTTTTACCTCAGTACAGAGCTTAACCTACTGAGGTTTTCTGTATATATATTTTATTACATTTATCACATATATTAGCCAATTTAAAGAGATGGAAGAAAGGACATTTATAAAAAGAAAAACTCATAGCTGCCAGCACTCAGTTCAGTGAGTGCTCTCTGTGTGTTCCCATAATGGGTCTCTACGATAACCCTGTGAGAAGTGATGACAGCTCCACTTCACAGACGAGGAGATTGAAGCACTGAGTGTAAACTGTCCAATGCTACGAGCTAGTGTGTAGGAGAGTAGGATTAAAACCCAGGTCTGTCAAAGAGCCATCAAGTGCTTTGTTCCCTGTAGGAATAAGATATCAGCACGTCACAGAAACCAGGCTCACACACTAACTCTGCTGCTGGCTTCATTTTCCCTGCAGTGTCTAGGAATAGGGGAGCAGGCTCTTTTAGCCTTTCTGCTAAACCCAACTGAATAAGTCATCGCGATCACATGACACCAAGGTGTCAGCAGAACACCACAAATCAAGGAAAAGTAATACAAGCCTTAATGATTAGTGTATGCTCCATTTTTCTTTCTCAGAGTGCTTTCATTCAGGTGTTCACACCACTACATAAGGAATTTGGTTAAGCACAATAAATAAACAAGTATAAGAAAGTGTTTCTTTGCATTGAGGTGAGTTATTATATAGGTTTTTTGTGAAAGAGAGGGCAATTTTTACTCTCTGTGATGTTTTTGGTCCTTACCTCAGAGCAAACAAGTGACCTCCAAGATTACCCCATATGTCCTCAAGATTTGTGCTCAGATGATAAATCATAACAGAGTGGCTCAGAGCATCACGTGCACTCCTCACTGCCACCATAAACTAGCACAGTTTCTGCACAGTCAGAGCCAGGTGAGGAAGCATCCTCACTTTTAGACTGTTGGAGTTAAAAGACAGTGAAAGGAACACAGACAGAAAGGGAGAAGCAGACAAAATGAAGAACAACTTTGAACATATGTTGAGAACACAACTAAAGTGTTGCTTCACAGGGCCTATATAACTTCACATTTGGTAGAATTTACCACCGACCATCTCTCTCACCTCACAGGACTTCTAGGGAGAGTAGAGAATTTATGAAGACAAAAATCGAGGAATATTTTATGTCAAAGAAAGTTCCAATAAGCATTTGCATTATTTTGTGAGGAATAGGAAGTCATATTAAAATATCATATATTCCCATGCCTGTCACTAGTAGGCTCAGCTGTCCTCCATTTTAAAAAATTGTCTTTATTCTCATTTTCTTTTACCTGCTTCTTAATTTCTACAAGACTCCAGAAGTCATCAAAATCATACATTCATTTTTACTGCCATCTCCCGCTAAACCCACACTGGATTATAGGAAATTCCCACCATGGGTAGCCATATTGATTTCTATTACTTTTCTGCTTCAGTCAACATAGTGGCAAAAGTAATAACAATAATTCAGCTTGTTATAGCTCAAAAAGCTCACCATCAGTTTGACTAACTGTAACTGCAAAGTGCCTGTACAGGCTTTTGCCCTAACCTATTACTGACAATCCTTTCTTTTTATATACTGGATCAAATCCTTACATTTAAAAAAGTATTTGAGTACTAATCCCAAGACTTGCTATAAATAGATGAAAAAAAAAAAGGAAATATTTTAAATCTCAGCCATAGAAATAATAGCTACATAAATTCTGATATATTAACTCAAAGTAAAATATGCATTGTCCTTAATTTATTCTTTATTGAATCTAGTTGCCATGCTCTGTGAGGCAAAGGAAACCATTTCTTGGTGTAAAGAGTCTAACAGATAGGGTAGAGAAAAGAAAACAGTTATAGAGTGCGGTAAATACAATAATGGAGGTGAGAGTATGACCCTGTGGGGAAGTAGAGCGAATGATTAATGCAACCAGAAAGATAGTGATTAGAGAAGTCTGTGTAGCTACTATAAAAGAGTTTAATTATATAATGTAAAGTGAAGATGAATAAATAACTTGGGTTAATACTATAGACATATATATGCATATAGACTGGCATTAAAAGGCAAGGAGAGAAGGTGAAGTTGACAGGTTGAGGTGGCAGTTTTATGGCTAAATTTTCTGTTTTGCTCTCTTTTTGATTTTTTTAAACAGTTAAAAATTTGGTGAAGGAACATCAACTAAGTAAATGGAGCCTCGTGTGAAGTATCACTTTCTAAAATGGATCTTGCCTCAATAAGAGAGGGTACAAAAGCAAACTGATGGACTTCCTATGATAGGCACACGAAGTTGATGTGTGGATCAATTTCAGCACCACTGAAAAGGCCATTGGAAGAACTATGGGAAGTATTTCTCCCTTGTATAAACTGGAACATGTTGTCATTAGACAGGAGCCAACTGGAGAATCAATAACTGTATAGCTAAAAGGTATTAACCACTAGACCATGGTTAATGCAAAAGACTTACTGACTGATATGCTAAATTTATGGATGACACTAATATTTGTCCAATTTTCTGGATGTAAGATTAATGTTTGAAGTGTAGGTGAATTTAAGATTCTAATACATGTTGTACTTGGTGATTCTTTTTCTCTTTCCCTTTGCCATTTCACATGTATCCTATGTTAAGAAATAGTTTTTTTATTATTTATTTATTTATTTATTTTGAGCCTGACCAGGCAGTGGCACAGTGGACAGAGCATTGACCAGGGATGCGAAGGAACCAGGTTCTAAACCCTGATGTTGCTGGCTTGCATAGGAGTTCATCTGGGTTGAATGCGCGCTCACCAGCTTGAGCACAGGGTTGCTGACTTGAGCGTGGGATCATTGACATGACCTCATTGTTGCTGGCTTGAGCCCAAAGGTTGTTGGCTTGAGCAAGATGTCACTAACTTAGCTGGGTACCCCTGGTCAGGGCACTTAGGAGAAAACAATTAATGACCAACTAAAGTGCCATATGGACGAGTTGATGCTTCTCATCTCTCTCCCTTTCTGTCTGTCCCTATCTGTCTCTCTCTTGCTAAAAGAAAAAATAGTAATAGTATTTTGAGTCTAGATTGTGGTATATTTTAGTCTTATCTTTGGTTAAATCTGACTTCTTCAAGTTCAAATCTTATTTGATGAACTCTTTCCTGTCAACGACAAACCCTAAATAGATTTTTCTTTTCTTCTTTCTCTTTAAGCATAGGTTAATAATTGATCATTATTTTTAAAAAATTATTTATTAATTTTAGACAGAGAAATGGAGAGCAAGAGAGAGAGAAAGAGGAACATTGATCTATTCCTGTATATGTCCTAAGCAGAAATTAAACGGGCAACCTCTACGCTATGGGATGAAGCTCTAACCAACTGACCCATCTGGCCAGGACTGATCATTTCTCAGTGTCTAAATATATCTGCACCAGTCTTTGCTATAATACTTAATTGTAAATTCCTTTAAGATAATAATTTTATATTGTACTACTTATCCTTATTACCTAGCATAGGTCTAAAACACATAAAGATCTGAACTAATGCTTATTATTTAAAATGATCAATTCATATTTTCACATCACACATATATACATAGCTATTGTTTTCAGCTTTAGCAGACACAGCTTTCAAAAAACCTGATGTGTAGGGATATGTGAAATTGAAATTTAATTTCCCAAAGAGAAATTTAATATTTGCATACTTATATTAAACAAGATTCCTTGCAAAATCATCAGTTACATCAGACACATAATGGTTCTTGCTGGTTTTATACTAAATTTAATCAAAGCCAGGGACAACTTTCTGCAACCTCTATAACTGGGTAAATTACATGGGCTACTCAAGGTCAGGGTTAATTATCTTAAGTTGCACCCACCTAGCAGTTGTGAAAGGCTTAAGATAAACTAGCACTCATTAATTGAGAATCAAGCTCTTCTCTGCAGTATTTAGCAAAACTCTAGCAGAAATATAATGACATTTATTTTGAGGTAAATATCCCAGGTCATTAAACACTTTGAGATGTAATTCTTTCTGAGGGGAAAGGTTATAAGTTCAGGTGAGCTCCCGTCTGGCTCTGTTTTCTAAAAACTGTGTGACCTTGGGCAGATCCCTTTCCCTTGCTGAATCTCAGCCTATAACATAAAATTGTTTTACTAATGCATTGCTAAGTACTGTTTCTGCTCAGCCTAGGATTCTTTGCTATTTAATAGACTACATAGAGCTAATTTTTATTGTGTATTGACCAGGTGTCAGGCAATATGCTTTTATGAGTTTGCACTGTGTACCAGCCTGAAATTAAGCCATCTTGGGTTTAAGCAGAATGAGTGTGTCTTTGCTAAAATATATGTGTTTTTCTTGTCTGAAAGCTACTGATAAGCCCATAGTCTGTTCTCTCTCTAAGACTTAATAGTTCTATAGAAAGTTGGTTACTACTTTAATGGAATCATTTCCCAGCCAACAAGTAAACCATTCATTCTCAAACTGTGTTTAGTGTGGCAGCTGATACCCCTTTCAAAGTGTGGGATTCTAAACTGTTTATTACAAATCGGTTTCTGGAAATGAGTTCATACAAGATTTTTTTCTGCGGTGGCCATCAGTCAGTCTGATTCAGTCTCTAAAAATGATAATGTGTAGTTGTTTCCAAGACGTACACCATGAATACTCTTCCCCTGTACATACGGGCCCTTGTGCCCTTGAAAGGGAAGATCCATTTCTCTTTCCACGTGAATCTCGGCTGGCCTATGTTTTTAATGAACAGAATACAAGGAAAGTGGTGCCGTGTGACCTCTGAGGCTAGGACACATGGAGACTTACCACCTCTCCTTGAGCCTGTTTGAATGCCCACTTTGGGGAGACTAGCTACCACATAAGATGGTTCGCTGCTATTAGACCACCAGGTTGTGGAGCAGCCCAACCAGCCACCTAAAGAAGCTCTAGGCAGAGATGCCTGGCCAGCCCTCAGCAGCTCTTGCCATTTCAGCCCAGCCATTAATGAGGGAGTTCCGACAACCCTTGCCTCACTGCTATCTGATTGCTGGTATATGAGGTCTAAGGCAAGGACTGATGACTTGGCTGAGCTCTAGACCTACCAGTGCATGAGAAATAAGGATACATTATTATTTTATGCCCCTACATTTAGGGGTGGTTTGCTATGTCAGATAAATAAAATAAATACACTAAGTTCAGAAAACCATGGCAGGTAGAAATTTATTTCTTATGTGACTTAAATAATCCAGATTCTTTTAGAAGGTGTAGAATAGAAAGTCAGCCCTGAATTCTGTCTTACATTTTGCACTGATCAAAATCTTGGCAGAAGAGAGAATTCAGGCATGCTTTAAAATGCAGAATCAAGAAGCAAAAGGTCCATAGGGTTTCCACACAATTGTACTAGAGGAAGAAAGACACTATGGGTCCTGGACCTCAGGTTCCAGGATGGTTAGTGAACATGACTGACAATCAAATAAACAAAAACAAAGCAAAACAAAAAACCAAGACAGAAAAATATAAACAATTTAGGAAGGCCATAGTCAGAAAGCGTAAACCCTATACACGATAGCAGAGGGATGCCTGGATGGGAGGCCCAGATGGGAAAGCTGACACAGTTGCACCCAGAGTCTGACGAACTGCTAGCCAACTGACAAACTGGCCCCACAGACCCTTCCCCTTAACCACATGTCTAATCATGAGACTGTAGGTATCTATGTCTGTGTGCATACATATGTGCGTGGGTGTCTATGTGGGGTGTGACAGACCCAGTAGGAAGGCTACTCAGTGGGTTTCTGCCCTGGAGGCGGCGTTTTCCTGGTTGATGACTTGTTTCCTCTGATGTCCCCATGGCAGCGACTACTACTCAGACTTCTGGGATGCCCTGCCACAAGGCTTCCTCTGGAAGGTTAGAGAGGTACAGGATAATAATTATCTCCAAGTCCAAGAAAAGACAGTGTCCAAAGGAATGCTCAAGAGAGACAGCTCTTTTGGGAACCCTCAAACATATGTTATTTCACAGAGATATAATGGAAATTATCCATAAATAGCTAGAGGGCGGAGTGGATTTTAAATGACAAAATTCTCCTGTTACTCAATATTAGATCCTCTATACCCGGTGTCAAATACAGTGTGTCCATAAAGTCATAGTGCACTTTTGACTGATGACGGGTCAAAAATGCACCATGACTTTACGAACACACTGTAATTGTTAGAGTACTTGAAAGGAGCTCCAGAGGTGACTGGATTATTTTCTAAAAACTCTTTCTCAGATATGCAATAATTGTTGTGATATTGATTTTAGATACTTAACAGGGCAAGTGCCATGGAAGAGCAGACATGAGTGAGGGAGAACATGAATACAACCCCATTCACTGAAGAAACACTTGGGAGAGGTTCAGACTAAACTATGACAGGTAGAAGCAAATTATAGAAGGGTTATATTCCAAAATCGAATCATAAGTCAGTTTTTCTAACTTGCAATATGTTTTTAAGTGAAACAACTTAATATATGGTGGTTAACTTTACTGGGCAGCCTTCAGAAAACAGACTGAACATATCATGGGGCCAAACAGCAGTATTCACAAACCTAACGGAGAAGAAAAAGAGAGAGTGAAGATTGGGTGTCGTTTTCCTTCTTGTTCCTTCATTATAAATTTTTAAAATCTGAGTCAATGGGATTTAATTGAGTTTTTAAGTAAAGACAGTATGGAAAATTCTTTTATTAGACACAGGACTTTTAGGGTGCCCTATGCTTTTCAAATGTCTAACTTTATTTACTGGAATACAAGCTGTGTTCTTGACACCCTGTTCTATGAGACAGTTACTCACTGAGCACCATGTGAATGCCTATCACTATACTAAATGCTGTCACACAGTAGTTGTGACATTTTTAGACCTCAGAGATTTGCCACATTTTAAAAAGTGGGGAAATTACCATAATGTCGGCAAGTCTTTTTTATTTGCCAGGAAAGTACACCCAAAAGAAAAAGACTGCTATCTATTCTCTTAATCAATCCTTACTGTAGCCTGGTAGAGAATTCATCCAGACTCTCAGTTGGGAGTCGCTGTTCAGTGCACTATTTAAGATTAATATAAAACATTCCCACCTGCCTAGTCTCCTCCTGACACGTCAGCTTAATAAGTAATTGAGCTGAACACTGCTTTTTAAGACTGATATTCCTTTCAAGACAATTGTAAGTTACTTTTGTAAGATATTTTAGGTTGACTGATTGTTACATAGCAATTTAATGTTTCTCAATTTTAGGAGCCATAATCATCATCGATATGTTTTTACACGATTTTTAAAAGAAGTTTTTAAATCTGGTACAAAGATTTTCAAAACTTCTTTTTAAAAAAATTATAGAAACCTTTCTTCAAATGAAATCTTATTCAGGAAGACCAATATCTAAAATAGATCAAAGCAAGCTTTTCTGATCGAAGCAGTCTGCTTGGCTCCCCTTTCTCTTGTACCCTACACCACAGTAGCCCCTAGGGCACCTCACACAACCCCAAGAGCTCCACAGAGTAGTCTTGAACAGCCACTGATCTAACAGAGCCATGGACTGGTAGAAGTTTTACGTCAGAGGGTATCTAAGAGAGAGCCACAAATAAAGAATAGCAGAGCAGGAAGAACCTTAGCGCTCAACTGGTTTATTCTCCTCAATGCACAGGTTAGAAAACCAAAGCCCAGAATACCCCCCAGTGTCACATACATGGCCACTTAGGAGTAGACACATGACTCCAAGTTAGGATTTTTTTTGCACCAGTAGGATGCTCTCTTATCTTATTAAACTCTCTTGGAGGTATGAGGTACAGAGAAATGGCAAGATGACTTGGAAAAGAATGATTTAAAGCCAAAAAGGTATCTAGCAGAGAATAGGAAGCAAGAGACAGGAAGAAAATTGAATAAACAAGTGGATCTCATCTGTTACTAATTCCCCTTAAGTTCAAAAGACATAGAAATGGAATCACTGTCAACAAGAAGTTTACAATCTTGTTAGGGGAAAAAACTAGGTGCAAAAATAAAAATGTTCTTAAAAGACCAACCCTGAGTGATTGTAAAAAGTTGCAGAAACCTTGAACACGCCACTGTATTTGGAAGTCATGCCAATTTATAAGGAAAACTTGCTGTCCCGTTATCAAAGTGTGTTTAAAATAAAAATTGAGACCATAATCTGACAATCATAGTTATAAAAAACCCAATTGTTTTGCTATAGCAAAACTTTCATACACTTTGGGAGGGGCACTTGTTGCTTCCCAAGACATGGAGTTGAGTTAGGGCACAGCTTCCCCATCAGGCAGACTAAGTGTTACAGTGTGAGCACCACCAATGTGACAACACCATGGACACAGGTGCACAAGTCCCGGGAGCATGTGGTGTGGCAGCTTCGTGTACCCGCATTGTTTTTGTCCAGCCTGAACTCACACTGTGCTCAAATGACATCTACTTTCCTTTCCCTTTCCTCCCTCTATTTCTTTTTTCTTTTCCTTTATATCTCAATTTGTGTGTGTGTGTGTGTGTGTGTGTGTGTGTGTATATATATATATATATATATATATATATATATATATATATATATATATATATATATATATATGTATGTATGTATACATGCGTGCATTAGTGTGTTTTTTGAATCACTAACTGGACAGAAACTTACTGGGTTATTTTTCCTAATCTTTAATAGCAAATTGGATTCAAAATTCTATTTGTACTTAAGATAATGGCAGACTCATTCCTATAAAATTCACCATTAGCAAGTGGTTCTAAATTAGAAAGCACTCCAACTGAGAAAGCGGGGATAGACTTCCTAATGTACTAATTCACTTTTTTTTCTGCTGTTAAAAACCACCAATATTATTACAAAAAAAATTCTAAAAGGAAAAAAGTCATTCTAATTTTTGTATTATATTTATATTCTTGCATATTTTAAAAATAGTGGAAATCATGATATGCCATGGAACCTTGCTATCTGTTCTAATTGTTGTGTATACTGTAACATAGTCCACATTGCCACCTGGTCTCTTGGTCAGGGTAAACCAAGCCAATGTCCATGGGTAGAGCAAGTGTGTGAGAACTACTCACCTTAGTTGGGACCAATTCTCTCTCTCTTTTGAACCCACTGTATACACACTGATGAATGCTAATGCTGCTGTTTTCAGAGTATTTAAAAAAATTATTTACCTGATAAAGGGGTGAATTTGAACCCAGTGAATGAATAATTTAACCAAATGCTAACATGATTTCTTTTTAAAAACAACAAAATAACTGAATTAGCCTTTAGTACAGCATGTCTGTCTTGAGACACAGAATCATTAACCTGTTTATTAGCCTAGCTCTTTCATACAGTGCATTGTCTTTTAAAAATGAAGTATTTACCTAATCATCTGTCATAGTAATTAATCACTTCCTATAATAGGTTCTTGAACCCTTGGTATTCTTTTTAATACTTTAATTTAGAATATCAGACAACAAATTAAAATGTATTGTTCAAATTTAACATATTTGTTAATAAAGCACAATTAGTTCCTTAAAGGCAGGGATTTTGTCTGATTCATTTCTATTTCCCTTACAAATTGCATCATAGTGCTGTACAAAATAGTATCTGCTCAATAAAAGTTTATTGAACTGGATGGATTTTAGCTTCAAAATAATCAGTTACCAGGAGACATGACTTTCTAAAAAATCTAAATCAGTTAGTAACCTAAATTCTGACACTTACCAGATGATTCATTTAGGGTATTAACCATTCAACTGTGCTGGTGAAACCTACACATTAGTATCTGAAAATCAATTACACTGGGTAATTTTGCCCTTTCAGTCATGGATTAAATCAATTAACTGACTTTTTACTTTAGAGGATTTCAACCATGTGGTCTTTTATATTCTGAAACTCTGTTTAAATTCAGTTTGAATTTGTGCACACTCATTTGTAGTATGAGGAACATATGTGTTATGTGCTCAGGTCAGAAACAAATTCCGAATAGGATCAGATGTGCCTGCTGTATTCTCTCGGATGACTGGCTCCCTCATAACTCCTATACCAGTCTGTAATTATGTATTTGTGTGGTTATCTGATTAATGTGCCTCTCCCTCAGAGTCTGCAACAACTGAGAGAGTAGAGGCTGGGTCTGTTTCTAGATTATTTTATCCCAAGAATTTGGAACAGTCTCTGGCCCATAAGTGCATACTCAAAAAAGGCAGCTGAAGGAATTACTGAAACCCAAAAGGAAGCAGAATCTGAGCTGAGATCTGAAGACAGATAAGAGAAACTGACCTAACAAGACAAAAAGAGGCACCAAATGGGGTGATGGTTTGAAATGGGGTCATGGCTAGGGATAGAAATATTGGGGGCGATCCTTAAGGAATTGTACTTAATACAGGAGGGACGTCTCTGTCTTTGCAGCAGGTATGCACACAACAGGAGTTCCTTTCAGATACAGGTCTGTGCCTAATTATACTGAGCAAACAAAGATATGGGAGCATTGTTTTTTTCTTTAGACACATGCAGTTATGGTGCCTTGGTTATGCAAGAAAAGGAAATTTCTATGATGCACACTAGTAGGCAGTGTTTCTGAAAGTGGTAGTTTACTGATGTTTTCCTCCCCCCGAAAAGGAAAAAATATAACCAGTTTTCCAAAAGCAGGAAAACACAGTGACTCTCACCAGGGTAAACTATTTACTTCGCAGAGAATTTGATCAACTGAGTTCATACAGATTTGGTGGTTCTCAGTCAAGTAGCCATATCAAGCATTTTCCATTATCCTATAATGTTCTATGTCCACCATGAACATTTTAGAAGTTTAGAACATGTAGCCATTTTAACCCTAGGTGATTTGTTGATCATATTTATTCTTTCCTTCCTTCCTTCCTTCCTTCCTTCCTTCCTTCCTTCCTTCCTTCCTTCCTTCCTTCCTTCCTTCCTTTCTTTCTTTCTTTTTTTTGTGACAGAGAGAGTGATAGATAGGGACAGACAGGCAGGAAGGGAGATGAGAAGCATTAATTCTTTGTTGTGGCTCCTTAGTCTCCTTAGTTGTTCATTAATTGCTTTCTCATATGTGCATTGACCAGAGAGCTACAGCAGACTGAGTGACCTCTTACTCAAGCCAGCAACCTTGGGCTCAAGCTGGTGAGCCTTGCTCAAACCAGATGAGCCCACATTCAAGCTGGCGAACTTAGAGTTTCGAACCTGGGTCATCCAAGTCCCAGTCCAACGCTCTATCAACTGTGCCACTGCCTGGTCTGGCTGACCATGTTTCTTATTCTAGTCTGGTGAAGGAATATTCCTATCTGTGCTTCCCAACTACTTACTACAGGGTGAGGTCAGAACTAATGAGTTAGGACTCCAACATTTTCCTCAGTTCTCCATTTTTATTTTTCTTTCTCCTTCCCTCTCTCTTGCTAGTTCTGTTTCCTCTCTCTTTTCTTTTCCATAGTTTATATCTAATTCTCTGCACTTCCAAGAAATTGTAGTATGTGATCTCCCAAATCAGTGCAATTATTTTCTACGTAGAACTTTGTAAAGCCAGTAGTCGCAGCCACCATCACAGCCACCTGGCCAGCGCAGGTTTGCATTTGATTCGGACAGTCGGTAATGAAACAACGGAGCCAAGAACTGGCGAGCCATCAGCTCCAATTCTAGCTTGCACCTGGCGGGCAAGCAAAAACACACACTGGGCTCCAAGATACACTCATTCAGTGCTCACAAAGCTACAGACCCATCCGAGTTTCCTAGAATCAAAGGTCTCTAGCTCACCAGACTTATTCATCTTTGTTCCGCATGTCCTCCTGCACAAACTCTGCACAAACTGGCTTCTCACTCAGCACTCCACCATCTTGGCTTCTTCTCCTCTCCTCCACGTGGCCTTAATCTGCTCTCCTCTCTAATGCTAACCTCAGGAACTGCGAGAGCAAGCTCCTGGTCTGGCCCACTGTATAGTGTAGAAATCCAAACCTTTAATCCAACCTACAAACAAGGAAGTCTCTGATACAAAGTCACCCATCCAAGGCATAATGGGAGGATTCCCCATGAGAGTGCACCACCCCACATCATCCAATCAGTCAAGGGTGTGGAGAAAAGCTTACTCTTAAAACTTGCACGAGGGCAGCACCATTTTTATCAAAGTGAGCATAATACATTTTATCTGCCCAATAATCCACCCCTATGCTCACTTTACTACCCACAGTCTATACCACTGGCATCGCTGTAAAAGGAAATTAGGCACATTACACAAATTACAACAACATGACAAATTATACAATTTCAACAATTACAGAGGTATATTTCACCAATCTTTGAGCACTTTGCAAAAGTGCAAAATGTCCTCAGCCTTCTTTCTAGCCATGGGAAAAGCTTCCCAGGGCAGGAAGGCCTCCAGCAAAACCACCCCTACACCCAACAGGGTATTTTACATTGTCCAAAATCTGTAAGTCCATCCAGCAAGGGAGCCCGTGCTCACTCGGATCATAGCCCAGGAAATCAGTCCACACACATGGGGTGTTAGCCTCCCCCCTCATTCATGCCATCATGGCAGGTCTCACACTGTCCTAAAGCGAAGCATGTGGCAATGGTAGTCAGCATTTCCATCTCTGCTCTGGGGAGCATGATGGCATCCACCCCAATGTCCCAAAATTGCAGACCTATCAGCAGCTTAGCAGGCACTCCCTGCTATTTCAGTGGCCACTCGATGATGCATGCCTGGCTCCCGGGATGTCGGTTCATCCTCCCACCGCAGCTGCCACCGTTTACTTTCTGGAGTCAATGAATCACAATTCCAGCCCAATTCTCCTCATCCTCCAAAGAAGAACTGAAGACACCAGCTCCTGCTGCTGGGCTTGAGCCCTAGGCCACCGCTACCTTCTGCTCAGCAGGCCTTGCAACTCCATCCCCGGCATCAGCCTCATCCTCCCACCACTGCTGGCTCTCCACAATGTACATGGCAATCTGCAACTCATGAACCTTTGATTCCTTCTCTGGTAGCTGCTCCATTTCCAGGCAAATCTCACAAACCGGGTCAGCCTCCTCCTCCAGCGCTTCCTCCAGCTCCAGGGTCAGCATCTGTTTCTCTCAAATTTCCTCCAGCTCCTTCCACTGCTTGGTTTGCAGGTCCCGTGCAGCCTCTTCCACAGAACTCTCAGTTTCCTCACACATGGCTGTAAAAGTCAGCCAGTGTATGGCTACCAAAAGGACAGCCATGGGAAACCGTAACAGCAGCCAGTCCTCTACCATGCATCTTAAGGGTGCCTGCTTCATATCAATCTGTATCGCATCCTGCCATAGATTACGCCAAATGTAAAGCCAGTAGTCGAGGCCATTCACATGCAGGTTTGCATTAGATTCGGACACTCGGTAATGAAACAACGGAGCCAAGAACTGGTGAGCCATCAGCTTTACCCGGTGGGCAAGCAGAAACACATACTGGGCTCCAAAACTCACTCTTTCAGTGCTCACAAAGCTACTGACTTATCCGAGTTTCCTAGAATCAAAGGTTTCTAGCTCACCAGACTTATTCACCTCTGTTCCCCATCTCCTTCTCTCTACACAAACTGCCAAACTGGCTTTTCTTTCAGCACTTTACCATCTTGGCTGCTTCTCCTCTTCTCCACTTGGCCTTAATCTGCTCTCCTCTCTAATGCTAACCTCAGGCAAGCTCCTGGCCTGACCCACTTTATAGTGTAGAAATCCAAAACCTTAATCCAATCTACAAACAAGGAAGTCTCTGATACAAAGTCACTTATCTGAGGCATAATGGGAAGATTCCTCATGAGCGTGCACCACCCCATATCATCCAATCAGTCAAGGGTGTGGGGAAAAGCTTACTCTTAAAACTTGCTCGTGGGCAGCGCCATCTTTAACAAAATGAGCATAATATATTTTATCTGCCCAACAGAGCATAATACATTTTATCTGCCCAAAAAACTTCAATAATTTTCCCCCAAAGTCTTATTCAAAGATTGTGACTGCTCCTAGAGGTCCTGTTGGTATGCAGGCCTATATATTTTGAGTGCATCTGTCTGAGATTTCTTTTTAGCTGCTGAAAGACAAAGAATGGCAGCGAGTTTGGATATATTTTTAATATATTATCTTTATTTTGATTGTAGTTTTGACAGAAATGCATTTGCAAATCTCCACCTCTCTACATATATTGAGCTGGTCAGAGCAGAGGGGAAAAGCTTTATGAAAAAGTATCCAAAATGCATAGATGGCCTTAGCATTTTGAGATAGTCAACCTGGTCCAGAGTTCTTTCTTTGTCTCATTTCTATTACACTATTAAGAATAGATTTAGGGGACAATACTTCCTGCCTGTCTTCCTGGAGATGTGAGCCCCAGTGTCATTAGAATCATATCAACATGCCTGTGTGTACAGATAAGCAATTATCACTGGGCTAAAGAGAAGAATGATAAGGTCTAAGCCTATCACAGGGCAAAAACATTAGGATTTATTTCCAGTGTTATCAGGAGAGTTTTGCTACCCATGCAAAGCTCCTTCCAGGAGGGAAAAAAGAAGAGAAAAGAATAAGGGGAGATTATATTTCTTGCAAACACTTATCAATCAAAACAAGAAACTTTGAATGCAAAATAGAAATACAATCACAAAGTCAATTTTAAATGAAGGGAAAAGCCACAGTAAACATGGCCCTTCTGAGGATTAAAGGGAGAAATCCTTACCTAAGATTTAAAAAAAAATTCTTACCAGAGATCAAAATAGAGAGGGCTATGAGAGGTAGAAATCACCAAGAGATTGCTCTTACAAATGATTTAGAGTTGAAATAATTTATACAGCTTGTATTTTGCCATTGAGAGCAAGATGGAAAATGTATGGAACTGTATAAATGGCTTGCAATAGAACCATATATATATGTAGAACATAAGCCCCCATAGAACGTAAGCCAATTTCAGTGACTCAAAGATTATTTTTTCTTCTTTTCCAAGTGAGAGAAGGGAAGATAGAGAGACAGGCTCCTGAATGTGGCTGACAGGGGTCCACCTGAAAACCCCTGTCTGGGGCCGGTACTCTGCCTATGTGGGGCTATGTTTGCATGAGCTATTTATAATGCTTGAAGCAGAGGCTCCACAGAGCCATCCTCAGTCCCCCCAGCTGATGCACTTAAACTAATCAGGCCATGGCTGTGGGAGGGGAAGAGAAAGAGAGAAAGAAAAAAGCTGGAGGGGTGGAGAAGCAAATGGTCACTTCTCCTGTATGCCTTGACCAGGAATTTAACCCAGGACATCCACACACCAGGCTGATGCTTTACCACTGAGCCAACTGGCCAGGCTCAAAGATTTTTTTAAATTAGGAAATCCAAGTTTTTCATGGATTGTAGTTTAAATGATGAACTTGATAATTAATTAACTTTATATTAATTTCAACAAATCCTTCTAACCACAGTAGTTTTTCTTTGGCCCAAAATGTCTACAATGATTGCTCAAAGATAAATGAAACTTTGTTACAGAACTCTTGCTACTGATCTTTCTTAAAGGCATTGTAAAGTCAGTGGCCAAGGCCACCAGCACAGCCGCCTGGCCCATGCAGGTTCGCATCGGATTCGGACAGTCAGTAATGAAACAACGAAGCCAAGAACTGGAATGAGCCACCAGCTTTAATCCTAACTTGCACCCGGTGGGCAAGTTAAAACGCACACTGGGCTCCAAAACCCACTCTTTCAGTGCTCACAAAGCTACTGACTTATCCGAGTTTCCTAGAATCAAAGGTTTCTAGCTCACCAGACTTGTTTACCTCTCTTCCCTATCTCCTTCTCTCTACACAAACTCTGCACAAACTGGCTTCTCCAGCAGCACTCCGCCATCTTGGCTGCTTATCCTAGCCTACTCCATGTGGCCTTTCTCTGCTCTCCTCTCTAATGCTAATCTCAGGAACTGTGAGAGAGCAAGCTTCCAGTCTGCCCCACTGTATAGTGTAGAAATCCAAACCTTTAATCCAATCTGCAAACAAGGAAGTCTCTGATACGAAATCACTTATCGAAGGCATAATGGGAGGATTCCTCATGAGAGTGTACCACCCACATCATCCAATCAGTCAAGGGTGTGGGGAAAAGCTTATTCTTAAAACTAAACCTTAGGCTATACCGACCCAGCCTGCCCACTGCCTGTCTCCCAACACACATTAATATCAATGGACTTGCATGTGGGCAGCGCCATCTTTAACAAAGTGAGCATAATATATTTTATCTGCCCAACAGGCATCATGTCTGAAATGAGTTAACTAGTAGATCAAGGAATGCTAAAATGATTTATCACAATCAACCTCATGGCTCCATGTCTTTGAAATGCCTTCTATTAAAACAGAACAGCACTGCCCAACAAATATTTATGAATGAACAGATTTAGGCAGGAGCTCATCCACATATACTGAGCTAGTCTCATTTATTTTATCCATTTATTTATGCAACAATTATTTATCAAACACCTAATAAATGTTAGGCACTGAACTAAGTCCTGGGGATGTTGAAGTGAACAAACGGATAAGACACCTGTCCTCTTGTAACTTATAATACAGCAAATGATTTCTTTCAGTAGTCAGCTAGTTTGTGTTTAAATTGTTTTCTATAGCCAACAATTCCTTTTTCAAATAAACAAACAGAAAAACACTTAGAAAGCATAGAATAACAGACTCTAGAAAGGAGCTTAGATAGATAGATAAAAAAGGTCAGAGGTAGGTCATCTAGCCCATCTTAAGAAGGATGTAAACATCTAGAGCAGGGTTCAGGAACCTATGGCTCGTGAGACAGATGTGGCTCTTTTGATGGCTGCATCTGGCTCACAGACAAATCTTTAATAAAAAAAATAATAATGTTAAAAATATAAAACATTCTCATGTATTACAATCCATTCATTTCCTACCACTCATGTGCATGGTTGCGGGTGGCTGGAGCCAATCATAGCTGTCTTCCGGGACAACACCAAATGTTTATTGGATAATGCCTAATGTACATGGGTTGTTGTGAGGTCAGGAAGAAACTTCCCTCCTTTAAATCAAGCAATCAGCTAGCTAATTGCAGAAACCCTTCTGATGAAGAAGCTGGCTAAAAGAAAAAATGATGAGGACTATCATACTTTTCAGCAAGAATGGACAGAGGAATTCGCCTTTGTGGAGAGAGCAGGTTCTGCAGTGTGTCTAATATGCAATGATAAAATTGCATCAATGAAACGGTCAAATATAAAGCGGCACTTTAACACACGCCATACTACATTTGCATTGAAATATCCAGCGGGGAACAGCAGGAAGAAAGCATGTCAAGAGCTACTGTGCGAAGTGCAAGCTAGTCAGCAGCAACTCCGTGTTTGGACCCTACAAGGTAACTGTAATTCGGCTAGCTTTGCTGGTGCTTTAGCAATTGTGAGAAACAGAGAGCCATTCACAGATGGGGAGTATGCCAAAACATTCATGCTTGCTGTTGCCAATGAACTTTTTGACAACTTTTCAGATAAAGACAAGATAATCAAACAAATAAAAGACATGCCTCGGTCGGCAAGAACTGTTCACGATTGTACCATCATGACGGCAAATCAGATAATCACCAGTTTAAAACACTGCTTGTTGAAGTTGGGAATAATTATCCTGGTCTGCTTCTGCACAGCAATATGTGTTGGTTGTCAAGAGGGAATGTGCTCAGCCATTTTGTGGCTTGTCTGAGTGAAATTCGGACTTTTCTTGAAATAAAAAATGTTGAGCATCCTGAGTTAGCTAACACTGAGTGGCTCCTGAAGTTCTACTATCTCAAGGACATGACTGAACATCTGAATCAGCTCAATGTGAAAATGGAAGGCGTTGGAAATACGGTCTTATTCCTTCAACAAGCAGAGTTTGTATTTGAACACAAGCTGTAACTCTTCATCGCCATTGAGACAGGTCATTTACTACACTTTGAAAAACTGGGAGAGTTTAAAGATGCATGCACAGCAGGTGACCCTGCTCAACATCTTGATCTCCAGCAGCTAGCGGGCTTCACATTTAATCTCCTGCAGTCATTCAAAGCGCGCTTTGGAGAATTTTGTGAGCGTAAACATCTTTTTAAGTTCATCACCCATCCACACGAGTGTGCAGTGGACAGTACCGACCTGAGTTACATCCCTGGTGTCTCAATCAGAGATTTTGAGCTACAAACTGCTGACCTGAAGGCCTCAGACATGTGAGTGAATAAGTTTAAGTCACTGAATGAAGATTTGGAAAGACTTGCACGACAGCAAGCAGAGTTGGTGAACAAACACAAGTGGGGAGAAATGAAAAAACTTCAACCCGCGGACCAGCTGATTGTCAAAACTTGGAACTCGCTTTCCGTCACATCCACACACTGCAGTGTGTGAGTATTGCTGTACTTACAATATTTGGTTCTACGTATGCATGTGAGCAGTCTTTCTCACATCTAAGGAATGATAAGACCAACCACAATCACGTTTAATAGATGGAAGTCTCAACGCCTGCATGAAGCTTAATCTTACTATGTATCAAACAGACTACAAAGCCATCAGCAAAACCATGCAGCACCAGAAGTCGCATTAATGGTAAGAAGTACTTTATTCATCATTGGTTAGCAACAGCATAACAATGTTATTAAAAAGAATTCAGAGACTTATTGTACTTTAAAAGTGTTGGTCTTACATAAAATGCACACATTTACTTGTATTTAGTGTTAAACATATTGTATGGCTCTCATGGAATTACATTTTAAAATATGTGGCGTTCATGGCTCTCTCAGCCATAAAGGTTCCCTACCCCTGATCTGGAGTTATGCATTCAGGGTCTTAGAGTGCATTTCACAATGAGGCCTAAAACCCAAGAAATGGTGATCTGCACAATAAAGCTAAACACTTACTGAACTCTTTATAGAATTGAAAATAACGGCACTGGTATATAAGATAGGCAGGAATAGCAGAGTGACAGAACCAGGCATGACTGATGCAGAGAGGTGCCCAGTACCTAATAGAACCTTCAGAGCAGTCCTCCAAAAATGGCCAGTAAACTTGACTGTGCAAGTGTCCTTTCAGTTGTTCTCTCTCCAAAATGATAACCCCACTTCCTTTTATTTTAGGAGCTCTGAAATGGCTCTAATGAGCATTAAAATGAACGACCTTGGTGGAGTCTCTCTTGGTCACATCTTAGATGCTCTTAGTCTTAGAACAAAATCTTGAAAAAAAATAGACAGGAAATAATTTCTATCGTTTTTTACACCTAGCTTTCAACAAATTAACTGATGCCTAATAAGAGTCTGTATAGCTAAAAAAGCTACATGCGAGAGCTACAGAGCAATGTATAGTTTCTTGTTTTATTTTCACAACAACCCTCTGATAGCTGGATGGACAACTGTTGGGCAAACAAATGTTTTCTTCAGTTTTTTAGCTTGTATTGGGGCAACACCTTGTGTGTATAGTCTATGGAAAGCTGTGGGTGATTGTCCTCCTGGTTGCAGATTGCAAATTGTGGATTGCCTTCCTGTTTGGGAGGGGCCATTGTTTGCTATTGTTTTCTGAAGTGTGTTTTCCCCCAGCCTGTTTTGGCTGGAAAGAGCAAAGAAAGGGTGCTGATGGGCTCGGGAGCCCTGCGGAGGCTTGTGGGGGCCTAGGAGTCCAGAGGGTGTGTCTCTGGAGAAGGAGTCTGGGGTGTGGAACTGGAGACTGAGTTGGGCCTTGGGAGCCCTGAGAGAAAGGGAAGCAGTTTGCCCTGCCTGTTTGTTCATCTATCATTAAGAGACTTTAATAAACAGAATGGCCCACCATTTTCTGCCTCCACAGTTCCTTGATTGTCTGCCCGAATCCAACGAGAACCTGCATGGCCATGACAGCAGTGACCGCTGGCCCTACAACAACCACATCAATTTCTCTTTTATTGATGAGAACACTTATGTGACTTGGTTAAAATTTTAAAAAATAACAAAACAAAACTGAAATTTGTAGACTGGATTTTCAGGCTCCTGGTTTGGTTTTTTTTTCATTGTATCATGGTGCCACTCACAAACAGCCTAATGTCCAAAAGGTTCAGCAACTAGGCGCTCTCTCTGATTATGGGGACATTCATGTGGCATTTTGAACAGATCCTGGGCAGTGCAGATGCTCAGCGCATACCTTCTGAATGACCTTTTGTTGTTGTTGAAATCAGGGTCTTTTGTTATCTGATCTAATACTTCTCCCAGATAGTAACAGCTGTCAGTGAACTTATCCTATCCCACTCTCAGCAGAGGCCTGCAAAGGTGGGCAGGCTTTTTGTGAAAAGCCACAAAGTCAGGAGAAACTCAGACAAAGATTATTTTGTTGAGTGGCAAACTGGTGGAAGATATTAAAGTTTAACTTAATTCCCATGTGATTTTTCTCAGCATTATGGTATTTATCGACCCTATAATCATAACTTGTACGCTCTTACAAAGTTGACATCTATCTATCTGTCCATCTATCTTATACGCAGAAGATACATATTGTGTATAATCTATAATGTAACTTATGCAAATATAACCAAAGGAACACTATACCCTTCAAAATCACAGCAGACTTGTGATAGATCTAAGTATAAGTGCTAAAAGCATAAAACTCTCAGAAAAAACAATAGGAATAAATGTTCATGATCCTGGATTAGAGAAAGCCTTCTTAGACACAGACCAAAAGCAAAGAGAAAAGGAAAAACAGAAGTTGAACTCCCATCAAAACGAAAAACTTTTGTGATGCACATAGTACAATGAATAAAGTGAATAAGTAACCCAAGAAAGGGGAGGAGACATGTGCAAATCATATATATCCAATAAGGGACTTTGATCTAGACTATATAAAGGACTCAAAACTTAATAACACATAATAAATAAGCCTATTAAAGTGAGCAAATAATTTGAATAAATACATCTCCAAAGAAGATATAAAAGTGACCAATCAGTCTATGAAAGAATGCTCCACGTCAGTAGCCACCAGGAAAGGCAAATCAAAACCACGAGCCATCACCACTTCACACCCACTGGGATGGATAGACTGAAAAAGACAGACAGTGAAAGTGCTGGCAATGACGTGAAGACATGGGTGCTCTCATATATTGCTGGCGGGAATATAAAACAGTGTAAACTCTTTGGAAATCAGTTTGGAAGTTTCTTAAAAAGTCATTGTAATTTCAAATTTACTATGTGACCAAGAAATTTCATTTCTAAGTGGATATATCCTGACAATAGATAGTCACACAATGCAATATCCACATAAGTGACAATATATATGTATATCTACACAAAATCTTTTCTGTAAATATTTGTATTACCGTTATTTATAATTGTCAAAAAGTGGAAACTGCCTATATGTTCATCACCAAAGGAACAAATAAAATGTGATATATCTAGCTTTTTTCTGTCTAGCTGCAACCATCAGGGGTATTAAAAAGCCTAGTTAAATTATTTTCAGAAAACATTTTGCAAATTCATAAAACCACTGAAGACTTGAACTGAAAGAATACATGTCAAACTAAAAAAAATATATAAAATAAAAGTGATATATTTATACAAAGGATTAGTTTGGGCAATAAATAAAGATAAAATAAAGATACATGTTACAATGTGAATAAACTTTATAAACATTATGCTAAAAATGAAAAATTTTATTTTTATCTTGAAAGAAAGAAGCATCAACTTATTGGTCCACATAATTGTGCCATTGATTATTTCTTACACGTGCCCTGACTAGGGCTCTAATTGGCAACCCCAGGAGCAGTGACCCCATGATGGAGCTGGCAACCTGGGGTTCGAACTGGTGACCTTGGTGCTCTAGCTAATATGCCATTGGCTAGGGCACATTATGCCAAAAGAAATAAATTAGTGACAAAAAACAACGTATTATTTTTTTCAATTTTTATAAAATGTTTACAGTGGTAAAAATTGGATTCATGGTTGCCAAAGTCTGAGGCATGATAGGAAGGTGATAGGCAAAGGGTATAGTATTTCTTTTTGGGGTGATAATGTTTCTAAATTGATGTGGTAATGACTGAACTTCTGTGACTATTCTAAAAACCATATACTGCCTGACCAGGTGGTGGCGCAGTGGATAGAGCATTGGACTGGGATGCAGAAGACCCAGGTTAGAGACCTCGAGGTTGTCAGCTTGAGCACAGGCTCATCTGGTTTGAGCAAAGCTCACCAGCTTGGACCCAAGGTTGCTGGCTCAAGCAAGGGATTACTCGGTCTGCTGAAGGCCCGCGGTTAAGGCACATATGAGAAGGCAGTCAATGAACAAATAACTAAGGTGTCACAACGAAAAACTGATGATTGATATTTCTCACCTCTCTCCATTCCTGTCTGTCTATTCCTATCTACCCCTCTCTCTGCCTCTATTAAAAAACAAAAATCAAAACAAATAAAAACCAAAAACCATATACTATATACTTTATAGATATATTTATAAATTACATATATTCGGCCCTGGCCAGTTGGCTCAGTGGATAGAGTGTTGGCCTGGCGTATGGATAACCTGGGTTCGATTCACAGTCAGGGCACAGGGAAAAGCAATCATCTGTTTCTCTTTCCACAAGGTCCCCCACCTGTCCCCCGCCTCTCCCTCTTCCCCTCCCTCAGCTAGTGGCTCCGTTGGTCTGAGCATCAGCCTCATGCTAAGTTGATTCCAGCATTGGCCCCAGATGGGGGCTGCCGGGTGAATCACAGTCGGGGCACATGCAGGAGTCTCTTATCTCCCCGACTCTCACTTAAAATATTATTCACAAATTTTGTTTGTAAGTTTGTTCTAATCAAAGAAAAATCAAGTATAAGTGATATCTAGGAAGTAGTTTGAGCTGTATGAGCCTTGAGTCTGCAAGATTCTGCCTTAACATAGTTTGTAACCCTGGACACCTGGACGCTGAGAACTCACTACTCTGGGTCTCAGTTTCCCTCACCTATATTATACCAGGGGGTTGTCTTTTCAACTGCCATAAACAGTCTTTGTAATAAAATATTACATAGAAAGTGAATCTATAAAGCAGAAAAAAGCCCAGTTTCTCTGGTTTAAATGGGCAAGGAGGTTCCAGTTCCTACTCAGGTAGGTTTATTCCTGAGTTGGCCCTGAAACATTCTCAAGAGTCAAGAACACTGTGCACTCCATTTTGTTCCCACAGAATGCTATTTAAGTCCATCTAAATGGGCTAAAATATACCTCCCAACCTTAACTTTGTAGTGTCTGCCACCTACCAGCATGGGGGTTTGAAACTCAATTGGGTGCTACCCAATTGTCAGAAAGAACTGGGTAAAGATTAGGGACATTGAGTCAGCCAGCTGGTTTGGGGAGTGGGTGTATGAGTAGGACAGAATAAGAAATAAAGTCAAAAGTAAGAAACCAGGTCAAACTGATTTTCAGGTGAGCAGTAAGAAACAAAGGCTGAATTTTTTATGACATGAAAAAAAAAAATCAACTGCTGGCACTGGAATTTTTCTGATGAAGAAAAATACATTTGTTTATGAAAATTATTTTCTAGGTCTTTGGGCAGTAGAAGGTGAGGTCCTAGAGGTATGAGTATGTGGAGGAAAAGAATTAAATACTATGTAAATAAGCCCTGACTTGGGAAAATGGATGGATGCTGAAAAGTTTCTAAGAACAGAAAGAAGTTTGCATTTCTGGAATGTAAACCCTTTTGTACTCCTCCAAATCCTGACTTAAGTTTGCTGCACACACAAATGCCTGGTGACTTAACATTAGAAGGTCAGGCAGATGACTGAGGTTATATAGGTCATTATTTCCATTTATTTGCATCAGAAGGGATGGAATTTTATTTCTTGTATAACTGGGTTAGAAGCTCCAACACAATAAGAATTGCTGAGGTTTGTGCATTGTCATCTTGCAGAAGAGATTAAATACTGTAGTCACAAACTATTACAAAGCTTCAGACCTTTCCCTGGTGAGGAGAATGCCTCCTGTGGTGGACAGCCAGAAAGACAGAGTAGGAACCAGGAGCCAAGTCAGCTCTGTGCACAAACAACTGCCTTGCAGGTAGGTCCTGGGATATGTGGGTCACACCTGGTGACCCAGACTCTGAAGAATAGTAACACTGTCACTCTTATGATTAGATGATTAGAAATGTATATTTTCTTCAATGGCCCAGAGGAACTTAGCAATCATTTTCTTTTAAACCAGCCTCATACCTTGTTTTCCTTGTGTGAGTTGAGCTATATCCCCACTAAGGGTAACTGGATTCTTCTTCTCACAGTGAAAAATAAATCATATTATTTTCTCTGTATTTTGGAAAGTGATGGGGTAGGAATAGAGGGAAATGGTAATTTGGGGATGCATGTTTGAGTTCATAAGTATATGTGAGTTTATTCATGAGGAGGGTGTGAAGATGGTTAGGAGTTGATTCCATGATACTTTTATGCCCTTCCTGTTTTTGAGAGAATGAAGAATTTTACTCTTGATCTTAGACAAAAGGCCAAGAAGTGATTATGATGAAGGGTTTTTTTAAACACTAACTTACATTATTTTTTAGGTGTGATCCAAAGGGTTATAGGTTTTACATGGTTTACCATTCAAGGTAAAAATAAATAAATAAATAAATAAATAAATAAATAAATAAGGATTTATTAGTCAAAATCAGGGTCTTCTGGTTTCTAGCCTTCAGTACTGCCTTTATGAAGATCCATTCAAGGGCAGGGAATGCAGTGTGGTGCTGATGATGTTAGATTCTCATTTGACTTTGCCTGATCCTTTGCTTAAGAATGAACACCTTCTTCAGGTCCATCCCATCCTAAAGGGAAGGGGGGAGGGTTGCTATGGGGAGGGGGACAAAGATCATTTTGAGGGGAATATGAGGGAGGGGAAATGCATTCAGGGCAACACTAGAATCTATGCAAACACAGTAAATTAAAATCAATAAAAAGGAAACAAAAAAAGAATGAACACCTCCAAGGCAAACAACCCCTCCTTGTCATAAACTCATCTTTTGCCAGCCCCTCTAGACTGGCTGTATGAGCTGCTCTTCTCCACATGTCATTCTTCAGTCACCAGTTCAGAGTTTCTGTAGGGGGGTTCCCAGCTTCCCAAGAGGATCTTTTGCTCACTGCTGTCCCTTCCGTGGGTAACACTGGTAATACCGCAAGGAGCCTGCTTTCTTTTCTTGCCATTTATAATATCTCCATGAAAAACAATCAACGTAAGTTTGACTATTGAAAGAAACACCACTTTCTTAAAGTTTTTGTTGTTTTTTCTGTGATTTTCAGTCCTTGGAAAGTATTAGAATCACCTGCCAGACTTCACAGATTCCTGGACTGCACCCTGATTCTGACTACGTGAGGAAGTAGTGGGCCTGCCTGAGGATTTGCTTCTCTAACAACTTCTCAGGTAATGTTGATGTTGCTAGTCCAGGGTTAGCACATTGAGAACTCCTGCTTTATAGATTTTAAAACTGTACAATGTTAAAATTATATTTTACCATAGGATACTCTTGAGTGTCCTTTTTAGGCACTGGATCTATAGTCAGAATCATATTTTTAGGGTGGTGACAAATAAACATTTGACATACAATTTTCCCCATTTCTGATCCTCCTCTGTTGTGTTCTGATTCTTTAATTTTATTCTCTTTCCTCCTGTGCCAATCTTGAGTCAAGAGCAGGACTCTCCATACTCCCAATGAGGAGGATTTATAACAGGAGAAGGCGAAGCTAATCTATTCACCTGCTATACTCAGGAAAGCTCTGCTTTCAAACTTTTAGTGTGGTCAGTTCTTCCTCTAGCCCAGTCATTCAGGAATCAATTCATCTACCAATAAATCAATCAATTAAAAAACCAGCCAACATTCTGCAATTATTTGGCTTGACCCTATTTTCAGTATTTTTAACAACTATTAAATATACCTGCATAAAGGAACATGGAAAATATAGAGTTTCTTAAGGTCTATGTGGGTTTTCCATTTTGAAAGCTGTACCTTACTTTACAGTGGAGTTCTAGCTTGATAATAGGAAGTAGAGGCCTCTTACAAAAAAGCGATTTAGAATTCTTCTTTTTGTTACACAGATTTTCACTTGGAGTTAGAGTTAATAAATTCAAGATCACTTATTACCTTCATCCTCTTGGCACTGCAAATTCATAATGATAGTGTTTTAACTAGTCTTCTCATTGTTAGACATAGACTATTTCAATCCAAACAATGGGATAGTCATTGCCCTTATTGTCTTTTTAATCCTTAGAAAAAACTGAAACTGGTTACATTGCTAAGGTGAAGAGGTATACATTCGTATTTCTGTAGTGAAGTTCTTCATGTTTTGACATCTTGAAAGTTCACATATCAATAGTCATTTCTAGCATCATTGTGTAGGATGTTGTTACCATCTAGAAATTAAGTTAGTTTAAAGCTTTATTAAGTTATTCTTAGGAATACATGAACACAGTTGGTGTTCTTGAGCATTTGGAAAATTAAATTATTCTTCAGAATTAGCCTACTGAGCTAGAAGAAAATGAAGACCACTCACCAAAGGGGAAAAGTGACAAAAATTCTAGTGACTAATAGTTTTTAATTATAATTGCATAATAGTCTCCTGATACAAGTGCTACTTAGTGCTTTGATAATTTCTGCCACTGATCCATTAGGTCCTTCATACATATGTGAGCACCTAGACTGGAACACAGAAGAATATCAGAATATTATCTAACTGCCCTCAAGTGCTTTGAATCAGATCAATTTAATGCACTCCTAACCATCCTACTAACAATTTCTGGTGGTGTGAGCAATGATAAGCAGCTTTCAACTGATGTACTACTTAATGGTTATGCCACCATAAAAAAGAAAGAATATAACAAAGATAACCTTTAGTTTGTGGTAACAGTTAAATCCTGATGATTATAAATGATGCTACTACAAACACTGATGTACTAGTTTTTATATGAACATAAGTTTTCATTTCTCCAGAATAAATTCCTAGAAATTAGATTGTGAGGTCACATGGTAATCATATATGCCTGTGATGTGGATATAAGAATCTAGGTATTTGTTATATAGGTTAATAATGCAGAACTATGAGCAGAATTAGAGTCCAGAATTTTTAATAAAAAATTATTACAATTTTTAATTATAAAAATGCTTTAGACAAGCACATACTGAGACAATAATGTATTGAAATTTTTTAACTAAATCAGAAGTTTTAGTGACATGTCCATAAATAACCAATCTGTAATGAAAGTATTTAGAGATTTGATGTTCAAATAAGAAGAGTGAACCACTACTTTTTTTCTATAAAATTCTAAGTGTTTAAAATTGTCTGGAAAATTTATATTAATAAATATTACTTGTGATGTTGGAAATCTTTAAAGCCCTCGTTATATTAGGCAAACAGTTTTTAGAAAGAATTGGACATCACCTCTACAGAAAGGCAGAGATACCAAACACAGTAGTTCTAATTTTAATAAACAGAGTAAGCCCGGTCAGGCAGTGGCGCAGTGGCTAGAGATTGGCCTGGGATGCTGAGGGCTGAGGTTTGAAACCCTGAGGTTCCTGACTATAACACAGGTTCACCAGCTTGAGCATGGGACCATAGACATGATCCCATGGTTGCTGACTTGAAACCCAAGGTCACTGGCTTGAGCCCAAGGTTGTTGGCATGAGCAAGGGGTCACTGGCTTGCCTGGAGCCCCCCAGTCAAGGCACATATGAAAAAATAATCAATGAACAACTAAGATGCCACAACAAAAAATTTATGCTTTTCATCTCTCTCTCTCTTCCTGTCTGTCTGTCCCTCTCCCAACCTCCCTCTTGCTAAAAAAAATTAAAAGAAAATACAGTGTCAGTATATGCTTTTTCTAAACAGAAATAATCATAAAATTGGAGCTGTCTCTGTCCTTTTTCTACTTTCTACAGGAACCATCACTCAGATGATGATCCCAACTTGCCTTAGACTAACTCTAGGATGAGAAATGTGATCTTATTTATTGATTTTTTTATTTAATAAGTATATATTAGATACAACTACATACCACAAACTGTGCTGGATGTTTGGGATTCAACATGAGCAACTGAACTCTGACTTTACAAAAGAAGTCAAATAACTGCAGAAATATTTAATTAGAAATTGTGCTAACCATTTTGAAGGAAATGTAAAGGGGGCCTCCGGAAAAAGACACAATCAAGGAACTTTAGGGGAATGTATTTTTTCTTAAGTTCAAAGAAGGCTTCCTTGGGGAAGTAGCATTTGATTTTAATTTTGTGGCCAATGACATGCATTTACTGCCTCCAATTTCCTTTTTCCGCTGCATTTTGACTAATATCTATGAATAATAAACTCAGGGTATTTGCATTAGGTTCCTACCAGGACCTAAAATTACATTAAAACCTAGCAGGGGCCAATGACAGGGTCTTAAGTGGCACTCTAAACAGAGACCTAGCATTATCCCTAAGGTTTGTTATGAAGTTACCACTGCTGCCAAACATTTATATTAATATTATCTGAGGACAACAACGGGAATTGCAAACCTTCTTACTCACTAGACTACTCTGATGCCCTGAGAGAATGGTTTAACTCTTAAATGTGGTATTTGGGATTCGAAAGGAGCACATGATATGTATTTAACAAACGTGACATTGCCAATCAGAGGTTAAAATTCATGTGCTGTGAA
The DNA here is from genome assembly GCA_037038555.1 of Rhynchonycteris naso. Taxonomy (NCBI): domain Eukaryota; kingdom Metazoa; phylum Chordata; class Mammalia; order Chiroptera; family Emballonuridae; genus Rhynchonycteris; species Rhynchonycteris naso. The sequence continues at coordinate 85,043,594 of CM072996.1, forward strand.
ATACCAGTTTCAATTTATGAGACCTATGCAGTTTTTTCTCATTATTTAGCAAGTGATTAGCAAACACACACTGAAAACTCGCTTTGATTAGGGAGCACTGGGTAAACAACCCTGGAAGGAAACAAAGGAAAAATGGAACCTTGACCAGGCCCTTCATATTACTATTTGGGGAAACATGAAGCTCACTAATTAAACAAACTGAAGACAATGACAAAGAATATTAGAAGTGATAATATAACAAGAGATATTTAATCAATGGGTGCAAAATAAATACCAAATGAAAAAGTGGTCAGATATTAAAAATTTAACAGGGATTATCTCAGAGTGGTGGAGTTATGACAGATTCCTTATTTATTCTTTTTGCTTGTCCATACTTTCTAAATTTTCTACCATATGCTATTTTTCTCTAAGAATACAAAAGCCACAAAAGTTTTATACAACTTATATTCAAGTGTATTGATTCTTTCTTAGGGTGTGTCAAGTCTGCTAATAAGCCCATCAAAGGCACTTGTCATTTTTTAAAAATTTATATCATTTTGACTCATTCTCAGTTTTCATTGTTATGAGTATATTACCTATTTGTTTTTGCATGTTTTTACTCTGCCCATGAAAGCCTTTAACATATTTATTTTAAATTTCCTGTTTAGATCTATATTGTATCTGTGTCAATCCTGATGCTTGCTTTATTTCTCTAGATTGTATCTTCTCTTTAGAAGAGTTTTAGAAGAGTTTATAATTTTTTTTATTGAAAGACAGACATGATCTATTAGGTAATGGGAACTGAGGTAAATACACTGTTACCTATAACTTTAATTTTTACCTGTCTAGATAAAATTTATCTGGTTGAATTGTTTTGAATGTTTACAGCATCTGTGGGTACCTAAGGCCTCACCCTCCCCTAGACTCCTTGGTTTTGCCTCCTACTTAAAGAGAGTTCACACCTCACAGATGATGTAGCTGGAATCCCCTGGAATCACACTGGAGCAGTTAGTGTGGTGCTAAGGTGGGTGGTTGGGGTATGTTCTGTGTTCTTAGTCTTTCAGTGGGCCTATGTTTCTTGGCCATGACCAAGTGAAACAAGAAAACTAGAGAGTACAAGAGTCAGAGAAATATCCATTCCCTTGGTGGGTAAGGCTCTGGATAAGTCTTTTTTTCTGGAGAGCTGACATTTACTGGGAGAGCACTCTAAACACAATGCATAATGCTACTCTTCCTCTCTTCTGCCAGATCCTAGAGATCTTTTTGGCTCTTCACGGTGAGGATCTGGTAAAGCTTCTAGAGGGAAAATTCACAAAAATATGGGGGCCTCTGAAGACTGGGTCCCCAAGAATTCCCACTTGTTATTCTATACTCCGTCTCCAGCATACCATTCAAATTACCAAGTAAGTGTTTCTACCAGTTTATGGCCCCAAAAACTTCTGTCCAGACAGGCAAATCTCAATGGTGACTCTTCAGATTTACCTGTATTGTGGACTGAATGTTGTGTCCTTCTAAAATTCATACGTGGTATTGGGAAGCGGGCCTTTGGGAGGCAATTAGGTTTAGATGCAGTCATGAAGGTATAGCTCCTGTGATGAAATCCCGTGCTTATAATAAAGACTAGATCTCTCTCCCCTATGTGAGGATATTGCAAGAATGTGGCCATCTGCAAACTAGGAAGTGAGCCCTCAACTGACACCAGATCCACCAGCACTTTGATTTTAGACTTGCTGCTCCAGAATTCTGAGGAATAAATGTTTTCTTTTTTAAGCCATTCAGCCTATACAGTTTTGTTATAACAGCTTGAACTAAGACAACCTATCTCTCCAGATTTCAGTTGGCGGTTTGCCCTAAAACTTCAAATCTCTGATGGGTTCAGAAAGAGAGATTTTTTTTTAGTTTGTTCAGCTTTTCTAAGTTGTAAAAACAAGACTGACCACTATCAAGTTCTTTAATTGTTATAATTAATCCCACAACTAATACTGGAAGTAGCCTCTTCCTTTCAAAATTTCATACATGAAAGGGTGGGTGCCCTTGTGTAGTTTGCTCAAAGGTATCACCAGAGCAAACTATAATTTCAAACATTTCACATTTCATTGACTTTAGGGCTACTGCCTACAGTTGTGAGGGTGGTGCTCTATGCAAGGGAACCCAGCCTGGGAGGCAAGAAGGGATGGCTTTTAATATGTGCATAAGTGCCCCGTGGGCTGACAGCTGATTCTGCTTTGCAGGGAGATCTGAACTGAACTCGTCAATTACAGTCATGCTATGAAGCTTGCTACCCACATGTTCTTCACAGCCAGGTTAGGATCTACCCTTAGAATTTCCCCACTTTGCTGAGAGCTTGATGAAACAGGACAGCCAGCAGGGTCCTTTCAGATGCTTCACTAATATCCAGCCTTTCTCTCTGGAAAGATCAGGGCATTCACTGTCATTCCTTCAACATTTATCACCTGCCTAGAGCCTGGTTGACAATCAACCTTTTTTTTTTTTTAAGCAAGAGTACAGAAGATAGAAGGACTCCTGCATGCATGCCAACTGGGATACACTCAGCAACCTTCATCTGGGGCCAATGCTTGAATCAACTGAATTATCCTCAGCACCTAGGCTGATGCTTCGACCAATTGAACTATCTACAGCACCTTGGCCAACCTCGAACCAGTCAAGCCACTGACTGCAAGAGAGGAAGAGAGAGAGAAGGGGGAGAGATAGGGGAAGAGAAGCAGATGGTTGCTTCTCATGTGTGCCCTGACCAGTGATCGAACCAGGGATGTCCAAACACCATGCCGATGCTCCATCCACTGAGCCAAACCGTCAGAGCCAACAACCAATCTTTGAAAGCAACAAGTGTTCTAAAATCACAGCCCCTTATTGGACACCCTTATTGTTCTAGGGAGCCAACGGGAAAATGTGAACTTGAGTTCAGGAGGGGATGTTTGTCCAAGGTAGCCAGCTTCCCCGATATAAAGTCAAAGGTTGCATCTAAGAGGGGATTTGAGTAGCATTTTCCTACCCCTGATAATTACACTGGGTGCTTACTAGAGGGGAGAGGGTGGTGACTTTAGGACGGCAATGATTTGGGCGCTGCTCCAGCAGCAGGCAGCCCACATTTGTTTTGCTGCCTAGCACTGGGGCTAGATCATTGCATATTATTGCTCAAAGGCAGTAATCATTTCATATAATGTGAAGATATTTTCACTCAATTTACTTTCGTGCTTTGGGCTGATGAGAATAATAATCACGTGTTGATTACTAGTACCTTGACAGATGATGATGCCTGGAAACGCAGTTCCCTGCTTATTCTTATCCTTTCCGCCCCCCTCAAACATTGAAGGTTGTGATTTGGAATCTCATTCAGTCACTGTTTCCACATCCCAAAGTTTTCGATGCTGAGAAAACCAAGACAAATAATTCTGTCTGGGGCCCCCAATCCTGCAGTCTGCCCTATGGGATAATTTATGCTGATTTGTTTTAAAGAGACAGGCATACATAATTCATGTCTTGTGCATTGCGGCTTTTGGCCATTGAAAATACTATCTCTCCTTTGGCAGCACTTGCAGGAACCAGATACAATAAACATTTCATACCTCAGTAGACACTCTTTTCTCAGCTAATAGGAGCCTGACTTAAATGTAGACTCCATCATGAGAGAAATATATTTAATGGTGAATTCAGCTGAGCAATTTTTTTTCCTTCCAAAGCATAAAATGAGCTTATTATCAGTATCAATAGTTGGCTTTTCTCAAAAGGAGTCAAGGTGTGAATGGGCATGAAAGGGAAATTAAATTGAAACTCTGGTGGTTTCATGGTTGGAGGCCAGTTTAAAACTCAAACTTAATAACTGCTTTTGAACTAGCCAGGAGAATTTTAGGGTCATAAAAGCACACTGATTTGAAGGGAGGCATCAGAGCTGGGCTTCCCACCTAGGAGGCAGGGTATCAGGGCACTGCTAAGGATGGCTGAATTTATACCTGTATAGATTACAGTGGTATTAAGTAGAATCAACACAAGTAGAGCCAAAGTGGTCTTTTAAAAATGCAAATCTCATCAAGCTGCTCCTTTCCTCAGAACCCTTCAATAGCTTTTTTCTCTTACACAGGAAGGCCAAGGAGCCTGTGGGATTAGGCCTCTGCATACGCTGCATCCTCCTCAGGCCCCCTCCTGCCTATCCTCTCTATACTCCAGAAAGTCGGACCTTCTCTAATCGTTCGTGACTGTGTGCTTTAACCTCAGAAGCTCTTGTTCTTACTGCAAAATTCATCCTAAATGCCACTTCCTCAGGAGACTTTTTCTATTTATTTAGGCTAGCGTAAGTCCCGTGACATGTGCTCATGTACGTTTTGCTTCTGTAATTTTTAGGTTATTTGAATTTTTTGATGTTCATGTCCTTTTTCTAGACTGTAAACTCATCAAGGGCACCTGGACTCTGATTCACAAATGTGTCCTCCTAGGGCATGATACACCCTCTATAAAAATTTGCTATATGAATGAATAGATTAGAGCAGTTTACCTGAAACCTATGAACTCCTAATGATCAATGTCACTCTATTAAATTTAATTTTCTAAATAAAATTAAAAATAAAAAAGAATTAGAGAAGTGGTTCTCAAATATTTTGGGCATCAGACTCACCTGGTTGAAGCACAGATTCTTCAAGCCCTAGAAGTTCTAATGCATGGGGTTGGAACCCTAGAATTGCATTTCTAATGAGCTCCCAGGTAGTGCTGGGACAACACAATATTGGAAAGTCCTTCCATGGTTGCATTCTTACAGCTGGGACCCAAAGTCAGAAGACTGGCATTGTGGATCCATCCAACTAGCTGGCCATCCTTGAGCAATTCCTTATGTTTTCTTCCTAGTCAGTTAATAATTCCTTTGGCATTATTCTTTGTGGCATCCCCTATACCTCGCTGTTTCTTCTCTTTTGATTTATTTCTAAATGGAAGACAATATAACCTTACATTTGGACTACTGTAACCACATCCTAGTCATCTTTTGGCCCCTATTGTTTGTCCCTTAAATCCTTCACTTACTTTATTGCCAATATTAAGTGCCTCAGAGACCATGCTCTGCCCTTATCCAAAATATTGCTGGAGATATCAACAGGAAAGGCTTTTCACATCCTGAACCTTCTGCTATGTATCTCACGCCCCCAATCCAACATGAGACTTCTCATAGTTTATTTATTACTCTTAATTGCCCACCTTCCCTCACAGGCTGCCAGCTGCACAGGGGCAAGCACCATACTAGTCTTGCTAATATAAACTTGACCCATCATTGTTGCATCATAAAACATTATTGAAAAGAAAAGTCACTGAATAGTAGATTCTCCCTCTGTATAACAACAATAATAATCCTAAAATCATTTAATTGGAACTACTTCTAATTATTTCATATTTCTTCTAATCACTTTATACACATCAATTTATTTAATCCTTACAGCAAGAATTCTCATTTTACAGATGAGGAAATTGAGGCACAGAGAAGTAATGGGGCCAAGTTCTCACAAATGCTGGCTTAAATATTGAAACCCAGGAATTTGGCTGCAGGAGTTTATGATCTTACCTACCATTCTATATGGACAGAGGAGTATCCCAAATAGGTATCATCCCAAACAATGCCTAAAATTACCTAGAGTACCAAGGATCTGCCTGTGCCTGTTTATTGACTACACATCATCCACACACCAAAAAAAAATTTTTGAGCATCTGTGAGCTAAGACAGATCTTGGGAAATCAAGTAAAGTTGGAATATAGCACAGAAGGTGAGGCAATCTAGTACCATAGAGTCAGACAACCCACATTCCACAACTTTCTAAGCTGTGTGACCTTGAGGGAGTTACTCAACCTTTTTGTGTTCTTTTCCTCATTTCTAAAATGTGAAAAATAAACTCTACAAAGTTTCTGCTGGGATTAAATGTGAAGGGTGTTAGTAAAGCACTTATCACAAGAACAAACACATTGTGTCTCTTTAGTAGATGAGAGCAATCATCTTGTTCATGACCTTGAGCAATTTTCTATTTGTTCAGTACACAGGAATTGGCAGTGATACTCTCAGGTGAAGAATTTAGCTACTATAAATAGTGCCTCCCATGTATCCAAGATGAAATACCGTTTATGTACAAGGAAGGCTCCGAAAGCTATATAAGAAGGGTAGGTAACATCGATTTAAAGAGGAAAACAACTTAAAAGTCATAAAATTATTCACAAATAAAGTTTTTTAAAAAATATTTATTTAATAGTTATTTACTAAGTATCTAGGTGTTAAAAACTTGCTAATCACCAGGAGTTCAGAGAAAAGGAAAATTTTTTTTGTTTTTTTTCTCTCAAAACAGTTTTCAGCACCCATGCTATGTTTGATCTTCTGGTATTGACCCCCTTGACCACTGTTTAAAGAAAAAAATTTGAAACTGAATTTAGGCTTTTTGGAAAACACACCAAAGAAGTTACATTTGAATGAAACTGGAAGGTTTGGGACGGTAGGTTAATGACATGGCCTTTCACCAACAAGGCAGGTACAATGCACCATATAAAATCTGTACTTCATCCATTCTTATCTTCACTCTCCCAGCCTTTCAAGCTATACTGCCTGCCATTGCAAAAGTTATATCATGATGAGTTTATAGGATATTTATGGACATTTATAACATAAAAGGTAAAAGAATGATTTGGGTTTCTATATATGTTATACTTGCTCATATTCAAATTTATATACTTAACAACCACATAACACTGTATCAATACATATAATATGATCTTTGAAAGTAACACCTGTACATGTGTGTTGATATGTAAAGCATGCATGCATATATACATACACAGAGCACATATTTGTAATAATCCAAAATTTACCTCTTCTGGGCCTATGGGACAAATTTAATCTTGGTGGATCAGGTCCCAAGGCAACCTGCACAGTACCCACACTGCACAGGTGAGTGCTTATTAGATGCTTACAAGGAAAGCACACAGATGCTTTCAGAAATAGAACTGTCAGGCTAGACAACAGTGAGTATATAAAAGACTCTCTTTGGAAAGAAAGTCCAGAAGTGTTTTTGTTCCTGGGAAAAAAATCTGTTTATTTTGCTTGATGATTAAAAATATCCAAAAAATAAGGCAGGAATCTGAATTTTTCACAAGCATCACAAATGTTCTACTGCCTTTGACATGTGCCCAATATTGAGAACCACCAAGGTGTAAATTAAACACAGGCAGGGTACTCCTAGTACGCTCAGAAGACAGGAGGAAAACAGTTCAAGGCTTGCTGATCTCTGTCAGGAGAAATGGTCAAGCCACTTTGAAACTGAGAGATAGGCAGAAAAATTTAGCACTCAATGCCAGCAGCAGGAGGATCTATGAAAGAAACCACACTTATAGTACAAAGAACAGTCAAAATTAAGATGGAGATGTCAGGAGATAGAAAATGTGACCTGAGATAGGCAAAATAAAAGGTAAATTTAAAAAGCATATATTAAGATAGTCAAAGCCTACATTAATTAGAAAACAGGTAGTAGATTATTATTTAGATTTCTGTTTCTTTTAAAACTTCTCTGAATGGTTATTTTCGTACTTAAAAGGAGAATTATTTTTTTTTTCTGTTGTCCAAAGAAACTTTTTTCCATATACACATATGTACATATAAAGGCATTATTAAAGATAAATTTCATGGGGTGAAGTGTAAGTATACTAGTTCGTGGGAGCTCTTAGAACAATTCCTGGCAAGTAGACATTGTTCAACAAATTATATTCTTTTAATTATTAATGCAATTATGCGACTGAGAGCCTTTCCTATTGGTAGGATCAAGGTTGTAGGTCATAGAACAAAGCTTAAAAGCACACTAATTCTATAGTCCCTGGAGAGCTAGCAAGGTTCCTATGCAAGGAGAGTCCAAATCTCAAATAATGAGCCTAAGAAGATGCATCTGGAATCTCAGATATCAGAGCCGATGATACAAGACTACAAGAAATCAGAAGACAGATTAGTAAACCTAATCTCTAAGGATAGGCATTCTGACCTGTAAAATCTCCTTATACTTCAGGCCATAACCAGCTGCCACTGAATTTTCAGGTAGAGCCAAAAATCATGGGATGGAAAAAGAAGTGGTAGGTGTGAACCTGAGCATAAATGATTCATATTCAACACAAATTGGAACACGACAAGAAACCATTTTTGGGCAATGGTATTTCTGAGATAGAAAAGTATAAAACCAAGTTTATATTTACTTTTATCTTAATATCCTTTTATCAAATAATGTTGAATTTTAATTAATCAATACGTTTGAGGCAGCCCACCTTGGTTCCAGCTTGGCCTCTTCTGAGCAGCTGCAAGCTCAGCACAAGTAACATCTATGCAGATTTCTGTGTACCCCAGGCAGTGCACAAACAGGGGCTGACCTTGCACCTCATGGGAGGTCCCAGAGTCAGTGCACCCAATGGACAAATTCAGACCACGCCAGATTACAGTCCTACTCTTCCATAAGCAACACACATAAGGGACAGACTCAGTGAGCAGCAAAGCCCCACCGAAGCAAGTTCTGCCACATAGAGTTGACTCTGCACAGCAGCTCCTTTGATGTAGTTGTAGCCAGTCCTCAAAGCTGATAAGTCTGTTGGGGGTCAATCCCACCCAGTCATGCCAAAAAGAATCAATGCTCAACTACAATAGGACAGTGTACACAGACCACAAAGGGGCACACCTGGAGCACCCAGCTAGCATGACTGAAGAGGCTGTACCAGTGAGTCCTACAGGACACATACCACACAAGACCACTCTACTAAATATAGTAAATATAGTAGCTCTACTTGATACATAAAAGGAAACATAGGGAAACAGCCAAAATGCTGAGTCAAACATGTCCCAAATGAAAGAACAGCAGAAGTCTCCAGAAAAAGAATGAAATGAAATTAAGGCAAGTAAACTACCAGATACAGAATTTAAAACAATGATTATAAGAATGCTCATGGAGGAAGTGGAGGAGGATATGGGACACAAGTGGTGATAGATGAAGACTTGATTTGGTGTGTAAACACACATTAGGATGTACCAAGATATGTTGTAGAATTGGGCAACTAAAACCTGTATAAATATGTTAAGTAGTGTCACCCTCATATATTTTTTTAAAAAGATGCTCAAGGAACTTAGTGAGAACTTCAACAACATAAAAAAGGACATAGGAACCATAAAAAAGGAACAGTCAGAAATGAAGGATACACTAACTGAAATGAAAAAAAAATAGAAATCAACAGAAAAATAGATGACACTGAGAATACAAAACACAATTTGGAATATAAGGAAAAAGAAAACCACCTAATCAGAACAGCAAAAAGAAATCCAAAGTAATGAAGATAGTTGAAGGAGTCTGTCAGACAACTTCAAGTATACCAACATTTGCATCATGGGGGTTTAGAAAGGAGAAGAGCAAGGAATTGAAAACCTAAACCTATTTGAAAAAAAATAATGACAGAAAACTTCACTAACCTGGTGAAGGAAATAGACACACAAGTCCAGGAAGTGCAGGGAGTCCCAAACAAGATAAACCCAAAAGGCCCACACATCATAATTAAAATGCCAAAGGTTAAAGACAAAGAGAAAAATCTTAAAAGAAGCAAGAGAAAGGCAGTTAGTTACCTACAAGGGAACTCCCATAAGATTTGTTAGCTGATTTCTCAACAGAAACTTTGCATGCCTAAAGGGTGTGGCAAGAAATATTCAAAGTGATGTAAAGCAATCAAGATTATTCTACCCGGTAAAGCTGTTATCTAGAATTTGTAGGAAAATGCTATAAAGAATTAGAGACGGTGAGGCTCCCTAGGGCAAAAGCTCTGAGTGGAGAAGAGTCCAGGGGCCTCTCTGACCCATACTGGAAGCAGTGCATGATGCGAAACAGCAAAACAGCAGAATAAGATTCAGTAACAAGAAATATTTAGGCTCTGAGAACAGAGATTAGGAGTCAGCATGTTTCTTGTACTTTACTTCACCCCCTAAGAACTTCTTCTATCTGTTTCCTTGAGTTATTTGGACTGGCTAATAAATATCTGAGTGAGGCTGGGGACGGGGCTTCAGTCCTCTGGTCTACTGACTGGGGCTGTTGCCTTCCGTTGGCCTCTTGGAGTATTTCATCTGGTCTCTGAGTAGTTCATTGTCACCATGACAAGAAATGAAGGACATAAAAGAGCTTCCCAGAAAAGAAAAAGATAAAGGAGTTCATCACCCCCAAACCAGTATTATATGAAATGTTAAAGGGTATTTTTTAAGAAGAAGAAGAAAAAAGAGATAATAAATATGAACAATAAAATTATAATAAAGTACATATCTATCAACAATTGAATCTAAAAATCAAAATAATTGAACAAGCAGAACAAAAACAGACACACAGATACAGAGGACATTTTGACAGTTGACAGTTGAGATGAGGGTTGGGAAATCGGTGAAAAAAGTGAAGGGATTTAGTAGTACAAATTGTTGCAGAATAGTCATGAGTGTAAGGTACAGCATAGGGAATATAGTCAATAATATTCTAATAACTATATGTTGCCAGATGAGTGTGAGATTTATTGGGATGATCGTTTAGTAAGTTATGTCATGTCTAATACTGGGGTATACACCTGAAATTAATATCACAATGTATATCAACTATAATTTAAAAAATAAAAATAATAAAACTTACATTAGATATTTACAGACCAACTAATAAGTAAAATACCCTAAATTAATAGACTCACTAGTATTTAAGGAATTAATTTAGACATCTCACAAAACTTCTGAGAAATGTAAAAAGTTGACTGTTGCACCCAAGATAAAACAAAAGGGCCAAAGACACTTCTCTAATTTTTGAGATAGTAATCTGGCAATCACAAATATAAATAACAGTTTTGCAATGGGAACTGCTGAAAGTATGTTGAAAGAAGGCATTGCATAGCCAACATGCATTAGGTATCTAACAGTAAACAAGAAGTGGCCCAGCAGCATCCTGATATCCTAGTGGCTCTGCACTAATGTGCCATCTCTTCAGTCTCAGGGAGTGAGTCACTCACTCATTTTGTCCAAAACTAATTAGTATACTTGAGGTAAAATTCTAACATGTTATAAACAACAGGCAATAATATAATTTGAAAAGGAGAAACTGGTAAGAATAAAAAATTCGTTAATGATAGAGGAAATAGAAAATTGATAAAAGGCAGACATGGATTCAAAGTCATCAAATTACTATTTCTGAAATGTGAAAGTTTACATTCTTCTTTTAAACACGTGGAAACAAATCAAAGCAATGGGCCGTGGCACTGCTTTGTTTGCTAACTGCACATGCTTGCTCTGCACTGAAGAGACGCTCACATGTGCTTAAGGGTTAATAATTATACTGCTCAATTCACAGATTAATGATACAGGATTTTTATAAGTACCTGCAAGGTGCTAGGCAGTCTTCTAGGGGTCAGATGCAGTAAATAAAATAAACATCCCTGCCCTTGTAGAGCTTACATTCTGGTGTGTGTGGGGGACAGCAAAGTAATTAAGCATCATATATAGTCTGTTAGCGGTAAGTAGCATGGACAAAACAAAGCAGGAAAGGGGAAAGGGCGTGCCAGCGTGTGGGGTGGGGAGGCCAGCAATATTAAGTGAGGGGCCAAGGAAGGCCTCCCTGGAAAATGACACTTGCCTTGAGCAAGTACCTGAAGGGAGTGAGGCCGCAGCTGTGGTGATGCCTGGAGGAAGAGCACTATTGACAGAAGGAACAGCAGATACAAAAGCCCCAGGGTGGAGGCAGGCCTAGCCTGTTTGCAAAACAGCAAGGAGGCCTCCTGAGCAAGAGGGAAAGAAGAGGGAGGGAGGTCAGCGGGAGCAGGCAGATCACACCGGTCTCCTCTCCGCAGACTATTTGATTGGTGTTAGATGCAAAACTGTCATGAAGTTTGACGTGCCTTGAAATTTTTGAAGGATCACAAGAGATTCTAAGGGAGCCAGGGCTGAAACAGAGTGCTTTTAGGAAACTCTTGGAAGAACCCAGATGAAAGACAACGTGGCTTGCACCAACATGTGGTGGTGAAGGTAAGAAGTGGTGAGATTCTGCGTACATGTTAAGAGAGACTTGAGATGCAGTGTGAGAGGAAAGGACACAAGCTTGATGTCCAGGCTTTTGGGCTGAACCACCAAAAGGCTAGAAGAAACCAGTACATGCTGTTCAACAGTTGTGTGTACCTGCGCTTTACCCGCTGAAAAAAACTTCGTTTCAGAATGGACACCATCAAACTAAGTTTAGAGCTTGACAGGCTATGGATTCAGATGATTGGAAAACTGTCACAGGATCTCCTCAGTCCCCAAAGATGTTGTCGACAAGGGACAATGCTGTCCTTTAAAACCAGGCCCTTCTTTTCCCTTTAAAAGCCACTTTCTACTTCAGTTTGAATTGTAATGCTGATGATCATGGAAATAAAAAGTCAATTTCTTGATGTGTGATAATACCAACATTTAGAGGGCAGTATACAAACCTTTTGGTCTACACAGCACAGGTGAATCTGTCATGTTATTTAGAGGACATTTGGTATTGTCTGATAATTCTTTAATTCTTGCTTCCCACCCTAGTGCTGCTCCCTAAGTCATCTTAAATATTCATGAATGGAAACATGTGACCTCCTGAGAATAAAGAACAGAACTAAACATCTGTTGACCTTTTCTAAACAGAAATCACATCTCACCCACCTTTGGAGTGCCAGTACCTAACACCATGTCTGGCATGTAGGATGCACTCAATATATGTTTCTTAGTGAAATATTTAATTTGTGTTAGGGGTAGGAAAGCCAGAAGCCTATGTGAACCAATGGAAAACCTGAATTAAAATAATCTTCCTATGATAGAGATGTTGTTGTATATATTCAGGAACAGTGACTTTAATAAAGTTGTACCTAATAGAGGTCCTCAGGGAACAGGCTTTAATAAAATTTTAAGAATGGCATAATTAGTATACCAATTATTTGCATATGAATGGATGCTTGAAAGCAATTTATTCTCTTAAGTAGCTTAAATGTTCCACTGAGAGTATGTTTACCCTATTCATTTACTTAGCAAACAGTAACTTCTTAGTTGGTACAAAGGTAAGCTTCAGCCTGCCCCCCATCCTGATTAGCAGGAATTCTTTATTTTTTTTTTTCTTTCAGGGACAGAGAGAGAGAGTCAGAGAGAGGGATAGGTAGGAACAGACAGACAGGAACAGAGAGAGATGAGAAGCATCAATGATTAGTTTTTCATTGCCGTTGCAACACCATAGTTGTTCATTGACTGCTTTCTCACATGTATCTTGACTAAGGTGACCAGATTTTAAAATTGGTAAAGCTGGAGATCATTGATGGGGGGGGGTGTTCTTGATTAAAAATTTGGTCTATATGGAGCAAAAAATTTTTCATAGAATGAAAAATAGTATTGTAATATATTTTTTAGAATTTCAACATAAGTACAATTTACAAATATAATACATTAAAAATTATGTATGGTATTATTTTATTCTTTGGCATATTTCTCATTTGAGTGAATTTTTTTAAGTAGATTGCTGTCATTTAAAAGGTCATGAAATTTTTCACAAGAATTTGTTAAATTATATTTTAGACATAAAATGGCTTTCAAAGTCTCAACACTTAATTGTGATTTTTCTGATGTCCACACTTTATTTACTGTAGAAAAAATGTGTTCAGTCGCAGCTTTAGTTCCTGGTAAAGGCAGTGCATATTCCACAATTTTTAGTGCATTATTGTATGGAACATGGTTTGTTTCAAAATGGTGAAATATTTCTAACCATTTGTTCTCTATTGTGATTTTTGCTGATGCCCCGAAACTGATGCTGGAGCTGCAGGAGCGCTCCCTGCGGCCAGTCCCACCACCTGCTGGAGACTGAGCCCCTTGTGCCTCAGGAAACCGGAGCCACACTTGGGCATCCAAGACGTGGGCCTATCAGTAGTTAGGGGACTTGACAGCTGCCGCCCCAGCAGGTACATCCCACTCAAAGTTCTTTGTTTTGGGGACAGGCACTTCCAGGTCGAGGTGGGGTCTCCCCACCGAAAACCATATATCCCCTTCCATTCTTCAGCCATTCCCTAGCTTTTTGTGCATTCTTTCCAAAAATCGGGACTTTTTAAAAACGCTGCGGGACGCAGGACAAATTGTTAAAAATCGGGACTGTCCCACCAAAAGTGGGACATCTGGTCACCTTAGCCTTGACTACGGGCCTTCAGCAGACTGAGCCACCCCTTACTGGAGCCAGCGACCTTGGGTCCAAGTTGGCAAGCTTTTGCTCAAGCCAGATGGGCCCGTGCTCAAGCTGGCGATCTCGGGGTCTAGAACCTGGGTCTTCCACATCCCAGTCCAACGCTCTATCCACTGTGCCACCGCCTGGTCAGGCCTGAAATTCTGAATCCTCTACACACTTGCACAGTTTTGACAAGCTGCGGAACTCCCCAGGGCTACACTGCACTGAAAAATCTTTCCTGAGTTGCCCTTCTTGGAGATTGAGACCATATGGAGGAGGCAATATCTCTAATACATTCAAACTATCAGTGGGGGATTCTGTGTTCGGTTTTAAACACACTCACTGAGTAAAATTGGACCCTCTCACCATGTTCTACTTTGTTCTGTTTTGCATAAATCGAGCAATCTATCTGTGCTTCTACCTACCTTTGTAGAAGTAGATGGATTGTCACAGAGGTAGACTGCTTTCGTTGAAACCTGGGATCTGTCAATATACTTGCTGTGTGACCTCAGTAAACCTTTCAAAAACTCAGTGTCCTCATCTGTGCAATGGGACAATGATCTATCTACCAGTCAGCACTGTTGTTGGGGTGGGCTAGCTGAGGTCATTATGATCCACTTTATCAGTGGTAGCCTGGGCTGTTGTCTGTTCAGGACTGTAGGCACATCTAGGAGACTGTGCCAGCTCCCTCCCAGTGCTGTGTGCCAGAAAGGCGCTGTCCAGGACGCACACTCACCTGGCTGGGAAAACAGACCACTCTTAGGGAGACACCGGCTATTCTATCCTTAAACTGCTGGGCAAAACCACTTCACCACCATCCTCAGAATCCTCCTTAAAATTCCCGTAATCTGGCATGTCATTGTGGCAGCCAGCTGCGTGGAAAGCAGGCAGTGCCTTTTAAAAGCTGTTCGGAGACTAGAACTCAGAGAACAGCTGGGGACCTTTGCCATGGGCAGGCTGCTGACTCAGAATGGAAAAGGATAAAAGGCTAACTGGGATGAGGGGAGGAGAGAAAAGCCACAGAGCTGGGGAAACAGCAGCACCTGCCTTTGAAAAGAGACTGCTCTGCTGTCCTGTCAGGAAGTAGGTGTATGGGCATTCACAGTCCCACACAGGGCCTAATTCGATTCTTTGAAAAAAAAAACTGATAAAAACCAGGGCCAGGTGCAAGCTGTTTTCTCTTGGTATTTTGTTTGAAGAGGCATTTGTTGCTCTATTTATATTATGAAAGCATACATGCTGCCCCCTCCAGCTCCCAGCCCCCTCTGCCTTCAGAACTGCAGGAATGCTGACCGCAGAAGAGCTCCACCCGGAAGCAGAGGGAGATGCTGCCCTTGTAGACAATTAAATATGATTCTCATAACTAACTGTTCATGCCTCATGATTCCAGGTACTCAACTCTGTGGATTTAGTTGTAACTTATAGAGTCAGGTAACAGAAATAGCTTCCATCTCTCGGTGCCCTGGGATAGCCTTATTCAGTCCTTAAAGCCGTTTGCTTAAGCAGGAAGCATGGAGTTTCTTAGCCTCTGTTACAAATGGAAGCACTTAACCCTTTGAGTCATACAAACGTTCATGTATGTCCTCGTGCCTCCTGACCATCCAGAGTACGATCGATTTATTTTAAAAATGTGTAAGGCAACAATTAAAAAAAGGCAAATGTACGTTCTTCTTGTTTCCATAAATTGGTTATCAAACAAACATGATTTCAAGTTAATAAAACTGTAACTAATTTTGTTTCTTGAAGATAAAAAGAATAACAACTCACTTTCTGGGGGTCAGCAATGATGAAAAAAACTCACTACTCAAAGGGTTAAACTCAGAGTGGTCAAACAACCCCCCAAGGTCGCTGAACTAGTTGGTGACAGGTCTGGAATCCTGGTATGAGAATCCATGACCCACTACTGAACATGCATTGGCACAGGCTGATCCTGCCAGAAGCACTCTCCAGGTTCCTGGGATGTAACAGTAAACACTGTGCCATGGGAAAGCTCTGCTGTGCTTTAGCTGAGCTGTCCAGGCAGCAGTGCCAATTATGAACTGTGTGCAGCAAAAGATATACAATTTTAAAATGAGATTTTCCACCAAGCATTGCCTTGTCTTGTCTGAGATATTTGAGCTTAAAGGTTTCAGCAGAGAGTACCCTTGCTGGCCTCATCCTTTCTCTGCTTATTTATCCAAATGAGACCCCTGTAGCTCTCACAGACATGAGCAACGTGCTAGAAAACTAAAAGACACGGTGCAAACAGAAGTCTGGATGCTTGCAACCAATCCCAGAAAACTTGTGCTTATTTATAGCATGTCAGTTGTAGGTATGTGAGTACAGCTGTGTCTTCATTCCCTTGTACATGGCACTGGGCTCAGCACAGTATGTCACTCTAACTAGGTAGGTGTTCACGAATTCTTTTTTAAAAATGCTTATTAAACTCCTAACATGCCTCAGGACTATATTTATTTTATTTATTCTATATTTTATATTTTTTAAGTAAGAGGAGGGGAGATAGTGAGGCAGACTCACCCCAAACAGGATCTACCCAGCAATTGCTGTCTGGGGCTATGCTCGAGTACCAAGCTATTTTTAATGCCTGAGGCTGATGCGCTTCAATGGAGCTATCCTTAGTACCTGGACCATGCTTGACTAAATTGAACCAGTGACTGCAGGAGGGGAAGAGGGTGAGAATGAGGAGAGGGTGAGAATGAGGAGAGGGGAGGAGGAAGAGGGTGAGAATGAGCAGATGGTCACTTCTTCTGTGTGCTTGACTGGAGTCAAACACAGGATGTGCATACACCAGACCGGTACTCTTTCCACTGAGCCACCAGCCAGGGCCAGGACTCTATTTACTAAACTCTTGTAGTTGAAAGGATCCCAGTGATGATGAAAAGTTGGGAGTGAGGGAAGTGTCCGTGACCTCCAAATTGGGAGCGTAAGGGAGACACGTGGCCATCACTTTCCTCTGGGTCCATGTGAGTTCTATGCTTGCAAACACAACTCCAAATACCAGTTTCTATAAAAAAGGGCAGATTATTTTTATAAACTTCAGTAGGTCTTCTTGGTAAGAGACATCTTAACGAAGCTTCTTTTGCTCTGGAGGTCCCAGCTCTCCCTGCAGCAAAGGAGGCTCTTCCTCAGTGAAGCAGCACATTCTCCCTTCTGCTCTACCCTACACCTTTGAGGTGTTGTGTCCTGGGGCCGGGGCTTGCCAGGGCATTGGGCTCCTGCGGTCAGCTGCTACGCTGCTCCCCAGTGCCCGTCTTGTAACAACACAGCTCTTTTGCCAATTGTTGAGAGGGGAGGTGGGCAGCTGTGAAGGGCAGAAGAAAGCTGATTATTCACTTTCTTTCCTTTGGAATTTCTGCTTTGGGATCCTGTTCCTATTTAAAATGTTTCCGCAAGAGCTCATTTCATTTAGCTGTCTTTCTAGGGAGCATTTTTTGTCAATTCCAAAAAATGTATATATCCCAAACAGTTGGAGGTTTTACATACATCCTAGTTAAGAAAGTTCAGTCTGGGTATTCTTTGTATTCCAGAAGCCTAGAATTTTTGCACATTCATAAAGAATTCAAGTGTCCTTATGAGTGATACTTGAATGATGGAACTTTGTAAGTCAACCTAGAAAACAGTAATAGTACCTCTGGGCTGTAGAACTATGAGACTGTACTCCTTCCTGATGTGGAGAACAAGGTCTTATTCCCTGAAACAAGTTCTTGGGGGTGATAGCCAGTGATCTGTCATTTTCTCTCATAAGCTGTAAAATGATATATAAGCTAATAATTGCTATCTTCCTCAGACACCCATTTATTTCCTTTTACTTGCTTTGGCCCCAGTATTTAGAAGCAGAGCCAAACTACCATTTCAGGTGGATTCCTTAGGAATTGCCAGTAAGTGTTAGTTGCAGGTTTTGAATATGCAGGTGACCTCGGCTAGCTATGAGCACCAGGCAGATGAAGCATGCCTGTCACTGGAGTCCTCAGTGCACAGCAATTTCAAACCACAGAACTAAATATCTCAACGCAATTTCTTAACTAAAGTGCCTATTTTGACATTCAAATATTTTCCAAGGAACCCAAAACTATATATTAACATGCAGCATCTACACTCTAGAAAATTCTACCCTCAGGGTTTTTTGGTACAATGGTCTGAAGTTACTTTTATTTTCCTAGTTCTTTTAGCACACCGCCACTCAGTTGGTACACGGTCTTGCTCTATTTCATGGTTTATCCTTCAGAGGGATTTGTATGGGCAAAAGGGATAAAGCCATAAATTTCCTTATAGGACATATTTTAAATGTCATTACTTTGAGTTCAGAATCTGTGTTCTCACTTGGATTTGAAGGCCTTTCTCAACATAATTCAATAAATAATTTCAAGGGAAGTGTCTCATTTATAAAGGTCTTTCACAGATAATATAACTGCTTTGGACACAATTATAATAGTGTTCCTTGTATGTTACAGTATATAATAGAATTCGATGTTAGTAACTATGAACTGCAATAGAATTTCAGTTGAATTTAACACACTTTGATAATTAGTCACATATTATCCAGTCACCTAATTAATAAATACTGTACAGGTTGTGTCCAGTTAACACATTAATTTTAAGTATCTTATTGACTTTCCACCTAATAGTTAAATGTATTTCAGGGGCAACATTATTATTAAAACTCTAAGACTGTCTTAGGGCATTAAATGAAAGTTAAATCAATCTTTCGATCATGCAGAGCTGACATGAGAATAACATGTATATATTAAAAATGTGTCATTACTTATTAATTAGTCAGGTATACATGAATGTAAAAGCTTATAATTATTAGCTTTTATATATCCTTTTGCTTTGGATTCCTTATTATTTAAGTACAGAAACAATGGAAACAACAGACACTAACACACACATTTACAATACAAATTTAATATCAACTGATCTGGTAGTTGATCAGATGTGGTCCTTCAATCCCTCTCCTTCACTTTGAAACCTGATTATTGTTGGAACAGTGCCAAAGATGGAAATATTGTTTATTTATTTAGTAAAGTGCTTTGAGACATAGGAAACCTCTCTGCCGAATGACAGGAAAGAGTTAAAGAGTTTAAATGAGCCCCAAAGGGGTTTCCTATTGTTGAGACAGCAATTAAAATAGGAGCCAAAGCATCACATAAGAAAAAGGACTCTTGCTTTTGTTCACCATTTGTAGGAGACAAGG
Source organism: Rhynchonycteris naso (assembly GCA_037038555.1). Classification (NCBI taxonomy): domain Eukaryota; kingdom Metazoa; phylum Chordata; class Mammalia; order Chiroptera; family Emballonuridae; genus Rhynchonycteris; species Rhynchonycteris naso. Next base: position 85,062,992 of record CM072996.1, read on the forward strand.
GAATTTTCTGGAAGGGAAAATGGGCAAAGACCAGGTGGAAATAACTTGACCCTCAGAGGCAGGTAACCTTTTTAACAATAATCAGCTAATTAGTTATTCTTTCTTACTGAAAGCAAAAGGATCGATTGCTCCAGATCACGGGAAAGGAGATGGGCTTTCAGAACAGGCTGGAGATGGGTAACATCTGGGGCAAAACTAGCTTTAGTCTTTATAGGGGCTCCAGGTTAGCCAAACCACGCTGTCAGGAAAACTAGAAAGATTGAAGATATTGATCGAGTTCTAGTAGACCTCTGGCTGAGAGGGTTTTACCCTGTCTGGAGGGTAAAGTTTGTATTGATGAAAGCAATAATCTCTTGGCTAAAAAATGGTTTTCATTAGTAGAAAAGCATCCAAAGAAACAGTACTGTTTGGGAAAGCTGCGAAGACCGACAACTGAAGGGGGTACACGTTAGTCCAAGACTGGTGAAACCTAAACCAAGGTGCCTCCTAAATACTTAATCAGGTGGATGAACATGGCTTGCTCTCAGCGGTGTACTGAGACACCACGAATGGGAAAAAAATGCAAACAGACACATGTGTAAGATAAAGAACAAGTTTAAAAAACAAAAATCAAAGGAAAGGTGAGAAGCCAGAATATGGCTCGACACAGGAAATGATGAAAAAAAGGTTCAAAAGAAAACTGGAACCTAGAAATTCCAAAACTATTACTCTTTGCAAATGAGAAATTACTATTTAAATGAGAAAGATATAATGCACTGCAGTTAGTTGTATCAGGGACTCTGTATACCTCTTGATATATCTATAATTTACCCATGCTGCTGTTTTGCTTATTTTGGATAAATTCTTGTTTATAAGCTTCTAAAATCAAGCACTCTATTCAAATGGTGCTTACACATAGGAGACATGAGTGTGGGTAGAAGCAGTAACTGCCTGGGCGTAACTGGTGTCTGTTTGTTCAGGTATGGAGGTGACCCTGAACGTGTGCCCTAGTTACATAAACACTGGATATGCAGCCAACAGCAGGGCTGTCTGCCTTCAGTGTCTTCCTAACAGACCCACGAGGTAGGTCTTCATGTCTCTTGTCTACTGCTCTAGCACCATCTCGGACCATTTCGCTACTCAAACATTACATCCAAGTAAGACTAAATTGCTTGCTGCTTCATAACTTTGTATACTATTTACTTTTTTACTTTACTTGGCATTGATTTCTGCTTGTTTGCCTGGTGGGCACCTATTCACCCTTCAACAACTTAGCTCATCTTTCATCTCCTTTAAGAAATTTTCTCAGAGCCCCTGGACAATCTTCATTAGTCCTTTATTCGCGCTGGCTTTGTACGTTACAGGCTTTTTTTTTTTATTCTGGCACTTTTCCACGACATTTCAATTTGTTTATGTGCTATTCCCTTGGTAGTCTGTGAACTCTTTGGGGCAATAGCTCTATCTTATCCATCTTTGTGCCGTGATTGCTGGCATAATGTCAGAACGGCCACACAAGGGCTCAATGAAATAGCACTGAATGAATCAGCACTGAATGAACAAACAGATAAACCAAAATCCAGAAACTCAAATAAGGATTACCAGAAACAGTCACCTTCAATTTTATAACTTTTCATTCAGTTTCTTAAACTACCTCTTAACCGGGGTTACTTATTATATTAGATACTAACTACTGTATGAGTTCCTTCAACTAAGTCATTGACAGTGTCAGCACAACCTTGTGAGATTTGCATTATTAACATTCCCCTTTAGGTGAGGAAATAAATGGAGGCACGACAAGACCAAATAATTTTCCCAAGATTACACAGACAATAGTAACCGAACGAGGACTGAACCATGAGAAGTTTCGGAGCTGGGCTCTTAAACATTAGGCTACACTACCATAACAGGGAGAGGATTTGTGAGTGAAGGCACTTCTTAGCTATTTCTGAAAAATGAGCCTGCAATATTATATTCTGGGAAGATGAGACATTTTAGCCTGAGCAATCCAACACATATAACAAATTTAATTTGAGATCATGTCAGAAGAGACATTTATCATGATTCATTTAAGGAACTGCTCATTAAGTGGCCAGGCAAAAGGAAACCATTATGAGACCAGAAGGGGCCTCTAATGAGAAATAGAAAAGCATTTGGGAAACCAAGAATCCAAGGTACTGCGAACACATAGAAAACCGTAGAGTGTACACGCACTCATGTTCATAACCTTTAAAAGCGTTGCTTATCAAATTCTAATTCATGTAGTACAAAAGGGCACTGTTGAGCCCTCAGAGAAACACTTCAACAAACAGAATGATTTTTCAGAAAACACAGGTTTTTATTCTTTTATTTTTCAAACATGATAAAGGATATTCACAAAACACAACAATCTATTAAAATTCCTACCCTTTCTGGACTTGATTTCCTTAAGATCATGGTTGCTCGTTTCCTAGCATTTCTTGCTAACTCCCTTCTGAATTTCCCATTGTTCTTGATTCTGGCATGGAGAAACCCTCCTCAGAGTGTGGGGCAAAGGAGGAAGTTTAGAGCAAAGCCACAATTCTGTTGGTAAGCAAGGGCAAGAGGACTTCTCTAGATAAGCAATTGAATTGCCACCACACAGAATTGAAAAACAAGTACAGTTGGCCTGTGGGCCTTGCACACTGAACATCTGTGAAGTAGCATTGTCTACAAACGCTTCTCACAGAAATAAGGCTGTGCCCTTAATTTCAAAAAAATTAGTCTACAAAACAAAAATAGTTCAAAAGAGTTGACTAATAAAAAATAGCTTTTAATGTTCTACCTATAAAGTTTAAGTGCAAAGGTAATTTGAGATTTTATTTTGAAAAAATGTAAGAAAATACATTACAGCACATACACTCTCAGTTATAAGAGTCACAATATTGTTGGGGAAGGTGGAGGAGAAATAAAACTACCCAAGAAAATGCCATCTAGGCTATCTAAGCATAGGAGGGGTGTGTGTGTGTGTGTGTGTGTGTGTGTGTGTGTGTGTGTGTGTGTGTAGGACACAGTAAAAATGGACCCTCATATGTACTCAGTGGAATTGTATAAGTCTTTTATGGCCCTGTGTGACAACAACCTCTCATTCAGGCAGACCTGGTTTCATCTGAGAAGAGAAAAGAATGTGAGTATTTGTGGCTTTATTGTATGCACTCTCTGAGGGCCAACTCAGTCATAAGCCTCAATTTATGACACAACATTTGACCAGGCACAATAATTAGGTCTTTCCATAGTCTCCTAATTAAAGTATCTTCCTAAATAGACACAAAAGGAAGTGGTGCACTTATCTGGTGTTGGGGCACATAAGGAGGTCCATTTTGCCTCCTTTCCCCTGAGAGAGAGCCCCTCTCTCTCTATTCCTGCCTGTGGGTTCTGCCTAAGACATGGCTCCACAGGCCCACAGATGAATTTATTCTCCTTCACACATCTGCCACACTCCCTGAAAATGGGGATTTTGTTAAAACATGATGAACCTAAACCTAGGTGCTATTCATCACAACATAAGGTGGGCTATTTAATTTTGGTCCTGAGAGACTTCTCAAAACTATTTTGCTATATTCACTACATTTAACATGTAAATCAGATGTTGAATGATCATCACTTTATTCCTTACAAACTATATTTTAACTTCTTTATTTTATTTTTTTATTACCCCCACCTTTTTAAAAAAAAATTAAATGAGAGGAGGGGAGTCAGAGACAGACTCCTGCATGCACCCAGACCAAGATCCATCTGGGGCACTACTTCATTGCTCAGCAACTCTGCTATTTTAGTGCCTGAGGTGAGGCCATGAAGCCATCTTCAGCTCACAGGGCCAACTTGCTCACAGCATTTGAGCCATAGTTTAGGGAGGAGCAGAGAGAGAAGCAGGGATGGGGGAGAAGCAGATGGTTGCTTCTCCTGTGTGCCCTGACTGGAAATTGAAACTGGGACTTCCATCGCTGGGTCGACGTTTACTGCTGAGCCAACCAGCCAGGGTCTTGCCTTCTTTCTTAGTAATTTTTTTGTTTATGTTAGCAAAATAGACAATTTGTGAAATTGTAGCAAACACAAATTGCTAATAATTTGTCTTGAACAATATAGCTTAGTATTTGATTGAGAAGCCTTTGCTACAAAAAATGTACCTGAATTTCAAAATTGCTGAATTAGAGTTCCCTAGCAATGTTCAATGTGGCTGCTCAAAAACTGCTTAAAGTCCTTTTTATAATCTTTTTTTCTCAAAAATCTTACTACCTCACAAGACAGATGATGTTCAATTGTTAAAATGCTTTTCTTTGTATTTTAAATGTAAAAAATCTTTCTTCTTGATAGGTCATGGCAGTTTCTCTATTATGACAAAGTGCTTCATTATCCAGATTTTACAGTAATTCTATTTTTCCAACATTATTTAGAGCTGCCTACTTCAAATGCTGCTGCTGTTGGCTACCACCCGTTAAGCACCAAGTCAATAGCTGCCTTGCCTGCACTCTCTCCAAACCTTAAAAAAACATAACAAGGAAGTTCTGTTAATCCATTTTGCTGATAAGAAAACCGAGGCTCAGAGATTTCAACCAAAGTTCCCCAAAAATACCATGCTAATTAACAGAACCAGAATACCTTTGAACCCAGGTATGCCTGGTTCCAAAATTTATGTGTTTTTTCTTTCCCACTACAAAATACTTGCTGTTATTTTCTTGATGTACTATGAACTGCATCTTCAGGCATGAACTGGGTGCTGTGGTGTCTAGGATACATAGTCTGCTCTTGAGACGTTAACAATCTGGCAGGAAAGACAGTAACACACAGCATCTACAGTAGAAAGATATCGTCAAGCTAAGAGCCCCATTTCTCTTGGTAGGCGTAATTATGCCACAGCACACTGGTCACATTTTTCTCTATAGAACCCAGGATCCGAATACAATGGAAATACCAAAAGTAACCTCTAACTTTTGGTGGCTAAAAATGTAGTTAAAAGGTAGAAGTTAAGACTTGCTGCTGGGTCTCAATCTAACATCATCCTTTTGCTACTCAGCTTCATTAACTGTTTTCTCTGAAGCCAAAACTTTGACTAAGGTACATATCAATATCTGTCCCTGATCACAAGAGATGATAAAGACATGGGATGGACAGATTGGATATTGTCTTAATGTTGAAACTATGTTGAATAAATAAACTGCATGAAACTACCCCTTATCTATGCGCTTTGTGCATGAAAACTCATCTAGACCATGTCCAAGAGCATTGTCCCAAAGAAACAAAGTTGCAGGTTTGATCCCTGGTCAGGGCACACAAAGGAAGCAACCAAAAAATGCATGATTCAGTGGAACAACAAATGCTTCCCTCCCCCTTGCCTCCCTCTCCCTTCCTCTCTCTGTCTTTCTAAAAATCAATAAAAATTAAGCCCTGGCTGGATAGCTCAGTTGTTTGGAGCGTCATCCTGGGTTGTGGAGGTTGCTGGTTCAATTCCCCAATGAGAGCACATATAGGAACAACTTGATGGTCCTGCCTCTCTCTCTCTCCCAAGGAAAAAAAAAAAAAAAGGAAAAGAAAACTAGTCTAAATTGCCCTTCCTTGAGTAAAAATAATAATGGTAATTGTGTAGACTGCATGGTATGCTGGGTGTCTGTGTGTGCGTGACTAAAACAGAGGAGTGGGGAGAAAAACAGTGAGAGAAAAAGAGATAGAAATTGGCTAAAATAGAAGGTTGAATTGAAAAGAGAAAAGTTAAAATTTCACCTAACTGGAAATTCATATTTTTAAAAAATCTCAGTTCTGATTTAGCAAGATTTATAATCTATCAGCTAAGAGAATCACAGAAGAAAATGAGAACCTAGACTTGATCTAATCAAGTTACTCTATATTTGGCAGAGATAAAATTACATTATATTTGCTCAGGGTCCCACCAATAGTGAAAAATTATAACATATACATTTTTCTTTTCCATGGCACCTTACTTTATAATATAAAGTTTGTATTTATAATTATTGCAATTTGGAAAAGTTTACAACTTTCTAATGCCTGGAATGAGGAGTGAACACATAGGCAGCAACCTCAAGTAAAAAGATTTCTTCTTTGCAAACCTATGAACTTCTTGAGTGCTTTGTGGAGCCAATAAAGTGCAGCAGACAAACAAACAAACAAACAAACAAAATAGATATTAGCATCAGATAGCTGGTTTAGAATCCCAATCTATGGCTACTTAGCTGTATGACTTTGCATAAGTTACTGAACTTCTCTAAATTTTCAGTTTGCTCATATGCAAAATGAAAAGAATAAATTTAGCCCTCTACATGCTTCTAAGGATTTTATTAAATAAAATCTGCAAAGCACCAGCTTGGTGCTGGTACAAATGTTGTTCTTGTCTAAGGCCGGTAAAAATGGTGCATATCAATAAGTCAGGTTCTAGGTAGTATATACTTCATTTTCTTTCTCTTTGCTTTCAGTGTAAAACTGAAGCATTTGCTGCTAACTGCTATTCTTGAAAAACCTAGAGGAGAACATTCACCCCATTAGTAACTGTTCATCTTCACTACAACCATCACCTACCACTTGCACTCTTTATGGCACCCCACTGCAAAAATCAACATGCTGATACTGAATTGTCAAGTTGTATAACACCAACCAGGCCAATGACAGGGTTTGGGGAGAAAAAGATAATAAAAACCCGCTGGCCGCCTGACCAGGCGGTGGCGCAGTGGATGGAGCGTCGGACTGGGATGAGGAAGAACCGGGTTTGAGACCCCGAGCTCGCCAGCTTGAGTGCGGGCCCATCTGGCTTGAGCAAAAAAGCTCGTCAGCTTGGACCCAAGGTTGCTGGCTACAGCAAGGGGTTGCTCAGTCCGCTGAAGGCCCGCGGTCAAGGCACATGTGAGAAAGCAATCAATGAACAACTAAGGTGTCGCAACGGCAATGAAATACTGATGATTGATGCTTCTCACCTCTCTCCGTTCCTGTCTGTCTGTCCCTATCTATCCCTCTCTCTGACCCTCTCTCTGTCCTTGTAAAAAAAAAAATAACACCCCCCCCCAATAAAAAACCACTGGTATATACTGAGATTTTGATGATGAGATATATCTTAAACTGACTGCCATGTGAGTATTTTTTTGTTTTTAGGAGAGAGGAGGAGAGATAGTGAGGCAGAACCCACATAGGCCCTGAACGGGATGCAATGGGCAACCCTGTCTGGGGCTGATGCTCGAGTACAGAGCTATTTTTAGCACCTGAGGCTGACATGCTCAGACAAACTGAGCTATCCTCAGTGCCTGGGGCAATGCTGAACTAAACCAGCCACTGGCTACAGGAGGAGAAGAAGGAGAGAAGGGGGTGGGGAGAGAGAACTAGATGGTCACTTTTCCTTTGTGCCCTGACCAGGAATCAAACCCGGGACATCCATATGCCAGCCAGTTTATCCACTGAGCCACCAACCAGGGTCAAATGTGAATGAGTATTTTTAATAACATGCTCTTGGTTCCTTTGAATTTTGCACCAAAGCTATGACAGAGAGAATGACACATAGTGAAAGGCTGTCCTTCATCCTGAATCCTGGCATTAGCTTGCACAGGGTATGAATGGAAACTATAAAATTCAAGGAGAATATCCCCCACACACACATTAAATTTCACCATGCGCCTTCTGAAAAATTTCAAAACTTTAATCTATTTTTTGTTTTGTTTCCATTTCAGAATCCCACTAGAATCTCAAGGTGATCATGTGCTTGCTTCACTCATATTGTGCAATGAACTATCTCTTAAATTCTTACTTCTCCTCTCCATCTCCCCCATGTATCTTACCTTTGCCCCTTTTCCTGCCTCTTTGCTTAGTTAATATTTACACGAATGACAATCATTAATTATACTCAGGGGAAAGAGTAATTAATGAAATGTTGCCTCTTCTTGTTTCAGTGGAGCTAGAATTGCCAGATATATCTCGTTCAGTAGCATGGGGGATAGGGAGGAGAGTAAACTGTGTAAACATTTCTACAGAAAATAAGTGCAGTTTGGGGGTCCAATGCAATGTGACTTTAGTACATTTCAGGATTGAATAAAAATGGTGCCCAGATAGCACGCATGCTCCAATTGGGATTCCCTACCTGGCAAAGCCCCTGGTGTTAATGAGAAACTCTGCAGGACAGCAGGACTTTGCCAACCAGACAAGACCATGCCAGTGTGTGCCTCCCAGGTATTTGGAGCTGACACTTATTTTTAAATTTTCTTCCTGCCTAGCAGGGGGAAACAGTTCTTCAGACACAAGAAAAAAGTGCAGTATGAAAGGGAATAACCTGTCTCCAGCAAGGACTAGTTCAAAGAACCACTGTGCTCGCCAGTTGCACTGACTATGTATCCTAAATACACACACACACACACACACACACACACACACACACACACACACACATCACTAAAGAGCACTGACTGCCCTCTCTTTACTCCATATCTCCATATTAAGGAAGAATTTTCATCTAACAAAGCTTACCCAAAAGGAATTTGTCAAGTGATGTATAGTATGTAAAGGAGTGTGGTTAAGGATAAGGCATTGGGGGATGGGGACTCATTAGAACCAAAATCATGCAAATGCAAGTTTGCTTATTAATATTAGCAAAAGAGGCCTTGGCTGGTTGACTCAGAAGTCAAATGTTGACCCAGCATGTGGAAGTCCCAAGTTCAATTCCCAGTCAGGACACACTGGAGAAGTGACCATCAGTATCTCTCCCTCTCCCCTTTCTCTCTCCCTCTCTCTCCCCCACTGGCAGCCCTGCCTCAATGATTTGAGCATGTCACAGGACACTGAGGATGGTTCCATGCAGCCTCTGCCTCAGGTGCTAGCAATAGTTTGGTTGCGAACGTGGTCCCAGATGGGCAGAGCATCGGCTCCAGATTGGGGTTGTCGGGTGGACCTCAGTCCGGGTGCATGCAGAAGACTATATGCCCCGACTCACTTAAATTAAAAAAATAATAATTTTAGCAAAGAATATTTCCTTACTCAAAACTTAGAAATACAGGAAATTCTATTTTAGATGTTACTCCATTAAAAAATTTTTTTCTTGTGGAAAATTACAAACATATATAAAACAGTGAAATAATACCCCCACCCCTACCCCATACACATCACCTAGTTTCAACAATGACCAAATTTGGGCCAATGTTGTTCCATCTCCCTACCTCACTCTCCAATACATCACCTTTGTATTAGATTAAAACAATATTGACATGATTTTATTTCATTTGTACTAATTCAATTTGTCTCTAAGAACTCTTTAAAAGTCAATGATACCTAAAACTAAATAATAAATTATTATTATCATCAAGTATCCATTTAGTTAATGTTTACATTTCCCAAATTGATTTTATTTTTACATTGTGTTTGAATTAAGATTCAACTAGGTCATTGCATAGCAATTGGTTGTTGATATGTCTTCTAGTTTTCTTTTATTAGTTTCACCTGACCTGTGGTGGCGCAGTGGATAAAGCGTCGACCTGGGAACACTGAGGTCGCCAGTTCAAAACCCTGCACTGGTCTGGTCAAGGCACATATGGGAGTTGATGCTTCCAGCTCCTCCTCCTCTCTCTCTCTCTCTCTCTCTCACTCTGTGTCTCCTCTCTAAAATGAATAAAATAATAATAAAAAAGAAATTAATTTATTAGTTTCATTCCCCATTTGCTTTGAGTAGCCTTTGGCTTCTAAGTCTCAGGTTCTTGTAGTAGGAGTTGTAAATCTGTCTTTAAACAGCCTGAGGTGACCACAGTTACCTCAGTGATGTGGAGCCTGTGTTTGGAGGTCCCTGTGCTGGTTGGGTGCCATTGAGGACCCATAGAAGGAGGGATTCCAGGACTGCCTAACTATAGCTTAATGAGGATAAGGGCAAAGACGACAAGAAGAAAAAGGATGCCAAAAAGTGGGTCAGGAAAGACAAAGACCTAGTGAACAAATCTTTCAAAAACAAGTGGTCCAAAGCCAAAGTTTAAGACAAGCTTAATTACTTATCTTGTTTGACAAAGTGACATGTGACAAACTTTTTTTTTTTTTTACTTATTTATTTTAGAGATGAAAGAGAGAGAATGGGAGGATCAGGAAGCATCAACTCCCATATGTGCCTTGACCAGGCAAGCCCAGGGTTTTGAACCAGTGACCTCAGCACTTTAGATTGCTTTATTCACTGCACCACCACAAGTTACAACAATTCTTTTTTATTCATTAAGAGGAGGGGAGGCAGAGAGACAGACTCTCACATGTGCCCTGACTGTTATCCACCTAGAAAGCCTGCCAGGGGGTGATGCTCTTCCCATCTGGGGCATTGCTTCTTTGCTCAGCAACTGAGCTCTTCTTAGCACCTGAGGTGGAGGTCATGGAGCCATCCTTAGCACCCAGGGCCAACTTGCTCCAATCAAGCCATGGCTATGGAGGAGAGGAGATAGAAGCAAAAGGAGGAGGGGTGGAGAAGCAAATGGGTGCTTCTCCAGTGTGCCCTGACTAGGAATCAAACCCAGAATGTTCACACACTGGGTCACCATTCTACCACTGAGCCAACTGGCCAGGACTACAACAAACTCTTTAAAAAAAGTTTCAAACTCTAAGCTTATAACACCAGCTGTTTTTTCTGAAACTGAAGATCCATGGATCCTTGGCCAGAGTAGTTGTTCAGAAGCCCCTTAGTAAAGGACTTATTAAACTAGTTTTAAAGCACACAACTCAAGTGATTTACACCAGCAACACTATGGGTGGGGATACACTAACTGTATTTTTTGAAAAATAAAACTTTATGAAATAATACAAAAGAATAAAGAAAGAAACCAGAGGCAACTTAAATGTCCAAATATGGAGTAATGGTTAAATACATAGTGGTGTGTACACGTGGTTTTCTGTCATACACAATGCAGTTGAAAGGATGCCCTCTCTGTGAAACCCAGAGAAAGCTAGATTGAAGCCTCAATGTATCATTGGTGAAACAAGAATAAAGAATTAAATAAATAAAACTTAAAGTTTAAATAAATTAACATATGGACATCTCTTATCATAGTGCTCGGTACATAATTCCAGAGGAAGTAGGTGTGTTTATGATTTTACCAAGTGTAAGGCCAGTAGTCAAGGCCACAATCACAGCCACCAGACCCATGCAGGTTCACATTTGATTCAGACAGTCGGTAATGAAACGACGGAGCCAAAAACTGGTGAGCCATCAGCTTTAATCTTAGCTTGCTCTTAAAAGCTTACTCTTAAAACTTGCACATGGGCAGTGCCATCTTTAACAAACGGAGCATAATATATTTTATCTGCCCAACAATCCACCCCTATGCTCACTTTACTACCCACAATCTATACCACCAGCATCCCTGTACAAGGAAATTAGGCACATTACACAAATTACAACAACATGACAAATCATACAATTTCAACAATTACAAAGGTACATTTCACCAGTCTCTGAGCACCTTGCCAAAAGTGCAAAATGTCCTGGGCCTTCTCTTGCCATTTGAAAGGCTTCCTGGGGCAGGGGGAGGGCCTGTATCAAATACCCTACCCCCAGCAGGGTATTTCACATTGTCCAAAATCCGTAAGTCCATTCAACAAAAGAGCCAGTGCTCACTCCAGTCGTAGTCTAGGAAATCAATCCATGCACATGGGTGTTAGCCTCCCCCTCATTCCTGCTGTCATGGCAGGTCTCATGCTCTGGGGAGCATGATGGCATCCACCCCATGTCCCAAAATCGCAGACCTACTAGGAGCGTAGCTACTCCTTGCTGCTGAGCTCTCACCTTCTGGAAGCTGTGGATTGTAACTCCAGACCAATTCTCCTTATCCTCCAAAGAGGAACTGAAAACATCAGCTCCTGCCACTGAGCTCGAGCCCCAGGCCACTGCCGCCTTCTGCTCCACAGGCTTTACAACCTCGGCCTCAGCCTCAGCCCAGGCCTCCTGTCACTGTTGGCTCTCCACAACATCCAGGGAAAGCTGCAACTAACGAACCTGAGATTCCTTTTCCAGTGGCTCCTCCATTTCCAGGCAAGTCTCACAAACATGGTTGGCATCCTCCACCTGTGCTTCCTCCAGCTCCAGGGTCGGCATTTGTTTCTCCCACATTTTCTCCAGCTCCTTCCACTGCTCAGTTTGCATGTCCCAGGCAGCCTCTTCCACAGAGCTCTTGGTTTCCTCACGCATGGCTGTAAAAGTCAGCCAGCCTACAGCCCCCAAAAGAACAGCCATGGGGAACCATAACAGCATCTAGTCCTCTACTCCACTGATCAAAGGTGGTGGTGGCTCCATACCAAACTGTATCAAATCCTGCCACAGACTACACCAAATGTAAGGCCAGTAGTCAAGGCCATCATCACAGCTGCCTGATCCGTGCAGGTTCACATTTGATTCGGACAGTCAGTAATGAAACAACGGAGCCAAGAACTGGTGATCCATCACCTTCTGGAGACTGCAGAGCTTTATTCTTAGCTTGTATCCAGTGGACAAGTAAAAACACACACTGGGCTCCAAAACCCACTCATTCAGTGCTCACAAAGCTATTGACTTATCCAAGTTTCCTAGCATCAAAGGTTTCTAGCTCACCAGACTTATTCACTTCTGTTTCCCATCTCCTTTCTGCACAAACTGGCTTCTTCCTCAGCACTCTGCCATCTTGGCTGCCTCTCCTCTCCTCCACATGGCCTTAATCTGCTCTCCTCTCTAATGCTAACCTCAGGGATGGAGAGAGCAAGCTCCTGATCTGCCCCACTTTATAGTGTAGAAATTCAAACCCTTAATCAAATCTACAAACAAGGAAGTCTCTGATACAAAGTTACTTATCTGAGGCATAATGGGAGGATTCCTCATGAGAGTGCACCATCCCACATCATCCAATCAGTCAAGGGTGTGGGGAAGAGCTTACTCTTAAAACTTGCACGTGGGCAGTGCCATCTTTAACAAAGTGAGTATATTTTATCTGCCCAACACCAAGTATAATACTTATAAATTTTAAATGGACATGTTTTATTTCTTCCTCAAATCATGTTAGGTTGTAGGTGAGCAGTAAAGCTTCTGCCCAGAGAAGGGGAGAAGGGGCACTGCCTCAGACATTATGACATCACGGGCCTGCTTAAGTCTCAAAACAGACTTGCCTAAAATATATACAAATCTAAAACCTGGTTTGGGAAGTGAAAGCAATGGTTTATAAATTTCAAAGTTCCCCTTTCTTCAGATTATGAATTTGGCCTTATAAAACTGTTTTTGCTTTGTTTCATTTTTTTTTAAGTGCTCAGAAAGCACAGGATAAATAGCATGGTGTGGTAGTCCTAGTCAAACACAAAGAGGAAAGACCCATTCTCTTCATGCAGCCACAGGGGATAGTCCAACAAGAACAAGAGGAATTTTCAGCAGTGGGTGGGAAGCTCACATGTCTTGTTTTGTTCCAAGGCAGATGTGTTAAGGGCTGGGGGATATTTCTGTATATTGAAGAGAAAGTTGAAAACACAGGACTGCTTCCTTTTCTGCATTTGGAAGAACCTCACCTTTAACTGAAGACCACATCCAAAGTAGTGTGGTTTCAGACTGGTTGATGAAGATGACTATCTGGATGAGCATAAAACAGTTTCCTGGCTCCCTTCAAGTCCTGCAGGTGCATTCTGGAGTCCCAATGTCTCAGCAGGCTCAGGAGCATGGTTGTGGGGCTCTGAGAAGACCAGTGAACTAGCAGAAGCCAGGCACCACAATAAAGAAAAACACCCAAGATCTCTTTCCCCATCACAATGATCTCACATAAACCATTTACCTGTCTGTTCCACCCTCTTTCCCAATAGCCCCACCCAGATGTCATCTTGGGAGGGAAGGAAATCTGAAATACCAAGCATTTTTGTGATATAAGCTCAGTTGCCCAAGATATTATTTAACCCAACCCAGAAAAAGAGGGTTGGACTTTACTTATTATTTCACAGACAGGCACTGTTTAGCTGAGAATGGCTAAGATACCATTAATTGTTATGTTTCAGACTTCCAATTACAGTACTATGCTGATGAAAAGGATCAAGTTAGCTCTAGCAATGTAAAAAGCTGTGTTTTTTTGTTTTCTGTGTTTTTTTTTCACATGTGAGTATATCATATAACTTGATTCCCTAATACACAATGATAAAGCAAAAAGGCAGAATTCAAATTTTTATACAAAGTATGACTAAAACCATGTAAAATAAAGCTTTAAAAAATGGGAGAAAAAAACCGAGTCATTACTCTAAAATATAAATAGTGATTGTGTTTGGTTTGGGCAGCCGAGAGTTCTAGTTTTCTCTGTTTTATTAATCATAATACTTTAATTTTGTATAAAAATATTTTCAAACCCAGGTAATACACCCCATTAAATGCATTACATTTAATACACAGTGATTGTGCACTAACATTTCACAACATTGCATTAAAGACCATGAAGAATACAAATGTGAATGAGACTGGCCTCAGTGCCCAAGGGCTCATAGTATGGGTAAGTGACAAGGGGAATTCAACATCTACTGTGTCTTAGCTATAAGAAATTAAATGTAAAGTTTTTCTCATCTATTTCACTCTACTTCCAGAGGATTTTAATTCAGTTTGATAATGAAAACAAAAGAATAAAACTAGGATGAAAACTTGAATGTTTCTTCATTTACTTATTTGTTCTTAAAAAAAAGTAGACATATAATGTTGATGATCCATGCCTTCACTACTGGACATGACTTGGTGTGTACATATGGGAGACCTTTAACCATTTATTGGGATACCTACCTCAGGTTCAGCAAAAATACTGTCTCAGGGTTGATACTGTGAAGGCATCAGCTGAGGAGACCTCTTTTTATAACGAGGTCTCTTTGTTATTTCAACAATGAACTTCCCTTAAATGCAATTCACAACTGAAATAGTATTGAATGATAAAAGTGTATTGAGTGACAAATAGTAAAAAGAATTAAACTTTAGAGTTGTAAGGGACATTAGAATTTATCTAGGTGAGCAGTTCTCAAACGTTACATGCATCAAGGACATCAGGATGGCTATTTTAAAAAACATTGCAACCCCATCTCAGTTTCCAATTCACTAGTCTGGGATAGGGTCCACTAATTTGCATTTCTAACTATTGTGTTATCTGGCTAATACATTTGGTCCTGAAATCCCTTTTTTGTAACCTTTGGCCTCTGTTTAAATATTTGGATGACACACTCACTAAATTGTAAGGAAACCAGTTTCACTGTTGGGTGGGTTAATTCTTCAAGAATTTCCTAAAGCCAGAATCTGTCTCTTTGAAACTTCTGTTCACTATTCCCTCCTGCTCACAACAGCTCTTCAGTTGTCTTCTTTTAACCGGGTTGAAAATGCCCATCCTTCAACCACTTATTTTACATAATTTCTCATTATCATGCTATTGTCCCTGGATGAAACTCACAATTATAAAGGCCATGTTTTTGGTGGGTTTTTTTGTTTGTTTGTTTGTTTGTTTGTGTGTGTGTGTGTGTGTGTGTGTGTGTGTGTGACAGAGACAAAGAGAGGGACAGACAGGGACAGACAGGCAGGAAGGGAAAGAGATGAGAAGCATCAATTCTTTGTTGAGGCACCTTAGTTGTCCATTGATTGCTTTCTCATATGTGCCTTGATCGCGGGACTACAGTAGACTGAGTGACCCTTTGCTCAAACCAGCAACCTTGGGCTCAAACTGGTGAGCCTTGCTTAAAGCAGATGAGTCTGTGCTCAAGCTGGCAATCTCGAGATTTTGAACCTAGGTCCTCCGCATCCCAGTCTGATGCTCTATCCACTGTACTACCACCTGGTCAGGGAAAGGCCACTCTTAAAACATGGGGCTGAAGACAGATTATTCTAAGTGTGATCCACTGGTACTATCTCCTTCATAACTGACATAATGTATCAATTAATGCAGAACCAGATTTTATTGATTCCTTTAGAGCAATCATGCCACATTATCAGTTGATAGTATATAAGATCTATTGAACTGCTGAGCTCTTTTCCACATTCTGAGCAGACATTGACATCCCTTTTGTTGTCCATTTGAAATATTGACCTCAGCACAGGAATTCTGCCTTAATTTTGGCTAAATTTTATTATCTTAATAGCTTACAGTTCTAGCTTATTTACTATAGGATGGTGATCAAGAACATGGCCTTTAAAGTCATTCAGTCCTAAGTGCAAATTACAGCTCTACCATTTAACAGCCACATGGCCCCGGACAAATTATGGGACCAACCTTCACCTCAGTTTCCTCATAAGCATTATGGTAATAACTGTAGCTATCTTGCAGAGGCCTTCTATAAGATAATATATAAAATACACTTAGCATAACGTGTGGTATACATTATATACTTAGTAAATGTTAGCTATTATTATTTTACTAACAGCAATCTAAAATGCTAAGGTTTATACTGAACAAGTTAAGAGCAAAGGCTGTTTACAGAAACCTATCTACCCTTATTGGAAGTTTAAAAAAATCGGCATAATTTTTGCTTCGTTGAGATTAAAAATTATAAATCTACCTGTTCATCCTGTGGAAATTTTTACATTTAGCACAATTTAAATAAAAATTGCAATAGGAAGTTTTAGAATTCAATAAAATTTGCATGAAAACTGGGAGAAATGTTGAAACTATAAGAGACAATCTGAAAGCAACAAGAAAGAAATTATGTAGATGAGACATTTACCTCATAACAAGGTGTGAGCACCGGAAGCCCTGTTGTGCTGACTTGATGCAGCTATAGGAAGGCTCACAAAGGGGGAAGGGTGGAACAGTCAGAACTCCACCCAAAACATTTAAAAAGTTAAGTCAGTTTTCCCAAATAAAGGGGCAAAGAAGGCTTACTTATTAAGTTGTAGTAAGAAAAAAGTGGCAATTTAGAAAACCAAAATGTTGTAACCATGCCTTACACAATACACAAATCCATAGAAGTAACTCAATAGGACATGTTTCCAGAACTGAATATATAAAATTGAAAGCCTCTCTAAGTAAAAAAATAAAAATAAATTAAATATTTTATATAACAACCGATTGAGAAAAATATTTGAACTGAAAATGTCAGACAAATGAACATTTATAATATATGAAAAGCTCAAATTCAGAAAGAAAACCTCAAGGACCCCCAAACTGAATAAGCTATGACATGACCACCAAAATTATAGAGAAATATCAATAAATAAACATGAACAAAGACCATCTTTGATGGAACCCAAAGATATATATAGTCACCTATTAAAATAGCTAATAAATTTTAAAAACTGTACACATTGCTGGTGAAAGTTTAAAGAATTTCTTATTTTAATTTATTTCTAATGATCATTTAAATTGATATAAGCCTTTTTAGAAGCCATTAAGAATAATAAATACATATAAAATAGTTACTTTGATCCAATAATTATAGTCTCTAGAATTTCTCCGGATAACATAACTTAAGAGAAAAAACATATGCTCAAAACAGCTATCTACAATTCCAAAAGACTAAAAAAAACATAAATATCCAAGATTAGAGAAATAAATTTGATAAAACCGACTCATTAAAATTTGATGCAGTATTTAAAATAATATGAAGTATACATAGAAATGCTTGAAACATCATAATCAATGAAAATAGTGACATACGTCCAGTTTTCTTTTTGTACTTTATAGGTACATAGGACGTATTCTATTCTGAGTTCAGCAAAATAAGTGATGTAAATGTAAACTGAAAAATAAAAAATGTACTAAAAGTATTAGAGGACAATGGTGTTAATTTTTAAATAATTATTTAAGCATTAGTCTCCAAAAGTTTACATTCTGTTTCCAGTATAAGTTAGAGATAATTTTCAATTCAACTTCTGTTACACCACTTAGTCATCTCTTTTGACTGAAAATTTGTTTCTGAAAATTTGATAAGTGTATGAAAGTTCTTTCTCTAAGCTGGCAGTGTGCAATAAGACAGCACCAAGAGCTCTATGACCTATGATAATCCATGTACTTACATAGCAATTGTCTGGGTTACTACTCTGACTTTACTCTGGATGTCTAAGAACACCATAATATGTTCTTAACCCTGGTGGTCTAGTGGGGAAGACAGACAGACAGCCATGTAAAGCAATCATTAATTTACAATATAAAGCTCTGCCAGTTGTCTCAGTGGTAGAACATCAGCCCAGCATGTGGATGTCCTGGGTTTGATTCCCAGTCAGGGCACACAGGAGAAGTGACCATCTGCTTCTCCAACCCTCTCCCTCCCTTTTTTCTCTCTCTGTTCTTCTCCTGCAGTTATGGCTCAATTGGTTTGAGCACCTAGACCCCGAGTGTGGAGGATGGCTCTGTGGAGCCACTGCCTCAGGCACCAAAAATAGTTTGGTTGTGAGCATGGCTCCAGATGGACAGAACATTGGCCCCAGATGGGGTTTGCCAGGTGAATCCTGGTCAAGAAACATGTGGAAGTTTGTCTTTCTATCTCCCTTCCTCTTTACTTAAAAAAGAAAGAAGAAGAAAAATTACAATAGAAGTACAGTACAGAGTTATGTTTGGTTATTTTAGAAGTGTCAAGAGGGTATATAATCTAACACAAGAGTTAATAAAAGATACCACACCTGAGTTCTACAGGATTAGTAGTAGAGTTAACTAGGCAACAAGGAAAAGGCAGTATATGCAGAACATAGGTACGAAGGTGAGAAGTAGCATGGTGAATTTAGACAACCTTGGCAGAGTGGGAAAGGCAAGGGGTTCAAGTTCATGTTTAAGCGGTTCTACCTCATTAGCTGTGTAATGCAAATAATTTCCTCATTTATAAAATACAAATAATTCTACCTACCTCAATCGTTGACATAAGGATTAAAGGACGCACTAAAGTAACCAATATGTGATCAGGTCTCATTAATGAAGGCTACTAATGCCATTTTAAGAGTTTTGATGCTCCTGGAACAAAAGTACAAGGCAGGATAAGACAGAAGGAAGGAGACAGTCAGGTTAGAGAAGTCTTTTTTATCAAGCTGGACCACTTCTCATAAATTTCTGAGGTCTGAGAAGTTTTTAATCAGGAAAGCAACGTGGCCAATTTTGCTTTGTAAATGGGTTACTCTGAAAACTGGCTTGAAGTTGGATTTGATGGGATCAAGACTTTCATAGCAGTAAGAAGCCAGTTTGCAGATGGCTCTGATAGTTTGGAGAGAGTGATGGAGGACTGAAATAGGAAAAAAGTGAGGCGAATGGTTGAAAAAGTATTCATCCCATGTAACAGGTAGGGTTTTGTGATTACTCAGAGATGGGAGAAAAGGAGAGAAAAGTGAGGTGTCAAGCATAATTGGCTTTCTAGTGTGGGTGGCTGAGTGGATGCTAGTGGAACTAAGATGATAAATGAAAAAAGGGAACAGATCGGAGGGAAGATAATGACTTATTGGTGCTCACACGTGCCAGGCAATATGCTGCATTCTGAGCTTACAAACAAGAACAAGGCATGGCTTCTCACTATAGAAAGCTCACATGCTGGTTGGAAAGATACAAAATTAAGCAGGCAAATTAAATACAGTTTGGTTATATAAAGTCACTTATTTGGATTCTTAACAAAACCATTTAATAGCCAGTCATGAAAACATAATAAGGCAAATCCCAATGAGGGGACATTTTGCAAAACAATTCACATCTTCAAAAGTATTAATGTCATAAAAGAAAAAAAATTTTTATATGTTAAAGGAGACTAAAGAAGCAGGATAAGTAAATGCAATGTATGATCATTGACTGAATACTAACACTGCCACTCCAGGATAAGAGTTAAAATGACATTACTGTGATCATTGGGAAGATTTGAGGATACACCGTAAGTAAAATAATAATACCATGTCCCTGTTAAATATCTGAGTATATGAATGAAATGGTGGTTATGTAGAAGAGAGTTCTAGAAATTCAGATATATACGTTGGAATAATTAATAGTTGGGGTAATATGCCCTGATGTCTGTAACTTATTTACAAATATTTATGCTATTTAAAATGTTTATATGTTTTATATATATGGATATCATGAATATATGTAGCCGGTGATTTTAGATAAAGGCTATTTTATGTTCATTTTATTAATTCTTCAACTCAATTTAGATTTGAGCTTTTAAAAAATAAAATAGTGGGAAAATACATGAAGTCCATGTTATTATGACAGAGGTGAGTTGAACATATTATCTTACCAATAATGAGTGTAGGTGAAATAAAAGACAGACGGAAGTTCTGTTTATAGCTAACCTCTTTCTCTATGATTTCATTTTCCTTCAGGTAATGCTATGTGAAAACATTTCAGAAGAGTTCTGGCTGTAACAGTCAGTGAGTTGCATTCCATTATAACAAGGGAACAGACACCACTGATCATCACTCCTGTGCAGCCAGTGTAGATGTAGTTTTCTCTAATGGGAGGACTAGGCCCATGAGAAAGGATACAATTATATACATTACTGAGATGAATTCAGAAGATATATGACAAATCCTCAACCTCCATAGAGAAGTTAATCCATTTTCAAAGAACCTCTCTATGGCATTCCACATTTTTGAATTTTGTCTACTGAGCAATCGATTGTTTCTGTCTCTCATTAATTCTGAAAACGGTCTTAGCAACTTCCTTTTACACCTTTCATAGAAACTGAATTTAAAAAAATGCAATACACAGTCTGTCTAAGAATATGCAAGAGGTTCTGAGACACAGAGTTTGCACAGTGAAGGGTTGGAATATCTTGTACCTAACAATGAAAATAAGTATAGAACATTCAAAAGCACAATTGCCCTGGGCACTATAGGCACTGCCTCAAATTCCATGTGTGCTATTTTTCATTATGCGGTTTGGGTTATTTCCTGCACTGTGCTCTCTCTGCTCTTATCACTTTGATATGCTAAGGAGCTTTGAAGCAGCAGTGGGTGAATTGGGCCCAGTCAGTGTTCCAGATTTAAATTTTAATTCATTAAAGAAGCACGCAGCTCTTTGTAGTGAATTGAGCAACAAAATTATGAATTCTGAAAGTCAGCTCAAATATATTCCTTTGGTAACTTGATCTTTGACAAAGTCAGAAAGTGCTACAAGTTTGAAGGCTACTTAACAATGAAAACAACAGTAATTCTGGAGAATGGAAATTTAATGTACTAACACCAGCAATTAGAAGTAATGACTAGTTTATTAGACTATCATTTGTGCATTATTTCCACTTCAGCACAAAGCACACTGCTTGCACCTCATGCACAGGAGGCAGTATCCATTGTAGAAAATTTTGGGGCTTCCCAGAAGCTAAAGAGCATAGCACCGGGACTCCTTGTTCTCAGTACAGAGTACCTTATTTCCCAGACTATGCCAGCATGTGTCCGACAGGCCACAGTATAGCTCAGGAAGTCCTTTAACATTCACAATAGCAGAGACCTAATATTACAGCATAAGCTCTCAATGATGAGATTGAGAAATCATAATTCATACAGCTAGAAAGAACCTACTATGCATTCCCAAGCCTTCTGAGAGGAAGGGTTCCTCAATTACAGATGATGAACGAAAGCCCAAGGAGGTCAAAGATAAGTGGGAGAGAAAGGATATTTATTAGTTTTCGAATGCATGAAATTTGGCATGAAAGGGCTACCTCACAGGAAAATACCAGTTATTTGAAAATTTCATGTGACAGTTATTTGGGTTTGCAAGAGCTGGATAACTAACAGCATAGTTTTCATAGTGTGTAGGTGCACAAATAAAAATCTGTATTCTAACATATTCAATCCAACAGATATTTATTGAGCATCTACTATAGACTTGGTACTATGTAGAAAATGGGAATACAGTGGTGACTAATACAAGCATGTTTCCTGACCACATGAAACTTGTTGTCCAGAGAGGAATACAGAGCAATAAATAGGCAAGACCATGTGAGGGAAAATATAAGGTGTAAAAGGAGTCAAATGAAAGCTCCCCAAGCTATGTGGGGTCGGAAAGGTTTAGAAGACTAAATGATATCCACACTGTATCCTGGAGAAGAGAGAAGAATTAGAGGACAGGGAGGTGGACAGAGTGGTTCAGGCAGCAACGACAACATAAGCAAAAGACTACAGACAGAATGTGGCAAGCTCTGGGACACTGCTGGCCTTTAGTATCGCCAGACCACAGGTGCAAGGAGAATCCAAAGAGACAAAACTGGAATGCTAAGTGCTAAGGAGAAGCAAGCTGACAGATGACTGCAGGAGAGATATTAATTTTATAAGCATATATTTTCTAAAGAATTTTAAATTTTATATAATTTAATAAATGGTATTTATTTGTATTTTATTAAAATGTATAGTAAATCTAAAAAAATTTCAAAGAGGTACTAATGCCAAATTCAAAAAGTCTAAATAAAGCATTACCTGATGATGCTAAGTTCTGAGTTCTTTCCTGGGATATCACAGTTTGCAGCTGTTCAGGTATGTTTGCAACGAAGGCACTGTGGCCAGTCTCGCAGGTAGCAGACTATTAGACTAGAGATTCCCAACTCTGGCTGCAAATTATGATCATCTGGAAATCTTAAACTGATGTCCAGGTCTTACCCTGAGATTCTGATTTAATAGGTTGTAAAGCCAGTAGCCAGGGTCAGGATCACAGCTGCCTGACCCATGCAGGTTCACATTGGATTCGAACAGTCGGTAATGAAACAATGGAGCCAAAAACTGGTGAGCTATCAGCTTTAATTCTAGCTTGCACCCGGTGGGCAAGCAAAAACACACACTGGGCTCCAAAACCCACACATTCAGTGCTCACAAAGCTACTGACTTATCCGAGTTTCCTAGCATCAAAGCTTTCCAGCTCACCAGACTTATTCACCTCTGTTTCCCATCTCCTCCAGCACAAACTACTAACAAACTAGCTTCTCCCTCAGCATTCTGCCATCTTGGCTGCTTCTCCTCTCTACATGGCCTTAAACTGCTCTCCTTTCTAATACTAACCTCAAGAACTCAGGAACCAAGAGAGAGAGATCAAGCTACTGGTCTCTCCCACTTTATACCATAGAATCAAAACCTTTAATCCAATTATACAAACAAGGAAGTCTCTGTATAATGGGATTCCTCAGGAGAGTGCACCACCCTACATCATCCAATCAGTCAAGGGTGTGGAGAAGAGCTTACTCTTAAAACTAAGCCTTAGGCTACAACGACCCAGCCTGCCCACAGCCTGTTCCAGAACACACATTAATATCAACAAACTTCCATGTGGGCAGCGCCATCTTTAACAAAGTGAGCATAATATATTTTATCTGCCCAACATATGGTCTATACTGGAATCGGATATTTGTATTTTTAATGAAAAGGGAAGTAAATGCTAAAGGCAGGAAAGAATAGAAGTTATTCTCCAGTCTCAGATCTAATTTTGTATTCCCAGCTAGATCATGAGCTGCTTGCAAATGTGGACGTTAGTTCTCACTCTTATAATGATGATGATGATGATGATGATAACGATGATTTTCTATGCCTATACACAGAACAGATAGTCAATAAAATAAAAACAATATTTGATTAACAGTAGCCATGGAGGAGAAGAGTAGGCCATGTGTTATACAACCGGTGCTTAATATCAGTTACCAGTTGTTGATAGTCTCCTATATACATGTCTTTATTTCTAGCACTCAGCATAATATTTGTTACAATGTAGATGCTTAATAAAAAATACCTTGAATAATTTAGTTAATCTCCAATGTAGGAAAATTAAGCTAAAAGTTACTTAAATGGGGTCACAAAGTTATGTGATTCAAGACAAAACTGATGGCACACAGAAGGCAGAAAATCTTTCCAGTACACCACACTGAGACTGTTTATGAGATTTGTCCAAAGGCACTGCATGGAGGACAACCCTCACAGATCTCTTGCCTTTTGGAGTTGTGGGAAATAGCTGACCCACCTGCTAGTTTGCTGAAAACTTTATGCCTTCTACTGGCCAATTGTAAGGCCAGGGGCTGCTGCCATCGTTATGGCCATTCACATGCAGGTTTTCATTAAATTTAGGAAGATGGTAAAGAAATGGCGGAGTCGGAGGATGGTGGACCATTCTGTTTATTGGTGTCTCACCAAGACAGGCAAGCCACAAGAGAAGACAAAGGAAAAGCAGAAAACCTGCTTTTCCCATGGAGGACTAGGAATCAGTGAGGATAGAATAAAGAAAGTCCTCCACCTCTCAGTGGGGGGGCAGAATCTACCTTCCAGTAAACATTAGCAAGACAATGGCCCCTCCCAAGCAGGTTTGGCCCCTCCCAAACCACTATATCTGGCGTCTCCCAGCCCCCAATACAAACCACAAGTGAGCAAACGTATACATCATATTTACAAACTTATTTGACTAACACCAATGCTACTAATAAAAATACACAGAGTGGGGCAAAAGTAGGTTTATAGTTGTGAGTATAAGAAACATGGAGTTTATTCTTGTATTATTTATTAATCATTGTATTATTTTTCATGCAAACAACTGTAAATACACTGCTGCACATTACAGAGGTTGCCCTCTTACACAGGGCAACCTTAGCTTACTTCTCTGATTGAGGCAGCACTCTCTGTAGGGGGAAACAGGGTATAGCCCAGGTGACAGAAACAAGTCCTGGGCGTGGCTTTGTTGATGAAATAGAGCCCTGCTAAATGTGATGTTGGGAGTGGGGGTGATAGAATTCAAGGTATCCCTGATAAGAGGGTCATTGAGGAGTTAAACCCTTCAGGTACTTATTATCAGGGTAGTAAGAGAAATGTTGACCATAAGAAAACAAAGAGAGCCAGACAGACAGATCCATAGAGGACCTGGAACATTCTCACACCTTCTTTTGCTTTCACTCAGTTGCACCAAAAAAGCTGTGGTTATAACTTAGTCTCTCCTTGTGAGTTGGTGTAAAGCCTATAGCCACGGTCAGGATCACAGCCGCCTGACCTGTGCAGGTTCGCATTAGATTCGAACAGTTGGTAATGAAACAATGGAGCCCAAAACTGGTGAGCCATCAGCTTTAATTCTAGCTTGCACCTGGCGGGCAAGCAAAAACACACACTGGGCTCCAAAACCCACACATTCAGTGCTCACAAAGCTACTGACTTATCTGATTTTCCTAGAATCAAAGGTTTCTAGTTCATCAGACTTATTCACCATTGCTCCCCATCTCCTGTCTACACAAACTCTGCACAAACTGGCTTCTTCCTCAGCATTCCACCATCTTGGCTGCTTCTCCTGGCCTCCATGTGGCCTTAATCTGCTCTCCTCTCTAATACTAATCTCAGGAATCCAGGAACTGAGAGAGAGCAAGCTCCTGGCCTGCCCCACTTTATAGTGTAGAATCAAAACCTTTAATCCAATTATACAAACAAGGAAGTCTCTGATACAAAGTCACCCATTTGAGGCATAATGGGATTCCTCCCTACATCACCACCCTACATCATCCAGTCAGTCAAGGGTGTGGAGAAGAGTTTACTCTTAAAACTAAGCCTTAGGCTATAACGACCTGGCCTGCTTACATTACAGTCTTTCCCTGTAAAGCCAGTAGTCGAGGCCACTATCACAGCAGCCCGACCCACGCAGGTTCACATTAGATTCGAATAGATCGTAATGAAACACAGGAGCCAAAAACTGGTGAGCCATCAGCTTTAATTCTAGCTTGCACCCGGGGGGCAAGCAAAAACACACACTGGACTCCAAAACCCACACATTCAGTGCTCACAAAGCTACTGACTTATCCGAGTTTCCTAGAATCAAAGGTTTCTAGCTCACCAGACTTATTAACCTCTGTTTCCCATCTCCTCCTGCACAAACTCTTAACAAACTGGCTTCTTCCTCAGCACTCTGCCATCTTAGCTGCTTCTCCTGGCCTCCACGTGGCCTTAATCTGCTCTCCTCTCTAATACCTCAGGAACCAAGAGAGAGATCAAGCTACTGTTCTCTCCCACTTTATAGCAGACTCAAAACCTTTAATCCAATTATACAAACAAGGAAGTCTCTGTATAATGGGATTCCTCAGGAGAGTGCACCACCCTACATTATCCAATCAGTCAAGGGTGTGGGGAAGCGCTTACTCTTAAACTAAGCCTTACGCTATAATGACCCGGCCTGCCCACAGCCTGTTCCAGAACACACATTAATATCAATGAACTTCCATGTGGGCAGCGCCATCTTTAACAAAGTGAGCATAATATATTTTATCTGCCCAACATTCCCCCACACCCATCCCAAGCATAAGGGCAAATAATATCACTTGGGTGATGGGCTTCCATGTGGGCTGCGCCATCTTTAACTAACAAAGTGAGCATATTATATTTTATCTGCCCAACAGTTGGCATTCTGTTGGTTTGGCTATTTTGAATACTTTTAATTAGAGGTTCCAGATGGTGTAAAAATGTCAGTAATGGATGAAAAACGAAACAGACCTTTGATAAAACCTGCCTTAGTCTCCACATGCACATACATACATGAAACCTTTTTCTTATCTATACCTTAAGTAACATAGTATATATTATAAATTATAGAGAGTTAATATATATTGTATGTATTGGCTGAAGTGTGAAGTTCTTCAATTTACAGTTATCACAATTTTAGAAACAAAAGACTTAAAAGTCTTATATCAGCCCATTCTTTTTCCTTCCTATAAAATAATATATACAGAACAAGAAACAGGCATTGATTTGAGTTTGTCTATCTTTTGGGGAACAGATTCTATGTTCTATGTGAACTAAATACATAGAAACTTATAGTAAACAGATTTACAAATAAAACCCTAAAACATCATATTGATATTATCTATGAATATTAAATCATAAGTAGAGATGATCATATTATAATTGTGTTGGAGAGATAAAATATAATATGCTCACTTTGTTAAAGATGGTGCTGCCCACATGGAAGCCCATCACCCAGGTGATATTATTTGCCCTTATGCTTGGGATGGGTGTGGGGGAGAGGCTGTAATGTAAGCAGGCCGGGTCATTATGGCCTAAGGCTTGGTTTTAAGAGTAAGTTCTTCTCCACATCCTTGACTGATTGGATGATGTAGAGTGGTGCACTTTCCTGAGGAATCCCATTGTGCCTCGGATGGGTGGCTTTGTATTGGAGACTTTCTTGTTTGTGTAATTGGATTGGAGGTTTTGATTTTACACTATAAAGTTGGACAGACTGGGAGCTTATGCTCTCTCTTGGTTCCTGAGGTTAGTATTAGAGAGGAGAGCAGATTAAGGCCACGTGGAGGCCAGGAGAAACAGCCAAGATGGCAGAGTGCTGAGGAAGAAGCCAGTTTGTTAAGAGTTCGTGCTGGAGGAGATGGGAAACAGTGGTGAATAAGTCTGGTGAGCTAGAAACCTTTGATTCTAGGAAACTTGGATAAGTCAGTAGCTTTGTGAGCACTGAATGAGTGGGTTTTGGAGCCCAGTGTGTGTTTTTGCTTGCCCGCCGGGTGCAAGCTAGAATTAAAGCTGATGGCTCACCAGTTTTTGGCTCCTGTGTTTCATTACCGACTGTTCGAATCTAAAGGGAACCTGCATGGGTCAGGCGGCTGTGATTGTGGCCTTGACTACTGGCTTTACAAATTGACAAAGGTTTTAAATTTTCATTGTTTTCTTTGTTTTTTATATTAAATTTAAAGTTTAGGTTTTTATGCTTTTATTTTTAGAAATATAACCTTTTCAACTATCCAATACTTCGGCATATTTCTTAGTTTTTGCTTGCCTGCCTAATGCTACAAGGTGATGTAAATGAAAATGACCTCTTTTCCTCTAAAATGGGAATCTTTTAACACAGATGTTATCAAAATATGACTTGCTTTCTGAGTAAAACAAAACATAATAAAAAAACCCCACATACTAACCAAAAATAAAATATATGACCTCCCAGAGGGAAGCTAGATTTTAATCAAGAATTTCTAGAAATCCTTATATGTTTTACTTATAAAATGCATTTCAGAACAAATGCTAAAAATTTTTTCTTCTTTTCCTTGTCATGTGTTTGCATGTATAATATGGCTTAATTTTTTCCACTCCTGCAGGCTTAGTTTGTTATAAATAGTAAGAAGGCCTCGACTTCCTTTCCTTTTTCCTGTACTAATATAGTTCCTTATGTTTTTAAATGGCTCAGTAATGTCCTCATAGAGCAGGCACAGGTGGGGAAAGACTGCTCAGATGAACAAGTCCCAGCCACTGACACTGAGTGCCAGGCCACTGTAGGCACTGCCCACTTATGTCATGCTCAATATTGCATCTCTATTGGGTGTAAGGGCATTTGCAACAAGGCTGTTTGCATAAATTATAAGAAGTTATGAAAAAGGGGGAATTAGGCACAACTTCAGGAAATTGTGAAGTACATTTGTGGCTTCCATTTAAATTAGACACTTCATTGTAACATTAGGGCTTTCACATATTTTCTCATAATTTTTTATCTGTATCATTGACTTGCATAAAAAAGTAGTCTTGCTTTTGAGTTTAATTCAGATTTTTATGGAATAAAAAATGAAGAAAATTCTCCTTTCTTAGCCATCTGCTATGTTACTAAAATTTTTAACTATCTTATTTTAAAAATATATATTCAACATTTCTTCTTTGTTAAAAATGTAAGTACGGTTCCCTAGTCCCATTGGAAGCCTATGGATATAGTTTGATTTCAAAGAAGACTGAGTCTTGCTGAGTCTATGTGGTCACACCTGTGTTGGTTTCAGAACAGGTTTATGGCAAATGTTAGCAGTACATGTTTTTGTCTGGTCTTATCACTTTTACCATAGGAAAATAATCTTTCATTCATTTCAAAGTAAATATGCAGAGTTCAAGTGCATATCTAATCTGCCCCTCCCCCTATTTCCTTCACATTCCAGGGATGTTCTAGTAATTTGCATATGACTCAAACCTGGCTGGACAATTTTGTTCTTGGCACAATGATTGGCCCAAACTCATCATTCCATGGCAGGAACTATAAAGGAAAATGCACTTTGGAATTTATAGGTCTGAAAATAATCTGTGTGCTGTCACAGCCATTCTGTTGGTATATGGAGCAGAAGAAACTGGGCCTGCAGCTTAGCTTATTTCAGTTGTATATTTTGCCACTTGCAATTCCAAAGAATCCTGACCTATACAGAGAAAAACTGAGGTGTTGGCAATTTTTTTTTTTTTTACAATTAAGTGACATAGTATTTCTGACAAATTTACTCAGTCCATTCTTCTCATATGAGTGACAGAAATGATATGGCCTCAGATTAAAATGCTATATAATTTTTTATGAAATAATAGATATTAGGAGACTATCCTGAGTTAGTTTAATCTCAGTACTTTCTATAAATGACTCTACATAGATGACTGAAAAGCACCATAAAATAATAAAAGACATGATGATATGTAAATTATTCTCATTTTGAAATTGTAGCTGTTATAAATGGGATAACTGATAATCCATTTCCAAAAATATTCAAACTAACTTAAGCCAATTTATCCTTGTCTGCCTTGATATGGTATTGTTTAGAGTAATTTTTTTCATGGTATTCAAATTTATATGGCCTGAAATATATTCTGTGACTAAATCATTTCAGAATCACCAAGTTAAGCAAAGTTAAAGTATTTATTTATTTGTTTGTTTATTCAATTTCAGAATTTCTTAGAACTCTATGTTAATGTGTATTATAAACTACAAGAGGAAAATAGTACTCAGCCTTTCTTAAACTCACTTAACCATGGCAGCATTTGCCACTAAGCATTTTCAGGGACTAGTGTTCCACAAGGTACACTTTGAAAAATTCTGGTCTCTGTTTTACAGCACTTGCCAGTTACTAATGCAGATTAAAGAACTGTACAGGAAGAGATGTCTCTTCTGTATGCAATTTATAAGACAGTGCAATGGGAGATCAGGAATACCTGATTATGTGTACCAGCTTTTTCACTAACAGCCTCTTTATTTCTTTTACCACATAGGGTTTTGGTGAAAATCAAATATAAACTTTTCTTTGCCTGGGCTACCCTTCTACTTCTACTTAGTCTTAAAAATGAGCTTAATCATTGTCACCTTCTTT
This sequence comes from Rhynchonycteris naso, assembly GCA_037038555.1. Lineage (NCBI taxonomy): Eukaryota > Metazoa > Chordata > Mammalia > Chiroptera > Emballonuridae > Rhynchonycteris > Rhynchonycteris naso. Next base: position 85,092,899 of record CM072996.1, read on the forward strand.
AATGTCTTCTTTGTTCCTGAGTACTGTTATATCATAACACATGTAACATATACTCTTTTTTATTGATTGATTTCCACCATTACATTTTGAACTAATTTAAAACCAAAAACATGACTTGATCATTTTATCTCTGGAGACAAACATAATGCTGACATTTAGTAAGTTCTCAATAAATGACTGTGCCAATTGGAGACTCATCTCTTTTAGTTGCTTATACTTGCTGATCAATATCTCCAGCTGTTGGTTGATGGTGAAAGGTTTAATGGGTCAAAATATTTGCTGCTATCATGGCTAAAATCTACCCTAGTAGATGCTAAAATGGGATGCTTTTGCTAGTGCTGGTGCTAAGAGGAGTGCAATGCAATCGCTGCCATATGAAAATAAACTAACATTTTCTATATAAGTAAAAGAACTTTAATCTTTATGGATATATACCAGTAATATACTCATTGTCACCCATATGTGATCTATATTGCATAGGTACCCAAGGTATTTTTATGCAAGAGAGGAAGACTGCCATATATGGGTATAAAAGTGGTGATTGAATTCACTGTTTTTCTTTTTTCAACATACTATAGCTGTTTATGTAAATTTCTTACTTAAGCAATTACTGGGCTTAAACTAAATGAATGTCACAAAGTATATGAACTTAAATCTACTCTTAAAAATATAACAGAGTAGCTAAAATTAGTTTATGATGGAAAAAATACATTGTAATATTAAGACATTAAAATATAGCTTATTCCAACTTAATTTAACTTACTATTAAATATTTATATTTTCTTAACTATTTAACGCTAGTACATTTGTAATAGTTATTACATGCAACATATTCAATATTAATACAATATGTGTTATATTATTATATGTATCTCATGTAAATATCTTAAGAACTGGGAATAAATGAGATGGCTCTAGGGTGTGAAAGGTGTTCTATGTCACTGCCAAAAAGTCCTTATGACTGATGCTTTGTCTGAACTTCCCAGAGGGACAGGCTTCATAGAGTTCAGATATTTAAGCATTACAGACACAGATAGGAAAAAGAACCCAAGCCTGGAAAAGAAGTGAGATACTGAGTAACTTCAGATTCAGATCTAAAACTGATATACTTTGTCAGACTCCCATAGAACGAAGTCCTCCTCAGCATTACTCTATGTTGCCATAGAATGGGTGACTATCTTCTGCTTGATTCCTCATTTTTAATTACAGCATTTTATTAAAGACTCAGCATTTTCCATTTCAGAGCCATATATCCATCAATATCTCCCCAGTTCTGGTACTGTATGCCCATAATCTGTATAAGTTTGTATGTATTTATGTGTGTACATATATATATTATATATAGTATGCATGTATGTGTGGGTGTATATATATACATATACACACGTATAGTATATATAATTTCTAAAAGTACTTTTTGTGATTAACAGCTAATATAAATATTAACTTACATATAATAAAATTCACCTATATAAAATGTACAATGCAATGGTTTTTAGTGTACTTATAGAGTTTTGCAACTATTGCCACATTTTCATGAATTTCCTAAGAAATTGTACACTCATTAGCAGTCATTCTCCTTCTACCTCACGCCCACCGCCACCCACAGCCCTAGGCCACCACTAATTGACTTTTCTGTCTTTGCAGATTTGCTTGCTCTGGACACTTCACATACCTAATATCTTTTTTAGTTACCACATTTACTTCTCATTCCACACTGCAAAATTCTACCCGGCTTCAGAAGAGCATTAACAACTTTGCTCTGACACAAAGAAATCATGGAACTAGGCAGAAACTCAGTATAAGGCTGTTTCTGGTACAATCTAGAAGTTGCAGTATGCAGAAACAATTCATACTGTTTTGTTTGTGTGTATAGAAATGGAGAAATGTAATAAAATATTTATCAGTACAAATTCTTTTTGCTTTTAAGACTTACACACGATTGTAAACAATATCACTGGAAATTTTTTCTAGAATATTTTTTAATCTAATTAGTCTCATTCACACAATATTAATTAAGGTATATAATAAATGCCAAGCACTATGCTTAATTTTTACAAAAATCCTGTGGCAAAAAGTAGGTCAGTATCATTACCCACATTTTATAGATAAGGAAACTGAGACTCAGGGACACAAAGAGACTTATCCCAAAGCACACAACCTACACATGAGAGAAATAAAAGTTGAAGTTAGGTCTTGACACTAATTGAGAGCACTTCCCATCATGTGACATTTTCTAGCCTCAGACAACCACAGTCATTCTGATATAAAGACTCTATGCTAGAGATAACTTCATATAAAACAATTTATACTTCTCCAAGATTGTTTTCCTAAGTTGTTTATGATTATGGGTCAGACATTTCTACAGGCCACAGAATCACTTCACCATACTTGATGTTGCGGGTTTCAGTACGATGTCTTATATAAAAAAGTTCCTGTTTCCTGGTTTGCAGCTTTCCCCAAGGGTCCCATATGTAGGAGATTTGAGGTCTGGAATTCACTGTTCTCCTCATTCACATCTCAATGCACAATACTCTCTCCTGGTTATTAAATTCCTGGTTATTAAATCCCATTGGGCTTATTGTAAAATAAAAACAAATAACAAAAGGTGAAAATAATGTGCGATCACTTTACATAAGGAGTAGTGCTAGAATTCAGTGTAGGGGCAGGGCAAAGCAAAACAAGGGGAAAAGAATCTACAGATCACAAGGTGGGCCCCCATCAGCCACTGCAGGAACCTGACATCAAAGAAATATCTCATTATCTTACCAATCATTGTGGACTCTTTCTCTGTTTAGGACTGTGTGTTTCAGGGTAGGCTGCCGCTTCCCTAGACTCTAAGTGCTTTTGGCTTGAAGGCATCGACATCTCCAAGAGGTGTACTCTTTTAACCTGGGGCAGGAATCATCTTCTGCAGTAAACAGGGCTGCCTAGACGCAGATCGGGTTTCCAGGGTCCCCTGGCACAAGTCCTCTGTGACCGGAAACGGGGCCAGCCAGGCGGGATTGCACTGATACATTGGCCGGGCTTGCTTGTCTTGGCACAATCACCAAATAAACTCCAACTGTGAAAGGCACCACCAATGCTGAGAGAATGTTTGTAGGAACAGGACTTTCTCCAATAAGGTTGGTGAGAATTTCAAGTGGTCCTGTCTGGTAGGAATATTCAGGGCACTACCTCATCCCTATAATTAACCCCCAGAGAGCTAGCTGAGAAACTGTTCTGATTACAAAATAATGGGTCCATCAGGCACAATTAGTGCCCAGGTGAAACATGGCAGTTTGCATGAAAGCTATTGAGGTAAACAATTCTAAGCCCCAAAAGGGGTTGCTTCCTAATTAACCCTTAGAGGGCTAATCTTTTTTTTCCTGAACAAAACCAAAGCTCATGCCTTTGCCACTTGGCATGTTAGGGGAATGGTTTTTGTATCAGATCTTGCCAGGTAGGCATGGCACTGGCAAGTGGAAATGACATCTCTAAAGACTTCCATGAGAGGACACCAGGAAGACTTGCCAGGTTCAGAGAACATATTAACTAGTGATTTGCTAGGGTATTAAAAGATAGATTATGGAGAACAAGTTCTAGAAAGTTTTAGGAAAATCCAATTCTGGGAAGCATAACATTCCTGCCCTTGCTATTTGCAAGTAAGACATGCTTTCCCTCTGATAGCTCTGCCCAACCCAGCATGAGGCCTTCAGGTAGGACATGAACAATGGGCATGGTTTGTTTTGGAATGAGATGGGGAGAGATAAAACTGCTGGTTTTCCTAGGCTCTAAATAAAAACAAATAAATAAACCAACCACCATCTCAAGATCAATTTTAATAATCATGTTTTTGTTCTGTAGTAGGATGAAATTTGTTTTTTCATTACTCTATCTCCAGCCCCTAGAGCAGTGCCTGATACAAAGCAGATGCTTCCCAAAATACTTGTTGAATAAATATATGAATGACCTAAAAAAAAGCTACTGTGAATGAGAGGGTAGCAGGTGGGCAGTAATCATCCAAAGGCACATATTGAGAGTTAATTTGTAACAAGGGCAATGATTTAATTTAATATATTATGGCTGGGTTTTTATATATCTGATCACACACACACACACACACACACATATATTTTATATTTTTTTCAAATTATGTATTTTTTAAAAATCTAAAATGGTAGAATTCAAGATATCTGTTACTAAATAAGGAAAACTCCTCTATTAATCCTCAGTTTTTAGGTCTTCTGGAATTGGAGTGGGCATGTGTTGGATTCAATATGGTGTGATCGTAAAACATCACATCTTTGGAGACGTAGACCTTGATTTTGAACATAACTGCTAAAATTTTGCTACATGAAATTTAAAACTTATTTAACCTCTCCAAGTAGTAGTTTTCTTATCTATATAATGGGACTAAGACCAAACCTACATTTATCTCCATATAAACTGGAGTAAAAAAAAACCAAATGTCAGTAATTGTTAGTGGTGATGATGATGATGATGATATATCATGATGACAGTAATGGGATGGTGATGATAAAGTTCTGATTCTGATGAGGAAGAAAATTATGGCAACAGCTCACAAATTACATATAGCAATATTCAATTGTTCCCAAGCACAGGAAAAAACTTTGACTTGTTATACATGTGCACACATATGTACATTACATGTAGATGAATATCTTGATGTAGATCTTTTGACAACATAAAGAATCTAACCAAAAAGGTTCTTTCGTGGCTCCTGCTTTGCCCAAAGTAGCATATCAGAGAGGTTGGTCCAATACAAAGATGCAGCAGTTTAATGTGTTCAAAGTCCAAGAGTCTTCAGTGTGACAGACTGAGCATGCTATTACCTTAATTTACCTTATATTTAAGCAAATGAAACCTACTGACTTAGTACAGGGAGAGCCAGAATTTTATCCATGATTTTGATTGTCAGATCAGTAAGCATATATTATATTTTCAATATATTTGTATTCAGGATGAGAGAACAAAGCCTGGGAAAGATCAGTGGCTGGCTTATGTTTCATACGGGCAGAGGAGCACTGAGATCCTGGCTTTTATCTGACTGTTTCTTGTGATTATTTAAATCTATGCTCTGGGATGGCTCTATGGCAATCACAGTGAGAGGCTGTGATCTCATGCTTAGAGACAAAGCTTCCCAGCTGGGTTACTTGTGGTCCTGGAATTGTATCATGGCCTCAGCCCCTCTGGGGCTTCCTAGGCAGCAAGCTTTGCTGGGAGAATAGAAACGCTGAGCCAGGTCCCTTTTCGTACTACACTCAAAGTCCTCGACTTAGACTTTCCTTATTGAACTGAGGTTCAATGATAAGGAACATCTATTTCACTCCATAAAAAAAACTTTTCTTCCTCCAAGGCTGACTTAACAATATCTTAAAAAAATAGAAGGAGTACTTAAAGAAACCCATCTGGCTTCTGAATACCAAATTTGCCCCAAATTCCTGATACTCAGGCTAGGCTGTCAATATAATCTGGGCCATAATGTGTTATTCATGGTTCTCTGAGGTCATCAGTGTCTTTGTTGCTATTCTTACTGTTCTTTAGAATAATGGTGCTTAGTGAAGCAATTTCTTTTTCACCTCTACCATGTGCCTAGCTACAGGCTACATTCAAAAGCCTGTTTTAAAGTTCTCCACTTAATCACCATCCTTTCTCCAGAGATTTAAATAAAGTCTAGATCTTTCTATCCATCTTACTTGCTTAATATTATCTGCATATATGGAAAATGAACCTCTTATTTTATGCCAGCATTCAAAGTTTCAAAATATGCAGGATCAAATACTGTTTTTTATATATTTACAAGAACAAAACATTTCCATAATAACAGGACACTTGAAAATTTTGATGAAAAGTAAATACCAGCAACATAGGTACACTACAAATCTGATCTCCAGGGACCCATTGTTAAATCGCACCTTGAAAATAAATTTTCAAATACAAATATTGAACATTACCTAAAATTTAATGATAGTAGAAAATTTTATAAAATATAAATATTGATTTGCCCTACCCCCACACTGAATTTCTAGCGCTACTCCTTACTATTACTTTTATTGGATCAAATGGAATAATAAGGAATACTAGGGCTCATTAAAAATAAAAACTATTATACTTTAAAAGAAAGAGAGAAAATAGATCTTTTTGCTTTAATGGAGAAAGTCCCATATCTGAGGCTACTGAACACAGTTTGGGAACTTAGTTATGCCATTGGCAAGCTGTGTGACCCCAGGCAATTCACTTCACCTCTATGAATCAGTTCATCCTCTACAAATTGTGACACATAGAACTGCTGTGTGGATTCAAAATATGATACAGTCAGAAAATTTCAGAATGCTTGAAATTTCTAGGTCATAAGTAAATCTTGGGTGAGGAAGTTAATTTTGAAAACATGTGGCACAAATTATTAGTCTTTAATAGCATGCTACTGATATCTCTCATATTTTATTGGCAATTAATAATTTACAAGCTATTTACCAACACATTAAATTATTTGATCACCACAACAATGCTAGGAGGCAGCTATATTGGGCACTCTAATATTTATTTTATAGATAAGGGGATACGAGATGAGAGAGTTAAAGTGACTTTCCCACAGATACACATTAAGACCACAGTCTTGCCTGGCCAGGTGGTGGCGCAGTGGATAGAGCGTCGGACTGGGATGTGGAAGACCCAGATTCAAGAACTCAAGCTCGCCAGCTTGAGCGCGGGCCCATGTGGCTTGAGCAAAAGCTCATCAGCTTGGACCCAAGGTCTCTGGCTCCCAGCAAGGGGTTGCTCGGTCTGCTGAAGGCCTGCGGTCAAGGCACATGTGAGAAAGCAATCAATGAACAACTAAGATGTTGCAACGGCAATGAAAAACTAATGATTGATGCTTCTCACCTCTCTCCGTTCCTGTCTGTCTGTTCCTATTTATCCCTCTCTCTGACTCTCTCTCTGTCCCTGTAAAAAAAAAAAAAAAAAAAAAGACCACAGTCTCTTAATAGACAGTTTAATTCTTTCCATGATGTCCTGAGCTTCCAAGTAAAGCTGATCTTGGAAAATATACTCAGCAAAGTTACAACACAGCACTTTTAAGCCTTAATTAATTCTCCACAGGCCCTGGCCAGTTGGCTCAGTGGTAGAGCGTTGACCTGGTGTGTATTCACCCGGTTCAATTCCAGGTCAGGGCACACAGGAGAAGTTCCCATCTGCTTCTCTATCCCTCTCCTACTGCCCGCCCCTCCTTCTCCTCTCACAGCCATGGCTCAATTGGTTCCAGCTCATTGGTCCTGGGCGCTGAAGATGGCTCTGTAGAGCCTCTGTCTTAGATGCTAAAATAGCTTGGTTGTGAGCATGGCCCTAGACAGGCAGATCATCACCAAGATGAGGGTTGCCAGGTAGATCCCAGTTGGGGTGCATGAGAAAGTCTGTCTCTCTATCTCTCTTTCTATCACTTGGAAAAGAAGAAGAAAAAAATTTTCTACTACAATGACTGAAGCTGCTGTTCTCCCTAGATTGCCTTCATTCATTCATTCATTCATTCATTCACGTATGCTGTTATAACTCAGGATGCTATAACAAAATACTTTACTCTAGACTGGGTGGCTTAAACAGCAAAAACTTACCACAGTTTTTGAGGTTGGGAAGTCTAAGATCAAGGTGCAGCAGGTTAGATTTTATGCTAGATAATTTTCTCTTGGCTTGTATGTGACTGGCATCTAGCTGAGTATTGACATGATTTCTCTGTACCCCATGCAAGGTAGGAGTTGTGTAGTGGAAGGACCCACTCCCATGTCTCATAAGTACCTAATCCCATTCTGGAAGGTTCCACACATATGACCTCATGGAATTCTAATTACCTCCAAAAGGCCCTATCTCCAAATACCATCACACTGGGGTTAGAGATTTACCATATGAATTTTGGGAAGGAACAAACCTTTAGTCTGAAACATGTGCATTCATTTATTCAACAGTGATCATTATAGGCTTAGTTGTAACAACTTTTATTCAATTTCAGCAGTGAAAAAAAAAGACATTTTCCATTTACATCATACTTAGGTGTTCTGTGATATAAGTAAAGCAAAAATCTTATTTCCATCTTACATATTAGGAATTTGGGTCTCAAGGAAGAAAAATAAACTTTTCAGCTTGGGTTTTTAAATCCAGAACTTTGCAGTGCAAATCTGATTCTTCACATATTAAACAGCAAGGTAAAGTGAGGGATACAAGGCATTCATTCATGCAAAATATTAATAGGGAACCTGTTTTTTCCCTCTGTAGTCTAGAGTGGCATTGTCAACAAAGCACACTGGATCATGCTGCCATATTAAAGCTTCTATTCCCAAATTTTTACCATGCAGAAACATATAATTCAGAAGAACACGAGCCAAAACAACCCTACAATACAGAGATGCAGAAAATAAAAAATAATCTGCGTAGCAAAAGCAAGAAAATGCCACATATTTTCAAGAACAGAGAGACTGTTTTTGGTTAAAAAAGTAAAATACTCAGAAAGGAAGCCCTTGAGGCAAAGTTTGGAGGTTAGGTAGAATGAACATGTAGTAAGCAAGAAAAAAAAGGAGGCAGTAGGGGGTCCACTAGACTGTCAGTTTCCCAAGGAAACAGTCCCTAGAACTGTTACTGGCATAGAGTAATTGCTCAATATCTATTACACTAGCAAAAGATAACCCCAAACAAAGAAATACAATGACTGGCATTCGGAAGGAGGTGAGATAAAGCTCATTGTGGGTCTATGGAACCTGACCTGGGAAAAGCAGATGGGTTAATGCTTTTAACCTAAAAACCAAACAAAGATGACTTATTCAATTTCTTTAAAAATACTGTAATGTGCTATTTGTTTCTATATTTGATAGATAAAGAATGAAGGGACTTTGACCAAATTCACCAATAAATGAGTGATGAAAACTGGATACATATTATACCTCTGGGTTCATCTGAGTCTCAAGCTTGAGCTCTTTCTGCACTGCATTCTCTTGACTCTGGGAATAAGTATAAATGCAGACATTGAAGTAGATGTAGATATAAAAATACATTTAGGAATTGTATTGTTATCCTGGAATGGAAACAGAAAGACAGTCTAAGACAAATTGTTAATAAGATGATTATATGAATCTGAACCATTCAGCTCTCAGTGTATCTGTAGCCTATTATATGCTGCAAAGGTCCTCAGAAAGTGCATGTAATGGTCTGGGGTAAACCCAGATTTTGTTTGAACAAGAGATACTAATCCTATCATTGTGAGCCTCTGACAGGTAATCTTCTCTTCTGTCACCCAGCACAAAGCATGATTTATTCCAAATGAATAATAAAGAATGCTGAATTCTTCAATTTTTCTGTTTGTGTGATTTCTGGGCAGACTACTATGACATTTGTAGTTATTGATGTTTGCAGTCGACATCACGCATGCTCTGTGGACAGGGTCTGAAGCTCTCCTCTATTCCGCTTTCTGAGACCCATCATTCTAAGAGAACACAGCTATCGGCACACCTCTCAACCTTGCTCTTCAGGGGTGCTCCCAAGAATTGGCTAAGTGGAAGAATATTGAATAGAATTTGCACTCATTTGACTGAGAAATGTCCCCAGTTCTGAATTTCAGGAATAAAAGCCTTCAGAATCCCAACCACATAGCTTACTTTCTGAAGTGACTTCCCGATAAAGAAATAAATCTTGACAACATTAAATAATACTTCACCTAGACTATATTTCTCAGGCCAAAAGGTTTAGTGTGATTTCTCAAGAGTGAAGCATGATACATGCCTTCCCACTAGTACTTCAAAATATTCCATTTCCTGACTCGAACTTTTAAAACAACAACCATTTATTTGATAATAAAAGCAGAAACTCTCCCTCTGGATTTATTTTTTAATTGCTAGGAAGTGAGGCAGGAACATAGCCAATATCTTTTGTTCATTTCATCTGTAACTTCCCCAGTACAAAAGACCCTGGAGTCTTGCTCAAACATTATTGCCGAGGGACCAGGAGCAATTCTGTTTTTCAATATATCTGAGGCTAGGCCACGTATCTGAGGCTCAGTTTCACCCACCAGCCATCACTGTGCTCTCTGATAGCAAAACATGCAATCTGGGGTTTCCTCTCTAGCTCATGTCTGAATTTGGTTTGGAGCTGTCTTCTGCTGTCTAGTGATCATGAACTGGTTTGGTATTATCTCAATCTCTCCTGGTTTTTAGTTGATGTTTTAGTTCACATTTTCAGCATGATTTCTGACATCTTCACTATATACCCTGGTCCTGGGCTTTGCCGACCTGGGTCTCAGCTGACCTCATGTGCAGCACTCCTCCTAACTACCCATTGGGCATCTCTAATGTATTACCAGCATTTGATGGAGAAGAAAACACTTAAGTTCAACTCTCCTCATTGATTTAAGTAATGGGGCAGCCCTTAGCTAGACCACCTTCAACTAGTCACTTAAATTCTCTAAGTTTCAGTTTCCTTGATTATGAGATGAGGATGGAAATCACTAGCCTGCCTCAGTTTTTCTGTGGGAATGCAGTAAGTTCATATACATGGAAGAGTGCCATATGCTGTAAAGTGTCCTTTCCAAAGTTAACAAAACTGTTAGGTTAGTTTTCTCTACTCCCTATTGGCTCCCAGTTTCCATACCATGATTCAAGGGTGGAAATTGGCCTGACCAGGCAGTGGAGCAGTGGATAGAGCATTGACCTGGATGCTGAAGGTCCCAGGTGTGAAACTCAAGGTTGCTGGCTGGAGCGCAGGCCCACCAGCTTGAGCACAGGGTCACCAGTTTGAGCGTGGGTTCAAAGACATGACCTCGTAGTCACTGGCTTGAAGCCTAAGGTCGCTGGCTTGAGCAAGGGGTCACTGGTCAAGGCACATATGAGAAACCAATCAATGAACAACTAAGATGCTGCAATGAAGAATTGATGCTTCTCATCTCTCTCCCTTCCTGTCTGTTTGTCCCTGTCTATCCCTTTCTCTTTCTCTCTTTCATTCTCTCACTAAAAATAAATAAATAAAAATAACCAAGAGTGGGTATTAACCTTTTAAGTCTTGATAGTATCCATGGCTAGACTAGATAGTATCCATAAACTGTTTTTAAAACTATACTTTAGTTTATATATAGAAAATATAAGACACATCAACTGCTTAAGCTTTCCTAGAGTCTATTTACATTTGAAGCCCAACTCTTCAGAATTATTTGTTAATGCCATTTTCACTATCTCAGTTTTTTCAGTCAATCTGTTCTATTAAGGACAGGTTTTGATGAAGATTTTCTTAAAAGGGTACTTTACTACTGTCTCCAAGATTCTCCTCTAAATGCCAGTTCTGGGTTACTAGTTTTGAAGCTGTGTTTTCTTTTTTTCTTTTTTTTTTTTTCTTTTACAGGGACAGAGAGTCAGAGAGAGGAATAGATAGGGACAGACAGACAGGAACGGAGAGAGATGAGAAGCATCAATCATTAGTTTTTTGTTGCTGTTGTGACATCTTAGTTGTTCATTGATTGCTTTCTCACATGTGTGTTGACCACGGGCCTTCCTTTGCTGGAGCCAGTGACCTTGGGTCCAAGCTGGCGAGCTTTTGCTCAAGCCAGATGGGTGCGCATTCAAGATGGCGAGCTCGGGGTCTCGAACCTGGGTCTTCTGCATCCCAGTCCGACGCTCTATCCACTGCGCCACCGCTTGGTCAGGTGAAGCTGTGTTTTCTTGATCATATCAGAATATGTCAATGGAATCTTTTCAGACAGGATTGTAGGTAGGACTCATTCTTTCCTTAAATGATTCATTGAGTGAAGCACCAAAGGAATTCTATTGTGTATCATGCCACCAGGAGTAATAATTAGGTTTATTTATAATCAGGCAATTACAACTGCTGGCTGGCTCACAACAGTTGGAAAAAGTGTCATATATTACAAGAATCACCATGACTTCCGAGAAGACAAAATGTATATTATGGAATTGAAAAATATTTTCTTTTATATATATTGTCATCCATGATTCTTGTAATGGTGGTGTAAAACCATTCAATTTGTTTTCGAATGAGTTCCAGGATAAGATAAGATTTTAGCATACCCAGCATTCACTAACATAATGCCTGAGTCCTTTATTCCAGTGCCCTTTATATGACCATCTGCCATATGTTGGGTACTTCACGGAGGCACTGCAGGTACAGTGATGAAAGACATGGCTTCTGCCTCTGGAACACCACAGCTTGCAAGGTGTACTTTTGCCTAATGGAGAGGGATCTCAAGCTATTACTACAGGAAGTTTCTTAGAAGTCTGTTGATCTAAGCATCTAAATTGACAGATGAAGATGAGACCAGGAGAGACTAAAGCCTTACTGAAGGCCAGATACATGTACTAATTAATGATTGTTGTATGTAGTCTTTGACTTTTTTCCTGAAATATTTTAGGAAATTGTTTTAGTGGAAAAGATTAACACTATTGACTTTAATAAACTTGTATTAAAAGGATGCATTCAAAATGCATTCATTTTATATTGATGGTTTAATTTTCTATTAGGTTAAGTGATAAGGGAGAATAAGCAATTTAACTTTTTTAATCTTTTAAATTATAAAATTTTATTATAAAATATTTTATACTTATGAAATTATATTTATAACATTTTACATATAAAATATGTAAGAAGCACTAAAAGAACTCCCACATAAGAAACAGCGTAATTCATATGTCACTGAGCCTCTTGGGAGGCCAGTCCTTCTTTTCCCTCAGAGGTCATCAGCATTTAGAATTTTTTATCATTACTTGGCATTTCTTCATAGCTATAATACATATGTATGCAATCTGAAATATTGTTTAGTTTTGCATATTTTTTAAATTTAAATAAGGAGTCTCAAAGCATATGTTTTATTCCCATGACTTATTTTCTTCTGCTCAATATTATGATTTGAGATTCATGCTGATAAAAATAGCTGTTTTATTTATTTCATTGTTGTTTAGTAATCACTGAACCAAAATTTATCTATTTATTCTTTTATTGATGGACATATATGCTATTTCTAGTTTTTATTTTTACAATCAATGCTGTACATTTATTGTCATATATATGTAGGACTTTTTCTAGCATATCTATATATGCCATATATATATTTGTATATGTATATATATATATGAAAAATTGCTGGGTCATTAAAGTATGCACATCATTAACTCAGTAACCCTCCTTGGTAATTTACATACATGTCAGAAATGTATGAAAGTTCTCCTTCCTCTACAACTTCACCAAGACTTACTGTCCTATTTTTTAAAAATTTGCAGTATGGTGGGTATAACAGTATCTCTTGGTAGTATTAATTTGCATTTTCTTGATTTAAAATGAGACAATCTTTTTATGTATTTATTGGAATGTTGAGTTTTCTCTTCTGTGAAAAGTCTGTTTATTTTTTTGCCTTTGTATTTTTCTCTTCTTTATGTACCATCGATATTAGTTCCTTTCTAGTTTTATATGTTATAAATATCTTCTTTTCTTTTACAATTGGCTGTTATTCTCATTTTCTAAATATGAGATAATAAATAATTTACAATTTTTTTATATGAGAGGAGGGGAAACAGACAAACTGCCGCATGTGCCCCAAATGGGATCCACCCGGCCGTCCTCGTCTGGAGCTGCTCCAATTGACCGAGCTATTTTTAGCACCCGAGGCTGACTCTCTCAGACCAAGCAAGCTATCCTCCGCACCCAGGGTCATGCTCAAACCAAATGAGCCTCTTGTTGTGGGAGGGAAAGGGAAAGAGAAGGGGGAGAGGGAAGGGAGAGAAGCAGATGGTTGCTTCTCCTGTGTGCCCTGATGGGAATCAAACCCAGGACGTCCATACATTGGGCTGATGCTCTCTACATTGAGCCAACTGGCCAAGGCCTAGTTTACAATTTAAGGCAGTCAAATTTGTTACTTTTTCCTTTACAATTTCTACTTTTTGTGTTACGTTGGTTTGAGAATAATATTCAGGTTTTATTTCCCCATACAGATTAATAGTTGTTCTAGAAATATCTCCTTAATGATTCATCCTTTTCCTGGTAATCTATAAGATTTTGTCTGTCATATTATTCTATAGTCTATTTGTCATATTATTCTATAGTCTATAGTCTATTTTTCTGTCATATTATTCTATAGTCCATTTGTCTATTTCTTCACCAATAGTAACCAGTGCTACTATTGTTTAATCAATTTTTTAGATCTGATACTATCACTAACAGTCTCTTCTTCAAAAATTGGCTTCCCTAATCCTTTGCTTTTCTGTATATACTTTATAATTATGTTGAGATTTTAGTGGGAAATGCATTTGATTGATTGAATTTTTCTTTTCAGTTTACTTTTTCCCTTTACTATTTTGATATTTATATACACTAATTTCATTCTGTTAGTTGATACTATTAAGGTGTATAATGTATACTTAATAAAGTCTAATTTCATCAGTACCTTTAACTTCCTCTCAAACTAAAAATGGTCATAACATTTGGGTAAGTCTTTGCAATAAAACATTTTGAAAATGGTAGTAGATAAATAGGTAAATAATTGTCTTTGAAAGCTTTAAACTGAGTTTATATATAACCTCTGTTTCTTAGTTTCTCTAGAATTTTATTACTTAACTCTAAATTCTATTCTCCCCTTCACAATGGGGGATATCCTACTTTAAAAAATGTCTTTCTCTCTCTCTCTCTCTTTCACACACACACACACACACACACACACACACACACACACACACACACTATCCTCTTTTATTCCCTCCTCAGATCTCTTTCTCTCTCCAGGTTTACTTGGGTGCTCCCACTGTCCCAGGAGTTCATCTCTATCTTGGTACTGACCCATATCATTATAACTTTCTTTCTTGTCTGCTTCCCCACTAAGCTGAAAGCACCTCCCAGGTTCCAGTGCCTACATTCAAGAGTAGAATTACACCATTGAGACTCATTCTTTACTAAAAATCAGGTCTGTAAACAAGATTCCTGAACAGGACACACTTTTGGTGAGCACAAGAACACCCTGTGAGGCAGAAAGTCTGAGTGCTTGCCCCAAGTTAGTTCTTTGGGGTTCTGTAATCCCTGGCCTTGGCCTTAGCCCTTCTGACTCCGTAGACCAAGTCTAATTGCTCCAAGGAGGGAGTCAGTCTTCTCACATCACTGAGCCGTGGGCTGGTGGTGAGAAACTACTTCCATGATAAGCTTTTGTTTGATTATGAAAAGACTCTCCTTCATAGTCATCAGATTTCAAGAAAACATGTCACTTTCTCCTCATATTAGGTTGACTATTGCAGACTGTTTGTTATTGAGTTGGGATAGATGTTACCCCATTCTAAAATGTCTTTTGTATCACAGAAGGAAAGCCAGGAATTACACTTCCCAGAATCCTCTTCTCATTATAGTTCCAGGCTAGAGTTGGCCTCTGTGAAGATTAAATAAAAATCCACATGTGAAATGCCAGGTACAATGCCTGGCACAGAGTATTTAATCAATTGCAGGTATTTTTTTCAACTTCATGCTGATGTCATATTCAGAGCATTCACATTGAATGTAATGAATGTATAACCTTGAGAGGCTATCAGATATATTCATTAATCAATGGTGATCACTTTCTCTTGAGAAGTGTTAACTATAATAATAGCAAAATCTGGAACTGACCTAGTATAAGTCCAAATGAAAAAGGAACAGTTAAGATGACATATGTGTTGGGAAATTCATCTAATAAGAGTAATTGTACATTTCATGTCAATTTAGTATTAAGAACCATTTTTTAATTAACTAATAATAATCATGCTGTCATTTTACTGTCTTATGCATATCTTCCTAGTCCTTCTTGGACCTTCGAGTACAATCTGATAAAATATTAATTAAAAGAGAATTGCTGCATTCTGAAAAGTTAGAGCAGAGAGAAAAATGGCTATATACACAGCATTCACATACTGTCTTACAGAACTTAATACTCTGGTTTTTTTAAAAGAGACATTCCTGAGAAATAACTAAATAAACACAAATAACAAAGGTGGAAGTGAAGGAAGGAAAATATCAGTTAATAGGCACGTGATATGTGCTCAGTGCTTATAAACAGTGTTTTACTTAATTGTTCAAGTTAACCAAGGTATTTTGTTAAGAACCTGTGAAGTAGGTATTTCTCTTTCCATATCATACACAAGGAATTGGGATCCTTTTGCTCAATATTACATAGTAGTAGGTGAAAGAGTCAGAATCCAAACCCTCTGATGTTTATTTATACTATGGTACTTTACCTAAGAAAAAGAAAACTAAATAAAACAAAATAAAATTCTTTTGATTAGGTATGTAATACCAGAGACATTGCTTCACATACAATAGATGTTTCATCTCATCACTCCTGGGTACTGCTGAGGTACATGGGGCAGAGTCTGTATAAATAATTCCCTTTGCGGTGTTAGGATGTTATGTTAGGATGGATTTAAAATAACTGAAGGCCTCTGGAGGATGAAAGGTATAAGAGGATCTTTAACAGCAGCCCGCATACTGGCCTTTGTTTGAAGGTTATAGCTACCATAGACTACAACATCAGGCACCCTGTGAACGTTTTATATACAGTGTCTAATTTCAGCTTCAAAATGGCCCTTGAACTATGAACTATTACTAATCTCATTTTACACATAAAGACTCATTGATTTTGAGAGATCAAATAATTTGCCCAAGGTCAAAGAGGACTACTTATCTCTGAAGTTCATTCTTATGAACATTTTTCTCTATTTTACAATTAGACATCATACTGTATTCTATAGTAAAATGTAAATTTGATTGCACTGAGACATTAAGAACAGGCCCCGGAAAGTCCCATTTTATCTGCAATGCCCAGACCAGGGAACACTAGAGGGAGAAGGTTACCTTTTAACTGGCCCATTCCAGATGTCTACAAAATTATGGGATTCACAAAATACATGAGGTTAGGCATTAACATATCAACCTTAAATGAGTCTTCCTAAATCTTGGTGTATTTTCTGAGGGCCTCTGAGAATCTAGAGCTGTCACTGCCTGGTGTTACCCTGAATAAGGCATCACAGTAAGGTTAATTGTTTAAAATCAATGAAATGAATTTGTAATGCACCAAAAACCAAACCTAAAAAAATATATACTGGGTCAGAAACTGAGAAGCAAGATGGGCCAAGCTGATTGATCCCTGCATTATTGGAACCAATCCTGGTCAGTCTCGGACCTCACTGGTAAAGCTAAGGCACATCACCACTATGTCATGGAGAACATTCCAGCTATCCCAGAAAGTGGGACATGGAGAGAAGAATGGATACATGTTGTCTCATGGGAGGAGTCAAGATAGCAGGACCCACTTGTGAAAGATAAATACTCTATATGGAAATGGAAATCCCCAAGAATAACATGTGGCCAGTGGGCAAAGAGAGACAAAATAAGGGGCACCTGGGAAGTATTTTGTTGAACAGGAGGACACGTAAGAAATGGTATATGCTTGTAAGTAAAATGAGGCAGCTCTTTATGTATGGAGATGAGGACATCTCTAAGATAAATTGTTAAGTGAAACAAACAACTCTGCGTATGTGTAGCATGTTCACATTTATATTAAGTGATGTAAAGAGTTCTATACAAACATTTTCATCTGCTTATATGTATATAGGACAACATTAAAGGAATACATCCCATTGGCATCTGGACAAGGAGCTGGGGAACAACAGTGTGCAGGAAACTTACTTTCCACTGGAAGTCCTTTTATATCATGCCACAAGCATATTACCTCAACAGAAACCACATGATTTTAATAATAAAAGAAAACATCTGTGTGCATATGCCCAGATATGTCTGTACAGGAAACAAACATATAAAAACAAAAACAAAACCCAACTCTGGAGAAATGTTGCACTATTTTCAGACTGGGAAGACAATGCTGGTTCAGATTCAAAGAGGATAAAACTCAGAAACTAGAAAAAGGAAGCTTGCATTTCACTGCTCTCCATTCAAAGCCATAAGTCCTGAGATGCAATCGTTACAAGATAGGCAGCTGATACAGCTAACTCTAAAATGCACTTTTCCCCTCCCCAAACCCCATTGCTTTTCCTTATTTTATGGACATTGCAATATGAGCAAGTTGAGCTTCCTGAGGTCCTCATCTCATTTCTTTGCCTAATAAAAAGTAAAGAGATTTTAAAACTAGTTCAGGCATACTGTATCTCAAAGTTAAAAACTCTGAATTTACATGTACCAGAAATAAGCTTGATGGTAATTGAAATATCTACACCTATATACACATATGTAGGTATGTGTGCATGTACACACCACACACGTACACAGACATCCTGCAATGGCTACATGCACAATGCAGCAAACACTGAATGCTTGTGAGATCCAACACCTGCCTTTCAATGTGGCCACATATTAGTGAGACTTCGATAAATTCATTGTGCTTAGTTTCCATATTGTCTGACTCAAGGCTATAGTCTTCTTGAAGTTTCCTTCAGTCCAGGGAAAATTGACATAGCAAGTGTGCTAGGTGGATTACAAAAAATGGTAGCAATTCTTTCTCTCCCCATATCCACAGCCCTTGCAATATGATTTTGAAGTTCCTTCCATCAAAGGAGTCTATTTCCCAGTGTTTGGGTTGGGGCTGGCCTCCAGTAGAATGCACTGATGCGACAGCCTGCCAGTTTCAAGTCCAGGCCTCACGTGGTTTCTGTGCTGCTGCTCACTCGTCCTCATTTCTGCCACAGACAAGTCCTGGCTGGCCTTCTGAAGAATGAGAACATGGGCAGGAGGACCCAGTCACTAACACCTAGGCCATCCCAGGCCAGTCAGTTCCTGCTCTGCCTGCCAGTTGACCACAGGTGATGCCAGACCACAGCCTGATAAGCTGAGAGTGACTGAGGCCAAGCCAGATCATTAAAACTGCCCACTGACCCACGAACTCAGGAGGAATAATGGCTAGTTTTTGCTTCAAAACACTTTTTTTGGTGGTTGTATGTTATTCAGCATTATTGCAACAAGACAAATTATGCAGTAACAAAACAAGGCATTTTTAAAAATATTGTGTTTTGGTTTTTTTTTACTAATATTTACTCTAATTGTCATTTGTATGCACATTTCTGTTGAGGAGGGAAAGAAGCACATCTAAGCAGAGTATATGTAGAGTACATTTATGAGAAAACCATTTTTCTTTTGGGTTCCCTAAATTTAAAAAGTTACCTGTCAATTAGAATAAGATTCTTCCATTTTCCACTCAGTCTTGGGCTTATCTGGTGATCTTTTTTTTTTTTAATACAATTTTTTAATTTTATTCATTTTAGAGAGGAGACACAGAGTGAGAGAGAGAGAGAGAAAGAGAGAAAGGGGGGAGGAGCTGGAAGCTCAACTCCCATATGTGCCTTGACCAGACCAGTGCAGGGTTTTGAACTGGCGACCTCAGTGTTCCCAGGTCGACACTTTATCCACTGCGCCACCACAGGTCAGGCCTTATCTGGTGATCTTTTACTGAAGTGACCATGGGATAAATCCCTACGTGTAGTGGTCAGACACAGGAATATGCCCACAGTACCCAACATGCATCTTTATCCTCCCCCCACCCATTTACTCCCATGCCTCTGTCAGCTACTCTGAGCCAAGTACACTGAAGGTCCTTACCTAGTTCCTGAGATAACCACATTGGAGATAGCATCTCATTGGTTCATCTTTCTAGACCTGTGACAAGTAGCCCAGTCATAGCTCTTTATCCTTCAATATGCCCCAAGTTCCTCTACTACTAGCAAGGATGAGACTTCAACACCAGTGGGAAGAAACCTTTGGTTGAATCATTCCCAACCATTTATATAGGCAGTTAAAGTTTCTAGACTAGATCCTATGTCAGCAAATGGGAACTCAACTAAATTTCTATGTTGGCTTTCCTGGAAAAGAACAACCAGGGTTAACCAATCAAGGCTTGTCTGCCTATCACAAGTTATCTAATTTGGTTCCAAGGTTTCCCTTTGCTCCTTGTAAGGAAAGTAGTCCTGCTTAACCACTCACCAAGTGCCTAGTATAACTTCTTCAATTCTTGTTTCTTTGGTCTATACACTATCGCTCTCCTTGTACAACTCTTCAAACTCCTTTCTATTTGTCAGATTGGGATAAGCTCAACGCATGAATCACTGAATAGAAGCATGTTAGACCAGTAACTTCTTCGTAAAATTTTTCATATTTTACACACACACACACACACACACACACACACACACACACACACACACACACACACATGAATTCTGCCTTGGACAGGACAGCTATGTCCTTTATATTCTGTCCTTCATCGTCAAACTACCCTGATAAAAGCCCAATTTTTAATTTTTTATTTCTCTGAAGTGAGAAGCAGGAAGGCAGAGAGACAGACTCCCACATGCACCTGACCAGGATTCACACAGCATGCCCACCAGGGGGCGATGCTCTGCCCATCAGGAGTGTTGCTCCGCTGCAATCGGGAACCCTTCTAGCACCTGAGACAGAGGCCATGGAGCCATCCTCAGCACCTGGGCCAACTTTGTTCCAGTGGAGCCTTGGCTGCAGGACGGGAAGAGAGAGAGAGAGAGAGGAAGTAGAGGAGGGAGGGTGGAGAAGCAGATGGAAACTTCTCCTGTGTGCCCTGGCCAGGAATCGAACCTGGGACATCCACACTACAGGCTGACACTCTACCACTGAGCCAACTATCCAGGGCCAACACCAAATTTTAAAACAAAGTGGTTTGTTGTTGTTGCTGTTGTTGTTGTTTGTTTGTTTTGCTCTGGTCAGGTAGCTTAGTTGGTTGGAGCATTGTCCCAATACACAGACTGATGTTTCTCTCTCTCACCTCCTCTTCTCTGAAATCAATAAATAGCTTAACAATAAATAAAACCAAGTGTTTTTGTTTTGTTTTGTTGTCTTTGTTTTTCCAAGCACCACAGTAAGCAGTATTTCATCCTGTTCTGGCTTTCTCTCCCACTTTGCACTACGCACCTTGGGGACCACAGATAAAGTCCTGACATATCTCAAGTCTAGTCCTCTGAATAGTGACAAACACTACAGAGTGTGGCACACTGGTGACCACAGAAATAAAGCCCTTGGCATGGTATTCATATCAAATATGAAAAAACTGAAAGACAATTTTCGGCCCTAGTTAGTTGGCTCAGCGGTACAGCATTGGCCTGGTGTGTGGATGTCCTGGGCTTGATTCCCAGTCAGGGCATAAAGGAGAAGCGCCTATCTATCTCCACCCTTTCCCATCTCTGTCCTTTCTATCTCTCTGTTCCCCTCCTGCTTCCAAGGCTTCATGGGAGCAAAGTTGGCCCGGGTGCTGAGGATGGCTCCATAGCCTCTACCTCAGGCATTAGAATGGCTCTAGTTGCAATAGAGCAACACCCCAGATGGGCAGAGCATTGCCCCCTGGTGGGCTTGCAAGGTGGATCCCAGTCAGGTGCATGTGGGAGTCTGTCTCTCTGCCTCCCGGCTTCTCACTTCAGAAAAAAATAAAAACAAACAAAAAAAGACTGTTTTCATCATTCAAGACTAAGAACAATAGTAAGGATGCCAAGTCTTTTCATAATTGCGAACGTTCTATGGGCTGTAAAAATAGTTTATTGAGTCTTTATTATGTGCCAGGCATTGGACTCAGTGTTTCATATGGTTTACATGTGTTTAATTCTTATCTAGCTTCATTAGTTAAGTGTTATTACCATCTCCATGTTTGGCAGGGATAAGTGATGCCAAGAGAGGCTAAGTAACCTGCCTAGGGTTTCAGAGTTAGCGAGGTGTGCAGGAGGGTGTAAACCCAGGGAGGCAGCCCTCCAGGCACATGCTCTCTGTTTGCCAGTTGCCTTCACTGCAGCAAGCAGTGGGACTGTGGCTCTGCCTTTCCGAGAATTCTGAGACTGGTTCTTAGACTCCACTGCCTAAGAGAAAGGAATGTGGGAGGCAATTTATACAGTATATTTTCTCGTAGAATGAAAGGACTCATTTCCTTGTCACAGTGCTGTAGACACTTCTGTGGGGGGAAAAAATCCCTGGTCATTACCAGGAGCATTAGTGGCAATCTCCCAGAAGAAGTAAAGGTTCTTTGTTCTGATAATGACAAAGACAGGCGTTTGGATGAGGAAAGCTACAGCACAGCAATGGAACCTGCTTTTAGCATACCAACATCTTAGGGTCATTTTGAGACTTAAAAGGAATCATTCACAGGCTAGATTTATTGTAACATTTAGCACATAGTAAGTGCTCATTAAACATCAGTTTCCTTTAACGGTCACCTTTGCCAAAACTTTCAATATTTTTCTAATTAAATACTAATGGCAGTCACATTATAAAACTTTCCAACACTTGAGAATCCCTTTTATCCCTGGAAAATATCATTTTAAAAGACCCAGTCTCTAGTCTGAAATCACTGCTAGCCTAAATAGTCCCTAGCCATTAGGGTGTCATTTTTACACTCTCTCCCTGGAAACATTAGTGTTAGCTGATCAAGGCATGAGAGAGCAAGGGCTGCTAACCACATTCGGGGAAAATCTTGACATGTGAATGCCTTTCCCAGAAGCAAAACACTTTATTCAGCCATCTACAACCATGCATAACTTTGGGTTTCTGGCCAGAGCCCCTTTTAGGAGCTTGTAATGGAGGAACACGCTCAAGGAAGATAACTCTATTATGTCACTTGCCACATTTACTGACAAATCTGAATCCTGCAATGCATCTTGAATCTGGCATGCAGCAGAGGACCTGGCACCTTGTAGACACTCAATAAGTGTGATTTGAACAAGGAGCTCTATGAAAAGGCCAAGTGGCCACATGTTACAATTAATGTGAAATGTCTCCTGAGAACTAGGATTATTTTTCACAAAATTTGGTATAATAAATGTGACCTATTTAGGGAAGAAAATGACTGTGAAATATATGAATTAACTGTCAATGGAAAAGAGTAACTTAATTAAAAAGACTACCTATGTAAGAGGCTGGAGAGAATGTTATATTTTGTCAAATAAATACATCCCTACTGTCGCTCAAACTCTAGCAAGCTGCAGGAAGTAACAGAAAGTAGTTTGTCTCAGTCTCTGCAAAGTTTCACCCCCACCTCCATAACCCAGTCTCTCAATTCAGTGTCATACTGTAAATACTATAAGAAGGACATCTTGAACATATTCTCTAAATTTGGTAAAGATCTATAAAGCTATATTTGGCATGAGAAAGAGAGAATGAATATTTCATTTTATTTAGGTTTTAAGCCAAGTGTAAAGCCAGTAGCCACAGCCACCATCACAGCCGCCTGACTTATGCAGGTTTGCATTTGATCCAGAAAGATGGTAAAGAAACTGTGGAGCCAAAAACTGGTGGTCCACTTTCCTTTATTCTAGACTCACACTCGGCAAGCTAGTAAAAACAGACAGTGGTAAACTCTTTCCTTTCCATTCAGGGCTCCCAAAGCCACTGACTCATCCTAGGTTTCCTCTCTACAAGAACGTGAACCCTTTTTCTAAAATGGTCTCCTAGCTCCTTCTTTTAAAACTTTTTGGTGGGACAAGCCCCTCCTCCAGCACACATTAGCATAACCAAACCCCTTCCCAAGCAAGAGGGGCAATTAGCTGTTATCACGTGAGAGCATCACCACATGAAAGCAGCAGCCAGCCACCTTTAACAAAGTGAGCATAAATTAATTTATCTGCCCAACACCAAGAAAATCTGTTTTTCTGATGTTATAATGACTCCAGGCATTTAGTAACCTATGATAAAGGTCCTATGTGTGCTAAACATGATATTATTTTCATTGAGCATTCTAATACACTTCATAAGCTTCACAATAGACCAGTGCTCAATTTTTATATCTTTCATTAACAATCCTTAAGGTAAAACCATGCTGAAAAGGAGGACTCCTCTTTTCCCATTCTATAAGGCACTTAAAATTAATTGTGAAGTTCTTATAAGAGAGTAATAAGAGAATTCCTTTCAGTTAAATTAAGGTTACTTAAAAGAATAACACACGATAGGTGGCCTCTTAGTAGAAATAGGAGATAGGACATAGGTGGACACTAAATGCATAAAATCTATTTCAGAAGTAATTAGAGATAATCAGATATATCTAAACCAATAATGTGATATTTTAAAAATTTAATAACAATCTAATTAGAATTTCACAATTAAAAGTTTAACATTTACATGCTATCTGAACTCCGGATATTTTCCATTCAAATTTTTGAAACAAATTAAAAATCTTATTTTTCTTGGAAGACAACAGACATTACACCTTCAGTTTGACCTACAAAACCCATGAAAGAAAAATACACATATACCTACCAGGTGGGTCCACAACTGCTGAAAGACTCTACTATCTTTGCAGCTCAATCAGCATCAGTTACAAGGAGCACTCCTCCCCTACCCCCAAATACTCAGTTATCAATTTGAGCACCAAGGTCATTTCCCCCTGTCAAGTACATGGTAAATAACATTAAGATAAACTTAAAATGGGGGGAGCTGGCAGGAAAGGGGTGAGGTATGCCGAACATCTCGTTTAAGGAATATCTAAAGCAGAGGTCCCCAAACTATGGCCCGTGGGCCAAATTGTGGCCACCTGAGGCCATTTATCGCACCCCACCATACTTCCAGAAGAGGCACCTCTTTCATTGGTGGTCAGTGTATGGAGTACTGTATGTGACGGCCCTCCAACGGTCTGAGGGACAGTGAACTGGCCCCTGTGTAAAAATATGGTGGACCCCTGATCTAAAGCATTGGCTGATGTTTTTCTTCTTTTTTACTAAAAACCAATTAAAAAATTTATAATGTTCATATTTCTTTGTCTCTATTTCTCAGACTGGCTCCACTGGTTTGGCTAGTGTGCAGCTCAGTTTTGTTCCTCTGTGCAGTCCCTTTGTGTCAGATTATACACTACTTATCATATAGCTTTTCCTGATATAATGTAGTTATATGCTCAGAGCATGGATCTTCCTGAACGCTAGCTGTCCTCTGTGTAATGCTGGTGTTTTTATGTGGGTACACTAGTCACTGGCAAAGGCAGTGTATGGTGGGTGACCATGGCCATGCAAGTTCACACTGGATTCAGGCAGACAGTAAAGGACTTGTGGAGCCAGAAAATTGTGGGCCATTCTGTTTATTAAAGACTTGTAAGGGCAGATGAGCAAACAGGGAAGACTGCTTCCCTTTCTCTCAGGGCTCCCAAGTCCTTCAGCACTCCAGACTCACCAGACTCATTCTCCAGAATCACTGGACTCATAGGTCCCCACTGGCCTCAGCACTCTCCAGCCAAACAGCTTGGGCCAAAATACCCCTTTTCCAGCAAACAATAGCCAACAATCCGCAATTTGCAAGCTGCCCCCCTGAGGGCAAGCACCTGTAGCCTTCCACAGACCGTACACATATAGTGCTGCCGCACACCAATTCAAATACAAGTGAGCAAACCTAAACACATTTTACAAACTAGTTTCCCCAACAGGTAAGGATGGTTTGAAAAAATTGGATGAGGAATTTCTAACTCCCTCTAGAGATGTTTAGAGTACCAGTTGGTAGGTGTTACGATGTTAAGAGTTCACCAGAAGAATATTAAACAGGACACAGCAAGCCGAACAGCCAAAGTTTGCCCTCACATTGACTAAGGCCTTGGCTTGGCTTATTTGAGATACAGACTGTTGTGATGATGAGGGGAGGGCATGGTGGATGCGGCTGTATACAGACAAGAGGGGGTGGCTATTCTACAGAACTTTGGGTGTGGGTTCTCCTGTTTCATGCTGCAATGGTGCTAGGAGCACCAAAAATGAAGAAAAACCCTTGAACTGTAGGCCACATTGACACATAATTCAAAACACTGTCAATATAAGAAACTGACTAACCTGTGAAAAAACTGTGTTAAGTGTTAGGTTCAGCTCCAGGGCCCTTACTGAAACACCTCAGGGTACACTTCACCTCAGGTGCTGTGGCTCCAGGCAGTTCCTGCAACTCTCCAGCTGAGCCAACCAGGCTGATATCCCACCTCCCTCACCCAGTCTCCCACAGAAGCCTATCCCCCAACCCGCCCCAAAATTTTGTACCAAAACTAGCACCCTAGCCAGCCTTGCTCACTAACCCTAGAAAAAGTTTAACCCCCCAGCACTTGGACAAATGCCATTTTGGACTCAGCCCATCTGTTCACAAATGCATAAATAAATTTCTTATAAAACTCAGGAGGCCTTCTGCACCCCTCCTTCGGTGACCTGACAAAGAGTTTTTTTGAGCCAAACTGCTGACAATTGCCAGAGAGTGAAGTCTCAATGAATTGAGAAAATGCTTCAAAAAATGGAGATTTTTGCCACTTATTTATACATCAGAATCAAAGGGGAAGGCATAAGGGGGTTACATGAAATTGGTGATAGACTAGGGAGGTGGGAGAAAATGAAGCATGGAAATCTCTGGGATTGGATAAAAAGTAAAAATGTATATACTGAGACTTTTTTACATAGGCAGGAATAAGATAATTTATAATTATTTAATATGATAACAATTTGGGGGTGTGTTGGTTCTTGCTCTGGTGGGTTAACTGCCCTGAGGGAGCCAGAAAAGAAGATGACCCTTACATTTCAATAAGGTGAGCAACTTCTTTTACAGTGAAAAAGAGGACAAAAATAAATTGAAGAAAACAATATCGTAAATAAAAGAAACATTTTATTCATTGCAACAATAATACACTATAACATGATAAATGTATAATAAAAACATTTGTAATATTTTATTATAATTATGCTTACATGCCTATTAATTTTTAATAATTATAACAAAATAGTCCTTATTAGATATTATCTAAATGAGTACTTTTCCATTGAATGAATATTTTTTGTCAATGTATCATTTTGTAACAATATATTGAAAATACCTGAACAGGACATACTGAATTTTACAGCAAGTTCTGCAGCTAGAGTATCAACATTTAATCTCGATTTCTCACTTGTCCAAAAATCATTAGCAATTGAAAAAACTCTTTCAATTGCTGCATCAATTCCAGGGCAGCACAATGTAAATTGAACAAGAATAAATAAATTTTCACATAGAATATGTTCATTTTTGAAATGGCTAAATATTTCCACCCATCTTTTATAAATTTCAACATGTTCATTTTCCCATTGTATTAGTTTTTCAGAATTTAAATACACATTCTGTCTTCTAATTTCTTCAGAGACAGTTGTTGTCTATTTTGAAGTATGGCATTTCTTTAGATAAAAACTCAAGACAAGATTCAATATCTGTCCAATATACTTGCAAAAAACACAATTGAAAACTGTTATTTCCTATGATGTTTGTTTCAGACCATTCTTCGATATATTGAAAATATGTTTGGTTAAAATTCTTCACTTCTTTGATAAAATTTTCTGTTATGTCTGGATTTGATTCCTCTAAGTCTGACAATTTTTTTTTTATAATTAAAGAAAGAAATTTTTCTTCAAAACGAGATTTATATTGAAGGATAAAGTCATTTAAAATAAGACTAACTTCTGTAGCTAAAATGTGTGTTCACCTTCAATCTTTTGAATTGTTTTGTGAAAAACAGATGCTTGATTATGTACAAAATACATTAATATCTTAGATATTTTATTACTGAAAAACAATTCCAGAATTTTAGGACATTTGTCTAAACTTAAAAAATATGAATGGTGAGCCGCAAATAATTGTAGAACACGCTCTATAGCAGGTGTTAGAGCAAGCCATCTAATACCTAAAAGTGTTTTGTATTCAACATTTGCTTCTTCACAAAATTGTTTTAAAGTAGCAACATGAACAGTAAAATGACTAAAATGCAAATAAATTGTAGTTATTATTACCTCTACATCAATGGGCATGGCACATGACGCTGTGTTGATTGCATTTGACAAAATATGTGCATTACAACCTGTTCCTAGTATTTTATTTTAGAGTAACTCTTGTAATGTTACATACACATTATTCACCCCTTTGCGTCTTCGCCCACCAAAATTTGTATTTGTATTATCAACCGTTAGTGCAACAACTTTGGATTTCAAATTGTTTTCATTTACTACTCAGTATAGATGGTTTGACAAAATTTCAGAAGTTTTGCCCCCAATGGATTCTAAATTTAAATGTTTTACTTGAATGTCCTTGGTAACATTAAAATATCTTACTATTGTTGAATACAATTTAATTTCATTATGATTTGATGTATCAGATAAAATCGTTACAGATGCTACAGTTTCCAAGTCCTCTGTAAGTATTTTGCTCCAGTAATTTTTAAATACTGATTTCAAAATAGCCTTGCATTTTGTCCTGGCACATGAAAATTTTGCACTGTGAGACTTTTACAATAATTTAGTTGTACAATCCATACTATGAAAACATTGATTGTAAATTATGATATGAAATGCAAATGTTCCCTCCATTGCAGCCAACTGTTTTTCATCTTCAGAATAATTTGAAGTTTAAAAAAACCTGTTGCTTTACAACTGGAAGCTGATGCATCTAATGATTGCTTATGTTTGTTGATGGTCAAGTGTTTCATTATTGCTGCTCTGCTCCCAACTGCAATACAAAATTCTCCACAGCATATATTGCAGAAAACAATAGTATCTTTCTTTGATATGAGGAATGGAAATTCCTTTTTCAATTTATTGTTGAAATGGCATTTTCTCTTTTTTGATTTTTCCATTGCTTAAATTAAATTTAAAATAAAAAATAAAATATAGAGCTACACAAACAATGTAAGCATATTAGGAACTGAATACATTACATCATGATAGGTGAATTTTCCAGAAGCTAAATTAACAAAACTAAATAACAAACAAAACCACTAATTTGGAGTGACATTTTCTAATTTAAAAAACATCTGTTTTATGCAACTATTTAATCAAAATGCGCTATTAATAGATATGGTTTGAGGTTAGATTTCTACTTTAAAACTTGAATTTTGGGAAAATACTTGTAAATAAAATTATATGTATTTGAAAATTATTAAATAGATAATGAATTAATAAAATGTGAATTGTGCTTACCTATCATTGAATATTCACTGAGAAGGAAATAATCGTGAGTCTACAATGTCGTATGTGCTGTGTCATGTTTCACTAAGAAGTACACACAGCCATTTGCGTGCTCAGTATATCACACACTCTCTCAAGGTCTCCCGTGCAGAGTGCATGCATCTCATAATCATGTCTCACCACTCTGTACTGATCCTTGACAAATTGTCATGTCAAATACAAATAAATATGTCATATCACATGCAATAAATCAACTCTGCATCGATCGAATGAGGACATTTACAGATTAGTCTTCCAATATCTAAAAGGAGAACATGTAGGAGGACGCTTTTCGAGGGAGGACAGAACTTACAAAAGAAGGACTGTACTTCCTAAAGGAGGACGATTGGTCTCCTTAATTCTAAAGGCATGTTATCAGGTACATTATTATAGATATAAAAGACAACAGACAGGCTCCATTAAGGTAAGCATTGACCTTTGTTTAGAGTTGTGATGGTGAACCTATGACACGCGTGTCAGCACTGACACATGTAGCCATTTTGATGACACGCAGCCGCAGGCGGCCGCGTACCAGAGAAGCATGGGGCCACATGCTGAGGACATTTCATCCTCGGCTCCTGCACGGCCAGGTGCAGTAGCTGAGGATAAAACATTTGCTGTAGTGTAGACATTGTGTCAGGGGTCTGGAGGCCAAGACAACAGAACTTCGGCACAGAATGTCTAGTTCTGGGGCTTCCGGTTAAGCCGTTAGGGGATCTTTAACCTCACTTTCAGCCGGCGGAGCAGGGAGCAGCTGAATGCCAATGAAATTCAGCAACAAAAAAGTCACTAATAGGCGGGTTAGTTAAATAATTACCCATCCCCCTCACTTATCTTAGTTCACAGCACCTGACACAAGTTAAATAATATCAAGGCAAACAAAAGAAACCGACTGACAGATGAACAAAGAAGTAACTAAGCTGGTAAGTTAAATAATTAGTTTTTGATTTATTAAATACAGTTATATATTATAATTATACATTTTTGTTATTTAAACTATAAATATCACGAAATTATGGTTTTTTCTCGAAGTGACACACCGCCCGAGTTATGCTCGGTTTTTTGGTGAATTTTGACACACCAAGCTCAAAAGATTGCCCATCACTGGTTTAGAGAAAAATACCTCTATAAGACATGACTATGCACCATGAACTGCATTTAGTTAGAAAGTTTTCTTTCAGACCATCATGCAGGGCTCACCTGAACTTATCAGGCTTAGTCTGTGGCCCCGTCTTTTTTTTTTTTTTTTTTTAGTACTGGAATAACCAAAGACTCCTGAGATAATTTTTAAAAAATTAAGGTGATTTTCTTGTTTTAACCTCTGTAATACAAAAGCCTCAGCCCCATCATAGTTCCTGAGACTAAGATATCATTGGGTCAAAGTATCTGCTAATAGTTTTTAAATGGCCATTTGAATCATTACAACACAGTATCAGTAAACAAAAGGTTTTTATATAAAAAAATATATATTTATGCAATTTGTTTGACATTTCTTTTTTTTTTCTTTTTTATTACAGCATAATGTTCATTCCATTCAGGAACCTTAAATATTCTGTGGATAAAAATAGAAGAAACCTAGGCTTCATCCTCACTTTTATTGTCCACATGTGATCAATGAGTAAGTCGTGCTCATTTCTTTCATTGGTCTGTGCAGATACTGCCCATTCTCTCTGTCTTAACTGCTGCTACCCTGGCCCAAGTCAGCCCCTCATCTCACCTGGACCATGATAATATCCTCCTGTTGAGGCAGGTTAGGAAGAAACTAGGAAAATTCACTGACAAGTGGAACTAGGAAAGGCAGACAAATTGCTGAACAAAGAGCCAGAACAGGAAGGAAGCAATTAACTGTCAGCTGATAAATCACAAGACTCTATCCCCTCTAACCAAAGATACCTAAGAGCAGGTGATTTAAATCACCTTAGTTAGGTAGATGGATAACAAAAGAAAAATACAACAAGAACAATTAGAGCCAGTATAATCCAAGATAAAGGTAAAACTAACCAAAAAAATCAACCCAGACCCCATTATATACTCATTTTTACACATTAGCATACTAAATGACACACCTGGAAATTTAATGAATGTTCTCTTGAGATCCTTCTCTTAAACTGTCCCTAAAATCTCTGCTTGTATAAAGCAGATAAAACCCTTAGGACAAAAAATCTCCAACACTCAGCTCTTCTTTGAGCATGCCCAGCCCCTTTTCTTTAGCCTTATACTTTCCTTCTCTCCTAGCTCTAAAGGTCCCAAGGAGAGTTGCACCCAGGGGAACCAGGGGCAGTGGCAGCTTACTCCAGGCTCACCCCAGATCCTGTCTCCAGCAGCTCTTTCTTTGCCTCACTGCCCTAAACTTTAATAAAGTTACTCTCATTTTCACCTGGACTCCCATCTTGAAATTTTTCCTGCATGAGTCAAAAACCTGGAGATCACTTGACAGGCAAAAGGTCCCTGATGGTGCCTTAATGGGGCAGGGCCAACCCCCCAGCACAGAAGTCATTTGATAACACTGTCATCTCACATTTATTTTGGCTCTGCTCTGCATATAAAAGCCAGAAATGATATTTAAAGTGCAAATATGATTATATTAACCTCTTATTTAATATTCTTAAAATGCTAACTAAGCTCTTCAGATACTGACTTATGTTGATAAAATGGCCTTTGGGTCCAGAAATAATCTAGTCCTGGCAAACCTTTTCCAACTTTATCTTCCACAGTGTTCTCAAAGTCACTGTAAGGAGGTATAGCCCCTCTTCTACTCTTGTTTAACTGAGGCCCTTCCCTCATGCTTTTCCCTCTATCTGGAACATTCTTTTTTTCCCCCACTAAACCAACTGCTGCACTTTCTTCAAGTACAACCTTAACTGTTAGTTCTACAAAAAAATATGTTCTTACCCCAAAAATCTACTATATTTTCTATGCTACTAGTTCCATGTATTTCTCCTTTTTGCATTTAACATAGACTCAAACTATTATTTGTGAAATAACTTGTCTCAAGAGTTTTTTCCACTTGGTTGTAAGCCTCAAAGGGCAAGGACTATCTTACTCACTAGTGTATGCTTCATACCTAGCATTGTACCTAAAATGCAAATGAGGAAATAAATAAAATCAGTAACGAATACCTTATGAGAACCTCTCCCATGGTAATACCAGCTGGACCAACCATTCTGTGGCAACAAGAGACTCTTACTATGGGCTCTTGGTGTGTGTTAGTAGTTACAATAAGAAGTCAATCCTCTTTGCTTTCAAATAGCTACTTCCTAGTTGAGTGGGGGTGGGTAAGGTAGGCAGAGAGAACAGTAAATATATCAACCAGAATATAACATAGTAAATGCCAATAAAGATGTGAACAATGTTAAATGGACCATAGAGAAAACAACACATGCTGAATGAAGAATTCAAAGCTCATACTTTGTAAGGATATAAAATGAGTCTAAAAAAATTAAGACCATATTCAGTATTCAGAGAAAGACAAGCCTTATCAGCTACCACTGCTACCCCAGACTTATGTATGCAGCTGTTAATGGCTTCTCATCAGTACAAGACCTAAGCAGAGAGACCCATGTGGAAACCAAAGCTGCAGTTGCCTTCTTCAACTAGGACCGTCAGCCTCTCATCCTCCAGTTTCATCTCTCTTGTCTTCAGTGAGTTGGTTCAACTCCCATTCCATAAACTCCTTCAGTTTCTAACATCTAGGATTGAGTGCTCTACTGATATTGAGCTACGGTTTTGATTTTGTTTACTCTAAGTTCTCCTTTTGGGTTCTCTGTCTCTTCCCAGACCTTAAAATTATATCTCGACAACATATTTTAGAGAGCTATTGCATCAGTCAATGTCTTACTCAGTGGAGATAGGTAGTTGGGGGTGGAGGTAAGAGGAAATGAGGAAGCAACTGTCCCCCTTGCACACCTTATACAATTATAGAATTTAAAAAAGGTTTCGAAAAGTTAAAATTTCACATGACATTTTAAAAAGAAAAGATAAAAATAAGTTACCAAGGGCATTGAAAACTAAGGCAATGAGACAAGGACAGAGAGTAGTAGAATGATTCTGGTGGGTTTTTTTGTTTTTGTTTTTGTTTTTGTTACCTGGAGAAGCGGTGTGGGGGAGGGAAGTAAGAGGGACAAATATACAGCGACAGAAAATGATTTAATTTGGGATGATGGGCACACAACACAACCATTCAAATGCTATAGAGATGTTCACCTGAAATGTATGTACTCATATTGATCAATGTCACCCCATTAAATTTAATTTTAAAATTAAAAAAAGAGAATCTAATTTTAATACAGTTACTTCCTTCTGCATTCTAACACAGGTGCTGTCCCCCTCCCACATCAGAACTAATTCTATTGTTAGACAGGGTATTGATCCTAGTTGCAAATCTTGAGTATAGAACCATACTTTCAGGCTTTTGAGTAACCAGTCCTGAATATGCTAACGGCTATGTATTTCTACTAACAGAGAAACCAAATATTAATCTACACAGTTAAAGTAAACAGCACTTTAAAATAAAGTAAAAACATCATTTTAACTAGGTCACTTTAAGGCTACTGCTAAGGGGAGAAAAAGGCTTCTAATTGCTCGCTATTGTAAATGCTGCACAGCCTAATACCTCACAGTGTGAAGAGTAAATTAGAACAACTTTTCATTGACAGAGATTAAATTTTTTCATCATGCCTAAATTCCTGGGGATTTCCCCTACTGCTTCTATGTGTTTTAAGCTTTTCAATTAAATCTCCTGGGTAGCAGTTGCAAGAATGCCCACTGACAAAGAAATGTTTGTCTCTGGGAGAGTTAAACTATTTTCATTGCAGTTTGTCTTGGTTACTCCTGTCTGCTGTACCTCTCAGTGATGGTGCCTGTCAGCACACACTGCTGAAAGCCAAGTGCAGGTTCCATTACCCTGCCATCAAAACTGAGCTAATGGTACATTCAGTTTTGGAGGAGAAATAGTTGGTGAAAAGTCAGGATGTTAAGAATAGTCAACCTTGATAACTCACTTGTTTTCTCTGAGATAAATTATTTTGACATTGAGAAGTAGGCACTAGGAATATAAGGTCCTGGCAAACATACCTCTGTAGACTGGTGTGACAAGGAGAAGACTCTGTCTTCCAATTTTTCATCCGCTTTGCCTCCACCTCACCTTGGTCCCTCCCACTGTGTGTTTTGAATGCTTTCGTGGCTGCCACAGAGACCACGCTGGAATCACAGCTGTTCTGGTCTGTCCCAGGGCTGAAATGGTCAATTAAAATCAGCTTAGAAGCAGCCCTGGAAAAGGCTGCATTTCTTTCTATAAAATATTTCTGATGGGAGTAAGGGAAAATATAGCTTTTAATTTTAAACAGGATATGTACTTGAATGATAGATCAAAACAGCCAAGTGGGAACCCGGCGGTAGGGATGGTTAGGGTGGAAATAACAATACTATTTTAAATTCAAGTATTAATTTCAATGGAAAACACAAACTAGAAAAAAGGATCCTTCGCTGCCAGAATGCAGCAAAAGATGGATTTATTTAAGAGATCTGTATTTTCTGAAACTCAAATTGGCCTTAAGCAAGATATTACAGATAAGGAAAAGAGGGCACAACAGATCAGTCATTTAATTCTAAATATACTGTATGTGTTTAATTAGTTTCACAACAAGGATTATGTGAAAAACTGCAAATGGCAAGGCAAAGAGTTTTTTGTTTTGAACTCAGCAGCTTATAAATAAGCTCAATGCAGACTTGACAGACAGTTAAAACCCACAGCCTCAGTGATAAATTGGGCATCTCTAACTATAAAAAGGCATACAACTTTGATCCCTTCTGATCATTCATATGCATGGAAACAAAGGTTCATGAGCATATTTTCCAAGCTTTTACACACAATAGCTTGTAGCTACTATGACGACTTCAAAAATGGGACACAGAAAAAATTAAGTGGCATCCTGCCATGGAAGCCTGGAAGTTTGTTATTTCCTAAAGAACTAAGATTTGGTAACTGGAGAACTGTGGAAGCAGCATGTTTCAGAATGATTATTCCAAGCTTTGCTTGAGAAGTCAAGCTGGAATGTTAACTCTAAAGGATCCATAGAGAATTAATTCCAGGTACTTCTTGGTTTGACTTACTACATATTTTATTGAGTTTAATTTTTTTTTTCTTTTGTATGTGTGTGTGTGTGTGTGTGTGTGTGTGTGACAGAGACAAGAGAGAGAGAGAGGGAGAGAGAGTGAGAGAGAGAGAGACAGCCAGACAGAAAGAGAAAGAGATGAGAAGCATCAATTCTTTGTTGTGGCACCTTAGTTGTTCACTGATAGCTTTCTCATATGTGCCTTGACTGGGGGTGTACAGCAAACTGACACCTTGCTCAAGCCAGCAACCAGCTTGGGTTCAAGCTGGTGAGCCTTGCTCAAACCAGATGAGCCTGCGCTCAAACAGGCGACCTTGGATTTTTGAACCTGGGTCCTCTGCATCCCAGTCTGACGCTCTATCCACTGCACCACCACCTGGTCAAGCCTATTGAGTTCAGTTTTTAAAATATGCTTATACCTACGTCATTAGCATTCTTTCAAATTTATACTAGCCATGAATTTAGGAAGATTTCTTGGTACAGATTTCTGTTAACTTAAAGGTATTTGAAAGTATTCGGCCTATAAAAGTATAATCAAGGTTCCTTGAATTTTTATGGACAGTTGAAAAGCATTATTAAGTTAAAAAAAAGTAAAGAAAAGTACATCTGCATTTTTGTTTACATGGACTGAGGCAGATTACAAAAATGGTCATGATTCTTTGCAGTTCTTCTCATCTAGAGGTGGAGGTGATAGCTCCATCTCTTGAATTGGGTTGACCTGTGGCCTGTTTGGGTCAATGAAATGTGGTGGAAATGAGATTGTGTAAGGTTCTTAACCTGGGCCACAACATCTATATAGTCTCTTAAAACCCTGAGTCACCATGTATACAAGACCAAATTAGCTTCCTGCATGTTGAGAAAGTTGTGGTCTAGTGGCTCTCATGCCCCTTAGCCAACAGCCTGATATCTGAAAAAGCAAAGATGCTGAACAGAACAGCAGTTGGGTCTGCATTTCTCAGCGCCACCATCTAGCACAGACATTAAAATTAACTCCTTCACAAATAATTTAAATATTCCCTCTTATAATCTCACTTTTGGTTTAAGGCACAAACGCCATCTAAATCCCTTCCCCAGACTTTTTCCCAGTGTAGATCTTACTTAGGCCACTACCTCTAATAAACATTTTATTTAC
This sequence comes from Rhynchonycteris naso, assembly GCA_037038555.1. Classification (NCBI taxonomy): domain Eukaryota; kingdom Metazoa; phylum Chordata; class Mammalia; order Chiroptera; family Emballonuridae; genus Rhynchonycteris; species Rhynchonycteris naso. Next base: position 85,129,117 of record CM072996.1, read on the forward strand.
ATTAGTTTTTCTTTTAAGTTATAATGTCAGTGTAATAAATTGGAACACTTTAGCTTAACCTTTCTCATGATAAAAATAATGTCAATCATTCTATAGTTCTGTCTGTTTGCATTCTACCTCTTTCCACATGGATGGATATATATTCTTTCAGAATTTACCATACTTTGGCTCTGATTCCTTCTTGCTGACATTGATGTTCTTTTTGCTTTGGTAATGCCAATCTAGTCAATACTCCTCATAAAATAAATGAGTAAAATTGGACATATACTTGTAAAAATATAAAACCAGACCACCTCCTTACATCATGCACAGAATGAGCTCAAAAAAGGTTAAAGACTTGCATGTAAAACACAAAACTATAAAAATTCTGTAAGAAAACATAGGTAGCAAAATCTCTAAAATTTCTCTTGGCAATATTTTTTTCTGATATATCCTCTTGGGCAAGAAAAACAAAAGAAAATATAACCAAATGGAACATCAACAGACTAAAATGTTTTTGCATAACAAAGGACACCATAAAAACAAAAACGAAGGGACAACTTACTAAATAGAACATAGTCACAAAAGATACATCTGATAAGGGGTTGTATGGCCAGTAGTCGTGGCCGCAGTCACCACCATGCACATGCAAGTTCTCATTGAATTCAGGCAGATGGTAAAGAAACAGCAGAGCCAGAGGATGGTGGGCCATTCCTTTATTCTAGTCTCATAACCGGCCAGTGAGCAAATACACACAGGGAAAAAAAAGCACTTCCCTTTCTATTCAGGGCTCCCAAAGCCACTGACTTATCTGGTTTTTTCTAGAATCAAAGGCACCCACCAGTCTCAGCTACCTCTGGTTCCCCATCTGCCAACATGGCTTCTTACTCTGCGAAACTGGCTTTTCTCTCCTTCCCTTCCATATTGGCTTCCTTCTTCTTCTTCTTCTAAAAACCTACCTAGGTCCACGAAGACCCCTCCTCCAGCACATATTAGCATAACAATGGCCCTTCCCAAGCAGGAAGGTAATTAGCAATATTACAGATCACATACCTGAGCAGTGGCCATTTTTAACAATAAAAGTGAGCAAACTCAGAAAATACAGATTTCACAAATTCATTTACCCAACAGGGTTGATACCAAAATTTATGAAGAACTCATAGTACTCAACAACAATAAAAAAGATAAAATCTGATTTAAAAATGAGCTGAGAACTTGAATAAGCACTCCTTGAAAGAAGATATATAGAATAACAATAGACATGAAAAGATGTTCAACATCTCTAATTATCAGAGAAATGCAAATTAAAACTATAGTAAGGTATCACTTTACACCTGTAAGAATAGCTATTATCAACAAATCTACAAACAAGTGTTGGTGAGGATGTGGAGAAAAGGAAACTCTCATGCACTGTTGGTAGGAATGCAGATTGGTGTAGTCACCGTGGAAAATAGTATGGAGTTTCCTCAAAAAATTAAAAATTGATCTGCCTTATGACCCAAATGATTCCACTTCTAAGAGTTTATCTGAAGAAATCCAAAACACTAATTTGAAAGATATGTATGCACCCCTATATTCATTGCAATTTGATTTACTGTAGCCAAGCAATGGAAGCAACCCATGTGCTCATCAATAGACAAGTGGATAAAAATGTGTGGTACATATATATAATGGAATATTACTGAGATGTAAAAAGGAATGGAGTCTTAGCATTTGGGCAGAGTGGAGGGACCAAGAGAATATTATGCTCAGTGAAATAAGTCAGAGAGAGAAAGAAAAATACCATATATGTGTTATTTACTTATATGTGGAATTTAAAGAACAAAATAAAGAAACAAAATTGAAAATAGACTTGTAGTCACAGAGAGAACTAGTGGTTGCCAGAAGGAGTGGGTTTGGAGCACTAGGTGAAACAGGTGAGGGGATTAAGAAACATAAATGGAGCCTGACCTGTGGTCGCGCAGTGGATAAAGCATCGACCTGGGAACACTGAGGTTGCCAGTTCAAAACCCTGCACTGGTTCGGTCAAGGCATATATGGGAGTTGATGCTTCCAGCTCCTCCCCCCTTTCTCTCTTTCTCTCTCTCTCTCTCTCTCTCTCTCTCTCTCTCTCTCTCTCTCACTCAGTGTCTTCTCTCTAAAAATGAATAAAATAAAAAAATTAAAAAAAAAGAAACATAAATGGAGAGTTACTAATTGTCATATGAACTTAAAGTACAGCCCAGGAAATATAGTACATGATATTGTAATAACTATGTGTGGTGTGATACAGGTATTAGATTTGTTGCATGACCATTTAGTAAGTTATATAATGTCCAATCACTGGGTTATATGCTTGAGATTAATATAATATTGTAAGTCAACTATACTTGAAAAATAAAAAGAATTATTGAAAATCAGTAAAAGAGCAAACTGCAAACTAATCTCATAATTGTGGATAAAAAATATAGATTTAATAAGTCAAAACATAAAAAAATTGATCTATTTTCACTCTTTATAATTAAAAAGCAAAAAATAGTATAGTATAAAGAAAAGCTAGATCCCCCCTTCACCCAAACATGAATGCGCTAATAAAAGATTTTAATTGCTGGATTCACCATATAACTGAAAGCATCTCTGTTTAGGCATTGACATGCTTTCATATGTACATCCTCTGAAGCATGAAGACAGAATCACTCATTACTCCAACCTGATTACAATTAGAGTAGGAAGGCAGGTCGGCACACATTATTCTTTGGGGATACAATAATGTACATCAAAGATGGCAAGAAGATGTATAAACAGCTAAAGAAAAAAATATTCTATTTCTATTTTTTCTGTTTTGAAAAATGAGAGGCAGTTTCTCTGGTGTCCATGAGAAGTCACACTAGTAGGAAGTGCTCAGGAAATGTACTCTCCAGGGAAGCGTTCACAGAATGGGCTGTTTTCCCTATTCAACAAACATTCTCTAGTGTCCTGTTTGTATCAGGAACTATTCTAGGTTCTGAGAGTGTCATCATGTACAAGACAAATAGTGCTTCAGTGAAGCTTTGACTTTTAATCTAGGGAGATAAATATAATAACGAAAACCAATGAGATAAGAAAAAGAAAAAAAAAGGACCAAGCAGTAAAAAGTGCTATGTAGAGAAATGGGATGATTAAATGTAGGAGGCATATACACAGGTGCTATGGGCTGAATTGTGTCTCTACCAAATCTGTATGTTGAAGCTCTAACCCCTAATGTGACTGCATTTGTAGATAGATATGTAGAAGGTAATTAAAGTTACATGGAGCCCTAATTTGAAAGGACTGGTAGCCTTTTAGAAGAGGAAGAAAGATTTCTCTCTCCTTCTCCTTTCCACTATTTTTACAAACTGAGGAAAGGCTATGTGAGGCTGGAAGCTTGATCTTGAACTTCTAACCTCCATAACTATGAGAAAATAAATTTCTGTTGTTTAAAGCACCCAGACTATGGTATTTTTTTCTAGCTTTATAGAGATATAATCAACAACTACCATTGTGTAAGTTTACGGGGTACAACGTGATGCCTCACTCACATTACATAATTATTATTTTGTTGTGTGAACATTTAAGATGTACTATCATAGCAATTTTCAAGTATATAATACAGTATTATTAACTCTAATCACACATTATTACACATTAGAGCCATAGAACAGATGTAAAGCCAGTAGCCACGACCACCATCACAGCAGCCTGGCTCTCTCAGGTTCACAATTAATCTGGACAGATCGTAAATAAACTAGCCAATAAAGGGTGGTCCATTTCCCTTTATTCTAGACTTGCACTAGGCAAACGAGTAAAAACACAAAGCAGGAAAACACTTCCCTTTCCATTCAGAGCTCCCAAAGCCACTGACTCATCCGAGTTTTCCTAGAATCAAAGGCTTCCACCTCACCATTCCACCATTTTGACTGCCTCCTCCATGTGGACTCCCTGCCCTCCTACAACATGGGCTCTTTCTCTCTAAAAAAACGTTGTAGCCTGACCAGGCAGTGGTGCAGTGGATAGAGCATGGTACTGGGATGCAGAGGACCCAGGTTCAAGACCTTGACATCTCCAGCTTGAGCGCAGGTTCATCTGGTTTGAGCAAAGCTCACCAGCTTGGACCCAAGGTCGCTGGCTCAAGCAAGGGGTTGCTCGGTCTGCTGAAGACCCACGGTCAAGGCACATATGAGAAAGCAATCAATGAACAACTAAGCTGTCACAACGAATAACTGATGATTGATGTTTCTCATCTCTCTCTGTTCTTGTCTGTCTGTCCCTACCTATCCCTCTCTCCTCTGACTCTCTCTCTTTCTCTGTAAAAAAAGAAAAGAAAAGAACGTGGTCACTCTCTCAAAAATGGTCTTCTAGCTCCTCCTTTTAAAACTTTTTGGTGCAAAAACCTCTTCCCCAACACACATTAGCATAACAAAGCTCTTTCCCAAGCAAGAAGGGCAATTAGCTATATCACGTGAAAGCATCACCACGTGTGAGCAGTGCCATCTTTAATGAAGTGAGCAAAAAATAACTTATCTGCCCGACAAACAGCCCTCTGTTATAACTGAAAATTTGTACCCTTCGACTAAAATTTGCCCATTTCCCACACGCACCAGGTCCCTGGTAACCACCGTCCTCTCTTTCTCAGAATCGGCCTGTATTATTTTGTTATGGCAACTCAAGCAGACTGAGACAAAAGGAAAGCTCACATAATCTAAAAAAGAAGCTTTAGAAAATCTGTCTCTTTTTTTCAGGTTGGACACAAACACAGGAACTATTCCAGTCTGATAATCACTCCTACTAAAAATTTTAAATATTTTAATTGCCTGCTCTCATGCCCCACCCCTCAAGCTGACACCATTAGAGAATAAATAAATCTTGAGCATGAGGAAAGGTGATTTTATCTCACTCCTAATCTAGAAATTTACTGGAGAACAGCTTCATGTGTAGCATGATGTCCAAATCATTGCTCTAGTTTTACTTCTTCCTTCAGCACCTCTTCCCAGGATTCCCTTTCTCCACCTCTTCCTCCCTCCCTCTGTGCTGTCCCCAGAGGACCCCAGTGCATTCTGAAATCTAACCATCCAGAAGTTTTGTTTCCTAGCTGAGAAGCCTTCTTAAGTTATGTAAACTATACAAATATTGGTTCTCTTTTCTGTAAATTAGGGAAAGAATGGCTGTACCACAAGACTGTTGGAGGATTAAATAACACAAATAACGTGGCAAAATAAGTGTTATTTTATTTACTTATATTTTCTTTTCTGTGTCTTAATCCTGTTTCTCATCCTATGAAACTGCTCACTTCACACACAGAAGAGTCTCACAATGTCTTCATGGTGTTTATCTCAGATGTTCCCTGCACCTCTCCACCATCCTCCTGATGGCTAATTTACTTCTTTGTTGATTTTCAGATCTCATGTCATCCCTCCAGATAGTTTCTCCCAGCACCATGCACCTCTCATGTACAGCACGTATCACAAGTGTGTCTTTACATTTACTTGTATGATTGTTTGGTCTCTTTAACTCCATAATCAAACCTCTATGAGAGCAGAAATTCAATGTATTTTGTGCAATACTACATATATTCCTAGCACACACCACAGTGATTAGTGTATAAATGTACAAAATATTTTTATGTTTAAAACCATTTTAATCATTCTCTTCAGTATTATCATTTAAAATGTCATCTTTTATATCATGATTTTTTAAAACAAATTGGTAAATCACAGGGTTGAGTTAGGAAATCTATCAGGTTTCTTCTACATTAAAAAATCTATGACTCCTCACTTTGCATATTCCTGAGCCACTTAACCTCATTTATAAATTTCAGTAATTCCTACTTTCCTACTTCCAATAATTAGTCATTTATAGGTGATAGTTACAGGGAAGAGTGTTTCTGAATATTAATTTGAAACACTTTTCCTAGCCACAGACAGAACAAAGTGAGAAGGACCACTGCTAACTCTCCAGCACAATTTCAGATGAAAACTTCAGATGGTTGGTTTGCTTGACCTTATTTCTGCTTCATTTCTAGAGGCACTGTGTGTATTTTTTTATTTTATTTTTTAGATATAAAATATCCCATATGCTTGATTACTTTGAAAATAGGAGAGTGATCAAAGCCTAAAATCCAGAGCTACTGAAATCTCTTCTACACTTATGGCTTCTGAGAAAAAGGCAGTCATTTTAGAGACTCACTTCATATTTCAGGACATCAAATTGAAGGGCCTAAAGTGTAGTCTATAAGAGTTGTTCTAAAAGGAACACAGGTACGAGAATAACAGCAGTGCAAGTTCATTGATGCTCAGACACAAATGAGAGCAAAAAGCCAGTGGCACTGCCAGAATCTTGTTTAAATGGGTATACATATGAGCCTTAGAGTGTTGCCTGAATGAGCCTTTCCTGTGCACTCGATTTTGAAAGCCCTCTCAGGGCTACAATACCCAAGAACTCAATACTAAATGCCATCTCTGAAAGGGAACACAGACTCTGAAGTAATTAGGTTATTTCCCCTATGAAAAGACCGGAGGAAAGGGGGGAGGGTAAGCCAACTCTCTCTTCTCAGATAACATTTCCTTTGAAAAGTCTTCACGCAGCAGCCATGTGCCAGAACTATTCAACAGCATGTCACACCTGATGCAATGATTTAAAGCTCTGGTACACTTCATGTAAGGACAGTGCACTGGAAAATTCCTTTCTCCTTACACTGGCTGTTGATCTTTACACATACTCTAAGCACCTTCATCCTACTTAGAAAGGTCTGAGAGTAGCAGCAAACCTAGCAAAAAGAGGGGGAAGAGAAAGTAGCATTAAACTCACATTTGGGAGTAGAAATCAAATTTCTGAGCCAGGGCCTCTTGATTCTGCCCAGGTTACTTTTGCTTTTAGGTTTGTTAGAAACAAGAAAAAGCAATAAATAGCACAGAATCAGCCCAGGCAATTAGTTCCTGGCAATAAGGGTCTCAAAGGATAAAAAGAAATAGTCCTTGAGTGCTTATTAAGTATCAAGTGCCATTCTGAACATTTTGTTGAATATTTACTGGAAGATAAATATTTTCACATGTTTTGAAGACAAGGAAACTGTATAACAAAGTGCTGAGGTTTACAATGGGAATCAGCCTCAAAGCCATTTCAAGTCTACCTGAAACTTAAGCCTGTACTTTGTCTTCTGAGTCATGCTATAAAAAGTGAAGTTGATTTCTCCTGTGTGAACCTATTGGAACTGCATGTAGAAAAATGGCTCTACGAAAATTCACATGCTGTCCAGCTATTTCATTAACTTGTAATCATGTTTTAAAAAGGCAATAATCAGAGTGAACATGATCAGTTCACAGTAATTATTCTTCTAGTTAGTTATTTATTAAAAAATATTTTCTGCCCCTTTCCTCAAGGAACTTGAAATCTACTAGAAATGAAGGAGATTAATAATAGTAGTGCTGCCCTAGCTGGTTGGCTCAGTGGTAGAGTGCTGGCCTGGCATATGGACATCTCGGGTTCAATTTCCAGTCAGGACACACAGGGGAAGCAAGCATCTGCTTCTCCACCCCTCCGCTTCCCTATACCCTTCTCTTTCACTCTCTCCCCACCCCTTGCAGCCAAGGTTCAATTGGTTTGAACGAGTTGGCCCTGGACACTGAGGATGGCTCCATGGCTTCTCCTTAGGCACTAAAATAGCTCGGTTGCCGAGAAACAGAGCAATGGTCCCAGATAGGCAGAGCAGCACCTGGTAGGGGGTTTTCCAGGTGGATCCTGGTCCAGTTGCGTGCAGAACTCTGTCTCTCTGCCTCCTTGCCTCCCTACCTCTCACTTCATAATAATAATAATAATAACAACAATAATAATTGTAGTGCAACCAACATATTTTAACAAGGTAACTTGTAAAGGACTTACATATTAATTGTGCAATGAAGTGAACCAGAACTTATTTACCCCTCTCCCCTATGTGTCCCTAAAATCTATAGTTTCCTCCATTATTAAAAATAGAAAAGAATGCTGCAATAGAGATATAGCTTACAGTGGTCTCTCATCTATCATGGGGGATAGATTCTAGAACCCTCGTGATAGGCGAAAATCCACAAAGTAGTGACCTTATATTTATTTGATTATTTATATATATTTTAAGGCTTTATAAACCCTCCCTACACTCTTATAAACCTTTCCCACACTGTTTTAACCTTTCCCACACTTATTTTGCTTATTTTACCACAAAAATAATTAAAATAATAAATATATAAAAATACCTATATACCGCAAAATCCTGCGATATAGTGAAAAGTCTGCAATACAAAATTAGATATACACAATTTAAAAATCTGTGATACAGTGAGACTGCAAAAGTGAACTATGATAAAACAAAGGACAACTGTATAAAGTGGCACATAGAGGAGAGGGACAAATAACTTTTGGAGAAGTCATGATGTATGAAGCTGGTATTTGAGCCACATCTTACAGAATAATTGTGTACTAGTAAGACCAGGCTAACGAGTCTTATAATAACAACAACAAAAAAAGTTGCAAGAATAAAGGCGTGAAGCATGAAAGAGCCAGAGAGTGCAGGAGTGTGTATTGAACATGGAGGACTGACAGAAAACTACAGCATGTCTTACTTCTCAAAGTGAATAGATTTTATTAAGATTAATTTTATCTCCTTGGGTAGCATATAATATATAACACAAAATATCAAGTTGTCTCCAGGTTTTCAGAACTGAAATTATTGTTTTTAATAAATTTAAATTATTAGTCTAATGAAGACAGATAGGGCAGTGCTTTTTATCAGTGCAATAACACATTCAATGAATTATCCAATTTTGAGGGTGGCAGGTAGAATGATGGTGGATATAAGGGGTAAAGAGCTAGACAATGGGCATGATGAGAAGATGGTTAATTGTAAATTTTGTAAGGCTTAGTAACTGGTATATAATCTTCACAGAAAAACATTGGGTAAGTTTCAACTGTGGTACACATATGCAGGTGTATATACATTCAATATTACTACAAAAATTATGCTTAGTAAGTGTTAACTATTTTGTATTAATTTTTAGGCGTTTACTAAACTAGCATGCAAGGCTCTTACCTAGTGTATGTAATGTATATCAAGTAGATGACGAAATATAAATGTACTATCAGTATGTTGCAAGACAGATCCTTGCCATGAATCTGGGATCGTAATGGCTAAAGAACCCTCTTCTACTTAGTGGCCCAAGGCAAAAGCTCTGAAGGATAGGACCTCTGATACAGAACATAATGTTAACTTTGTTTTCCACCGAGTGCTACTATAATCTAGCTGCTTTTTTATGCTTTAATTCAGTGGTTCTTAACCTTTTTTGAGGTACCGAACCCACCAGTTTCATATGCGCATTCACCAAACCCTTCTTTAGTGATAAATAAAATATGATTTTTTTTTCCAAATTCAAGACATAGGTATATGTTTTTTTACTGGTGCACAAAATGTGCTGTGCATGAACATCACCATGCTCAAAGAACAAAACCAACAAAGTGCATGAACTCACAACAAATTACGGTATTACTTTATTCTGGCCTCCGCAGCAGAGGCTTCTCTGAATCCCTGAGACCGACTCATCGAACCCCTAGGGTTTGATAGAACCCAGGTTAAGAACCGCTGCTTTAATTTATTGTGTTGACATGGTTTCAATTATCCCACACAATTCAACAACTTCTATGCACCTCATTGGGCTCCCTGACATATTTATGGTGAGGGCTTTGAGACTAATTTGAATATAATTTGCCCTTTGTTCTTGAGTTTTTAATGGTCTGATTTCAAAAATATCTTGGTTATAGCATTTTACCTAAGGAAATACATTTTTAAAAATAGGTTTTATTTTCTTTTTAACGGGGGATTATTACCTCTTCAGGTTTGTGGTATTTGAGGAAAAATTAAGTCCTGAAAAGGACACAAAGGTGAGTCAAACAATATCCAGCATCTAGGACAGCAACTACCAAACACATGACCTTGTTAGGGTTTCCAACGTAGAAAACTTGGAATCTTAGAAAGCTAGAATTAGAGGTTGTTAGAGGTAAAGAGGCCAGAAAACCTCACTGTATGGATGAGAAAACTGAGGTCCAATAGTCATAACATAAGATTGCTAAGGTAGACAGTACCAGAGATTGATTTAATTCTTATATGCCCTTATTTTTAATCCAGTTCTTTCCCCCGTATGTTCTGTCACTCAAAAGCTCTAAATCAGCCCTTTTAATCCCATAACCATATTTGGGCCATTTTCTCATAAGTGTAAACCTTGTACACATTAACAACTTTAGAAATGAGTTTATCAACTGAATGAATTTGAATTCCTAGGACTAAATAAGTAAATTTCTATTGACCTAATGCAAAGGATTAATTTTTTAAAAGTCCTACAAATAAAGCCACAGTTCCCAGTTTATTAACAGTCGATCCATCTGCACCTGCTTTGGAACTCCACCTTTTATGCACCAGAAATTGTGTGTATAAAATGCAGTCCTGTGTTGGCTCAGGGAATCAGAGACACAGTCAAAAAAGCTGAGGTTAGGAGTTCAAACCATATGCAAATAAATTTATATTAGATTATTTATAAGCTACAGTCATTAGCTGGTTCATTCTCTAAAGGAAAACTAGAAAGAATTTGAATCAATTTCCTGAAAAGAATTGTATTTCTTTACTGAATAAAATGAAGTAGTTAAAAGCATGGACTCTAGAATTTGACTGCCTGGAATTGCATCACGGCTTTGCTATTAACATGTGTTGCCTTGGGCAGGTTTTTGTAGTCTAAGGCTCTATTTCTTCTTAATTTAAAAAATGAACTTAGTAGTAGTAACAATATGGGATTTAAATAGGGGTATGGTGATGATTAAATAAGGTATCTCAGTATTTAGCACTGTGAATGGCATAGAGTATACACTCAATAAATAGTTATCTTTATTGATTTTTATAATACCTTGTACCTGATATCTAATTCTTTCTGTTGATATATAGTCTGGCTCACAGTTTTTAGAAAACATTGTAGAAGACTTGACTCACTAAAGGTCTAAAATATATTTATCAATATATTTAGTCTTTAAAACCAATCACTTCTATTACTTTTATCCTTAGAAATATGGGTAAATTATCTGTGGAAAAGAAACAAAATACTCTCCCAGTTTCTGGTTAAATTTTAAAATAATCCACCCTCCCTTTACTCTACAGGTGAGACAACAGGTTACAATACTTATTTTCTTTCTTCTCATATACATATTATGGAGAAAATAGGGGCAAGGTGGAACAAATAAAAATGCAGCTGAATTTTGTACGTTTTGAATTATACTCCAGTTTCACTTGGGAGTGGTTTCTTAAAAGGTAATATGGTAACTTAAGTAAAATTTCCCTAAAACAAATTGAAAGAAATAGGATTGATGCTAATGGCACTGAGGATGGAACCACATAGACTATAAAACCCTATGATGCTATCCCAAGCACAAAAAGATGTGAAAAACCAAACTAAGGTAATTCAGCTTATCACAAAAACACATTGTCCAATTGGAGGTACTGCGAATAATACCTTAACGCCTGTCACAATAGATGGGAATGGTCTTTCTTTTATTCTTTTATTCTGAGGCAATTTCTTTGTGAAACTTTATTTGTATAGCTAACAATCTGAATGAGGGAGCTCTTGTGAAGACTTATGCAATGTTATTGTTGCCAAGGAAACCAGGTCTTAATTTCAAGTGGCTGAATGCCAACGAATACAGCCTACAAGGATGGAAGAAAACTTTGTAACACTGAATTTGTCGGAGATTTTCAGTGTTAAAGGATCACTTTTGGGGGTCCATGATTTAAAGTATAATAAAACTATAAATCTCCCCTCCCTCTCTTTACTCCACTGGATTCAAATATTCTATCAAAGAGCAGTTTGATTTTCAGTTGGTGCAGGAATATAGTGATTATCATTCACTGCAATTTTAGAATCAAAATAGAAAAATATTAATAATGAGTGTAGATCCTTGTTCAGTTCCAATGGAAACAACACATAATTATCCTTCTGACAGCTCTAACAAGTTTATGGGGAGAAAAACCTACAGTTTCAATTTACAGGCTTTTCTTGTCCAGACCAGAGAGCTTTATGTATGTACTTTTGTGTGGTACTGTTTAATGGCTCACAATAGTGAGTATTTTATGTGAAACAGAAATAAAAAAGTAAACAACAAACCCGCCTAGATTTTTTTAAAACGGAAACAAAACTTCATCTCATCATACTAAAAAAAAATTTGTTCATCAGTTTATTTAGAATTTTTCATTTTTAACTTTCATTTTGGGTATTATTTTCTCAAAATTAGATTTTTAGATACATTAATAGATCCCTTGGCCAAAATAAAATATAGATTGTAAATTCATGGCAAAAATAAACTCCTGTAAAACAAAGAAGAAGGAAACAAGAATAAATGAACAGAAAATGGTGGAAAATGCTAGGAAGAGATTGGGTATTCCCTACCTCTCAGTGCTGAGGCTTTTCTCCCTACCAGTACATAGATTCTTTGACAAATCACTTAGTTGTAACTAAACTGAAAGTAGCTTTTAAGTATGGGTGAACGTCTTTGGTTTTATTTCTTCCACATGATGGAAGTGTAACCCAAACATGGTCTTTGAGGACTTGGGTACTTTCCCTGCTCTTACAAAGGAATTTAACCTCTCCAACTTTTAAATCCTTTATCTTTGATTATCCTAACTTCTTTCAGCATTTTCGTTTTTCTTTTTTCTTTTTTTGAACTTGGTAGTACTCCCAGGAAAGCTTTTGGAAAACAAAAGGACCTAGCCCCTTTGTGTTGGCGCCACTGTAGCTCACAGAGAGACAATCTAAATGAAATCAGCCGGCCTCCTGGCCGAGAGCCACAGACAACAAGAGGACAATGGAGTCTAAAATGTGCCCCTTACAAGAATGTTCCTCTGCAGAGAAATGCTCAAAGATTTATGAAATATATTTTTGAGAAGACTGTATTATTTAAGGTGGGGGAGGGGGAGGCAAAAGCTCTTCTAAGGACCAGTGAATAAAGAAACACTGGGCACTTAAAAAACCCAATTCTTGTCATTACTTCGCTGGAATACAAATCAATGAAGATAAACGTAAAGATTTCAGAGCTGCTGATAAAAATAAATATCTTGCAAAAATGTAATATCTGTTGTTCTTTTAAATTCCTAAGAATTGAAAAATTCACAGCATTGCCAAAAACAAATGCCATCATCTTCATTTGAAATGTAGGAAAGTATAAACTCACAAATTCATTGACTTACCGGAAAAAATCAGAGCTTGTCGAGGACATGGTTCTTAGATTTTATGAAACTGGCAAATAATACTTCCTTTTATTTTATAACTTCAATCTCATCAAGTGTCTTGAGATAGTATATAAAGAAACTTAGAACAAAAATACTCAGTAGTATGTTTTCTTAGTGTCCAGCTTTGGGGATAGACAATTACTATAGCTTGAAGAGCCATTTAAGGTAATTTTTAGGAAAAACTGACATAAGCTATGTGATATTATTAGCCGTACAACCTTTATTTTCTAGTATTATTAAATTGTGTAAATTTATAGTGAGAAAGAACTCTCTATATAAACACAGGAATTAGAAGAAAGAAAATAAGTGTTCACCATGTGCTAGATAAAATGAAAGAAAATGCATATTTTGTAGGGTTGATTTCGACATTATTATTTTGTATGTAATTTTCAGACAACTGAAAATCAGAAAGCTCCTTCAAACTGCCCAGAGTCACACAGGTGTGGGTGGAATCAGAACCAGACCTAACTCGGTTCCTAAACCTCAAACCATGTTACAGAAGAGTGACTCTCCGGGTTTCAGTGTAAATCACTGTTGTGCAGTCATTATTCCTGGACTTCCTCCTGGGAGTAAAAAGCAAGTGATCCCAAATGATGCTGACTTAGCCTTTTCCATGAATTTTTCCTTTCCAAACTACCATGATATTGTTATGAAAATCACAAGTTACGTTTTATAATTTATGTAGCTTATTTCCTGTAATTTTGAGAGTTCTATTACATTTATAACTATTTTAAGTCTTTACTCCTATATAATTTGTTGGGAAGAAAGTGTATAGAATATAGTTTACTGTTACCTGTTTTTTTATGCTAAGATTAGGAATATCCAATCTGCCAGAATATATCTGTGGCATGGAAATAATATCGTTTCTATTCTTTAAGTATATGTTTTTAAATCATTGAACTAAATTCTTTATTATTATTATTATTATTATTATTATTATTATTTAATTTGAGAGGAGGGTGGATAGAGAGACAGACTCCTGCATTTACCCTAACCAGGGTCCATGTGACAACCCCCACCTGCAGCCAATGCTCTGCCCATCTGGGGTCATACTTGCAACTGAGCTATTTTGTTAGTGCCTGAGACAGAGGCTCTACAGAGCCATCCTCAGCACCTGGGACTGATGTACACTTGAACCAATCAAGCCATGGCTGTGTGAGGGGGAGAGACACAGAGAGGGAGGGACAAAAAGAGAAAGAGAAAGAGCAGCTGGTCACTTCTCATGTGTGACCTGATTGGTTATCCAACTGGGGACATTCAGATGCTGGGGCGCTGCTCTACCACTGAGCCAATGGGCCAGCGCCAGAACTTCTTAACATTTGAAAATACTAAATTACCTGTCAGTATTATCTTCTAATTCTTGTGCTCATCTATTTCTTATTGGGACCAAGGTTGAATTAAATAGTTGAAGAGGCTTGAATAATGATGAAGAGAGGAAAGGGACTAGTTCAGAGTTCCCAGGCTTTTTTTTTTTAATATGTTTTAATGACAGTTTACATTTAATATTATTTGTATTAGTTTCAGTTGTACAGCATAGTGGTTAGATACTTTACAAAATGTTCCCCCTTATATGTCCAGTACCCACCTGGCACCATACATACTTATTACAATATTATTGACTATATTCCCTAGATTGTACTTTACATCACTGTGACTATTTTGTAACCATCAATTTGTACTTCTTATTCCCTTCACCTTTTCACCCAGTTTACCAACTGCCATCCGCCTCTGGCATCCATTATTCTGTTCTCTGCATATATGTCTGTTTCTTTTTTCTTTTTCTTTTCTTTTTTTACAGGGACAGAGAGAGAGAGAGAGTCAAAGAGAGGAATAGATAGGGACAGACAGACAGGAACGGAGAGAGGTGAGAAGCATCAATCATTAGTTTTCCGTTGCCGTCGCAACACCTTAGTTGTTCATTGATTGCTTTCTCATATGTGCCTTGACTGCGGGCCTTCAGCAGACTGAGCAACCCCTCGCTGGAGCCAGTGACCTTGGGTTCAAGCTGGTGAGCTTTTGCTCAAGCCAGATGGGCCTGCGCTCAAGCTGGCAACCTCGGGGTATCGAACCTGGGTCTTCTGCATCCCAGTTCGATGCTCTATCCACTGTGCCACTGCCTGGTCAGGCATGAGTCTGTTTCAATTTATTTTTTTCTTTAGTTTCCACATATGGTATTTGTGTTCCTCTGACTGACATTTTGTTGAACAAAATACCCTCTCGCTCCATCCATGCTGTTGCAAATGATAAAATTTCATTCTTTTTTTATGGTCGGGTAATATTTCATTATATATATGTACCACTACTTTATTATCCACTTGTTAACTAGTGAATACCTGGGCTGTTTCCATGTCTTGGCTACTGTAAATAATACTGCAATAAACATAGGGGTGCATATAGCCTTTCAAATTAGTGTTCTGGGTTTCTTTGGATATATAACTAAAAGTGTAATCACTGAGTCATAAGGCAGCTTAATATTTTTTTGAGGAACCTCCATACTGTTTTTCACAATGGCTGCACCAATCTACATTTGCACTAACAGTGCATGAGGGTTTCTCTTTCTTCAGATCCTTGCCAGCACTAGGTATTAATATTCAAAATTTATACATATATATAAAATTTATACAGTTCAACCTAAAAAAACAAAACAAAAACAAATGACCCAATTGAAAAATGACCTTAGTACCCAAGCTTATTTAAACTAAAACTAAGAATAGCAATATTTCTCCTAGCTTCAAGGAGATGATCTCCTAGAATATATTCAAATTTTATAAAGGAAATCAATTAACAAAATATGGAGAAGGAAACACCTATAAACTTAGATTTTCAGTGCCTCATTATTTAAAATAGTCTTGATATAGAAACAGTCTAAGTGTCCCTCAATGGATGATGTGGAACAGAATGAAATATTATTCACAATGGAATTATATGCAGTCATGAGAAGAGGATAGCCTGTACTTATATTTAGAATCTATTTTTTCTTCCAAGTGAAAGGAGAGGAGATTAGAGAGACAGACTCCCGCATGTGCCCAGACCGGCATCCATCAATGTACTGTATAATTGAAATATGCTAAGATATTAGAACTTATAATAAGAAATAAACCACTTTGATTTACTTTACTACATTAAATGTGCAGTCAATTTTGATTTAATTCCAGCATTAAATCTACTAATCTACCTCATCTGCAATGTCTTCTTCCTTTCTCTTCCTTTTCTTGGTTTAAGGTATGTCCTTCTCAAAACTGCATTCTCAGGAATGGAGAATAGATTTCCCAAAAAGTGGGTCAGTTCTAACCCCATCTTCATTTAAAAGTACAGTTGCAAACATATTCTCCGGCCACAGAGAATGATTTCTGGAATATTCCTGATGCTTAAAATTTGTAGTTGATCTTTTGATTAATTAAAACGTAAGCCCTTCTATAAAAGAACAACTAAACTTTGTTTCTCTAAATATAAAATTAAAAAAAAATTCAATTCTAAGCATGGAAAAAAAGCATAATAATCTCCTAGGATATCTCATGGGACAGTAATTGTCTGACTCTGTTTTGGGGAATAGATATACAATCCCCACTATGATAGAGATGTCATTTGTTGCTGGCATATACTATGGATTCTCTCAAGCCATGGGTTTAAAGACTAAAAGCCTTCCTTATTCCTTGAAGAATCTGCTTGGTAATAGTTTTAATAATCCCATATGGCTTGGCAGCTATTAACCTTGGTCACAAGTGACAGTTCTAATCCCATCTGGATTAATTTGTTAAAATTATGAACTCAAGTTTAGGAACACTACCTAAGATAAAACTTTGGGAGATAATTCTTTTTTATAGGAATATTTTTATAGGAATAGAAGATGCTCTTCAATTGTTTATTATCACTGGTCATCTCAAAATCAAACAGTTGCAAAGAAAAAAAATTCTCTTGCGCTTAGACATGTTGCATTTATAATGGTGCATTTTATACCATCTGCACAGCCCTATTAAAAGACAAGAAGAAAGGACTGCAGGGAAAAACTATATTTATCTTGTTCTTTCCTTTTTATGTTTTTGAATAATTTTACACATATGGTTCAGATATCATTTTTTATTTACATCTGAGTAAACAGAGCTCAAACATATTTTCCCCTAGTGAGTTAAAATACTGACCTCATTTGTAATACCTCATTGGCTACCTGAGAAATGGGATCACTACTGAGGCAGCTGCAAACGTTTGTTATCAATGTGCATGGACACAGGCCAGCTGTTAGAAGAAGGTGGAGCAAATTCAGGGGAATGAAAGCATGAACAAACGAAAGCTGATGCCTTTCTTCTGTGGTCCCTGACCTGGCTTTTCATTCAATTGAACAATCTGTAGTGAATAAGTATAAATAATACCAGTAATACTATAAAGATGGTGACATATTATGTCATAAAACAGAGGACTGTATATTATTCACACTAAACCTTTAGGATGATATCAATACCCATAAAAAGAAGGTTGGCAGCCTTAAAGCTTCCTGAATTCCATGTCACAACTCTTTGTGTCAGAGAGAATTGTTCTGCTAGAGCATCCAAAATTTGGGAGCCAGAAAACACAGTCAAGTATATATATATATTCTTCAACAAAAGCACTGGAGGGAATAGAGGGAGAAAGAAAAATGTGTGCATGCATGGGCTATTTAGCTGTTTATGCTTCTCAATACCAGAGGGAAGCTGGGACAATAACTTTCTTAAGACCTTTCAGAAGCCCAAGAAGCATGACAATCCACAGGTTTAAAGGGAATTAAGGGGCATGTGGATTCTTCTACAATTAAAGATAACTATTGATCTAAAACATCTATTTATTTATTTCAGCAGTATATATATTTTTTGTTTCAGAGTGTACTCCACACAGAACACAGTACCATAAAACAGAAATGTAACATATATAAAAACTTCCTTTTAGCACATTTACTTGTTAAATATTTTAGTGTCCCTCTGGACAAGGAGTGTGTTAGAAACATCTGCTCAAATGCCGAAGCTGTGCTGTTATGGTTCCCCTAGTATTTTTTCAGAAGCTCAATAGACCTGACCTTATAAACATATACTGGTGACTACAGGGCTTTCTTTCTTTTTTTCTTTTCCTTAAGAAGAGCGGGGAGGCTGAGTGATGGACTCCCACTTGTACCCCAACTGGGATCCACACAGCAAACCAACTACCTGGTGATGCTCTGTCCATCTGGACTGCTGCTCTGTTGCTGGGCAACTGAGCTATTTTAGTGCCTGAGGCGAGGCCATGAAGCCATCCTCAATGCCCAGGGCCAACTTACTCCATAGGAGCCATGGCTGCAGGAGTGGACGAGAAGGGAGAGGGGGAGGAGTGGAGAAGCAAATGGTCGCTTCTCCTGTGATCCCTGACCAGAAATCTAACCTGGGATGTTTATACGCTGGGCTGATGCTCTACCACTGAGCAAACCAGCCAGGGCTACAGGGCCTTTTGGGAGTCTCATCCTGGGATAGAAGATATTTTAGTTCCAGATCATTAAGATGTACTAAAATTTCCAAGCCCAGAACTCAGGGAACTAAAAAAAAAAGACAGGGAAAGAAATTGAGTGACCTTCTTTTTGTGGAAACAGAGTGTGGGCTGAACTCATGAAACTAAATGGTGACATTAATGAAAGACCATAATACTGCCTAAGCCTGATTAACCACGGAGAACAGAGCAGTTACTTCCAAATCCAATTCCAGAGGTTGAGCTTTACATCCCCCAAATGTCTCTAATTGCCAGCATACTCATTCCATCATTGTGATAAACACTCTCTAGTGAAAAGTAAGTACGCACTGAATTGGACCTGTACTCCATACCAAATAGGATCTCAAATTCAAATTATTCAAATTTATCTTAGCATGGTTGACATAAATGAAGAGACTTAAATATTAAGCAGTGTGATAATGTCAGAAAGAAAAGATCTGATGAAAGGGCAGAAAATTTCTTTCTGCTGAAACATTCTGTGCTACTAACTTCTCCGTGTTGTTTTTGTAGCCAGCATAGGTGATATTATCACAGTCGGTGCTATATTTTAGCAAAGTGAGTTTAACAATTTCTTTCCTAAGATTCAAACTCCTAGACACTCTCGATGGACTGTGGCCACCACAAAAATGTAAAACCTAGAATAACTACTGAATGACCCATCTGTTAGGGTGTTTGGAGGAGGCTTGATCAGAAGGATATAGCCAAAGATAATGGCTATAAAGGGAATGAGAAGCCATCCTGGCTGATCACCAAGACTAAGATGATGTATTGAAAGCTGTTAATGGGGCTCTACCATCTTGTAGTGAATCTCTCTAATTGAGGTGATGTTTCTGCCCCTTTATTACCATAGCCATGTGAAAATGCTGCATGGTATTCCCAAGTATGAATGTCAAACCATTCAAACATATGATGGTTTGACAAATGACAGGCTAGTCAGCAGAAATTAAGTTCACTTTGGGGTACCTTGGGGGTGCCTCAAAGAAATATCAGTCACACAAATAGAGGCTTGTGACTCTCAGTTGGCACACACTTGCCATGTGTGTTAACATAAAGAGCAAACAAATGTCAATTTCAAATAAAATATGGTAGTGGCATTTCTTGTTCTAAGGTGTTAAATTTGTTCATCTGGTGTACTTATTCTAACTGGAAAAGTTCAGTGGTGAGCAGTAACTTTATTAATCTCCTTTATTGAAGGGATATTCTTTAGTTTGATTTGTTCTGCATGAGGGAATTAAGAGACAAAATAATTGTGTCTTTAGCATTTTCTATGAATGAAGCACTGTTAAACACTTTGTATGCATCATTTATATCAGTCTTCACAATCTTAAAAGGAGCTATTTTAAAGATGAAGAAAGTGAAAGTCACAGAAATCCCTAAAGTATCAGGTAGAAGAAATTACAATTAAGATCCTGAAGTTCTGATTGTTACCATAAAGATGGCCACTAGCAATTCCTCCCTTCATGGTGTGTACATGCCATGCTCCTATCTGGAAGTGAATACTCATATCCCTTCCCTTGAAGCTGAGATTGTTTTGTGACAGCTTTGGCCAACAGAATATAGCATAAGTAATGTTCTGAGACTTCGGGGCCAAAGCTTTAAGAGGCCTGACAGTGTTTGTTCTCACTCTGGTAAGACAGTGACCATGCGAAGTACATATCCACTGTTGAAGACAGAGCCCATGGAGAAAATGAGATTGCATTGACCCCATTCAAGCTGCCACAGTCCACTCTGCATGAAGTGGAGAGGAGCTGTTCCCATGAAGCCCCTGTCCAATTTGCCAAATCATGGGGATTGAAGAGTATTGTTAACCATAACAGAACTGAAAAAGATTCTAAGACCCTGGCTATTTCTATTGCATGGCATTGGTTTCCCTGGTTATCCATAGTTCCTTAAGTATTAATTTGGTAAGGAGACATTTGGCTGAGACAAAAGAGTACTCGGCACGTGACAGTGGAAAAGAATAGTTTTAAGGGTTATTGTTATTTTAAGCAAAAATGCACTGAGTAATTGTTTATATAGTGTTAGGCACTGTTTTAAGGCATTTTTTTTCTCACAACAGCCCTGTGAAGTACGGATTCTGTTCCATCTCTATTTTACAGGTGATAAAATTGAGGCAGAAATGACGAATACTTGGCCACTACAAAGTTGTAGTTTCAAGATCGACACCAGCTAGTCAGATTGCAGAGCCTTCCTCTTAATTTCTGAGCTGTATTTTCTAGACTTTCTTGTCACTGCTATTTGAATCCAGCCAACTGAAACAAGTAACTGTGGCAACAGTTCTACTTCTGTAGCTGAAACTTTAATGCTTGATTTGCAAAAGCTGGACTATCTACTGCCCTAAAGAACTTTCTTTGGAGAGTAGATGTAGGCAGTTCAGAAAAGAGTAATTCCTTGTGGAAATGCCACATGTGTGGAGTTTGGACATAGAAGACACTTCATGTAGGATCAGACAAGACAATTAGGGATAGAAAATGGCAAGCCAGGCATATGGAGAGTCCTCTCTCCATGCTGGACTTTCCCTAGGTTCTTTCACATATCTAACAGCATGTCCTTAATGTGGAAATAAAACTTGAATCAGCATGCTTGATCTCACTTTTGCTATATTTTTTCCTGATTAAGTGCAGAGTATGGTGTAAAAAGGACCTAGGTTGGAGTAGTGGCTTGCCACTGTCTAACTGTGTGGCCTTAGAAAGTTCTTTCACCTTTCTTAGTTACATAGACAAAATGGGATGATGAGATCTAATCCTTGGAGTTCTTGTGATGGTTAAACAAGAGTATACGAGTGTAGGTGAATGTATGCGAGTGTTACTGCTATTATCATGTACCACTCCTGCCCCTACTGCTATAAATCAAAATTAGAGGTGATAAATTAGGAAGCTTAGGGAAAGAATGCTAGACTAGAAGAGAGTGAAGAAACTCAGATCAAACAACAAGGTGGAAGTAAGAAAGTATAATATTTCAAAAGCCAAGAGAGAAATTTCAGTCATATAATATTCTCAATAAGGATCTCCATAAAAAAAATAACTAATCATAGTTTCACTGTCTAAAATCTCTACAGTAGAATATAATTAGATATTGCATTATAAAATTTCTGCAAAGCTCTGGTCAGATGTCAGGCTTGTTTAATAGAGTCACTGAATTATAGATGAAAAAAATATCCATGGAGGTCAGTTAGTTCAACCCCTTTACTTTACAGATGAGAAAGGTCTAGGAAGAGAAAGTAACTTGTACACAAAGAGCCCTCTGGTGAGTGACAGAACAGGTACAAGGATCAGGTTTCCTGACTCCTCAGTAAGGGTTTCTTTCTACCAAAAACTGAGGCTTCTCTTGGATAAAGAAAATATAACCTGAAATAGCATGAGTTAGCACTGGTGATAATTACTGTGCCTAAATCAAATGTTGTCATAGAACACCAAACAGGTATGAATAAATCAAAACTTTTTAGCATTTCATTTATATGTATAGAGGGAAATATCAGCCTCTAATCTCCCCCTGACTCTGTTTTTCTTAGTTCCCTACTTACTGAAGTACATAATTCTAAACCCAAACCTACCTGTCTTAAGGAGAAAATATTTATAAAATCTCAGCCAAAAATGAGCATAGGCTTTTGGATAGTAATTTATTCTTCCTGGAATATTTTGATCCAACACTGACTTCTAGTCCTTGGATTTGACCTCTCTACTCCAATGACCTGGCCCAAATCAGTGCTGACAATCAATTCTGGTGAGGTATAGCTCTCAGCATCCACAAGACCAACTACATGAGAGTTTCTTTTGTTCCTGATGTTTGGCAATTATTTTGTTATGTGAATGAGTACTCCCACTACTCCAAAAAGCTTAGGGCCCTGCCTCCATCCTGCCTGTTTCCTGATTTCCGGCATGGTGTCTGGACACTCATCATCAAATAAGAGATTTCCAAATGTAGACTCTTGATAAGCCTACATGCCTCACCACTGGGGCAGCCTGTTCAATTTTATCTGTATCATCAGTGTCCAGAATAGGCCAGATTCTCCTTAGGGGAATGAATCTAGGACCATTTCCCTGACTTCCCAAACTCACTTGATCTGTCTTCTGGTAACTAAATAGCTAAGACTTATCAATTGCCTGAAATAAGACAATATGGGAAAACACTTTTTTAAAATAAATAATTAGTTTTTATTAGTGATCCAGTTGCAAATTTGAAAACTTTCATTGACTGAAAGTAAAAATATTTGTTGTACATATATTACTGGTGATTGAAATAAATAATATAAAAAATAAGATGACTGAATTTTTAGTTTATCTTTGTTTTATAAAATTAAAAGAATTCATCACACTTGGAAAATAAACAAAAGCACATAGGAGAAAAACATGCTTTTCTTATTATAGAATGAGAAATAATTCTAACCAGATCTTTGATTTGACCCAGAACATATGAATGTGTGTGGTATAGCAACTTATATTGCAAAGAACTTTTATTTTAGTTTACTTTTCCCCCTAAAATACAAGAAGCCACAGAGTAACTTTATCAGACTACTTCGCGTGTTTCAGGGTCTCATAAATATATTTACTGATCTTCAGGTAAACTCTAGGGGATTTTGTCAATTTGGACATTGATCCCCACATGCAATAGAGGACTTTTCTAGATTTAGAGTTGTGCCTCAATTTTAAATGCTAGTTTGAGCCCCAGACCCTCTAAGATAGACCTTAAGACTTCTCATTACATTTTGAAACTTGCTGCTTATTTTCTGATTCAACTGTATTTGTTCTGCTATTATTGCATTATATTTGGATTCATAAAGGTCAGCTACTGATAAGTCTGATATTCACCTCTCCCTCTAGCTATGAGATTGTAGAATTTATTTGAGGTTCACATGGAGGAGGATAGGTTGGGAGGCAGTATCAGTCTTGAGAAACTTGAAGTTCTTTTTCTTCATGATCTCAATTTTGTGAGCCTCTTGCCATGTGTACACTGGCAGTCATCTAATCTGTTAGGAGAATATGTAAAAATAGGACATTTATTCCTACCCCTAGCTTTCCCTAGTTGGGAAAGTGGGGCTTGTATTAATATAAACAACAGTACCAGAAATTATATCATAAAAGTCATTCAAAATATAATAATAGTTTGTGCCATAGTATAAAGAAAAGGTAGATGAGTTATTTTAAGGCTAGTTTGGCCAGAAATTGTGATAACAGAACAGAGTAAGACTTCTTGTTGATATGCAGAGACTGAAGAAGTTTAGATTCTGCATAATCCAGTTTGACTACAGGAGGAGGTTTATGCATATACATTTATTTCTATGCAGACATTACAAAATAAGGCTCTATATCTATATTTGTGTCAGTTCTCTCTCTCCATATATAGCCAGCACAACAACTATCCTGAAATACTTGGTATTCCAACTTCTCAAACATGCCTATCCTTTTCCAACTATGCCTTTGCTGACGTTTCTTCCTTGTCTTCTACTATCTTCTTATCCCTCCCTCATATCTCCTTATAATGAAGAGTAATAAGTAAATAAATTCATTCTGTTGCCCACTTTGCTAAGTAAACAGGGTGCTTGGGGGTAATTAGTGGGAAAGGATTTTAAAGTCACTTCCAGCTTTTGAAATAAAAGAAATTCCATGACTGGTTAGTGATATCCACCCAGGTGTGAATTTGGAAGTGGTATTGCAAATGCCATGCATTTGCCAACACTTTTCAAGGCTTAGAGAAAGAACTCACCTGAGTCATAAAGTTTTTTGGGTTCCTCTTAATCAGATGGGCATTTTTTTCTTTGAAATCCCCACCACATTTTCTATTAATTTTAAGTCACTTAACTTATTCCACTTTACATACTTGTACTTGGCTTATCACTAGTGATAGACTTAAACTCCTTAAAAGTAAAGACTGTATCTAAATGATTTTTTATCTCCTCCAAATGCCTGGCATAATAAGTGTGTGCTTTATAAATATTTCATAAACTGAATATAATATAGGGAAGGAGGATTTAAGGCTGAAAAAGTAAATTACAGATGGATTATATAGGCAAGAATAATAGAGTTCAGCTGGTAATTGTTCTACAAAAGTTCCAAGTGTATTAGTTATATCCCTATATAATCAGGTGGTGGAGGGCAGAGGCCTTTAACACATTCTCACTCATGTATTCCTATAGTAATAGGTTGCTGAACCACCATCTAAGGGTCAAGTCTTTAAGTTTAAAAGTATCAAAGGCAACAAAATTTGCCAATGCATCACAGTTCCCAGGAGTGGTCAGGGAAATTTGCATTTTGGAAAGGAATAAAAAGGTTTAATAAAAAAGGAAAGACAATTAGGATAAAATCCTGAGTTTTAAAAAGATGAGAACATATCAGCACACTGATAGAAAGTTTATAGATTTTGAGGATCTTGTCTTGAAATCCAAGATCAGACCTCCACTCCACCGCTTAGTTCTACTCATGTGCCCTGGGGCAAATTAAGTAACTTCTCTGAGCTTGAATCTCTTCCACTATGAAAGATGTGTAATCATTCTTTGTACCAAAAAGTCAATTATACAGCTTAATGTTTATAACTTATTTTAGTAAATTCACTGGCATGTAAAGCTTGCCTATGTACATATGATCTCTTTCCATGTTATGCTTCCATGCCATGTTTTTCTTTTTTTAAATATATTTTATTATTATTAATTCTAATGGGATGACAGCAATAAATCAGGGTACATAAGTACAATGAAAACAACTCCAGGTTATCTTATCATTCAATTGTGTTGCATACCCATCACCAAAAGTCAAATTGTCCTCTGTCACCTTCTATCTGGTTTTCCCTGTGTCCCTCCCCTCCTCCCTATCCCACCCTTCCCTCCTTCCCCCCATCCTGTAACCACCACTCTCTTGTCCATGTCTCATATTCTCACTTTTATGTCCCACCTATGTATGAAATCATGCTGATCTCAGTTTTTCTTTTTTTCTGATTTACTTATTTCACTCTGTATAATGTTATCAAGGTACATCCATTTTGTTATAAATGATCCGATGTCATCATTTCTTATGGCTGAGTAGTATTCCATAGTATATGTGTACCATAGCTTTTTTTTAAATATATATATTTTATTATTTTTAATTCTAATGGAGTGACACCAATAAATTAGAGTACATATGTACAATAAAAACATCTCCAGGTTATCTTATCATTCAACCGTGTTGCATACCCGTCACCAAAAGTCAAATTGTCCTCTGTCACCCTCTATCTGGCTTTTCCTGTGTCCCTCCCCTCCTCCCTATCCCACTCTTCCATCCCTCTCCCCATCCCGTAACCACCACTCTCTTGTCCATGTCTCATATTCTCACTTTTATGTCCCACCTATGTATGAAATCATGCTGTTCTCAGTTTTTCTTTTTTTCTGATTTACTTATTTCACTCTGTATAATGTTATCAAGGTACATCCATTTTGTTATAACTGATCCAATGTCATCATATCTTATGGCTGAGTAGTATTCCATAGTATATATGTACCATAGCTTTTTAATCCACTGGTCTTCTGACAGACACTTGGGCTGGTTCCAGATCTTCACTATTGTGAACAATGCTGCCACGAACATGGGGGCGCATTTCTTCTTTTCGAACAGTGCTATGGTGTTCTTAGGGTATATTCTTATAAGTGGGATAGCTGGGTCAAAAGGCAGTTTGATTTTTAATTTTCTGAGGAATCTCCAAACTGTTTTCCACAGTGGCTGCACCAGTCTGCATTCCCACCAGCAGTGCAGAAGGGTTCCCTTTTCTCCACATCCTCGCCAGCACTTATTCTGTGTTGTTTTCTGATGAGTGCCATTCTGACTGGTGTGAGGTGATATCTCATTGTGGTTTTAATTTGCATTTCTCTAATGGTTAGTGATGTTGAGCATTTTTACATATGCCTATTGGCCATCTGTATGTCCTCTTTGGAGAAATTTCTATTCATTTCTTTTGCCCATTTTTTGATTGGGTTTTTTGTCTTCCTGGTGTTGAGTTTTATAAGTTCTTTATAAATTTTAGTTATTAACCCCTTATCAGATGTGCTGTCGAATATGTTCTCCCATTGTGTGGTTTGTCTTTTTATTCTGTTCTTATTGTCTTTAGCTGTGCAAAAACTTTTTAGTTTGATATAGTCCCATTTGTTGATCTTGCCTTTTATTTCATTTGCCCGTGGAGATAAATCGGCAAATATACTGCTGCTACAGATGTCGGAGAGCTTGCTGCCTATGTTTTCTTCTAAGATGCTTATGGTTTCACGGCTTACATTTAAGTCTTTTATCCATTTTGAGTATGTTTTTGTGAAGGGTGTAAGTTGATGGTCTAGTTTTATTTTTTTGCAGGTAGATGTCCAATTTTCCCAACACCATTTGTTAAAGAGGCTGTCTTTACTCCATTGTATGTTCTTTCCTCCTTTGTCAAATATCAGTTGTCCATAAAGCTGTGGGTTTATTTCTGGGTCCTCTGTTCTGTTCTACTGATCTATGTGCCTGTTCTTAAGCCAGTACCAGGCTGTCTTGAGTATAATGGCCTTATAGTAAACCTTGATGTCTGGAAGAGAGATACCTCCTGCTTTATTTTTTCTTTTTAAGATTGTTGAGACTATTCGTGTTCTATTTGGTTCCGTATAAATTTTTGGAATATGTGTTCTATATCTTCGAAGTATGTCATTGGTATTTTAATTGGTATTGCATTGAATTTATAAATTTCTTTGGGTAATATAGACATTTTAATGATGTTTATTCTTCCTAGCCATGAGCACGGTATATTCTTCCACTTGTTTGTATCTTCCTTGATTTCATTTATCAATGTTTTATAATTTTCCGAGTACAAGTTCTTATCCTCCTTGCTTAAATTTACTCCTAGGTACTTTATTTTTTTGGCTGCAATAGTGAAGGGGATTGTTTCCTTAATTTCTTTTGCTGACAGTTCATTGTTGGTATATAGAAATGCCTCTGATTTCTGAGTATTAATTTTATATCCTGCCACCTTGCTGAAATCATTTATAAGGTCCAGTAGTTTTTTGACTGAGACTTTAGGGTTTTCAATATACAATATCATATCATCTGCAAATAGCGACAGTTTTACTTCTTCTTTTCCAATTTGGATGCCTTTTATTTCTTCTTCTTGTCTGATTGCTGTAGCTAGGACTTCCAGAACTATGTTGAATAAGAGTGGTGAAAGAAGGCATCCCTGCCTGGTTCCTAATATTAAGGGGATTGCTTTTAATTTTTGTCCATTTAGTATGATGTTTGCTGTGGGTTTGTTGTAGATGGCCTTTATCATGTTAAGGAATGATCCCTGTATTCCCACTTTACTAAGAGTTTTGAGCATGAATGGGTGCTGAATTTTATCAAATGCCTTTTCTGCATCTATTGAAATTATCATGTGATTTTTGTCCTTCCTTTTGTTTATGTGATGAATCACATTGATTGATTTGCGAATATTGAACCAGCCTTGCCTCTCCAGGATAAATCTCACTTGACCATGGTGTATGATTTTTTTCATATATTGCTGGATCCAGTTGGCTAATATTTTGTTGAGAATTTTAGCGTCTAAATTCATCAGGAATATAGGCGTATAATTTTCTTTCTTTGTGTTGTCTTTGCCCGGTTTTGGGATCAGAATTATGCTCGCCTCATAAAAGGAGTTTGGAAGTCTTCCTTCCTCTTGAATTTTTTGAAATAGCTTGAGGAGGATAGGAATTAGTTCTTCTTTGAATTTTTGGTAGAATTCACTTGTGAAGCCATCAGGCCCAGGACCTTTCTTTTTTGGGAGTTTTTTGATAACTGTTTCGATCTCATTTGTTGTAATTGGTCTGTTTAGGTGTTCTTCTTCTTCCAGATTGATTTTTTGGATAGTTATATGATTCAAGAAATATGTCCATTTCACCAAGATTGTCTAATTTTTTGGCATAGAGTTCTTCATAGTATTTTCTTACAATGCTTTGTATTTCTGTTGTGTCAATTGTTATTTCTCCACTGTCCTTTCTAATTTTATTTATTTGAGTCCTCTCTGTTTTTTTCTTGGTGAGTCTAGTTAAAGGTTCATCAATCTTGTTTACCTTTTCAAAGAACCAGCTTCTGGTTTCATTGATCCTCTGTATTGTTTCCTTAGCCTCTATGTCATTTATTTCTGCTCTGATCTTTATTATTTTCTTTCTTCTACTTTTCTTGGGTTTTATTTGTTGTTGTTTTTGTAGTTCTTTTAGATGCAGTGTCAGGTTGCTTATTTGATCTTTTTCTAGCTTCTTATGATATGCCTGTAGTGCAATAAACTTCCCTCTCAGAACTGCTTTTGCTGTGTCCCATAAATTTTGAGTTGATGTATGCTCATTATCGTTTGTTTCTAGAAACTTTTTTATTTCTTTTTTGATCTCATTTTTAATCCATTTATTATTTAATAACATGCTATTTAGTATCCAAGTGTTTGAGTATTTTTCAGTTTTTCTTTTGTGGTTAATTTCTAGTTTCATGACATTGTGATCAGAGAAAATGCTTGATATGATTTCAATCTTCTTAAATTTATTGAGACCCTTTTTGTGTCCTAACATGTGGTCTATCCTAGAAAACGTACCATGAGCGCTTGAGAAGAATGTATATTCTACTGCTTTAGGGTGAAAAGTTCTGAAGATATCTATTAAATCAAGTTGATCTAGTGTCTCCTTTAAGTCTGCTGTTTCTTTATTAATTTTCTTTCTTGAGGATCAATCCAGTGTTGTTAGAGGGTTATTGAAATCCCCTACTATGATAGTATTGCTGTTAATCTCACCCTTTATATCCATCAAAGTCTGCTTTATGTTGTCGGGGCTCCTATATTTGGTGCATAGATATTTATAATAGTTATATATTCCTGTTGAATTGTTCCCTTTATCATTATGCAGTGTCCTTCTTTATCTCTTACTACAGCCTTTGTTTTAAAGTCCATTTTGTCAGATATAAGTACTGCTACCCCGCCTTTTTTTTCATTTCCATTTGCATAAGATATTTTTTTCCATCCTTTTACCTTCAGTCTATGTGCATCTTTTGTTTTAAGGTGTGTCTCTTGTAGACAGCATATGTATGGGTCCTGTTTCTTTATCCATGCAGCTACACTATGTCTTTTGATTGGATCATTTAATCCATTTATATTTAAGGTTATTATTGATATGTAGTTGTTTATTGCCATTTTATTCTTTAAAGCTGTATTCTTCTTTTGCTCTATTCTATCCTTTCTTTAAACTGTTCACAAGAGGCCTCTTAGTATATCTTGCAGAATTGGTTTGTTTTTATAAATTTTTTGAGACTTTCTTTTTCTGGGTAGCTCTTTATTTCTCCTTCAATTGTAAACGTTCGCCTTGCTGGATAATGTAGTCTTGGTTGTAGGTTCTTGTTCTGCATTACTTTGATTATATCTTGCCATTCCCTTCTGGCCTCAAGTGTATCTGTTGAGAAGTCCAATGTCATCCTTATGGGGGCTCCTTTATAGTTGATAGCCTTTTTTTCCCTAGCAACTTTTAAAATTTTTTCTTTATCCATTAGCTTTGGTATTTTAACTATGATGTGTCTTGGTGTAGATCTTTTTGGGTTTCTACTTAATGGAGTTCTGTGTGCTTCCTGAACGTGTGGAGTGTTTCCCAGCCTTAATTTAGGGAAGTTTTATGCTATGATTTGATTGAACACAGTTTCAATTTCCTGTCCTCTCTTCTCTTCTTCAGGCACCCCTATGATGAGAATGTTGTTTCTCTTCATGTTGTCACAGAGCTCCCTTAGAGTTTCCTCACATTTTTTGAATCTCTTTTCCTTTTTCTTCTCTGCTTCTGTGCCTTTGTTTATTGTGTCCTCTAACTCGCTTATTCGATCCTCAGTGTGATTCATCCTGCTTTTAATTCCTTTCATTTTGGTCTTCAGTTCTGATACTGTATTTGTCATTTCTGTCTGATTCTTTTTTATTATTTCAATTTCGTTTTTTATACTTGTTATCTCTTTATTTAGGTGTTCATAATGACTATCCATTGTTGCTCTAATTTCTTTGAACATCCTAACTATCATTATTCTAAATTCTGCTTCTGGTAATTTGGTTATATCTGGTTCATTCAGGTCCTTCTCTGGGGATTTCTCTTGATTCATTTGGTTTGCATTCCTCTGCCTGCCCATTTTATCTGTTTATAAGCAAGTTGTGGCCACTGGAGTCCAGTAGGTGTTGCCTTTGTGTTCTCCAGGTGTGGTCTGTCTGCAGGCCCGCCACCCCCTCCTCTGCTGCCTAGGACAGTTGGGTATGGGCATTGCCAGGCCGGCCTACTGTGGCTTTTGCTGTGATTTCTGCCTCTCTTCCATGGGAGGGGCTGTCACTCAAGCCACAAGCCTCAGCACCAAGGTTGAGCACCTTTGCTCAGCTGTGGACCCAGCTTGTTTCCGGACTTCCGCCCAGATCCTGCAGTCAGAGCCTGCTCGCCACAGTTTTGCAGGTTGGGCGGGGCTTTTGATGTGCTCTCACCTGTGAGCCTTTGCCCGGCCGAAGCTTTAGCCCTGCCCTCGAGGCCAGGGCCCTTCTGCACAAAGTCGCAAACCAAAGTTTATTGGGCCGGGCATGTTTGCTGGCTTCCGCTCAGCTGCAGACTTCCGCTTGTCCCAGACTCTACCCCGCCCCCGCTTTCGGAGCCCACTCGTGCACGTAGGTTGGCAAACTGCGGTTTCTCCGGCCGGGCAGGGATAGTATCGTGGGCTCAGCTGTGAGCTTACATTTGTCTCGGGTTCTACCCTGTCCCGGCGCTTGGAGCCCGCTCACGCACGTAGAATGGCAAACCGCGGTTTCTCCGGCCAGTCGGGGCTGGTAGCGTGAGCTCAGCCGCAAGCCCCTGCCATTTCTGGTCCTAGCCCCGTCCCCGCAGCCAGGGCTGGCTTGCGCAGGGTCACAGAGCTGATCTCTGCCCGTTCCTGGCCTCCCGCTTTGTCCCCATGGGTGGGATTACAGGCGGTCCGCAGCTTCCGGACCAAGCTCACACCGGCTTGGCATCCGCCCTCGCCGACAGAACCGCGTTTCAGCTCCTGCCGCCCACCATACCCTTCAGCAACCCTCACTTGTTGGAAGGGACCTAATACTCCACACTGTAGGCCTGGGAGCTCCCTCACTTGTTTCACAGCTCAAAACTGTCCAAACGCCTCTTCTAGGCTCTGGGACTGCAGGCTGGGGCTTGGTTTCTGGGACCCAGGTCCCTCCCTCTCCGCCAAACTCTCCTCCCGCCACGCAGGTCTCTCTGGGCTGCCGTTTGCTCTGGGGAGCTGGGCAGCCCTCTTCGCGTTTTCGCTATTCCTACCAGTCTCAATGTGGCTTCTTCTGTGTTCCTTGGTTGAAGAGTCCACTTAGTTTAGTTTAAAGTTGGTTTATCCAGATGATGGTTCTTAAAATTGAGTTATAATCCTCTTTGGTTCTGGGAGTTGGAAGTTGTTATGTCCGCCTACTCCGTCGCCATCTTGCTCCTCTCTTGCCATGTGTTTCTTGACACTGATTTTTTTTCTAGTTTATTACTGATTGAATTATCAAAAATCACTTCTAAATTTTTATAGACATAGGTAGCCTACAATTATTTAAATCAAGCTGTACTTATTTGTAATTAGAATATAAAATGGGGTGCCTAAAATCCCCCAACTTTATACAGCTTCATAAATATGATTTTCCTCCACTTTACTGTATCTTCCCATCAAAACCATGATTTAAATATACTTTTGAAGGTGAGAAGGTGGATGCAAAGGCTATCAGAGTTATAACCAAAGTTATAACTTCAACTAGACACCTTTTATTTCTGTGGCCAGTTCTTTAGATTTTCTGAGGTTAAACAATTTGACAGATAAAAATTTTAAGTACAATTTAAAATAAATTAGCTAGTAACTACTTTACACATTTTTACTCTTTTAATGTCAAAGCCCACCATTTTAATAAACCAGGTTCCTCACATATAATAAAACTACCAATGCTTTTTGTTTTTATATGTTGATGCAATAAAAAGATTGAGTTAAGTCTGATGCTCCATAAAGTGGAATGTACTTTGTGTCATTAAAGTCCCAGAGAATCTCATGCCTTTCCTTTGCAAGATACGATTTTCAAGGGGAAAACAAAACTGACCTTGACCTGTTTGCTTTCAATGATTACTTATGTGAATAGCAACAGCAGACACTTGTTTCATCTGAGACATCACAACAACGTGAGCAGATACTCCTGTCCATCAAAAGGTAATCTCCACATTCATGAAGAAAACTCAGTGAGCTGTGGGTAAGTCTTCCAGTCTATACATTTTTTTTAACATAAACATTCTAAGAATAAGCAACTTATATTTCACAAAATACAGAGGGAAGGCAGAAATAAGCATCTACTTCATTATATCAAATCAAAAAGCTGCTGGTATTTATTAAGATTACTTTAACAAAATTGCTCAAGAAAGCTAAGATTGTCATAATAAAAAGTAACCTTTGAAGAAATTAAGAAGATAAAAGAACAAAAAAATACAAAAGGATTTAATTATGTTATTCTTTGAAAATGTATATTATTAAGGAAATACCAGATATATTAATAGTGTTCTATATATTAAACAACTATGATGTATTCTATATTTAAATTTGGGAGAGGATCTAGTAGTATGGTTTGTCATCAAAAACCAGAAAAGAATTACCTATTTTACATATTAAATGTCTGCTCCATATTTATAATTATGAAAATATATGTTAAAAAATCCTATTAGAGATTCAAGTAGACCTGTCAATTAGAAGGATAATATATGAGCTCTGAAAAATGGACTGGACTAGAAATATGAAATTCAAGTTAACAAGATACAAATAGTTTTAAAATTAAACCTAAAATATTATAAATATTACTTGCCAGGTAAACCTGCACACTGAGTGAAATTTGGAAGTATTAATTATGTTAGATCACAGAGATGAACGGCAGTGTGTTCAGAAACAAACTCAGAGAGCACTGATGGACAGCTTGGCAGTATGGGTCACAGAGCTCAGACTGCTTTTAAGTGAAACGAGGGTTTCTGTCCACCTCAATGCCACTCCTGCAATCTCCTTTCATGATCCTCGGCTTTCCCTTAATTTTAAAATGTTGGTGTCCCTTAGGGTTTGATATTAGGGCCTTTATATTCATTAAATTCTCTCCAAATATAATTTCATCAAATTTCACATTTTAAATGCCATCTGCAATTTATTAATATCCAAATTTAAATCTCCAATCTAGAACCATCACTTTAGACGTGACATTTCTTCTCAGATGTCTTACAATATAATCCAATATATTAAAATGACATGTCCAAAAATAACTCAATAAATAGCAGCACCATCCATCCCATTCTCCCAAATCAAAAATGACAGGACATTTCCCAGATCACTTTTTCTCCCTTATACACTACTACTAATCTCCCAACTTCTATCCACTCTCACTTGGAAATACAACTCAAATCAAATTACTTATCACCTGCTTTGCCATACTGTAGTCTAAGCCACAATTACGGTAGCCTGGACTACTGAGTTCATTTTAAATTCTTCTCCTTATTTCTACTCTTGTCCCCCACAATTCATTTTCACTTAGCAGCTAAGTAAAAAGTGCCTGGAGATGAAGAGAGAGCAGATTTTAAAAAAAGCACAACACAAAAATTCACTCTCAAAGTGTGAGGAAGCTCTTCAAATGCAGAAGTTAAAGTTGACACAGGAGGTGCAATGAACAGAGTGAGCTCTAAGGAGATGGACATTGGAGAGCAGTTGCCAAGGTGATGTTCCTAATAGCAGTGGCATTTTAAAGACAGTGCTACCAACTCACAACTTACCACTGAAGAATTGCCTTTGTGGACTTAAAAAGTCAGAACTTTATAATCCTATGGCCAAATATTTGTACTTTTAAAAAACAATTTGGCTGGTTCTGCTTGCGTGAGCGAGTAGCTCTGCGCTGTGAATTCTGACTTCAGCCTACAGGAAGACCTGCATTTCCTGTAGTGTTTGACCCATGTGACTTGATTCACAAATTTCTGTAAGCTCCAAAGAAAACTGAGGTAGTGATTCATGTCTTGTGACAGCTCTTCTTGAGTATATTTCATGACATCAACCACTGACAATGTCTAGTGACCCCACATACTTACCTTAAATGAGTTGAGATGAAAAACCCTGAGAAAAGCATATAGTATAATATACTTATGGCTTTATTTCCTTTACTAGTCAACCTCCTTAATGGTCAGCTTGTGATTTTTGCCCTTAAAGTTCTGCCCCACTCCCTGCTATGGAGCACATTTTCAGTTTTCACAGAAAGCTGTGTCTCCCTGATTTGCAAATCATATAGGATTAAAAAATACTCTCTCTTATCTGTCAGAAAGGTCTTTTGGAGACCTTTTATGACACCTTGGACCAAAAGGCTCTTTCTCTTCGTGATTGTCGCTGGTGAAGGGATAGGACATCGGCATGCAGAGCTGGCAGCAGAAACTACCTTAGGCTTTAAGGAGCAAAAGGAAGCTATCTGCAGAGATGAGCACCTACAGAGATGAGGGTCCTGACAGGAGGGAAACAGTTTCAATCTGGGAGAAAAAAGAAGGAGCCCGTGAGCTGCACAGTCTGGAAGGCTACCCAGACCATCAAGGAGGAAAACATAAAATCATTAAAGATAAAAGCCAAGATTAAAGGATTAAAGGAAGCATATGGGAGAACATACATGATAGAAAATAGAGAAATGGATTCATGAGTATAGAAGTACAGAAAGATAATAAAACTTTTTCTATTATTTACCAACCCTCTGAGTCTATTCTCTACTCAAACACTAAAATTCAAAACAAAAAGAGAAAATTACAAAAAGGAAATCATATTATGTCACTACCATTCTTCAAACCCTCCAATGGCCATGGAGGGTTTTAGAATAAAATTCAAACTTTGTACCAAGGTACACTTTGCATTATTAACTCCCACACTCTTACTAGTTTCAAGTGTTGCTCCTCCCTCTCTCAGCCACATTTGTTTATAGTGTTGTTACAACTTCAAACATGTTATTCCAGAACTTCCCACGGCTGAGCCTCAGTATCATAAAAGGCTTTTTACCCATCTCCTCCTTGATATCTAAGGTATGTACTAGTGATTTTCTTTTCCATCATCTTGTTTACTTTTTATATAGCCCTTACCACAACCACAATTATGTTATTAATTATATCATTTACTTGGATGTTGTTTCTCTCCCTTTGCAGAAATTTAAGTGCCTTGAGAACAGAGACCAGTTAGTTCAATATCTAACAGGTAGTCACCACTTGATAAAGTCTGAGGACTAGAGGGAGACAAAGTAACTTATTTCTAGGATTCCTTCTAATTCTACTTTACTAGTACATATGTCTAACATTTTTCTTTGTAGAGGTTGACAGACTCCACTGAAATCGTGTAACAAACTTTAGGTCTTTGCATACCTTCATTTATCAAGCTAGTAATTACATCATTAATTTTACAAATTTATCTATATTTACAATACAAAGATAGATATAAAGTATCTTTATCTATCTACCCATCCATCCCATTGGTTCCTTTTAGCTGGAGAACAATGACTAATATAGATTTTTACACTGAGAGTGATTATATAAGAACAGAATGTTAAGGATAAGTTTTCTGAATTGTTCTTGGGGTTTCTGAAATTGGCTTTCTAATCTGATTAGATTTAAAGATGCTAACAACTATTTCAGTATTAAAGAGAGCACTGACAAACCATAGCATGATTTGGCAATGGGGTATTCAAGATATCTCCACTGAATAAATTAAATCAATCATTTATAAGTAAAGAACTGAGTTACTATATATATAATACTCCTGGACACTTTTATTAAACTAAGAGTATAATGACATTGGCTGGTTGCTCTTAATATTACTGGACAAATTGGTGAAAGAAAAGAATGTGGTCAGAGATTCAAACTTCTAGCTCTAGCATGTGCAAATGACCTGAGATTTTCTGTGTGTGCCCCAAGGAGCCCCTTATCTCAGGCAGCCATAGGGCTAAGCTTGTTTAAAATCAGAAGCAGAATCTCTTCCTGTGACTGGCTGAATTACAAAGCAAGTCTCCTACTCATCAGTGGTGTCTAGTATTAAAGTGAAGCATTGATTGAAAAAGAATGGGATTCTAGAAATTGGAATGGGAATAAAGCTGGGGACAGTCAGCCCCTAAACTGTTGTGGATGCAAAAGAGGTCCTGTGGTAAATCATATATTCCTAACTGGGCAAGTCGTGGCAGTAGTCACACACCAGGCCTATAACTTATTCAGTAAAATGTTTTAAAGTAAGTCCAGTCCATTATTCTTGTATATATAGAATATCATACTTTTGAAATGTCAGAAGTAATACTGCTTGAAGGGGTAAGTACTCTCAAAAGAGCACACAACCATTTAACTATCATGTAATCCAATCCCTGCCTTGCTCTCTCCTACTGTCAAGTAATTGTTCTTACTCCCCTTCTTAATTTCAAATGCGTAAAATAAATAGAGAAAATTTTATTTTCGGAAGTATTTGAAATCTTTCTTCCCAGTGTGATGTCAGTTTGGCTCAAACTCTTATCAAAATTTTCTACAGGTTTAAATGTTTCTTACTTTAACATTATGATGAGGCTGACCAGGTGGTGGTGCAGTGAATAGAGCATTGGACTGGGATGCAGAGGACCCAGGTTTAAAACCCCAAGGTCACCAGCTTGAGCATGGGCTTATCTGGTTTGAGCAAGGCTCACCAGCTTGAGCAAGTGGTAATTTGGTCTGCTGTAGCCCCCGATTAAGGCACATATAAGAAAGCAATCAATTAATAAGTAAGATGCCTCAATGAAGAATTGATGCTTCTCATCTCTCTCCCTTCCTGTATGTCTGCCCCTCTCTGTCTCTGAAACAAAACAAAATACAAACAAAAAATATTATGATGAGTCTTCTTTGCCAGTGGAAAATATCTTCTCATACCTAGTAGATTCCCCACATTCAGAAGAAGTGATCTCTCCAACTCCATCCAATGGGACAAAGTCTGCATTGCCTGAGGAAATTACAATATACTCACCTGGTACAGTTGCTGTGCCAGACAATGCTGACTGCCCTCAGACACACATTCATCACTCATTTTTGCTTCTCTTTCTTTCTTTCTTTCTTTCTTTCTTTCTTTCTTTCTTTCTTTCTTTCTTTCTTTCTTTAATATTAAGTGAGAGGTAGGGAGGCAGAGAGACAGACTTCTGCATGCACCTCAACTGGGATTGACTAAGTGAGGCCATGGTCCCATCCTTAGCACCTGGGGCCAACTCACTCGAGCCATTCAAGCCATTGCTGTGGGAGGGGAAGACAGAGAGAAAAAGAGAGAGAGAGAGAAAGAGAGAGGAAGAAGGGGGAAGGGTGGAGAAGTAGATGGTTGCTTTTCCTGTGTGCCCTGACCAGGAATTGAACCCAGGACTTCCACACACTGGGCCGACACTCTATCACTGAGTCAACAAATCAAGGGCCATCATTTTTGCCTTTTGACTTTAACTAGATTTAAGTCCTAGTAAGTCCTTAAAGGTAAGGTACAAAGTGTGACCTATGGGGAAGGGCTCCATACACCAAAAGAACTACTTTATTGTTCAAATTTATAAAGAGAAATCTGATGGATCAGAAGAACAAACTTAAAATGGCCATAATACCCAAAGCAACATACAGACTTAATGCAATCCCCATTAAAATTTCAATATCACTTTTTAAATAAATAGAACAAAAAAAAATCACCAGATTTGTATAGAATCGTAAAAGACCACAAATAGCCAAAGCAATCCTGAGAAAAAGAACAAAGTTGGAGGTATACACTACCTGATTTTAAGTTATATTATGGAACCACAATAATCAAAACTGCATAGCATTGGCAGAAAAACAGACATACAGACCAATGGAAAAAGATTGAGAACCAAGAAATAAAATTACAAATATATGGGTAAATAATCTTTGCTAAAGCAGCCAAAAGCACACAATAGGGAAAGAAAGCATCTTTATTAAATGGTGATGGGAAAATTGAAAAGCCATGTGCAAAAGTCCCCATGCACAAAAATTAATTCAAAACGAATCAGAGACCTAAATATAATATCTGAAACAATAAATTACATAGAAGAAAACATAAATACTAAGCTTATAGATGTTAGCTATAGAGAACATTTCATGACTTTGACCCTAAAGGCAAGGGATGTAAAGGCAAAAATAAATGAATGGGATTATATTAAATTAAAAAACTCTGCACAGCAAAAGAAACTGACAACAAAACAAAAAGGCAGCCAACCAAATGGGAGCTGATGTTCATAAACAACAGCTCTGACAAGGGGTCAATATCCAAAATATATAAAAAATTCACAAAGCTCAGCAACAAACAAGCAAGCAATCTAATTAAAAAATAAAGAGAGGACCTGAACAGACACTTCTCTCATGAAGACATACAAACAGCTAATAGATATATGAAAAGATGCTCATATTTGCAAGCTATTTAAGAAATAAAAATTAAAACTACAATTAGATACTATCTCACATCTGTTAGATTGGCTGTTATCAACAAGATAGGTAATAACAAGTCTTGGAGAGGTTGTGGATAGAAGGAACCCTCATTCACTGCTGGTGGAAATGTAAACTGGTACAGCCATTATGGAAAACAGTATGGTAGTTCCTCAAAAAATTAAGAATAAAGCTACCATATGATCCAGCAATTCCTCTACTGGGTATCTACCTGAAAAACATAAAAATATTGGTATAGAAAGACACATGGACCCCATTATTCATGGTGGCCAATACATGGAAACAACTGAAGTAACCCTTGATAAAGTATTAAATAAAAAAGATGTGGTACATATATACAATGGAATACTACTCAGCCACAAGAAATGATAATATATTACCATTTACAACAATATTGATGGACCTTGAAATATTATGTTAAGTGAAATGAGTAAATCAGAAAAAGCTAAGAACTATATGATTTTACACATAGGTGAGATATAAAGGTGAGACTTATGGACATAGATGAAAGTAAAGTTGTTACCAGGGGGAGGAGGATTATGGGGAGGGAAGTATAGGGGGACAAATATACAATGATAGAAAAATGAGTTGACTTTGAGTGATGGGCACACAATGCTATCAACAGTTCAAATGCTATAGAGATATTTACATGAAATCTGTGTGTTCTTATGGACCAATGTCACCCCATTAAATTAAATTTTAAAATAAAAAAAAGAGAAACCTGGAGAACATGTATAGAAATAAAGTTGAGAAATAAATGTGGAAAGAACATAAGGTTGGATCTGGCTGGATTTCTTAATGAGTTTAGGTGAGATTCTGCATGTAATGTTGCAGGTCAGGGAGTTAGGAAAGGCTCTAACAATGGTTGGTTTGCTGTAACAGAGCCCAAAAGGTGACCAACAATGAGTAAATTAGAAATTCCAGACCTATGTTTATTTAATATAGAAAGAGGGATTTAAAGATTTATGAAGATTGTAATGTTAGAGTGGACTTGTCTTTGAAGATCTCATTACCTGCCTTAACCAGGTGATGGCACAGTGAATAGATCATCGAGTTGGGAGGCTGAGAACCCAGTTTCAAACCACTGAGGTCACTGGCTTGAGCTCAGGCTTACCATTTTGCGTGTGAGGTCACCAGCTTGAATGTGATATCATAGACATGATCCCATGGTGTTTGACTTGAGCACAAAATTCACTGGCTTAAAACCCAAGGTTGCTGGCTTGAGCCCAAGATGGCTGGCTAGAGTAAGGGGCTATTGGCTTATCTGGTGGAGCCCCCTAGTAAAGACATGTATGAGAAGCAATCAATGAACAGCTAAAGTGCTGCAACTATGATTTAATGCTTCTCATCTCTCTTTCTTCCTGTCGGTCTGTCTCTATTTCTTTCACTAATAAAATAAAATGAAATGAAATAAAGTAAAATAAACAAAAAACAACCTCATGGCCTACACTGAAAGGGTTCAGCAGACTTTATCCCTCAGCACCGCTGTAAGGAAACAAATATATGAGAAGAACCCTGGCATTTTTAAAAAGCTTTGTGATCATTATGTTCTATAGACATGTGGAAACTAAAGTCAACAAATTGAAAAATTTAAATGAAATGGCTGTAATTGAATCTTAGGTGGCAGATGTCAAGTGGTAGCACTCAACTGTCTAAAACAAAGTGAACTTACTTATTGTAATGGACAACAAAGTCAAAGCAGAAATCCAGACCTAGGAGGGAAATAGGAGGTGAAGTAAACCCTTACTGGATCTGTATAAGCAGAAACGAGCTTGGTCAAGCAAACACACTCTAATCTGAATTATAAAAATAAGCCACAGCTCCTCAATCAATTCCCAGAATTAAGTCAGTTTGCAAACCCAGAAGCCCTTGAATAAAGGGGAAGACATGTCCCCTTGAGAAAGGACCCAAGTCCACTGCCCAAAATCACACCATTGATCTTTCTTCCAGCCTTCCCCAAATGTACTTATAGCATTTACCAAGTTAACTATGCCCTGGGGAAAAGGCGATAACTGGACACTAGCTCTGAACTGACACTAATTCTAGGAGACCCAAAAAATCACTGTGGTCCACTTTTCAGAGTACTGGCCTTGGAGGTTATGCAATCAAAGGAATTTTAGCGTAGTTCCATCTCACAGTGGGCACAGTGAGTCCCCAAACCCATTCTGTGGTTATTTTCCCAATTCTGAAATGTATACATAATTAGAACTAGATGTACTTAGAAGCTGGCATAATCTTCATATTGGTTCCCCGACCTATAAAGTGAGAGCTATTATTGCAGTAGTCAAGACCAAGTAGACGCCATTAGAACCACCTTTGCCAAGAAAAATAGTAAAACAAAAGCAATTCTTTATTGCTAGATGGACTTCAGAGATTAGTGCCACCATCAAGGACTTGAAGCATACAGGAGTTGGGATTCTCACTACATCCCATTCAACTCTTCCATTTGGTCTCTACAGAAGGCAGATGGATCTTGGAGAATGGCAATGGATTATCATGAACTTAACCAGGTGGTGACTCCAGTTTTCACTCTGTTGTACCACAGGTGATTCATTTGCTTCAGCAAATTAACACATCCTTGATACCTAGTATGTAGTTATTAACCTGGCCAATGCTTTTCTCTCCATATTTATCAATAAGTCCCATCAGAAGCAGTTTGGTTTCAATTGGCAAGGCCAGCAATACAATTTCACTATCTTAAGTTGTGGATATATCAACTCTACGGCTCTATGGTATCATATAGTTCACAGAGATACCTTCCATAGGATAACACAGTGATTCATTACATTGAGCAAGAAGTGGCAACTATTCTAAAGATCTTGGTAAGATATTTGTGTGTCAGAGGGTGCTAATAAAGATTACAAAAAATTCAGGGGCCTTCTATCTCAGTTAAAATTTTAGGGATCCAGCCCTGAATGGTTGGTTCAGTGGTAGACTGTTGGCCTGGTATGTGGATGTCCTGGGTCTGATTCTTGGACAGGGCATACAGGAGAAGTGCCCATCTGCTTCTCCACCTTTCCCCCTCTCCTTCCTCTCTATCTTTCTCTTCTCCTCCCACAGCCAAGGCTCCACTGGAGCAAAATTGACCCAGGTGCTGAAGGTCCATGGCCTCCACCTCCGGTGCTAGAATGACTCTGGTTGCAATGGAGCAATGCTCCAGATAGGCAGAGCATCGCACCCTAGTGGGCTTATCAGGTGAATCCTGGTCAGGCACATGTGGAGTCTGTTTCTCTACCTCCTCACTTCTCACTTTAGAAATATACAAAAAGAATTCTAGGGATCCAATGGAATAGGGGATATTCAGATATCCTTTCTAAGCTGAAGGATAAGTTGTTGCACCTGGCCCCTCCTACGACCAAAAAGAGGCACAACATCTGGGGGGCCTCTGAATTTTAGAGGCAGTATATTCCTCATTTGAATGCATTACACTGGGCCATTTACCAAGTAACCCAAAAAGCTGATACTTTTAAGTGGTGCCTAGAACAAGAAAAGGCTCTACAACAGATTCAGGCTGCTGGGTGAGCTGTCTGGCAATTGACATGTATGTTTCAGCAGGTCCAATGGTGCTTAAAGTGTCAGTGGCAGATGGCAATGCTGTTTGGAGCCTTTGACAGGCTCCTATAAGTGAAACACAATTCAGATCCTTAGAATCTTGTAATAAAGCCCTGCCATCCTTTGTAGAAAACCATTTTCCTTTTGAGATACAACTATTGGCCAGATACTGGGCCTTAATAGAAAATGAATCTTAACCGTGGCCACCAAGTTACCATGAAACTTGAGCTGCCATTATAAACTGGGTGTTATCTGATCCACCAAACCATAAAGTTGGGCATGTACACAACATTCTATCATCAAATGGAAGTGGTATATACACAATCAGGTCCAAAAAGGCCCTGAAGGTACAAGATACATGAAGAAGTGGCCCAAATGCCCATAGTTCCCACTCCTGCTATCTTACCTTCTCTTTCGCTGACCTGCATGTATGCCCAGCCTCATGACAAGTTCTCTAGAATCACCCGACAGGGGAAGAGAAGACTCGGGCCAGGTTAAAGATGGTTTTGTACAACATGAAGACACCACCTAAATGTGGACAGTTGTAGCATGACCACCCCCTTCTAGACATTCCTAAAGAACAGAGGTAAAGGTAAATCTTCCTAGTGGGTAGAACTTTGAGCTCTGGTTGTTTATTTTGCTTGGAAGTTAAAATTTTAAGATGTATAATTATATGCCAATGCATGGCCTATAGCCAGTGGTTTGGCTAGATGATTAGGAACTTGAAAGGAACATGTTTGAAAAATTGGTGATGAGAAAATGTGTGGAAAAGGTACGCAGATAGGTCTTTCTGAATGGACAAAGAACATGAAGGTATTTGTGTCCTATTTGAAAGCTCACCAAAGGGTAATGTCAGCAGAAGGTCATTGAATATAGTATCTCCCTGTTATCTGTGGTTCATTTAGGAGAGATCCTGCATGTAACACTGCAGCTCAGAGAGTTAGGAAGGGCTCTAACAATAGTTGTTTTGTTGTAGCCATAGATTCAGTTACGTGTAGTTAACCATATCTAAAAATATGAAGTGGAAAATTCCAAAAATCACAAATTCTTAAGTTTGAAACTGTCTTTCTGAGTAGTGTTATGAAATCCTGTGCTCTCTTACTCTATCCTACCTGAGACTTTTTGTTTGTTTGTTTGTTCAATATTTCCACATCGTATACACTACTTACCCATTAGTTCCTTAGTAGCTATCTCAGTCATCATATCAACTGTTATGTTATCACAGTGCTCAAGTAACTGTTATTTTATCTAATAATGGCCCTAAAGTGAAAGAGTAGTGATCTTGGCAACTCAGATGTGCCAATAGGAAGCCATGAAATGCTTCTTTAAGTGAAGAGGTGAAAGTTCCAACTTAACAAGGAAAGAAAAAAAATAATGTTGATGTTGCTAAGACTGACAATAAGAATAAATTTTTTATCCATGAAATTGTAGAGAAGATAAAAGAAATTTGTATTAGTTTGCTGAGAGAGAGGGACCATATTAACATAACTTTCATTATACTATGTTATAATTGTTTTATTATTAGTGATTATTGTTAATATCTTACTGTGCATAATTTATATATTATACTTTATCATAGGTATGTGTATATAGGAAAAAGTATAGTATATATATAGTTTGATACAATTCACCATGTTAGGCATCCACTGGGAGTATTGGAACATATGCCCCCTGTG
The DNA here is from genome assembly GCA_037038555.1 of Rhynchonycteris naso. Lineage (NCBI taxonomy): Eukaryota > Metazoa > Chordata > Mammalia > Chiroptera > Emballonuridae > Rhynchonycteris > Rhynchonycteris naso. Next base: position 85,173,533 of record CM072996.1, read on the forward strand.
CTAAGGGGGAATACTATAACCAGATGGATAGAATGACCTATTCTGTGGATACCAGTCAGATTATTTCCCTAGCCATTCCTGTCATATCCTAATGTGCCATGGAAAATGGCCATGTGGCAGGATGGAATTTATAAATGGGCTCAACACATGGACTTTATTCACCAAGGTTAACTTGGCTACAACCATCACTGAGTGCCCAATCTACCAGCAGCAGAGACTGAAGATCAACACTGAGTCTCCAATATGGCATCATTTCCCGGGGTAATCATCCAACTACCTGGTGGCAGGTTAATTATTATATACACCATAGAAGAGTCAGTGTTTTGTTCTTACTGAAACAGACAATCTAGAAATAAATTTGTCTTGTCTGCATGTTACGCTTCTGCTAAAATTACCATCTGTGGACTTAGAGAATGCCTTCTTCATCATCATGTTCTACACAACATTGCTCCTGGTCAAGGAACTCAGCCTGTGCTCATGGAATTCACTGATCTTACCATGTTTCCCACCATCCTAAAGAAGGTAGCTTGGCAGGATGATGGAATAGTCTTTTGAAGACTCAGTAATAATACATATTTCCGGGTAGTTGGGAGTACCTTGCAAGGTTGGGGCAAAGTTCTTCAAAAGACTGTGTAGCTTTGAATCAGTATCCAGTATATGATGATGTTTCACTGGTAGTCAGAATTTATGGTATCAAGGAGTAGAAATGGGAATAATACCATTCACTGTTACCCTAGTGACTTGCTAGCAGAACTTTTGTTTCCTGTTTCTGTGCCCTTATGCTCCACCCTTCTGGAAGTCTTAGTTCCAAAAGGAGGAATGATTTCACTAGGAGACACATATACCCATGTCTCTGTTTCTATTTTTTCATCAGTATAATTTATTCATTAGATTTCACATGTATGTGAGGTCATATGATATTTGTCTTTCTCTGCCTGGCTTATTTCACTTAGCATCATAATCTCCAGGCCTTTTTTATAACATAAAAAAAACCCAATGAATATTTGATGGAAAATACGTTTTTAATGTCTTAATTGTTCTTATAATAAATAAAACATCAGGTTTTTTTTATAATGGTAAACATGACCTTTCAAAATTTTGATTTTACTAGAGAAAAATTAGATATAATCTAAATTTACCTAATGATAAAAATAATATATTTTCCTTACTTAAAAAATATTCTGGTATATTTTGGGTTCCATAAGGTCAGAAGAGTTTCCAGACAATTTATACAAAATAAATCATTTAACATCTGTGAATTAGACAAGCTCAATGCAAGAAACTTAATGTGAGAGTATTTTCCTGTTTAAGAAATTAATATTTTCAGAAAATAGAAATAAAATTCATCTAAGATTTATAGCTACTATTAGCTCCTCAGTAAAACCTCATTGCTGTTAAATGCTTTACATACATGATCAAATTTATCCTTGTAAAAATCCTGGATGATAGATATCATTCCCATTTTATAGGTAGAGTAAATAAACCTCAGAAAGTTAATAACTTTGTTCAAGATCACTTTGATACTTAAAATCAAAGTAAGCTGGGGTCTGAACTTAGCCCAATCTAACTCAAGATCCTTGGTCTTCAGCATCTGATTTTATTAACGTTTTCCAAAGATTAAAAGCAAACAAATCATCAATTAAACTTCAACACTACTCAACATCTCTCCTGAACTTCTTTGTTTTTTTTTTTTTACTTCAATAGCATCTGCAATGATTTTGAAATCTCTATTTCTATTTAAAGACATAGCTAAAAATTATAAAAGGTGCCTTGTCTACATATATTCCATGTGAGAGACAAGTAAAAAATGACTCTCCAGTATAACTAGTCAATGATAGTGCTGGGCATTACAATTTTAAAATTCTGCTTATCTCATCATAAGCAAAATTGATGTATTTTTTTCATGAGTCTACTTTTTATAGTTGAATCCAATATAAGTGATGCAGTACAATAATATAATTTTCTTTCATTACCCCCGCCCCCCTTTTTCTTTATATTTTTCCAAAGTTAGAAGTGGGGAGGCAGTCAGACAGACTTCCACATGCGCCCAACTGGGATCCACCCGGCACGCCCTCCAGAGGGCAATGCTCTGCCCATCTGGGGCATTGCGCCACTGTGGCCCATCCATTCTAGCACCTGAGACAGAGGCCACAAAGCTGTCCTCAGCGCATGGGCCAACTTTGCTCCAATGGAGCCTTGGCTGCTGAGGGAAAGAGAGAGATAGAGAGAAAAGGGTGGAGGAGGATGGAGAAGCAGATGGGCACTTCTCCTGTATGCCCTGGCTGGGAATCAAAATTGGGACTTCCACACTCCCAGCCGAGGCTCTACCACTGAGTCAAATGGCCAGGGCCCCTCATTCTTTTCTCTTTTCTTTAATTTTTATTAAATTTATTGGGGTGACATTGATTAATAAAATTAGATAGGCTTTAGGTGTACAGTTCTATGATAAATCATCTGTACATTGCATTGTGTGTGTTCACCAGCTCAAGTCAAGTCTCTTTCCATAAGCATTTTTCTACCCTTTACCTTCTTCTACCTCCTGTACCCCTCTCTCTGTCTCTTGTAATCACCACACTGTTGTCTGTTTCAATGAGATTATTTTTCTTCACTTAATCCCTTCATTTTCTAAATCAAAATTCCTAAACTCCATCCCCTCTGACAGCTGTCAGTCTGTTCTCTGCCTACAAGTCTATCTCTATTTTGTTTGTTAGTGTATGTTGTCATTAGATTCCACATATAAGTGAAATCATATGGTACTTGCCTTCCTCCAACTGGTTTATTTAACTTGGCATAATCTCCAGGTTTATCTATGCTGTTGCAAAATGTTAGATTTCCTTCCTTTTTAGGGCTGAGTAGTATTCCATTGTGTAAATTTATCACAGTTTTTATCTACTCACCTACTGATGGGCACTTTGTCTGCTCCCAAAAATTATATACTATGTAAATAATGCTAAATGAACATAGGGGTGCATATATTCTTTTGAATTATCTTTCAGGTTTCTTTGGATATATTTCCAAAAATAAAATTGCTAGGTCATAAGGCAGTTTTATTTTTAATTTTTTGAGGACCCTCCATACTGTTTACTATAGTGACTGCACCATAAATAAGTTATAAAACTCAACACTAAAAAAAAAATACCCAAAACAATAACAACAAAAATGAACAAATAAAGAAATGAGCATAAAACCTGAATAGATACTCTCCAAAGAGGACATACCAGTAGACATATGAAAAGCTGTTCAATGTAACTAATCATCAAAGAAATTTAAATTAAAACCATAATGAGCTATCACCTTAAACCTGTCAGAATAGCTATCATCAACAAACAACAATTACTGCGAAGGATATGGAAAAAAGGGAACCCTTGTAAACTCAGTTTTGATTTATGACTTACAGCCTTGCTCTGAAAAGCAGACATTTTTCAGTGACTTATTAAAATAATCATAAACTTTATTCCACTTTTTTCAGTTTTAGTACTCATGTCTCTCAGCCTTTTTTAAGAACATCATGTAAAAAAGTACATCACATAGAAGATTAATGATGCTAATATTAATAAGTATGTAAATTGCATAATAATTCTAAATAATGTATATAAACAACATATTAATGGCCACTTTAAAGAAATTTAAATCAATAAAGTCTGCAACAGTTTGGAATATCCAAAAAGCAAAATTTTCTCCTACATTTCACAAATGAAAAATCAAAGGACAGGGAAAAGTATTGTCCCCACCTCCAATATGTAAGAACCATTATATGTCCAAGAAAATGATGGGTTATTTCTCCCCTTATGGTCAATTTTATTAAAAGTTTGTCCCTTCACTATATGTGATCCTTACAAAAGCCTAGCTTCTAGGAGGGAGTGGTGTGTTCAACCATGCTTGAAGCTCTTTTTCAGGTTAGTTAAGTGCCAAAAACCTTAGAGCAGCCTTGCTGAGTGCATCATTATCTGCCATTGTAGAGTCAGAGCCACCATTTAACAACTCACTGATACAGGGTCTTGAACCTTGCAATGACTATATTGGCATGTCAGTTATTATTTAAAAAGTATCCAGAGTCATAACCTTGACCATTGGCAATTTGCTTTTGGCAAAAGAAATCTTAGCTTTCAACAGCTTTACAGGGCTGCTTACAACACAGATTACACACAGTCTTATTTATAACACACACACTCTCATACACACACACAGTGGGTACACATGCACATGGAATAAGGTCTCCTAAAGATATTATATGAGTGCAATATATTCTTCTTTTAAATTTATTCTATTTTGCTATTCATCCAATTATGAAACAGCCTGGTATCAGCTGCATTATTGGATATTTCCTGGGGCACAAATGTAGAATTCAAAACTGATAAGAGAAATGTAGATTTTAATTAAGGGCAGAAAGTGAAGCATTTCCAATGGTTAACAATAAAAATGTTATATTCTTTACTTGGCTCTTTTCATTGAATTGATTCCTTCCTACTGTGAGATTTCATTTAAAATAGAAAGAAATATTATTGCCAGAAACTTTTGCAGAAAATGCTTGCAAAATACCTCTCTTAATTTCCAATATGCGCATTTCAATGTGCTGCAAAAGTTTAAAAATAAGGGAAAATACAATGAGCACTACAAGTGTAAGCATATAGATACCTATTTTTCCATTTGGGGTTGTGGGGAGTGGCAAAATTAGGTCATTCTGAGTCATCCAAAGAAACATTGAACTTAATAATGCAGTTGAATAACATTTAGTTGTGTGATTAGTAATGGAAAGTATTTATGCCATATCATTTAACTTGCCTTGCAAACACTTCTATTAAAGTTCTTGAAATGTCTTTGAAATAAAAATTGTTTTTACACAAAAATGGTAGGCATACAGACATATAAAATAATACCAAGGTAACCTTGGTTCCACATGCAAACAAAATCTTAATGTTCCATCTAAAAAGATCTAAATCTTAAATACCTAAAAAGTTGGACTTAAAAACCAGCAGATATCAGAAGAAAATAAAATTTTTGTATTATTGTGAAAAGCTCCTTAACATTTTCTGTAGGCATTGATCCTAGAGAAGCCAGAACAGGATGATCACAGGCAACCAGAAACACTTTGCACATTTCCAAAAAACTGGAAAGCTTAATCTGTAACACAAACTCAGAAGTGTTGTTTGAGCGAACCAGATACGATTAAAGCATATGATAGAGTGATGTTTGCAAACTAATTTAATTACCTTGTATGTTCATTGAAAATTCCTCAGGGGGCTTCATATTTTAACAGAGAGAGATGAGAAGCATCAATCATCAGTTTTTCGTTGTGATACCTTAGTTGTTGTTCACTGATTGCTTTCTCATATGTGCCCTGACCGTGGGCCTTCAGCAGACCTAGTAACCCCTTGCTCGAGCCAGCGACCTTAGTCCATACTGGTAAGCTTTTTTGTTCAAGCCAGATGGGCCCACACTCAAGCTGGTGACCTCTGGGTCTCCAACCTGGGTCCTTCTGCATCCCATTTCGACGCTCTATCCACTGTGCCATTGCCTGGTCAGGCAAAAAGCCATATTTCTTATCACTTATTCATTTGAATGCAAACTCATCTTTTAAGTATCACTTCTTGTCCTTTCTTTCTATTCTGTCCTTACTAAACTGCTATTTATTACCTCTGTGCCCTTGGCCATATAATGCTCTCTCACTGCAAGTCATTTTCCATCTGGCAAACTTCTATTCAAACCTCAAAAACTAACTCAAATTAAATATCTTAGAAGCCCTCTTTAATTCAAGACAGCTACCACTATCCTTGAATTTTCCCCATAGCATTTGTACATACATTGCCTATATTATTTAACAAATTGGTAAATATCTGGTTAATATTCCATCTTCCATATAATGTTGTAAGCTCCATAAGAACAGAGTGATTCTTAGTCATGTGTGTATGTATAATGCCTATTATAGGGCTTGGCACACAGCAGAAAAATCAAGATTATTTTCTTAAACAAATGAAAAATGTTCTTTGCTAGTTTCTTTATTTTAAAATATAATCAATATAATCATTAATTATCAAAAATATAAAAATTAAAGCTCATATTGGAAACATATAATCTTGAATCCAAAAACTAGTTAATGTTCAAATTAATTTGTGTTAGTATCCTAATGCAAAAATTTGCCTTGGCTTTTCAACCTGGATGAGAAAAGGAAGTTTGTTTTAGCTCATTAGAGAAAAGTTAACTTATTTGTCCTGATATTAGCTAGAGTTGGGAAATGGAACAAGCTTTCATTTACTGATAACTCTGAAACTATGGACCTGGCTCTTACTTTACAATTCTCAGAAATGTACATTTTACTAATTATAATCCTGCCTCCTTTCAGTGGTTGTCACCTGGGGGCAGAACTGCCTACTGCAGGAGGGAGATTTGCAAATATGGTCCAGGTGTATAGTTGTAACAAGATTGTTGGATGCATTTAATAGCCAGGAGCTAGGAATGCTCGGTGTCCTGCAATGCTTGAAAAGGCCCCCACAAAAAATAAATGTCCATCTAAAGCCATAATACATTATTTAATCATTCAAGTAATCCAAGAGTCATTTTGTACTGATTTGTATTGCTACTTCTGCAGACTTGATTACACAATGGGATACTTTCTAACCTCCTCACATCAGTCTATGCAGGTAATAGTATTTCATTGTCAAGTATAATCCTTAGCTAGAATTGTTAACCATGTACTACTCTTACTGGAAAATTGTAAGAAAAAAAAATAGATACACTTCAGCACATTTCCTGGTTGCCATGAAACCAAGAAATAATTCATGGATAGATTACTAATAGAAAGTGTCTTTTTTGCTCAACTTTCTACTTTTTTGTATACTTCACAAGACTAGCTATTTTCTTTGAAAATGATTCCGGTTTCTTTCTTTGTCTTTTACAATTAAAAGTTGCATACCATACATTATTAATATATATGGTTAATGATACGGTGTTTCAAGAAATCCCTAATAAGGTTACCCTTTAAGAGTAAAAACAGTAGCCTGACCAGGCGGTGATGCAGTGGATAGGTCGTCAACCTAGGACACTCAGGACCCAGGTTTGTAACCCCAAGGTTGTCAGTTTGAGCATGGTCTCATCCAGCTTGAGAATGGGCTTACCAGCTTGAGCGCAGGATCAGTAGTTTGAGCATGGAGTCACCAACTTAAGCATGGGATCATACACATGACCCCAAGGTCGCTGGCTTAAGCAAGGGGTCATTGGCTTGGCTGGAGTTCCCTGGTCAAGGCCCATATATGAAAGGAATCAATGAACAGCTAAAATGCTGCAACTGTAAGTTAAAGCTTCTCATCTCTTTTCCTTCCTGTCTGTCTGCTCCTATGTCTCTTGCAAAAAAAAATAAAATAAAAAGAGTAAAAACAGTAAAGCCAACCCATGAAATCAGAAGTATATTGTTTCCTTAAAGTAACTATTTTGAATAGAAAAATAAATTTAGGTCATGACTGGGCTGTTAAGTGGGTGGAGCATTGTCCCAGCACACTGAGGTTGTGGATCGATCCCCAGGGTCAGGCAATGTATGAGAAGTAATCAATGAGTGCACGACTAAGTGGAACAACTAAGTGAAACAATGATGTTTCTGTCTCTCCCCCCCCCACTCTCTCTGTTTCCCCCACTCTCTCTTTCTCAAATCAATGGAAAAAACTTTAAATTATTTTTATGAGGTTTGTTGTTGATAGATATGGGTTTGAATCCTAACTACAAGCTGTGTGGCATTGGGTGAGTAACTTCTCACTTTTCTCTGAAAACTTCATAGGGCTTTTGCTCTGGATTAGACACAATCTATTTCATGGATATAGCAAAGTGTCTGGATCAGAGAATAAGGTAGGAGAAGATGGTTAATGTCAAGGAAAGCAAATACCTGACCCATAGATGATAGATAGTATTTACATATGTGAAGAAAGATTAAGCCAATGAAACAGAGTAAAGGGAATTTCAGTTTATTAGTGAATAGCTAGCATTAACTTAAGGACAGAATTCTCTGACCTTCCCTTTCCTATCCTGAGGATTTTTATTTGCCTGGCAGAAATGTCTCAAAGTATCGATCATTCTATTGGCTAGGTTAAGGACAATAGCCCTTTAGATTACCAGTAATTTCATTTTTCTAGTTACCTGCTCATCAAGTTCATATCTGCTTTGCCTTTTCACTCTGGTTTTCCCAACTAAAGTGGGTGCACTGATCAGATGACCTAGGAATTATAGTTTAGTTGGCAGTTTTATTTCTCATTGTGCATTAATAATTTTCTCTCTGGTTTTGTTACTGAAAAGCTATTCAAGTAGATTTCAATTTGATCAATTCCAGATGCCTTGTTAAAAATTGAATTTCTAGAATTGCAAAGTTAAAGGTGAGACAGACTTTTCATTAGCTATTTGTCCAGCGCCCATCTGCGGAGGCTCCAACTGCATGGTGATTCCTACTCAGAAATCACTATCATTTTCTATAATTGCAACAACAAACAGTAAATTTAGGGGGAAAAATCCCAAACTTGATACCTACATTATACCCTTTAGGTCATTGACTCAGTATAATATGTAAAGCAATCTAAATTCAAAGTCTTAGAGAGTAGGAGAAAACAAAACTTGTAAGTCAGATGTAGATATTAATGACTAGAAAATGAAAAGCCTGCCAAACAATGTAGAGAGAGAAATAACAAGTGCTATTTTGGGTTTGCACAGATTTTTACCTCTTGAAGTTGATATTCACTTTTGTATGGAGGTCTAAGAAATGACATCTCTTCAGTTTTAAGTAGTAGAGAAACACAACAGTAAAATAAATTGAGAAGAGCGGGTAAATGAGCAAATAGGCCTAAATGCGTCAAGGAAATAGATGAACTAGCAAATCAAATTGTGCAACATTTCCAGTATAAACTGAGTCATGACTCAGAAGTAGGTTTTCAGTTTAGTTTTACTTATGAAAGATAAACCATCAAGGTTCAAAATATATTTAGCATAGAACAAATGCATTTAAATAGAAGGTTTGGTCATAAAAATGAAATTTTAGACTAAGCAGACTATTAAGCAAGTAAGTATTTCTAATTACAACAACTATCTCTTAGATTATTCAAATTACCCATAAGAAAGGCAACAAACAGCTCATATTTCCAATAGATATTTCAAGTCAAGGGAGAAAAAGCTCAGTGAGTTAAGAGGTAACACTTAAAACTTTTGGGTCAAATTCATTTTTATAATTTTGGTTGTGACTTCTTGCTGTAACATATGCATAGTTTAGGAATATATTAAATTAAAAAGATTAAAAATAGGAAGGGGGAGAGCGCTATAGGGAGGGGACAAGGGAGATGTGGAGGGGAATATGGGGGAGGGGGGATGCAGCCGGGTTACCCTAGAATCTATGTAAACACAATTAATTAAATAAAAATAGGTTAAAATAGATATATAGGATGCCAATAGATAAACAGATAAGAAGGTAGACAGACAAATAAATGGGTGGTAGGTGGATGATAGATAAAAAGATAAAATTAGTTTACAACCCTCTGAAAATTAATTTTTAAGGTTCTTTAATAATTGCCTAAAGGGACTTGTGTTATAGAACTATCCACCATTTCCTTTGAGTTTGGGCATGAATACCTATATTATTTTGAATGAGAAAAGTTTATTTTTCAGGACTTTTTAGATATAGGCTTATTTTGTCTAGTACAGAGTTTCACAAACTTGGCTACAAACCCTGAAATGTACACCAACCCACTGAAGCAATCTTCCAGAGGAGGAGTCTGAGAATAGAAAAATTTAAAAAGCACTATTTAAATTCTTATGGTTCTAAGGTTTCGTGTAAAACCATTTATAATTTCAGGAATAAGAGTTTAAAAAGTAAGCTTTTCAAAGAGTCAATTTCAGCTTTTGGGAAATTGAGTCAATAAGTGGTATACTTTATGTGCTGGAGTAAATTAGTTCAGTTCCCCAAGAACTGAAGCCTTTATGTTTAAGCCTCAGCTATGCGCTGGAGGATGGGAGTAGGTTAAAGGGAGGTGGTAATACCAAACAACAGCAACAGCATCAAAAGACAAAACTTCTGCCTTGAAATAGTTTCTAGTTTTTTTTTTTAACAAAAATGAATAACAAAGGTGAATTGAGGATTATGTAAAACAGCATATGATCAAGCATTTGAGGATTGAGGAAATATAACAAGAATGTAAAAAGAAATATCAGTGTGGGTTTGAGTTGAAGCAAAGTTGAAAAACTGATGGACTCCTATCACTAATTTAGTATAGTGGGGATGATTTTATGCATTAGAGATATTTGAAGGGAGAGATTTCAATACCCAGCTAGCTGTTCAGCACTCTGAAAGAAATGGACGCAGTGAAGAAGAGATGCAGAAAGGAGTTTGGAGAATTGTCAGGCCGTGAAGGAGACCACCTGAGCATCATGGCATACCACCTTCTCTTCTCCTTTGTCTGATGTTTATTGTATCTTTACAGTGTTCTTTATATCAGGATTATTATGTCATAGAACATAGAACAAATAATCTCAACTGATTTCAAGGGGTGGTATTATAAGATCTATTAGAGGATATTGAGGTTGAGTGAGAAAGAAGGTCAGAGTTGAGAGAGATAGCAAATACAGTGATAACTGTAGAGAGTTTTAAAACCATTACATCATTTATAGCCTAAATTATGCATACTCTGGGTATTTTAAGAAATCTCTAATTCTGCAGAATATAAAGTAGCCTACAAAATAGTATGTTTATGTAGTATTTTCTAAGAACATCATATTGCTTTTTTAAGATCACCACATTAGCATCTCTTTTTAAAGAATAAAATTTGACATTAATTAATTAGGATTTGATGTTATTTCACTAATACAGTTCAGAGATGTGCTTCTGACCTACTGTTGGAAATATGTGAAAAATATTTGCTCCACATTTGAGCAAGCTACGTGTTAATTTTTTCCTTCCTCCTCTTCCATAAATTCAGCTCCCTTCTTATAGAATGTAAAATTTGAACAGAGTATCTTGAAATTTCCAGTCTTATGCATTCTTTAAAAATTTTTTACACAATTTTATTTTAAAAAATTCTCTCCACCTTTTTTTGTTCCATGAATAGCTTCCACAGATATGGCAAGATTACTTTATTATCTTCCAGCCCAATACCAAGATTCCTTGATCAAATTCTTTCAAATAAGGTCCTTTCTCTGCCCCAAATGAACTGGGCTGAGGCCCTGTAACTGGTTTGTTTTGTGCTGAGGTAGTTCTCGTATCCATGTCTTTGTTAAGCAGACAGATGGGAAGGGACAAACTTATATAGCACTGTCAAAATGATTTAATAGCACTTCACTTTTTATTTTTAAATAGAAGCTCAAGAGACAGTTTTGTCCCCACTCAGCCTCCTGTATGGCACCTGTCACAGCAGGAGTTCCCAACCCTCATCAGTGATGACTGCCAGCTGTGTGACAAGCAGCCCCTTCAGATGTAACTGCCACAGGCTGAAGTGAACAGTCTTCAACTCTCTAGAAAGTCAACAGAGTGGTTTCCTTTGTGGGCCTCTTTCAACAATTCCTGCCTTCAGATTGTGTCAGATTTGGGAAATTGAAGAACCAGCAACAATTGTTACATAATCATCCTACCTGCCATACACAGTGGTATTGTATCAACATTTCTGAAACAAATACATACGAGGAGCTCTCAATATGCTATGATATGCTAGGTACTCTTCTAAGTATGTTATCAATACTAACTAATCTAATCACTCAATCCTCATAATAACCTTATGAGGTGGATATGATTATCATCTCCAGTTTACACATGAGGAGAATAAGGTAGAAATAAGTTAAGTGACTTGTCCAAGGCTACATGGTAGTAAGACTTGCAAATATGAACAGTAGTTCTTCTCCACACACTTACAGGAATATTTGATTTTCAGAAAAGCTGTATGAGTAAAATCAAATTAATATATATTCCTGGGTATTCCTTTTTGTTTTCTATGCCTATACTTTATTCAGGCATAGAATGTGTAGTTAGGGCCAAATTAAAAAAATATTCTAGATGCCAAGAAGGCAGTATGATTTCTAAGAAGGTAGGGGGTGAAATTCTGAAAAAGTTCACTGATAACATCCTTTTGGTGAGGCTATAGTATCCAGAAGGATCAGGCTAATCTATAGAAAACTCCCTCTAAAATTCTTTCTCCTACAATATGGATACATTTGTAACTCTACCAACGCAACAAGAACTTTTAGGACTTACTTATTTTGCCTCTTACCTTTTGTCAGGTTAAGAGATGCTCTCTATGGAAGATTTGATGAAAAAGAGAAAAAGAGAAGAAAAGTAAAGTTAAAAGCAAAAATTAATAAGTTAAAAATAAAAACTACAGTTTGTACTTAAAGAGAATCTCATAAAATAAATAACCACTAGCTAGCCTAATGGTTATTTAGTAAAAATACTAATTGTGGTTTGATAAAGGGGAAAGAATTGTAGCTAAAGAAAAAATTCAATGTTTAGAAATCTAGATAAAGTTATTAATTTCCTTAGAAAATAAACTACCAATATTGACTTATTGACTTAGGAAGTGATAAAAATTCTAAACATCTCAATAATCTGGAATATATTAAGAATACTGTCAAAGAGCCACGTCCTGAAGTGTATCTTTTAGCTCCAGTTCTACTTAATATTATTACAGATGTGTCAACAAATACAAACAACATTATGACTATTTAAATAAAGTAGAAAATACTGTAATTATTTGAAATTGATATGATTACAAATGGAAAACCCAGACAATTTATTACAATGACTCATAAAAAATTTAATTTTAAATTTTTTTACCATTACAATAAAATCATAACTTTTTTTAGAGTGAACTTAAAAAATATAGAAATTGTAGTAATTATAAAGTACACTTGGATAGACATATTTTGTTCTTGAACCAGATGATTCAATGTTGTAAAATTATCAATGTTCCCCACAATAATCTAGAAATAAAATGTTTCCCTTCTATAAAAATACAAACAAAATTATTTTAGAATTAATTTAGAAGAATATACAAAAATACACAGATAAATCTTTAATGTAATGAGGGCTTAATAAACCTACCAAATGTAAGATCTAGAGTGATAATGGAGTATGATTCCAGCCAAAGAGTAGAGATCAATAGAAAAAAAGAGAGAACTTAAAGTAAACCCAAATATATATAAGAATTTACTGAGTATAAAATGACATTTTAATATAGTAGAAAAATATTTAGTTATTAACTGTCAATAAGACATTTGGAAGTTATTTGAAACATGTAAACCTAAAGTCTTATTTCATTCCTTACTCAAAATTCAGAAGGATTTAAATACTTAAATGTAAAATATTAAAATACAAAAGTAATAGGAGGAAATGTAACTTAGGTGAGAAAACACTTGAAATACAACAAAATCTGAAAGTCATAAAAACTCTGATCAATTGAAATAATAAAAATCAATGTCACTTATTAGTTTACCTTAAAAAAACTGACAGACAACATCTTTGGTTCTAGTTATATGAAAATTATTTTATTCCAAAGAACTAATATCCATAAAATGTAAAATGCCTACAAATCAATAAGAAAAAGATAGCTGACAATGCTCAAAATTATTAATAAAGTTATGAAAATTTAATTAGAGAGCTAGCTGTTCATTTATCACATAAGCAATAGGTCTGTTTCATGACATATATATATACTGTTTCTAGGAGTTTAAATTAGTACAACCTTCTAAAACCGTGATGGCAAACCTATGACACACGTAGCCATTTTCGATGACATGCAGCCGCATACCAGAGAAGTATGGGGCCGCATGCCGAGAAGGAAGTTTCATCCTCGGCTCCTGCACGGCCAGGTGTAGTAGCTGAGGATAAAACATTTGCTGTAGTGTAGACACTCTGTGCCGGAGGTCTGTAGGCCAAAACAACAGAACTCTGGCACAGAGCGTCTAATTCTGCGACTTTCGGTTAGGCCATTTTTCTGGAAGTGACACACCACCAGAGTTATGCTCGGTTTTTTGGCGAATTTTGACACACCAAAACTTAAAAGATTGCCCATCACTCTCCTAAAAGGTAATATGTCAGTGTCTAGTAAAATAAAAAAAAAAATATTAAAAATTTTGATTTAGTAATCTACTTAGTGAACATTTGTATAAGTACAGAAAGACTTACGTACTGAGACTTATTTATGACATTTTCTGCTATTTCGGGCTGTCAGACATTGGAAACAGCCTGAATGTTAACTTGCGAAGATTGCATACATTATTGTATATCTATATGCAGAGAGATAGGTTCCTAGGTGTGGAAATAGTAATAATTCTAAGTAAGTAGACTTTATCTAGATTATTTGTTGTTATATCCAAGAGCCTAGAATATTACCTAGAACGTTACCTGGCATTTACTGCTATCCAATTAATGTTTGCATGTTGAATGAAAAAAATGTACTGACATGTGCCAAAAATAAATTATATAATAGCATGTGACATAAAGTCATGCATCTATAAAAAGTATATCTCTTTAAAAGTGGCACCGTAGGTTTTTTGCCTGAGCAGGTGGTGGCACAGTGGATAGAATGTTGGCTTGGGATGCCAAGGGCCCACGTTTGAAACCTCAAGGTTGCTGGTTTGAACCTGGGCTCATCTGGTTTGAGTGCAGGCTCCCTAGTTGGGGATGAGATTGCTGGCTTGAGTGTGGGATTACAGACATGACCCCATGGTTGCTGCTTGAACCCCGAGGTTGCTGTTTTGAAGCCCAAGTTTGCTGGCTTGGGTAAGGGATCACAAGATCTGCTGGAGCATACCTATAAGAACAAAATCAAAGAACAACTAAGGTGCCACAAATACAACTTAATGCTTCTCATTTCTCTCCCTTCCTGTCTGTCTCTCTTTTGCTAAAAATAAAAGAAAAAAAAAAAGAGTGCCAGTAGTTTTCAATTCACAAGACATTATACTTTCTAATTAGTCAATTTATATATATTTCAGTTTTGATAATAAACTGTAATTATTTGTGTTTGAAAGATTGAAAAATTAAGACAAGAGAGCACTTTATTTTTTTATACTGGAGTTATGTTAACCTACATTTATTTGCTTTAATTAAATTAATAATCAGGCAGTGGGATACAGAATGATTTTATATCTTGGGAAGGAAAAAAAAGATAGCACAGTAAAGAAATTTTTACTTAAGAAAGCAAATATGATTAATATAAAACTTTCCTGAACTGGGGTCTGTCAAGAATTTTCATATACATATTCATTTCTCATATTATTATTTGTATCTTAACGATAGGAAGATTGTATCTTAAAAATTGTATCTTATTGCCTACCCAGGCAGTGGTGCAGTGGATAGAACGTTGGACTAAGATGTGGAAGGATCCAGGTTCGAGACCCCAAGGTTGCCAGCTTGAGCACGGGCTCATCTGGTTTAAGCAAAGCTCACCAGCTTGGACCCAAGGTTGCTGGCTCAAGCAGGGGGTTAATCGGTCTGCTGTAGCCCCATTGTCAAGGCACATATGAGAAAGCAATCAATAAACAACTAAGGCGTCACAAGAAAAATGTGATAATGGATGCTTCTTATCTCTCTCCGTTCCTGTCTGTCTATCCTTATCTATCCTTCTCTCTGACTCCCTTTCTGTTTCTGTAAAAACAAAAACAAAACAAAGTTGTATCTTATTTATAATAAAGGACCCACAATAAATAATATTGTGTTAAAACTTGAACTTACTTTAATTACTTCATTCTGTTTCTAGTGTTATGAGAAATATCACTATATAGCAGGTGCCTCTAGTTGGAGAGACAGTATCATTTTGCGGGGTGGAGATGGAAGAGGATTTTGGGGTTGGATAAGGCAACCCAAATTTCCATCTAAAACATAATTTTGAATTCTGGTATGTATTACTATGACAAATAGTTTATTTTTTCACCCATAAAGAATGAGAGTGACTATGGGTCAAACTACTAAGGCAATGTTTTTCTGCACAAAATCAAGCTCACTTTCTTCCCTGTGGGGTCAAATTTCAATTTGTAAGGGTTGTAAATCAAAGATGAACACATGCTGACCCAAATGTAAAAGAAATCCCAGAAATAAATATAGTATTTTCATTTCTGTATTTGGTCTGCTTGGACACGTGCTTATGACTGCTGGGTTTTTATTTATAAAGATGCAGGACAAAATGTATATTATTTTCCTGTTATGGAAAATGAGGCTTTATTCACAGAATATTATATTTCTGAGCACCAAAATTTTCTACCTGTATTAAATCCCTGTGTTTTCATAATGAAAATAAAGCCTTTATGTTCTAATGAATGATGCTGTGCAATTTATAATCAAAGGGTATGAATTTCTACTTTGTAGCATTCCCTTTTCAAACACCCAAGGACTTTCACTTTGTCCCATTAGCGTTTACAGAAATAATAATCTCATCTTGATAATGCCCTCATATTAGATTACAAGGAAGAATACAATATCATTTTGGAATGAAAACCAGGTTTTCTAATGAAGAAAAATGAAAATAAAAAAAAGGAACTTATTTCATTTCTTACTTTTAGGAGGAGTTTTAGAAATAATTTGCTTTACATTTCAATAATTGAATCCTTCATTGTTGGATGACAAAAGTGAAAATATTTGTATGTAGCAACTGCTAGTGGATTTTAATTTTCCCTTGAAAATTCTGGTCAGAAATTCTTTTTATTGTTAATTTATTTACTGGTAGTTTATTTGTAGACAGTTTCTCTGAGAGCATTAAAATTTATTAAAAAAAGATAAAAAGATATGTAAGCCATGGACCAATAATGTTTTTCAGCTTTGTGGAAACACAATTTGTTGATCCTGATAATACTATCAATTTACTTTAAGAATCCAATTGTGCAGCCCTAGCTGGTTGGCTTAGTGAATGAAGCATCAGTCCAGCATACTGATATTCTGGGTTCAATCACTGGTCAGGGCACACAGGAGAAGTGAACATCTGCTTCTCTCCTCCTTCCTCTCCCCCTTCTCTCTTTCTTCCCTTCTCGCAGCCAGTGGCTGGATTGGTTCCAGCGTTGACTTGGGCATTGAGGATCACTCTGTTAATTCTAGTATCAGTCCCAGATTGGTGTTCCTGGGGTTTGCCGGGTGGACCCAGTCTGGGTGTATGTGGGAGTTTGTCTCTATTTCCCCTCCTCTCACTTAAAAAAAAAAAAGAAAGAAAAAAGTAAAAGAAAAAAGTTCAATTGCTCTATGCTTAGATTTCCAGCAAATTCAACCACCTTACATTATAATGGGAATATTCAATGGGAAACATGGTCTCTGAGAAGCCACATTCTAAATGCAAGGATCGGCCTTGGAAGCTATGCCTATAAGAACTCTCATATGTCCTTAGTTAATCTCACAGTTATCTTTGCAGACAATCCTAACAAAGTCTTAATCCCTTATGTCTACTCATCCTTTCTTCTTCTGTCTCTACTCAGTAGTCAGGATGATCATTTTAAATGCAAAGTTGATCACATTTTTTCCTACTTGAAACTTTTGCACATAGGATCAACCTGATAAGTATTTATGGAAATAATTTTTTTTCTGTGATATGATTCATTGAAATGACAGATATATGTATTAAATTACAGGCAGATGTATTACGCTATCTCTGAGGGTAATGAAGATCCATCCTGAGCATAGAAAGAGGCCCTTTCAATTGCTATTTCTACTTAGAGCTCCTGTGTATGGGTATAAAGCAATTCCCAAAGATGAGTTTCACGGGAACAGCATGACCA
Organism: Rhynchonycteris naso; assembly: GCA_037038555.1. Lineage (NCBI taxonomy): Eukaryota > Metazoa > Chordata > Mammalia > Chiroptera > Emballonuridae > Rhynchonycteris > Rhynchonycteris naso. Next base: position 85,191,236 of record CM072996.1, read on the forward strand.
TGCAGTTGCCTGCAGCTCAGGACCCGTTCTGTACAAAATGCACACTGAGGAGGAACTGACTAGCTCCAATTTTCACTTCTGTTGTGAACATTTATAAAGAACTAACTTGAGAAACATCCCTTTATTTATTTAGATCATTCTTCATTCTTTTATTTTAATTCCAAAGTATACCTATATAATAGAATGGTATACAAATTAACAAAACAATTAGAGCAAAGAGAAAAATAAGTGTAGAATAAAACAAAGCTTAAAGAAGTTGCAGACAAGCTCACAAGAACAGACTTGAATAATTGCTAAATTTTTAATCTGTCCTTTTCATGCTTGATTTGAGGGGATAATAAACTGCTTCATACCCATATAAAAATGGTGATTGCAAATATTTTCTTATTTTGTTATCAGGATTGCAAATTGGCATGCAATAGAAAAATTTATAATTTTGTTTTATGAATTATTTTAAAAAGGTGATTTGCACAATATTTTCCCATAAATATTTTAAATATTTGAGGTAAATTCACTCAGGATTAAAATGCTGAAACTATGGTATGGCATATTTTAAATTAAACGTCCTTTTAGATAAGAAAATTTAAAGCAATTTTTGTTTTGAACAGGTTTAATGAGCATATGTGCGGGTTTCCTTTTTTGTTTTAGATAATTGATTCATGAGCTATTTTTATAAAATTTAATCTTGTTAATTTTAATACCTGAACATTAGAAAAAGATTAATTTAAAAATACAAATAAAAATTTAAATTTTAAAATAGACTTCTCAGATTTCCTGGGATTATTTAGAAGCCTAACCAACAAAGAACTAAATGGCAGATTTCCTGCTTTACCTGATTACTCAGCTAAATAATTATTTCAAATAAACTACAGGTAACTGAGAACATTTGTTACCATTGCATATAGTTTCTTTGCCCTCTCTTATAAGGTAATCTATTAACCACAGGTGTGTGGTAACAGATTTTTTTTTTAAACTATAAAAAGGTGACAGAAGTCTGTTTAAAGGAGACAACTGACAGGAAGCTCCTAATCCAGACTCATGGCCATGAGTTTCTGGTTCCTATGATTGCTGATATGTTGTAAGATTGCCCAGCTGTTAGTTCAATGCTGCTTTATTAAAGGGGGGGTAGTAGAGGGTAAAGGGGACCAAATATATGGTGATGGAAGATGGTTTGACTTTGGGTGGTGGGCACAGAATGTAATATACAGATGATGTATCATAAAATGTACACTTGAAACCTAGATAATCCTATTAAGCAATGTCACCCCAACAAACTTAATAAAAATGGGAATCTATAGCATTGAGAAAAGAAATTACCGGTAGTGACTATAGATCATTAAGGTTAATAAGATCATTGTCTAAGAGGTAGGAAATATCTTCTGAACTAAGCATGTTAGTACTTGATTTGTACTGATTGGAGTCTAATAAACTCCATTAGAATTGTAGAATTAATGCCCATTTGCATGTCATGTAGAGAGAGCTCTGGATTAAAGTGATTTTTCTGTGAGAGGTCCACACATTAAAGGAAATAATTCCCCCTCAAACTTATCATATTAAAAAATAAATTAAAAGAAAGGAGGAAAACTGAAAAAAATATTTGGTTGTCAGATTATTTATTGCCTCACCTATATCCAGTAATAGAAACAAAACTTCATGCTAGTTACCTGTTACCTTTCTGTTTCTTTATATAGAGTGACATTCATCTAGTCACAGGTCCTGTCTGCTCCACAACACACTAAAGTCAGAATCTCTGATCTTTCTGTTTCACCCTTAGCCCATCTTGTACTCTGCTCTTCATCTGTGATTTTGATATTCTGCAAATATGCATTGTTAATCAATTCAATCTTCTATAGCATTTATTTAGTGACTATTTAATGATAGCTTCCAAATAAAAGTACATTTTCTTATTTTGTTAATTATTCTATCATCAGTGCCTGGAAAAGTACCTGGCAATGTCAAACAAAAGTTACCTGATGAATGAATGAACTGTATGTCAGGCACTATAACTGATTTCAGGCTTTTGGCTTTGTACCCCAGTTTATTAGCATTTCTGGATCACTAGGCTTTTTACTGTGCTCTTGATTCCCTTCCTAGCATTTTGCACATTCTTATTCCTGAATAGTGTTTGGTGCTACGCAATATTCCAATTTTGGTCTTGTTGGTGGTTCAGGTAGAAACTTCTGAAATTAGCTCTGGCCCCCACAGAATCTTACTCATTGATCAATACAATGTTCTATTCAAAGGTTGAAGGACACAGAGGACAAGATTGAGGTAATAATATAAACACATAATACTTTTATTGAGTGAAATAATTTCTAATATGCCTTTAGTTCTATGAATATGGCTTTATTCTTAAAATCAAATGGTCAGTAAGATTTCTCAAGGAAAGTCAGTTGTACCCTAGGCCCCTAGGACGGCTTGAAACCAACCAACCAACCGACCAATGAAAAATGAGCTTAACAATATTATTTAGTAGCAGTGTAAACTAAGACAATATTAGCTTAATTTTTGTTGATTTTAGAAATTGAATGAACCTTTTAAATCTAGAAAAGATCCATTATTACATTTTCCTCCTCCATTAATGTTGCATATCCATTGTAGGATTAATGTATAAGAGGAACCAGCCAGCATAGAGCATAACTTATATTCTTCAGTATGATGCAGAGTTCAGACACCAATGATTTCATATCTTAGGCAGTTTCTGTGAGATTATTACCAAATAATATTTCAGAAACTTTTATTACCATCTATTTTCACTATTTCATTCCATCACTGTAAATACTCACTCAACATTTTTAATAGTTAATATTCACAACCTTCCAGTGTATTACTAGCCAAGAAGTATTGATAATTTTCTCAGAGTGTCATAAAACATTATTCCATAAAATGCTCCACTAAAATATGTTAGAATGGTTGTCAAAATGATGAAAGATAAGTGTTGACAAAGTCCCCCCAAATTAGAAATAGAACTGCCATAGATTCAGCAATTACACTTCTAGATAAATATCTACCATATTTTTCACTCCATAAGACACACTTTTTTTCCCCAAAAGTAGAGGGAGAAATTCCCGTGCATCTTATGGAGTGAAAAATACAATATTTTATTGAATATTTTAACACACCATTTGGTTCAGAATATTTTTTTTCTTATTTTCCTCCTTAAAACCTAAGGTGTGTCTCATGGTCAGGTGTGTCTTATGGAGCAAAAAATATGGTAAATAAAATGAAATCACTATCTCAAAGAGATACCTATATTCCCATATAAGTTGCAGCATTATTCACTATAGCCAAAATATGGAAACAACCTACATATTTACTGGCAGATGAATAAAAAGTGTGTGAAATATAGGTATACACACACACTCATTCATATATATATATATATATGATCAGGTGGAACATTATTCAGTCATTAAAAATTAAAAAATAAAGAAATCTTGCCATTAGTGACAACAAAGATGAACATGGAGTATAAGATGCTAAGTGACATAAGCCAGAAGCCAGACTCAGGAACACAAATATTGTATAATCTCACTTATGTGTGAAATCTCAAGGAGTCAAAGTCATAAAAGCAAAAAGTATAATGGTGGCTGCCAGGGGCTGGGATGGTGGGAGAAATGGGGAGATGTTGATTAAGCAGTATAAAGATAAAGTTATGACTCTCACCCGGTCAGGACATATGAGAAATGATCATCTGCTTCTCTTCCACTTCTTCTTTTATCTCTGTTCTCCTCTCACAGCCAGTGGCTTGATTTGTTTGAGTGTCGACCCCTGGCACTGAAGATAGCTTGGTTGGTTCAAGTATCAGCTCCAGACAGGGGTTGCTGGGTGGATCACAGTTGGAGTGCATGCAGAAGTCTGTCTCTCTATCTCCCCTTTTCTCATTCAAAAAATAAATAGGCCCTGGCCAGTTTCTCAGTGGTAGAGCATTGGCTGGCATGTGGAAGTCCCAGGTTCAATTCTGTTCAGAGCACACAAAAGTGACTATCTGCTTCTCCACCCCGCCCCCTCCTCTCTCTCTTTCCCTCCTACAGCTATGGTTCTATTGGTTCCAGTGCATAGGCTCCAGGGGCTGAGGATGGCTCCATGGTCTACCTCACGCACTAAAATATCTTGGTTGCTGAGCAACAGAGCAATGGTTCCAAATGGACATAACATCACACTGTACGACTTGTGTTATGGATCCTGGTTGGTGCATGTGGAAATCTGGGTCTACCTCCCGCCTCTCACTAACTAACTAACAAACTAACTAAATGAATGAATGAATGAATCAGTTATGCGGGATAAATAAGTTCTGGAGACCTGATGTACAGAATGGTGCCTGCAGTTAAAAATACTAGTTTATATAGTACTTAAAATTTCCTAAGAGTTTGTCTTCGGTGTTCTTTCACAGCGCCACAAAACTGTTAAGTATGTGAGATGATAGCTGTGTTATTTAGCTTGATTTTGCAATGTATATCAAAACATCACCTTGTATACCTTAAATATATGTAATTTTTATTTTTCAGGTATACCTCAATAAATATGGAAAAAAATATGCCCCAACTACAGCAATAAAAAATATTCCAAACATAGTAAAGTAGAGATCATATTCTGAGAGATCCAGGAAAATTTGAGTAGTTTGCTGCAAATTCAAAATTTCTTTGGAGTCTTACTTTATATCCTAAATTTCAAAACATTTTTTGATCAGATTCTATAATATAACCATGTTTTGCTTGCAGTCTTTGGTTGCAAACAACAGAAATCAATCCCAAACTAATTCCGGCAAAATGGGAATCTTTATACAATTGCAGGAAGAGCAAGAATCATGCAGGGGCCATTTCAATCAGGGACTTGAATAATTTGAAGTCCATACCTTCCCTCTCTTGCTGTAGCCCCCTAACCTCAATCAGCTCTCTGTGAAGCTAATGAGCTTCAATCTCTTAAACTTGCTTACTTATGTCACTATTAGTGCACATTCATCTCACTTTCCATCTTTGGCATAAAGGAGCTTCTCTTTCATGCTCGAGGCTTGCTGAAAAATTACAGGAAAAGTCTCTGACTCACCTGACTTGGGTCAGATACACACTAGATCAACCAACCAGAACTAAGGAGGCAGGAATATGGTGTGATATGGAAGTGCTACTAGGGATATCCAACAGCAACAGAAATTCTATTCTACTGTTTATATTAATATGAAGTGTGATCATTTATTTACTATGGATTAAAATTTGTGTTTCAGGAACCTATTTCATATTTTTTCTGTGTTATTTTTGTCTACTTGCAAACTACTCTCTTCTGGAGACAGCTTGATGGTGGCAGTCTTGATGGGATTCTAGGATCCCAGAATGTGTCAGTAGAAACTATTGCTTACATGGAGCATAACTTAGATACAATTGTTCCTGCACGTTAGCACACCAATTACTTGGTATAGCACAGTGAAGACTGACCTGGATATATGAGAGATTGCCTCTTGGAACATATGGTTAAATCCTGGTGAGAATAAAGTAGGAGGAATTGCTTATGGGAAACCAAGCACTGAAACGTTTAAGTAACAGGTTGAGATGTTTAGATTTTATCCATTTGGCAACAGCAATGAATTAGACAATTTAAAGAAGATTATATTTATATTGTGTTTTAGAAAACAAATTTAGCAGGAATGTGAAAGGTCCACAGAGGGGCAGGAAACCAGAGGCAGAAAAATCATTTAATTTTGTTATAACTCTTCCACACAAAAGTATTTAGTTTCTTCTTGATTTGAGAGGCATTGAAAAGGAGGCATCAATAGAATCTCGATATCTCTCCTCCACTAACAATTTGGCTTTTCAGCATGAGCATGACTTCCACAGTGCCCTTGGACAAGTTTTACCTGGAGTTTCTCCTCCACTAATAATTCTAGCTTTTTACCAAGAGCAAGACCCCACAGGGCCCTTGCACAAGCTTGACCTGTATTATTTGATGCAGTGAAGTACCAACCTCATCTCTGGGTAATATTCAGGCTGGTCCCTTTGACTCCCAGCTAATCTCTATGATGAAACCTAGATATGTAGGTCTCTTTATTTTTTATTGTCAGTGTTTCTAATTTTGACACATACACTTTGGTGCACACCCGGATTTCTAAAACAAGGACAAGTACAGAGTTATAATATCTCTAAAAACAATGGTTCTTTTATAATTCATTATACAACATTTGTTCAAACCACAAGTGGATCAATAGTGCTTCAGTGATGTCTTTTCTGCTAAACCTTTGTTAATGGGGCAGTAAAATATGTTACTTAGCTGCACTTCTCTATAGAGACACTATGACTTTCTGGGATGACCTGGGGCCCAAAGGTAGGGACTAAGAAAACTGACTATGGAGAGAAGGGAGGTACAAAAAGGACTGGGGATAATTCATCACTTTTCCTTTCACTACTTCCTCCCTGGTTTTACACAAAAGATGCCTGTTTTTCTCATTTCAAAACATATGGTAGCTTTACTAAAAATATTCGCAATCTCAAATTCATTACCACCATACCATTTCCTATTTATTTTTAGTTTTAAAGAAAAAAAATAAACACAAGAAAATGAATTTTGAAATAAAAAACATTGAGCCTGTAAAGCTTATGCTTTTGCTTGTAATCGTTTTTCTTCTTTTCCTTATTCCTATTGAACTGGCTTTTTCCCTCTAGAGAAGCTGAGGGAGGCTTCCTCTCAATGACTTTATTTTTCTCTCTTAATTTACCAAATCTTATTCTAATTAAGGAATCTCATACTTCATGATTAGAATATTGATCACTAAATTTGCCAGCTCTGACAACATAATCTATGTTATATGTCAAAATGTATGTTTTGCTTCTAAAACCTAGCACAGCCTGGCTAGGCAGTGGCACAGTGGGTAGAGCGTTGGTGCTGAGGATCCAGGTTTGAAACCCCAAAGTTGCTGGCTTGAGCACGGACTCACCAGTTTGAGTGTGGGGTTGCTGGCTTGAGCTTGGGATCATAGAGATGACCCCACGGTTGCTGACTTGAGCCCAAAGGTCGCTGGCTTGAGCCCAAGGTCGCTGGATTGAGCAAGGGGTCACTCGCTCTGCTGGAGAACCCCACGGTCAAGTCACATATGAGAAAGCACTCAACAAACAACAAATGTGCCACAACAAAGAATTGATGTTTTCCATCTCTCTCCCTTCTTGCCTATCTGTCCCTGTCTGTCCCTCTCTCTGTTTCTCTCTGTCTCTCTCACTAAAAAGAAAACAAAACACAAACAAACAGAAGAAAACCTAGCACAATGGGAATACAAATAGATTATCTTTAAAAAAATAAATTCAGTAAAACTTATTTACCAAACACAAAACCACCAAATATATCAATGATATACCCACTACCTTGTAGGCATCACTAGACCTAAGTATGACTAATAATAGCATCACTTTTCAAAAGATAATTGTCATGCATGCATACATTGGTACATTCAACAAATGTCTGCCAAGAACTAACAACACACAAAACACTAGGCTAGGTTCTGGGCAAACAAAGATGAATAGATTCAGCCTTTGTCTACAAGGAGCTTTCTAATCAAGAAAATGAAAACATGCACTTAAAACATATCTATAGTGGAGCTGAATAACTTGTTTCCTGGAGACAAACTGCTTGTGTTGCAGTCCTGGCTTGTTGTTTACCAGTTCTCTATACTTTGGTTTCCTCCATGGAGAGAGGAGGGTTAGTAAGAGAGTAGGGTTAGTAAGGGTTCCCATCCCATGATTTTCTTGTAAGTATAAATGAGATAAGTTGCACAGGTGTGCTTAGCGCAGTAACTATCTCACGGTAATCAAGAGATATAATTATTGTGAACAGCTACTAATTGATGATACTAAAACTCTAATATCTACTCACGGAGGTTTCAAAGACATGGAAAATTCAAATGAACTGGTTCAAAGGAAAGACGAATTGTTTGTTTGGTGATAGAAGGAAGACTTCAGGCATTTATGACAGACAGTAAAGGAAGAATATGATTATAATTTATTGAGGTGGGCAGAAAGCAGGAAAGAGAGTATTCAATTTGAATGTAGAAGATTTTTTTTTAAATTAGGAAAATGAAAGTAGTGTCTCCTTCCATGACTGCAAAATTTGACACTACATAAATATGTAATGAGGTTTTCTTTAATCAACAGTATTATTAAAGAACAGAAATACTATTCTTTAATCAACAGTATTATCTATATTTTCTTCTTCCTAAATTTTAAAGTTGGGTTCTTGTATTTTGCAGATAAAATGAACTTTTGGATTCTATCAAGTTATGTATAAATTAAGAACTGCTATTTCTCCTATTATTACTACACAGTGCTGGATTAATGACCTACTCAGATGTGACTCTTTTAGGGTCTGTACTGAGTGCCAGAAATGGTCAATGAGGACTCTCATCTCTGTCCAGCTAGAAATCAAACTTCTCCAAATGGCTACAAATTGGTCTCTAGTCTAGCCAAGTTCCACACCTGTGGTGCCACACGTATGTAACACACATATCACACACATTGCTCTGGAGGTATGTGTTAGTGATCATATAAATGGTGAGGGCCAAGGTTTAAAGAAATGTGATACCTAAACTGCACCAAAATAAAAGAGTCAGAACACACATGCATTGTCCTTGGGACACTATAAATAATCAATAAACAAAACTGTGTCACCCCTGTATCAAAAAGGACACCAGAATAACCACGTGGGGTTTTATCACCCAGAATTCTTTCAGATATCATATCCTTCACCTTATTCATTTGCAAATAAACCAACAACCAACACCTGTATCCAAAAATTTAATTCACTCATTTGAGGAATCCAATGAACAATGGGAACTGAGCAACGGAACAGAGGCAGAGGCAGGATCAAAGGAACCAGAGGGAAAGTGGTCAGAGGAAAAGTAGAAGAGAAGATGGGGTCAGAGAAGGAAAAGAGATCAGTGAAATTATATATACATAACACAGCTTTATAGAGAACAGGACAGCAAATCCTGTAGGGTGGGGGGAAGGCATTGTGGGGGGTATAGGGGGGCCGAGGGGGAATAAGGAAGTGGAGGGAGATATATTTGGTGGGTCACTTGAATATATGTAAACACAAATTAAAATCATAAATATAAAACAAGGAAAAAATTATTTTATGCTTTCAGTAGGCAACAAATGAAACAAAACACCCCCCCCCTTTCAAATAATACTTATCTGATTGATGTGTGCACTAAATATTTTGTAACCATTTCATAAAGGTATAAAGAGCTTTACTATTTTGTTTTGAATGTATATGTATTGACAATTCAGCTCACTTCCCTATATAGCTGAGGCAGCAATTCACAGGACAAAAAGGGACACCTGATCAAATTCAACTCATTACCCATACTCTATAGTTTTTACTAAAATTAGATTATTCTTTACTTTGATAAGTAGAGTTGGTAAGAGAAATTAAGGGGCAAATTTTTGTTGATAACATTCATTCTTACTGTATTTTAAATATAATAGTCCAGAAGGGAAAATGAGCCTTTTGGAATTTATGACTTCATGGAGGCAAAACCAGACAAAAAATATATCTAATAATAATAGGTCAATAAGTATAGAAATTGTAACCTACTTATTCTTTCAAAATATATTTTTCATTAATTTATCCATTAAAATTTATAAAGTGCTTATTATGTATCTAGGTACTATTCTAGATTCTGGTGATTTTGCAGAAAATAAATTGGACAAAAATCTGTCATTATGGAACTTACAATTTACAAGGGGGACAGACAAGACTCAAATAAATGAACATATATCATACATAGTCAAGGACATAAACTATGTACAGAATGGAAGCCCGAATTACAAAATGAAATGGTTTCTGGAACAGAGGCTCTGGTCTCGATGCTGAGGTCAGAGAGAGTGACTGAATGGTTTTACACAAGGAGTCTCAAGACCCCAGCAGTGCTATTGGAGAGAACGATTAGAATGCAGACACTGGTAATAGGTACCTTGGCCTTAGGTGATGTTGGACTAAACCTACTTAGTGACTTTAAGGATTGAAAGAAAGAGACAGGTTTGGAAAGTCTGGTGACAGTCACTGCATGGCCTTCCCCAGAACAAAGCAAGAGTCTGTAGTTCAGGAATAAAGGAACAAAGGATCCTTCAATGACTTCCAGTGGTCAAGCATGATATTTGCAAATGATTTACTTCTGGGAAAATTCCATAGTTGAACCTTTTTATTTGTTCTACTTAAAGTACCAACAAATCTTCTTTTCCCCTCAAATTATTATTGTTCACACAAGGGATTCTAAGGCTGAATAGCAGAATTGTGGAGTACCCCTGGTTCTATTGTATTGACCATTCAAAACATCAGAATGTGGGAGCAGTCTTGCAGGAACCAGCTATGATATCAGGTGTAAGGCCAAGAAAAAAATTGTCTGGAAGAGCAGACGACATTTTTTTTACCTTCTTAGTACCTTCTCCAAAGCCCTTGTTCCTTTCTTTTCCCGGGTGTCACCCAAGAGCACTGTGTAATTTCTTAAGACTGAAGTAAACGGACATTGTTGTATTCAGTTCAATCCAGAAAAGAATGCCAAGTCTGCCACCTTCATCACCCTTTTCTCTTTGTTTTCTTTATGTATTGCTCATACATATAACACATGTGTAAATGCATGAACATACACATAAGCACATGCATACACACAGACATACATGCACATACACATATACCCTACATTTATGACAGAAGCTCTACCATAATCTCTGTGATCTGACTTTTCTGATTTTGCATCTCCATCATGCAATATAGGTTTTACTCTCAAATATGTTGGTGGAATGAATGCATGTATGTTAAACATAAAATGAAGATCAGCATTTTGTATTTATAAGAAAACACACTGAAATACCAGTAGTTAAAAAAATGTGGAATAACTAACTGTACCACTATTGTATATATGTCTTAGTTTGCTCAAGCTGCCATAACAACATATCATACACTGGTAGACTGAACTAAGAGAAAGATAATTCCTCACAGTTCTGGAGGCTGGGAAGGTTAACATCGAGGTGCAGGTCAATGTAGTTTTTGATGAGAGATTTTTTCCTAGCTTGCAGTGTGCTGCCTTCTTACTGTGCTCTTGTATGGTGGAGAGAGAGAGCTCTGCTGTCTTATCCTCTTTCTTTCTTTCTTTCTTTCTTTCTTTCTTTCTTTCTTTCTTTCTTTCTTTCTTTCTTTCTTTCTTTCCTTCTTTCCTTCTTTTCTTCCTTCCTTCCTTCCTTCCTTTTTTCTTTTTTAAAGAAAACATGAAGAATATAGTCAATAATATCAAGATAAGGGGGTATAGCTTAGGGAGTGCTTGGGGCAGTGGGAGGGCCACTTTGTGGAGTGCATGATTTTCTGGCCACTTTATTGTACATCTGATACTGGTACAAAATGGGGTTAAATGTAAACTGTGGTTGAAAAATAAAAGGTAACACATCTTTGGTGAAAAACAAGATCTCATATACTTCTGCCAACCTAGGATAGGTCCACAGTATCTTACATATATTCAGTACTTACAGAATATATTTTTATTACTTGAATGAAAATATTCATTTTAATAAGTTAATTTTAGAATTACCATGTGGCTGGGGTGCAGGGAGGAGAGAAGGAAGTCACAAAATTTATGCCACTTTAACAGTTCTTCCTCCTCTTGTAAGAACACCAGCCCTGTCAGATTAGTGCTTCATCATTATGACCTCATTTAACCTTTCTCACCTCTTCATAGGTCCTATATCTAATACGGTCAGCCTGTGGTTTGAGGTTTCAACATATGATTTTAGAGAAACACAACTTAGTCCATAGCAATATGCACACTTACTGCATCTTTGACAATGTTTGCATACCTAGTGCTTTATGTTAAAGAATTTTCCAGATTTTTTATACCCATTACCACCTTTTAAAATATCATGCATTAGAAATGGGAGCAGTGCTCTAGGGACTAGTGGTTGGTTGCACTGAGAGAGAGTCTGCACAATGACCTAGAAAAAAGGCTGATTGTTAAAGCCAAATGACTTACATTTGAGTTCTAGCTTTGACACTCCCACTTTTGGCACAAGTTGTTTATGTTCTCTGAGATTCAATTTGCTCATCTACACAACAGGGATAATGCATCGTACCATGTTGTGAAGGGTAAATGAGTGACACATAAAAAAAATATTTGAGCCATGGAGGCGTGCAACAAGTATATGGCCTTTAGACATCATTCATTCTAGTCACTTGTTTCAGTGACAGCCATCAAGATTTCACATTGGTAGAACTTATAATAATTGACATTTACTCTGTGCCAGGCATTGTTATAAATAACTTTACATACATGTATTATTTAAACTAACACTTACAAAATTCCCATGAAGTAGTTTTATAATTACCTCCGGAAACAAGATAGCTCCTACTGACAGGTAAAAAGAACCTAATGGCTATTCATTCAGCCTACTCAGGGGCAGAGAAAAGATAGAAAATGTAAGACAAGAGGGCCCTAAACTTTGAAAAGCTGCTTTGTATTTCACCGAGGTTTTAAGATTATAGAGCACAGTGGCAAGCAATAACCTCCTCTAGCAACTGCCTCTACTTCTGAAAGGGGTCGTGTGTTTCCCATGATGCTATAAGAGGTAAAGCAATGCAAATTTATTCTCTTATAGTTCTGGGTATCAAAAGTCTACAGTGGGTCTCAGAACTGTGGTCTTTCTGAATGCCCAGGGGAAGGATCTGTTTCGACTTCTCCAGCTTCTAGAGGCTGCCTGCATTCTTCAGCTCATGGCCCTGCACCCCTCCACCTCCTGCTTCTGTCATTACATCTTCTTCACTGACTTTGACTCTCTTGCTTCCCTCTTTGCCTTGTAAGCAACCTTATGATTTCATTGATCAAATCTGGAAAATCCAGGATAATATTTGTATATCTCAGGATCCTTATTTAATGAAATCTGCAAATTACCTTTTGCTACATAAAGTAACAGATTCAGAAATTCTGGAGATGAGGAGTCTTGGGGGGCATTAATCTGCGTACCACAGATGATTGCAGGTACCATTATCCCCATCTCACAACAGCTTCTGGACCAGTGGGTACACACTCAGTCTAAAATGGGCCAATCAACTTTATCTGCCAAAATGTTGCTTTCTGTTATTAAGGCACTGCTGTGTGGGAAGTTGAAAGTTCTGGTAGCAGCAGGGCCATATTCACCACTGTAAGCCAAAATCAAGTACAACCTGAAACAGGAGAGAGGGGAGGAGCCGAAACTATGAGAAAACAGGAAAACTCATTCTACAGGGAGGAAAAGGAAACAAACTTGCAGAGGGAAGCAGAGTTTTAAAATGTCGCTTATTAACAATCTCTTTATTCTTTATTAAATCTAACTTTAAAATTCCTGCTCCTTGAAACCAGACAGCTTTAGTAGGAGTCACGCTTGAGTAGGGAGGAGGTAGATTTGGAAAGACTCTCTATCAATGCTAAAACCCCATCAGATGTGCAGAACGATTGTTGCAGACCTCACAGAGAGTGAGCAGCTTGGAGGGCCCCCAGGAACACTAAAGAGATAAAGCACCTTTAGAGAATGCACAGAAGATCCAAAATCCAGGACTGGCAGATTTCCATACTAATATATATATATTGGGCTTTCCCTACTCAATAATTTGTTGTCATTTTCAGCTCTTCCAATTCCAACATTGTACTATGACCAAAGAAATGGACTTCTGGATCCTGTGAAGCCCTCATGGCTGAAATATAATAAAAAACATCATCTCCTGTGACTGCAGCAGCAGCTGCTGCGATATCAGACATAATTGAGTATTCACCAGGTGCTGAGGTACTCACTCTCCATATATCATCTCGCTGAGTCTATGGAAGAACCCTCTGGAATAGGAAGCATCATCATATTAATTTTGAACATTTGAACATTGGGGTAATCTTAACTTACATGTAATCTTAAATTACATAAAATTTCTGTAATTAAAAACACATTAATGCTTGAGTTGTAAATCCATATGCAAATTCATGACTGTATATACAAAAGAAAAGAAAGAAGACAAATTTCCAGGGAGGGGGAAGGATAAAGAAAGGAGTTCCAATAACACATAGTGCTGAAAAGGTATGACCTGCCTTCAATTCACTGTCTTTTGACATAATTTTAAAAAAATAAAATAAAGTAAAATTTCTGAAAATCTTTCTTCTAGCTCCAACTCTCCCTCTCTGCTTTTGACTGAACCCCTCTCTTACTTTGTCATTTTCTACAAATGAATGTCAAGGAAATAACTGTGGCTAAAATATTGCCTTTTGCCTGTGGCCTGTTGCATCCGCACATGCACAGCTCACCTCCCCAGCATTAATGGATCGGGGTAATAGGGGTGTCAACCTTTTGGAGTTCAGTTTATGTGATTACAATCTTGTTGAAACTATTCTTTTTTATTGTGGCTATTAGATTCAGCCCCTGGGTGCTCAACTGTTTTAAAATTGTGTAGTCTGAAGGCTCCAATTCAGCAGAAGCAGTTTCCCCAAAATACTTTCTTTTTTTTTTTTTTAATTTTTCCAAAGTGAGAAGTGGGGGGGGGCAGACAGATAGACTCCTGCATGCCCCCAACAGGGATCCACCTGGCATGCCCACTGGGGGCTATGCTTGGCCCATCTGGGGAATTACTCTGCTGCAACTGGAGCAGTTCTAGCACCTGAGGAGGAGGCCATGGAGCAGTGGTTCTTAACCTTTTTTGAGGTACCGAACCCACCAGTTTCATATGCACATTCACCGAACCCTTCTTTAGTGATAAGTAAAATATGATTTTTTTTCCAAATTCAAGACATAGGTATATGTTTTTTTACTGGTGCACAAAATGAGCTGTGCATGAACATCACCTTGCTCAAAGAACAAAACCAACAAAGTGCATGAACTCACAACAAATTATGGTATTACTTTATTCTGGCCTCCGCTGCAGAGGCTTCTCGGAACCTCTGAGACTGACTCATCAAACCCCTAGGGTTCGATAGAACCTAGGTTAAGAACCACTGCCATAGAGCCATCCTCAGTGCCCGAGGCCAACTTTTGCTCCCATGGAGTCTTGGCTGTGGGAGGGGAAGAGAGAGATAGAGAGAAAAAATGGGGGGAAGGGGGAAGAAGCAGATAGGTGCTTCTCGTGTGCTCTGGCCAGGAATTAAACCCGGGACTTCCATACATCAGGCCAACGCTGGGCTGTTGCTTTACCACTGAGTCAATCGGCCAGGGCCCAAAATACTTTCTTTGATTGTAGTTTTCAAAACAGGTTAAATATTTCATGTGTCTTTTTATTTTTCTACATAAAAATGAGATGCTGTCAGATTACTGAAATTTATAAATGGATTAAAAATAGAAAACAATAATTAAGCATCTAATATTACTCTGCCTAAGTCTCTGCTATAATTTCCCCCATATTCTTAAGTCTCTGCTATAATTTCCCCCATATTCTTCACCTTCAGTTCCAAAAGGATCTGGCAGATCACCCCCCTTAAAAGGCATTTTTATCTACCATTTTCTCTCTTATAACACAATACTTGATACTGTGAGGCAGATAGCTGAACTCTAGGGGAGTGAAAAATTGGTAAGTGAGATATAACAGAAAAAAAATCAAAGAAAAACTCTTTATTAAAACTTAAAGGGCTAGAACCACTTTTCCGCATTATAAACAGAAACTCTGAGACCACAATACGAGTTACTCATCTACCACCAGGTAAAGGAAAGGTGCATTTCCAAGGGAGAGGCTGTTACATCGCGATGAACCACCATCTATTTGAACTTTTGATAAATATTCTTTCTAAAGAAATCATGAACTATCAGTCCTGACCTAGAAATGTTATCCAAGTGTTTTGATACACAGGCCTTTTAACCATAGTACTACTATCAGAATGATTCATTTGTGTATATAACTACATAGTGAGAAAATGTTTTTTATTAACTTATTTAGCTTAGTATGCATATATTAAGAATTGTCTTATTGTACTGTGCTTGATAAGTTTTATCTTGTTTATCCACTGGTAATTCTCTGTATATTTCAGGGCTACTAATTATTTATTTAAGTCAGAAAATCTTAACTTCCCTATATTCCTACTTTTTCAATGACTAACATATGAACACAGTATTAGAAGTGGTTGGTTACTACAAATTCTGCTTAAAGATTTTATTAATTCCTTATAGTCTACCAAGCTAAGGGAGATTATATACAAGTTGAAGAAATATATACTCTAAAAAGTTGAGATATTTCTACTTAACATAAATATTTGCTATGAAATCAAACTGTTACCAATGATATATTGCTAAGAGGTTAATATCCAAAATGTATAAATAACATAAAACTCAATGTCTAAAAGACCAAATGATCCAATTAAAAAATGGGCAAAGAACTTAAATAAGCAATTCTCCAAAGAGAGCATATATCTAGATGGACAATAGACATACAAAAAGAAGCTCAACATCACTAATCATCAGAGAAATGCAAATTAAAACCACAATAGATATCACCTCACACCTGTTGGCTGTCATCAATAATCAACAAACTACAAGTGCTAATGGGGGTTTGGAGAAAAGGAAACTCTCGTGCACTATTGGTGGGAATACAGATTCATGCAACCACTGTGAAAAGCAGTATGCAATTACCTCAAAAAATTAAAAATGGGGAGGCATGAGGCAGGGTGTAGAGGGTGTTATATTGACTGGGAAACTTGAAACCATGTCAATACAATAAATTAAAAATGGAACTGCCTCATGACCCAATGATCCCAAATCTTGGACTTCAGCTGAAGAAACCTGAAACACAAATTCAAAAGAATATATACACCCCTATGTTTACTGCGGTGTTATTTACAACAGCCAAGATTTGGAAGTGGCCTAAATGCCCATCAATAAATAAGTGGTACATTTTCACAATGAAATACTACTCAGCCGTAAAAAAAGAAGGAAATCTTATCTTTTGTGGACACATGGATGAACCTAGAGAACATTATGCTAGGTGAAATAAGCCAATTACAGAAAGACAAGTACCATATTATTTTACTTATAAGTGGAATTTAAGGAAAAAGTCCACTAACAAACAAAATAGAAACCAACTCATAGATACAGAGAACAGACTAACAGGTGTCAGAAGGGAGGGGATAGAGGAACTGAGTTACAAAAGTGAAGGGATTAAATTAAGCGAAACAAATCTCATAGACAACTTTATGGTGATTACAAGAGGGAAAGGGGGTGGGGAAAGTTAGAAGAGGATAAAGGGGGCATAAATGGTGATGGAAGAAGACTTGACTATGGGTGGTAAATACACAATACATTGTACAGATAATATGTTGTAGAATCATACCCATGAAATCTACATAATTTTATTAACCAATTCACCCCACTAAATTTAATTAAAAAAATCAAACTGGACGTCTAAGTAAGGATTTATCATGTCTGGCTGTTTACTGGGTTAGAGAACAATGAAAAAAAAATGCATATACCATGTTTCTGTTAAGCTATTCCAAAGGCTGCTTGCTTGGTATAGGGTTTGGGTTATAGAGGGTAACTGCTGCTTGGTGTAAGCTGTAACATTTCTAAAATGAGTACCCACTTAGAATTATAACCCTTCATTCCTGCATTAATTGTAAATGTGCAATAAATGTTTCTTTTTTAAGATGGAGAAGTGTGAAATCAACACATAATGAGTCAGAACAGCTCTATGTGAAATTTCTTTCTTTCAGTTTACAAAAGTCACTTATTCATGAGTCTTTTGGCTTGCTGTTTCTTCTTCCTCCCAAACATTTTTCTCTTTCTTTCTCTGGAACACACACACTCCACATAAGCATATACACTTCTCTGAACTAGTTATTGCTGAGCTTTCATATTTCAGGTTAGATATAACCTCATACAGGGAGAATAATCTTGGTTCATGTATACTATTATGAACTTCTCTTAGTGTGTCTCATCATATTGTATGCTTCTATCACAACACACACCACACTGTATGCTAATTTCCTACATACTTGTTTGCATCTCCCAGGAGACCACAAACCTGTTAGAGTAAAAGACTGGACACACCTGGTCCAGTCTTTACTCTGTGAAAGGTATTCAGTAAGTCTTTTTAATATTAATGCTTCAATGAAAGACCTTTAAAGAATGACTTGTAGTCTTGCAATGAAACTTACTGAATGGCTGAACAAATTTAATGACAAAATATGCCAGTCAGTGGTCAGAGGAGGGTAGATTGGCTAATGATAGAAAGAGAAAAATGAAAAATGACTGCCACAGAGGTAAATGGTACTACTGCCATTTTCAACTGCCTCTAAGGTTAGGGGCACTCTCACCAATGCTTCAGTCCTGCTGGTTCAGCCAGATGCATGTTCACCAATGAAATGAGTGTCAGGATACCTAAGCCTGATGTCATTGGATATTTGAATCAAACTCATTTGTATCTGGTTCCGGGTGCTCCAGAGCAAACTTCTGATTACAGATCAACTACAGGGCATTATGATGAATGACAGAGAGAGTGAGAGAGAGAGAAAGGGAGAGAGAGAATCTTTCCTAGTGTTTATGCATGTATGTATCAGATTTGCTGGTCTGCAAAATAGAGGGCAAGCCCCTCAACTAGAGTGAATTCATGGAAGTTGTGCTTACAGTGATCTGTCTATCTGTGTGACCAACTGCAAATTCTGACAAAGTAATTGTGAGGACTTTTATAGTGGAAGCCAGGATGTGAGCTCTGGTTCTCATGAGAAACTGAAAGCAGCACTAGCCCCCCGGCTTTCCAGGCAACCTGCCTGGATGCCAGCTCCCACACATATTTGGGCTAGCTTAGCCTTAGTTCCCAGGTATTTCTAGATTAGCTGCCCAGAAGACTACCTTGTTGAGCATGGGCTAACATAGCAAGGTGACATCATCACACTGATGTAATGGTTGATGTAATATTGGTACCCTGCCACAATTGTCTGTAAGCCCCTATATATACCCAGGCCTGCACTGCTAGCCTAGGAGCTTCAGAATGAAGCAAGAGTAAAGATTTGAAGCATGCATCACTTGCTTTCAGCTCCTCAGACATTTTTCACCTTGAGAACCTCACCACCAAAATTATCCCTTGTGGAGCAGATGTGCTCCAACAGCAATCCTCTGTTTCATCATGTCTTTCAAACTTTTGTAACAACAGATAAACAAAGTAGAAAGCCTCCAAATAGTAGCCTTTAAAATGGAAAATTACATAGAAATCCAAAAATATGTTAATCCTATGTTTCCTGTTATTGTTAGCAATTTTAGAGGTTTATTGAGCATAGAGTATGCCCTAATTACAATTATATTACATGAAGAATATGTATGATTTATTAAATAATAGTTTTGAAAGTTAGATTTTTTTAAAAAAGAATAATGCAATTTTAGTTAAATTATGTCAATTTATGCTATTAGCAAGATATAAATTACTACTACTTAAAGGCCTATAAATATGCAACTATAAAATAAAAATTAATTAAAAATTAAATGCAAATAAGACTGAAAGTCCAATAAAATTGGAATTAACAAAATTAAGTGTAATTAATGATACATTTTTTTTTTTTTATAGGAAGCTTTTCTTCGAACAGGTGACTCACTTTTTTTATTTTATTTTATTTTATTCATTATAGAGAGGAGATACAGAGTGAGAGAGAGAGAGAAAGAGAGAGAGAGAGAGAGAGAGAAAGGGGGGAGGAGCTGGAAGCATCAACTCCCATATGTGCCTTGACCAGACCAGTACAGGGTTTTGAACTGGCGACCTCAGTGTTCCCAGGTCGACGCTTTATCCACTGCGCCACCACAGGTCAGGCGATACATTTTTTTAAAAAAAAGCAAAACCACTATTTGTAACTAGAATATGGGAATCTTTGCTAGGGATGGTTGTTTTGCTTTTAGACATTCATATACTGTTATGTCTTATGTAATGTAAGTTCAGGTAGAGAGAGAGAAAGAGAGAGAGAGAGAGAGAAGAGAAGAGGAGAGATAAGGTGAGAAAAGGTGAAAAGTGCCTTGTCTATTTTATTAACTGCTCTATCCTTGCCATGAGATGCCTGCACATTGTTAGTGTTCAATAAAAACTTGTACAATTAATAAGGAAATAAATTTTCTGACTGCTTTTCTCTTAGTTTCTTACAGCCATTGTTAAGGTAGTGACATCATTTGGTATTTACTTAGTGATGATGCTTCATTTTTCTATTCATTAACTTTCTGTTCTTTATTTATTAGTTTGGGGGAATGTAATTTATATTCTTTGTCATTATTATAAATTCAAACATGGTCATCAAAACTAGGCACCAAGGACTTTGTTATAATGTGGTCATTGGTCATTAATATGATCCAAGATACATGTTTATGTTCTTATCTTCAAACTATAACGGTGGAAACATCCTTTTGGATTTGATCTTGGAAGAGAAAAGGGACATTAATTAAAAAACTGGTGGAAAACATGTAGTTAGTAGTAATGAACCATGTTGGTCCCTCATTTTGGCAAATGTGCTGTGGTAACATAAAATGGTAACATAGCATTAGGTATTGAAATTGCCTGAGATTATAGAACATCTCTGTACTACCTTTGTAACTTTTTGGTAATTCTAAAAGTATCCCTATATTTTAAAATTTATTTTCTAAAAGTAAAAACTAAAATTAAGAAAAATATTCTTCTGGTACCCTTTAGTGCCCCTAGCATTTTGTATCACTCTATAAACAGTACAAATCATGGTTCTATCATGGAAGAGTCTCTACTCCAATCAAGGAGACAAAGTAGACACAAAACAATCTGAAAACGACCAAGTGATTTTGAATGAAAGTACAATAAGATACCAGAGAAAAAGGAATATCAGAGTAAATGGTGGTCATCAAATAAGACTTCATGGCTCTCTGGCATGGTAAACTTATTTTGCCGATATATACACACTTCAGAGGAAGCTCCTAGGTTTTGATCCTGATGCGGAAGATGGTTAAGGAACCCAGGCACCTGATATATTGATATGACCTCCTCATTGATATGACCTTGTCAGTCTTAAGATAAATGTCTTAAGGGGCAGGGATGACATTGCCTTCACTCCTACCTGTCTTCAAAAATAAATAAATAAAAAGGTATCACCTGAAAATATTTAATGACATCTCAAAGTATTCAAGATAAAATTCAAACTCTTAAGCATTACATTCAAAAGACTTCACAACCTTCAAACCTATCTTAAACTCATCTCCTCCTAGTTACTCATAAGCCTTTGACAGTCCAATCACAAGAGAGTAGTACTTTGTTATGGTTTTTACTGATGTTCACACAGTCCTTCCATTTAGAATGTTCTTACCTAAAATATTTTCTTCCTGAAAAATTACTACCACTGCTTTCAGAGAAAGTGCAATATAACACCCTCATTTGAAACTTTTTTAACAAATGGCCTCGTTGCCCAGAATTATTGTGAGCCTTATTTCTATAGCACTGAAGTGCTCTGTCAATCTTTACTAGCAGTTTTCACACTGACTTTTGTTGTTTATATAAGATACATACCTTCTCTATTAGCTAGTAATATACTTAGGGATAAAAAACCTACATGTTAGTCTTTGGATTCCTTTGCCACTATTATTTTATTTCGTAAGATTTTATTTATTGATTTTTAGAGAGAGAGAGAGAGAAAGTTGGGATGGGGTGGGGGAAGTAAAAGCATCAATTAGTAGTAGTTGCTTTTTGTATGTTCTTGACTGGGCAAACCCAGGGTTTCGAACCAGAGATCTCAGCATTCCAGGTTGAGGCTTTATCCACTGCTCCAACACAGGTCAGGCATTTGGATGCCTATTACCAAGTGATTATGCTTAATATAGGTTTTACTTTTGTAAATTTAATAAAATTATCTGACATTTGTATATTTTCACATTTGCAAAATTTTGTCACATGCATTATTTCACTTAATCCTTATAACAACCCAATGAGGCAGATATTTTTTATTATTATAATGCAAATGAGGACATTACAACTCATGAATATTTAGGATCTGATAAACATAAATACTTATTGATTGATGGCTTGGTAGCCAATTGCTCAGGCTCTCTGTGCTTTGACAGAAAACAAAACACATGTAGTGTTCATTGCTGAACTCGGTGTCAACAGCCTGTATTTCATATATGCTATTCAATTGTTTAAAATGCAAGGATAACATTTTCAATCTTTCCTTACAACTCCCTACACAAGTAAGAATTAAGATATGGTTCTGGCCTCCTCTTGGTTACCATTACTATAAAGTTAGCACCATAATACTTACCCACTTGTCAAGCCCCCTGCATTCTGATTTGATTGAGGTTGCATTTGCCAAGTCATAGGCATCCCTTAAAATTTAGAGGCTGTATAAATGCAAATGTTATAATGGAAAGATGGGCATGCAGCTATAGAATGTGTATTTCTTATTTCAACATGAAGGATTCCCTCTGTTATCTTCTGATAAGATTTTCCTACCGTGCTGTGTATTTAGTTAAAATTATAGACAGTCTCTGTACAGTATGGGGTTTTTCAGTAGACATATGAATAGAAACAGGCCAGAAAACCCTGAGAATAACTGGCTGTTGAAATGGGGCTTACAAAAAGTTTCTAAAATGGAATTGGCTAAAATTTTAAACAATTTTTTACTTTGCAGCAACCCAGCCACTTCTAGGACTGCCAGAGGAATCAGAATTTGCACCTTCTAGTTTCCCAAAGTCAGATACCTCAGGAACCTCTGTATTAATAGATATTCAAATCTCTAACCTATTACTAACCTTTAAGCACCTCTGTGAGCCTCAGCATTTTCCTCTTTCAGGTGGAAATACAAGAAGTACCTACTTTATAAGGTTGTTCTGTGCACTACAAATGCTGATAAATGTAAAGCTTGCCATAGTGCCTGAACCATATTCAATACCCAATAAGTATTATTATGATATGATTTACCCAGTAGAAATAAAATAAAATTGGTGCAATGAAAAGACAATGCATTCAGAACTCCAAGGGACCAGGTGCCCTGCTGGACATTTCAGATCATTCTTATAAAAACTCTATAAAGTATATTTGAGTAATATCCCTATCTTATAGACAATGATTCTGCAGCCCAAATAGTGTGGGTGATTTGGAGGTCTTACTTATGTACTATTCTTATCAAAGGTGATACTGCCAATAACTGATTGTAGTACAGCCAACCACTTACTCTTTGCTTTTTCATTCATCTTCTTTAAAAAGGGCATCACCTGTTTTAGACCTCCCAATCTCCACCAGATTTTTTAAAGTTACACAAAAAACTATGAAATGGAATGTTTCTTCCTTTTACTGCCCTCTGAATAGATCCTGAAGTCCTGGGAGCTATGAAGCCTTCTTGTAAATCATTATCAACTATCAGCCTTCTCTCTGCTTTGCTGTCTGAGCTTTGAGAGGATGAAACTGATTGGCACAGTGTTGTCTATTTGCCTGACACTTCAGGACATAAGCCGTGGGGGTGAAATCAAACTGCAGACACTAGAAACTCCTGCAGTGTTGTGATAAAACTTAAATTATCACTCAGAGAAGTTAGTGTATACATTATATTACAACACCTGGACTCCTACATATATTTTGAGAAGAGACTTGAAATCACAGCTTATAGTTGCATTTAACTTGGAGGATGAAATGTGTTCATAAATGAATGCCTTCGAAATTTGCAACAAAATGGTAATGGATGCTTCTGCAAAACTTGCTAAGTATTAGATATGAATTAAGAATCTCAGTTAATTTTGACACCAGATGTGTTTTGGTTTTCAAGTGCTACAAGCATTAATATTCATTACAGAAATAAGATTTGATAACCAGAGAAAACACAGGCACAAAACTTTGGTGATAACAGAAAATTATCTCCTCAATGTTCAGAGAACATTTTGCTCTCCATCTTCACAAGTTAAAGTTGACACTGAAAATTATGTTCCTTTTAGACTGTAGATTTTCTTCTATAAATGTATTCTTTTCATAGCTGGATTCTCATGCTTTTTTTCTAGAGATTACAATATAATTGATTCTAGTCAAATGCACATTTTAGGCATTATTATTGATAGATAGAGGGCTTCTAATCCAAGAAAGTTTCCAATGGGAAAGAGGAATCTAGTGCAGCAAAATAACTTCTATTAGCTTATTTCTAAGTTGGAAATAATACACACTCCATTTTCAATTTTTCTGAATCTATGCTCCATTGAGCTATATCAGTTTTCACCTTTAACATCAGCCAAATAGATTTGAAAGGTGATAAATTGAGATTCAAAGGATAATACAGTTCTTGAAGATATAATAAAACCCGCTAAAATGAGTTTAATAGCAGCTTGGAGCAAGGGCTAATTTTTTTTTAAATATATAGAGTCGATGTCTGCTAGAACCACTTATTTAAAGATACTCCATTATTTTATTGGAAGTTGATACTTAAAAGGATTTATAGAATGGCAGATAAAATCTCTTAGAGCTTGACCACTTTGTCTGTGGAAGAACTCAATTTTAGCTCTTTTTCTTGTATATCATAAAAGATATATAGTATTTTTTCTTAAATAATCACTTTATTGAAACATACAGAAACCTAGGTTTATACTGGCTTATTCATTTTGCTTTTCTTTCCTATGTTTTTCCTTCCAACTAGTAAAAATGTGATTTCTAAAAGAGGCTATTAGACAGGCATTTGTGACTAGAAATCTTTGGTATATTAAATTAGAAAAAAAAAACCCGAAAAACAAAAATCAAACAACTACTAAAATACACCTTTGTGATGAATCAGCTATTTTCTTCTTTGAATGTACTATTATAAGCACAACTTAGGTACTCACAACCCTAAATATCTGTAATGACATTAGCCCTCCCATCTGTATCTTTTGTCCCCATCCTTGATCTGCCACTCAGTATGTGACCTTGGGCAAGGAACAGTCCATTTTCAATTTTGGATTAGAGAAGCCAAAACAGATGGCTTTACTGTCAACCACAAACAGTACTTCAAGGTAAGGAAAACACTGGGAAAGCAGGCCAGAGTCCACTGTTACCTCCTTGGGCTGCCTCCATTCCTGGTGCTGGCTTCCCCAGGTGAATTCTCTTTCGGTTGCTATGTGACCAGGTGTATCTTCAGAGATAAGGATGGTTCCCAGTGAACTCAGCAGTACTTTGCTGGAGCATCTGTCCTATTAATCAATGTGAAGTTTTCTATTTTATGAATTTTCAAACAAATTTCAAGTATCTGTTATATGTGTGTGTATAAAACTACATGTGTGTGAAAAGCATTTACAAATTTTACCCTCTGTTTAGCATTAGCACAATTATCATTAGGTCTATTCTTAGGCAAAGGCAGAAACCTGTCAGTCCTTTAGCTTTTCCTTTGTACTCTGTTCTCTTTACCTCTACTCACTCTCTTGCCTTGTTTCCCCTTCCATTTTATCTTCTCTTTACCTTGAGTCATATATAAGTGATTGCTAACATCTTGAAACTCAGCTTTTCCAGACAAAACAATATGGTTCAAAGACAGAACTCAGGTAATAACTAGTGAGTAGAAGAAAATTTTGGGGGGAAACAGGATGGTTGTCAGTTGACTAAATATTCTTTTTTTCTTCTTTCTTCTCTCAAGAAAGGGAATCCCTAGAATGTCACATATATTAAACACACACACACATACATACACAAAGTTGTGCACTCTTTGCATAAGAGAGGAATAAACAATCCATTGTTCATTAGTCAAGCTAATGTGGTCAGTTAAATAGGTAGTTATATGCCAATGAAGTCTCCAACATGATTTTACAGAAACAAAATTACATGGGAAATTAAGATCTTATTAACATGTGAGAAAATGTACTGTTTGATAGTATTAGATTCAGGTAGAGACTCATTCTCCTAAACCTCAGCTCTAGAGGCTACAGTAACCTGTTACTGCTGGCCACCGGAGATGGATCCACCTGGCAGCAGACAGCAGGCAGAGGAAGCCTACTGGTCTGAAGCTCCTTTCTGTGGTGACTCATCACCTAAGAGTACATCCATTGATGTCAGGTTTAACTTCTGGGCTGCCTGCAATAGGCATCTAAATTATCAATAGCAGGCACATATTGATCAAGTACAAATATTGTATGAGAAGTTTTCTATGAGCAGTGTTTAGAGGATTAACCAATTGCATTGTTGCTTGAATAATGTCTCATTATTGGGCACCTTTGATTTTCTAGACAAAAGAGGTGTCTTAAGCCTGTGGCTCTTGAAGTGTGATCCCCAAATCAACAGCATCCATAGCCCCTGAAAAGTTTCCAGAAATGTAAATTTTCAGGCCCTACCCTAGAACTACTGAATTAAAAATGCTGATGGTGGGGCCAGCAATATGTGTGTTCATAAGCACGCCAAAAGATTCTGATGTATGTTCAAGTTTGAGAAGCACTGGCACAGGCCATTTTATGAAACCTTGCTTACAGTTTATTGGAAGTCATAGAGCATAACGCCTGTTTCAATTTCTCTGAGAGTCCAGCAGCATGGCTGATTCTCATGTCCTTGTGGCCAGAATCAAGTGTGAGCTGGTATACACACAATTATACTTGATATAAGAAATATAGCTTATGTGCAGAGTCAATGCCTGTGATATGTGGGTAAGATCTAATTCACTGTGTATTTTCACAAATAAAGTTTTATTGGAATGCAGTCACATGCTAATTTACTTAGTGTCCTTTCATGCAGCAATGGCAGAATTGAGAAACTGCAGCAGAGTACTTAGAGCAGGTAATGAGATTAGATAATGTGACCATAGAAAACTGTTGTGAGGACATTGCATGAAACCCAAATGTTAGATTTAGATCTAGCTGTAAATATGCACTTGTCCCTGCAAGGAATTATACAGGGTGACCTCAGTCAAACTGGTGTCTTCTTAGGAATGAGCTCATGTAGAAATATGTTATAAAAGGCCACAGCAAGAGCCCAAAAAGATAGGGTCATTGTAGTAAAATTTAGAGGGGAAAGAAAAGAGAAGATATAGGTTTGGAGTAGTGTTGGCAAATTCATATGTTGCAACATCCTTCTCATGCAAAAGACAACACTACCAACCAATTATTATGCTCATTAGAGCTTTAACTGGGCCCCACTATTCCTCGGTACAGCTCTCTAAGCAGTCATTACTAATCTTTTAGAGTTGGTGATTTAGAAGAAACTTATTTATCATCCTGTTATTAAAGAAGAAGATCAGCAAGGGCTACCATAAAGCAGTTCTCTAGAACCTACGTGGGAAGGTTCTGGGGAACCAGGAGGGCAAGCAAAAAGGAGAAATCTTCTATAGGCAGTATTAATGGCATAAGAGGAGATGAACAGGAAAGAAAATGGCAGACATTTTTATACGTCTAGTCCTAACGATCCTCTCTGTACCCCCACCAATTAGATACCACCCTCTTTATTGGTGCCCGTGGCTCTTAAGTAACTTAAGCCAATAAGTGATATATGAGGCACATCTGGCCTGACACTAAAGCCCACATTTCCTGCTACCACTGCTATTGCTCACTGTTTTGCCTAAGGCTGCACTATTTCTACATTTTATTTTTGTAACTGAACTTGACAATATAGTTTATCTAAATGAAGGAAAAGAGAGAGGGGGGAGAAAAAAGGGGACTAGAAGACTAAATCTAAGAGGCAGACAGACAGAGAGACAGAGAAAGGTAGAGAGGCATAATTCAGAAAGTATGTGAAAATCTTTTCTAAAAGGATAAATTGAATTTTCAGGAAGAAAGCAAGATGGAAAATGCCTAAAATTGCTGTACCCCTACAGACAGTGCAAGAAAACCTCTGCTGCTTTATCTGACCCAAAAAGCAAATAGTCACATACAAATTCTTCATTCTCTGGAGAGCACACTACTGATGCAGTGGCTGATGAAAGACAGGAGGAAAGTTTTAAAAAGGAACTCTTTCCAAAACTTTGGAGAGAGGGATCAGAGCTGGATTTACGAGTAGATGAAGGTAACCACTCTGAGAACTATCTGGAAGGCCCAGCCACCCTGAACTATCACCCATCCTAGGTGCTGCTTTTCTCAAAAAACAAATTACCCCCCCCCAAAAAAACCCCTTCTATTATTTATTTATTTATTTTTACAGGAACAGAGAGAGAGAGTCAGAAACAGAGAGTCAGAGAGAGGGATAGATAGGGACAGATAGGAACGGAGAGAGATGAGAAGCATCAATCATTAGTTTTTTGTTGCTGTTGCAACACCATAGTTGCTCATTGATTGCTTTCTCACATGTGCCTTGACCGTGGGCCTTCAGAAAACCTAGCCACCCCTTGCTGGAGCCAGTGATCTTGGGTCCAAGCTAGAGAGCTTTTGCTCAAGCCAGATGGGCCCGCACTCAAGCTGGCGACTTTGGGGTCTCAAACCTGGGTTTTCCGCATCCCAGTTCAATGTTCTATCCACTGCGCTACTGCCTGGTCAGGCTAAATTATTTCTTTGATCTAAGCTTTGCCCTCTTCTGGATCACCTTATAAAAGTAAATAAATTTGATAATGATAACACACTAGATTGAATTGGCCTGTGTGTGATGTAGCACTGGCCCGTTGGCTCAGTGGTAGAGTGTTAATCAGTGTATAGATGTTCCGGGTTTGATTAAGGTCCAGGCACACAGGAGAAGTGAACAACTGTTGCTCCACCTCTCCACCCTCCCCCCCTCTCTCTTTCCCTCTAGCAGCCATGGCTTGATTGGTTCCAGCACATTGCCTGTACGTCGAGGATGGCCCCGTGGAGCTTCAGTCTCAGGTGCTAAAAATAGCGTGGTTGTGAGCATGGTCCAAGATGGGCATAGCATTGGCCACAGATGGGGGTTTTCAGGTGGATTTCAGTTGGGGCACATGCAGGAGTTTATCTATCTCTCCTTTCAATTAGAAAAGAAGAAAATAAATAGATAAATAAATAAATAATTCTGTCTTATAAATACCATAAAACTATGCCAATGTTTATCAACTATGTTTCCTAGAATATGCATTCTGCATAATTCTGTTTGACTGAGGGAAATAATAGTAAAAATATACTGTGGGAAAATGTTGCCTGTTTCTTCTTTTCATGGTATATCACAATTAGCAAAGTTGTAAGTGGCTCTGAGTAGCCACTAGTAATGGTATTTAACCAACTTTTACGCAAATATACTTGTCCGAGAGAGTCTTCACCCTAACTCTACACTATTAGCATTCATCAGAAGATTGAAGTTTTTGGACATTTGACTAACATAATGTAATTCCTAGCACTTTTTTTCCCTCATAGATTCCTTTCTTAGCCACATCAGAAGTTTTGAAGGCTAACAACATTCCTATGACTTTATAGGACATAAAAATTATCTGAAATACCTCTAAAAATAATTTTTAGACATTATTCTAAATCAATTATTCTAAGGAGTGGTCAGAAATCTGTACTTTTATATCTTATAGTCTGTGAAATAACATGTGAGTCATTTCTCAGACTATTTTAAGACATAAAGGGGCAAAAGGCTATCTGTTTTAGGAAGCTCAAGTTGTGATCACTAAATTCTCTTATCTAGGAGGATTTGGTAAAGTCAGAGAACAGATACTTATCACAGATATTAAGATACTTTGGAAGTTGTCCTTAGCTACCTGTCTTCTTCCATTCGCTGTTTATCTGGCCAAAACTTATTTTCACCCTCTGATTCCTGGCCCCATCATGCTATTCTGGACCCAGCATCATATTCTGGCCTTCTTGACCTTATTGTGTGATCTGACTTTTGAAAGAAACACATCTGATACCCATTAATCTCTCTAGGGTTCGCAAATGCCTCTCCTTCCTTTAAAGCAGGCTCTGGGTACCAGGTTTTATTTTCAGGCTGTATTTGTGGGGCCCATACAAAATTAAATGGACTCAGGTTTCTTTGGAGTATCTAGAGGAAAAAAAGGAAGTAAGTGTAACTTTACTGCCTCTGAGATCCTAGATCAGAGAAGGACTGCCAGGAGAGGGATTCCTGTTTATCTGTCATCACTGAGATATTCACATCCTTCCTAATCTCTTCTGTGTTTGCTTTGACCTCATCTAATAAAGGAATTTGGGAAGTCTGGAAAGAGGCAGACTTCTATGCAAGCTGATTTTTCTTTAAATTGAAAAGAGGTTGCTGCCCAACATAGGACAAGTTCCACAGAAACTCTTATCTCTCTATGATACTATAAGGTAAAACAACAGAGCTTTTGTTCCACTTTCTGTTTAGGTCATTATAATCATAAATGGGGGAAGTACTTCATTCAGCAAATACTTTTGAAGGCTTACTCTAGGTTCTGGGGAGTCAGTGTTGAAAAAAGGAGGAAATTTAATCTCTGTCCCAATGAAGCTTATGTTCTAGATGAATGAGACAGCCAACAAACAAAATAAACAAGAACAATATATAATGGGTTACATAGAGATAGGTTGCGTGGAGAAAAACGAGGCATGGAGAGTGAGCAGGGAATGTTGGGATGGTGGGAAGGTGTGGAATTATAATCTTATATAGGGTGGTCTAGAAAGATTTAATAGTTAAGAATTTTAAAAGTTCAGAGAAAGAGCCATACAGATATCTCAGGAGAAATGAGTTCCAGGTAGAGAAAAACATAGCTGCAAATGCTTTGAAGTACAAGCAGTTCTGGCATGTTTGATAAACAGCAAAGAGGTCAGGGTTCCAGGGACAATGAATGGGGAGAAGTATGATAGCAGATGAAATCAGAGAAATGACTCATTGATCTTATTGATCTTATTGTTACCCCATTTACTGTTTAGCAACATGTTATTTAGCCTCCATGTCTGTGTTCTTTTTGTTATTCGTCTTGTGATTGATTTCTAGTTTCACACCATTATGCTCAGAGAAAATGCTTGATATGATTTCACTTTTTTTTTTAAATTCCTTGAGACTTATTTTGTTTCCTCACATGTAGTCTACCCTAGAAAATGTTTCATGTGTATTTGAAAGAAATGTTTATTCTTCTGCTTTGGGGTAAAATGCTCTGAAGATATTAAGTCCAGCTGATCAAATGTGTCATTTAAGACCACCACTTCCTTGTTGATTTTCTGTCTGGAATATCTGTCCATGGATGCCATTGGGTTGTTAAGCCCCCTACTATGACTGTGTTGCTGTCAATCTTTCCCTTTATGTCTATTAGCATTTGCTTCACATATTTAGATGTTCCTACTTTGTGTATATATATGTTTACATGGATTATATCTTGTTGTTGGATTGCTTCTTTTATTATTACATAGTGTCTTTCTTTATATTTTTAAATAAGAAAATATAGGCAAGCAAAAAAAAAATAGTCCACAATTCAACCACTCAAATATAGTTAACGTATTGTTGTATATTTCTTCAAACCTTTTCTCTGTCTACAGAGCATAGGCATCAGTTGCTTAGATGGCCCTAAATTTTTTAATAGGTAGGAGTTATTCTGTCCTGTAAATTTTACATATAATTCACACCAGGACTACTTGTTTACATTGAAAACTTTATTATTCTTCTCAATATCTCTACAGATTCTCAGGTTGGGCAAATGGTTCTCTTGGTCACATCTTACTTCAATTTCTTGCTTCTACCTTTGTGCTAATATCCCTGGAGTCTAGACTCTTGTATAGAACCAAATATGAAACACAGCCTCTTATCCTTGATTCCATGATTCTCCTTTCTGGAAAGAGTCGGGGTAGAAACTGTAACAGAAGAGCACGTGCTTAACACATTCCCATTTTCAAAAAACCTTTAGCTACTTCATGCTGAAGATGCCTCACTATCTGAGAGCATAAGCCACTCACTGCAGACTGGAATGGGGCAGTCTCTCTGCCTTAATCCATGCCTCTCCTCACTCAGACCTCTAATGACCCATACCTGTAATTTTTCTTATAAGAAGAAAGTCAATGTTTTCTCTGTTTTGATGGTTCTTTCCAGACCCTTCTCTGGAGAGTCTCAGCTTCCACACTCAAGCCTACTTAGCCATCTTTCCTAAACTCTCGGTATTTTAAGCTGTAGAGGAATCATATCACACTTTCAATGAGCAAAAACTGTTCTGACCAATTATTGTTTTACAGAGCAAGTTAATTTTTAAAATTTGAAATATAATTGACATATTTCATGATTTTCAGAGGTACAACATAATGACTAAATATTTGTATATATTGAGAAATATACTCTGCATTATAATTAACATCTTTCACCACACATAGTCATAATTTTTTTCTTTGTGATGAGAATGTTTCAAAACTACTCTCATAGCAGTTTTCAGATATATTACAATATTCTTAACTATAGTTATCATGCAGCACATTACATCTACATGACTTGTTAAATAGCAGTGGTTTTCCCTCTTCTTGGCATATAGAAATGCCTTTTCCCACTCAAATGGTGTCATACAATATATACTGGTTAGAAATCTCCTTTCTTCACTTAACAATTGATGGGAACTACCTTCTTTGTTAAACATGACACAGTGCTGACGGCGAGTAAAGCAGAGCATGGAATAAAATGTGGTACACAGCTTGCCCTGGAAAGCTGTTGAAATGCAGAATCTTAGGTCCCATGCCAAACCAAATCCATGATAATTGTATTTGAGCTCTAGGGCATTCTTGTGCATGTAAAAGTTTGAGACACACTGGGACACAACCTTTATATGGCTTTAATAAGAACAGAATAGTAATTCTTATTTTTTCTTTATTAGAAAATCTATAAAAGACATTTCCAGATACTTATATGGCTATTTAATTTGTGCTTTACTTATCAAATGTGACACTGATACTAAAAGCAAAATGCTTTTCTAAAATGTGAGGTCCTCTGCAGCTCTCCTGACTATTTCTAAAGTGAACCATGGACTAGAAGATGATTTTCACATTGGGTGATGGGCATACAATGTAATCAATGGTTCAAATGCTATAGAAATATTTACTTAAAACCTATGAACTCTTATTAATCAATGCCATTCCATTAAATTAATTTTCAAAAGAAAAGAAAAAAAATTAAAATAGCATTTTAGTGGTTTTAAATATTAATATAAAGTAATCTCTTATCTTGTAAATATTTAGTATACAATTCTGAAGTCAGTTTTGAAAGCATTTTGCAAATACGTATATTTAGTTTTCTTGTATTTGCTTTGATTTTCAAATGAGAACATATTGCAACTTTCAACTCCACTGACTTGACCCAGTAAGTATCCTCTAGCTTTGCTCTGAGTAATAGCAGTAGTCCCTTTGCAAAGAGATCCTACTCAACCATGTTCTCCATAAGTTAAAAGAAAGCAATATTTTAGCATGTGGCCCTTCATTATGCCAAATCATTTTTTCTGTTGCCAAAGCCCAAAAAACTTTGTGTGAAAATAAATAGCTGAGAGGATTTTCAAATGAGCTGCCCCCAGGATAAATCATGGTTAATTTTTACTTCTTCTCTGTGACTAAACATTTTAATTGACTACCTGTTTCTTTAATAGTAGTTCAGTTAATTCCTTCTGATAAAAAATAAAATAAAACACATTTAAAAAAATCTGACTTGTTTTCTTCTTTCAGGTGCAACTTATTCCTGACTTATGAACATTTAATCTATAAACAGCCCTGGCCAGTTGGCTCAGTGGTAGAACATCAGCCCAGTGTGCGGATGTCCTGGGTTCGATTCTGGGTCAAGACACACAAGAGAAGTGACCGTCTGCTTCTCCACTCTCCTCCCCTATCTCTCTCTCTCTCTTCCCTTCCTGCAACCATAGATCGAATGGTTCAAGCAA
This sequence comes from Rhynchonycteris naso, assembly GCA_037038555.1. NCBI lineage: Eukaryota > Metazoa > Chordata > Mammalia > Chiroptera > Emballonuridae > Rhynchonycteris > Rhynchonycteris naso. The sequence continues at coordinate 85,224,858 of CM072996.1, forward strand.
AGTTGTTTCCCCATGGCCTCTCCTCAGGCACTAAAGTAGCTCAGTTGTCAAGCGACAGAGCAGCAGGGGTGGGGGGCAGAGCATCACCTGGTAGGGGGCTTGCCAGGTGGATACTGGTTGGTGCCCATGCAGGAATTTGTCTCTGCCTTCCTGCTTTTTATTTAATAATAATAAAAATATTTTGAAACAGTTTGTATTAATTAATGGCTATGCTGTCTTACCACCTCCTCCTCACACAGAGGCACTACAATAATAGGGATGATGGGGCCATAGTGAGCAGAATGAGACTACTATCTTTCTTATAATTTTGCTTGGGGAAAGTTCTATTTTAGAAAACTAATTACTCTTATCTTCTTCTCTAGAGCTAAAAATTAATTGATATTTTTTCTACCACTTTTGGATGTAAGAGGGAGTCAGAAAAATGTCAAAAATTTCCTCAACATTCTGATGGTTTCTAAAGACAATGTTTGAATATGGGGAAAAGCCAAGAAGAATTCAGAAATGTTTACCATATCTATAGCACATGGTTCCTTTTCCTGAGAATCAAGAAACAATGTGATTTTCACTGTGTTGGGTGATAAGAGGCCTTCTAAACTGAGATAGAACACCATCATTTATATAGGGTAACAATGATATAACATGCTCCAAGTTTCAAAAAAAAGGATGTTCAAATTGATTTTTGGATACAATCCAGCTTTAATTGCTTATAAGGAAAAACTGTATCTTAAGAAAATGCTTAAACATGAAAAGAAAGATTAGGACAATAAAAATTAGAAGATGAGTCTAAAAGTTTATATCGATTAAGAAGACAATCATGGCATTTTTAGGGCTTTGGACTATAAAGTTCACATTCTGAGGCCTATTCTGTATTAGGTATAGGCTGCCCTACAGACTCAGAACTAAGTTCCTGGGGTTAGTCTTACATATCTTCCCCAAATGGTCAGGTGTGAAAGGTAGCCAAAGCAGTGATTGCTTTTCTAATATTAATTATGAGGGAAGAAAGCAAGAGTTAAAATTTTATTAAATTTCAGTGCTTCAACAAGTGCTTTATTTTTCATTGAGAAGAAAACCTTGAAGCTATTGTGATCAAGGCAGCCACTCTGGGTGTGTGTGTGCACCCATAAGTAGTGTGTGTGCATAAAGGGTTAGGGTAATGGTGAGAAAAGATAGTGAAGAGGTGAGCAAAAAGAATTCAGTAAAAGAGTATTTTTTATTGTTTAAGAACAGGACTTCTGGCCTTGGTCAGTTGGCTCAGTGGATAGATAGAGTGTTGGACGAGTGTATGGACATCCTGGATTCAATTGCTGGTTAGAGCACACAAGAGAAATGACCATCTGCATCTCCTTCCATCCCCCTGCCTCTTCTCTCCCTCTTCTCCTGCAGCCAGTGGCTCAATTGGTTCAAGCATGGCCTCACACTAAAAATAGCTGGGTTGGTCTGAGCATATCAGACTCATATGCTAAAAATATATCCATACTTGAGCATCAGCCCAAGGCAGAGGTTGTTTGGTGGATCCCAGGCCAGGGTGCCTGTGGGAGTTTGTCTTATTATCTCCCGTTTTTTCACTTAAAAAAAAAAGAACAGGACTTCTTAGAGAGGGTACACATAACTAAGAGAATTTTTATCTGAGGTCTATATATTCCTAGGCAAGATTACTCAGACTGTACTATTATGTTTCCAAACCTTTAACAAATACAGAAATTCTGGTTTAGTATGGCAAAGGAAGTCATGTTGTCAATAGTCTCCTTAGATGCTTAGAGCCACCATTGTCTTATCTATACAGTCAGAATTTCTGAGTTGAAATGTTTATAAACAGGGTTGATAAACTCCCTTAAATTGCCAAATGTAGTATGTATCTGCCTTTTTACAGGGAAGAAATCCATATATTATATAGACTCACAAGAGTTCTATACCTCTACCAATATGCTAAAAACAGCAACAATAAAACGAATCAAGACAAGCCTGACCAGGTGATGGTGTAGTAGACAGAGTGTTGAACTGGGACACAGAGGACACAGGTTTGAAACTCAGAGGTAGCCAGCTTGAGTGTGTAATCACCAGCTTGAGCATGGGGTTGCTGGCTTGAGTGTGGTATCATAGACATGACCCCATCGTCACTGGCTTGAGCCCAAGGTTGCTGGCTTGAAGCCCAAGGTTGCTGGATTGAGACCAAGGTCACTGGTTTGAGCAAGAGGTCACTCATTCTGCTGTAGTTCCCTGGTCAAGGCACATATGAGAAAGCAATCAATGAACAACTAAGGTGCCACAATGAAGAACTGATAAAAAAAAAAAAAGAATTGAGTCAAAATGTTCTCTTTATTCTATTTGAAAGTACAAGATAAGCTATCCATCAGGTGTTGGGAAAGGACACACCACTTCTAGACCAAATTCACTGATAACTTATAGATTCCATTCTATTTTATGCTAATAATAAAGAGAAAAAGAAAATACCATATGATTTCACTTACATGTGAAATTTAAAAAACTAAATAAACAAACAAAAACAGAAACTCACAGTTACAGAGAACAAACTGATGGTTGCCACATGAGAGGGGTGTTGGAAGGCTGGGTGAAAAATGTAAAGGGAGGAAGAAATACAAATGGGTAATTACAGAAGAGTCCTGAGGCTATAAAGTACAGCATAGGGAATATAGTCAAGAATATTGTAATAACTATATATGGTGCAGGTAAATACTGGAAATATTGGGGGAATCACTTTTAAGTTATATAAATGTCTAACCACTACACTGTACACCTGAAACTAATATAATATTAAATGCCAACTGTAACTGAAAAATTAAAAATATAAAATAGAATGTTATTCAGGTATTAAGAGAATTTAATAACTAAGCACCAAACAGGTGTCTGCTCTCTTGCTGTTCTAAACTTCAATGATCCATAAGAGCGTAAGTGGAGAAACTGAATTACCCTGTTCTCTGCCAGCCAGGTGCCTATTAGCATTTGGAAAGGTGTTTGTCTTAAGCATCAAAGCAGCTGCTCAGTAATTTCTTTAAAAGAATGGCCAATCCCAAATCATAGGCCCCAAACAGAGTTTATTGGAAAGCCAGAGAAAGGCCCATGGTTGAACTTGCTCTCGGCACACAGGGCTGGGCTAACTGCCAACAAAGCATTTCTGTGAACAGAGATAAAGGACTGAAGTAACTCCCAGTCACTGCAGTGAAGGAAGGAGCTGCTCTACAACAGCGTTTGCAGGCTCCCACTTCTTTTCTGGATGTTTGACTATTTATGGGAGATCTGTACAAAACTTCACCATTATATCCAGTTCATAAAGTTAAAGTACTATTCCACTGGTAAACTGGGATTTTTTTAAAGCTGCTGCTAAGAACCCTGATGCTGTATCTGTTGCCTGTGATTTCATTTCCTAGCCAACATCTCACAAAATCAAACACCAGTTTTTATCTAGGAAAGAAAAAGGTATATAGCAATTTACAATTACCAGTTTTTATTTAATCCTTCCTTTTCTCTTTTCTCCCTTCTTCTCCCTTTTCTCCTTTCTTCCCTCTCTCTCTCTCCCTCCATCTCTTCTTTCCTTTTCCCCTTCTTCCTGCCCTAAAAACTACTAAGGATCATTTATCATGTACATGTCCAATGTCAGGAAACACAAGCTCAGGGAAAGTATATGAGATGAACACATAGCACCAATAATCGCAATGATAAATTCAATGGTGACATTTATGTCCTCGTCTACCTTGCCCTCTCAGCAGCATTTAAAGATTCAGCCACTCCTCTCTTCACATATTATTTTCTTCTGACTTTTATAAAATTACAGTGACCCACTTTTCTTTTGACTCACTGGCTACTTTCCAATCATACTCTTCTGGATCTTCATTTTCTGCCTGCAGACTAAATGTTGCCCAAGGCACCTTCTTTTTCCTATTTAGTAATCTCCTCTAGCCCAAGGGTTTCATATACTATCTGTGCGCTGAAAACTCCCAGATTTTTATACCCATCTTTGGCCGCTCCGTTGAGCACTAGGTTTGTTTATCCCACTGCCTATTGGAAATCTAAATAAGTATACCTAAAAGGAATCACAGATTTAATATGACCAAACCTAAATTCTTATTGCCTCTTTCTCATTCTACCCCACCATAAATAGCATCACCATTTTCCCACTGATCAAATCTAAAACATAGAAGTCATCTCTCAAATGTATGTGTGTATTTGTATATATATATGTATATACATACTCATATCAATATATACTCACCAGGTATACCTATGTATGTGTATATATAAATATAGAGAACACTAGCATTTTAGTAGTTTTTTATACTTCTCAAGTGCATAACACAGGAACCCAGCAAATATCTATTGAAATAATTTAATTAATAAGCAAGTCTTTAGCATAAGCAACCTTCCTCAGGATAAATTTCAAATGATGGGTGCCTTATCTACCTCGATATTTGACTACAGGAGCCCTGGATTCTCATTGTATATAGTTCCTGCATATTTCCTTGTGGCCTCCAGGCCCTTTTAGTTTTTCTGTGTTTAGGTATGCCAAAGTCCCCTGGCCTGGCTAGTGTTGACATACCTCTGCCTGGTGCAGATGACTTAATCCAAAATCATTGTCTCTATGTACTTTAAATTTTATAATTGCAAGAGTCTATGGGTCATAATTTTTAAAGCATGAAATATTTATGCACACTACTGGTTTTATTTCTGATTAATCAGTTTATCAGTTTATTTCTGATTAGTTATAATTTATTTTAGACATAGCAGCTAGATTCACATTTTCAGGACTACCTTATATTTACAATGTTATTTTGATAGAAAATATGATTAGTTAGGACGTTTTGGTTCAAACACAGGTGTTGCTCTTTAATTTCCTTATGTAAATTATTTTAAATATATGTAAAATGAAATTTAGTTTCCTATTATTTTTCAATATTAAAAATATATAGATATAAAAGATATGTTGGCCAAACTGGGTTCTCTTTGGAAACAGTGTATATGAAAATACACACTATTTAAAATATGATTTAGGCTGTATATTTTTGAAAATGCATTTTCCACTATTAAATTTTTGTCTTTGAAGCTACTGCTTCCTTCCCAGGGGGTATGAGAAAAATTTGAACAGTACCCATCGAGTCACATACCAAAGACATTAAGGGCAAGAGATAATTGGAGAGAAATAGAAGAATCTAACTAGTATGTCATAATATATACTGTTGAATTGTTCACATTTGATGGTTACTAACAGAACAAATTTAATTTATTCCTAGAGGAATCAAGATGCAAAGATAGATTACTCTGATGCTTTCAAAAATTTATGCTGGGAGTACAAATGATTTGTGATATTTTTTTCATGATACGACTAATAATATTATAAATACAGTTGCAACCCAATCATTTTCCTCAGAGTAGTCCCATTTGATTTTAGACACAGCAGCTAGATTCGCATTTACAAAGGCTACCTTGTATTTACAATGTTATTTTAATTGAAAATATGATTAATTAGGACATTTTGGGTTAAACACGTGCTGCTTTTTAATTTTCTTATGTAAGTTATTTTAAATCTATGTAAAATAAAATTTGTCTCCTATAATTTTTCAATATTAAAATATATAAAGATAAAATATTACTTGGGTGGAAGATACTCAAAATACATTTTTAAAAGACGTTGTTGTGTCATTAATGTTTACTGTTGTAAGCAGAAATGTTCTTTTGAAAAACCTTTAAGATATCTCTACTTTTCAACCATTTTTATCAGTGAGATAGTGTATTTATTTATTTATTTATTATTTTTTCATTAAGTGAGAGATGGGAAGGCAGGGAGGCAGAGAAACCGGGATCTACCTGGTAAGCCCCCTATAGGGCGATGTTCTGCCCTACTAGGGCCGCTGCTCTGTTGCTCAGCAACTGAGCTAGTTCAGCACCTGAGGCTAGGCCATGGAGTCATCCTCAGTGCCCAGGGCCAAATTGCTTGAACCATTTGAGCCATGGCTGCATGAGGGGAAAAGAGAGAGAGCGAGAGAGAGAGAAAGAGAGAAGGGGGAGGGGTGGAGAAACTGATGGTCACTTTTTCTGTGTGCCCTGACAGGGAATTAAATGCAGGACTTCTACATGCTGAGCTGACACTCTACTATTGAGCCAACAGGCCAGGGCCAAGGTAACGTATTTATAAGACATATATACACAGTGATGTAGCAAGAAAAGTCAGTATCATTTGCTTGTAGTGGTATCATTAAGATTAAGAGATATTTAAGAAAACAGCAAGTAAGAAAAATTAAAAGAGTTTAAAAGACATAAAAGTAAGCACTAAGAAAAACTATATTGTACAGTTTAATCAGAAAGCTATATGAAGTATATAAACTAAGGGAGAAAGTAGAAATAATCAGCCAATAGATACTTTCCCAGGAAACAGAAACTTAAAAGTTTTGTAAAAATTTGTTGATGTAAATGTAAACATTAAAACCAAAATAGTTAGCTATTGTTGTAAAGCAAACCATTTCAAGTTATTGGTGTACAATAGCAAGAATCATTTTATCATCTCTCATCTATTTATGGATGAGGCATTTGGAAATGACTTTCAGCAGCCTAGCTCAGGTCTCTATATTATTCCAGTCATGTGAGACAACCAAGGCCAAGAGCAACTAGAGAATGTCCAGGCATCTGACTCTCTCTCTGTGACCTCTATAAGCCAGTTTGTTCTTCATTACAGCATGGTAGTATAATCACACTGCTTATATGGCAACTGCTTTTTTCCAGGATGAACAACCCAAGACAGTAAAGTAGAAGTGTGTGAAATTTTTCTGAATTTGCTTTGGAAATCATATAGCATCTCTTCTAGTATAATGATTTGTCAAGGAAGTTTAAGGCTAGTCTTGTTTCAAAGGAAGGAGACACAGACCCAATCTTTCCAAAAGGAAATTGTCAAAGCCAAATTGCAAGAACATATGGAACAGGAGACAGTGTTGAGGCTATATTTGGAAAATACAATCTGGCAAATTAAGAACTGTCAATATTGTCAGACGAAATACAAAACAAAAGAAATTGAATATAGACTATGAATTATGGCATGAAATGTGATAACAGTAGCAAATTATATCTGCCAAGGACTTTTCTAAAGTCTTACAAATATTAAGCTAATTAACTTTCACAATAATTCTGAGAAAGGGACCAGGAGTAGTGTCCTTATTTTGTAGATGAAGAAAATGAGGGAACAGAGGTCAAATAAATTGCAAAGGTTCAGCAGCTAATTGATTGTTGACCTGTGAAATTTAAAGACAAAGTCTGACTCCAGAGTATATTTTTAAATCCTTTTTATTACATAACTACACACCTGCCTACTTATATGTATCGAAGCAAAAGCTTTAAATAAGTTATCAGCAAATGGAATATGAAGTACAATAAAGTAATTATAATTCATGGAAAACAATGTATTATTCTAGTAATGAAAGATTTGTTCAACATAAATAAAAATATTTAGATAACACTGGGGAACAAAATTTTTGTTGCAACCACAAAAACACTTGTTCTTACCTAATTTGAGTGTGCTGATCTCAAATCTGACATTAGTTTTTCTCTGTAAGCTACAATGTTTTTGCAATCCAAGATTTTATGTTTTCATCTTATTGTAAAATTTTCAACATTTAGTTTAACATAACGAAGTAGAATACCTTCTTGGGCATCATCTTTGTGAAAATATAATAATTTATATAATGCAATAAATACACTAATACACTAAAAGAAATGATTGCATCAGAATTTGTCTACAATTTCAAAATAGAACATATTAAAACACTTATTTTAATAATAAAATTTGCGCAAAACTTATTTAAATCTTATTCAGGCAAAAATTTACATTTGTAGCTCTTGTGTTTGTGTACATGTTGAGGACAACCTGGTTTGATGCTTAAGCTGTAATCTGCTCATCACTAACAGCTCCAAGATTTTCAGGAAACTTATCAAGGTGACTGTTCAGGAAGTGAATCTTAACACTCATATTACATCCAATGTCGCAAAAAGCCAACAGCATCCTTTGAACCAGAAGTTCATAGTTTTCTGCTTTTTTGTTACCAAGGAAGTTCTTTTAACTGCCACAAAAGACTGCCATGCTTCTTTTTTCTCCTTATTCATCTTTCTGGCAAATTCTTCATCATGTATGAGGGTTCGAATTTGAGGTCCATTGAATACACCTGCTTTAATCTTCTTGAAAGATAAGGCAGGAAAAGCAGCAATAATATGTTGAAAGCATTCACTTTTTCTATTCAAAGCCTGAACAAACTGCTTCATTAAGCCAAGTTTGATGTGAAGTGGGGAAAAAATGATCCTGTCTCGATTAAATACTGGTTCATTCACAATATTTTGCATCCCTACTTCCAGAGCTTTACATTTCAGCCAGTCCTTCTGTGTCCAGTGTTTTTCCTGAGCTCGGCTGTCCCACAAACACAGAAAGCAAGGATACTTAGTGAAACCTCTCTGTTGTCCTAGCAGGAAATTTACCATTTTAAGATCCACACAAATGATCTAGTTATGCTCCTCAAACTTTAGAAAGTCAAGGACAATTTTTATGTCATTATAATATTCTCACAGATGAGTTGACTAACCAATTGGAACTGCTGCATAAACATTACCATTGTGTAGGAGAACACATTTCAGACTCTGTTTAGAGCTGTCAAGAAATAGCTGCCATTCTGTTGGACTGTAAGTGGTAAAACCAGCTGGCTGAGAAGACTACTGATATCATGACAGTAAACAAAATGTTTGTCTTCGGAACAAAAGTCCACAAAGATTTTTTCTCACTTCCTGAAATGGGATACTTTAGCTGACTGGTGAAGTACATTCTTTTCTTGAAGCCTGGAGGCTAGTAACTCAGCTGCTTTTTTGATAGGCCCAAATCTCTTACTAAGTCATTCAATTCGGGTTGGCTAAACTGCTGAGGGGTTAATGACTGCATGGCATCAGAAGAAGACCCTTCAGATTCTACAACCATTTCCTTATGCATCTTATCAAAATACACTTGATCATCATGTTCACTTTCTTCATCCTTAGAAGAAATAAAACCATTGAAAACTGGAACCGGGAGTGTCTCAGAGTGTGGGATATGTTGTATTGCTAAAGAAATATTAGGATATGCGATCATATGCCATTTTTTCTTGCTGATGCCCTTTGTATGAATCAGACAGAAATAATAGTCACTGCTGCTGTGGTCCTTAGGTTCATGCCAAACCATGGGAATACCAAAAGACATTCTTTTGCATTTTTTTTTGTCCAGTCACAAAGCATTTCCTCATAATTATGACACACAATATGAGGAGCCTATCTCTTGTCTTGATCAACAAAGGGAACTTGAAAATAGGCAATATATGCACATGTCACAAATGATGAAATATTACACCTTTGACATTGAAGTGTGTAATAGCCACATATATAATAGAAGATGTCAGGACTATTCTTACTTTTATGCTACTCAAAGAAGCCATGATTCAATCTTAAAACAAAATAAGAGGGTGTTTTTATCAGATAAAAATTGTTTACATTTAAAAACAACTATAATTATGTAAAAGTGATGTTTGTAAAACATTATTTGTCTTTTGGTTATGTTCAATCCAAGAGTCATTGCCCTTTAACTCTAATTTAAAAACCAATGCATGCCATTAACTGTAACAAAAATAAATGAAAAGTGCATAAAAACTAGAGCATGCACCAAAAAATGGATTTGCGATTTGGAATCAGCGATGCAGAAATATACAGCAACAGTTCTAAAACTTCTTGCACCAGAAAATGAAAAAAAAAACTGTTCACCAGTGATTTGATCATATTAATAAATTAATATAAAAATCACTTGGTTATAGTCATTGGTACAGATACATATGTGATAAATATGTAAATACATCAACATGTTTTTAAATAAAAGCTCTTGATAAAATGGAAACAAATGGAACATTTACATTAAATTGAAGATTAAGGCAAAGATGCTCTTTCTCATAAAAATTATTAAATACGGCCTGACCTGTGGTGGCGCAGTGGATAAAGCGTCGACCTGGGAACACTGAGGTCGCCAGTTCAAAACCCTGCACTGGTCTGGTCAAGGCACATATGGGAGTTGATGCTTCTAGCTCCTCCCCCCTTTCCCTCTCTCTCTCTCTCTCTCTCTCTCTCTCTCACTGTGTCTCCTCTCTCAAATAAATAAATAAAAAGAAAAAGAAAAAAATCTAAAAAAAAAAAAAATTATTAAATACTGCTCCAATAGTCCTACCCTATCTAATTAGACAGGGAAAATGTAACAGTTAAAAATGTTTGAAAATAAATGATATGATCATCAGGATTTCTAGACCAATATATGTATACCTGGAAAACCCCAGAGTATCACTTAAAAGTATGAAAAGAACTATAAAAATTGTGTATGGTAGTTGCTCAAAATTAGCATACTGAAATAAATTGACTTTATATATGCAAACAATTGTCATTTACAGAAAATTAGAGGAAACGATTATATTTACTAAAAGGAATTGTATCTAGGAACACATTTGACTAAAATATGATAATATAATGGGTTAAATTCTTAATTTTGACTAATAACTAAAAGAATTAAACAAATATAAAATTATGATATTTTCTTAGATAGGAAGATTCAACATTATAAGGCTATCAATTTTCCTAAGTTAATCTAAAAGACTGATGGAATCTTAATAAAATACTCATAACATTTTAAATCTAAACAAGTTAAATCTAAAATTTAGATAAGTAATATAAGCAAGAATTTTTGAGGAAATTTTGGAGAAAAGAAATAATTAAGTCTACAAAATGTTATAACATGTTATAAAGTTAAAAAACTAAAACAGTTCAGTTCTGATTATTAGCACAAAGTATAAAGACCAGAAATTAAAGTGAGTATATAGTAAGAAGACATTTCAAATCAGTAGGGACAGCATGCATTTTTCAATAAAATGCTCTTAGTTTGTAGTAATCCAGAAAAAATATAAAACTGGAACTCTACCTCACACTTTTTTATCCATATAGAGTTCACATCGATCAAAGATTTTAACATAAATAAAAGCAGTAAAAACTGGAAGAAAATGTGGGTCAATATACTTTAACAATATCAGAGTTGTGAATGTTTTTCTGAGTATTTATATTACTTGGAAACTATTAAAAGGGAAAAATGTGTAAATTCAATGTATAAATATTTGGGAAATTTGCATGGCATAAAAACTCTCAAATTAAATGATATATGGCAACCTAGAAAAAAACATATTTGTAATTCATACCTCAAAGGGCTCTTCCAAATTAATAAGTAATAGAAAATTTGCATCAGAGAAAACACAAAAGGCTATTAATCATTCTCACTTATTATAATAAAAATGCAAAATGAAAATATAGTGAGATACTCTATTTTACCAAGTATATTGTGGAAATCAGAAAAGTTTAATAATACTTCGTGCTGATACAAGTGCTGGTAGAGATAGTGCATAAATGAGAGGGAGATTTATTTGGTTTTAAAACCATGACGCAGTGAATCCACTTCTGGGAATTTATCTGAAGAAGCCCAATAACTAATTCAAAAGAATGTATGCACTACTATGTTTACTGCAGCATTATTACAATAGCCAAGATATGGAAGCAGCCCAAGTCCCCTTCAGTAGATGAGTGGATAAAAGAACTGTGGTACATTTATACAATGGGATACTACTCAGCTGTAAAATGATGAAAATCTAATATTTTGCAACTGCATGGATGAACCTGGAGAGCATTATGCTAAGTGAAATAAGCCAGACAGAGGAAGACAATTACCATATAATTTCACTTATATGTGAAATCTAATGAACAAAGTAAACTAACAAGTAAAATAGAAATGGACTCACAGATACAGGGAACAGACTCATAACTGCTGTCAGAGGGGAGGGGTGGAGGCTGGGTGAAAAAGATGAAGGGATTAAGAAAAAAAAAAAAAAACCTCATAGACACAGACAATAGTACAGTGACTACCAAAAAGAATGGGAAGTGGAGGAGGTAGAAGAGGGTAAAGGGGGATAAATGGTGATAGAAGGAGACGTGACTTGAGGTAGTAAACACACAATACAGTATACAGATGATGTATTATAGAATTGTACACATGAAACCTGTATAATTTTATTAACCAATGCCACCCCATAAATTCAGTAAGTAAAAGCAAACTATGGAAAGATAATTTGGCATAGCTATTAAAATTTTATGTACATATCCTTTGACTCAAGCATTTCACTTCTATGAAATTTATCCCACAAATACATATTTGAGGAACAATATAGAAAAATATTAACAAAATTCTAAATATTCACCAATAAAGGTCTCTCGAAGTAAATTAAAATGCTTTGTTAAAAATAGTGTGTGAGTTCTATATGTACAAATATGAAAATATCTTTGAAAGCATTATTGTATTATGTGTAAGTGTGCATGTATCTACTTATACCACATGCTTGGATATGCATAAATTATCTTTAAATGAATATACAATAAACTGGCAAGTGAGGTTGCTTTTAGGAAAGAGTGGTGGTCAAAGAAATAAATTAACTTTTCACCAACCATGCATTTTTGCTTTGCAAAATTTTTACTGTCTGCATACATACTTATGCAAAATAAAGAAATTATTTCCATTTTCAACTAATTTTGCCACCATTTTTTCTTTTTCTTTTATAATATACCACTTGTGTTTTTAAAATAGAAATGTCTCAAACTTTAATCTGGTTAGAGGTCTCAACCACCACTGAAAATAATTATTTTTTATCATTACCCTCAGGTTTCTTGGGGATATTTTTTAAACTGTCAAGAAGATACTTTACACTCTTGGAAGTAGCTAAGAAAAATAATGACCCTATCATTTGATGCATTTCTAATGTTCAACAATAAAGTTAAGGACAAGTTTGTCATAATGTCCATATTTAATCTCATGGACCTCAGATTCAAGATGTACCTTAAATCTCCTATCTGGTGCTGTCTCTGATTTCCTCTGGTTCAGCTTCTGTGGAAGGATATGAAAATTCGACAATTTTCTTGGTTGTATTTAAAGTAAAAACTTTCCTGAGAGATTCGTTCAAAATACTGTGAAGATTTCATAGATAATTTCTTTTCCATGTACAGTTCTAAAAAGTCACCTCCTACAATCCTGTTTCTCTGTGAAGCCCAGTTTTATGAAAACACTATCCCTGTACTTACACATATCGTAGCTTTTATTACACACATGCCAACCTTCTTGTTTATCTGACTTCCTTCTAGATGGTTATTTAATTCCCGTTGACTACTTAGCACATTGCCTGGCACATAATAATTAATAAATGCTTTATAAAGAAGGCATGCATTTCATTAAATCTGAGGCTCAGATTTATATGCAGGGAAAATGTCTTGTGAAAATGAGGGCAGATATCTACAAACCAAGGAGCACCAAAGATTGCCAGCAAAGCAGCTGACGCTGGGAGGGAGACATGGAAAAGATTCTCTCTCAAAGCCTTTGGAAGGAAACACACCTGCCAACACTTCAATTTGGGATTTTCAGGCTCCAAAAGTATAAGACAATAAAATTCTGTGACTTAAACTTTTCACTCTGTGTGCTTTGTTACATATAACATCTCTCGCAAACTATATACGGAGGTATCTGCGTTTTAAAGCAAGCATCCCAGGTGATTGTGATGAACTAGAATCAGCTCATGAGGTAGAGAGGATGGTGGCAGACGTAGCACTAGCAGCCAGAGCATGGACACATCTATTTTAAGACCATTTCTTAAGGTTGAAGGGGAATTTTAAAAAGAGGGAGAGAAGCAGTGGTGGGATTCAAATAATTTAATAACCAGTTGTCTGCCCTAAAGACCATTTTAAATATTAAAAAGTTGATATACCAAAAGGTAGTTTATTATTTCATGCATTTAGTACTTAAATAAGAACAATAAAAGAGGTTCACAAAACTAGATTATGTTATAAGAGTTTTAATATATTAATAAAAATATTAAATAATACCTGACAAAGAGACAATGAAACTGTTATTTAAGATATTCCCATATTGCTTCTTGATTGGTGTCCTCACTTGCAATTTTTTTCTCCTATGGACGGAATAAACATTATTACAGGCACTTACACTGCTGCACAGATAAACGTTGAAAAAAGGCAAGGGATGTAAATTTGTGATTTCCACATTGGGCGGCTGCTAAGGCGCCCACCTTAGAGAGAATCCTGATTACAAGTGCCATATTAACAACTGGTTCACCAAACTGAAAAAAAATATAAAGAAAAACAAAAACCTGAGTCTAGCAGCCCACTAGTTAAATCTGGAAACCAGAACAGGGTTCTTGCACAGTGATTTATTTAATTAAAAAAAATCATGTCTCTAAATAATTACCATAGTGTTTAAATACAGAAAAAATGTATTCATTGTTTCTAACTAAAGTCACTTTTAATTACTTTCACTTTATTTTTTAATATTTTATTATGGCAATTTTAAAATGCTGATATTATTCTGCATGTAGAAATTTGTAGGAATTAGATGCTGGAGGGTACTTACTTATATATCACTTCTCTTCTTTCTAAAATAAATGTATTGCAATTAAAATATTTAACTTTACAGAACATCTAAACTTACATGCAGATTTTTTTATCAAAAACATCTTGCATATTATGAGTCATACTTTTGCAGAAAGTCTATTCTGACTATATACTAAATTTTTAGGAGTAATTGTATTTTAAAGCTATATACAAATATTTTATTTTTTCTTAAGAAAACTTTCTCATCTTTGGGAAAATCTTGCTCTACTCTCCATGAACTAGTTCTCTTTTAGACAAGGATGCTACCCCAGATAAAGACTGTGTGATTCATCTCGGAAATGTGAAACCTATTTCTTCTTCCAAATTAAAGGGCCCCCTTTTTCTTTCCTTTTTAAAAGAAATATAATGATAACACTGGGAGAAAGTTTGAGAAGTTATTAACTCCAACTTAAACCTAGACACCAGCACTTTCTTTTCCTTAAAATAGCTCAAGAAAAGTTACCTAATTGAGTCACTATTTTGCAGTTTATAATCCTTATTGTCAGGAACAACATTAGCTTAAATACTTATTGCATCGTATACTCCTTAATGGCTGTGTGTTACTTAAGACATAGAACTCATTTTTTTCTTTTAAGAATTTTTTGTTATGAGGAAAGAGTTTTGTTGTTTGTTTTCTAATTAGATTTTGTTTTACACAGGAGGTCTCTTTTTTCCTAAATTAAGTTTAACAGATATTTAATTTGGATTTCCGTGCAAATAAAGCAATCATTGAAGGTATTTATTTGGTAATCTTTATGACCGGTAGTTTTAAAGGTCGTAACTACATTATAATTCTATTACTATTATCCTTTGGTAATCATTTTTGGGAACTGACATTTTCATGTATTATTGTATTATTGGATTCACTAGGATGATACCTCATAAGTTTTTTTTTTAAATTGATATAATGTCAGTTTGAGAATAGGAAACTTACTAGGCATTTGTTTGTTTGTTTTTAGCAAGAAGGAGGGAGAGAGATAAAATGAAACAGAGACAGACAGAAGGAAGGTAGAGATATGAGAAGCATCAATTCGTAATTGTGGCACCTTAGTTGTTCATTGATTCCTTTCTCATATGTGGCTTGACTGGGGGGCTCTAGCTGAGCCAGTGACGCCTTGCTCAAGCCAGCAACCTTGGGCTCAAGCCAGCAACCATGGGATCATGTCTGTGATCCCATACTCAAGCCAGTGACCCTGTGCTCAAGCTGGTGAATCTGCACTCAACCCAGATGAACCCACACTCAGATAGGCAATCTTAGGGTTTCGAACCTGGGTCCTCATCATCACAGATAGATGCTTTTTATCCTGAGCAACTACCTGGTCAGGCATAGGCATTTGTTAATTCAGATTAGTAGAAACAGATATTCACTGGGAAAGTGACATTCAATTGAAATGTAAAAATCAAGCTGAATTACTTCAACACGAACCCACTAGCTCATAATCTTCAAAACTACTGAACATATTGAGTTGGGTGAAACATGAAAAGTGCCCGGCACAAAGTCAATGCTCAATAAATGCCAGCTATCACTCTCTCTCCCAAGCTTAGGTCATGGCATCTATATAATTTTTTAGGCAGTGTTACTCAATAAATACAATAAAAAGGAAAAAAACCCTGCCAATTTCATGAATGTCTTTCTTCTTTTTCAAGATGCTAATATCAGTCATTGTTAAACACACACTTTTCATGTTTTGCTTGAGACATTTGAAGAAAATTAACATCTGCCTCAAGAGTATGATTTATATATAGGTGATGTGTGGAAAAAAATAATCTTCTTAGAATTTCTACAGTAACAGACATTCCTCAGATAAATATTCTCTATCTAATTATCCAGTAAACAAACAGGAAGTGATAAAACTCATTAAAAATAAATCTCAGTTATTTTTTATTGCACAAAATAACGCATGTTTACTGTGTACTAGAATGTAAGAAAGGGACTCTGTTTTTTTCATGACCATGACTTTTATACATATTGCAGTACTTAGAACCTCATAGGTGCTCAATGAATAATTGGAAATTGAATAAATTTACAGATTATTAGAGTAACATAAAGCAGGAAATAATTTCATTTTTCAAATTACAACAAAATTCATAGCCTTCCACATGTAATGATCAACGCTATATTTTTACACAATAATATACAGTGAAAAACAGTGTGTGACAGTAAGTATTCTTATAAAAGATTATATTAAATGGGGCATAATATTTCAGTATGCTCAAGTATCATAATTCATTTAACCTTTTTGGGGTGACTTTTAGTTTATTTTTAATTTTTACTGTTTTAAACATTCTTTTGATGTTGTTGGTATCATTTTTTTGTGATAATCTTCCTGGGGAAAATGTTTTAAGTCACAGGAGGAAGCACCCTATGTGGTTTGGGCAGCATAAAAGTAGACTCCAACCACTGAGACATGACGGGAAAGGTAGTACCTCCTCTTAGGAGCTGTTACAAGGAAGGCTGTTCCTTCTGGTTTAGGCTCCAAGGAAGGAAAAATGGAGGGTAAGTAGTGAGGTAGATGAAGAGTGTGGAGCCTGGAATGATACGTGGAAGGACTCTGAAAACCAAAGCATCATGGTGAATTGTGATAAACATTGTTTTCTTAATACCTCAACAATGTTTTTCACAAAGAATATAGATGGACTTACAGTAAATAAATATACTATAAAATAAGATAAAATAATCAATAAGCAGGTAAAGAAAATGCCATATTATGTAAAATATTAACGCCAGTGGGATAAATAAAATAGATTCTTGCACCACAAAATGTTGTAATTAGAACACAACATTTATTATGAACTTCCTGAAAGCATTTAGCACTAAGTCTCTGGATCCCCTTATGTTCAGTGGAACACTATATCATGAAGATATTATGTATATAAAAAGAAGCAAACAAATAAAAATGGTTTATATGATCAATGTGTTTGGAAAACAATGAGCTAAAGAAAATGCTTATTTTTTCCTGTTATTTGTTAGAGCTTTTACTGTTTTGGTATAAATTCTGAGTCTCTAAAATGGATTACAGACATATTTGACACTAAACATTTTTATTCACTGAATACAAGGGGCTAGTGTTCCATGAATAACCCTTTGATACTGTCTTTTGGGACATTCAAAGCCAGGTTACAATGACACTATAACAATGATTTTTTCACTTAGTTGTATTTTTAACAGACCTCATTCATATCTATAGATATGTATTTATATTTAATGTCTCTATAATTATTTATATATTTATATATTTTTATTTATCTATAGATACATACAACTCCTTCTCTTTCTCTCTCTCTCTCTCTCTCTCACACACACACATACACACACATATCCACTTTATCTTATATATTTCCTGTGAGTCTTTTTGAATTTTTTGTGGAATTTATTGTAGAATGGATTAATTATTAGTTGTCTAAAGAAATAACATTTATATTTTTACATCTTTGTTGTTACAAAAGGACCTACTCAGAGAAATTGTAAAATAGTGATGCTCTTTCTCCAACTGTGTTAGCATAGTTTTTCTTTGTTTTTTTGTCACCTCTTCACTACAGTTCCATGATTGCTTTCTTCTCACTTATTTATTTTGTTTGTTTATTTTTTTAAGTAAGAGTTGGGGAGATAGTGAGACAGACTCCCACATACACTCCTACTGGGATCCACCCTGCAACCCCCATCTGGAGCTGTTGCTCACAACTGAGCTATTTCAGTGCCTGAGGTGGAGGCTCCACGGAACCATCCTCAGCTCCTGGAGCCAATGTGCTCGAATCAATCAAGCCATGGCTGTGGGAAAGAAAAAGAGAGAGAGAGAGAGGATGAGAAGAAGGAGGGGGGAAGTAGATGGTTGCTTTTACTGTGTGCCCTGGTTGGGAATTGAACCTGGAAGATCCACATGATGAATCAACACTAACACTAAGCCAACCAGCCAGGGCCCCATGCTTACTTTTTCTAGGTATGCTCTCACTTAATTGTTAACTACATTTGTCCACACACATTCATGTGCCAAAGCCTACTCCTAGGCAAATATTGTATGTGACTGATATATATGAGTAGCATTGTATGACCATTTCTCAGTTCCAAAACCTGGATTAAGAATGATATGAGTTAAAAAAAATTTTTTTTTTTAAGTGAGAGAAGAGGAAATAGAGAGACAGACTCCCACAGGCACCCTGACCAGGATCCACCTAGCAACCCCTGTCTGAGACTAATGCTTGAATCAACTGAGCTATCCTCAGCACCTGGGGCTGATGCTCAGACCAAACAAGCTATCATCAGTGCTTAGGGCCAACACTTGAACCAATCAAGCCACTGGCTGTGAGAAAGGAAGAGGGAGAGAAGGGGGAGAGGAAGAGCAGCAGATGGTCGCTTCTCATGTATGCTCTGACCAGGAATCAAACCCCAGACGTTCACATGTAGAACCGACACTCTATGCACTGAGTAAACCAGCCAGGGCCTAAAATTTTAATAATGTCTGAAGTAAGCATAAAAATTTGAAAATGTCTTGTTTGCTTCTAAATATAATGCTTTTAACTAGTGCTATTTGTTTGATAAAACTAAAATGTCAGTCATTTTGGAAATACTGCAGTCTCTATTCTTCAAGTTTTTAAAACAAATCATAAGGATACTAAAAGCAATCTATCTGGAGATAAAAGTCACCACTTTATATTAACCTAATTAGTTTTTGGCCTCTGATTTTATGTGATATCTAACTAGAATGCCTGTGGAATCCCATCTAGACTTTTGTACTTAATTAATGGCTATATTTCCATAGTTAAATTAAATATCTCTTTAAAATGCATAAGTAAAAAAAAACTTTATATGTCAAGAAACTTGAAAAAACAAGAACTATGTGAGTGTTTACAATCTGAAGCTTTAATACATTAAGATCAGAAGGATGTAATGCAATGTCTTTAAGCCTTATGGCAAAAAATAATTTCTACTGACTGGCTTACTAGTTTAAACAAATCATTGAAATATTTTATAAATTATTACTAATTTAATGGCTGAATTACTCATCTCTGCCAACACAGTGATCATACAATCCCAACTATTTTTATACATTTTGATAGTTTTGGGTCCTGAAAGATCAACTATGTGATTCCATTTTATTTTATTTTTCTCAGATTTTATTTATTGATTTTGTGAGAGAGGAGAGAGAGAGAGAAAGAAAAAAGAGAAATGCAGGGTTTGGAGGAGAAACAAGAAGCATCAACTCATAATTGCTTCTCCCATGTGCCTTGACCGGGCAAACCCAGGGCTCTGAGCCTGTGACTTCAGCATTCCAGGTCTTTGCTTTATCCACTATGACACCACAGATCAGGCTGTGATTACATTTTAGGACATAGGTAATTAATTCCTGACACATTGTGTGCATCTTTGGGGGTATTGATAAATATTTCTCTAATTTCCCTATATTCACTGACAGAGATATGAAACTGAATGAAAAGTTATACCATACAAAATTAAACATGTAATCAGAGGGTCTGATTTAAGTCCTATGCATTATGTATTTGCTGTTGTTGATGACAAAATTTATGATAACTTGTCACTTTGTCTAATTACAGTTTTTAAAATATCATTTTTTAAAAATAAATGCTATTAAAAAAAGGAACTTTCAGGTTAGTCCTAAAATTTATGTCAAATATATTTTTTTAATTTACCACTGTAAACAGTCAGTTGAAATAATCATAGCCTGTTAAGAAGATTAAGACTATTTAATATCATTTAGAATTTTTAAAATACCAATTTTCTAGCTTTTTGGTTATGTTACATAAATTATAAAAAATGTATAAACATTTTAGACATGCTAATTACTGCCTTTTAAAAATCTTTTCTTAAATTTTATTTCTTTTTTATGGACCTGCTTTATTATAATGACCACGACTTCATTATGAAAATAAAACATAAAATTGACAATAAATTCCTCATGAAGAGAAAGAGGACTCTCTTCTCTTATTTCTAATATCTAATAACAAAAAAAAAAAGTCTCTTCTTTTTTGAATCCTCTTTCTCAATCCCTGTCCAGATTTATTAAAAGTGAAAGAGGTTCCCATGTCTGACATGTATGTCTGTATCTCAGCTCTGGATTAGGAGCTACAGAGGTCCAAGAGCAAAGACCAGAAACTGATTTTGGAAAACGCTGAATCTAAAAATATATGCTTTTGGTGCCTGCCTAAAAATAATTAGCTATATTTAATTCCAAATATAGACTTGGCTGTTTCTTATGTCCTCATGAGGCCCAGGTAATATTATATTTCCATGCATATATGAATAAGTAGGTTAGATAATTGAGGTCTGCTTTCTGATTAAGTGACTGTAACCAGCTGGACCTACTTTCCAAGGCCATCTTACAATGTAGCTCCTTTCTCACCAGTATTGGACCAGTGCCCATTATTTTCTAACTGGTTTATTTTTTGTTAAAACTAATATAAGAACCCTTAAAGTTGTTTCTAAGGATGTTTAGAGTTTATAAATATACAAATGCCAATTTATATTCCAAATGCAATTAAGGGAGTCTTGTGTTTAGTAGTTCTCATTTTGAATTTAATAATCACTGCAAGCGCTATGACCAAAAATAATAGCCCTTCACTCCAGCTGCTCCCTGTGAAAGATCATATGTAAAACTTAATATTCTGATAAAAAATATATTGTGTTAAACCCATTTAAAGTATTTTATCATGGTATCTCTTGTGGTGTTTTTTCTTTATTTACTGTGCCAACTCCTCCAGAGAAATAGGAAGAGAAAAGGATACTGGAATTAAAAGTCTTTTTGCAAACTTCTGGTGGGTACTGACTATGGGAAAAGAGTCATGGGTGGGGTGGGGGAGGGTCACAGTTAATTCTCATTTCCCGTGTACAAATCCCTTTCTTCTACCTGGTTTCTTGGAGTACGAAGCTTTCCTAATTTCTAAGGAAAATACAGCTTCTATTTTGGTTAGATAAAGAGAGCTGGACCTCTAACTGCTTTTTCCACAAACTTTGAAATGACACACCAGGTTTCAGTCTCATTATTCACCCGTGTATTCATAAGCACGTGGTGCCCATCGTTTCTGAGCCTTTGGGGGATCTTCAGCTTTAATCATTTCATGTCACACACGCTTCACCCTCTGCAAGCCTTTAGGCCTCGTATTCCTCTGCTAGGTCCTGAGCCCTCAGCCATCTACTTTCCATTTGCCCTCATTGTATCCCTTCTATGCTGTCATCTCCCCTTTCCTTCCCTTTGTTTTCTCTGGTTTTGTTCCTTGTAGACAAATATGTGAAGTTTCAGGAGGAAGTAGAGATACATGCATGTGTTTCATGCACCATATTTCTTTCTAATCCATTTATTACAGAGAGCAAAAATCTCCATAATAAGCTATGCCATTTTGAAAGCAGTTAGAAAATTACACTGCCGATCTCTACTGAGTTTTTGAAACATCTTCTTATGAATCTTATAGATATTGCTTTAGTTTTAGTACATTAGAGATTTTCATACAGCAAACATCTATGGAACACCTGGTATAGATGATATCTGGGTTAGATACTGGAAACATTCTGTTAGACTTGCTGTACATGTCACTCTTTGCGTCTCACTCTGTGCATTGGTTCATCTATCCTGGGCACATCATAAATCTTAAGAACTCTTTCCAACAGCTTCTGGCTTTAGTTCCCTCTGGGAATTTCTGTTCATACTGCAAATGGTCTCATGACTTTGTTGGTATTCTCTGGTTATAGTGGCCATATTTTCTGAAGTAAAAACCAGGATATATATAGTCTGATGGTCTTAGAAATATTTTTTTCTGCCTTATGGGTTTATTTTAATGAAAGTATAAAATTCAAATCACCTTTAGTAATAGTAATAAAAGAAATGTTCTTAAACTTTGGGTCAGTATTAAGTCAAGGTGAAAGCAAAGATATCTATCTATGTCATGAAAAAACTTAAGTATAACTATAGTTAGTAAATTTCCCATTTTGAAAGAAAACGTTTACAGGAATCAGAACTGCTCTAGAAGATCTCAGGAGTGCAGTGAAACGAGGTAATGGTATGGCATGCTTAATCAGTTCACCTTTCTTGATGTATTTCCTATTTTATTTCAACAGATAACAAAACAGATTCACTTTCTCAAGCTTATAATCATGGGAAGACAAGCTGCGAATCTACTCACACAAAAATAAAAAAAATTCTACCAACGTGTCTTCCTTGCTTTAGGGCTAAGAGCATAAATAATTCAAAAGAATTTCCAGTTAGCTTATTCTACAGCCACTTTAATGCAAAAAAGAAATCCTAAATGAATTTCCTTCGCTCTTTAAAGACAGAAACAATTCATGTTCTTTATGTAACAAATAAATCACATGGATTTAGTCATGTAAAACTCAGGGCCCAACTGTTTCAATGTCTCCCCTATTTCTAATAGTGCTTGGTTCTTGGTGGTGGCTATAGCTCTAGCTATGTTTCTCAGTGACTTTTTAAAGCATTGAATCAGTAGATTTTAAATAAAACTTCAGTCAAAAATTTGAACAATTTTTCCATATTTTAGTAGGTCCTGGACCACAGGTTTGTAAAGTAGAAGAACCTTATAGAGTAATTAGATATGGTATAATTTTCTGTCTTTGCACTCTATCAGTTTAATGAGATAATGTTAATGCATGGAAACTTTAGCTTTAAGAATAAAAACAAATAAGAAATTGGTTTTCTTTAAAAGATAATATTCATATGAGCTAATGAGCTGGGAGAGAATTGGCAATAAATGATGGTTTTGTATTATAATGAATAGCAAGTTTTGTAACTCATATAGTAAAAGAACCATATTACTTCAAATGGAAGAGCTGCATGTACTTAATGTAACTGAATTACAACTTCCACACTGCTGCCAAAATTGTGTAGAGAATCACCAGCTATAAAATTAGTCCCATTCTTTGAATGCTCTATGCTCATCTACATGTTAGATACTGATTATTTCTGTGGCTATCTGTGGTATTTAGAGAAATATTTTTTGTTTGTTTGTTTGTTTGTTTAGTTTTACAGAGACAGAGTTAGGGAGAAGAATAGATAGGGACAGGCAGACAGAAACGAAGAGAGATGAGAAGCATCAATCATCATTTTTTTGTTGTTGCCGTTGAGACATCTTAGTTGTTCATTGATTGTTCTCTCTTATGTGCCTTGACTGTGGGCCTTCAGCAGACCGAGCAACACCCTGCTGGAGCCAACAACCTTGGGTCCAAGCTGGTGAGCTTCTTGCTCGAGCCAGATGAGCCTGCACTCAAGCTGACAACCTTGGGGTCTCGAACCTGGGTCCTCCATATCCCAATCTGATGCACTATCCACTGAGCCACCGCCTGGTCAGGCTCTTTCCCTATTTTAAAGGTCCAGCTTAAGATCCTGCTTAGTATCCTCATGCTTAAATGTGACTTAAATCAGTATTTTTCAACCGGTGATTCACAGGTCAGGTTGCCAGGTAGTTTGTGCCGATCCACAAAAGTGTTAACCACCCTGATGTTGTATAAAGATTATAGACCCAATGAACTTAATAGAATTTGCCTATGCTCAGGGTGATTTCTGCCTTAGCGGTCCCCCAAATAATTCTCTTATTTTTACCGGTCCCCAAGTGTAAATGTTTAAAAATCACTGACTTAAATGTCACCTTCAGATTGACATACCTGTACTTGAGAATGAACCGTTTAAACTTTTAACTGGAGGTCTAATTAGTTACTACCAAATGAGGCAATGTGGCAGGATGCAAAGAACAGTTCTTTAGAATTAGATTTATAATTCAAAGCTAGGATTAGCTAAGTGACCTTGAAAATAATAATTTTGAGCTTTTATCCTCCCATCTGGGAAATGTAGATAGTATTTTTAAGAGAAGTACTATCAGGGTTAAATGAGTTTTAGAGTGTATGAAGATAACACTAGTATGAACAGCATCATCCTCACCATCATTACTTCTCTGTGTCGAGTGATAAACCCATTACAGACAGAATTTTATTATTAGCTCAATTGCAACTTAGAAAATAGAGATTTAAAGAAATTTAAATACTTTCTCTAATGTAACATGGCAAGAAGGTCAGAGACAGGATTTGAACAGAAGTCTGTTATATTTTAAAGCCTATACTATGAACTACTATCTCGTATGGCCTCCTACATGTTCTCTTTATTGATTACAGGTTTCTCTAATTCTGTTTATGCATCATGACTACATAAAGTAGATTTAGGGAAAGAATTGAGTATTATCTTTTAGCTCTGGGTCTCTGAAGATACTTGACTACATGTATACATTATGTGTGGTGTGCAAACTGAAATGGTGGAAATGTCTAATCCATTACATCAACATGGTCATGGTAGCATAGAAAATACACAGGACCAGAACTCATCACAGAAACACTCTTTAAAGTCATGGTATTGATTCCAATTATGATATCTTTCTTGCCAGTGCCTCCTGTGTACTTGTCAGGAGGAAGAGGTAGCAGGATTAAATCAAGCCAAAAGCCATACCAACAGCAAAAAAGGTTTCATGTAGCCCAAAGAGAGAGGAAAGAAGTAAAACCTGTCAGCTATGAGAGCCATTCAGAGAAATGTGCTCAATGGTTGGAAGTTTAAAATTGCCCATAAAAATGAATACATTATTCATCTTTCTCTCTTGGCACTCCTGCTGTAGACATTGCCTCTGTCTGCAATGTTAAGATTGGGAGAACTAAGCTGGAGAATGTGATAGCAAATCCTTAACTCAACCAGCAGTATGCGAAGCAGGCTGTTAAACTGCCATGTTAGTGGAATGCATAAATGTCAACATTATTTTAGAATGATTTATTACATCTATAACAGTCAAAATAAATAAATGTGGGTGGTGAGCACACAATGCAGTATGCTGTTGATGTATTACAAAACTGCACCTGAAACTTATATAATGTTACTAACCAATGTTACCCCAGAAATTTATCTTTTAAAAAAAAAAAAGAAATAATACCTGCCTTCAAGAAGCTCAACACTCAGAAGGACCAACTACTTTCAACGTACTTGCTCTTTCTTTGGTCTGGAGAATGAATATTTACCCTGGGGCTTCTTGTATAGATAGACTCCTTTATATTTCAAAATGATAGATTATGCTTGCCTTATTTCTTATTTTGAAGGTTCTTTTTTTAAGGTTTCACAAATAGAAAAAATAATGCCAAGTAAAATTTCATATTATTGCTGTCAAATTGTCAATATATTTATTTCTCATATTGGAGGAAATATAAATACATATTTCTTAAGTTATAATTTTCTAACACAATGCCTGTCACCAAGATTTTTTATCAATACTGTATTAAGATTCTGTTTTGGCAAAGCAGCTTAACTTCCTTCAAAAAGATATCATGAAACATAGTTTAGATATGTGGCTTTCTTGTTGTAAAGTTTTGTATTTATATCCTTCATAGTTACTTATGCATACTGTAGACAGCATTCTACAGAGTCTGTTTCACAAAACACTGGAGCTGCTACATAGTGTGTGCAAAGACATTTTCATAGGCTAATACACTTTTAATTTATTATACATTTTTATCTTAGACACATATATTTCTTTGTTAGATATTAACAGTGAAGATTAAAATATTAAAAAGTCTCCATAGTCCTGTAGGGGGAAAAATGGTCTAATATTTTTTTAACATGACAGTTTTTAAACTTATTTATATTTAACTATGTTATCTTATTTGGTGGGGCACTTGAATCTATGTAAGCACAATACATTAAAATCAATAAATAATTATAAAAATAAAAAGCTGTACACTGCTTTTTTGAACAAGTTAACTGCTTGAAATCACCTTATTTTTTTAAGTTTGTTCCCTATCATGCAACAGTAAACTCCATGAGCAAAGGGACTCTCGGGCACCAGTAGCATATAGTGGGCGCTCATGTATATAGGTGAATGAGTGAATAAAATACTATTGTGTAGAGGTGCAAGATGGCGACGGAGTAGGCGGACATACCAACTTCCAACTCCCAGAACCAAAGTGGATTATAACTCAATTTTAAGAACCATCATCTGGATAACCAACTTTGAACCAAACTAAGTGGACTCTTCAACCAAGGAACACAGAAGAAGCCACAATGAGACTGGTAGGAAAAGCAAAAACGCGAAGAGGGCTGCCCAGCTCCCCGGAGCAAACGGCAGCCCGGAGAGACCCGCGTGGCAGGAGGAGAGTTTGGCAGAGAGGGAGGGACCTGGGTCCCAGGAACAAAGCCCCAGCCTACAGTCCCAGAGTCTAGAAGATGTGTTTGGAGAGTTTTGAGCTGTGAAACAAGTGAGGGAGCTCCCAGGCCTACAGTGTGGAGTACTAGGGCCCTTCCAACAAGTGAGGGTTGCTGAAGGGTATGGTGGCGGCAGGACGCTGAAACACGGTTCTGTCTGAGTGGGCGGAGGCCAAGCCGGTGTGAGCTCGGTCTAGCCCAGCAGGATCGGAGAAGACACGCGAAAGCGGTCTGGAAGAAGCGGACCCGCCTATAATCCCACCTGCGGAGACTAAGCGGGAGGCCAGGAACAGGCAGATATCTGCTCTGTGACACTGTGCAAGTGGGCCCTGACCGCAGGGATGGGGCTAGGACTAGGGACGGGTAGGGGTTCGTGGCTGAGCTCACGCTACCAGACCTATCCGGCCAGAGAAACTGCGGTTTGCCATTCTACGTGCGCGAGCAGGCTCCGAGCATGGGGACAGGGTAGACCTCGAGACAATCGGAAGCTCGCAGCTGAGCCCACACTACTATCCCCGCCTGGCTGAAGAAACTGCGGTTTCCCATCCTACGTGCATGAGCGGGCTCCAAACGCGGGGGCGAGGTAGAGTCCGAGACGAGCGGAAGCTCACAGTTGAGCGGAAGCCAGCAAACACACCCGGCCCAATAAACCTTGGTTTGCGACCCTGTGCAGAAGGGCTCTGGCCTCAAGGGCGGGGATAAAGCTCCGGACGGGCAAAGGCTCACAGCTGAGAGCACGTCAAAAGCCCCGCCCATCCCGTGAAACTGTGGCGAGCAGGCTCTGATGCGGGTTCTGGGCAGAAGTCCAGAAACAGGCTGGGTCCGCAGCTCAGCAAAGGTGCTCACCTCTGCCCTTGGTGCTGAGGCTTGTGGCTTGAGTGACAGCCCCTCCCGCAGAAGAGAGGCAGAAATCACAGCAAAAGCCACAGTGGGCCGGCGCTGGCAACGCCCATAACCAACTGCCCTAGGTAATGGAAGAGGGGGTGGTGGGCCTGCAGACAGACTACACCTAGAGAACACAAAGGCAACACCTACTGGACTCCAGGGCCACAACTTGCTTATACACAGAAAAAATGGACAGGCAGAGGAATTCAAACCAAATGAATCAAGAGAAATCCCCAGAGAAAGACCTGAATGAACCAGATATAACCAAATTACCAGAAGCAGAATTTAGAATAATAGTTAGGATGTTCAAAGAAATTAGAGCAACAATGAATAGTCATTATGAACACCTAAATAAAGAGATAACAAGTATAAAAAACAAAATTGAAATAATAAGAAAGAATCAAACAGAAATGACAAATACAGTATCAGAACTGAAGACCACAATGGAAAGAATAAGAAGCAGGATGAATCACGCTGAGGATCGAATAAGCGAGTTAGAGGACACAATAAACAAAGGCACAGAAGCAGAGAAGAAAGAGAAAAATAGATTCAAAAAATGTGAGGAAACTCTAAGGGAGCTCTGTGACAACCTGAAGAGAAACAACATTTGCATCATAGGGGTTCCTAAGAAGAGGAGAGAGGACAGGAAATGGAAACTATGTTCAATCAAATCATAGCAGAAAACTTCCCTAAATTAAGGCTAGGAAATACTTTACATGTTCAAGAAGCACACAGAACTCTATTAAAGAGAAACCCAAAAAGATCTACACCAAGATACATCATAGTTAAAATACCAAAGCTAATAGATAAAGAAAAAAAATTAAAAGCTGCTAGGGAAATAAAGGCTATCACCTACAAAGGAGCCCCCATAAGAATGACATCGAACTTCTCAACAGAAACACTTGAGGCCAGAAGGGAATGGCAAGATATAATCAAAGTAATGCAGAACAAGAACCTACAACCAAGACTACTTTATCCAGCAAGGTTAATGTTTAAAATTGAAGGAGAAATAAAGAGCTTCCCAGAAAAAGAAAGCCTCAAGGAATTCATTAAAACCAAACCAATTCTGCAAGAGATACTAAGGGGCTTCTTGTGAACAGTTTAAAGGGAGGAAAGAATATAGCAAAAGAAGAATACAGCTTTAAAGAATAAAATGTCAATAAACAACTACATATCAATAATAACCTTATGTAATAGGATTAAATGATCCAATCTAAATACGGTAGCTGCATGGATAAAGAAACAGGACCCATACATATGCTATCTACAAGAGACACACCTTAAAACAAAAGATGTGCATAGACTGAAGGTAAAAGGATGGAAAAAATTATTTCATGCAAATGGAAATGAAAAAAAAGCCGGAGTAGCAGTATTTATATCTGACAAAATGGACATTAAAACAAAGGCTGTAGTAAGAGATAAAGAAGGACAATACAAAATGATAAAGGGAACAATTCAACAGGAAGATATAACTATTGTAAATATCTATGCACCAAATATAGGAGCCCCGACATACATAAAGCAGACTTTGATGGATATAAAGGGCGAGATTAACAGCAATACTATTATAGTAGGGGATTTCAATACCCCACTAACAACACTGGATAGATCCTCAAGAAAGAAAATCAATAAAGAAACAGCAGACTTAAAGGATACACTAGATCAACTTGATTTAACAGATATCTTCAGAACTTTTCACCCTAATGCAGTAGAATATACATTCTTCTCAAGCGCTCATGGTACGTTTTCTAGGATAGACCACATGTTAGGACACAAAAATGGTCTCAGTAAATTTAAGAAGATTGAAATCATATCAAGCATTTTCTCTGATCACAATGCCATGAAACCAGAAATTAACCACAAAAGGAAACCTGAAAAATACTCAAACACTTGGAAACTAAGTACCATGATATTAAATAATAAATGGATTAACAATGAGATCAAAGAAGAAATAAAAAAGTTTCTAGAAACAAATGATAATGAGCATACATCAACTCAAAATTTATGGGACACAGCAAAAGCAGTTCTGAGAGGGAAGTTTATTGCACTACAGGCATATCATAAGAAGCTAGAAAAAACTCAAATAAGCAACCTGACACTGCATCTAAAAGAACTACAAAAACAACAACAAATAAAACCCAGGACAAGTAGAAGGAAGGAAACAATAAAGATCAGAGCAGAAATAAATGACATAGAGGCTAAGAAAACAATACAGAGGATCAATGAAACCAGAAGCTGGTTCTTTGAAAAGGTAAACAAGATTGATGAACCTTTAACTAGACTCACCAAGAAAAAAAGAGAGAGGACTCAAATAAATAAAATTAGAAAGGACAGTGGAGAAATAACAACTGACACAACAGAAATACAAAGCATTGTAAGAAAATACTATGAAGAACTCTATGCCAAAAAATTAGACAATCTAGGTGAAATGGACAAATTTCTTGAATCATATAAACTTCCAAAAAACAATCTGGAAGAATCAGAACACCTAAACAGACCAATTACAACAAATGAGATCGAAACAATTATCCAAAAACTCCCAAAAAAGAAAAGTCCTGGACCTGATGGCTTCACAAGTGAATTCTACCAAAAATTCAAAGAACTAACTCCTATCCTTCTTAAGCTATTTCAAAAAATTCAAGAGGAAGGAAGACTTCCAAACTCCTTTTATGAGGCGAGCATAATTCTGATCCCAAAACCGGGCAAAGATAACACAAAGAAAGAAAAGTATAGGTCTATATCCCTGATGAATTTAGACGCTAAAATTCTCAACAAAATATTAGCCAACTGGATCCAGCAATATATGAAAAAGATTATACACCATGATCAGGTGGGATTTATCCTGGAGAGGCAAGGCTGGTTCAATATTCGCAAATCAATCAATGTGATTCATCACATAAACAAAAGGAAGGACAAAAATCACATGATAATTTCAATAGATGCAGAAAAGGCATTTGATAAAATCCAGCTCCCATTCATGCTCAAAACTCTCAGTAAAGTGGGAATACAGGGAACATTGCTTAACATGATAGAGGCCATCTACAACAAACTGACAGCAAACATCATACTAAATGGACAAAAATTAAAAGCAATCCCCTTAAGATCAGGAACCAGGCAGGGGTGTCCCCTTTCACCACTCTTATTCAACATAGTTCTGGAAGTCCTAGCTACAGCAATCAGACAAGAAGAAGAAATAAAAGACATCCAAATTGGAAAAGAAGAAGTAAAACTGTCGCTATTTGCAGATGATATGATATTGTATATTGAAAACCCTAAAGTCTCAGTCAAAAAACTACTGGACCTTATAAATGAATTCAGCAAGGTGGCAGGATATAAAATTAATACTCAGAAATCAGAGGCATTTCTATATACCAACAATGAACTGTCAGCAACAGAAATTAAGGAAACAATCCCTTTCACTATTGCAGCAAAAAAAATAAAGTACCTAGGAGTAAATTTAACCAAGGAGGTTAAAGACTTGTTCTCAGAAAATTATAAAACATTGATAAAAGAAATCAAGGAAGATACAAACAAGTAGAAGCATACACTGTGCTCATGGCTAGGAAGAATAAACATCATTAAAATGTCTATATTACCCAAAGCAATTTATAAATTAAATGCAATACCAATTAAAATACCAATGACATACTTCAAAGATATAGAACACATATTCCAAAAATTTATACGAAACCAAAAAGAACACGAATAGCCTCAGCAATCTTAAAAAGAAAAAATAAAGCAGGAGGTATCACTCTTCCAGATATCAAGGTTTACTATAAGGCCATTATACTCAAGACAGCCTGGTACTGGCATAAGAACAGGAACATAGATCAATGGAACAGAACAGAGGATCCAGAAATAAACCCACAGCTTTATGGACAACTGATATTTGACAAAGGAGGAAAGAACATACAATGGAGTAAAGACAGCCTCTTAAACAAATGGTGTTGGGAAAATTGGACATCTACCTGCAAAATAATGAAACTAGACCATCTACTTACACCATTCACAAAAACAAACTCTAAATGGATAAAAGACTTAAACGTAAGCAATGAAACCATAAGCATCTTAGAAGAAAACATAGGCAGCAATCTCTCCGACATCTGTAGCAGCAGTATATTTGCCGATTTATCTCCACGGGCAAATAAAATAAAAGGCAAGATAAACAAATAAGACTATATCAAACTAAAAAGTTTTTGCACAGCTAAAGACAATAAGAACAGAATAAAAAGACAAACCACACAATGGGAGAACATATTCGTCAGCACATCTGATAAGGGGTTAATAACTAAAATCTATAAAGAACTTATAAAACTCAACAACAGAAAGAAAAACAATCCAATCAAAAGATGGGCAAAAAAATGAATAGAAATTTCTCCAAAGAGGATATACAGATGGCCAATATGTATATGAAAAAATGCTCAACATCACTAATCATTAGAGAAATGCAAATTAAAACCACAATGAGATATCACCTCACACCAGTCAGAATGGCACTCATCAGCAAAACAACACAGAATAAGTGCTGGCGAGGATGTGGAGAAAAGGGAACCCTTCTGCACTGCTGGTGGGAATGCAGACTGGTGCAGCCACTGTGGAAAAACAGTTTGGAGATTCCTCAAAAAATTAAAAATCGAACTGCCTTTTGACCCAGCTATCCCACTTATAGGAATATACCCTAAGAACACCATAGCACTGTTCGAAAAGAAGAAATGTGCCCTCATGTTCGTGGCAGCATTGTTCACAATAGTGAAGATCTGGAAACAGCCCAAGTGTTCATCAGAAGACAAGTGGATTAAAAAGCTTTGGTACATATATACTATGGAATACTACTCAGCCATAAGAAATGATGACATCAGATCATTTATAACAAAATGGATGGACCTTGATAACATTATACGGAGTGAAATAAGTAAATCATAAAAAAAGAAAAACTGAGAACAGCATGATTTCATACATAGGTGGGACATAAAAGTGAGAATATGAGACATGGACAAGAGAGTGGTGGTTACGCGGTGGGGGGAGGGAGGGAAGAGTGGGATAGGGAGCAGGGGAGGGACACAGGGCAAACCAGATAAAAGGTGACAGAGGAAAATTTGACTTTGGGTGATGGGTATGCAACACAATTGAATGATAAGATAACCTGGAGATGTTTTCATTGTCCACATGTACCCTGATTTATTGGTGTCACCCCATTAAAATTAATAAAAAAAATACTATTGTGTATATTTGTTAAATATTGTTATTTGGAGTTGTATTCAGAAATGTTTTTGACTAAGGTTTCTGCATATGGATTAGAAGTGTTGAAGTTTTTGAACTTTTCAAATCAACTAGAAAAAGATCCCTTTATTGTCAACTCACCCATTTGATTTGTTGGTTCTAAGTTTGGTTCTCATGTTGGTTAATTTAGATTGTTCCATTCTACAAGGTACCTAAATCCTAAAGTAATAACCTATAAAATTTTCATCAGATACCTCATAAGCACCTATGAGTTAACAGGAAGTAAAGATATCACCAATTTCATGACAAACCTGTACCTGTGTTGCACAATAAGCAAGCAAAACAAACTTACACATTTCCACCCTACAGGAAAAAGACCAAGCAACCAATGAACCAACCAACCAACCAAGCAACAAAATCCTAAATCAGAATGCATTTCACTGGGGGTGAGTGGAAGTGTGGGTGTCAGGACTACCCTCCACAAAAAAAGAAAAAAAAGCAGATTATTCTGCAGTCATAATCATGTAAAAAATAATCAGGCAATTAAAAAAATACTGGTAATAAAGGGAAAGATTAATCTTTTCTATTATTAGTCTGAATTAAAAATACATTACATTTTGGAAAAATAGCCCTCACTACATTCATCTGAAAACTGTATCTGTACTGCCTTTTGTAAAATGTGTTGTTTTGAGATATGTTACAGATCCCACTTCAAAAGAGGAAATACGGGGGCATGAGTATATTCATTTAAAAAAATAAAAATGAAATTCACAGAACAAAGACAAAAATATATACCTGAGCATGTTTCTTGTTTAATTAATTATTCAACAGTAACAGTTTGTGGCAGAATTGTGTTCTATTCAGTAATTTTAATTCAATTCTACTTTGATAAAAAATGTGGCAAATGTAAGGAACCACTGAATATTACTTTTTAAATATTACTGTAACTTGGTATAAGTGTAATTTAAATAGTTCATGAAAATAAATGACATTTTCAGGTATTATATTATACTGTTCCTATAAAATTTCAGTCTGAGTCATAAATAACAGCTTTTGAATCAAATACCTAGGTGCAATGATGCATTTCTAACAAATAACTCATTTTAACTATTAGAAAAAATACCACTGACATGCATGATTTTTTAATCAAAGTTTCTCAGCTGCTCACCTTAAATTAAAATTTGAGTTAGGCAAGGGAAAAATTAAGAAACAACATTACCTTGACTTTTGTTTTAACCAAGTCACCTTTTGAATCCAATCAAAATTAAGAATTTATTTTTAGTCTAAACCACCAGCAACTCCTGTGAAAATTAGACCTATTTATTTTGGTTTATTGGATACTTAGAAGACCCTAAATGTATACAAAACACTGTGTAGAATGAGCAGTAATATCTACCTTTGTAGTTAAGAAGATGAAAAATCTAGAAATGGAGAAAAGTAGAATATATAAACAGCATTATATTTAATTCATACCATAAGTTTTCAAAATTAAGATAAGAGAGAGATATCACATATAGTTTTAAAGAAGCTCAGATTTCAATAGGTAGAGATGGCCAAGAAGGTATTCTGGGGTCAGCTAGAATATGACCAAGTTGGGCAGAAAAATAAATTTATTCCTAGTGAATAGAAAGAGTCCTAGCATGATGACTTAAAGGAGGAACTCACCTGGAAAGGAAAATGGACAGAAAGTTGAAGAAAGAGGGTCTTGTGTTCTAACGTGAGGACACTGAACTCATATAAGCAGCCACTATGGACCATTGAAAGGTCCTGAATAAAGGAGAAACTAAACCAATGTTGTTTCATAGAAAGAATAATAATCTGGTCATCAGACGGGTTGGGATAGGAAAGACTGGTGTCAAGGCTAAAGCAATAATTCAGACAAGAGTTGGGCAAAGTACAAACTGTTATATGAAAATGGAGCCTGACCAGGCGGTGGCGCAGTGGATAGAGAGTCGGACTGGGATGCGGAAGACTCTGTTTCAAGACCCCGAGGTTGCCAGCTTGAGCGCGGGTCCATCTGGCTTGAGCAAAAGCTCGCCAGCTTGGACCCAAGGTCGCTGGCTCCAGCAAGAGGTTGCTCGGACTGCTGAAGGCCCGCGGTCATAGCACATGTGAGAAAGCAATCAATGAACGACTATGGTGTCACAATGGCAACCAAAAACTAATGACTGATGCTTCTCATCTCTCTCCGTTCCTGTCTGTCTGTCCCTATCTATCCCTCTCTCTGACTCTCTCTCTGTTCTGGTAAAAAAAAAAAAAAAAAAAAAGAAAAGAAAAAGAAAATGGATATAAAGTGATGGTTGCTGGAAACTGCTTAGAACTTAAAGTTAGAGACCTGAAGAATATAAAATATTATTGAGGAATATTTTAAAAACATAATTATAGAAATATGTCATGTTCTCAGTGGTAAGACTGAATATTTAAAGAATATTTACACATGTTAAATTTCCTTAAATTACTATTTGTATTAACTGCAGTACTGATGAAAATACCAACAGGACTAAGCTAGCCATCTGATAAAATTATAAAGTTTATGACAATATCTAACATATTCCTTTCAATACATAACATCAAGACAACCTAGAGAAAATATTGATAGGTTTAAATGCAATGAAAGTGTAAATTTTTTTACAAGAAAAAATAAAATCAGCAATAGAATGAACAGTGCTGGAGAAGGTAGACCAAGGGCCTGACTGGTGGTAAGAGATTGTCAAATTACCCAGGAACAGCTGTGTGGTTAGCTCACAAGATTATCAGAAAAAAGGCACTAAAAAATACAATCAACATTAGAAAATACCAAGCCAATTTTCATAAAATTTTAGAACTAGATCAGGTTTTTAAGATATATATTGTTTTCAGATATATAGATTTGTTTTCAATGAGGCTGAGAGTCTAAGACTAGTATCAATTGGGGAAACTCTCTAACCCATTGAGTCATATCCCAAGAACACCATATCACCAACTGAAAAAAAGAAATGCACCCCCATGTTTATGGCAGCATTGTTTACAATAGCGAAGATCCGGAAACACCCCATGTGTCTGTCAGTGGATGAGTGGATTAAAAAGCTGTGGTACATATATACAATGGAATACTATGGGGCCATTAAAAGAAACAAATATTACCTTTTGCGACAACATGGATGGACCTGGAAACTATTATGTTGAGTGAAATAAGCCAGGCAGAGAAAGAAAAATGGCATATGACCTCACTCATTTGAGGAATCCAAGGAACGGTGAGAACTGAGGAATGGAATTGAGACAGAGGAGGAATAAAAGGGACCAGAGGAAGAGAGGACAGAGGGAAAGGGGATGATAGGATGGGATAAACCTGTAGGAAAGGGGGGAGGTTGCTGTGGGGAGGAGGGCAAGGGTGATGTTGAGGGAAATATGGGGGAGGGAGGATGCATTTGGGGTGACCCTAGAATCGATGTAAACACAACTAATTAAATAAAAATAAATAAATAATAGGAAAAAAAGGAGATCAAATGAAATAATACATGTAGAGAGCTTAGTACAGTGCTTGGCACTCAATAAATATATCAATAACTATTATTATATGGCATATCACTCCTGTTTTCAGATGAGATATTCAAAACTCTGAATATGTACACAAATCCAACAGGAGTTGGAAGAATAAGAACTAAAATCCAGAAATTCCCTGAGGTCATCAAGCTATTTTTAAACACTAGTAATGATTTGTTATTCTTTAACTACATATGTGCCACTCCTGGGTAGGGCAGACAAGTAAAGAAAAAATAGGAATTCAAAATTGCTTTGCTATTTTTCTTTAGGTTCTTTTATGCCATCTGGTCCAGTTATAATACATGCTCTCCTTCAAAGTGAAAATAGTGCATTGCATTTAGTTACAATTCTCTAAAATGGAAATGTAGAACCTTTATTCTTGTTCTATTCTTTCCTTCTATGTGGTAGGTATAAATGTAAACAACAAAAGCAGCATTCTCTTTTTTTATGTTAAATGTTAAATATTTAAACTACATACCCAAGTAACATTTAAAATTCAGCAATTTTACAAAAAGCATAAAATGGTTTTTAAATTAACTGTATAGATTCCCTCTAGTTAACAATCAATCACATAGTATGTAATAGAGTTACAAACAGACCTTCCACCAGAAGGCTTCTGCTTTAGTTACAATTCTTTTGAGTCCAGCTTTCAAAGGATGGCTTAGTAAAGAGAGCAACTAAGGAGCCATAGCATCTGCAGAATATCTAAAAGCTGTCCCATTCTGCCACATAGCCAAAACCTGGGACATTCTAGTGGGCCAACTGGCTATTCATTAATTACCCAAAGTAGGGGTTTATTATTTCTCAAAAATAAATAATGAAATAAATAAATTGTTTATTTTATAAAAAAATCTCATCATAGTTATTTCTTCTAACTACAATTCATTGAGCAACCGATTGGCCTGATAAAAGATATGAGTTCTTTATATTTGGAGTCAGATGCCTACCTAAAGGAAAGTCCCTAACTCTTAAAAGTATCTAGTATAAGCTACTTCTGCACAATATCTTAAAAATTAGACACAAAATCACTGCAGGAATACTTGTACTACATTTTATGACTTTTTGCAGCATCTGTGCATCCATCTTTAGAAAGCTCTTGGTGTTAAAAAGATCAACTTTTTTTCTGCCAACTTTCTAGAAAGCTTCTACCCTTTGATCTTAGTTTTGCCCTGTGGAAATTACACAGACTAATTCCAATCCCTTTTGCACACAACAATATCAAGACTTTACCCACCACACATATTCCTTACTTTGGTTTAATTATCTCTAATCCCTCAGAGGAAAATGTTGGGATTTAAAACTTTATACCTTGAAAGTTATTGTTTCTATTAACAAGCAATATAGTGATATTAATAGATAAAGCAAAAAGTTCAAGAAATATTACTTCTCTGAGACATTCTTTGAAGTACTACCTGAAGATATAGTCAATAGCTTAAAAATGCAATCTAAACTAAAAAACGGGAAGATTTTTAAAATAAACTGATTTGTGACAAATATCAAAACTAGTTATAAAATTAAATCCAAAAATAGCTTAACTTGTATTTATAGAACTAAATGTGTCAAATTAGTTTTAAAATGTAGTAGAATTTTAAAACAATAATTAAAAAAATGGAATTCTAAACATACATATTTACAAAGAAAAGAAGGAAAAAAGTATGCATAATTCTTCCTCTCCAGTATAGTACAAGTTAAAAGATAACACTTTGATTTTATTTCATTAAAATGTACATTTTTTAAACTAAAAAGTAATTTCATACAGTATGTACCTTCAAAAATATTAAAAACAATACAAATATTCTTGGGTTATAAAAATAAATATGTTAAGTTTTTCTATAAAAGACTCTGATCCTTTTAGAAAAATATTCTTAAAAAGTAAAACCCTAATATATGTGGTTTATAAAAAAAATCACTTTATTTATTTTTGTTTATTTATTTGATGAATACTTTTTTATTTTTAGGAGTAATATATTTAATTTTTATTGACTTTATTAGTATGACAGTAAAATTACATAGGTTTTAGGGTTACAATTCTGTAATATACCATCTGTATATATTATTGTGTGTTCACCACCCCAAATCAAGTCTCCTTCCATCACCATATATCCCTCCTTACCCTCTTCTACTTTCTCCCCAGCCTCTTTTCTTCTGGTAATTATCATACTATTGTCTGTATCTATAAGTTTGTTTTGTTTGTTTGTTTGTTTCTTAATTTCTTCACTTTTTTTATTCAATAGCACAACCTTTACAGGTTATCAGTCTATTCTCTGTATCTATGAGTCTGTTTTTGTTAGTTTATTTTGTACACTAGATTCCACATATGTGTGAAATCTTATAGTACTTGTCTTTCTCTGACTGGCTTATTTCACTTAGCATACTGCTCTCCAGGTCTAACCAGGATGTTTCAAAAGGTAAAATTTCCTTCTTTATTACAGTTAAGTAGTATACCATTTTGAAAATGTCGCATTGCTTTTTTATCTACTCAGCAACTATTGGGCACTTGGACCACTTCTAAATCTTAGTTATTGTAAATAACACTGAAATGAACATAATGGTGCATTTACGTTTTCAAATTAAAAACTACTTTATGACTCAGCAATTCCACTTCTGGAAATATATACAAAGAAACCAGAAAATTATTTTATATAAATATAGTAACAAGTATCAGAGGGACAAAGAAGAACATTATACTAGAAGTGACAATATAAGTTTAGATAGACAATAAGGTAAAGAGTAAACACACTAAAGAAAATCTATATGAATAAAAAAGTACCCATGATCCTCAGAACTGTTAATAACATCATAATATGCATAATAAAACTCTAAAAAACACAATGATAATCATACATAAGTAAATTATTAGTAGTAAAGTTTAACACATTCTCAGTTTTCTCATAGATCAAGTAGAATATGAAAAATGAAGTAAAATATTAATAAAATTAATAAAATAAACACTGAACTTATACCATCCTAATATATATTTCACTTTTTCTTGTGTTCATAGACAATTAATAAAACTGATAAAAGACTTTACTGTAATCTGACATAAAGGCAATAAAGAAAAAATAATACCAAAATACTAAATTCATATATAAATAGAAACTAAGTAAAATGCATAAAGAATTGAATTAATACCTTAATTCAAGAAATAGCCTTTTGAAAAAATAAAACAGGTAAACTCTAGTAGGAAAGCTACTCAAAAATTAAAAGTATAGACAGATTTCTAAAAGTAGAGTGAAAAAGAGAGTGTCATCTTAATTGTACATGCAAATATTCTATCAGGTCTGTTTCTGAGGTCTAACATCTTTTTTAACATAATATTTTATGTTTCAATTACTGTAGCTTTTTAATGTGATTTTATATTTGGTAGGGCACATTTCCAACTTAATGACTTAAAATATATTGAATATCACCACCTAGTTTTTATTATTAATAAATTTTAATTTTACACTGTTGAAATCTAAAATATTTATAGAGATTTAATTTGAATTGCAATAAACCTACAAATTTGGAACTAATTTACATTTATAAAAATTTCATCTCCTCATATAGGAAATAGTCTTGCATACCCATTTCTTTTCATTTTCTTATATGCCTGTAATGCTTTGCATTTTTTGTATGACATTCCAAATATTTCTTACTACAGTTAACATTAAGTATGTTTTATATCCTTTGACATCAAAAAATTTTTTATCATATTTTCTTGCTTGTTTTTAACAGTATATAGGTTAAGACTAACAAAAAAATGACAAAGCAACTTAACTAAATTGAAATAAATCATGTTTTTCTGACAAGTAATCAGAATTCCAACTCTGGGCATTATTATTTGTCACATTTCTTGAATGCTTATCATATAAGGCAGTAAGAACATACAACAGCAGATCTCACTATGTAGCTGAGAAAACAAGTAAGGGTGAACTGGGGAAAGTTTGAAAATAGAAAACAATAAAATCAAGAGGCTAGTCTTTCCGTGAAGAAAAAGAGGAATGCCACCTGTATACCAACTAAAAATGATAAAGATACGCAGGGATATCACTAAATTGAAGGGTAAAGGTAACCTGCAAGTTGATGGAGTTCCAAATATATCCTGAAAGCAGTACCTACAGAAGAGAGGATTTTTCCCTGTAAAAAGTCATTAACTGGAATTTTAAAAATTATAAATATAAAAGAATTCTTAAATATTAAAGAAACTTTAGATATTTTTATTTACAGAAATAAAAATTCTAAAATGTAGTCATTATCCTGACTTCTAAAGTTAAAGAGTAAACAGGATAGGTGTCTCCAGTGATATATTTGGACACCAACATTAGATATTGTGTTGAGTTCTACTGAATCTAACACTGTCTTCCTTAATGGCTTTCAAAGGAAAAACTCCCTCACAGATATAATAAAATTTTGTATTTAGATAATGGATTTTGAGAGGCTCCCTTGAACATCCATTATCCTCGCCATATTCTTGTAAGGTAAGTAAGGAGAAGGGGTCATTATCTCCTCTTTACAAATAAGACCATCAAGACACTCAGTTTTAATGTTTATTAGAAGACACTAGCACTCTTCTGATGAGACCAAAAATATTCTGATTGGTAAGCATTATACCAAGAAGATACTTCACATGCTTTACTTGCATGACTAGCCCTATTCTTTATACTTATTTGTTTCTCTGATAGTTTCAAAATTAATATTTAATGCTTACATTTAAAAAAAAAGTAAAAAAATTTAACACAGACATCATCTTTACATTTTCAAATCTAAATCCCATGCTAATACAGTAGATGATTCTATAAAATTATTTTCATAGATAAAGCTTAAAGGTAATGTTAATTAGAAAGAAGGTGGTGTCAGTTGCTCTGAATATTAATAACTAGTCATCCACTTCAATGAGAAATAGCCTTAGGGTCATCCAAACTAAGAGTGATCTCTTTAGTCTTTTATGATTCCATAATCAAGACAATAAATTAAGGGCTTATAGTTCTCATAAGAGAGGCAGTATGACATTTAAAATATATGTTTATCATATCTCAATTGATATAAACAACATATATATTATTCTAATGTCTTTGTCCTCTGCCTCATTCCTTGTAAAATTGATAGATGACTTGATTATATCGAACAACTTAATCTATAGTGAGTTTGGCCAGGTAAACATATCACCAAATTTCTACCTGAAAATTTTTAGATATTACAGAGGCCATGACTGTCTGAAACCAAATTATCTGAAGCTTATGTATATCTGGCATAATGACATTGCCATTAGAGTGGTATTTGGGAGCAGAGGAATGTTATTTTTAAACACCTCACACAAAATACTATGGAAAGGTATGTAATCTATGCACATATAAAAGCCTGACTTAATTAGGAAGAAAAAATAGAATGATATTGATCAATAGAGAATAGGAGAGGGAGTGTGGGTTTGATCTGCAGGGCCATTTCTATTTAGTCTTATTAAAATTTCCTGTGTTGATTCAACACTAGCATTTAACCATGCTAATATTGAGAAATAACAATTTTTATATAAATGGACCAGAATTAGAGATCAGTCTTCAATCAACTTTTAGAATCTCAAGTGGGAGATAGTTATGAATCAAAATCATCTAGGAAAGAACTAGCCAAATAGTAAGCTTTCTAAAGCTACTACAGACTAAGTTGGTATATAGAATGCCTCTGCCCTCTTTCCACCCCCAAACATGTACACACACAAATGTGTATGGTCACATATTTATTTACATGGCTTGTGGGAAGATATTTTTTCTTAAGAAAACATAAGAAGCAAACTATATTTTACATTGGGAAATTATTTTTCAACATTATATATATATAAAATTTTAAAATCACCTTAGTTCATATGAATATTTTTGTCATTGGAAAATCTTAAAAGTTTTACCAAAAACCCTCTAGACTAATTAAACTTAGGCATGTACATTTCTTCTGTTGAAAATATACTTTTATGCTGAAAGGAAGGTTAATATAATTGATAGGCTCAAGCCAGTAGTTGAGTTTGGATCAGCATATTAATTTTTCTTATTCAAGTTTCTAAAATGACTGTGACTAGAAATGTGTTTAATGAGCTTATGGCTAGTGAATTGCCACAATAATAATTTAAAAACAAAGAATAAAAGTAGAAGGAAGAAAACAAAAATGGTTTCTTAAATTAATGGGCCATAAGAGATTATTTTTGGATTGAAAAAAATTGATTAAATAATCTAATTCTACAGCTTAATAAAAATAATAAACCTCCTAGAATCCAACCTCAAAAAAAAAGTCCACATAAGTTTTATTGGCAAGAATTTTATATCAGTGCTAAATGAAACGGCGAGCATGCATGAATAATTATTTTTACTCACTGTTCTCATTAAAGAAAAGAAAAAAGAGTTATCATTCTTTTAGTCAGAAGTAAAAATTCCTCCCCTATCATTACCATTAACTTGACTTATTTAATATTTAACAAAGAAATCTTTCTCAATTCTTTCTTAAAATAATAGTAGAAATAGGCAATTTTAATAAAAATGGGGCCACTTTTTCTTTCATCAAACGATTCTCTTAAGGTTTCAATATAAATGCTATACATATTCTGATGGAGGGCGGGTGACAATCAGGTGTCATGACCATTATCCGTCACTTCAGCACTCTTTCTCAGACATAAAAAACCTGACCATAAAGACAGAAAAATGTTTTGTTTTCTCATCAACAACAAAGGATGAAAATTGCCTGAGAGTGAATTAAAGTCATAGCTCCTGTCCTCATGGACCCTACCATTTAGAGGTCAGGAAAGTAATGAAATTTCTGGATGTTTGGAACAAACTTTTCAGTTATTATTCCAATGACTTCATGTCACTCTTTTCAGAATATGCAGAGACTTCTGCTTCAGGGAAGATGAAATGAATGTACTTTTCTCTACATCTGCTAAGGACATCTACAACCCTGTAGCAGCACAATATAAGAAAACTCTGAGAGTCGAACAGCAGATTTAATGTCATGGTCAGTTCCCTAGGCTTTCTTGCTATGTACTATGAATCCCAGACTTGGAGCTGAAAGAGCTAGCAACACAGAAACACCATTAGGTGTAGAAACTAAAAGGCCCTCCACCCTCTGGTCTTCAGTGAAAGGACCAGAAAATGGGTGACTTTGCAAGGCAGAAAAATTGTAGAGAATAACCATGCTACTCCAGCAAACAATACAGGAATATGGTGGCCCACTTCACTCAGGTCCCACTGCACTCAGGCCTCACTCCACTCAGGCCCCACTCTGTCAAAAGCTCATGGGGCAGTGAGGCTGCCACCCTTGAGAAGTTGTGTAAGACCAACACCCTCACCAAGGAGTGT
Organism: Rhynchonycteris naso; assembly: GCA_037038555.1. Classification (NCBI taxonomy): domain Eukaryota; kingdom Metazoa; phylum Chordata; class Mammalia; order Chiroptera; family Emballonuridae; genus Rhynchonycteris; species Rhynchonycteris naso. The sequence continues at coordinate 85,268,503 of CM072996.1, forward strand.
CAAGAAGGTCAGATCTGGAGCTACGTTTTGATCTCAATCCCTGCCAGTCAGTAATAAGGTGCAAACCGAGGCCACATGGGTGGGGTAGGAGCGTCTGCACTTCCACTGCCTCAGGGCAATAATGAGGTACCCCTCCTGCTTCCCTCTGGAGGGGTATCCAAGGGTTATCCAAGGGGGCTAATGGAGAGTCAGGACCATCCTGTCAGTGAAGACCATGTGGGGAGTGAGAACCCCCACCCCCATCAGCAGTAATAAGGAACTCTCTCTCTCTCTCTCTCAGGTGCAACCATATGTCAAGTGGGGAACCTGGATTTCACTTCTCACACCCGATGAGGTGCCCTCTTCCTTCCTGTAAGGGTAAATACACATTTAATAATGAAATTATTAACTTTTTTCCTGGTGCACCAAAGGAAAAAAGTGCTTCCTTCCTCTTCCCTTTCCTTACAGCATTTGCTCTAAAAACATGCATTGTGATGACTTTCTCTGCCCTTTTGAAATGTATGTATGTATTTTTAAAGTTTAATGAGCCAGTTTTAAAACCCAAGAATCTTTTTTTTTCACAAGGGCCTGGAGCCATGTTTTTGAAGTGTAATTATCAAAGACTGCCATTCCTATCTCCCAGTTTCCATAGAAAGGTAGAAGCCTAAATTTCACAAGCAATTACATACAATGTATGACCTCTTGCCTTAAAGATAAGAGTTTAATATTTTTTGCTTTCTTTTTGGATAAAAGCAATTTGTAAACACAAATGGTGACCCTAGTTATTTGGTAAATTAAGGATTAACTATGTGTAATAAATGTTAAATCCTTTTATTTGAGGATTAGTTATTGTTTGTCATGAAATTGTTTACACAATGCACTGTATCTGCCTGGCCATATGAAAGGGTGAGGTTGCTCTCTGTCTTTGCCATTTCTTTAGTGGGTTGACTGTGATGTGCATCACATTCTGAGTTCATGTATTTATTTATTTATTTATTTATTTTAGTGGGAGAGAGATGAGAAACAACAATTCTTTGTTGCAGCATCTTAGTTGTTCATTGACTGCTTTCTCATATGTGCCTTGGACTACAGCAGAGCTAGTGACCCCTTACTCAAGTGAGTAACCTTAGGCTTCAAGCCTGCAACTTTTGGGCTCAAATCAGCGACCATGGGACATGCCTATAATCCCACACTCAAGCCAGTGACCCTGCACTCAAGCCAGTGACCCATGCTCAAGCTGGAGACCTCGGAGTTTTGAACCTGGGTCCTTCGCATCTCAGTCCAATGCTCTATCCACTGCGCTATTTTCTGGTCAGGTGCTAGCATACCAGTTTTAAAATGTTTTCAGAACAAACTAAATTGTACCCCTAAGCCTAATGTCCCAATTCACAAATGATTATGTCAATTATTTAAAAATAGGAATCATGGTTGAAAGCATTCAGATCATGGTTTTACTTGAAGCTAACATTACTCAGACCTTGAATCATAAGTCTTATTTTAAGACAAAATCCAGTCAAATCAAAGTGGCACTGAGACAGTCATGGAGCACCATAGAGTTTCCACCTCTGGCCAAGAGGGCACAGGGAGTGGGCTACATTAAGAGCTAGAATCCTTAATTTCTTTTGCTGACAGTTCATTGTTGGTATATAGAAATGCCTCTGATTCAGCCAAAAAATAAAGTACCTAGGAGTAAATTTAACCAGGAGGTTAAGGACTTGTACTCGGAAAATTATAAAACATTGATAAAAGAAATCAAGGAAGATACAAACAAGTGAAAGCATATACTGTGCTCATGGCTAGGAAGAATAAACATCATTAAAATGTCTATATTACCCTAAGCAATTTATAAATTCAATGCAATACCAATTAAAATACCAATGACATACTTCAAAGATATAGAACACATATTCCAAAAATTTATATGGAACCAAAAAAGAACACGAATAGGCTCAGCAATCTTTAAAAGAAAAAAATTAAGCAGGAGGTATCACTCTTCCGGATATCAAGGTTTACTACAAGGCCATTATACTTAAGACAGCATGGTACTGGCATAAGAACAGGCTCATAGATCAATGGAACAGAACAGAGGACCCAGAAATATACCCACAGCTTTACGGACAACTGATATTTGACAAAGGAGGAAAGAACATACAATGGAGTAAGGACAGCCTCTTTAACAAATGGTGTTGGGAAAATTGGACATCTACCTGCAAAAAAATGAAACTAGACCATCAACTTACACCATTCACAAAAACAAACTCAAAATGGATAAAAGACTTAAACATAAGCCGTGAAACCTTAAGCATCTTAGATGAAAACATAGGCAGCAAGCTCTCTGACATCTGTAGCAGCAATATATTTGCCGATTTATCTCCACGGGCAAATAAAATAAAAGGCAAGATAAACAAATGGGACTACATCAAACTAAAAAGTTTTTGCACAGGTAAAGAAAATAAGAACAGAATAAAAAGACAAACCACACAATGGGAGAACATTTTCAACAGCACATCTGATAAGGGGTTAATAACCAAAATTTATAAAGAACTTATAAAACTCAACACCAGGAAGACAAACAATCCAATCAAAAAATGGTCAAAAGAAATGAATAAAAATTTCTCCAGAGAGGACATACAGATGTCCAATAGGCATATGAAAAATGCTCAACATCACTAATCATTAGAGAAATGCAAATTAAAACCACAATGAGATATCACCTCACACCAGTCAGAATGGCGCTCATCAGCAAAACAACACAGAATAAGTGCTGGTGAGGATGTGGAGAAAAGGGAACCCTCCTGCACTGCTGGTGGGAATGCAGACTGGTGCAGACACTGTCGAAAACAGTATGGAAATTCCTCAAAAAATTAAAAATCAAACTGCCTTTTGACCCAGCTATCCCACTTATAGGAATATACCCTTAGAACACCATAGCACTGTTCGAAAAGAAGAAATGCGCCCTCATGTTCGTGGCAGCATTGTTCACAATAGCAAAGATCTGGAAACAGCCCAAGTGTCCATCAGAGGATGAGTGGATTAAAAAGCTTGGTACATATATACTATGGAATACTACTCAGCCATAAGAAATGATGGCATTGGATCATTTACAACAAAATGGATGGACCTTGATAACATTATACGGAGTGAAATAAGTAAAACAGAAAAAAAACTGAGAACAGCATGATTTCATACATAGGTGGGACATAAAAGTGAGACTATGAGACATGGACAAGAGAGTGGTGGTTATGGGGTGAGGGGAGGGAGGCGAGGGTAGGATAGGGAGGTGGGGAGGGGCACAGGGAAAACCAGATAGAAGGTGACAGAGGACAATTTGACTTTGGGTGATGGGTATGCAACGTAATTGAATGATAAGATAACCTGGAGATGTTTTCTTTGAACATATGTACCCTGATTTATTGGTGTCACCCCATTAAAATAATAAAAAAAGGAGATAGAATTATGAATGGATAGGACCCGAGGGCGGGCACCAAAAGCTAGTAAGGTAATTGGATAGAGAAAAATAAAACCCCACAAAAATCTCCCTTCCTTATCTTTCTAAGAACCACGGGCTTGAGCTGGGAAACTAGGTAGTCTTTTTGACTGAATTCACCATTTACCCAGGTCAGGGTGCCTGAATAAACTCTTTCCTTTTGCACCAGCACCTAACTTGGCAATTTTGAGTTTTGTTGCAACAAACAACAGAAACTCCATTTGCATTGTTTGGTTACAAGAGCACTCAGTGAAAATACATACTATATTTACTACATTTATAGGAATTATATAGTGCAAATAGTATCAGAAAATATTACTCTAAGAAAACCTTAAAAATGATATCTTTTAACTGCTCCTTTAGACCAGAGAGGAAATTAATAACAGAGTGTTAAAGTTATATAATGAGTAGTAATAGCATAGCATGAGGAACTTACGGTATTTCATTAAGCTTATATGGAGAATATCATGAATACAGACAAATTATAATGTACAACTGGGCATTGATTTACAGAGTAAATTAAATAGACAGGCTCAATTGTTTCATATTCAAAAAGAAGAAGCAGGAGGAGGAGGAGGAGGAGCAGGAAGAGGAGGCGGAGAAGGAGGAGGAGGAGGAAGAAGAAGAAGAAGGAGAAGAAAAAAAGGAGGAGGAGGAGGAAGTGGAAGAGGAAGAAAAAGAAGAGAGGAGGAGGAGAAGAGAAAGAAAGAGAAGAAGGAGAAGGAGAAGGAGAAGGAGAAGAAAAAGGAGAAGGAGCAGCTAGCATTTTAAGAATAAAAGTTTTACAAGCCTACCTTTTTGAAATGAAAGTTAAGCAATAAGTAAGCATTTTCAGAGCAATTATCACACCAAACTTACTGATGTGTCAACTTCCTAGAAACATACACAGTTATTATTTTCCTCAATAAACAGGTGAGGGAAATAAAGCAGAAAAATTAATGAATGTTTTCAAGTCATTATAGTGCACCTATTGATCTTCATGGGATATTAGAACAGATGCATGTTTCTTTTTACAAAACTACAGTTTCATTAAATCTTAAAAATACACTGTGGGATATTGACAGGTGCCCAGTGAGAAAGTCTGTCAACAAGCGGTTTTTGACCACTTAACTCTGCAGGGCACTGTACTAAACACAATGAGATGTTACAAAAAAGATAAGGGCATGTCCTGTGACCTTGTGGAAGACAAAAACAAAGCCCAGTGCATATTATTATTTTAGAATTTTCTAATAATCTGTCATAGTAGGTGAGCAAGGACATTCTTATTTCCTTTCTTCAATCAAGAGATAAAAATACTTCTAGGTATTTTAAGCAGTAAGCTAAAGGATTACTTTTACTTGTGTTATATTTTTGTAGCCATGTTTTAGGAGTTCCTCCCAGAAATGAATTAAATGCTAAAATGAGAGTTTTGTCTAAAATTTAAATGACAAAATTGATTAAGATGGTAGGAATTAAAATTTCAGGGTTTGGAAGCAGTTTCACCTGGGGTCAAATGGCCTGGGGGACTTGACAGCACCTCCTGGTGTCAGGTCTCAGTTTTCTCATTTGTTAAATAGGGATCACAAAAGCTAATCTCAGAGCATACCTGGATAAATTAATTAACTTATATATACAAGTGCTTGGCATACTTCTTGGTACATAATAATGGCTTAGTATATTTTAGTTATTATTAATGTTAATATTAATAACACTTTTAGAATTTCTAAAATTTATCAGAATGTATAAAAGATATGTGTAATATGATGCTGTTACCACTGTCTTATTGGACCATGGAAATGAAATAGCATTAAAAATGACTAAAATGTGCACAAAGCTTGCTCCTAACTACTCTCTCAACTATTTCTTAATATACTCAATCCAGTTCATCAGAATAAAGAGACTGATTTAGGGCACTTGCTTTATCTGCCTAGGTAAAAATAGACACAAATGTATTTATTTCACATCTAGTGCAAAGAATATATCATCATGACACTCAATGAAAACAAAAAAACTTATAGTTCATAGCAATTGATAGCTTTTAGAGTCACTTTAAGTCCCATGAGAGGGCTCACTTCCATCACATCCATCCTTTAACTTGTTTATAAAGGTGCCAGGAAATCTGTCCTTTTACTGAAAGATATTTTTACTTTTGGCTAAAAGATAAAGTTCCCTATAAGCTGTCACTCAAACCCTCAAACCACCATTTCACAAGCAAGCAATAGGACCAGCAAATCTAACATATAAATTCATGTAAAATCAAAATCACTGCGTTCTACATTTACTAGGGTCTCTCCATTACTTATTGTGGAAAAATGATACTTCTTCCTCTGCATTTTATGACAAAATTCTTGTGAAAATAGATTAATAAATAGGCAAGGGAATTAATATTTTTCCCTTCTTTTCCAAGTGTGAGTAGGGGAAATACAGAGATGGATTACTGCATGCACCACAACCAGGATCCACCTAGCAGCCTTCGTCTGGGGCCCATATTCTACCATTCTTGGTTCATGCTTGCAACTGATCTATTTTTAGCACCTGAGGCAGAGGCTCCACGGAGCCACCCTCAGTGCCAGTGCCCGGCTGATATGCTCCCGAACAAACCAAGCCATGACTGTGGGAGGGGAAGAGAGAGAGAGAGAGGAGGAAGAAGGGAGGGGTGGAGAAGCAGATGGTTGATTCTCCTTCCTGTGTGCCCTGTCTGAGAATCGAACCTGGAACATCCACACACTGGGCCAATGCTCTACCACTGAGCCAACCAGTCAGGGCCTGGAATTTATTTTTTAAGTTGTTCTATACTCAAAATTACTTAGCTATTTATCTCTGTACAGTAACATTTGTACAAATCTTACAGTACTGAGAACTCCCTCTCCCACTTTTCTAGCGGTTCAGCTCTTACCCTCTAGGAGAGCAGTACTCTACAATAGAAAAGACAAAAGAGCCAGACTTCGTAGGGTTGAAACCTTGCTTTAGCACTTTTTACCGGAATATCCCGAGGCAAGTTACTAAAACACTCTAATTCTCAGTTCCTTTATCTATAAACCTTCTAAGGCCTTGATGGCGAACCTATGACATGTGTGTCAGCACTGACATGTGTAGCCATTTTCAATGACACGTGGCTGCATGCCATCGCATACCAGAAAAGTATGGGGCTGCATGCCGAAAAGGACATTTCATCCTCGGCTCCTGCACAGCCAGGTGCAGTAGCCGAGGATAAAACATTTGCTGTAGTGTACACACTCTGTGCCGGAGGTCTGTAGGCCCAAACATTTCTGTTATTTAAACTATAAATATTGAGAAATTGTGATTTTTTTCTCAAAGTGACACACCACCCAAATTATGCTCAGTTTTTTTGGTGAAATATGACACACTAAGCTCAAAAGGTTTCTCATCACTGTTCTAAGGCATCTATAACACAATATAGAAAAGTATAGACTTTTAATTTTGAGACTGATTTGTGACCTAACAACAGCATCTGAATAGACTTCTTGGCATTTTATATGCTATCCTCATACCTTGGCTTCATTTTTCTAATTTTGATTTCTTAAACCTTGTATTCTTCTTCAAAGGCAAAATGTATTTCATCCTACCAACAGTCAATACATAATAGGTTTATATTAGCTCCTCTCTTCTCAATATACCTGAAGTTTTGAGTTAATTTTTAAGAGCACTTATTTTTATTTAACAAATAAAATCTGGTGGTTCCTTTATGCCAAACAGGGTTCTAGGACCTGGGGACTTAAAATTAGATAGGAGAGTCATGTCTTCTGCTGCCCTCACAGATTTGTTTGCTAATGCAATGAATACAAACAGAGCAAGCAATTATATTCAAGAATATATTAATAATATAGTTTCAGATACTGCCCTGAAGAAAATGAAACAAGATGATGGGGTAGAAATGATGAGGGCATGGTACATTCCATAGGCTACTTTTGGAAGGTTTCACTGAGAGAGTGATGTTTGATCATAGACAAAAAATGATATGAAGCAGCCGGCCATGAGAATGACAAAAGAACATTCCAGACAGAAGGAACAGCAAGCACTTAAGAATAATCTTTGCATGTTTAAAAAACTGAAAAAAAAAATCGTGAAAGTAACAACTGAGTAAATATTTTGGTTGTTTCAGGCTCAAAGGCATTTTATTTTTATCTATTTTTATTTTTTAATTTTATTTTCAATTACAATTTACATTTTGTATTAGTTTCAGGTGTGCAACATAGTGGTTAAAAAATTATATACTTTATGAAGTGTTCCCCCGATATTTCCAGTACCTACCTGGTACCATCCATAGTTATTAGAATATTATTGACTATGTTTCCTATGCTGTACTTTACATCCCGGTATTTTTTAACTATTAATCTGCACTTCTTAATCTCTTCACCTTTTCACCCAGTCCCTCAAACCCCCTTCCCTTCTGGCAACCATCAGTCTGTTCTTGATACCTATGAGTCTGTTTCTGTTTTGATTTCTGGTTGATATTGTTCTTTAGATTCCACATATTTTTCTCACTGTAAAAATTTAGAATATACAGGAAACTATAAAAATAAAATGGATATTTCACATAAAGTCTTTAAATTTTTGATATTTTGGCATATTTCTTTTTATAATTTTTAAATACATATATAGAAAGTGAAAAGGTATTAAATACCCTGCTATGTATAATTCTTGTTCTTTTTTTTTACTTAATTACCATTAGAAATACCTTACTTGTTATTAAAATTATTCCTAAACATAATTGCTAATGGCTTTATATTATTCCATCATACCAAAGTATTATCTTTTATGCAATTAATTGCTATGCTGGAATTTTAGGCTGATTTATTTATTTATTTATTTATTTATTCATTTATTTTTGCTTCAAAACAAATTTTAATCAAAATTTTTATGGAAATATCTTTGTCATTGTCTTTGAATAGTTTCTTAAATTGGAGGTCTGGAGGTGAAATTCATTTTGATCTTTTTGTGTGTGTGTGACAGAGACAGAAAGAGACAGAGATCTGAGGATGACAGATAGGGACAGACAGACGGGAAGAGAGAGAGAGATAAGAAGAATCAATTTTCCATGTGGCAACTTAGTTGTTCATTGATTGCTTTCTCATATGTGTCTTGATTGCGGGAGATGGGAAGGCTACAGCAGACCAAGTGACTCCTTGCTCAAGCCAATGACCTTGGGCTCATGCTGATGAGCTTTGTTCAAACCAGATGAGCTCATTCTCAAGCCAGTGATCTTGGGGATTCAAACTTGGGCCCTTGGCATCCCAGTCCTATGCTCTATTCACTGTGTCTTTGCCTAGTCAGGCTCATTTTGATCTGAAATGTCAAAATAGCATAGAGCCTTTCTTAGAATTATTTAAGTCCATGCACATTTACTATAAAACAAATATTTGAAGAACCTTTTTTCATCTACCATTTTTTCTGTACCAGTCATATGTTTTTTTTTTTTTTTTTTTACAGAGACAGAGAGAGAATTAGAGAGAGGGATAGACAGGGACAGACAGACAGGAACGGAGAGAGGTGAGAAGCATCAATCATTAGTTTTTCTTTGCCGTCACAACACCTTAGTTGTTCATTGATTGCTTTCTCACATGTGCCTTGACTGCGGGCCTTCAGCAGACTGAGCAACTCCTTGCTCCAAACTGGCGAGCTTTTGCTCAAGCCGGATGGGTCCGCACTCAAGTTGGCGACCTCGGGGTCTCAAACCTGGGTCTTCTGCATCCCAGTCCGATGTTCTATCCACTGTGCCACTGCCTGGTCAGGTAGGAGAGTAGTAATTAAAGAAGAAAAGAACACTTTGTAGTTTAAAAGATACCTTCAGTGATAATGGCCTTCTAGACATTTACTAAAATTATGATTAGCAGAGTCTTTAATTCAAAGTTTAGCAAAAATTTTGGTTTTATTACAATTCATAACAGACATTAATTCCAAATGCATGATAATGTTTTGATAATGATGGATCTGCTGATATTTATATTTACAGCTTTCCTTTGAACTACTTGGATTTCCACATGCTTATTTATTGTCTTTCTATCTTATCTTAGAGCTAATTCTGCCCAGTGGAGGAGCAACATCAATAAACTACAAGATTTTATTAGGTTTATCCAACAAATGCTGATCTTTCCTGTTAGCCTTAATTTGGTCTTCTGTTATCATGGTTTGTCTAATACATCATTTAGTGACCTTTCCTTCTCTATATTGTAGAGCCCATGTAACATTAATCCTTTCCTGTACTTACACTGAAGAATGAATTATTGATGTGCGATTGTTATTCCTGATAATTACGGTGTTGCTCATTAATGCATAGAAAGAAGACAAAAAGCTGAACAACCAAGGCAAAAGCACTGGAAGCTGCAGAATAACAAGTTTTATTCCTTTGAATTTCATTGACTTGGAAGATCAACTTGAACAGGTAACTTAACTTCTTTCTAATAAATATGCCCTGTGATGATGCATCTATGTTATCTTTCAAGTGGGAATGATGTCCTATATTGGTTCTTTTCTGAGATAATGAAGTGTGTGTCTAATCAAGCTCATTTTAAAGCACTTCACAACACAACGTCCAAAAAAAAATATCAAATAAGGTTGCTATGTTCACTGTAGTGAAAATGCTTTCTGAAAAATATATTTCCAATGAAGGGTTATAAGAAAAGAGAAAAAAATCTCTTTTATCCCAAGAGAGGGGCCACTCTTATGACTCTTACCTTATTTTTTCCAAGGGAGAGGACCAAGGAAGAAATGTAGAAATACGGAAATAAATACAAGACATCTAACATTTAGTAAGTACCTTATTGTGGGTGGAAAGCAGAATTTGCTACCTTAAAATATACTTTTTTAAAGATATTATTTTAAGCTGGTTATTTTTAAGAAAACAAAAAGTCAGGAAAAATTTTTAACCTTCCAGCAAGAATTTAAAGGACCTGCTCCAGGATGGGAGCTACTATCATAGAAAGTTACAGTTTAACATGAAGTACATGTGATGGACAGGGAAGAACCTAGCAAGGCCCATGTGATCAAAGTCCTCTCTGTGTCCCATTGTTCTATAAGGCCCAGCAAACATTGGCTTACCAAACATTTGATTTCCATCTTCTCAGAATTGGCTTCCTTCTCTTTGGAGCCCCAAATCACAGTGCTCACCCCTTCTCCTTAGCGCAAGATAAATACAAGCCTTAAATGTTTGATCTTTCTAGAGTCCCTTTTTTTTAAAGGAACTCCTGTATGTATATACATAACAAATTTGGTCATTTTCTTCTGTTAATCAGTTTCATGTTAATTTTATTTTTAAATCAGCCAGAAGAATTTAGAAGGGTAGAAAGAAAATTGCTTTTCCTCTCCTACATTGTCAATACAGATATATTAAAAGATCACTATAGGAAAGAGTGCTGGCCTAAAAAATATTGAACACACACACATAACCATTAGAAATGTGCTGATCTTCATTTAATATTCTGTTCCTTAGGCTTCTTATGTATGCTTCATTAAAAATGTCTTCTACGATATTTTTCTTAGTCTGTTGAGATTAACAGCTATATCACCAGAGAGCATTTTCAGAGAGGTTTAGAAATAAATCTGAATTCCAGTTCTACAGAAATCGTGAACTACAACCTGAAACATCTCTGATAGTCATTGGGGTATTATTTTTCCCCTTCTCATCTGTATGTTCACTGACTTGCCAACCATACCAAACCTTATACAATGTGTATAAATCATATCCAAGAGGAATTATTTTTTATTCTAAAGCCTGAAAGTCTAGGCATGCATTGTTTTAACTTTCCAAACAATGCAGTGAATATTTCATAAGTTAAGAAATATACATCTTCAGGCAAGAAAATCACAAGAGGATTGGTCCCATACCACCTTTATTTGCCTTTTGGATAGATGCTAATAGGTTTTATTTCTATTTTATTATTTACATCTTTTACCCTTTCCAGTATTAGTCCGTATGCATGGGTAATGCATAGCACCCCCTGATGAGAAAAGGTTTTGTTCAGGTGATCCTCCTAGTCTTGGTAACAGAATTCTGACTACACCTGCCAGCTTTATAAAAGAGAACATATACAATTTTCTTTTTTTTTTTTTAATACTCACTGAATTCTAAACTTGAGATTTATAACCAGGTTGAAATGAGAATTAGTTGAGATTAATTTAAACCAAGATATATGATTGAGGTAACATACATATACATTCAGGCTTTTTAAATTGAAAGCCTAATTATTATTATTTTTTCTTTTTTCTATGTGGTACTAAAAAAAATGATATAAAAACATTTTCGTCTGCTTCCTGGAGAGCTTTGGAGATTAATTGCTCCCAGCCCTGCATTAGAAGAAATGATAATTTTCCTAACTAATAATACAGAATCTGGATATGTGAGCCAGATAGGTTCTACTGGGAAAACAGAAGTAGGTTTTGAGAGAGAAGGAAGAAATAGAGGGAGTAAGAGGGGATAATGGGATGAAAGGGAAAGAGGGTGAGGGGAGAGAGAGAACAATTCATTGAAGGAAACAAAGAGAAAAAGCTTTCCATTAGATTAATAGGAGACCACTAAAGGTAGGTGGGGTGGGAGAGGGTATAAATTGGTCCTAAAACTCCAGGAGGAATTGTTCAAGAAGGGAAAGACCAGTAAGTAAAACTCAAGGACACTGAAAGAGATATTTAAAGGTCTAAAAGTCAAACGTTAGTTCAGTCAAAATGTAGTGACCAGCAGCCCTGATTAGAACAAGACTCCATTTTCTAAATCCAAAGTCTTGACCAGTCAACCCTCCCCTCTGCACCAGTAACTAACATCTCACAAATTGACCACACAGCAAAAAGGATATCTATCTTTTCCACAAACATAGCAGGATGTCAGCAATATTGTCTCCTGTGGGAACCCATTGTAAGAAGCCCCATCCAGGTGCATATAAGAGCAAGAATGAGCAATACACACTTGCATTTTTATACAAGATGTAGGATGGATCAAAGCTAAAAAAAAAAACACACAAAACTTCAGAGTCCATAAGCTCAGAGAGTAGATGGTGATAGCCCTAACATACAATGAATATGTTAATTTCCCTAAAGAGTAAAAGTAATCATAAATACAAAGATCATATGTGCTATTCAAAATTGAATCAGATGGTTATATATACAATTATTTTCAACTGGTGAAACAGGCTGAATTGCCCAAGGGAACTAACTCTGTTGAAAACATCTCTTTATCATGTGCTAAATATTTTCTCTGTTCTATGTGGCTCCAAAGCCTGTCTTAATCTGCACCAGAATGATGACTGAATTAAAACACTCTATTTTTATTATTGTTTTGGTAAATTTGAGGTTCTAATTGAATTCTTTTCATTTTTTGCATGTTTCTTTTTTAATTAAATTTATTGGGGTGACATTGGTTAATATTATATGTTTCAAGTGTACAATTCTATAACACATCATCTGTATATTTTATTGTGTGCTTGCTACCCAAAGTGTAATCTCATTCCATCACCATATATTTGAACTCCCCTTTAACCTGAATTAACACTTTCTTTTTTTTTCTTTTTTTTTTTTTTAAAGAGACAGAGAGAGAGTCAGAGAGAGGGATAGATAGGAATAGACAGACAGAAAGGAAGAGAGGTGAGAAGCATCAATCATTAGTTTTTCATTGCCATTGCAGCACCTTAGTTGTTCATTGATTGCTTTCTCACATGTGCCTTGACTGTGGGCTTTCAGCAGACCGAGCAACCCCTTGCTGGGGCCAGCGACCTTGGGTCCAAGCTGGCGAGCTTTTTGCTCAAGCCAGATGGGCCCGCACTCAAGCTGGCGAGCTCGGTGCTCTATCCACTGCATCAGGCTGAATTAGAACTTTTAATACTAACTGCAGAAATTTCTTAGTCTCTCTGTCTAAGACACACAGATCTACTTTAAGAACAGTGTCTTACCACATTTGAACATGGATGTTCAGTCTTCTGAGACAAACTCTTTCTTCTTAATTTTTATTGACTTTTAGAGAGAGAGGCAAAAAAGGAAGAGAGAAATTGATTTATTGTTCCACTTATTTATGCAGTCATTGGCTGATTCTTTTCTGTGCCCTGCCCTGTGGATGGGACCAGCAAACTTGGCATATCTGGATGATGCTCTAACCAAGTGAGCTACTGGACCAGGGCTGAGACAGACTCATTGACGGTGGAAGTACTTTATTTTTATTAGTAGTTATATCAGGGTGTGGATGTCAGAGAGGCACACAGGTTTGTATCTTGGTGGTAGAAACAAATATCAAAGAAATCTGCCACAGAGTTTTTTTTTCCTCTGGCCAGATCTATACCTATAAGCTCTGATACAGATGGATTTGTTTGTTTACTTATTTATTTACTCATTTGAAAATGATGCCTTACTTTAGGGTAGATTATTTTTTAGTCTCACATTCTGCTTTTTCTGCAATGCAGTGATGGCTGGGGGTTTATATGCCAACTAGGTATTCAGAAATATCATAATAGCTTCCACATTGAATGCTGTCTGAGAAGAATTGAGTAAAATTATTTGTAGCACCATCAAAAATCATGTTACCATATGAAAGCTTAGGTTGGGTTGGTTAAGAATTTAATACACTAGTATGAGTAGCATGCAGGTAAATATAGAACAAAATACCCTAGACCTGAATGGTTTACCACTGTCACTCTTTAAATGCTTCATTTTATATACCTCCAGAATTATACATGATTAGATTATTCTGTAAAAACAGAAATAATTTCATGCATTTCAATCCCTGTATAATAGAGTAATTTATAAAATGGGAAGTATACCATTCACAATGGCAAGCTCAATACGGGGAATCCTCTTTATTATTTAAAAAAAAAAAGACTAACAGAATTAAAAAGCTATCTGGTTTAGGAGGGATTTTAAAATCTAGGCAAAGATAAATTTTATTTTACTTTTTCCCCCCAGCTATATTTAAATCGCACCAGGAAGTATGATATCACAAGTTACTAAGAAAGCTCACGTCATTTCTATCATATTTACAATATATGAATCATTACTTCTATTCTTGGATTTGAATCCAATAGCACTGTCCCCTTCTACATAGGAGATTTGTATCTACAAAATTTCACAATAGACAAGTCTGAAAAAAAAATCTGAATGCATAGGCCTTTTCATGTTCCAAAAAGTAATCCATTATGTTTCAATTTTTTAAATTAAATTGTATTTATTGATTAATTTTTAGAGAAATAGAGAAAAAGAGAGAGAGAAAAAGAGTGAGAGACACACAGAGAGAAAGAAACATTAGTTTGTTTTCCACTTACTTATGCATTCATTGGCTGATTCATGTATGTGCCCTGACCAGAGATCAAACATGCATAGGTTTCAAATTGCTTTTTTTATTTACTAATTTTAGAGAGGGAGGAGGAGAGAGAGAGAGACAGAGAGAGAAGGGGAAAGAGCAGGAAGCATCAACTCCTATATGTGCCTTGACCAGGCAAGCCCAGGGTTTTGAACTGGTGACTTCAGAGTTCTTGGCCCATGCTTTATCTATTGCACCACCACAGGTCAGGCCAGTTTCAAATTTTTTAATTAGACTTAAGAGTTGCCTTTTATTTTTTACACAGTGAGAAACAACCATAGAGAAAAAAATAACCAACCTTCATGGCGATGACACCATGTTACTAGAAAAAGCACCATGCAATGGCTCAGTGACGGTAACTATAGACTGCGATATAAAAATAAATCATATTTGCTAAGCAATGTAAATTTTCATATGTTAAGCCATCATAATTGTGTTTTATTATTAGAAGATACTGTTTAATGGGCAAACTTTGGACTGGATATTGAGAGGTCATAAATTAATTTTCTAATTTGGCAAACATCTTGTTGGTGATTATGAACAAGGTAATTCATTTCTTTGCTCTATCGCTATTGAAATATTAATAATACTCAGGTTGTTAAAGGACAATTTGAATTATATTAAAATAAATCCATTTATGTTAAAATACCAAGCAAAAATTAAAAAACAAAATAGCCACCTGCACTTAATCTGGGTAGAATCATACTATCAGAATTATTTAGTCTTCCTGTACCTGCTTTTTTTTTTTCTCTAAAAATGACAGCAACAATAGTACTTACCTGTGAGTTGCTATGACAAATAACTAAGATAATACTTATAAACCACTTTGCAAAGTACCTGTTGCCTAGTAATGCTTAGTGAGTATTACTTTTACAATTATTACTCATTATGAAAAATGCCCTACAAAGGATGCAACTTTCTGATGTTGATGATAATTGTCAAGGTAGACCATGGGCTCTGATTACAGCTCTACTGTCTCTAAAGTAAACAAAGAAAAATGACTGAACCATCAGATTACTCCTGTAATAAAAATATAATGATACAAATGGCTTATTTGGATGTATAAAATCTATACATAAAAGTCATTTATAATTGACTTTGAGTAGTAGAGCTATTCTCTAAAGTCTTCTATTTTACTTTGTGAAAACAGACCTGCCAAATATTAGCACTAGTTTGAAACTATAAATTAATGTTGGCTTTAAGAAAAAAGGCAGTAGAATTTACTTGTATATTTTGATTAGATGTACTAATTTCACACAAATATACTTGTGCATAAAAATGTTACATTTCTATGAGAAAACCCAAAACACATTTTTAAAACTTACTATGAATTTACTAAGCCAAATGGAATTTTAAAAAGCATTTAGATCAAGCTTTAATTAAGGCTTGAATCATTTATGGAAAATTGTTTTTTAGGTTGACTACATGTCTATTTTTTTTCATTAAATTTATCTGTGTGACATTGGGTATTAAAATTGGATAGGTTTCAAGTATACAATTCTATGATACATCATCTGTATATTACATTGTGTGCCCACCACTCAAAGTCAAATCTTCTTTTGACATTATATATTTGATCCCTTTGCCCTCACCCACCTTCCCACTGAAAGGCACCTTATTGTTGTGTCTATAAGTTTTTGTTTATTTGTTTTTCTTGTTTATTCACTTATTGCTTTCAAATTTGTATTCTTTATATGAGTGAATATTGGTTCCTGACTATTTCTGCCTGATTTCACTTAGCATAATATATCAAGATACATCCATGTCACAAATGGCAATATTTCATGTTTTCTTATGGCTGAGTAGTGTTTCATTTTAGAACAGTGATTCTTAACCTTTTTTGAGGTACTGAACCCACCAGTTTCATATGCACATTCACTGAACCCTTCTTTAGTGATAAATAAAATATGATTTTTTTTCCAAATTCAAGACATAGGTATATGTTTTTTTACTGGTGCACAAAATGAGCCGTGCATGAACATCACCTTTCTCAAAGAACAACACCAACAAAGTGCATGAACTCACAACAAAGTATGGTATTACTTTATTCTGGCTTCCGAGGCAGAGGCTTCTCCAAACCTCTGAGACCGACTCATCAAACCCCTATGGTTTGATAGAACACAGGTTAAGAGCCACTGTTTTAGAATATATATATATATATATATATATATATATATATATATATATATATATATATATATATATATATATATATCTCACATCTTCTTTATCCAGTCAACTATCAAGTATCATAGGACACTTTGGTTACTTTCATGTTTTGGCCACTATGAATAATACTGCAATAAACATAGGGGTGTGTATATTTTTTGCAAATAAAATATTTAAAAATTTCAGGTAGATACCCAAAGGAGGAGCGGTTGCTGGGTCATATGGTAACTCTATTCTTAACTTTTTTAAGGAACCACCATACTGTTTTTCATAATGGCTGTGCCAGTTTATATTTCCATCAGCAGTGAATGAAGGATCTTTTTCTCCACAGCCTCTCCAACACTTGTTAACTGTCTTGTTAATAATAGCTAATCTAACAGGTGTGAAGTGGTATATCATTGTAGTTTTGACTTGCATTTTCCTAATGGCTAGTATAGTTAAGCCATGTTTTCCCATATCTGTTGGCCATTTTTATATGGCATATTGTTGCTAGTTGGTCATTCAGATTTTGTTTGGACATCATCAGTGACTAGAAACTGGCAGCCTCCTAAATCATCTCATCCTGAAGTTTAGCAATAGGGATGACATGGAAGAAGCACAGGTTTTCAGAGTGAGACACCTGGGTATTCTGGCTCATACATGCATAGTGAACATCTTTCGTAAAAACAGTGGTGTTAAGACTTGGTCCTCCCATGTATAAGATACAGGTGATAATGTTTAACTTTGAATAGTTTTCTGATCTTATTTGGCTAAGCCAATTATTAAACATAAATTTTGGTGTTTCTATAAAACTGTATATTGTTTTCCATATATCTATTTTATAGATGTGCCTAACATCTAAAGTCAGTTGGCTTTAAGTAGATTGTTTTCGATAATATGGGTGGAACTCATCGAAGCAGTTGGAATGTCTTAAGAGCCAAAATTGACATTTCCCAGAAAAGAAGACAATGTACTTCAACACTTTAACACTACAGTATCTGAGACACATAACACAAACAGAAGAGAAGTGGTTACCAGATGAAGGGGGGGAGGGGAGGGGAGTAAATAGGAACAAATATAGTGACAGACAATGATTGAATTTTTGGTGATGGGCACACAACACAATCAATAGTTCAAGTGCTATAGAGATATTAACCTGAAACTTATGTATCTGTTTTTTTTTTTTTTTTTTTTTTTTGAGAGAGAGAGAGAGAATGAAAGGGACATACAGACAGGAAGAGAGAGATGAGAAGCATCAATTCTTTACTGTGACACTTTAGTTGTTCATTGATTGCTTCCTCATATGTGCCTTGACAGGGGACCTACAGCAGAGCAAGTGACTCCTTACTCAAGCCAACAACCTTGGGTTCAAGCTGGTGAGCAGTGATCAAACCAGATGAGTCTTCACTCAAGCCAGTGACCTCAGGGCTTTGAACCTGGGTCCACTGCGTCCCAGTCTGATGCTCTACCCACTGTACATTGCCTGGTCAGGCACTTATATATTCTTATTGACCAATGCCATCCAATTAAATTAAATTTTTAAATTATAAAAAATACTGAAGTATCAACTCCTGTTGAGTTTCAAGCCTACTAGTCAGCCCTATAAATTTTAGACATAAGCCCACACAGTAATAGGGCTTGGCTTACCCTATTAATTTTTAACTTGCCTAGTTCCATTCTCTCTATATATAGATTTAGATATAGGTACATATAAACAGATATGAATTGGAAGGTATTTTAAAATCCTCTAGAAAAAAATAAATTATATTTGATTCTTTCTCCCAAACATTCTTAATCCAACCAGGAATAGTGATATCACAAGTTTCTAAAAAAAACTCATGACATTTCCATTAGGGTCACAATAATATTTGAATCACAATAATATTTGAATCATAATCATCATTACCATATATTACATATATATGTCTAATATTTTACATATTCACATATAAAATACATATTCACATGTAACATGTCCTATAAAATGTAATATATTTTATTGGCTTTGTTTCTCTGGAGAACTCTGATTGAGAAACTACTTCTCAGGGATATCTCTTCTGAAGATAAAAGTACATTTAATAAATATAACTCTACCATGACCCCTTTTCAAATATTACATGAAAATTATCTCCTTTCAGTATAGTAAATGCGTGACTGGATCCTAGACTTTCATAGGGGGTCCTTGGGTTACAACACAGTTTCATTCCTATGACAGTGACATAATCCAAATCTTGGTATAAATTGAAACACACCCTAGCCTAAATCACTTACCTATCCTAACATAGTTGTAAAATCATAATCTAGAAAATAAAAACACAGCGAAGCCACAAGAAAGAATACTGCATATTCTTCTGCCATGCACAACCAAATTAGTTCACCCACATAGTCCGTAAGTACAATGCTAACGGTGTAAGCCAAAACACATCTCAATTTTTTAAAGTTTTTATGGGAGTGAGCATTGTAAACTCAAATGTTGTATGTTGAGATTGTTGTAACCCAAGGACCTCCTGTATATTTATCCACATAAATAATACAATTGGGGTAATTGATGAATTCAATATTGATTGTAGATCAAAGTATCACCCTTAATATATATAAAAGAATAGTCTTGCTTTTAATAAAAACCCATTGAATTAGGTAAACGTTACCTTTACAGGGGCATGCATTTGCAACCTACTATCAAATAGTTGTGGAAAATACATATATCATAAATAGAGAATTATAATGCAAATATGGCAAAATATTAACAATAGTTAATTCTGGGTAAAAGATTCAAGAAATCTTTGTATAATTTTTTAAACTTATCTATATGTTTAAGATTATTTCAAAATAAATTTTTATAAAGGCAACAGAAAAAAGTAAGTGAAATGGCATAGATGAACCCAAATCAAAACTTTGGTCTTATCACCACCTCTCTCAGAGCACCTGCAGTAACTTGCAGCTGCCAATACCCCTGGTCAAGCTTAGAGGATTTAGCCTCTCAGTTCATGTACAATCCTTTTCCTTACAAACTGATTAAACCCAGAGTCACATTTAAAGTGGAAAGAGGGGGTCAGCATACAAGATGATCATAACTGAGTTTTAATAACTTTTTTTATTAATTATTTTATTTTATTTTATTCATTTTAGAGAGGAGACACACAGAGAGAGAGAGAGAGAAAGAGAGAGAGAGAAAGAGAGAGAAATGGGGGAGGAGCTGGAAGCATCAACTCCCATATGTGCCTTGACCAGACCAGCGCAGGGTTTTGAACTGGCGACCTCAGTGTTCCCAGGTCGACTCTTTATCCACTGCACCACCACAGGTCAGGCAATCATAACTGAGTTTTAAGATAAAAAGCAGTCAGTCATTATCCAATTCTGCATATAGTCTCATATTTGAATGATTTAATATTACTTTTAAAACTGGATAATTTAATTTCACTTTAACTCATTCTGTTTTTCTTCAATGTGTTCAGCACTTACATATCATTTCAAGATGCTTCCTAAGTTCTAGTTTGTTGAAGCTTCCTCTTGAGTGAAATAAAGCACCGACATCACCCAAAAGGCTCCATTTGATGAAATACCCCATGAGGGCCATTAACTTTGGGGTGTTGTAAGGAGGTTGTCATTTAAATGCAGCACATGAGTCAAACAGTATAATGTTACACAAAAATGAATTTTTTCACATTACCTCAAAAAGGTTACAACTTTTAAAACAAGTTTTCTGCCATTTTCTCTGATGCACGTAATTGTGACCCATCCAATGAAAGGGCTGTGCAAATGTGCTGTTCATAGAGTTTTTCTCGAATCTCCCAGATCCCTCCCAAAACTCAGCTCTCTAGAAAACATGTATTCGGTCAATGTCCTGCCACTCCAAGTCTAGTAAATATAAAGCTGAAGTAGATAGACCTCTGCCTCAGAGTTCTCATGAGATGTACATCTCAAGAGTTCTCACTCATTTGCTCTTGACATCTGCATGTCTAAGGCCCCATGAGGTACAGGTGCAACTGGAAAACTATATCTGAAATTAGGTCCAGATTATTGCTTTCTGCCTATCCAGAAACGATTGGGACTTATGTAAGAACAATGGTTGCAGCCTGTGAAATTTTTTACTAGCTCACTCATTCCAGGTCCCTTGTGCCCTGAGTAAGTTCTAACCGTTATGAATGCCCACTTTAAAGCAGCACATACATCATTCCTGCAGACCACAGGACAGCCACCGACATCTGAAATTTATGTACTACCAGCACCCCTCTGTGCATTTATCTTGGACAAATCTGTCATCAAGATACAGAGGTAAAGTTAAATAAAGAACTGTGTTTCTCATGGGTTCTGAATGCAGGGGAGAACTGAAAATATATTATTCTTCCAGATTTACAGATAGTACAAAAACTCACGTTTGTGTATGGAGGGCAGGATTTCATAATGGTGCCTTATGTGCTATTGCCAAGTTTCAGATCATCTTAGACTTTATGGCAGAGTTAAGGTACTCAGAAGCCCTTGATCTTTTAAAATTTTACCCTTGTTGTTCTTGGGGAAGTATTTAATTTAATTGAAATATCAGCCTTTATTTTCCTTTCAGATCTTTCTAATTTTTCTATCTATTCAATCCTACATACACATAATTGCCCAACTCATTTTCCCTTATAAATTCTTTACTCAAATAATTAATTAATTAATTAATTAATTAAAACTTCTAATCACAAGCCTTCACATCCAGAATTAATTTCAAACTCTTGTATCTGGGCTTTACAATTCTCTGGAATTTGTTATAGCTTTTCTTCTAATAACTCTCCTTCTGCCCTTCCACAAAGATTCTCGACACCACTCATGACAAAATGCTTCCTGCGATGTCCTCTATATATTTTTAATTTTTATTATTATTTATTTTTAGAGAGAGAGAGAGAGAGAGAAAGGGAGAGAGAAGGGGAGGAGCAGGAAGCATCAACTCCCATATGTGCCTTGACAAGGCAATCACAGGGTTTCGAACCAGCAACCTCAGCATTCCAGGTCGACACTTTATCCATTGTGCCACCAGAGGTCAGGCATGTCCTCTATTTTTGTGCTCTTCCACCTTAGTGCCTTTGCTAATGACAACTTCTAGCCTGCAGTGTCTTCTTAACCTCTACCTGATGAAATTTCAGCAATCTTAAAGGCATAATTACTATGTCTCCTCTGAACTCTTTATGATCACCTAGACATGAACTCTCTTCTTAGTCTAAATTCCTGAAATACAGTGTCCATAAAGTCATGGTGCACTTTTGACCAGTCACAGGAAAGCAACAAAAACCTATAGAAATGTGAAATCTGCACCAAATAAAAGGAAAACTCTCCCAGTTTCATACCTATTCAGTGCAGTTCAATGTGGGCTCCATTTGTTGCCCTACACACATCCAAATGATAGTAAAGTTCTTGCCACACACTGGTAAGGACGTCTGGTATAACAGAGTGAATAACATCTGTGATTCTCTGTTTTAAATGATTAATGTCGTTGATATGTTCAATGTACACATGTTGCTTCACATAACCCCAAAAGTAAAAGTCTAAGGGCATCAGATCCGGGGATCGTGGTGGCCATGGCTTGACAGAACCCCTGCCTATCCACCACTGGGATATGTTCTATCCAGAAACTTCTGAACAATGGTGGCATAGTGTGGAGGAGCATCATCCTGTTGAAAGATGACACCTCTGGAAATTGTGGCACTGCATACAATTCCAACATGTCAAGATAGGTGTTAGCCGCCACAGACTGCTCTGCAAAAAAAAAATGGGCCTTTCATCTTATCATGCAGCAGGCCACACCACACGTTCACTTTAGGGGTGTTATATTCGTACTCAACGTAGGCATGAGGATGTTCAGCAGCCCATATTCGGATGTTATGGCGATGAACATGTCCACAGATATGGAAGGTTGCCTCATTGCTAAACACAATCTTCTGCAAAAATCTTGCATCATTGTCGATCTCATGAAGCATATCTGTAGCAAACACTCATCATGTGGGTCTATCCACCGGTTTGATAGTGTGCAATGGCTGCAATTTGTACCCCGGAAAACAGAGACATTTCTTTAACAGCTTATGAACTGTAGTCTTGCTTAGGTGTAATTGTCGAGCACACACAAGCACGGATTTTTTAGGGCTCCTTAAGTAGCTATCCCGTGTAGCCTCTACAGACTCGTCACTGACTGATGGTCTACCAGAACGGGGTTTCTCCACCAAACTGACAGTTTCCTTCAACTGATTATCCCACTGAGTAATGTTATTCCTATGTGGTAGCACTTCATTATAAACATGCCGATATTCATGTTGCACAATTTGAATTTAATCACAGATTCAAATTTAGTGAGCCACAAAACACTCTGAACTTTCCTCTGTACCGTCCACATCTCAACTGGCATGGCCGTGGGTTGTTCCACTGTATACACAGTGTTACATCATCATCTGTACATGCACACATGCTGCCACATCATCTTACAGAAACTGGGAGTGTTTTCCTTTTATTTGGTGCAGATTTCACATTTCTATCATCTTTTCTTGCTTTCCTGTGACCGGTCAAAAGTGTACCATGACTTTACGGACACACTGTAGTTCCCAGATGGCAACATGACTTGTCCTCTCACTACTGCAGGAAGCCCTGGTTTCCTTCTATGGCAGTAGTCCAGCAGGGTCTAAGAACAAAGGCTCTATACCCAGATAACAGATGTTCAAGTTTTAGATCCTCTATTTTCTGGCTCATCATCTCAGCAAGTTACTTATTAATTTCTCTATTTCTCTGTATCTCAGTTTTCTCATTGATAAAATGGGAGTATAAAAAGGTAACTCCTTTATACACAAGGACTAAATATGTTAAAATTGTAAAGAACACTTAGAATAATGCCTTGTCACACAGTATCCACCATGAGGGTTTTTCAATATTCACGTTATTTGTGTCTGTCACCACCACCCCATACAAACTCATAGTGCTTTGCATAAAGTTACTCTAAAAATATTAGTTAAAAAATATTAAACAGAGTGAGGCAGCCTGGAAATGTGCTCTTGATTTTTTAATTGTAATTCCTCTAATACACTGATAATTTTTAAGAGGATGATATCTGGTTAATTATTTGTTTGACTAAAGAAAAATAAAATTTTAAACAAAATTTAAAAAAGATCAATATGTAAAGATATGTTGAGGTAAGGAATACAAAATCTTACAAGACAGATATTTAAAGTCACACAGGACAACTTACGAACGTATTGCCTTAGAATAGAGTTTGCATAACATAACTAAGATATAAAGTATCACCTTTTTTTTGAAGGACATTGAATTTATTGAGCTGGATGGTCTTTTAAGAAAGTCAAGGTCAAGAAGAAACCAGTGGTTTTAGATTCTGTTTGCTTTTAGACTTTATTTCTGACCTTATCAATGAGTCCATTTTAAAAATAATTAAGATTCTCCATGTTGCTTGAAAGAAAATCACAGTAATATATTTTTCCGAGATGCTTTTCTGACTTGTAAAAGGATGTATGTCAAATTGACACAAGAGTATAAAGTGAAATCACATTGTCAAATTTTAAATCCATTGCCTTTACGAAATAATTAAAAGCACATGAGGTCAAGACTACTGAACACACATTTTCCACCTGTCAAGTAGAACTACAATACACTCCTTAGACATTATACTTCAATATTTGGAAAAGCAATTAGCATTGTTTATAACATTCTTTAGTTTTGTATAACCTACATGAAAGGATATATTTTGAATCCATAGTTTGATGTAGAAGTCCTGAATAATTCACTGGGGAACAAAACTTTTGTTGCATCCATGAAAACACTTAATCTTACCTAATTTGAGTGTGCTGATCTCAAATCTGACATTAGTTTTTCTCTGTAAGCTACAGTTTTTTTTTCCAATTCAAGATTTTATGTTTTCATTATATTGTAAAATTTTTAACATTTAGTTTAACATAATGAAGTAGAATGTCTTCTTGGACATCATGTTTGTGAAAATATAATAATTTATATAATACAGTAAATATACTAATGCACTAAAAGATATGACTGCATCAGAATTTGTCTACAATTTCAAAATAGAACATATTAAAACACTTATTTTAATCATAAAATCTGTGCAAAACTTATTTAAATTCTATTCAGGCAAAAATTTGCGATTGTAGCTTTTGTATTTGTGTACTTGTTGAGAACAATCTCATTTGATGCTCCAGCAGTAGTCTGCTCATCACTAATAGCTCCAAGATTTTTGAGAAACTTATCATATCAAGGTGACTGTTCAGGAAGTGAATCTTAACACTAATGTTACATCCAATGTTGCAGAAAGCCAACAGCAATCTTTGAACCAGAAGTTCATAGTTTTCTGCTTTTTTGTTGCCAAGGAAATTCTTTGTAACTGCCACAAAAGACTGCCATGCTTCTTTTTTCTCCTTATTCATCTTCCTGGCAAATGCTTTGTCACATATGAGGGTTTGAATTTGAGGTCCATAGAATACACCTGCTTTTATCTTCTTGAAAGACAAGGCAGAAAAAGCAGAAATAATATGTTGAAAGCATTCACTTTCTCTATTCAAAGCCTGAACAAACTGCTTCATTAAGCCAAGTTTGATGTGAAGTGGGGAAAAAATAATCCTGTCTCGATTAACTACAGTTTCATTCACAATATTTTGCATCCCTACTTCCAGAGCTTCATATTTTGGCCACTCCTTCTGTGTTCAAGTTTCTCCCGAGCTTGGCTGTCCCACAAACACAGAAAGCAAGAATATTTTGTGAAACCTCTCTGTTTTCCTAGCAGGAAATTTACCATTTTAAGATCCACACAAATGATCTAGTTATGTTCCTCATACTTCAGAAAGTCAAGGACAATTTTTATGTCATTATAATCTTCTCACAGATGAGTTGAATAATCAATTGGAACTGCTGCATAAACATTACCATTGTGTAGGAGAACACACTTCAGACTCCGTTTAGAGCTGTAAAGAAATACCTGCCATTATGTTGGATAGTAAGTGTTAACACCTAGCTGGCTGAGAAGACTACTGATATCATGACAGTAAACAAAGTGTTTGTCTTCAGAAAAAACATCCACAAAAATTGGTTCACACTTTCTGAAATGGGATACTTTATCTGACCAGTGAAGTACATTCTTTTCTTGAAGCCTGGACACGAATAACTCAGCTGCTTTCTTTGATAGGCCCAAATCTCTTACTAAGTCATTCAATTCAGGTTGACTAAACTGCTGAGGGTTAATGACTGCTTAGAATAAAAAAAAGACCCTTCAGATTTTACAACCATTTCCTCATGCATCTTATCAAAATACACTTGATCACTATGTTCACTTTCTTCATCCTTAGAAGAAAGAAAACCATTGAAAACTGGAACCGGGAGTGTCTCAGAGTGTGGGATAGGTCGTATTGCTGAAGGAATATTAGGATATCCGATACGTTTTTTCTTGCCAATGCCCTTTATATGGATCAGACAGAAATTACAGTCACTGTTATGATTCTTAGGTTCACGCCAAACCATGGGAATACCTAAAGGCATTCCTTTGCGTTTTCTTTTTGTCCAGTCACGAAGCATTTCCTCACAATTATGACACACAGTATGAGGAGTCCAATACTTGTCTTGATCACCAAGGGGAATTTGAAAATAGGCAATATATGCACATGTTACAAATGATGAAATACTGTATCTTTGACGTTGAAGTGTGTAACAGCCACATAGATAACAGAAGGTGTCAAGACTATTTTTACATTTACACCTACTCAAAGAAGCCATGATTCAATCTTAATACAAAATAATAGGATGTTTTTATCAGATAGTAATTTTTTACGTTTAAAAGCAATTACAATTATGTAAAAGTGATGTTTGTAAAACATTAATTGCCTTGTGCTTATGTTCAATCCAAGAGTCGTTGCCCTTTAACTCCAATTTAAAAAGCAATGCATGCCATTAACTGTAACAAAAAGAAATTAAAATTGCATAAAAACTAGAGCATGCACCAAAAAACAAATTTCAGACTTGGAATTAGAGATGCAGAAATATATAGAAAAAGTTCTAAAACCTCATGGAACATAAAATGAAAAAAATAATTGTTCCCCAGTGTAATTTATCCTTGGTCTTTCTGATCCCAACAACTCACATCCCTCATACAGCTTAATGAAGTAGTTATACAGAAGCACTTCTCAGAATGCACCATTCTCTTCCCAGATTTTCTATATCTTTCCATGTACAATTTCTTTTTTTTTTCTCCCGTTCCTCTAAACTGCCATTTATCCTTCAAGCTCTGGTTCACATTTCATCTTTCTTTCCTTTGCAGATTTTCATGAGAATTGTTGAACAAGTTCATCACTTGTATTTTCATAGTGCCATAATGATCATACCTCTATTTTTCTTCTATTACAATTATTTTTTTTCATGTCTACTTCTTGATTTAAGTGTGAAGACCCAGAGCACTAAGATATGGATCAATTAATCTCACAGCCCATTGTGTTCAGTACAAAGGCCTTTTATTTATTTTTTTTTAATTTTGGAGAAAGAGAAAGAACTATTGATTTTTTGTTTCACTTATTTATGCACTTATTCATTCTTTCTTTTATGTGCTCTGACTGGGGATAGAACCCACAACCTTGGCATATCTAGACAATGCACTAATATACTGAGGTAACTGACCAGGACTCACAAAACAGGTTTTTAAAAAACACTGTTTTGATGAGTGCATGAATGAAATTCTACTACCTTTTCTCAATGTAACATTAAGCTCTTAGTCTGTGCAAATCTTCTACAGATTCAATATACCTCACCTTTAAATAAACAAAATCTGCTTTAATGTTAATTTTGAAATGTCATGTTTGTCACAGACCTCCATTTATACTTTTAAGGACACTTTTCTTTTTCAAATTCTCCCCCAAATTACTTTGAATTTTATAGACAAAGTAGATGCTCTCAAACTTAATATATGACTTTAAGTTTTCTGAACTTCGGAACTCTCTTTCTTATCAATTATTCCTCCCACCAGATGTCTGTCTGATAATTAAGGAGTATTTCCACATGCACCACAGTCCACTATGCTGCAGTATTTTCTTTTCCCTAATTTTATCAGTGCAGCCATTCATCACCCACTCACCAATCCATACACATACATAGCCAGGAATTGCTATTTAAGCACTTATTGTCTACCAGGTTATGGGCTCAGGGCTGGAGATCCAATGATTACGAAAGCAGAAGACTTGCCCTCAACCAAGCACACAGTCCACAGAAGACAGGCCAATAACAGCCGCCACAACAAAAGATGACACGATGAGTTAAGTGCTACTAGAGAAATGGGCAAAGATGGGAGGCAGGAAAGCAGGGGTTCTGATTGTCTGTAAGGAAAGATTTGCACGCACTTCAAATACCGTACCTCTAAGGGTCTGCAGGTATATTGGTGTCACCTCATCATCCTTTCCACTGTCTCCAGCAAAGAAACAGGAACAGAGTCTTAACCTCTTCACGAACCTTTCAGTTGCTCTCAATTATCGTCGGAAAGCACTATTTATTTGAAAACCACAGAGCCCTTTCCCCTTTAGTCAGCCTTCAGGGTTATGAAAACATGGGAGCTGAGCCTATCAGTGCCTGTATCCAGCAGCTGAAAAAGTTGTAGCCTGTGAGTCATGGCTCTTTTCATGTGTTTCCAGGTCTGTGGGAGGAGAGGGCCTTCAGCTGGCAGCACTGGCAACCTCATTCCTACGATGCGCAGGGGGGGAAGAGACGCAGAGCCACCGGGAGCGCTGCACAGTCCTCCCACCTCCCTGGAGTGTGCATATCCCTAGTGCTTCCACCAGGCCGTGCCTCAAAATAGTGTGAGAGCCAAAACCCACATTTTAAAAAACAGGGACAAGTAAATTAAGCTTTGGCCACCCACCTCCCTTATGTGCAGCTAAGCAATATCAAATGCAATAAACAAGCAAATTAGCAGCTGGCCCGTAAATTTCAGATCACAAATAGGTTTTGAAGGCTCTACCAACCTGTTCTTCCTTAATTGTATTTGTTCTTGTTGGGAAAATAACAATTAGTGATCATATTCCTAATAGGAATGCCTGACATCTATTGAAAGTTTAACTGGGTACCAGATACCATGCTTACAATTTAGGGGCATATTCTATTTGTTACAAACCTCATGAGGGACCTCTCTACAGATGAGGAGTTTGAGGTTCAGAGGGGCCTAACCAATTTTCCACACAAAGGTGACGAGTAGCTGACCAGACATTGTGCCCATTGAAGTCTTACACCCGTTGCTCTTAAACAATACACTTTCCTAAAAATGGATGAAATATTAATGCAGGCCCATTAGAAGCAGGAACATTGTTCACTGTCTTCAGTTATTCAAACAAAATTCATGGGATGTCCTTACAGTTCAACAGCACAGTCCTCTTGAGCCAGGCATTTGCCCCTTGGTCTGTATTTATAGGAAACAGTAAAAGAATAGTTTGGACTTCTAAATTGATTAATCACAGAGGAAAAAATAAATTTTCACAATCCTTCCTAGTTTATTTAGACAATGTTTTAGTCAAATCACTACCTTGATATATATGCATTTACAAATGCTTTGTTACCTGCTAAAAATTAGTTTTAAGTTATTTAGTGTAATCTAGAAAGAATTTTCCATATTTGTAACTGGACAGATACTTTCAGCATCTGTACTCAGCAGTCTATAGAGTCCCCAATGGAAAAAATTAAAAAAAACAAAACCCTCAACTCTATAAATAAATGAGAAATCAGGCATTTTTTATTTAACAATTATAACAATTACTCAGACTACATAGAACTTTTAAGTAGCATATGATAAAATAACCTCAAAATATTAAAGACATCTGTAGGAAAGATGATTTAAATAGCTTCTACCACCTGACCGGGTGGTAACATAGTGGGAACAGCATTGGACTGGTTTATGGAGGGCCCAGATTTGAGACCCCAAGGTCACCAGCTTGAGCGTGAGTTCATCCGATTTGAGCAAAGCTCACCAGCTTGAGCCCAAGGTCGCTGGCTTGAGAAAGGAGTTACTTGGTCTGCTGTAGCCCCATGGTCAAGGCACAAATGAGAAAGCAAGAAATGAACACCTAAGGTGCTGCAACAAAAAACTGATGCTTCTCATCTCTCTCCCTTCCTGTCTGTTTGTCCCATTTTAAAATATAAATAGAAAATTTGCCAAGAAACAGCGCTCAAAAGAGATCGCAGTGGTTTCAGGTAAGCTGATAAACAGACCAAGAAAAAGGCTTCCCAAAGGCTAACTTAAACTGGGGAGAAGAAAATAAAACCTGGCTATACCCATTCTAATATCGAAAGCATTGGGAGGAGTAGGGGAGAAGACAGGGCTCACCAGAGAATCCCCTGAAGCCTTTCTTCTTGGGATGCTCTTCAACTAGCATCATCTAGCATCATTGGCCTGACCGAGGATTTCATCAGAAAGAAGCATAACAGGCTTGATTTCAGACCCTCTGATTTAGAATCTACACTTTAACACAATGCCGAGATGATTTCTCGGCACACTGACATTTGAGACCACCCCTCCTATAATTCCATCAGAGTCTTCTGTCAACACTTGACATGTGCAGTGTAGCAAGGTTGGAGGTGAACTCCAAACAGTGGTAGTCACGTGTGAAGTTTCCCGCATCATTCTCTCTCCCCATATCACCCAGTTTCAAAGCACAACCTACAAACTCTCCATCTCTCCCATTTCTTCACATATCTCCCTGTTCTTTCTTCTGCCTGAACATGCTGAGCTTAGCCCTGCTTCAAAGCATTTTTCATTGCTAAACCTGATATCTTCATAGGGCTTTCTCCTTCTCAACAGTCGGATTTCAGCTCGAATGTCTTCTCCTTACAGATGCCTCTCTGACAACTCTCTTCTACCTTTCCCAAATTCACTGTTTTCATTCAACTTACAAACTCAGAAGATATTTTATTTATTTGTATACTTTCTGTAGAAGAACAAAATAGCCTTAGATAATCTCCTTGCTTTCTTTTCTGTTTCCTTTCAACATTTTTCCTACTTCTGCCCTTTAACCTTGGCTTAACCAACAAACAGCAAGGTGTATAAACAAAACTTTCAAAAGAGATGATAGTTTTTTGACAATAGCCCTGAGAAAAAGGCCCAACAAAAACAACCTCTGACACCACCAACTGCAAGAGTTACAGCAGCTGAAATTGAGAACCGTACCTGAGCCAGACCACAGAACTCACGCTACCTCTTTCCACCCTCGAAAATACCAACCCTGCTTCGACTTAGGGAGCTGTCTGGTTTTCAGATGTTTCTGGACATATCAGCTGAGTAAGGCCTTTAATGAACTTCTTTTTGAATCTCTTAAATTTATTTCTTTTGGCATAATTTATTTTATGCTTCCCTTCTTTAAATTTAAACTTCTTAAAGTTTTCAACATCATAATAGATCTTTCTGGTTCTGTACCATTGCCAAAACTTAGGAAAATGTCTCTCATAGGTTTAGAGCATAATACATAATCGTGGATGGACTTTTATTTTAAAAAGGAAACCAGCTTGTTCCTAACACCCAATAAAATTGGTTCTTGCCTTTCATGTGTGCTGACCATGTGTACCCTTGCTCCTTGAATTTGGTTTTTGGAAAAAGCTGTTTATTTCATATCCACTAGTTACTCTGCTCTTGAATGCAGCCCCTATAAATGGGCCCTTCATGATACAGTTTGTGCAGTGTTTTGGCCTTAGTTAACACCTTATTCTTCCAGTGGAAAAGCATAATGGTTCTTTTGATAGACAAATCGATCAGGACTAAAATTAACTGGAAAAAGTAAGCCACAAAACCTCTCTGGAATCTTTTACTCAAGGAAAATAGTCCCTTAGCATTTTGGTAACCAAGCCTTTCTCAGGTGCAGAGAGGAGAGGAAATACAAACACCGAGACTATCCCGTGGCAGTTCCAGCACCTACACGAGTGGTTCCAGCATCCCTATCTGGAAAGTCATCCTCAGAGAAGCCCTGAGCTCTTCTGACACAACGATGTTTCGGCGCATAAACCGGACATCAGGATTAGAATTAATTTCCTTAGCAAAGACATCAGATGCAGTTTTATTCCCCTTCCTAGAGAGCAACAAAGAGAAAATCCACTTTCCTCCAGATACAAAGCCCCATTTGATGGCAAGCAGACTGAGCCAGGGCTAGACTGGAGCTACAGAGAACAGTTAAGAGGTCATTAACTTAAGTCCAAAGAGAGAGAAGGTGGAGAGAATTAAATGTATTTGAGAGCTAAATTGGAGTTGCAATTAATATTCACTGCAGATGAAGGTATATATGAATATACAGTGTGTCCGTAAAGTCATGGTGCACTTTTGGCCGGTCAAAAGTGCACCATGACTTTACGGACACACTGTATTTTTAGAATGCATGTTACAAGGGCCTGGCCAGTTGGCTCAGTAGATAGAGCATTTGCTAGGAGTGCAGACATCCCAGATTTGATCCCCAGTTAGGGCACATAGGAGAAGCAACCATCTGCTTCTCTTCCCTTCCCTCTCCCGCCCCTCCCCTCTCTTCCTCTCCTGCAGCCAGTGGCTTGATTGGTTTGAATGTGGCCCTGGGTACTAAGGATATCTTGTTTGATTCAAGCATTGGCTCTAGATGGGGTCACCAGGTAGATCCTGGTTGGGGCACATGCAAGAGTCTATCTGTCTCCCCTCCACTCACTTAAAAAAAAAAAAGGTAAGAAAAAAGAAAATAAAGAGTGCATGTTACTATATGAATTTAGTAACTGAAGCATACAAAATTAGTTCCAACCTTAAGTATTTCCTACAGACTAATTTATTTTCAACCATTCTCTTTTCTGTTCCACCACTGTACCTATATAAAGCTCTATTTTTTTATTCCAAAGCCAAATTCTGAGGGTACATTAAAAAGAGTAACTAAGGTTCATTTATAAGGATAGAGTTTTTCTTCTGGAAATTTGAAAATGCATGACTAATGTTTGGGTTAAACTGACATCAAGATATATTTGATAGCACATTCTAATTTTTTTCACTGAGTTCATAAATAACTTGGAAAATTCCCCTGATTTTAAATGAGAAGAAAACCATATCATGCAAAGTGCTATCTGAACTGTGTAAATTGAAGATTTTCTTTTATTTAACTCTTAAAACTGAACTTATCTACCAATTATTTCAGTCTTCCAAGACAAATTCACACACACTTTTACCTGAATGTGATTTCTTTGCAGGTTCTTCCTGCAAAGTCAAACTGATTCATTAAGATAAAACATGGTTAAATAAGTTTTGCATAAAGCAGTCAGACGTGGCAGCAAAGTAGCTTGCTCTCTTACAGGTGCCCAGTGTAGTAAGGTGCTTATTTCTTCCAGCCAACTTTTCAGTAACAAGATTTCACAGTTCCTTCTGATAGCGTTTTTCAGGGTGGGTCATCACAACAGTAACTAAGCCCTTAGTAATTCTCAAAAGTATCAGAAGAACATTAACATGGTCCCTGAAACTAATTAGGTTAGGTCCTCACATGTATTTGGAGTAGATAGATGTTCCTCCTCAATCAATGGTAGAGAAAGCCATTATTGATTTCTTGTCAGTGTGGGTATCTTCATCCAGAGGCCCTGAGTCATGTGTTTCCAGCCCAGAATGCTGAACTTGTTCATGCTGAAGCCCATCTTCTAGGTTTACCAAGGGAAGCCTAATTGTTCCATCCTCATGGTGACCTTCTTTAATTTCAGTCTCATCTCTCTTCCAAACTTCTTTTGTCTGCTTTATCCTCCTTTGAGAAATCTATTTCCTCTCTTCTTGCTTATCTCCTTAAACTCAAACTCTGCCTCTAGGTCAGCCAGGTCACAAGAATGTGTCTTTTATTCAAGTACATGCACATTATCTCCTAGAACATTAACATATCAAAGGAAACCACTCAATTCTATATGATGTTGGGAGATTAATGGCCAGGCACTGAAATAGAAAAAAACCCTGCAAATTCAAGGCCAGTATCTTAAAAAAAAAAAAAAATCAGGTAAAACAAATATCATAAAAAGAACTGATTTCAAGAAGTGAGAGATCTACCATAAGTGTTTTTATTTTATTATTTTATCTTTATGTAATATGGAATGACCATTATGTTATATAAGAAATTACAACAGCGTAGGGAAAATTCAAGGCCAACCTGAACCAACTGGGATCAGGGAGTCACACAGAGAAAAAGTAGAAACGGGTGGCAACATATTGTGGTTTGTAAAGCCACACAAATCTCCTCTCAAATCCTGACTTAATCTCTATCCTGTCATGATGGGCCAGGTACTTAAACTCTCTGAGCCTCAATTTTGATTTATAGAAGATAAACATAATAATAATAGAACTTTTAACTATTGAAATATAATATGTAAAGTGCTCAGTGCATGGCTGTAGATCAAGGGAATGTTACTCTCTGAAAAACTTTGTAAACGTCCTATCAAAAGCCTGTTACTTTTGGATATTTGAGGTGGAGCAGCTACAGGCTTCTTTAGTTTTGACCTTCTTATCTATTTCTAATCCAGTTGCTTACTGTCCTCTCTTAATGTACACAGAGTTCTAGTCAGTCACAGTGCTGAGCAGAGACCCTGCTCATGGTCTCCCCACACACACTGTGGCTATGTCATTGTCTCTCCTCAACTGCATTTTTTAGTACCATCAGTCCCCACCACCTTCAGCTTTTCTTAAACCTAGATTCTGTTCTTCCTCCATCGTGAAGCTTTTCTGGCTTGCTTCATGTTCAGTTATCTCACCTTCCTCTAAATATTTATTATGGGTGGAAGCTGTCACTTGCTAATTCCCTCTGTTGAGTCCTGCTCCAGGTATTTTTGGTTATCACCAAAAGGAGTCAGTCAACATGAACTCAACGATATGTCTAGCCACTGCACTACTGTTCTGCCCCTTCCCCCCTCTTTGTCTACAATACTGATATTCCAGTTAGGTGCTGCTACCTCTACTGGGTGCTGATGCCTTTGCATGACACCCGTGTACTTCCAGACACTCTGTGTGTGGCTGTCATATTATCCAGTAAATAACTGCATCCTCCAATTCCCCAAACTCAATAGTATTCCTGAAGCAAAATGGAGATAATGTCCATTGTGTTATCTTCAATTAAAATATTGAATTGTTAAAATTGTGCCCAATACCGTATAGCTATGAGAATGGTGTCTCACAAATGTTAATATCTTACAGAGTAATTTCCAGTAAGTTCTATGTCACAGTTCTCACCTTCTCTCTAAAATTTTCATATAAATCAGTGGTGAAAGGAAATATTAGGGACAGATTTCTATATTAGAGACAAATTCAAGAGGCTCATCAGATCACTTCTCCCTCTGATGACTGAAATTTGGTTACTAGGTCAGGTTTGTTGGCTGATTCAGTTTGTTCAGACAGTATTCTCTCAGGAAGCCCCTCAGTCCTTCAAGCACACCACCTCTGGCACCCCCCTAAGAACGTGAGGCTTTTCCACATGTGAATCCAGAATAGACCTAGCTTATGCATATTTTTAGAACAAACTATATTTATATCATTTATGATGTGCATTTTACTCTTAACCATTTACTCTTTGATTTTATAATTTAGTTCTTCATGTAGTTTTGTCTTGTCTCTGAATTTAGATCATCAGTTCTTTCAGGACAATGAAGGGAATATAGCAGGCACTGAAAAGCACAGTGCTGTGTTATGACATAATACATATTCATACATATTTTCTGGGTGACTTTTGAGTAGGTGTTAAATAGATTGATGACCAGCATTTCAAAGTAATTTGAAGATATGAATGAAAGTCAAAGAATGAACATCTGAAGATAATGCAAAATAGAGCACAGAAAGCTCTCATTCATTAATTCGGCAAACATTTTTTGGGAGCTACGAAGTATTTAGCACTTCATTAGGCATGGAACTACAACATAAATAAGTTCCAACAGTGCCCACAAAGAGTTCTCAGTCTAACTGAGGAGTTAAATATGTTTGAAAATACAATAGCTATGTTAATGACCATGACAAATACAAACTTAAGGTAATATGAGAACTCAAACATGGAAAGAAACCCATAATGTTAGGCATTTGTCAAATTAAGTTCTTATAAATAAACACTTAGAACTACTGATGAAATTACAAGATCACCAGAAGATTATAGTTGTATAGATTTCCTTAATATAGCTACTTCAAGTTTAATTATAATTATAATTAAGACAACATCCCTTATGTTTATGGTCTTGATGGGTGATGATGGTTTCATAGGTGTATACATATTCTCAAACTTATCAAGTTGTATACATTAATTATGTACAACTTCTTGCATGTCAATCATATTTCAGTAGAGTAGTTTAAAAGAAAGAAAAAGACAACTTTTCTTACTCTTTTTTATTGTGGGGGAATGAGAATGGAGATAAAACACCTGGAAGTTGTTTATATGTCAGGATGACCTTAATAGGTGATCATGTTTTGGGGGTCGGTCCTTATGTACCTAGTAGTAAACAGACGTGGTGCTCTTTTTCATGTCACAAAGAATGAAATAATGGACTGTTCTCCCTGCACAAGGCAAGCAATGATAAGTGGGCAAATGCAATGTGCCAGGCCAGCGTCCAGCTTTCAGTACCAACTCTTCTATCAGACACAGAACAACATACTTGGCAAGTGCCTGATTCTTCTCTGGGAGAGTTAGACCTTGAGCTGACTCAGATTAGAATAGTTTTGTTTTCTTATGTATCACCCATAACATTTCCTTATGGCCCCATAAATAACAGTAACAGAAGCAAGATAATATTTATTATAATCATTGATTCAATAAAAAAAATACCTGATCTTGCAAATTTTGAAATGCAGCTGCTTTAATTTCTCTTCAAACATGGTGAGAGTTGCTTAAAAAAGATAAGGTGAATGTGGATGCCTGGGCAGACAGGGTGACAGTTATAAACATCTAAGGTAGGCTAGGAATGTCACTATTTGCCAGTAAGAAGATTATTTTATTTTAAAAATTAATATAGTGTGTTATTTGGGAATATTGGCAAGACATTATATTTCCAAAGTTGCAAATGCAATATTTAAATAAAAGTTTTTAGTCTCATTGATTTCTAAACTAAGAAGTGTATATTTTTTTCTCTTAACCATTAAAAGCCTCAATACACTGTTAAAACATTTCACTGTACTAAAATGTTATACATATGTTAATTCTTTCATCATTTCATTAATTCATTTATTTATAAGAACATATTAAGGGGATATTAGGTGCCAGGCATTTTAAAAATTTTATTTAATCATTGTCTTCCATTTACCAGGCACCATTTTTGGAATGAAGGCTGCTGCAGTAGGAAAGAAGCAGTGCCCAGCTTTCAGATGTGTATAGTCTGGTAGGAGGAAAAAATAGAGATGTGGACAGCAGCTAATACAGGGGAAGCGACATCATAAATAAATACACTGTCACTAACTGAATAAAGCTACGCTAAGGCAAATATGGTAGATATTTATACTTAATTCTATACATCTGGTATTACTTGATTATAATTTGTGACATATTTATTTCTAGACTTAAATTGTAGTGCCTCTCTGGTATGTTCAAACCACAGGTACCGGGTTTCTGCATGTGGAAAATATTTTCTGGAACCTGTAACTCTTTCCAAAGAAGATACAAAATGCCTGTGGAGAAAGCAAGCTAAGCCCTGGCCAGATAGCTCAGTTGGTTAGAGCATCCTCCCAATACACAGAGGTTGCTTGTTTGATCCCCAGTCAGGGCACATAGAGGAACAGATCGATGATTCTCTTACTCTCCTCTCTTTCCCTCTCTCTATCTCAAATTAAAAAAGAAAAAATAAAAAGCTGAATTTTTTATTGGTGGAGTATAACACTTGGCAGTTAGAAAGGTAATTAATGCAATTACCTTCTGATTACTTACAGACCATAATTTTAAACAGTCAAGTTATGTTCAAGATATGATTTTTTCTTAGTAGATGGGTTATATTGACCAGAACTTAGCTCACAAGAGCGAGACAATATAACTTATGATTGGATAATGTACAGAATTTAAAACAAATTAGATCAAACTATAATTTACCACCCCTTTCAGTTATTTATTTATTTTTTTGGAAGGTCTAGTTATGCATTTCAGAAGGTTGTGGCTTGATTAAGAGTTCTATTTGATGGAAGATCAGCTGTTTCAAGCTCACGCCAGAAAACAAATACTAATTTAAGTAAAAATTATGTCAGCTTAGACATTATATTATAATAACTGTACTTACCTTGCCTACAGTAGATCAGATTTGGTCACCTAATTTGCATTAACTATGCCTGGAATATGTTCAGGAACAGAGAAGGAGAATTTCTACTAGGTACAAATTTGGAAATTACTAGAAGTTAGAATTGTGGGCTAGGAAATTGATGCCTCTTCCAGTGCTTCAGATTTGCTAGCAAACAGCTATAAAAACCTATACACATGCTTTCAGCCATTGAATACCTATCTCATATTTAATATTTACAATCTAACACCCCATAACTGAAAAAATAAAATCTTTGTATTTCAATTATTAATATGGATTTTTTAATAATACTTGTGTTCTATTCATTATAGTTTTTACTTGCTTTGCAAAAAGAAAAATTATGTGTCAGAAAAAAGAGTGTTGAAATCCAAGATGTTAGGTACAGTTAAAATATGTCATTTATAATTTAAGTCTAGAAACAAATATGTCATATGACAAAAATAGTCGTAGAATGAGGGGAATAACTTGTTTATTGGTATAGCTAACATTGTGAGGGGTTAGTGTTTAATTTTAGGTCTTTTTGGATTAGAAATACAGACAGAGATGGTACTATATGATGTTGATTATGGTTTAATCCAAGTAGGATATACTGGAGAAAATTTACTGAAATTTAAAGCCTAGCTAAATTCTAGTATGATAGAATCATGAAAAAAGATATAAACCCTTAAAACTTTTCCATCAGAATTAGTGTTCAATCTACTCTGAATTGCTATCATTTTTATAAAATTGCATTTTTGAGTCATGTTTTAATACCATCTGCAGTATTTCTTGTGCTGGTGATAAAACTTTTATTTTCAATTCTGATAATTTACATCATATTTTCCAGCCCAGAACACATTTACTAGACATTATAGAACTTGCTGTTCTTCTCAACCATTTCATAATGGCATTTCAGCTAGGTAAAGGCAAAGTAGGAGAATAAGGTTTGATTTCAAGTCATAAAAACTGACATAGCATTATGTGGCTTAGTATTGATATAATTGAGAACAAAAAGCATATATTCATTTATACATGCCAGCTCTGTGAGATACAAACAAAGATGCATAAGAACTGGTCCCCTGCCTTAGAGGACTCATATTCTGCTAAGAGAATCAGATGTAGGAAAAATATATTCAAGGAGTCAAAAAGGACAGATACGAGTTGGTCAGATATACACAGCAGGGCCTGACAAACATTGTGCAATAAATAGTCATGAGGCCAATTAAGTTGTGTGCACAGGAGGTATGAGTCTTGAGAGATAAGATGATCATGGGGAGCTTCCAAGATGCATGAGATGTCACTGCTTTATCCCCCAGGTATGGGAAGGCATGCTGAGTTTGCTTTTAGTTCTAGGTTTGAATGGGTGGAATACAAAACTGAAGATAGAAAGATATTAAAAGGCAACTATAACAAAGTATTTTTAAAAAGAAAGAGTGTTTTTGCCCCTTTTTAAGGCTCAGCTCTGACTCTACCTTTTTCATGAAGCTTCCCTGGGATGGATCTCCCGCCCACCATGGCTTTTTCTTCCCCTGAGTCTCTGTAGTTCTTGTCATCTACCCCAGATCCTTTCCTACTGTTATAGTACAGATTTTATCCTTTGTTGATAATATGATATATTTGCTCTGCTTTTATCTTTGAGAGTAAAGTTGCTATGTAAGATTAGAAATAGTCAAAGAAGACAGAAAGTGGGACTGTTTTATGTGGCCCAGTGCCCCGGCAGAAGAGACTCTTAGCAAAATTCTCCTGATGATGGTGCTAATGATGCATGTAGCCTGGTACGACAGGCGTTGGCTTAATAATTAGGCTGCATTTTGAATGTGTGAAGTGTAGCTTGTGTATAGAATTCTATCACCAAAAGTGTGAAAGTAATTCTGAAAAACAATTACTCAGGAAAGAAGTGGCCCTAATATTGTAATGCTCTGGCCAAAAGACTGGGGAGGGGGCAGAGTGTCCGGATTTCACTGGAATGAATGAGAAAAAATTATAACCTCATATATGGTTGTAACATATCTAGAAAAGGGATATGTTACTGGAGGCAATCACCCGTTTTGATTAAAATGCAGGGAAGCCCAAAGGAAAAAAAATAGTTTACATGTTCATAAGGTAGGGGAAAAAGAGAGAAGAAAGGAGAGTTTGTGTACAGGGAGAAAGAGGGAGGAGAAAGAAAAAGAAGAGAAGAACAGAAAGAAACAAAGAGAGGAAGAGAGAACGAGGAGAAAAGAGAATAGAAATATATCTGGCCAAGGCCTATGTTCTTAACATGAGTAGTGATGTGCAGGAAAGATGGCTAAAAATTATTCACTTTCCTCTGGTTACCAAAAATTCTGTAATGATAAGAAAAAACAGTGACCCAATGTGACAGGCAAATGTTTTTACTTTTTCTTTTTCAGTCAGTTCTTGTAAATTAACAAACTAGTAAATGCATTTGCCTATAAAATTATACATAAACATATACTTCCAGACCAGACCAGTGTTCCAAAGAACACATGTGGGAAAATAATATGTTAAATTATCTTGGTGCTCTCTGTTAGAGATTTTTCTGAAAGAAAATTTGGTATAAATGAAAACAAGCAAAGTATTATTCAAATAGTTTAAAATTTTCCATTTATGTAAGTATTCAATAAACAATAAGTATATAAACTTATATACAACATTTATGCCAAGAATTATATAAGAAATTTGTACAAAAGCTTTATTCTCATTTTGGAAAGGGGGGGATTAGTTATTCTCATGTCAATATCTAACAGCAAACAGGCCTAGCATAAAACTAGTATCCTTTGGTCCTCTGTAAAAACAAATACCATGGGGTTCACTCTTAAGCTACTTTCCAATTATGGAAAAACAAAAGACGTAACATAAAAGAAGAAGAAAATTATACACAATTATAAAATTTTATTTTAAATAAAACAAATTGCACTTGTATAATGGCATAGGGATTAAACTGTTTGTTTTAATAACTGTAAAACGGAATAATAATATAATGGAAAACTCACAGATTTTATAAAGGGGATCTTGGGAGAGAAACTGATCCTGACACACATTGGCTGTGTAAGCTTTCCAAAATCTCGGCTTCTTCATCTTGAATACGTCTGTAAGTGCATCTACACTGCAGGGTTACAGATATAAAAGACCTGTATCGATCCTGACATTTAATTTAGGATGATTAGCATTATTATTTAATTGTTATTGTCATGTTGGGTTCAATAGAAAAAGACATAATCAGTATTGATTATCCTTTCACATTCAGCAGAAGAGAATTTGTAAATACTGTGTGTCTAGCAGTATCTTAATTTCATGCTAAATTTTACCCTTAGAATGAGTAAGTACCTTCTAATGAAACATTATTTTTGCTCACTCAGACATATCCTACCACTCAGTCCAAAACCTCTTACACACATTTGATCAAACCATTAGCCTCTGGCATGACTCTGCTTGACTTTCCACTTAACTCCACAGTCCACCAATTCAGTGCTACTTTCCTAACCACAGAGCATCTCTGAATTCCTATCCTTTTCCCCAGTGGCTTTTTCTGCCCCTCACTGAGGGCTCTGTGAGCTGCTGAGAAGGGATGAGCTGCTTTCTAGTCTTGTCCTGTTGTAGGTACCCATAGTTCAATTTAACTCCAAATCCTGAAGCCTTTTATTTACCTCTGGCTGATTTATTTTCCACCTTCTATTGCTGTTTTCCAGTCTACACTTCTATA
Source organism: Rhynchonycteris naso (assembly GCA_037038555.1). Lineage (NCBI taxonomy): Eukaryota > Metazoa > Chordata > Mammalia > Chiroptera > Emballonuridae > Rhynchonycteris > Rhynchonycteris naso. The sequence continues at coordinate 85,310,287 of CM072996.1, forward strand.
CAATCTTTCTTCACATCTCAGCTGATAATCTAGAATCAAAACCAACAATCTACAAAACACTGGCCAGAGATCCATGAAAATGTCTTTGTTATATTCCCATTCTTCTTGTAGTATAGTTTTAGAGGATCAGAATAATCTGTTTGCTTATGTAAGATATATGTTAAGGTTTCTTTTAGTGGCTTCCAATGTGCTTTATTGATTCTAAAATCTATAATTTAGTATGAAAAACCATTCTAGTGGTCTTTGGTTATAAGGTAAACATTTATTTACCTCAATACCAAGACATCCAGCTCTACAATTATAATATGAACAATAATACTCTGTTAAACAGGGCAGTATCTCAAAGTCACAACACTAAATTTACCTTACAGACCTGTCATCATCCTAAGAAGAAAATTGCTGATATAAATAGATTTTTACACAAGATCTCCTCAAAAACCTGAAGAAAATAAGTGCTTATATAAGTAAAATAATAAATAATAATAATAATAATAATAATAACTACCACCACAACTAATACTAAGTGGTTTTGAGGCATGAGGTGTTTTGCCAAGCACTTTACCTCTCATTTACTTTTGGGGACCAAGGGTAAAATATTTTGACATTCAGCTGAAACAAATGGACTTTAAGGTTAAAATGGCTGTAAACTATAAATAATAATAATTAATAATAAAAACAATAATTAGATCAATAACTTATCTATCATGTGTCAGACATTCTACTGCATGTTGTATCTCTATGATCTTATTTAATCCTCTCAGTGCACTCTGGGAGATACTACTAGTATCTTCACATTATTAATCTGGAATAAAAGCTTTGGGGTATCAAATAACTTGCCCAAGAGCACATAAATTTTAAGTGTCAGAATTGGGATCTAGTCCAGACCTTACTTAAAAGTTAATGTCTATTAATGTGATAGTAGATTTTCAATCTTAATTTGCTATAACTTGCCTCTTCAAAATAGAAGAGGGTAGCTTGCTAGGATATTAGCATTCCAATTATTTTTACCCGGATACATTCATACCCAATGGCATGGAAAGAACTAGAATTTTACTTTCTTCTCCCAAGCATTTGAGAGGTATAAAAACAAAAATTGAAAATTTGTGAAAACATGTAAAAGAAAACCATACTTTATTTATAAATGCAATGAGATACTCAATGCATGAATTTCTTTTCTTTATTGTTGCTCTCTTATTTTAGCTTAAATCTTCCATACCTCTAATATGTAGGAAATATTACATGTCACTATGTGATTTAAAAATATCTGTTACTAAATAATGGCAATAAACTATGAAAGGATAAGATATTCTTGATCTAACAGTGGGCAAATGAACCAAATACCAACTGGCCCCCATCAAAAGACAGAGCTATAAAAATACAAACATTATATTTTTGATCTGAAGCACAAGTTTTGATTTTCATTCATTCATTTGCTAGTCAGCTAGCTTTATTGAATATGTATGCAGCTTTGTAATTAAGGTCTCAGAGACAAAAGACAAAAACCCTGGTCTCAAGAATATTGCATTTCAATAAGCCATAGCTACATTTCCTTAACTATGCTTATTTAGAAACAAATAGTTAGATTTTTTTCAGACTATAATAGAATGTCTCTGAAAATAGATGATGCCATCATATAAAAGGTACTGAGTCTGGTGTTCTATTGGGAGCTCTATGACAATGGTAATTTTCAATAAAATAATTGGAGTGAAAGTGATGCTGTGATTTAGGTGTTTCCTCTAGTCGGAATGTTAATGTGCTCTGGCTCATTAGAGGATTGTGCCAAAGAAGGTTGTGCTGAAGTCCACTTTCATTCTTTTTGTGTCTTTTTCAGGCACCCTTCCCCAGTCATTTTCCAAGCTTTAAAGTGTTCCCTATTATTTTGAACAAATATGCATTGAAAGAACACAGTACTTTCAGCAGAATTCCTTAATTAGGCTTAAGTAAGCGGTACACGCCAAGGAGTGGAGGTTTGCTTTCTAGCCATAAAAATGTGTCTGCAATGCATGCTGCATTCCCAAGGAAAGAACTCAGTGATTGATGTGATGATAAAATGATGAAGGGAAGGATAAAACCTGAAAGACAAAAGTCTCAAGAGAGAAATAAAGAAGGGTAGCAGCTGCCCCCATCTTAATTGAAGCATAAAATTTCACAAACAGGATCTGAGGTTTCATTTTAAGCACATATTGGAAGTGAGTTTTAGTGTTTGTGTGTGTGTGTGTGTGTGTATGTGTGTGTGTGTGCATATCTGTGAGCATGACGAAAAACACGTTAAGTTAATTACTATCATCCTATGTACGAGGAGTTTTTAAACCATTTCTAAGAAAGGAAAAAGTTGCAAATGTAGCAGTTTGCTGATATTCCTGAGAGACATTTATTTAATCAGCATCTTGTAGACACTACAAAGCAGTGATGGGCAGGCACTGTTCTGCTGCTGATACAGCAGACTAGAGACCACACAACATTTCTACACTCACAGAACTGAATGCTCTTAGTTTATGGTTCCTCTCTGCAAATACTTCCTTTGTTCATACCCCAGCCCCTGCCAACATCATCTGCTTATGGTATAGATCAGGGGTCCCAAACTTTTTACACAGGAGTCCAGTTCACTGTCCCTCAGACCGTTGGAGGGCTGGACTATAAAAAAAAAAACAAAACAAAAAAAAAACAAAAAACTATGAACAAATCCCTATGCACACTGCCCATATCTTATTTTAAAGTAATAAAACAAAACGGGAACAAATACAATATTTAAAACAAAGAACAAGTAAATTTAAATCAACAAACTGACCAGTATTTCAATGGGAACTATGGGTGCGGATGCATCCTGTGCTCCTCTCACTGGCCACCAATGAAAGAGGTGCCCCTTCCGGAAGTGCGGCGGCTGGAGGGGAGGTAGATAAATGGCCTCAGGGGGGCGCATGCAGCCGGCATAGTTTGGGACCCCTGGGATAGATTATATCACATCACTTTCACATTTATAATGCCACACACAGATGGACATGTAAAATGTCCCAGTTCAGCCCTCACCCTGTGTACCCAATCTCTTTTTGCATTCCTCCTGACACTCTGTTGTCAAGCTTCCCATTCTCCAAATATAGCATTTATTTGTACCCCATGATGAGTTTGCCACAATGTGCCATGAGCCTAGAATGCCTTCACATCAGTTAAAATTCTCCCAACTTTTTAGCTTTGCAGCTCAAATACCTCTTAGGCCTCAAAGACTTTCTAATACTCTCACCGATTTTAATCGTCTTTCACCTTAGCTTCCAGAGAATTTTGCTTGAAACATATCATTAAAATTTTCAGTTTCACGCTGCCTGAGGTAAGCCGTTTATATGTCTGTTTTACTTTGTATGTGTGAATTACCTGAAGGCGGGACAGGAAGGATTGCTAATTGTTTCTGGCCACATACTTGCCTTACATGTAGTTGACATTCAAAAAATGTCTGGAGAGCAAACAAATACGTAGCCAGAATCTATTTAAGATTCACATAAGACTTTTCATGGTGAAATCAGCTGCCTCACTAAGTTCTCAATGTTGTATTTTCAAAAGATATCAGAATAAGAATGGCTGCACAGGTGAGAATGTTCCCTGCTCTTTGCAAAGAGTAAGGGACCTGCTGCAGACACAGGTGCTGCTTAGATGTATTTTATGAACCCCGTTAGGTACTGCATATCCCCTTACATGGGGCATGCTGTTATCAGAAGTGCTTTGAAAATATCTCACCTTTCATACCTGTCTTTCCAGCTTAATATTCCTTGTATGTAGAAGAATACCATAATGCGATCTTGAGGTAGGCAAACCTTTACTTTTAAAATATTTTAAGAAAGACAGATTGCTTTTAAACTAAGGAGCAGTGTACATTTTTATGACTTTGTTATAGACTTCTGAGAAACAGAATTGTGAAACTTTGACACCCTCTTTACTTTATAGAAAATCTAACATATGCCACTATAAGAAATACACCCATCATTCTTACAGCAAAGAATAAAAATAACTTTAAAGCTAAGGTAAACTATACAACTGTAATATATAATTTTCTATATATTTTTAAAAGAAAATATATGAATTTACATATACTTAACTAGCAAAAGATATGAAGTCTTGTGATGATATCAATGAATATAAATAATTGTATCATCACATGATTATTTACCTTCAAATATAGATTTAATGTTGTGCCTTCCTCTCTTTCTTTTTTCTTTCTAAGTATGATGTTTTAACATGGAACCTAATTTTGTTCAAAATATTGAAATAAACATCATTTGGGTAAAATTATTTTGGACTCAGTGAATAAGACTTAAAAGCTCAGGAATATGAAAGTCTATCATAAACATTCTTGCTATAATTATTTTCTAGAAACTAATGCTATGATGAATGGAACTATATTGAATTTTATCCCACAAATGCATCTTGCATGTTGATGACCCTTTTATTTACAGACTAGCAGAACTTTTCTAAATGCGGGCAACCCAACTTTGCCACTTAACAGGACAATTATTTACTAACTCACGCCATCAAATAAGAATTTCTGCCATGAGTTTGCTGATCTATATTATTTCCAACAAATTTGAATATTGTGATTATTTGAGTTTTGTACTCTTTTGAGAAGTAATTTTATAGACAAATATTTAGGAGATTGGGAAATAATATTTATTAAACTTTAGAGAATCAATTATTTTCAAGCACTTTAGAATTTCTCTTATATATCCAAATAATTATCTTAGACTACAGCTTATTGACTGAGTTCCATTTATTTTCAGAAAGGAAGCTATATTTGTAAAAAAAAAAAAAAAAAAAAAAAAAAGTAAAATGTTCAAATGAGTCAGAATAATCTTCCTCTAATGTTTTCTAAATTAATGACTTTTACTTACATTTCTGTTTCTATAATTGATATTAAAAGAAAATCTTGCTTTGGAATGAATAAAATTTAAAGAAGCTATAAAAGCTTTCATGGTCTTAAAGTCAGAGGACAGAATAACTTGTGGTTTCCTAGGGTAATTTTTGATAACAAATGTAAATTATTTCATAGAGGTAGAAGAGAGTTAAAGAAAAAGATAAGGAGATCTGAACAGACAATGATTAATATTTGAAAGTATTTTCAAAATGCAATAAACAAAATTAGAAAACAAAAGAGTATCTGAACAAGTTTATACTATTTTAAATTCTAGAAGTCACAATAACAGTAGAATATGTCATTGTATCACCATTTTAAATAATCCTTAGACAAAATTTAGCATGACAAATACTTTTCTTAAAGTATTTAAAAAAAGTATTTGTCATGCTAAATAAAAGGCAGAATAATAGTATAATGTTCTAAATTAGAATAACCTTGAAACATATTTATAAGATTATGTGCTATGAACTAATACACTTCTATAGTATAAATACTCAGTGACAACACATTCTTTATAGCACCTTCAGAAGTACAACTGTTTATTCCATTGTGGTCCAGGGTAGTTACTTAAAGAGGAACTCTCTAAAGCTTTCAATTTTTAGCTATTGTATTAAACTATCATTCATAGCATTCTTGTATCTGCTTTATATGCATCTTAAAATAATTGCTACTTCCTTTTGAGAAAAAAAAGGGACTCAATTATTCTTGTATATATTTTTCTGTATTCAAAGGATCACCATTCTTTAACAACCTATTCAATAGACTTTGAAAACAAATGGAAAAGCTATACGTTATTCAATACATCCTGGCAGCACACTAAAGTACTGAGAGCAAGTGATGAATGATCAGATGTCTCCCTTAAATCTTACCTGGTTTACTCTTTTTAAAAATCCAACTCCTGCTGTCTAGCATGCAAATCTCTTGGCCACTGGGTGAAATCCAAACTGGGTAATTGATCATGATAATTCCAACATGTCATGGACAGCAGCATCTCTCAGATTCCCACAAGCCAGCTGCTTGAAATGAACCTGCAACAAATAAGGTATTTCTTCATTTTAATAGAAAAATAGTGAACCATGTTCTAGGTCAGCACTTAATCAATAAAGAAATAATAAAAGAGTGCATGAAGGGTTATAAATGCCTCTCAAGATGCTGATAAACATTAAAGCCAGAAGTTTATGTTCTATAAAAGGTATGTTTTGTAGGGTGAATGCTCCTCTCCATGTGATTATGGACCTATTTAAGCTGTCAGTATAAATATACATTATTGATAGTAAAACTTACACATTTTTTAGTGTGTACCCCTTCTCCTTCATGTAGGTGACCACTTGAAGTACTCAGAGTATTTTTGACTCTATTAATAATTATTTCAGGGTAACTGGGCATTGAGGTTCAACAGGGCAAAAAAAACAGAAGAAAATTAATATCTAGGAAAAAAATCCATATGACAGTCTAGATCAAGGACAGTTTCCTTTGTGATTTCTGACATTGCAGTCAATGTCAACATTCCTGGTATAAAAACTGCATCATTTCTGTAGTACAATACATGAGAAACTCCTTTGAGAGGCATATATGAGGTGCTGCAAATCTGGCAACTACCATTATCTATATCAACATACAGACAGTAACCAACATAACATGTTATAGCCAGTTTGGACACAAGAGCCCAGAAAAATAATAATTAATTTTGGTGCAATGTAGCACATATTTAATTGTTTAACCATTTATGCTTACATAAGTAAGTATGGTCTTTAAACTTCACAAGCATTTTTAATTTCCATTCAAGAAGAAAAACTACATGCACAGTCAACAATTCTTCATTGCAATGATACATGCCCTATAAATAATTCTGTTTAATAGAAATTTAGAAAGACACTAATGAACAGATTTTTTTCTGGATAGCCTTTAATAACTATTAAAATGTGTTAACTACAACAGCCATTTATAGTTATGCATATACAAAAAACAAATTCATCATTATTATTTTCTAAGTAGTGCAAAAGAAATGACTGAGAATTTATGTTAAGTCTGTAGGAGGACTTATGTGAGTTGATTATGTGTTGCAAATTCATAGACACAGGTGCAAAAACTGATTTTAACAAGTCACAAATTGATATATGCTCATGCACCTGTGATTAGAGATTCAAGTATTCCCAGAAGTCAAGTGGAGACTTTGTTAAAAGACACAGTAGTAAGATGTTCTATTGTAACTTTGTAACGAGAACAGCAAAGGCTGAAGTCAAGCACATACCTCAGACTAAAATGTAACACTAAAAAATATGTCCTTTGAAAAGATATGTGTACCTGGACACAAAATGACTACTTTGTCATCCAAAACAGGGGTGTTATTTTTGTGTTACGATGACAGACATCAATATACACACACACAAATGGCTAAAATATTCTCATCATTGATCCAAGCTCTGGTATCTGTGAAACTAAATGTTAGGCAACTTCTGGATACAAAAGGTTTCTATTCATGACAAAAATTACTTAGTTTTTTAAAAGGATATTCTGAAAATTATTCAATCAATTCCCTTATAAAATAAATGTTTTCATGACTGGCAATCCTTTTCAGTCACTTGGTTGCCATGCAGGATATTTGAAGAATTTATCTATAGCTCGATCAAATGGCAGAGAAGTGTCCATAAACATCATCTCCAAGCTCCTAAACTTACTATAAAGTGAGAAATTATTGAAAGCTATTTGCTTTGGAAGCATCCATCTGTGCCTTAGTATGACTTATAGTTTGGTTCTGCCATGTATATAGTAAATCAGATTAACTACTTGCTTTCTAAAATGGCTATATTTCATTATACAGAAACAATTCTATTGATCCTTTCTTAGAAGGGGCAGGTTTTCAGCAGCAATGGTTTTCCACTGACCATTGATCACTGATTTATCCATTAAGCCACTTATTCATCTCACAGATTTTAATTGAGTACTTCAGTTGTGCCGCACATGGGATTAGGTGATCAGGTATAAAGCAAAAAATCTCACACTTTTTCCTACAAAGATTACTACTTAATTCTAGTCTAATTTGTGGATGTATTATTTGTAACCAAGAAAGGTATCAAAATAATTGCCATGCTATATCCCACTCACTATGTGACTGGACTACAGAATTTTATGAAGCTTACAGTGAGTAGAAAAACACTACAGCCTAAGAGAAAGCTACAATATAAAAGAACCAATTCATGTAGAGGACTCATGTAAAGTTTTTACCGGATGTGATGGTTTTGTGTCACTCTGAAGTCCTTTTCCAAAAACATATTAACAGACTGAGTCAAAATGGTTCATAAAATCTGACAAATTAGATTCTGATAGTGCATTAATATTTCTGGCATCCAACAGAGTCAATGCATCCCAGATGTACATTAAGTATCACAATTCAATCCTGTGTGGTCTGCATCACAGATGAACAGATTTTGGGAACAGAGGACATCATTGTCTTACACATCAATCCACACATGTATGTACTGTCATTTCATATATTTTCTCAACAAGGACACAGAAATTTAGTATGCATTCTCCTGAGGGAAGTCCATGAGGTTTTCATAGGAATTACACATTTTATGACCTTGGTTTGAAACTTTATTCTAGTAATAATATTCAGAATAAACAATGCTTAAAACAATTTTTTTAGTTCTCTCTTCAAACATACTATGAAATAAAAACATGAAAGCAAAACCAATAAAATGCTTTTTAAAATGCTCTTAGAAATGAAGAGACTGTCACTAATATTTATATAGTTTTAAAATGGTTTAATTTAATTTTCTCATCTTATATTTTCTCTCTCATTATTATTGGGATGACTATTAGAATAAATGTTATTCTTATTTTTGAGAAACTTGTATTTTTTTTAAAGTTTCTTTTTTTATTTTATTCATTTTAGAGAGGAGACACAGAGTGAGAATGAGAGAAAGAGAGAGTGAGAGTGAGAGAGAAAGGGGGGAGGAGCTGGAAGCATCAACTCCCATATGTGCCTTGACCAGACCAGTGCAGGGTTTTGAACTGTCTACCTCAGTGTTCCCAGGTCGACGCTTTATCCACTGCGCCACCACAGGTCAGGCCAAGAGAAACTTGTATTTTTTAAAAAATAAGTTTTTGATAAATGCATATTATTATATGTAAATTATAACTCAATAATGTTAATTTAAATTTTTTAAATAAATTTTTGACAAGGTTCAAAGATGTTCAAGACAGGGGTATAGTATTTAGAACCTACTGATAAAATACTGTTGTGTATAAATTTTAAACAAAACAAGATCAAAATCAAAACTCTAAGGAGAAGAAATTCAAATATACACAAACTCTGGTTCCTTGTTTCTTGGTCTAGCCTTAAGCACGTTGTAATGGAATTTTGGTCTTACTTGCCTTTTCTTATGCACACTGCTCCTTCCCTTTTAGATTATTGTATTACTTGAAAGAAAACTTTTCAATGGATCACTCAGCATTTAGGCATTCATTTCACAACTACTGATTTGTACTTGTTGATATGTTGCTGTTTAAACTATTGCAGAGATGTGCTTCACCTTTCATATGGGGACATGGCACAGCCTTCTAAACAGCTGACCTGACTAGAAGAACTCAGCATTGTGAGCTCAGTGCATTTGTCAAATGACCGCTGGGTACATTCTGCAAGCTTTGTATCTAAGTTTTTTAAGTGAACTTCAAAAATATAAACATCAACAATGGAGAAATGTGGAGGTACTACTGATTAAAATTATGAGGCCTTCTGCCTTAGAAATTTCACATCTGTCCACATTTATCAGTGATATTGGAAAAGGGAAGGTGTCACCATTTTTTTAGTCACAAAATAATTGCTTAAATTTGTTTTTTCTTTTACTTAGTCAGATATAAAACTCATAGAGTATTTCCTGGCAGTCAGGGGTCGTCAAAAAAAATTGATGTTACTTCTGTTTGGCAGTTACTAAGAGTTTTATATGTAGTTCTTCATTTAATTTTTTCAAAAACCATATGAAATATACACTGTATTATAATAATTTGCACTTATAATGATGAAAATACTAAAAACTACAAAGCATTATTAAAGGAAATTGAAAAAGACACAATAAAATAGAAAAATATTCCTTATTTGTGGATAGATAGAATAAATACAGTTAAAATGGCCATATTACCCAAAGAATATACAAATCTAATGCAATTCTTTATCAAAATTCCAATGTCATTTTTTAAAGAAATGGAACAAAAATATTAGGTTTATATAGAACCATAAGGAACCTCAAATAAAAGGACAAGTGCTGGCGAGGATATGGAGAAAAGGGAACCCTCCTGCACTGCTGGTGGGAATGCAGACTGGTGCAGCCACTGTGGAAAACAGTATGGTGATTCCTCAAAAAATTAAAAATTGAACTACCTTTTGACCCAGCTATCCCACTTTTAGAAATTTACCCTAAGAACACCATAGCACTGTTCTAAAAGAAAAAATGCGCCCCCATGTTCGTGGCAGCATTGTTCACAATAGCGAAGATCTGGAAACAGCCCAAGTGTCCGTCAGAGGACGAGTGGATTAAAAAGCTTTGGTACATATATACTATGGAATACTACTCAGCCATAAGAAATGATGACATCGGATTATTTACAACAAAATGGATGGACCTTGATAACTTTATACGGAGTGAAATAAGTAAAACGGAAAAAAAACTGAGAACAGCATGATTTCATACATAAGTGGGACATAAAAGTGAGACTATGTGACATGGACAAGAGTGTGGGGGTTATGGGGTGGGGTGAGAGAGAAGAGGGTGTGGGAGGGGGAGGGGAGGGACACAAAGAAAACCAGATAGAAGGTAACAGAGGACAATTTGACTTTGGGTGATGGGTATGCAACATAATTGAATGATAAGATAACCTGGAGATGTTTTCTTTGAACATACGTACCCTGATTTATTAATGTCACCCCATTAAAATAAATAAAAGAAAAAAATAAAAGAACCTCAAATAACCAAAGTAATCCTAAGGGGAAAATAATGAAGTTAGAAGCATTGCAATATGTGACTTCAAATTATACTACATAGCCATGATAATTAAAACAGCATGGTACTGTCAGAAAAACAGACACACAGAACAATGGAACAGAATAGAGAACCCAGAAATAAAACCACATATATACAGTCAGATCGTCTTTGATAAAGGAGCCAAAAGCACATAACAGAGAAAAGAAAGCCTCTTCAATTAATGGTGCTGGAAAAATTGGAAAGCCACATGCAAAGGAATGAAACTTGACTACAGTTTGTTTCCTTGTACAAAAATTAATTCAAAATGGATCAAAGACCTAAATATAAGACCTGAAACAATAAATTATGTAGAAGAAAACATAGGTATTAAACTCATGGATCTTGGCCATAGAGAACATTTTATGAATTTGACCCCAAAGGCAAGGGAAGTAAAGGCAAAGATAAATGAATGTGCTACATCAGACTGAAAAGCTTCTGTACATCTGCACAGCAAAAGAAATTGATAACAGAACAAACAGACAGCCAGCTAAATGGGAGATGATATTTTTAAACAACAGCTCAGTTAAGGGGCTAATATCCAAAATATATAAAGAACTCACAAAACTCAGCAACAAACAAGCAAACAATCTAATAAAAAAGTGGGAAGAGGACATAAACAGACACTTCTCCCCAAAATAAATACAAATGGCCAACAGATATATGAAAAACTGCTCATCTTCACTTGCCATTAGAAAAATGCAAATTAAAACTACAATGAGATATGCCCTCACACCTGTTAGATTAGCTATTATCAACAAGACAGGTAATAACAAGTGTTGGAAAGGCTGTGGAGAAAAGGGAACCCTCATTCACTGCTGATGGGAATGCAAATTAATACAAGAAAGTATGGTGGTTCCTCAAAATATTAAGAATAGAACTACCATATGACCCAGCAATCCCTCTACTGCGTATATACCCACAAAACTTGAAAACATGGGTACATAAAGACACATGCACCCCCATGTTCATTGCAGCATTGTTCACAGTGGCCAAGACATGGAAACAGCCAAATTGCCCTTCAATAGACAATTGATAAAGAAGATGTGTTACATATATGCAATGTATATAGTATATAGTAGTAAAATATACTACTCAGCCACAAAAAATAATGATATAGTATTATTTACAACAACATGGATGGACCTTGATAACATTATACTGAGTGAAATAAGTAAATCAGAAAAAGCCAAGAACTGTATAATTTCATACATAGGTGGGAAACAAAATTGAGACTCATGGACATAGACAGGGGTGCAGTGGTTACCAGGGGGAAGGGAAGGGTACAGAGGGAAGAGGATGTGGGAAGGGGAGGGGCTTAAAAAAGAAACAAAATATTCAGTGACTTTGGATGATGGGTATACAGCATAATCAACTGTCTAAATGATGTGGAGATGTTTTCTCTAAATCTATGTACTTTAATTGACTGATGTCACCCTGTCAAATTTATGTTTCTAAATAAGTAAATTAATTAATTTAAAAAAGAAATAAGCTTACATTGTTAAAAAAATAAGGATCAGAGATTTTAAGTTACCTGTCTAAAGACATAAAGCCTTTAGAAATTGATGCTGGGGCATGGATGCAGTTAATTGATAGATAATGTTGTCAACTATTTCTAAATTCTTTTAAATTGAATTTGACTGCTTTGGTCAAATGACAGATGAAAATCTGAGTGTCAGGAAAATTAGGTGATTTATCAGAGGTAGTGAGGTCATAGTAGGATCTGGATGAGTATCTTAACCCATGACACTCCTGTCTTTCTTTTATACCTCTCTCTTAACAAGCTTACTCAGAGTGGTGTGTCTAAACAAATTTATTGTTTTCCCATTCACTTAATTTTAAGGAACCATGTTTTGGATAGGTTTCATTTAAAAAGAAGATACCAAAGCCAACAAACAAGGTAACAGGAGTTTTGAGTACTCAATTATAGATGAGCTAAATTTTCTGAGAGCAATAGGTGTCATAGGTATCATCTCTTTCTCTCTCTCTCCCTTATAAGCCATCCTTTTGCACTATAAAAACATAGACACACACAGAAACACTGCATGGATAGATTGTGACAAACCCTATCATAGATTAAAATATAAATAGCACACCGGTGTTTTGCTGATGCATATTTGGTACATTTGGCTATGTTATTAGTAATTATAAACTTGAAATATTTTTTTAAAATTTTAATTTAATATTTTTATTTCAGAAACTCTTTCCTGACCAGGTGGTGGCTGTAAATGCAGTAGCCACGGCCACCTTAACAGCCTCCTGGCCAATGCAGGTTCGCATTAGATTCAGACAGACCGTAATGAAACAATGGAGCCAAGAACTGGTGGACCATCATCTTTTATCCTAGCTTACACCCAGCGGGCAAGCAAAAACACACACTGGGTTCCAAAACCCACTCATTCAGTGCTCATAAAGCTACTGACTTATCCGAGTTTCCTAGAATCAAAGGTTTCCAGCTAACCAGCCTTATTCACCTCTGTTTCCCATCTCCTTCTCTGGTGCACAACCTCTGCACAAACTGGATTAATCTGCTCTTCTCCCTGTTTCCTGCCCTCCTCCTAGAACACAATCATTCTTCTCTCAGAACCATGTGATCTCTCTTCCTTTTAAAACGTTTTGGCGCAAAAGCCCCCCCCCCCCACAACACACATTAATACAATCACACCCATCCCAAGCAATCAACTGGGCTACAGACTTCCACGTGGGCAGCACCATCTTTAACAAAGTGAGCATAATATATTTTATCTGCCCAACAATCCACCCCTATGCTCACTTTACTACCCACAATCTACACAACCAGCATCTCTGTGCAAGGAAATTAGACACATTACACAAATTACAACAACATGACAAATTATACAATTTCAACAATTACAAAGATACATTTCACCAGTCTCTGAGCACTTTGCCAAAAGCGCAAAATGTCCTCGGCCTTTTCTCTAGCTGTTTGTAAAGCTTCCCATGGCAGGGGGAGGGCCTCCATCAAAGCCACCCCCCACCCCCATCAGGGTATTTCAATTTGTCCAAAATGCGTAAGTTCATTCAACAAAGGAGCCAGTGCTCACTCTAGTTGTAGTCCAGAAAATCAGTCCACGCACATTTCTGCTGTTAAGGCAGGTCTTACACAGTTCTAAAGAGGAGCATGTGGCAATAGCAGTCAGCATTTCTATCTCTGCTCTGGGAGCATGATGGCATCCACCCTTATATTCCAAAATCACAAACCTACTAGGAGCATAGCAGGTACTTCTTCCAGCTGGGCTCTCATCTTCTGGAGACTGCGGATTGCAACTCCAGCCAGATTTATCTCATCCTCCAAAGAGGAACTGAAAACATCAGCTCCTGATGCTGGGCTCGAGCCCCAAGCTGCAGCCGCCTTCTGCTCCATGCGCCTTGCAACCCCATCTCCGGCCTCAGACCCAGCCTCCCACAGTGCTGGCTCTCCACAACATCCAGGGTAATCTCCAACTCATGAACTTGTGATTCCTTCTTCAGCAGCTGCGCCATTTCCAGGTGAATCTCACAAACCTGGTCAACCTCCTCCAGTGCTTCCTCCAGCTCCAGGGTCGGCATCTCTTTCTCCCATGTTTGCTCCAGCTCCTTCCACTGCTCAGTTTGCAGGTCCCAGGCAACCTCTTTCACAGAGCTCTCGGTTTTCTCACGCATGGCTGTAAAAGTCAGCCAGCCTATGGCCCCCAAAAGGACCACCATGGGGAGCCATAATAGCAGCCAGTCCTCTATTCCACCTCTCAAAAGTGGTGGTGGCCCCATACTGATTTCCAAATTCTGCCACAGACTACACCAAAAGTAAATTCAGTAGCCACGACCACCATCACAGCTGCCTGGCCAAGGCAGGTTCGCACTAGATTCGGACAGACAATAATGAAACAATGGAGCCAAGAACTGGTGGACCATCATCTTTAATCCTAGCTTGCACCCGGCGGGCAAATAAAAACACATTCTGGGCTCCAAAACCCACTCATTCAGTGACTATCCGAGTTTCCTAGAATCAAAGGTTTCTAGCTCACCAGCCTTATTCACCTCTGTTCCCCATCTCCTTCTCTGGTGCACAAACTCTGCACAAACTGGCTTCTCCCTCAGCACTCCACCATCTTGGCTGCTTCTCCTCTCCTCCAAGTGGCCTTAATTTGTCTCTCCTCCCTGCTCTCTGCCCTCCTCCTAGAACATAATCACTCTTCTCTTGGAAAAACGTGATCTCTCTTCCTTTTAAAATCTTTTGGCATGAAAGCCCTCCCCCAACACACATTAATACAATCACACCAATCCCAAGCAATCACCTGGGCGACAGGTTTTCATGTGGGCAGTGTCATCTTTAACAAAGTGAGCATAATATGTTATATCTGCCAAACAGTGGTGCAGTGGATAGATGTCAGACTGGAATGTGGATGACCCAGGTTCAAGACCCCCAGGTCACCAGCTTTAGCATGGGCTCATCTGGTTTGAGCAAGGCTCACCAGCTTAAGCCCAAGGTTGCTGTTTTGAGCAAGGGGTCACTTGGTCTTCTGTAGCCCCCCCTCCCCCCCCCCCGGTCAAAGCACATATGAGAAATCAATCAATGAACAACTAAGGAACTGCAATGAAGAATTGATGTTTCTCATCTCTCTCCCTTTCTGTCTATCTGTTCCTCTCTGTGACTCTCTCTCTGTCTCTAACACACACACACACACACACACACACACACACACACACACACGCAAGAAACTCTTTAAGAGACCAACCTTACATGATATAAAACAAACTCTAGAAAATTCTATCAATATTTGAAAACCCAATGATTGATACTCAAACACAAACAATTATCCATGTTTCCATCATTGTTCAAAGCTATCTCATTTCAAATTTAATTATGAACTAGAAACTATGCCAATTAAAATAGGCTATATCCCTGTTTGTATATTCTTAAAATGAGGGGATACAATTAGTCACATTCCCAGATTTCCCACAAATATAACTTTTCTTTACTTTTTTCTTTCTTTTCCTGTTTTCTTCTTTCTCCCTTATTTTCTTTTTCTTTTTTCTCTATTACATTCTTCTACAATTGTCTTCTCCTCCTCTCTTATTTACATCTTTTATCTTTTTTGTTGTTGTTGTTTTTGCTTTTCAATTTCTACCAACATTTAAATATCTATTAAGTTCTATATGATATGCTAGGTTCCAAGGACAAGGCAAGTACAATGACTCATCTGTAAAGCCATTGCTCATAGCTGAGAAGGGCAAACAGAGAAGTAAGCCAATATATTATAGAAGAGGGTTAGGGATCCAACCTGCACTGACACCTTTAGAATATGTCAGCCTTGAATAGTAAAATAGTTTATAGTTCAAATCTAGCTTGCCTTGGCCTGGTCAAGTTAGAAATTTAAAAGGATTCAGTAGAAAATAAATTTTAAAAAAACCCATAGATACAGACAACAGTATGATTTCCAGAGGGGGAAGGAATGGGAGGAGGTAGAAGAAGGTAGAGGAGAGAAAAATGTTCATGGAAGGAGTCTTGCCTTGGGTTGGTAAGCACTGTTGGGTTGATTCTGGATATGATCCTTCCCCATCCACAGCCATATGTTTGTGGGGTCACGGATCATCACCTTAGGGCCATGAGATAAAGGGTAGTAAAATTGTAACTTAGATTTTACTAAGAACATGGAACTGATTCACCAGATATGTATCAAGGAAGGACAACACAGAAAGGTGCATACCCTTCCCCCTTTCCCCTGCTTAACTGCTTGCTTTTACCTAGATAAAAAGTGTCACTTGAGTAACTGCCCAGGGTTTAGCTATTTAAACCACAATCACTCCCAGTGGTGCGCAGAACTTTCACCAAGCTGCCATTGGTGTTGCCTCTATATGTAAGCAATAAAAGCTATGTTTGCTCTATCTGGTTCTCTTTGTGGTTTCTTTGGGATCCCACAAAAACTCCAGGTCTATTTACTGGGTCTGGACCTCCTGGGCTGCAAGTACTACAATACATAGTTGATGAATTATAAAATTGTACACCTGAAACATAATTTTATTAACCAATGACACTTCAATAAATTCAATAAAAAATATTTAACTATCACCAGGAAGCTCTTAAATATCTCGTATACACTAAATTTTGACAGTTTAAAATGGTACAAACAAATGTCACAGGATCTGCTGTGTCACTTACATGTGGACACAGCTTGGTTGACTATAAGCAGGAGTCAAAAGTCCAACAGTCAACAGAAGAAAGCGGGCTTAACCGAAGGACTTTACAAACAACATATTAAACATGAGTTTTGCCAGACAGAACACTTTTGTGAACTAGTTTTGGTCCTCAACCACTAGTATGAGATTCTGTTTTATAATTATTGAGGAATCACCAGACATTAGTGTGTAGAGATTGGTCCTATTACCCAAGTATTTGGAAAAATCCATGATGAATAAAAACTCTTTAAGAAAACTTTCTAGTGAGAAAAAAAAAAGTGACCTCTCTGGATAAGATAATCAAAATCACCAAAGAGTGTGATTAACAGTGCATATTTCTGGGCCCCACAGCATAATTAATAAATCCCAATTTTGGACAGAGATTAGGAATTCTGCAGATAACAGTTCTCTAGATTACACTTAGACATAGTAAAGCTTAAGAAACATTCTTTTAGAACAAAGCCTATGTTTGATATTCCTAAATATCTTCCCACAAATTTTAATTTATAACATTTATTTCTGTTTTAACTTCAAATAGAACAGCCTGTTTTGGAAAAACCATTTCTCTATTTTATGCATAAATTGATACATTCACTTTAATGATCAATGTTTCCCTTCAAATATTTAAACACTTATTTTAATGTCCAATTAATATACAGTGTGTTCTTAAAGTCACAGTGCACTTTTGACCAATCACAGGACAAAAGTGCACCATGACATTATGGACACACTATATAATCTTCATCACTCTTTTTATTTAATGTAGCATTAATTTGTAGATCACTTAGGAGACACCGGCCCATAAGGTTAGAGAGAAACAATATGGATGACTGGAAATGTGTCAAACAGTACAGGTTAGTTATAAGAACAAAGGAGGAATCAAGTTCCCTTTGGTGAAAGGAAAAGCCACACTTAGAAGGCTAAACAAGCAATGAAGAAAGTATGGAAGTCTCATCGTGACTTCCATCTCATGAAGAAGAAATTTAATGTCTTTGGCCTGACCAGGCAGTGGCACAGTTGATAGGATATAGAAGACCCAGGTTTGAAATCTTGAGTTCACCTGCATGATCTTGGGTTCATCCAGCTTGTGTGCGGGCTCATCAGCTTAAGGGCGAGGTTGCTGGCTTGACCATGGTGTCATAGACATGATCCCATGGTTGCTGGCTTGAGCCCAAAGGTTGCTGGCTTGAGCAAGGGGTCACTTGCTTTGCTGTAGCTCCCCAGTCAAGGCACATATGAGAAAGCAATCAATGAACAACTAAGGTGCTGCAACAAAAAATTGATGCTTCTCATCTCTTTCCCTTCCTGTCTGTCTGTCCCTATCTGTTTCTCTCTCTGACTCTCTGTCTTTGTCAAAAAAAAAAAAAAAACACAACGAAATTTAATGTCTTTGAACAGGGCCACCCTCCATATCAGTGCCCCACAAGCATGAGTTTGACAGCAATTTCACTCCTGAGGGGGTACAGTAAGCAGATGTGAGATTCACAGCCCCTTTTAGAGGGGTGACAGTGGTAGGATGCTTCAGGAGTTGGAGAGCATTGTAGAGAAAAGGGATAGGAAAAGAAATACTTGACAAGTAATTACAGTGAATTATTGTAGTACTGACTACTTTACATACATGTTCTCATTTAATCTTCAGGACAAACCTGGGAGACAGATGTTATCATTCCCAGTTGGTGACTGAGAAGAGTCAGAGAAGGTTAGTAGCTTGTTTCAGGTCAAAAAGCTAAAAAGGAGAAGTAAGATCAAAACCCTCAACTTCTTAATACTATAAGACATGCTTTCTCTGACATAACAAATGCACTGTATTTATTTATTCTATCATTTTGCTTTTTGTACTTCAAAAATAAATGCAGTTCAACCATTTTTCTCTTCTATTTCTTATGCTGTCCTCATCTAACCACTAAGTTTCACTTTATTGTAACATCAGGTATGTAGAGATAATAATATACAAAAGAAAAAACGTAATATTGTGTTTTGGTTTTATTTTTTGTTTTGTTTGGCTTGGCCAGCACAACCTCTTTCTACTAGCTCTCTGATTTTTATTAGCTCAGGATGGAGTTTGCATTGTTATTGCATGTTCCATTACTAAAATAAGGATAATCTTCAAAGGGAATGGAAGGCCTTCTTTCCACTGTAGTTGGCCAATGAGGTAGTTTGCATGTAACTTAAACTCAGGTAATATAACCTATACTTGGAAATGACACAAGTATTTAAAATATATATTTAAGGTCAGACTCACACTAGTGTTAGTTACAGCCCTGAGTTTTCCTGCGATGTGACCTAGTTTATTCCCCAGCACCTCTCCTTCCAAGTGTCCTTGTTCTTGTCTATAGGTCTATTTTGAGAGGCTTGAATTTTCCTCAACTAAATAATTTTTCTGCTTAAGAAACCTAAATCATTTTCCAATTGTTATAACTAAAAATCCTGACACAGAAATTTTCTTTTTAAAAATAATAGAAAATCTACGAGGACCCAGCAAGGAAACTGGACTAAAGTAACATGGGGGGTATCTTAGAGAATAACTACAACAACAAAAAGAAGCAGAAGAAAAAAACAAAACTTCAATAGAGACACTGTGGCTGAAGTTATGATGCATCTAGTGAAGTTCTCAATAAAATGGAAAATCTTTACTTGGTTAGTTTCAAATCAGATACTTTAGGAAGTGCCTCAATTGTGCTCCTTAGCAATGTTTTTAAAAAGAATGTTGAGACTGAGTTCCAGATCTGATGGAATAGTTAGAGCGACTTTACAATAAAGACATATTAAATTGGAAGTGAATTGCTTCACAAACAGACTGGGCACAGAGCCCAAGATGACTTCCTCATAGTGTGTAACCTTGCATAATCGCATTGTTGCTTTCGTAAATCCAAATTTTCCTGACTTTTTTGAGAACAAATACTAGAGTTTCTTCTTAATATGTTATTTTGTTCTCTATCTTATCTGGGATTCATTCAGCAGATATATAATACTGAAGCTTTCAAAAATCCGTGTGTTTTTTAGTGAAAATAGTCATATTACCAATCATCATTTGGTCATTCAAAATATTGACTGCATTATTACTACATTCCAGATACTGTGAAAAGTTCTAGGATAAAAGAATAAATAACACACACTGTCCTAGACCTTATAGGCCTTAGATATCCTTACTCGGTTAACATATTTTATACAAATTTGGTTTTACTTACTTGTATGATCTGCTTCTGGGCTCTTTGAGTCTAACAGTAATGTGGTATAGCCATTTTGAAAAGCAAGCTGTCAAACTGTCTCTAGATTAAATAAAATATATACTTTTTCGGACCCATTCATGGCACATGATAGCTAGAAAATAATTTGAAAGCTCAAAAATGGTTTTTACTTTATTAACTTCTTACCACATTTATCAACTATTCATAAATAGTAGTATTTTCCGAGTTATGTTTTATATAACAGATACCAAGACAAAGAAGATACCCATTCTTTTGAAGATTATTATCCATTGGAAGCAGGCAAATGAAAAATAAGATGATTTCCGAGAGTAATACACGCCAATATGAACTATGGTGACATTAGCAACACAAGGGCCTGGGGAAGCGCTCCATAAGTTGGATGATCAGGGAAGCCTGACTGATGGAAAGTTCATGTATAATTCGGTTATCCAGGTGTCATTCTTGACAATAAAAAGTTAAAAGCGAACTAAATGCTTGAAAATTAGGTAACGGGCATTGGCCTTACTCTGCTGCTAAAGACAACTGTAAAAGTGTTAAAAAATAAATGAGGCAACAGTTTTCAGGCACTGAATGGGAAGTGCAAGGCTGATATTTGTAAGGAAAAATATATACTGTGGTGAGGCCCTGGTCATCTGGTCATTCCACAATTCCCTGACTTTTTGCCTGGGGACATCTTTCTGTCACAGAGAAGGAAGGTAGAGCCCAAAATGAGAGGTGCCACTTTGCTCAGAGGAGGCAGATGTAGGAGCTCCAGGATGTTAGCAGCTGGAATGTGGCCCTGGACATGGGCCCTGAGGCTGAGTGGAGAGTGGCTTTAATTTCATGGGAAATAAAATCATATTTTGATTGAAGGACAAAAAACATATGCCACATCAAAATATGTGAGGTGCAGCTAAATCAATGCCAAAAATTATATTAATATATATTTTAAAGAACTTGTATTAGAAAATAAAGGCTGCAAATCAAAGATCTAAGTTTCCACCTGAAGAAACTAAAAGAAAATGAGCAAATTCAGCCTGAATCAAAAGGAAATAAAGGTAACGACAAGATTCAATGAAAAGAAAATAGATAGTATAAAAAAAAAAAACAAAGCTAAAACTTTTATTTGAAAAAATAAATGCATATTAAAAAAATAAAAACAGAGAAAATGGAAGTTATAAATATCTGCAGTAAAAGAACAGATCTCACCACATATATTAAAGAATTTAAGAAATAATAAGGGGATTTTGTAAATAACTCCTAAAGATAAGGGTGAGTCAAGCACAACCTCCATGTGTTCTACAGTGCAAGAAAATTAATTCAGCCAATACACATGTGAGTTTGAAAAACAACTAAGAATCAGAAATGATCTCAGATAGATCTGACACATTGTTTTCAGCCCTGTGACACCCTGAGAAGAGAACCCAAACTACATCATATCTGATTTCAGACTAAAAGAAACTGTGAGATAATAAACAAATGTTGTGTTAAGGCATTAAATTTCTGGTAATTTAAAAATTATTAATAGAAAACTAATTTAGTTTATAAGTTGAGAAGAATTAAAGAGAATCTAAATAAATGGAGAGACACACTATGTCTATGGATTGGAAAATTCAATATTTTTAAGAAGCCAAGTTTTGTTAATTTGATTTATAAATTCAACACAATACAATCATAATCTCAGCAGGCCTTTTACAAAATAGAAATTATGAAGTTGATTCTGTAATTTATATGGAAATGCAAAGGATCTAGAATAACCAAGCCAAAATAAACAAATGATAAAATTGAAAATTTTACTCTATCTGGCTTTAAGGCTTCCTCTAAAGCTACAGTAATTGAAACAAAATAGTGCAAAAACAAATTCATAGATGCAGGGAACTGATTAGTCATTCCTGGAGGGGGAAAAGGAGGGGCGGTGTGTGAAAGGGGTGAGGGAAGCGATTTGTATGATGATGAATGGTAATTAGACACTTGGGGGAGATGACTTTGTAGTGTACACAGACATTGAATTATAAAATGGTACACATGAAATATGTACATATATATATGTATATATATACATATATGTATATATATAAATACATACACATATATTAAGAAAAGATAGTAGGGTACTGATACAATAATAAACAGCTCAAATGAAAAAAAAATCTAGAAATGTATCCACACTTATACCATTAATAATTTCAACAAAGCATATAAAGTAAAAATATAAAAATACACATAAGAAATATACAGCCAATTTGGGTCCGTGGCTACGGCAGGAGCAGGAGGCAAAAAGAGACTGCAACAAAAGATTCACTATTATTATAAAGGTTTATTTCCTACACACACACACACACACACACACACATACACACACATGAAAAAAAAGATTTGAACCAAGTATGACAAAATGCCAAAAGTTGTTATATGGTCATGAATACAGGGGATATATTTTACAATTCTTTAGACTTTTATTAAATGTTCATTTTAAATATTTCCTTTAAAGAATAATATTCCCTTATGACAAACCACTTTCACATTTTGAGTGCATACAAGTGACCTACATTTTGACTTTTAAAATATTTTCTGTATTGTTCTATTTGATATCAGTCCCTCCATAAGGGAGAGATATGATTTTTATAAGACTATCATCAAAATGAGATGTCTTCACTGTGAACTCTGAGTCTTATTTGCATTTGTCATTCATTAGAAAAGGTCGGTGTCCACATTACCAACAGATGATGACTGCTACCACAAAGTATTGTTTAAGGTTTAACTCACAGGGAGAGATCAATCACCACATTTATGATCTTATTCAAACAGACATGGCACTTCCCTGCTCTAGGTACAAAAT
Organism: Rhynchonycteris naso; assembly: GCA_037038555.1. Classification (NCBI taxonomy): domain Eukaryota; kingdom Metazoa; phylum Chordata; class Mammalia; order Chiroptera; family Emballonuridae; genus Rhynchonycteris; species Rhynchonycteris naso. The sequence continues at coordinate 85,333,405 of CM072996.1, forward strand.
CTACTCCAGAGCTGTGTGAAGCAGGCATATGTGTGGTTGGATTTGGTGCACTTAAAGGACTCCTCAAACTTAGATATAACAGTTGTGACTCTGAAAATCTACTACTTCAGACAGTCTAAGCCCTCTGGGCTTTAGACGTTTTCTTTCAAACATCTATCTATCCTTCATGTTTCCTGGCTACCAGTCAGGTGCCTCAACCTCAGGCAATTCACAATTAAACTAAATAACTCCCTCAGTAAATCTCTCTTTGTTTTTACTTTTTCTTAGGTCAATGAATGGTGTCACAATCCACACAGATGCAGAAACAAACAAAACAGGTAAAAATAAAATCAAAATTAATTATACAACCTGATGGAAGTGTTAGCTAATGCTATGGTAATAATAATTTTGTAAGTATATCAACACAGCACATTGTATACCTTAATCTTATGCAATATTAGAAGTCAGTTATTATACAATAAAGCTGGAAAAATTGATTTCACATTTGGAATGCAATCAACGTAACCATACAACAAACTAACAAAGAAAAAACATGACCATTTCAGTAGAAAAAACATTTGAAAAAAGCCAACACCCATTCCTGATACAAAAACAAGCAAAAAACATCTTTTTCCAAACTCGTAATAGAAGGTAATTTCACCAATTGCTACAGGGCACTACAAATACCTACAGATAATAAGATAGTTAATGATGAAAGACTATTTTCTCCTAAAATCAGAGAAAAAAAATGATGTTGGTTTCCAAAACTTCTATATAACATTGTAGTATAGGTTCTAGCTAGTTCAATAAAACAAGAAATAAAAAGCATCTATATAAAAAAGGAAAAGGTAAAACTGTCTTTATTTACAGATAATATGAAAGTACTAGAAAAGATTAATGTGTGAGTTTAACAAGTTGGCCGAATATAAAAACAAATTACAAACATAAATTGTAATTTTATATTTAAGCAACAAAATATTAGGCATCAAAATTTACAAAAAAGACAACAACCCTCAATACTATTTATAATAGTATACAATTACACAAAATATGCAGAAACAAATTTTGCATAAAAGATGTGTAGTACTTATGCATTGAACACTATAAAACATTCTCGAGAAAAATTAAAGATGGCATAATTAATGTAGATATATTCAGTGTTCATAAGTCAGACAACTCATTATTAAAATATCAATTACCCCAAAATTAATCTGTACATTAAATGTCTTCAGGTCTGGCCAGTTTGCTCAGTAGTAGAGCACTGGTCCCGGCGTTTGGAAGTCCCAGGTTTGATTCCTGGCCAGGGCACACAGAAGAAGCGCCTATCTGCTTCTTCATCCTCTCCCCCCTCCTTTCTTTCTATTTCTTTCTTGCCCTCCCACAGCCAAGCTCCATTGGAGCAAAGTTGGCCCGGATGCTGAGGATGGCTCCATGGTCTCTGCCTCAGGTGCTGCCTCCAGTTGCAATGGAGCCAGGCGATACCCCTGATGGGCAGAGAACTGCCCCCTAGTGGGCATGCCAGGTGGATCTGGGTTGGGTGCATGAAGGAGTCTCTCAGCCTCCCTGCTTCTCACTTCAGAAAAAATACAGAAAAAAAATGTCTTCACAACTTTAGCAGAATTTTTTATACAAATTACATACTGATTCTAAAATACATATGAAACTATAAAGAACCTAGAATATCCCCCTTAAACATCTTTAAAAATTAAGAACAAATCTGAAGGAGTAGTGTGATTAAAAGTCTACATTTATCAAGTTGTCAAGTGTAGTTTAATGTCTGAACAAAACTACCAGACTGACAGGTAGATTTAATAAAACAAAATAGTCTAAAATAGACCCACATGTAAAAAGGTAATTGGTTTTCAACAGAAGTACAAAGATAATTCAGCGAAGAAAAAATAGTCCTTTCAACAAATGTTTTTGGAGAAATTAAATATTTATATACAAAATAAATTTAAAAAAGGAAAAGAATTTTAATCTCTACTTCATACCATAAAATATAAAATATTTACCCAAGGATCATAGAATTTAAGCTATAAAGCTTCTTGAAGAAACCACAGGAGAAAACACATCTTTGGGTTAGGGAAGATTTCTTTGATAATATAGCAAAAACATGACTCATTGAAAAATTAAATTAGAATTCATCAAAATTTTAAATGCTTTGCTATGTGAATTATGTTGTTAAGAAAATAAAAAGCAGACCATAAAATGGAGGGAAAATTACAAATTATAAAGTGACTTGTATCTAGAATAGACAAAGAATCCTCAAAACTCATTCATAAGAAAATTCAACTAAAAAGGAAATGGGCAAAAGATTTGAATTGATACTCATTAAACAAGCTACATAGATAGCAAACTAGCTCATGAAACAATGCTCAAAATTATTGGTTATGAAGTAAAAACAATGTCACAAACTAAAGAGTTTTTGCATAGCCAGGGAAACCATTCAACAACGAAAACAAAACAAACTAAAAATACCACTACATGCCTATTAGATTAAACTAAAAAGTGTTGGCAAGTAAAAAGGAGAACTCAAATTCTTAAGCAATGCTGTTCAAAATGTAAAATGGTATAATTACTTTTTTTTTTACAATTTTATTGAGGTATAATTGACAAATAAAATTGTAAAAGACTTAAAATGCACAATGTGATTTGATGATATACGTTGTGAAAGGATTTCTCCCATCTAGTTAATGAGTACCATTCATCACCTGACGTAGTTATTTTTGTGTGTGTGTGAGCTTGAGAACTTTTAAGTTCTACTCTCTGAACTTAGCAAATTTCAATTATGCAATGCAGTGCAGTCAACTATAATCAACATACTAATGGTTAGATCCTCAGATCTGGTTCATCTTATAAATGAAAGTTTGTACCCTTTTCCCATACTCTTTTTATTTTTCACACCCTCCAGTTCTTGGCAACCAATAGAAAACAGTTTGAAGTTTCTTTCTCTCTCTCTCTCTCTCTCTCTCTCTCTCTCTTAAATTAAATTTCTTGAGATGGCATTGGTCCACAAATCCATACAAGTTTTAAGTGTACAACTCAATAAAACACTATCTGCATGCCACATCACACATCCTTTGTCCTAAGCAAAGTCTCTTTCCATCCGAATTTTTCCCTTCTTTTGCTCACCTCTGCCTTACCCTTCCCTACTTTCCCTCTGATTATTGCCACATCATTGCCTGTGTCTATGTGTTATGTTTACACATTATTTGTCTAATCCCTTCAATTTCTTTCATCCAGTTCCCTCATCTCCCTCCCCTCTGACAGCTGTCAGTCTGTTCTACATGTTCAAACCTGTTTCTATTTTGTTCATCAGTTTATTTTGTTCATTATATTTTATATATAAGTGGATCGTATGGTATTTGTCTTTCTCAGACTGACTTATTTCACTTTGCGTAATAATCTCCAGGTCCTTCCATGTTGTTAAAAAAAAAAAAAGTAATAATTTCTTCTTTTTTATGGCCACATAATATTCCATTGTGTAAATGACTTCTGATGAGCTTTTTTACCTACTCATCTACTGATGAGTACTCTGACTGTTTCCAGATCTTGTCTATTGTAAATAACACTGCAGTGAACATGGGGTGCATATATTCTTCCAAATTAGTTTTTCTTAAATCCTATTGATCTAGTTATGCAATTCCTACATATTTATTGACAAGAAATGAAACATATGTCCATGTAAAGACTCATACACAACTTTTCAGAGCACGTTATTTTTTTTTTGTATTAGCCAATAGCTGGAAACTTTTTAAATATCCATCAACAAGCAAATGAGTAAACTGTGTTATATTCATATAATCAAATTCTACTATGCAAAAAAATGAACTATTGTAATACCACACATTGATGATTTATAAAATAATTATGTTAAATGAAAGAAGTGAGACGCTCTCACCCTGATAAAATACAAGCTCTTTGAATAATAATACAAAAATTTAAGTTATTTGAAAAATAAAAACTCAAACTAATTATAGTTACAGAAAGCAGTTCAATGTTTACCTCATGACGGAGAAAGAAAATAAGAAGGAGCAATTAAAAATACATATAAGGAAATTTTGGAAGTTAATGTATGCTTATTATCTTAACTGTGCCAATAGTTTCATGAGTATATTACATGATGAAGTATAAAAAAGTGTATACTTTATATATTTGAAGCATTTATATAAATTACACTTCAATAAAACTAATTTAAAAAATAAAGATTAAATAGCCTGACCAGGTGGTGTTACAGTGGATAAAACATCAACCTGGGATGCTGAAAACCCCAGTTCGAAACCCAGAGGTCACCAGCTTGAGCACAGGCTTATCCAGTTTGATCACCAGTTCAACAAATTGGGGTGGGGTTGCCAGTTTGAGTGTGTGATCATAGACATGACTCCGTGGTCACTGGCTTGAGTCCAAAGGTTGCTGGCTTGAAGCCCAAAGTCACTGGCTTAAGCCCAAGGTTGCTGGCTTGAGCAAGGTGTCATTGGCTTAGCTGGAACTCCCCAGTCAAGGCATATATAAGAAAAAAAAATCAATGAACAACTAAAGTGTCACAACTATTAGCTGATGCATCTCATCTGTCTTCCTTCCTGTCTGTCTCTGTTTGTCTGTCTATCTTAATCTCTCCCCTTCACTAAAATAACCAATACAAAACCAAACCAAACAAAAACCAAAAACAAAACAACAGATTAGATATAAGTATAAAATGTTATCTGACAAGCTCTGTGAAATAAATTTGTTCTACTTGTATTAATTATTAAAGAAGAATTGTCCCAAATTTGGTCAGCAATAAAAGTTTTTTTTTCTTTCTTTTCTTCTTTTATACAGAGACAGAGTCAGAGAGAGGGATAGATAAGGACAGACAGACAGGAACGGAGAGAGATAAGAAGCATCAATAATCATTTTTTTGTTGTGACACATTAGTTGTTCATTGATTGCTTTCTCTTATGTGCCTTGACCGTGGGCCTTCAGCAGACCTAGTAACCCCTTGCTCGAGCCAATGACCTTGGGTCCAAGCTGGTTAGCTTTGCTCAAACCAGATGAGCTCACACTCAAGCTGGTGACCTCGGTCGGGGTCTCGATCAAACCTGGGTCTTCCGCATCCCAGTCCGACGCTCTATCCACTGCACCACTGCCTGGTCAGGAAATATAAAAATTTCTTGAGCAGCACAATTTTTGTCCTTCTAGGAAAAAATTTACAATTCTGATGAAATGCTTAAGCAATTTTTACTAAACTTTAAAGTAGTAAGGTTTCTTCTGATATTAAGTAGTCCTTGTTGGTTATTAGGTGACTAATGTTCTTTAGCTATTTATTATTTTTCTTGTATCCAGGTAGCAATGATCATGTAATAAATCATTTTACTTTCAAAGTATTTTTAGTGAGAAAATATATTTTTAATTAGCCAGCTTACCCTGTCCACTTGCAGATTTTGAAATAAATCTATGATATAGGCTCTTAACAAATTTGCATACATCCTTTATTTTTAAATTGTGAATCATGTAACTAAAAATGAGGAGGAGAGAAGGTGGGGGGAAAGAGAAAAATAGAGTGGTCCAAGGGAATGATAAAATGACAAGTGAAAATTGAGTAAAAATTTTTGAGAAAAATAATTTTAATATAAAAATAAAGTAAATGATTTTGGATTGGATTTTTGAATTAATGGCAACTTGTAGGGTAGCCAAGTAAGAGAATTACAAGGATAAATTTATTAACATGCACAGAGTGCTGTGTAGTATTAAAGTGTTTTATTTTGATTAGGGGACTTGCTAGTATTTACAAAATTATTAGGTAGAGTTTAAATAAGTCCCTCTCTCTTCTACTAAAAATATATTTCTGCCTTTACACAAAACAGAGTACAATTACAAAAGTTTTGAGAAAACTTTGATAGTTTTATTAGCATGTACTAATGCTAAATAAGCTCACAAGTGCTTTACTGATGTTGTTTCCATTTGAAATAATCATATACATTACTCTCATCTCATAAGAGATGTCACAGTGGAAGAAATCACCTTGTGCCTTTACACTTAATCAGAGCTCTGCTGTGTCAGGAAAAAAGAAAAACCTGACCTTCTTGCTTTTAATGACTCAAAGGGAGTTATCTATTATATTAAATGTCATGGCAGCTCACAAGATATAAAGGGTTTAAGGCAGAGACAATATATCATCCCAGCTTTTCACTCAAACTGATTAATAGTCTAGGAACCAACACAATACCAATAGGGAATAATCCTGCACCTATTCCAAGGACCGATGAACAAACTATGCTGAATGAGTTTAATCACTGATTTCCTACTGCACAGACAGCTTCCTAACGAGACTATATAATTAGAAGAGAGAGAACTCATATCCTTGCCTAATACATAATTATATCTGGAAGAATAACTACCAAACTAGAAAATTGAATCTTTTCAAGAGAATGTTTTTCATACACAAAATAGGTATCTGTTTAATAAGGTGTACTCTGGGATCCTGTTTACACATTTAAAATAGGTACAATTTGAGAAAGGTCCAAAAAGCCAAGTAAAAGGGTTTTGGTACTTTATGAAAGAAGCATTCACTTGATAAGATGGTATATTATATTTTGTGAAAGAAACTTTTGCTAAGCTTCAACTCTAAAGAGTTCATTAAATTTGAGGAATAGTTGAAAATACTCCTTTTTTTTTAAAGTGATTCCAAGTTTTTGAAGCTGCACATGTAAAGATGAGAAGAAATTGAAATCTGTCAATCACCACCGTCATCACTTTTAAGGCAGCCTATTATGAGATTGCTAGGCAGAGAGGCTGTGCGCTTGCAGGAACACCTTCAAACCTTTCCTATCTCATATTCTATTTTGAAGAAAGGTGCTTCTCTGGTTCAAGCTATTAAATAAAATCAGTGTTAAGAAATAAATGCTTCACCTAATGCAAAGTGAGAACAAGGAGAATTTAAGAGTGACAATGAATATTAGCTAGAAGTCCTGTTCCCATTACCAGTCAGCTTGATGGCACTCTGTATGTGCATGGGAATGGTTCTTGTTTAAAGAGAGCCTTAAGATGTTGATAAAAAGACTAAGGTGCTGAACATCTTGAGAACTTCAGACATTATGACCAGTGAGAGCTGACTTCTATTCTTGTTAAGTCCTATACTAAGCATGAAATTACACATTGAATGCAGCTAGACCCAAGGTTATGATGAGCAAAAAGTTGATCACCAAATCCTCAGATCATTTTACTTAAAATTCAAGAAAAATAGAAATCAGAGGTTGTCTTTAAGAACAGCAGAGAAACCTAACCATATACACTAACACCTCCTTTTTCCCTTTCTGTTGTTTCTTATTTTCAGGAAGTAATTATGTACCTTCTGTCTCTAAGGCACTGAATTTATTTTACAAAGAGATTACATCCAAAAAGAGAAAATATTTTATCCAATGCAACTTATCTAAACTGGGCTTTTCTTTAAGAAAATCACAAAATAAGCTCTGCAGTTCATTGCTCTTTGGCTGTGTCATGTGACATCACATTGAGAAAAATCAGACTTTATGAACTTCAGGAGAAATCAGGAGCAAATATTAAAATGTAGAAAAATTTCAGAAAACTAGAATACTTTTGGTATTCTAACAATCCCCAAACTACCATGATAACATAATCAGAGATAGATCAATAGAGACATACCTTGGATATAATATGACCTTTCATAAAACATACATTTATGTCCTAAATTTGTTCCCTGTGCTTCTTGTATTTCTGGAATTTTTACAACTGGACAGCTACTGTTGTTTATTTTTTTAAGGGATGTAAACTATTTTTATCATTTGAAAACATTATGCATTTATTCATGTATGGCTAGGTTTTAATAATGAGAAGATGGAATGTGGAATGGTTAATTTATTTAAATTAGAAAGTATTGGTTAGATTATTTACTGTTTTAGATCATCTTATCAATATATCCCAAGTGGAGTGTATCACTCTTGAGAGTGCACAGAGCACCTTCTGGAGAACAACAAGAAAATTCCAGAACTTCATTTTTATTTTATTCTTTTCTAATTTCTATTTTATTTATAACTGTTAGAGTAAAAATTATAAATATAAGTTTAAAAGTATACAATTCTTTTATTGGATATAATAAAGATATATGATTCATAAAGATTCAGAGTAGTTTATGGGCTAAGGGGTCTAGGTTCCAGAGCCAGACTGAGCTTAAAGGTTCAAATGGCTCTTTCATGGACTACTTACCTATTTGATTGTCAGGTAAGTTTCTAAATTTTTCATTGCCTCAAATTCCTTATTTGTAAATACATACAATAGTTAATAACAGTGTTTCTCATTTTATAGGGTTACTATAAACTTAAAGTAAGCAAATATATATGAAGCTCTTAGTACAGTACTTGGCAGATAATTCACACCTCATAAATATTAGTTACAAAAGCTATAATTATTATATGTATATACTTTAAAAGCAGTACAATTTTTAAAAGTTTGATAAGGGTACACAATCAAATACATATGGAAAGACAGAACAGATAAGGCAATATGTAGTTATATAAAAATTGAACATCTATTGTGTACAAGCTCTATGTTAGAATTTGAGCGAATGCAAAATTTATAGGACACAAACCTTACATTTTAAGGGTCTAAGATCTTATCTTGCAGGAGTCAACAATAATATTCTAAGAAGACTTAAGTAAAAATCTTATAAAAGTGGCTGAAAAAATGTCCATATTAGATTAAATATGTTGTTTTGTAACTTTATTAGTGATTGCTTTTTGAATCAACATTAGAAGTAGTAAACTACATACATAAAATAGATAGAAGTAGAGCTATTCTAGGTGAAATAAGGTTGAAGTAGGTCCTCAGTGGTCTCCAGAACATATTTTGAAATTTGAATATTTTGAAGTTGAAATTTTAATGAATTGAACTTCCAATTCATTACTTTGAAAACCAGAAGTTAAAAAAGAGAGAATTTCAATAGGCGCTAAATTTATTTGTCTCTTTCCTGTATTACTGTCCATGTTCACATAAAAGTAGTTTGATAGTAAAGACAAAATATTGTACTAATTAATGCACAGTACAAGAACAGCTAGCTGTGTTAGCAGTTACTAACTTACAAAGGTTCCAGTCTTCTAATTTAAGTCACACTTTTGCCTGCCACATAGAGTGTGGGCCAACTTTGAGAGCCTCAATAATACAGTCCAGTCTAAACCAGCTGTCGCCTTTGTTAGAACTGAATAGATCAAAATCAGAAGTGATGAAGGGGTAGCCTGGATGGTGATTCTCCCAGAAATCTGTGCAGTGAGTCACATCAAAAGACCATCAACAAGTAATACATATATGCTTGCAGCCACACAAGAAGCAACTGAGTTGAAACAGGTAGCTGGCTCTTCTTCCCATCAGGATTTCTAAATCCTTTCAAGGCTCACTGAGCTAATACCAGGCTACAACCAGACTAATTTGATTCACAATTGTAACAACAAAGATTCAAAGCACTTTACCCTCATAAACTCCTTGGAAATGCAAAGTATAGAAGTTCTTTCATTTCCCTGTTTCTGAGGACACCTGAAATTGAGTTAGAACTTTGCATTGCAAAATAGAAATCACAAAAGTTAGGTGCAGAGAACATACACCAAATTATACACATATTTCTATTTATGTTATTGATTTATTCATGAAAATGTATCATATTGTTAGTTAAATCTCCAAATTAATTTTTTGTTGGAGAAATATGTTTTTGAAGTCTGCCCCGTGTTTCTTTTGGTAGAAGTCTCACAGTAACTTCGGGAGTTGTTATTTTTACCAGTTTCAGAGAGGATAAATGGCATGCCCAATGCCACAGGACTTGTGACTATAAGCAGTAGAATGAGACTTGTGAGGCTGCAGTATAGTTTAAGTTCTTCCACAACTATAGCAAACACTGTGTCTTCAGATAACAAGCTTCATAGGGCAAATGATTGATTGTTCTAGTAATGGGATTCTGCCTGGCATTATCGACTTGTAGTGTTTAATTAATGGGTGTGCCCCACCATGACCCCAACATTTGATGAGGTAGGAAAAAGCTACATTTAGAAATATTCATATTATTAAAATTCTAATAATGCAACCATCATTTCTTGAACGCTTTTTCTAGGCCAAAGCACTGTTCCAAGCAAACACTTTAGAAAACATTATTTTATTTAGTTCTTATAACAAACCTCATTATTTTCCACCTTATACGAGTTAAAAACAGAAGCTTAGAGAAGCTCAGCTGCTTGCCACGTTCACATGGTAAGTGGCAGAAGCAACCTTAGAATCAAGAGTTAAATTTGAAGCTTGTTTCTTTAGTTTTTAACTAAAACTCTTTACAGAGAGTGGCAATTTATGTATTGTATTTATTAGGAATAATTAAAATATTAATTGCCTAATAGACAGAGGGAGAAGAAACATTTAAAGCAAGAGTCAAGAGATACAGATAAAATCAAATTCAACATAACCCAATGCATAATAGAAAATTATGGCTTCCATGTGAATTTCAAAAGTAATTGGGATACACACATTCCTTGACTTGTGGTCTTCTTCTCCATTTTCAAAGCCAGAAACGATGGGTTAAGTGCTTCTCATGCTCAAATCTCTCCTCCTTTTTCAATCTTATCTCTCTTTTTACTACATCTGAGGAAGGCTCCCTTCCTTAAGGGTTTATATTAGATTATATCCATCCAGATATTCCAGGGCAATTTCTCCATCTCAATGTTTATAAGCTTAATATTTGCAAAGCTGCTTTGCCATGTAAGGGAAACTATTCATAGGTTCCAAAGATTAGGGTGTGAACATCTTTGAGAGGTGGAGGTGGGATGTGAATATTAGGGTGGGCATAGGGTCTTTCTTCTGCCTACCACAATGCCTATTCAGTAATAAAAGGAAATAAACTATAGATGTGTGCAATGCGGACGATTTTCACATGTACTATACACTAAGTGAACATGCAACATACTGCATGATTCCATCTATATGATATTTGGAAAAGGCAAAGTTATTGAGACAATAAACAGATCAGTGGTTTCCAGGGACCAAGGATAAGAGGAGGGGTTTCAGCACAAAGGAGCTTGACAAAACTTCTTAGAGTGATGGAAGCATTTTATATTTTTCTTGTGGTGGTTCTTTCATTACCATATGTTAGTCAAAATTTATAGAACTTAACTCTAAAATGGATGAATTTTACTGTGTATAAATTTTACTGAGTGCAATAAACCTGCTTCCTGCCCTCAATCTGTTCCCTGCCTTGCAAAAAAAAAAAAAAAAAAAGAGAAAAAAAGTACTAGTGGTTCACTGAGTCACCATGAATTTCAAAATGCTAAAATTGTAAAACTAACGCTTGGCCTTATTAATGTGGTGAAACCATGTTACTAATTTTCTGATATTTTTATGATTTCAAAGTTCTCCTGTATATTTCCTGATTTTAAATATTTTTTCTGATATCAAACTTTGTTCTAAATATGTCAGTGTTTTAGTGGACAAAATATACTTCTTACATCCAGGGAAAACCTCATCACATATTAGTTGCTCTGGTTTTGCATTACAAACATAATTGTCATTATTCTCCAAGGTCACATAGCCTATTTTAATAATTTTAAAGAAGAACAAAGCAGTAAGAGTAATTCCTTGAGGTCATATATCTCATTAGTAGGAGAGCCAGAAGTAGAATTCAGGTTTCCCAGCTCCAGTCCAGTACTCACTTGGTGAACTGAAAGAGACTACAAATCTAAGGGGATCTCTAATTGTTTCTGTCAATCCCCTCACCTAAGCATTAATGAGGCACCTGTGCAAGCTACATATATTGTGAATGGCTCTGAAGTTAGCATACAGAATTGGAAACAATTTTAGCAGTTACATTTACTTTTCCAGATGTGTGTACTGCTCCTAGACCCTGGAGGAATAAAATTACACAGTCTTAGACTTAGGTATTAGTCAAACAACAAGATACCTCTCTCAGTGTTGTCTTTACCAATGTATTTTAGGAATAGGTTGAGGAAGGTAACTTTGGCACAGGGTAAAGAAATGCAAAAGCAGAGCCAATAATATATTGCAAAGTTTAATGAGTAGAGCCAAATCACTCTCTCTGTGAATGACAGTTTCATTCCCTTCAAAAAATCTCTTTCCAAAGATGCAATTCAACAGAGGACTAGCATCTAGAGTGAGAATAGGGTTTGTTTACCTGCCAAGTTCTTTGAACATCTGTTCCCTTTCTGTTTCCTTTTTGTTGCTGTTAAAAAGCCTGGTTTTCATCATGACAGGACATTGAAACTCAAGGATCTCTTTTAGCTAGCTCCAAGAAACAAACAGATTTTTATAGTACAGAATTATAGTATGATCTGATTGACAACATCCATAATGGCATGTGTATTTTCTTGTAGCTGCCAGTCCATGGCATAAAAGATAATTCACATTTTTTAAGATGAACAACTTTTGGTTGCTTCAGTTTATAACTTTAAAACAAACTTAATAATAAGAAATTTATGCATTTACACTTATTCATACCCTTCTTCTATTCAAACTAAAACACTCACTTTGATTAAAGAAATGATGAATCAAGAGTTGAATATGAACTCTTCCGTGTGTTTGTTTATAGAGGCCCTGGGAAATTACCCAAACAAATTGCCTACTGAAATTTAAGAATCAAGAAGCCTGAGATTTGCTTGGGAAGTGAAACATTTGGCAAACATGTCTATAGATACGCTACAAAGATAATTCAGCCCACAAGGTCTAATATATTATAGGAACAGAAAACTGCTGTTAGCCAAGCAGAAACTACCTAAGAGACATACAGAAGCTAATTTTAATGAAGACTGAGAATAGGAAGTATGAGCTCAAGTTCAGTCTTATCTTTAATCATAAATGTTATCATTGATGGCCTACTATGTGCCAGGTAATTTATGCATCATATTATTTAAGTCTCTAAGTTGCAAGCATCTGAAACTATCACCAGCTAAAGAAAATATATTGGAAATGTATTAGAAGCTTATTACCTCAATTGGAAAGATTGAGAAGCAGATTTCAAAATAGGTTAGAGCCCTGGATAGGGCTAGGAAGTAGAAACTTCAAGAAGTGCCCATACCATCTGAACAGACACCAAACATTTTCGGTTTCATTGCCAATCTGCTTCATATTCAACTTGCAGATCAGAAGCATTAGCTCAACTTATCTTAGGTTATGTCCCAGGTTGGGGGAAGGTAAGGGACCACCCACTACATTTACCAAGAAGCCATAAGTTCTCAAAAGAAAGTCCAGTTGATGTTACGATGAGGAATGGGATGTTAGGTGGAGAAAACAAAACAAAAAGCAAAAATAACTACTTAAATCCAATTCATGATTTTTCACATATCCATTAATGATTTATATTTTGTTAATAAAATTAAATAATCATTTCAATAGCTTCCCTTTCTACTTATAATAATCCAAATGACTTACTAAGCCTCCTGTCTAGTTTTGTCCTCTAGCATTCCCCTTTCTACACGCCGAACTTGAATGCACTGGGATTTTTCCTCCTCTTTAGTCATACCAGGTTCATCTGAGTATTGGGCCTCTTTATCAACAATTCTACTTCCTGGGATGTTTATCTCCCTTACCTTTCGCGGAAGAATCCTTATCATTTGGACCTCAAAAGTTTTCTCCTCAAAGAGGTTTTTCCTGATGACCCAAGCTAAAATTAACCAGTGACGTTCTATCATATCACACTGTGTTTATTCACTGCTTTAAAAAATGCATGTATTGTCTGTTTTCCCTAACTGGATCATAAGATTACAGGAGAGTAGGAAACCTCTTTTCATACTGAACAGTTTCTGTGCATACTAGATACTCAGAATATAATTGTTAGATAAATAATTCTCATAATAACCCTATGCAATAGGCATTACTATTTCTATGTTTAGAAGAGACCACTGATCTTAATAAAAGTTAAAAAAATTACATGTGAGAAACTTCTATATGGCATAATTCAAAGTCAGTTCTGTTTGTCTGGATCTCCAAGATTCAAAGTCATATCTTGGAGAATAATGACAATTATGTTTGTAATAATGACATTTATGTTCACATATGTTGATTCTGTACCATCAGTTGTGTGACTTCAGGTGAGTCACTAGACAGAAGAAAATATTTTCTACAATAGAATTTTTTTTTGCTCTGAATAAAATCATATGTAGAATGTCATTAAGTTGTTCATTTTATGTGCACAAGATATAATATTATAAAATCAGCTAGAGGAAGTACTGAGGTGCTGACAAACATGCATTTTAATAACTGATTTTGGTAGCATGTGCTGAGATATACCCATGTATGTATCTGTAGTAGCAAAGAGTGAGCTTCTAAATACTAACCTCCTTAAAATCTCAGGAAACTCATTGCTATAACAGGAAAAGCTTTACTCCACTTGTGCCCAGAGGGGAATTAATTCTGAAGCCTGTGTTACATAGTGCCGGTCCCTAACACATTAAAATCTAATATATTATGCTAGTCAGAGAGTGGGATGTTTATTATTATTATATCCTCTAATATACAGGTTTTACAAGATCTATCTGTAAAGAAAAATGTGGAATTCATAAAACATCTCCAAGAAAGTTACAATAAAAAATTAGTGGGACTAATGTTATCCAGGATTACTTATAATGTTCATACTCTGTAGTCAAATTCCATGTCTCTTAATATAATTAAATTCACTTTGATAAAAGAACATAAGAAGCAAGGCAAAAGACGGAAAATAGTCTTGATAAGCTATAAATACTCCAGAGTAGCATCAAAGCAAATGTGCTTTCAGAGTACCATGACAGGATAAGGACACAGGCAGTGACCCGTTGCAATTAATCACTATTGTCTGCTTAGAAAAAAAGAAGGCCACTGAATAAGAGGGTGAGAAGGACAATCAGAGAAATGGTTTGTAAAGAATCTGACCTGTTGTGGTGCAGTAGATAAAGTGTCGACCTGAAACGCTGAGGTTGCTGGCTCAAAACCCTGCACTTGCCTGGTCATGGCACATATGGGAGTTGATGCTTCCTGCTCCTACCACCCTTTCTCTCTCACTCTCTCCTCTCTAAAATGAATTATATATATATTCTAATATATATATATATATATATATATATATATATATATATATATATATATATATTAGAAATAATCTATGGCATTATAAATATAGATATTTATAAGGAAACAAACAAACTAAATTATAGTCACTTTTTTAAGTGTGTTCTTTTTGTGTGTGTGTGGATTCTATATAAAGTCCCAAGCAATTATATAATCAAAAGCATTGGTGTAATATACTAGAAAAATATTTGTCTAAAAGCAAAAAATAATGAGTGAGGCAGATAATTAGAGTCTTAGGGGATTAACCACGAATCTAAGGAAATTTAGGATTCAAAGCTCCTTGCTTACAGGGGGCCCTTTCAAGGCCTAATTTCTAGTTTTGTATTACCAATTTTACATTTATTTTTTAATAATAGTCCCTCCCCCTCCAATTGTTTAAGCTTTAAGCCCCATAAAAGTTGAATCTGCCTCTGGTTTCAGTACTGGATTTTTAATAGTGAGAGAGCTAGCTATACTCATTAGTATTAGTGTGACTATCAAGTGGTGAGCTAAAAGTCACAACTCCCTTCCCCCATCTCTTTAGCTATTATCTATTCATCATCTATCTCTTCTCTCTCATCCTTCTCTTTCAGTCCCTTTTCTCAATCACTCTCATATGCACACTATCTCAATCTCTCTCACCTTTTAGCCTCTCTTTTTCTTCTCAATCTTTCTCTTCTTTCTGTTCTCTGCCTCTATTTCTGTTTCTCTGGCTCTCTCCTCTTCCCTGCTCTGTCTCTTGCTTTCTCTTATATTTTCTAGGACAAACTTATTCTCTTTACCTTGACTAAACTTTATATAGTAAATTTGGATGGTAAAGTTCTTCTTAACTATAGGTCCCTGACCTTTTCTTAAAAATAAAATTTTTTTAGATCATTTGCCTTTGAGATCTTGCAATTATAAATTAACTTTTCTGCCCCTTTGAGATGTGAATCTTCTTCCAGCCTCTTTTAAAGTTTATAACTTAGGAAGGTCTTTCTCAAGGACCTGGTGCCATGTCTTTGAAATGTAATCATCAAGAAAGATAGAGCTCATCTCTCCCAGTCTCTGTGGGAGAGAAGGACTCTAACCAGCATCAATTAGTAAACACAGATGGCCTAATCACTCTGACCAACCTCCTGCCTAGTGCCTTCCAGTAATTTGCCATTAGATCACCCCAGGGCTAAAATTCTCTATCTTCTTGATTCAATAAGGTAAATTTAGTCCCTCTCCCAAATTGCAATGAGAATGAAATAAATTCACCCTTCTCTGTTTGGTACTGTCCAATGCAAGTTTTCTTTGACAATATACATATACAACCTATTTCTATAAAGCATTCTTTTCTAGTGCATACCAATGTCTTTCTTTCCTCAGAGCCTTTAATCTTGTCCTTGTATCCTCCAACATTCTTTACTTTATTTGTGTGCTCACTTAAATCTTACCCATTTTGACATTCCTAGCTATAAAAATGTACACTTCTATTCACTGCACCTTGTTTGTTTATTATACACCTTTTACCATGATTAGTAATCATTTTATTTGTTATTTGTTTATTGCCTGGGGATTACATTAAACTGTATTTACTATAAATCAGACACTATATTTTAATTGTTCACTGATATTTTGTTTTCAGTACCCATCCCACTCTCCTAATACATAGTACATTCTTAATAAATATTTTACAAATTAATTATTGAATAAAAGGTATCAACAGTGTTTTTCTTTTTGTAAATTATAGCCTCTGTGATGCACAGATATCAAGAAGGCTCACTGTTTCTTGAAGATTATGTTCACAAAAGAATTGGTATAATATGTAACATAGTTGGTAATTGTGGCATGCTGACTGCATGGGTCATTCCTGGTTATGTAGATGCCATAACTGAGAAAGTCAGTAGGGGAAGTTTGGGGACCTCCTTCAACTCTTCACACTCATTATTCTTCTGCTTCCATTCATCCCACAGCTCAGTGAATATAAGTAGGCAAGAGGGGCCTGGCCTGTGGTGGAACAGTGGAAAAGGCATCTACCTGGAATGCTGAGATCGCTGGTTCAAAACCTGGTCAAGGCATACAGGGGAGTTGATGCTTCCTGCTCCTCCCCCCTTCTCTCTTTCTCTCTCTCTCCTTTTGAAACTGAATAAATAAAATCTTAAAAAAACAAGAAACAAACAAACAAACAAAGCAGGCAAGAGGAATGAAGCTCAGGGCATACAAGAAATCAGACCTGAGGAAGACACCAACACAAGCAAGAATATTTTGTACAAGATCATTTTGTGAGTTAAATTTTTTTTCTCATTTTATCTTCTTCTAAGTATAATTTAACACTATGCTCCTTTAAGGGAAGTCCTTGAGTATAGAAGACTTTTTGCCCCAGAGTTTAATAACAAGTTATAATTTATTTTACAGTTAAACTGGCAAGTTTTCTTCCAGGATTTTATAGATTTTTTAAATTAATTTTAATGGGGTGACATTAATAAATCAGGGTACATATGTTCAAAGAAAACATCTCCAGGTTATCTTATCATTCATTTATGTTGCATACCCATCACCCAAAGTCAAATTGTCCTCAGTCACCTTCTATCTTGTTTTCTTTGTGACCCTCCCCTCCTCCCTATCCCAACCTCTCCTCCCTCCTCACACCCCATAACCACCACTCTCTTGTTCATGTCTCATAGTCTCGCTTTTATGTCCCACCTATGTATGAAATCATGCTGTTCTCAGTTTTTTTTCCGTTTTACTTATTTCACTCCATATAATGAAATCAAGGTCCATCCATTTTGTTGTAAATGATCCGATGTCATCGTTTCTTATGGCTGAGTAGTATTCCATAGTATATATGTACCATAGCTTTTTAATCCACTCTTCCTCTGACAGACAATTGGGCTGTTTCCAGATCTTCGCTATTGTGAACAATGCTGCCACAAACATAGGGGCACATTTCTTCTTCTCGAACAGTGCTATGGTGTTCTTAGGGTATATTCCTAAAAGTGGGATAGCTGGGTCAAAAGGCAGTTCGATTTTTAGGTTTTTGAGGAAACTCCATACTGTTTTCCACAGTGAGTGCACCAGTCTGCATTCCCACCAGCAGAGCAGGAGGGTTCCTTTTCTCCGCATCCTAGCCAGCACTTATTCTGTGTTGTTTTGAGGATGAGCGCCATTCTGACTGGTGTGAGGTGATATCTCATTGTGTTTTAATTTGCATTTCTCTAATGATTAGTGATGTTGAGCATTTTTTCATATGCCTATTGGCCATCTGTATGTCCTCTTGGAGAAATTTCTATTCATTTCTTTTGCCCATTTTTTGATTGGATTGTTTGCCTTCCTGGTGTTGAGTGTTATAAGTTCTTTATAAATTTTGGTTATCAACCCCTTATCAGACATGTTGTCAAATATGTTCTCCCATTGTGTGGTTTGTCTTTTTATTCTGTTCTTATTGTCTTTAGCTGTGCAAAAGCTTTTTAGTTTGATATAGTCCCATTTGTTTATCTTGCCTTTTATTTCATTTGCCAGTGGAGATAAATCGGAAAATATATTGCTGCAACAGATGTCAGAGAGCTTACTGCCAAGTTTTCTTCTAAGATGCTCATGGTTTCAGGCTTACGTTTAAGTCTTTTATCCATTTTGAGTTTGTTTTTGTGAATAGTGTAAGTTGATGGTCTAGTTTCATTTTTTTACAGGTAGATGTCCAATTTTCCCAGCACCATTTGTTAAAGAGGCTGTCTTTACTCCATTGTATGTTCTTTCCTCCTTTGTCAAATATCAGTTGTCCATAAAGCTGTGGGTTTATTTCTGGGTTCTCTGTTCTGTTCCATTGATCTATGTGCCTGTTCTTATGCCAGTACCAGGCTGTCTTGAGTACAATGGCCTTGTTGTATACCTTGATATCCGGGAGAGTGGTACCTTCTGCTTTATTTTTTCTTTTTAAGATTGCTGAGGCTATTCATGTTCTTTTTTGGTTCCATATAAATTTTTGGAATGTGTTCTATATCTTTGAAGTATAACATTGGTATTTTAATTGGTATTGCATTGAATTTATAAATTGCTTTTGGTAATATAGACATTTTAATGATGTCTTTTCTTCCTAACAATGAACATGGTATGTGCTTCCACTTGTTTGTATCTCCCTTCATTTCTTTTATCAATGTTTTATAATTTTCCGAGTACAAGTCCTAAACCTCCGTGATTAAATTTAGTCCTAGGTACTTTTTTTTTTTTTTTTTGGTTGCAATAGTGAAGGGGATTGTTTTCTTAATTTCTTTGCTGACAGTTCATTTTTGGTATATAAAAATGCCTCTGATTTCTGAGTACTAATTTTATATCCTGCCACCTTGCTGAATTCATTAATCAGGTCCAGTAGTTTTTTTATTGAGACTTTAAGGTTTTCTATATACAATATCATATCATCTGCAAATAATGACAGTTTTCTTCTTCTTTTCCAATTTTGATTTCTTTTATTTCTTCTTCTTATCTGCTGTTGCTAGGACTTCCAGAACTATGTTGAATAAGAGTGGTGAAAGGGGACACCCCTTCCTGGTTCCTCATCTTAAGGGGATTGCTTTTAATTTTTGCCCATTTAGTATGATGTTTGCTGTGGGTTTGTCGTAGATGGCCTTTATCATGTTAAGGAATGTTCCCTGTATTCCCATATTACTGAGAGTTTTGATCATGAATGAGTGCTGTATTTTATCAAATGCTTTCTCTGCATCTATTGAAATTATCATGAGATTTTTCGCCTTCTTTTTGTTTATGTTATGAATCACATTGATTGATTTGTGAATATTGACCCAGCCTTGCCTCTCCAGAATAAATCCCACTTGATCATGGTGTATGATTTTTCTCATATATTGCTGGATCCAGTTGGCTAATATTTTGTTGAGAAGTTTAGCATCTAAATTCATCAGGAATATTGGCCTATAATTTTTTTTGTTTGTGATGTCTTTGCCCGGTTTTGGGATCAGAATTATGCTCGCCTCATAAAAGGAGTTTGGAAGTCTTCTTTCCTCTTGAATTTTTTGAAATAGTTTCAGGAGGATAGAAATTAGTTCTTTGAATTTTTGGTAGAATTCACTTGTGAAGCCATGCAGCCCCGGACATTTCTTTGTTCGGAGTTTTTTTGATAAGTGTTTTGATCTCATTTTTGTAATTGGTCTGTCTAGGTGTTCTGATTCTTCCAGATTGATTTTTGGAAGATTATATGATTCAAGAATTTTGTCTATTTCATCTAGGTTGCCTAATTTTTTGGCATAGAGTTCTTAATAGTATTGTCTTACAATACTTTGTATTTTTGTTGTGTCAGTTGTTATTTCTCACTCTCTTTTCTAATTTTATTTATTTTAGTCCTCGCTCTTTTTTTCTTGGTGAGTCCAGTTAAAGGTTCATCGATCTTGTTTACCTTTTCAAAGAACCAGCTCCTGGTTTCATTGATCCTATGTACTGTATTCTTAGCCTCTCTGTTATTTACTTCTGCTCTGATTTTTATTATTTCCTTCCTTTTACTAGTCCTGGGCTTTATTTGCTGTTGTTTTTTTAGTTCTTTTAGATGCAGGGTCAAGTTGCCTATTTGAGCTTTTTCTAGCTTCTCATGGTATGCCTGTAGTGCGATGAACTTCCCTCTCAGTACTGCTTTTGCTATGTCCCATAATTTTGAGTTGATGTATGCTCATTATCATTGGTTTCTAGAAACTTTTTTATTCCTTCTATGATCTCATTGTTAATCCATTTTTTATTTAATAACCTGCTATTTAGTTTCCAATTGATTGAGTATTTTTCAGTTTTTCTTTTGTGGTTAATTTCTAGTTTCATGCCATTGTGATCAGAGAAAATGCTTGATATGATTTCAATCTTCTTAAATTTGTTGAAACCACTTTTGTGTCCTAACATGTGGTCTATCCTAGAGAATGTACCATGAGCACTTGAAAAGAATGAATATTCTGCTGCTTTAGGGTGAAAAATTCTGAAAGTATCTATTAAATCGAGTTGATCTAGTGTATCCTTTAAGTCTGCTATTTCTTTATTTATTATCTTTCTTGAGAATCTATCCAGTGATGTTAGTGGGGTATTGAAATTCCCTACTATTATAGCATTACTGTTAGTCTTGCCCTATATATCCATCAAAGCCTGCTTTACATATGCCGGGGCTCCTCTGTTTGGTGCGTAGATATTTATAATGGTTATATCTTTCTGTTGAATTGGTTTATTTAATATTAGGTACTGTCCTTCTTTATCTCTTACTACAGCCTTTGTTTTAAAGTCCATTTTGGCAGATATAAGTATCGCTACCCTGTCTTTTTTTTTCATTTTCATTTGCATGAAATATTTTTTTCCATCCTTTTACCTTCAGTCTATGTGCATTTTTTGTTTTAAGATGTGTCCATTGTAGACAGTATATGTATGGGTCCTGTTTCTTTATCCACGCAGCTACCCTATGTATTTTGATTGGATCATTTAGTCCATTTACATTTAAGGTTATTGTTGATATGTAGTTGTTTATTGCCATTTTATTCTTTAAAGCTGTATTTTTTTTTCTATATTCTTTCCTCCCTTTGAACTGTTCACAAGAGGCCCCTTAGTATCTCTTGCAGAATTGGTTTGGTTTTAATGAATTCCTTGAGGCTTTTCTTTTCTGGGAAGCTCTTTATTTCTCCTTCAGTTTTAAATGTTAACCTTGCTGGATAGAGTAGTCTTGGTTGTAGGTTCTTGTTCTGCATTACTTTGATTATATCTTGCCATTCCCTTCTGGCCTCAAGTGTTTCTGTTGAGAAGTAGGATGTCATCCTTATGGGGGCTCCTTTGTAGGGTGATAGCCTTTTTTTCTCTAGCAGCTTTTAAAATTTTCTCTTTATCACTTAGCTTTGGTAATTTAACTATGATGTGTCTTGGTGTAGATTTCTTTGGGTTTCTCTTTAATGGAGTTCTGTGTGCTTCTTGAACGTGTAGAATGTTTCCCAGCCTTAATTTAGGGAAGTTTTCAGCTATGATTTGATTGAACAAAGTTTTTATCTCTTGTTCTTTCTCCTCTTCTTCAGGAACTCCT
The DNA here is from genome assembly GCA_037038555.1 of Rhynchonycteris naso. Classification (NCBI taxonomy): domain Eukaryota; kingdom Metazoa; phylum Chordata; class Mammalia; order Chiroptera; family Emballonuridae; genus Rhynchonycteris; species Rhynchonycteris naso. The sequence goes on from CM072996.1 coordinate 85,355,447, forward strand.
ATGATGCAGATGTTATTCCTCTTCATGTTATCACAGAGCTCCCTTAGTGTTTCCTCAGATTTTTTCAGTCTCTTTTCTTTTTTCTGTTCTGCTTCTGTGCCTTTGTTTATTTTGTCCTCTAACTCGCTGATTCAATTCTCAGCTTCATCCACCTTGCTTTTAATTCCTTCCATTGTGGTGTTCAATTCTGATACTGTATTTGTCATTTCTGTCTGATTCTATTTTATTATTTCAATTTTCTTTTTTAGACTTGATATCTATTTAGGTGTTTGTAATGACTATCCATTGTTGCTCTAAGCTCTTTGAACATCCTAATTATCATTATTTTAAACTCTGCATCAGGTAGTTTGGTTATATCTGGTTCATTCAGGTCCTTCTCTGGGGATTTCTCTTGATTCATTTAGATTGCATTCCTCTGTCTGCCCATTTTGTCTGTGTGTAAGAAGGTTTTGGCTATTTGAGTCCAATATGTGTTGCCTCTGTGTTCCCAGGAGTGGTCTGTCTGCAGGCCCACCACCCCCTCTGCCTAGGGCAGTTGGGTGTGGGTTTTGCCAGCGCCAGCCTTGACTGCTATGGTCTCTGCCTCACTTCCTCAGAAGGGGCTGTGTTCTCGTGCCAGGCTTTATAAGCCTCAGCCGGTTTCAGCCTTTGTCCCTCTCCCACGGGTGGGACCGTGCACCACACTCAGGCCACAAGCCTGGGCACCAAGGGCAAGGGTGAGCACTTTTGTTCAGTTGTGGGTCCCTGTCAGCCTGTTCCTCTGGCCAGGAGGGGCTCCTGTTGCATGCTCAGCTCTTAACCCGGGTTCCGTCCTGCCCCCGCCAACCTCGGCTCCTCGGCTGGGATGGGGCTACTGCTATGCGCTCAACCACGCACCCGGCTTCCGCCCTACTTCTGTGGGCAAAGCCTGTTCAGGCAGGGCTTCAAGCCTTGGAGGCCGGGTGTGGCTGCATGCCTGTTTGCCCCTGCCCAGCGGTGAATCTCTGCCAGTTCTGGCCTCCTTCTTTTCCCCCACAGGTGGAATCGCAGGCGGGCCCACAGCCGCCGGACCACTTTCGCGCTTCCCTTTTGCCCCAGCTGGGCTATATGGAGCTCACGCCAGGCGGCTCGGCCTCTGCCCCTGCCGGAGGAACTGCGCTTCCATGCCCTGCCGGCCACCACCTTCCAGCGAGCCCTCAGCAGTGTGGGTGGGGGCCCTGCAACTCAGACTCTAACACTTCATACTGTAGTCCTGAAAGCTCCTCTTTCTAAGCGACTGTGTTCTAATTTCCACAGGAGAGCCTGTTTGGCTGGTGTCCTGCTTCCCCTTGCTGGTTCCAGGGGAAATTCTGTTTCAGATTTGTGGAGTGACTCAGCCCAGGGTTTAGGGTGGCTGTCTCTCAAAGCTTTTCTCCCTGTTCCTTCCAGACCACACTCTCTTCCTGCTGCTTTGGTCCTCTCCTCTCTTTCTATCTCCCGGAGTCCCGGGTGAGTGGTTGTGAGAGAGGTTTTCTGTTCCATCCCTTTAAGAATCCGGGTTCTGAGACAACTGTCTCTCACAAACAGTATCTTAACCTGTTTCCCAGCTAAATACTGTCCAAATGCCTCTTCTAGGCTCTGGGGCTGCAGGCTGGAACTTTGTTCCTGGGACCCAGGCCTCTATACTTCTGCTGGCCTCTCTTCCCACCACACGAGTCTCTCCGGGCTGCCTTTCTCTCCGGGGAGCTGGGCAGCCCTTTCTGCATTTTTGCTTTTCTGACCAGTCTCAATGTTGCTTTTTCAGTGTTTCCTGATAGAAGAGTCCTCTCAGTCCAGTTCAGCATTGGTTTATCCAGATGATGGTTCTTAAAATCAAGTTATAATCCACTTTGGTTCTGGGAGTTGGAAGTTGGTATGTCCGTCGCCATCTTACCCCCCCCCCCCCCCGGAGACTCAAAATTTAAAGAGAATTTACCACTGTATCTTTCTGTTAGTTTTTTTACTAACATAAAAGACTAAAAGTTGAAGTTACACTCTTGATAGTGTAGTTAACATATGGATTCTGAACTCTCCCACACACTTTCTCAATTTCTAGACCATGTTACAAGACTTCACTACAACATGATGCTCATTTGTTCTGGATTTTTATTTTAAATAACATAAATATGCTGTCTTTCTCATGTTATCCTTGTGTTAATTTTACACTGATATCAGACAGGTATGGGCTTTGTATTGCAATAAAACAGATGGTTAATTTTTGTTTTATCTGACAATATATAGTGGTAGCTGTCTTTGCAAAACCATGATGACAATGTAAAAGTTACTCATGAATAGTAAGAGTTATGTCAATGTAAAATATATACTCTCAGCAGTCAGGGTCCCAGATATTCCTTTCAAATGTTCTGCTCTATAAACATGTCCATCTAAAAGCTCTTGGCAGGAGAACAACAGTCAGTGTGGAACAAGGGCAATCATGGTGGAAGATCTTAAAGAGAGAGGAAGAATATGTAATGGTCCAGGAAAAACCACCGAGAAAAAACTCTATAGTTCATAGGTTGTGTAATAGTAACAAGATAGTAGTTTTCAGGTAAACAGGAGGGAAGTGGTGAAGAAAGTGGTTACTTGCCGTTTTATGGGTAGAGAATAGGTATTAACAATAAAGTATCAAAAAAGAAAAAGGCTGTCAGTGATATTACTTATGGCAATTATTATGAAAAAGTCCAATGTGTTTTGATAACTAGCTCAGAATTATCTGTAAAGCAACGACAAAACTTAACAAATAGCAAAGGAAATACACGAGATAGTTCCACAACATAGGTCTCAGGTCCTGGTGGAATATGCGATTTTTATACTGAGATGATTATAGTTTGAGAACCATGGAAGACAGGAGGCATTTTTAGAGAGATTAGAAAAGGACAAAAGCAATTTTTGGAAATAAAATAAACCCCACAAAACCTAGTGGCAGCAATAATTTAGAATGTTAACCTTAATTTCAGTCTTGGAAATGGCATGAAAATAACTAATTATGAACCTTAAGACACTAAGCACAACACAAGGAAAATCATATTATGCCAGATAATTAAACTTGTTTTTAATTTTCTTCATTAAGGAAGTAATGCAATGTATATAAAAATACTGTATATGATCCATCTGATCTCAAATAAGTTATAAAAGTATATATTAAATTTAGCCCTGGCCTGTTGGCTCAGCAGTAGAGCATCAGACTGGCATATGGAAGTCCCATGTTTGATTCCCAATAGGGCACACAGAAAAAGTGACCATCTGCTTTTCCCTTTCTCTCTCCCTCTCTCTTCCCTTCCCTCAGCAATGGCTTGAATGTTTCGAGCAAAGTTGGTTCCAATTGATGAGGATGGTTCCGTGGCCTTGCCTCAGGCACTAAAATAGCTCCGTTGCCTAGCAACAGAGCAGCGGCTCAGATAGGCAGAGTATGGCCTGGTAGGGGGTTTGTTGGGTGGATCCCAGTTGGCCTACATGCAGGAGTTTGTTTTTACTTCCCTGCTTCTCTCTTAATAAAAAAATAAGTTAAGAATATTTTAGTACCAGAAAGTGATCATGTGAGTGATAGGTAGGTCACAGTCAAAGGTCTAAATGATTTGTTTTTCAACCACAAAAAAAGGTGAGCAATGTTCCACTGAGATGAACACTAATACCATTTGACAAAACTGTATCTAAGGGTAATCCTGTATTTTGTTGACTTAGGTAGCCTGATTTGAATCAGTGAGTGAGCTCTAATAGAATAAAATTAATAGCCTTGATGAAAACTTCTCAGGCTCTCATTTCCATCCACATATTAGGCTTTATTCCCTACAAAGTCACTTACAAAATATTTATTTGGTGTCTCACTCATGCCAATGGACATTGCTAGGTGAAAGAAGCCGGTCTGAAAAGGCTGCATACTGTGTGAGTCCAAGTATATGACATGCTGGAAAGGGAAAAACTATGGAACAGTGAGAAGATCAGTGGTTGTCAGGGGTGGGGGGCAGGTCAGTAAGGGATGAATAGGCATAAAATGAATGCTTTTCAGGGCAGTGAAAGTACCCTTATGATATGATAATGGATAGCTGTCATTACACATTTGTCCAAATACACAAAATGTACAACACTAAGAGTAAATCTTAAACTATGAACTTTGAATGATTATGATGTCAATATAAACTGTAATAACAGCAACTATAACAAATGTACCACTCAGTGAGGATGTTGATGATGGAGAGGCTATGCATGTATGAAAGAAGAGGGTGTATGAGAAATCTCTGTATCTTCCCCTCAATTTTGCTGTGAACTTAAAACTAAAAATTAAATCCTTTAAAAGCACTAACCAATATATTTTGGAAGCAGACACCAAATATTACATTAAAAAAGTAATGAACCAGGGAGAACATCTTTGCTTTGTGAATGAGGAAACAGAGATTTAGATCCTAAGGACCTGTCCACAGTTATCTGGCCAGTGGGTTGGAGTGGCCAAGGTTATAGATTCTAGTTCAAGCCACAACAATGAGCTTCCTCTTCTGACTTATCTGAGCCTCACACTTGCGGTCCACTGGAGGTAAAAACAGCAAATTTTCAATGGTGGATGAACATATTCTTCTAAGGGTACTTTTCAAATTGTCCTACTGCAGTGCAACAGGGCAATAGGTTGGCCCTGATAGAATGGGATAAAAATTAAGTATTGCAAGGAAAAGGAGTGCGGAAAGGTTTTAGTAACAGCCAACCTCAATATAGAGATGTGTTCTCATAAATATATGACTGGTTCCTCCCTTCCAAAGAGAATAAAACAAAAGGAAATGGACGGATTTTAATTAAAGCAAGAGTCTTATTTCATCATAAGAAATTGGATCATGCCTAGAGGAATATTTAAGTCCTTAAATAGGCTTATTAGAAAAACCTGCAAAACTTTGGCCCCAGGAAAAGTCCCTGAGGGGTAAATTGTGAAAGCACATATCGACCCAGGGACAGGTGCCCCTCAATTACCTCTTGAGTTGTTTTCTCGTTCTGTGATCTGATGATCAAATATCATCAAGGAGAAAATGAGGATGAGGTAAATGTCCTCGTCTCTAAAGTTTGAAGCCAACAGAGAAATGACAATGTTATGATTCAGAGATATTTATGTTTAAGTTGTGCAGTGTTCCTGAGCGGAATCCAGCTGGCCTCTTCAGAATCAGTCAGTGGGAAGCGTTACAATATGAACTTTCTCACAAGTCATGAATCACAGAAAAATGAGAGCCATTGACTTAGGAAAACATTGTGCCCATGTCTTTGTGTTTTAAAAATTGAAAGCAGATACTTATATTTTGCAGTACATGTGGTTAAACAGTAAGAACCTTTGATTCGATAGAAAATAAACTGCAGTTGCAAAGCTACTTTAAAAGAATGAATCCTTCAGGGTAAGGGTAATGTAGGTCAATCAGCAATTCTACAAGGACACACCAGAGACTTTTAAAGGGCAGCTTTGTGTGCAGTTAATCTAGGTGCAAGGCTAAGGTACACTCAAATGTCAGATATTGAGACATTTAAGATAGCTGCCTGGCAAAGACCAGCCACAATAGTAACTTAGTAACTTGATGGTACTGTTAAGGGAAAAGACCTTTCCCCTTCCCAACCCAATGATAATCCACTTTTAGTTTTCAAAGTACATCAAGTGAAAACTGTACACTGCTATTTAAGAAATTAAACTAAATTGAAAATCAGTCAATTTTCAAGTGTTCATATTAAGGATATGATGTACTCTGAGGATATTGTTAATGAACTTTCAAAATGTAACCAAGTCAGGGCCTTGCTACAGCCTTTGCTTTATGTATACACAGTTCTTTGGAACTATGTTAGACATTCTAAAAGGGTCTCTTCCTCACTCCAAGTTATTTAAAAAGTGTACATGAGCAGACATCCTCTCAGTGCATTAAACCTATCATTATAGCCATTTGAAAAGAGCAAAGGAAATGAAAATATTGCTTACAAATGACCTTATTATATAATTTTGTCAGCTCACTGTTTCAGAAAAGAAAGGGAACCATAATATTAGAGCAAAGAAACATTACCAAAATTATCAAGATTTTATCTAATGCTGATTTATATTTCAGATTTGAAGACATGATTATAGGCTTCCCCTTGTACTGCAGGTTTTATTTTTTTTGCAAATGCAGGGACTAATTCTGCCCCAAAGCCTTGTCTGCACACAGACCAGCTGTTCTGGAAGGCAGCTGTTGTGGACACATGTATATGTTAAGCACTCCAAGAAATGTAGTAGAGTATAAGAAAGAGAATTAGCTGAACACTTTCAATCTTTTTAGGAAATTAAGATATACAAGTGAAAATAAAAAGTAATATAAGTAAACATCTTCTATTTTTATAACCTATATTCTATTTATTTATTTACAACCTGTATTATTTAGATAATTAACAACTAAAAAACACAATGAAATCAATACTATTGAACCAATTAAAATGTTCATTTTTAATTGGATAGTAGTTCAGGAGTATAACTGGTAAAATGTCTATAAGATATAGTTAAGGAAAATAGTGTAAGTTTATTTAACTAAAATTAAATACTGTATTTAAACTCTATGCCTGTTTTCTTATCTAGAAAATGGGCTAATAATGATATCTACCACACAGAGTTTTTGTGAAGATTAATGAGTTACTAGTGATAAGGCACTTATTTATATGCAATGCCTAGTATATGGTATATTTTAAATAAGCATTTTCCTTAGGGAATGTACTTCTGGTGGTGTAGGGAAATCCAGTGATTGAATGAGAACTGTCTGTGGAGCTTTTTTTTTTTTTTTTTTTTTTTTTTTTTAAATACAGTGAAAGGAAAGGAGATAGGGACAGATTTCAGCTTGTACCCCAACCGGGATCCATCCTGCAAGCCCACTGGGAGGCAATGTTCTGCTTATCTGGGGCGTAGCTCTGTTGCTCAGCAATCAAGCTCTTCTTAGTGCCTGAGGCAGAGGCCATGAAACTATCCTCAGTACCTGGGGCCACTTTGCTCCAATTGAGCCATAGCTGCAGGAGGGGAAGAGAGAGAGAAAGAGAGAAAGAGAGAGAGAGAGAGAGAGAAGTGAGAGGGGTAGGAGTGCAGAAACAGATGGGTGCTTCTCTTGTGCCCTCTGACCAGAAATCGAACCCTGGACAGCCACATGCTGGGCCAATGCTCTACCACTGAGCCCACGGGCCAGAGCCTGCCTGCAAAGTCTTATGTCTGGCTGTCTGAAAGCATGAATATTTGGTGAACCTCAAAGGGAATGGATTAATGTGCTTGGAGGAGCTGGACTGAATCTTCCTATGCCCAGCATAGGCACTAGTGCACCATGGCTTGAACCTGAAAGGATTCTGAACATTCAGACAGTGGGTAATATGACCGTGTCCAGAGAGCTACAAAAGAAGCACCTCTTTTGGGCTTTGGCATTATTTAAAATACCAGAATTCAGGCACAAAGACAGAGCAGGAGTGGTGTGGGGATGGTGAGAGAAGCCCAGGATTCTTTAACAGTGAGATGAATGAGTACCAGGAGTAAAAGTTAGTTTAGCGATAACAAAGACATTTGGTATTTCTCGTTTATCTATGTTGGTAAAATTATTTTCTTTCCATTGTAATCATTATTTTTTTTATTATCTGCTCTTTCTCTAGCATGCCACTAACTCTGATCTGCACTTTTCTAGGACTTCCGAGGCAGAGAACTTAGACTGAGGTCTAGAAGGCAGAGCTGTGACACATTTCCAGCATGTGCCAAATGACAGATTGATACATTACAAAAGGCAATGCTCAGTTCCCTACATATCTGTGCTAAGAGAGTGCTTTCTTTTCTATATCTTCTCATCAAAGAAAAGAATAAACATAGAGAGCAGAGCACAATATACTCCAGGGATCTGGAGTGTAGCCCTAAGGCACTTAATTCAAGCAAGACATTTCTTTTCTAATAATTTGTATGTGTCAAATACATATGTGAATTTCACATTCTATTACACAGAACATTCATGCTTGTTTAACATGAAAATAAAGTCTTTCCCATGTGCGGGCTACCTCAGATTTTTAAGTAGAGCTGATATTTTAGGAAGGTGGGCTTATGCTCTGGATCTGTGTACTGCTTAGTGCCTGTCTGCAGGGATCCCTTCATTGTAATCTCACCTCAGTTTGAAAAGCATGTTATTTTTTCCCCTTCAATAATATTCATCATTGTTTCCTTAGATTATAGAAACAATGCATGCTAAAGGATAACAAGCTGAAAGATATAAAGAAGCACCTAACAAAAGAATTCAAAGGAAAAGTCAGAGTTTGATACAGAGAAGTTGGTGATCTCCACGTTCCAGGGAAAAGTCACAGTTGTTACTTCTGGGTGCAATTATTTTTTAAAATGTCTTTGTAGATAACTCTAAGAAATTTGCTTACATGTACAGATTTCTATAACCTGTACTGTAACCAGTAATCAAGGCTGTTCCGTCACCACAAAGGGACTCTTTCATGCTGTCCCTTTAGAGTGAGTCATTTTTCCTCCCTTTTCAAATTACCTTGGCAACCCTGTACAGGTGACCCCTAGCTCTATAGATGTGTCATGTCAAGAATCCTACAATAAAAAACTTTTATGATTTTGGCTTCTTTTCCCACTCAGTATGGTCCATTTAACTTGTTGGAAGAATAAAACGTTTGTTCCTTTTCACTGCTGAGCATAATTGATTGTCATGCATGTACCACAGTCTAACTGTCCACTGAAGGGCATTTGAGTTGTTTCAGTTTCTGGCCATAACAACTAAAACTAATATGAACATTTATGTATAGGTTTCTGTGTTAACATAAATTTTCCTCTGTATAAAATAAATACTTAGGAGTTCATTACTGGGAATGGTAATTATACATATATTCACTTTCTTTTTAAAGAAACTACCACACTGAGGGGTTATACCATTTTACACAACTCAAAATCAATGTGAAGATATATGTCCACATCCTTGACAACATTTGATATTATCTTGTAGCTGCCCCAGCAGAAGTGAAATGACATTTCATTGCAATTTTAATTTGTATTTTCCTAATGGCTAAAGATTTTGAATATATTTTCATGTCTTCATTTGTCATTCATATATATTCATTAGATATTTAGTAAAAAGATCCAATTTTATACTACTTTACAGTTGGGTTGTTTTCTTATTTATTTTATTTATTATTATTTTTTCATATTTTTCCAAAGTTTGAGGCAGGGTGGCAGTCAGACAGACTACTGGATGTGCCCGACCAGGATCCACCCGGCATGACCACCAGGGGGCAATGCTCTGCCCATCTAGGGTGTTGCTCGGTTTTGGCCAGACCCATTCCAGTGCCTGAGGTGGAGGCCATGGAGCCATCCTCAGTGCCCGGGCCAACTTTGCTCCAATGGAGCCTAGGCTTCGAAGGGGAAGAAAGAGATAGAGAGGAAGGAGAGGGGAAAGGGTAGAAAAGCAGATGGGCGCTTCTCCTGTGTGCCCTGACCGGGAATCAAATCAGGGATTTCCACATGCTGGGCTGACACTCTACCACTGACCCAACCAGCCAGGGTCAGGTTACTTGTTTTCTTATTGTTGAAGTAAGAGAAGTCCTTAGATATTATGCATAATCTTTACCTAATTTATGTCATAAAGATTTCTTTACATTCTCTTCTAAAAGTTTCATAGTTTACATTGAGATCTATAATCTACTTTTGAGCTAATATTTTGTTATAACATTAGTTTTATGTTGAGTTTCATTTCTTTGGGTTACAGGTGTCCAACTGTCCTAGCACCATTTGTCAAGAAAACTCTTCTTTATTGAACTGCATTTGCACTTTTTTCAAAATTCAGTTGAATATATTTATATGCATGTATTTCTGCATTAAAAAGGATGATTGTGATAAAACTAATCCTTACCAGTGCAAATTATGTCTATAAAACCTCATTTTTGTATATCAATGCATTTAAAATATTTTGCTATTTAGTATGCTTTTTAAAATAAAAAAATGTATACTTAAAATATCAGAAAAAACAATTTGGAATTGTCCATATAAACCATAGAAATATTTGTATCAGTAACTCTTTAGGTAACCTGCTATTATAATATAATAACATATGATCCAGTTTATTAAAAACTTATCTGTGCTTTTCTATATTTTACAAATTTTTTACAGTGTTCATATATTAACATTGTAAGTGAGAAAGAATCAATATTTAAAAATAAATGCCAGAATTTAACTGGAAAAATGACCTTTTATATTAAAATAAAAATTTAAGCTTAAAAATAAAATAACACAACATTTTAAATTCTATTACATTAGTAGGGTCCAGGCTTCATTGTTTATTCATAATCTCTCTCTCTCTCTCAAAATTTACTGAACATTAACCATAATCAAAGCATTTTCCTGAGCTTTGTGAGGCAGATGCAAAAGATTTAATAGTTCTAAGAAGCTGTAAACTAAAAAGTTTTTTCACCCTAAGTTCAGAATAATGTTTTTTCTGATTTTTAATAGATGACAAACAAGTATTTAAAAGTACATTGGATGGAAAGCATTGAAAGGACAAGTAGAGACTACAGTTTTGCATGAAGCTATTAGTTGAACGTGGTTATTAAATGATCATTTTTAAAAAACTGAAGTTCAACAACCATTGTATTTTCTGTTCAGCCTCTCTTTATAGCTCTTAAATGTTTAAATGTCCAGTTTGTAGTGATTATAATATCTACCTTCCATGAAAGAGCAAAGGTATGTTAATTGGATTAATATTGATTTATAATGTTTATTTCAATTAAATGTATTGGGGTGACAGTTAATAGGATTATATAAGTTTCAAATGTGCAATTATATGACACATCACTGCATATTTTTCTGTGTGTCTACCACCCAAAGTCAAATCTTCTTCCATCACCATAGATTCGACTCCCTTTATCTTTTAACACTCCTCTTATTCCCTCCCCTCTGGAAACTTTCATAGTACTTATTTATAAAGATATAGGTACCCCTTTCTTATTGAGGCATTGTCCACCATGACCAAGACTTGAAAACAACCAAAGAGTTCTTCACTAGGTGATTGCATAAAGAAGATGTGGTACATGTATATAGTGGAATACTGCTCAGACATAAGAAATGATAAAATACTACCTTAACTTTTAACTGTTGACTATTCTAACACAGAAACATTTCTTCATCTACTATATTTCCATCATATGTTATTAATACTAATGGCTTTAATTTTGATAGCCCCTTCTCCCTCTACACACACACACACACACACACACATACACACACACACACACACACACACACACACACACACAAATTAAAGTGATGCCAAACAGGAATAAACTGGTATCTCCCAAGTCTTGGAATATCACTAAAAACACACACTTTATGAGCATAAAACTCCTTTCAAATCCTTTGTTTTTTACTAAAATTGAATAAAATTCTGTTTACTCTCTGGACATAGCAAAATGTCACTCTATGACTTTGTGTTAACTGTGCTAACCCTTTTTTGGAATAGGAAAGCTATACATTATCGATACATTTTACAAATAAAATTAATGGGCTCTAACTTCAATGGAACTAATATTAATGACAAACCATGACTGTTGTTGCACCTACCAATAATAGTTAACATTAGTGTGATAAACTTCATCTGTGTTGTTTTTAATTTATTATCCATTTTAACCTCCACAAAATTATTTATGGTTGGTAGTACTAGAAATTGGAAATCAAGGCTCAGTTTCTACATCTGAAAAATGGGATAGTAGTAGAATTTACCTGATAGCTTATTAATAGATTAAATGATAATATGCATGTGAAGTGCTTATATGAATGACTGGCAAAAGAGTAAGCCCTCAGTAAGTATTCATGACCTCATAAGCCCTGTAGTGCTGTGGTTCTAGACATTTTTGTGTACGAAACACATTTTGATGTCAACGCATTTTCTAAACTTCCTGTTATTGAGACCCATTATAGTAATGTTAGTGTCTATTAGCTGAGAAAATATTTAAATATATGAAGTGCTAAATTTAAGATGCTTTAAAATGAATTTGTATTTTAATAATTGTAATAAGGTCGGCATGCATGTGAATAATACTTACTGTTTTCAGGCAATGGTTGTTACAGTGTGGGAACCTAGTACAAGAACTTCACCTCCCTGTTCATCAGCGGTTGGAAGATCTGTTCACTGAGGTGAAAGGTACTAGCAACTTCATTGATTGGATTACTATACTCATGCTTTCCCCTCTGTCACTGGTGCCTGCTTAGTCACAGGTGACTAGAGGCTCTCTCCTGCCTCAAAGAGTCTCCCAAAGCTTGGCTTCTTACCCTTGGTAAGTCCCCTTTTTAACAATATTCTGTTTTTAAAAGACCTGGTCTGTAACTGCAATTCAGTGCAACAAGTAAATACTACAGACATACTATTGATTCACCACCAGACAGAATTCTATCAAGGAGCAGAAATTCTGTTATCAGGTAGATCTAAGGTTGAATCTGACACTCTCTCTGTGACCACAGGGAAGCTTTGTAATTTATCTCCATCTCAGTTTCCTTACAGATATCAGGTGGATAATTCCTAACTCACAGGATTAGTGTGAGGATTAAACAAGATAAATTATACAAAGCTCTCAAACACAATGTATGGTGCATAATAAGCCCTCAATAGCTGTTTTTATACTTGTTAAAACAGGAAATAACTTCTGAGGGCATACTCTTCACGAAATGCACACTACTTGAAACATACCACACACTTTCTGAATGCAGGATAAAGTATTTATAAATACACCAAAACTGATTCAAAGTCAGAACAGTGTTATTCTAACATACATCAATCACAATGAAAGAAATAGAACAAAGGTTATTTTGAAATTCTATTGAGAGGAAAGAGAAAATCTATGAGTGAGAGGCATCTTTTCTTGCCATATTCTTGAGAAACTTTTTGAACAAGTGTGACCTAGTAAAAGCCTCCCCTTTGGTGGTTTATTTAAACTCAAATAGATAATGTAACTGAGAAGAGTTTGGCTAATTTTTAAGTAGTTCAATACAATTCAAGGTAAAGGAAAATACTCCATTTAACAGAAACTCATCTTCAAAGCACTGATGCTCATTATAGAAAATATGCAATATACTGAGAACTTTTAATGTCAAAATTTGTTATTAGGCCACTCAGCACAGTAACAGATGAAGTAATCACTAGGATATTTTAGTAACATAATCATTCCTTTGTGCGATTATTTTCCTAGGAAACCTAGTAATAAGTTTAAGAGCACAACACAGCTTTTCCCATTCTTTTTAAAGGACAAATATAATGCATAGTAATAAAACAACCTAATGAGTCTCTAAAGAAAAATACACCATGAATCATGAAACAAAAAGCTAAGGAAAGTAAGGACTAATTTCTAAGTATATACTGTTATCTAGATTGTGTAAGAAACAAAGAAAGCTCACCTAAATAGAACAAGAAAGTTTTTAGCCAATATAAATCTTTCCTTAACCAATACAGTAGCTATGTCGAGGCCATTTTAAAATCCATCTCCATCACACACAGAGAAACTAAAATTTGTAACTTTATTTTATAAAAATATGATGACAACACAGATAACTAGAAAAGGTGTTTTGGCAATCTAATAAAGAACTGAGGATCGAGTCTTACTTCTATCTCATATGTTACCCATTATTTTAGTCATACATTACTGCTATATATGTTAGTAATCATTTCAGTCATATGTTATTGCTATATTTTGCCATTCAGACTCACTTAAATCAACTCTTTATTGTTGCAATAATATTGTTTTTTGAAATACATCTCTGTGACAGTGACTTTCAAAACAGAGCGCAGAATAAACATCAGCCAAGAAAAGACACTCTTCATAGTGATAAAAATTCAATTCTCCATGGAAAGCAGCTAATAAACCAATTGGAGAAAAACACAACAAAAAGTATGCTAGAAATACATATATTTAGAAAAGGTGAGACTTGTACAGTATTTGCCATTTTCTGAAGATAATATTCAATTCCTAAAAGGATGGTATTTATGAGGTAGGTGTACCATGCTTTATACTGTATGAAAACATTTTCAAAATTAAACCATCTTTACACATTGTATGAATCATATTGTGTGTGTTGCTTTCCCTGATTTTCATACAGTAAAGAAATGTCTGGACTGGCTTCCTAACTACGAATCCTTAGCTTTTTCCACTCTACCATGAAGTTCACTTGAATAGGTCAAATAAATGTAGTGTTTTACTATTGTAAATAGTAGAACTTGCCAATATACCTACAATTGAATAACATGTTTAAGTCTTTGTCAACCTCAGATCATCTCTGTGGCTAATTACTAATTAGTAATTACTTTCTTCCCCATAAAGTAGAGTTAGGGTGAATATTAAACATGTTCCCTGGAGTTGCAAGCATCATTTACAACATAGTTTCAACACAAAAAAAGAAGAAATGTTTCCAAAATGAATAGTCATATCCTACTTTTTCTGAGATACTGTATGTTAATGCTATTCTTTCTGAAAAACAATGACTATAGAAAAGACTAGTCTCACAGTTCTCTACTTCAAGGATGAGCAAGGCAAAATCTGCAACAAATCTATGGCTTTCCACAAGGCTGTGTGTCTGTGCTTCCTTTTTCAGTCTTATTTAACCTTGTCTTCTCATCCATATTTTTATTTCTTATTTGTCTTTTATCTTTTATTGTGTGTATTCCCATTGTCTAATGGGTATTTCTACTGTAAGTTGTCTCATATCCTACGTGTGTGTGTGTGTGTGTGTGTGTGTGTGTGTGTGTGTGTGGTATATATATATATATATATATATCCTAGATAAATAGTCCAGTTAACACAAAAACTGCATTTCTATGAGCTATTCCCAACCTTTCACACTCTCACCAACCAGAGATGTACATATCTAGTCTCAGCAATGCAGCAATGACAGAACAATTTTTTGTGCTGAATCTAAAAGCTGCTTTCAGGTCTCTTGGCTGCTTTTTAGCTTTAGGCCTTTGGTGAAATCCCTTCCTCTCTCTCTCTGCTTAATTTTTTTTCTCATGTAAAATGTTAGATTTCAATTAAATTATATGAAAGAGATTTTTCCATCAGAAAATAACCTCAGGTAAGCATTATATACAAGGGGCAAAAAACTGTCACTAATCAAAGCATATTCTAGAAGACATAGTGCCAATAAAAGACTCACAAATGTATTTTAAATATAACTTAATATTTGTTCACAAATGACCAGGCATGGTTAATGCATACTCTTTCTTATTTTTTAGTAAAAAGGGAAAAAAAGAAAGAAAACCCTCAGTGAGTGAGCATTTTCTTCTTATTTAAATAAAACAAAACAAAACAATCATCTTCCAAAGGCACATAAAACTGGTCTTGTTGCCCCGGGTGATCATCCTTCATTTGTTTCAGGTGAGTGCTTTTATCAGGATACATTTGATGCAGAAAAAGGCTTCTTTCTGCTGGGTAAATGGTGAATTACTAAGGAGTGCAAAATGAATGTAGAGATATGCTCTAATTATAACACAGAATTTCTATATAGTCATTGTATATGGCAAGCACTTTCCATTGGTTTATCCTACAATCCTACAGCTAGCTTAGGAAATAGAAAATCATGAGGTCAAACAGATAAGTATTGCATGTTTGAAAATCCAAAATACCATTCAAGGAAGTTAGGGTAATAGGCCATGTAATAAAAGTTTGTAATGTAACCATGACAGATCAAACTTATATTTTACTTGTAGTCTATAGATAAATTGCCATGACAGCAAACAGTATTGATAGAAAACACACACATAAAACTCTCCACAATAACAGGTAAAAAAAAAAAAAAAAAAACAAAAACATGCACATCTCTATCATTTCTTTGACTGCAGAGTTAAGATTTCTTTATTATGTAATGAAAATAGTATAAAAAGTGGGGTGACAAGAGGTCCAAAAAATAACTTTGAGTGTTCTGACAAATTAAGAAAGTTGAAGAGACATAAATTGTCCTGTACACATAATTATTTATAACCATGGTGATGAAAGCAGTTGAGACCAGCATGAGAATTTATTAAATTCACTCTTGAGAATTAAGGCACCTTAAACTTTGTTCAATTTATTATTAGGAGGCTTCAATAAACATAATATAAAAAGTCCACATTCTTGCTAAAAATTAATTAAGGACCTTAGTTATGTATCTTGAATCTTGAGGACTTAGACAATAAATGATGCAGGTAGGAAACAAGTGGAGGTTTCTGTGAAGACAAGAAGTTCCTATGACTTCCATTATCTGTGGGATCTTGGAATCATAGAGATTTTAAAGCCAGAACTCATTCTACAAGTTGTAAAGTTGTCTACTATGCTAAGGGAAAACATTACAGATCAAATGCCTGCATCAGACATCAAGAAGGAGTAAGCATTTCTAGCTTAATGATCTTAAGGCAGCCAAGGATAAAAATTTCAAAAATTTTCAGCCAACAATAAAAAGTTCAAAGAGAAATTTTCCCTGGGGAAAATAATTATCCTGCACTCACTATCTCTCAAAGGCTATAGACCTGTCCACAGCTCTGTAAACTACTGGGCTGGTCCCTCTAATTTTCCAAAGCATGTTTGCAATAAATTTAAACATTTATTGTCTGCCTTAATCTAGAACAAAATATAACAGAAAAAGTGACTCTAAATAATTCTTGATAAATTTCATTTCATAGTTAAGAGCAACTAAAACCTATTTCTGTAAGAAGGAGTAGAAAGAAAAATCAGCAGAGGAAAAAAAAGTCTTAGTATTTCAAAAGATGGGATCAGATGAATACTAAGAGAAAATATTTCCTATTGAAATGGAGGTACTGCAAGAGCCCTGAGAGAATGATATAAGCCCTCTAAAGAGTTACACCTGTGCACCCCTGTGTTTATTGCAGCATTATTCACCATGGCCAAGGCATGGACACAATCAAAGCATCCTTTGATAGAGAATTGGGTAAAGAAAATGTGGTACATATATACTAAGGTAATCTATTCAGCTATAAAAAAAGGTGAAATACTGCAATTTGCAACAATGTGGATCGACCTTGAGAATATCATGCTAAGCAAAATAAATCAGTCAGAACAAGCTAACTACTATATTATTTCACTCATATGAGGGACATAAAGCTGAAACTCATAGACACAGACAACAGTATGGTAGTTACCAAAGGAAGTGGGTGGTAGTGTAGTAAAAGTTAAAGAGAGCCAAATATATGGTAACAGAAGATTATTTGACATAATGTTGAAATGCTCACGTTTAATTCCTCTAAAGTTTCTTCACAATCTTGGGGAATTTTGCAGAATGACTTTCAGAAAGAAACAAGGCTTAAATGAAGCCTCAGGTTGCAATTATCTCACATTTGGATTTTTTCTATTACTCTTTTTATTTATGCATTCATTTATTTTTTCTAAAGAGCTTATAGAATTACTATACTACACTTAGATCCAAATCGCAATGCTTGATATAATTTAAAACATTTTATCTTTCATTTACAGTTTACATTTAATATCATTTTGTATTAATTATAAGTGTACCACAGAGTAGTTAGACAATCATACCCTTTACAAAGTGATCCCCTGATATTTCAAATGCCATTTGGCACCATATATAGTTATGCAATATTATATTTCCTATGCTGTAGTCTACATCTCCATGACTGTTTTTAACTGCCCATTTGTACTTCTTGAATTTCTTCAATTTTTTCTCACAACTTGGAACATGCCTTCTTTCTGGCAATGATTAGTTTATTTTCTGCATGTAGTATTCACAACTTTGTTCATTACATACTTTAGATTTTATAAGTATGTGAACTCACGCTATTTTCTTTCTTGTCTGACTTCTTAAACTTAGCATAATACCCTCTAGATCCATGCATGTTGTCACAAATGGTAAGATTTTTTTATGGCTACATAATATTCCATTGCATATATGTTGCAACTTTTTTATCCACTTCCTTATTGACGAGCACTTAGGTTGTTTCCATATCATGGCTATTGTAAATAATGCTTCAGTGAACTTGGGAATATATATATATATATTCTTTCAAATTAGTCTTTCAGGTTCTTCAGATATAATCCAAAATGCAATCACTGGGTCATAAGGCAGTATAGAGGTTCCTCAAAAATTAAAAATTGAATTGTTTTCCTTAGTGAGCTCACAAATCTGTATTCCTGCCAACATCTATTACACTTCCAACAAAGCTAAGCTCTCTTTACTCTCATTGTTATAATAAAACCTCAAACATGGCCTATAAACATGAATTTTCAAGCACTGTTCATTAAGTACAAACTTGGAATCTTGCTGTGACACTTCAGCCTTTGCTAATTGCTAATGGTGACAAAGGGGAAAAATTAGTTAAAACAAATATTTTCTAAACAAAAATAGCAAAAGACATTCTATAAATAACCGCTATAATAACTGTATTATGACTAAATCATAATTAAATATTATAATTTATTTGACAAAGAAAATGATGAATAGAAGATAGGTTCTTTAGACAAACAAAATTATCTCTAAATAACTTGTATAACTGAAGCTTCTTATACAAGTTTTTGATTTATCAGAATAACTTTTGCAAAATGTATAAATAAATTTTAAATTGTTTTCCAAAGCAAAATGGATATGTTATTATATACCATGTTAATGTCTATTTATACTTAAAAAAATGAAGAATGAAAATTTTTATCAGGGTTTTATAAAATACATAATTTAGTAATCTATTTTAGCAAAAACATTAAATTTATTAAAGGCCGTTAAATATTTTTTTTAAATCCTACTTTCTAACATTAAATTAGAAAGCAATGACAAAATAAGCACATTACTATAGGCCAGGGGTTGGGAACCTTTTTGGCTGGGAGAGCCATGAATGCCACATATTTTAAAATGTAATTCCGTAAAAGCCATACAATATGTTTAACACTAAATACAAGTAAATGTGTGCATTTTATGTAAGACCAATACTTTTTTTTAAAATTTATTTTATTTTTATTTTATTCATTTTAGAGAGGAGACACAGAGTGTGAGAGAAAGAGAAAGAGAGAAAGGGGGAAGGAGCTGGAAGCATCAACTCCCACATGTGCCTTGACCAGACCAGTGCAGGGTTTTGAACTGGCGACCTCAGTGTTCCCAGGTTGACGCTTTATCTACTGCGCCACCACAGGTCAGGCAAGACCAATACTTTTAAAGTACAATAAGTCTCTGAATTCTTTTTAATAACGTTGTTATGCTGTTGCTAACCAATGATGAATAAAGTACTTCTCATCATTAATGCAACTTCTGGTGCTTCATGGTTTTGCTGATGGCTTTGTAGTCTGGTTGATACATCGTGAGGTTAAGTTTCATGCAAGAGCTGAGACATCCATCCGTTAAATGTGATCATAGGTTGATCATAGGTGTGATCTTTAGATGTGAGAAAGACTGCTCACATATATAAGTAGAGCCAAACATTGAGAGTACAGCAATACTCACATGCTGCAGTGTGTGGTATGTGATGGGAAGCGGTTCCAAGTTTTGACAATCAGCTGGTTCATAGGTTGAAGTTTTTTCATTTCTCCCCAGTTGTGTTTGCTCACCAACTCTGCTTGCTCTTGTGCAAGTCTTTCCAAATCTTCATTCAATGACTTGAACTTATTCACCCACATGTCTGAGGCCTTCAGGTCAGCAGCTCGTAGCTCAAAATCTCTGACGGAGACACCAGAGATATAACTCTGGTGGACGCTGTCCATTGCACACTCATGTGGATGGGTGATGAACTTAAAAAGATGAGAGCACTCACGAAATTCTTCAAAGTGCACTTTGAATGACTGCAGGAGATTAGATGTGAAGCCCGCTAGCTGCTGGATATCAAGCTGTTGAGCAGGGCCACTTGCTGTGCATGCATCTTTAAACTCTCCCAGCTTTTCAAAGTGTAGTAAACGACCAATTTCAATGTCGGCGATGAAGAGTTCCAGCTTGTTTTCAAATGCAGACACTGCTTGTTGAAGGGATAAGACTGTATTTCCAACACCCTGCATTTTCACATTGAGCTGGTTCAGATGTTCAGTCATGTATATGAGATGGTGGAACTTCAGGAGTCACTCAGCGTTAGCTAACTCAGGATGCTCATGTTTTTTATTTCAAAAAAAAATCTGGACTTCACTCGGACAAGCTGCGAAACAGCTGAACACCTTCCCTCTTGACAACCAACACTCATTCTTGTGCAGAAGCAGACCGAGATAATTATTCCCAACTTTATCCAGCAGTGTTTTAAACTGGTGATCATTTAAAGCTCGGGCAACAATAAAGTTAACCACACGAATGACCAGCGACATCAACTCACCAAGCTGCTTGCCACACATCTGAGCACAAAGTGCCTCCTGATGTAGGATGCAGTGAAAACTAAGGATGGGTCTCTTTTCATGTTCACAAAGAAGCGCTACAAATCCTCTGTTTTTCCCCACCATGCACGGAGCACCATCAGTACACACTGAAATAAGTTTATCCATTGGTAGATATTTTTCTTTAGCGAACTCAGCAAAAGACTTGAATAAATCCTCCCTTCTTGTTTTCTCTTTCATAGGCAAAACAGCAATACTTTTCTCACGTAGTGTGTCACCGACAGCATACCTTGCAATCACGCTGAACTGGGATAAATGGCTTACGTCTGTTGACTCATCCAAAGCAAGATCAAAGAATGGTGCTGCATTCATGTCCTTCACTTGTGTTGTCTCAATTTTATTTGCCATGATGATGGTATGATTGTGAACAGTTCTTGCCGACAGAGGCATGTCTTTTTTTCATTTGATTATCTTGTCTTTATCCAAAAAGTCGTCAAAAAGTTCATTGGCAACATCAAGCATGAATGTTTGAGCATACTGCCCATCTGTGAATGGCTTTCCCTTTCTCACAATTGCTAAAGCACCAGCAAAGCTAGCCGAATTCCAGTCACCTTGTTGGGTCCAAACACGGAGTTGCTGCTGACTAGCTTGCACTCTGCACAGTAGCTCTTGACATGCTTTCTTCCTGCTGTCCCCCGCTGGATATTTTGATACAAATGCAGTATGGTGTGTGTCGAAGTGCCGCTTTATATTTGACTGTTTCATCGATGTAATTTTATCATTGCATATTAGACACACTGCAGAATCTGCTCTCTCCACAAAGGCGAATTCCTCTGTCCATTCCTGCTGAAAAGTACAATACTACTCATGGTTTTTTTTAGCCATCTTCTTTGTCAAAAGGGTTTCTGCAATCAGCTAGCTGACTACTTGATTAAGAGGAGGGAAGTTTACTTTCTGACCTCACAATGACCCGTGTACTTTACACATTGTCCCATAAAAATTTGGTGTTGTCCCAGAGGACAGCTGTGATTGGCTCCAGCCACCCGCAACCATGAACATGAGTGGTAGGAAATGAGTGGATTATAATACATGAGAATGTTTTATATTTTTAACATTATTTTTTTATTATTAAAAATTTGTCTGCAAGCCAGATGCAGCCATCAAAAGAGCCACATTGCTTCTGATCCATAGGTTCCCAACCCCTGCTATAGGCTCTCTTTGGAATAGATGAAAGAGATTTGTAGTTCAACCTTCTTGGTATACATACTGAAAACTAAACTCAAAAAAGATAAGAGAACTTGTTCAGAACTAGCCATCTCTCCATCTACCCACCCACTTATCCATCCATCCAATATTTATTTAGACTCTACTTTGTGCTGGTCATTTGAGTTATTCACTAAAGACAAGATTATTCTGCTGTTAAAGTAACAGTCAAATGCTTGATTTTCATGGTTAGAGATTATAATAAACCTGGTTACTAGGTTTTGAAAATCTAACTCTCCAGATCCCATCCTGAGTTTAATTAAATCAGAATCTCTACAGTGCCACCTAGGCATCAATATTGTTTTGTTAAAATGTGCAGTAATTCCAACGTGCATCCAATGCTGAGAACCACTCAAGTGGAAAAACATACACTGACAAAGTAATTACAAATGTTCTGAGTGCTAAGTGTTACTACTGAAAAGTGTGAAGTCTCCTGATGACTCAAGGATGTTTCTACTATATGTTTTTCCTCTTTCAAAGCAGCTGAACTTCATCTTTTATGAAAACTCCAGTAAAAAAATATGACACTGATCCTCAACATATTTGAATACATTATTCTTAAAAGTATAAGTGTTTTTTAGACTCTAAGTAAAGAAGTAATAAGATTGTAGCTATAGTGAATATAACCCAGGATGGTAATCTGTAAAAGAATTCTTTTCATGAAAAGGCAAATACTATATTTTGATCATATTATAAGAGTTGTGATTAAAATTAAGATGTGTCATTTTTTTTAAAATATACTTCTTTTATTTTTTAGGAGAGATAGTATTCCCAGGTTTAGGAAATATAAGAATGTTTCATACTGATGCTCATTTTATTAATTTTGCCTTATTTTATAGTAAATATGCAAATAAGTTTAACTTATTACACTAGAAAGATAAAGCAAATATGACAGTGGCCCATAAACATTTTACAAATATTAATCACGGTTTTAAAATGCATATGAAAATTACTTTGTATTGGTGCAAAAAGTTATAAAACTTAAGAAATCTAAATGTAATTTTACTTTAATTTTTTAAAATAATAAATGCAAAAATCTTCAAACAGTAGCATTTATAATGAAATGTCAAAACTCTTGCTCAAGGCAAACAGGGTGCGATGAGTTTTTAAAACATATTTTTCAAAGTGTTTTTTTTTTATTTTTTGGTAACTTTCAATATCCTCAATCCCAAGAATACAAAAGAAAATGATACCATACAAAATTTACCCTCTTGTTTGACCAAAGAGCAAAATAGTTACAGACATTTTAGTGTTTAAAATTGTTTTACCATAAATTCACATTGAAAATTCTTTTACTACAACTCCACATCTTTCATTCCCTAATTCACAATAAATTTGAAATCAAGGTATGTTGTTGTCAGCAGCTAAGTGGAGCCAGATAGACTTCAACGATATCATGTAGAAAATAAAATGCCAATCGAAATGTGAACAGCTTCATGTTTTGCATTGCTGAATTTGCACAGAAAACTGGAACCCTCTGATATGCAGCACCTCCTCCTATGATTTAACTCACCTCCTGAAAGAAATGTGCCGACACACCTACCAGAGAAATGCTAAAGCTACCTCTAACAGAAAGAGAAAGTCATTCTAACTTTAGCCCAGAGGACAGTGATCTTTTAAACACATCAGTCTATCAGACAGACAGCTGTATTTCTACTTTACAGTTTGTCTTTTTCTAGTTCTCATTGCTCCAGGATTCACTTCAATTTCAGACCCCAAATATGCCTTTCAGTGGGTAAATATATGGGGGTGTGTTGTTTTGGAATAGGTGTCTTTTCTGAAAGAACATTTGGCCCCTAAAGTAAACTACTGAACATTTTTTAATTCTCTGCCTAAATAAATGTATTAAACATCAGTTGAAAGACACATCTCTTTCCACTGCTGAGGTAACCAAAGCTTTCTTGAAACATTAAAGTGAGGATGAGTCTGAAAAATTATATATGAAGCCTTTCTCCCCCAGTCATCCAGACGGACAGAGGCCTTCAGAGATATCTGTGTACTCCCATGGAACTTTGTTTTGCATGCTGATCAGTGGACTCTTAGAGGGTTCTCAGTGAAGGATAAAAATCCTGGGCTAAGAAAGATTGCTCTTCTGTAGTCTCAGCACATAATACTCACATTGTACTCTTGGGACATGTGGCCTGCACAAAAGGATGTGCCTGTGTGCATTAAGAGGAAACATATCACCAGAGCTTTAATTTATTTCCACAAGCACGAGTACCAGCATGCAACACAAACATGCTAGAAAACCTGCTCTGGTCAGGTGAATTTGGCTTGCCAGAGAGTGATAAATGTAAACTGAGAGATTATGTGATAGAACGCAGATTTGGAAAAAATTACAATGGAGTTTATAGCATGTAGTTAGATATTTAATCACTTCTAGCACCTGTAATGAGCTATTGATTTAGTGATAGATTATGGAATTACTTCTGAAATGAAGCAATCAATTGTAAATCCCTCATCCATGCAGTTGTTAAAGTATCTTAACTGTCATACATCTGTCACTAAGATATTTGTTTCTGACTATGATTAACTAAACACAGATGCATCAAAGTGGTCCAATGACAGTACAGATTAGTAGGTTAAAACAAATCAATTAATACTATAGTTGTTTCCTTAGTTCCAACCAGGGTTCATTTCTCAATCATTTTTCTCTATGTCCTTTGAAAGACATGAACTTTCCAGTCTTTAGTCCCAGACCCAATCACATTACGCACACTTACTGCACATAACATACTTTTTTTTCATTCTTCTTTTTCTAAGTGAGAGGAGGAGAGATAGAGAGCCAGACTCCCATAGGCACCACAACCAGGATCCACCTGGCAGCTCCTATCTTGGGCCAGTGTTCTACCCATCTGTGGTCATGCTCACAACCGAGCTGTTTTTATCTCTTGAGGTGAAGGCTCCACAGAGCCATCCTCAGTGTTGGGAGCTGATGCACCTGAATCAATTAAACCATGGATGTGGGAGGGGAAGAGAGAGAGAGAAAGAAGGAGGAGTTGAAGGGGTGGAGAAGCAGATGGTTGCTTTTCCTATGTATCCTGACCAGGAATCACACCCAGGAAATTCACATGCCGGGCAGACACTCTACCTCTAAGCCAACTGGCCAGGGCCACTCATAACATACCACTTTAACATGTATTCATTCAATTTGTTCCACTCTCTTATTATACATTCTTCTTTCGCAGCTATAGAAACCGCAAGATAGCTGAATATGGTTACTCAGCTGGTTGACAGCAGTGATGACCAGATCCCTGGTCTATGTATTTTTATCATAATATTGCTGCTTTTAACCATTACACTAACTACTTGTTATTTACAGAAAACAATTTGAGCTAGACAGGGACTTTCACAATCTACAGCAAAACCTTAGAGTGGCAAGAAAAGTTAGAAATTATTTAATCAAATGTTCTAGTGAAAGGGGAACCCAAAAGTTAAAAATTTGGCTTCAGTAATAGTAGCTTTTTAGTACTAATGTAATGATTAGGAGATTATGTAAGGCATTAAATTACAATAATTTCTGGCCAGGCCTTAGTCACAGAATTTCCCGCAAGAAATTAAGGCACTATAGGTAACTAGGATCTTAGTTCACAAATCTTAATCTTTACTTTGTTGCCTAAGAAATACCAGGAGATCTCTTGCAGAAAGTTCCCAGAGGTGCCAGACTCTGGCCGTTCTGGAGCAACATCAAGGACACTAGATAGACCTGTGCCCATGTCAGAAGGACATTCCTAGAGGCATCCCTACAAACCAGACTCCTGCCTCCCACACATTGTTACATGACTAACTGCATGGACTTTTTTTTGACCCTTATACCATTACTAACAGCACCTGAACTCTACAAAAACTGCCAGCACCAGGAGAATGTTAAGGCAGTTCTTCAGCACAGGAGTCTCCCACCTTCTCAAGTTGCTGCAATTTGAATTAAAGATGCTGTTATACCTACTTAGCCCCTGTGTCTCATGAAATTGGCAAAAATGGGTGAGAGACAACAAAAATCTGGCTTGTTCTGGTAGCAGTAGCACTTGAGCTATCCCTTTATACCACATCCCTAAGTGGTAATCCCACAATCTCTACCTGAACAATATTAATGATTGATGGTTACTACTCCACTATTAGGGGTTTTTGTTTGTTTGTTTTTTAGAAACACATGTCTGTTTATTAGAAACTCAATATTTATAGCAACAGGCAAAAATATACCCTCAATGTTTCCAAATTTTACTACTTTGAAATTTGATCTACAAACTCATTGAAAAAAAAATTATCACTAGGTCAACACAGACTTAGAAAGTATTAAACCAATGATAAATTGATTAAAAAATATAAAGAAAGAAGAATATCTTAGGATCATGGTGTATTAAAAGAAAAATAGCTGAAACATTTTCCTGACAAGGTTTATGACTACAACATGTTGAGCTATGTGAAAAAGTTTATCGCCCACCCGCCTAAAAAACCCCTGATCATATCTAATCTAGAATGTACTTAGAAACAGCTTTAATCATTGGAAAACCCATTCTTCTATTGAGCTAAAATCTTTCTACCAGCAGCTCTTACTACTATATACCATTTCTAACTTCTGGAGAAACACAGGATAAGTTTATTTCCTTGTCTACTGAGTTATGAAATAATTTCTTGGAACAAAAACATAAAAGGGGGGTAAAAACTGCTTCAAGAACTTCAAAAGTACTATATACAAGCCTGAAAGTCAAATCAAACATATCTAGGCTCCTATTCAATTGATTTCCCTGTATGAATAGAGCACTAAGGCATTCCAGAGAAAATGCATGATTCATTGTCATCTATTCCATAAGCAAAGACCTTGGAGAATACTCCGAAGGAACAGTAGTTAACACAGGTGAAGTACATTAAGACTTGCAATGTATGGATCTTTCAAGCTTGCAAAGTGAGTTGAACTTTAAATTAAACATTTGTAAAATGGAAAAAATTGGAAAATGCAGCCTCTTACTGGTTAAACCTCTAGAATTATTTTAGCTTCAGAACTTAAGCAAAATAAATATTTTACTTGAGGGACAGCTATTCCTTGGTCTTTTCAGAGATATAATTTCATTATATGGTGCATATTGTCTTTAATTTAGTAGAGTAAACATTCAGTGTTAGATACACTGTTTATAACACTCATCATAAACTTCTTTTTCATATGAAAAATATTCACCTTGTAAAATAATTTTAAATCTGTTGTCTTTTAAAAGTGATATATCTCTTTAATTGGGGTACAGATATTTATATGGCAACATTTTCTCTTTAGATATTTTTTTTTTCACCAAGAGCTACTAAACTGAATAAGTATAGTAAATGACATTACAATCAATAATGGGTTTCATTTTCCTATAACATTACTTATAGACAGGCTCACTGCTAACTATAAATTCATGTTAGTGTTTTTAAAAAGACATCAAACAGATTGGTAATTACATTATAAGAATGAGGATGTAAATACAGTATAGGAAATATCAGGGGAAACACTTTGTAAAGTATATGATTGTCTAACCACCGTGCTATATACCTGAAACTAATATAAAGTAATATTGAATGTAAACTGTTTTTTAAAAAAGACAAAGAAAATAAAAAGTGAAATCAAGTAGAAGAGTGTGGAGAACATCTCATGGAGTAAGGAGTTTACAAATTTTGGGCAAAAGTTGTTCATTTACTATTCCCAGCAAGCACCTAGTAGAAAATTATTATATATTAGCTATATCAATTAAATAAATTAATTAAATCAATTAAACAAATTAGAAAATTAAGAAAAGTGTATATACATTCCTTAGACACCAGAGTAACCTAAAGTCTTTAAAATTGATAAGCATTGTTATTAATGTTTTAAGCTCAATTTTATAAAAAATGTATTCAGAGTAATTTATTTATTTCTCCATCTAGACTAGTTAAACTACATCAGAACTATTTTATTTATTTATTTCAGCTTGAAAAACAGGATGGTAACAACTGTAACAATAAGTTATTTAGCTCTTATTTTGTGACAGGCATAATCTTAATTGATTTGCATTAATTAACTCATTTAATCCCTATAACAACACTGTAAAGAAGGTATTATTATTATCTCCAATTTTGGATGAGAAAACTGAAGCCCATGAAGTGTCACTTTTCCAGGGTGACAACTAGGAAGTGGATTCTAATGCAGGAAGCCTGGCTCCAGGGTTCACTTCCACCACTAACTCTCAATTACTCAGTCATAAGTGTAAAGAATAGTTTACCAGATATTGTGCCCAAGATGTGGTGTGATGACATGTAGTGGAGCCCTTGTCAGGATGAGAGCACTTTAGCAAAGCAGCTCAGAATTCAAAAATGCACCTTGCAGATTTTACTCATGGGGGTGAGGGATGTGGTAGTCTGGCCTTTGGCCCCTGGATCAGATCTGCAAACCACTGGTAGAAAATGTGACCTCTCTGTGCTTCAGTTTCCTCATTTATAGAGTGGGAAAGATGAGAATGTAGATGGTGATAGTCGTGGTAACCACGCCATGGGGTCAATGTGAAGACTATATGCTGGGCTTCATATAAACTCTACAGACCTTGGCTATTATTGTCACTTCTACAGTTCAGTTTATTTTCCTGATTCCCTCCTTAGTACACAACTGCTCCAGGTCCAGAAATCTTTTTATTCATTCAAAGAAGACTTTATTTGGGCTGCTCGGCCTGTTTTGTAAAGGTTGAATCCAACCTCTGTGAAAGAGGAATCTGTGTGTCTGTTGATTTTCATTAGATGTTAAGACTTACTAATTCCAGACTGTTGTCAGATTCTAGGGAGAAAAGGAAAATTACAGAATGCAAATTTTCACATGCTACATGCCCTTGAAAATCAGCAGTTCTGTTGGCTGTTTCATCCACATAACCCAAAACTCTGCTTCCAAAACATTGACTGCAGAGCAGATGTCACAGTTTTGGGTAGAGAATGACCCAACTGCTCTCTGCCCAGCAATCTTTGGGATAAGTGAGGAATGAGTCCCTAGATCCTGTAGTATGACAGCCAGCCCCAGTGCCTCATTTCTTCATCTCAGGCCTCACCTGATGCACACAGCAAATAGATTCTGGGTCAGGTTATCCAGAGAATAATAGCCTCTCTACAAGGAATACCTCTTTCCATATAGCATAGTTCCTGGATCCAATTAACACCAACTTTCTTGATTGCCAAATGTAAAACAACAGAAATAAAATATTGGTCCCAGGATAACCACCCACTTCTCTGACCTACACCCCTGTCCTAACTCTGTCTCTGAACCTACATGAAACGATTCATTTTCTTTTTCTTAAGTGAGAAGTGGGGAAGCAGAGAGACAGACTCCCTCATGCACCCTGGTGAAGATCCAGCTGGCAAACCCCCTATGGGGTGATGTTCTACCCATCTGGGGCCATTGCTCCATCGCTTGGCAATCAATATATTTTAGCACCTGAGGCCAGGCCATGGAGCTTTCCTCAGCGCCTGTGGTGAACTTGCTTTAACCAGGTCATGACTGTGGGCTGCAGAAAGGGAAAAGATAGAGAAATGAAGGAAGAGGGGGAGGGGTGTAGAAGCAGAGGATCACTTCTCCTGTGTGCCCTGACCAGGAATCAACCCAAGACATCCACATGCATGGCCCATACTCTATCGCTGAGCCAAACGGCCAGGGCCACAATTAATTTTCTAACTACATTCTCTGCAGAATCAGAAACACATTTTTAGCAGGATGCTCTTTTCATCTTCATCATTACCATTTGCATGACAGTATGCAAATAGATTTATGGAGCATGGCACAAATTAATATTTAAAAGAGAAAAGAATAAGCAGTTGCTTCCCCACCCTCCTAAGTCCCTTTAGAATACACAGAGAAAAAGGGAACAATGAATACACAAAGTTTACAGTTATAAAATGAAGATGTAGAGACAGCTTTTTTAGCAGACGCAGTGGGGTGATGCATAACACTTTCGTTTAGTTTAATTGCTTGGCTCTGCAGGTAAGCTTCCCTTTTAGAACCAGTGTCCTGTACGGCAATGACTTTTCCTGGCAAGTCCAGGAGTATTGGTTCACACTAGGAGCTGAGGCAGTGAGGTTTAGCTGCATGTGTATGACTGTAGAGGTTCGGGGGTGACTTGTGTTATCAGTTGCTACTCATGTGGAATGAGGTTAATTATTTAATCTCTGTGAGCTGTAGTAAGACCATCTATAAACTGTGTGCACTAAAACTTTTTCCCTAGGGTTCTAGAAAATAAGAGACTTAAGTTGTAACCTATTTAGCACAAAATTTAGCATATAATATGAGCTCACAAAACAGTGCTATGAATATAACCACTGAATGGTGCATATAATTTATTATTTTAACTATACCTAGCTACTAAGTACGGCAATGTTTTTGTTAAAAATGGGAAAACATGAATCTCAAGGCTCACTTTCAGATGCTAGAGCACTATTCCTTTGCCCTGGCAGAGAGAGCCTCCATCCTTCATTATAACTCCAGGCTTCCGTTCCAGTACAGGGAATGAGGGGATGAGTAGCTTCTGCAAAGTGCTATCTTCCCTCTGTGTGTGTTTCACAGTTTACAAACCTTGTACACACAAACTGGTGGCCCAGCTTCTCCAGCTCTCAAAGGTCATTCTTTTTTAAAAATAGGTAAATAAAAATAATAATTAAAAAAACTTCCAAATGGAATGGTTCCAAAACTTATTTCTAGAAGATCTCAGAAGTCTAGTGACTTCTGCAACATATTTGACAGCATTAGGGATGCCTATAATCTCCTGTTTTTCTCCCTCTACATTCTGATTACTTCACACTAGTTCACCTGGGGAGGCTGTTTGCTGGTTGCCCTGCTTTGCCCCCCACCCTCTAACCCCACTGGCCATTACCTCATGTCCTCCATTTTTAAATATAATCTCCAAACACAAGTCTAACTATTTAAGGTAGGGATATAGGATAGTACATAAAACAACCATATTTAAATATTAGACATCTTATTTTAAACTTCTTCCTATGGATAACGTTCATTGATATTTTCTATCCTGTCATCTTATTTTATCCTGTTCTGCTCTGCCTTGTCTTGTCCTAGCCTATCCTATAATTTTCTATTCTATTTCATTCCATTCCACTTCATTCTATTCTAGTCTATTTTTAAAGTGCTGGAGCTACGAATACTGATTTCACAACCCTCTAATGAGTCATGACCTGTGATTTAGCAGAGTATTCTAGATCTTTACTATCTGTTCTGTCTAGAGCAGTAAGATGTCACAGCAACAGGGCCTTAATTTTAAAACTAAAAAGGCTATATATTTTTAAAAATACACATTGCTTCTTTTCTAGGATTTGAAACTAGATGATCATTTAATTAATAAAAACATTTTTCTTCTTGTTACACATAGTATTTAATTTAATTTGTATAGCAACTTTATGAGTTATATAGAATAGACATTTATAGATTCAATTCTTTTAAAAATGAAGAAACCGAGCCTGACAAGGCAGTGGCTCAGTGAATAGAGTGTTGGTCTGGAATGCTGAGGACCCAGCTTCAAAACATCAAGGTCACCAGTTTGAGTATGTGCCTATCTGGCTTGAGTGCAGGCTCGCCAGCTTGAGCATGGGATCATAGACATGAGCCATAGTTGCTAGCTTGAGCCCAAAAGTTGCTGAATTAAAGCTGAAGGTCACTGGCTTGAGCAAGGGGTCACTGGCTCTGCTGGAGCTCTCTGGTTCAAGGCATGTATGAGAAAACAATTAACAACTAAGGTGGCACAACTATGAGTTGATGCTTCTCATTTTTTCCTCTCTCTCTCTCTCTCTTGCTAAAAAGAAAGAGAAGAAACTAAATCTATATAGGTTCAGTGATTTTCTAAAGTCACACAGATAGTGACTAAATCTGCTCTAGAAACCAGATTCATTTCCATCTCTTTCCTATTACACTTCACAGGCCACGGCTTCTTCAGAGGTGGTACAGTATGACCAAAATCTGATAAATCTGATTAGTACTTGCTAAAGAAATACAGATTTGCTCTAACCTAATCTACAGAATCAGAATCTTCATGGCTGGGTATGGGAATATGCAATTTTAAATTTTCCCCAGGGGCCTATATAGTCCTACCTAAGTGGATCATTCCTCTATATTCTCTAAACTGAAGAGAGAGAGGGGAAGATGGGGTAGGTTGGGAAGAAGGAATAAATAAAGGATTTCTGAGATAACAGAAGTCAAATACAAATGAAAACTGTACAATCATAGATAAACCAAGAACTAAGAATGAGTAATAGAAGAACCAGAAAAACTAAGCCTGTAAGAGGTCATCTACTTTTCATTGGACTCTGAGTCTTACAGCAGCTAAGACAATCAATAAAAGTGTTTTGAAAAGATTTCTCTTTTTTTATTTTGATAATATTAATTTGCTACTAATTCTCCCAACT
Source organism: Rhynchonycteris naso (assembly GCA_037038555.1). Lineage (NCBI taxonomy): Eukaryota > Metazoa > Chordata > Mammalia > Chiroptera > Emballonuridae > Rhynchonycteris > Rhynchonycteris naso. The sequence goes on from CM072996.1 coordinate 85,387,361, forward strand.
TCTGAGCTTAAGAAATATCTGTTGCATTTTCATTTTCTAAGCCAGAACCCCAGGAGACTGCTTATGTATATAGTCAAAGCATAGAGAAAGTCAAGCAGGTTGGACCTCACTTTCACATCTTTAACCTTGGTCAGCATAATCAGATATCTACAGTGATAATACCAATCAGTATCTGCTGTACATCCAGCATAAGAAACTGATCATACTCCTTAATATCCATGACCCACTTAGGATGTAGCCCTGTTTTATGGAAAAAAAGCCCAAGTTTAGATATTTTAAGCATGTTGTCCAAAAACAAGTAATAAAAACTTGGATAAAGTTTCAGACTCTTCATCTCCAGAGCTTACACTTTGCTGACTCTCAGAAAAAGAAGTAAAATAAACATGACTCAAACAGTATATGCAAAAACCTGAACCCAGGCCAAGTTGGCAAGTGCTGACCAGAAAGAGGCCGAGCACAGTTCCTGTGCTGGGAGTTCATTCAGTTTGAGCTGATTTACAACAAATCTCTCCTGTGTCTTTGGTTCCTAATAACACCCATCAAGTAACAACCACACTAACAGAGGTTTAATATTCTTCAGAAATATGAAGAGACTCTAACTGTCCTACCAGTTATAAAAGATGAAACACTGAGTCTGCATTAGTATTGTCATTTGACAGGCTCATCAATCAGTGAGTTCACTAGCTTTCAATAGTTCGACAATACTATGTGGATATGTTCATTTGAGAAAAGAAAGTACTTCATTTAAGATAAGCTGTGAATTAATCTAATTCCTACAAGTGTCTCCTTGATCAATTTTTTGAGACTTTTGTTTTGTGTTCATTAAATATTGTTAAGGTTGATATTCTTGTGTAGATTTAAGTATATTAACATGTGATTGAAATACATGAGGCAATGTTTTCTGTTTACTTGTTGAAGGCTAGGGATTATTTACACTCTTTTGTAAATTTAGCTTTCTCTCCTATAAAAAATTTAAATTCCTGGATTTGGCTCTCAAGCCTATATAAGATCTGAAAGTAATTTCAACATTATGTGACATGTTGTTTGAGTTTTTTTGGTATAAACTGAAAACTTTTCTAGAGATATTAATGCCATATATATATATATATATATATATATATATATATATATATATATATATATATACACACACACACACACACACACACACACACAATACTGTTTTATGCTAAATGTATGAATATTTTATTAAACTATTACTTATATTAGACAAATATATACAATAAGATAGTCTTTGCAAAGCCATTGGCAACATAATTAGCACTTAGAAAGTACTAAGAACTGTTTTTTTCTTTTCTTTCTTTCCAAACCCAGACTGTTCTCTATGATAAAAGCTCTGTTTTGCGTTTCTCTTCTAGCCTGGATGAACACTGTGTTCCCAGCAAAGACTTTGTTTTTAAATAGAAAATGTTTCTGAAGTTGTCATTTTGGTCAAGAAAGCTCAAAAAAGGAAATGTTTGTTCTAATTATGTTTATTAGGTACAAAAATCTAACGTATCTTCTGTATTTGCTCTTTGGGTAAACAAAGACAGCTATGATCCCTGGTGGTCATATGAGTCAATAAGAGCAATGCCATCCACTCACTTCTTTTTTGTTTTAAAATAGAAGCAATTGTAGATCCCCAAGAGACTGAACTATAATGTGAGCTCTAAAATGAAGACTCCCTCTGAAGATGACTTTGAGATGTTTTACGTGATTAGATGTTTTATTCTCTGAGAGCAAAGCATGTTGTAAATGATTGACTAGAAATAAGTTTTCTTTGCTTTTTGTTAAGAGTTTGGTCTTATTCCAGCTGCTGTCTGTCTGTTCTGAGTACGAGCTACTGCTGTTTGCTTTATTTTTTCCTCTGTATTGTTTTCTAACTGGAATACAAGATAAAATGAAAACCGCAGTCAAAATGGCACCATGCTGCTGAAGCCAACATCAAGCACTTTTGGTGGTCCTCAGAAAACAGCGTCACTTTGTTCTGTTTAATGTCTTAGATGTGAAATCTGCCAACACACCTGCCATTTTCTACCACTCTCTATTCTAACTCTTTATTAGCTGTCTGGCAACATCATCACACTAGCTGCTTGGTTTCAACTCTGCTCAGTCTTGTAATATAAAAAGACAAGAGAATGTCCTCGAAGATATAAACTTAGTCTCTCGTACAGTAGACAGTTATTTTATTTTCAATGTAATTTTCTTTGGAACAAAAATTCTTTTATATCTCCGCAAGAAGAGAGACTATCTTTTACCCTCTTAAGTAAATATTTTACATTACAATTGTGCAGATGTTCAAGATGCCTACTGAAGCTTTCTCTATTTAACGACTAATTCTTCAGATCCATTGTTTAAATGATGTAAGCTACAGTATATATTCTCATTCATTTACTTATTTATTTTATTCATTTAAACATTTATTGGGTTCTTGCTATGATTCAAACACTATACTTGGTACTGTGAATACCAACAAAAATAGCATGCATTTATTTGAGAAAACAAGTAGGGAAGATGAACTCACAAAGATGTAAATTATAACCAAACACGTTCAGTGTTATGACAGGAGTATAAGCCAGATGACTTGGGAGCAGAACAAATTTCTGTCTATGTTTGAGTAGGGGAATGTGAGAAGATTTCACAGGGAAGAAAGAAATATTTGCGTTCAAGTCATCATTGTGTGCAGAGAGGAGTTGAAGGGTAGGGGCAGTCTTAAAAGAGGGAATGTGAGGAGCTTAGTGTAGCTAAAAAAAAAAGGGAGCTTGGTAGGGAAAGATCGGGACTGGAGATTAAAAGTGTCGCTGGGATCAGAATGTAAAAACTTCACTGGAATCAATAACTGGAATTAATTGCCCAGGTATAGGATTGCCAGTAGAATTCTGGCTAAAAGCTCAGTCAGTGCTTGACCTGGGCTGCAAAGGCAGTTTCTACCTTCAAACAGAATGTATAGTGACATAAGAAGGGCCATGACCAGAGCAAAATCGAAACACCTTATAAAACTATACCTGGGAGTTCTAAAAATGGCCTCTCACTGGCCTGGGTGAGGATTAAATACAGAGGTAGCAGGTGGGGAGAAGAGAGCCGTTGAAAGACTTGGGAGAAAGTTTAGCTGAGGAGCGGAGGGAGAACACGTGAAGATCAGGAAGTGAAAAGGGTTTAGGGTTTCTCCAGCTGTGTGGGGTTTAACCTTCCTTCTCAGAGTTAAAGAATAGGGACCGGAGCTAGGAAGCACAAAATTCCCACTTGTCATGAGTCTTTTTTGTTTCTCCCTTTTTCTTCTTCCTATGGGAAAAATGCATCAATTTGAGACTATTTCAGAGGAAATACAGAAAGAAAGGGTATTCCTGAACAGACAGTATATTCAAGTCAGAGTCACAATGCTTGTGTTTGACTAGGAAAACATGGGGTTCATAGTAAAAGTGAACCCCAAGTCAGCCCTTCTCCAGGAGGGCTGTACTATTTTCAAACAAGATGTTAGAATGTTACCCTTATTGCTTCTGAGGTCTTTGATTTTTTTCACAATGTTGTCTTTGTGGTCAAATTTGGAACAGATTGTTATAATTTTATTTTTACATTTTTCTTAGTGCTTAAAGCTAGCAAAGTCTGTTGCTAATCTCTGAAATTAGTACAGTAATGACTACAGTCTGCTTCCCTGGTGGTCTTGGCGTATCTGGAGTAGAAAGAGGAGATAGCATCACACAGTCTATAGGAAGGAAGAACCTGGTCATGACCTGGTTGACCTTCCAGAGCTAGCAATTTCTCTACATCTCACCCTTGTTATATGGCCCTCAGCCTATGTTTGCAAGACTACATTGAAGAAAATCTTGAGTTGCCTGTGCCTTAGGATAGATATGTTTTACAATAAAGTTCCTCCTTATATTGAGCGGGATACATTTCCTTGAGCCTCTGGCTTCTGTTCTCAGATAGAACCATAGGCTTAATTACAACTCCCTTCCACATGAGATTCCTTCAGATATTTGAAAACAGCTAACACAGTTCTCAGCTTCTTAAAGAGAAAAATGGAAAGGAATGCCGAAGGACTCACTGCTTTGTGTCATACATTAGGCTGGAATCATTCACTGAAACTAGCTTCTTTATGAGGAAAATAAAAATAAAATCGAACAAATAAATAAATCAGAAAAAAAGATAATGAAAGAATGAATGATTTTCCCAAAGTGGCAAGACAAGTAGATTACAAAATTGTTTATACTAAAAATATATTTGCATTTAGTGTTTATTTTTATTAAGACAATATAGCTGCAGAAGAAAGCCAGGAATTGATATAATAATATAGTAATAATGCACTAATACTATTCACCTGATTCAGCTAGAAGTGAGTCCATTGCTCTGTTCATTGTGCATGCTGCCTCTACCCAACTCTTCTACCAATAGCATAATTTTGAGTTCATTACTATCCTCAATGCTGTACATGTACACATACATGCACACACACACTGATACAGAATATATATGCCTGGGACAATTTATACTAACATTTCCAAAATCTGCCTTCATTTTATAATTTTTCTCATTGAAAATCCTGACGAATATATCAAAACAATCTTTGAAAGAGTTAAATGAACATTGGCATCTCTCTTTAATTAGTAATTATCTAATCTGTGCTTCTTTGTGTTATGCTGTACACAGAAGCAAGTCAAAAGAGGTTGTTTATAGCCTTCTAAATTTGTGGTACTCAAATCTAAACACAATTCTCCCACTTTGAAAATATTAAAAAGCTCTGACATAGAAATAAGAGCTACACCCTATTTTCAAATACACAAACAGGACTAACGGAAATTAGATTTAGCATCTGTAATAAAAAGAAAATTAGTTTCCTTATTTGTAATCTTTCTTCTGTGTTTTTTTAAAAATATGTGTCCATTCATTCCAATATTTAGCCTCTGGGCCCTCCTTGATATCAGCCCAAAGATACGTTCATATTTTCAATAGGCATTCTCTTTCCTCTCACCAGTTCCTCTAATAGTTTAGCTTGTAAGTCATTAAACCCATGTAATCCAAGCTAATAAAATTGTTCAAATGTTTCTTTTTGACTACCTCCTCCTCGATAATATTCTAAAATATACAGACATGCAATATCCTATTTCAATGAGTTCATTTATATTATTTCTCTAACTTTAAAGCAGAATTAGCAAACAAAAACAAAACAACCAACTCAAAGAAGTTGAAAGCGAGGTAGTGGCTCAGTTTCTTCACAGGGTTTAGACTCAAACTGCACAATATTTATTTGGAACTGTATAAATATAGTAAAAATTCAAAGAGATAGCAGCCATTAGCTCTTTCCATACGGAACTCATGATCTAGTCTAGAAAGTAAGAATATTTAAGAAGTGTTGAACAACAAGAGAAAAGTAACTAATTTCTGAAACAGGATGATATAGCATGCAGTGTTTCAGAAAGTTTCCATCCCAGTAAAAGATTTTCTGTGTCTGAGACGGCCCAAGGCAAGGCGGGAGTAAAGCAATGTGACTGTGGTCCCCATAAAGTCTCTAGTGAACTCAGTGGCTTTAGGTAGTTTGCTTAATATCTGTGGGCTTGCATTTCATGATTTAAAGAAAAAAACTAAAATGAATAATAGTTGAAGTACTTTTTAAATATAAAAAATCTGGAACTGTTATATTCTTTCATGAGAAGGGCCTGAGTATAGCTACAATGGCTAACAAAAGCCATCAAAAACATGAAAGTGACCAGATTTTAAAATTGGTAAAGAGGGACACCATTGACGGGGGGGGAGGGGGGTTCTTGATTAAAAATTTGGTCTATATGGAGCAAAAAAAAATTTTCATAGAATGCAAAAATAGTATTGTAATATACATTTTAAAATTAGCACTTTTTTAAAACGCCGCGGGATGCTGGACAAATTGTTAAAAATCGGGACTGTCCCGCCTGGCAGGAACATTGTAGGAATAAACTGAGCATCCCATGGAGTTTCTATAGTTTTTGCTTTAATCAAATATTTAAGTATTTCTTGAAGGTGGGTCTGGAGCCATCAATGGTGTCTATTTCTTTTTATTTCTCCTTCACCACTGTACGTTTACAGGATCGCAGATAATGAAACTTTACAATTTGTCTGTAGAATCCAGTGTGGAGATCATAATCCCATTTTAACCCAGTGATGTCTTAGACTTTAATAGATGAGAAGCCCTGTCACTGCAGAGCGACAAGTTCCCTCATACAGGTGTTTTTAAATATAAATTCAGTTTGATTCTTGTTATCTCAGAAACCAGATTACGAATTTTTGGTATTATCCTGTTGAATTTAGATTATGAGGTACCTGGTAATTTCTATAACGTCAATTTACAAGTGTTGTTTTCTTCATTACATCAGAGAGGGCTCCTCCCCTATAGAAAGTATAAGCTTGGCATGGATACAAACTTGAAAGGACATATGTCAAAATGAGTCAAGGGGTTTGTATGTGATGCTGGAAAATATCCCTTTTTTATATCATCACTCTAGTGGGTTTTGTTATGTCTGTTGCCCCACTCAAGAAAGTCAAACAGAATGGGGTCTTTTCATTCAAATCCCTGCCTTTGGGCTTACTATGAGCTCCAGCACCAAGAGCCTGTTAATGGATGTCTTTCACATATTGATGACCTGAGGTCATTGGCCAGTCTCCATTGAGGGAGGACTGTCTTTTCTCCTCTACTGTGATACAACTAGACAATCCACATGAACAACATGATACAGATATCTCCAAGAGGAAGGAACTCTAGTCTGTCCCTTTATACTGTCTCCCATCCTGCCATTCAGACTTTCTACCACTTCTGTTGGCATGGGAGAATGACTTCCACCCTTTCCTGAAGGTCTCCTCTCTGCCACCTGTCTGCAGCCTCATCTTTCCCTGATGGTCCTCACACTATCATGAATGAAAGAATTCTCTGCACACAAAGGCACAAAAAATGCTAGTTTCTGACTGAGTGAGATTTGAAAGTTGGTATCAAAATTCTCTGTCCACTGACTCTTTCTTTAATGCTGCTGATTTGTTTTTACTCTTCTTAGCAGTCACTCAAACCACTTATTTCCCTCACCTTGGTGATATTAATCAACATGCTACATTCAGAAAAAGCAGACATGGTTTTCTACAATACAGTGTCACAATTTGATAGATATAGGTTATCTATATTCTTACACAGAACAAAATTTTACCGTACAATAACTATCTTGCTGATGGTGAAATATTAATGTTCAAGTCCATGAGAGAAGTTTATTTCAGAGAAGATGTTACTTGCTTGCAAAAACAATGCATTACAATAACAGTAATAATAACAAACTAATAAAAATGACAACTATCATTTATTGCATTTCCATAATATGCCAAAGTAATTTGCATGTACACCATCTCATTTTCTCCCCAATACCTTCACAAAACAAATCTTATTCTTCCTCTCCTTTTATAAGTAAGGAGATCAAGGGTTGGAGATATTAATAAACTGACCCAGCACACAAATTCTAGATGGGTAAATAAGATTCAAATTCTGTTAATCTGATTCTAGAGCCCAATTGCTCAACCACTCACTACTCACTGCCTCCCCACAAGTATTATAATTAGGCCAATTGATGACTGAGATAATTTGAACTATTTTAGATTACATTAGTTAAATTAATCTAAATTGACAAACAGACATTAGAGTCCTTTTCCCAATTATGACAGTTATATTTATAAAAAACGACCTCTGGTAGCAGAATTTCCTGAAGAGGACTTTAAGATCTTATTTTTCTAAATGTGTTAGGGAAAATCAAGGAAAGTAAGAAAACTGAGAAGTCCTTTTTATAATATTGATATTAAAATAAAACAATGAAGCATCCCTCTTCTGCAAGTAAAACACTATTTATCCACCTTAAGTTAGTACAAGGAGTAAGTACTCAGCTACTTATTTTCCTTTAATGGCCTCCGTGAAGTTTGTTTGGGTCCAACACTGACATTCTTACAAAGAGTCATTTCACGTGTGTCTGGAATGTTTTTCTTGGTTTAAAATTTATAATATTAACAAATCTTTTTTTTTTTTTTTTTTGTATTTTTCTGAAGTGAGAAGCAGGAAGGCAGAGAGACAGACTCCCGTATGCGCTACCCAGGATCCACCTGGCATGCCCACGAGGGGGGGATGCTCTGCCCATCTGGGGTGTTGCTCAGTTGAAACTGGAGCCATTTCAGTGCCTTAGAAGGAGGCCATGGAGCCATCCGCAGCACCCAGGCCGAGTTTGTTCCAATGAAGCCTTGGCTGCAGGAGTGGAAGAGAGAGATAGAGAGAAAGGAGAGGGGGAAGGGTGGAGAAGCAGATTGGTGCTTCTCCTGTGAGCCCTGGCCAGGAATCAAATCTGGGACATCCACAAGCTGGACTGATGCTCTACCACTGAGCCAACTGGCCAGAGAAAAAAATCTGTTCTAGGTCCAAAATATTTTAAGATTGCTTAAAAGGTACAGGGAAAGACAATTTGTATGCTAGAATTTTGAAGAAGGATAACTGATATAGAGATTACTATATATAGATACACTACTAAACTATGTGCTAGTAATTTTTAAATAGTGATATTTTCCACACAACAGTGGAAGACATGACACAGTTTATTATATAGAGAGGAATCCTTTCCTTCTCATACTGATGGCTTTCTCTTTGCCTCAATTATTTGGGAGTAGGCATATCTGAACATGTATCAGCCAAGCAATATTGTGGAAACAGCTCGTTTTTCAAACATAGCACATTAAATTGAAGACCTGTGATGATCGGCGAAGGTTTATCGTCAGAGACAGCAAGAAGGGTGGAAACAGGTGTGGAATAAGGAATACAGTGAAGCACAGACAATAAATGCCTGACTAGAGAAAAATCAGACAACAGGACCTCGCATACAGTATGTACACAATAAAATGAACTGAAAACATATGAATGGAGGATGGGTTGAATGAAGAATGGATGATGGGTAGAGTGGAAAAATACTGAATATTCCCAACTTCACAGTTTTGCCAAGGATTAAATGGGGTATTATATTTGATTGCTAAATTTCATTCTATTACAATCTATGTTGTATTTTTCCATTTGTGAGTGAGGAAAATAAAAATGTAACGTCCTCTAATCATTGTCTGTGAAAAGCTAAGGACATATTTTGTACGCTTCTTTCACACTTTGTTTCATACTAATGAGAGGCTTTGAAACATCATAAAAAGTACCAACCTTGAAAACTGCATTCTGTTTTGCTCATCTTACCTAAAAAAAAAAAATTAAAAAGACAGAAAAAGAAAGGAAATTTAAGTGAAAGCCAATTAAGGCAACACAGTTAAAAGAACATTTAGAAAAAAAACTTTTACCCATTTCCTTTGACAAAGGAGACATTTAACTGTGGAGAGAGAAATACCCTGATGAAAGTTCTTCCACTAAACTGTTATTAAAATAGTTTGTGCTTTTTGTATTTTGTGATATTTTGCCTTTTCAAATTTCTCAGGGGCACAGCCATTGTGAATGACAATGAATCAGGATGATTAATAAAAATGATAAAAACAAATTATATATAAGGAAAAATTATATAGACAGCACTTAAGCAACCCATGGATGTTTCCATCACTATAAGATTTTTCAATAGATTCAGACAAGAGTACTTTCAGAGGCTCTTATAATTGGTTCTCAGGTTCTATGTTTCTACTCTTGAATGCTGATTACAACACAAGCTCTTGCTTCTTCCTCCTGCTCTACCAATAATCTGTTCTCCCTTTAGGACCAAACGATTATTGTCTTGTTTATAATAACTGTTCTACATTCCTTATGGAAATTGTAATTATGATGCTGAATATTCAAACAGCAAGTCACTTTTCTCAGGGAAATTGTAATTAGGATAATGCAGTATTTACCCAACCAATGTTTTCTAACCATTGTTCTCTTTAAGGAATGAGGAGATCAGAGAAAAAAATTGAAATAAAGCATCCTGTTGGGATCTCAGATATATATATACTAAAGAAGTATAATAATAATGATAGGCAATATTTGCTACAATGGCATACACAACACAATCAAGATGACATGTATATGACATGTGTGCATATTACATACAGGTCTATGTGAATTATTTATGTTTTTCTTTAACCTGTAGACCACCACACAAGGTAAGTAATATTATTATTCCAATTGCATAAACTCAGAAAAATTGAGCATTTTATCTAACATCACACAGCTAGTAAGTAATAGATAGAATCAAGGTTTAAACCCAGATCTGTCAGACTTAAAAATTTGTTTATGACCTCATTGTCAAAGGCCTCTATTTTAATTCCCTGGCACTAGTATACATTTGGTGAGTTCATCAAGACACATTATTTTTCTTTCTAAAACCAGAGTCTTTTTTCAGTCCCTATACAGTGTCATCTGTTCCTTGGCAAAGGAACACATGGTGTGACCCTTGTTTCTAATACTAAAATTTCTACCATTAACCCTGAAAATGGAATAAAACTTTTGTTCAGAGTGAAGTTTGATGTTATTTGGCATTATTCATTAAAATAAAAATTTTTCATGCACTCTGACCCAAGGGTCTCATTTCTGGAATTTATGCTAGAAGTATAAGAGCATTCATTGGTGCATTATTTTAAATGGAGAAAACCTGTAGAAATAGCCCAAATATCCACCAAATACTTTATGGTATAATAGACTACAATAAAACACGTCAGTTAAAAATCCTGTGTTCATATTATGTGTCCTGAAAAAATAGCCATGAAACACGTTAACTTAAAAAGCATGCTGTGAAATAATACGTATGCACAATATAATCCTGCTTTTGTAATAATAGATGTACTTTTATGTAAATGTACTGCCTGATTTTGCACAGAAAAGTATATAGAGGAATAGATACCAAATAAAAGTTATCTTCTTTTAATAAGTTGAAAAGAAAGCTTGTCCCCCATGATAATGAACACTAAATGCACAAAATGCTTACAGCTAGTATCCTTTCTTTTTCTTTTTTCTCTTCTTTTGGCAGACATAAAACAAGGTTTTAAACGTGTGAAAGAAAAAATCAAGGACACCCAAAATATGCTATTTCAGAAAGAAAACAAACAACAGACACAATCCAAGTCAATCTTTTTCAGTCTGAGGACTTTAGACTTTAAACAAATCTTATAACTGTTAAAATAGGTGTTTCCACTCTAATTTTATAAAAAAGGAAAATGAGACCCAATGAAGTAATTTATTTACCCAGTTTTCTTTTCTTGTTCTTCATCTTCCCTCTTTTCCATAATGCAAACAAAATTCTCTATTTGACTTCTGATGGCTCACAGATGACTGGAAATTTTCTTCTTTCCATCAGAGAGAACTGCCTTATCCAGAAGTATGTACCCCTCACATAGACAGCTCAGACTGATTAATATAGGGGAACAAAGGCCAGACCCTCTTTTCTCTATTTGGGAATCTATAAAAATATTGGTCCCAAGTACACATCTCAACAAACATCCTGAATAAAAAAATCAGAGTCTCCTTGGCAGGTTGGCTCAGTGGTAGAGCTTTGGCCCACAGTGTAGATGTGCTGGGTTCAAGTTCTGGTCAGGGCACACAAGAGAAACAAGCATCAGCTTCTCCACATCCCCTTTCTCTTCCCCTCCTGCAGCCATGATTAGTTTGGCTCAAGTGACTTGGCCTGGGGCGCTGAGGATGGCTCCATGGTCTCTGTCTCTGGCACTAAAAAAAGTGTCTCTTTTTTTAGTGCCAGAGACAGAAAAAAAGTGTAAGATTGCAACAGAGCAATGGCCTTCAATTGGCAGAGCATCGCCCCCTAGTGGGCTTGCTGGGTAGATCCCAGTTGGGGCAAATGCAGGAGTCTGTCTCTCTGCCTCTCCTCCTCTCACTAAAATAATTCTTTTAATATAAAAACAGAGTTTATTTCTCATAAAAATTAACTTAAAATAAGATTACAAATTTCAAAAGTCATAAAGGTGAGACTTGAATACTGATCGGACTGACTCTAAATTTATATCCTATCCATTAATATTTTCCTGTCTCTTTTAAATAATAATTTATTCTAATTTTAACCATTTTTTTGCTTAGGCAATATGCAGTCAATAATGATATGTTTAAGCCTGTAAGTTAGAAAACTTTCTTCATTGTTCTACAATATTTACAAATATACAGCCATTAGCACATGAAACTATTGCATTATACCTCTTGAAATTCAGACTGATATAAATCAGTAGCTATACACATGCATATTAATTTATAATATTACATTAAAAGATATATCCTATAAAATATATCTCAAGATTAAATTCAAGGTTAGTTTGACCCAAATCTCTAATTATGGTAGCCTATTTTCAAAGAACAAAATGATACTTTTAATTATGCCTTTTTCTTTGAAAAAAATTCAAGATCTCTCTTTCAGAAAACTTAAATGATTATATATGGAACAAGGACTTACATTTTCTACCACAAATTTAAGTCAGGCTTGAAACGTAGGTAAAACAATTTATAGTCCAGAAAAATATTACTTCAAGCAATCTTTAAAAGCATAACATAGAAGTTACCAATTCTATGCAATTTTGAGAGAATGCAGTTAGGATTTTACAATCAGTTTACAGTGCTACTCAATGGTGTGCGCCTATCCATAGTCTCTTGTCTGGAAATCATTGTGCCTCTTCATTCTGCTCCTGAAGGTTCGGCATAACCAATTCCTTTATTTCATTTACCAACTCTTAACTCTGGATCAAGTCATTACACTTCTCTATGTAAATGTATCTGGCATTATTGGTTTAGTGATATTATTCTGCCACTACACAGAATTATGGGCTCCACATAAAAAATAAACTAGTGTTGGATAAAATTCCTCAGCCAGAAAACTAATATAAGAAAATTCCAAGAATATATCTAATCTGGCCACAATGAGGGAGAAAATAGTTGTTATACATCAAGGAACAGCTTACTACTTTACTTTTATCTTTTAATTGTTTTCATAAGGTTATCTAAACCATTTAAGGGAAGAGGTTTTTTGAGACATGTTTAACCAGCATAGGGATGGAAAATGTTTTAACTACTGGAAACTAGAACAGGACCTGCCTACAGAAATTGCATTATATGTCCCATGTAGAGAACATGGGTGAATAAAGCAAAGCAAGAAGCATAGGAAACACTTCAAATAAAGCATGAAGCTAATGGATGGCACTTCCCACCAAGACTAGGAGGTTCTTCACAGTATAATCTACTTAGTAAGCTTTAAGTTAAAGACTCTGCCAGACCACCAGAAACATCTTCATGAGACCACTGTTCACCTACCGGTAGCACTATACAGTCAGGCTTTCTAGATTTTTTCTGGGGTCATTTATTTTTCTTAAGCAGATTCATTAACATGTAAACTTGTAAGGTTCAGAAAGACTGCAATGCAGATTTACATCAGTTCATTTATTATAATAATTGGGGTTGTAAAAGATATAAAATGTACGTGACCTACTCGCATGGAGCTCACCTTGACTTATGACACCAGTACAACCAGCATCAGCAAATAGCTTCCCAGGTCCTAGTGAGTAATATTCTTAGATTCAGGAGAGTCAATTTTTGCCCATGACACTCAGAACTGGTGTAGCCAAGTGACTATCAGTACACTTCATTTAACATCATAGTGGTACATACTAAAAAGTAGACCAACAAACAATAAAGACTTATGTGTACAGGCATGAGATTAACTTTATAACACAAGGTTCTCTTCAGGACCAGTCTTACCAGAGTTTATTGTCATAATTTTATTTTGATGAATTTGTTTTTCTTTTTTATTGTACCTGACTCCATACCCCATGCAAAGTCTCTTTTCACCCCTATTTCTCCAAAAATATATTTTGATGTATTTTTAAAGAAGATTTTAAATTAAATAACATAGAGGTTTGGAAAGGTCACAATTTGTCAGGTAAATATTGAAGGACCTGATGTCAGCATGGAGCCAGAGAGAAGGTTTAGAGATGAAAAGGCAGTTTATAAAAACTACTGAGGTTCACTTGCAAGACAGTAAGGCAGATGTGTTTTATATTCGTTTGGTGAAATCCAATAAATAAGGCTGCTGGTGTACCCTGTGTTACCTATTTTAAAATCATGCTTTTCTTCCATTTTGAAGAAGCAGAGGGGTATGATTAAAAAAGCACTGGATGAGAAATTGGGAAGTCAAAGCTTAGTCTATATTATATCTTCAAATGTTTCAACTGGCTATCTATTTCTGGGCAACATTTCCCTTTGACTTGAATTACGAATTAAGTCTCAAGAGACAAGTTAGGACAGGAAAGCTGACAAGTTGAGGTAGTCTAAATCAAGGACAGATGATAAGATGAATCCAAACTAGTGTTCCTTAAAGGGAACCAAAAAGACAATTTAGGAAGATAAGACTTAAATAGAAAGATAAAGGAGAAAAAATGGAATCATATATATGTGCTAGATCCAAATACGAGAAAACACAGGGAAAACTGAACCTCAGTGGTGTTATCTTTGGACACATGAGGAAGAGCATAGAGATTATATGAAACAGAAGTGTAGAATTTGTGTTGATTGCTTAGGAATCACATTCATTCTTTGGTTTGGTGTCAAGGCAGACCACAAACTCTGTGCAAGAAAGGTATATCCCTTTTTCTCACTATTGGGTCTCCAGTGCCTTGCGCAGTAACTGGAACTTGATAAGCAGTCAAAAAATATATTAGAATGAGGGAACAAATGTATGTGTGAATAGATGAACTTAAAACAAATAATGGAGGGATGAAGTAAAAGTAACATGATACATTGGTTGAGACTTATTATAGGGATTCTATTATTTTAAAACTAGCCCTTGATATCATTTCATCTTTTAAAATGAAATAAGTCATGTATCTGTCCAATTTTCCCAACACTATTTATTGAATAGACTATCTTTACCCCATTGTATGTTCTTGCCTTCCATGTCAAATATTAATTCATTATAAATGCCTGGGCTTATTTCTGAGCTCTATTCTCTGTTTTTATACCAGAATCATACTTTGATTACTATGGCTTTGTAGTATAGTTTGTTATCAAGTACGTAATGTAATTTCTTCAACTTTGTTCTTTTTTCTCAAGATTACTGTTGCTACTACAGGTATATTTTTAGTTTCATATAAATGTTTGGAATATTTTTTCTAGTTCTAAAAAATTTCCCTTTGTATCATAATAGGAATTGTGTTGCCTCTATAAATTGCTTTGGGTAGATCACTTTCTTTCACCATACGCAAGAATAAACTCAAAATAGATTAAAGAGTTAAGTATTAAACTCAAAACCATAAAAAATCTAGAAGAAAGCATAGGCAGTATAATCTTAGACATCTTTCATAGCAATATTTTTCTTATATATCACCTTAAGCAATAGAAGTAAAAAAATAAACAGATAAAACTATATCAAACTAAAAAGTTTTTGCACAACAAAGGAAACCATCAACAAAATAAAAAGACAACCTAACTGAATGAGAGAACATACCCACCAATGCATCTAATAAAGGCTTAATTTCCAAAATTTATAGAAACTTGAAAACCCAACACCAAAAAAACCCCAAACAATCCAGTTCAGAAATGGACAAACGACCTGAGAGACACTTACCCAAAGATGACATACAGATGGTCAATAAACATATAAAAAGCTGCTCAAGGTCACTAATCATCAGAGAAATTCAAATTAAAACCACAATGAGATATCACCTCACAACTGTCAGAATAGCTATCATCAATAAATCAATGAACAACAAGTATTGACGAGGATGTGGAGAAAAAAAAATCCTTCATGCACTGTTGGTGGCAATACAGATTGGTGCAGTCACCATGAAAAGCAGTATGGAGTTACCTCAAAAAATTAAAAATGAAACTATGTTATGAGCCAGAATTCCACTTCTGAGAATATGTCCAAAGAAACACTAAACATTAATTCAAAAGAATATATGCACTCTTATGTTCTTTGCATTTATAATAGTTAAGACTTGAAAGCAGCCCAAGTGTCCATCAGTAGATGAGTGGATAAAAAAGCTGTGGTACATTTACACAAAAAAATACTACTATGCCATAAGAAAGAAGGAACTACTACCTTTTCACAACAGCATGGATGGATCTAGAGAGCATTATATTAACTGAAATAATCCAATTAGAGAAAGACAGAAACCATATGATTTCACTGAATCTAATGAACAAAATAAGCAAATAAGCAAAATAGAGTAAAAAAGTTCAAGAGATTAAGCAGAGGAAAAAAAAATTACAGATACAGACAACAGTGTGAGGATTATAGGAAGGAAAGGGAGGTGTAGAATTTGAAGAATAGAGGAGTGGTAGGTAGATGGTGGTGGAGGGAGACTTGAGTATAGAACTCTGCACCTGAAAACTGTATAACTTTATTAACCAATGTCACCCCAATAAATGTAATAAAAAGTAGAAAAATAAAATAAGAAAGCAATATAATTAAAAATATAAGAATCTGCACTTGGTACACATTCTTTCCCTCCCCACCAAACATAACTTAATATAGAACAGTTTAGACAAGTGTATAAAACTGAAACACTTATGAATCAGCAGGAAGTGTGATGTGTCTTCCCCATACACTCATGCTATTCTAGGCTTTATTATTATACTTGTCTGTACAGGAAAGTAGGAAATGAACTTGCTTTATTTTTCAGAGGATAAAGACAAGTCAAGTTGGATCAACAGGTATGGTGAGAGTAAGGAAGTAGAGAGAAGGCATGTGTGGAAAGACTGGAAGAATCATATTATGAAGCATATTCTATGTCAGGCTTAATAAATATTTCAGACAATATAAATTTATGAAGTCCTTTTAAAAGGGGCAGCATAAACAAAGTGAAGACATTCTGGGAAGATCAATGTGACAGCTATTTGTAAGATGGGTTGGAGATAAAAGATGAAAACAATTGTGATAGTGGCTTAAAATAAGGAGAAAACAAAATACTGAGAATTTAACGGGAAGAAAGAAACAGAAATAAGTGTATATTTCATGTGAATGAGACATGTTGGATCCATAGAGCTCAGGCTCTCTTGGCAGAATAAGGATCAGGGGCTGGGTGTGACTGGGGCCTGCCTGCCCCTAAGTCTATATTTTCTTCCCTATAAAAGAGGGCCAAGTGGATTTTTTTACTCAGGGCCCAAAGGAACATGGTAAACCATTCTGATATGAGTCAATACCCAAGATATGCTGCAGAACAGGACCCCTGAGAGTGATTACAGCTCTACAAAATGGTGTTTGGACTCTCAAAGTAAAAACCATCAACTTTCTCAGGGCCCTTGATCAAAAGCAACAATTGGGAAGCAGATGGCCTCAAGTCTGGAAGGGAACTGTGGAACAAAACCAACAACCAGAAATTCTATGGTAGAGTTTTGATTAACATAGTTGAAATAGAAAAATATGTGAGTCAGTGGGTATTTAGGTACCATGCACAGCAGGAAGGAATACTTTTAGGCCCCATTGGTTGGTAAGTTTAAAGCTGTTACTATACTATGAAATTTGGAACTGGATGTGGGTGTGCATGCAGGAAGCAGATCTCTGGGAATATAGAAACTGCCCAGGGAATAATTATAACTTTGTAGGAAATTCAAACGGGTTCTTTGCAATTTGGGCTGGAGCATACATACATATATTTTAAATATACAAGATAATACTTATGTCTGAATGGGCACCACCACCACCAACAAAAAAGCAACAATCTTTTCAAAGGTCATCTATTTATAAAGTCCCCCATTATTCCTAGATTACAACTGCCCCTTTAAAAGAAAACCTTCTCTTTCTGCCCATCATCTACCCAATTGTGTCTGATGGAGGTATTTAGCTTGCAGAAAGTCGATCATGTATTGACGAATGAAGAAATCACCAAGGTGGCCATTAATGTTATACTTCTAATTCAATCATCCTGTTGTGTATGAAAGAAACCTAAAGTTGCAAATTCGGAGGAAAATTTTTGGCCAAATCATTAGAACCCTGCCCTGCTGGGTCAATAAGCTCAGGCTATTGCTCAAGTTATGTTATCTTTAAATTTTCTACTTTTTCTGTTTATATATCCACAGATGTCCACATACTTTTAATGTGCAGAGTAAGCCTAACACAGTTACATTGCAGTGGAAAAAGCTTTTGGATTCATATGTTTCAACATTATTACTTATTAACAAGGAAATCAGTTTCCTTATCTATAAAATGGGGATACTTATACCTATCTCAAATTTTGTTTTGAGAACTGATAACATACTATATAGCTAGTACCTGATATTTGTTAACACAAAATTAAGCTATCACAAATAATTGCATTTATTATTTGTGACATTCAAAATGTGAAAGATTAATAGAACATCTCCAGTGTTTAACATTACAATAAAGATGTGCTTGCATGGAATGACTTACGTGGAAAGAGTCACATGAAAAAAACTGAGTAGATGTGTCTTTGTGAAAGGATCACATCAATAAACTCTGTATTACATGAGTTTAGCTCACCACCTACAACACACCCTAGACCACTAATGAGTGTGTGTTTGTACTGTAGACAGAAGCAATACCCATAGTGAAAGTTCGCTGAATACCAAGCAAATACATTCTCTGTTTTCTATACCGTACAATGACAAAACTTAGAGCAAAGTTTTCAATCTCATGGGGTTTATTAAAATTCAATCTGCAGCTCTTTAATAATACTTAAAACCTCATATAGCAATATTACAATTAAGTTCTACAGGGCATACCATATGTTTCAATAAAAAACACTAAAGCATAGTGATCACTTGTTCTCTTCTTAGACAGCCCTGACATAGCTCTTCAACTTGCTTTGTGACCTTTGACAAGTTATTTAACTCTTGTGCCTCACTTTCCTCATCTGTAAAATGGGAATGGTAATAAAGAGTATCTAGTTCACTGGGTTAGTATGAGGATCAATTGAGAAACTGCAATTATAGCGCTTGAACATTGAAATGACCAAGTAAATACTATTATAATTTTTTACACCTTTTTCCAAATAAGATTGTAGAGCTTTATCACATACATGACAATTAGAACAGAAAGGTAAAAAAGAATAGGAATCCCAGAGTAAAATGTGGTAGTTGTGTAGGCTATGTCTTCTACTCTGCCACAGAGCTGATCTTTCTCAAGCCCAATCCAGACCCAAGTGCCCTCGTGGTTCCTTTATTAGTGCCTCATTACCTATAAAATGATGATTATTCACACTAGCATGCATTTGAGGGCTTTTTGGGTAGCCTCTGCCCACATTGCAGGCAGTATTTAGCCTTTTATTTCTATGGAAACCCTATAAATATCCAGTCTTTTTTTCTGCATGATATCTTAGATTTCTGCTCTGCCTCTTGTCTTTATACATAGTCCATACTCCACCTGAAATCCTTTCTTCTCCCTTCCTTAATCTCCAATAAATGGCCATATAATATGGAAAGATTTTAAAAAGGGAGTCTATGGAAACATTGGAAGAATGTCTCCTCAAAAGGCCAACATGTTCAAGGCAGTGGAAACTAATGGGGAGGCCTGTGAGTTCCAGAGAGCTTGGGAAGTCAAGCTCTTCAGGGAATCCACAACTGGGAGGAAAGCACACTACACAGAATATCTCCTAGTGCATGAAGCCATCAGCATAGATTGGGATTTGGAGGAGAGTGAAATAAAGAGGGATTCATCACCTCCAAGCTCCAGCTGCTGAACTAATGTTGAATGTTGATTTATGCTAATGACACTCAGTAATGTAATTCTCTGTAAGAGCATCTGTACAATATTTCAGATATCCCCAGAGATGCTTAGAGAGAGGGAATAAGTCAACCAGATAATATTGTGTGAAATTAATTAAACAGGGGCTTTAATATAAGGAAGCTCTGAACTGGAAAATACATCTGTTTTATATAAGCATTTTCTTCCACTTCAGGAGCCGTGTTTAGGTTTGTCTAGAATTCTTGTGGTAAAATAATTTAGAGTAGAAAACCTTTGATCTTAGGTTGATGCATAAAATAAGGTAATAAAGCTTGAGGGCAGGATTAAACCTGTGAAAACCCTTTTATATATTTTCATATTCACAAAAATAAAATATTATATATTATAACATATGTGGAAATTTACAAATATTAAATTAGCAATAATGAATACTATACTACTGATTTATATTGTAAACTATAGTTAGATAATATGAAAGCTGTATTTAGATAATTAGTAATTTTAAAAACATAATAAGCAAACTCACTGTCAAAACAAAGACTAAAAAATTGATAGTTTCCTCCTCCTCAAACTCAAGCATATGAATCTATTCCCCAGGCAACCAGCATTCTGAATTCAACATTTATTATTCTCTTTTCTTTCTACTTTATATAGTCTTATTGCATCTGTAAGATTTTTTTTAACAAAAAAATGTAATCACGTTGTATTCACTTTTCTTTTTCCAGTTAATATTTTATTATAGTTATTGATATATTTAAATCTGTTTATCCATTTTAGTTTATTTCAAGTTGATCTTATTTTTATAATTTTAATAATTATCTCCTTTTATATTTTCCATTATTTTAAAAAATAAACACTTCAGCACATCCCACAGCGACTCTATTCCATTTCTCATACACATCTCATAATGTTATCATTCTAGACTTCTAATATTTTTATCAATATGGCATTTAAATTCTAGGCATTCAATTTCATATTAGTTTATATTTAGTTTCTCTTATTTTCTTTTAGCAATTCTTAAAACAATAAGTAAAAATAAAGTAAAATAACTTTTAATATACTATATGTTTCTTACAGTATCTCCAAAGAGTTATTTATTCTCTTAATGAAAGACTTTATCTAAACTGTTCCCAGTGTGGGTCTTTGGCTAAGTGTCAGAGGCTTTGTATGATAAAGAATATTACGTTTTCACATTTAAATGACAGTTAGCTGGAAATCAAATTCTAGGTCTTTAATGCTTTTAATACATAAAGAAACTCCATTGTTTTTCTTGCATCCAATGTTGCAGTTGAATCTGATGTTATTCTGATTCTTGTTTCTTTGATATGATCAATTCTCTTCTATTCACTTTTCTTTTATTCAAATTATATTTCATAAATATCTTCTGTATGATGCACTAAGTTAGGCACTGTAGTACATGCGCGAAAAA
The DNA here is from genome assembly GCA_037038555.1 of Rhynchonycteris naso. Taxonomy (NCBI): domain Eukaryota; kingdom Metazoa; phylum Chordata; class Mammalia; order Chiroptera; family Emballonuridae; genus Rhynchonycteris; species Rhynchonycteris naso. The sequence continues at coordinate 85,408,427 of CM072996.1, forward strand.
CAGAAGCGTCCCACCTCTACACATTTTTGGATGTTGCTTTCTAGTGGAATGTACTTAATAGGTCCAAGAACATGTTTTTCAGGCCAATTTTAAAGGAAGTATTACCTTCCTTCCATTCTCTTCAAAACTGCTCAAAATCTCAATGCCTATACCATTAGCTTTACATAAACTGCTACTCCAAGCTCCAACTTCCTGCTAGGTCATAAATAACCTCACCTGAAATGATTTAAAATTCAGTTGACTTAACTAGACTAAATTGTTTTCTCATAGCTATTGAAAAATTATAAAATATAAATTTGTATAGGGGATAATTTGATATAAGGAGAACCCACAATTAGGGATGGGGGAAAAGTTGCTGTATTCCATGTCATGCCTACACTCTGAATTGAGAAGTGGAAAGAGGTCCAGGTAGTGTTTTCTTATGCTTCACAATTCTGTTTTCCTCTTCCCAGACAGATAAAAATTTGTTTTGAGGCAGGAAGAAGCTGTAGCAGTTTAGGGAAAATTATGAAGTGGAAGGAAATGAAGTGAACAAAAAATAAATATTCAGAATATAATCTTGCCCTAGAGGTCTCAAATGTACTGAATCCTCTATGAATTGTGTTTCTTTCCATAAAGAACAGGATATGATCATAGGTAAATATATACGTACATGTTTCATTAGCATACCTTTCTGGATAACTAAACAAGCCTTAGCCCCAGATTCAGAGAAAAAAACAAATGACAGTTTTACTAAGGAATTTACTAGGGAAACCTGAATACCCTTGAGAACTGTGTGAACTTCATTTTTTAATGAAATTTTCTCTCTCTATTTTTTTCCTTACAACACATTTTTCATAAAGTACTACAGTTCTAGGCCTTCTGGGAATTCAAACATGATAATTGACTTTCAGAGGAATATCCACAAGCACAAATCATCAATTCTTACAACAAAGCTAGACTAAATATTGGAAACCTAACACATAGCAGGTGGCTGACTTATATACCTTCACCTGCTTCAGGATCACCTGTTCGCAAAGATTTGATCAGATAAAGTGTAGCTCTCTTCTAAAGGAAAAGGATCCAGACGTCTTCAAACTTTTTATAAAAACGGCCCACTTTTGCAGTGCTGGTCTACCTGGTCCCTACCGCCCACTAGTGGGAGTTCCAGCTTTCAAGGTGGGCCAATAATGGTGCCCTTTGGTTGCTCCACTACTGCCCATCATAAAAGCTGGAACGCCTACTAGTGGGAGGTCCGGACCAGGTTGACCAGCACTGCAAAAGTGGGCCATTTTTATAAAAAGTTTGAAGACATCTGGACAATATTCTCATAGAGATCAAGGACTGCCCAAGTTTATCCTGCTGAACCTGGCTGCTGCCCTTTGTCACTGATCTGCTCGTGACAGACACCAGTTTCCTAGTTAGCACATTTGTTGACTACTCGAGGACACTAGCTACCTAAAGAAGTGTGATCTGCCTATGTATTGTTTACTTTATTTTTCTCTGCTTCATACTTGCATAAAACAGCACAAATATCCTCCTCCTTCTTACAGCAATTGAAACATATATTTTAAATTATTATGAAAGAAAATAAGATAAACATATAACCCAATAAGTCGTTTTAAAGCTGAAGAAATCAGTCTTCAACCAATAAAAATTTAACACTTTGGGAACAATCATAACTGGTCACCTCACTACAGTAGAACCTTGAGTGGTATTTAATAATTTAAAAAATAATTAATTATATTTATTGGGGTGACACTGGTTAATAAAATTATATAGATAGAATGGGATACTACTTAGTCAAAAGAAAAGATGAAAAACTGCTATTTCTAACACGGATAGACCTTGAGAATATCATGCTGAGTAAAATAAGCAAAACAGAAAAAGTTAAGAACCATGTGATTTCATTCATATGTGGGGTATAATACTCAACGCAACAAATAAACAAAAAGAACAAATAAAAACTCATACACACATTATGGTATATGAACATTTTTTTTACACATTCTTCAATTTAGGCCTTCTAATTTAAAAAAAAATGCTCTAAATAGTCTTGTGATATGGTAGAGGTTTCTTAGAATAATTCATGACTATGAATATGTGGAAAACACATTAACAAAATAATTATTTGATTTCATCAATAATAAAGGGAAATGTGAAGGAAGCTTTCATATTTTATATTGGAACAGAAGGCTATTGGGTATGTTTTGAGTCTACAGAATGTATAAGTTGTTTTTCTAAGTTAAGTATTAAATATACAGTAAGATAGTTTATAACTATTGTTTAGAAATAAATAAGTAAATATAATGAGCACATACTACCACAAACAATAAAAGTACCCATTATTTTAAGGTCCTTATAAGTTCAACACTGATACCAGTGACTATCCCTCTGGCCCCAAAAACTGATTGCATCCACCAAATTTAATGTTTTATCATTATGTCACTGTTCTTCATACATAGTTTTACCACACTGGTTAATATTCCCAAACATAATATCCTATTTTGCATGTTTTTAAAGTTTATGTAATTAGACATAAATTTTCTCTTGGTTTATGTTTCTAGGATAGATTCATGTTGCTGCATGTCTCTGTAGTTTATTCATTCCTTTTTTTTTTCTTTTTGGTGACAGAGACAGAGAGAGGGACAGATAGGGACAGACAGACAGGAATGGAGAGAGATGAGAAGCATCAATTCTTTGTTGTGACTCCTTAGTTAGTTATTTCTTGATTGCTTTCTCATATGTGCCTTGACTGGGGGGGGGGAGTGGCTCCAGTAGAGCGAGTGACCACTTGCTCAAGCCAGAGACCTTGAGTAAAAGCCGGCGACCTTGGGCTTTAAGTCACTGACCATGGGGTCATTCTATGTTCCCACACTCATGACAGCGACCCTGTGCTCTAGCTGGTGAACCTGTGCAGAAGCCGGTGACCTCAGGATTTCGAACCTGGGTCCTCTGCATCCCGGTTCGATGCTCTATTCACTGCGCCACTGCCTGGTCAGGCTAGTTCATTCACTCTTATTGCTGTGTAAGTACTACATTATGTGGCTATATCTCACTTTCCTCTTTAGTCTACTATCATTGAGCATTTGAGATTTCCCTAGCATTTTGTTTTGTAAACATTGCTGCTATTAACATTTATGTATGTGTCTCCCACTCAGGAGTTTTGGGACTCATAAATAATAGTTTCCCTTAGGTTTGTAGCCAGGAGCAGAATTGCTCAGCAATATGTATGGATAGGCTCATATTTACTATGATATGCCAAATTGTTTTCCAGATTAGTTTATATGCATCATGGACTTTAAAAAATTCTGCTTGTTCCACATCTTTGCAAAACCTTAAAAATACTGGACTTATATTTTGCCAATCTTGTATCTCACTCTTTATTTTAATGTGTATCTTTCAGGTATTTAATGATGTTGAAGATATATAATGTAATGCGTCTCATCTGTGAATTGCCTATTCAAGGTATTTTCTTCTGTATTTTGTGATTTTTGACTTTAAAGTTCATATTTCTTGAAGCATTATCTGAGGGAATTCTTTGGCAACTGAGCCAAATGTAGATTCACTCAAATATAATTTACATTTTCTACAGCCACTTATTATAAGCTTCATCAAATTACAGCAACATTAACATTTAGTTTGAAAGTTTATCTGGATCCCCCCAAGTAGACTAGTTTCAGGCTGCAAACCATACATGAAGAACTGCTTATGGTTACTAAGTATTTTCATTTTTAATTTTAATTTTAAAATAAAATTTAATGGGGTGACATTGATCAATAAGTGTAAATAGATTTAAGGTGAACATCTCTATACCAATTAAACTGTTGTTGATTGCATTTTGTGCCCATGATCGAAAGTCAACTTTTTGTCACCATATATTTGTCCCTCTTTACTTCCTTCCCCTCAACCCCTCCCCCAGGTAACCATTTCACTTTTATCTATGTCCATCTGTCTAAGTTTTAGAAAATTTTTTCCCCACTTAATGCCTAGGTTCAAGACAATTATTCTTGCTAATACTTAAAGTGTAGATGTCCTATTAGTAACTTACCCTTAAAAAAAAGGTGCAGCCTTTTAGGTTCCCAGATCCCTGGGGCAGGACAACTGTGGTTCACAGACACCATTCCTATTACTCAAGACCTCTAGACATCAGTATCCCCAGCTTTAGCCCAATCACCTAGTAGACTCCACAGTCATCCCTTCCCAGTGATGCATCACCCTGCAGGGAGTCCCACCATCTTCTTTGAGAACAAGCAAATCAAGCATCTCAATTTCAGGCACAAAAGGGAAAACTTCACTGTGATAAATGCATCCAGAACTTTGCAGTTATAAAATCTAGAAACTATAGTATTTTAAATTCAACAGAAATCTTAGATTTTATGGTGCAGTTGAGTGCTACTTTTATTTTCAATTACGTATGGAGGCCACCAAACATTTCTAAATTTGGATTCAATATAGTTTTCATCTATCCCTGGCACCATGTTCCACATTTTTTTAATTTATGCATTTATTTTAGAGAAGAGAGAGAGAGAAAGAGAAAGAGAAGGGGGGAGGAGCAGGAAGCAAGAAGCATCAACTCCCATATGTGCCTTGACTGGGCAAGCCTATGGTTTTGAACTGGCGACCTCAGCATTCCAGGTTGACGCTTGATCCACTGCGCCACTACAGGTCAGGCCATGTTCCACATTTCTTACTCCCCTTCTTCTCCCCCTGTGTCAGGACTTGGAACATTGCTAAATTTCTCTGGGTTTTTTGGTAAGTCACATGGAGAATATTTCTGTAGTTTAGAAAAATGTATGTCTTTTGTAACTGAGCAATCTGTTTTCTATATATATTAGACTCAAACTGAGTTTTCAGAGTTTGATGGTCCTTTTTACTAATAATAGTTACCAATTTATTGTGTGCCTACTATCTGTCAGACAATATGTGAGTGTTTTGGCATTCACTTATCTATTCCTTACAACTTCATGATGGCCCAAAATTGCCTGACTAGTAAATGTCTGAGTTGTATTCCACCTCAGGTCACAGCTTCCACAGTCTCTGGCTGACACTGCAAATTGCAGCCACGCATTTTGAGCAAATAGCTTCTCCATTGTCCAAATCCAGTAGGTGAATACAAAATTAAACTATTTCTTTCAGCAAAAACAAATATCAAATTGTTTGGCAAATACAAATGAAATAACCTTTCTCTGTGAAATCTTTATTTTATCTTTATTTTATTTATTTTTTTTGTGTGTGTGATAGGAACAGAGAGAGACAGAGAGAGGGACAAATAGGGACAGACAGATAGGATAGGAGAGAAATGAAAAGCATCAAATCTTTGTTGTGGCACCTTAGTTGTTCATTGATTGCTTTCACATATGAGCCTTAACCAGGTGTGTGTGTGGGGGAGGGGGGAACTACAGCAAACCAAGTGACCCCTTGCTCAAGCCAGTGACATTGGGCTCAAGCTGGTGAGCCTTGTTCAAACATGATGAGCCTGCACTCAAGTTGGCAAGCTCAGGGTTTTTAACCTCGGTCCTCTGTATAACAGTTTGACACTTTATCCATTGCCTGGTCAGGCTCACTGTGAAATCCTAATTCTATCTATGCATAATGGGTGTTTCCCCTGAGCCTTGTATTTTTTAATAATTATCTAGTTAGATGTATCAATATATCAAGTATGGAGTAAAGAAATGGCACAGCCAGTATTTTTAGCTTTGGTATTTATGAAGAGCTCCCATTGCTCTCCTGCTATTAGAATGTTGTCATGTGCATATTTTGAATGTCACATTAAAAATAAACCAAACCCTTTACAAAGGAGTTTATGATCATAGCCCCAATATTACTTGATATATACATAATTATACCATCTCCTAAACTTCATTATGCTCCTGTGAAATGGGACCAATGCATGATTAACTTCTCTTAGGTAGAAACAATTTAATGAAGACATGTGTGCACAGCAATTTGGTTTCTTCAGAGTTAAGAATTTTATAAACGAAAGGCGTTATCATGATGCTCTTGTTATTATTCATTGGTGCTATAAAAATCTCCCAAATGCAGCCAGAGAATGAAAAAAAATCCAGCCTAGCACATCATTGAAAAAGCTTTTATCGTCTTTGCTCTTCTATCTTAGCAGCATTAGCTTAAAAAACGTCTGATATACTTGACAAGTCAGAAAGAACTTCTGTCACGGATGGAAAAGTAATCTATTCTATATGCAGGCAACCAGTCCTACTATATATGACACTCAGGCATGTAAAACCACTGAAACATAGGTGTAGGTAATTGTTAGAGTAATTCCAATGCATCTTTAGTTTCCTTGCTTATTGACCCATTAACTTAAATCTAGTTTTATTTTCAAAGCAACTATATAATGGTATAAATTATGTATAATACAATTCATACAGATGAACTGTAAAATCCAATGAACTGTGACAAACTTATAAATTCAAATAATAACTACCACACTGATCAGCATATAATTTATTTTCATCCCATCAGAAAATTCCCTCATGCTTTTTGGCATAGATCCTATTTCAACTTATTGGCAAATTTTATCTTACCTTGAAATAGTATTATCTTGTATTCAAAAATCCAGTGCCTGAATTTTTGTCCAGGGAATGAGAGTTGATACAGTTGTTGTTATTTATCAGTTATCATTTCTTTAGTAAGACCTTCCCCCAATTAAGCCCTTTGTATTTTCTCTGTCACACTCTGACTGTTCTTTTTCTTTATCCTTTTTGTCACATTTTAAATTAATTATTTACTTATATAGGTGAATTTGTATGTGTATGGATATGTGTATATGTCTATATCACTCACTAGACTTGGGACCTTCCAGAATTAAGAGTCCTGATTTTTCTTTTGCTGGTATGTTCTTATCTGATGCCTTATACTTCATTGTTGTATGGAGGTGCAATGATTACTTTTTGAATATAATAAATAGCTGGTTCATTTATACAACATTTATTAAGTACCCACTAAAGACCGGAGGACTGCAATGTACTAGAGATCTAAAGGTGAAAAAGGATGCGTAATAGGGAGATCCTACTCTGTTGAATTGATAATTATGTGTCTATAAAATAATACCCTAGCTATCACCGTCTTTCATCAATTAAAATATTTTTCTTATTTAGTTAGCATCCAGTTGACAATATGTCTGAGGGAAGGAAGGCTAATCTTTGAGATAAAATTATGCTCTATATTCAATGCATTTTGGAGAGAGTTTGGGTTCTGTCTGTGCCATTTACTAGTTTTTTGTCCCCTTATGAGTCATGTAATCTCCCTGAGTGGTGATTTCCAAATTTGTAGAAGGGAGATAATAATAGTTCCGGCCTCATTTAGATGATGTAAGGTTAAATAGCTTGTAAATGAGGGTTTGTGTTATGTGAAAAGAAAACAATTGATAGCCAGTGTGATGGATGGAGCATAAATCTTGACACCAGGAAAACAAGAGTTCAAATCTGAGTCAGTCCATCTATGGGCAAGAACTGTAACAAACATATCCATGCCTCATTTCCTCATCTCTAAAATAGGAATAAGCACAGTTTGTGTGATTGATGTGAAATGACTTAATATTTGAAAAATACTCAGATAGAGACTGCCACCTAGCAGGGGCTCAATAAATGTAGTTATTTGAATGTCTGTTATTATTATCACTAAGTTCCTACTATAAGCATTGTGTTGGACATACATTAATTTAAGGATATTTCAGAAGTAGCCATAGATGTGCCTAATATAATAAATTTTAATCATTCAAAACTATGTTCCAAAAATGAGAGTAGGGTATTTGACTATAAATTTCTAGAGTTAGTTATTTTTTTTATTAATTCATAGCAGAATATCAACACAATAGAATGAATGCAACTATATTCAATGGGGGAAAATGTGGCTTTGACTATTAGAATTTGAATGAGTAGTTTAACAAGTTATTATTTTTTTCTATATGTAGGGAATATTTACCCCAAGAATGAGACTGTGAATGGTTTTGAAGGAGAATATATTAGTAAAGCCAATCTTAATTCTTAAGACATCCTTGTGAGATAGTTAACTGTTAAGTGTCTCACAAAAATCTCTTAAAGAGATTAAAACTTTGCCTGAAATCGAGCAGCCAGCAAGCCACTGAGCTAATATTTGAACTCAAGACTATCTAGTCCAATGCTTATCTTCTTTTATGACTATTTTTTTTATCTGTGATATTCCTACTCTGTGGCAGATGCTTTTCTAGGCACTGGAGATGTAGCAATAAATAATACAAACACTGCCCTCATAGAGCTCACACTATAGAATATAGAATAAGAAGACTGATATTTGGTGGATCACACTTCCTATTACCTAGTTAAATTCTGCTCTAGGGGTTTACCAGGGTAAATGACATTATCCTTAGTCCATAGACTAGAAAATGGGGGCTGATATTGAGTTATTGAGATAATAAACTGAACATCCACTAGTGGAACCTACATCTTCTGACCCAAGATCTGGTGTTTTGTTGATGGCCAAATAAAAACATCAAATGTTAACCTTAAGGAAAGGGAAGTATGTTCATATTGGCAATAGAGTGAAATACAAGGCAAGAACACGTATTTATTCTTAAGAAGGAAGAGGGTGATGGTTAGTAGCAGATACAGAGCTATAGAGTGGAAAGCAAGGCAAGATCAATTGTAAGATGTTGACATTAAGCCTCAATGTGTGGAACACATCAGCCTGCCTTTCAGGTTCCAGAACTCCTCTGCTCAGTAGCTTTCTTTTGAGATTGCAAAACCTCATTGTAGCAGAGCAGGCCAGAGGTTCCAGAAATGAGCACTCATTTCCCCTTTCCAAGGAGCCATCAAATAATGACTAACAAGAGTTAGTATATACATATCCTCTGACCATTAGGTGAGATAACTGATGAAAGGGTTCCCATACTGGCTTCCAGAGTTCCCCAGGATTCATCTCCAGATATAGAAGAGCTAACTCAGTTATTATATGTAAGGTATTTTTCACTGCCGAGAAAGAAGAAATGAGGGGGGGCTGAAAGCCACAAAGTGTGGAATATAAATGGCTTTATTTAAGTATCTCACATCCCGCCGATGATGTCCCCCAGCCCCGGGGTCAGAGGCTAGGTAAGTTTCACGAATTATACTGCATGAGAGGTATTTAAAGGGGTCCTCTAGGGTGGGCAAGCAGTTATGATGTGGTAAAATCTCACTGGCTGACAGTCAATTTTCTCCAAGGTCCTCTGGGAAGTTTAGTTTTGGCACGCAAGAATGTGTGGGCGGCCCTAGCCAAAGTCCGATGTCTGAGTTCCCCACCTGACCTTCCCCATTAGCCACCCCACATTCCAGCCTTTTTTGTTAAATATACTTGGGGTGCTGTGTATTCATCTGGCTACTTCTTACTGATTAGGGGTGTCGTGGAAAGGGGAGGTTGGCTGGTGGTGGCTTTGAGGGATGTCAGGAGGAACATCTGTTTGGTCATGAGTTGAGAAACTTTGCGATGTGCTTCTGTAAGAATTAAAAAAAGAGAAGAGCAAATATGAGTTATATGCTGATAATTAGAAGATTTAGGATAGGGGCAGCCTAGGTGAGAATGGGTGGCTGCCATCAGGAGTCAAGCAGGTTGTAGGAGAGGAGATTCTTGCTCACAGACGGTTGAGAAAATTGAAACTTCCTTCGTCAGGCCAGTCCTACTGAACAGCATTGCTCCCTGTTTCAGCTCACTCCAGCAGCAGATTCCTGGTGGGAGGGACAGGATGCAACAGGAGGGTCTGTAGGCCAGATCACTGGCAGTCAGAGCCACTGGGCCCTACTCGTCTGTGACTCACCTAACCTCAGAAACTTGGGGCTGGGGGACATGATTGGGTGGGATGCAGGGTACTTAATAAAGTCATTTTATTCCACACTTTGTTGCTCCCGGTCCCCTCCTTCCTTCTCTCTTGGCGGGGAAAAATACCTTACATTTTGGTGCCGAAGCCCGGGAGGAGTCAGAAGCCTGCTGGGGCCTCTCCTCTCCCCGTGGCCTCTGAGAAAGAAGCAAGACCCCTGGATCTCTGACCTTCCACCCACTTCAGCACACGGTGCACTAAGTCCCACCTTCAGGCTTTCCCCTCAAGTTCTTTCCGATGAGACTCCCTGTCCGAAACTGTAGCTACGTCAGGGGAGCTTTTTTCATCTGAGTGTGTGTGTGTGCCCTGGAGATGTCTGAGCACATCCACTTTCCTTATTCATCCGTGGCCAGAACTTGAGTTTTGGAACACCAATCCTCAACTCTGACCGACCACCTCGAGACCTGTGGCCGGCCGTGGGGGCACAGGAATCCCAAAACACTTCGGGAGTTGCCTTATCCAAAATCTCTCCCTCTCTAAAGAAAAGGAAACTGTTCCTTTTCTTCACTGTGACCAGGCCACAGAACCCACTGGATAATCGTACCAGGTAGCCTCTTGAAGGAACTTTCAGTTTTAACACCCTCACCAATTTAACTATTGCTGAGGTGGCTGGGAGCTTAGAGATCCCTTTATATTCAGGGCCTCTAATTATTTGTGCGCGTGTCCTTAATCTCTGTGCCACCTGTTCTACACGCAGGCCATTTTTTGGCCAGAGAAAACCCTCCGCTTGTAATCTTTTCTTCTCCATGGACTCTCAACTTTCTCTCTCTCCTGCCTGCCCCCCGAGGGCACCCCTCTCTCGCCCCACTCACTGGTCCCTCTGTGGACCTCTTTTGCTCTGGTTTCTTCTCTCCAGAGAGCCTCCTCCCCCTCCCTTCACTAAATCCTGTTTCTCATTCACTTGCAAATACCAGTCTTTCTCTTCTCCTGCTGGCCAGGGTCCCCTCCCTTCTACACTGTGTTCTTAAGTCCCTCCTCCGTCAGGTCATTCTCCACCTACTATTGGTTCTACACTGGTTTGCAGGACGCCCAAACCCCTATCCAGGACCTGTGAACATGGCATTTAAGATTTTCCATGGTCGCAGCTATTGAAAACAGGCCAAGGCTGTTCGCTAGGCCTGCATGCAGCAGAAGGTAATGCTCCAAACCCAGGCACAGGAAGTGCCCGGTCCAAGTCTGGACTGCAAAGAGGAATTCCAGCAGCTTGCTGTAAGTGTGGCAAGCAGGACCATTGTGCTTGACAGGGCCCTTGCCTGTGGCTGCCCACTGAGCCCTGTCCTAACTATAGGCAGCCCGGTTACTAGCAAAGTGATTGCCCCTTTAGGCAGCAGGCTCATCCTCAATGCCTCTACGCGGAGGACGAGGCAGCTACATGGGCACACCGCTCAGACACCTAGGACACGGCCTGGACTCTGAGTGTCCAGGGTATGCTGCAACTATTGGGTAAGTCTATCTCATTTCTTGTGGACACGGAAGCTGCCTTCTCTGTTTTGCCATCACACTCTAGACCTCTAATTCCCTCACAGGCCTCGGTTATGGGAATGGATGGGACCCCTTCTATTCCCTTTCGCACACCACTCCTGACATACAATTTGAACGGAATCCCCCTTTTTGCACTCCTTCTTAGTTATGCCATTGTGCCCTGTACCCCTTCTGGGTCAAGACATTCTTCACAGTCTCAAAGCCACTATCCAGCTGACAGCATCTTCCCACTTACTCCTACCATTCCTTACTACCAAGAGCTCCCCCATAATCAATGCTACCCTCATTTCTAACCGTGTCTCTTGCCTCAAGATTGCTCCCATGCAGGATCACTGGCAGTCAAAACCACTGGGTCCTACTCATCTGCAACTCACTTAGCCTGGGGTTGGGGGACATGTTGGGCGGGATGTGCTATACTTAATAAAGCCGTTTGTTATTCCACACTTTGTGGGTCCCGGCCCCCTCCCTCCTTTGTTCTCAGTGGGGAAAAATACCTTACAATATCATCCTTTACTGTCTGCCTTCTTTTTCTAACTACACACTCTACATTCTTTGGATAAATTCTCAAATAAATTCTCTGCAATAGCATCTTTCCACCAAAGTCTCTGTCTGGGGGAACTTAGACTGTTACCAATTAACTCATTAAAATAAGGGTACCCACCCAGTAGTGTTAAAATGAAGGGATCAGTATCAAAGGTACATGTGATATACCCAGAAATCTCCTGCTAATGGAGTGCTTTTCACTCTGCATAGTGACTGTGAAGCACTGCCTGAAGGGCCTTTTTCCCTTGAGAATGTCACCATCAGTTTTCTCTAATTCCAAAAGCTCCCAGGGACAGAGTAGGTGGCTTCTGCTTGGAAATCAAGTGGAGACTGTTTCCTCCATCACAGAAATAACCGTGAATCACTTTTCCTTCTTTTCCTTCACTGCTATTATCACCAATGTTTCCTCTGTTTCCACCTCTTCCTTCCGACCTTCCTGCCTCCTGCTTTCCCTTTCTTCCTCTGCTCTTCTGCTCTTCCTTTCTTCTTTTCTTCTACCAGAATACATAACCTGACCAAAATTATAGCTTTTTTCCTTTTGGTTAACATGGTAGGCAGATGCAAGAGTGCTTTAACATCATCTTTTCTCCCTGGATGTCTTTTTTTCCCTAAACCTCTCCAAAGATTTATGGAGGTAAGTAGAGGTACGATGTAAAATACACACACACACACACACACACACACACACACACACACACACACACACACACACATATATATATATATATATATATATATATATATATATATATATATATATATATTACTATTGAGCTGTACCTAGAGCCTCATTTTTATTACCCAATACAATAGACATAGATAGATTCTTATTAGGTAAGAAAATCCTCTGTGAAGGAAATAATCCATTTCATTTTCCAAATGAGCACCATGTAGATAAAAAAAAAGAACAAAATTAACAACAGAATTCACAACCCAAACCCCTTGTCATGCTTTCTTTAGTAAAATAAACACAGGTGGAGAATGTATTCATTTCATTACAAGGTAGGAGAATTAACCTCACTCCATTTTTTTGTATTTAGTTCCCATTTGGCATGAGGCCATTGCTCTCTCATTAATCAGATGATCAGAGCTGAAAAAACCACCTATGTGGGAACAGAGCAGACTTTCTTATTTTATTAAAACACCTAGGACCATGGGAATAGGAAACAATATTGACATGTACTTCATAAAGGTTCTCTTGGCCAGTCATTCCCAGGCCACCATCACAACTGATAACCATCCCCAGTTGGAAGGATACAGATAAAAACCCTTTTAATCTATTCTTCGAAGTAAACTCTAAATACTACATAAAACTGTTCAATTATGTTTTCATAAGAAACCAAATACATAGCAAAAGCCAAATATGCAAATAACTTATTAATGATAGATTTTATGGGTTAAATTCAAAATGAGGTGTGCCAGAAAATGTCATTTTATTAAATGTGATAATACCATCCCAAATTGACATTTTCTCCCATTTTCAATGCCACTGTATTAGAAGTTTAAAAGAAAGAACATGGACTCAAGGCCCAGAAGGTAGATATTGTTGCATGAAGCATATTTTCAAAGCATTTCAACTATGCTATGATAGCAAAGACATGGAAGGAAAGCCACCTCAACAAAAACAAAAGTAAAACAAAGTCTAGGTCCTTGCTGCTCATAGTGGGAAGCCTGATCCCCTGGGTATATATTGATATGGCAGGAAATATGGCAAGTCAGCAGACAAAATTGGTACTGCACTGAAGTGCCAATTTCAATTAGTGGCAACTTAGAGCATGATTTACATATAAGAGCACACACAGAATAACACATATTTAAGCTTTAATTCTACCTATGATATTAATTTAACAATTGTTATGATAAACTAAGTTGCAGTAATAAAATCAACCCAAGTTATAGTAAAGTCAAAGCAATAAAATTTTATTTTTCATTAAAAATACATAGATACAATGAAAAGTTGAATGCACAATTTTTATAACTTCTTGAGATAAATGGTTAGCTTTCAGATAAGTTTTATGATTGAAGTTGGTCCCTTTGGGTGTTGCCTGAATCTCTGAAGGTCAAGTTCATTCCTCTGACATTAGGCATATATTTAGTAGAAAAGCCTGAAAAGCACTTAGAGAGCTTGGTATTAATGGTTGTAGGAATTTCAGCAAACTTTTCCTCTTTGCATGTAAAAAATTAATACTAGACCTTAAATGTGGCTCTTCTGTCTCCAATACTTAGTTTTGTTTGGTGAAACCAGGAATGTGTCTTTCACCAAAGATGCCTACTTATTTGTCTCAGTTAAAAGCATTGAAAAACAGAATGCTCATTTAGCAGCAGGAGATTGAAGAAAGGGTCAGTTAACTACCATACTCACATTGAGCCTTGGGTTACATAATAGAAGCTGAAGATCCCTACAACCAGGTGTATGGCACTTCACTTCTGAGACTTACTTTCTGTAAAATGAGGTAGATTAGCTATTTATTAAACAGATATTTAGATAGAAATTACCAGTTGCTGAGACTTATGGACATAGATAAAAGTGAAGTGGTTACCAGGGTGAGAAGGGCATAAGGGAGGGAGGTGAGGTGGGGGGCGAAGGTGAGGGAAAGGTGTAAAGAGGGACAAATATAAGATGATGGAAATGATTTGACTTTGAGTGATGGGCACACAACATACTCAACAGTTCAAATGCTATAGAAATGTTTACCTGAAACCTATGTACGCTTATGGGTCAATGTCACCCTGTTAAATTTCATCTTCTAAATAATTTTTTTTTTAAATTACCAGTTGCTGTTCTAAGTTCTTTGTATGAATGAATTAATTTAATTTTATAACAAAATTTTGTGTTGTAAGTGCCACGAATAATGGGCAAAGCAAAGCCAAGTAAATAAATAGATATAGTAGGGAGTTCAATATTCTCGATAGTCTGGTTAGAATATCTTCTTATTTTATTTAATATTTTATGTGGTATATGTGAAGTTGATTATTTCAGGTAGGAAGTAACATTTGAGTAGGCTAGACTACATTAAAGGGCCATCTGCATAGCTGTCGAGGAGAACAGTGCTGCAGGTAGACAGACCAGCAAGGCAGAGGCTCTGAGATGGAAATATGCTTGAGATGTTGAAATGCATAAGTTGCTTAGCATCCTAGAGCGGAACTGACACAGAAGATACGCTTGAGATGTTGAAATGAACAAGTTGGTTAGCTTTCTAGAGTGGAACTGACACAGAGCTTAGAGGAGTAAGAGGTGAGATCAGAGAGGAAAGAAGTTTGGTTTTCTTTCATTTGAAATCAAACTTAGTTGCCATTCTTCTGCATTGATATAGCATAAATTTTCCTAACCTAGGCTCTCTTTTACCTTATTATAAAAGGAATTTACATATATAAAATGTATGTATATATATGTTTTAAATTAATTTATTTTATAATTTATTGGGATGACATGGTTCATCAAACCATACAGGTTTCAAATGTACCACTCAATATAACACCATCTACACACCAATGTCATTACCCCGTTATCTCTGTTTATACATTTGTCTCAGAAATTCTTTTTTCTTTATTTTAAATTATTAGGGTGACACCCAATTATATAGCCTTCAGATATATAATTCTACAACACATCATCTGTACACTGTACTGTGTGGTCACCTATCTCAAGTCAAGTCTCCTTCTGTCACCATTTATTTTCCTTATGTCCTCCTCTACCTCCTCTAGCACCACCTCTCTTAGCAATAACTACATTGTTGTGTCCATGAATTTTCTCTCTTTTTTTTTTTCACTTTAGTTTTTTCTTTTTTGTTTGCTCAGTTCCACCAATGCCCTACCCAGTCCCCCAACCCCTTACCTCCAAAGACTGTCAGCTTGTTCTCTATCTGTGAGTCTATCTCTTTTCACCTTGTTAGTTTATTTATTCATTAGATTTCACATATGAGTAAAATCATATGGTCTTTTTCTGAATGATTTATTTCACTTAGCATAATGCTGTCCAGGTCCATCCATGCAGTTGCAAAGGATAAGATTTCTGTCTTTATGACCACCAAGTAGTATTCCATTGTGTAAATATACCACAGCTTTTTTGGATTGAATCCAAATCTTGGCTTTGTAAATAATGCTGCAGTGACCATTAGGTGAATATATTTTTCAAATTAGTTTTTGGGTTTCTTCACACAAGTTCCCCAGAGTAGAATCAGCAGACTAAAAGGCAGTTCCAGTTTTAATTTTTGAGGTTACTCTATGGTGCTTTCCACAGAAACTGCACCAATCTGCATTCCCACCAACAGTACATAAGGATTCCCTTTTCTCCACACCCTTGCCAACACTTGTATGTTGATTTATTTATGACAGCCATTCTGACAGCAGTGAGGTGATATCTCATTGTGGTTTTAGCCTGCATTTGTCTGATGATTAGTGACATTGAGCATCTTTCCATAATTTTATCAGCCATCTATATGTTCTCTTTGTAGAAGTACCAGTGAAAATTCTTTAACCATATTTTAATTGAACACTTTTTTTTGGTGTTGAGTAGTATTAAGTTCATTATAAATTTTGAATAATAACCCCTTATCAGATGTATCAGTGAATATGTTCTCCCACTCAGTGGGTTTTCCTTTCATTTTGTTGATGGTTTCCTTTGCTGTGCAAAGTTTTAGTTAGATATAGTCCCATTTGTTTGTTTGTTTGTTTATTTTGGTTTTCCTTGCCGAAGGAGATATCTCAAAAAATATTGTTACAAGAAATGTCAAAGGTTTTACTGCCTATGTAGTTTGTTTTAGATTTTTTTATTTATTCATTTTAGAGAAAGGGGACAGAGAGAGACAAAGTGAGAAAAAAAGGGAAGGAGCAGAAAGCATCAACTCCCATATGTTCCTTGACCAGGCAAGCCCAGAGTTTTGAACTGGCGACCTCAGCGTCCCAGGTCGACGTTTATCCACTGTGCCACCGCAAATCAGGCTTACTGCCCATGTTTTAATCTAGGATTTTTATGATTTCAAAAATAATGGCCCTGACCAGTTGGCTCAATGGTAGAGCATTTGCCTGGCATGTGGATACCCTTGGTTCAATTTCAGGTCAGGGCACATAGGAGAAGTGACCATCTGCTTCTCCATCCCTCTACTTCTCTTTATCTCTCTCTTTCCCTATCTATCTCTCTCTCTCCTTCAGCCATGGATTGATTGAATTGAACAAGTTGGCCCTGGGAACTGAGGATGGTTTGTGGCCTTAGGCACTAAAAATAGCTTGTTTGCCAAGCAACAGAGCAATGCCCCAGATGGGCAAAGCATCATCCCATACAGGGCTTGCCCAGTGGATTCTGGTCAGGTTATATGCTGGAGTCTTATCTCTTTGCCTCACCTGCTCTCACTTAACTAAAATGAATAAATAAATAAATAAGAT
The DNA here is from genome assembly GCA_037038555.1 of Rhynchonycteris naso. Classification (NCBI taxonomy): domain Eukaryota; kingdom Metazoa; phylum Chordata; class Mammalia; order Chiroptera; family Emballonuridae; genus Rhynchonycteris; species Rhynchonycteris naso. The sequence goes on from CM072996.1 coordinate 85,425,663, forward strand.
AACATTTAAGTTTTTAATCCATTTTGAGTTTATTCTTCTGTGCAGTGTGAGAAGATGGTCTAGGTTTATTTTTTGCATATATATATATATATATATATATATATATATATATATATATAATTTTCTCAACATCATTTACTGAATGGACTATCTTTTACCACATGTATGTTTTTGCCTCCTTTGTAAAATATTAATATAAATGTGTGGTTTATTTCTGAGCTCTCTATTCTGTTCCACTGATCTACATGTCTGTTTTATGTCAGTATTATGCTGCATTAATTACATACTATAGTCTTGTAGTATAGTATGATACCAGGAAACATGGTTCTTCTAACTTTTTTCTTTCTTCCCAAGATTGCTGTGGCTAGTCAATGTCTTTTGTGGATGGATATAAATTTCTAAAATGTTTTTCCAGTTCTTTGAAATGTGCCACTGGTATGTTGATAGGAATTGCATTGACTCTATAGATTGCTTTGAGTAGTTTGGACAGTTTAATGATGTTAATTCTTAATATCCATGAATGCAAATATGCTTCCACTTATGTGTATCTTCTCAGTTTCTTCTTTTATTGTCTTATATTTTTCCAAGTACCATTCTTTTACATCCTTGGTTAAAGTTATTTCTAGACATTTTATTATATTTATTGATACACTTATGAATGGGATTGTTTTCTAAGTTTCCCTTTCTAATAGTTATTTATTGCTGTATAAAAATGGAACTGATTTCTGGATATTCATTTTGAAACTTTCTGTTTTACTGAATTCATTTATAAGTTTTAGTATTTTTTGGTGGAATCTTGAGGGTTCTCTATATACAGTATCATGTCATCTGCAAATTACTTCTTTTTTCATCAATTTGGAAGCATTTTATTTCTTTTTCTTATCTGATTGCTGATGTTATGACTTTCAGTTCTATGTTAAAAAAGAGTGGTGAAAGCAGATATTCTTGTCTTGTTCCTGAACATAAAGGAAATGCTTGAAGTTTTTGCCCATTGAGTGTGCTGTCGGTTGTGTGTTTGTCATATATGGCCATTGTTATGTTGAAGTATGTTTTCTCCGTTCCCACTTTACTGAGAGTTTTGATCACAAATTGGTGCTAAATTTTATCAAATGCTTTTCCTGCATCTATTGATATGACCATGTGGTATTATATCCTTCATTTTGTTTATGTGGTGTATCACATTAATTGATTTGCAAATATTGTACTAACCTTACATCACCAAAATAAATTCTACTTGATCATGATATATAATCTTATTAATGTGTTGCTGGATCTGCTTTGCTAAAATTTCATTGAGAATACTAGCATCTGTATTCATCAGTAATATTGGCCTATTTATCTGATATTGTGAATACCAAAGGCAAAAGCAATTTTAAGACCAGGAAAATATATATATATATATGAGCTCAATATGGAAAATTAAAAGTGATCAATTCAATGTCTTAAAAATGTATTATGCTTATATATAATTGTTAAATTTAATATTCATAAAATATATTATTTGAAAATAAACTTGGCGATAATTGTCAGGTATGCTCCCAAATATCTGAGAGAGTAGAGACAATCATAAACTCAGTAGTATTCTTATAACTAAATAATTACAATAATAAACTTTAAAAACCTTTAAAAGTGTTATAAGAAAAATTTTATTCAATATGATATGGAAACATTTTATTTTGCATCATATAGTGAGGATGTGGTAAGATCTATTATACCTTAACACAGCTTTACATGGCTCTTAAAGATTGATGAATGTGAAGGTATCACTTAACTTTTTTGAACTTTCTTTTCTTACTATACAATGGAAATAGAATACTTGCCTTGTTGGATTTCTGAAAAATAGAACTAAGATAAAAATGACTTAAAATTTCGTCTGACACCTAGCAGAACACTCAATAACTGATTGTTGTTATTAGTATGTCTGTTTCAAAAGTATTTGCCTTATAGATCTGATAAAAGCTGATATCTCACCAAACTCTGTGTCTTTTATAACCCTTTTTAGCACCTAGTGCCAGTGGTGGGATTTTAATAATTTAACAACCAGTTCTCTGCCATAATGACCATTTTAAGTATAAAAAAGATATACCAAAAGGTAGTTTATTATTTCACGTATTTAATACTTAAATAAGAATAATAAAAGAGTTACATAAAACCAGATTATGTTATAAGAAAGAGTTTTAAAATATTAATGAAAAAATATTAAATAATACCAACAAAAAATAATACAAGTTGTCACCCCCTGGTTGTTTGGCATTTTTTACATTATATATTTACTGAAGTAATAAACATAAGGGAATTAAAATATAGTATTTTATCAAAGGTATAATGAGTTTTATGAAATAAATAAATAAATATTACAATTACAGTTAGGTCAAATATTTTTCACTTCTGGATGGAACAAACATTACTAAGGGTACTTAGAATACTCCGTTGTGGAGATGAACATTAAAAAAAAATAAGGGATATAAATTTGTGATTTCCACATTGGGTGGTTGACTAGGCACCCATCTTAAAGAGAACCATGATTACAAGTGCCAGTTTAACAACCAGTTCACCAAACTCAACAAAAAATTAGGTTATCAGTTCTGCGGAACCTGTGTATACTGGCTGAATCCCACCAGTACCTAGCGCTGTAACTCCTGTGCTCACTTTAATAAGGTTTAATTAATGCCAATTAAATTGATTATGAAAGTCATAAATTGAGAAAAATAGAAAGTGAATGTTGGAGTTAAATTTGAATATTAAAATTATGCTGCTGTAAATGCCAAGTTGAAGTTTCCAAAAGAAAATATCAGCTAGTATTGTGATTATCCACATAGGCTGATCAGAACTTGCAAGGATATTATTTGCATGGCCCATGCCATGTGGAAGTCAGACAATTTAATCTACAGATCATTACAAGATAGATGATATATATAGGGCCTGTATTGCCTACCTAAATTTATAAGGTGTTTAATAAATGAATGGATTTTAGTAGTTGCAAACTATTACTGGTAATTTAATATCCAAAATTATTCATTTTATTTTATAGTGTAACAGAAATACTTTTCTTTTCTTCTTCTTCTTCTATTTTTTTCTTTTTTTGACAGAGACAGAGTCAGAGAGAGGGACAAATAGAGACAGACAGACAGGAAGGGAGAGAGATGAAAAACATAAATTCTTTGTTGCAGCACCTTAGTTTTTCATTGACTGCTTTCTCCTATATGCCTTCACAGGGGGCCACAGTAGGGCAAGTAACCCCTTGCTCAAGCCAGAGACCTTGGGCTCAAGCCAGTGACCTTGGGCTTCAAGCCAGTGACCTTTGGGCTCAAGCCAGTGACCATGGGGTCATGTCTATAATCTCACACTTAAGCCAGCAACCCTATGCTCAAGCCTGTGAGCATACTCAAGCTGGAGACCTTGGGGTTTCAAATCTGGGTTCTTAGTGTCCCAATCTGACACTCTACCCACTGTGCTATCACCTGGTCAGGCTCCTTTATTTTCTTCTTTTTTAATGTTTATTTTATTGACTTCAGAGTGGGGAAGGGAGAGAGCAGGAGAGAGACAGCAACATCTGTTCATGTATGTGCCCTCCCCAGGGATTGAACTGGCAACCTTTAAGCTTTGGGACAATGCTGTAACCAACCAAGCTACCCGGCCTGGGGCAGAAATTCATTTCTTAATATTATTGCAAATAAATCTTTCTGTAGTTATTTCTTTTATTTGGTTCTCTTTTCCAGAAATCTTGCTAAAATAATTTGATGTACAATAAGAATTGGTATACGTACAGTTTGGCTGAAGTGCAAAATAAGGTAATCTGTTAAGAGACTAAAATATATTTATAAAAGAGGTAAACTAAATATATAAAAAAAATGGAGTGTTTTGAACATGCAGTTGGGGCCAACAGACTATCATAAAACCTCAAAGCATGTTGAAAAGAAGTAAAAAACCCACAGAAGAACAGAAACATTCAGTGTGTCAGAGCAGGTCAGAAGGTGAGTGAGAACCAAACGGAGAGACAGAGGCTTTAGAGCAGGGGTCCCCAAACTATGGCCCGCAGGTTGCATGCGACCCCCTGAGGTCATTTATCCCCCCCTCCCCCACCACACTTCCGGAAGGGGCACCTCTTTCATTGCTGGTCAGTGAGAGGAGCACAGGATGCATCCACACCCATAGTTCCCATTGAAATACTGGTCAGTTTGTTGATTTAAATTTACTTGTTCTTTATTTTAAATATTGCATTTGTTCCTGTTTTGTTTTTTTACTTTAAAATAAGATATGTGCAGTGTGCAGAGGGATTTGTTCATAGTTTTTATTTTTATTTTTTTTTTATTGTCTGGCCCTCCAACGGTCTGAGGAACAGTGAACTGGCCTCCTGTGTAAAAAGTTTGGGGACCCCTGCTTTAGAGGATGGTATGCACCTTGATAATTCTTTGTTCCTACAACTTGAGTTTTCTGAGCATATTTATTTATAAAATTTCTTTTTTGAATGATGGCATGCAAATTGTATCTAAGAGACTCACTAAATTAAGTATCTCAAGGACAGTCAATTTCAATGTTCTGATCAGATCATGGCGGTATTACTTTTAATAACCCTCTTCTCTCTTAAATTCAGATTTCTGAATGGAAAAAATTTCAAAGAGGCTGTAATCCTTCCTCAGTACTCTCAGTCATGGTTCAACATTCAAAGTAGTAATCAGAGATTTTCCTCATTTTGAAACAATAGTATTCAAAAACATTTGCTTAATCTTTGGAGAGTTTGGCAGCATCTTCTTGTCTTTAATTATCAGCAGGATTAATTGTTCAGATATCTAATCCAAGGAAAATCTCTGCCATGACAAAGCAAATTTTCTAAGATGGACCCAAAACAATAACTAAACACAGTCTTCTGCAAATATGAGAGCCAAAAATGGGCACCTAAACTCGCCAAGATTTCTGCTGGAAACCTATGCAACATAAATAAAATCCTTAAAATATTCAATAACATTAGAGCCAACTGCAAGTCTATGAATTTACTCTAGTAAATAATAAAAAATATCCACAGTATTTTTAAAATTATAACATTAATTATAAAAGTGAAAAACTGGAAAGTATGTAAATGTTGACACAGCTGAATTAGTTAAGTGAGTTATTACTGACTTATAAGTAACATTATAAGATGTGCATTCAATAAAATAGAAAATGACAGTTATTGAAAACAATAAAAAGAAACATGAAAAATGTATTAATAGAAGACACAAATGATTAGAAAACCCAAATAAAGGTTTAGCCTCAAACTAATTTTAAAAACGTACATTTAAGCTATAAGTGATACTATTTCCATCCCAAAGTAATCTATAAAATCCTATAGGGTTAATCCTAAAGGGAAATGCTCCGGGAAGGTTTCTTATGGGAACTGGCATAGACTATTAAGAGAAGTTTCCAGGAGGGAAGATTCTACTTCAGATATGTTTGTAGTAGGAAATTTAAAATAATTTCCATAATTAACATATTTAAGACATCTATTGAAGAATCATTAATATAATAATTTCACTAATGCAGTACCATACTTAGAGTTTAGTTCATAAAATTAAAACAGATGATTCACAACCCAAGCAAATAGTGTTTAATTTTACAACCTTATTTTGTTGGAAGCAAGTAGTAGTGGCAGGTCCATCCATGTGGACAGAGTGCAGTTGGCCTGCAGAATGCAGGAGTGGTGGCTAGAACAGAATGGCTCTATTGTGACACACTGGCACTAGGAGACCAACCTAAGATATAATCATATCTTTCAATGACAGTCTATTTTCTGAAGATAATTTATTTGGAGTCAGAAGACCTGGATCTAAATGGCAGATCTGTCTGTTATCACTGTGGGAGCTCATACAACTTATGAATTTTCCTGAATATATATATCTAGTGATGTATAAAAACTAGCTTACACTGGCTTGTGGGAGACAACTGTGAACACCTCTCCCTAGCCCCATGTTCAGTGATGTTACATCAGCAGCTGGAAATCAGAAATAATAGAAGTTATTTATATCATAGAAAACTAGCAAACATTATAAACTAGGTCTCCTCCCACCCAAAGGAGCCAGTAGTAAAGCATTTACCAGAACACCACTGGTGTAAACAAAGCGTCATTAAACAATATGACTAAGGGATTTAAAGTGCTTCGGGAAACATAACATGTATTGTGAGATTTTGTTAATATCATTCTATGCATAGAGTTTTGATAGATCAAATCTTGAACAAAGAGTTATCAAAGGCAATCTTTATGTCTAATGAAAGAACAAAAGTTGAGAGATGAGAGTAATTAATAAGGACTGGAGTAGGCTTTCTAGAGCTTAAAACTTTATGCAAGTTCAGGAAAACACGAACAAAGAATGGTGATAAGAGAACAAATTAAACAAAGTAAACATGTAAGTAAAGTGAACATGTAAGAGGTTTTAAAAAGAAAGTTGGTCAAAATACAAGAACACACATTTTAGGTAGAACTATAAATAATCTGAAAGGCATCGTTTAACTTTTATGTTCTAGAAAAGTCAGGCTAGATTGAAAGCACTTTTCTTTTTCTATTTCTTTTATTATTATTGGATCAACGTGATTGCTCTTACCAATATAATCAATACATGATTATGTGCTTACATTATTGACATTCATATATATAATGTTAACACATGAAAAGACAAAATATAATGTAGGGATATCTTATAAATAATTATGTGTGTAAAGGCATGTAATGACAAAATTAGAATACAGTTAAAATTTCAAAGTGTTCTTTAGACTAAAAATATCTGGTGAGGGTCAAAGGGAAAACTGAAGGTTTTTGGTACTTAAGGAACCAAAGGCTTCACTAGGGCAACGTAAGTCATTCTGAAACTCCACCAACGTGAATGTAATCATGCCATAAAGCAACCTGGGACCCCCACCTTATCTATTTTTTTCATTTTAGGATCACTTATAATCATACAACTAAAACAAAAAAAATTAACAAAAGCAATATCAGCATTTTAAAACACAGACCAAATTCTATTTTCTGTTATTTATAATCCTTTTTTCTCCCTTATTTATTGAAAATAAAAAGTTAGAAACTATGTGAAAAGAGGAATAGTCATAGAAAAAACTATATTGTATATAAATATAATACAAGATAGGAGATAAAAACATTACAAAATGAGCTTATGACAACATGGATAGACCTGGAGAACATTATACTAAATGAAATAAGTAAAACAGAAAAAGCTAAGAACTATATGATTTCACACAGAGATGGGATACAAAAATGAGATGGATGAACATAGATAAAAGTGTAGTGGTTACTGGGGGAGGGAGACAAGGACAGGAGTAAAGAGGGACAAATATATGGTGATGGAAAATATTTTGACTTCAGGTGGTGGGCACTCAACATAATCAATAGTTCTGATGCTATAGAAATGTTTACCTGAAACCTATGTAGTCTTATTGATCTATGTCACCCCATTAAATTTAATATCTAAATAAATAAAAATAAATGAAAAAGTGAGTTAGAGTATTGAAATCTACAAGGTATCAAAAAACCGTAACTTATTGGTATGACAATGATGATCATTAATTATTTTACATTTTTAGGTGTTTACTTTTAACTTAATTGATTTTAGAGGGAGAGAGAGAAAAAGAGAGAGAAAAAAATTTGTTGTTCCACTTCTTTTTTTTAAAATTTTTTTATTTCATTTTATTCATTTTAGAGAGGAGACACAGAGTGAGAGAGAGAGAGAGAGAGAGAGAGAGAGAAAGGGGGGAGGAGCTGGAAGCATCAACTCCCATATGTGCCTTGACCAGACCAGTGCAGGGTTTTGAACTGGTGACCTCAGTGTTCCCAGGTCGACGCTTTATCCTCTGCGCCACCACAGGTCAGGCTTGTTCCACTTCTTATGCATTCATTGGTTAATTCTTATATGTGCCCTGACCAGAGATTAAATCCACAACTTTGGCTTATCAGAACCACACTCTAACTGTGTTACTTGGCCAGGGCTGATTTTGAAAAATTTTGCTATTAACCATATTATCAGTAGATCCCTCAACTTCATTCTTTCCTTTTCCTCCCTCTCTTTCTTTTCCTTTCCTTTCCTTCCTACCTCTCCCTTCCCTCCCTCCCTCCCTCCCTCCTTCCCTTCCTTCCTTTCTTCTTTCCTTCTCACCCATCCCACACTCTTGCTCCTTTTTTCTTGTGTTTTTGTTTTGTTTTTGTTTTTGTTTCTTTCCTTCCATCCTTTTCCCCTTAGGTCATTACTTTCTTCTACTCTCTGCTCCAACTTACCACTTCTTTTCAGTTCAGAATCCCTTATATGAGCACACATCTGATTATCACACTCTTGGTTAAAGCATTATATTACATACACCATGAGAGCCAGTACTCTCCCAACTGTATCCCAGACTGTTTTTCCCAAAACATTTCTTTTCTCTTCTTTTTCAGTGTACCCTAAGCTTGAGCAGCAAGACTATTCTTACATGTCTTACACTTTTAGCCTCTACTAAAAAAGGAGTCCAAATGTAGAGTAGAATAAAGAAGGTTTTGGCAACAGTTCATATCTGGTCTTCACCTCTTAGCAGTTGTGGTAAGTATAAAATAAAGACTACAGACTATGTAGGATTATTGTGAGAAATGAATGATACCCCTGCCATATTGTTACTGATGATGAAGATGCTGACTGTGCTGGATGTTCCTTCTCTGCCTCTCCAGATATGCTTCTTCCTTTGCCCACTGGTTCTGTATCCCAGAAGGCCTATATTAATAATTAATTATTAGAAAGAACTAGATTCTTTTGAAATACTCTAGGAGCATTTGCCTCAGTTAAGTGTTTGAATTCTGACTAAATTTTGAGTCACCTTTTTATGTAATCTCATTTTGTGCAATGACATTTTGTGACTGTAAATAAAGCAAGTTGAATCATCCCATCTATAAGGGACTTGCAGTGACCTCTGGAGTAGAACATAAAGCTGTTGAAATGTATGAAATAACATAACTGCTGAAACAAGAAGCGTAGCTGCAAAATTTCTGGAGAACTATACCATTGAACTTGGCATATGAACCTTAGCATGGAGGAATTTTATATGAAGCATGTCAGAGGAGATTTAATTTTCAATTAGACTAAAAGAGGTCTAACTCATTGAGGAAGACTGTGTTTATTAGAGTCAGAGAAAGGCAGCATTTCAAAACAAATATCTACCTAGAACCTTATGCAGTAGCTCTTTATTAGGTTTGCTGATATTTTAATATTCTGCAAGCTTAAAACTTTCTAGGAATGCCAATGTGTATTAAGGTAACTTGGGCTTTAGAAACACAGCATTATTATTCAACATTATTATATAAATATGTATCCTCTTAACCAAAACAGAATTGAGTCCTTCAAAAAGTGTAATTCTTCTGATACTTCTTTTGTATTTAACTTTAAAGCTATGTCTCCATTTTTTATTCTCAGGAGAGAGCAGGTTTATTCCCACCACCTGCTGGTCACTGCTTCAAGTTTAACACATTCTTTCTAGTACCAAGCTTACCAGCTCATTTTAACTAGCTTATTCTCTTAAAAAGCTAAAAATATATTAGATTTATTTCTATCACTATTAGGTTGCAGCATTCCTGACACAGAAACTAAACTCATTCTCTCTCTCTCTCTCTCTCTCTTTCTCTCTCTCTCTCTCTCTCTCACACACACACACACACACACAGAACTAGAAATAAAAAGATAAAATAAAGTAGAATTACAACATTGTTTAGCTTATTTTAATTATCCAATAAAACCAGTTTTAGAGGCAATTGCTTGTAGAATACAAGATATTTCTCTTTCTACCAGGTGTTCAACCAACCATTGGCATCAGGGTATTTTATACTCCTCCTTCTCCTTACTTCCCACATCCCCTTTTTTGTTATATAACTTCTTTTTCTTCTATCCTTTTTATTTTAATTTCTTTAACAATGTATAGATTAAATGTTACCTAATTCCTTTATTCATTCAACTCAAAAACATTTATTAAATGGCTTCTATTGGCAAGGCATCATGGTACTTTAATTCCTAATCATGGTACTTTGATTTCTAACTATGCCAGCTTCCTAATTATTCTCCATGGATATAGTTCCTCATGCACTAGCAATGCATTAAAATCCTTTTCACCATTTTATCCCCCCCCCAATTTCAATGATATTCTAGTGCCCATTGGTTTTCATTTGCGTTCAATAATTCTACTATGTGAGTATTAGTTGCCTGCTCAACTTTGCCTCCCATGATTGCCAAATGTATTTAATCAATGACAATTTCTAGCGAGATGTATTATTTGCTATTCTCTCTCTATAGCCTCTATTTCCTCACTTCTGAACAATAAAGCCATATTTTTAAATCAATCAAAACCAGACCAAAACACACTACTTACTCTGTCTTCACAGAGATTCTGACTTGTATTACTTTAAAACATTTACTGTGATATATCTCAACAAATGCTAGGCTCTCTGCAGCATTTCCAAAGAAAAATTGTTCTTCTTGTTATTTCCTATTTATTCTTTAAAGTGCAAAATAAATATACAACTAGGATAAACATGCTTCAGCTAAAAAGACATTATGAAAAATCTATTTTATTTTTTTCTTCCCAGGTGAAAGGTACCAGACTGACTAAAACTCTGTTAAATAATGAAATTTAAACTGTGCTGTTCCACTGAAACTTGGCTTGTTGAGTTCGTGGTGGTTGTACAGTCCAGCCAGGCAGCATGGCTACCAGAAGCAAACTCAGTTCACAGTCATCTTTGTATTAGGTTCAGTTTACTCAATCTCTAGCTCCAGGGGCTACATAATTATAATAGCATACAATACTTGCTATATTTTTGCTTCTATGGTGTGTGTGTGTGTGTGTGTGTGTAAATATATATTATAAAATATATTTAAAATGCTTTATAATGATGTATAAATTTTATTATAAAATTCATTTATGATGATTTATAATGATGTATAAACTATCAAGATAAGTAGAAAAAAAGAAAAAAGTAAGAATAGAAGAAGAAAAAAAATGAAAGAAGAAAACAGAGAAGGGACACAGAAAGAAATGAGGAAAGAGGTAATAAATAATAGAAAAGTAAGATGGAGTCAGAGTGATGTTACAGACGAAATCCCATCTGATAGAAAATGAACTTCTTTGTAACTCAGCAAGTTGAGGCAGAAAGGGTAACTGCCCACATGTAGGGTGCTATTCAGAGGTTATTATTTCTGTGCTCTGAATGACTGTATCTGGGGACAAATGATTACACCTAATGAAAGGCTGGGATCCAGGTTTTAAAGCAAACCTGGTTCCATGGGCCAAGTTGTTGCTTATCACAGAGGAGAGGTTTCTGAGGCCAAGAACAGCAAGCAATTTGAGAAATAAAACTTGCATTTGGTGGCAACATTTGCAAATTTTCTTAGGTTCCTGAAAATTTGCAGCAGATAACAATAAAAGTGTGAAAGTGTAAAATGACACATGCTAGAGAGGCCAGTAGAAGCTGGGGGAGAGGAAGTGAAGAAGATTCTATTTTTAGAGGATGCTTGATTTCATTTTAATCAGCTACTAACCTTTTTCCTTACATTCTTGTTTACTGAAACACAGTAATTTTCCAAATAACTGTGTCTGTATTTCACCCATAAACCCCTGCGGAAGCAAACAGACCATAAAATTCACTCTAAGGAAGGGCTTCTTATTTGGCAATCCTAACAGAATGCAAACTTGTAAAGCAATTTGCATTTGAAATAGTGTGCTGGGCCTGACCTGTGGTGGCTGTGTAGTGGATAAAGGGGTAGACCTGGAACACTGAGGTTGCCTGTTTGAAACCCTGGACTTGCCTGGTCAAGGCATATATAGGAATTGATGCTTCCTGTTCCTCCCTCTCTTTTAATCTAAAAATAAATAAATAAATAAAATCTTTAAAAAAAAATAAGAAATAGTGTGTTGGAAGCCCAATTTTTGATTGGTCCAAATAAATTTTCATGGAGTATTGGAATATGCTGACTGAAAGGAGTAGAGTAAAACAGAAAAGAGGAGTCATCTAATTATTTCACTACCTTGCTTAAAATTTTATCAACAGCCTTGAGGTCTGTAAATGGAGGCAGTGCTCAGTGGCTATTAGGTAAGACCAGCACTTGTTTTTGGCAATAGAGTGTTTGGGTTCAAATCTCATCAGTAACACATGAGGTGACCTTGGGCACCACATTTAAAATGAAAAGTTTTCATTTTTTCATATGTAATATAATAAAAAATAAATATTTACCTCTGTATGGTTGCCTAGCTGGGATCACTTTAAAAAACACTTAATCTAGTGTATGGCAAATAAGAAATACTAAAGAATATTGAGTATTATCATTATTATTAGTTGGAACATGGATTGATAGATATGAAAAAGTCTTTAGTGGATTGTTTACAGATGACAGCACTCAGGAGCAGGGATGTTTCCCAACTTTCTCAAGGTCACACATGCAGGAAGATGGTCTCCTGTTTCATAGTCCTGAGCCCTAGTAGATGAAAAAAGAGAGCAACATGTTTTGAAGCTCATAAAGCAGAAAGAATTTAGAGTATTTGCCTTATGGATGGTGGCTGAATGTTTAACATTTGCTTCAAAATATTTGGTAAACAGTATTCGAAATTAATCTTATATTCTTTAATGTCATATTCACTAAGTTACTTAATATGAGGAACACAGGGCAGGTCTCCAATAACCAGCCCCTTTGTCATATTGTCTTAACCCCCACTTGGCACATTAGAAAATCATTTTCATGTAGTTATTTTTCAAGAAATAATGGTTCACGTGTTTAAGTTAAAATTTTTGGAAAACACGTGGGAAAAGTTCATGTGTGTGTGCCAGTCATCCACTGATGGTAATTATATTAGTTTTTCTGCTATGAGATCATTTGCTCGTCCAAGTACTCATTCTGGTGATGCTTTCACATAGTTTTCAGCCATCTCATCTTTTGGAAAGACAAGCCATCATAATTTTAATACCTACCTTAGCTTTCCTTCCTGAAAGAAGGAATCAGACCCATCACACTAATTTCTTACATTAGCATGTACATGTGTACAATTAGACCTTTCATATTGAACTTTGCTGTTGATGGCAGTATTCATAAGTCGCTTTTATTAAGTTGAATGTGGTTTTCTTAAATAATGATAAATGCTTAAATATATACTCCAGCTGAAATTCTTATGTATAGAATTCAGATTTTAATAGGCTTAAAATTCGGATCTCTGAGTTCAAAACTTACTCAAAAGATGTGTGTGTGTGTGTGTGTGTGTGTGTGTGTGTGTGTGTGTGTTTGTGTGTGTGTGTGTTTCATTTCAAAGCCACTGTAAAGGGAAATAGAGCACCAAGGTCACACAGTAGCAGTGCTCAGGATGCCACAAACAGTAGGTCATGCTAGTACAGGTGTTGACCTTCTCCTGCACTGGTCACTGGAACTATAGTCACTGCATGCCCGAGTGCAAGAAATGCCAGACTTCATCTGGACCATTAATTTCCTTCTACTAAGGATGAAACTGAGGTCCAGGGAGTTGAGAATTAAACATTATAGGAGGGAGACAGAGAAAGAGAGAAAAAAGCAGAGGAGAAGAATAAGAAAGGAAATGAGGAAAAGGAGAAAAGAAGAATAAAGAGGAGGAGGACGGGAAGAAATTAAGGAAAGAAGGGAGAATACCGAACAGAAAAGATGTTATATGCTTTGGCCTCCTTAAAAATTGAATTTCCATTTTATTTTATAATATGCATATAATTAAATTGCTAGTCAAGTAAGTTAGAAGTCGCATGAACCACTCAGAGTTGAACCATTATTTGTTTTATGGGGATTTTCTGCTAAAAAATAACAAGATATTTCTCATATTAAAATAAAAGTGCTGAGAGTCATTACCAGGACTGCATGGGCATAAAGATAAAAATGCTTCCTTCAAACCAGCTGAAAAGTGGTTTAGATTTTTTTGTTCAACTAGAAAAATGAGCATGCAATAAAACAAAACCAAAACAAGTACCAGAGCTAGGAGTCTCATGAGATTTCCTGTGACTTCAGCTCTCCTGTTAATGAGAATGTGAGGCTGCCACTTCATGACTGTCAGTAGCTTGTTATTGGCAAGATAAAGACCAACAAAATACAACAAGGGAAAGTCTGTTCTTGATTAGAGCCTATATCTGAAAAATTTTGAACAGCAAAAACAGTAAGTGGAAAATGCATGAGGCATGTTTTACTTGCTTTTTATTGCAATATAAGCTCTGCCAATGTACTCTGATGTCTTGAAATTTCAATCATTTTTCCTCTGCTACAATTCTAAAATTCAGGTATTGAGAAACAATTTTAACATTTCTCGTAGAATAATTTTTAAATTAGTTAAACATTTGCAGCTTCATAATAGTTAATTGATGAGAAAAGGTATGGATCTCTTACAAATAGCTTTTCTCCAAGTGTAGGCATGTAGAACAAACTGAATTGGCTGAGATTCACATAGTTGATTAGAGTTCACAGACATACACCTCTGAAGGCTGTTAGTTGCAAAAACACATTCTCAATGCAAGCTGCTCATCTCTGGAAATTCTCTTTTTTTTTCTTTAAATTTGACAACACACCATTACAAATTAGATATTAGAAGAGAGCATTCTAAAAAATGTATGAATTTTATAACTGAGATATATAGAAACATGCTAAGATTAGTTACTTAAAGACCAAACACTCCCAGGAAAAATTATGTTTCATGTACTACATGCCCCTTTATTAGGCTTTATTTCAAAATCTATCAAGGATCTTGAGGAGCAAGAAAACTTTCTTCATTCTTTTTCTGTGGTAAAATATACACAACATAAAATTGACCTTCTTGACCATTTTCAAAACCAATTTACTGAAAATTATTGATATGTAAAAAACTGTACATGTTTAATGTATATAACTCCGCAATGAATTTGGGGATACGTATATATATTTCTGTAAAAGCATCACCACCATCAAGACTACAAACCTATCACCTACCAAAGTTTCCTCCTGCTCCCTTTATTATTATTACTACGTGTGTGGTTAAAATATTTAATATAAGCGCTACATTTTAGCAAATTCTAATTACACAATAACATTTTAAAGAGGACAGACAGTTCAGTGGTATCACATACATTCATAGAATTGTGCAACCATACCCACCATCCATTTCATTTTGCAACAGTGAAACTCTAAACCTATTAAACAGTAACTCTCTGGTCTCCCAACATCCCAAGCCCAGCAACCCCCAATCTACCTTCTGTCTCTATGATTTTGACAAAGTACATCATGTAAATGGAATAGTACAGTATAATCTTTTTGAGACTGGCTTATTTCATTTAGTATAATTTCCTCAAGTTTCATACAGATTGTAGCGTATATCAGAATGTCCTTCTTTTTTTTTTTTTTTTTTTTTTTTTTTACAGGGACAGAGAGAGAGTCAGAGAGAGGGATAGATAGGGACAGACAGACAGGAACGAAGAGAGATGGGAAGCATCAATCATCAGTTTTTCATTGTGACACTATAGTTGTTCATTGATTGCTTTCTCACATGTGCCTTGACCGTGGGCCTTCAGCAGACCAAGCCACCCCTTGCTGGAGCCAGTGACCTTGGGTCCAAGCTGGCAAGCTTTTGCTCAAGCCAGATGGGCCCGCGCTCAAGCTGGCAACCTCGGGGTCTTGAACCCAGGTCTTCCACATCCCAGTCCGACGCTCTATCCACTGCACCACTGCCTAGTCAGGTTGTCCTTCCTTTTTAATGATAAATAATAACATATAATATTTATCGCATCTGTGTATTCTTTTATCTATTTATAAATACTTGGGTTGTTTCCATGTTTTAACTGTTGTAAATAATGTTATGAACATGAATGTACACGTTTCTTTTTTTAAATTTTTTTAATTTTATTCATTTTAGAGAGGAGACACAGAGTGAGAGAGAGAGAAAGAGAGAAAGGGGGAAGGATCTGGAAGCATCAACTCCCATATGTGCCTTGACCAGACCAGTGCAGGGTTTTGAACTGGTGACCTCAGTGTTCCCAGGTCGACGCTTTATCCACTGCACCACCACAGGTCAGACAACACACATGTTTCTTTGAGACCCTCTTTGTAATACTTTTGGTTATATGCCAAAAAGTAAAATTGCTGAGTTATATAGTAAATAATTTTTTGAGAAAGTGCCATACTGTTTTCTACAGTGGTTGCACCATTTTACATTGACAACAACAGTGCACCAGTTTTCACATTTCTCCACGTCCTCACCAACACTTGTAGCTTTGTTTGTTTGATATTAATCGTCTTAATGTGTGTAAGGTGGTATCTCATTGTGGTTTTTATTAGCATTTTCCTAAATATTGGTCATGTTGAACAATTTTTCATGTGCTTATTGGGTATTTGTACATGTTCTTTCAAAGAAATGTCTATCAATCTTTGCCCACTTTTGAATCATTTTGTTGTTGAGTTTCTTGACTATGCTATATATTCTGGATATTAATATAATTTAAAAAATATTTCTCCTGTTTTATAAATTGCATTTTACTCTATTGATAAAAGTTTTGATGCATTATTTTTTATTTCCACAAACTCCCATTTGTTTATGTTTTTTTCTTATTAACTATACTTTTGGTGTCATATTTAAAAAATAATTTCTAAACCTAATGCTTTGAAGCTTTGCCTTATGTGTTCATCAAAGAGTTTTATTGTTTTCTGTCTATGTTTAGGTCGTTGATTCATTTTGAATTAATTTTTTTACATGGTGTTATATAAGGGTTCAATCTCATTATTTGTATGGGTATATCCAGTTTTCTTAACAACATTTGTTGAAAAGCTTCTCTTTTTTTCTGTTGAATGGTCTTAGCATTTCTTGAAATATCATTTGGATATATATATAAGGTAGGGGTTACTTCTGAGGTATCTATTTTATTCCACTGGTGTTTATTTATGTCTGTCTGTATACCAGTACCACACTGTTTTGATTACCACAGTTTGTAGCATACTTTAAAATCAGAGAGTTAACATCCTCCAATTTCATTATTCTATTTCAAGATTGTGTGGCTAACTGAAGCCCTTTGAGATTCTATATTAATTTTTATGGCTTTTTTAATTTCTTCACAAATTGACTTTGGTATTTTCATAGGTGTTATGCTGAATTCATTGATTTCTTAGGTTGTGGTGACATTTTAACAATTTTAATTCTTCCTAACTATAAATGTGAATGTCTTTATATTTATTTTATGTCTTTAATTATTCATTCAGGAATACATTGCCATTTTCATTTGACAAGTCTTTGTCCACCTTAGGTAATTTCTAAATATTTTATTTGTTTTATTTAGAAGAAACTGTTTTCTTGATCAATAATCAGAAATCTTTTGACAAAGAAAAACTTTAGAACTGATAGGTGCACTGGTAAATTTGGCCAAATACACTTAAAGAATAGTTGATAACAATTTTTTCAAACTTTTCCAGAAATGTAAAACAAGACAATACTTTTTAACTCATTCTATGAGTCCAATCATACCTTGATATCAGACCCAAAGATACTATAAGAAAATAAAACTATGGACTAATGTCTTTTATAAACATTGATGCAAAATCCTCAAGTAAACTAAATTCAGCAGCATATTAAAAAGATTATTTACCACAACCAAGTAGGAATTCAAGAATAGAACAACATATAAGAATAGATTAAAATACCAGACCACATGAAGAATAAAGAAAAACCAGATGTATTATCTCAACTGATGCAGAAAAAATATTTGACAAAATTAATACCCTTTCATGATAAAAATACTCAACACAGTAAGAACAACTGAAATTACTTTAACAGAATAAAAACTATATATGAAAAACCCACAGCAAAACTCATACTCAATGGTGACAGACTAAAAACTTTTTCTCTAAAATCAGGAACGAGGCAACAATACCCACTATTACCATTTCTATTCAACATAGCACTGAAGTCTGAGCCACAGCAATTAGGCAAGAGAAGCAAATTTTAAAATCTAAATTATAAAGGAAGATGTAAAATTATCTCTAGTCATGGATAATATGATATTATTATGTAGAAAACCAAAAGACTCCACACATACAAAGATAAGTGTTAGAATTAAAAAGTGAATTCAGAAAAACAGCAGGATAAAATGTCAACATGCAAAAACCAGGTTTATTTTCATATACAAACAACTAACAGTCTGAAAAGGAAATTAAACCAACATCTTGGTTACAGGCAAAAACAGGAAATAACATTAATAACAATGATATACCTGAGAAAATTTGAATTTTCATTTAAACATATAAGTTTCCTAATATACTTTTATTTGGTTATTTATTTATTTGTTTGTTTTAGAGAGACAGACTGGTAGGAAGAAAGAGAAGTGAGAAGCATTAACTCATAGTTGCTGCTTATACATGCCCTGACCAGGAAGGTACAACTGAGCCGGTGATTCCTTGCTGAAGCCAGTGACTACACATTCAAAGTGGTGTTCAGGCTGGATAAGTTTGACCCCAAGCTGGCAACCTTGGGGTTTTTCACCTGGTACTTAAGCATCCCAGGTTGATTATCTACTTCTCCACTACTGGTCAGGCCTAATAAACCCTTCCCCCCCTAACCCCCTCCCCAAGTGAGAAGCGGGGCTAGGGTGGGGCACAGAAGACAGACAGACTCCCACATGCACCCAACGGGATCCACCGGGCATGTGCACCAGGGGGCGATGCTCGGCCACTCTGAGGCATTGCTCTGCTGCTATCAGAGCCATTTTAGCGCCTGAAGCAGAGGCCATGGAGCCATCCTCAGCATCGGGGCCAACTTTGCTCCCATGGAGCTTTGGCTGCAGGAGGGAAAGAGAGAGATAGGGAGGAGGAGGGAAGGGTGGAGAAGCAGATGGGTGTTTCTCCTGTGTGCCCTGATTGGGAATCAAACCTGGGACTTCCGCATGCTGGGCTGACACTCTACTGCTAGGCCTAATAAACTCTTAATTCATTTTTATCTTTTTCTCAAAATGACAAATAGAATAATTTAATTCTAGATATGTTAGGGTTTATCTACAATTTAAGCCTTCTTTTATGCTTAGAATTACTTTTCCAAGTTTTCACAGCTAGGTTTTAACTCATAATCTATGCTGTCTGCTTTTCTTCTCATAGAATGCATATGTACTACATGACAAAGTGAGTAAAGAGTAATGAAAAGAGAACTCTATTAGGCATAAACAGTTTTCCTCCTTAGCTTTCCCTCTCATAACTCTCAGGAAATGGACAATTTCTTGCTTTTCCTGGGTTTGATTTTGCTCATTGAAGAAAAAATGTGGAAGAGACTTTATGTGTGTCATCTGGCTGGCACACATTGCCACAGTGGTTTTCCAGCTTATCTCCAACAGATTACTTCAGGGGCTAAAATGTGAAGACTAGAGGCTTGAATGTAGGTAGGTTTATAATACTATGTGCTCTGCAGATGGAGCTTAGGTTGGCCCTTCTTTTTTATCTTACACTTTATACAGAGGCTAAGCTTATGCCTGTGTTATAAATTGATACTTGATTTTAAAATTCATTTGAAGTCAGTATTATACCACTGCTGTTGATTATTAAGATGATCTAAAGGACTGGTGTTTTGAAAAGAGGCTTTAAAAATATAAAAGTTTGGCTCTAGCCGGTTGGCTCAGTGGATAGAACATTGGCCTGGCTTGTGGACATCCTGGATTCAGTCTCAGGTCAGGAAACACATGAGATGTGACGATCCGCTCTTCTTCTCCTCCCTCTCCCCCTTCTCTCACTTTTCTGCTCCTGCAGCCAGTTGGCTCCCAGATGGAGGGTGCAGTGTGGATCCCCATTAGGGCACATACAAGAATCTTTCCTTCTATCTCCCCTCCTCTCACTTAAAAAATATATAAATATATATAAAAGGTACTAATATTTAAATAAGTATTAATTTAATCCTAGTTAATTTTAATATTAAAAGTGTTTCTTAATAAAGTGAATCACAAATCTTCCTCCTCGAAGACATACATTAGCACTGAATCCAAGTGTTACATTAATAGAGCAGCAGCTTGTCTTTTTCTATAAAATAGATTTTGCAAGTGAAGGGGACGCACACCATAAGGTTTCTAACCCAGGGCTTCCTACTCTAAGTTTTGAGCTCTCACAATTGAATACAATAAGACGTTCAAAACTATGCTTTGTCAATGCTCTGGGATGGGGAGGTTGACCCTGGTGTTTCAAGATCTCATTTATTTCCAAGGCCCACATGGCAGTTTAATTCACCCTTATTTATTTTGATCCAGCTCTTGAAGCAGTTAGAAACTCATAAAACTACTGATGAGCTGAAACAGTGTGTGTGTGTATTTATTTAAACACAAACAGATATAGGGAAATAGAGGTTTCAAATGCTTTCCCTCACCATGTGCTTCTTAGCTTTTAAAATCTGTTGCAAAAAGAAAAGAAAAAAGATGGCAAGTGTCTCAATTCAGGCTGCCATAACAACTTCTCATAGATTGAGTGTTTTACAGACCAAACATTTATTTCTCACTGTTCTGGAGGCTGGAAATACAAGATCAGGGTGTGGGCATGGTCAGGTTCTTAGTGAGTGGCCTCATTGGGTTTACAGAGAGCGATCTTCCTGCTGTGTCCTCACATAATGAAAAGGGAGCCAGCTGATTCTCTGGCCTCTTTTTATAAAAGAACCAATCCCATTCACAAAGGCTCTACCAATCATGACCTAATTACCTTCCCCCAAATCCCACCTTCAAATACCAAAACATGGAAATGAGGGTTTGAACATAAATTTTGGGAGGACACTAACATCCATTGCAGAAATGAATGTGCTGATGTTCAGTAATGGTTTTTCAAACCATGAGCTGGTGAAGAATAAAGAAATTAGAGAAAATGCACCTTAGCAATTAGAGATTTAGTATTTTAAGTTCCAACTATTTGCTTAAAATTCTGGAAGCCCTTGACTTGCAATAATCTATTAGATTGTTGAATCTGAATCATCTTCTACCAGGAGTAGAGGCAGAGATGGATGGGCCACAACTAAAAGAAGTGTGGTAATGAGTCATTTACTAGTGAGTGAACCCTGACTGTTCCATTGCCTAAATCCACTCAGCTTCACTCTTCTGTGTTTTTGCCAAAGAAATAATGAATATTTGTCTCTGGGAAAGTAATAGTTTTGCACCAATAACATCAAGAAATCATTAAGTATCTGCATTAAGATGTTGTGAGTAGAAAACTATTAAAAGTTATTTATGGTAGTAGAACATTGGAAACAATCCTAGAGTTAAAAAATAAGGGGGATGCCTGACAAGGAGGTGGCACAGTGGATAGAACATTCGCCTGGGATGCTTAAAATCCAGGTTTGAAACCCCAAGGTCGCCGGCTTGAGCGTGAACTCCTCTGGCCCAAATACGGGCTCACCAGCTTTTGTGAAGGGTTGCATGCTTGAACATGAGATCATAGACATGACCACATGGTTACTGGCTTGAGTCCATAGGTTGCTGGTGAAGCCCAAGGTTGCTGGCTTGAGCCCAAGGTCACTGGCTTGAGCAAAGGGTCACTGGCTTGGCTGGAGACCCACCCTCCATTCAAGGCACATATGAGAAAGCAACCAATGAACAACTAAAGTGCTGCAACTACAAATTGATGCTTTTCATCAATTTTGATCTCTCTTCCTTCTTGTCTGTCTGTCCCTGTTTATCCCTCTCTTCCCTCTTGCTAATAAAATAAAATAAATAAGGGACTAAGTAAATATATAGTATGTCTAAACAGTGAAATATTATCTCTAAAATCTAATTCTGTTGAAAATTACTTAATGGTGTGGGAGGTTAGTCATTAGTGATATAATTGACAACAGAGTGTGGCAATACTATAACAGGACTACAATAGGAGAAACATGGAGCAGATAAGAAAATGTTGCTATGCCTGATAATCACTCACAATAGCAAATTTTAAAAATACATTTAGAATATGAGTCAATTTGCATGCTAGCTCCATTTTTTTTTAATGAGCCTCCAGCTTGTCTGTTTCTACTTTTGACATATCAAAAAGTTTTCTGAGGACAGGTTAATGTACAGGTGTGGGCAAATGTAGGTTTACAGTTGTGAATACATGAAACATAGAGTTTATTTATTTTTGTGTTATTATTTGTTAATCACTGTATATTTTTCACAAGAACACCTGTAAACCTACTTTTGCTTACCCCATATTTAATATGAAATTTGGATGTTTAGACTGTCAGGCAGTGGGTGGTGAGGGTCTGGGTGAGGGAGGGTAGAAAGATTGAGCAAAAAAAGACAAAAAAATCTTCATGGACACAGACAAAAGTGCGGAGATTACAGGGAGGGAGGTGGAGGAGGGTAAGGGGGGATAAATGCTAATGGACTAAGATTTGACTTGGGGGGCATGAACACAAAATAGAGTATACAGCTAATATGTTATACAATTGGTAACTTAAAACCTATATAATTATGTTAACCAGTGTCAAGTTAATACATTCACTTAAAATAAAAACTAAAGTTAAATTAGTAGTCTAATTAGAAAAAATTAAAAAAAATGTCTTTCCTATACCTTTGGCAGCATTTCTTTATGTTGACAATAAACCCCGACATCTTTAACATGGCTTGCAATACCCTGAACATAGTGGACCTGGCATCGTCGGCTATCTCATTTCATGGTGTGCCCCTGAAGCTCACCCAGCCTCTGCCACACTAACACTCTACCAAGCTTTCCACGAATTTAGGGTCTCAATATGCTGTCTGTCTCCCTGAGATATTGTACGAGTGCTCATTCATCAGGTCCCAAATTAAACCTATCTCCTTAAATACACTCACAATCTTAGCTAAAGTAAACTGTGCTATACCCTGCATAATTTTCTAATCTCTTTATCAGTTTATTTTACTTGTCTATTTGGCCCTTTACAGAAAAAAAAAAAAAGATTGGATAATAAGTTTATGAAAGTCATAATCATATCTGTCTTACTCATTGCTCTACAGTGGCTGGCACATAGTAGGTGCTAAAATAATCATTACATAAATATATGAACAAAAATTTATCTTTTTTGGTGTATTTAAATGAATTGTAGTTTTAATCTCTATTACATTCAGAAAGATCAACAATAGTTTAAGACATTATTCAGGCCTTAATATTTAAAATATAAGATACTCTGTTACAATAAAGTCTTAACAGAGTCAGTTATATTTATTTGTACAGTTTTTACATTCTCAAAAAGTGATTTTAAGTATTGAAGATTTTGATTTTATTCAGGGGATTTATTAAAATCTTTGGCAAAATACTTATCACATCAATCTCATGACAGGAGCAGCTACCTCAGATATATAAGCAAACTGGCTTCTATATCCACACAGTAAAACAATAAAAGTATATTCTTTTAGTAAAATTAAATATTTTGGTTATATAAATCTATTTTATCATTATCCACTTTAATTAAAGGTGCTAGATTAATAAGTTGGGCAGGAGCTATCATGATAATGTATAACATTCCCAGAAGAGAACAGAATTGCTACAGTTTGTCTGTGGTTGTTCTAGAATTTAAACCATTAATACACTCACACATCCTACGCACACACCACCTATTTCTCAGAATATTTTGAACATCTACCATTTACTGAAGTGTGTCATCAACTCATTCTCACTTAAAACAGATTTTTAAATTAAATTTTCTTCAAGAGATATTACCTTTTGTGAAACATTAATTCTTTCTAAAGGGATAGAGAGATTCACAATTACAAAGTGCTCCAGATGAATTACAGTAAGTGGAAGTTTTCTATCCCAGCATCTGCAGTTCCAAATCCCAGTGGAGAAACCCTCAACATGACTATCAAGAAAAAATTTTGACATGCCATCTCTTCACTGTAAGTATCGTAGAAAATGTCAGAACCTGTCTGGAAAGCAGTGAACAGTGGAGAGGTTTTGTCCAGAGTGCTGCCTAGGAAGCTGCTTTTATTAGATTATATGTAAGTTCTGAATGTTAAGATAAAGGCATGTAGTACTACATAAAGTTCTTTGAATTTTTAAATAAAACAAACATATTTTCTTACTATATCTTCAGAGATAAGGAGTTACATAAGTGTATTCAATTCTGTGTGTAAAATATGTGGACACACACATGTATTGATATGCCCTCACAGCCCTTTTTAAGTAACAATTTGCTACAGGTATCAAGCACATAAATGTGTGTCACAACTGTGACTCTGGACTGGTAGAGAAATAACTATTGCTGGTGAAAAACATCCTTGCAATATAGCACAGGTTCAGATGAACATATTCTTTCAATGACACACTGATAAGAAATGATTGAATGAAGTCAGTTGTGAAAATGAGAAGTCTGTGAAGGACTAGAGCATGGAAAAAAATTGTCCCTTATATTTTAGAATGTGGAATTGGAGAAAAGGGAAATTTCAAGTTAACAGGGTAAGCTAAACCAACCTCTACTAAGAGTGGTTGTAGTTCAGTGAAGTTCAGTCAAATTCCATTAAGAGACAATGCTATTAAAGCCCACAGGGTTCAAGGCTTTGTTTATGTAGATTAATGAATTTCCCACTCTGTTCTGAAGGAGTTTCCAGTCTCACAGAAAGAGATGTAAATTTAATAAGATAATTATAGTGCAGTGTAGCACATAATAAGATAGATTCAGAATTTGGAATTGGTCTGGAAAGATGAATTAGAGATTGAGGTGTAAACTCAGTACTAAAAAATAAGTTATCAATAATGGAAGAGAAAAATGTTAGTATGTTCCCACAAGGTTGTTTTACATAAAATTATTTATGTAAGATTTTTGGGAGGCAAAGAATATTAGTTGAGGGGATAGCAAAGATGCAACCACAAAATTACATACTTGGTAAAAAAATGCTTCTCCTTTCACATTATTCATCCCAAGCAAGGAAGAATGTTAGAAAAGGAGGACCATTCAGAAGTGAGATGCTAGCCCATTTCAGTGATTCTAAAAATGACGAAGAAAAACACAAATTTTCTAAAATGATACCAAACCTTTCCTCTCTTTTGTACATCATTATTAGTAAAAATATTTCAAAATACAAAGAAAAAATCATATTCTCTTCTAGTTAACTATTATGGTCACAGAGCTCACAAGATGTTACACGTAGTTGTCACTGACATCTTCAAGACTTGGTGTTGCTTTACCAGTGACAGTGAACCAATGTCTGACTCACCAATTTCAGAGTTTGGTACCATATAAGATAATAGATTAACTATAGCTCTAATCCTATGGCTTGCCTCTAAATGTTGATTTTAGATAAAATATTCCAAGACTGACTTAACAAGTACATAATGACCAACATGTAGAGATTTTCAGCATTTATATTTTTTATGTATTTTCTCTCCCTTTTCCAGCTTCTTTTTTCTTTCCAAATAGCAAAGTGGGTAAATAGATAAAAGAAGATATCAAAGTATAATGAAGAAGAATAAATAATTAGATTAATTTACTGATGGGCTATAAAAATTTTGAGAAACTAGTACTTCTTTATATTTTCACTTGGAAGAAATCACAAACAAGGATTTGGTAGTAGAACACTGTATTTGTGGACGAGATACGAAGGAAAAAAGACATAAAAATAATAGAAGGCTCTAGAAAACTATAATTCTCATTTCCATTCATTTAATGACTTTATTATGTATGGTAAATAGCTCACTGTCCTCAAATAGGAATGTACAATGGAGAAGTTGATGTCAAAAGAAGAGTTAACGTACTAAGAAACTTGAAGAAAGAAGTAATACACTTGAATAAGAACAGAGTAGAGATAATTTTGCCAAGATCCTTTGCATGGCTCTGAATTACTTTTTGGTTGAGTTTATGGGGACTTTACCAAGTGACACAGTACATAACCAGAAATTGGACACATTTACCTATTGTTTACACAAAGAAAATTAAAGTATATGAAGATTTCATAGGAAAGGTCCATGCCCATGGTTCTGTAAAGATTCTAATTCTCAGGACTCATTCTAAAAAGTTATTATTAAGTGAGCCCAGGGTAGATCAGGTATCTTCTCAGGGGATGCTGATGGGTTGTTCTACAGACCACACTTACAGATTGCTCTGTGTAGAGCTCCCTCTTCCGTTAATTAGCTTTTCTAAGTATAGCAGTTTAGTGGCAAATATTTTATAAAGGGAAAATCATTTCTACTATTACAGGCTGTATCTATTGCATTTGAATCTGGTAAAATTTTCCCTCATTAACATAAAATGATAAATTGCTAAGCAGTAACTTTATATTTTGAAAAGAATTCTTCATTATTTTATTGCAGAATCATATTTATTAATATTTATGTATGTATAATCAGAAATCATATTAAATATAAGAACTAAGGCTAGGCATTATGGAAAAAATATAAAGGAAAATAGAAGGAAAGAGAAAGATATGACTTTAAGTTCCACTGCTTATTTCTTGGTTAAACAACCATTAGCAGGGACTTCTTTACCCAAAATAAAAACAATCACAAAATCAGTTTATATCCTTTCCAAACCTTAAACTCAATAATTATATTAATGGTAATTCAAGACATAGTAAGTATAAAGTAAGTATATATTTTACTTAGTTATCTAATTATTTATAGTTAATTATTGTAGAACATCTTTTATTTTAAATGTAGCGTTATGGTTAAATATCACATGAATATGATAAAAGCAGGTCACTTTAAGATATTTTATTTCTGCTTTATGTCAGTAATAATTATATCTGAAATGTAATATTGGTCTAAAATGATCATCAGATCAGTTTGATAATACAGAAATACATACATTACATAATTATTGGGGGCTGTTGATTTCATAAGGTAAGAAAAGTTTTCTTAATTATGTAGCAAATGGTTATTAGTTTCCTGAAAAAGTGGCAAACTGCTATATCATTATTTATTTTCAACTCTTTTTGATCTCCAAATGTCAAATGCTCAAATGTCACCTAGTTTGATTCCTTAAAAATAACCCATTCATATACTCTCTTCAGACAATGTTATCATTACTTCCTGTGTGATACCCATGTTTCTTGTATGAATCTCTACTGTTATAAATATTATAGTGTATATTGTTTACAGTCTTGTTTTATCACTAAACTGTGTGTATCTGAAGAGTATAGTAAATACATTCAATAATATTCTAATAACTCTGTATGTTGTCAGGTGGGTATTGGAAATAATGGGTGAAATACTTTGTAAAGTATATGACTGATTGACCACTATGCTGTACCCATAACACTAACACAAAATAATATTGAATATATGTATGTATGTATGTATATATATATATATATATATATATATATATATATATATATATATACACACACACACACACACACACACATACACGCACACCCACACATATACTTATGATTAAAAATCAGTTGTGTTCATGACTATGTCCCTCATCCCAGAGAAAATCTGTAGCATGAGAGGTTTCTGAATGGATGTTTGCAAATCAATATATGAATAAACCTTTAGTAGTAGTAGGTAATTCTACTAGTTAACTCTTTAGGTAGGAAGGGAACTGAATTTTGACCATTACACATGAAGCACTGAATACTGTACTGAACCATAATCATAAGGAAGTCTAAGAGAGTTCCCACATCCCCCCCCCCCCATGAATGCTAATCTATTTTAAACTAGCAAATAACAAACTCTATCAATGAGGTATTTGGTGCCCCTAATTTATTTGTGCTATGAACATGTGGTTAGTGTTCTTGTTGGGTATAAAAGTGCTGAGTATTTTAAAAAATAGGTTCTAAAATTAGAAGGACCTATCTTGAGTCCTAACTCTGCTATTTATTAGTTATATAATGTTAGGTGATTTATTTTACCTATCTAATAATACTCACCTTGCTTTCTGATCTATAAATGAAGGGAAAAAACAATGTCTACTCTTCTAAAGTAAGTGAGGGGATTAAAAGCATTTCAATTCAGTGCCTAGCATTTGATTAATGTAAACAATTAGAGTGTATAACCTTTTGATAATAATGGAAATTTCTTGATTACAAAGGAATCTTTTATTATAAAACATGTTTGTAGTGATTC
Organism: Rhynchonycteris naso; assembly: GCA_037038555.1. Taxonomy (NCBI): domain Eukaryota; kingdom Metazoa; phylum Chordata; class Mammalia; order Chiroptera; family Emballonuridae; genus Rhynchonycteris; species Rhynchonycteris naso. Next base: position 85,453,643 of record CM072996.1, read on the forward strand.
ATCATCAATATAATTTTTAACATTGCCTTGAGATAACCATTTTTGTCATGTTAAATAATTATCTTTTTAAATCTAAAATAGATATTGTTGACTTCAACAAATGCATTCTTTGTATCAAAATATTCACATATATTTTTCTCTTTTGATCTCTAAATATGATGAATTACAAAGATAAATTTCTAATGTTAATTGATCTTAACAATTACAGAGTAAATTTCTTATAATTACGGATATTTATTTTTTTACTAAATTGCCAAATTACATGCCTGTATTATTATTTTGTTGTTTTGTTTGCATTATGCTTATAGTTTCAGTTGTTCTAGTGTCAGGGTTAACAAAATAAACAAAGGAGATGCCATCTTTTTCTTCAATCAGCCAAAAGTTAAAGACTATTTGATGGCTGTGTTTCATTTATTTTTAAAGATTTTTTCTTGTCTTCTTGTTTTCTTTCAAATTTATGTGCTAGAAATGCAAAGGAATACATATTTATTAAATACTTATTGAGAGATAGACATGTCATATACATTGTCTCCTTTTTGCTATACCCATCTCTAGTTAGTAGTACTATTCCCATTTCTTAGATGTGGAGATATATTCAGAGGGGTTATTTGCCTATACTAGGCTGTTGAAAAGGTAAGATTTGCATGTAGGTTAGTCTGATACCACTTCCCAATTTTACAATTTAAATGTAAAACAAAACTCAGCAAAAATTAAAAAAATTCAGAAAATTTAAAAGATATTCAGAAAACAATATTAAAATTTATCTTCTAAGGCATCTATAAATTGCCAATAATAGCAATAAAAGAACAGAATTTTGCAAATATATACAAATTTTTATTTAAATATAAAATTTATTAAAAGTTTTTGAAATAGGGATTAAAAATGGATCACAAAATATAAATTGACTATAAAAATACTAGTTGGTTAGCCATAATTTTAAAAATGTAGAGAGTCATATTTTGGAAAAATTAGTCTATAAATAAAAAAATAAAATCATCAAAAACAAATGACATATTTGCAGGCTTGGCAGTGGTATAAAAAGTCAAAAGTTAAGAAGGCCTTGGGTTCAAATTGGGAAATACATAATTCAGCTCTTTTATATAATTTCTTATATTTCTCTTGTTTTTTTTATTTGTACTTCATAAAGAAAATCTCACAGCCCAAATAAAATTACACCCCCAAAATATACAAACAGTGATATATGAAATTAAATCAAAGGGTGGCCAAATTTTCTCTAGAAGTAGTTCTGTTTTTAAAACTGCCAAATTTCTTATTAAGGCCTAACCACTAAATAGCCCCTTTTCTATTGCACAATTTTAGGGAGAATTCAGATGACATTTTCTTTTTGATAATTAGCAACACTATTTACAGTTAAGATAGGAACGTTTCTTCATGGTTATATAATTTTCAATGTAAACTTGCAAACTCACAACCAATTCATGCTTCATCTGTTGTATGTGTAATATATTTTTCTACATATTGCTTCTTGCTTTGCATCTGTATGTCATTGTTTGTAAAGGAGACAGTAGGAGCCATTGCAAGGGGATTATTTATATTCACTGCTATGACTAGAGTGGGGGCAGAGACCACTGTCAGGCTACAACAGTGTCACTGTTCCCTATAAAGGAAATAGAAAGCATAAAAAAAGAGGAAGTACGAAAACTCCACTCAAGTTTAAGAAAATTTACCTTCTCCCCATTCTGCTCCTTTGTACTCAAATTCATAGGTTTGCACAAAGTGAAACAGTCTTGTGGTATGGATAACTTTTCTGGAATACCTTTTCTTATATTCATCATTATTCTATGGCCACATTGAGAAATATTATATTTTTCCATCGAGTATATAAACTCTTTGTGACTTAAGATTCTGAGATATGGCCTGACCAGATGGTGGCACAGTGGATAGAGCATTGGACTGGGATGCGAAAGACCCAGGTTCGAGACCCCGAGTTCGCCAGCTTGAGCGCTGGCCCATCTGGCTTGAGCAAAAGCTTGCCAGCGTGGACCCAAGGTCGCTGGCTCCAGCAAGGGGTTGCTTGGTCTGCTGAAGGTCCAGGGTATCGCAGCGGCATCGAAGAACTAATGATTGATGCTTCTCATCTCTCTCCATTCCTGTCTGTCTGTCCCTATCAATCTTTCTCTCTGACTCTCTCTCTGTCCCTGTAAAAAAAAAAAGATTCTGAGATATGAATGCTAGAATAAGACTAAGTGTTCTTCAAAGATTCTGGAATAGTTAATGGTGATACAGTTGTTGGTGGTAGACATTAGCAAATTACAATTTAAAATTCTTTCATGGCAAATATCAAATGACTTTTCTTCTGCCCTCATTTTCCTGATCACTAGGAAGCAAATATTTTTATAATTATAGAAGAGTACAGAACTTAGAGAAAATTTAAAGATGATATAGCAATCTATAAAAACCGTTGTAAATATTTTTCCTTCTGAGTAAATTTCAAAATAGAGGGTACCCTTCAGGATTAAGAAAATATCCTAATACTTTGTATGTCAGTAGAAACTCAATGCTTTCTAGTTATCCAGAGACACTAGAAAAGAAATAGAATACCCAAGTTAATCATCAATAACTTAAATATTTTTAAGAAGAAAATAAATCCATGAAACTGATCTATCAGTGAATGCCCTTTTTGGTTTTACAGCTATGTTTAAATAATTTCATATACATTTTTGATAATTAAATAAATTAATGATGCTACCTACCATTAAATTTGTTGACACACTGCTTAAAATAAAATTTTCAGGATGACTAGTGAAATGGTTTAAATTTTTTCAAGGTAATTTTGAGTCTCATATAAATCTTATGAGACTTAGACAAGTTTATAAAAACAGTCATATGTGAAGAAAGCTGAATTAGGTAATACTTCATTTTCTTCTATGGTTTTTTTTGGGTTTTTTTGCTTTACAAACATGGGGGATCTGCTTTAGAGGACTAACCTCACTTGACCCAAGTTGTATTTAATAGTTGTTTATCTTGGGGTGAGCAAAAAAGATATAGAATATTTAACTATTTTCTTCTAATCAGTATATAATTTCTAAAAATAGCATATGATTTTTTTCTCATGTTGTTTAAGTATTAATTTTAATGCAGGTGCACAGACTAATCTATTTTTTAGGTTAGATTTTTAAAATTAATTTTAATGGGGTGACACCGATAAATCAGGGTACATATGTTCAAAGAAAACATCTCCAGGTTATCTTATCATTCAATTATGTTGCATACCCATCACCCAAAGTCAAATTGTCCTCTGTCACCTTCTATCTGGTTTTCCTTGTGCCCCTCCCCTCCTCCCTATCCCACCCTCTCCTCCCTTCCCCCACCCCGTAACCACCACACTCTTGTCCATGTCTCATAGTCTCACTTTTATGTTAGATTTTAATGGAAACATTATTAAGTGCTTTGACCAGAGAGGGGTCCTCTTTCCCCTATCCCCCGCAGTACTGTTGAAGCTGGTTTCATGGCCCCTCTCCACTAATTTTTATAAACTGTTCTCTTTCTGCCCACACTAACTTATAAGAAAATTATGCCCCTTGGTAGTATTAATTCCACATAATTTATGGTAGACTGCAAAAAGGGTTACACTCCTCTTCAGTTCTTCTCATCAAGAATATCTTTCTCCACTACTGAAACTAGGCTGGCCTTGTAAATTGCATTGTTTAAAAAAGAAGGTGAAGGAAGTAAAATTATGCAAATTTTGACTGTGGACCTCAAGAGCTCTTTCTTAGATTGCTGCCACCATGTGAATAAATCCAGGCTAGCCTCCTGGAGAAGAGGCCAAGTGTAAGAGGAGAAAGTGCTAGAGTCCTCAGCCAATTGCCAGAGATGAAGGTGATGCCACCCGGGACCACTCACTGCATCTCCTGACCCCATTTAACACATCAACTTTCACAGTCATGGCATTGAATTTAACTATTCTTATGCCAGTGAATTCCACATGTAAAAACTGGGATTAGCCTGACCAGGTGGTGGCACAGTGAATGGAGCGTTGGACTGGGATGCAGAAGACCAAGGTTTGAGACACCAAGCTCGCCAGCTTGAGCGCGGGCCCATCTGGCTTGAGCAAAAAGCTCGTCAGCTTGGACCCAAGGTCGCTGGCTCCAGCAAGGGGTTGCTTGGTTTGTTGGAGGTCCGTGGTCAAGGCACATGTGAGAGAGCAATCAATGAACAACTAAGGTGTTGCAACGGCAACAAAAAACTAATGATTGATGCTTCTCATCTCTCTCCATTCCTGTCTGTCTGTCTCTATCTCTCTCTCTCTCTGACTCTATCTCTGTCTCTGTAAAAAAAAAAAAAAAAAAGAACTGGGATTACACAAAAGGCAGTATAGTGCAATAAAAAGTTGCCTCACCTGGTGGTGGAGCAGTGGATAGAGAGCATCGAACTGGGACGCGGAGGACCCAGGTGTGAGACCTCGAGGTCGCCAGCTTGAGTGCGGGTTCATTTGGTTTGAGCAAAGTTCACAAGCTTGGACCCAAGGTTGCTGGCTTGTGAAAGGGGTCACTCAGTCTGCTGTAGCTCTATGGTCAAGGCACATATGAGAAAGCAATCAATGAACAACTAAGGTGCCTCAACAAAGAATTGATGCTTCTCATCTCTCTCCCTTCCTGTCTGTCTCTGTCTGTCTGTCCCTATCTATCCCTCTCTATCTCTGTCAAAAAAAAAAAAAAGTTAAGTGGTCAGAATCCTAGCACCACAGAGACCTTCTTTTGAACCCTTCCTGCTAAATACCAGTCCTTTGATATTAGATGAATAAATATCTCCATTTTTTTCCTTTTTAAAAGAAAGATGATAATACCAACTTTATAGTTCTGTAATGAGGAAAAAATGCTTAATGTTTCATGTGCAGTAGATATTCAATGAATTTTTATTTTTAAAATTTCTAGCATATTGATATGGTCATGATGTTTTTGATTAATATATAATTATTGTATTATTTCAACTCCTTTAACTCTCACAACTTATTTTCTTTAAATGTCTTTATATTCTGTATCTTAGTAATAAAAAGAACTCATATAGAGTTTACTATGTGAAAGAGACTGTCTGATATGTTCTCAGTACTATGCCATACTGCAGGTTTCTTCTTTTATTATGATCTGGTTCATGTGCATCAGGTGATCATATTAATATGGGTGATAGTCAACATTATAGACTTTTTATTTTCTTCTCCTTTTTTTGAAATGGGGGTTTGTAGTCATTTTTCTAGTCAGGATCAAATCAAAAAGGAAATTTGTGCTTAACAATTCAGAACAATAAAATCAGAAATCTTGTCTACTAAGACATCTTCTCCAAGGAGTAATGTCTTAATGTTCAGTGCACCAGCTGGGAACAACCTGTGTTAATCAAACATATTTCACAACATGAGGGCTATCCAGAAAATTCAAAATGGGAACGTTTTCAAAGAACAACTTATTTAGAGTCTGATTATCATTTTTGTTATTGGTAAATGCAGATAAATTACCTTTCTTTTGAAATGCCTATTCAGCTTGCTTTGTTCTGAGATCCATTTGAGCCGTATTTTTATTTCAAGATAAAATTAATCTGTAACTATCATTTTCTTTGCGTTTGGAGGAGATAGTCATTTGTTTTGAAGTTAAACACATTTAAGATACTTTGAAATCACCTACCTAAAATAAAAAAAAATTGTGCTTGTATAAAGGTCAAATGAAAGATTAATACACAATCTATATAATACAATAATAATATTTAATCTCATCAATAAACTTTTTGAATAGTTAAAGTTCTCCTAAAATAAAAATGTCTATATTAATACAGCAATAGATGAAACACATAGTACATCTTAAATCATGTTATACATGTAAATAGTTATTTGCATAAAATAATGGATAGATAACTAGCTAACTAGGAAAAACAAAAACAAACAAACAAACAAAAAACACCTAAAATGTTGTCTTCAAGTCAGGGATTCAAAGTACCTGCTTCTAGTTATGAAAAATGATTTCCACTGTACATGAAATTCAGATGGCCAGTTACAATGCTATATGAGGTATACTAAGAGTCAGGTAAGTGACAGTCTTAAACTCTAAAAATAAATTCTATTAACTCCATATTTCTGGAGAATAAGTAACTGCCTAGTTTATTAAAAAACACTGTCATTTGAAATATACATTCTTGGGATTTGTAATAACAAGACTGATCTAATACATATGCAAAATAAATAACTTTTTCATCTCTGTTTCTAAATGAAACTGTGAATTCATTGAATCAAAGTTACATTTATAATCATATTAACTTTAAAAGTATAAAAGAGGAGAACTACTTTGTATGGAATAGCACAACTCTACCACCATTTAAAATAATGTTTTGTTTTATTTTGTTGTTTGTTAGTTTGAAGAAAGGGCAGTCAATAGAAGTTTTAAATAGACAGTATGCTGTGATGTTTTTATATTTGTTTTTATGTTTGTATAAGATGAGGGTAGAAAGAGGCTACTCCTGAGAGGCATGAGGGCATAAACGGGGGTTGAAGGTCCATCCAAAAGAATGAGGCTCAAGGGAGAGTCTGAGGGTGTTTGAATAAAGGTAAAGTAGATGAAACATCTTTTTCTTACTTTCATGCCTGGAGCATTTCTGTTTTTATCAACAACAGGAAGGGCACAATTACCTACCTGCCAAATTTATTAATAATCAAGACTCGGGTCAGATGTAACTTCTTCCTTTATTTCCTCTATGGGGTTGAATTTTTATAAGAACTATTATTATGTTATGCTGTGATATTTTAAAGGTTTCATCTCTTTCTTTATCTCACTCTGCCTTTCTCTGCAGTATTAGTATCTTCTCAGAGGGCAAAGACATTACATGTTTGTCTCATTGATTCATCTATTTATTCAACAAATACTTGTTGAGCACCTACTATAATCCAGGTACTATACCAGTGGCTGATAATACAAAATCAAACAAACAAACAAACACTGTTTTCACCATCAAGAGCCACTATACCTATTTGGAAATATTGACTGTTTTATTTTTTATTACTTTCTTATCTCATATGTGTTATGAAGAGTAAAGTAATAGAGACCATAGAGGGAGAAACTTCCTATGGAATTAGAGGGTTCAAGGAAGTTTTTTGGAAGAAAGAACATGTAATGTGAGGTTTTTAGGATGAATGGGGGGGAATTATGTTTTCTTAAGGCTAGGTGGTGAGATAGTGCATAATCAGGAAACAGAAATGAAATTTATTGTGTCTGATGTGTAGAGTGAATGTTTGCTGTTTTAATACAGAGTGTGTTATGTAGCAAGACCTCAATAAATGCTGAATAAAGACTCGGTAAAGCTGAAAGTACTATGCTGCATGGTTGACAGATCTACAAAATGGAGCATCAGTTCATTCGGTCCTAGAATTTAGGGACAACAGATATCAGCAAGGAAATTTGTAGCTTCGATCTTCTAGCAAAACAATGTTAACTAGCAAAGACTTTCAATGATATGCCAAAAATATCTAGTCTTGAGGGGAGTGAGTCAAAAACAGCCTAGTCTACTAGCATACTTTTTAGCTGTCATATATCATGATAAGTAAACAAAGACTAGTACTTAGCACTTGAGAGGTATTTTAGAAAACTTGCTCTCTCATTTCTCTTTAACTCTCAGATGCTTTGGATTTTAAAGAATCTTTTTTTTCTTCCTTATTTCTTTCATTTTTTATTTAAAAACTACAGGTCAATCCTTTGTGTATGCAAGACACTATGCTAGATACTCAAGAGATGCAAAGATATTAAAAAATCAGAAGACATAGTCCAAAGGAGGAGGCAAACTCATGAAGAGCTTTTTTTTTTTTTTTTCCAGGGTTCTGCTATATGTAGAGAACAGAAAATATGCAGGGTTTCTTGAAAGTTTTCCAGCCCACCCTCTATGATACATGTTCCTGGTTAAGTGATAAGTAGACCAGCACAAATGAGTTAAGATTGCATTACAATTCAAGCACAGAGTGACTATTATTTATGGAACATCCACTATGTATTTTGAAGCTGATCTATAGTATCTCCTTAATCCTTACCATAACCCTATGAGGTCTTAATCTTTATTATTATATATGAAAAACCTGAGGTTATTTATTTATTTGCTTAAATTCATACAAGTAATAAGTGATAGAGATTTTGAAAGGGTTTGTCTCATTATTTAAAGCCTGAGTTTTGTATTTCTATCCAAAAATTGAGTTCTTGCCAAGCATATCATGATTCTATTATACATATTTTTAAGCAAATGTAAAATCAATCCAAGATAATCATTATAATAATACATTCTAAACCGCATTCTGCATTTCCCTAAATACTATCACATCTGTGTTTCCTGTGCACTGACTGTGTGTGTAATTCAGTCAAGTAACTGAGGACAGGAGCAGCAGAAAAGATATACAATTGAATCTCTGAACCTTTTATTTTTAACATCACAAAATATTTCTTAATCATAAAAAGGTAGCAGGTTGAAACCAGTTAAAGCCATGCATCACTTCCTAATTTAAAATAGTGCCTTTCTTAATAATGTAATTTCACAGAACAATAAACAAACAGCCATCTAGTTGGTTTTTATAGTTCATCTCAGGATCAAGAACAGGGTTTCTTATATTTGAGAGGATTCTTTGGATGATCTTTGAGAAAAGTGTTTAAGAAAATCACTGTGTGAATAATAAGCAAGGGGAACATGGGATCTTATTCATATTCGCCCTCTGGTTGATAAAGCAAAACAGCTAATTCTCAAGGAAGAAAACTATGGAGCTCTTAGTAGACTGTTTTCATTCTTCAAAATTAGGTTATTTTCATGTATAATAAATTCTATGGTTCATCAGAATGGTTAATTGCTGATAAAGTCAACTGATCAACACAACTGCACCTTATCAACTACTTGGCAGTGCAGTGGGGTTTTCAGTCACTGACCTCAATTGACTCAAAAATGGGTGATTTATTTAACTCTAATCAAAACAGAGAGGCTATTACAAAGCTTGACTCTACTTTTCATTGGGGTCATAGGAGACTCAAATATAATTGTCATTGGTTATAGTAGAAGGAACACACACTTTGGAATCAGTTGTAGATTTGAAACCACTTGTGTAGCTTATAAATTACTTCTGACAACTTACTTGGCTTTTTAAAGAATGTTCTCCCTTATCTGTATATTAATGTAATTAATACCTACTGCTCATAGAGAGGATATAAAATAGTATTAAGTATAAACTATTAGAACATCCTAATTCTGTTCTGTTATCTTTATAATCAAAAGGCACTTCTAGCAATGTAAATAGGCATCTGGAGAAAACATGAATCTCTATCCTGCCTTAACTTTCTACCTTGCTAAAAACCTTTGGTTGACAGAAAGCACACTGTTTGCTTACAAAGCTTTTAGACAATTGTATCATAGCAGTGAAGAATGGAAACAGTACTATTCTAAATAATTCATCTTCACAGCACAGTATGCTTTTAATGTTGACTTTGCACTTTTATCTGTTTAAAGAAAAATGAGATAGAAGTAAAGGGTAACTCTACTTTTACCTTGCCTCTCCAAGCTTGCAGAACATACTGCAAAGGTACTGGGCATTGAGAACACATTGCACATTCTGGGTTTTTTTCTTCCCAGACCTCATCAGAGATTTTTTTTTCATTTTTAATTGAATTTATTGGGGTACAGGATCAGGTGTGCAACTCAATAAAACATCATCTGCAGACTGTATCATGTGTTCATCACCCCAAGCAAAGTCACTTTCACCTCCATTTCTCCTCTTCCTTTGCCTACCTCCACCTACACACCCCTTTCCCTCTGGCTATCACTACACTGTTGTCTATGTGTTATATAGATTTTTTTCTTAATTCCTTCATATTTTATTGTCCAGTCTTCTAACCTCCCTCCCCTCTCATGGCTTTCAGTCTGTTCTATGTATCCATGTCTCTGTTAAATCAAAAATGTAATAGATTAATGATAGAGTACTATCTTCTTTCCACTAGGGACTAAGAGCAATGTGTTAGTTCCAAAGATATTTCCTCAGATTATGAATCAGATGAAAAGTTACATCAAGAAACATAATTCTATGGTGAATGAAGTCTCCACCTCCCTTTAACCATTCTTTTTATTTGTCTTCTTTCACTTTATTATTTTATTTATTCATTAATTTATTTAACTTTTTATTGACTTTATTGGTATGGCATTGGTTAATAAAATTATATAGTTTCAGGTACACAATTCTATGATATATCACCTACATATTATACTGTGTGTTCACCACCCCAAGTCAAGTCTCCATCCATCACCAAACCATTCTTTAATATGTATTGGCAAACTAATAACACATAGTTTACATCATAATACATCATAATAAAATTTGTCATCATGCAAAGAATTCTTTAGTACTTTAGCTTGAGAGTAGAAATTGGTGGCAAAAAATAATCTTCTGGCTCCTACACAAAACTAGTTAAATACTATATTCACCACCATTAAAATGCTTTTAGTTCTTTCTTTTTGTCTGTTCTTTGTGACTACTTATTCTTACTGAAGTTACTGTCATAATGTGCATTTCTACATGAATTAATGTATTTAAGTTGAGAAGTAGAGATAAATTTTGCCCTGGCCCATTGACTTAGTGGTAGAGTAACCCAGTATATGGAAGTCTTGGGTTCAATTTCCAGTAAGGGCATGCAGGAGAAATGATCATCTGTTTCTCCTTCTTTCCCCCTTCTCTTTCTCTCTCTATCTTCCCCTCCCACAGCCATGGCTCAATTGATTCAAGCTTGTTGGCCACCCATGCTGAGGATGGCTCTGTGGAGCCTCAACTTCAGGCGCTAGAAATAGCTCGGTTGTAAGCATCAGCCCCAGATGGGGTTGCCAGGTGGATCCTGGTTGAAGCATATGTGGAAGACTCTTTCTCTATCTCCATTCCTCTCACTTAAAATGGAAAAAAAAGTAGAGAAAAGCAAGACATTGAGGATAACCTAGATAACTGTAAAAAGGGTTATAGTTCAACTCAACAAACATGTGTTGAATCATTGCTTTTGTTACCCCCTGAAGCAGCTACAAGGACAAGTTAAATATATCTTCAAATTGATCTCATTGCATTAGATATGCATATCTAGTTTCCAAAAAATACCAGGAAGGACCCCAAGTAAGTAATTCCCAAGGTGGAAAGGAAGAAGGGTGTTTTCCTAGTATGTGCATGTGTGATTTAAGGTGGCTTGTTGCAACTCTCAAAGTCTCAAGTGTATCAATTTCATTCTAATGTTGGATGTTGACTGCTAACATCCTGTAAATGAGAACTATGAGCTTGCTGGCTGGCCTGAAAAAAGATGGCCTTGGTCAGAATTCAGTCATGCAAATGCGGTGTGTGAAAAGCCAAAATTGTGTTTTTAATATAACACCCAGGCCTTAAGACAAAGTTTAAGCTCACCAGGTGGCACACAAGATATGTATTCCACATTGCATTCCATGTTCTGGCATATTGCACAAGGATGACAAAATAGTTACTTGATATGCCGAACTATTTCACATCTCAGAGACTCTATTCACACAATCCCCTTTTCCTGTGATAATTTAACTCTCACATCAGCATCATGTTCCTAGAGAAAATTTCCTTATGTTTCAAGTTTGAACTCAAAAGACTTTAGAAGTCACCACATCCTGAATAGATCTGACTTCTTTTGCTTCTCCATGTTATTTTGCAGAGGACTTTAACATAATGTATAAAATAAATGTTTGTTTACTATCAATATCATATTAGTAATTTATTTATGGGGAACAAACTGCCCTAACACTTAAAGCGTGAAATAACTAATGTCCATTTTCTGACAGTTTCTTTATGTCAGCAACTCAGCCCTGACTCCATTGATGGTTCTAGCTCAAGCTCTCCATTAGGTTACAGCCAAGGTGTCCAGTACACAAATGAGACTCTTCTGTTATGCCTCTTACAAAATGGCAACTTGCTGACCCAGTCCAAGTGATACAAGAAAAAGAACCCCAAGGCAGAAGCCAGTGGTTTTTTTTATTTATATAATATCATAAGTGATATCGCATCACACCCATGACAGGTGATATAGAAGCAAGCAATGAGTTCAGTTCACACTTAAGAAGAAGAGATGGCACAGGGCAGGAATGCTAAGTCAGGACTACTGCAAGTCCTCTGAGAGTCAGCCTACCGCACATATTAATAGTATCTTCCTTACCTAGCTTAAAACTCCAAGTAAGTTCCTGTGTATTTCTATCATCCACCCAGTGACAGCCAAAGTAAATAGTAAAAAAAAGAGAAAAGGGAGGGAGAGAGAGAAGATGCAAACCAGCAAAGCCAGATTATGAATTAAATCCCTTCAACAATTGGAGATGGCCAATCTATTACTAGTATTTGGGAAAAAATAAACACAATTTCAAAATCTTAGCCGAGATTGAAATTACATAAAATTTCTAGCAATGTGACTTGATTACAACATTTAACAACACACACAAAAGAATTGTAGCTTAACTGTTATATAAGTCTGGAAAAGAATCTTTGAAGTTAGGAATAAAAAAATCAATTAAGTTTTTTTTATTTTCCAGTTTATGGTGGCTCCTTGCAGTATATTTTGTGACTCTTCCAAAAGTCCCTGTAGCTGAAACACTAGTTTTTATGGATGCAGTTTTATGTAATAAACAGAAGTTCAATTATCTTAAATGGGCTATCTCAAATGCTTTATCCAAAGTGAATTCTATTTTTGATCCTCTATCAGGAATTACTTTTCTAATTAAATTTAGGCTGATTTCTCTTCAAATGCAAAATGGAAAAGTGTCCAGTCTCTTGCTTCAAAATACTTAATATGATTTTTTTGTTTCCTTTGAAATATAGCTCTCACTCACTCAGGCACTCCTTCCCTCCTAAATATGTAGGTGACGGGAAGACACAAGTGATTAAAATCTGCTTTCAGAATCCAGGGTATGAACATCCAGACAGGTATGTAATCAAATAACCATAATATAATGTGAATGTGTTATAATGCAAAATAGTATACTATAATGTGAATGTAATATATAAAATACTAAAGGGTTATAGGAAAAGAATAACACTGATGAGAGATGATGCAGCACTTTAATGATGATAAAGAAAGTATACAATGATTTTTAAAGCAGAAGTAGTGGGAAGAAAATAATTTAGTATGGGTCAAACTGCTTAAAACATATTTATTGAATTTGACTAAATGTCCACTTTGTCATTAAAGACAATATTTGAGCTGAAGTTGCATTGAATTTTAATAAATTATTGTATCCTAATTAACATCAATTCGATTTGTAAAACAACAAAATATTACTACTATACATGCAATAGCAGCATTGGAACTGCAATTTCAAGAAAATGAAAAGTTGATTGAAGAATCACAAAGCAGATCTTTCCCTGTCACTGTTCAGAAAGGCAAGTATAATAGTTTCCAGTTCAGTTTAGCTGTGATTGATTTTGTGGAAATTTAAATGTACAAACAATAAATTTATTTTTATGAGTTAATGTGATTGCAGCTTCAGAACTAATAAATAGTTTGGAATGCTTTCATATCTGAATTCTGTCTCTACTAGCTTTGCATTTAGGGTCATATTAATCATGAAATTAGAAAAAAAATGTTTTCCAAAATATACTTGGTCTATATTAATTATACTTTTAAGATAAAGCATTTTAATGTTTTTATTTCATTCTAATTAATCTTTATAATAGAACACCACAGATAAAAGGAATGTTAACTTCATCTTAACCCTATTTTCTATTTATTAGCCAAATATACTGAAGATTAATCAAAATTCCATTCATAGAAAATAAATGTATAAAATCTTGTTTTAATTTCTAGAGAGAATTGTAACAGGTGGAAAATGACACAATATTACCCAATAAAAACATGAATCTTTTATCCCTATCTTTGGTTCACTTGAAAAAAAAATCTGGCACCAGAAAGACTAGACATAACAATTTAGCATTCTTAGATATCATTTTTTAGTATTCAAAATGGCTATCATCCCTCTGAAAAAGCAGTTGGTTACAAAGAGGTAGAATAGGTAAGAGATGGTATGGTTCAATGGAAAGACATTGTCACATTGCATAAAATTTACAGTTGGAAAAGTATATAATACATGATCTTGCAGACAGATTTCTTAAATTTAAAAAATCCAGGCTAGTAATTCACCTCCTTACATCCCAGCTACCATCCTCCATAACTATGTAAATGGCAAGACCTGGCCAATAGACAGAGATTGGTCTCTAAAGCTCTTTCTTTCTTATTCATTCCACAGATATCATTTGCAAATCTTCTATATGTCAGGTATTGTGCCAAGCCAGAAAAGTGGATGAATAAAAAGAAAGCCTTTTTTTAATGTAAGCTCTTATGATCCAGCAAGAGGAGACAGACCTCATTAAGCCTAAGATTGTACTGATGAAAAGGAGGGAACGAATTTAAGACCTATTTCTAAAGGTGAATAGAGAAACCCAGATTAGAGACTTTAAAAAATGCTATTTTTTCCTTTTCTGCATTTGGCTTATATCAAGCTGGAGGTCTTCCATTTCAACATTCTCCATAAATGCCTTATTCTCTCTAGCTCTCTGGTCCAAAGTGGTCATCCCAGTTTCTTCAAATGAGAAGGCTGAAACAATCTCATATAAATGTTTCTCTTTCTTCCTTTTCTAACCCATCATTTGACCGAATTCTTATTTTATTTTCTACTCCTGTTTATAGCTTGAATAGATATCTGTTCTTCCTTATCATTTTTGAAAGTTTTTTTGGCCTTTTTTCCCCTATGCAATTATTCTATCAAGAATAAATCATTTGTAGAAAAAAATAAGAGAAAAAAACATTGGTCTAACTTACAAAGAATATATTTTACCATTCTAAGGATACCTTAAACCACTTCATATCCTCTCTTGAGTCAATATAATCTCTTTATTTTTCTTTTCTCTCACTTTTAAAAATGTATACCTCTTTATAAATGTCTACTTTAGGGGAAGATTAATTTTTGAAAAAAGAAACATGTCATGTGTAGTTATTTTTAAGTACTAAAGAACATAGAGTAAGCATTTGATACATAAATAATTAAAGCAAAATTATTAAAGAAATAGGTGCTAGCAACCAAATGCTACAGGGCATACACACATAAAGTTATGAATTAAAGAGAAAGCATTTAAATTTTATTACAAAATAATTTAATTCTGATGTACCGTAAATCACTTTATGTTTTATAATTTGATCTAGAAGTTTTAGAATTGTGTAAGGTGAGAATCACATCTATCACATCCATGGTAGGGATATTACACTCTAGAAAAAGGGATTGTACTTAGCCACCAAGAAAACTCACAAATTGATAAAAGCGGCAATTTCTCATTGTCCAAGTCTAAAGAAATGCTAATTGAGATAATGGATAAAAGAGTTGCCCATAAATGTTCTGATGAGCTCAACCATAAAGTCTGATGCACAGTTGTCATTTTATTTCACTTCAGAATTTCTGCAAAGGAGAAATAAACTTAATGTAGAATGAGAATGTAGTGGAAAAAATATAGAGAGACTAGTTGGTGGAATGCAAGCTTATATATCTGTGCCTTGACCTTCATGCCTGATTTACAGAGCTCTAATAAAAGCTCTTTTGTGTATTAAACAGCTCTCTCCTTGGAGAATGAGACATCAAACTAAGGAGGAAAGCAATACAACAAAAGACCAAGTAATATTTGAGGGATTATGTGCAATGGGATCTACAGTATAATAAAAGTCAATAGAAAAGATAATAGAACAAACAAAACTTAGAAAAGTCTTAGATAAACCAATCAAAATAGTTAACTGGAAGTATGTGGGATTTTAGAGAAGTAAATACTGATTGAATGACAGGTTGGTTAACACTCTTACCACTTATTTCATTCCTAGGGCTTCTATTTGTGTCTGCCAGCAATGATCAACAATAGAGAGCAGTTACCAATGTTCTTAACTTGGAATTTTATTAATAGTAGTCCCTCTTTCTGTTTTTACCATCATAAATAACCCATTCGAGTGCATCGCAGAAGCTTTTGAACAAATTATCTATAGCAACAACATGCAATTGCAAGGACGATAAACATTTGTTCTAATTCTTGGTAAAGGCAGGCTTAAATCCATTCTTTATGTAATAGTAAATACTTTTGGACACTGAGAATATAAAATCTTAATGAAGATTAGCTTCTGCAAAGACCTTTGTCACCTAATAATTTTTATTCTTCATATTGGACTTAAATACATGTCCCAGTACCTGGAGATAGTGACTGAATCAGTCAGGTCTCTGACAGAAAACAGACAGGGCAGTTTGTCTGTGAGAGATGAATAAGAAAAACATTTATAAATGTGTGACAAGGTAGGAGAACAAGCAAGAGATATTATAATACTCCAGGCCAGCAAGAGAGGGAAGTCCTACCATCACAAGGCCTAAAAGGGTAAGGGGAAGGAATATTATCGGGACCTTGAAGCTTTGTCTTTATGGACAGAGCCACATGATAGGAACATAGTCTTTAGTAAGGGATAAAGTCACCCTGTAAAGATCTGGAAGAGAGTAAACTGGGAATTAAATATCCCAGCCTTATACTTCTTCCTTTCTCAGCATTTAATGGTGCATTTGTTGTAAAAACTCAGAAAGCCAAAAGGCAAGGTAACCATAAATTTTAGCCTTCTAGGTTCTAGAAAGCTAGGAAAGGATAAAGGTGGGTTTTGAAGGCCAAGACACATATTTAGCACAATAAACTCTTCATCAGTTGCCAATGCAGTATAATAAATTCTGCCAGGCAATATTAATTTATTTTGGGGGGGCTATTTTTTTTAACAGTGTAAATTTTCATTATTAACACCATAGAGCTAGCTACCTCCTGCAGTGTGAGATTCAAATACTTTAACAACCAGTTCTCTGCCCTAATGACATTTTTAAGTATAAAAGTATATATATACTGAAAGTAGTTTATTATTTCATGCATGTAATACTTAGATAAGAATAATAAAAGAGGTAAACTAAACTAGATTATGTCAAAAAATTATTTTTAAATATTAATGAAAAAATCTTAAATAATACCTGACAAAGAACAATAAAACTTTTATTTAAGATATTTCCATATTGCTTCTTGATTGGTGTCCTCACTTGCAGTTTTTTTTTTTCAGTGAGAATATGTTTAGAATACGCTGTTGCACAACTGAACATTAAAAAAGAGTAAGGAATGTAAATTTGTGATTTCCACTTTGAGCGGCTGCCCAGGCGCCCACCTTAGAGAGAACCCTGATTACAAGTGCCATTTTAACAACTGGTTTGCCAAACTCAACATAAATTTAGCTATCTGTTCTGCTGAACCAGCTGAATCCCACCACTGATCTCCCCCCTCCCAAATATATTTAATACAATAAAAATGTTTTATTTCTTTACAATATTATAATATTAGTGATATAGAAATATCATATTAGAAATGTTGGTTTTGTTTCCAGTAATCTATTTCTTTCCTTTTTTTATTTGTTTTTTGTTGTCTTTTTTTATTTTTCAATTTTCAGTTTATATTCAATTTTACTTTGTATTAGTTTCAGGTGTACAGCATAGTGGTTAGACAATCAGATACTTTACAAAGAGTTCTGCTGATATTTCCAGTGCCCACCTGGTACCATACAGTCTTTCTCTTATTTTACCAAAGGTCTAGGGCTTTCACACAGACCCTCTCCTCATCATATTAACCTTAATACCTCTTGAAGAATGGTATCATCTGCCTAGTCTTTTCTCTCCCAAACTAGCTCTAGGCAAATAGTGAGGACAATTTCAGCTTATTAATCTCTATTAATACCATAAAAAGTTATTCAAATATAATATTTTTGTGTTTCATTTCAGAAAATCAAGCATCAAAGACAATTTCAAGGTCTAGAAAAATAAGAAGAAAAGAAAATACAAAAATGCCCACCCAATAAGCCAGAATTCTTATGGTAGTCATGAGTGCTATTCATCAAATATTTATGGTTGTCCTTAGCATATGGTATTATTTTACTTCCATGCCCATTTTGGTTAGGCATGGGCATGTAACTTGCTTTGCCCAATGATATGCCTCACTTCTGGTAGGAAATTTAAGGTCCAATGTATGATTCATACTGCTATTCTTCTCTCTTCCATGGGACCAAGCAATGTTCCAGATATTGGCTTTTCTGACACTCAGAATCCTAAACTGAGTACAACTTAATGGATATATGCTATCAGCATGCAATAAATCTCTGTTGTTTTTAGACTCAGTATTATTTGTTAACAACATAACAGAGCCCATATTGACTGATACAATCTTCAAGGAATTAATTTATATGACTAATATCTGACTTGTATACAATGGTTATTTCAAAACCTTGATTTTTATTATTTTGTTTTTAAAAAGAAAAGAAAATATATCAATAAGCATGTATAGTTTGTGAACTGCTGCATCTAAAATATAGATCACTCAAAAAATTTCTGGTATATTAAATATGCATATTTAAGTTAATGTTTTATATTTTAAAGTCAAATATATATATATATATAAATCTTTCACCTTTTACTAAAGTCAAATATATAAAAAGAAGTTGTGAGAAGTGTGATTATATAAAGTAACAAGGCACAAGTTTAATGAAGCACAGAAGGACAATGCTAAAAGTGTGTTTTAGAAAAATGTCTACGGGTCCTTATAGGAATTTGGATATATTCCTAGTCTGAAAAAATAAATCCCCTAATTTTGAGGCTACAAGATTATGTTTGATGTTTGCATTCTATTGGCCATATAAGTTTTTTCTATTTTTTTGGCTTACTAAACCTTCTAAAGGATTTTAATTTGAAGGTATGTTGTTCAGAAAAATCATTGGAGAAAAACAAGAAAACAAAACCTCTAAAAACAAAGGTAATTTATCTTTGAGTACAGTAATAAAAGGACACAAATATCTCAGAGAATGCTATTCTGCATCAGCCACAACTATGGAGTGGAGAAAAAAATAGGGATCAAATTAAAACAAAATTAATCAGGTGAAACATACTGCATATGCCTCAGTGATTAACAAGAATGTTTCATTTTTATCAGTTATGCAAATGAGAACAAGGTATTTTAAGGTTTTCCCAGTTCACATATTAATTCAGAATATATGAAACCATTTGAATGAAAATGACCTAGAGTCATATCACAAAGTCTGAATACAAGTATACCGTGATTAACTAATTGCCCCTTTTGTGGTATATTATCCCACACTTCTCTTCAGGAAGTTTATATATTAAACTAATTTTCAGTTAAATAAAGAAGCCGTTTGCCTGACCAGGTGGTGGTGCAGTGGATATAGCATTGGACCAGGGATGCAGAAGACCCAGATTCGAAATCCCAAGGTCACTGGCTTGAGTGCAGGTTTATCCAGCTTGAGCACAGACTCATCAGTTTGAGCATGCGGTTGCTGGCTTGAGCTTGTGATTATAGGCATGACCTCATGGTCGCTGGCTTGATTGAGCCTAAAGGTTGCTGGCTTAAAGCCTAAGGTACCTGGCTAAGCAAGGGATTGCTCACTCTGCTATAGCCCTCAGTCAAGGCACATATGAAAAAGCAATCAATAAACAACTAAGGTGATGCAATGAAGAATTGATGCTTCTCATCTCTCTCCCTTCCTGTTCGTCTGTCCCTATCTGTCCCTCTCTCTGTCTCTCTCGCCAAAAAAAAAAAAAAAAGTCCTTTGCTTAAAGAGAAATGTAATATCTATCACTTCTCTTTTTTAATCTTTGATGAGTTTTATCCAGAGTTTACATTAGATGTTCTCAAACTTTAATGGACATCAAATTTACCTCGGGCATTTATTGAGAATGCAGATTCTTCTGTGACTTCAGAGTTTCATTTGATGATCAGGGCTCAAATTTCCCAGGTAATTTCTTATTAAAGTGGTTTAGTCACTACCCATTAAAACACTGGCTGCATCAGGGACCTTAAAAAGTTATTGGACATAGATTTTCTCCATTTTTATCATGCAATTATAGTTACCATATTTTCCCTAAATGTCTTCTTTTCTAGCAACAAAGGAGAAAGGGACTTATTATCCTGATAATTTATTCCCCTGATGAAGAGTAAACTATTTAATTTTTATATACAAGTAAATCATTTATTATTCAAGTCACTTATTTATTTATTTGCAATTTATTGCAAGCAATAACTCTTAAGAATTCTGTGGTTGGAAAATTAGACTGTTACAACTTACTGTGTTTAAGATTGTTAATTGTCTGTGACTTCCTTGAACTGAGACACCTCCATTTCATCTACTGTTTTCTACTGAGAACGCACTGCAAACTGTCCATTGATTAGATCACTTTATTATTCTTTCATTTATTTTATGAAAACGTTTCTGCTACTTGCAATGCCTTTGTAAGTATATATTTTTTTCTGTTTGACATGTGTGAATTCTATAGGCTCTCTCCTTTTCCTGGGGATCTCTGAGACATTTCCTGAACATAAGGAAAATATTGTTCAGTTTTATAAATTACAAAAATAAATGTAATCTACTAATTGTCACTTGGTCAGCTTACTTTGAATAAAAAGTACATTATAAAATAATTGGAAATTAGCAAAAAATAAATAAGTGAATGATCACCCCAAAGTCCTAGCATTAAGACATAACCAGTATTAAAATTTTGGTATATTTATTTTTAGAAATTTTTTATATTGCATGTATATATGATTTTTAATTAAAAAATAAATGATCAGTGCTGTACATCTTTGCTTTGTAGTCTTCTTTTCCTCTTGTTAACCTGTCCTTCTTTAGAACTTACCACCTAGTCCCCTGTGTTATGCTTCCTTTTTTATTGTGTTTTCTTCTTTAGTTTTACTGAGATATAATTGACATACAAAGTTCTATAAGTTTAAGGTGTACAACTGCAATGATTTAATGCATGTATATATTGAAAAAAGATTACTATAGCAAGTTTACTTAACACATCTTAAACTCACACAATTTCCCTATTTTTGGTGTTGTTATGGGGTTAATAATTAAGATCTATCCTCATAGCAAATTTCAAGTATACAATACAGTATTCTTAACTATGGACACTTGGAACTTATTCATCTTACAACTGAATATTTGTAATCTTTTATCAACATCTCCTCATCCCCACCTCCAGCCAATCCAGCAATCACCAATCTACTATCTGTTTCTATGAGTTTGACACTTTTTAGATTCCACAGATAAGGAAGATCATAACATATTTGTTCTTCTCTGCCTGACTTGTTTTATTTAGTGCAATGTTCTCGAACTCAATCCATGTTGTACAAGTGGCAGAATTTCCTTTTTATGATTAAATAATATTCAATTGTGTGTCTGTTTCACACTTTCTTTATCCAACTATCCTTTCATGGACACATAGGTTGCTTCCATGTCTTGGCAATAGTGAATAATCCTGAAATGAACTTGGAAGTGTAGATATCTCTTTCAGATAGTGATTTTATTTTCTGTGGATATATGCCCAGAGTGGAATTGCTAGATTAAATGCTAGTTCTATTTTTAAGTTTTGAGGAACCTCGATACTATTTCTATAATGCTTTTTTACTTTCCAACCAATAGTGCACCAAGAGTTACCTTTTATCCACATCCTCAGAAGCACCATGTTTTAGAGTCACAGAAGCAAATGTTCCAATTACAGAAACTCACTTTTTCTTTTTATACAAAGACTCTTTTTTCAAAGTTAACCAAGAGATTATGTTCATGTTAGCCAGGGTCCTCTGATGAAGAATTAGACTTGTCTACATTATCTCTTCTTTTTTTTTCTTTTTTCTTTTTTTCCTGGCACTGACAGAGAGAGGTACAGATAGGAACAGACAGACAGGACGAGAGAGAGATGAGAAGCATCAATTCTTTGTTTCAGCACGTTAGTTGTTCATTGACTGCTTTCTCACATGTACCTTGACTGGAAATCTACAGTAGAGTGAGTGACCCCTTGTTAAAGCCAGTGACCTTGGGCTCAAGCCAGTGACCTTAGGCTTCAAGCCAGCAACTTTTGGGCTCAGGCCAACAACCATGAGGTCATGTCTATGATCCCAAACTCAAGCCAGCAACCTTACACTCAAGCCGATGAGCCCGTGCTGAAGCTGGTGACCTCGGGGTTTCACACCTGGGTCCTTTGCATGCCAGTCTGACACTAGCCACGGTGCCACTGTCTGAGAGACTACATTTTCATTTTATAGTCTTAAACACTATCAGTGTTTATGTCCATTCTTGTGTCAGTAATATATATTCTAATTGTAATTCATGATCTTTCTTTAGTTGGGATTATGATCCCATGAAGGAATATAAATTTTGTGATAGAGGATTTGTGTTCTTTGGTGGAACTTCATTACTCTTATTATACTTGATATTAAAATTATTAGCCTGAACAATGTTGGTTTTATGTTTTTTTAAAAAAAAAAAAAACTGAAGATTTCTAAAAGTCAGACTCCAACAGGCATTTACTGATAAGCTTTAAAGTAAGGACTACATGAGTAACAATATTAAACGGACCGTAGTCCTTGTACAAGTAGAAAAGGATGAATGGTATGCTAACAAGCTAAATAAATACACAGGTGTGTATATGAGTGAGAAGGGAAAAAATGGTGTTTAAAAAAACAGTAGTAAGAAAAAAGAGGATCTTGATTCAATTACCCAGTTTCTTCTACTAAGTGCTCATCACTGCTTATTAAGGGTCTTGTTTGGTAAGTGTAATAGAGTAGCAATAATAATAACAGCTAACATTTCTTCAGCTAACCATATGCTAGCCACTGTACTGAGAGATTTATAGGTCATGTCATTTAAGCCTCCCAAGAAAACTTTTATTACTTTATTTGAGTTAAGTAGTCTTGCTAAGGTCACAGAGCTAGTAAATGATGGTGCTGGAAGCCAGGGTCCAGGTGTGATCTTAACCACTCTACTACAATAATGTAATCAATTAGATTTGCCATATCCCTCCCAATGTTCTCCAGGGATACAGATTCATGGTCCCTGAACCTTATCCTGACCATACTGAAGATTGCGACTAAAGCCACAGATCCAGCTCATTCTTCACAGATCCCACAGAATTGGTTATTGTTTCAATTTGCCTTTTTTTTGCAAAGAAATAAAGTGGAGAAGATAACTATGAACACAGTAGTAGGCTTGTGAAGGAGACAAAACTATGTCACCATCTGTGGTGCTCTATAAACATTTAAAATAATTACACATATTTTATCACTCCCTTTGTGGCATCTCTATAAAGTGTGTGGTGTGTAGTGTCCATGTGCAATTACATCTAAAGATACAATACAGTGCATAGGAAACAATATTCAAGCTGTGCAAGAAAATAAATGATACATTTTGGAAGCAAATCTTAAATATAAATTTAAGGATGTACAGATGAAAAATGCACTGGATTCTGCCTAGTGACAAAGTTGCCTCTTGGTGGCAACATTTTAAAAATAAAATCCTATGATTAATAATTTTTTTATTATCTTTCAACCCAGAGGGAAAAGACCATAATTATGGGTTATGGTTTACTACATCACAATACTAAATGCATTTTAGTTCAAAAAAGGAGATTTTCTATCTGATCTCAGATGTAATTAATTCTCTTGATCTGTGCAAATTGTTACATAGTATTTGAGAAGACACATCCGAGTTTTAGTATTATTCATTAAGACAGTGAAATTGAAAATTATACATACAATATATGATTTTATAATTGGGAATAACATTTTTCTTTCATCCAAAATTCCTGGGGAATACTTCGTTTTTGTTTGACCTTGAATAACCTCATTATGATTATTATTGCTACCACCAGGTTACAGAATGAAACACATCTTTTCAAGCTGCTCTGAATTGTCCCCACAGCAAATATGGAATGACATAATCCAAATATGTTCCATAGTCTATTTTATATCACACATGTCTCTCCAGTAGGTCATCACACATGTCCAAGTAATTACATTGCAGGATTTACACTGTGATATTTATATTGGGGAATTTCAAATACGGGAATACTTGGCTTCTTTAAACTGGGTTGCAGAGGGAACTAATGCGAAGAGCACAGAGTTTGAACAAGGTCCAAGGTCTTAATGCTTATTACTACTATTTGTCCTTGGGTAAATATGCAATTAACAACCACCAGTTGGAGAAGTCTTAGTTTCTCCTTTTTTCGCATCACCCCGTTCAATTTATCAAGTCTTGCCAATTCTAAACTTTTCTTGACTCCATGCACATGCCACTGTTCTTGTCAGTATCTGCTCCCAGGTACTGTTATCTTTGTCTTTCACACCTGCAAAAGCCTCCTAACTGGCATTCCTCATCCTCTTGTGTTGTTTTCAACTCTATTCCCTAAAGAACAGCTAGGATAATCTTTTTACAGTACAAATCTGATTATAATTCACTCCTAATTTAAACAAACAAAATATAAATAAACAAATATGCCTCTGTGTTCTCATTCCCTTTCGGCTAATATCTAACATGAATGGGTAGCCTGCAGGAATGCCATATATGATCCAGTCTCCTGTGTGTGCTCCCTCTCCCTCTGTGCACTGCCATCACTGGTTGCCTTTCATTTTTCTTAAAGGTGTCAGACTCCTTTCCTAACTCAGGACCTTTGTTCTTCTCTCTGCCTTGAGTAATCTGCCCTCACCCTACTGACCCCACTTCCAACCTCTCCTTGGCTGTCTAACTCTTACTCTTTAGGACTCAGCAATCTTTTCTGGCCCCCCAGACTAGATCAGGTTTGTCTGCTATATCTCTCATATACAACTGTTTCTCTGTAGCCCTTTTTATAAGCAACCAACTGATTTGTTCTCCAATTAGCTGTTTAGAATTTCTCTAACAAGTTGATGAAAATTCCACCTTCCATCAGAACAGAAATTCAGTAGGATTAAAAGGATTAAAATAAAATTCACGTTTTCTAACTGAAGAGTAATAAATGATACAGAGCACAAAGAGCCTGACCTCGAGAAGACCAGAGGCTCTAAGGAAACTCTAATCAGAATAAATAAAATTATAGAACAGAGTTTTCAAAAACTACAATTAGAATACTTGAGTCTCATGGGATATTCAGTATTGTGTGAAAAATGAGTTTCAGGGAGAAACATACAAAGTAAACACTGTATATTATATAGTTTGGTCTTTAAGATTCACAGTGTGCATGAGAACTAAAAAAACCCCACTCTTCTTGGAGAGAAAAAGAAGACATGTGCTTAATTTTATTTAATCCATATTTTCTCATTTGTTTTGGGCCACTATACATTCCTTACTCATTTTTTCACTTTCAATAACACTTGTCAGTGTGCTATAGAACTAGTATCCTTGGGACATGGTTTAAAGACTAGCTCAATAGAAGTATAAATTAGAGTGACTGCATACAAAATGAAGTAGTTACATCTAGGGTCAAGCAAGCATTCATGTGTGGGGTGTGTCTTGAAGAATGAGTAGAAATTTGCTATATTCAAGAAAGAGAAGGAAAGTGTAGGCAAAATATAAAAGCATGTGTGAACACCCAGAGTTGTGAAACAAGGTGGAATATAATGGAGTGAGTGGGAGTAATATGATTTCAAACTGAAATCAAAGGTATAAAACAATCATAGGTCTTGCATTTCTCACTTAAAATATAGACTTTTAAACTTTATTGTGAAAAACATTGAAAGTCAAAATATATACCAAATATATAAAATTGTGATGAGCTTTGAATTTGCATTTTAGATCAATGACTATTACAAAAATATACATACTAAATTTGAGGAAGATGATAATTATAATAGAAACTAAAAGGATAATATCTAAAAGACCATATGCTTTTGTAAATGGTTGCTAACAATTATTTTTTATTCAACATTTTCTCAGGATTTCTATGTTTCAAGCACAATGGTAGTCTTGGGGATATAATAAATTAAAATAATTTGCTCTCTAGAAATTAAATTCATTTGGAAATATCTTCACTTATTTTATTTTTATTTTTTTTATTTTATTCATTTTAGAGAGGAGATAGAGAGTGAGAGAGAGAGAGAGAGAGAGAGAGAGAGAAAGGGGGGAGGAGCTGGAAGCATCAACTCCCATATGTGCCTTGACCGAACCAGTGCAGGGTTTTGAACTGGCGACCTCAGTGTTCCCAGGTCGACGCTTTATCCACTGTGCCACCACAGGTCAGGCTGGAAATATATTCATTTAAAGTGATAAAATATAGTGAGGTCTATAATTTCATCATTTAATACTCTGTGCTATATATTATGTATTTAATTAATATTTTAAATGCGTAAAAAAGATGAATAGAAGAATGCTGGCAAGGTAATGTCAATATGCTATTAAGATGTAGAAGAGGCCTGACCAGGTGGTGGCGCAGTGGAAGGAGCATCGGACTGGGATGCAGAAGACCTGGGTTTGAGACCCCGAGCTTGCCAGCTTGAGCAAGGGCCCATCTGGCTTGAGCAAAAAGCTCATCAGCTTGGACCCGAGGTCGCTGGCTCCAGTAAGGGGTTGCTTGATCTGCTGAAGGCCCGCAGTCAAGGCACATGTGAGAAAGCAATCAATGAACAACTATGGTGTTGCAACGGCAAGGAAAAACTAATGATCGATGCTTCTCACCTCTCTCCATTCCTGTTTGTCTGTCCCTATTTATCCCCCTCTCTGACTCTCTCTCTGTCCCTGTAAAAAATAAATAAATAAAATAAACTTGTAAAAAAATAATAAAAATAAAATGTAGAAGAGAAATATTATGCAATTATTTGGTCTATGTGTTCTGTTTGATAATACAGTTTTGAGTACAGTCTTTTAAGTTGTAGTGAATGAAATATTTAGATTTTTAATTCCAAGTCAAAGAAATTTCATATTTGTCTCTTTGTTTTTAAAAAATATTTACTTTTAGAAAGTTTTAAGATCACTTCATAGATTATAAAATAAATTAATATTTCTTAAAACGCAGTTCAATGAATCAAGTCACACATTCCTTAGATATCATACTAGATTTCTTGCTAACACTAGACCATATTCATCCAAATGTGCATTGATCCCATTTATTTCATTAATGCTCCTGTTGCTCAAGATATTTTTAGAACTCCTATTTGGCGATGACCTTCAGAGCCCATGGCACATTAGTTAAATAGCTTCCTAATTCTGTGCTTAGTGCCAGTGACACTAGAGTTGCTTTTCTGTTTAATACCATTTTTTAAAATTCTAAGTGGCTTTTCTGAACCACACAGATAGTGAATATTGACCTATGCTTTTAATTTTTACTACAGTCCATCTGCATGTCCTGCAGTCCATCTGCATTCATGGTTGGACTGGTAAAATTGGAAGACTAAACTAAGATGGACTAAAGTCTTAGAAATAGGGTCATAATGAAAATGCCAAAATCAGTCTTGAGTAAGAAGAGTATCAAGAAGTAGAGATGCCTGACCTGTGGTAGCGCAGTGGATAAAGCATCGACCTGGGAACACTGAGGTCGCCAGTTCAAAACCCTGCACTGGTCTGGTCAAGGCACATATGGGAGTTGAGCTTCCAGCTCCTCCCCCCTTTCTCTCTCTTTCTCTCTCTCTCTCTCACTCTGTGTCTCCTCTCTAAAATGAATAAAATAAAAATTTAAAAAAAAAAAAAAAAAAAAAAAAAAAAGAAGTAGAGAACAACCTCTTAAAGTGGTTACTAATAAGAGCACATGACATGTGATTGGATTTACAAATTCCTGTTAGGACATTAATCTTATTATGTCATTTTATTAACTCTCAGTCTCAGATTCACAAATGAAAAATCTCAATATAGAAAACACAACCCAAATTTCCTTTACATTTGTCAGTTTACTTTTGTGATACCTTGCTAAATTGCTTCTCAATTCTTGTACTTAGTTCTAATCAGTCTGTCAGCCTTCCCCAACCCCCCCCCCCCAAAAGGCATACAGATGTGTCATCTACAAACTGTGAACTAAAACAAAATTTTGACAGGTTGTTCTAGTCTCTGCTGAATAATGCATTCAGAAGATCCATGAGCAGACAAACGACTTACATTAGAGAGCAGAGTGGAGATGAGAAACTCTATAACAAACGTAGGTGCTCTAATGGTTTTTGGGATACATAAACATAAGCTTTGTACAGATTTTTGATCACGAAACTTCAAGATAAAGACACTTGAATAAAATAAAATGTGAGTGTGGAAAGCAATGCTGCAAAGGAATCAATTCATAGCAGTGAATTATCACAGTAATTCCTTTAAATAGGTTTTGCACTTGACAGAAGTCATAGAAAATGGATTTCCATCCAAAATAAAGGATCACAAACATTTCTAAAACTTCCTTTTTCCTTTGATACAATTTTAATACAGACGAAAGAGCTTCAGATGAATGAGTTAATGAAAAAACATTTCCTAAACATTGGCTATAACAAAATGTGAGACATCTTTGATACCTCTTAGCTTCTTTGGCGGAATTTCAGAATGCACCTAATAGTATTAAAATCAAGCAACAAGGATTTCCCAAAATTATTTTCTTCTTATCTTAGATGTTTCTAGTATACTTACAGATCCCTTCACTAACTTTCTTTAATACCTTTCCATTTTCTGAAGTTTAAAATAAAATTTCCTTTCTGTTTGGTATATAAGAAATCGCCGTGCTTGACACATAGAGAGAAAACGAGTTAGAGGAGAGGCATGCAGAAAGCACTGATTTAGGAACAAAAGACATTAATATTTGAAGTGGTTCTGAGTCCACAATTTTTTCAGAATATTAGCATTGTATGTCTGCTGATGCATACTGGAGTATTAAAGGAGTTTTATTTTTCTTCTACCGAATAAGCACTGTTGATACAAATGAATACATTTTTAATATAAATCCAATATATTTCATAAGAAAAACTTGATAAATAAGGTAATCTGAACATTATAGCATGGTTTTCCACTAAGTGCTTGTGTGATGACAATAGGACAAATCTACCCTTCCTCTTATGCCTTCACAGGATAGTTATACTCAATAAACAAGCAAAAAGGGTTTGTCGTTAAATGACATACAACCAAGAGAGATAATCAAAACCAATGCATAAATGCAGGATGCAATTAAAGTCAGAAATCAAGGAGAGAAACTTATGGGACTAAATACCAAAGCAATTTAAATTAAAAAAAAAAAAAAGGCTCATAAACAACACTCACAACTAGCTTACTTCATAGCTTGAGTTCCAAACATCCAAACCAAGCAAAAAGAAAAAGGACAAGAATATCATAACAAAAGAGTTTTAAGATAGAACCATACCAAGAATAATGTGTTTATTATGTACATCTTTGCTCTCATAACAGTCTTAGAGAGTAGACCACATTTCTCTCTTGATTACAATTCATCAATGTCATTCTACTGTCCAAAGGGACAGGTGAAAACTACTAATATAAAATATAACTACCTTTTTGAGACAGTCTTTACCTACTTCTGATATCACATCTCCCACTTTCCCTGCCAGGCACAATATTCTTCTGCAGTACTAATCATTTTGTAGTTCCCTACGCACACCATGAAATTTCTTACCAGGGATCTATTCTCTGTGCCCAGGCTGAACCCTGTATCTAAAAGACACTATATCATTATCTGCCTGATAGACACATTTATCTTTAAAAGGTCAACTCAGAATATTAATACTTACATATTCAATATTCCCTGTGTTTTCTTCCCTTTCATTTTATTTTCAGACTTTTTGCTTCTCAACAATGACTAGCATTTGTTAGTGCATTTTATTCATGTGATAAAGGCCAGTCAGTGTTGAGTGTTCATTTTATGGTAAGAATTGTGTTAAGCACTTTATAAGCATTATGCTATACAATCACCGTATCAATTTCATTAAGGTAAATACCATTATTTGGTCATTGTACAGATGAACAAACTAAAAGAATCTGTTGAAGTCATATGTCAGTGTAAGGCCGCCAGTAATTGTGGTTGTCTTGACCAGGTACATGCAGGTTCCCACTGGATTTGGGTAGACGGTAAAGAAAGAGTGGAGCCAAAAAATGGTGGGCCATTCCTTTATTAAAGTCTTGCACTGGCCAATGAGCAAACACACAGGGCCTGCAAAGCCATTGATGCATTCTCTGGTTCCACAACCAGGAAAATCTCCTCCAGTTTATTTTAGAATCAAAGGCCCCACCTGTCTCAGTAGGGCTCCCAAAGCCTCTCGCCTCTGGTTCCCCATCTGCACATCT
Source organism: Rhynchonycteris naso (assembly GCA_037038555.1). Classification (NCBI taxonomy): domain Eukaryota; kingdom Metazoa; phylum Chordata; class Mammalia; order Chiroptera; family Emballonuridae; genus Rhynchonycteris; species Rhynchonycteris naso. Next base: position 85,483,747 of record CM072996.1, read on the forward strand.
CTTTCCATGCCAACATGGCTTCTCTCAGCACCTTGCATTCTCTCTGCTCTCACTCTGCAAATGTGGCTTCTCTCCCCTTCTCCTTCTTCTTCTATTTTCAAAACCTTCTAGCCTGACCAGGTGGTGGCACAGTGGATAGAGCGTCTGGCTGGGATGCGGAAGGACCCAGGTTTGAGACCCCGAGCTCACCAGCTTTAGTGTGGACCCATCTGGTTTGAGTAAAAGCTCACCAGCTTGGACCCAAGGTCGCTGGCTCCAGCAAGGGGTTACTCAGGCTACTGAAGGCCCGCGGTCAAGGCACATATGAGAAAGCAATCAATGAACAACTATGGTGTCGCAACGGCAACGAAAAACTAATGATTGATGCTTCTCACCTCTCTCCATTCCTGTCTCTCTGTCCCTATCTATCTCTCTCTCTGTCTCTGAAAAAAAAAAAAAACACACCCAAAAACAAAAAACCTTCTGGCATGAAAATGTCTCCTTCAGCACACATTAGCAAAACAATGGCCCTTCCCAAGCAGAAAGGTAATTTGCAATTTTATAGACCACTTATACCTGGTGCTGCTCAGCCCCCAATGCAAACCATTAGCGAGCAAACATAAAAATCATATTTTAAAAACTTATTTGACCAACAGTTTGTTAAGTGCTATGACTAAAGTTTAAATGTGATTATAAAGGCTGGCCCAAATCCTCAGCCTATCCATCTACTTCCTCTTCTAACCCACGAGTTACTTCTTCACTAGGTAGTCTCACTGCTTTCCCAGGGTTTTCAGGGGTCTCTGTTTTCTACATGTCTTATGTGTCACAGGCATGGTAGTACATTTCTTCCAAAGGAACAGATAAATCTATGACAAGGAAGAAGAATAAATAAAAATTTGGAGGGAACACAAAGAGAAATTTGGGCTTCCTAATGTCTCCTGTAAATGTCAGAGGTTTGCTCACTCTACTTTTTTTCCAGAGTACTAACAAAGGAATGATCTGGAAGTTCTGTGAGAAACTGTTCAGGGATATACACATAGAAATTAGAGCCATTTTTATCTCTTCATGCCAAGCTATCACTGTAGAAACCCATTAAGTTTCTCTTTTTCTAGTATGCATGGCACAAACTGGACATATAAACATATGAAATATTTGTTAATCTAAAGCTTCTAATCCAAGGAATGCCTGTAAAAATATGAGAAATAATTTGGAACAATGAAACTTTTGAGTGGAGACTACTTTCATTAGGAAAGTTCCCTTCTCTCTCTCTCTCTCTCTCTCTCTCTCTCTCTCTCTCACACACACACACACACACACACACACACACACACTATGGCTCATCTTGTATTTATTTCTATGGGCATTGCAAGGCAATGTTTCATTCTTCCTGCTCTAAATGTCCTTCCCTCATCACAGTCTGACCTTGGGAAATCCAGAATATGGAAATGAGAACAGTTTTCTACAGTTTATGAGGTGAAAGCACTTTTCTGAAATCGCTGAAGCACTGTGAAGTAGCTACTCAAATCATGAGAGAACATGATCTGTCATAGAGCCAATTCCAGAGATAAAACAGTCAAGTAATGAATTATGGAAATGGATAAAAGCGGGGGAGATTGGGGGAAAAGTTTGACCTGTCCCATGATTTTAAAAGTGCACCTGTCTGTGTAAGACAGTCCTTTTGCATAAGCACATAACCTCTTATTTTGCACAGGACCAGTTAAACATCTCATTACATAGTAATATAAAAGAAAAGATTTCCAGAAAGGGCTGAAATGTTGGTAAAACAAAGAGTAAAGCCTTAACATATATTAAATTAGACTAAATTATATACTACCACTTAAATTTTTAATATTGTCACTATGTCAAAAAGAAAGTTTTAATGTAAATACTAGTTCCAGGGATATAATGCTACCTTTCCTAGCAAGGGAAGAAATAAAGAGCAACTTTGTACATGAATTTCACATTTACAGTTTTTTTCCCCCTGTATCATCACTACATTCTTTGTTTCTTGTAGAAAGAGTTACTGGGAGGCATAAATTTTGAATAATAATACAACTCAGCCAAAAAAATTCTCATTGAAAAGAATTAGCAATCCAGACAGGGTACCACAGAGTGAATTTTAATGAGAATATTTTACAAGGCAAATTACAAAGGAGACTATAATTATCAATTTCTTTCAATGCTCTTCAAGTTTATAGCATGTGGGAAAAAATACTACTGGGAAAATTGACTTGATATATAATTTAAATGGGCAGGATTACTTTTAAGAGATGAACAACAAATTGCTCTTTAGCCTCAGTTCATATAATGTGTCAGATGTCACATATCTCAGGAGCAAACAAATATTTTGTCACAAACACTTCTCTGAAGTTTTTTAAAAATATATATTTTATTTATCAATAATAAAATATTTCTATAACTGTATTATAAATTTCTGAAGATTCAGTGTTCTATGACATTTTATTACCATCCTTTGCTTAGTATCGTGAGACACATGTTCAGAACTCAAAAACTATATGCCGATTCCCTAGATTTTTTTTTTTAATGGGGAGAGAGATAGATACGGACAGACAGACAGGAACGGAGAGAGATGAGAAGCATCAATCATCAGTTTTTCATTGCAACATCTTAGTTGTTCATTGATTGCTTTCCCGTATGTGCCTTGATCACGGGCCTTCAGCAGACCGAGTAACCCCTTGCTTGAGCCAGCGACCTTGGGTCCAAGCTGATGAGCTTTTGCTCAAGCCAGGTGGGCCCAAGCTCAAGCTGGCAACCTCGGGGTCTCGAACCTGGGTCCTTCGCATCCCAGTTGGACGCTCTATCCACTGCGCCACCTACTGGTCAGGCTCCCTAGATATTTTATCAGTTTTATTTCAGCCTTGTTAGCTGGCCCATGGCAATTTTTACCTCTGTTCACCCACATAAACACATTTATTAGCCATCAGGATAAATGCCCTGCATTTCAGTCATATTAACCAAATTGTTGTTAATATGTCTATCTTTTCTCATATCAAGAAATACGACCAAGAATTCAAAAAGCTTTGAAACTAAAATCTTACTCCCATTTATCCTCTTAGAATCTGAAGTTCTCTCTCCAAAATCTAGTTGCCAGCTGGTAGGTCCTTATTACTTGTTTACCCACTTGTTGTTCCTGATGTCTGTTTGATCATCACTGCCAGACCCACCTAACTATTCATAGACAAACTGTCAAATTCTCCTCAGTCTTATTCCTGAATCTTCTTGGAACAACAGCTCTCTCTCTTGAAGGTCTTCCCTGACTACATAGATAGACCTCTTCTTGAACTCTGCCCCAAATAGGTACTCTAAAAATTGGAAAAAGACCAAAAGTTAGAAGAAACCACAAAGAGTATGAGGTAGTACAGGTCTATCCTTAGGGGATTTTGGATACAGGGCCAAACTGTTAACTAGACCTTGAACCCAAATGTTAATGATTAGTCTGTAGTACAGAATTCTAATGAAATAACATAAATTTATTTCATAATCATTTATAAAATAAAAAAACTGGCACCACTAAATATATGTTCTAGAACAAAACTCCCATCACTACCATACAAAATGACTTTGCATTAATTTGCAAAAAAAGTAAATGATGCTTAAATTATTTGAATAATGACAAAACTAAACTCTGAAAAGCAAACAAAATATAATCCACTATGATGCTCTTGCTTATTCATATGATTCTCCAGAAATATACATATATCCAGTGGAATACTACTCAGCCACAAGAAAAGATGACCTACTGCCATTTGCAACAACATGAATGGCCCTTGAAAATACCATGCTAAGCAAAATAAGTCAGTCAGATAAAATTAAGAACCATATAATTTCACTCTTACAGGGAATATAAGACTGAAAGCAACAAATGAAAAAAAAAAACAAGAAAAACAAACAAAAACTCATAGATACACACAATAGCATGGTTTTCACCAAAGGAAGGAGGGGAGGGAGTAGTAACTGTTAAAGAGGTCAAATATGTGGTGACAAAAATTATTTGACTTGGGGTGGTGGGCGCACAGTGCATGAAGCACACAGATGGTGGATGATGTACCACAGAACTGTATACTTGGACCCTATAATCTTATTAATCAATTTTACCCCAATAAATTTAGTTTAAAAAAGTAAAAATATACTCTCTAAAAAAGTATTGAAAATACATACATTTTGGAGGGAAGTGTGTTCTAAGAAAAGAATACTCTATATAAACTATGTACTAAATTACATGTGCATTACATTTCACATGTACTTTTTTCTTGAATCTTCACTATAACCCCATTAGTTTGATGTTTATATACCTAGTTTACAGTTAATAAATTTGAGCTCAAGAGATTGAGTTAGTTTTTGAAGGTCATTACCAATGGTGGTCATTTTTACCTTCTTGGGTTGATGTAACAACAAAATAACCCAAGGGAGTTGAATAAATATCAACCAATACTGATCAACCCTCTCCTGTGTGGTAGAAAATGTCATCCGTGTTGCCTGACTTAATGTTTTTAAGTGGGTAAGTGGGCCTTGAGGAGAAATATTAGTTTGGAGCCAAGGTAATATATAGACTTTTGCTTCTCCAGCTTAGAAAGAATGTCTTGTCCACATGGCACTCTTAGAACTAGACAAGTGTTTCTGGTCCGCAGAAAGTTCTCAAGAAATATTGTATTTATCAAATGAATTCATGATTACCTAGAATTTGCAAAAGAGAGTTACCTAGAAATATTTAACAATCTTGAAGCTTCTGTACTATTATCACAACACTATTTGCTCTACATTTTATGGAAAGAGAATAAATATATTATCCCATTGATGCTATCAAAATACTTCTTCTGAAGTCACAAGAGAACTTATAAACATGAAGCAAAATGTCCAAAGATCCTGACTTACAAAAATTCATCTTCAAAAGGGATATCACACACTTATGTTTTTCTTAGCATAATAAATTAGACACATATTTACATTTTGGTGTCTAAGAGATTTACTTCAATATCACAATAATGTAATTCTTTGTTATTATGTCAGCAGTCTCTTTTTGTCACTGCCAGTACATTTGATTTAAACAGACACTCTATCTCTTTCTAATTCTCTGTAGGTGGAAAAGCAGATAACAGAGCCAGCTGGAATCATGCTTAATATAAGAGCAAATATATTATGTGCAAAAACCCACATGAAGTGTGATATCTTTTCTCAAATATCAGAATCCTTTTAAAATCGTAGTCATGTTCTTGGTGGTTAAGGTTGAAAATAAATGACATGTGGAAAGAAAAAGATTGGTGTGTTTGCAAAACTATTAGAAAAACATGGTGTTATACTAACTTAAACGTATTTCCCAGTACTGAATACACAGTCATGAAGTATAACAAGGCCTTTTAGTCTGGATTGTAGGCTGCTTGCTCAAAATAAAAGATGCTACTAGGTATTATATATAAGAATAAAGTGTAGCAGGAGAAAATGTAAAAACTGAAAACCCTGATGCCCTATAATAAGAAAAATGTATTTTCAATGAAAAGATACTATGTTAAATATATATAGTGCATTTATGACTAAAAATTTTAATTCTCCCTTTGGAAATTATTTTAATGAGTAGGTATTTGAAAGGCAGTTTTAAGATTGATGGTATTACACAGTAATATATTTCTTCCATTATATATTTCTCCCATTATATGTTTTTGGAGGACAAGTGAAAAGAGAAATAAGCAAAAACTCAATACAATATACAAACAGATTTTAAATGTTTGCAACCTCATGTCTCTTTCCCCTTTAACTCCAATTTTATTCATAATAAAAATTTAAAAGTAGCAAATTAAAATTTAAATGTCTAAATGCTAACTGTGCCTAAATACAATTACAACTACAACATGATCCTAAACACTTGAGCTCAAATCCAGACCTGCTTTCTTGACTTGACATTGTCATGTTTTCTTACTTTTGTTCCCCTGATACCAAAGGAAATCAACAGTTTGCCAAAAATATTTGATTCTCTTTTATAACAACATAAAATGATAGAAGATAGTACTGTAAACTAAAGTTGATTCTAAAGGAATACCAATCAAAATAATGTTCCATATGGGCATTTGGAAGCATATTATACAATATCAATATAAGACAATTCTTGATCTGCCTTAGCAGGAGCCTGAAGTGCTATACAAACAGTCTTTTCACAGCCTCAGTGTTCTCTCCTCACCATTCATCTCTCACTGTCAGTAATTTGGGAGGCTTCTAGAGAATGGTGTGTTCCAACCTTGCAAGACATCCTATATTTTTTATTTTTTCTTTCAAAGAGAGTAACACATTTTCTGTCAAATAAAGTTCTTATGACTTAGGCAAGGCACATATAATTTTTTCTTGATTAAAAATAACTAACACTTAAAAATACTAAAACGGAATGTTGGATTCTTTAAGTATGCAATGTAATTGTTTGAATGAGTATTAAATTCTTAGCATTGGTGTCCTGATTTGTGTCAATTCCCACCAGCTGACTAATCAGTTGATCTGACATCAGTACAGCTTCTGAATCAGTGTCATTAATGTTTTCATTTGGAGTGGTGAAGGTAGAGAGAGAGTATGGGGATAGTTTATGAGAGGTTCATATAGGCAAAGATTTAGAAAGACAACAGGATCCAAAGGCAAGTATTTGAAGTAGTAGTTCCCAAAGGTATTTGTTCAAGATTTTCGGGCAAGAAAAAGTAAATTGTAAAAGACCTGTGACATTACGATGACCGCGACCATTCTACATATTCATCTTATTTAACTTTCTCAACTATTCTGTGAGTTGGATCTCAACAGTCCATTTTACAAGTGAAGGGACTAGGACTTCAAGAGAATAAGTAACTCAGTGTGAGTTTAGGAAACCAATATCAGTAGAGCCTAGGTTTGAAGAATAATCTGTCCACTTCTAAAACCTGTATTATCTTCTAAAGTTATCCTTAACCTAAATGCTAATCTTTATATTGATCTTTGCTTAACCTTAGTCCTAACACATGTTGCCTTTATATCATAGAACTAAGGAAACTGAATGGAATTCCCAGAGAACCTGATGCTAGTCACAAAAAGAGAACAATTAGAGAACTGCTATTGCTGTGAAAAAAACATTTCAGAGTCACAGGGGGATAATCTTCTTTCAGTGAAATAACACGAAATTATTATATATAACATGGCTTAACTGATGTTTTAGGAATAAATAAAATAAAATATAGTGCCCTTACTTTCATTTTGTGATTAATAAAAGGGGTCTCATGCTATACTAACATTCATCATGATCTAATCAAAATAATCTTATACAGTAACCCCTTCTTATCCAGGAACTGGCTTTCAGTGCTTTCTGTTAACAACAGTTGGCCATGGTCCAAAAAAATTTAAATAAAAACTTCTAGAAATAGTCTGATCAGGTGGTGGTGCAGTGGATAGAGCATTGAACTGGGATGTGGAGGACCCAGGTTTGACACCCTGAGGTCGCCAGCTTGAGTGCAGGCTCATCTGGTTTGAGAAAGGCTCACCAGCTTGAGCCCAACATCACTGGCTCGAGCAAGGGGTCACTCAGTCTACTGTAGCCCCCTGGTCAAGGTACATATGAGAAATCAATCAATGAACAACTAAAGAGCCACAAGGAACAATTGATATTTCTCATCTTCCTTCCTGTCTGTCTATCCCTATCTGTCCCTCTCTCTGACTCTCTTTGTCTCTGACACACACACACACAAAAAGAAAAAAGAAAAAAGAAAAAAAAAACTTCTAGAAAAAAAAAATCCAGAAGTTTTAAACTGTGTGCTATTCTGAGTAGCATAAAAAAAATTCACATATTTTGGCTTATTCTACCAGGAGGAGTGTATTCATGCTGTATGCACTCCCCACCCATTAGCCACTTCGTAGTCATCTTGATTATCATATCAACTCTCAGGACCTCACAGTGCGTACATTCAAGTAACCCTTACTTTATTTAACAATGGCCCCAAAACATAAGGTTGGTAATGTAGATGATTTGAATATGCCAAAGAAAAGCCATAAAGTGTATGTATATACAGAAAAAATATAGTATATATAAGGTTCAGTATTATATATGATTTTTAGCATCCCATGGGGGGCTTGGAACATATCCCCCATGGATAAGTGGATATTACTATACTCAGGTTTTCAATGGCACCTCACTTTAACCAAGATTAAGCACACCTGGTACATAAAAAGGGCAATATGTAGGGAAAAAAATAGAGTTGGAGATTTTTGTCACTTTTCTCTTCAATCATTATTAGAAGAATCTAAGAATTCACAACATTTGTACATAAATGACTTCTTTAGTTTGGGGTGTTATTCATTGGAAGCAGGAAAATTTATTATAACTCTTGCTCAGACTCATAGAGTTTTAGTGGTGGAAATATATTTGGGCATCCTGTATTCTAATTAATTTTCCCACCTCTCTATAGACCAAGAAGAAGAGGCTCAATGAAGTAATGCAGATTCATAGACTAACTTGGATTTTAAAGAGTAGAAATCAAATTCAATGCATTTTTAAAAGGGACTACATACTACACTTCACCACATTCTCTACTAATATTGGCTTCATTTTTCATACTACAAAATTGGAAAATAGCTTATCCTAAGATTTCTAAGCCATTTCAGGGACATTTTTGTTTTGACATTAAGTTTTGCAAGATAGCATATGCCTGCAAATTGTTAAAACCACATGGAAGAATAAAGTCTATGACTGAAAGATCGCCTTTTAGGTTGGGGAATATTATGTTCTGGTGTGTCAAGAACAATATTAGTTTACCCTTTAATCCCCATGTTGGTTTAGACTACAAATGTTATGATCACACAAATTTTAGAATAAGTAAATAATACATCTAGCTTATGTCCATAGAGCCTATAGTTTCTTGCTTAGATATGCAATATTTCTTATTAAAAGAAATTTCATTATAAAGTAGAGATTAACTGTTCTTTTTAAATTAATGTGAATTTATCGAATTCATTTTACTTCACACCTTAAATATGATTGATTTATTATAGGAGTGAAGTGGCAGAACAAAATAACATTAGATATCAAAACAAAACAAAAAATCCTCTTGAAGAAAAGAATAGAAAGTGAAAATGAGAAAACATTTGCCTATCTTTGAATTTCTTCTATGAAACTTTTCATTTCTATGGAGAAAAAGACCAAGTTACATAAATTAAATAAAAGAAATTTTGCCTTGAAAGTTAGAAGAAATGGTTTATAGAAAGATCATCTGAGATGCCATAAATTAAAAACCACACCCTTCTACTTTAACATACACAGAGAAATATATGTGTGTGCATGTATTTTGGTATGTGTAGTTGTGTGAAAAAAAAGACCTCACTTGATATAGCTTCAGCAAAGGAGAAAAATCTAAGATTCGTTTTCAGAGAGTCTTATAATTTAGTGATAAAAATGAAATAAAGAAAATTTATAGTGATTTAATAGAACTAGATTAAGTTTTTGTTGATGTTTTAATTGGATACATTTAACAGGGAAACAAACCTGAATGGAACTTATAAATTTAAAACATCTTGTAGTCCTTCCTTCTTGTCATAACAAATATTGTTATTTTTATTTACCTTAATGTACTTCACATTATACCTTTATAAGGACAAACTCCATCAGTGATACAGTATTAGGAATGTTGCTATAAATTTTCCAGAGCAGTAGTATCTTGTTTTTGTTTACTACAGAGTTCAAGACCAAAAATTTTCCAAACACTTAAGGTTGGGAAGGTGTCATTCTATCCAGAGAAACTTATTTCACCTTATAATTCTAATAGTTTATACCATGAACTCTTATTTTACAACATAATATTTAAATACCACAGTGTTCAGATACTTTTCATTGTCATTAAATAAGCAAAGACATTCTGTGTACCACACAATCCAAGTTTTAGAGTGATTTGCCTAAATTCTATTCTAATGCTACAATATAACTACTTGTTTTCTTTTTCTATCAGAAAAAAAGAACACATAGTATCAGAAGGGTGTTTTCATGTTCAATTTTCTTGAAGAATAAACATACATTAATATAAAACATATTTTTATATCACAGTTGTTTGAATGAATGCAAATTCAAATCTTCTGTTTTTAATAACTCTCACTAACTGAGGCTTTACATGACTGTTATGCCCAGTGATTTTTGTTTCTGAAGAACATATTGAAATACAGCTCAGTTGATGTAAAACTTATTACAAAATGTTGCTACTGTGAAAGCTATGTTTATAGAAAAAACTATACATGACATCTTGGTTATAATCTTGGGGAAAATGAACATGCCCAAATGAACATGCCATAATCTCCATAATATCTTTAAATTCATTTTATTCCTTGGTTAAATAAATAAACTCTTTTAGAAATTCTTTTTTAAGGCAATCATTGGCTTTTATTTTAAAGTGAACAACATGGTTATACAAAATTAAATATAGCCCTCTACCTTAAGATTTTCAGTAGAGACCTGGGTTGGTTGGTTCAGTAGATAGAGCATCGGCCAGGAATTGAACATCTTGGGTTCAATTCCTAGTCAGGGCACATAAGAGAAGCAAACACCATTTTCTCTCCCCCCTCACATTCTCTCTTCTCTAACTCTTCCCCTCCTGTAGCCAGTGACTCCATTGGTTCAAACATGAGCTGGGGCACTAAGGATGGCTCTGTTGATGTGAGCATTGGCCCTAGATGGGGGTTTCCAGATAGATCCCAGTTGGAGAACATGTGAGAGTTTGTCTATCTCCCCACCTCTCACTTAGAAAAAAATATATTTTTAGTAGAGATATTACTATAATGGTTACTTAAATTTCAAGTTTTTTTTCTTTTATTAAATCTAAGAGAAGGCATAGAAATTATTTAAACACCTATATATCACATGCATATTGTTTAAATATGAGAATGGTATTACAAAATTATTTAAAATAACTAATATTACTGCTTATACAAAATTAACTCTAAACTAACATTTGTGGTAAAACATATAGATGATATGGTAGATTTTATCTACCAATAAAAATAACTCTTAGTTGACTTAACTTCAGCTCTTTCCCCCTCAACCATATATTAGAGTAACAAGCAATATAGTAGGAACAATGTTGACATGAAGCCCTTAATAATTCTAATAATGACAGCTTTATAACATCATTTATAGTCCTTGGAATTCTTCTATGTCAATGCTGAAATTATGCCCAAAACAAATCATAATTTCTTAGACGTCATAACTATCACTCTGATATTCAAAAGTGAAGTTGTAACACCATTTCTTATTTGAACAAAGGATTTATTAAAACTAAAGAAACAGAATGAAATTTAAGTAAATAATATTGTAAATTTATATTGTTATTTATATATATTTTTTATTGCATAGAAACTGTCTAATCTACTAAAACTTTTTTAAGAAAGGTTAATTTAATACTTTCTGACATCATATAATAAAAATAAAATTATGTAGCAAATTAAACTTTTCTTTAAAATGACAACACTGTATTCTATGTCAAAAGCATTTGAATCAAAACTTAAGAAAAATGTCATCTAAAAGAGGGTAAATGGAAGATAAATGGTGATGGAAGGAGATGTGATTTGGGGTGGAGAACACACAATACAATATACAGATTATATATTATATAATTATGTACTTGAAACGTATATAATTTTACTAACCAATGTCACTCCAATAAATTCAATAAAAATTAAAGAAAAAGATTGACAACTAGAAAGCACTAAACTATTATTTCTCCATGGAGGAGGTGGAGGACTATACATTGAAATTAATAACATTATAGGAGCTCTGGAAACTAGTTAATGCTCTACAGAAGCCAAGCACATGTCCAATCAAAAAAAAGAAGGCACATACAAAATGGTGAATATCTTGTAATGTTCTACTTTCCCTTAAACCATTCACATCCCAGTGCAGTGCTGCAAAAGCCAGGAAGAAGTGGTCCAGTTCAGAGTTCCCTCTCCATGGCCAAGAAGAGCCAAGTGAAACATAGTTGTAATATTCTAACCTGTCCATGTGCTGACAAAAAAGTGGTTTCTGACTTTGAACTCAGAAAGGGCAAGAGCAGTGCAGTTAGCTTACATGCTAAAAGCCACACAAAGCATTGGCAAGCATGTAAGAATTGCAGGTACACTGCATATCTATGGATGCCTGGGGTTAAGATATAATGGGCAAAAGAATACAATGGAACATCTAAAGCACTGAGAAAAAACTGGAATGATACTGTGGGAAATTAAGACTTTAAAATTAGCCATGAGGCTCTCGCTGGTGGCTTAGTGGACAGAGCATCAATCTGGCGTATGAACATCCCAGTTCGATTCCCCAGTCCGGGCACACAGGAAAAGTGACTATCTGCTTAAACACTTCTCCTTCTCTCCCCTCTCTCTCTTCTCCTCTGAAGCCAGTGGCTTGATTGGTTCTAACATGGCCCTGGGTGCTAAGAATAGCTCTAATAGTTGGTCCAAGCACCACAGCCTCAGATGCTAAAAATAGCTTAGCACTGAAACATCATCCCCAGATGTGGTTGCTGGGTTGATCCTGGCCAAGGCATGTGCGAGAGTCTATCTTACTATCTCTGCTCCTATTACTAAATAAATAAATAAATAAATAAATAGATAGATAGATAGATAGATAGATAAATAAAATAAAATAAAAGTGGCCATGAGTGAGATCTGCATATTGCTGAAGTAGAAAATTTCTAGGTCCTTTTATCAAATAGAAATATTAAGTCAACAACTATAGATTGATTAATTAGCTTTATGGGGGTTCTGAAAATAAATCAAAGATGTAAATTGTTTATGGAATAGAGGAGAGGGAAGAAGCATACTGAAATACCCAGGTAGAATATACACCCAAAAAAGGACTATGCTGAGCTTATTAATTATGGTCTTTCTCTGGAAGAGCCAGTCTATAATGAGTGGAAAAATGGCTCCTTTTTTAAAAACTCAATTTTCCACAAAATATCAAAAGACATTAAAGAAACAGAAATATGGTCCATTAAAAAAAATAAAATAAATCGAGAAATGGTCTCTAAAGAAGTACATGCATCAGAGTTACTAGGGAAGATGTTAAAACAACTATCTTTAATAAGCTATAGGAGCTAATGGGAAACATAAAAAAGGAAATCATAAAAATGGTATCTGAACAGAATGAAAAGAAAAAAGTGATAACAATGATAAAAAGGTATATAAATTTAGAAGCTATAAATATAATAACAGAGTTGAAATACTCATTACAGGGCTTCAACTGCAGCCTTGAAGGAATTTAAAAAATTCAGTGAACAGGTAATTTGAAATTATTGAGTCTGAGGAACAAAAAGAAAATAGAATGAAGAAAAGTATGCAGAGCACAAGGGGTTTGTGGGACATACAGTGTGCTTAACCAATATGCTCATTATAGAATTCTAAAAAGAGAAGTGGCAGAGAAGGTGCAAAGAGATTATATTAAAAAATAATGGTGGGAAACTTCCTAAATTTGAGGAAATAACATAGATCTACAAATGCAAGAGGCTCAAGAAACTCTAAGAAGTTTAACCTAAAGAGACACACACTGAGACATATTATAATCAAATTGGTGAAACACTAAAACAGAGAATCTTAAAGACAGCAAGAGAAAAATAATTCATAACATACAAGGAATTCCATCTGCCTAACAGTGTATTTCTCAATGGTACCCTTGTAGGACAGAAAGTAGTAGGATTATGTATTTAAAGTGCTGATAGAACACAAAACACTGTCAAAATAAATTTATATTTGACAAAATGCTTCTTAGAAATAAAGAAAAAATTAAGATATTCTAAGACAAACCAAAGCTGTGGGAGTTCATTACCATTAGGTCCTCCCTACAAGCAATGTTAAAGGGATTTATTTATATTACAATGAAAGAAACCTAGACAGTAACTCAAAGTCATATACAATATAAAATTCTCTGGTAAAAGTAAATGTACAAATATAAATAACAATATTATTATAATTTTATTTGTAATTTCACTTTCTATTACTACAAGATGTAAAAGACACATCTTCAGAAATAACTATAAGCCTATGTTAATGGCTAAAACCTTGATATAAAGATATAAAAGGAGGAGAAAGCTGTTAAGAAGAAGGTTTATATGTGATTGAAGGTGGTATTTGGAAATATCATAAAGCTAGCTGGTGGTAACACTTGCATAGAGTCATGAATGTATTTATTACCACAGAACTGTAAATGGTTAAAATGGCAAATTTTATATTGTTTATATTTCATTCAATAAAAATACATTTGATTTGGCTAATTTCCTTTTTTCTAGTTTTATTGATATATAATCGACACACAACCCTGCATAAGCTCAAGGTTGAAAGCATAATGACTAGATTTACATATATAGCAAAATGGTTATCACAATAAATTTAGTTACCATTCCATTATCTCATGTAAATACAAAATAAAAAAACAACAACATTTTTCCCTTGTGATGATAACTCTTAGGCTCTACCTTCTTTCAGATATACCATGAAGTAGTGTTAACTATAGTCATCATGTTGTACATATCTCCACAATGTTTATTATGTTATATCACGGGAAATTTGTGCCTTCTGACCATCTGCATCATATTTGTCCACCCCCTACTCTCCACCTCGGTCAATCACAAATCATATCTAGCTAATTTTGGATAATATGGTTTCATTTAAAAAAAAGCATGCCACTTGACAACATAGTATTAAATTATGCACATCAAAATTGCCTCAAGAACATATGAATCAAGCTCTCAGACTGTTTGGAAACTAATAGTGCTGGAAGCAAATGAACCATCAAACTGCCCACCATAGGAAATGTCTGGGAAAGTGATGGAGCTGTCGCACTGGTGGCACGAGTGATAGCCCTAGGCCCTCTGTTAAAATCATGCTGCTCTCCTGGATCATTTCACGCCAATAGTCCATGTGCCACCCCCAGTTTCCATGGCTGGACAAATAATTAGTTTTCTTAGAAGTCACTCTCCTGCAATAAACTCTAATCATCATCATTCAACTGTAATCTTACTATCAGTAGATTCGTTGGTACTCAATGAAACAAGACAAAATTGATAGATTGCGATGCATTAATTAGCTAATTGAAAAGTAGAAGTTGAGCAAAACTGATAATTTGAATTTAAGTTAAATGAGATTGCCAGGCTTGCACACATTTAATGACATGTTTGTATATGCTTTTTATTTTCCTAAGTAAAGGGGAAATTTAGGTCCCTTTAAAATGAATGTTCATTCAATGGAGGGGAATTCAGCTGTGATGTTTTTAAATACCTCCTCTAAATTTCCATTCCTCTTTAATCTGGAGGTATCTAGGAAACTGTTGATCAGAGGTAGCAATACCACCCTTATCAGTGCTTATGGAAATGTTGATTAAAACCCTATTGGGCCTCACCAGGCAGTGGCACAGTGGATAGAACATCGAACTGGAATGCGGACGGAGGACCATGTTTGAGACCCCGAGGTTGCCAGCTTGAGCGCGGGCCTGTCTGGCTTGAGCAAAAGCTCGCCAGCTTGGACCCAAGGTCGCTGGCTTGAGCAAGGGGTTACTAGGTCTGCTGAAGGCCCGCGGTCAAGGCACATGTGAGAAAGCAATAAATGAACAACTAAGGTTTCGCAACGAAAAACTGATGATTGATGCTTCTCATCTCTCTCCATTCCTGTCTGTCTGTCCCTATCTATCCCTCTCTCTCTGACTCTCTCTGACTCTCTCTCTGTCACTGTAAAAAAAAAAAAAAAAAAAAAAGGGGGATACCACAGCACACTTTCACACTTTTTAGAATGACTAAAACCAAAACCCCTGATAATCATCAAGTTTGATAAAGATGTGGAACTAGAACTCTTGTACTCTGTTACGTGGAATGTATTCATTTATTGATTTTTAGAGAAAAGGGGAGAGACAAACATTAGTTTGTTCTTCCACTTATTCATGCCATCATTAGTTGATTCTTGTATGCACCCTGACCAGGAATGAACCTGCAACCTCAGCATGCCAGAACGATGCTCAAACCAACTGTGCTACTCAGCCAGGGCAACTTATAACCACTTTAAGCTGCCTCCTTAGAGAACAGAACATTAAAGCTACAACAACAAAAGCTATTTCTGACATTTATGCTATGATTTAAAATATTTTATCAAAATCATTTGGAAAAAATAATTGAATCTTCCTCTAATATTCATTCACAACCAAAAGTTATTGCTGAACATGTGTGCAATATTACTTTCACATAGATGGAAAAATAGGTATTAATAAAATAGCACTTGTAAATATTTGGATCTATTTCATCAGTAGAAATTAGAAAACCACAAACCCATCCTACAAAATACATTTTCATTATTGACTCAGTGTGCATTTTACTTTGCATTGAAAGTGTTGCAATTTTCTTTAGCAGTTTTTAAATGAATAAGTAACATTATTTTCAGGTTCCTTCGATGAGGTGAGAAAATAAGTTTATTTTCATTTCATAGCCAGTCCAAATCCACTTTTATCACGTAGAATAAAGTGAGGCCCATATTCTGTTTTGGGAAACCAACAAAATTCAGTCTCCTAAATATGGCCTAACTCCTTTTTTTTTCAAAAAAATAAAATAAAAATAGAAAATAAAAAAACCTATCTTGAAAAAGTCTTTCAATAACATATCACATGAAAATAATTTTAAGTATTGATTTCATACATATAAATCTAAAATAAATCATTTCCATAAGCTTCAAAATTTTTCATGTCAGTGGTTTCATATAACTTTTAAAAATATTGTTATCATTTCCATTCTTTTTAGCACCTGTTTCCTGTGAACAATTTGGACTTTGATCTCCTTGTTCCTTAAACCACAAAACAGACTTCAAGCTATCTGCTTAGGTGGTATAAAGTAATACAAAAAGACTTGGACTACAGCTGGAACATCTGGGACTGAATGCTCAGTTTACCTCATGCCTTCAATCTCTCAGTGTTATATGGTTACTGTCTAGTCTATGGGCTAGGGCCACTCTGAAAATGCTAATTGGGATGAGCACAAATATGGAAAGAAAGCATTAGAAACTTTTAAACTCCTTCCATAGAGCAACTTTATGTCTGTAGAAAAAAGTAATAAATAATAAAAATGTGGAGTGGTATATCTGGTATATGCTTTTAATCATCTTATTTCGCAAATAAATAATTTTCAGTTATTTCACAAACTCATCATGTCTGCAATGAATTAAAAATACGCTGACCTTTAACAACAGAATTTGAGAAGCATTGAGCTATAAGCCATCCAGTGATCCAATTAACCTTTGAGGACCTCATTTCTCCATCTGTAAAACTGTAAGTAATGATCCCTACCTTGTCTTCTACACAGAGTGTAAATACTAAACAAGTGATTTTGTTTAGGATTTGTAAACTGTAACACCTCAGATACAGTGATACCTCAGTTTTTGTCAATAATCCATCTGAAAACAATCGGCAAAATCCAAAACCGATGAAAACTGGGGAAGTTATTTCTATATTAATCAATGTAAATCCAATTATTGTACACAATAATCACTTACATGTAACTGTAATATTAGCTCTTGAAATCAATTTTTTAAAAAGCACAAAAACACTGGAAAGCAATGGAATTGTATGGCTAAGTGCACAGGGTGATGCTCAACCAACGAGAAACAATACCACACTGAGCAGGAGAATGCATGGGTCATCCTTTATTATCACAAAATTAGCAACGAGGTCACATGGGCACACCAACAAAATCCGAGATAAATTTTTCACAGAAAAATATTGATGAAAACCGCCCTGGCTTGTTGGCTCTGTAGTAGAGTGTTGGCCTGGCTGTGGAAGTCCTGATTGGATTCCCAGACAAAGCACATAGGAGAAGCGCCCATCTGCTTCTCCACTCTTCCCCTTCTCCTTTTTCTCTGTCTCCCACTTCCCCTCCCACAGCCAAAGCTCTATGGAGCAAAGTTGGCCTCCATAAGCATGAAGATGGTTCCATAGCCACCGCCTTAGACAGTAGAATGGCTCAGGTTACAATGGAGCAATGCCCCAGATGGGCAGAGCATTGCCCCCTGGTGGGAATGCCGGATGGATCCCAGTTGGGCGCATGTGAGAGTCTGTCTCTCTACCTCCTTGCTTTTCACTTCAGAAAAAAAAAAATCGACGAAAATTGAAATCGATGATAACCAAAGTAAACAAAAACTGATGCATTATTGTACATAGTTATAGTCTAAGTAATAATCATTTGTGAAATAGCATGGCATCTCAGTTAACAACAAGGTATCATTTTTAGATATCTAATACATGTTTGTTTACTTCATGAATACATATAAGAACAAAAACACTGGCATCAGACAGAACTACACTCAAACAACTGTCTCAGGGAGCAGTGCGTGATTTAAAGGCAAATCAAAAAATGCGCCCCCATGTTCGTGGCAGCATTGTTCACAATAGCGAAGATCTGGAAACAGCCCAAGTGTCCGTCAGAGGACGAGTGGATTAAAAAGCTTTGGTACATATACACTATGGAATACTACTCAGCCATAAGAAATGATGACATTGGATCATTTATAACAAAATGGATGGACCTTGATAACATTATACGGAGTGAAATAAGTAAAACAGAAAAAAAAAAAAAACTGAGAACAGCATGATTTCATACATAGGTGGGACATAAAAATGAGACTATGAGACATGGACAAGAGTGTGGTGTTTACAGGGTGGAGGGAGGGAAGAGAGGGTGGGAGAGGGGGGAGGGGAGGGGCACAAAGAAAACCAGATAGAAGGTGACAGAGGAAAATTTAACTTTGGATGATGGGTATGCAACATAATTGAATGATAAGATAACCTGGAGATGTTTTCTTTGAACATATGTACCCTGATTTATTAATGTCACCCCATTAAAATTAATTAAATAAAAAAAATTGTCAATAGCAGTTTTTTCATCTGGAAAATGAGAGTAGCAATAGCTCCTACATCTAAGGGTTGTATTCAATAAAATAACACATTAAAGTATTCAGTATTTAATACTTGGCACATGGAAAAATTTAGCAAATATCAGACTAATATTTTTATGTTCTTTTTCTATGCTAAGGACACTACTCAGTTGTTTATATGCAATATTTTAGTTCTTAAAAAAACTGAACAAGATAATTATTATAATCTCATTTTTAAGATAAAGAGACTAAGACTCAAAGAATTAAGTAACCTTCACAAAGTCAAATAGCTACATTAAATCCATGCCCATCTATAACAGAATCATTGCCTTTTCCCACAGAATAACACCTCCCTAAGGTCTTCTAAGTAATGACAACAAAATTCATAGGCATTTTCCTTTTGGAAGCACTATCAATTTTGTTTGTAAATTCTAAAATTTCTTGTGTAAGAAAAATATCAAAAGACCTAATGACATAGAAAAAAGATAGCTTTGGATGACTTTTTCCACTTACCAGTTTGACTTGGGGTCCTCATGCTGATGGTGGCTGCTTCCAGCGTTTTGGTCTGGGTTTCTTCGCATGACCTTATTTCAAGGCTGCCAAAAAAATGTGAAAATAAAAATTACCCTAGCTTTTAGAAGTATCTTTACATTATTGACAAAATAATAATTCAAATTTACATAACACCTGTTTTATAAGCTATTTAAAAAACAATAGGGATTAACTAACTTCACATATTTCAGCTTTTGCATCTTGAAAGCAAGTATATTGTCACATTTATCTTGGAATTGTGAGAACATGAAAAACTATCACCCAGGCATTTACAAAATTACTTTCTTCTTTATTAAAGAGATAATGAATGAAACTCATGTTCAAATACACTCATATATTTAAAGATTTTCAATCTTCAAATCCAGAAGGCAAAATAATTGTTATAATGTAGTTGTTTGAAAGGAGAAAAGAGATCTGAAAGAGAAAATATTTTTGCTTTGTCAATAAACCTGTCATTTCAAAGGTTAAAATTCAACAATGAAGTCAACGTGCAAGTCATGGATTATTCCTGGATTCTCAGTATTGAATAATCAAATGAGTCTGAAAAGCTGTTATCAAAAATAGCTATAATCTTTTTACATAGGAAAATTTAAATACAATCAATTAAAAGATTGAATCTACTGTTGCAGTAATTGTAATGTTGAAATGAAAATAATATATGGTTTTTATAATTAGAATATGACTTTTTTACTGTCATGATGACTCTTTTCCTTCTATTTTTACTTCCCAACTCAACCTCAACCCTATGCTACAATGTATAAAAAAAAAGAGAAGGATAAAAGAGAAAAATATTTAACAAACAGTAAAACGTTATTCTAAGATAGTTTTCATTAACTCACAATCAGTGTAATTAAATTAAATTAAATGCTTATTTTCTTTTTTAATTAAAATATATTTAACATATGACACTGTGCCAGTTAAAAGTGCACATCTTAATTTGACACTGATGCATTCGTAAAATGAAAAATGTCAACCTCTTTCCTTCAAACCTCAAATTTACATACCAGATTACCTATTTGACATTGCTGTTACTATAACCAATAATAATGATGATAATCATTATTTTGTGGCTCACAGTGTATCAGGAACTGTTCTTATCACTTTATTGGAATTACCTAAATTAATATTTACATCAACCCTATAAGGTAGGCATAATTAACCTATTTTTAAAGATGAGAAAACTGAGGCACTGTTTAATTAAATCATTCAAGATCCACTGCTTGTAATAAACAGAGTAGGAGTTGAACCTTTCCCAGAGCCCATTATCTTAATCTCCAAAGTATCTAATCTACTGCCTTTCAAATTTACTTCAAACTTGAACTCTTGATTGTCCCCAGGTATCTTTCTAGGTCTTCTTTCACTTCGTAAGAATTTGGCATATCAGCTTTGTATTCAAAGCCAGAAATGTGAGGATTTCCTTATCCATAATAATTATGTAGCATATTAGCTAGAAGCTACACAGCTCCCTCTTTTTGCCAGTTCATCATCTGCCACCTAGAATATAGCAAAAGCCTTCTACACATTCTCACTGGTTTTACTCATGACCTCTTCTACAATCTGTCACTCACATTATAGCCAGGGTTGACTTTTTATAGTGTAAATCATTTTACTACACTGCTTAACATTATTCAATGGCTTTCTACTGCATTTGGAATTATCTAATTATCTTATCATGTGTTACAAGTCATAACCCAAACTGGCTACAACCTACCTTTGAAATACTACCTTACACAGTGTTTTCTCATTTTTATTGGCAACCATATATATTTTTCCTAATAAACCATGGTGTCCAGCATCTTAGGGTTTAGCTTTCCAGGACATCAAAACCTTGAAGTGCTGTATTTAGATCCCTTTCATGCCTTAGGTCTCAATTCAAGTCTCTTTCCCATAGAGGTAATTTATGAAACTCAAAGTTTCCCCTAAAAAACTTCTAAGTTGTTTGTTTAGTTCTCTATTATCTCTCTTCTTGGAATGTGGGATCCATAAGGATAGGAACTAAGCTACTAATAAGGAGCACTGTTGGGCAGATAAAATATATTATGCTCACTTTGTTAAAGATGGCGCTGCCCACATGGAAGTTCGTTGATATTAATGTGTGTTCTGGGACAGGCTGTCGGCAGGCCGAGTCATTATAGCCTAAGGCTTAGTTTTAAGAGTAAGCTCTTCTCCACACCCTTGATTTATTGGATGATGTAGGGTGGTGCACTCTCCTGCGGAATTCCATTATGCCTCAGATGGGTGGCTTTGTATCAGAGACTTTCTTGTATGTATAATTGGATTAAAGGTTTGGATTTTCTAGGCTATAAACTGGGGCAGTCTGGGAGCTTGATCTCTCTCTCTCTCGGTTCCTGGGTTCCTGAGATTAGTATCAGAGAGGAGAGCAGATTAAGGCCATGTGCAGGAGAAGCAGTCAAGATAGCCGAGTGCTGAGGAAGAAGCCAAGTAGTTAAGAGTTTGTGCTGGAGGAGGTGGGGAACAGAGGTGAATAAGTCTGGTGAGCTAGAAACCTTTGATTCTAGGAAACTCGGATAAGTCAGTAGCTTTGTGAGCACTGAATGTGTGGGTTTTGGAGCCCAGTGTGTGTTTTTGCTTGCCCGCCGGGTGCAAGCTAGAATTAAAGCTGATGGTTCACCAGTTTGTGGCTCCTGTGTTTCATTGCCATCTGTCCGAATCCAATGTGAACCTGCACGGGTCAGACAGCTGTGGCTGCTGTGATAGTGGCCGCGACTACTGGCTTTACAAGCACTTAAAATATTTCTGCTTTATGAATATACAATATGAATAAATGAATAGATGTTAAAGCATATTCTAAATAATTATTTTCCTTGTGTAAAGCCTGTGGCTGAGGCCACCATCACAACAGCCTGACCCATGCAGGTTCACATTAGATTCAAACAGTCGGCAATGAAACACAGGAGCCAAGAACTGGTGAGCCATCAGCATTAATTCTAGCTTGCACCCGGCGGGCAAGCAAAAACACACTGGGCTCCAAAACCCACACATTCAGTGCTCACAAAGCTACTGACTTACCTGAGTTTCCTAGCATCAAAGCTTTCTAGCTCACCAGACTTATTCACCTCTGTTTTCCATCTCCTCCTGCACAAACTCTTCCTCAGCACTCTGCCATCTCGGCTGCTTCCTCTCCTCCATGTGGCCTTACTCTGCTCTGCTCTCTTCTAATACTAACTTCAGGAACTCAAGAACCAAGAGAGAGATCAAGCTACTGGTCTCTCCCACTTTATAGCATAGACTCAAAACCTTTAATCCAATTATACAAACAAGGAAGTCTCTGTATAATGGGATTCCTCAGGAGAGTGCACCACCCTACATCATCCAATCAGTCAAGGGTGTGGAGAAGAGCTTACTCTTAAAACTAAGCCTTAGGCTATAATGACCCGGCCTGCCCACAGCCTGTTCCAGAACACACATTAATATCAACGAATTCCCATGTGGGCAGTGCCATCTTTAACAAAGTGAGCATAATATATTTTATCTGCCCAACACCTTGGTTTTATTTATTCTTAAAAGGAAGACAATAGAATCTTAGATTTTAAAAACCAGTAAATAGAATACCATAAAAATATTATGGCTTTTTCTTTTCTTTTTTTTTTTTTTAATTCAGTGAGAGAAGGGGAGGCAGAGACAGACTCCCACATGCACCCCGACCAGGATTCACCCATCAAGCCCACTAGCAGGTGATGCTCTGCCCACAAGGGGTCCTTGCTTCATTGCAACCAGAGCCATTTTTTAGTGCCTGAGTCAGAGGTCATGGAGCCATCCTCAGTCCATGAATAAACTATCTATCTGGAATGCTGAGGTCACCAGATCAATATTCTGGGCTTGCCTGGTCAAGGCACCTACGAGAATTGATGCTTCCTGTTCTTCTCCCTTTTCTCTTTCTCTTTCTTCTCTCTTTCTAAAATGAATAAATAAAAATCTTAAAAAAAAGAAGCAATGTGAAAATATCTTAAATGACTTTCTTTTTTTCTGTCAGGTATTATTAATATCACTGGGAAACAAAATTTTTGTTGCATCCATAAAAGCACTTGTTCTTACCTAACTTGAGTGTGCTGATCTCAAATCTGACATTTGTTCTTTTCTATAAGCTACAGTTTTTTTGCAATTCAAGATTTTAGGTTTTCATCTTATTGTAAAATTTTCAACATTTAGTTTAACATAACAAAGTAGAATGTCTTCCTAGGCATCATCTTTGTGAAAATATAATAATTTATATAATACAGTAAATACACTAATACACTAAAAGACATGATTGCATCAGAATTTGTCTATAATTTCAAAATAGAACATATTAAAACACTTATTTTAATAATAAAATTTGTGCAAAACTAAATTCTATTCAGGCAAATAATTGCGTTTGTAGCTCTTGAGTTTATGTACTTGTTGAGTACAATCTCCTTTGATGCTCCAGCAGTAGTCTGCTCATCTAGCAGCTCCAAAATTTTCAGGAAACTTATCAAGGTGACTGTTCAGGAAGGGAAACTTAATGCTCATATTACATCCAATGTGGCAGAAAGCCAATGGCATCCTTTGAACCAGAAGTTCATAGTTTTCTGCTTTTTTGTTGCCAAGGAAGTTCTTTGTAACTGCCACAAAAGACTGTCATGCTGCTTTCTCCTCCTTATTCATCTTCTGGGCAAATTCTTCATCACCTATGAGGGTTCAAATTTGAGGTTCATCTAATACACTTGCTTTTATCTTCTCAAAAGACAAGGAAGGAAAAGCAGAAATAATATGTTGAAAGCATTCACTTTCTCTATGCAAAGCCTGAACAAACTGCTTCATTAAGCCAAGTTTGATTTGAAGTGGGGTAAAAATGATTCTGTCTTGATTAACTACAGGTTTATTCACAATATTTTGCATCCCTACTTCCAGAGCTTCATGTTTTGGCCATTCCTTCTGTATCCAGTGTTTCTCCCGAGCTCGGCTGTCCCACAAACACAGAAAGCAAGGATACTTTGTGAAACCTCTCTGTCGTCCTAGCAGAAAATTTACCATTTTAAGATCCACACAAATGATCCAGTTATGCTCCTCATACTTCAGAAAGTTGAGGACAATTTTTATGTCATAATCTTCTCGCAGATGAGTTGAATAACCAATTGGAACTGCTGCATAAACATTACCGTTGTGTAGAAGAACCCATTTCAGACTCTGTTTAGAGCTGTCAAGAAATAGCCGCCATTCTGTTGGACTGTAAGTGGTAACACCCAGCTTTCTGAGAAGACTACTGATATCATGACAGTAAACAAAGTGTTTGTCTTCAGAAAAAAAAAGTCCACAAAAATTTGTTCATGCTTCCTGAAATGGGATACTTTAGCTGACCAGTGAAGTACATTCTTTACTTGTAGCCTGGAGGTAATAACTCAGGTGCTTTCTTTGCTAGGTCAAATCTCTTACTAAGTCATTCAGTTTGAGTTGAGGGGTTAATGACTGCTTGGCATCAGAGGAAGACCCATCAGATACTACAACCATTTCCTCATGCATCTTATCAAAATACACTTGATCCCCATGTTCACTTTCTTAGTCCTTAGAAGAAATAAAACCATTGGAAACTGGAACTGGGAGTGTCTCAGAGTGTGAGATAGGTCGTATTGCTGAAGGAATATCAGGATATGTGATCATATGCTATTTTTCTTGCCGATGCCCTTTGTATGGATTAGACAGAAATAACAGTCACTGCTGTGGTCCTTAGGTTCACGCCAAACCATGGGAATACCAAAAGGCATTCCTTTGCGTTTTCCTTTTGTCCAGTCACAATTATGACACACAATACGAGGAGCCCAATTCTTGTCTTGATTGCCAAGGGGAACTTGAAAGTAAGCGATATATGCACTTGTCACAAATGATGAAATATTGCTCCTTTGACGTTGAGGTGTAACAGCCACATATATAACAGAAGGTGTCAGGACTATTCTTAACATTTACACCTACACAAAGAAGCCATGGTTCAATCTTAAAACAAAATAAGAGGGTGTTTTCTATCAGATAATAATTTTTTACATGAAAAAACACCTACAATTATGTAAAAGTGATGTCTGTAAAACATTAATTGCCTTGTGGTTATGTTCAATCCAAAAGTTGTTGCCCTTTAACTCCTATTTAAAAACCAATGCATGACATTAACTATAACAAAAAGAAATTAAAATTGCATGAAAACTAGAGCATGCACCAAAAAACAAATTTCAGACTTGGAATTAGAGATGCAGAAATATATAGAAAAAGTTCTAAAACCTCATGGAACAGAAAATGAAAAATAAAAAATTGTTCCCCAGTGTATTTTTTAAAATATTTTAAAACTCTTTCTTATAATCTACTTTTGTGTATCTCTTTTATTGTTTTTATTTAAGTATTAAATGCCTGAAATAATAAACTACCTTTTGGAGTGTTTTTTTATACTTAAAACGGTCATTAAGGCAGAGAACCAGTTGTTAAATTATTTGAATCCCACCACTGTATACATATACAACTAATTTTGGACTTGTGCTCAAACTTTTGTGAGTTTGCATAGGCCAATGTCAAATATTTAGAAATCTTTAAATCACTATGTCCTCTTGTAGCTCTGATTCATACTGGCCTAAGGGAAAACAGCACTGAAGTAGCTTGTAATCGAGTCACTGGTATTAAGTTACAGAGCATACTTTGGTTTAACTCACACAAAACAAGAACATGTAAAGAATCTATTAGTTATACAACAGTATGTTTTTTTCCTAGCTGAATCATTTTGTTAATATATATGAAATATCACTATGATGTTTCTGGTTTGTTTTTGCATTTGTCCCCCTGCCCCTTTGGTTTGATTTAGAACAGGTGCTTGTTAAATTTACAGTGTACATGAGTTACATGATATTTATATGCACATTAATCAAACTGCTGATGTTTGATTTAGTAGGTCTAGAGCCACACTCAAGAGTCTGTATTTATCAAAAGCAGAGGTTATGGTGATGGTGCTGATCCAATGACCACACTTTGTGTAACAAGAATTCAGATGATTTTAAAATGGTATTTGAATAATTCACAGCATGTGTGTGTGTGTGTGTGTGCATTTTCCATTTGCAAAATATTATCATAAGTATTACTAGTAAAGAATTTTTTTAGATGAGAGGAGGGAAGATAGTGAGGCAGACTCCTACATGCCCCCTAACTGGAATTTACCTAGCAACCCCACCTGGGATTGATGCTCAAGTACTGAGCTGTTTTTAGCTCGAGTCTGATGCCTGTCTTGACTAACTGAGCTACCCTCAATGCCTTGAGGCCACTGGCTATAGGAGGAGAAGAGACCAAGAAGAGGGAGTTGGAGGGGAGAGAAGCAGATGGTTGCATCTCCTGTGTTCCCTGACCAGGAATTGAACCCGTGATGTCCTTACGCCAATTTATGCTCTATCCGCTGAGCTACTGTTCAGGGCCTAATAATTTCGAAACTTACAGTTTTCTTTTCCAGAAAAGTGGCATTATTATGAGATTAACAATACTAGGTAAGCAGTTAGCAAACCTTACACATTTCTACTTTTGTTTATTTTGTAATTTATCAATAATTCAGAATAAAATTTTTCTTTCTTTGAAAATAAGCATGTATGTTGACATAACTTTGTGCAGTCTTCTTTAGTTTTAATATTTTATACAATCAATGAAATATTTACTTTTTATCACTGGCTAATAAGATTTTAGGTAATGTTGCTTTTTTCTTCATTTTTTTCTATTTTTCCAGTATCTTTTACCTTGAAAACTTAGTTATCATTATTAAGTGTATACCATCCCAAGTATGTGTGTTTATATAACTTTATATATGTAATATTATTATATTTAATTAATAAACTAATAAAACTAATGTTAATCATAATTTTGGGGCACTTACTAATGGTCAGGTATTGCATTACTTCTTTGCATATATCAATTTATTTATTTATTTTTAAATGAATTTATCAATATGCTTACTATTTAGGTAGAAGAATTGGTTTAGGTTATATGGATTAAGCATGGCAAAACTGAGATTTAAATTGAGGTATACTAGACATTATTTTTATAATAAAAAAAATGAATATTTTTCAAAGTAGTAAGTCAATATCTCCCTGGTGAAATTTACTTTAGGCAGACAATTATAGAAGAAAACATAGATTCAACCTCTATATTATAGAGCTTATTAAAAAATTATTTATGTCAAAATAATTATTATTTTCAAAAGCACAGAAAATTATGATAAACTCTATAGTACACCGATTCTAGTTCCTTTTTCCAAAATTTGGCAAAAGGTTGTTTTTTTTTGCTAAATGTTTCTTGGATTTATTACTGCTGAAAATTCTTCTTAAAGCATAGGTTATATCACTGCTGAAAGGATGGAGAAAATATAACTAGATATTGAAAGAAATAAAAATTAGAAGATAAGCCCATTAATAAGGATATGCTTATTTCTGACATTTTCAGCCAAATTTCCAAATAGCAATATATTACATTAACATTTCTCCAGATTACATTAATGACATACATAGTCACCCCATTGGTCATATATACAATTGCTATTTCTCTCATTATAACTACCATTACTAAAGAAGCATGTCTTAACTATTGTAACCATGAAACACACACACACACACACACACACACAAATTTAAGTATTTTTTTTAAAGTATGACTCTAATATATTAGAAAAAACTTACTAGAGTCATTGCAAAGCAGAATTTTAACTCCCATACTAAATTAATTTGTCTAGTTTGATAGATTATGTACTATTATAATTTCATGCGAGGGTCACTTAAATTTTTAGGTTAATATTATAGTCATTTTAGGTTAACAATGATTTCACTTAGATTCAATAATTATCTAGAAGTTTAAGAAGTTTAAGAACAAAAAAATTATAGTCTTTTTTCCAATAGATTCATATTGAAACAAGCATAACAAAAACTGTCTAGTGTTCATTTTCTTTGTTATTTCTGAGAGCCAATATATAATTTTCTCTGCTTGCATTTTTAAATTCTATGTTCCACTATTTTTTTGTAAAGAAACACATAAGTGATTTCACAATATAAGGCATATTATATTAACCCTGATTGTGTTTCCAAATCAATTATTTCAAAAAAACTTATTTTCAAAAGCAGGTGGGGAAATATTCAGAAGTTTTCTGGTTAAAGACCCAAGTGTTGGGGTAAAAATGACAATGGTTCAGACAAACTTCAAATAAAAACAGAAATAAAAATAAGTATTATATAGATGTGTGTGTGCACGCGCACCAGGGAAGAAGATGGTTCAATATTGAAGGGGAAGTGTTGCTGGAAAGAGAATCCAAGAACTTTAATCCCCTCAGTTTGATATCTACTGGAACACTTTACCACCTTTTTACTGGCTTTCTAGTTTTCAGCGTCTTTTCTAATTCAGTCTACTCAAAAATGCTTCCATGTTTTCTGACATATTTTCTTACTTACCGTATATTTTGCTCCATAAGACGCACCTGACCATAAGACACACCTAGGGTTTTAAGGAAGAAAACAAGAAAAAAATATTCTGAACCAAATGGTGTGTTAAAATATTTAATAAAATACTATATTTTTCATTCCATAAGATGCATGGGCATTTTCCCCTCCACTTTTGGGAGAATAAAAGTGTGTCTTATGGAGCAAAAGATATGGTAATTTTAATTTTAATTATTTAGTTTCCAGACTCTTATTTTGGGCCTTGATTTTTTTCCCCATAATCTGCATATTGAAAGAGAGTCAGTAAATTTTCTTGAAGAAACAAAGAATGTTGCTTCTTTGAATCTACTACTTCCACCTCACTTGACTGTTATTGCAACACATCTTCAACTGAATCATCTGCCTCAACAGCAATCTTGCCTCTTTTTCCCATACAAAGTTCTTCACTATTTTCATTACATTAAACTTTTTAAGTCAAAGCTAGAATTCTGTCAATCCTTTTCCAAAATGTTTCTCAAGTTTCCCCTTCTCTGTACAATATGGAGGGAGAGGAAGGACAATGGAGTCCCATAATCAACTCCTTAGCTTGGGCTCCAGAACATCGGTTGTCTTTTCAGACTCATTTTCTATGTGCAAATTCAGAATTCAGAAGTACATCACACACTGCAAAGATCATCACAGATGGGAGTAATTCATTCTTAGAATAAATCTGCAAAATAATTATGAGTAGTTACATTTTATAATTAGACTGTTGAAACAACAGAGATGTTAAACTACCTTAAATCTTTAGTTAAGTAATTAGTAGAAAGCAGTTTTAAATCTTTACCTCCAGAGCACATATCTTCTCCTCACCAAAACAAATAAACAAACAAAAAAGTGTTCTCCAAATTGCACAACTAGCCACTTTTTTGAATAGTTTATTTTCCTTTCTCTGAAAAGACTTGTGTGTTTATTTCTGTTCAGAAAAGTATTATTCTCAGTGTCTTTATTTCCATATATTTATCATCTTGCAAGATCCAGGCCAAATGCTAAATCCCTCTTGTTACTTCAATTGAATATTCCCTCTCTCTTCTTTGTATGTTATTGTTCTTTTCTCACAGCATATTTTATTCACTGCCACTTTTTAAGTGGCTTGTATTCCAAATGTTTCCCTTGTTCATTTATCAGCTCTTACTGGGTCAAAGACAGATTTTGGTTCATCTTCACAGTCACTTTACCTGATGCAATGCCTTCTGTACAGTGGCTGTGAAATAAGAAAGGAAGAAGATTCTTCATTTTCTTTTTTCTGAAAAGGTAGTAAAATATTGGACTGAAATACAGGCCCAACAGAGGTTATGAAGATCAGTTCAATTTAATAAAGATTTACACCTAGCCCATGCTGCTCTAGTTCGGCATAACTTGATCATCTGGTGGTAGCTACCTAAGTTACTGATATATTAAGTAAGAAAAATTACCAGTCTCAAATACAGTATGTCTGTAAAGTCATGGTGCACTTTTGACCGGTCAAAGGAAAGCAACAAAATAATGATAGAAATATGAAATCTGCACCAAATAAAAGGAAAACACTCCCAGTTTCTGTAGGATGATGTGGCAGCATGTGCACATGTGCAGATGATGATGTAACCCCATGTATACAGCCGAGCAGCCCATGGCCATGCCAGTCGAGACATGGATGGTCCAGAGGAAAGTTCAGTGTGTACTGTGGCTCACTAAATTCGAATCTGTGACCAAAGTGAAACGTGAATATCGGCGTGTTTATAATGAAGCGCCACCACATAGGAATAACATTACTCGGTGGGATGAGCAGTCGAAGGAAACCAGCAGCTTGGTGGAGAAACCCCGTCTGGTAGGCCATCAGTCAGTGACAAGTCTGTAGAGGCTATACGGGATAGCTACCTAAGGAGCCCTAAAAAATCTGTGTATGCGTGTGCTTGACAATTACACCTAAGCAAGACTACAGTTCATAAGGTGTTAAAGAAATGTCTCTGTTTTACAGGGTACAAATTGCGGCTGTTGCACGCTATCAAGCTGACGGATAGACACACATGATGCGCGTTTGCTACAGATATGCTTCATGAGATTGACAATGATGCAAGATTTTTGCAGAAGATTGTGTTTAGTGATGAGGCGACCTTCCATATCTGTGAACATGTTCATCCATAGCATCCGAATATGGGCTGCTGAACATCCTCATGCCTAACATTAAGTACAAACGTAACATCCCTAAAGTGAACATGTTGTGTGGCCTAATGCATGATAAGGTGATAGACCCATTTTTTTTTTTTTTTTTTTTTTATGGAGCAGTCTGTGACAGTAAACACCTATCTTGACATGTTGGAATTGTATGCAGTGCCACAATTTCCAGAAGGTGTCATCTTTCAACAGGATGATGCTCCTTCACACTATGCCACCATTGTTCATGAGTTTCTGGATAGAACATTCCCCCTGCGGTGGATAGGCAGGGGTTCTGTTAAGCCATGGCCACCACGATCCCCGGATCTGACGCCCTTAGACTTTTACTTTTGGGGTTATATGAAGCAATATGTGTACATTGAACGTATCAACGACATCAATCACTTAAAACAGATAATCACAGACGTTATTCACTCTGTTACACCAGATGTCCTTACTTGTGTGTGGCAAGAACTTCACTATTGTTTGGATGTGTGTAGGGCAACAAATGGAGCCCACATTGAACTGCACTGAATAGGTATGAAACTGAGAGAGTTTTTCTTTTATTTGGTGCAGATTTCACATTTCTATTGTCTTATGTTTCTTTCCTGTGACCGGTCAAAAATGCACCATGACTTTATGGACATACTGTATTCGCTTTTCATTTCAAAACCAAAGAGCTGCAAAGCATTCAAATCTCATTTTAGCTATAGAAGTTTAAGACAGATAAATTTATTGAATATAAAATAACTTTTCTTAGTATAAAATTGTTTCTCCTTAAATCTATTATCTTCATTTGTCTACCTCTTCTTTACCACAGAGAATCTTACTGCTATTCCTTTCTCCAAAGCTATCTTGATAAAGTGTTTTTTAAATGTACTACAGGCATTTTGGAAATAGCTCTTGGATCAAACTAAATGATTTCTATTATAAATAAAAAAGTCGAGACACTGCAGATGGCACTCAGCAAGATATTGGTGTGACAGCTAGAAAGATGCAGTGTGACCCTCTGCAATTGATAGTTTATACTGACAGGGTCTAATAAGATGAGTTCCATCATGGAACCTGTGTGTTCAATGAAATATGGGTTAAACATAAATATGAGATTTGACTGTTTCTTTAGTGACATTTAAATAAAAGACAAACTACTACTACAATGGTAATTTGAGTCACACCAAGACATCAAAATAACTTAAATGTGTACTTTCCATTCTAATCAAAGTGAGAAGTGAAAGAATCTTTGTATTATATATGTTGCTTTGTTGTGAATATTATATTCAACACACTGAAACATGACTTTATTTATTCTAACACCTCTGGCACATTATACAGTTTGATTTATTTTCTAACACTTTCAAAGCTGTAGTGCATTAAATTACACTTGTTTCACATAATCCAACTTGAATATCTACTCTTAACCTAAAAAGATTGAGGACAAAGTTTTAATTTAAATATATTCTGCTTCTCTCATGTAGAGCAATGCAGACAGCATCTTAGAGAACTAAGTAGTTTCACTGCTCTAAGAAAAGTTTCTGGTTCTGGTAAATAAGACAGAGAGGAAGGGGGTCCCCTCAAGATAATGTGCTATCTGTGCTATCCACAGCATGGACAATTAATTGGGAATCCAATGTAGACAGCAGCTTCTAACATCATGATCTTTCCTAAAATGCTAGTTATCTGAGTGAGGTGAGTGAGAAGTGCTGAGTGAGATTTGGTTGTCATCCATTTGATTAGAGTTTAGTGACAGATAATCATGCAGTTTTTAAGTTGTAAATGACTTAGGTCGACCAAGCTACCTCTCATTCAGTATGTGTTACCAGCTTTTGTTGACAAGGCACCAAGATGCAGTTCCCTTGGCATCAACAAGAAAACTGACACAACGCCAACTGTTGAATAAGTATGCTTATAGATACTGGTAGCCACTTCTTGTGCTTGTCACACATTGGTCCCAGTTTTCTCTGTGAAATTATTCAGAAAATATAGAATACTAGTTCCACATGGCAGCTCTTCAAATAATTGAAGGGAACTAGCTTTGGCCCACAGAGATGTGGGGCATCTTTCAGATTCAACATCACCCCTTTCTTGAACATAAAGTGATAAATAAATTTCTCGCATGACATGTTTTCAGACATTTCACTATTCTGGTCACCTTCTTTTGAATGCACTTTAATTTGTCAATGTCTCCTTTTAAAAGATATTAGATATTTTATAGCATTGATAAAATTTCTAGCATAAATTTTTCTGGTTTATGAAGAATGATGAGGCTTATATGTAAATAAAATTTGTACTTCTCAAAATTGGACAAAAAATTAACTAAGCACTGAAATATTGATGGGTTAAAAATTTAACTCTAACTTAGTGGCACTAAAGAATGGAATCTGAGAAAGTATTGTCTAGAGTGGGCTATCTTCCAGCCACAGACATCCCTTCAATTAGCTGGCTACTTGTCAGTTAAATATCAAAAATATCCAACTCTCTAAGAAGGATGGAAAGAACATCAGCCAGAGAAGAAACCTGGGACATGGCTCTCCCTTTAGCCAGCTGTGCAACCTTGGACAAGTCAGTAATGTGTAGTTTTCAGTTTTCCTCATTCTTTTAATATGATTTTAAATGTAGACTTAACTGGATCATGATCTCTAAGAGTCCATGTAAACTATAACTTGTCCCAGGTAAAAGATTTCAATATTTAAAACTTGTTTGTCAGGATTCTGTTTTCTTAGTTATCATTTAACCCAGATTTAAACAGTTTTATCTTCAACAAAGTCTGAGAAAATGTTATGCCAGTTCGCACAGTGTTTCTATGCACTGTTGGTTTACCCAGCAACTTACTTTTGTGCATAATATAAACAAACATACCATAGTGCCTGGAAATGTGAGCAAAACAAAGGAATATGATTATAGCTCTTTCCCTTGAAGAACTTACAGTCTTGTTAGATCAACAAGATACTGTTGCATTTCAAAGCAAGAAAATATGAGTGTCAAATGTCAATGACAATAAATGATAAAGAAATTCAGGGAAGGGAATGACCATCATAGACTGATAAGAAGAGAAAGACTTCTGGAAGGACATGGAAGGGAAAAGAGCAGTTGGTGAAGTAGGATTTTGATAATCTGTGATAGGGGAGTATTTGTATACTTGTCAAAGTGATCAAGCTTTTAGTTAGAACCTTCTATTGTTCTAGAAACTATGTAGCTACTGTATACACAACCCTACAATATATAATCACTGGATAAGCATTAAAAAATAAACAGCATTTCACCGGCCCCTTGACACACAATACCCCACCCTATTTAGTTAACAGGGTACAAACAATCAACCAGGAGGCTGTACAACCTCTGTGGGATCTCTCTAATATTGTAAGTATAAATATCAGGAGAGTTGAGAACATGAGGACACATAATATTTATTTCTATGGTCTGAATATACTCGGGAGATATATATCCATCATATATATACAAAATAAATTTGTTGCCAGTTGGCTTTCAAAGGGGTGATTCTAAAAGGTCTGCCATTGTTCTTGGCACTCCATCCAACAGGTATGGCAGAGGTTTCATGAAAGTAATTATGGGGCCTGGTGACAAAACTCTTCATGACTAAATTTTGTGACAGAAACAAGCCAGGAGCCTTCAGGATCAATTTCACTTGGTCTAGACAGACATAAATTTAATATAGATGGAGAGTGCTAAGGATATCCTTCAGATGCCTGTTTAGAATCCAGCCTAACTGAACTCCTGTTTGGCTTTTTTGTTGTTGTTGTTTTCTTTAACAGAAACCGAGAGTCAGAGAAAGGGACATATAGGAACAGACAGGAAGGGAGAGAGATGAGAAGCATCAATTTCTTCTTGCAGTTCTTATTTGTTCATTGATTGTGTTCTCATATGTGCCTTGACTGGGCACCCCTCTCTCAAGCAAGAGACCTTGGGTTCAAGCCAGCGACCATGGGGTCACATCCATGATCTCACACTCAAGCCAGCGACCCTGCACTCAACCCAGATGAGCCCAGGATTAAGAAGAAGACCTTGTGGTTTCAAACCTGGGTCCTCCATGTTCTAGTTCGCTGCTCTATCCACTGCACCACTGCCTGGTCAGGACGAATTGAACTCTTCAGTCATTGCTAACCTCTTCCAACTATCTGCTTGAGGACAGCACTAGTTGTTGTTCAGCCAGATCTTTTTTCTTTTTTAAGTAAAAAAGCACAGTGGTAACAAGCAAAATATTCTCTGTACCAATTTCTTACACCAAGTGAAGTAATTTATAGACCTATTATGAGAATAAGAGTGAAATTTTGTGTGTCACAAATGGCTGATGAAAAGTAATAGATGCTCGGTAAATAGTTATTGAATAATGGAGTTTGACTAAAACTAGAATTTTTTTGTGTGTCACTTAAAAAAATAGCTATGACAATCAAAAAAATTATCCCTGGAAATTTCCTCCAACATTTTATCTCCCCAAAAGAAACCACATAAACAAACATTGGTATGTGTGTGCCTGCTTGTGTATGTGCGCAACCTGTGCCCATGTGTGTATATGTGAGTACGATGTCTCCATTGCTTAGATTTCTATTTTGAAAAGGTATTTCCTCATGCAGAGGAAAGTCTTACTTTCTTTTATATTGAACAATGTTTTGAGGATATTAGGCCTCCAAATACACCTTTAATGTCACAAAAGAAACTTGGACTAACTTTCCTTTAACTTATTTAACAATATCCCAAGTTCCAAAAATAAAACACTAAATGGATTTTTTTAAAGAATAAAAAGAATAATGTAAAATGTATAACTTGTGTGCACGTGATAACACTTATAGTCAGTCATTCAATGAGGAGTTGGAACATAGAGCCAGACTCCATTTTGTAAAGTGCTAGTATTCTGTATGAAGGTCACTGACTCAGTTGCGACAACTTGAGAAAC
Organism: Rhynchonycteris naso; assembly: GCA_037038555.1. Taxonomy (NCBI): domain Eukaryota; kingdom Metazoa; phylum Chordata; class Mammalia; order Chiroptera; family Emballonuridae; genus Rhynchonycteris; species Rhynchonycteris naso. The sequence goes on from CM072996.1 coordinate 85,519,660, forward strand.
CATCCCACATACTTAGTGCCAAGCAGAGCAAGCAGGAGCAGTTCCGAAGGAAGGTGGCATCAAGTCAATGTAATAAGAAGGTATAGAGTGAAAATGTCAACAGTCCATAGAGTAAGCTATGAAAGAAAAGTGGAGTTCTGCTTTGAGAACTAGTTTGTTTGAATTAGCAGTCTGTCTCCTGAGTCCACTGAACATTGGAATCTTTTGGTAAATAGTCTTTTGGTATAGTTGTCCCAACATAAATACTTGTTTAGGGTATGCATTGTACAATAAGTTGGTGTTTTTAATTTTTACCCATTAGGTGTTTCTGGAATGCAGCTACTGTGGTTTGGCATAAGCCAATCCTATTTTAACAAACCTGATATTATTATTTTAGAAACTTTTAAGTAAGTTCATATGAATGATAATCATTATATAGAAAATTTTAACAAAAATTGTTTAAAATATTTGAAAGCCAAAATATGAGCGTCAATTCAATATAATCAGTCTTCCCATGAAACACCCTCTGCTGTTTCTCAACTCCCATAGAATTTGTGGCAAATATCAAACTGGTCTGTGGAAGATCTAGTAAAGTGTACACAAATAGATTGATAAATATAAGAAGCAGCATAAATCTTCATCTTTTTTGTGTTGCATCAATTCAGGTCCAGGAATGCAGTTAGCTGTGTTCAGGCTTGATTCTAATTTATTGCTGATTTGACATACATGTTAAATGTTGCTGCTGCAGCCATTAACCCAAACTCATTAATTAAGGAGGAAAATTATGGAATATTTTTTTCTGCTTAATTTACCAAGATGTTCTCAGTCAATACAGGTTAGCTATTTGATGAGGCTTCTCAAGTGTTAATTTAACCCAAAGTGTAAAGATTAAAAACTAAAGAAAGCAGAGAAAAAAATAAGCATTACCACTGCTTAAAATCTCTAAAGTATACTCAAACACATAGTTTAAAATTTATGCTTTTAAAGTATGGCCTGCGTCTGACCAGGCAGTGGTGCAATGATTAGAGCGTCAGACTGGGATGCAGAGGACACAGGTTCGGGATCCTGAGGTTGCCAGTTTGAGCACAGGTTCATCTGGTTTGAGCAAAGCTCTCCAGCTTTGACCCAAGGTCGCTGGCTTGAGCAAGGGGTTACTCAGTCTGCTGCAGCCCCACAGTCAGGGCACATATGAGAAAGCAATCGATTAACAACTAAAGTGCCACAACAAATAATTGATGCTTCTCATCTCTCTCCCTTTCTGTCTGCCTGTTCCTATCTATCCCTCTCTCTGACTCTCTCTCTCTCTCTGTCTCTGTCAAAAAAAGAAAAAAGTATGGCCTTGCAATATCTCTATTGCATATCTACATATTCTTTCTTACTAAGCCAATTATTTTGTTAGGAAAAAACTATCTTCCATTTTACCAAGGGTATTTTTAATTTTTCCCATCAAGTATTTCTGAAGTTTTGAATAGTGAAAAGCCACATGTGACATGAGGATGAGAATTGTAGGTAATGAAGTATCTGGATGTACTTTTAAAAACTGGCAAATAAGACAATACATATAAAGAAACACCCTTAGACTAAGAATCCCAATCTATGACCAAAATAAAATTTGCATCATAAAGGTCAACTCCTTGATGATTTTCACAAGGGTAGAGGGAAACAAAATTCTCATGCCATTCAGAGTTATATATTTTAATTCAACTTTCTAGAACAACTATAGTTCAGGATCTACAATGATACCAGATTATTACTCATAATTTATAATCTAACTGCACTTCAAGAAAATCATTCTAAAGATATGCCTCTCACAAAAATTCAAAGATGTATATTTTAAAAAGTTCATAATAGGCCCTGGCTGGTTGGCTCAGTGGTAGAGTATTGGACCAGTGTGTGGATGTCCTGGGTTCAATACCTGGTCAGGGCACACAGGAGAAGCAACTATCTGCTTTTCTACCCCTCCCCCTTCCCCTTCTCTGCCTCTCACTCTTCCTATTCCACATCCATGGCTTTATTGATTTGAGTGCATCACCTGAGCACTGAGCATGGCTCTGTGGAGCCTCTGCCTCAGGCACTAAAAATAGCTCGGTTGTGAGCATGGCCTCAGATGGGAAGAGCATCAGCTCCAGACAGGGGTTGCTCGAAGGATCCCGGTCGGGGCTCCTTTGGGAGCCTGTCTATCTCTCCTCCTCTCATTCAGAAAATGAAGTAAAAAATAATTAATCATAAAATTTTTGTAATACCATAACTCTGAGGAAAAAACACAATCCACCTAAAGTAAACAAAAAACTATGTACACAATATGATCTCATTTGTTTATGGCATAAATATGGTTGTATATGCATAGCTGATTCCTTGGAAGATAGGATATTTCTTATAATGGTTAATTTTTTCAGAGTAAGAAGGGGTGCTGGGGTATGCATTAATTTTCTGTTGCCAGTGTGTAACAGATTACTACAGACTTGGTGGCTTAGAACAACACAAATTTATTCTTTATAATCTGGAGGTAAAATGTCTAGTTTTAGTCTTACACAACTAAAATTAAGGGGTAGGTCAAGCTAGTTCCTCCGGGAGGCTCCTGTAGAGAATCAACATTTTCTCTTCTTCATCTTCTAGAGCAGGGGTCCCCAAACTTTTACACAGGAGGCCAGTTCACTGTCCCTCAGACCGTTGGAGGGCCGAACTATAGAAAAAACTATAAACAAATTGCTCTGCACACTGCACATATCTTATTTTAAAGTAGAAAAACAAAACGGGAACAAATACAATATTTAAAATAAAGAACAAGTAAATTTAAATCAACAAACTGACCAGTATTTCAATGGGAACTATGGGTGCGGATGCATCCTGTGCTCCTCTCACCGACCACCAATGAAAGAGGTGCCCTTTCAGGAAGTGGAGGAAGGGGGTCAGATAAATGGCCTCAGGGGGTTGCATGTGGCCTGTGGCCATAGTTTGGGGACCCCTGTTCTAGAGGCTGCTGGCATTGTTTGGTTTGTGGCCCCATTTCTCCAATCTTTGTTTGTTTCATGGTCATATTGCCTCCTCATTTGTCTGACATTCCCTTATTCCTCTCATACATATCCTGGTACTATATTGGGTATATGTATATAATATAGGATTATCTTCCCATCACAAAATCTTTAACTTTTTAAAATCTACAAACTCTCTTTTACCAAATAAGTTAACATTTATAGAATCTGTCAATTAGAAGATGTCCAGTTTTGGAGGCCAATATTCTGTTTACCACAGGATGGGAGTGAGAGTACTATTTTTATATGCACTGTTTTAAATTATTTGATTTATCTATTTTACTCAAGTTTATATACTAACTATAAAATAAAATCAAAACTGGTAATACATATACTATCAAATAAAACCTGTTCTACTCTTAGACAACTGTGATTCATCTAAATAGGTTAGAAGAATAATTTATGTTCTTAAGTATGATTTATTTACACTTCACTTGGTTCTGAAAGGGATTTAGAAAATTTAGAAAATTGGCTCCTGTAGTAAAATAAATAAAATATAAATCCGAAGAGGCATTAGAACCACAAAAGCAAGAAAAAGATAACACTATCATATTTTAAGTTAGATTTAATTTAATTTGGCATAAATTTTGACTCTGGTGTTTCTGATAGCTGAAGCAAAAAGAAAAACTGTAGGATAAATGTCAAATTATTCTAATGGTTGGCAAATGGGCATATATAGTCATTACCCAGATGAAGCAGATATGTTTTTGGTACTAAGCTCTGTGAAGAATTTCTTAAGGGCATCATAATATAAGTGGCACGTAGTGTTCCTGCAATGATAACTTTAAAAACCAAACTACATAAGATTTCAAAATTTCATTAGCTCTTTCTGCTATGACCCTTAGTGAAAACAGATGCAGAGAGAAATTTTCTTTCCAAAGCTGAACTACATTAAGTGCTAGGCATCTCACATGTGCCAGTGAGAATCAGTGGTATAAGGGAACAATGCCTGATCACTCTGTCTAAATTATTCAGCCTCTCAATTCTAGCATTTTGGTTGGAAAAGTCACTAAACCAAACAAAATAGTAACAGCAACATACAGCGTTACCTTATATGCTGAACTTATATGCTGAGAAATTGAAAGGTTTGTGCTGGCCTGAAGCACATTTTTAGAAAGAATCCAAAATTATTGCAAAGTTGGTATAGAATATAAATGTTGTCACTATTGTCATAAAAAATATGTTATTGGCAATCTGGAGCTGCGTAATATAGCTTCAGGTTACAATACAACACCATACAGTCCTGCCAAGCCTAATTGTGCTATTTTAAAAATCATTTTGGGTGTCCTCCAAAGTTTTACTAATAGGTATTCAGTAAGTTTTCATGAAGTATTCAGCAATTCCTGAGATACTGGCAGCTATGAATTATCTCCTCCATTGAAGATGTGTGGGGAATGGCTTTAATTAAAAAGACCCCCTTTCCATCAATGAGTCTAAATTTCAACCAACACCTACAGGAAGTGTTAAACATGGCTGCCACACAGAATGGTCCTCCATATTACCTGGAAGGAAGAAGAGAATAAATGCTACACCTCAAAGAACACTGAAAAGAAACAAGAAGTGAACTACCTCCACATTAAGTAATCATCCTAAAAATCACTGTGGCTTGCCTGGTTTTATTTATATAAGTATTAAACCACTGCATTGGTCTAGCTACAAGTAATAAAAAACCCAAACAATTCTGACAGGACCTTATTTTTCTTAAACCCCTCAGGTGGCTGAGATGCTCCAATGTATATGTTTTTTAGGGCACAAGCATCCCCTCTCATCCTGATCCACAGTCTTTATTTTGTGCTCTTGTACTGTTATAGTTCCAAGCAATGATTTGCATTTTTAGACAGCCAGAACAAGAATTATTAAAAGGAGAAAGGCAAAGGGCTTCTCTTTATGAGACCTTGAGTTTGCCAGTATTTTACCTACATTTTTTTTTTTATTTTACCAGAATGTAACACATGAACACCATTCTTTGCCAGAGGATAGAGGGAAGGAAGTATTTGTGGCTGACACACTGTTTCCAAAATCAATATTGGAATTCTGTTAGTAAAGATGACAAGTGAGAATAGATACTGGCTAGGCATTAAGCTCAGCATACCACAGCAATCTAACGAAGGTATAATAATAAATTTCTAGAGATATATGGGAAATATAAGATCCACTGTCTACTTGTCTTGAAACTTCACTAGCCATTTCAGATTCAGTAAATTTAGCAGTATAAATAGTTGATATGGCACTTATTTGAAAATCACTAAACCAAAAAATACATAAAAATTTATTAAATACTAGAGTTATGAATTCATGAGGTATTCAATTTAGAATGAATATTAATACATATTCTGGCTAAAATAAAGATCCTGCTAAATTTCTTGATTTATTTTAATGTGGATATAAATACTAATTAATTCTAGATTTTGGTAGGAAAATAAAACTTTTCAAAGTTTAGCAAAATCACAGAATTCCACTATAAAAGAGTAAAAATAGGATAAATTTTAAACCAATAAAAAACAAATAAACAACAAACAGAGCAAATAACATGCCATTAGTTATCAGTAATGTAAATTTGTTAAGTTTTTTTATTAAAAGTCAAAGACTGTCAATTTGGGGTAGGAAAAGAAGAAAAATAAAATCCAACTGTCTACTATGTTCTATTTGCAAGAGGCATACAAAAGGAACACATTATATATATATATATATATATATATATATATATATATCCCCATGTAATAGATACAGTTGATACTCTTTCTAGCTGATACGTACTTCAAAAATTTATTTACCAGAAATTTATAAATATTGTTTTATAATCCATATCTTGTATTAATTTCCCTATGGATTTAGAATGTATTAGATTTAAAAATGTATGGAAACTCACAGAAGGAAAGCAAATTGCCAATAAATATACAACCTTGTGAGTAGGAACAGAATTAAAGTGAGGTACAATTGAAAGAAAGGAAGAAAAGGAAGGAAGGAAGATAAAAAAAAGGAGGAAAGAGGGAAGAAAACGGTTGATAATACACTCCTTATCTTTGGTCTTCAGGTTAAGATGAGAGAAACATCCCCCTCCAATAAAAATCATTGCTGCAACATCTAACACCCTTTTCTATGGATTTTTCTTCTTGATTTCCATGACATCACCCTCTAGTGCTCTATCTCCTCTACCTACCTGATCTCACAGTTACTTGTTTATTCTCACTCTTAAATATCAATGTTTCCAATGTTCAACCTTTTACTTCTCTCTTGCTATACTATCTTCCCAAGAATTCTCATTCATTCCTTTGGTTTCAACAACTGAAGACTCAAAAATACTATTTCTGACCAGGCAGTGGCGCAATGGATAGAGCATTGGACTGGGATGCGGAAGACCCAGCTTCAAGACCCTGAAGTCGCCAGCTTGAGTGCGGACCCATCTGGCTTGAGCAAAATCTCGCCAGCTTGGACCCAAGGTTGCTGGCTCGAACAAGGGGTTGCTTCGTCCGCTGAAGACCTGAGGTCAAAGCACATGTGAGAAAGCAATCAATGAACAACTAAGGTGTCCCAACGAAAAACTGATAATTGATGCTTCTTATCTCTCTCTGTTCCTGTCTGTCTGTCCCTATCTATCCCTCTCTCTGACTCTCTCTTTGTCCCTGTTCAAAAAATAAAATACTATTTCTTCCAGACTAGCCCTTTATAGTAAAATTTAAAGTTTTTCATCCAAATGCTCATTCATTAATATCTGAGAGGGACCCTAACTAATCTCAGTATATTAAAATTTGAAAACATAATATTTACATATTTAGCACTTAAAACCTCACAACAAACCTTTCTTAAAGATATGGTAAAATAGTATTTTTAGAGGGCTTAAAAGAGTATCTGCTATTCTGTATTTTTGGATTGACCAAAAAAAGAAAACCTATCTTTAAAATGAGAAATTAATTAAAAGAACTAATAATGCGAACCAGTTCTAGAATAGCTTATAATTTTCTACAGTGCAACAAGCCAATAAATGTAGCTGTAAAAAACAGTCCTTGATACCAAGTATTGCTTTTTAGTGTCATAAAAATGTACTTTTTGGTAAGTAGTGCATTATTGTTTAAGCGAAGCTATTCATTAAATACTATGAGAAAATGAGGCATGAAGGGAAGATGGAAAAGCCTCCTTAATAGTTCCTGTGCAGATAATGTAGGCCAGAGACAATCAACAGCCATGCCTCATTTATTTTATATCCATGAGCACTTAGAGGCAAAATGTTAGTGTTTGTTATTCTGTTGGTTTTCTTTGCTCTGCATCAGTAATGAAAAAATGGATTTACTTATTAAGGTGTAATTGTTACAAATTTGGCTCAAACAACAGGCTGTTGTTGTTAACCAATATGGAAGGGAACAGCTTCTGTATTACCTTAGGTTCACTAAAGTCACTGTAAGCAGCGATGATGATAAATTTAGTAAATTTTCATAATGAGCCATTGAATGAAATAGTTCATAAGTACATTATAAAAATGCATTAAAATGTACAGAAAACTGAAAAATTACATAAAATAATTTTAAAAAATGTCATTATAACTGATAAAAGCAATCCTGAAATCAACAAATTTTAGAGCTTATAGTTTTTAAAAAGCCCGCTGGTGATGTTTCAATCTGGAATACACCTTTTGTATCATGTATAATGGTTCACTTAGTCTCATTCCTAGAATAAAGAATATTGGAATTTAATACATGCAATCTAAAGTCAAAAGGTTATTACTGTCATATCAATTGGAGCAGAAATAATGGAATAAAATTCTGGAAAAATAAATCTGTGATCTTAAAAAAAAACAACTATTTTTCATAAAAAGAATAAAACTAAATTCCCTATAAAATGGATAAATATTAGCTTTTATATAAGATAATTGGTAAACATTATGCTGTAAACTCAGTGAAGAAACGGTGAAAGAGAAAAGAGAGAAAAAAATCAAAATTAAAATCAGAAAGATAGACCAGATAGATTCAGATCATCTGAAAAAAATCATGAAAGCATAATTACATCACATGTTGTGTGAGTCAGACACATGAACCTAAGAGGTAAAGATTTCCTGGTAATGATAACTGGAGCCAGAGAATGAATGATCTAATTTAGAGACCTCTCTAATTCTCTGATTATGGATTCATAGGAATGAGTAAAAACATAACTGTTTTTTCACTTCCTACAAGTAATTTTTCAAAATGTATATCAAGATAATTTTACCCTAAGTGGGAAAGGTAGGAGTCTCATGTTGAGAGGTGGACCTTCTTGGCTCACCTTGGAGGTACTCTGGCTGGATTGATCCAGTCAGATTGGGAACAGCAGGAGCAAATGACCAAGGGCAGGAAACACACACACACACACACACACACACACACACACACACACACACACACACACACACAAAAAAAAAAAAAAAAACCAAAAAGAAAAACACCAGTAAATTAGATAGTAGGAAAGGAGGAACAAGAGAAGGCAGCTTAGGTGTGAACGTAACTTTGGGGTTTTTTTTTTGAAATTTATTGGAGAATTCTCTTACTGACCTCTATGGTCCAAATCCAAAAGTGAAGAACAGAATACAATGAAAAAATTATCATCAAAGTTCAGATCAGTAGTGTACACAGTTCAGTAATTTATTCTGATTTTAACAATGACACTTCAAAATGTATTTTTAAGAAAAAGCTTATTTTGCCTGACCAAGCGGTGGCACAGTGGATAGAGTGTGGGACTGGGATGTGGAAGACCCAGGTTTGAGACCCTTAGGTCGCCAGCTTGAGCACGGGCCCATCTGGCTTGAGCAAAAGCTCACCAGCTTGGACCCAAGGTAGCTGGCTACAGCAAGGGGTTGCTTGGTCTGCTGAAGGCCCACGGTCAAGGCACATGTGAGAAAGAAATCAATGAACAACTAAAATGTCGCAACGGCAATGAAAGACTGATGATTGATGCTTCTCCCCTCTCCCCATTCCTGTCTGTCTGTCCCTATCTGTCCCTCTCTCTGACTCTCTCTCTGTCCCTGTAAAAAAAAGAAAAGAAAGAAAAAGCTTATTTTCTTAATGATTCTATTTCAAAAAGCAAAAATAATATTCTTATATTTCTGTCTTTTTCACTTATTCAATTTATTGGAATGATATTGGTTAACATAATTATAGAGGTTTCAGGTGCACAATTCAACAACACATAACTATTTGTACACCATATTCCATATTGTGTGTTCACCATCCCAAGTCAAGTCTTTGTCCATTACCATTTATTCCCCTCAAATCAGCTTCCACTTCTCACCTCCATGGCAATTATCACACTATTGTCCATTTCCATGAGTTTTTTTTTCTTTCTTTCTCTCTTTCTTTTTTTTTTTTTTTTGGTGCTTTTTTGTTCTGAAAAGTATAGTGGGAAAAATTATTTTCTGCATCACATATCTATATTTTCCATATAGTTAGATATTTAATGTATACATTATTTTTAGTATGTCAAACATTATGTTGGATTTATTTTTATCATTTCCCCTAGAATATTTAATTTAGATATACTTATATTGCTATTTCTGAAAATATAGTAACTTAAGTAGAAAAATGCACTTTGTCATTGTATATAAGACATAATATGGCATAATGTTTCACAAGGGGCCTATTTCAAAAAAGTAACAAATATCCAGTGTGCTTATAAGGCTTCTAAAATGGGATTTAAAACAATAAGCCTCTTCTGTGTTATGTTTATGTGGGCTCAGTTCTAATGTGGTTGTTTGAAGAGTGGTCTTTCAACTATTTCTAGTCTCACTGTTTTATGCTGTTAGATATTTTTTTACTAAATTGTCCCTAAACTTACGTTTAATATCATTATATAGATAAATAAAGTGTAAATATTTTTTACACATTTATTGTGTACCTCATATATGCCAGACATTAAATATATACAGTCAAAAAATAAATGCTATTGTCAGTATCTAAATCAGTTTATAACTTAGATGGAAAGAAATATTAAAAAATGAGAAAGGAGTAAAGAGGCCATTGGGCGCACTTGATGGGAAATGATGTTATATAAGCCCAAGTAGAAACAGAAAGGTTTCATCGAAGAGTCAAGACAAAAAACTATGGCTTAAAAGAGGATGCAGACAACCTTATAAGTAGGAAAGTTTTTGTAACATAAAATGACACCCAGAAGACCAAAAATGATTGAGTGAAGGATTCAAGAGAGAGAAAGATTAAAAAAATATTATTTTTAAATATTAATTTTAAATATGAACTTTTATTATATATTTTTTACTAAAGAGGGATTTAGAACTCCATAAAGACAATCATAAAAACCAATCTAGATATAGAATAAACAAATGAAAGTTACTGAATTGGTTATATTGAGCAAATTATCTGAAGTTTATGAGAAACAGTCTAAGAAGCATAAGCTGAAGGGTAAACTATAAAGCATTTCTTTTAATTTAATATATTTTTATTTTTTTATGACCGAGACAGAGAGAGGGACAGATAGAGACAAACAGGAAGTGTGAGAGATGAGAAGCATCAATTCTTTGTTGTGGCACCTTAGTTGTTCATTGATTGCTTTCTCATAGGTGCCTTGATGGGGGTAGGCGGGAGGGAGCTATAGCAGAGCCAGTGACCACTCGCTCAACCAGAGACATTGGACTCAATCTGGCAACCTTGGGGTTTCAAAGGTGGGTCCTCTGCTCCCAGTCTGAAGCTCTATCCTTTGTGCCACCACCTGGTAAGGCTGGAGCATTTTATTTTAAAGCAGTGGTTCTTAACCTGGGTTTTATCGAACCCTAGGGATTCGATGAGTCGGTTTCAGGGGTTCGGAGAAGCCTCTGCCACGGAGGCCAGAGTAAAGTAATACCGTAATTTGTTGTGAGTTCATGCGCTTTTTTCGTTTTGTTCTTTGAGCAAGGTGATGTTCATGCACGGCTCATTTTGTGCACCAGTTTTATACCTATGTCTTGAATTTGGAAAAAAGAATCATATTTTATTTATCACTAAAGAAGGGTTCGGTGAATACGCATATGAAACTGGTGGGTTTGGTACATCAAAAAAGGTTAAGAACCACTGTTTTAAAGAGACATAGAAAGAGTCAGAGAGAGAGACAGACAGGGACAGATGGACAGGAAGGGAGAGAGATGAGTAGCATCAATACTTTTTTGCTGCACCTTAGTTGTTCATTGACTACTTTCTCATGTATGCCTTGACCAGGGAGCTACAATGGAGCGAGTGATCCCTTTCTCAATCCAGCAATCTTGGGCTTCAAGCCAGCAAACTTTGGGCTCAAGCTGGTGAGCTCAGGATTTCGAACCTGGGTCCTCCGTGTCTCAGTCTGATGTTCTATGCTGTGCACCACCACCTGGTCAGGCAATGAAGCATTTTTTTTCATGGAACAAAAGAAATTTTAAAAATGTAGAAATGACTTTTAGGTAGGGATGAAAGCAAAATGTAAATAAAATGTTCATCAGCAGCCTTGGTTTAATCTTTATTGGCAATATTTAAGGATTTGGCAAGTAGAAGTTAAAAAAGGTATAAGAAGATTTGCTAGAAATTTTTATATTTTATAATATCTTTATTAATTTTGATAAGATGTATGTCTGTAATTAAGGTCTTAACTTAAGTCCAAGTTCATTAAATTAGAAGATCTTATTTTAATTGTTAGCCAATTTATATATATATATTAATAATTATTATATATATATAATTTTATTTATTATTTTTATTAAGTGAGAGGTAGGGAAGCAGAGACAGATTCCCCATGCGCCCCAACCAGGATCCACCCAGCAAGCCCCTATCAGGTGATGCTCTGCTTATCTGGAGCTGCTTCTCCATTGCAGTTGCAATCAAGCTATATTAGCACCTGAAGCTGAGGCCATGGAGCCATCATCAGTGTCTGGGGACCAGATTTGCTCAAACCATTTGAGCCATGGCTATGGGAGGGGGAAAGAGAGAGAGAGAGAGAGAGAGAGAAAGAGAGAGAGAGAGGGAGAGAGAGAGAGATGGGGGGAAGTGATGGAGAAACAGATGGTGACTTCTCCTGTGTGCCCTGATTGGGATTTGAACCCACAACTTCCACATGCCAGGCTAATGCTCTATAGCTGAGCCAATTGGCCGGGGTCCAATATATATATATGTATTTTAAAAAAAATAGGTCATGCTATAAATTATAAATGGACATTCACTTGAAATGGAAGACTTTTTATCCTCCTTGGAGGACATTTATATTACCTTTTTAGACCTCAGGCTACAATTACTACATTTAGCAACTAGTATATAATCTGCATGAGTAAACTTAGTTTTGAGCCTAATATTAGGAAAAATTAGCCTCCACACTTTATTAACAAAGCTACTTTAGACAAATTGTAACTTAGAGACTCAATTTTTTCATTTGTTAAATATGACTATTATCCTATATTTCAACTGTTTAATTGTAAGAATAAGTTCTAATGAATTATTAATGATGTAATAACTTGAGGCTGCCAAAATGACTATTCTAGTTTTAATTGAGGACTTACTAAACCAAAAATACATAATCTGGGTGTCTTTTTATTCATTTTAAACCATTAACTCATTTATACCACATAAAAAATATCTTTGCTTTCACTACCAGTTACAGTAAGGTGCATCCCTAGGCACTAAAATTGTCTCCTGGGTGTTTATGCTATGTAGAAAGTTTAGGGGAATACAGACTGGTGCAGCCACTGTGGAAAACAGTTTGGAGATTCCTCAGAAAATTAAAAATCGAACTGCCTTTTGACCCAGCTATCCCACTTTTAGGAATATACCCTAAGAACACCATAGCACTGTTCGAAAAGAAGAAATGCGCTCCCATGTTCGTGGCAGCATTGTTCACAATAGCGAAGATCTGGAAACAGCCCAAGTGTCCGTCAGAAGACGAGTGGATTAAAAAGCTATGGTACATATATACTATGGAATACTACTCAGCCATAAGAAATGATGACATCGGATCATTTATAACAAAATGGATGTACCTTGATAACATTATACGGAGTGAAATAAGTAAATCAGAAAAAAAGAAAAACTGATAACAGCATGATTTCATACATAGGTGGGACATAAAAGTGAGAATATGAGACATGGACAAGAGAGTGGTGGTTATGGGATGGGGGGAGGGAGGGAAGAGTGGGATATGGAGGAGGGGTGGACACAGGGAAAACCAGATTGAAGGTGACAGAGGACAATTTGACTTTTGGTGATGGGTATGCAACACAATTGAATGATAAGATAACCTGGAGATGTTTTCATTGTACATATGTACCCTGATTTATTGGTGTCACCCCATTAGAATGAATAATAATAAAATATATATATATTAAAAATAAATAAATAACAAATCCAAAAAAAAAAAAAACAGTTGTATTGATCACTTGCAAAGGTATTCCTCCCAGAGATAATTACTTCTAAAAGATTTGTTAAATCATCTCTACTGCCATTAGAAAGGTTATTTTATTTACTTTTCTATAGCATTGTAAAATTCAAAAGAGCTACAAAGTAAAGAGAAAGCTCCATGTAATGGAAAGTTCATAGTATATGTATCTTAAACAAACTTGACTTGAATCTCATTTCCACATGTACTAGTTGAAGATTCTTTAGCATCAATGTCTCAGCAGGCAGCAAAAGAATTATACCATAAGGGATATTCCAAAGGAAGTGCTCCACCCATGAATGGTACCTCTACTTGACTATGTCTTTTGTCGTGGATAGGTCAGCAGGAAACTTAATAGATCTTACTGCATTTTGCAAGACAGTAAGTCTTTACAAAATATAAGCTTGGCTTTCTTTGAAATAAAAAATTATCCTCTCATACTCAAAAGTCATCTTTACTTACTCAAATCCTTCAGGATGTCTGGGCATATTCCCCACTTTGTTTCAGTAAACTACCATACCAATGAGAACTCAAACTTTCTATTCCCAAATCATTCATACTCAGTAGTTCTCTTGAGCTGCAAGATTATACATGTACTCTACCGAGCATTCCACTTGGATGTCTAAAAGATAGCTCACATTCTCATATGTAAGTCTGAATTCCTGATCCCCTGCCCAAAATAGTAAAATTTAACAATATGTGTTGATAGCAAATCTATCCAAGATATCTTAGTAAAAAAAAAATTGTCATGCTTCAGGAGAATATATACAATATGATTCAGTATTTATTAAAATAAGACCTAAATGAACTTATATACCTCTACATATGTTATTTGTTTGGAAAATATCTGAAAGAATATACATTCAAGTGATAACTGTGGCTATATCTAGAATGAGGGAATTCAAAAGGCTTTACTATCCCACAAAAGATAAAACTAAATTATTAAAAGTGTTTATTATGAGACTCTAATATTGTTATTATCAAGAAAAAATCAATGGAAAAACTGTAGCATAAGTAGGTTTTGATTTTATTCAAGTATTTTATTTTGTGACTTAGACCATATTTTGTCATATTTCAAAAGAAAAATAACATATATTCAAAATCAGTTTTTTCCTTAGTGGGCAAGTTAAATATATGTGGGATATTATGATATCATACCAATCTTTCTAAATGATTTAAAATTTACAAAAGTGCATTTTTTAAAATTAATTGAAAGGCAGTGAAGCTGGCAGACAGACTTCACCATATGGCCCAACCAGGAAAGCTCCCTACCCAGTAATACTCTGCCCATCTGGAGCCACTGCTCCATTACTTGGCAACTCTATTTTAATACCTTAGGGGAGCCTATGGATCCATCCTTAGCACCTGGGGCCAACTTGTTCTAACCATTTGAGCTATAGCTGAGTGAGGAGAAGAGAGAGAAAAAAGGGAGAGGGGGAGATGTGAAGAAGCAGATAGCCGCTTCTCTTGTGTGACCTGACCAGGAATTGAATCTGGGCTGATACTCTACTGCTGGGTCAATGGGCCGGGGCCAAAAGTATACTTTTGTAAAGTACTCATTTGTTAATCTAAATATTATTGACATGAAACTATCTATATCTCTATATCTATATATAGATAGATATAGAGATATAGATATTTCCCCTCATGTTATTTCAGTTTCTTGCTTTGTCTATTTGTTAAAATTTCAATAATTTTATTGCATCCATTTATATGCCAGCAGGTTACAGATTTAATATATCATTATCCACATCAGAAAAGAACCATATTTCAAGTGTTCATTTGCTTGTGCTATTCTGGAGGGCTCAATACTTGAATGATCTTTTACTCAAATGACTTGCAGCAGCCCATTAAGATGTCACCTTCAGGCCTGTATTAAGTACTAGAGGAACTGTAGAAGTGAAACTCTTCCTTTTCAACCTATTCTCTTTATTTTTTTCCCTCACCTTCTTTCTCTCCCTTTGCACTGTCTTTCTTTGTTAATAAATTTTTTAAAGTCTATCGTTTCTGAGGAATTATTTTTCTGCCTTTTCCAAATTTTTGTAACTACTGGAATTGGGCTCTTAAGAATCCCTAAATTATGTCTCAAAACTCAGAATACACTTTATTTTAATAATAAGCAGAAGGTTGGTCATTTGAGCATATTCTTCTTGATGGAATGGGGTGGAAAGCAATATTTGTAAGACATTGTATGTATTTCTGCTTGTATTTGATACAGACACTCAATTTATGGGGTAGAAAGTTATGAAACTTAGAAAAGAAGGCTTGCTTCCTACCTTTACTGACAATACATGAATGATCTTTGGGTTAATTTCTTACTTTACCTGAGCATAGATAAAACCCTCTGTCATATTTGGCAACCTAGAGTTCACTCTCTCTGGACTAAATCACCCTTATTCTGGACTCATTTTATCTTAGGCACTTGATTGAGCCTCTGATTGAGATCCAGCTTTCACATCAATCCTAAAAACTAAGGTTAGTGTTAATTTCCCCTGGTTACATTTTCTTTCAGTTACTACCTCCGGATTGAGATTTTACATTATGTCACCTACTTAATGTAAATAAAGCATTTTAGATAAGGAAATTCAGCCATTCTGCTATGATCTTTATGGCATTAAACTGCTTCCTACTACTGTATTTCCTGTCGGCTTGCTGCTTTTTGATTGAAGAACTGACTATTGACCACCTTTTGAACTGTTGCCTGAAATACTTTCCTGGATGGAGATTCTTCAAGTTAGTGGTTTGCAAACAATGTCTCCACTGAAGATTGTTAACAAGAGAAAACATGGCTTCACATATGTTGTTATGGAATAAATTGTGTTCTTCCCAAATTCTTACATTGAATGCTTAACCCTCAGTGTAATTGTATTTGTAGACATGGCCTATCAGGAAGTAATAAATGTTAAATAAGGTCAAAACAATTAGCTGAAATCTGATAGGATTGGAGTCTTTGTCAGAAGAGAAAGAGACACCAGAGATATTTCTCTGCCCTTATGAGCATAGTAGAGGGGCCATGTGAGCACTCAGTGAGAAAGTGGACATCTGTAAGCCAGGAAGAAAGACTTCACCAGAAACCAGCCCTGACAGCACCTTGATTTTGGACGTCTAGCCTCCAGAGCTGAAAGTCTATAAATTTCTATTATTAAAGCCACCCAGTCTGTGGTATTTTGTTGACAGCCCTAGATGACAAAAACATGAGTAGTCTAGTTTTTGGTTGTTCTAATATTTTTAACAAAACCTAATTATATTTGTAGAAAAATAAAATGAAAAAAACTACAGTCAGTCCCCAATATTGTAATATTTCATAATTATAACTGATATAGTAACATTTTCTCAGCTTGCTCTGTGATAGAGAAATGACTCCTGTACTCAAGCCTTTTATAGTCCTATATTATAAAGTGCTGAACTATTTTTTATGGCTTGAAAATATAAACAATTAAATATATTTGTATAAATTAAGACACATTATTGATAGAATTTACTAATTTTCTTAAACATTGTTATTAAAATATGTAACTTGTAAAATATTTTAGCTTTAAGGGCTATATACAAATTGTGTTTGTTGCAAAGAGGCAAATAAAAATGGGTAGATGTACATATTCCTATCTTGTCTGACAATCCAATCAATCAATCAATCAGTTTACAGTTATTCAATTATTATTGTGGGTTAACTCCAGATTAAATTGTTAGAATGTCTCAAAATGTTTTAAATAAAACATCCTTAAGGTTCTGGCCAGTTGGCTCAGGGGTAGAGTGTCGGCCTGGCGTGTGGAATTCCTGGGTTTGATTCTGGCCAGGGCACGCAGGAGAAGTGCCCATCTGCTTCTCCATCTTTCCCCCTCTTCTCTCTCTCTCTCTCTCTCTTCCCCTCCCTCAGCCAAGGCTCCATGAGAGCAAAATTGGCCTGGGTGCTGAGGATGGCTCCAAGGCCTCTGCTTCAGGAGCTAGAATGGCTCTGATCGCAGCAGAGAAACACCCTAGAGGAACCAAGCATTGACCCCTGGTGGGCATGCCGGGTGGATCCTGGTCGGGCCCATGCAGGAGTCTGTCAGTCTGCCGCCCTCCCTCACTTCTCACTTCAAAAAAATACGTGTGTGTGTGTGTGTGTGTGTGTGTGTGTGTGTGTGTGTGTATTCTTAAGACAGTACTTTAAATCTACAGTATTTCTTGTAAGAATTGCATAGCACATATTTTTTCTGGGGCACCCATAAAGTCTTAGCTCTGGGATCCCTCTGTTATATTTAAGTGCATGCAAAAGACACAAAAAATAAATTTTCACTACAAATTATTTTTATTTTTAATTAACAAAAACATTTGAGTAAATATTCCTATCTATGTTTTATTGTCACTTGAGTTCTACAATAAAATATTTGTTAACTTATTTTTATAATATTTAAATAATGTTAAATAAAAATGCTAGATGATTTTACTTTTGCCAACACTATTTTGCAAATAATTCAATTTTTTATACAGTTTACATGAAAATAGTCTTTTCTTATTAATGTGTATGGTTTTTACATATTACAAAAATATTTTGAAACAAACAATAAAGTATTTTGGAGAAAATTAAAGATTGATAAAATATGTGTTCTTTAGAAAAAGACATAACAATGCTGTAAGTACATGTATAGAAAAAAATTATATTTATTTCTTTTCCCCAAATTTGAGGGAGCTTCCTGTTTAGGTAGGATCATTTCAAAATTGTTTTGAGATACTTTACTTTTTTCATGGAAAAGATAATAGAAACCTCAATTAAGTTTCAACAGATTGTTGTTGGAAATAAGAAAGAAGGGACGCAGTGCCCCTACTGTCTAAGACAGCCTTGGATAGTGAGGGAACCATAGGTGGTTCTGAAAGCAGAAGTTGTGTGTGTGTGTTACTCCTCATTCCACTTCTTTCCAAAGGGAACACTGGGCATGTTATTTGAATTCTGCTTCTCAAGTCTAAGGTGGTGATGATATTATCTATGTCATAGAAATTAATAAGAATCAAAGGAAACTGATGTGTAAAAACTGCTGAAGGATATCTGGAACTCATTATTTACTTGTTA
The DNA here is from genome assembly GCA_037038555.1 of Rhynchonycteris naso. Lineage (NCBI taxonomy): Eukaryota > Metazoa > Chordata > Mammalia > Chiroptera > Emballonuridae > Rhynchonycteris > Rhynchonycteris naso. Next base: position 85,538,065 of record CM072996.1, read on the forward strand.
ATGACAATATCTGTTGTTGCTTCTGTTTATTAAAAAGCATTATATCCCAAGCAGTAAGATCTTAGGTTCCAATGTCTCCAGACTAGAGCCTGAATCAAATGAGATATTAATACTTCCTTGTTCTGGCAGATTCAGATAATATTTAAAATGTTAAATGAAGAGTAAGATCTGTTCTAAGATAATTTCCTTTCTTTCTCAAGTTTTACTATAGGATGGCAATTCAGAATACTTTCAAAGTAAAGTCTTTTAGGAGCATGTGTTGTCAGACTGAGTCTATGGCAACATGTTTAACAAGATTATCAAGCTGTTGGAACAACTTGACAAATATCACTTAGGTCCTTCATTCCTAGTAGGCAGAATGACTACTTCAATTTTTCAAGGTGATTAAACTGATTAAGTAAGAACACTATAATTCTTCATCCATTCATCTTTACTTAATCAGATGGAAAGGTCTTTTCTACAAGACAATTCTAAATTGTGTGACTTAATCCTTCTATTATTTTTTCTTTCTATCTACCCCCAAACCATTCACTACCCCTTTTAACAAACCTAGATTTTTTTGTTTGTTTGTTTTACAGGGACAGAGAGAGAGTCAGAGAGAGGGATAGATAGGGACAGACAGATAGGAATGGAGAGAAGTGAGAAGCATCAATCATTAGTTTTTTTATTTTATTCATTTTAGAGGGGAGACAAAGAGAGAGAGAGAGAGAGAGAGAGAGAGAGAGAGAGAGAGAGAGAAAGGGGGGAGGAGCTGGAAGCATCAACTCCCATATGTGCCTTGACCAAACCAGTGCAAGGTTTTGAACTGGCGACCTCAGTGTTCCCAGGTCGACGCTTTATCCACTGCGCCACCACAGGTCAGGCTCAATCATTAGTTTTTTATTGCCCTTACGACACCTTAGTTGTTCATTGATTTCTTTCTCACATGTGCCTTGACCCCGGGCCTTCAGCAGACCGGGCAATCCCTTGCTGGAGCCAGCGACCTTGGATCCAAGCTGGTGAGCTTTTGCTCAAGCCAGATGGGTCCACGCTCAAGCTGGCGACCTCGGGGTCTCGAACCTGGGTCTTCCGCATCCCAGTCTGACTCTCGATCCACTGCGCCACCGCCTGGTCAGGCCAAACCTAGATTTTTTAATGTAACATTAATTTAAAGATATAACACTTTTTTAAAGACGCTCATTTCAAAGTTGTGAGGCTTTTTTTTCTTTCCTTTTTTTTTTAATCGAGAAAGAGAGGGAGAGGCAGGAACAGACAGGAAGGGAGAGAGATAAACATCAACTCATAGTTGCTGCACCTTAGACGTCTATTAATTGTTTTCTCATATGTGCTCTGACCAGGGGGCTCCAGCAGAGCCAGGGACCTCTTGCTCAAGCTGGAGACCTTGGGCTTCAAGCCAGTGCCCTTTGAGCTCAAGCCATTGACCATGGGGTCATGTCTATGATCCCATACTCAAACCAACTACCTTGTGCTCAAGTCAGTGACCGTAGGGTTCCCAACCTGGGTCCTCAGCATCTTAGGTTGACACTCTATCCACTGCTCCATGGCCTGGTCAGGCCCTTTCTTTTTAATTGAGAATATTCAACTGACTTTCTAGGAAATAAATGCTAGAGCACTAACTTCTGAATGTCGTTTAATCACTGCATTCAATCAGTTCACATGTTTATTTATGACAATTGCAATACCTGTTAAGTATTGAATTAAAAGTATTGGAGGATAGGAAGACACTATTAGGAAAAACCCAGAAAGTAGTTCCACCCAAAACATTTATGAACATACACTGCAAACACTCTTAAAACCTGGAAAATTACATTTTAATTATTTTGTAAATGTACTGACATTAAAGAGCATTTGGAAAGCAGTCATCTGGAGTTGAGAAGGTATAAATTAAGCACGTGGTTAAATTGACTATTCAGAAATTCAGGGATCCTTAATTGAGCAATAATAATTTTCAAGCAACATGAGAACTTTCTGGCACATGCTCAGGACTGCTTGGAGCATATTTTCACACTGAGGAAATGTTTACTCTACCCAGCAGCCTATTTCCCCAAAAGAAACACAATGGAAATTCAAACACAATAAATCATTCCCAAGGTACAGAGATTCAAATGCCACAAGTGCTTTGATTCACTTGGCTTGGGGGCGGAATTTATAAATTGAAGAACTTTTAAATTTGTTAGAACATAACAGTCTGGAAATGAGAAAAGCAAATCCAATTAGATTCTGGCATCCTATTTGTGCGTCATTCTGCATTACCCTGGCAGTGAGTTACTGGGAAAACCCATAGGTTCCCAGAGAGCCATGTGCCAGGCAGTAATTTTGCTTCTAACACCAGCAGAGGGCCTCAGACAATTCAGACTCAAAAAGGATCTCAAGGGTGCCTCAGGACTGCGACCCCCTTTTAAAAATGGAAAAATGATTTGAAAGATGAAGTGAATTAATTCTAGCCTTTCAACAGTTAAAACAAATCAAAAAGAAAACTTAGTTTCCTGATTCCTGCTCAGTTTTCATTCCTCTACACCATTCCATAAAATACATGAAGACCATATTTTTAAAAGCTTACTATTTTTTTTTTTAATTTCTTTTTATTTATTCAGAGAGGAGACACAGAGTGAGAGAGAGAGAGAGAGAAAGAGAGAAAGGGGGGAGGAGCTGGAAGCATCAATTCCCATATATGCCTTGACCAGACCAGTGCAGGGTTTTGAACTGGTGACCTCAGTGTTCCCAGGTCGACGCTTTATCCACTGTGCCACAACAGGTCAGGCCATGAAGACCATTTTGTGTGTGCATGTTTTTTGTTTATTTGTTTTACTTCCTTTCAAAATGTTGTTAAGGTAAATAAAAAGATATTGCCACCCAGATTTTGTTATTCAGTTAAGACTTACATTTTTGGAAATGATGTAGGTTCTAAGATGTTAAAGCATTAAAAGGACTGTCTGTGCTCTACTTAATAAATGATGTCTTTGTCATGACTACTGTGGTTGCTACCATCAAATTTTTCAATTATGTTTATGAAAATTCAGAATGCTACAGAAAGATACAGGTCTATAAATGAAGTTGTTGAATAATAGAACTCTAAGAGAAGAAATGTTACCTGCATTATACAGCTTACACTACACCTAAGATTTTCAGAAAAAAACAAAAACCTGTTTATCAGCTGAGTCTGTAGTTTTCATTCTGATCATATGAGCTTCAGTTAAAGCAACAGATTTTTTTTTTTTTTTTGATGCTGTCAAATCTGTTAAGTTTGAAGGGACATGCTTTGGATGTCAAGTCTAAACTTTATTTATTATTTCTTTTGGTATTTTTCTGAAGTGAGAAGCAGAGAGGCAGAGAGACACTCCAGTATGCGCCTGACCAGGATCCACCTGGCATGCCCATTAGGGGGCAATGCTCTGCCCATCTGGGTTGTTGCTCTGTTGCAACCAGAGCCATTCTAGTGCCTGAGGTGGAGGCCATGGAGCTATTCTCAGTGCCTGGCCAACTTTGCTCCCATGGAGCCTTGGCTGCTGGAGGGGAAGAGAAAGATAAAGAGAAAGGAGAAGCGTAGAGAAGAAGATGGGTACTTCTCCTGTGTGCCCTGGCTGGGAATCAAACCAGGGACTTCCATACACTGGGTCAATGCTTTACCACTAAGCCAGCCAGTCAGGGTGAGTCTAAACTTTTGACTAGGCCTAAATCCCCAAAATTTTTCCACTTTTTGATGTCTTATGGTTTTATAAATTTATATGAGTATAAACTATTAGGTCAAAGTTCAATTCCAGCTGTTTCTTTTTAGATTAAATATAAGGATGTGATTGATTTTTATATTTTAACTTGTCCTTATTTGTTTTTATTGAGGTAACAATGTTAATAACATTATGTAAATTTTAAATGTACAGCATCATAGTTTGATATCTGTATACTTCATTGCATGGTCACCACTGAAAGACTAGCTTCCATCTATCATCATATATTTGATCCTATTAACCTATTGCCCCCTCCTACTTATCTTCCCCTCTGGTAACCATCATTCTATTGTCTGTATCTATGAGTTTGTTTTAGTTTTGTTGTGTTTGTTTGCTATTTCTTGGCTATATATTTCACATAGGAGTAAAACCATATGATTTTTGTTATTTTCTATCGGACTTGTTTTATTTTGCATAACACCCTTAAGACCCATACATGTTGTTGCAAATGGCAATATTTCATCCTTCTTATGGCTGAGTAGTATTAAATTGTACATAAATACTAAGTCTTTATACATTCATCCATCGATATATACTTAGATTGTTTCCATATCTTGGCTATTTTAAATAATGCTGCTATGAAGTTTTATCCCACAATATTTTATTTATTATTTTTTTATTTATTATTAGTTATTATTATTAAAAGTTTATTTGTGAAGTCTTATAAATTATTAATACACACATCACATAATATGGAAAAATGATAGTTTTACCTAAACCACTTATTATACCACTTCTTTTCTGTTCATCTATTTCATTTGCTAGAATCTCAACAGAATATTGAACAGAATCAGAAATAGCAGGTGTCTGTTTGGGTCCTGACTTTAAAATGTCTCTTTGGGTGATGGTCACACAGCACAATCAACACTTCAAATGCAACAGAGATGTTCACCTGAAACCTCTGTACTCTTAATATCAATTTAACCCCATTAAATTTAATTTCTAAATAAAAAATGAGTGTTTCTCCAGTTTTATTATTAAGCATAATAATGTAGGTTTTGTAGATATGGTAAAACATACTAGGCATATTTATTTTTCAGCCTTTGTCAGATTGTTCCACATAATTACTGTAAGTTCATTGGAGGTAAATTCATATTCAAACCATTCATTTTGTTGGCTTACTTTCTTAGAATATTTATTTATTTATTATAAAAATTTGATTTTCAGATTTGACTTTGAAGTGAGGTATTTTCTTTATTTTTCTCTCTGTCCATATTTTCTCACACCTTTTTATCTAACAGGTTTATTACCTATCCTCCTGAGTTCCCAACTATAAACTAGTCTGGTGACCATGTTGTCACTGTCTTCCCACACTTCCTGACTTTATACTTTCTTATAAAGCACCATATATGGAAAGTTTTTATTCTTTTTCACTCCACAGGAGGTGAACCACAATCCACCATTATCGGCTACCAGGCCAGGTGTCTAAGGCTGGTCCTTCAATCACCACTCTTTATTTTTTGTTAAGTTTCTAGTCCTTGAAGGTGTTTTGTTTTATTTTGGATTGCTTGATTGCTTTGTCTCTTCAGATTTTATCTAACTTTCTTATAAATTAAAACAAACAGAGTATAGGGAGTCTTCCTGTCATGATATAGTTCCGTTCCTTCTGACAGTGACATAACCAGAATTTTTCTATAAGTTGAAACACACTCTAGCGTAACACAAATGGAACACCTGGACTTTTAACTGTCCAGAATGGTATAGGTGAGCTTACTGGGGGATGCCAGCTACCTCACTCAGATGCCACATTATAGCATATTTTACCACCACACACAACCAAACTAATTTGCCCACGTAGTCTGTAAGTATAATCCTAACGGCATAAGCCAAAACACTCACATATCAATTTTTTTTAAGTTTTTATGGGAGTGAGCATTGTAAACTCAAAACATCATATGTCAAGACTGTTGTAACCTGAGGATCCCCTGTATATCAAAACATGCTTTGCTAACTTGCCCAGAATATTCTTGCTCTGTCTTCAACCCACTCTGAACAGGCTTTTATCCAGCTAGGATACTTCTCAGCACAGTCACCATTAAAACATTTATATTGCCAAATCTAATTTTTAATTTTAAGTTTTCATTTCAATCAATGTTGGACACTAGTGGTCATTTCTCTTTGATGCATTCTATTCTCATGATTCTTTAAAGATAGTCTACCTTCCTTCATTCTTCCTAATTTAATAACCTCAATTTTCTTGACTGGCTCTTCATCTTTCCCATGCATTCTAATTTTTGTAGTGTCACAATATTCCTCAGGTATCTTTCCTACTACATATATAATTACTGGTTATGTGATTTCATTAATTAGTAACAATATGAATATGTACATATATGTAACATAAAAATATAATATATACCGCCTGACCAGGTGGTGGCAGAGTGGATAGAGCATCGCACTGGGATACAGAAGACCCAGGTTTGAGACCCCAAGCTTGCCCGCTTGAGCGCGAGCCCATCTGGCTTGAGCAAAAGCTCTCCAGCTTGGACCCAATGTCGCTGGCTCCAGCAAGGGGCTGCTCGATTTGCTGAAAGCCCGTGGTCAGGGCACATGTGAGAAAACAATCAATGAACAACTAAGGTGTCACAATGGCAATGAAAAACTAATGATTGATGCTTCTCACCTCTCTCCATTCCTGTCTGTCTGTCCCTATCTATCCCTCTCTCTGTCCCTGTAATATTAGTAATATTAACATATATACATATATATATATATGTATGTATATATATATATATGTATATATATATATGTATATACACACACACACATTATAACATGGAAATATATAATCCATAATATAAATTATATATTGTGTGCATATAAACATACATACACATACATATATATGTATGTATAGGGTATCATAGTCTCTTTTTTGCCCTCTTAGTTCTAGAGTCATCCATACAGTTTTTTTCTATATTTACACTTTGACACATAACAGTCAGTCATCTAAACTCAATAGAGTTAAAACACTAGTACCCCCTAATATCTTACTGTCTCCATAACTAATGTTCTAGTCCATTCCAGGATATTCTGTAGTCTAGATTTCTACAGTAACCTCATAATTGACATTTTGCTTCCAACACTGTCTCCTACACTTTATCAATAACTAGTAGCCAAAGTAATCATGTTGCATCACAATTCTGATGAAAACCATCCAATAGCTTTTCATCACATTTAAATAACTCCACTTTTTATTATGACTTTAGAATCCCTAACATATCTCACATATCACGTGGTATTATTGACTTCTTTACTCAATACATTCTAGCAGCTTGCATTCTTATTATCCTTTGAAATATTACTCTGAACTTAGAATGCTCTTTTCCCAAATCTAGATAGTTCACTTCTTCACATCATTCAGTCTCTATTTAATGGCTACCTTTTAAGAGACCTTTTATAAACATCCTAGCATAATCTCCTATCACCTTCTCCAAATCCTTAATTTTTTTTTAACTTCTTTGCTTTATTGAGGTATAATTTACAACTAAAATTGTAGGGGATTTAAAGTATACATCATGATTATTTGATAGTAGATATACTGTCAAAAGATTTCTCCCCATCTATTTAATGAGTACATATAAATTCTACTAACTTAGCAAATTACAATACAGTGTTATCAACTATAGTCACCAAGTTATACATTAGATCTTCAAACCTTATTTATTTTACTTTTATAGCATCTATCACTACTTGATATTTTAATATTTCTTATTGACTTATCTATGTCATCTACTGGAATGCAAGTTTCCTGATGGCAGCCATTTGATTTCTCTTATTTATCATTGTTTCCAAAGCATTTAGAAGAGTACCTAGTGTTACCCAATATGCATTCACTAAATATTTGTAGAATTAACGAATTATGGTATTTCACCAATAATCAGAGATCTAATTGGACTAACCTGCTAACACAGCTCCAACACTGATAAAAGATATGTATTTTATATCTAGTAACCAGAAGCAGAAGGAAAAAGCATTTTGTAACTTTTTTCATTAAATCTCCTTCACTGGTGCTCTAGAGTAAGAGCACCACCACAAACAATACTATTGAAAATGTTCTCACTGAAGGCATTCACACAGGGCCACCTGCATAAATCATATTCCATTTCCTTTCACCTGTGCATTTTGTATTTCCAGTTTCTCAATTCTCAAGGCTGGATGTGTGCAAAATGTTTAAACATTTACATTTAAGTTCCTTCTAAATAAATGATCTTGCCCTCTTCTTTGAGAGTTATGCTTAGTAAAGCCTAAAATTTGAGAAAATATTAAACCTCTGAATTACTTGTTGTGACAGGAATATCATTCCAATGTAGGCTATTTTGACATGTCTTAATGTAATCTAAATTTAAAGCTACTCAGAATATTCAAAGAGAGAGACAACTAAATGCTTCAATTCTTGATAATAAGAATGCGATAGAAACAGCTCTAAAATTCAGTAGACAATCTAAAAAAGTTAACTTTCTTTTCACTCTGTTTAAAACTGCAGTGAGGTATGACAAGCAGTGGCTCAGTGGATAGGGCATGCTGAGCACCCAGGTTCAAAACCCTGAGTTTGCTGGCTTGAGCGTGGGCTCCTCCAGCTTGAGCACAGGGTTACCTGCTTGAGCGTAGGATCCTAGACATAACAACATGGTTATTGGCTTGAGCCCAATGGTTGCTGGCTTGAAGCCTAAGGTTGCTGGCTTGAGCAAGGGGTCATTGGCTTGTCTGGATCCCCTGGTCAATGTATATATAAGAAAGCAATCAATAAACAACTAAGATGCCACAACTATGAGTTGATGCTTTTCATCTCTCTTTCTTCCTGTCTGTCTGTCTGTACCATGCATACAGAGGGTTTCTATTTATAATGTTAAACTTATAAATATGTTTATGAGGTCCTATATATATATATAGCTTGAGAATCATTCCACAATACTGAGCATCATGTATCCAAATCTGAGGAAAGAATATGGTAGGTCTAGGGCAGCCAGTTAGTTATACATTTTATCACTTATCCTACCGAAAACTGTAGCACAACTAATAAAATGAGAAGGTAAAAAACCTCATAAATTACAGACATTGAGCTTGTAGAAAGTGACTAGAATCCTCAAATTCATGCAAGTTTGGACATATACAACTATAGTGAGCTGAAAAGCATCCTGAAAAATTCATGTTCACTCAGTGCCTGTGAATGTGATCTTGTTTGAAAATAGGGTCTCTGTAAATGTAACAAACTAATGTCTCAATGAAAGGGAAGTTTGGATTCAAATATATATAGGAGGATGATAGCCATGTGGAAATGTAATCAGAGACTGAAATTATGCAGCCATAAACTAAGAGATGCCAAGGGTTACCAGCAAATATTGCCCTAGATGGGCAAGAAAGGGAGGATCCTTCTCCAGCGTCACTGAAGAAAGCATTTCGTATCTATAGGAAAACACAACCCTCTCCTCGGCGGACACTAGGTTTTTAACATACCACAAACAGACTTTGTTGGACTTCTGAGAAAATTACTTCAGTTTTCTGTTAAATGCCAATTTGATTTAAAAATTGTCCCATGATGACTTGCAATGCAAAGATATTCACAATTTAGTACTTAGGGGTTTGGCAGAAGATTTCTTTCAGAGTTACATTCTTGTTTGTGATTGACTGAAGAAAAGTCTATGTTTGCTTAAAGAAACAGGAAACAAAAACAACAAAATATTCAGCACCCACATAAGAATTAACACATTCCAGTTTAATAACTACACAGATTAATTTATAATTTTTTTTCAGCTAGATTCTGATATGGCAGAGTCAATATATTCATTCAGACCTAAACTTTTATATTTTCTTGGGGGTATGTTCTCTAATTAAAGCTGTTTTGTATTGGGAATGGGAAAACACTCCAGGATGTTTTCTTTTAAAGGGAACTAGAAGATAGTACTACATAGTTGTCTTTGAATTGAATTACAAATTACTCTGTAGAAGACAAATTTGTCCCCATTATCTACTAAATACTACAAAAAAAGTCAACATTCCATCTATTAAGTGAAATAAAATTATCTATCCATCTATCATCTATCTATCTATCTATCTATATCTATCTATCTATCATCTATCTATCATCTATCTGCCTATCTAATTTTATATGATATTATTTGGTCTTGCCATGAAAATAATTATTATTATTTTCTCAAAAAATCAATAGCTGGTTTAAATACAAGTTAATTTCTCTCAATCTTTAGAGTTAAATATTGAAAAAGCAATCTATGAACAACTAAAGTACCACAATGAGTTGATTCTATTTATCTCTCTCTCTCTCTTCCTGTCTGTCTCTGTTTATCCCTCCCTCTATTTTCTCTCAAAACAAAAAAGGATTAAGTATTGTTTCAATTATTAGTGGGAACAGTCCTCTAGTATCTTTTAGGTTTAGCCTGAGTACCAGTCAGAGTGATTCTAAATCTAGGTAATAGTTTTTGAAAATTTCTCATGTTTCATTCTTCCTCTAGAAACTCACAGTTGAGTCCAGCAGGCTCACATTTGGAAAATAAGAACTTAAACATTGTAATGACTTATTCTACTTCAATATCACATATGGAATTATGAAGAACAAAAAGAATACAAGAAGTTAAATTTAAGCCTATTTTGATTTTAAATTAATTTTCATTTATCTAGAATGGTACTTAGCATTAGAGAGACAAAGATTAAAATCATCTTCTTTGATATATCAGTTATATTATTAATTCAAGGCTCAATTTACACATAATTAAACAATTTTGCATTTTAAATGTGAGACATGTCAAAAGTCTAAGACACTGTTTTTTAATAATGGCTCATTAATAGTTCAGTGAATTATATATTATAAATAGCTCTTACTTCATTTTTGGTGGCTAACAATGTACCATGCCATAGTATACAGTTAAGGCCAATATCTCCAATTCAAAATAGTAGGTTTTCCTGACGTTTCAAAAATCCTGCCTAAATCATTCTTTTGGGCAATCATTAAGATCAATTGCAAATAAATTTATTTGCCATTCCAGTTCTAGCTAGTCAGTTCACTGCTCTGTAAAATACAAGAGTTTGAAACATGATATCTGTTATAATAACCTTAAATCTGATTGATTAGAGAAATGACATAAATACAAAATGTAGTAAACAGTACAAAGCTAAACACAAGTTTATTTCTAGGTATACAAGTACAGGGGTCCTCGGGTTATGACACAGTTCTGTTCTTATGAGAGTGATGTAACTCAAATTTTGGTGTAAGTTGAAACACATCCTAGACTAAGTCATTTAACTTACCTAACACAGTTGTAAAATCATTATCTAGAACATTAAAACACAACTAAGCCACATAAAAAGGAAAAGGAGATAAATATACTGTACACCATACTGTAATAACAGAAAAAATGAGTGTAAAAAAAGTACAATGCTAATGGCCTAAGCCAAAACACTCACAACTCAATTTTTTTTTTTTAATTTCTTTTTATTTATTCATTTTAGAGAAGAGAGACAGAGAGAGAGAGGGAGAGTGGAAGAGAGAGAAAGGGGGAAGGAGCAGGAAGCATCAACTTCCACATGTGCCTTGACCAGGCAAGTGCAGGGCTTTGAACCGGCGACCTCAGTGTTCCCAGGTTGACGTTTTATCCACTGCGCCACCACAGGTCAGGCTCACAACTCAATTTTTTAAGTTTTTATGCGGGTGAGTTTCGTAAACTCAAAACATCCTATGTCAAGACTTTCATAACCCAAGGATCCCTGTATAATTATAAATATGAAAGAGTAGTTTATAGCTGAAGTAAAAGAGTATGGAAGAGTGGAAGAAGCTCTAAACTTACAGAACATTAAAAAAACAAAAAAACAAAAAAAACCCTACTTCTTTCTTTCTTCCCCTAACTGGTTGTTCAATCTTCACTCCATTATTAACCTCTATGTTCCAATTTCTTCTCCTTTAAAATAAAGTACTACATTTCTTTTTAATTAAGTGAAAGGTAGGAAGGCAGATAGATTCCTGTATACACTCCGACCAGGACCCACTCAGCAAGCCCCCTATTGGGGGGAGTTATGCCCATATGGGGTCGTTGCTTTGTTGCTTGGCAACCAAACTATTTTAGCACCCGAGGAGAGGCCATGTAGCCATCCTCAGCACCAGAGGCCAACATTTTTGAATTAGCCATGGAGGGGGGCTAGAAAGAGAGAGAGAGAAACAGAGAGAGAGAGAAAGAGGAGGGGAAAGAAAAGGAGTGGAGAAGCAGATGGTCGCTACTCTTGTGTGCCCAGACTGGGAATCGAACCCAGGACTTACACACACTGGCTGACACTTTACCGCTAAGCCAACTAGCCAAGGCAAAGATTACATCTGACAAGGTGTTTACTAACTCTAACATTCTGTCATCAGGACTGTAGGAATCAGTAGAAAATGATCCTGAAGATTTAAGAAGAGAAAAGGATCCTCAGAGCACCTGAAATGACCACTGAATGATGAGTTAAATTCAGGGCAGGGAAAGCAAGTGAAGACAACATCTGGATGAGAAAACATTGTGAATAATGGCTCTTAATTAGACGATTCTTGGTAAGTTAAAAAGCACAATGATGATGATAAGGATGATGATGAAGATAATGCAAAATATTTTAGATTATAGCAATACATCACAATGTGCCATCTGCTATTCCATTTTGAGCAAATTGCCCCTCATGCAATAACTGTACTTGCCAGATTTTATACAAGATGTACAGTACAGTTTTGCTCAAATAAAAACCGTCTAAAATTGGAATGTCTTTATGCCAATAACTGCAACAAAGGAGCATGTAGTCTCCAATGTTAATTTGCCTGTTTTCCTTCAGACTAAACATAAAGTCCTCATGCACAGGTTGCCTTGATTAACAAAACTATACAGTTGTATTCTTACAAACTTTAAAGAATACCTTCCCAAAAACTAGTGTGAGAAAAAAATGAACACTAGAAGGATTTAATATTTTGTGGGAAAATAAAATTCAAAGACTAAAGTTAGGAAAGGGCTGCTTTCAATACTATTTTTAATCATTAAAATAAAAATCACTGACACTTTAGATATAGATAACATTCTATATTTTAAATCATTAATATTAAAACCTCGCCCTGGCCAGTTGGCTCAGTGGTAGGGCATTGACCAGAGTTGTGTGAAAGTCCTGGGTTTGATTCCCAGTCAAGACACATAGGAGAAGCAACCATCTGCTTCTCCTCTCCTCCCTCTCCCTTTCTCTCTCTCTCTCTCTCTCTCTCTCTCTCGCACACTCTTTCCCTTCTGCAGCCATGGTTCAATTGGTTTGAGCACTCAATCCTGTTGCCAAGGAAGGCTTTGTGAAACCTCCAACCCAGGTGCTAAAAGTAGCTCAGTTGTAAGCATGGCCCCAGACAGGGGGTGGGGGGGTTCTGGGTGGATCTCGGTTGGCGCACATGCAGGAATCTGTCTCACTATCTCTCCTCTTCTCATTTAAATTTAAAAAAAATATTGAAACATGCACTATTAATTTCCCTGTCAACCTCATTTGGTAACTGTGTAATACATTTTTTAAATTGTCTTTCTTTCCCAAAGGATGTATGAGATGGGGGCAGTAGAAAAGGGGAGCTTCAATACCTTCTTGCCAGAATCTCCAGTTCCTATACCTTTTATACAGGCACCACCTGTCCTACTGATCTCACTATAGAACTGCAGCTCCCTGTCTTCTCATCCCTTGGGATTACTGAACTTAAACACACACACACACACACACACACACACACACACACACATTCTGATCATGATAAAATTCTCAGGATTCCCCTTTTCTAAAATTTCAGTTCTTATATTATCTATCATCTTTCTTTCTATCTATCTATCTATCATCTATCTATCTATCTATCTATCTATCTATCTATCTATCATCATCATCATCATCTATCTATCTACCTATTGTCTACTCTATTGTATAGTAAGAGTATTTTAAAAAGTACCTTATTCTATTCTTTTTTTCTCATGCCATTCTTCATAATTCCTATATGCTAAGTCCTGCCATGTTTTCAGAGATGCAGTGATTGGTATTGCTAGATTTAACAAGTAAAAATATAGAATGCCAAGTTAAATATCAAATAAATAATAAAAGCCTTTTTATGTAAGCATGCCCCTTCTGTCCTCCACTGCTCTTCCCCTGAACCCGTGTCAAGGCTATAACCCTTTATTAGGCTTGACCTACTGTTTTCTCCCTTTCCACAACAGTATCCTCTTTTTCTAATTATGTACCATAATTTGCATCATCTGAGTTTATATTTTTATTGAAATGTAGACAGAAGAAAATTTTCAGGTAATCACACAGATTTTTGTATAAAGAGAACTTGCATTTTGAAACTGTTATCTGATTTGGGTATCTATAATTTTCCTGGACTCAGTCAAAATACAAAAGTAAAAGATGAGATCAGAAATAATTATGTATCAATTATTATAATAAATTAGCCATTAAGATATATATTGAGTTTTCAAATATGATTTTTATTTACATTAAGATTCTTAAATGAACAACTGATTTTGCCAATCATAAGGGACAGCTCTAGAAAATTTCAGGATAGTATAAAGGAAATTTACTTGAAGTCCTGAAAGGGAAAAAAATAGCTTTTGAGGGTAAAAATCTAGGACCATTTCCAATACAAAACTTTAAGAAACATTGAATTATTCATTTTTTGTTTGGAAAATACTATGAGTGAACAGCTGAACAAATAAAATAGCATATTAAAATGGCAGTTATTGGTATATAAAAGCATAAAAATTGGTTTTTAAAATGTTAGGAGAGCTTTTTACTTTCTTTTGCAAACTGGTAATATTCCAATAAGAGTCATTCAAATTTACCAAAATGAGGCAAGTATAAGTAGCAAGATACTTAACTGAGAGCAGAGACTCTGATTCTAATTTCTTATGCAAGTAAAAGCCAGATGACTTTTAACAGAGATTTTCTACCTCTATTTTCTCATCTGAAGTGGAGGGGTAATATGTATCTTTTCAGAGAGCTTGGGCTAAGGAAAAAGAATGTGAAATAGATTTTTCTCTTTCTCCCTCTGTCCAAATTCTATCCATGGTACTAGATATAACACTACAATTTTTTTTTTTTTGAGAAATAAGGTCTTGAAGGAACGAGGGCTGGTTAGGAGAAAGAGAACAGACATCAGGAGAAGGAAGTTCCATTTCTGCAAACCAGAATAAGATCTGCCTTAGTCCTTTTTGCATAGTCTGCTGAAGGATATCACGAGAGTTGTAAGTCTCCAAACAACCTTTTTATTGTTGAGGATGCTTCTTATTCACAAGACATCACCTCAAATTTTCTTTCTAAATTCATTCCTCTACTCTCCTAAAAAAGGAGGTCTTGACCACTTATTTGTTTGTTTGTTTTTGCTATATGAACTAACAAATAAAACAGAACAAAGACTTCAAACTTGCACTGGGATTGAGAATATTTCTTCAAATTGACATTTCTTACATATTTACTGTATATTTATTCAACATTTGGTGGAGAGGTGACAATCTCTAAGGAGAAAGAAAAAGCAGGAATACCTCCAATGACAATGTTTGATCCCTCCTCTTGATTGCTAAAACGGTCAATGCTGAACTCAGCTAAAGAATGGAGAATTAACCAGCTCAGCCCACATTGGAAGGTTATGCAATGTGACTGTGATTGTGGAGGATGGGGGATTGGGCATCAAAAAACTCCTTCCAACCATATATAGTTTTCCCTTGTGTGTTTTAGAAAAGTAATTATCTCCTCCATCATACATTTCTAATGATGTTCGGTGCCTCTAATAGCCTGACATCTGGCCTGTACTTTGTCAGTCATGGGAAGTTAACACCATGAGACCTATTCATGACATTCTTGGTCTTACAGGAAGGACTCAGGATATAAAACAAACATCACTGGAGTACTAATTGAGTCAAAATTCTCAAACTTGTGTTGATGCATTACAACAGTGCTGAGGTTTGAAAGTGACTAAAGACTGTATGTATCTTTTTTGGTACTTAGATTATGCCTATGAGGAAGGCTGGGTTGAGAATAAGAGAGATTATTTATAAAAGAAGGCTGTAAATAATGGAAGTTTAAAAAATGGCAGCTAATGTTTACATCAATATTTCTAGTACCTGGAACTGTACCTGAATTAGTACTAAATATTTGATGAATGAGTGAAAGTAAATTACCTTAAAAGTGGCAGTAATTTTTTTTCTGTTTGGGAATTTTTATTATTATTATTACTATTATTATTATTATTTTAGGTGAGAGGAGGGGAGATAATGAGACAGACTTCTGCATGCACCCTGACCAGGATCCTCCAGGCAACCCCATTGAGGGCCCAGACTCTAGTACCAAGATATTTTTAGCACCTGAGGTTGATGCACTCTAACAGAGCTATCTTCAGTGCCCGGAACCTTGCTTAAACCAACTGAGTCACTGTCTTGGAGGGGAAACGTAAGAGGAGGGGGGTACTGGGAAGAAGCAGAGGGTCACTTCTCCTGTGTGCTATGACTGAGAATTAAACCCTGGATGTCCATACACTGGGACTATATTCTATCCACAAGCCAACAGCCAGAGCCTGTATTATTTTTTTTACTTTAAATAACAATATTAGAATGTCATGTTAAAGATAAAATCACGTAAAAGCATCAAGCTCCACTGTGACTTACAAACTGCTAAACAGATCTAATTTATTATGGTAGTTATGTTCTTCAAATTAGAGAAGGATCAGAACCAATAAGTTAAAATATAATATTAATTTATTTTCTTCTAATCAAATTGATTAAGAAGAGACCTTAGGTGGGCGCACAATTAAAATTTGTCTTGTTTTCGCAAAAACTCATTCTGTTCTTTTTGACCCTTGGATGGATGATACCTAAACACAGAGATTCATAGAGGGTTTAAAGGATACATTTTAATTAATTACAACTTTATGTCACAAAGAATACACACAAATTGCTACTAAGAGACAACATTTATTGGATATTTAAAAATAAAGGATAGTATTAATGAGCACTTACTTTGCTCCAGGAATCTTAGATAGGTATTCTATTTTCATTTTTACAAAAGCACACAAAGTAGACATTATTATATTCATTTATCTAAGACAGAAACTTAGTGAGGGAGATGTGCTAGGTGAGTACTGGGCTTAACAGGACGGTGTAGCTCCTGTGTTGAGAAGGTGGCTTCTACTTTACTCCAGCCAATTGCTACATTGGGGGACAATGTTCCTCATTTTGTTATCACTTGACTTTTTAAGTCAAATTGCATTTTTATTTGACATTTTTCAAACTTTCTATTGCTGTCAACAAATTCTATTTAATAAAAACTAATAATGATATTGATAGTAGAAGCTAACACAGTAGAGGGTCCTTACCCAGTTCGTAGCAGCCCAGCTGTACTACTTCGCTTTGCACAACACTGTGCTGAACCCAGTGCTTCCTTTCCTTGAGGATTTGTTTCCTGTGCTATCTCTCTAATCTCCTCTGATTTAGGTGAAACTATAGAAGCTTGGCATTTGCAACATTAGCTAAGTAGAGAAATTCAAGTCTCTATATTAATTAGCTATGGCTCCGTTAATGCTACGTAACAAACAAGTACAAACTATTTACATCACACATCAATGTCCATTTATTTATTATTCATGAGTCTGTGGGTCAGCTGGGACACCTATGCTTAAAGTAGCTGGATGCCCCTCCCAAAGGGTATACCTTAATTGCTCAAAAACTAGGAAGCTAGCCAAGGCATGTTTGTTTCATGGGATGGCAGAAGCCCAAGAAGAAAGGTGGAAACAAGCAAGTTTTTTTTTAAAGGCTAGACTTGAGATTGATGAACTATAGTTTCACTCTGCATACCATTAGCCAAACAATTCACATGGTTAAGCCCAAGTCAAGGAATGAGACTTTCATTCTTTCCATGATAGGTCACAAGAAGAGTATGAATGCAGAGAGGAAAGAAAGTTAGAGTGGTAAGATCTAATCATTCAATCTGCTATTGTCCCTTGTCTTAATTCCAGAGGTTCACTTATTTTATTAAAAACAAGGTAGGGTAATGCCTGGGAGTGTTTTCTGACTCTTCTGGGATTTTTCTTTTTTCTATTTGACAACAAACCAATGCCTAGTACTATAGCAATTTTCCCTTAATTTCTCCATTTCTCACTAACACTTCATAATCTTGTCATTCTTATTTTATGTTCTTTATAACAAATCTGGTTTAATTTCCTGTTTTATTTTTTATACAATACTGTTTACTCAATATAATATTTGTTTCCCTTAAAAGAACTGACATACTAAAAAAACAGTATAGTATAAAAAGTCATTAAATTATCCTACTGAATTAAATATAGAAACTCAGAGCAAAGAAATGAGTTAGTATTGTCACATCACAGAAAAGTGTGTGTGTGTGTACTAAATCTCAGCTGTATGACAGCAGCTGGATTTCAAGCTTTATTTCTTTATGGCACATTTGCCTTGTATTGGTATAAAAAAAACTTTGAAAAGCTGTTTTATTCTTTTGTGTGGATGAAGTAAAATTAAAAATTAGCATGCACATACTTTTTTTTCTTCTTTTCCAAGTGAAACGAGGGGAGATAGACAGATTCCCGCATGCATACTGACCAACTGCAATCAACCCAGTGACCCCATCTGTGGGCGATGCTCTACCCATCTGGGGCCCTGTTGTAACCTAGGTATTTTTAGTTCCTGAGGTGGAGCCATCCTCAGAGCCTGGGGCCAACATGCTCAAACCAATTGAGCCTTGGCTGCAGGAGGAGAAGAGAGAGAGAAATGGGAGTGTAAAGAGGAAGAAGCATATGATAACTTCTCCTTTGCACCCTGACTAGAAATTGAACCTCAAGTATCCACATGCCAGGCTGATGCTTTACCACTGAGCCAATCAGCCAGGACGTACACACATTTTTGAAAAACATAAACATGACAGAATATGACATTGTGTAACTAAAACTTTAACAATGGCTTTATTAGTTAACTCAAAAATCTCTCTCCAAAGAAATTATGATAGGGAAATGTTTAGATGTGGACTTATATACTTATATTAAGAATGTTCCTTGTATTTTTCATTACAGTAAACACAGAAAAAGATCTGAACTTCAGCAATGCAGAAAAAATAATGTGATTCTCACCATATTCATACAATAAAATACTAGTCTCTTTGAAAAGCATGCATCTAAGAATGCTGAATTAAGTAGGCAGTATTTGAAGAAAGATAAAACATTTTCAAAATTATATTCAATATTTTTAGACTTTTGTAGGTATCAAAAATATATTGATATTCTTTATTTTAAAACATTTTAAGACTTTATTCATTTTAGAGAGGCAAAATGTAGAGAGAGAGAGAAAGAGAAAAAGGGGAGAGGAGCAGGACACATGAACTCTCATATGTACCTTGGTCAGGTAAGCCCAAGGTTTTGAACCGGCAACCTCAGCATTTCAGGTCAATGCTTTATCCATTGCGCCACTACAGGTCAGGGTGATATTCTTTTTTTTTTTATTTTAATTTATTTTATTTTTATTTTATTCATTTTAGAGAGGAGACAGAGTGAGAGAGAGAGAGAGAGAGAGAGAGAGAGAGAGAGAGAGAGAAAGAGAGAGAAAGAGAGAAAGGGGGGAGGAACTGGAAGCATCAACTCCCATATGTGCCTTGACCGGACCAGTGCAGGGTTTTGAACTGGCAACCTCAGTGTTCCCAGGTCGACGCTTTATCCACTGCGCCACCACAGGTCAGGCCAGGGTGATATTCTTATAAAAAACTATAAATTATTTACTACAAATGCACTAATGTATGGAAAAAATAAAATGGCATGTAAATTTTGGGAAGGGTGAAAATCTGGAAGCCAGTTTTGGGATTCTGGGTTAAGAAAGTCTGATATATAAATGTAATAATTTTCTTAGAAATAATCTGTATCTCTTTTCCTTTTTTTCTTTTTTTTTTTTACTTTTTTTTGTGTGAGAGAAACACAGAGAGAGAGACAGATAGGGACAGACAGACAGGAAGGGAGAGAATGAGAAGCATTAATTCTTTGTTGCAGTACCTTTGTTGTTCACTGATTGCTTTCTCATATGTGCCTTGACTGAGGGGCTATAGCAGACCAAGTGACCCCTTGCTCAAGCCAGCGACCGTGGGTTCAAGCTGGTGAGCTGTGCTCAAATCAGGTGAGCCTGCGTTCAAGCCCGTGACCATAGGGTTTTGAACCTGTGTCCTCTACATCCCAGTCCAACGCTCTATCCACTGCACCACTGCCTGGTCAGGCTCTATTTTCTTATTTATAAATCTTGTACACACATATGAAATGTTTATGAACATAACAACAAGGCGAGCAAAAATTTTTCAAATAGACTTTTTTTCTGCTAGAAAGACAGGGAAATGCTAGTATCAAGTCCATATGCATATGTGTACACATACACACACAAAGTTATATCAGACAGCAGTATTTAACTGAAGAAAAAGGACAACTGTAAGTATGGAAAGAAAGAAGAGTCACTGATCTTATGATTTTCTATTGAACTTTTGGAGGAGGAACTAAACTGTCTTCCTGAGTTTTTAATTGTCTTGCAGATAAAAGATGAGATCTCTGACCTCAGCTAAGCAAGAAACCTAGACTTAAGACTACTTCACAAAGGAGATCTTCCATACCCAAAGAATTTAGTAGAGTTATATATTTTTTAATATTTGTGTTGTAAATAATAAAGCAATCTAATTTTTTTTTCCTTTTTGTCTGGTTACTCAGGACTCAGAAGTTTGGAGTGCTCTTGACTAGAGACAAAAATGTAAGAAAAGGAGTGGACTTCGTTTTGAAAGACCTGAGATTCTGAAGAGATACCTCGCCAATAACAGATTTTTAACTGTGCCTAAATATGGCAGAGAGACTTTAGAGATGAGATCCCCAATTTTACATAATTTCTATGTTTTACTAGAATAATTTTCATTCCTCTCTTCACCCCAAAATCAAAAGCTTACAAGTATGCACAAAAGAAAAAAAAACATATACCATACACTAGAATAAACTCAAACTGGATTAAAGACTTAAATATTAGAATTGAAATCATAAAAATTCTAGAATAAAACACAAGCAGTAAAATCACAGACATATCTTGTAGCAATTTATTTTTATATATATTTTTGTTCATGAGAAATCATAAAAATTCTAGAATAAAACACAGGCAGTAAAATCACAGACATATCTTGTAGCAATTTATTTTTATATATATTTTTGTTCATGAGAAACAAGAGAAAAAATAAACAAATGAGAAAATGTTTTGGCAAAGCAAAAGTAACCATCAACAAATAAAAGGACAACCCATTGAATGGAAAAACATATTCAAAGACACATCTGATAAGGGATCAATATCTAAAATTTATAAAGAACTTATAAATGGGCAAAAGATCCAAAATGACACTTTTCTAATGATATACAGATGGCCAATACACATATGAAAACATGCTCAATATCCTTAATTATGAGGAAAAGTGCAAATCAAAATCTCAATGATATTACCTCACACCTGTCAGAATAACTGTTACCAATAACTCATCAAACAGGTGTTGGTGAGGATGTGGAGAAAAGAGAACACTCATGCACAGCTGATGGGAATTCAGACTGGTGCAGCTTCTGTAGAAAGCAGTTTGGCATAACCTCAAAAAATGAAAACTGGAACTTTCTTTTGACCCAGTGGTCCCACTTAAGGGAATATATCCTTAGAATCCCAAATACTAATTCAAAGGAACATATGCACCCCTATATTCACTGCAGCTTTATTTTCAATAACCAAGATCTGGAAGTAGCTCAAGTGCCCATCAATAAATAAATGAATAAGAAAGCAGTGGTACATTTATACAATGGAATACTACCCTGCCATAAAAAAGAAGGAAGTCTTACCTTTTGCCACAGCATGAATGGGCCTGGAGAGAACTATGCTAAATGAAATCATCTAGTTGGAGAAAGACAGGAACCACATGCTTTCACTCAGATGTGGAAACTAATGAACAAGATGAACTAACAGTCAAAATAGAGACAGACTCATATATAGAAAGCTGGCCAATAGCTGCTGGGGAAGGCGCTGGGTGAGGGGTGTGAAGTGATTGAGTAAAAATAAGACAGAAAATAGTTTTGGACATGGGCAACAGAGTGGAGATTCCTAGAAATAGGGAGGTTGAAAAAGGGTATAGGGGTGATAAATGGTCATGGGCAAAGACTTGATTTGAAGGGTGAACACATAAAACAGTGTACAGATGATGTGTTATAGAACTGGGCACCTGAAACCTATGTAATTATGTTATTCAGTGTCATCCCAATAAATTCAATTAAAAAAAGAGACTGATACTGATTGGTCAGAGATTTTTATTTCTTACAAAAAGAAACACTGTTGTTTTCTCATGGAAATATTTTAAGTGTAGTCACAATTTTATCCAAACAATTTTCAATATTTTCCAGTCAAGTTAAAAAAAAAAGTAATGTTGCCACAAAAATAGAGCTGTGACTATGCATCTATTACAGCTCAGCAACAGTGTATGTGAGAACCTACCTTTCCCAGACAGTCATTTGAGAGAATCTTGAATAAGCAAATAATGTATGAGCACCAGATGTGGATGGGAGGTAGTTCATGGGTCACTGCTGAGCTCACTGGAATTGCCTTAACTATTGAACATATTTAGTGTGTTCTAACTCAGTGCAAAACTGTGATAAATGTAAACTTGAAGTCAAAATCTAGTCAAGATGCTATCAAAAAGCAATCACCTTGACTGAATTTGAATCAACTGTGTACCAAATAATAAGGCTGAGATGTAAAACAAGACAGTTGGTCCTACCCAACTTCTAGGGCAGTGGTTCTTAACCTTTTTTGAGGTACCGAACCCACCAGTTTCATATGCGCATTCACTGAACCCTTCTTTAGTGATAAATAAAATATGATCTTTTTTTCCAAATTCAAGACATAGGTGTATGTTTTTTTACTGGTGCACAAATGAGCTGTGCATGAACATCACCTTGCTCAAAGAACAAAACCAACAAAGTGCATGAACTCACAAAAAATTACGGTATTATTTTATTCTGGCCTCCGCGGCAGAGGCTTCTTCGAACCCCTGAGACCAACTCATCGAACCCCTAGAGTTTGATAGAACCCAGGTTAAGAACCACTGTTCTAGGGGCAAAGTGCTGACTAATGGATTCAGGTGTGCTAGCCATTGTGATTTAGAAATGTTAGGCAGCTATATAGAAATGTGAGAAATAATAGAAATACTTTCAGGAGTAACAAGGGTCATTCTTACATGTGGTTTAGAATCAGTCTCTTCATTTTATAGCCATTAGAACATCATGGTTTCTAGAATCAAACAGACTCAAATTTAAGTCCACTCTCTCCCTCTTATAGGCAGGGTGGCATTGGACACGTCACGTAACATTTGATCCTCAGTTTTCTGATCTGTATATGAAAGTAACTATTCTTTTTGTCTTAGGGTGGTGTTGCGGATTGAAAAAGGTAAAGCACATACAGGTTTTCATAAAGTGTTGGATACAATCATTCAGTAATGTGAGATAACTTCAAATTATTTTCTGAACTTTATTTATATCACACTATTTTGTTCCCAGTCATTGCTAAAATGTTCTTTATTCCTTTGCTGTGTAACCACATAAGTCTCCAGGATGTCTGATGTGAGTGGGCAGAATTTCAAGAGATAATATGTCACCATGACACACTCTTCTCAATGAAAAAAAATGATATCTAGTATTCATTGAGAAAGCAATTCATGGTAGACAATATTGTGCTTAATATATGTTGAATTATTTCTTATAATGTTATTATTATTTTTCCCTTTTGACATTACAAAAAAGAGAAATTTACCAAAGCTAGTAATCAGGAGAGCCAAATTTCAAACTGAGATGTCACAGATTCTTAACTAACATTGCCTACTTCCAATAATCTTCTGTTATGGGTTAACCTGTATGTCCCTCAAAATTGTATGTTGAGGTTCTAACTCTAAGTACCTAATAATGTGAGTTTATTTTGAAATAGGTTCATCACAGATGTAATTAGTTAAGATGACATCATAGTCGAGTAGGATGGCCCTATAATCCAAAATGAATGTTATCCTTATAAAAATAAAGAATCTTAGACAAAGATATGCACACAGGAAAAGGCCATGTAAAGTTTAAGGTAGAATCAGGGTGATGGAGCAGAAGCCAGGGAATGCCAACGCCAGCCAACAAACTATCAGAAGTTTAGAGAGAGAGATGGAGCAGAATCACCTTCAGGTTCCTCCAAGGGAACCAACTCTGCTGACATCTTGATTTTGAACTTCTAACCTCCAAAATTATTAAAAATTATAGGTCCACTGTTTAAACCACTTAGTTTGTGGTACTTCGTTGTATCAGCCCTATAAAACTAATGCAGTATTTTTTAAAATACATAGATCTCCCCTTTTCCCTTTTATTAGCATATTCTGCATATTCATCCTAATATTTATAATATATAACCATTTTAATTATTAATGAAGCCTTCCAAAAACTAATTTAACTTATTTGAAAAATGGTCATGCACTTTGAGCAGTATTGCAGATTAGGTTGCTCAAAACAACTTCCCTCAAAACAACATAGAGGAATTCCAGGTAAAGTAAACCAAAACCATGTTTAGATTAGGAAGCTAAATTCAAAAGAAGGGTAAATTAGAGAGAGATGAAGAAAACTTAAATAAACTAAAAATAGAACTGTGGGAATTACCAAGAATTTGGCTCAGAGAAAGATTTAAAGATAACAGAAATGCATACAAGAAGGGTATGCTGTTATTATGTATATGCACAATAGTAATTCTACAAGAATAGAATAGAGAGAATAGTGAAGGAGAGATAATATTCAAAGTGTAAGTGAATAGACAATATTCGTAATTGAACAAAGACATGAACCCTGAAGCAGTGTAATGAATATCAAATGGTTAAAAAACAAACTCATGCTTCAAAGTTTCCTTTTAAAATTCTTACTAAATATAAAAGACAAAACCCCTAAAATTTCTAAATATATAACCATTGCTCTATTGACAATAATCTTACTAGGAAGACAGTGGAAGTACACAATTATTGTGTTAAGATAAAATAAATGTCACCTGACCAGGTGGTTGCATAGTGGATAGAACGTCAGACTGTGATGCAGAAGACCCAGGTTCGAAACCCCAAGGTCACTGGCTTGAGCGTGGACTCATCTGCTTTGAGCAAGGCTCACCAGCTTGAGCCCAAGGTGGCTGGCTTGAGGAAGGGGTCACTCCATCTGCTGTGCTCCCCCCATTAAGACACATGAGAAAGCAATCAATGAACAATTAAGGTGGTGCAACAAAGAATTGATGCTTCTCATCTCTCTCCCTTCCTGTTTGTCTGTTCCTATCTGTCCCTCTCTCTGTGTCTCTCCGTCTCTGTCAGAAAAAAAGAAGATAAAATAAATGTCACTCTAGATTGTACAACCAGTTGGTTTTATAATCAAAAAAGAGGTCAAAATAGACATTGTAACTGAAAGGAAGAGAGAATTTACCAAGCACAGATCTTGATGAAAGAACTACCAATAGGAGTATTTATGAGAAAAAATTTTAACTCAGAAAAAAATAATGCACACCTGACCAGCCAGTGGCACAGTGGATAGAGAATCAGACTGGGATGCGGTGGACCCCAGTTCGAAACCCTGAGGTCATCGACTTGAGTGTGGACTCATTCAGCTTGAGTGCAGGCTCACCAGCTTGAGCCCAGAGTTACTGGCTTGAGTGTGGGATCATAGACAAGACTTCAAGGTCACTAGCTTGAGCCTAAGGTTGCTGCTTTGAGCAAGGGATCAGTTGCTGTATTGTAACCTTCCCTCCTACACACTGCAAGGCACATATGAGAAAGCAATCAATGAACAACTAAGGAGACGCAATGAAGAATTGATGCCTCTCACCTCTCTCTCTTCCTGTCTATTTGTCCCTATCTGTCCATCTCTCTGCCTCACTCACACACACAAAAAATGCAGTATAAAGTATAATAAAGAGCAAATAAAATAGTGAATGTATTTACTAATGAGAGCTCTGATGATAATGACTAAGTTTGAGGGCTTAAATTCAACATAGGGACATGAGAGATGGGAGGGGAGTTATTGTTTTGTTGGTTTTTTTTTTTAAGATTCTAAGGTCTATATTTGGGGAGGACAACAGAGCTTACATTGACATTAAACATGGTTAAGGTAAGTCTTCGTTAAGATAAAAATTAAACCTTTAAATCTAAAATTAACTGTCATAACTTTCATTATACAAACTGCTATGAAACTGTTACTGAGAGTGATAATTACACTGGTATCTATATAAATGGCCATGAAACTATTGCTGAGAGTGATGAATACATCAGAATCACTTTTCTATACTATGTCGGAGAAAAAGGCAAGGAGGACTGAAAGAAATGGGATATAGGTGACTTCATGATGGGTGTAGCCACGTGTGATAGAAATAAGGTAAGAGTTCTGTGTTTCAGTCTCAGCAATTTAAGTAAAAGAGTAAAAAGAAAACTTAACTAATTAAAACAATAGGAAAATAATTTTTAAAAAGCAAAGAAAGTATAGTATAGAAAAAACTCACAAAATAAGTTAATATATCCAGATATATTATTAGTCTCAAAAAATCTAGGTGGATAAAACTTTACTGTTCAAAATGTTTTCCAATTGAATTTTCTTTTTCTTTCTTTTTTTTTTTTTTTTAAGTGAGAGAAAGGGAGGTAGAGAGACAGATTCCTGCATAAGCCCTGACCAGGATTCACCCAGCAACCCTCGTCTGGGGCTGATGCTTGAATCAACCAAACTATCTTCAGCACCTGAGGCCTACGCTTGGACCAACTGAGCCTCTGGCTGCGAGAAAAGAGGAGAGAGAGAAGGGGGAGAAGGAGTGGAGGAGCAGCATATAGTTTCCTCTCATGTGTGCCCTGAACTGGGATGTCTGCAAGGCCAGGCCAACGCTCTATCCACTGAGCCAACTGTCTAGGGCCCCAATTAAATTTTCTAAAGCTATAATATGCTTATAAGAGACATACCTAAACATAAAGTTTCTGTCAGTAAGACTCAAATTAAACATATAAAAAGAAGACATGTCAAATCATAGCAACCTAAAGAAAAAGGTTATATAGCAATATTGAAATGAGATAATACTGATTTTAAGTAAAATATATTTATAAATTGGGTTATTTCTAGTATGTAAGCTAAGCAGAGGTGGATTTTCTTCCTTCCATGTTGATCGATTTATCCTAAGTGTCTAGAATACAGCCTGACACACACGTGCTCAGAAATGATTACTAATAGAAAATAAATTTCATGAAGTAGTTATAATTCGGAATCTACATGTAATTAAAAACAACCTCAAAATATAAAAATATCACACCTTCTATTTCGTGAATACCATTGGGTATGTGCACACATATACACACATAGTTTTAGAAAAAAGAAAAAACAAGGCAAACAATTCGCAAGAAAATGTAAACCTCATAAGGAAATCTTCACCACCATCTGCCAGACTATGCCGCCTGTTTGAACTAGACGTTGTGACTGCTAAGTTACAGGTACTGTGACTCATACCGATAACATTGCTGTGTAATATCCAGCTTGTGTTCTTATCTCTGCTTTCTTACTAATGGCATAAGGAGCACAGATAAATCAGTCATCTTGTTTAGCTGAGTGTCTGATGCTAAAAGGACAAGGTGATCTTCAAATTCTGTTTTCAGTGTGATTATGTTGCTGTTTCCTCCACATTCTTCAACAGCATCTGGTGAGTGTGCAATGTGAATTGCTAATTCCACTCTAGCAGTAAAGTTGGTCCAGGTTCAGCAGAGAGTGTAGGAGCAGCTGTAAACTATACGAGATCTCAGGCTTTACTAACTAAATATCCTTCACAAGATGCCTAACTCATTTTTTCCCCTCATCCTTTTCTCTTATCCAGTGATGCTGCCAAATTTGGCAAGTTTCTAGACAGAAAGCTAGAGTTATGATGTGTGAGGGAAGCAAAACTCCAAATCCAAAAGAAATAGCACAACCCTGAAAAATAGTTTGATAAGACAAAAGCACAGAACTTTTACCTTATTTCTATCACACATGGCTACCCCATGATGAATTTAACTTTTGTCTCATTTCTTAGCCCTCTTTGCCTTCTTCTCCCACATAGTATAGAGGAATGATACCAATGTAATCATCACCCTCAGTAACAGTTTTATAGTTGTTTGTTTAAGTAAGGGGTCATAGAAGCCACTGAAACTTAGATTATAAATATGTGTGGGCACCACCACCACTTTACCAAATTTACAGTTTAAAATTGGATTATGGCTATATATGTGTGCAAGATGAGACCTGTTTTGCCATCACAACGGGTTCTGTTTCTTGTGCATTTTGTCATTGCCATATCACAGACTGGAATCAGGTAGACATCTACTTAACCTATTGGAATGAGCTCTGAATCCTGATTAACTTTTGTGAGGCTTGGTGTGTGTGTGTGTGTGTGTGTGTGTGTGTGTGTGTGTGTGTGTGTGATGTGTTTATACATGTACATTTTGGTTAAACAGTATTTTATTTATTTAATGGATTTAAACATATTTTTATGCAAAAATGAGTAAGAATAATTAAAATGTAGTTAATACTGATATAAGGCAGTAGGAAGATAAAAACAGCTCCAACTATATAGTATTTCTCAATAGAAAACCATTTTATTTCATTATCTAGGGTAATGTCCAGAATGTCTGCATAGGAGTTTAGTGGTTAATTTACCAGTAATGCTGGTGGCTGAGGTCAGGCAGGTTCACATGAGATTTGGGCAGACAGTAGAGAAAGTGTGGTACTGGAAAGTGGTAGGCCATTTAATAGAGTCTCAAACACTGAACAAGCAAACAAGCAGGGAAAAAACACTTATTAAGGCAGCAGGTGAGCGAATAGCAAAATGGTCCCTCACAGTGGCAGGCAAGCAATCTGCAATCCGCCCTGAGGGCAAGCACCCCTAGCCTTACATAGACTATATCAGTGGTTCTTAACCTTTTTTGAGGTACTTAACCCACCAGTTTCATATGCACATTCACCAAACCCTTCTTTAGTGATAAATAAAATATGATTTTATTTTCCAAATTCAAGACATAGGTTTATGTATTTTTACTGGTGCACAAAAGGAGCCGTGCATGAACATCACCTTGCTCAAAGAACAAAACCAACAAAGCGCATGAACTCCCAACAAATTACGGTATTACTTTATTCTGGCCTCCGCGGCAGAGGCTTCTCCGAACCCCTGAGACTGACTCATCAAACCCTAGGGTTCGATAGAACCCAGGTTAAAACCACTGGACTATATATCTGTGGCTCTGCAACGTGCTCACACACTAATCGTGCAAAATGCAAGTGAGACAGACTAACACAGCTGTTCTCCCCACATTAGCCTACAATACTGAAATGAACTTTGTGACCTTTCAAGACAGAGAGTACCATTAATTCAACAGTGAGATTAAAAACCAGCACATCTCTCAAGGAGAGACAAATTTCTATCACATGTTTATTTGCTTTGGTGAAATTAACATCTTCATGGGGATGTCTTAATTAATTAGAAACTCTATTTTGAAAATAACGTCTCATGGCAGAAGAAGAATCAGTCCTCAAGACAACATTATGGGTAGAAAAACAAGGACTTTTTTTTTTCATAAGAGTCAACCTTCCAAATAGACAAGAAAATTTCTGATTATGGTTAACTAATTTTCAGAAATATTAAGAGGTCTGGGAGGACATGCCTACTACTTATGCGAAAAAGCAAGGTAACAGAGTTGGTGAAGCAACAAAAATTCTCTCCCCTCTTTGAAACAAAATGTGCAAATATGCTTATTAAAACCAAAACTTCAGCCTGACCAGGCGGTGGCGCAGTGGATAGAGTATCGGACTGGGATGCAGAGGACCCTGATTCGAGACCACGAGCTCGCCAGCTTGAGCGCAGGCCCATCTGGCTTGAGCGAAGGCTCGCCAGCTTGGATCCAAGGTCGCTGGCTCCAGCAAGAGGTTGCTTTGGTCCGCTGAAGGCCTGCGGTCAAGGCACATATGAGAAAGCAATCAATGAACAACTAAGGTGTCGCAATGGCAACGAAAAACTAATGATTGATGCTTCTCACCTCTCTCAATTCCTGTCTGTCTGTCCCTATCTGTCCCTCTCTCTGACTCTCTCTCTGTCCCTGTTAAAAATTAATTAATTAATTAATTAATTACAACCAAATCTCCATATCCTTGTGGTACCATATAAATCATTTCAGGGAGTAGTTGGACAAGTTGGGATCAGAAGAAGAGGACCCACCTAATTTAGTTCTGAAATATGGAAAATCAGTCCCCAAGTTGAATCTTGATTTGAGCTAAAATTAATCAAGTGGGTACTAAACTTATTGAGGTGGTCATTTCATAAGGTATATAAATGTCTAATTACTGTATTATACAGTGTTGCATGCCAACTGTCATTGAAACATAAATACAAGAAAACTAAAATTTACATTTGTCCTGTATTCTAGAGTAAAAAAAAAATATTGGAAACATACATAGCTTTATGGTTTGAGAGAGACCTGGATGTCTGAGACAGGCTGTTTTCAGAGTAGGGAGAAAGTCTTCAGGATGTATTACTGTGGACTAAGACTGTTAAAGTTTGGGTTCTCTGGAATATGGGGAACAAGATGTTAATTAGGAATCAACACCTGTGAAAAGAAAGGTAAGAAGCAGGATTAGTTACGGGAAGGAGTGATGCTGACATCAAGGCCTCAGGTGTGGAGCTCTGAAGTAGAGATTACCTGGGCAAGCTGTCCTGCACTGAGCTGAAATGGCCATTTTGCCTCACTCAGTCATCAGATACTTGTAGGGGGAGAGGCAGAGCAAGGTGCCTCCTCTAGCTAAAGTAAGATCCTGAAGTACATGGCAGCTGCAAGTGGTCTGCTGATAACTCCCCTCACAGCTGGACAACAAGGTCTTTCTTGAAGCAGCATGTGGGCTCATGTCCACCTCTCTGGCCAAAAGAGAAAGCACTCCTCAGATAGATTTGCGTGCTTTGAATGTCCAGAAAACATCAGGACAGCAAAGTTTGTGGGTCAAGTTTGTGTTGTTTTACATTTTATGGCTGTTTATCTAGAGACAGTCCTTTCCCCTACCATGACTGATTAACCCAAAAGAGTTCTTGTTAGTGTGATTAGGACTCATTGAAAGCACTTGTTGAAAATATAATCTATTAAATATGGTCCTCATGGACTCTGGGTCAAAGAAGCAGTGATGAGATCAGGGATTAGCATGTTTGCACATCAGCAATGCTCATGTGAATGGTATGCTGCTGGTACCATGCCCTTGGAGAAACACATCCCCAAGGTTTCAGTGAACCCTGCTACATATAGCAGCGCTATGTTTCAAGGTCTGAAATAAGAGGGCATTATCTAAGAAACGGGCAGAATTTAGCGGAAGGAGCCCACCCCATGCAGATCACACAAAAAAAAACAGTGTTAGGAGGCAAGTACCAGGGAGAAGCAGGCTTCAGGGAAAGATATGAAAAAATGTAGCCTTTTCCAAATTTTCCAGGGTAGACAATTCTTGGGAGAGGAGAGCAGATGCTTCTAAAAGACAAACAATGGGCCAAATGATATGCTTATTATAGTGGAAAGTGATCATTACACATAAAGACAGAAGAGAAATGTGAGGCTTCAATGTATCAAAGTTACCCAAGTGTCTTTAGCTAATGTAACAAGCCTCCAGATTTCCCACTTTACAACTTCCTTAGCACAATAAATGTCTATTAAAACCTATCTTTTACTTAGCTTATAACCAAATTCTTATAAATCTTATATTTAAATGTAGAAGAGTACAGCTCTGGAACCAAGAGGAAGTGTTCTTTCACCATCTTTAAAATTTTTTTATTCATTACTAAAAAGACAGTTCTGTATTATCAAGCATTAGATCTCTTCATTTATGCTCTGTGAATAAATTTGACACATTTATGTAGAGCACTGAATAATTTAGTGAATTGAGGCCACTTGGGACTGAGTAATACTCTTATTTGGAATGCCTAAGAAAGTGTATGGATTATTTAAACTCAGAAACAGTGACAAAAATGTATTAACAACAGAAAAGAGAGAAGTGTGAATATTCTATATCTAATTAATTCTTTCTTATTTAGCCCAAGTCTACATGCTATTTATATAACACTGCATACAAAACATTTAAAATGCTTAAAAGAATGCAGAGCATTCATTTTAAATAGAACATTTTCTTGCTTTTAATCAATAATATTTAAAAAAGGTGATGCTTGCCTGAACAGGCAGTAGCGCAGTAGACAAGAGTGTTGGCCCAGGGATTCAGAAGACCTGTGTTCTAAACCCTGAGGTCGCTGGCTTGAGCATGGACTCACCAGCTTGAGCACGAGGTTGTCAGCTTGAGCAAGGGATCATAGAAATGAGCCCATGGTCACTGGTTTGAGCCCAAAGGTTGCTGGCTTGAAGCCCAAGGTTGCTGGCTTGAAGCCCAAGGTTGCTGGTTTGAGCACAAGGCTTGATCAAGTGGTCACTGGTTTGGTTAGAGCCCTCTGGTCAAGGCACAGATGAGAAAGTAATCAAAGAACAACTAAGGTGCCACAGCAAAGAATTGATGCTTTTCATCTCTCTACCTTCCTTTCTCTCTGTCCCTATCTGTCCCTCTTTCTGTGTCTTTGTCTCTCTTGCTAAAAAATAAATAAATAAATAGGTGTTGCTTCAGTAATTTCAAACTAGTCATTCATATATTAGAATGCAGGATGAGGTTACAAAGCACCTAGTGACATGCTTAAGTTTGATACAATCTTGATTCTTTTGTTAAATCATAAAGACAGTTATGATCCTAGAAAAAAATTAACAATTGGTGATAATGACATAATTTTTATGTGCTCATTTTTATCAAATATAATTGCCTGCTCTGTTTCCCAAAGACTTCACATTAAAAACAAATGTATCTGGAAATTTTAGAACTAATAAGAGTGACTTCTATTTAGCTGGGCTATCATTGTGTCTTTACTGGTCTGATATACTCTTCCAGGTGCAGCAAACTCTCTCCTCAGTAAACCTCACACTTGTACACTCATGCATTTTTGCTCCATTGATGATCCCTTCCATCCACAAGGTAATTGGGTTTCCAAAGGAACTTGCAGGGAGCCTGTAGCAGATACTCTGACTATGTTAGTCTCTTAATCTCTTGCCTTCTCTTCTAGATATAAAAGGTGGAAATTGTTAGAACAAGAAGAGTAGCAAACTGTACTATCAGTATAAAATTAGAAATGTCATAAGGTAGTATTCAGGAGTAGACTGAATAGAAAAATATCACAGTATACTGGAACAAAGAGCTTCTATTCTATTCTATTCTATTCTATTCTATTCTATATTTTATTACACAAGAAACATAATACTAAAAATATAATAATAATAGTGGGAGCCTCTACCATTTTGAAGCTGGTAAGAGGACACAAATGACTATCTAATCTTGATGAACATCCCTGCCAAATTAGAAAACAGACTCAGAGTAGTTATTAATATCTATAGATTACTATTTTTGGTCAGGCACTGTGTTGATTATTTTATATACGTTCTGTTATGCCATTGCAAAAAAACACCTTAAAAGAATTATTTGCATGTGAGAATTACTGCCAACATTTTATAGATAGCAAAATGTCTTGTAAACTTATTCAATTATTAGCTGCAGAGATTAAAAACAATTATGTCTTACCTCAAAATTTACTTTTTCTGCTTTATGTCAGATTGTATAAACTGGCCAATAAAGATTTTAATTGAGTTGAGGGAAGGCAGACAAGGCAGTAATTCATTTATGTTTGCTTTAATTAAGAGAAAGAGTTACAGTGATAAGCCCAATGGCTTCAGGGGCCAGGCAGGATACCTTACTATGTGAAAGAGTAATGGTTATTGCAGTGAATTGTGGATATGTTAGCTTACCTAAAGGCATTCCCATTCAATTAAAACAAATTGGGCTGGCCTGATACAACATATCTGCCAGAAGGTTACCCAAAGACAATAGATCTGCAAAAATAAGTCTGGAAAACACTCTAGGCTGGAGATGGGGGCTATATAATATATATGAAGACACAATAAAGAGATAAACAATAAAAGTAAAAAACAAGGGCATTGGCTAGCTCAACCATATCACACAACTATTTTCTTATATGTATTTTCTTTACAGTGAAAGTAAAGAAAGAATAAAAAAAGTAAGAAAAGTTTTGGCAGTAGCCCTTCAATGCCATTCTGAGTATTTGAACTTTATCACAATGAAAATGGAACATGCTTGGAGATGTGCAAAAGACCTCCTTACTCTGTGAGAGGCGTGCCTTCTGCATATTATGTCTTCATAAGAGTCTTTACTCTTTAAAAATCGGGTAACAGGGATTTACTGAACATAAATAACATTTAGTGTAACTAGGTAGAAAGTGGGGGAGTCAAAAATCAGACTGTTTAATTTCAAAAAGAATTCACACAACACTACACCTCATGGTTTTCTATAGAAATGCTATATCCAAATATCAGTATAAAGGACTTCTGCAATTGGTCAAGGGTTAAATGAAGAAGTCCTTGGTTAAGCTGGTGATTATGGGACCAAAAATCATGTATTTGATTAAAAATAGCATTACATAAACAATCAATAGTTACTGTTATATATTTATCAGAAACCTTCACTACTCAAAGTACTTTTCACATATTAGCTAATTACCTCAAAAGAAATCTATATAAAAATATACTTTAATTAGCATCACTGACATTTTACAGATAAGAATAATAAGGCTTACAGTCTATATAATTTGTTTGAGGTTAAGCAGATAGAAATGGTGAAAGATTAAATTTTAAGCCATAAAATTGTATCAAGTTGTTCTTAACCAAGAGTAAACTATGTTGATCATTTAAGGAAAATGTGAAAAGGAAGAAGACCTTCAGACACATTAGTTTTTATTTAACAAAAATAGGTTTTCAATAGATCAGTTCAATTAGAGAAGCAGAATAATAATGAGGTCAAATGTCTCTATTCAAATGCTCGGGGAATTTTATCTTCACCTTAAATTGAATGTATAGTCTTACCCTCTAATCTCCATCAAGTATCTCAAAGCTGCAGGGAAAATTGACTAGGAAAAGCTGGTGAAGAAAATTGAATCTATCAAATAAATCCAAGTGAAGGCTTACTAGAAAGAGAACATTGAGTGGTGTGATCCTCAAATAAATATAATTCCATTTTCTGTACATATTCAACTACTTGTTGACAGGATCTGGAGATATGTGGTCCATTTTTCTATCAGTTTATGTATAAAATCAAGTGTTTTTCCTTTCTAATAATAATATAAATAGTCATTATATGCATAAATGTACACTGCATGTACAAAGCAGACATATAGTTCTTTTCCAGCCTTCCTTTTCTCCTCTTCCACAAGGTTTGGTAGATAAAAGTTACAGAAACATTTATACTGCATGTGACAGTGTTGTAATTCCTTATAATAAAAAATATTTAATTTGGGAAGAGACTTTTTAAAATGTTTCATTTTATAACTCTGATATAAATTTCAAAATCAGAATTCTATCAACAGGAGAAAAACAACTGCTATTAGCGAGAAACAACAGCTTTATTCTTAATAGAAACATTAGATTAGATTAGTGCTTTAAAACTAAACTACATAAACAATGTTAGTTTCTCTGAAAAAGAATGAGCAACCTTTTATTTTTTAAAAGGAACATGTTATTTTCATTTGACTTAAATGATGCATGGAAATTAAGAAGATCCTACCATTAAATAAACTATTGCCAGAAATGAAATTTAATACCAACAAGAATTGACAGATCATATTTCAAGACTAGAATATGTATGTTTCTCATAATAAACAGGAAAGGGGAAGGAAATTGGGCTTAGTGTACATAAAGAAGGTTAAAAAGAAATGGTAAGAACAAGATGCTGAATATATATGGAGTGAGAGGTGAAGAAAACACAAAATCAATGGATTTATCTACAATGCCTTTGAGGAAAATCAGAGAATGAGAGTTGGTAAATTTCTAGTTATTTAAACTTGACTAAATACAGGTATTGATCGACTTAAGGCCTATGTAACTTACAACCATTCGACTTTACAACCACAGTCGCTAGCAACGACAGCGTCTGGCAGCGCAAGCGTTGCCCAGCTGAGCATATGACAGTGCGGACCAGCTTCCTGCAGCATTACCGTCTCCGCATGTACCATTTCAACTATACAGCAATTTGTGTTTTGTGTCTTGGATATTTTTTATCAAACCCCTCCCAAGATGTCTACCAAAAGGAAATTGTCTTTGTCTATAGCCTACTCAACTTACGACCAAATCATGTTATGACGGGTCTGTCAGAACCAATTGTGGTCGTAAGTCGAGCACTAGCTGTATTCCATATTAGTATGTTACAATTATTTTGGTTGCTAGTAACAAAATCAGATTCTGGTCACTTTAAGCCAGACAGGAAATTTTTTAGAAGAACATAGTATATATTTCAGAACAGACTAAAAAGCCACCACATAAGCAAGTCAAAGGAAAAGCAAGCACTGGAAACCTCACAGCTTTTCGCTAGAGATGCTAATAAAACTTTTCTTGAGACAATTATGATAAATTTTTCATTTTCAAAATTCAAACCTCCTTATCCCTCAAATCTGAATTTTACATTGAGTTAGGTGTACATCCTTTGATCAGCTAGATTTAGGCAGTTGGTTTCTACTCCTGTTTGAGGGGAAATTTCTAAGACAGATTATGGGCTGGAAATTCCTACAGTGAACGTAGATATTAAAAAGATAATAATAAATAAAAATAAAAGACAGAAACATATGAACATTACATTGAATTTCAAATTCAAAAATAATCTATATGCATGCAATACTAAGAGAAAAAAATGTAATCATGTGTTATAGCAAACTAATGAATTTACTGTAAAAATGTAGACATGGAATTGTTACTTCTTTTAACATCTTCACCTAAGGATTCTGACTACATTTTAAAATACATTTGTTTTGTTTACATATTTATTTTGTATAAATTAATTAATGTTTCAAAAATAAAAAAAATTCAGAAGCTAATAAAATAAATATCTGTTCTTAATATCCAGATATTTAATGATGCAAAATATTAAGGTTTTTCTATAGTTCTTTTAGATCTTAATTTTAAATAACTAAGAAAAGGTTTTGAATGTAATTGAACCATCCTTTTTTCCTTTTTTTCCAGAAATAACCATTTTCTTTTGTTGTTGTTGTTCTTTTTTTTAATTAATTTTAATGAAGTGCCATTAATAAATCAGGGTACATATGTTCAAAGAAAACATATCCAGGTTATCTTGTTTTAATTATGTTGCATAACCATCACCCAAAGTCAAATTGTCCTCTGTCACCTTCTATCTGGTTTTCTTTGTACCCCTCCCCTCCATCCCCGCACCACATAAGCACCACACTCTTGTCCATGTCTCATAGTCTGATTTTATGTCCCACCTATGTATGAAATCATGTTGTTCTCAGTTTTTTTCTGTTTTATTTATTTCACTCCGTATAATGTTATCAAGGTCCATCCATTTTGTTGTAAATGATCCGATGTCATAATTTCTTATGGCTCAGTAGTATTGCATAGTATATATGTACCAAAGCTTTTTAATCCACTCATCCTCTGATGCACACTTGGGCTGTTTCCAGATCTTCGCTATTGTGAACAATGCTGCCACGAACATGGGGACGCATTTATTCTTTTCGAACAGTGCTATGGTGTTCTTAGGGTATATTCCTAAAAGAGGAATAGCTGGGTCAAAAGGCAGTTCGATTTTTAATTTTTTGAGGAATCTCCATACTGTTTTCCACAGTAGCTGCACCAGTCTGCATTCCCACCAGCAGTGCAGGAGTGTTCCCTTTTCTCCACATCCTCCCCAGGACTTATTCTGTGTTGTTTTGCTGATGAGTGCCATTCTGACTGGTGTGAGGTGATATCTCATTGTGGTTTTAATTTGCATTTCTCTAATGATTAGTGATGTTGAGCATTTTTTCATATGCCTATTGGCCATCTGTATGTCCTCTTTGTAGAAATATCTATTCATTTCTTTTGCCCATTTTTTGATTGGATTCTTTGTCTTCCTAGTATTGAGTTATATAGGTTCTTTATAAATTTTGGTTATTAACCCCTTATCAGATGTGTTGTTGATTATGTTCTCCCATTGTGTGGTTTGTCTTTTTATTTTCTCATTATTGTCTTTAGCTGTGCAAAAACGTTTTAGTTTGATATAGTCCCATTTCTTTATCTTGCCTTTTATTTCATTTGCCCGTGGAGATAATTCGGAAAATATATTGCTGCTACAGATGTCGGAAAGCTTGCTGCCTATGTTTTCTTCTAAGATGCTTATGGTTTCACGGCTTATATTTAAGTCTTTTATCCATTTTGAATTTGTTTTTGTGAATGGTGTAAGTTGATGGTCTTGTTTCATTTTTTTGCAGGTAGATGTTCAATTTTCCCAGTACCATTCGTTAAAGAGTCTGTCTTTACTCCATTGTATGTTCTTTCCTCCTTTGTCAAATATCAGTTGTTCATAAAGTTGTGGGTTTATTTCTTGGTTCTCTGTTCTGTTCCATTGATCTATGTGCATGCTCTTATGCCAGTAGCAGGCTGTCTTGAGTATAATGGCCTTGTAGTAAACCTTGATATCCGGAAGAGTGATACCTCCTGCTTTATTTTTTCTTTTTAAGATTGCTGAGGCTATTCGTGTTCTTTTTCGGTTCCATATAAGTTTTTGGAATATTTTTCTATATCTTTGAAGTATGTCATTGGTATTTTCATTGGTATTGCATTGAATTTATGAATTGCTGTGGGCAATATAGACATTTTAATGATGTTTATTCTTCCTAGCCATGAGCACGGTATATGCTTCCACTTGTTTGTATCGTCCTTGATTTCTTTTATCAATGTTTTAGAATTTCCGAATACAAGTCCTTAACCTCCATGGTTAAATTTACTCCTAGGTATTTTTTTTTTTTTTTTGGCTGCAATAGTGATGAAGAAATTAAGTGTTTTCTTAATTTCTTTTGCTGACAGTTTATTGTTTGTATATAGAAATGCCTCCTATTTCTGAGTATTAATTTTATATCCTGCCACCTTGCTGAATTCATTAATAAGGTCCAGTAGTTTTTTGACTGAGACTTTAAGGTTTTCTATATACAATATCATATCATCTGCAAATAGTGACAGTTTTACTTCTTCTTTTCCAATTTGAATGCCTTTTATTTCTTCTTCTTGTCTGATTGCTATAGCTAGAAATCCAGAAGTATGTTGAATAAGAGTGGTGAAAGTGGGCAACCCTGCCTGGTTTCTGATCTTAAGGGGATTGCTTTTAATTTTTGTCCATTTAGTATGATTTTTACTGTGGGTTTGTCGTTCATGGCCTTAATCATGTTAAGGAAAGTTCCTTGTATTCCCACTTTACTGAGAGTTTTGAGCATGAATGGGTGCTGGATTTTATCAAATGCCTTTTCTGCATGTAATGAAATTATCATGTTATTCTTGTCCTTCCTTTGTTTATGTGATGAATCACATTGATTGATGTGCATATATTGTACCAGCCATGCCTCTCCAGAATAAATCCCACTTCATCATGGTGTATGATTTTTTTCATATATTGCTTGATCCGGTTGGCTAATATTTGTTGAGAATTATAGCGTCTACATTCATCAGGGTTATAGGCCTATAATTTTCTTTTTTTGTGTTGTCTTTTCTCTATTTTGGGATCAGAATTATGCTCGCCTCATTAAAGGCGTTTGCAAGTCTTCCTTCCTCTTGAATTTTTTGAAATAGCTTGAAGAGGATAGGAGTTAGTTATCCTTTGATTTTTTGATAGAATTCACTTGTGAACCCATCAGGCCCAGGACTTTTCTTTTTGGGAGTTTTTTGATAACTGTTTTGATCTCATTTGTTGTAATTGGTCTGTTTAGGTGTTCTGATTCTTCCAGATTGATTTTTGGAAGATTATATGATTCAAGAAATTTGTCCATTTCACCAAGATTGTCTAATTTTTTGGCATATAATTCTTCATAATATTTTCTTACAATGCTTTGTATTTCTGTTGTATCAGTTGTTATTTCTCCACTGTCCTTTCTAATTTTATTTATTTGAGACCTCTTTCTTTTTTTCTTGGTGAGTCTAGTTAAAGGTTCATCAATCTTGTTTACCTTTTCAAAGAACCAGCTTCTGGTTTCATTGATCCTCTGTATTGTTTTCTTAGCCTCTATGTCATTTATTTCTGCTCTGATCTTTATTAATTTTTTTCTTCTTCTTGTCTTGGGTTTTATTTGTTGTTGTTTTTCTAGTTGTTTTAGATGCAGGATCAGGTTGCTTATTTGAGCTTTTTCGAACTTCTTATGATATGCCTGTAGTGCAAAGAACTTCCCTCTCAGTACTGCTTTTGCTGTGTCCCATAAATTTTGAGTTGATGTATGCTCATTTTCATTTGTTTCTAGAAACTTTTTTATTTCTTCTCTGATCTCATTGTTAATCCATTCATTATTTAATATTATGCTATTTAGTTCAAGTGTTTGAGTATTTTTCAGTTTTTCTTTTGTGGTTAATTTCTAGTTTCATGGCATTGTGATCAGAGAAAATGCTTGATATGATTTCAAACTTTTTAAATTTATTGAGACCATTTTTATGTCCTACCATGTGTTCTGTGTTAGAAAACGTACCATGAGCGCTTGAGAAGAATGTATATTCTACTGCTTTAGGGTGAAAAGTTCTGAAGATATCTATTAAATTAAGTTGATCTAGTGTATCCTTTAAGTCCGCTGTTTTATTATTAATTTTCTTTCTTGTGGATCTATCCAGTGTTTTTAGTTGGGTATCGAAATCTCCTGCTATGATAGCATTGCTGTTTTTCTCGCCCTTTATATCCATCAAAGTCTGCTTTATGTATGTCGGGGCTCCTATATTTGGTGCATAGATATTTATAATAGTTATATCTACCTGTTGAATTGTTCCCTTTATCATTATGTAGTGTCCTTCTTTATCTCTTACTACAGCCTTTGTTATAAAGTTTATTTTGTCAGATATAAGTACTGGTACCCCGGCTTTTTTTCATTTCCATTTGCATGAAATATTTTTTCCATCCTTTTACCTTCAGTCTATGTGCATCTTTTGTTTTAAGGTGTGTCTCTTGTAGACAGTATATGCATGGGTCCTGTTTCTTTATCCACGCAGCTACCCTATGTCTTTTGATTGGATCATTTAATCCATTTACATTTAAGGTTATTATTGATATGTAGTTGTTTATTGCCATTTTATTCTTTAAAGCTGTATTTTTTTTTATTTTTTTTTGCTATATTCTTTTCTCCCTTTGAACTGTTCACAACTGGCCCCTTAGTATCTATTGCAGAATTGGTTTTGTTTTAATGAATTCCTTGAGACTTTCTTTTTCTGGAAAGCTCTTTATTTCTCCTTCAATTGTAAACGTTAGCCTTGCTGGATAGAATAGTCTTGGTTGTAGGTTCTTGTTCTGCATTACTTTGATTATATCTTGCCATTTCCTTCTGGTCAAGTGTTTCTGTTGAGAAGTCTGATGTCATCCTTTTGGGGGCTTCTTTGTAGGTGATAGCCTTTTTTTCTCTAGCAGCTTTTAAGATTTTTTCTTTATCCATTAGCTTTGGTATTTTAACTATGATGTGTCTTGGTGTAGATTTTTTTGGTGTCTCTTTAATGGTGTTCTGTGTGCTTCTTGAACGTGTGGAATGTTTTCCAGCCTTAATTTAGGGAAGTTTTTTGCTATGATTTGATTGAACAAAGTTTCCATTTCCTGTCCTCTTTTTTCTTCTTCAGGCACCCCTATGATGCGAAAGTTTTTTCTCTTCAGGTTGTTACATAGCTCCCTTAGAGTTTCCTCACAGGTTTTGACTCTCTTTTTCTTTTTCTGCTCTGCTTCTTTGCCTTTGTTTATTGTGTCCTCTAACTCACTTATTCGATCCTCAGCGTGATTCATCCTGCTTTTAATTCCTTCCATTGTGGTCTTCAGTTCTGATACTGTATTTGTCATTTCTGTCTGATTCTTTTTTATTATTTCAATTTTGTTTTTTATACTTGTTATCTCTTTATTTAGGTGTTCATAGTGACTATCCATTGTTGCTCTAATTTCTTTGAACATCCTAACTATCATTATTCTAAATTCTGCTTCTGGTAGTTTGGTTATATCTGGTTCATTCAGGTCCTTCTCTGGGGATTTCTCTTGATTCATTTGGTGTGCATTCCTCTGCCTGCCCATTTTATCTGTGTATAAGCAAGTTGTGGCCACTGGAGTCTAGTAGGTGTTGCCTTTGTGTTCTCTAGGTGTGGTCTGTCTGTAGGCCTGCCACCCCCTCTGCCGCTGCCTAGGTGGTTGGGTATGGGTGTTGCCAGCATCAGCCTACCGCGGCTGTTGCTGTGATTTCTGCTTCTCCTCTGCGGGAGGGGCTGTCACTCAAGCCACAAGCCTAAGCACCATGGGCAGAGGTGAGCACCTTTTCTCAGCTGCGCACCCAGCCTGTTTCCGGAAGGCTTACGCTCCGCCCCCGCAGTCAGAGCCTGCTTGCCACAGTTTCGCGGGTTGGGCGGGGCTTTTGACGTTCTCTCAGCTGTGAGCCTTTGCCCATCCAGAATTTAGCCCCGCCCTCGAGGCCAGGGCCCTCCTGCGCAGGGTCGCAAACCGCGGTTTATTGGGCCGGGCGTGTTTGCTGGCGTGAGCTTAGCTGCTAGCTTCCGATTGTTCTAAACTCTACCTCGCCCCC
Organism: Rhynchonycteris naso; assembly: GCA_037038555.1. Classification (NCBI taxonomy): domain Eukaryota; kingdom Metazoa; phylum Chordata; class Mammalia; order Chiroptera; family Emballonuridae; genus Rhynchonycteris; species Rhynchonycteris naso. The sequence continues at coordinate 85,580,543 of CM072996.1, forward strand.
ACATTCAGAGCCAGCTCACGCACATAGAATGGCAATCCACGGTTTCTCCGGCCGGGTGGGGCTAGTAGCATGAGCTCAGCCTCAGACTTCCACTTGTCTTGGGGTCTACCCTGTACCCACGTTAGGAGCTCGCTCATGCACACAGGATGGCAAACCACAGTTTCTCTGTCCTGGTGGGGTTGACAACATGAGTTCAGCCACGAGCCCCTCGCCCGTTCCTGTTCTTAGCCTTGTCCTCACGGTCAGGGCCGGCTTGCGCAGGGTCGCAGAGCAGATCTCTGCCCATTTTTTCCCCGCAGGTGGGATTACAGGTGGGCCCGCATCTAAAGGACCGCTTTCACGCATCCCCTCCACCCCTGCTGGGCTAGACCGAGCTCACATTGGTTGTGCCTCTGCCCACGCCGACAGGACCATGTTTCAGCGTCCTGCTGCCACCATCCCTTCAGCAACCCTCAGAGAGGTGAAAGTGTCCTAAGTCTCCACACTGTAGGCCTAGGAGCTCCCTCCCTCTAAGCAGCTCTCCTCTAATAGCCGCAGGAGAGCTTGTTTGGCTAGTGTCCTGTCTCCCTTTGCTGGTATTGCTAGTTCCACGGGAAATATTTGTTTTCGATTAGGGAAATGACTTAGTCCAGGGGTCAGGGTGGCTGTCCCTCAGAGTGTCCCCGTGCCTTCAGTCCACTCTCTGTTCCCGCTGCTCTGTTCCTGTCCTCTGTTTCCCTTCCCCAGAGCCCCGGTTGAATGGTTGTGAGAGAGGTTTTCTGCGCTTTCCCTTTAAAAAGATTCTTGGGTCTGAGAAAACTATCTCTTTTTTACAAACAGTATCCTCACTTGCTTCACAGCCCAATACTGTCCAAACGCCTCTTCTAGGCTCTGGGACTGCAGGCTGGGGCTTGGTTCCTGGGACCCAGGTCCCTCCCTCTCTGCCAAACTCTCCTCCTGCCACGCGGGTCTCTCTGGGCTGCCGTTTGCTCCGGGGAGCTGGGCAGCCCTCTTCGCGTTTTTGCTATTCCTACCAGTCTCAATGTGGCTTCTGCAGTGTTCCTTGGTTGAAGAGTCCACTTAGTTTAGTTCAAAGTTGGTTTATCCAGATGATGGTTCTTAAAATTGAGTTATAATCCACTTTGGTTCTGGGAGTTGGAAGTCAGTACGTCCGCCTACTCCATCGCCATCTCCCAAGTCTCCAAGCTGTATTCTTCTTTTGCTATATTCTTTCCCCTCTTTCAACTATTCACAACAGGCCCCTTAGCATCTGTTGCAGAATTGGTTTGGTTTTAATGAATTCCTTGAGGTTTTCTTTGTCTGGGAAGCTCTTTATTTCTCCTTCAATTTTAAATGTTAGCATTTTTGAATAAAGTAGTCTTGGTTGTAGGTTCTTGTTCTGCATTACTTTGAATATATCTTGTCATTCCCTTCTGGCCTCAAGTGTTTTTGTTGAGAACTCAGATGTCATTCTTATGGGGCTCCTTTGTAGGTGATAGCCTTTTTTTCTCTAGCAGATTTTAAAATTTTCTCTTTATCTCTTAGCTTTGGTATTTTAACTATGATGTGTCTTGGTGTAGATTTCTTTCAGTTTCTCTTTAATAGAATTCTCTGTGCTTCTTGAACCTGTAAAATGTTTTTCAGCCTTAATTTAGAAAAGTTTTCAGCTATGATTTGATTGAACGTTTCTATACCTTGTTCTTCTTCTTTATCTTCGGGACCCCCTATGATGCGGATGTTATTTCTCTTCATGTTGTCACAGACCTCCCTTAGAGTTTCCTCAGATTTTTTGAGTCTCTTTTCTTTTTTCTGCTCTGCTTCTTTGCCTTTGTTTATTTTGTCCTCTAACTCACTGATTCAGTCCTCAGCTTCACCTATTCTGCTTTTAATTCCTTCCATTGTGGTCTTCAGTTCTGATACTGTATTTGTCATTTCTGCCTAATTCTTTTTTATTATTTCTATTTCCTTTTTTATACTTGTTATCTCTTTATTAAGGTATTTGTAATGACTATCCATTGTTTCTCTAAGCTCTTTGAACATCCTATCATTATTTTAAACTCTGCATTCAGTAATTTGGTTATATTTGGTTCATTCAGGTCATTCTCTGGTGATTTCTCTTAATTCATTTGGGTTGCATTTCTTTGCCTGTCCATTTTGCCTGTGTATAAGAAATGTGTGGCCACTGGAGTCCAATGAGTATTGTCTCTGTATTCCCTAATTGTGGTCTGTCGGCAGGCCCACTATCCCCTCTGCTGCTGCCTATGGCCGTTGGGTATGGGCGTTGCCAGTGCAGGCCCACTGAGGCTGTTGCTGTGATTTCCGCCTCTCCTCCACTGGAGCAGTTGTGCTCTGGTGCCCGGCTCTACAAGCTTCAGCCTGTCTGGGTTTTCGCCTCGCCTGCACAGGTGAGGTTGTGCACTGCACTCAAGCCACAAGCCTTGGCACCAAGGGTAGGAGTGAGCAACTTTGCTCAGCTGTGGACCTGCATGTTCCTGGGCTTCCGCCCAGCCCCTGCTGTCAGAGCCGGGTTGTGCACGGAGAATCGGAAACCATGGTTTCTCAGGCCAGGCAGGGCTGCTGGTGTGCGCTCATCTGCAAGCCTCTGCCTGTCCTGGGCTTTAGACCTGCCCCCATGGTCAGGGCCGGCTCACGCAGGATTGCAAACCTTGGAGGCCAGGTGTTCCTGAGTGTCCATGAGCCAATGCTCAGCAGAAGATCTCTGTCTGTTCCTGGCCTCCCACTTTCCCCCCATAGGTGGGGCTGCAGGTGGGCCCACAGTTGCCAGACCGCTTTCGCACATCCCCTCTGCCCCTGCTGGGCTAGACCGAGCTCACGCCGGCTGGGCCTCCGCCCCCGCTGACAGAATGGCTTTTCCGCGTTCTGCCCCCACCATCTCTCCAGCAAGCCCTCAGCAGTGTGGCTAGGGGCACTGTAGCTCAGACTCTAACACTCCATACTGTAGTCCTGGAAGCTCCCTTCATCTAAGCAGCTCTGCTCTAAGTGCCACAGGAGAGCTTTGGCTGGTGTTCTGTCTCCCTTTGCTGGTATTGCTAGTTCTAGGGAAAATATTTGTTTTCGATTTGGGAAGTGACTTAGCCCAGGGGTTAGGATGGCTGTCCCTCAGAGTGTTTCTCCCTGTGCCTTCCAGTCCACACTCTCTTCCCGCTGTTCCAGTCATCTCCTCTGTCCCTGTTCCCTGGAGCCCAGGGTGAGTGGTTGTGAGAGAGGTTTTCTGTGCTGTCCCTTTAAGAAGAATCCTGGGTCTGAGAAAACTGTCTCTTTCTCACAAACAGTATCCTCACTTGTTTCAGAGCTCAATACTGTCCAAACGCCTCTTTTAGGCTCTGGGGCTGCAGGCTGGGGCTTTGTTCCTGGGACCCAGGTCCCTCCCTCTCCACTAAACTCTCTTCCCACCACGCGACTCTGCTATTTGCTCCAGGGAGCTGAGCAGCCTTTTCCTCATTTTCGCTTTTCCTACCAGTCTCAATGTCACTTCTTCAGTGTTCCTTGGTTGAAGAGTCCACTTAGTTTAGTTCAAAGTTGGTTTATCCAGATAATAGTTCTTAAAATTAAGTTATAATCCACTTTGGTTCCAGGAGTTGGAAGTTGGTACGTCCACCTACTTCATTGCATTTTTGCCGTCCTTCAAATAACCATTTTCTTGAAGATGGTGTTTACTATACCCAACTATTAATTTGAATATTTCATACATACCTAGGTGTCCATCAATAGTATATATCATTGTTGTGTGTTTTAAATTCACATATCTTATCATACAGTACTTATCACCAACTGGGTTTTATTATGCAATAGCATATTTGTGAGACTAAATCACGTTAATACATGTAGTTTTAGTTCATTTATTTAAAATGCTAAACAATTCCATTGTGTGGCTAAACAGCACATTGACAAGTACTGAGATTATTTACCTTTCCACTTCCTGCCTGTCTGCTTATCAAAAGTATAATGCAGTAAGTAAGACATTATAGAATTACACTAATCAATACAGAAAGTACTCATGCATGAATACTTCAAAGAGAAAACAAGGAAAAAAATACTTAAAAGTAGACCCATGTAAATATGGAAACTTAAATTACAGAAGATCCTTGAGGATGTGATTCTAAATCCATGTAAAAAAAAAAAAAAGATTCCCAGTTGCATTGGTTATTATATGAGGTTTACAATAGCACACAAAATATATAATTTTAGATTTTGTTTACAGCTTTGAAGTAAAATGACATTTTGTTTACAGCTCTGAAGTAGAATGAGATTTCTTTAAGAACATACAATAAAGAATAAGTGATAAAAAATGATAAAATAGATTATATTAAAATTAATACTTATATTTTTAAAAGTCATAATTTTAAAAAATTAATAAAGAAATTAATGGGCCATAAAATATACAAAGACTGAGTATTCAAAATATGTAAAATTTTAAAAAGCTCTTTTTTTTTTTTTACAGGGACAGAGAGAGAGTCAGAGAGAGGGATAGATAGGGACAGACAGACAGGAAGGGAGAGTGATGAGAAGCATCAATCATTGGTTTTTTGTTGAAACACCTTAGTTGTTCATTGATTGCTTTCTCATATGTGCCTTGACCATGGGGCTACAGCAGACCGAGCCACCCCTTGTTGGAGCCAGTGACCTTGTGTCCAAGCTGGCGAGCTTTTGCTCAAGCCAGATGAGCCTTTGCTGAAGCTGGCATGACCTCAGGGTCCACTGTGCCATCACCCAGTCAGGCTAAAAAACTCTTAAAAATACTACTAGAACCCATAGTTAAAAGAATAATACACAAAAACTAATAACAGACAAGTTTCTAAAGCAGTAAGCTGAATGGTCAGTAATAATGTAAAAAAGGTAAAGCATACTAGTAATCAAAAAAATAAAATTTAAACAAGTGACATTATATGCCACATCATCAGAGAAAAATATCGAAGTATGATATAAACAAATGGGTAATCTATGTAGTAACAAGGGTCATAGTGCTGGTCAAAATTTAAACTGTAAAAGCCCTCTATACATAAAACTATCATTATTATATCTATTAAAACTATTCACACTTAGACAAACTTGTATAATTATCTATGAGAAACAGTAATAAAAACAATCACTGCAGCACTGTTAAAATTTAAAACAAAATGTACATCAATAGAAAAAGGGTAATTTTTTAAAAAGTAGACTAGTAAACACTAGTGAAAACAATGGTAAACTAAAGTTATATGTATCAATATCAAGAGATATACATAAAATAATTTTTTGAATATTCTTGATTAAGAATATATACACTTTGTTATTGATTATAGTAATTTAAAATATGAATGAATGCTACATTAATATGCACTAAGGTGAATAATGTATTGTTTAGGATTATATATTCATGTACTGAAACTTTAAAAACATAGAAATATCAAAATTAGTAGTTACTTCTGAGGGAGAGGAAGTCAAATGTCATCCAGGATGAATACATAGAAATCTAAAACATTTGCAATTATTCCATCCCTCAGAGGATCATCAAGTTCAATATAGTGTTCTCCCTACATTTCTGCATGTTAGAAAGGTTTCTTATTAACAGAAAGGCAATAAAATCATTGACTGAGTAGCCACTCTTCCAAATATTACCCAAAATAGAGATAATCACTAAAGTAATTATTTTGTTAATATTTTAAACTTTTAGTAGATCAATAAAATAAAGATAGAATATCTGAAATAAGCCCAATATTTATTAGAATTTAATACATGAAATTCTGAAACTACCAGAGTAAATGGACAAAATTCACAATCTGATGGTTCACAAAAGAATCACAAATGACATCTATACATTCTTCTGTATATTACACTTATATAAAGTATAATCTATAATTTTATATACATCTATGACCTACATTTACATAGCAAGATAAAAAGAAACCAAACTATTACTAGAAGTAGTTTAAAAGAGATAACATTTTAAGTGATTTTTAATTTGTAATTTTCTAAAATAATAATGTTTAAAAATTTTAAAATTTTATCAAAATTATACACACGTCACCACAGTCCACTCTCACCAAATTTTTTCCCTTTTCTTTTTTTTACAGAGACAGAGAGACTCAGAGAGAGGAATAGACAGGGATAGACAGGAATGGAAAGAGGTGAGAAGCATCAGTCATGTTTTTCGTTGCCATCGCAACACTTTAGTTGTTCATTGATTGCTTTCTCACATGTGCCTTGACCACGGGTCTCCAGCAGACCGAGCAACCCCATGCTGGAGCCAGCAACCTTGGGTCCAAACTGACGAGCTTTTTCTCAAGCCAGATGGGCCCGTGTTCAAGCTGGCGAGCTCGGGGTCTCAAACTTGGATCTTTTTCATCCCAGTCTGACGCTCTATCCACTGCGCAACTGCCTGGTCAGGCTCAATCATCAGTATTTAATTTTTTTTGACACCTTAGTTGTTCATTGATTGCTTTCTCATATGTGCCTTGACCGCGGGCCTTCAGCAGACTGAGTAACCCCTTGCTCGAAGTAGCGACTTTGGACTCAAGCTGATGAACTTTTTGCTCAAATGAGATGAGCTGTGCTCATGGGGTCTTGAATCTGGGCTCTTCCGCATCCCAGTCCAACACTCTATCCACTGCGCCACTGCGCCACTGCCTGGTCAGGCACATTTTTTTCCCCTTCATTCAGGGTTCAGGGACAACTGCTTTAGGATATTTAATATGATTCTATTGGTCTTTATATGCAAATATTTCTATAATATAATTATAATATTACTTGTTGATTTTTTTTTTTTTTGGTGGAGGAAGAGATGGGAAAACATTTGTCCCTGGACATACTTTTCCTCTCTCCTCATTTGTGCCATATACTGGTTGAGATAACATGTATTGTTTTCATTGATATGCCAATGAAAACACTACATACAGTAGAGAAACATCAGATGTTATAATTACTCTTCCTTTTATACAAATATCAGTGTTTTCCATTTTGAGCTTATTGTGGTAAGGTTTTTGTAATTATTATTATTGTGTTCTCTGTGCTGCCATTATTTTCTTAGTTTTCTAGTTATACCCATTAAGCATCCCTTTCCCTATCCCTGCTGGTATACAACTCTTCTTAATACATTTGAATATTTAATAAATTATCAATTTATTTTGTAAAAGATATTCCTCCTTATAAAACCCATCTTGGGCCTGACCTGTGGTGGTGCAGTGGATAAAGCGTCGACCTGGGAACACTGAGGTCGCCAATTCAAAAAACCCTGCACTGGTCTGGTCAAGGCACATATGGGAGTTGATGCTTCCAGCTCCTCCCCCCTTTCTCTCTTTCTCTCTCTCTCTCTCACTCTGTGTCTCCTCTCTAAAATGAATAAAATAAAATAAAATAAACGTGGCTCTCAAAAGAAATTTAAAAAAAAACAACCCATCTTGGATGATGTCAGAATAATGGCACTATAAGAGATACCTTTGAAATTTCAACAAATTGAACAGATATAACTCAGCTCAGAAATGCCAGCAGGGCTCACAGCTTGCTTGAAAGATCTGCACATAGTAGAATGGATTAAATTTGGGAAGCTTGAGAAGGGGGGCAGAAGATAAGGCACACTAGCAGTTGACTCGGGATAGAGGAGAGGCCTAAACTGTCTGAGTTTTCATCTACTGGAGTTCTAGAGAAGGGAGAAACATGGATCACTGGATCTTTTTCTGCAAGAAGGAGATGAGAGATTGGGGGGAATTTGTTGTGATATAAAACCAAAGCGGCAGAGTGTATGGTCATGGCCAGTATTCCCAAGGTCTGCCAGCTGCCCACACTCAAACAGAGACACAAAAATACAAAGTGTAGCACCTCAGCCTCCCAGATCCTGCCTCCTTTCCCTCATGGGGTGTGAATAGTGGCAGAGATATACCCCATAGCTGAAGAACAGAGGTGTTCTGTATCTGGTCCCCTGCTCTGTTGGGATTCAGGGAGGAGTACCCAAGTGTCTGATATAGCCATTGCTTAAGCCATCAAGAACTCACTAGTCCTACTCATCATCACAACTGCAGCCCTGCCTTCACCTTTAGAACAGCAATTCTCAGCAGAGTTTAGCCTGGAACTTTACAGAGCTAAAATTTGTAAGCCAGTGCTAACTACTGAAAAAAGATTGAAAAACCTCTTGAAAATGTTTTATTTTCTTCTAATATTTTGTTGTCTTTTAGTTTTTTCCTTATTGTTTTGTTTGTTTTTGATTATTTTTTTATTTGTGGTTTTTCTTTTAAATTTTAAGTTTTAAAAATTTTAAATTTTTTTTATTGTTCTTTGCTTGATTTCTTAATAATACCACTCTCAAGTGCCCATAAGGCAAAAAAAAGAAAGAAATACCATGAATAATCAAGAAAGAGAAGCAGTACAGAAAGAAAATAAAAAATCTTCAGAAAGCAATCTCAATCTCATGGATACTTGAAGTTAATAGAGAATTCAAAATGGGAGTTCTGAAAACACTGAAGGAGATGCAAGAAAACTCTAAAAGATAATTTAATGAACTCAGAAAACAAAATGAATACTTTACCACGGAGATTGAAACTTTAAAAACAGAGATGAAGAACCTAATACATGAAATGAAAAGTAAGCTAACAAGTTTAGCTAATAGAATTGGCTTGATAGAGGAGAGAATCAGTGACATTGAAGACAGGAAACTAGAGATAATACAGAAGGAAGAAGAGAGAGAATCAAGAATTTTTACAAAATAAATAATTGATGAGAAATTCCAAGCCTATGTAAAGACTTAGATCCTCTATTCCAAAAAGCAAACAGAATAACTACTTAACCAAATCCAAACAGGCCTTCTCCAAGGCACATTGTAATAAAAATGTCAAAAAATAAATAAAAATGGAAAAAACAATGACAAAGAGTGAATCCTGAAAGGAATTAAGGAAAAGAAGAACATAACATATAAATGAAGGCCCATTAGGTTATCATAAGACTTTTCAGCAGAGCCTGACCAGTGGCGCAGTGGATAGAGTGTCAGACTGGAATGCAAAAGACCCAGGTTCGAGACGCCGAGATTGCCAGCTTGAGCGCGAAACCATCCGGTTTGAGCAAAAGCTCACCAGCTTGGACCCAAGGTTGCTAGCTGGAGCAAGGGGTTGCTCGGTCTGCTGGAGACCCGTGGTCAAGGCACATGTGAGAAATCAATCAATGAACAACTATGGTGTCACAATGAACTCGAAAAACTAATGATTGATGCTTCTCACCTTTCTCCATTCCTATCTGTCTATCCCGGCTGTCTATTCCTATCTATCCCTCTCTCTGACTCTGACTCTCTCTCTGTCCCTGTAAAATAAAAAAAAAGAAAAAGAAAAAAAAGGACTATTTAGCAGAAATTCTACATACCAAAAGAGAGTAGATCCAAACATTTAAAGTACTGAAAAAGAAGAATTACTATTCAAGAATAGTATAGCAATCAAAGTTTTATTAAAATATAAAGGAGAAATAAATATGCTTCCAGAAATACAGAAGCTGAGAGAATTTATCACCAGAAAACTAAAACTGCAGGAAATTCTCAATGGGGTTATCTACCATATTCAAAGAACAACAAAAGCTACAAGTAAACGCTACAACAGGATTACAATATGAAAAAGAATAATTTGTGACAATAAAAACATAAATGGGGAGAGGTTAAAGGTCTGAACTAGCAAATGAAAATAAAGTATGTAAGCACTAATAAAACAAAAGACTCTTGTATATAAGAAGCTTTTTGTCCTAATAACCTAATAGTAACCACCCATGAAAAAAAAAAAAAAACATTATACTGAAACACATTGCTCAAAAAAGGAAGAAATAGGAAAAAGATTTTAAAAATGCCAGCAAACATTTCTAAGTGACAGAAACACAGAAGAGAAGGGCCAAAGAAGACACAGAGCTATCAGAAGACAAAACATAAAATGGCTATAGAAAATTCTCAAGTGTCAATAATTACCCTAATTAAGGTGACCATATTTTAAAATTGGTAAAGTGGGACACCATTAATGGGGGGTTTCTTTTTTTTTTTTTTTTTTTTTTAATAATAACTTCTTTTTATTTTATTCATTTTAGATGAGGAGACACAGAGTGAGAGAGAGAGAGAGAGAGAGAGAGAGAGAGAGAGAGAGAGAAAGGGGGGAGGAGCTGGAAGCATCAACTCCCATATGTGCCTTGACCAGACCAGTGCAGGGTTTTGAACTGGCGACCTCCCTGTTTCCAGGTCGACGCTTTATCCACTGCGCCACCACAGGCCAGGCTAATGGGGGGTTTCTTGAGTAAAAATTTGGTCTATATGGAGCAAAAAAATTTTTCATAGAATGCAGAAATAGTATTATAATATATTTTTTTAAATCAGGACATTTTTAAAATGTCGTGGGATGAGAGACAAATTGTTAAAAATCAGGACTCTCCCACCAAAAGTGGGACGTCTGGTCACCTTACCCTAAATGTAAATGGACTGAACTCACTAATAAATATGAACAAAGTAGTAGATTGGATCAAAAGCCAAAACCAAACCATATGCTCCCTTCAAGAGGCACATCTAAGCTACAAGGACAAAAGTAGACTCAATGTAAAAGGTTGGAAAATGATTCTACAAGCAAATAATTCTTAACAAAAAGCAGGAGTGGCAATACTAATATCTGAAAATGCTGACTTCAAGACAACAAAGGGAACAAGAGACAAAGATGGACATTCCATAATAATAGAGGGGACAATCAATTAAGAAGACATAACACTTCTTAATATATAGGCACTGAATTAAGGAGCAACAAAATATATAAGACATCTACTATTTGATCTAAATATAGAAACAGACAGAAACACAATCATACTTGGAGAACTCAACACACCATTGACATCTTTAGATAGATCTTCCAAACAGAAAATCAATAAATATTAGCCTTAAAAGACACACTAGATCAAATAAACATAATAGACATTTACAGAAAACTTCATCCAAGAACATCAGATTATACATTTTTTTCCAGTGTGCATGAAACATTCTCAGGGATAGACCATATGTTGGCCATAAAACTAACATCAACAAATTCAAGATTGAAATTATACCAAGCATATCCTCTGACCATAAGCCTTTGAAATTAGAAGTCAATTGCAAAAAGAAAGTAAGGAAACTTACAAATATGTGGAAATTAAACAACATACTTTTAAAAAATGACTGGGTCAAAGAAGAAATAAAAACAAAGATAAAAAGACAATAAGAAGACAACATGAGATATCAAAACTTGTGGAATGCAACAAAAGCAGTAATAAGAAGGAAGTTTATATCATTACAGACTTAGATCAAGAAACAAGAAAGATCCCAAATGAACAACTTAACATTGCATCTTAAGGAACTATATAAAAAAAGAAGAACAAAGTTAAGCCAAAGTTAATAGAAGAAAGGAAATAAAAATTAGAGCAGGACTGAATGAAATAGAGAACAAAAAAAATATAGGAAATGTTAATACAACAAAGATCTGGTTCTTTGAAAAGATCAATAAAATTGATAAACCCCTGGCTAGACTCAGTAGGGAACAAAAAGAATTGGTTCATATTAACAAAATCCAAAATGACAAAGGAGAAATTACCACAGACATCATAGATATACAAAGGATTATACTAAGATACTATGAAAAATTATATGCCACCAAATTAAAAAATCTAGAAGAACTGGATAAGTTCCTAGAACTATACAATCTTCCGAGCCTGAATCATAAAGAAGTGGAAAACCTAAATAGACCTCTAAGCAGGGAGGAAACAACTATCATAAACCTCCCCTAAAATAAAAGTCCAGGATCAGATGGCACTTCACTGGTGAGTTATACCAAACATTCAAAAAAAAAAATTGATACCTATTTTCTCAAAGTCTTCCAAAATATTGAACACGAAGCAATACTCCCTAGTACATTTTCTGGGGCCAGCATTACCCTGATACCAAAACCTGGCAAAAACAACACACACACAAAAAAAACTACAGACCTATATCTCTAATGTATACAGGTGCAAAAATTAAAAAAAAATACTAGCAAATTTCATACAACAGTATATTTAAAAGATAATACATCATGATTAAGTGAGATTTACTCCACGAGCACAAGGATGGTTCAACATACACCAATCAATCAATCTAATATACCACATCAATAAAACAAAATACAAAATTTAAATGATCCTATCAATAGATGGAGAAATAACATTTGGTAAGATTCAACATCCATTCATGTTTAAACACTTCATAAAATGTGTATAGAAGGAAAGTTCTTCAATGTAATAAAGGCCATATTTGACAATCCTTCAGTCAACATCAGACTCAATGGGATAAAACTGAAAGCTTTTTCTTTAAAATCAGGAACAAGACAAGAATGACCACTGTCTTTGCTTTTATTCAACATAGTTCTGGAAGATTGAGCCAGAGAAATCAGGCAAGAGAAAGTAATGAAAGACGGGGAAAGGAGTAACAGTTTCACCTTTTTCAGATGACATGATCCTGCATAGGCAAAGCCCCAAAGACTCCATCAAAAAATCATTAGAAACAATAAACAAATACATTAAAATCATAGAATACAAAATCAATATACAACTGTCTACCCTTTCCTACATGCCAACAACAAAACTTAAGAAAATGAATTGAATAAAGCAATTCTTTTTACAATTGCAACAACAATAAAAAATACCCAGGAATAAATTTAACAAAGAATGTGAAGAACCTATATACTGAAACTGACAAAGCATTATTAAAATAAATTGGAAAAGAAAGCACAATGAAATGAAAAAAATATTTTCTTGTTCATGGATAGAAAGAATCAACATAGTTAAAATGGCTATATTACTCAAAGCAATATACAAATTCAATGACCCCCCCCTCCCGATTCCAATGTCATTTTTAAAAGAAGTGAAACAAAAAATCACCAGATTTGTATGGACCTATAAAAGACCCTGAATAGCCAAAACAATCCTGAGAAAAAAGAATAGAATGGGAGGTATTATACTACCTGACTTCAAATTACACTATAGAGCTGCATTAATTAAAAAGCATGATATTGGCAGAAAAACAAACATACAGAACAATGGAACAGAATCAAAAGTCCAGAAATAAAACCACGTACGTATAAATAATCTTTGACTAAGGAGCCAAAAACATACAATGGAGAAAGAAAAGCCTCTTTAATAGATAGTGCTGGAAAAACTAGATACTAAACTTCTGTATCTTGGCCATAGAGAACATTTTATGAATTTGAGCCCAAAGGCAAGGGAAATAAAGGCAATAATAAGTGAGTGGGACTATATCAAACTGAAAAGTTTTTGCACACCAAAAGAAATGACAAGAAAACAAAAAGATAGCCACCAAATGGAAGATGAGATTCACAAACAACAGTTCTGATATGAGTTAATATCTAAAATATTTAAAAACCTAACAAAGCTCAACAACAAACAAGCAAAAAATTCAATTAAGAATGGAAAGAGGATTTGAACAGATACTTCTTCCAAGAAGACATACAAATGGACAACAGATATATGAAAAGATGTTCATCTTTTCTCTCTTAGAGAAATACAAATCAAAACTATAATGAGATAACACCTCATACCTGCTAGATTGATATTATCTACAAGACAGGTAATAACAAGTGTTGGAGAGGCTGTGGAGAAAAAGAAATCCTCAGTTACTGCTGGTGGGAATGTAAACTGGTACTGCCATTATGGAAGACAGTGTTGTGGTACCTCAAAGAATTAAGAATATAATTACCATATAACTTAGCAATTCCTTAACTGGGTATCTATCCAAAAATTCAGAATCATTGGTATGCAAAGACGCGTGCACCCCCATGTTCATCACAGCATTTTTCATGGTGGTCAAGACATGAAAACAACCACAGTGTCTCTTGATAGAAGATTGGATAAAGAAGATGTGATACATAAATATGATGGAATACTGCTCAATCATAAAAAGGATGATATATTGCCATTTACAACAACATGGATGTATCTTGAAAACATTATACTAACTGAAATAAGTGAATCAGAAAAAGCTAAGAACTATATAATTCTACAAATAGGTGGGATATAAAACTGAGACTCATGGACATAGATAAAAGTGAAGTGGTTATTCAGAGGAGGGTGGTATGGGGGGAGGGGAGTAATGAGAGACAAATACATAGTGACAGAAAATGATTTGACTCTGGGTGATGGGCACATAACACAATCAGCAGTTCAAATGCTATAGAGATGTTCACCATAAATCTATATACTCTTACTGATTAATGTCACCTCATTAAGGATAATTTTTTCTTTTTTAAGGATAATTTTAAAATAACAAAGTAAGCAAAAATAAAACCCATCCTGGTTCAAATTTCTCTGGATATTCTCTTCATCTGTTCCACAGCTCTCATCTTGAGATTGGTATTTTTTCTACTTTTTTGGTTGAGAGACTTTTCCCAGGTTATGTCTTCTTCTTGGTTACTTCCAGTATTTTTTCTGAAAATTAGTGCATGGCAGATAAAAGTCTTTCACATATTGACCTTAGATTTTCAGATTGTATTGTCCCATCATAAAGCATAGACTTATTCCTTTTGTTTTCTAGCTTTCAGTATTGCTTGGATGTCTCTTACTTGCCCCCAGAGTACTGACTTGTCGTATGTGCCTGCCTGTGAGCTTATTTCTGTGTTACTGGGTAATGGATCTAATTAACATAGAAACATATGTCCTTACATTCTGGGAACTTTTCATAAATTTTTCATTTAATAATTTCTTATTTTATATTTTCTGTTTTCTACTTCTGGCATCTCCATTTTTAAAGATGTTGGACCTCTATTGGTTCTCTAGTTTTCTGTGATTTTTTATTTTTCTTTTCCTAATGTTCATCTTAGATATTTAGCTTTTTCTTCTGAAATAGTTTTTTAACTTTGACCCCTAAACCTTTTATTGAATTTTATTTTTTACTTGTACTATTATATTTTAATTTCCAACATTAAAAATAGAAATCTTTGTTATTGTTTTAGGGATGCAAAATTCTTTTTCATATCTTCGAAGATGCAAAATCACAGTTGTTTTAGTTTTCATTTTATGCGTCATTTTTTCTTTTTCTCTATTTTTTCTATGTTTTGTTTCTTTAATATAAGATGTTTTCTTCAAGTATCTAACAATCCTTGTTTTTGTGCTAATATTTAAGAATGGGTTGTGCTGACATCAGTCTTCTGTAATCTAGTTGATTTCATTCCAGTTGGAGAACTCCTGCTGTCACATTTGTTAGGTCTTTTCTTTTAGATGGGGCATATTCTCTAGAGAAGATTCTTTCACTCTATTCCATGGATAGTATTGGTTTCCAGGGATCTTTTCACATCCCAGAGACAGAGTCAAACAGCATGAGGTGTTTCAACATTCAGTGTGTTTATACTCTGCTTGGTATTCTCACTGTGTGTCCTGGTCTCTCCTCTGAGCCCTAGAACTGCTGCTTTATCCCCTATAAAGAAAAAACATTTTCTCTCCTACATGGGGGAAAGAGGAACTGTGCAGCCTTAAATACAGGTAAAATATCGTGGAAGCCTAACTGTTTAAAAAAGACTTTAAGCCAAGTTTGTGGGGTTTTTTTCTTTATAATTGAATTTATTGGGTCGACACTGTTTAACAAAATTATACAGGTTTCAGGTACACAATTCCAAAACACATCATCTGTATACTGTATGGTTGGGTCACACCCCCAATTCAAGTCTCCATTTATCACTATTTATCCCCCTAATATCCTCCTCCACCTCCTCCCTCTTCTCTTCCCCCAGCAAACATGACACTCTTGCTCATGTTCATGCAGTTTTCTTCTTTGCTCAATACCCCCACTTCATTCATCTCTCCAATGCCCCAACAGCAGTCAGCCTGCTGTACAACTATGAGTCTGTTTCTATTTTTCTTGTTAGTTCATTTTTTAAATTAGTTTCCACAAGTGAGTGAAATCATATAGTACTTATTTTACTCTGACTGGCTTATTTCACTTAGCATAATGCTCTCTATGTCCATTGTCCATACTTGCTGCCATGATTTCCTTTATCTTTTCTATCTTTCTTTCCTTTATTTTTTTTCCTGCCACAGTGGTTTTTTTGCTTTTTTATTTTTAAAGGGACACAGAGTCAGAGAGAGGTATAGACAGGGACAGATAGACAGGAATGGAGAGAGATGAGAAACATCAATCATCAGTTTTTTGTTGCAACACTTAGTTGTTCATTGATTGCTTTCTCATATGTGCCTTGACCGTGGGCCTTTAGCAGACTGAGCAATCCCTTGCTTAAGCCAGAGACCTTGGGTCCAAGCTGGCGAGTTTTTGCTCAAGCCAGATGGGCCTGCACTCAAGCTGGTGACCAGGGGTTCTCAAACCTGAGTCCTCTGCATCCCAGTCTGATTCTCTGTCCACTGTGCCACTGCCTGGTCAAACCTGCCACAGTGTTTTATTGTGTAACTGTACCATACCTTTTTAATCCACTCATGTACTAATGAACAATCAGGTTGCATCCAATTCTTGGCTATTGTAAATAACACTGCAATGAACATAGAGGTGCATATAGTCTTTCAAATTAGTGTTTTGTATTTCTTTGGATATTTTCCCAGAAGTGAAATTACTGGATCATAAGAGAGTTTTATTTTTAATTTTTTGAAGTAACTTTATAACTTTTTCACAATGAATGCAACAATCTTCATTTCATCTACCAATGTAGGAGGATTTTCTTTTCTCCATATCATTGACAACACTTGTCTATTTATTGATAATAGCCATTTTGACAGATGTGAGGTGATATGTCATTGTGGTTTTGATTTGCATTTCTCTGATAATTAGTGACACTGTAGAACAAAGTTGGAGGAATCACACTACTTTAGATCAAGTAATACTACAAGGCTATAGTAATCAAAACAGCATAATACTGGCATAAAAGACAGATATAGGTCAAAGAAACAGAATAGAGAGCCCAGAAATAAATGACACCTTTATAGTAAATTAGTACTTGTCAAAGGAGGCAAAAAACAATAATAGGGTAAAGACAGTCTATCCAATAAGTAGTGTTAGGAAAAACTAGATAGAGATATGCAAAAATAAATGAAACTTGACCACCTTTATACACCATAAACAAAAATAAATTCCAAATGGAATAAAGATTTAAATATTTGACTAAAAATTGTACATATTCTGAAGAAAATCTTAGAAAGTAATATTTAAGACATTTTTTGTTACAATATTTTTTTCTGATATATCATTTTGGACAAGGGAAACAAAAAACATATAAATGGAACTACATCAAACTAAAATGTTTTTGTTTGTTGGTTTTTTTGTATATTAAAAGAAACCATCACAAAATGAAAAGACAACCCACTGAATGGGAAAACATATTTGCTGATACATCTGATAAGGGGTTAATAATTAAATTTATAAAAAAAATTATACAATTCAACACCTCCTCCCCTAAAAAAACAATATAAGAAATCCAATTTAAAAAATGCACAAAGAGGGCGGCTCTGAGTGATTCCAGGGTTGTCCGGAACAGCCCTCCACTGGGTTGGTGGGCACAGAAACCCACTCCCTGTTACCTGAGAAGGGTTTTGTTCTAGTCAGGGATCCCAGCATCAGGGTCTCAGGCCTCGCACCAGTGTAACTCATTATTTAAGGTGCAGTTCTGAGGCCACAGCCAGCCAACTGGGTTCAGATCTGCCAACTCAGCTGAATATCATCGCCCACACACTTTTTATGCTGCTGGGGCTGTTGGGCCAGGGAGGGCCCCAAGTCAGGCCACCATACAAAAGCTCTGGGTACCCAGCAGCCAGAAGTTGTGACTGCCACTGCTTTGGGTCATTGCTGCCACCTCCTGAAAGATAGATGCTTTCCAGGAGCTAAACCCAGGACTCCAGTAACACAAGTATTATTTATTAAAAACTACCTTCTATGAAACACAAGATGGCAGTGGCGTAGGCAGACACACAGACTCCCAGCTCACACCACCAAACTGGATTACAAATTAATTTAGGAACAACCAGCATAAAAAACCAACTCTGGACTACAAGAATGGCTCTCAAAATCCAAGGAGGAAAGTAGAAGCCACACCGAACCTGGTGGGGAGAACCGAGGAGCGGTGAGCCTCCCCTGCTTACATAAACAAAGAGGCGGTGGGAATACAGGGAACATACCTTAACATGATAAAGGCCATTTATGACAAACCCACAGCAAACATCATACTAAATGGAAAAAATTAAGAGCAATCCCCTTAAGATCAGGAACCAGGCAGGGGTGCCCTCTTTCACTACTCTTATTCAACATAGTACTGGGAGTCCTAGCTATAGCAATCAGACAACAAGAAAAAATAAAAGGCATCCAAACTGGAAAAGAAGAAGTAAAACTGTCATTATTTTCAGATGATATGATACTGTATATAGAAAAACCTTAAGGCTCAGTCAAAAAACTACTGGACCTAATAAACGAATTCAGCAAGGTAGCAGGATATAAAATTAACACACAGAAATCACAGGCATTTCTCTACACAAACAATGAAATGTCAGAAAGGGAAATTAAGAAAACAATCTCCTTCACTATTGCAACAACAAAAAATAAAGTACCTAGGAGTAAATTTAACCAAGGAGGTTAAAGACTTGTACTCAGAAAATTATAAAACATAGATAAAAGAAATCAAGACACAAACAAGTGGAAGCATATACCATGTTCATGGTTAGGAAGAATAAACATCATTAAAAAGTCTATATTACCCAAAGCAATTTATAAATTCAATGCAATACCAATAAAAATACCAATGACATACTTCAAAGATATAAAACAAATATTTCAAAAATTTTTATAGAACCAAAAAAGAACACGAATAGCCTCAGCAATCTTGAAATAGAATAGTGGGAGGTATCACACTTCCTGATATCAAGTTATACAACAAGGCCATTGTACTCAAAACAGCTTGGTACTGGCATAAGAACAGGCATATAGATCAATGGAAAAGAACAGAGAACCCAGAAATAAACCCACATCTTTATGGACAATTGATATTTGACAAAGGAGGTAAGAGCATACAGTGGAGTAAAGACAGTCTCTTTAACAAATGGTGTTGGGAAAACTGGACAGCTACCTGCAAAGAATGAAACTAGACCACCAACTTAAACTATGCACAAAAACTCAAAATGGATAAAGTACTTAAATTTAAGCTGTGAAACCATAAGCATTCTATAAGAAAACATAGGCAGTAAACTCTCTGCCATCTATCGAAGCAATATATTTGCTGATTTATCTCCACAGGCAAATGACATAAAAGACAGAATAAACAAATGGGACTATATCAAACTAAAAAGCTTTTGCATAGCTAAAGACAATAAGAACAGAATAAAAAGACAAACCACACATATTCGACAACACATCTGATAAAGGGTTAATGACCAAAATTTATAATGAACTTGTAAAACTCAACACCAGGAAGACAAACATTTCAATCAAAAAGTGGGCGCAAGAAATGAATAGACACTTCTCCAAAGAGGACATACAGATGGCCAATAGGCTTTTTAAAAAAATGCTCAACATCACTAATCATTAGAAAAATGCAAATTAAAACCACAATGAGATACCACCTCACACCAGTCAGAATGGCGCTCATTAACAAAACAACACATTATAGGTGCTGCCTAGGATGTGGAGAAAGGAGAACCCTTCTGCACTGCTGGTGGGAATACAGACTGGTGCAGCCACTGTGGAAAACAGTATGGAGATTCCTCAAAAAATTAGAAATGGAACTGCCCTTTGACCCAGCTCTCCCACTTATAGGAATATATCCCAAGGACACCATATTACCGACTGAGAAAAAAGAAATGCACCCCCATGTTTATGGCAGCATTTTTCACAATAGCAGAGCTGGAAACAGCCCAAGTGTCCATCAGTGGACGAGTGGTTTAAAAAGCTTTGGTGCATATATACTATGGAATACTATGGGGCCATGAAAAAGAAAGAAATATTACCTTTTGCAACAATATGGAGGGACCTGGAAACTATTATGTTGAGTGAAATAAGTCAGGCAGAAAAAGAAAAATATTATATGACCTCACTCATTTGAAGAATCCAAAGAACATTGAGAACTGAGGAAAGGAATTGAGACAGAGGAGGGATCAAAGGAACCAGAGGAAAAGAGGACAGAGGGAAAAGGAATAATAAGATGGGATAAACCTGAAGGGAAGGGGGGAGGGCACTGGAGGGAGGGGAGCAAGGGAGATGTGGAGGGGAATATGGGGGAGAGGGGATGCAGTTGGGGTTACCCTAGAATCTATGTAAACACAAATAATTAAACAAATATTTTAAAAAATGCACAAAGAAACTGAATAGACACGTCTCCTAAAAAGATGTACAGATGGCCAATATGAAAAGATGCCCAATTTTGTGCTTTTATATATAGTTTTATCTTTACTTCCTAGTAGGGCCAATCCTATATTTTGAGGGGAAGTACTGTGATAAAAGTTAGGCTACTTGTTGCCTTTCTACAGTCTGTTAGTTTAACAAACAAAATAGTTAATTTTTTTTCTCTCTTCAAAAATGCTACAATGTGACCTTCTCTTATCTCTTATTCCTTGTGGGTTCACGTGTATTTACTCTTTTTTTTCTTTGTATTTTTCTGAAGTGAGAAGCAGAGACAGAGACAGACAGATTCCCGCGTGCGCCTGACCTAGATCCACCTGGCATGCCTACCAGGGAGTGATGCTCTGCCCATCTGGGGCATTGCTCCCTTGTGGTCAGAGCCATTCTAGTGCCTGAGGCAGAGGCCATGGAGCCATCCTCAGCGCCCGGGGCCAACTTTGCTCCAATGGTGCTTTAGCAGTGGAAGGGGAAGAGAGAGAGAGAGAGAGAGAGAGAGAGAGAGAGAGAGAGAGGAAGGAGATAGGGAAGGGTGGAGAAGCAGATGGGCGCTTCTCCTGTGTGCCCTGGACAGGAATCGAACCCAGGATTTCCACATGCCAGGCTGACGCTCTACCACTGAGCCAACCAGCCAGGGCCCAAATGTATTTACTCTTTACTGCCTTATTGCACACTAAAAGTGGTAAATAAATAAAAAAAACACAACACTTAATAATTATTTGACTTAAAAACAATGTCCCAAAGGTATAAAATTAAAAACAAAAAGGGTACACAATACATTTGCCAACTCTTTAAAAAATGTATTGATTTCTAATTTTTAAAAGCATAGTTCCAGTTGACTGCTGTTGATTATTAGAGTTGATACTATTTACTAAGATGTTTCCTTAATTATACACACATACATTCATTTTGCAAGGAGAGAGTTCTAATAGCTGTCATCAAGTAAACACTCAGACACTGTCAGTACTTTATAGGAGTTGCCAATATTTGTTTTGGCAGTTTACTAACATTCTTTAGAAAGGGACTTTTTTTATGTTAACACAATAAATTAAAATTATTAAAAAAATTTTAAAAATGCAAAGAAAAAGGGACTTTTTGTTTTTCATTTTTAAATCAATGATGGCTCCAAGTTTCAATCTGAAGATTCAGATCTTTACTCAGAAGTGTCCTTTCATTGCAGCCTGTGGATATATGTTCTATTTTTTTCAGTAGAAAGGTTTTTTCTAAATAGTAACCAAGCGTTTTGGTTTTTCTATTCTCCAGTGATACTGCATGCAGAATTCCATGCATAATAGGATATTCCCCATGCTTTCCTTTTTCTATTTTTCTTTTGTGTGTGTGATGAGAGAGAGAGAGAGAGAGAGAGAGAGAGAGAGAGAGAGAGAGAGAAGAAGGGAGAGAGAAGTATCAGCTCCTTCAGTTGTTCATTGATTGCTTTCTGATATGTGCCTTGATCAGGGGGCTATAGCAGTGAAAGTAACCCCTTGCTCAAGCTAGGAACCTTAGGTTCAAGCCAGAAACCATGGAGTCATGCCTATGATCCCATGCTCAAGCCAGTGACCCTGTGTTCAATCTGGTGAACCATCACTCAAGCCAGATGAGCCTGTGCTCAAACAGGCGACTTTGTGGTTTTGAACCTGGATTCTCTGTGCCCCAGTCTGATGTCTATCCACTGTACCACCAACTGATCAGGTGCCCATGCTTTTCTTTGTAAGGCCAATAACATGTAGTAACTTCTTCCAACCTCAGGTCCCAAAAGCCTATAGGGCATGACCACTAAAGCCCTTAGTGACTTTTGGTATATGACTGTGTAAAAATCACTGATTAATAGTTTTTATTCCCTCCTTTCAATACCTATAACTTATTAAATTATCAAAATTCTCTTTATTTTGTTACCAAAAAATTTATGTGACATCTGTACCTTTTTCTCGATCTTTTGGTTAATTTTTTTTTTTCTGTGTACAACAATGTTCTTTTCTGCTTGTTGCTATTTCTAAGTTATTTCCAGGAAATATATATTTACATCTCCAGGATGTTTTTTATTTCAAAAGTAGGTTAAGGTATCTCAATTGTCTTCAAGGCTCGAATATGGGAAAGAATGAAAATAATCCAGTGAATTATTTTTACAAGTTTAAAAAAGTATAAAATCATCTTCTGTACTCTTCAACACTTTTACATAGAGCAGAGAAATAGGAGATCTAGGACAAACCTGTCAAGCCACATGCATCATCCCACTCAAAACTGTTTTTTAGTCTTCTTGACTATATTTCCCAAGTTGTCCAACTATATTTAGAGTGGAAAAATGATTATCTGGGTATAGCTAGAATAAAAGAAATGTTCATCACTACTGATAAAGTAACCTTTACCTTTTTTCTCTTTACTTTATCTTTTGGGGCACGTCGTGGTTAATTTTATGGGTAAATCTGACTAAGCCATGATGCTCAGATATTTGTTCAAATATTATTTGGAATGTTTTTGTGAGGATCTTTTTGGATGAGATTTCCATTTCCATTGGTATACTTCCTGAAAGCAGGTTGCCTTTCATAATGTGGGTGGGCCACATTAATCCAGTTGAAAGCCTGAGCAGAACAAAGATTGATCTCTTAAAAAGAGTAAATTCTTGCCTGACCTGTGGTGGCGCAGTGGATAAAGCGTCGACCTGGGAACACTGAGGTCGCCAGTTAAAAACCCTGCACTGGTTCGGTCAAGGCACATATGGGAGTTGATGCTTCTAGCTCCTCCCCCCTTTCTCTCTCTCTCTCCTTCTCTCTCTCACTCTGTGTCTCCTCTCTAAAATGAATAAAATAAAAAGAAAATAAAAAAGAGTAAATTCTTTAGTTTTATATTCTGTTGACTTGAATTACAGCATAAGCTTTCTTGGATCTTCAGCCTGCTGGCCCTTCCCATATATTTTGTAGTTGCCAAACTGTATAACTATGTGAGCCAATTCCTTAAAATCTCTCCCTCCCTCTCTCTCTCTCTCTCTTTCTCTCTCTCTCTCTCTGGAGAACCCTGACTAAAAAGGGCTTAACAGGCATTTTGAGGCATGATAATAAGAAACTAAAAGTTTAGTCAATGGAAATACTGTATGTGGCAGTCTCCTTTCTAGATATACCAGATCCTTGTAAAATTCCACAAGGCATAAGGACAATAAGAAGTACAGATCCTTCCTCAAATAATTTAAATGCTATACATTTCCAAAAGAAATTGCCAGCTTTTTAAAGTTAAAAAGGAGAGAAAAAAATAATACATATAAATACACTGATATTTTTTAAGCTCCTACCACATAAATTTTAGTTACTATGTGGAGTTTGTTGTTTGCCTTACTTCCAACCATCCTTTATAGCTCCCAAACTATAGAAAACAAGTACAGATTCTTAAGATATCAGTCTGATCTAAAAAATGGTAGAATTACCATTTAAAAAAAATATTCAATGTTTTTTAGGAGTCGCCTGCAAAGAAATAGCTGTGGCTACTATATGGACCACAAGAAGTAACATAAGGAGTCCATGAATAAAAAGTGTATGAATGAAAAGAAAATAGAGGAAGAAGCTGAAGGATCTGAGCTTTATACTCCCACAGACGCACCTTCCACGGTGAGAATAAAGCACTGCCCCAGATGTGCAGTGTGCTAGTGCTAGCTATCATGCACTTAATGAGGCTTCTAGCTAACTACTTTGCAATTTGCACTTAGTGAGTTTATTTAGAACAACCTTTTCTACTGCAGACTAATTAAGACACTGTCATCCTTTTTTTCTTGAGGTACCTGCAATAGCTACTTTGAGCATTTCTAGTAGATTAGCAAATGACCCTATACAGTGGTTAGTCTATATAGACTGCAAGGGAAATACTGAAAGGATACACATCAAATAGTATGTTAAACAGTGAGATAAAGTTCTCCGATAATGAAGCAAGCCAAGCTGAGATTGGTCTTCTAATTGCTACAGGTTTCTAGTCTTTTTCGGGTGATAAAAAGTCTTTTATTTTCCCAGACAACAATAAGTAATGAACAGTAATTATTAAAGATCAGAAAACATTGTTTTTATTTTCTGGGGGGTAAATTATTTTCAGTCTAAAGCTTTCCTGACCTCCAAGGTTTCACATTACTCCCACCTAACCATCTCTAACCCCCCGTGATAAAAAGTCAAAAGGAATGTTCTCCAAAAACTCAGTATTCTTCAGGACAAAATGAGCAATATGCATTTACTTTCAAAGTGAAGAAAATTGGTTGCCATTAATCAAATTTCACCAAGAAAATGCATTTTTCTTTCATGGAGATATGAAAAGATAAATTTTCACAAAGCTTTTCTGTGTCAGGCAAAAAGGGTTATCGATGAGGTTATAAGGATTACAATGTTAGAATTGCAAACATATATGTTTTTGTAATGAGATGAGCCTCCTTTTCATGTTGTGAAGTTGCTTTTTCATTTCTCACCTTCCCATGTTGTTGGGAAATCAGCCATTTTAAGAGTGGTTTGTGATCTTAAGACACCCCAGAAGCAAACTAGCTCCTACTGTATCTTACATATAGTTATACAATTTAGTGATCACAATATAACGGTTGTATGTGTAAATCTTTTCATCCTCATTTTACGGAGGAGGAAACAAAGGTTCAGTGAGATTAAATATTTTGACCAAGATCCCATAACTAAGAAAGGAGAGAGCCAGGATTTAAACCAGACCTATCTTTGTTTATTTTTCTATGCAATCTCCTCTCTGGAAATACAAGTGATTTAAAATAGAGTGTTAAAGCATTTTCAATTGGAAAAACAAATCTACAATATGAGGTTTTCTATACTTAGCAACTAGAAATTATAAACCTTCTATTTATGCCTAAATTCAAAAGCTATTGGACAATAAAAGTATAATCCCCTCTAAAGACAAATTTTGGCAAGGAAAAATGCAGTCCAATTTGCTAACGACAAAAATAGAAACACATGTAATCTCAAATTAACTGTCTTTGTTTTTTTGCAGTTCTATGCAAATGCAATTGCAAATATGCCAAAGAACAAAACCTTGAAAGAGAAAAAATGTACATGTTGGCAATCGGGTACCCAAATAATTGACGTGTGCTTTCCCTGTTGGAACTCTTAAGGCTGCTCAGATTCCCAGCCACTTGCCCTCATTAAATCTCATCTAAAATGATATATTTGTGAAGACCATGATGCTCAATCAGACATTCTGGCTAATATACCAAGCTGCTGATCTGACATTCAGTGCCCAGAATTGCTGTTGTTGTGCCAAGCAAGCCACCTTCTGAGTTCTTTCCTGCCCAATTTGCGGTATCTCTGCCAATGAGTTTTCTAGATGGCTAGAACCACCCTACCCTGAACATAACAGTGAGCCAAGATCATGCACAAAGGTTAGAGCATTTATGAAAGCTGTGACACATACTACAGATAAATACAGGCACTGATGAGCAGAATCAGTGTCTGCACATGAATGTTAAATCAATTACAATGACAAACAGCTGTTTTATCAGAGACCATGACTGTTCTGAACTTCATCTTAGGCACTTAACATGTGCTAACTGTCACAGAAACACTGAAAAAATAATTGGGAGAAAAATTAAAGTAACAAAATAATTCTCTTTGTTGATTTAATATCATACAGGGCAATAGTCTTGCACTGTAGAGAAAATACAACTGTATTATTAAAGCATTCTGCACTTTGAAAAATTAATCTCTGCAGGCAATCCCCCAAGATTAGAGCGATAACCAAAAATTACAAAAAAAATCTAAATCTGCCAAGTAGATGAATCAGAAAGACAATTCTAGATAAACTCAAAAATGATCCATTTTACATATGACTCCTCCCCTTGTTTACTGTCACTGTAGACAATAATTACCAATTCGTAATTGGGTTCCTATCTTCTCACCCTCCTCTGGTTTGCTATTTATACCACAACTAAAGGAACTTACTAAAAGTGCTATTTTGTTTATATTACTACTCTGCTTTAAAACATTCATGCCCCTCCTGCTCCCACCACTGCTGTCACCTAAAATGTATGTCTAGGTTCCTTAACCGAAACCTTATGGCTCTAATCCACTTTCCTGGATTTTCTTCCCTTTCTTCCTAGCATAAGATTTACACTCCCACTAATAAATTTACACTATCTAATAGAGTTGCCACTAGCCATGTGTGGTTATGTAAAATTAAATTTCAATAATAAAAGTTAAAAATTCAGTTCCTCTGCTGCACTAGTTACACTTCACATCCTAAATAGTCACTTGTAACTGGAGATTATTGCACTGGACAGCAGCAACTGTCCATCACTGACAGAGTCCTACTGCATAGCTTTACTGTACACCTGCCCCTCAACAAGTATGCCTGCAAATTCTGGGACAGCTGTGCCCTCCAAGTGGAAATGCTTCCTTTTCTTTCCTTTTCTTTGTTGACCCTTCTAATTTGCCTAATACACCTTGTAGGTCAGACTACATTTCACACTTTCTATCTCCGCACCCTCATGTTTTATTCAGAAATAATCTCCCCCTTTCAAACTCTTTAGAATTTTATTTATAATATTCACATGTTAATTCCAACACTGCCTCTTTTAAAAAATCTCGGTAAAATAACGATTTTCCTTTGAATTTGAAGAGAGAGAGAAGGAGGAGAAGAGAAGAGGGAGGAGAAGAGGAGAGGGAGGAGGAGGAGTGGTGGAAGTGATGGGTAATGAAGTGTAGGGGGTGGGGGGGAGGGAAGGGAAGCTGTTTAGTTTGTTTACTTCCCAGAGAGCCTGTGTTTTATAGCCACTTGATATGTATTTTTAAATAACAAAATACAGTTCACATTTTAAATGCTTTTTTTAAAACTGTAGAAAACATCATTTTGTCTAAATTTTTAATTTATTAGGAGAAAATTTAGTATGTACCAGAGCAGGGGAAGGCAGATAGTCAAACTACTTAACAAGCAATATGGCACCAAACCTTCAGAACAGAACTGGCCTTAGCATCCCTGCTCCTTACTTCCTGAATCTTGGAAAGATCCAAGAAATTTTGCAAGGAACTGGGATAGCCAGGAAAAATACTGGGGAAATACTTTAGAGGCTTAAGACAGTAGTTACGTTTTCTTCCTGGATGACAGGGTTTCAATATTTTACAATTGAGTATGGCTATATCTCTGCATACCAAACAACTATGGAGAGGGAATTGTTCCACGGTCACACCAGGAGAATTTGTCATAAATTAAATTTAATACAACTTTTCAGAAAGAAATCTAATCTATTACATGAGATACCTTCTGGAACATTGACGCAAAAGCCTTTCAACTGCTAAATGTCCATACAATTTTTATATGATCAATTTAATGTCACATGTATTTGTGTACAGATTATAATATTCCAGAAAACTGCTCCCTTACATCTTGTCTTTGGGGTAATTGATGCTTTTAAGCCTAAAAATCTTAATAAGCTGACACTTTTATTTTCAGAGGTGCCTGCAAGGGGTACAATTCTGAAAAATTACATCCCAAACTGGCTGATTGGTTAATAAAACGAAAGTAGTTTATAACAAGTAAACAAGTAAAGAGTATGGCAAGCCTTGTCCTGCCTTTAACATAAATGGGTAAAACCACTTCATTTCTTTCAATAAAATATCTGTACCTAAAATAAAATTATTGAAGTATTTTCAAAATGGCATGCTTTCACATAAAGAAAAGGATAGCTGCTGTTGCCAACACTTAAAAAAGTTGATGACTTTTTCTAAGTATCTAACCACAGTTGTACAAAACAAATAGTTGATATTATATAATTTTGGGCCCTATTCCTACTTTAAATAATGTTCAGTTTGCAAGCAAATTTATTGCTTCTTTATTGATTCTTCTTTATAAATGATTCAAAGTTATTCCACACAGAAAACAATAAACATAAGTCATTTGTAAAGTTGTCTATATTTCAGTGGTCATTTCATATTCAGAGTTATTTTCCGCTTAAAAATAGGGCTATTAAGTACTTCTAAATTAGAAACATGAGAGGTTTCTGGGTATCTGGGCTTTTCTTTAATGTTTTCTGTTCACCCTGTTCTTTCTCTGAATAAGTAAAGTTGGTTTCCCATCTCATAAAATAAATGATTCAGAAAAATCAAATGAGAGTGGGGGACTCCGTTAGGTGAGCCAGTAAAAGCAGGTAGCAGGGAGAGTTAAACTTGTGGTGAAGAAGAAGATTGAATAAAGAAAGATCCTAGTAAGCAGAGAAAATGAATTAAAAAGAACAGGCCTCTGAGACCCTTTAGTGTAGGAACAGAGTCGTAAACGTTCTGATAGCTCCTTTGGGTTTCACTGACTTATAGCACAACATAAAGATGAGCACAAAATCTTAACAATTGACTTGATTGTCACCTACCGCTTCTCATAACTAGATTAACAGGGTTACATCTTCTATAACTTTCACCTTATCATAACTGTTATGAAACTTTATTTACTTGAGATTCTAAACATTTCTTTTCCTCTAAATGTTTTAAAGACATTGACATTGCAACCTGAGTATCAGTGTTAAATAGAGCTATGGTACGAGACAATCAACATTTCTAGAAGTGTGGTGAAGAAAGAGAAATATGCTCAGGAACAAAGCTAAAAAAAAACCCATTAAAGAAAATCTTCCTGTATTACTGTTTATGCAGGTAGAAATAAAACTATTTTGATATTTTCAATTCTTTTTCTTCTAAATGTGGATATTCTTAGTGTTTCAAGTTTTATCAGAGGCATGTGTCTTAGTCTTTTTAGATTGTTATCACAAAAATAACATAGGCTGTGTGGCTACAACATTTATATCCCACTCTTCTGGAGATGCGGAAGTCTAAGATCAAGCTGCTGTCAGATTGCATGGCTGCTGAGGACTCCCCTGTTTCCTATATAAAGGTCTTCCCCAAGTGTACCCACAAAGTGAAGTGGACAATTCAGCTTTCTGGATTCTTATATTTAAAGGTCCTAATCCCATTCTAAAGGCTTCCTGAAGGTCCCAGCTCCAGTTACCATAACATTATGGTTTCAATGTAGAAGTTTGAAAGGGTGACAAACATTTAGGCTATAGCAGCATGCAGCTTCTATATATAAAACCAAGGTCCCTGAAAGCAGTTTCTACAAACTGCAGCATGGAATAAGAGATTGACTTTATAGTTGGGGATTAGTAGTTATACTCAGGATTTTATGTTGTAGGAATGCTGTCTGCCTTAGCATATTGTCTATAAAACTGCCTCTAGTGGTCTGGTTTTTCATGGTTTAGCACTAACAATCAATATGATTCATTATTTGATTTAATCAAACATTAGAACACTCATTTAAAACCATTTCTCAATTGTTTTCATGTCATAGAGCCAGGTTTTCTTCTATTGTCATGGTACCTCTTGGAAGAGTTGCGTACATTGTTTCCAAGTGAACATAAATCATGTTCATTAGCATATAGACTGCAATGTGCTTAACAATAACCTTAATCTTAAATTGTTAACATTTCATCA
This sequence comes from Rhynchonycteris naso, assembly GCA_037038555.1. Classification (NCBI taxonomy): domain Eukaryota; kingdom Metazoa; phylum Chordata; class Mammalia; order Chiroptera; family Emballonuridae; genus Rhynchonycteris; species Rhynchonycteris naso. The sequence continues at coordinate 85,610,306 of CM072996.1, forward strand.
GTTTAAGAAAAAATTCTAATGACACTCAATTAAAAAATAAAATAGCCTGACTAGGCGGTCGCATAGTGGATAGAGTGTCAGATAGGGAGGCGGAGGACCCAGGTTCAAAACCCCGAGCTCAACAGCTGAGTGCAACTCATCTGGTTTGAGCAAGGCTCACCAGCTTGAGCCCAAGGTCGCTGGCTAGAGCAAGGGGTCACTTGGTCTGCTGTAGCATCTGGTCAAGTCACATATGAGAAAGCAATCAATGAGCAACTAAGGTGCCACAACAAAGAATTAATGCTTCTCATCTCTCTCTCTTCCTGTTTGTCTGCCCGTATCTGTCCCTCTCTCTTTCTCTGTCACAAAAAAATATAAAATAAAAATAAAATAAAGCCCTGGTTGGATAGCTAGGTTGGTTAGAACATCATGTGTATACACAGAGGTTTCCAGTTTGATCCCCAGTTAGGGCACATATAAAAACAGATCCCCCCACCCCTACCCACTTCCTTTCACTCTAAAATCAATAAATTAAAAAAAAAATAAAACAAAATAATAAAAATAAATTAAAATGATAAAATAAATTTAAAAATACATCATTGGTAGATTTGGTTAATAAATTAAGATTAACCAGAATGTATTATTAGAAGGTTAAAAGAATAGTAGGGGAATAAATGAGATGAGATATGAGAAGTAATCTGAGCAACTTAGAAGCAAGAGGCTCTATAATATCAAGGTATCATAAAGAAATACTCTCATGGCTGCTGATGTCTTAGAATAATAGTTTTCTATGGGAATGAAAGGAGTGAGAGAACCAAACAGTTTGAAACACTTTGTTAGTTCATTAGAACAGTTAGTTTCCTAACAGCTGGTCACAGAAAATGAAAGTATAAGTGCTCCTTCAGAGTCTCTTCTAGAATAAACAGATTGACAATTTAATAACATATATGGTTTTAATTACTTGTCTTCCATACACCAGGTTGGCTGCTCATACAGAGCAAGACACTCCTCATAAGAGATTTGCTAATAGGAAAGAAAGCACTTTATAAACTCACACCCATAATAATAATCATTACCACATGCTGAGAGCCCTACTACAGCAGGCACTTTACGTACATAATCTCTAATTCATAAAATAATCCTGTAAAATAGGAGTGCTCACCAGTCCTGTTATATAAGCTAAGAAACTGAGACTCAGTGAAGTTAAATAAGTATAACTTCACACAGTCAGTTAAGTGACAGATTCAAGATTTAAACCCATCTATCTTATATGACTTTCAATAATTGACTCCATATGGATTTATACTCTGCATAGACAAAGCTTATAAAATACCATTATTTTATTTATTATGGGTTTGTCTTATTTATAAAGTGTTTGTAACTACTGATATGTGACATCATTCTATGTGTTAAAAACTCAGTAGGCATCAAGATAATGTCCCTTGGATTTTAATATCATGGATAAAATAATCAGGCAATACTCACAAAGGAACAGGTCAGTATACTGGGCATGGTAAACTAATTTGCTCTCACTTTGCTTCTTTTCTTTTAAATTTTGCTTTGTGCAGTGAACTACAAAATAATCAATAGTTCTTGGCATGAGGTTTTAGCATGCAGGATTGCTATAATCACAGTAGTCCTCATAGGTGACTTGAAATCAAAGAGAGGCCAAGACAGCCTGACTCTGCATCATGCTGTCACCTAGATAAGCCCTATCCTTACCATGTAGGTCCCTTCTTCAGCCCTCATACTCCTTTAGAAATGTTTCTCTTCAGACTTAGAGACTCAGTGTGCTCTCTGCTCTCTTCATAGCTCCTAATGTCACAAGAAAAGCATCTCATTAAGTCATATTTTATATTACAACATAAGATAACTTGCCACTATTTTTAAACTATACATCCGAAGCCAATATTTTGATAAAATATTTTCAGGTATACAACATAATTTGATATTTGCCTATATTGTAAAATAATCACCACATTAAGAGTAGTTAACATTCATCTCTATACACCATATAGAGTTAAATTTATCATGTGATGAGAACTTTAAGATATATGCCCTTAGCAACTTTCAAAAATGCATTACAGTATTATTAACCATAATCTTCATACTATATATTAGAACCGTGACTTATTTTATAACTGGAAGTCTGAAGATTTTGATCTCCTTCTCCCTTTTCTCACACCACTTCTCCCGACCTCTGTCAGCTACCAATCTGTTCTCTGTATCTATGAGTCTGCTTTTTGTTTGTTTATTTTAGATTCCACAGAGTAAGATCACAGGGCATTTGTGTTTCTCTGTTGGACTTATTTCACTTAGCATAATGCCTTCAAGGTCCATTCATATTGTTGCAAATGACAAGATTTCATTTTTGTTATGATTAATGAGTATTCTATACCACATCTTCTTATTTATTTATCCACTTAGATTTTTACATATCTTGGTTGGTGTAAATAAAAATGCAATGAACATGAGCATTTGTATTTCTTTTCAAGTTAGTGTTTTTATTTACTTACAACAAATGACTAGAAATGAAAATGCTAGCTAACATGGTAATTCTATTTTTATTATTGTGAGGAAACTTCATTCTGTTTTCCACAGTGGCTGCACCAATTTATATTCCCACCAGTAGGGCACAGGTTGCCTTTTCTCCAGAAACTTACCAAAACTGGTTTCTTGTAATTTTGAAAATACTCATTTGAACAGCTATGAGGTAACATCTCACTATGGTTTGATTTGCAGTTCTCTGATGATTAGTGATGTTGAGCATGTTTTCAGGCACCTGTTAGTCATGTGTATGTCTTTGGGGAAAATGTCTATTTGGATCCTCTGACCACTTTTTAATTTTTTTAGTTAAATTGTTTGAGGTTTTTTTTTATATATTTTGGGTTTTATCCCCTTATCAGTCTTCAAATTTGGAAATATTTTTCCCCTTCAGTAAGTTATCTTTTTTTTTTTTGTCGATAATTCATTTTGCTCTGCAGAAACTTTTTAGTTTGATATAGGCCCCACTTATGTATTTTTGATTTGTTGCCTTTGCTTCTGGTCAAATCCCAAAAATTATCACCGAGACCCACCATATCAAAGAGCTTACCACCTCTGTTTTTTTCCAGGAATCTTGTGGTTTCAGCCCTTACATTAATCTTTAATCCATTTTGAGTTGATTATTATTATATTATATGATATTAGATAACAATTTATTTTTATTCTTTTAAATGTGGCTTTCCAGTTTTGAAGAGACTATTCTTTTCCCATTGTATACTGTTGGCTCTCTTGTTGTAAATTAATTGGCCACATGTGCATGCATGGGTTTATTTCTGGACTCTATTCCATTCATCCATGTGTCTGATTTTATGGCAATATCATACTGTCTTGAGTAGTATTGCAATACAGTTTAAGATGTCTTATAGTCTTCTATATATTTGAAATACAGTTAGAAACCATCAAGGCAGTGTCTTACCACCTGATTTTTTTTAAGTCTAGTGCTAACTGATCTGTGAGGTATAACAACATGGCTGCTCTTCATTATTTGTGTCTTGTCTTAAGGCACAAAGCAATGGGTGTGATCACTACAGTATATTATAACTATATATCAGGTGACTTGCAGGTAGACAAATTCAAAATTGAAGGCCTTAAGCTAATATGCGGATGTCATTCTACTGCTGTTACTGAATAGCAAAATGTTTCGTGATTTATCCTTCTCGATGGAGGATCTTTCTGATAGCAACTTCAGCTCAACAGCTTTCTGAAAACTGTTATGCATAACTTAGATTCATATTTGCATACTTACTATAATGATTAAATTCCAATAACCTCTCCAAGATAAATATATTAACATTTTTCAAGGAACATCAGACACCAATTATAACACTGCCCTTTGGAGTTTATGATTTGAGATGTCCTTGAAAGTAAGATTACTTAATAAAGATGCCATTTTACTGCTGTAGTAACTAAACTTTCTTGGTAGAATCATTGTATTTGATCTTATTCTAATATTCCACAACTTTCAAATCCTAAAAGTGTATTCCATAGCAAATTTTTCAGTACTTGATAAAATAGTTGCAAAACATTATTTCTATGTTCCTGAAAACTGAATGACATAGTAAAAGCTGAATAATCACAATTAAACTAATAAAATTAAGACAACTTAGAAAAATGCAGATTATTGATATATAAATAAATTTCTTCAGCTTTGGTATTTTTTTTTTTTGTCTCCCAAATAAATTTTTTTACCTGGGTACACCAATTCTACCCCATCTTGGTAACATTCAATTAAAATGCACAAAGAATGCTCTCACACCAAAAGTCCAGAAATTCACTAAGGGAAATTTATAGTAAAATTTTGCTACCTTCTAAATTTCTAATTAAACAAAATTTTCTAAATTTTCCCAAATTTTGCCAATACTCATGTCAACTTATAATGCATGCCTGAACACTATCATATAAAATGCAATAGGTCCTACACATTTAAAAAATTTTGTCACATTTTTATTTTCTGCTAGGACCTAAAATGATGGATAAGCTCACTTCTTAGTTAGAAATAATCACAGCAGAGGTACATTTTTGGATATTTTTTTATTTGTTGTTTTTTTCAGGGCTAATAAGTAACTCCTACCTATGTTCTGGGATTGAGAAAACAGATAAATAACTTACTTAAAAATTGAAGTATGAAAATAAAAAACAGACTGTAAATCTTTATAAATATTCATTTTCTGATGTTAAATATTGCATCAACAATCAACAGCTTTTCATGAATAGAACTAAACAAGAAATACATAACATAAAATAATAAAATAATAAAAGATTTTATTTAGAAGAGAAATGGTCAGCTATTTCTCCTCAATTGTTAATTTTTAAAAACCACTATTGATATGAAAATTAAAATGATTAACTTCATAGATTAAATAGCCACCATTGCTAAATGATAAATACAAAATAAAAATATGATCTTTATTAAAATATCACAGGAAGATAGAATGAAATATAGGTTTGACTACAGGTTTTTAATACTAAACCTCGTCACAAAATTAATATGTGCTTGAGAGAGGAGAGTGAAAGAGAGGGGTGGGTAGCAAAGACTGAGGCTCACCTTTGGTATACTTTAGGGATAGATCTACCCGCTGCAATTATATGCTAAATTTAAACTCAACAATGATTGAATTCCAATAGCAACTTTAAGTCTTAGGAAAGATACACAGTTTTTATCAGACTCTAAATGGAATTTGTGACTTTGCCCAAATGTCCATAAGCCACTTTATAGCTCAGCCTTTTGTTTCTTTCTTTACATTGAAAGTTATAGTCGAAGTGTGTCATTACATCTTCTCAGAGAGTCACTATACTTTGCAGGTTCAGATATACTGTTGATTGTGACAGTGATGTTGCTTTTTGTTAATAGTAGCTGCTGCTAATAGTTTTTAATTCTTAGGTATTGGATCAATAAAGCCAAAGCTGATGGTGTAATGAAAAACTAGGAAAGTAAATTTTCTTGGGGATCACCATAAAAAAACCCAATTTTTATCCATTATTTGAAAAATATATTCAAGTGAATATTCCAGAGCTATTAGTTATAACTCCACCAAGAATGATAGCGAAATTTTAGGTAATAGTGATATGAGTTCTCAAAACATTTTTTTATGACACAGAGATAGAGAGAGTCAGAGAGAGAGAGAGAGAGACAGATCGGGACAGACAGGTAGGAATGGAGAGATGATAAGTATCCATTTGGGGGGGGGGGCTACTTCAGTTATTCATTGACTGCTTTCTCATATATGCCTTGACAGGGGCAGGGGGGGACTACAGCAGAGCAAGTGACCCCTTGATCAAGCCAGTGACCTTGGGCTCAAGCCAGTGACCTTGGGCTTCAAGCCAGCGACCTTTGGGCTCAAGCCAGCTACTGTGAGGTTATGTCTATGATCCCACGCTCAAGCCAGTGACCTCGCACTCAAGTTGGTGAATCTACACTCAAGCTGGTTGAGCCTGTGCTAAATCTGGGAACCTCTGGGTTTCAAACCTGAGTCCTCTGCATCCCAGTCTGATGCTCTATCCACTGCACCACTGCCTGGTCAGGCTCAAAACATTTTTAAGCAAAGTTTAAAATAGCTCAGAATTAGTTGTCATTAACACATGAATTCAAATTCTAGCTCTAGTTTTACCTACTTGAGGGATATAGGCAGTTTACTTAACATCTTCAGCTTCTTATCATCAGCACACATATGCACACAAGAATGGTAACTATGTGAAATGTTAACTAATCTTTTTTAGTAACCTTTTTACCATATTTATTTGTATTGACTCATCTTGTTGCATAGCTCAAACTTACAAGACTGGTATCACAATAAGAGAGAAAAATATGAAATAAAATTGAGGTATGAAACCTTTTAGAATGACATTTCACAACAATGCAGTATAGCAGAGTCAAGATAAGAAGTTAAGTTCCATGATCTTTTTAGTATTTTTGGACTGTTGTAAAATATTTTCATGATTAAATCTTGCATACAGATAAAGAGCATTTTTTAAAAAAAGATAAAATAGATACAATATTCATCCATTCCTCAAAGTGAAATAGAATCAATAAATGTCAAGTAACACAAGGCAATAGGAAGACTACAATGATGAAGTTTCTCTTTTGAGGATTTCATAGTCTAACTGAGGAGAAAATCTTGTGAACAGATTTTTGCTCAGCTACTGTGGGAACACAAAGACAATGGCAGCTTCTTTTAGATAGAAAACCTGATTAAGGCTTCCCAGACAAAGCTAAGCCCTCTGGAAGAAAGACAGCCTGGAAGAAAGAGGGGAGGAAGGAATTCCTGGCAGGGGAAGTAGGTAAAGAGACAGGACTGTATGTTAGGGCCCATACCTTCAGGAGGTGGCAAAAGCTTTGATGTGTCTGAGATGGGGAAAGAATAAAAAGTAATGATGTGAGATGGGGTTTATAACAGTCATCTACATATAATAGAGAAGCACTCTGCTTCCAGGATATGGGATTTGAACAACAGCAGATTCAGAGTCTGTTTGCCTGAGTATCTGAGCAACTTTCATTCATTCCATAGTCTGTTTTAGGTTTGGAGCTGAATTTCTTGAAAACAAAACAAAACAAAAATACTTTGCCCTGGTGTAATTCTTTAATTTCAGAGTATGACTATTCTATAATGGCTGTATAGTTAAAGGTCAAACATTACTTTTATACAATTCTGTAATTTTCTTTTATACTTTTGCTTCTGTTTATTTTGTGCTGCATAACTACTGATAAGGAGTAAGATTTCCTTTACAAAGCCCAGTTTAAATAGGGCAGTATTGATGAATAAAAGAAACAATTTTAAACTTTCAAATAAGTACATGTTCCTACTTAAAAAGAAACAATTTTAACTTAAATGAGAAGAATGCCCTTCTGTTATCAGACATTATAGTTATAAATTCTGTTAAAACCAACTACTCCATTCTAAGTGCAAAGATCAATCCTTGTCTTCCTTAGCTTTCTTCCTGAATGCTAATTAACATTTCTTAGTATAACCTTAAGTGCAACTTGCTGGTTCTTCCTGAAGGTCAACATGCTATTTTAGGAAATATATAAACAAATCTATACTTGGTTCAAATGCAGACATAGCTTGTTTTTAAAAACTGAATATTATATGTTAAACGAAGATCTTCAATGTAGCTTTAAGATTTAAGATGTTGTTTGTTTCCCAGTTATGATAGTGCATGTAAGTAGTACCATCTCAGAGTGAGATAACATACATGTGATAAGAAAGGATTTAAGATAGTTCCATCTAAGAATTGAGCCTGACCAGGCAGTGGGGCAGTGGATAAAGTGTTGGACTGGGATGTGGAGGACCGAAGTCCAGGTTCCCGGCTTGAGTGCAGGTTCATTAGCTTGAGCACAGGGTTGCTGGCTTGAGTGTGGAATCATAGACATGAACCCATGGTCACTGGCTTGAGCCCAAAGGTCACTGACTTGAACCTAATGTTGCTGGCTTGAGCAAGGGGTCACTCACTTGACTGTACCCCCCCCCATCAAGCCACGTATGAGAAAGCAATGAACAACTAAGGTGCCACAATGAATCGATGCTTCTCATCTCTCTGTCTGTCCTAATCGATCCCTCTCTTAGTCTCTCTCTCTGTCCCTATCATAGAGAGAGAGAAAAAAAAGATAATTTCATCTAAAAATTGAAAGGCAGAAACTATGGGACATACCAAAAACACAAGGCTGGTGTGTTGATGCAGCGTGGCAAAACAAGAGGGTGGTATCCCTGTGTCCGTTTTTCAGTTTGTCTCCATACAAGGAAAGGGAACTTCCCTTTTTGGTGGGTTGAGGAAGTGTGGCCATAGGGTAAGGGTTAGACCCTTGATTTTCTTGTCTGGGGTACATGCACCTGGGTAAACTCAGATTAGCATATCAGGGTTATTGTGGCCTTGGTTACTGACTTAACGAGGATAATTCTGCTGCAAAGACACAAGTTCTTTGACATAGCACAGACTTAATGTCCCTGGTAAATTCTGAAGACAGCCAAGAGGTCAGTGTCCCAGTAACAGCTGGGGGCCTGAATCTGTGACTAGGGTTTCACAAACAACTAGCATGATCTAAACTCCCCTGATGGTCAGGTCCCTCCCCAAAGCAAGCTTTCCCAGACATTCCTGTAAAGGTAAACTTTTTGCTACATTTCAAAGCGAAGGCCAGGCAGCTTTTATTAGAGCAAATAGCAAGTAAATTAACTCTAATCTTACAGAGTGTTTGGGTGAGAGAAATCCGGGTTTTACAGGAGCTAATTTAGCCCTAACAAGAATGATATTACATAAATCTACAATAAAAAGTAGGGATTTGAGCTAAGAAGGAACAAAAATAGTAGAATTTGTTTGATTAAACTGCATTTATTAGTAGATCAGTCTTCGTATAATAAAAGGTCGTGTTTGTTTTCAAAGAGTATTAATAGCTCTACAGTATTTGGGGGCTTCCATTTGATTAGATTATCCATCCTTTATTGAGATGCCATGCCAGTCATTATGTCAAGAGCCTGAACAAAGTGAGAACCCTAAGTCTTAGCATCCTCTATTGTGAGGCTTATTATTATTATTTTTTTTTTGATTTCTGGCCTCCACTTGATGCTTTCGTCATTGGCTTGACTCCCTTAGTCCTGAAAAAAATATATGTATTTCTCTGGAATGGTTTAAAACGATGCATTTCTAAGGGAAGAATAATGATGTAAAGTCATACCCATTTTCTGTTTGCATTAATGAAACCATTTTGGCTACTCTTCTCTGAGAAAACAATTTGGTGCTAGTTGTCTACTATACAAAACTGTGAACCGATGAGGGGAATTTAGTGAAGATAAATAATAAATAACATTTACAAATCATGTTTGGGAGGTAAGGTAGAAAACGAAGTTTAGAAACAGTCTCAATATTTTCAGCATTTTTTTTTTACTTTGCACAAATATATGATCTTGCCCAAGTCACTAGGCTGAACTTTAGTGAACCCAGTTTTCTCCTGTTGATTATCATCTAGGCCCAAATCAATGTTCAGATTTTGTTGAGCTTTATTTGACTTCGTAATGTTCTTTTTCTCATAAATAATGTGAATTGCTTTATAAAAAAAAAGGAGACTGGTGTGGCAGGAAAGGAGGAGTCAGAAAATACCAAGCATACTCTTATCTAGGCATTACTTGGTCTTCTGAGCCACAGAGGGATAGTACCAAAGCACATTATAAATTTGATGATGCATTACCCAAAAGTCACTTCCATGAAGCTTGGTAGGCTTTCAACACTACTCAAATTTACATGGAGTTTATAGAGCTGTTCTTGACTATTATACAATAGAAGGGCAACATCATTGCCACTGCAAAATAAGCAGCACAGAATAGGAGCATCTCCCTGAGCCACAGAAACAGAATCATTCATCAAAATTCATTTACTTGATTTTATGAACTTGGTAACTAGGGGGAGGAATTTTTAAAATAGGTAGTGTACTGAATACTAGTAGAGAATTCAGTTATCTGAAATATGTTAAGACAATAAAGTTTAAATCCAAAACTTCTGCTCATTACTTTAGTTTTTCCAGGTGAGAAATAGCCACTCTTGTTATGATTATCCTCTAAATAACAAATAAACAAAAACAGTATGAAATTAGGCCTCAATACATTGTTAGCAAAGTCTTAAAAGTTCCTTCATTAATATCACTATTTTTTTAAATGTATGCAATTCTCTTACACAAGCTTTCATTGACCACCTTGATCTTCCCCTGTCTCCTGCAACCTCCACCCCTTACATACATACTGAATAGATATCCTAAAAATTAGAGATCTTTATAGAAGAACCATATGGGTAAGTCTATTTTAGCTCTTGACCACTTGTTATTTTTTGGTATGAAAACCATTGCTACCATGGGAAAATAGTGACATATTAACTGTAGAAATAAAATGATGTATGGTTATACTGTCTGCTAAATCTACTGAGATGCACAGCATGTTTAAGGTCAAGAATACCCAGCACTTTGGCAAACAGTTCTTTATTGGCAGATACAAGAAAATGAATATTTATTATATTTTGATGATGAACAACCAACAAGTTCTGGGCAGCAAGAAAAGAAAATAATTTGGGATTTTGAGAAACAAACTGAGCCATGACTTATTATTTTTGACACTCCAAGTATTGGTATTTTTCACTCAGCAGTAGTGTGTAAGGGTTGCTGTGGAGTGACTTTAATCTTTTCTAAAGTAAACAGCCTTTTTCCTTTAAACAAAATAGACTCCTGCTGCCCCTTAGAAACTTTAAATAGAAGAATACGTTAATTCAGTTTCTCGATAGGCAATGAGAAAGAGCAACAACATTCCTCCTCTGCTCTTAAAAACTGGAAGAAGATAATGTGTCACAACTGTTAAGGTGGTAAGAAAGGAGGAAACTTGAGTGGTTGTCATTCGTGGATGAGTCCTTGTAATGAATGTTAGGTAAGAAAATAAAAACTCATGATAATGTTATTTTTTTGTTACTGGAGAACATTATTTTAGAGTCACTGATGACTAGATACAGAGAATACTGAAAAATGGAAAAGCAAGTTATGCCATAAAGATGATATTACATGCTTTAAAAACAAAATTTGAAGAACAATTTTTAGACTTGTTAACTTTTTGCCAATTAATGTTTAATCTACTGGCTTATAAAACTAATTCTGAACATGTTTTATCATTAATGAATGTTCAATGAAGAAAATGACTAAACACGACTGATGTGACTACTGTAGAGCTATGTTACAATGTAAATGGGACATTTGACTTTAACTGAAAGAAATTTTATAACTAACTTATGTAAAACATGGAACTGGTAAGGACAGCCAAAACTCAGGGAAATGTACTTAAGAAAATGTATTTAACTTAGTTACTTATATTTTTATGATAAACAATAAAAAATGGTTTTAATGCTAATGTGTCCCACACAATATTTTATATCTTAATGTATATACCTATAGGCAAATTAGAAATAATTTGTTATTTAATTGTGCATCCTAAGGAGCTGTATTGTATTTTCTAAATATGGCAACATTGACCAGGGAGTATAATCAACCTGGAAACATTTTAGTGTGGTTTCGTGGACAGAGAGTATGGTATAATTCAAATGCCCAAACTCCAAGAGAGGAGGGCTATAGATACTAATCATTAAGGAAGACTATTCATGTTTAGAATATTACCTTTATTGCCTTGGCTAGATAGCTCTGTTGATTAGACTTTTTTCCCAAAGCACAGAGGTTGCCAGTTTGATCCCCAGTCAGGACACATAAAGGAACAGAACAATATTTCTGCCTCTCTCTCTCTCTCTTCCTCTCTCACTAAAATCAACAAATAAAAATTTTAAAAATAAAAAAAGAATATGACCTTTTCTACCAAATTTTAATACGAATAAACTTCATTTTCTTGTTGATTTTCTTGGCAAGAATTCCTCCCTTTGGTTGAGTATTGTAGATTCTGAGTACTTGACTTAATGTGAGGGGAGAGGGGGAAACCTCAGCTTCTGGTCACAGACTTGTCAAGCTCATATACTATCCCACTTGGGATAACTAGTAAATCTTGAAGTTTCTTGGTTGGGCATATTTTCAGGGAAGCCTTGGCTTCTGAGTGGGCTTTCTCACTTTTATTATATTATTTATTCTGTTTTTATTTGTGTTTTGTGAGGGGTTGATTGATTGAATGATTGATTTATATCTAGTTGTAGTAGTAGTTCATGGAGGACTTCTTTCATATTCTTGTGAGCTCAGCAATTTTGCAAAATATTTTGGATCTAAATTCTCCAGTATTTAGATGTTTTGCAGTAAGGAAGGAGTTGCATCCCAGAATCTCTGGGTTTGTTAAACTGCAGTAATGGACCTTTTAAAAAAGTCCCTTTAAAAAGCAGATTTAGAATCAAGATTACTTGTGAATTTTAAAATACAGCCCCTTGAAAGTTTTTGTGGATTTCTTATCATTTTAAAACTGATTGTAATGATTTTCAGAGTAAGACATGAAATCCTTTTATGTTTTATTTTATTTATTTTTTTTTTTGGCAGAGACAGAGAGAGTCAGAGAGAGGGACAGATAGGGACAGACAGGAAGGGAGAGAGATGAGAAACATCAATTCTTCGTTGTGGCTCCTTAGTTGTTCATTGATTGATTCTCATATGTGCCTTGATGAGGGGTCTACAGCAGAATGAGCTACCCCTTGCTCGAGCCAGCAACCTTAGGCTCAAGCTGGTGAGCCTTCCTCAAACCAGATGAGCCCATGCTCAAGCTGGTGACCTTGAGGTCTCGAACCTGGATCCTCCACATCCCAGTCTGACGCTCTATTCACTGTGCCACTACCTGGTCAGGTTGAAAGTCCTTTTAGAAGTCAAATAAATTCTATAAGTTTTATAAAAACAAAAGACCAGTGTTTTACCTGGTTATGTTTCTTCCACATTCTATGCCTCTCAGAAACCAATACTTTATACTTTTAATTATTCATTCTTTATTGGTCTCTACATTTAAAAATAATTTTTTAATTTCTTAATTTTATAAGTGTAATTTGACCTCTTAAGTTAGATGATGAGAATATCTCTTATGACCAAACCATTTACATTCAATGAATCTTTTAAAAAATTACAACTTTAATCAATATTTAGTATTTGCATTGTTATAAATATGGGTCATTATTGTGCCAAGTAATAGTTTCATGTTTCTCAATATTATTTTCTCATAACCAAGGATATTTATTCTTAATAAATTTATTTGTTCTTTTTTTTCTTTTGGTGAGAGGAGGGGTCATAGTGAGGCACACTGCTGCATGTACCCCAACCAAGATCTACTCAGCAACCTCTGTCTTGGGGTGATGCTCGAGTATTGAGCTATTTTTAGTGCCTGGGCTGACATGTTCAGACCAACTGAGTTATCCTCAGTTCTTGGGGCCATGCTCAAACCAATCAAGCCACTGGCTGCAGGAGGGGAAGAAGGATATATGAGGGAGAAGGAAGGGGTGAGAAGCAGATGGTCAATTCTCCTGCGTGCCCTGACTGGGAATCAAACCTGGGACATCCATATGCCGGGCTGATGCTCTATCCATTGAGCCACCAGTCAGGGCTTATATTTATCCTTCCTAATAGCCAACGCTATCTCTGTCGCTGTTGTGTTTGGAATATAGGTTAAGAGAAACCTGTAAATTTGGCGAGGAGGAAGGAGGGACTTAACTTCAACGCTTACAGATGGACTACTTAGTCATCTTGAAGATGACCAGGGGCCTAGAGGAAGGTTGACAGAACCATGCAGATCCACCGCTGTTCTAGGATCATTGTTACTGCAAAGATGTCCTATGTTAAAAATACTTTTTCCATTATAATGTATTAAGGAAATCTACACATGATACTATAAACCATCTAGGACCATTTCAAAGTAATAAAACCAATAAACAGTAGAAACTGCACCCAGAATCTAGCAGAATCTAACTTTAACTTGTTCCTTATCTACCTTGGACTTCATGTAAGAAGATGAAATTACCAGGATTCATTTAGCTAGAAACTCGTCAATCAGTTTCCAAAACGGTTAGAGTCAAGGGGCTTTATATTTTACACATTTTGGAATTGTAAGTTTAAAGAGGACTTGACCATTCTTAAGGGAAAAAACTGTGACTCTGTATCTGCTAGTGAGAAAATGCTGCCACTTGACCTCAAGATACCTCATGGAGCTGGGCAGCCCTTCCCTGACATCCACCTCTTAGCTTGTCTTACAGAAATTTATTAACAGGCCAGCAGGTTTCCTTTCTCTGCCCTCAGATGCATCTAGAACAGAAGAAAACTTTCATCTCTGCAGTGGACAGAAGAGCAAGCAGGAGGCTGCTACATCTTCTCTTTACCTTCCTTGCTCAATGGACTCATTCAAGGTTATCAACCTTTCTTCCTTACCAAGTCTAAGATAGTGTACAAAGAGGTTGGTGTGAGTGGTGCAGGTGTGTGACTAATTGTTGTGACCTTGAACACCTGGCAATAGAACACTCTGGGTTAAAGTACAGTGGTTGAAGCAAATCAGAATCCTTTACTTTTTATCTCTATGGTTGGCAGTGTCAAAAAAGCAGCTGAGTGCTGTTTGAAAATCTCCTTGAAGCCAACAAGACTTCATTTTATGGTGGGGTGTGTGTGTGTGTGTGTGTGTGTGTGTGTGACAGAGTTAAAGAGGGAAACAGACAAGAAGGGTAAGAGATGAGAAGCATCAATTCTTTGTTGCAGCTCCTTAGTTGTTCATTGATTGCTTTCTCACATGTGCCTTGACCTGGGGCTACAGCAGAGCGAGTGACCCCTTGCTCAGCCAGCAATCTTGGGCTCAAGCCAGTCACCATGGGGTCATGTCTATGATCCCATGCTCCAGTCAGCAACCCTGCGCTCAAGCAGGTGATCCAGTGGTCAAGCTGGTGACCTCAGGGCTTCAAACCTGGATCCTCTTTATCCCAGTCCAATACTCTATCCACTGCGCCACTGCATGGTCAGGCAAGACTTTATTTTAGAGCTCATTTGATAGATACCTGAGGTTTTCAATGTCCCATACCATTGTCCTGAAAGTTGCAGCAAAAGATACTGGTGTCTATACCTGGCCTATAGGTTATATTGTGATACCTGTCTTTAATAGTCCATAAAAGCTTTGATAATAAACATCCTGGTTGCAATCTAAAGGTCTAAGATTCCTTCTAAGGTGTTTTAGACATTGTATGGCAGTTAAAGATGAAGAAGATTCCCATTGATGACAGATATTAGGAATTTTCCTCCCTAATTAATGCACTGTATATATAAATTTTATTTAATTTAGCAAAATGATGTGAAACATTATTTTTGTACTTCAGTATTTATAACAAAGTCATGCTGTTATATTTATTATCACATTTAATCTTTATAACTCTTAAAATTTTTTATTATTTGTTGATTGATTTTAGACAGAAAGAGGAAGTGAGGCAGAGGGGGAGAGAGAGAGAGAAAAGCATTCATTTATTGTTTCACTTAGTTGTGCATTCATTGGTTTCTTCAGATATGTGCCCTGACCCGGGATCAAACCCACAAACTTGGTGTGTCAGGACAATGCTCTAACTGACTGTGCTACTTGGTGAGGGCCTATAATTTTTAAAAGTAAGTATTATTCATTACTTTTACAAGGAGAAAACTGAAACATTGAACAATTATCTACTTAGTGAGACACATAAATAGAAGCACTGGACAACCTCCATGGACTGTGATGAAATACTGGCAGAAAATGTAATCTAATTTACTTAAACAAACAAGGGACACACTGACACATGTAATTGAAAAGCCTGTGCTAGTACTGGTTTCAAACTTCAGGGTTGATGCAGGGACTCATTGTCTTCAGGATTCAAGTCTTCTCCAGTGTTTGTCTTTCTGGTTTCTGTGCTGGGATTGTTTCCAGGCCTTGAGTCATACCAAGACGGCATCAGCAAGTTCAGAGCTGTATTTTCCCACCTTGTTATGCAACTAAAAATATGGTACTTCTCTCAGTACAGACCCCACAAAGCCTCATTAAGTCTTATTATCTCCACTTGGGCCACATGCCCATTCTTCCACCAATCCCCAGGAGAATGAGTACTATTTTTACAGAGTCCTGAGTCACAGACCTATTATGCAGGAAGAGCACAGGGAAAATACATCTCCACATATACTTAAAATAAAATTTAAAAATATAGGTTGTTCCTCCAAAAGAGTATTTTTTCCAGAAAGATAAATACTGAATTTCAAAGTGAAAACAAAAACAAAACAGATCTCTACTCCCACACTCTCTTTATGCCTCAGTCCTGTCTGTTGGCCCTGTGCTACTCATCTATTCATAGCATACTATGTGATCCAAAATAATTGTGCTCTAGTAATGTTAGAAGTGGATCTTCCACTTACATTATCATCCTTCCTCTCTTATGTGGAATTTAACTTGCTTGGGGGTATAGGTATCCATAGTCATTAATAACCACTAATTACAATCCCAACTTTAGGCATGATCTCCATTTCTCTCATTAGACTGCATGTTTCCTCAGAAGATCAAGAATTCAGTTAATTCTCAGGCCAGATTGTACAGTAAAAAGATGCCCTTATATTTTCTAGCCAAGAATAAGAATGAAAGCAAAGCTTTTATTCCATAAGCACCTACTATGTGCTTGGCTTCCTCACAAAGAAGGTATTATTATTTCTATTTGGTAAATAATAATGCTCTAGTTATAACTAGTAAATATATTTTAATGCTTCTTACTAGGTAATAATGATATTGTTAATTGTCCCTCTCATTCCCTTTGAGTGGCCCTCATCTGTTCTCCCTGTGTTTTACAAATAGAACAAATTAATTCTGGAGAGACAGAAAAATGTAGATGTACCACAAGAGTTGTCATATTTCTAGTGTCTTTTCATTTCCTGATAAGAGGTCTGACTACTGCTGTCAGTTCCATAAGATGCTTCTGAATCTTGAAAACTTCTCTTATAAGCCAAGCTCCAAAAGAAATGTATATCATTAAATCACAAATGAAAATTAATTTTCCCTAGATCATATGTCCATAAAGTGTAGGCTCAGAATTTAAATCTAATTCTTTCTGACAACAAAGCTAGTGTAACATTATAATGTACGTTCACTATGAGGTACAACTAAAATCCCTGAAATTGACATATTTAAAATCCAATGAAGACTATATGTATTTTTTAGTAAATGAAAATATTCACCAGCTTCTTACATAACTTTCAAATTTCTAGATAGAAGCTTAGATATTCTGAGAATATGAATCACCAGAAACCCTGTTTAAATGTAAAGTTAGCATAGCTGATGTTAACATTAAACTTAAAATAAGTTAATAAGTTCAACATGGTGACTATTTCAAATTAAAAAGTACAAAAATATCAATGTTACAATATTAAATGATGATGTTTATAGTTAAAAGTGAAATGATATTTGTCAATGGGTATAAAGTAAGCAAAAGCAATTTTGTAATCTAAGCTACAATTTATTTTAAAAGAAATATATTAAAAACATTTAAGTTGCTTTCTAGATAAGAGTATATTTCTTTGTGTTCTCTTGCTAATTGACTATTTATAATTAACCAAATTATAGTTAATATAAGCATAAGTAACTTAGATTATATTTTGACAAAATTATTTCAGTCATGGAACCTTCCTTCAAAGCTACGCATTTGATCCAGAGTTTTTTCTTTAATCCTCCACTAAGTAAAATTGCTTGCAAATACATTTAAAAGCAAATTCATATTAAGGGAATGACTACTTGTACTTTTTATTTCTGTTTAAGCTCGCCTTATTCTGGAAATCTATATTAAAGTAATGGCTATACATTTGGCTATTTCATAAAGCAATGACATGTTTACATAGTCCAAAAGAGCAGTGTCTAATAGGTGAACTATTTCACTACTGTGTAATTATGTCAACTAAAGGATAAGTTAATGAGTATCCTAAAAGGCTTTAATTTGACTTTGGGTGATAAACACACAATGCAATATACAAATACTATGAAATTTAAAACTGTACTTTTGAAATCTATATTATTTTATTAACCAATGTCACCATAATAAATTCAATTAAAAACGTTTTGGAAGAGAGATCAAATATGAAAAGCATGATATGGATGGGATAGAGATTTTGTAATCCATTAAAGCTTCATCTCAACTACTCCAGAAAGATACTTTTATATGATGTTTTCAGAAACTGTCCAAGAAAATAATGCCAAGTTAAAATCTGAATAAAATAATAATCCTCCAAATGAGTCTATTGCAGGCAGTCCCTAGGTAATAAGATAGGTTCTGTTGATTGGCTCTTTAGTTGAATTTGTATAGGTACATTTAGAATTTGTACAGTTAGAACAGGTACATTTACTTACTAAATGCAACTCAGACAGATGTTTGTCATAATATAGTATTTATTTTTACCTTCTGTGTTTATAAATACTTAAACATTTTTGAACCTACAGAACATTTCTTGTTCATAACCTAAGGACATGAAAAATCAGTACACTCCCCAGATGCATTTTTAAATGTGCTACCATGACTTATGCTGAAGTACTAAAGACAGAATATACTTGAGATGGAAAGATATTACAATGATATTCAGCAGTAAATTTTGCTATTTATTTTTTACACCTGATATATGGTATATCAAAATACTGGAATGCAGTTTTTGTGCTGAAAAAGGATACCCAAGTCACCATCTTGATTACATGGTACCAGTGAGCACAATCAACTAACTTAGTATATATAATAAAACTGACTAAACCTATTTGACCTGATTATGAAAACTGTTCTGCCTGATCTGTGGTGGCGCAGTGCATAAAGCATCAACCTAGAACTCTAAGGTCACAGGTTCAAAATCCTGAGCTTGCCTGGTCAAGGTACATATGGGAGTTGATGCTTCCTGCTCCTCCCCCTTCTCTCTCTTCTTTTCTTTCTCTCTCTCCTCTCCAAATAAATAAAGTATTTTAAAAATATTGTTCTATTTTATTAACTGTAAGATGCAATCAATATTCACTTTTTGCTTATCATAAGCCAGCATTTTACTTGGATAGTTCCTAAAAAATATAAATATGTTTCCATTAGATATCATATGAAAAACCAATTTCTATTAGAGTATATTCTATAATAGAAACATGAACTTGCTAAAAATGTCTTTCATCCAATTGCTATATAGATTATTTTAAATTCTCATTGTAGATTTTAGTGGTGAATAATAAAGAAATCCAACTGTTTTTATTTTTGTAGTATACAGAATGCCAGGTGTGTAAAAACTTTTAAAATATATATTTATTGTTAGGAATACATAGTATTCCTTTAGTATGAAACTATATCATTGTCCTTGATGAACACGCTACCTTTTATATACATATATATAGTCTCATAGTGTTGTCTCAACCATCCATTAACTACAACCTGAAAACAAAAACAAACTGTTCTTTTCCGGACAAATAAGATCTAGAAATAGAGAACTTCGTATGTCTGTCCTAGTCAAGTGCCTGCTTAACTGATTGGTCTCCAGTGTGGGTCGGTTGTGCCCCACAGTCACACATATCCCTTTTCAATTCATTAGAATAACAAATAGGACCATCTATATATACTAGCTTGATATAAACATGCCTTTAAGTCCTTTATAATTAGTAACTAATGGCAATCCTTTGATGTATAAATATATGAGATAAAGATGTTTGATGTACACTTAAGAGTTGAATTGACAGCACAGGACCTAACATAAAATATTCGAGATTCTCTGATATTGTGAATAGCACCGACAGGTGGTATGGAAGGGCTGTGCCTGGGGACAAATTTACGTTTTAAGCAAAAGGAACAACATTTGCTTGTTTTTGGTAAGTATAGTTTAAAGGAGAAAAAGACTGAAAATGCAAATATAATTTTATACCTTGTGATACAGCAGTTTAGAAGTCCAAAATTCTGACGCATTTCCCGAATAGGCTTTATTAACTGGGAAGGCAATCAGAAAGTGCATGGGTCAGGACAGGAGTTATTAGAGGAGCTGCATAGTCATTCAAGGCTGACATGTTTGTAACCTTAATGGCATCACAAAAGTGAAACTCCTAAATGAACATGTGAGGTCTCTGCAAAAATCCAAGAATTACTAAAGTCCACAAATGGCCTTCACCTTGAACAGAGCTATGCATCAAAAGCAGGACTAGTAACAGCATTTTGAGAGTGCAAAGCTCTTTTGCTTACACATAATCACTGATATGCAGCTATTTATCAAGAAGCCCAAATATCATACAATGAAATGATTTTTACCCAAGTAATGGGATATTCAAAGCAGCACAGTTTCCACAAGCTAGTTTATTGGAACTTGATAATTATAAAAGTATTTTGGATTTTCTAAGAGCCTTTCAGTTAGAATTCAACAGATAACTGTGATGACCACAATTGCAGAACCCCTCTGGGAGTTATCACATTTAATTAACTTCAAAGAAAAGTCACCAAAGGAGCATACAAAGGGGGTAAGCATCTCTCTCTCTCTCTTTCTCTCTCTCTCTCTCTCACACACACACACATATACTCACACACACACTCACACACAAAAATGCACAATACTGCCAAAAGAAATTATATATACAACTTATACCTTACACCCATTCATACTTTTTCCTCAGAAAACTAAAATACCCTGGATCCAACTCTTCTGGCTTGGGAAAAGAGAACTCAGATGAATTTAATCACCAATAAGAAAATGCATTAATGTGGGATAGACAGAACTAATTCATTATATTAAAAAAAAAGGCAATATAATCATCTGGCTTATTTTGAAAGTTGATTGCTAGACTCAGTGGACAGTAGAAGGTGTCCAGAAGCCTGCCAGGAACATAGCAGGGAGGATGGGCAGCAGGGAGGACAGCTCAGACGCTCCTGCCAGCTCAGTGCTGGTGGTTAGTTCAGTGGTCAGGTGCGTGACACACATATAGGCCACTCCCATTCTCATCCTCTACCAGATGCTGGAGCCTTTGGCTGCCTCACCTTTGGCATCCAGGGGTGCATAATTAAGTTCCTGGCCTTTGTATATTTCATTCAGTAAAATATTCTGTCTTTTTTCATAAATCCAGACTTTAGGGAATTCTCCTTTGGTCTGTTTCTTCACAGTGGTGTTTGATGATGAGGGTAGAACACAACCAGCAATCTGTCAGCACTGATCCTAAAAGGATCAGGAGCAGAATTTGTCTCCAATAACATTCCTTATGAACAGGACTCTTTCATCAAAGCTCAGGGACAGCTTGTCAAACACGTAAGTTTTTTTAACAAATTGTGGTCAGGTATGTTGGTATAAGAATAATTATTGATACTTTTGTTGTATAGCTGGCTTATTTGAAGTAACTGTAAATTTGCCTTTTTTTGGAAGAGATGATAACAGACTCTTTGTAGCAAGGCTAATAAAGTGTCTTTGTTTTATAGGCCTGCTTAGCACTTGTCCATGAAGTTGTGAGTCTTGGCCCCTGCCAACAGTTTCTCCATTTCCTTATGGCTCTGGGGCAATGAGACTGCTTCATTATGAAGGCAGTTGAGTATCTTATCTATGTAATTTCTGCATTATTCATTTATATGACAGAAAGGAATTCTTACAGTGTTGAATTATAATCCGCCCCTAATATTGAATAGTATTATTGTAAATCACACACCCATCAATGAGTTCATTAGCATGAAATTATTAGGTAACTGGTGTTTTAAATGCTTTTTATTGTGTAAAAATCCTTGTTTATTTTTTAAATAGGTGTTTGAAAATGTTTTAATCAAATTGAGAAACATATTGGTGTTTTGTACTAATAGGGAACAAGTGATTTTATTTTTCACTATTTTAAATAATGAAATATTATATGTATTTTCAGAGATAAACCAATTTGAATAATAAAAACCTTATTGTTTAAGCAGTTTTCTGTTAAGAACTTTAATAATCTTTCTCTTTTTATCTGAGAGGTACAATTAGATGGATTTGTTGATTTTTTCTTTTATGATTGTTCCCCAAAATATTTGCCTTGATAAATTATAAAAGGCAAATTTAACAAGACCATTAAAACAAGACTAAGTGATTTACATAATGATTTTTTCTATGTTAAACAAAGTTACTCTCAGCAATTAAGCACAATATTAGCTCTGAGGTTCTTGTTAGCCAAAATAACAAAGAAACTTATATTTGTTATATAATTTTTACTGTCTGGTGAATTCAAGCATACCAGTATTAGGTGAGAGAAAATTCATCTCTTGACACTATATTCACTTACAATAAATCACATTAATACAAATACTTTTGAAAATGACAAAATTTATGCAACTATGAAGTATCATTAGATTCTATTATAAACAGCCTAATTCTATTATACTATTGCTGTTAAAAAGATAATCATTCTAGAATTAGCTGAAATTATTTTAAAATAAAAAGCTTTTTAACACATAAAAGATCATAATCCAACCAGAAGAAGGATATTGGTGTTCAGTTTTCTAAGGAAAACTCTATGGAATGAAGAATCAGTTTACAGTTAAAAGGTGATTAATTTCAGAAAGAAGCAGATTTCTTCAACCCACATCATAACAAAAATAATGGCTTACAGTGCCTCTTCTCTGTTTGCTCATGCTTTTGCCCAGTAATGAGGACAGAGTCAGTAACGCAGGGCTTATTTTTGATGTCACCATTTTGACATGCCAGCATTGCATTCAAGATCAGTTATCATTTATATGTTTCATGGTTAGATGTTTACAGCAATAAACCCACAACATTTTCAGTAAAGATATAATACTATTTTCTGTAGAAAGTAAGAAAAGCAATGCATTCACGACACTGAAAATTTTAGAAGCACTGTCATAATAAGCACCATCAGCTGTCATCTCCTCAGTCACATGCATGGCACTGAAGCATGATAAACAGTTTGGAGAAAAACTAGTCTGAATTACTAGAATCATGCAAGCAGTGTTTCCTGAGAAACAAAATAGATTCCATTTAAGAATATAAAGTAAGTCAAAGTGGGCTACAAAACAAGGAGCTACTAATATATTCTCTAGGGAAGCAGATTTAATGACCTAAATAATAACAAGCGGTAATTAGCATACCAGCTCTTCCTGGATAAAGACATGCCTTTGAAGTACTTAAGGGCACTAGAGCATCCTAGTCCCTTAACTAGCTTAAAGATTCTGTCCCAAAATCTTGTTTATAACACTGATTTACACTCTGTATGCAAAAAGGAGAAATTTTATATATAAATATAACATGATCTTAGGTCACATGTTTTATAGAGTGGATCTTAAATCCATAAATTATTATAATGAAAATGGCAAAAACGTTTTTAAAAATCAAAAGAATAAAAAAGAAGAATAAAAAAAAATCAAAAGAATAGGTGAGTAATTTTGGCCTCAAAGTGGAGTATGTTTGTTCTCTAAAACAAAAGAGAAAGAAAGAAAAAAAAAATCTCTTGTAACCTGGAGCTTTGTAGAAAAAAAAAATTACATGTAGTATTTTCCATGATACACACAGGAGGGCACTTTTGATTATATTTTGTTCACACAGGCATCACAAAGCCTGGGGGGCACACATTTTCATATTTTTCCCCTACTGTATTTAACTATATGCTTTGTTGCAGACCTCAAAGAGCCGGCACAGTGGAAAGCCAAGGTTTGCTTTGGAATCATGTTTTTGTGCCAACAAGTGAAAAGGTATCTGAAGAGACATTGCCAAGTGGTTACCACATGATCAACTCTTCCTATTTAAACTTACTTCCAAAAGAAAGATTTCTCAACCCAGGTAGGTAGGTGCCCATAAATCCTGAAAATCTAGAACTCTGGCCAAGTTGATTTACTTCCTCGGGTCTCTTGTTGAAAAAACATGTTGATTCACATTAATGGCTTGATGATGGGGACCTGGAGGAGGGGACAGTGTCAGGGTGAATTGGGCTTTAAATGTTTTCTCTCTAATCAGTGTCACATGATCAGAGTGTGTGGCACATTAGCATCTTATTATGGTGTTTGCTTTCTTCTCTTTTTGTACTGCATAATTTGACACTTCATTGTACTATCTTATGTTCCTTAGCTACTTCATGTAGTATTAGTTTATTTGGAAGCCACTTCTCAGAAAAAGTCTGAAGAAGATAATTTCAACTGGAAAAAGATAAAGGTATCTATAAAAAACCCAGGTCCTCATTCATTCAATTTTACAGATAATTTGTCTATCTGTAACAGGTCAGAAAGAGCAAACGGAAGAACCTACAATGTGTTAGATAGGGGAATAGTTATGAGGCTAGTGGAAAAGGCATATTAAGAACAGCCAAAAGTAAGAGCTGGCAGTGTCGGAAGAGACAAATAAACTAGAAAACTAAGGTAGAAATTTAAAGGCAAACGTTTTTCTTAGGTAGAATTCTCAAGGAACCAATTCTAAAGTAAGACTACAAAGTGCAGGTATTTATTAAGGAAGTTTTTCCTAGGGAAATGAGCAAGGGTGTGGGGAAGCAAAACAAAAATGGTAAGAAACAAAGCAAAGTATAATTTCAGGTCAAATTCCAACCTCAGCCTTCCTGTTTGAAGCTACACAGAATATTCTACACCTTAGAGCCTGTCCTTTCTCAAGGCAAGGAGCTTTTGCTTTTGTGTTCCTTTTTTGGTTGTTCATTGAATTAGGCTCATTGATGTGGTAGTGGCTTAAGGGGATATATCCTGCATCCCAGGGGTCCAAGGAAGGAAGTGCAAGCCAACCATAGCACACACATGCAGGAGGATGGGACTACAATGCCAATAAAAGAGACCTAAAAGTATCTTGCTAGGCCACCAAGAATATTCATCTCCCCATGCCCGGTCATTTAACGTTCCTAACAATCATTGAGGTCAAGAACTATTTCTTATATAACATCAAAAACCAGAAATTTATTGGTGCCATGACAAAAACTACTCAGAGACCAGATGAAATACACTGAGGGACTGGGAGGAGGCAATAGTTCCCTGTCAGCAGACCAAAGGACTGAAGCCCCATCCTCAGCCTTACTCAGATATTTATTAGCAAGTTCAAATAACTCAAGGAAGCAGGAAGAAGAAATTCTCAGGGAGTGTGGTAAAGTGCAAGGAACATGCTGAATCCTAATCTCTGTTCTGAGAGCCTGAACATTTCTTGTTGTTAAATCTCATCCTGCTGTTCTGCTGTTTCCAGCATGCACTGTTTCCAGTATGGGGTCAGAAAAGTTCCTGGACTCTTGTCTACTGAGGGCTTTTACCCTAAATCACCTCACTGTCTCTAATTGTCACCCTAACTCTGCATGTTTTCACAGCATGTTCCGACAGTTTAAGGGCAACAAAGTTGTGTAGGTTCATAATAGAGGCCTGAGTTAATTTAACTCATTAAAGATTCACCCCTACTTTGGGGTAAAAGTAACAAAGAAGGTAGGGAGAAAAGACCATAAGATTTAGGAATTAAAGGTTCTGGTTCTGTCTTTGCTTCCACTTGATGCCTATAATTCTCGCTGTGTTTCCTAAATTTACTTTGCCGATATGACCAGCTTATTTATACCCCAACTCAACCAATCCCATACATAGCCTACCCAAAAAACAACCCACAATAAAGTGTCAAAAATGAGAAGGTATCTGAAAGACTCAGAGTCTGTCAAACAGGAAATACCAAATTAACGTAAGCTAAAAATCAAACACCATAAATAGATTTAGCCAATATTGCATTTGGCTGTTAATAACAAGAACCTTGATGGGGGAAAACAGACACTTATCAAGAGCCTACTATATTTTTAGTCAAAATATGATATGTATATTTTTTAAATTTCTGGAATTGTTCATAAACACATCAAGCTGCAATCTTATAATGTAGTCATTTCTTTCTAATAGTTTAACTAAGTATACATAAAAATGAGAGATTGTTCTTTCAACTGCATGTATATTTAAACTGTGTCAGTACTAAGAGCTTATAATTTTCCAGAGAAGAGTAAATAAATGGAGTAAAAGCATACTTACATGTGTTTTATTTTGCTTTAGTTTTTATATTTTAATTTTTTTAGATTCTGCCGAGTTGTGTAGAAAAAAAATCTTCCTTTTATAATGCATTTGTCAGTATTTTCAGAAAGGTAAATGATTAGATTTTTTCAGGGCAGTCCTGTATCTGCATACAAACAGCTGAAATGACAATTATAAAACAACAAACCCTCATCCCTAGTGACTGTATTTCTGTGTCACCAAATAGTCATATAATCTAGCATGATTAAAAGGTTTACTGATCACAGCTCTACAGCTGAGCACCAAATATGGGAAAGTAGAATCTCGTTATCTGCTTCATAACTGCGAAGAGCAACTAGTACATAGACCATAGGAAGCAGCTCTTCTTACACAGTTAAGGTCCAACACGATATTTTGTGAAGAAAATGTCCAGTAGCAAACAATTTCTTTGAAGAAAAAGCAAAACACTGAAGTTTTCTGGCTCTCACAATTAAGCCAATGTTTCTGATTGTGCAAATCTGTGTTTAAAGTGAAAATATAAAATTCCATGTTTTACACAAAGCTACAAAACGATTTTAAACATTACTATCCTCTATAGCAAATTTGTATTGAAAGTCTACATGGAATGGAATAAAATGATGGCTGGTATTTTAAGTAAACATTCAATAATAATAATGATGTAAAATAAGTTATCTACTTGTAGATATTCTCCAGAAAGAAATCTTATCTTTGTCTTTGCCTGTATTTTATCTAACCCCAATCCCTGGCCCACAGTTTGTACTTGATCAATACTATTTTGTTGAATGAATGAATATTGTTTGAATGGACAATGAAATGTACAAATGCAAAATAATTGGAAAAAATCTGAAATCATAGTGATTTCTCCAAAGATGTCTACAGAATATTAGAAGTTGCAACCACATTATTATAAATAATCCACTGGCCAAATGAAGAAATATATAGTACATTAACATGGTAGTTATTTTTCAAAGATACAATTCATATTGTCATATGTGATGTGCTTGATGATAAATCTTGCATTCTCTATATAGCTGATTTCTTTGGGGAAAATGTGATAGCAAAACATACCAAGGATGGAATTCTTGTATCAGAGATTGGTTTTACTAACCCGGAGATTTCCTTACTCTGCAGATTATGCCAGTGATTTTGGCTAGCACTCAGACAATATAGGACAGCGTTATTAGAATATGTTCTTTGACACAGTTGCAAACTTATGCCTTCTTTATTTTTATTGAAATACTGAATGTCATAGAGATTAATTAGAACTTTCTACACCTAATAGGGCTATGGGTTTAAATTTTTCCTTTTTCTTTTTTCTATTTTTATACCTCTTTGTTTTTCTCTTTTTAAAATTTTCTTTCTTTTCAATTTTATCCATTTGGTTCTCATTCTGTGTATTTCCATTTCTGAATATTAAATTATGCAAGTTTTTTATGACCTTTTCCAATATGACCTTCCATGCACAATTAACTAAATTTCAAGAGGCAAGAGAGACTGATTTACAACGCGACACGGAAACTGCTTATGGTCAGGTCAAAGCGACACCATTCAAAATGTAAGCCGGGCACTACAGTGTTAGGCAATAATAAGAAACAAAACACCAAAAAAAGGGAGGCATCCAAAGCATAATTCTCAATTCAGAAGCAACTTCTAAATTACCTGAGTCCCAACAACTGTGTTTCTGATGAGTTAAGGAAACCTAATCCCTGTTCCTCACAGGAGCTCCAGTTCAATTTGGATTATCTGTCAGGGAGAAGAGTCTCTTGAAGAAGGTCAAAATGACACTTTATTTTAAATTAAAATTAGAAACAATGACATTTTATATTCCTTACCATGTGCTTTTAATAGATAATTATAAAGGATACCACCATTATAACATTTAGCTTATTTTCAAAAAGACTAAAAAGGGTAGGAAGTATTTTTACCTGTGTTAACCCTTAGAGGCAAAGAATTTTATCTGAAATCTAGAATCGTTGACATTTGTACTTTTTTTTTGCTATAAAATTAACCTGCAGTGAGTATCCATGGAAAAATATTTCTCTGAAATAAGCATCTTTAAAATACTTGAATGGCCTGACCAGGTGGTGACACAGCGGATACAGCATCGGACTGGGACGCAGAGGACCTAGGTTTGAAACCCCAAGGTCGCTGGCTTGAGCGCAGGCTCATCTGGTTCGAGCAAGGCTCACCATCTTGAGCTCAAGGTTACCGGCTTGAGCAAGAGGTCACTCAGTCAGCTGTAGCCCCTCCACCCCCCATCAAGGCACATATGGAAAAGCAATCAATGAACAACTAAGGTGCTGCAAGGAAGAATTGATGCTTCTCATCTCTCTCTCTTCCTGTCTGTCCCTCTCTCTGTCTCTGTCACACACCACACACACACACACACACACACACACACAAATACTCCAATATATTTAGTTTGATAACAGTGTATTTATATATATAGTCTTTTCTATGAACAATTTTAATGAACTCATAGATGTTTAAACAGAATGACCTAACGTGAGACTTGGAGGAAAGGTATTATTTGTTGTTAGTAATATCAGATACCACTTGAGCACATTAAATGTGCCAGAAACTGTGCTAATTAATTTTATAAACAAGTAGGTAATTAGTATGTTCATCTCTATTTTACATATGAATACATTAAGATATGAATATGCTAAACAAAAAGTGGAATTGGGGATTACAAACTGAGGGATGTCTGAATCCAAAGACATTCTGAGCCGTTGAACTTGCCCTGTACTATACGCTAGATATCTGTCACACGTGAAATGTGGCTAGCTTAAATTGAGATGTGTTATAAGAGGAAAATGCACACTGGATTTCAAAAATTATTATGAGAAAAATAAATATCTAATAAATTATTTTATACTTATTACATGTTGAAATAATATTTTGACCATATTAGTTTAAATAAAATACATTTTAAAAATTTACTATTTCTTTTTTCTTTCAGTCTGACTACTAGAAAATTTAAATTACATATGGGGTTCTTATTTGTGTCTTCACTATACGTATATTTGTAAGTCATGCTGCTGCATTATATTATACAGACTTTATTTTTCTTGGACAAATTAAGGAGGGCCTCAGAGCTGTTAACCTCTGCTTTGTGGCTCTGTGCTTCTAACTCATTTTTGTATCTCATGGAAGAACTTACTTCCTTCATTTTAATGTAATTATGTATTATATATTATTATCTCTATGTGTATAATATTGTATATCTCCTACTAAAATATAAGGTCCTGAAAATCAGGCTCCAAATTTTCATCTCGCAAAACCAAACAAGGAAAGAGATATTCTCATGTGAATACTATCTCTTCAGCTGCTTAGTCCTGTCAGCCTCTCTCTCCACAGGCTGTCTTCAATCGTCAAGAATAGAGCCAGGAATTCCCCCATCAGAATTGTTCAGGGGTAGACAAACTACAGCTTGTGACTCAATCCAACACATGACCTTTTCCTGTAAATATACTATATTTTACTGGAATATAGTCACATCCTTTCACTTATGTACTATTAGGTAGCTCCCCCAGAGACGTGTGTTCCTCAAATTCTGTAATTTACTACCTGGCTCTATAGAAAATACCTGCCAAACTTGAAGGAGCCAATGCCACCATTTAGAGTGGATCTCTTCCTTCTGTACCTTATATCTCAGGGAACAATTACACTACAATTACATTAGAAACAGATGAAACAACCAGCAATTTGGAACCCCCCCCTTTTTGTGTGTGTGTGTGTGTGTGTGTGTGTGTGTGTGTGTGTGAGAGTTTCTTTTTAATTGCATTTATTGAGGTAACAATGGTTAACAAAATATTATAAGTTTCAGGTACACAATTCTACAACACATCATCTATATACTGTATGGTGTGTCCATTACCCCAAGTCAAAACTACATCTGTCACCATTTATCCCCCATACCTTCTCCACCTCCTCCACCCTTTGGCAATCAACACATTGTTGTGGGCCTCTGCAAGTTTTTCCTCTTTCTTTTCCCTTTTTGCTCAATCCCTTCACCTTCCCATCTAGGCCCCACCTGGATGCTGCTCTCAAAGTCTATTTATTCTAGACATACCCTGTTTTAATTACTCTAGCTTTGTAATATATTTTTTCCTTTTTTTTATTTTATTAACTTTAATGTGGTGACACCAATAAATCAGGGTACATATGTACAATGAAAACATCTCCAGATTTGGAAACCTTTAAAAATTATTAACAACTCCCAATTTGTTTCATAATATGTTTCAAGGATGCTTACTTTTTTGGAGATTATAGTTATTTATTTTTAATTTAGAAAATTAAATTTAATGAGGTGACATTGATCAATAAGAATACATAGGTTTCAGGTAAACATCTCTATAGCATTTGAACTGTGATTGTGTTGTGTGCCCATCACCCAAAGCAAATCATTTTCTGTCACTGTTTATTTGCCCTTCTTTATTTTCTTTCTTCCACAACTTCCTCCCCCTGGCAACCACTTTACTTTTATCTATGTCTACGAGTTTCATTTTTATATCCCACCTATGTGTAAAATCATCATATAGCTTACATTTTAATAATTACTTCTTGAATAAGCATCCAGGAATCCTTACATGTCTTTGTGATTGTTTTTCTGTTAAAGTACTGGGCTAAGAAGAAATTTTGATATGTTCTCTACCTTGACAGTTGCTCAGTCCTAGAAATTCAAAATTTCAAGACTTATAATGGGCATGTCCAAAACAGTCACTATAATACTTCTAATGACAGAAAAGTCACTGCAGAGAAAATGAAGAATGTTTACTTTCTGGGGAGTGACCTCTTTAAAGCCACCTTACTTGAATAAAGGGTAAAGAAATCAATACAGATATAATACCACTATTAATGTGGCCTGTCAATACAAGGCTATTTTGCATTTTTAAATTCAGTCTTACAGCAAGTGGGTCATTCAGAGGTCATAGCTGGTGAGGGGAATTCTCATTTTATTTAAGGACATTTGTTTGTCTTCATAGAATCAATTGACCTCAATTTTCCCATAAGTGAAAGATCAGGTAAAATTAAAGTTACTCTTAAACAAGGCATACATTTTACCAGGCTAGCATGAAGGGATAAAAAAACAGTTACTCCTTACTGATGCTTCTACAACTAGATATTATCAACAGTTCTATTATCATCTTTATAGCAAACACCAATGTGACAAGTACTAACTGTACACTTTTGTAAAGTTGAATCGCAAAACAAGAAAATAGGATAGGAGGATTTTGTAAATCTTCAAAGATTTTTATAAAATTGTACAATGCACCATTTTGTTCTAAGAAGAGTCTTTACAGAAGAAAAATATAAGTTTAGGTATTTTATTTTTTCCTTTTTGAGAGAGAGAGAGACAGGCAAACAGGAAGGGAGATAGATGAGAAGCATCAATTTTTTGTTGTGGTACCTTAGTTGTTCATTGATTGCTTTCTTATATGTGCCTTAACTGGGGGCTACAGCAAAGTGAGTGACCCTTTGCTCAAGCCAGTGACCTTTTGGATTAAGCCAGCAACCATAGTTCATGTCTATGATCCCACACTCAAGCCAGCAGCCCTGTGCTCAATCTGGTGAACCCATGCTCAAGCTGAATAAGCCTGCACTCAAGCTGCGACCTCAAAGTTTCAAACCTGGGTCCTCTGCATCCAAGTCTGAAACTCTATCCACTGTACCACCACCTGGTCAGGCAAACATAGCATTTTTTTATAAACATACTTACATTACATTATTAGGGGCTCCTTATTATTAATGGGAACCTGATACACATTTAAGGGAACTCAATTTTAAAAATGTAGTAAAGGCTTTAAAATATTTGAAAGAAATAGTGAGTAAAATATCTGTCTTGGTAATAAAACAGAAAGAATTATTTGTTCTGAGATTCGAGAAAAATATGTAATAAAACAATGTTTCTTAAAATTTATCCATTTCTGTGCAAAAGCGAAACACTTCTATTTAAAAGCAAACAGAAAATATTAAGCTTTACTAATGTTGAAAAATTGATTGATTCTAATACTTTTATTCATTCCTATAGATTACCCACTCGAAGAGGTTATTATGAAGAAAAAATGAGAGTTGTACAATGTAGAGAGGTTAACAATTGCACCCTGATTTATACATTTGCCTAAAAACATTTTACAATATATGAGAGCATATATATGTATATATAGTGTATTTCTCAGGTGAAAATGATAAGAAAAAATGAACTCAAAAACATTGAGTAAAATGATAGGCTTCATCTACTCACTCACTGGAAAATTTGAGACTGCTACTGGGTTGACTTCAGTGTATGCCACAAACTCACTCCCTTTCTCTTTGTCATGCTTTGTTTCCCACTGTTAGTTTCTCTCAGTTGCCCTTATTTTCTTGAGCTACAGACAAATATATTTTCCTTGATTAGAAAGATGCCCAGGAGCCAAGCAATCCTATCTATACCTTACAGATACAAATTCTAAAGAGAAAAAACAAAAACTACTACCTTCCATGTGTTAAATCTAATAGAAGAAAACTTATTGACTCTAATTTGGTCAAAGCAACTGATGCTGCTTATAAATCTTAGGATATTATATATATATATATATATATATAATCTCAGTTACATTGCAACATGTATGTCAAAACTCATAATGTAAAAAAGAAAAATAAATACCCAATGAAAAAGTGTTGCATATATATCTCTCCAGTAAAGAATCTAAGTTGTACACATACAAAATTAGAAATTTGAGGGTGGGGAATTATATATGCAAACTACTGAGTAGTATTGTTCAGACTAATTACATTTTTAATAACATGCTGTATAAATAAAGAAAAAAAAAACTAGTACTATCAGATATCCTTATGAGTTCTATGAATTTGATTGGTAATATTCCAACGAAGGTATTATTTCTTGAACTTTCTAAAGATAATTTATTTAGAATACAATGACATAGATTTTATATATTTCTTTCTAATTATAAATATTTTATTAAAATATTTTTTGAAAGGTAAAATATAATATCTGAAACTCAAAATGTAATATATTTTAAAAAATCTCTGTATTCTCTTCTAATTCTTAACATTCCATGTTTCTATAATTAATCTGTAAATCTGTTCCATAATTTACATGCCCCCTCCCATAATCCTGGTGATACTTGAAAGATTTAATATTTTAGACTAGTTGCATTTCTAAGATCATTCTTTTAATAGAGAGTAAGGAAATGTATTTATTCTATGTTAAATTTTAAACCAGGATATACAAATCACGGTCTCTCTTTCTAAAACTGACTTTTAAATGTTTAATTACATAAATCCCCTGTAGGGCTTTCATTGCATGTGTTTACACAAGTATTATGTTAGTAACTACCAGAAGATTCCATTTTTTGAAGTATATAAATTGAGAGCCAGGTTTGTTGAAGTTTAATAGCTTATTTTGGACTGTGTGAATGTCTGATACTTCATTAAACTGCTTCCTAGATATGTAAATTAAAAGAGTAAATTCTAAGAATTCTTACCACAAAAGAATTTTTTCTTTATTTTGATTTTTGTTGTATCTATATGAGATGATGGATACTAACTAAACTTTTAGTTGTAATTATGTCAAAATATATGTAAGTCAAATCATTATGTTATATCACTTAAACTTATACAGTGATCTATGTCAATTATATTTCAATAAAACTAAATAAAAGATCCAATATTATTGTGAGATAGACATTTTTTAAAACAAAACTATTGACCAAGTATGTTTAACATTCTCTAAATTAAAATGAATTTTGTCAGTTTAATTGAAGAAAAGTACATTTCAGACCATGGATGCTGTCAAGATTTTATTTATATAACTACTTGCTCTTAAAACTGGGAAATGGTATGAAAACTTAAATGAGTTTGACATATTCAGTTCATGAAGTGTGTCATTTAATTAAATTCACGTGCACATTTCTTTCTTTAAAAAAGTGGAGCTATTTTTTTTCTCAGCATTCTCTTATTTGGATCGATTTTGGTAAAGCATTTGGACAGAGAATGTTCCAAAAATAGCTATAGTTTGAGCCTTTTTCAAAATTCAATACAATCACATATGTTTGTAAACACAAAATGTTATTTTTTCACTTTTATGAAATGTAAAATAGCCATTGAGAGACATCTGAAATTCCAGATGGATTCAAGAGCTATATTTTTTTTCTATAAAACTATAAAAATATTAGATAAAAATAAAGAAAATGCTTATTTTAGAGTCTTTGAATGAGAGTGTCTTTTCTAAGAAGGATGCAAAACACAGAATTTTATATGACAAACAAATTTTATAATACTATGGTGAAAAAATATACCTCAAACATTGTTGCAAGATATGTGTTAAACAGCAAATTTTCAGCTCAACAGAGTCAATAATTTCTAAAAAGCAAACATCCTTAAGACTCCCCAGTTGAAAAAAAATGTATGTAGGTAGAAATTCATGAAAGCAGAAATACAAGTGACTAATAATCATTAAAAATATATATTGCATTCTAACAAAAGCAACACAATAGCATTTCACATTGGATTGAAATGATAAAACTAAAGGTATATAGTGTTGGAAACAGTGTAAGGCAATGGACAACCTCATGCATTGATTCTGTGACTTAATTTGGGACAGTCATTAGAGGGCAATGTGATTTTTCAGACTCTCAGATGCACAAGTTTTCCTTGCTGAGATTTATTTTAAAAAATACTTGTACATATGTGTGTTTCTTATGACATAGCGTAAGTTAGAATAAAAAAATTAAAAATATTCTTAAAGTCCTTTAATATGTGAGTAAGTAAAATGTGGCATGCCCATACCACAGATATGCAGCACCTGTGAAAGGATTAATATGTGTCCACCTGACTTGAGATATATTTTTATATAAAAACAGGAAAATTTAGAACAATGTATTATAAAATAATACTCTTTAAATCAACCAAATAAAACAACAACCCCTCTAATAACTATTTTTATATAAATGAAAAAATAATATTGGGAAGGATATAAACCAAAGTATTAATGGTGGCTATTCCTGTGGAAGAAGAGACTGAGGTAGAGAGAAAAAACTACCATTTATGTTACATCATTCTGCAATACTTTGAAATTTAAACAATAAACATGTTTTGATATAAATAAGAATATTTGCAAAGTTTTAAAAGTTATGTTGTAATTCACTACTAATTATAATCACATATGCTTTTTTATTTTTTGTTTTTGGGTTTTTTTTTTTTTTTTCTTGAGAGAAAGAGAGAGAGTGGGAGAAAGAGAGACGGAAACATCGAGCTGTTTGCTCCTGTATGTGCCCTAACTGGGGAATTGAACCAGCAACCTTCAAAATCTGGAACTACCAACCAAGCTATCTGGCTAGTGTCTATTTTTTTTTAATTGATTTTTAGACAGGCAGAGAGAGGAAGGGAAGAGGGAAGGGGGAAGGGAAGCATTTATTTGTTGATCCACTCTTTCATGCATTCTTTGGTTGCTTCCTGTGTGTATCCTGAGAGGATCAAATGAATAGACAAGAATAAATGAAACCATAAATAAAAGCAGGTATATTGCTTTATCAGTGGGTATTCTCAAGTAAAAATTCAATACAAAGAACTTTTCTTCGTTTGAAAAACTAAAAGCAACTATGTTACCTTCTCCAATTATCTTAGCCACATACGAAATTACAGAGAAGAGGTAAAGGATGATAAAGTGGTTTTTATGAACTCAAAACTGGGCTGGTCAATTAATCACTTCCCTGAATCTTGAGCTACCTTTAACCTTTTTCAGGGATGCGGATCTCTAAGATTTTTTCAGCCTTTGAAATTTCAATTAAGATATAATAGTTTAAAATATTCAGATAAACACAGAGACCCAATTATATGTGAAAAGTCAGATAGAGAATAAACATTTAATGAACAACATGCTAATAAAACTATTTTAGGCATCTTCTATGATGCCTAAAACAAGTTAGAATAAAAAAATTAAAAATATTCTGCAGAGCTTTCTGCAGAGCTTTCTGACATAACAGTATTAAATTCTCACACCATAAATTGTAATCAAGGGTCCTTTGATGCCAGATTCTGTTCCTTTTGCCCCTAAATACTACATGACATCAATTATCTTTAAAAGGGACAAGATGGTTTCTT
The DNA here is from genome assembly GCA_037038555.1 of Rhynchonycteris naso. Lineage (NCBI taxonomy): Eukaryota > Metazoa > Chordata > Mammalia > Chiroptera > Emballonuridae > Rhynchonycteris > Rhynchonycteris naso. Next base: position 85,646,327 of record CM072996.1, read on the forward strand.
TTGAATTAGAGGTAAGGCACTACACACAAATACTTTTGGTACAGGCAATACTAAATATTCATTAAATTACACTTTGCTGAGATACCTATATTTATGTAGACATCTGTCTATCCCTATGCTTATCTAGATTAGTAGTACATATTATATACACAATATTTTATATTTATATATCTAATTAGTTCTCTGTTGCTGCTTTAACAAATTAACCACAGATTTATTGGCATAAACCACAAAAACTTTTTATACAGTTCAATAGATCAAAAGTATAGAAAGGTCTTGCTGAGCTAAAACTAGAGCGTGGGTGGGACCGCATTCTTTACTCGCAGCTCCAGGGAATGATTTCTGCCCCTTGCCTTTTGAGTTTCTAGAGGTCACCTTCATTCCTTGTCTTGTAGACCTCATCCTTTCTCTTCAAAGCCAACCATATCACAGTTTCAATGGCCATTCTTCAGCCTTCACAACGCTCACACTTCTAACTGCAGCCACTACATGTATGTAAAGTATTAGGCCATCTCTAGTGGGATAGGGAGGTTCCTGAGTGGATGACTGATGGTAAGATAGGGAGGAACAGACTCACACAAGAATGTAAGGCAGAGAGTTGTGTAGAACGTCAACTCTAAAGATTTCACAGTACTGCCTAAGACTAGTGTCATTTGGAATGGGATATAAAGGAGGATTTCAAGGAGGTAAATTATTTATTAAAATCAGGATCAGCACACCTGTTCTGAGAAGGCCAGATAGTAAATATTTTAGGTCTGCAGTCTGGATAGTCGGTCACAACCATTCAGTGCTGCTAGTCTGACCTTTAGGCAGCCACAGACAAGAAGTAAATTAAAGAGCATGGTAGAGTTGTCATGGACACATGGGACACTACGGAGCCTCAAATTTGAATTACACATTATTTTAATGTCAAAATATTATTATATTTTTCATTATTTATTAATATATTAACAATCTTAGCTGATGGGCTATTCAAAAAAGCAGTGGGCCACATTTGGCCCATGAACTGCAGTTATTGATGCCTGAACTAGATCACTTATAGTAACTGGAAATGCTTCTCTTAACCATTATTTCAGGCATCTGTGGTACAGTTAAAAGGGCCACATGATGTCTTGAAAAGTCTGTATATCTCAGTAGCTATTATGTTCTTTAAAAACTTGTATCAAAAGCTACTTGCTCTTTAGAGAGACACCAGTGCAGGGATATTAATAATGAAATCAGTTTTCATCACAGATTATAGAAATTAAGGTTAAAATCTATGCTTTCTTGGCAGAAAAAAACATAGCCCAATTCTGAATGTCTAAACAAAAAAAAACATTTAATTAGTGAAAGTTATGGTTATGGCAAATGTTAAAAGTTGCAAATATCTTGAATTTATAAAGTCCTTTTATAGAGAATTTTCTTATAATGAAAGAACATAAACAAACATAAAATGCTGCCCATGGTAATTCTTTACATGTAGGTAAGTACTTTTCACCTTATTCCAGCAACACCCCCACCTTCAGTATTTGTGAGGAGCTCAGGAGTGAGTGAAAGTCTGATGAATATTTGCAATTCAGATGAGCTGTTGAAAGGTGACTTGCAAAACTCAATGTGTGAGCTTTCAAGATTTTATTTAGTATGCAGGTAGATTTCATTTGATTTGCAAGTAAAGGCACATATCAAAAAATTTGGTTTATCACTATTAATATAAATTAACTTATACCTTAAATCTGTTAGGCTGGTAGAGATCAGGATATGATAGGAATATACAGCATATATTTAAGCCTTGGCCAATGGGAGTGTTGTATATATTATGATGTTAGCCTCGTTCTTGCTGGTCAGATTTTTGTAGTGAAGTCAGGTTTTCCATTCCACTGGGCTCAGCCCTACCTACAGCTGCAAGAACAGCACACATGACTAATTTGCTTCCTGTGGTAGGTTTGCAGGGGCTTCTACTGGCCTCTAAGACTGCAGGGTCCTCAAATAGTTCACTCAATATTAAATAAATACTACTTTAATGATTGTAATTCAGAACGCTGATTTTCCTCTTCTTTATTCATCAAAGAAGAAATTAAGGGATGCTAGTACGTAGCCTGCTAGTAAGTTGCCAGTTGGTAGAGGCAAAAAGAAAGGAAGATGAAAGTGCTGAGAGGAATTTGGTGTTGCTATTACTTACAAGTTCATAGTTTTGACCTGACCCTGTTTAGAATTGCCAAGAATATATAATGTAATGTACACTGTATTCTTAGTATGTTAAAGATGATTTAAATTTTTATTTTATTCATTTTAGAGAGGAGACACAGAGTGAGAGAGAGAGAGAGAGAGAGAGAGAGAGAGAGAGAAAGAGAGAAAGGGGGGAGGAGCTGGAAGCATCAACTCCCATATGTGCCTTGACCAGACCAGTGCAGGGTTTTGAACTGGCGACCTCAGTGTTCCCAGGTCGATGCTTTATCCACTGCGCCACCACAGGCCAGGCTGTTAAAGATGATTTAAATACCGCATCTCAACTTTATGAAAAACTAGGATCCCTAAAGTATTTAACCGAGATCGCTTATCTTGATGCAAGTGCAAAAAACAGATTCAGGTTCATAATTTAATGTATCTGTTCAGTGCAGTATAAAAGAGGCTGCAATGTTTATCTTCATAATTTTTCAATTCCTAGTGGCCTGCACATTGCCTGACACAAAGTTGGGAATCAATAAATATTTTCTTACTAAATAATAAATCATTGAATCCATAAGTCCTCCCCTGATATCTGCAAGGGATGGTCCAGGGACCCCCATGGAAACTCCAGTTCCTTATGTAAAATTGTGCAGTATTTTTTTTTAATGATTTTAATTTATTGTGTTTACATAGAGTCTAGTGTTGCCCCGAATGCATCCTCCCTCCCCCCTATTCCCCTCAACATCTCCCTTGTGTAGTACTTATTTTTAACCTACGCATATTCTCCCATAAACTTTAAATGCTCCCTAGATTACGTATAATGCCCAAAATAATATAAATACTATATAGATAGTTGATGTACCATATTTTTAGAGAATAATGACAAGAAAAAAATCTGTTATGTATAATACAGACCCAGTTATCAGATACAACCACCAGAGGCCTAACTACATATTAGATATTAGCAACAAAGTAACAATTTAAGCAGAACCCATAGACATGGATAGCCAACTGCATGGAAAAACCATTATACATTAGTAACAAAATCCTTTACAAAGTATACTAATAAGTAATTCATAAAAGGCATATAAATGGCTAATAAAAATAAAAGTTAACTAATGTCATTCTGTTTTGCCCATCAGATTGGTATTTTTAAAACATTAGTAATTTCCCAGTGTTGGAGAGGGTAGAAGAAAATAGATATTCTTTAGGTAGTGTTTGGAACCATAAATTGTTAAAGCTTTTCTGGAGGCCATGTTTACCAATGTGTCAAAACAATAATGAAAATTTTATAAAAACTACTACTTCATTAAGGAACATGGATAGATCTTAAAAACATGTTGAGCAAACACACACACACACACACACACACACACACACACACACACACACACTGTATGACTTCATTCATATAAAGTTCAAAAACTGGCAAAACTAATCCATGATGTTAAGAGTCAGGCAAGAAGTTCCATTTGGGGAGAGGGCTACTGGGGTGCTAGTAATGTTCTGTTTCTTGACTGGGCTACACTTACATGGTGTGTTCAATTTGTAAAAGTTTACCCCGCTGTATTCTTATTATTTGTGTATTTTTCTAGGTATATATGACACTACAATAAAAAATTTATTTATAAAAAGAAGAGCTTATAAAACTTTCTTCCTAACTGTTTAAAACAGTGCATATAAAACAATAGCCTTGTAATCACTGAAATATATGGTTTCTAACAAGTCAATCATAACCAAAAGTTGTGTTTTTGTGTGTGCTTGAATACATACACATACACACATATGCAATATTTTCTGTATAGATTCCCACTCACTGTCAGTCCCTTTGGCCTTGAGTTATATCTGACCCACATCAGCTGTTATCAAAACAGATTGAAGTGAAGTGTCTAGAGGTGACAGAAGATGGTTGAGGTCATCACTTCACAAAGGCCCTTCAGTAATCAGCCACCAGAACTGCCACAATGCATTATTGAAATTGCAAGCCACCTCTGCAAGTCAGAGTCATTCATAGAGAGCACATAGATATAAAGTCCCTCTAGTCATATCATTCTTTGCACACATAGAAATGTACCTCTTTGCCCTGATCATTGTCAATAAATGAAAACAGACAGAACTGGAAACAAGTGCATCACATCTTTTAGTTGCACAGAAACTGTGCGGTCATCTGGACTGAGGAGTACAACAGTCTGTCATCGAGTACTGGAACAAAGAATAAAATTAAGAATCAAATCATTTCTGTTTACATGTTTCCTTTTTATTTTTTCAATTTGGTGGAGTTTTTGGAGTTTTGCTAAATGCAGGGGTCTTGAACTTCTTATATTTTTAAATTTCCTCTTTCATAATCATATCCAAATGCTACTTTTGCCACACAACTATGAGTACAAAGTAGGTCAGTAATGGCATATATTAATTTATTTTTAAATTGTGATCATTTTTTACTTAGGAAATAGACTCCATTCATTATGGTATGAGTACATGATATTTATGAGCCTCCTAGTTTATGTTTGAGTAGTAAATCAGCATAAATATTAGATGAAAAGTAAGCCCTTTGTAATTATAAAAGGTAGTTATAGAATTTCACTAATAATAAATAAAAGTGTCCTTTTATATTTCTGTTAAAGACAGAAATGAGAGTTGTTTCAAACAATAGCATGCAGATAGTACACAAAGTGATAATAGCATACCGAGGTTCTGTCGACCTTTCTGCTTTTCTCTTTTCCCTACTAGTTTATTCTAAAATTACTCATATATGTTCTGACCAATAAAGTTCTTCACTGTATTTTGACCCTGAAAAGACAAACCCATATCATTTCTTTCATCTTTACATTTTTTATGTTCATACTTACAACCTTACAGAAAACTGTGATTAGAATAAGAATTATAGCTTTAATAGCACACTTGTATTTCATATTAACTAAAGTTGGGTAAGATGAAAATTCTATCCCCACACCAACACACTCTTGATTGCTTCTTGGATAGTATACTACAAAAGTAAGAAAAAGAGCCTGACCAGGCGGTGGCACAGTGGATAGAGCATCGGACTGGGATGCAGAAGGACCCAGGTTCGAGACCCTGAGCTCGCCCACTTGAGCGCGGGTTCATCTGACTTGAGCAAAGCTCACCAGCTTTTGTCCAAGGTTGCTGGCTCGAGCAAGGGGTTGTTCGGTCTGCTGAAGACCCACGGTCAAGGCACATGTGAGAAAGCTATCAATGAACAACTAAGATGTCGCAACAAAAAAACTGATGATTGATGCTTCTCATCTCTCTCTGTTCCTGTCTGTCTGTCCCTGTCTATCCCTTCTATCCCTCTCTCTGACTCTCTCTCTGTCCCTGTAAAAATAAATAAATAAAAATAAAAAATAAAAAAAAGTGAGAAAAAGAAAAAAGTTTGGCGCAGTGGATAGAGTGTCGGACTGGGATGGACTGGGATGCGGAGGACCCAGGTTCGAGACCCCAAGGTCGCCAGCTTGGGCGTGGTCTCGTCTGGTTTGAGTAAAGCTCACTAGCTTGGACCTACGTTTGCTGGCACCAGCAAGGGGTTACTCGGCCTGCTGAAGGCCGGCGGTCAAGGCACATGTGAGAAAGCAATCAATGAACAACTAAGATGTCGCAACGAAAAACTGATGGTTGATGCTTTTCATCTCTCTCTGTTCCTGTCTGTCTATCCCTTTCTCTAACTCTCTCTCTGTTGCTAAAAAAAAAAAAAAAAAAAAAAAAAAAAAAAAAAGGTATAATATTTTCATTTATAAAGATTTCTCTAGTAATGAAATAAAAATATTATTGATGTTGAAGTCTTTCCCAAGTAAAACAGAATGATCATTGAGTGAGCAAAGCTTCCAGAACTGAGAACCTTTGGGAGATAGGTGATAGTGGAAATCTAATGTAGTTGCATAAGAACTCAGATTTTGGTATCAGATAGAACTGACTTTAAATCCTAGAGTGACTTTAGACAATTGGTCAGTTTAAAATTGACAAGGCTAAAACATAACGTCTCTTTTTCCTTCTCGCAATCAGGTGCTTCTTTGGTTTTCCATATTGATTAGATTGGGGCACAGCAATGTACCCAGTAATCAGCCAAAAATCTAAGAATCATCTTTGATTTTTTTCCTATTTCTCATTACACATTCAATAATCATTAGGATTTTCAAATATGTCTTTCCCTTTTTCTCCCCTTTCTATCATTACTATTCACATAAAAATTACCATCAGATAATATACTTGTATCATTGTAAAAACTTCCTAACTTCCCCCCAAATAATTCATCCTACACACAGCATCTAGAGCAGTGATGGGCAATCTTTTGAGCTTGGTGCGTCAAAATTCACCAAAAAACAGAGCATAACTCGGGTGGTGTGTCACTTCGAGAAGAAAACCATAATTTCGCGATATTTATAGTTGAAATAACAAAATGTTTTGGCCTACAGACCTCCAGCACAGAGTGTCTACACTACAGCAAATGTTTTATTCTCGGCTACAGCACCTGGCTGTGCAGGAGCCAAGGATGAAACGTCCTTCTCGGCATGCAGCTCCATACTTCTCTGGTATCGACCACATGCGGCTGCATGCCATCGAAAATGGCTATTCGTGTCAGCGCTGACACACATGTCATAGGTTCACCATCACGGATGTAGAGTACTCTTTTTTTGTGTGTGACAGAGAGAGGTACAGATAGGGAGAGACAGACAGGAAGGGAGAGAGATGAGAAGCATCAATTCTTTGTTGTAGTACCTTAGTTGTTCATTGACTGTTTTCTCATATGTGCCCTGACTGGGGTGGAGGGGTGCTACAGCAGAGCAAGTGACCTCTTGCTCAACCCAGTGACCTTGGGTTCAAGCTAGAGATTCTGAGGTGATATCTATGATCCCACTTTCAAGCCAGATCCCATGCTCAAGATGGTAAGCTTGTACTCAAGCTGGATGAGCCCACACTCTAGTTGGTGACCTCAGGGTTTTCAACCTGGGTCTTGTGAATCCCAGTCTGACATTCTATCCACTATGCCACCGTCTGGTCAGCTGAGAGTATTCTTTTTAAAATGTATTATTTTTTTATAAGTTGATTTGTATGGCATTGGTTACTAAGATTATATAGGTTTCAAGTGTACATTTCTATAGTGCATGACCTTTATTTTGAATTGTGTGCCCACTACCCAATGGCAAATCTTCTTTCACCATATATTAGATTCCCTTTACTCTTTTCTGACTCTCTTTCCCCTTTTCTCTGGTAACAATCATACTGTTATCTCTGTCTATGAGTTTTTGTTTGTTTTCTTTATTATTATTATTATTTTGTTAATATTTATTTTTAAAATTACTTATTATTTTTTTTTAAGAGAGAGAGAGAGAAGGGGGAGAAGTGGGAAGCATCAACTTGTAGTGGTTGCTTCTGATATGTGCCTTGATCAGGCAAGCATGGGTTTCAAACTGGCAATTTCAGCATTCCAAGTCAAAGCCTTATCCACTGTGTCACCACAGACCAGGTTTTTTGTTTTTGTTGTTTATTCATTTGTTGATTTCAGATTTATATCCCACATATGAGTGAAATTATATGGTTCTTTAATTTTTCTGATTTATTTTACTTAGCATAATATTCTCAAGGTTCTAAAACAATTTCCTTTGCAATTGCAACATAAAGAATAAAATACCTAAGAATAAACTTAAAAAAGGATATGAAGGACCTATATAATGAAAACTACAAAGCATTATTAGAAGAGTTGAAAAAGACACAACAAAATGGAAAGCAATTCCACATTAATGACTTAAAAGAATTAACATATTTAAAAAGTCTATATTACCTAAAGCAATATACAGATTTAATGGAATCATTATCAAAATGACAATGATATTTTTTAAAGAACTAGTACAAAAAATTATCAGACTCGTATGAAACCACAAAAGACCTCAGATAGTTAAAGTAATGCTCAATAAGATAGAATAAAGTCTGAGTTATCAAACTTCAGATTATACTACAAATCAACTAAAATCAAAACAGCATGGTATTGACAGAAAAAGAATCACATAGACCAATGGAGCAGAATCAAGAGCCCAGAAATAAAAACGAATGTATATGGGAAAATACTTTTTAAAATATTTTTTATTGATTGATTTTATAGAGACAGAGAGAGGAAGGAAGGGAGGGAGGGATAGAGAGAAGCATTAATTTATTTGTTCCACTTAGTTGTGCATTTATTGGTTGCTTCTTGTACGTGCCCTGACTGACAGTTTTGGGATGATATTGATGATATTCTAACTGACTGAGCTAACCAGCCAGGGCCTATGTAAATAATTCTTGACAAAGAAGACAAAAAAAAAAAAGGAGAACAGAAAGCCTCTTTAATGATCATTGCTGAGAAATTTGGAAAGACACATGCAAAGGAATAAAACTAGACTACAGCTTATTTCCTCATAGAAAAAAATTAAGTCAAAATGGATCAAAAATCTAAATATAAGATGTAAAACCATAAGCTACAAAAGAAAATATAGGTATTAAATTTATGGACTTTGGTTATAGAGAACATTTTATGAATTGCACACCAAAGGCAAGAAAAGTAAAATCAAAAATAAATGAAACTATATCAAACTATAAAGCTGACAACAAAACAAAAATGCAACCAACTGAATGGGAGAAAATATTTTTAAACAACAACTCTGATAAGGAGTTTCTATCCAAAATATATAAAGAACTCATACAACTCAATACCAAACAAACAATTCAATTAAAAAATGGGTGGGTGAATTCCAAGATGGCAATGGAGTAGGCAGACATTCCAACTGTCACCATTCAGGACCAAATGGGATTACAACTACATTTAAGAACAATCATCTTTTTCCTGACCTGTGGTGGTGCAGTGGATAAAGCATCAACCTGGAATGCTGAGGTTGCTAGTTCAAAACCCTGGGCTTGTCTGGTAAAGGCACATATGGTAGTTGATGCTTTCTGCTCCTCCCCTCTTCTCTCTCTCTCTTCTTCTCTCTCTTCTCTAAAATGAATAAATAAAATCTTATAATAAAATTTAAAAAATAACTGACTCTTACAGTTTTTTTAAAAAAGAACAATTACCTTGAAAAACCAATTTTGAACTAAATGAAGAAGAGTCATAACCAAGGAGTCACAGAAGGCACATGGAGACTGGTAGAAAGTGCAGAGATGTGAACAGGGCTGCCCTGCTCCCAGAAGCAACTGATAGCCAATGCTCTGGAGGGACCCTCACTGTGGAGAGGATCACCCTGAGAGGAGAGGATCTTAAGCCCCAGGTTGGGCACCTGTATGGTCAGGGGCCACCATCGTGGACATTCACATGCAGGTTCTCATTGAATTTGGGACGATGGTAAAGAAATGGTGGAGTCAGAAGATGGTGGGCCATTCTGTTTATTGGTGTGTCACCAAGACAGGCAAGTCACAAGAAAAGCCAAGGGAAAAGCAGAAAATCTCTTTTTCCCATAGAGGGCAAGGGGTCAGGGAAGCCTCTGCAATGCTGATAGCAGGAACTGAAAGAGAGTGAGGGCCCCTGGTCTGCTTCATTTTATTTTTTTATTTTTATTTTTTTTAATTTTATTCATTTTAGAGAGGAGACACAGAGTGAGAGAGAGAGAGAGAAAGAGAGAAAGGGGGGAGGAGCTGGAAGCTCAATTCCCATATGTGCCTTGACCAGACCAGTGCAGGGTTTTGAACTGGCAACCTCAGTGTTCCCAGGTCGACGCTTTATCTACTGCGCCACCACAGGTCAGGTTTCTGCTTCATTTTATAGTGTAGAAAATTAAAGCCTTTAAGCCAATACACAACTAAGAAAGTCTCTGACACAAAGCCACTTATCTGAGGCATAAATGGGATTCCTCATAAAAGAGCACCACCCCATATTATGAAACAGTCAAGGGTATGGGGAAAAGCTTAGTTTTGAGAAGACCTTATTATTAGAAGGGAGAGAAAGGCTTAGGCTTAAAACTAAGCCTTAGGCTATAATGACTTTGCCAGCTTACAGCCTGTCTCTCACACCTAAAGTGAGTAAACATATATATCATATTTACAAACTTATTTAATCAACAGTGCCCCAGCCTAGAGCACCAGAGCCTAGAAGAGGTGACCACACAGCATTTGATGGTAAAAAGAGGTGAGGTTTCTGTCTGTGAGAAAGAGACAGAGCTCTCAGAGACGTAAGCTCCGTCTTAAAGAGTCAGCAGAGAAAATCTCATTCACAGCCACTTACCTAGGTCTCTGTTGGTGGAGGACTGGAGGTACATGAGGAGAATGTGAAGTTGGTGGCCCCGGAAGAGACACGTTGGTCAAATAAATTTGTAAATTGATATGTATGTTTGCTAGCTTATAGTTTGCATTGTGTGTGGGGGACAGGCTGTAAGCAGGCTGGTCATTATAGCCTGAGGCTTAGTTTTAAGACTAAGCTTTTCCCCACACCCTTGACTGTTGCATGATGTGAGTGGTGAACTCTTATAGGAATCCCATTATGCCTCAAATAAGTGACTTTGTATCAGAGACTTCCTTGTTTGTATATTGGATTAAAAGGTTTTTGACTTCTATACTATAAAATGAGTCAGACCAGGAGCTTGCACTCTCGGTTCCTGCTATCACCATTGCAGGATCCTCACTGATTCCTTTCCCTTCATGGGAAAAGCAAACCTGCTTTTCCCTTGTCTTCTCTTGTGGCTTGCCTATCTTGGTGAGACACCAATAAACAGAATGGCCCACTGTAAAGCCAGTGGCCAAGGCCATTATCACAGCAACCTGGCCAGTGCAGGTTTTCATTAGATTCGGACAGTTGGTGTAAAGCCAGTGGCCAAGGCCACCAACACAGCAGCCTGGCTCATGCAGGTTCGCATTGGATTAGGACAGTCAGTAATGAAACAACAGAGCCCAAAACTGGTGAGCCATCAGATTTAACTCTAGCTTGTACCCGGCAGGCAAGTAAAAATATACACTGGGCTCCAAAACCCACTCATTCAGTGCTCACAAAGCTACTGACTTATCCAAGTTTCCTAGCATCAAAGCTTTCTAGCTCACCAGACTTTTTCACCTCTGTTTCCCATCTCCTTCTCTCTGTAAAAACTCTGAAAAAAACTGGCTTCTTCCTCAGCACTCTGCCATCTTGGCTGCTTCTCCTGGCCTCCATGTGGCCTTTACCTGCTCTTCTTTCTCAGCTCACCTCTCTAATGCTAATCTCAGGAACCAAGAGAGCAAGCTCCTGGCCTGCCCCACTTTATAGTGTAGAAATCCAAACCTTTAATCCAATCTCCAAACAAGGAAGTCTCTGGTACAAAGTCACTTATCTGAGGCATAATGGGAGGATTCCTTATGAGAGTGCACCACCTTACATCATCCTATCAGTCAAGGGTGTGGGAAAAAGTTTTCTCTTAAAACTTGCACGTGGGCAGCACCATCTTTAACAAAGTGAGCATAATATATGTTATCTGCCCAACAGTTGGTAATGAAACAATGTAGCAAAACAACAACAACAACAACAACAACACTGATGAGCCATCAGCTTTAATGCTAGCTTACACCCAGTGGGCAAGTAAAAACACACACTGGGCTCCAAAACCCACTCAGTGCTCACAAAGCTACTGACTTATCCGAGTTTCCTAGAATCAAAGGTTTGTAGCTCCCCAGACTTATTGACCTTGGTTTCCCATCTCCTTCTCTTTGCACAAACTGGCTTCTCCTACAGCACTCTGCCATCGTGGCTGCTTCTCCAGGCCTCCACATGGCCTTAATCTGCTCTCCTCTCTAATACTAATCTCAGGAACCTAGAGTGAGCAAGCTCCCGGTCTGTCTCACTTTATAGTTTAGAAATCCAAACCCTTAATCCAATCTACAAACAAGAAAGTCTCTGATACAAAGTCACCCATCTGAGGCATAATGGAATTCCTCAGGAGAGTGCACCACCCCACATCATCCAATCAGTCAAGGGTGTGGGGGAAAGCTTACTCTTATAGCTAAGCCTTAGGCTCTAATGACCCGGCCTGCTTACAGCTTGTCCCTGACACCCATCCCAAGCATAAGGGCAAATAATATCACCTGGGTGATGGGCTTCCATGTGGGCAGAGCCATCTTTAACAAAGTGAGCATAATATATTTTATCTGCCCAACACCCACCATCCTCTGACTCCACCATTTCTTTTTGTCTGCCCGAATCCAATGGAGACCTGATGTGATTGGCCATGATGGCAGCTAATGGCCATACGAAACACTATGGTGGAAGCTCTATGCTGAGTCATTCTTCGATCCTGCAGTTGCCATCTTTCTTGGGTGGAGCAGTCCCCTCTCTGCATCATCAGCCTGCAGGGAAAGCAACCGCCCACTGTAAAGCCAGTGGCCAAGGCCACCATCACAGCTGCCTGGTTCATGCAGGTTCACATTTGATTCCAACAGTCGGTAATGAAACAATGGAGCCAAGAACTGGTGAGCCATCAGCTTTAATTCTAGCTTGCACCCAGCAGGCAAGCAAAAACACACACTGGGCTCCCAAACCCATTCATTCAGTGCTCACAAAGTTACTGACTTATCCAATTTTCCTAGAATCAAAGGTTTCTAGCACATCAGACTTATTCACCTCTGTTCCCCATCTCCCTCTCCAGCACAAACTCTGCTCAAACTGGCCTCTCCCTCAGCACTCCGCCATCTTGGCTGCTTCACCTGACCTCCACGTGGCCTTACTCTGCTCTCCTCTCTAATACTAATCTCAGGAACCAAGAGTGCAAGCTCCTGGTCTGCCCCACTTTATAGTGTAGAATCAAAACCTTTAATCCAATTATACAAACAAGGAAGTCTCTGATACAAAGTCACCCATCTGAGGCATAATGGGAGGATTTCTCATGAGAGTGCACCACCCTACATCATCCAATCAGTCAAGGATGTGGGGAAAAGCTTACTCTTAAAACTAAGCCTTGGGCTATAACGACCCAGCCTGCTTACAGCCTGCCCCCCCCCCCCCCACACACACACAATAATATAATTATGCCCATTCCAAGCAAAAGGGCAACTAATATCACCTGGGAAATGGGCTTCCCAGTAGGCAGCACCATCTTTAACAAAGTGAGCATAATATATTTTATCTGCCCAACACCCATTCTTGGGAATTCTTCTTGCCTCACCCTATGGATACTGAGCTCTGATAAGAAGCCAGGAAGCAGTGATTAATTTTTCTGGCATTGAGGCTGAAGCTTTTCTTTCACATTTTCCTGAGTCTATGAGTGAGGCTTCTCCTGTACTGTGGGCAGACTACATCTCTGGGTCTCAGACGCCATGCCCACCAGACTCCTGGGGCCATACCCTACTGAGGTTTATGAAAAAAGTCAGATTGACACCTGGGGCTGAGGGATGGGAGTCACACCCATCACCCTTCCTAATCCCTGAATGGCCCCATGCTGTAGACTCTACCAGAGGTTTTTTCAGTGGCCAAGCCCAACAAGCAACCAGCATAAAGAGGTAGCAGGAGGCAATCTCAGAGAACCTTGAGCCTTTTGCTGACTTGCCCCCAAGTTCAGCAACAATAAAATCCAACCTAGGTTTGTGGTTTGGTATTTCCATGAGCACCTGGGCCCAGCAGAGGCAGTCACAAACTCTGGTTTACTTTTAGCTCCAAAAAAGTATGCTGAGGGCCAGTTCCAGGCTGTATCCTGCAGTAATCTGTACTGGTTTCTTCCAGGGAGGCCCAGGGCTGGCACAATCAGAGGGAAGCTGCAAAAATCGTCGGTTCAGGACCTAACAACCCCTGCTGGTGGTGAGTCCAAAGGAAGAGCTCATTAAACACCAGGTCCAGATGTGGCAAGTTCTGCTTCCTGTGTTCAGCACCAGCACAGCTGCTTGTGCATACTGGACAGGGTGGAGCTTCATAGTCAGCCTGCCCGGGTTCCAGACACCCTGCCCCACTGAGCTAGGTTCCACCAGGGTAAGGGAAAGAGGCTTGAAACACAGACATTCAAGGTGTGGGCTCCTTCGAGTCTGTTGTTGGCACCAGCCCTTGGGCTTAGCTATTTTCTGGGGGCATACAGTCAACCTTAGTGGAGAACTCTCTCAGTGTTTCTCCAAGAACAGGGGCTCCCCAGCTGGGAACACTGCAGAAGTGTTCCCAGCTGGGAACACTGCAGAAGTGAACACTGCAGAAGAGGGGACTGTGGGGCCTACCCAACCTGAACCTGCAGCTCACCTCACTGGAAGAAATAGAATTAGAGTATCCAGTAGTGTCTGAGAGATTAGGCTCTGGAGCAGGGGCCACTTTCTCTGTACGAAGATCCTGACTAAAAGACCCCTGAAGTATGGTGTCCCAATAATGTTGTATTCCCAACCTCAGCTTCTCTAACCCACCAAGCTTGCAAACTATAGAGAGGTTGATGGGGTGAGGCCCGTCTCAGCCTACACTATAGTCTTTTTGCAGAAGACTCTGGGAAAACCATGCAGCTGCAAGAGGAGGTAGAGCAGCTAGTGGAGGCAAATTTCACAGAGCTTGGGCCTTTTTACAGAGCTGCTGTCAGCTCTCAGCAGAAGGGAATTGATCCTTACACACAGGTTGGCCCCTCAAATTCTACCCAGGCACAGAAAACACAGACACAAACAGTGAGCAGAGTGATGACTCCAGTCAGGTAGCCCTGTTGTGGGTTGCAATAAATTGCTGATGCCAATCCATCCCTAAACCCCACCTAAGAGGACCCAGAACCAACAAAACCAGTAGTGGGTGGCAGACCACACCATTGCTAAACTTAGCTAGTTATACAAGCAGCATGCTCAAAGGAGGAGTCCAGCAGGCACCAGATACTGAAGAGAATAAATACACCCCACAGGACAGACACTGTACAGTATCTAGTACACATAATCAATATTGACCCTTAGAGCCAGCCAGCCTGAAGGGATAACCACACTCACAGAAGGACCAATACATTTAGACTAACATATAACAGAAGGGTAAATACAAATCTCAAGAAGTATTTCTACAGCAAGGAACTCAGGTGGCCTGGAGGTTGGTATCTCTGAGCCCATCTTCCTCATAAAGATGCCACAACAAATGTGAAATTTAGAGCAGAGCTTCCTAATACACACATAAAATAGGTAGACAAAGAAATATGACCCAAATGAATCAACAAGAGAAATCCCCAGAAAAATAACTAAATGAAATGGAAGCAACAAAACTACCAGATGCAGAGTTTAAAATTATGGTTATCAGGATGCTCAAGGATCTCAGAGCAAGAATAGATGATCACAATAAGAACTTAAACAAAGAGATAGTAAGCACTAAAATGGACATTGAAATAATAAAACACAACCAGTCAGAAATGACAAATACAATATCAGAAATCAGGACTGCACTGAAGGAATCAACAGTAGTCTGGATGAAGTGAAGGATCAAATCAGTGATATAGAGGACAGGATAATGTAAGCACAGAAGCAGAGCAGCAAAATAAATTTAAAAATAATAAATAAATAAATAAATAAGAGGCTCAAAAAGACTGAGGAAACTCTAAGAGTCTTCTGTGACAGCATAAACAGAAACAATACATGCACCACAGGGTTTCTTAAGGAGAAGAGAACAAATAAGTGATAGAATACTTGTTTGAAGAAATCATAGTTAAAAATTACTCTAAAGTGATGAAAAAAATGTCACACAAGTTCAAGAAGCACAGAGAGTCCTATTAAAGATAAACTCACAGAGGCTCACAGTTAGACTCATATAATTAAAATGCCATAGTTAGGAGACAGAAATAATACTAAAAGCTACAAGAGAGAAGCAATTAATTACCTTCAAAAGAGACCCCATAAGGCTGACATCTGACTTTTCAATACAAACATTTCAGATCAGAAGAAAATGGCAAGAAATATTAAAAATGATGCAAAACAAGACCTACAATCAAGACTACTCTATCAGCAAGGCTAGCATTTAAAATTGCAGGTGAAATAAAGAGGTTCCCAGACAAAAAAGGCTCAAGGTGTTCATTACCACCAAACTAATACTGCAAGAAATGTTAAACGGCTTGTTATAAGAAAAAAAAAGGTTAAAAGAAAATTGAGAGAAAAAGAATTGTAGGTATAAAAAATAAAATGGCAATAAATAAAGACATATTAATAATAAATTTAATTGTAAGTGGATTAAATATGCCAATCAAAAGACACAGGGTAGCTGCATGGATAAGAAAACAAGAACCATATATACACTCTCCACAGGAGACCCACCTCAGGACAAAAGATACACATAGACTGAAAGTGAAGGTATGGAAAAAAATATTCCATGCAAATAGAAATAAAAATATAAAAAACCCACTGTGGTAGCAATAATTATATCTGACAAAATAGTCTTTAAAACAAAGGCCATATTAAGAGACAAAGAAGGTCACTACATAATGATAAAGGAAGCAATCCAACAAGAGGATATAACCATTGTAAATATTTATGCAACCAATATAGAAGCATCTAAATATATAAAGCAGATTTTGATGAACATAAAGGCAAAATCGACAGCAATACTATAATAGTAGGGGATTTTAATACCCCACTAACATCAATGGATAAATCCTCCATACAGAAAATTAAAAACCTGTGGCCTTAAATGACACACTAGATCAACTGAATTTATTGATATCTTCAGAACATTTCACCCCAAAACAACAGAATATACATTTTTTTCAAGTGCTCATACATTTTCTAGGATAGATCACATGTTAGGACACAAAATAAAGTTCAATAAATTTGAGAAGATTGAAATTATATCAAGCATCTTTGACCACAATGGCCTGAAACCAGAAATCAACTACAATAGAAAACCTAAAAATATTCAAACACTTGGAGGATAAATAGCATGCTATTAAATAAAAAATGGATTAACAACAATAAGATCTAGGAAGAAAATAAAAATATTTGAAACAAATGAAAATACAACTATCCAAAATCAATGGGACACAGCAAAAGCAGTCCTGAGAGGGAAGTTTATAGCATCACAGGCATACTCAGCGGGAGAACATATATGCTGATACATCTGATATGGGCTTAATAACCAAAATTTATAAAGAACTGTTAAAACTCAACACCAGGAAGGTAAACAACCCAATCAAAAATGGGCAAAGGAACTAAATAGACACTTCTCCAAAAAGGATATACAGATGGCCAATAGGAATACGAAAAAATGTTCATCATCTCTACTAATCAGAGAAATACAAATTAAAACCACAATAACATACTACTTGACAACTGTCAGAATGGCTTTCATTAACAAATCAACAAACAAGTGCTGACTAGGGTGTGGAGAAAAGGGAAACTTCCTGCAGACTTGTGCAGCCACTGTGAAAATGATATAGTGATTCTTCAAAGAATTAAAAGTGGAGCTGCCTTACGACACAGCTATCCCACTTTTAGGAATCTATCCTAAGAATCCCAAAACATTAATTCTAAAGATGATATGCACCCCCATGTTCATTGCAGCATTTTTTACAATAGCCAAGATCTATAAACAGCCAAGTTGTTCATCAGTGGATGAGTGGTTAAAAAACTCTGGTACATATACACAATGGAATATTACATGGCCATTGACAAAGAAGAAAATCTTACCTTTTGTGATGGCATGGATAGACCTGGAAATTATTATGCTAAGCGAAACAAGCCAAGCAGAGAAAGACAAATACCATATGATCTCACTTATATGTTGGATCTAATAAACACAATAAACTGAGGAACAAAATAGAAACAGAGGCAGGGTCACAGGGAACAGATGGACAGCTGTCAGAGAAAAGGGGGATGCCAGAATGGAATCAAAGAAGATGAAAGAACTAGCCAAATTATATATATGTAACACCTAGATACAGAGAACAGGGCAGCAAGTCCCAGATGGAAAGAGGGTATGGAGGTAGGGGGAGTGGGCGCAAAGGGGGTGATATGGGAATGGAGAAATACTTTGCATGAGGCATGGGGGGCGTGATGTGGAGGGTGGAGGCTTCATATTGAGTGGAAAACTATAAACCATGTTAACAAAATAAATAAAAAAAAAAAGTAAATAAATAAGTAAAACATTAAAGTGAAAAAAAAGTGGGCAAAAGACCTGAAAAGACACTTCTCCCAAGAAGACATACAAATGGCCAAGAGATATAGGAAAAGATGCTCAACTTCACTAGCTATTAGCGAAATTCAAAACTACAAAGAGATCTCACTTCACACCTGTGAGAATGGGTATTATTAACAAGATGGGTGATAACAAGTATTGGAGAGGTTATAGAGAAAAACAACCTTCATTCACTTTTGATGAGAATGTAAACTGGTATAGCCACTATGGAAAATAGTATGGAGGTTCCTAAAAAATTAAGAATCAGGTTGGCATATGATCCAGGAACCTCTCTTCTGGGTGTCTATTTGAAAATTTTGAAAACATGCATTCATTAAGATATATGTATGTCCCTATGTTCACTGCAGCAGTATTTTTTAAAAATTTAAATCAAGCCATTTAATTCCTTGTTTAAAACTTAGTTAAGGGATTTGAATATACTACCTGTAATAGAGATGCTACTTACTTGGGCTTACAAAGCTCTATATGATTTCACCTAACTTATATCTGCAATCATTTCCTATAGTATTTCTCCTCACCCATTATGATCCAGCCATTTTATTTCTATCTGTAATGCTCTTCCTTCTTTTTGACCCTCACTTTTCTCTCACCTTACCTGTGATGGTGCAGTGGGTAAAGCATTGACCTGGAATGCTGAGGTTATGGGTTCAAAACTGTGAGCTTGCTCAGTCAAGGCATATACAACTACTATGAGTTGATGCTTCCTGCTACTCTCCTTCCTTCCTTTCTCTCTCTTTCTCCTCTCTCTAAAATCAATAAATAAAATATATTTTTAAAAACTGGTGTGGAGGGAGAGGTAGCAAGAAAGACAAATAAACGGTGACAGATAATGATTTGACTTTGGGTGATGGGCACATAACACAATCAACAGTTCAAATGCTATAGAAATAAAGAAAAAAAAAAAGAAAATGTCAATTTTCCTTGACCACTCTGAAGGGGACACCAAGTTATTCCAAATTATATCACCCTATATTGTTTATTTTGTTTTATTAATTTTTTTACTTTCTGTACATAGCACATAAAACATGTTTCTTAAGTGTCTGTGAAACAGCTGAATAAACTTAAAAAGACCTATTTTGTTGAAATAAAAGTTAAATGGGGCAAGATACGTTCAGTGTTTAGCACACTGCCTGGGGCAAAATAAGACTTCATAAATGATAGTTGTTGGTGTTGTTTTGTTAAATAGGTACGATAATATTGAATTGCAAAAGACTTCTAATTGAGCAAAAATATCTTTCACTGTAAAAGGATTAAGGTTCTTCCATTTTCAATAGATATGTTTAAAACATAGCACTTTTATAAAAATGGCCAGGCAATGAATGGATGCATGCATGAATACATGATAGCATTTTAAGCTATCCAGCACCATGCTACTGCTGATGTATGTAAAAGACCTTTATACTTCTCTTTCCTTACAATCCTGATATACTATAAACACTGCCAGACTTGACTTTCCTGTGTTTCAGAAGCAGACTAAAAAAGATAAACTAGAAGGATCTGTAAAAAGGAAGAGGCAATTTGGAAGGTGAACAGATCTAGATTTACATTTGGTCTTTTCACTGATGAACCTCTAACAAGCTCTTATTCAACCATATCTCAGTTTCCCCATGCCACCTCTCCATAGATTTGAGAAATATAAATAAGATACTAAATATAATTCACTTAGTACAATAATTTAATACATCATTAATATTCAATTAATAATACTTTCTCTCCACGTGTGTCACAGAATTAGCCCTGGGAGCACATTTTGGAATTCTGTTCTTGACTTAACATGTAAGCTTATGCTGATTTAATTGTTGTATATGCTTCCTTTTATTTCTTTACCGTGTCACTGAGGGTGCCAATGTGGCCATATTTCTATTAGGTTTTTCTCATAGATCATTTTTATTGGTGTTATTCACAAATATGTAGTCTTTTTAGTAGTGACACTTATTTAAAAACACAAAGCCAAAATGAATAATAAAATAAATAATGATGGCTTGTAGAGGCTAGCTCATCATTATTTATTTTATTAATTTTAATGAGGTGACATTAATAAATCAGGGTACATATGTTCAAAGAAAACATCTCCAGGTTATCTTATCATTCAATTATGTTGCATACCCATCACCCAAAGTCAAATTGTCCTCTGTCACCTTCTATCTGGTTCTTTTTATGCCCCTGCCTTCTCCTTCTCCTCTCCTCTCCTCCCTCCCCCCACCCCGGTAACCACCACACTCTTGTCCATGTCTCATAGTCCCGTTTCTCTGTCCCACCTATGTATGACATCATGCTGTTCTCAGATTTTTTTCCGTTTTACTTATTTCACTCCGTATAATGTTATCAAGGTCCATCCATTTTGTTGTAAATGATCCAATGTCATCATTTCTATGGCTGAGTAGTATTCCACAGTATATATGTACCAAAGCTTTTTAATCCACTCGTCCTCTGACAGACACTTGGGCTGTTTCCAGATCTTCGCTATTGTGAACAATGCTGCCATTAACATGGGGGCGCATTTCTTTTTTTCAAACAGTGCTATGGTGTTCTTAGGGTATATTCCTAAAAGTGGGATAGCTGGGTCATAAGGGAGTTCAATTTGTAATTTTTTGAGGAATCTCCATACTGTTTTCCACAGTGGCTGTACCAGTCTGCATTGCCACCAGCAGTGCAGGAGGGTTCCCTTTTCTCCGCATCCTTGCCAGCACTTATTCTGTGTTGTTTTGCTGATGAGTACCATTCTTCCTGGTATGAGGTGATATCTCATTGTGGTTTTAATTTGCATTTCTCTAATGATTAATGATGGGCATTTTTTTCATATGCCTATTGGCCATCTGTATGTCATCTTTGGAGAAATTTCTATTCATTTCTTTTGCCCATTTTTTGATTGGATTGTTTGTCTTCTTAGTGTTGAGTTTTATAAGTTCTTTATAAATTTTAGTTATTAACCCCTTATCAGATGTGCTGTCGAATATGTTCTCCCATTGTGTGGTTTGTCTTTTTATTCTGTTCTTATTGTCTTTAGCTGTGCAAAAACTTTTTAGTTTGATATAATCCCATTTATTTATCCTGCCTTTTATTTCATTTGCCCATGGAGATAAATTGGCAAATATATTGCTGCAACAGATGTCGGAGAGCTTACTGCCTATGTTTTCTTATAAGATGCTTATGGTTTCACGGCTTACATTTAAGTCTTTTATCCATTTTGAGTTTGTTTTTGTGAATGGTGTAAGTTGATGGTCTAGTTTCATTTTTTTGCAGGTAGATGTCCAATTTTCCCAACACCATTCGTTAAAGAGGCTGTCTTTACTCCATTGTATGTTCTTTCCTCCTTTGTCATATATCAGTTGTCCAAAAAGGTGTGGGTTTATTTCTGGGTTCTCTATTCTGTTCCTTTGATCTATGTGCCTGTTCTTATGCCAGTACCAGGCTGTCTAGAGTACAATGGCCTTGTAGTATACTTTAATATCTGGAAGAGTGATACCTCCTGCTTTATTTTTTCTTTTTAAGATTGCTGAGGCTATTCGTGTTCTTTTTTGGTTCCATATAATTTTTTGGAATATATGTTCTATATCTTTGAAGTATGTCATTGGTATTTTAATTGGTATTGCATTGAATTTATAAATTGCTTTGGGTAATATAGACATTTAAATGATGTTTATTCTTCCTAACCATGAGCATGGTATATGCTTCCACTTGTTTCTATCTTCCTTAATTTCTTTTACCAATATTTTATAATTTTCCGAGTACAAGTCCTTAACCTCCTTGGTTAAATTTACTCCTAGGTACTTTATTTTTTTTTGTTGCAATAGTGAAGGGGATTGTTTCCTTAATTTCTTTTGCTGACAGTTCATTGTTGGTATATAAAAATGTCTCTGATATCTGAGTATTAATTTTATATCCTGCCACCTTGCTGAATTCATTTATCAGGTCCAGTAGTTGTTTTTTTTTTAATTTATTTTATTTTATTCATTTTAGAGAGGAGACACAGAGTGAGAGAGAGAGAAAGAGAGAAAGGGGGGATGAACTGGAAGCATCAACTCCCATATGTGCCTTGACCAGACCAGTGCAGGGTTTTGAACTGGCGACCTCAGTGTTCCCAGGTCAACGCTTTATCCACTGCGCCACCACAGGTCAGGCTCCAGTAGTTTTTTGACTGTAGCTCATCATTTTTTTAAAAGGTCTTATTCATAGTTTGGTTTCTTAGATAAAAAAAAACCCAAATTTCTCTTTTTTTCACAAATCTGCAATGAAAACTGGAATACAATACTGCCTATAATCACGAAGAATTTCAACATGAATTATTGCTATGGTGTATTAAACTCACTCTAAAAACTTTAGTATGTTTCTGCTTCAGAGGCTTCTCTAAGTACGAGCATATAACCACACTATTACAATGCCCAAAGAGCAAATTGCTTTATAGAGCTGCAGCAATGGTGTTTCCACAGAGAAAGTTTGCAGGGTTGTCAAAAGCTCTAAGTGCAGTTTTCTCCTAAGTGAGGAAAACGCTCTCTTTGCATTGTTTTCTTCCCAGGTGATTCAATCTGCAAGGTAGATGGGTAGGACTCAAATGCCAGAAACTAGGGGAAAGTAAACTACATAATTTCTCTAAGTTTTAGTCAAATTGTGTTTATCGGAAGCAGAGTTAAAATAATAGTCCAAACAATAATTTGAAAAAGCCCTCAGTTTTCCCAGCTACTCCTGTTCAGCATCTGGTTCCATTATCATCATTCCTCCTTTCAATTTGAAGCATTTTTATGCTTCAGATAATTTTGAGCATATCCTCATTCAGACCTAATGTATATGGCACAGGTATTTATATTGAAAATGATGTGCACAACGACACTTAGTCCCTAGAGGAGACCTAGGAAAGCAGTTGCAGTTTGTAAAGCAGCATCAATCAACTTTTAAGTCAGGGACCAAACTTTTCTTCTTCCCCCCCTCCAACATTATTGAGAAATAATTGAAAGTACAATAGTATGCATTTAAAGTGTACAACATGATGATTTAACATAAATATACATTGTAAGATGAATACCAAAATTAGGATAATCAATGCATCAATCACCTCCCATTTTTGTGCATGGATGGTAAGGATGCTTTAGGTGTATTTTCAGAAATTTTCAAGTATATCATACTGTATTACTAACTAAAGTCACCACACTGTCATTAGGTCCTCAGAACTTAATCTTCTTATAAATGAAAGTCTATACACTTTGATCTACTTCTCCCTATTACCCCTTCACCAAAGTTTTCTTATGAGCTATTATTGGGCAGAGAGAACAGAGACATAAGTGATATATACAATATTTAGTTAAAAATATAAGACCTAGTGAATGTAAGTTTCAATAAATTTCTAAAAAATTCATTTGGATATATATGGTAAGAACATTTAAAAATGTTCAGGCCCTGGCCAATTGACTCAGGGTCAGAGCACTGGCCTGGCATGTGGATGTCCTGGGTTCGATTCCCAGCCAGGTCACACAGGAGAAGTGCCCATCTGCTTCTCCATCTTACCCCCTCTTTCTGTCTCTTTCTTCCCTTAAAGCAGCCAAGGTTCCATTGGAGCAAAGTTGGCCTGGGTGTTGAGGATGGCTCCATGCTTCTGTCTCAGGCGCTAGAAAGGCTCTGGTTGCAGTGGAGCAATGCCCCAGATGGCAGAACACCATCCCTATTGGGCATGCCAGGTGGATCCCAGTCTGGCACATGCAGGAGTCTGTCTTTCTGTCTCCCTGCTTCTCACTTCAGAAAGAAATAAGTTCAAATTCTTTGGCTTAGTAATTCAATTACTAAGACTTTATTCTAAAGAATGATGAGAAAAATTAGATATTGCTTAAAACAATATATTTATTCTCTTTATGGAATACTTTTATATAACATAAAATAGATGGGCTTATATCAATTGGAATGAGAATATATAAAGTGCTAATGGTGATTACCACTCTGTATAGAATTATAGGTAGCTTATTATATTGAGGTATAATTAAAAGAAAATAAGAATGCACCTATTTTAGGTGAACCCTTCCTTCCATGACTTTTGCCCAAGAGAACCACACCATAATCAATATAAAGGACATTTCTGTCACTGCAAAAAGTTTTTTCTGCCCCTTTGCAACAACCACTACTCTAAAAGGCACCAGAGAACCACTGATTTGCTTTCTGGCACTATAGATTAGTTCTGCATATTCTAGAATTTTATATAAATAAGATAGGCACAATTATGTACATATTCTTTCACTCAGCACATTTTTCTTTTCTTATTTTTTCTTTTCTATTCTTTTCTTCTTTTTCTTTCTTTAATTAATTAATTAATTAATTAATTAATTTTTGAGTGAGAGGAGGAGAGTTAGAGAGACAGACTCCTGCATGTACCCCATCCAAGATCCACCTGGCTACCCTTGTTTGGGGCCTGTGTTCAAATCAATCCAGCTATTTTTAGTGCCTGAAGCTGACATCCTCAGACAAACTGAGCTATGCTCAGTACCAGGCCAATGTTCAAACCAATCGAGTCACTGGCTGCAGAGGAGAAGGGGAAGAGAAGGGGGAGATGGAGGGAGAGAGAAGCAGATATTTGCTTCTCATACGTGCCCTGACCAGGGATGGAACCATGAATGTCTGCATGCCGGGTTGATGCTCTGTCCATTGAGCCACCTGCCAGGGTTCACCCAACACATTTCTTGAATACATCAATGTCATTAGTGTTTGTGTTTAGCTCCTTTTCATTAAGCACATATTTGAGATTTATCAATGTTGTTGCATATATTACTAGTTTTTTCCTTTTTTATCACTAAGTATGCTGAGAAGTATTTTATTGTGGGATTATCCTATACCTTATTTATTCATTTGTCTAGTTTCCAGTGTTTGAAAATTATAAAGAGGACTGATAAGAAGTTATGTATAAATTTCTATGTGAACATTTTTCTTGCATAAATGCCAATGAGAAAAATTGTTATATGTGTATATGTCTGATTATGTATATGTAAAAACACAAACAAAAATATAAAAAGAAAACCCTGACAATTGTCTTCTATGTGGTAGTAACTTTTGAAAATGTCATTATTTCATAAATGCTAAAATTTGGTATTGGCTGGCTTTTAAATTTTAACCATTCTAATTATTGTGAAGTAGTACCTCTTTGGGTTTTCAATTCAAACTTCCCTGATAAGAAAATATGTTGAATATCTTTTCACATGCTTATTAGCCATTATTTTTGTATAAAGTGTCAGTTCAAGTATTTTTTATGTTTTCTTTTAAATTGGACTATTTGTCTTATTGTTGAGTTGTAAGTATTTTTTATATATTCTAGATGCAAGATATAAGTATTGTATTTTTTTCAATTTGTGGCTTTCATTTTAATGTTTTTCATAAAGTATTTTTGTTTTAACAGAGAGAGGAAAAGGGAGAGAAATGAGAAACATCAGATCATAGTTGCATTACTTTAGTTGTTCATTGATTGCTTCTCATACATGTCTTGACTGTATAATTTTGATGATTCCATCATTTTGATGATCCCACACTCAAGCCAGTAACCCTGTTTTCAAGCTGGTGAGCCCGTGTTCAAGCCAGTGACCTCTATTCTGAGCCACCACCAGTGAAGCTGAAATATATTTTATTTTATTATTATTATTATATTTTTTTAAAGAGACAGAGAGAGTCAGGGAGAGGGACAGATAGGGAAAGACAGGAAGGAAGAGAGATGAGAAGCATCAGTTCTTCATTGTGGTATCTTATTTTTCATTGATTGCTTCTCATATGTGGGGGGTAGGGGGGTGCCACAGAGCCAGAAACCCCCTGTTCAAGCCTGTGACCTTGGGCTTCAAGTTAGTGACATTGGGCTTCAAGGAAGCAACCTTTGGGCTAAAACCAGCAACCATGGGGTCATGTCTATTAATCCCATTATCAAGCTAGCCACCCTGCACTCAAGCTGGCAGGGACACGCTCAAGCTGTATAAACCCACACTCAAGCTGGTGACCTCTGGGTTTTGAACCTGGGTCCTCCTCATTCCAGTTTGACACTCTATCCACTGCACCACTGCCTGGTGAGGCCTGAAGTATTTTTTTAAAGTAGAAGTTTTTATTTTGATGAAGTACAATGTTAATTTGTCTTTTCTTTATTTATGCTTTGCTTAATAATCTTTGCTTACCCCAAGGTCATGACACTAAGCCATTTTAGTTTGTGTCATATAAATTAAAGTTTTAGGTTTAATCTTTGATACATATATCAAGTTCCAGCATCACTGGTTGATAAACTTTCACTTTCTATGGAATAATTTCTACACTTTTGTCAATAATCAATGACAATTTCTGTAACATTCTCAAGACAATATCACACTGTCCTTTCAGTATTCTTTTTTCTTAGTGTTACAATTAAGATAATTTCTAAAGGCATGTATTTAAGTTCACTGATATATTTTTCTGTAATAGTTTCTCTGATCTTAATCCCATCTGGTAATTTTTTTCATTTGATATATTGTATTTCTAAGCTCTAAAAATTTCATTTAGTTCTATCTTTTAATGTTTTTCATGTATTTTTTCACTGATTTTATATTTCTGTTCTTATTTTTATTTTCTAATATATTTTTAAATTGAATTATCGAGGTGACACTGGTTAACAAAATTATACAGGTTTCAGGTGCCCTGTTCTACAACACATCTCTGTTACCATATTACGTGTTCACCTCACCCCAGTTCAAGTCTTTGTCCATCATCATTTATTCTCTCTATACCTCCTCAAACCTCCCCCATTGACAGTCACCAGACTGTTATCTGTGTCTATAAGATTGTTTTCTCTTCCTTTTTGTTCTTTTCTGTTTAATCCACCCACCCCCTCACTTAGTCCCCACCCCGACAGCTTTTGAGCATATTTATAGCGGTTGTTTTAAAATTCTTATCTGCTAATTCCATCATCTCTGTCATTTATGAATTTGTTTTTACTGATGATTTTCTTTTGGACATAGGTCACATTTCTTACTTCTCTTCATGTATAGTAATTTTTTGAACGAATGTTTCTGAGTTTTGAATTTTTTCTGTCTTTCGTTAAAAATAACCAAACTTTTTCTATAGGCAATTAAAAAATTTGGGGGTTAACTTAATCCTTTCAAGCCTGATACAGAGTAGCCTTTACTTTAGCTATAGTTTAACCCTTTTATTAAGGTGAGGCATTTCTGTACTCTCTACAGAATGTTTCAGGTGTTTATGAAGGTCTATCTCTTCTGACTGGACAGAGTCCTAAATCTCCTTGTCCTGAGTAGACTAAGGGATAATTCAGACTACAGCTCTCCAATAGATCTTTACTCAGCCTTGTAGAATTTCGTCATGCATATGCACAGTTTAATTTTCAGGAATAGGTTTCATGGGGTCCATATGTGCATTTTTGTACCTATTTTGGCTTACCTTCTGCTCTGCAAATTAAGCCTGCCATGTCTTCCTATATTTTAATTTCTGTATTTTCAAATGATCATGCTTCTTTAAGTTCCCCCTGTAAGCACTATAATCTGGAAAATATCCCCACATGGAAACCAAAAGTAACTCTAAGTCTTCTTTTTTTCTGTTCCATTCTCTTATTAATCAGTCTAATATTTTCCATTATAAAATGTCTGGAATCAAATATTTTATGTACTTGCCCAGGGACCTGGCTGTTTATGGTAGGAAGGCAAGTCAAGTTCCAGTTCATGACACTGACTGGAATTGGGAGTTCCTAAGTGTGTGTGTGTGTTGTATGTGCATATATATATATATATATATATATATATATATATATATATATATTCACACACATGTGCACACACACACACACATTGTCAGTCAGATACATACACTCATTTTATAATTTAAAAATTTGTTATTCTACAACTTTACCCAAAGTGAAGATGACAATATAAGCTAATATTGAGGCAAAATATCATACATTTTATTTTTTCTATTGTTAGACATCAGAAATTTTGATATTGGGGATATATAGTGTTAATTTTTATATAACTATGATAGGTCAAAAATGCTATTTTAGCCATATTTATTAGTTTGGTTAAAGTAATTATTGTCTTCTTTCTGTTTCCAGCTCAATAATGTCATTCTTCATGACTACAGCTAGTGCATATCTGTGGAGTTCTGAAAAATGCTGGTTGGGCATCCAAGCAGAAACAGAATGTTGTCTTCGAAGCCAAATATCCAGTGTATAGAGAAAGCATCTCAAAATCATGCACCAGGTTTCAGCACAATTCATAGCTCCTGACATTTTATAGACCAGGAAGATCCAAGCTTAACTAGTATAGAAAAAGTAATACATTTCCTTCTTTTTGTAGGAAGCTGCATACAATATATCTTTGAAGACAGGGTTGAGATTATCATCATGTTCTTCTGTGGATAAATATGGGAGTTCAGTTTCTGAGGCTGTGGTATGGTCTGCAGGCAATAAATTCACATAATGGTAAAAACATGCTACTTGTAGAGAAAAAACATGGGTAGTGTATATTTCAGATCTACGCACTATAGTGTGCTGATTTACAGAGATGGTTTCTCTGTCCCTTATACATAGAAAACTCATATTTCCTGTATTAGAGTATGAATAATCCTCCAACTGTAATTTTTTGGGGAAAATTGAGGAAAGCATGGGTGCCAAACACACATATTCACTTGAAGTGTGAGTGATGTTCAATGGCAGAGGGATGATAAGTAAGGACATCCGGGCTTAATGTTATCTACCTTGTTCTTTTGGAATCCTGTCTTCTGATTTCTGTCTTTATAAACTCCACTTAATATTTTATTTCTGAACAATAAAATCTGTCTCAATAAAATTAGTTCTTGCAATTATCTTCCTTGGCAACAATGAGCTTGCAGTAATGTGGTGATTTTATACTAATAGCTGAAAGTGTGGTATCAGCTAATGCCTCTTTTCAGAGGTGCTAGTGTGTATAGATCCTTAACTAGCTCATCAAGTTAGTGGACAAATCTCTGCAAAGTTCTAGACCCCAAATAGCTTTGCCACTTATATAATCATAGGCCCATTACTTTATTTTACACAATAAGTAACATTTATCTAACATTTATTATGTGGCATGCATTCTGCTAATGTTTTATATATACTCTATTTTACAGCCACAACAACCTTTCAAGCAGTCACAAAATTGAACTCATATTAGGGCATGAAAATACAATGTGTGCTCAACTGGATGGCAGCATTACTGGTATCACTGCAGTGATAGTCATACTGACTTGGGAGCAGGTGGGTACACAGCCTCTGCTTGCATCCAAGTGACTTCTGAATAAGTCTTGAAAACTGAGGAGAGCCACTCAACAGTTCAGTAAAAGAAAAAAAAACACATTTTTTTCTTCTTCCCTCTTCTTTGCACCAATAAATTAAACTTCGCATAGCTATATATTCCTCTAATTTTAGGAGAAGGGGGGTGAAATCTCTTGGTGTTATACACAAGTTGCTTCACGATAGAGTCTGCATTGGCTGTTTTTATTTTATTTCCATTGATAGTCAAAAAGAAAATTTTAAAAATGAAAAATTAAATAATGTTATTTATAAAACACAGAGCCCAAATCTAAGAAATACAGTTTGCAAGCTTAGAACATAAAAATAAATAAAATGCAAATTTTGTCTTCAGTATGTTTTCAATTTGGCAGATGGCAGCAGTAGTGTACAATACAAACTAACTATGCTTTAAAGAAAAATGTAAGAAAAGTTATATAATGGACTCAGAAAGGATAAATAAAAATATAAAAACCTTCCTGTTGAATTTAGAAATTCTTCAAGTTGCTTTTGAAATGAACTTTACAGTGAACCCAGTAAGTTAACTAGTAGAGCCTATCAACAAAAGTGTCAGATGGAGAATGTGTGAGTTTACAGAGATAGAAATATGGAAGACATTTTCTACTAAGAAAGTTTTCTAAGAGTTCAATATTCAAATAAATATATCAGCAGCCACACATGTCTCAGATTTATAGTAAATGTTTAACTCTATTCTGATTGGTTTATCTTATTTTCTATTATTAATCCTCCTAATTAGTTCTAACTTGGCAGATACACTCAACAAATTGAGAAAAATGCATTGCTTGGCACTGTTTAGTTTTTGTTTAAATTGTCTGTTTTATTCAAGGCCCTGCATTTGCACATTTATGTAAATATCAGACATAATACAACTACAGCTCCTGAACCAGGAAAATCTTAGTAAACACAATCACTATTTATCAAATTGTCAAATACGGTAAAGCTTTTAATATAATCAAAACTAACCCTGGACCACTAAACAATGGTACCTAGATAAAGCTTGCAATGATATTTGAAAGATATTAGTTAATCAAATAACTTTGATCAGCAAATATGCACTCTAAAATATCATGCTTAGGTCTACAAATATTGAGAGTGTGCTGACTACTTTCAGGAACCCTCAGAACCAAAACAACCTCTACGCTTAAGATTTGGTGCTTATAAAGGAATAAAAAAAGGACATGAACCATATGATTTCACTCGTATGTAAAATATAAAACAGATAGCAACAAATGAATAAAGAAAACAAACATTTACAAACAAACAAAAAAGTAAATTCATACATACAGGCAACAGAATAGTGGTTATAAAAGAGGAATGGGTGAGGAAGATGAAAGTGGGGAGAGGGTCAAATACAAGGTGAAAGAAGGAACCAAGGTTTTGGGTGTTGAGCACACACAGAGTGAACAGATGCCGTATTATACAGCTGTACACTTAAAATTTATAGAATATTATTAACCAATGTTACTGCAATAAATTTAATAATTTTTTTTAAAAAGTAGCCCTTCATGTATAGTGTAAAACAGTCACCATTTTAGACTATATTGATGGTTTTTATATACATTACTATTAGAAAAGACATAATCTAGAAAACTGGGTGAAGGATATAAGGGGGTTCTCTACATGACTTTTCAACATTTTGTAAATCTATAATTATTTCAAAGTAGAAAGGTAAAACATGCAATACTGATCTTTTAAGAATTGATACAAAATATAACTGATGAGAAGAATTTGTACTTAAAGAAAGAAATAAAAACCACAATAGTTTTTCCTCACCAGTTCATTTATAAAAAATGTTAGGTTCTACAAAAAGGTTCTGGTTAAGACAGGGAGCAGAATACTGATTGCCTTCATTCCCTGTCATTGAGCATATTATCTGAGCTGTTAACTGCATATCCAGAGGGAGAGTTTTTTCTTGCTAGCATTATTTCTTTGGCAACATCCTAAAAACACTGTTTATTTTTCTTTTTCATGATAGTGTTCTCATTATTTTCTGAAGAACTTGCCCTCAAAGGCAAGGGCAAAGTGATTGGCAAAGGCTAAAGTAACATCCAGAGTGCAGAGCTGAAATAGAAAAACAATGTAACTACCTAAATCCATGAGCCACTTTCATGACCTTAGAACATATGCTCAGTGAAGTTGCCAGTGCACCTCCTCGATAGCTCTGGCTCATATTTAAGGTTACAACTCAGTGATGCAATTATGCATATGCTGCATTCTAGTCTTTAGTGCTAGATTTACATCTGTAGCCAGGAACCATGGTAACACTAAAATTGGCAAACACTTCAGATCACTCACTGAATTTTCTCTATTTATGTAAACAACAGGCATGATACAACTATAGCTCCTATTTTGTAATGGTGCTGTTTCAGGCTGGTCCTTCCTACTTTTAAGTATTTCTCGAAGTAACCTCAAGCTTCAGGTGGTTAAGAGCTAATTATTAATGCATGTCAATTTTCTAAAAAGTGTATCACTACTTTATACAATGCTTTGGTAAGTGAGAAAAATATTAAATTACACTACTCAAATTGTGTTTTCATAGATGGCACAGGATTTTCTAATAACTTTATTTTCCTTTTTTCATTTTTTTCCCTTTTATTGAATTTACTGGGGTAACACTAATTAACATAATTATACAGGTTCAAGGTGCCCAAATCTACAACACATCCCTTTATCCCATAATGTGTGTTCACCCCTCCTAGTCCAGTCTTTGTCCATCACCATTCATCTCCCTATACCCTGTTCCACTTCCCCCCACCCTGGCAATCCCTACAATGTTGTCTGTGACATTTACACAATGAAAAATTATGCAGTCACAAAAAGAAGAAAATCTTACCTTTTGTGCAACATAGGTGAACGAATCTGGAGATCATTATGATAAGTGAAATAAGCTAGTCAGAGAAAGACAAATACCATATGATTCCACTCATATGCAAAATCTAATGAAGAAAATGAACTTACCTCATCTTTTGACCAAGAAACACAGCCCTGCTTCAGATGCCACCTCAGGTAGGAAAGAGGTTGAGGGGCAGATACCCTGGCTGTTTCCTTCTCTCTGCCCTCTAATTTCCTGTTGGTGTCTGTCATTAGCTCAGCCCACTATTGCAATTAATAAACAGATTCGGAATGTGTGAATAATGCATGCTTGTTTGACAGAAATGTTAATATTCACTGTTCTACAATCACTGTACACTTTCTGAAGGACAAAAGGAGCACAGTCCACTCCTGGTGTCTGAAAAAGCAAATAAAAAGATAAAGAAAGAAGCACAATAATCTGAAAGTCACAGCCCCAAATTGCAAATAGTATACCAAAGGCATCTCAATGACATAGTTTTAAAGTATCTGAAGCCATTAAATCAGAATTTCTATTGAAACAATTAAGAAATTTAAAATATCTGGTAAAAATAAAGACATGAATACTGGCAGTGCTCCAAACTAGTGGATATTAACACATTTCTCTGATTCAATTATGCAGGTGAATGTGTATGTGTGTGTGTGTGCATACATATGTTTGTTTTCTCATCATCACGTCACTATTTTATCCCTTGTCTTCTTGCTGTTAATCACTTTCATGATTTCTCACCAATACCAGGTATATTTTTTAGTCACTGCCTTGACAATACTTCTCAAACTCCAAGAAAGCTTATTCAAATTCAGTTGATTGTATAGAAACATATATATTTTATATAAATTATAAATGTTTTATATTATTTTATAATAGATATTTATATTATAAAATATAACATCATATATATATATATATATATATATATAATATTTTAAACTGTGGGGAATATTAGGCTTTGCAGAAAAACACAAGAGAAAAAGCATGTAGGCATTATACCACATTCAGAATAGATTACTTTAGCTTACTTACATTCTACATTATAGCTATAATTTAGTTTAAAATCATTTCAATTTGCCATAAAGGATGTTTCATTATGTGAGAAACAGGACCTTTAAGGAAAAGGTTTAGGAAGAATCCTTCCAGCATTGTCATTTTGAGGCTATTTTAATCCATTATGAATTGAAACAGGCTATTAGGGCAATGCTATTAAATAATAAATGGAGAATTAATATACAAACAATAATAAGTTATTCAGCACTTACTGTGTGCCTTTTTTTTCTTTTTTATTTACTGTGGAGTGATTATTATTATTACTGAGATATGTGTTATTATTATTATTACTTTGGATAGGGGTAGTATTAGAAAAACATCTTCATTTTACTAGTAAGAAAACAGGTCCAAATAAATTTCATAA
Source organism: Rhynchonycteris naso (assembly GCA_037038555.1). Taxonomy (NCBI): domain Eukaryota; kingdom Metazoa; phylum Chordata; class Mammalia; order Chiroptera; family Emballonuridae; genus Rhynchonycteris; species Rhynchonycteris naso. Next base: position 85,680,036 of record CM072996.1, read on the forward strand.
ATAATTTTTATGAACTCTATGCAATTGTTCTCACTTATTCATAACTAATGACTTTTGTATCTGCTGTTTCTCTTAGACATATATACATACTAGCCCTCAGAAACCATTCTTTGCATTATGAGGCTTTTATTATTCTTTTGTCCATAATTTAGGCTGCTTCTCAACTCAGCAAACATTTATTGAATAACAATCACTTACCCCAACATGCCTAGAACTGTTTTTAAGATCTGGAGACACATTGGTGTACAAAAATAGCCCTGCAGAATACCCTAACATCACAGCTAAAAGAAGATATGGATGGATCTGGCCAATTCATATATATACCAAATCATAAGACCCTCTGATGATTGCCATATTTATTGGTAAATATGCGATAATAAGTAGACACATGGTACAGATCTGTCTTGTTCTTGAGAAGAAATATTGTTGAGGGAAGTTCTTGTAATTTTAATAGAATGAGAGAAAATTGATTTTTTAAAAATTTTTGAGTAGACCTTTAGGTAAGCATGTCAAACAGAAGTACATATATTGTCATCTCCCCAAACCCTACATTATATTCATAGCAGACCTCACTGGGAAATTACAGAATATGGAACTTTGTTCACTGAGTTTCATGATCCTACTTGAGATATTTTTCTAGTAACCTACTAATATAAACTGGAGATGTCTTATGAAATGGAGCCTTTTGGTCCTGGGGATTAATCCATTTATTGAACATGTTATTTATCTTCCACATGCCAGGCACTTTTTTAATTGTTAAAGATGAAAATCTACTAAGACAAAAGATATGTACCTCTAGAGAATATATATTTAGTAAACATATATGTAGTACTATCAAAGCACAGAGTGACAAGTAAAGTTCAACATGCAGTATTGCAGGAGAGAGTAAAAATAATGTTAATATTTAAATATAGGAAGAAAATGTCATGGAAAAGGTGATCTGTGAGTGGTGTTTTAAAAGATGAATAAGAACTAATCAAGGGGACAATATGAAAGAACAAAACACATACAATGCATTGACTTAATTACATAGCAAGTTCAGGGAAGTGTTAAAGTTTATAATGGGAAAAGAATAAACTATGTTGAGTGGGAGAAAGCAATAAAATATATAGGTGGGAAAGCAATGTCTTGACTCAATCATCACATACAGACAAACACTTCCTGTGGGTGGGAAAACTATATACCCCATAGGTCTCACTAAGTGGCCCCAGGCCAGCACTAGTGACAGTGAGTTTTGGTTCACAGCTTAGTTTCTCTAGGCATCTCTAAGCCTAATACAAGTAGCAGTTATCTGCAGATCACCAGGTGGGTTCAGGCAGGACATGTGGTGGTTGACCTCATCTGCATCTCCCAGCATGTCCCAGAGCCACATTCATAGGCAACACACTCAAGAGGAGGACTTGGTAGGCACCAGACTCCACTAAAGTAAGTCCTGCTCTATGGGGTTGGCAATGCACAGCAGTTCCTTCACTGTAGTCTCATTTGGTGCTCATAGTCAATCAGCCTGGGGTTCAATCCCTAACAGTAACATGCCAAGAGAAATCAATACTCAACTAGAATAGGGCAATAAACACAGCCCAATGAGAGATGCACCTTGGCTGATCCAGGAGGCTGCATCACTGAGACCTATAAGACATATTTTATATAAGTCCATTCCATCATATATGGGAGAGATAGCAGCTCTACCTAATACGTAGAAACCCACACAAAGAAGCAGCCAAAATGAGAAGACAAATAAACAAGTTCTAAATGAAAGCACAGGAGAAATCTCCAGAAAAAGAATTAAATGAAATGAACACAAGCAAACTACTAGATAAAGAGTTAAAAATAATGATTATAAGGATGCTCAAGGAACTTAGTGAGAACTTCAATAGCATAAAAAAGGACAAGGGGCTCATAAAAAATAGAGTCAGAAATAAAGGATATACTAACTGAAATTAAAAATAAATTTCAGGGAATCAACAGTAGAGTAGATGAAGCAGAGGATCAAGTCAGTGACCTGTCATATAAGTAAACAGAAAACACCCAATTAGAAAAGCAAAAATATATAATAATAATAATTAATTAATTTAAAAAATGAGAATAGTATAAGGATCCTCTGGGACAATTTCAAGTATAGTAACATTTGCATCATGGGGCTGTTGGAAGAAGAGAGAGAGCAAGAATTTGAAAAGTTATGTGATAAAATAGTGACAAAACCTGCCTAACCTCATGAAGAAAAAGAGACATACAAATCCTGGAAGCATACAGAGTCCCAAAAAAGATCAACTCAAAAAGGCATACACAAAGACCCATCATAATTAAAATGCAAAAGTTTAAAGATAAAAAGAGAATCTTAAAAGCAGCAAGAGAAAATCAATTAGTTATCTACAATGGAGCTCCCATAAGACTGTCAGTTAATTGCTCAACAAAAACTTTGCAAGCAGAAGAGATTGGCGAGAAATTTTCAAATGATGAATGAAGAGCAAGGACCTCGAATCCAGATTAATCCACCCAGAAAAACTATCATTTAGAATTTAAGAACAGATAAATAGTTTCCCAGATAAGAAAAAGCAAAAGGTGTTAATTACCACCAAAACAGCATTAGATAAAAAGTTAAATGGTTTTTTTTAAGATGTGAGAGGGGTTGGGGGTTGGTAAAAATAGATGAAGGGATTAACGGTACCAATTAGTATACGGAATAATCATAGAGATGCAAAGTACAACGTACAAATATAGTCATTAACATTGTAATAACTATGTATAATATCACATGGGTACTATGAGAGCACTTCGTAATTTATAAAAATGTCTAATTACTGTGCTGTACACCTGAAACTGATATGATAGTGTATGCCAACTATAGTTGAAAAATTAAAAACACCTTTAAAGTATAAAATACTATATACATATGTATATAATAATTAAATTAATGAAAGATCACTAGCCCTGACTGGTAAGATACACCAAGGCTGTGAATTTGATTCCTGGTCAAAACACATACATGAATCAACCAATAAATACATGAATAAGTGGAACAACAAATTTATGCTTCTCGTTCTCACCCTCCCATCTTCTTTCTCTCCTCTCCTCAAGTAAAAAAATAAAAGAAATTACATTCTTAAAAATATGATTATTAATCTTGAGAGGAAATAGCCAACATTTTTAAAACTTCCTGATCTTTAAAAAGGAAAAAAATCACTGATATAAGCTATAAAAAATAAATATTTGTTTAAATCAAAAAGATTTTAAATTAGGGACCAATTTGAAGGTAAAATGCATTTGCAATGTCTGTTAAATTAAGTTTAGTGAGTATCTGTTAGATAATCTGTTAGATAAAAACCCTTAGAATCATATCTTGCCAACAAATAACACGCATATATTTCCTTATTAGAGAGTTCCAAAATCTGACATCTAAGTTTATATCCCATTTTTTATTTCACTGCCTTTCAGCTATAATTGGTTAATTGATAGAAGAAATAAGAACTGAATTGCAGTCATTGCAGTGAGAATTGAACACAACTCAATAACTGTCTTATCTACTAGAGCCCACAGAGAATGACCATTATAAATTGTAAGAAGGTCATTCATATAAACATAATTCATCATTTAAATTAGAAGAAAAAATAATATAAAGTACCTTTATTTCACAGTCAGGCCAACCACAGGTAAAAAATTAATCAAACTCCTATCCAAAAAAATGTTCAATTGTGCTATTGTTTTTGCCACTATTGATTCTGAACCTACTAATGGTAGCCCAGTTATTTCACTGTTATCAAATAGTTTTAAATAGCTCTGGGTCAGTAAAAATATGGTATACTGTTAGAGACCAAAGACTTCATTAAAGGCAATCCTCAGGAGAAATCATGTAAGGATATTGATTGCCAAGATGAAATAAAAAGTGGTAATTTGTATGTAGGAATGCATAATAAATACTATAAGTATTTTTATAAGACCTAGGTAGTTTCATCTAGTGAAAATGATGACTAATATCAGACCATCATAAATTATCAGGCAAGGGTATGACATGGGGCAGATAAAACAAGGCCAATTCAAGGTAACCTAAGCACTGCAGAATAAAGTCATGATCCAAGCATCATTAGTAACTATCTGAAAGGTAGTGTGCACACTGGTTAGAGTATCAAGCTTTAAAGCTATACAGACTTGAGTTCAATATTGGAGCTCTCAATTACTGAGTTTAATAACCTAAACTATTTATTTTAATTTATCTGAGCTTCAGCTTATTAATTTTAAAATGGATTTAATAATACCATCGTATTCAAGTGTTGTCAAGATCAAATTAGAAACTGTAGGTAAATTCCCTAATAATATTGACTGGCTTAGAGAAGATTCTTCATAAATGATAGCTATTAGCATTTTCATGTTTTTTTGTTTTTTTTTTGTCAGGAAAATCTCCATTGACAACCAGGGAAAGACTCTAGGACCCTATGCTTGAATATTTTCCTCAAAGTGAGAGGTCCAGGGAAAGGTCCAGAACTCTGTTTTTCTGATATATTTTGGCTGTAATCAATTCTGAGGTTAGAGAAGTAATCAAAGATTTGGGGGTAACTGTTGTATGGCACACATAGCACTGTAAGCGAGTGAGTGAACCTGGAGTCTTCAATACAACGCAAATTGAGATTCGCTTAATAAAAACTTCAAGAACGTATAGAGCTGGGCTAATTGAGGAAGTGGAAGAAAACAGTAAATTGTAGAGGAGCAAAACAGTCTCTAACTAATTTTGATACTAACTGATCCAAATGTGACATATGGCAACAGAAAGGAGCAGGTAGAAAAGAAATTGATGTATGATATCAGGAAAGTAGTGTTTTGTTAAATACTGAGTACTGTTCAAGAAAGAAAATACAGGAGTTAGAGGACTTGTGGCTCTAGTTCTCCACTGTGAACTGAGACTAATATCTTATGAAATACTACCTTTAGACTATTCTTATATTTATTTTTTTATACCAACAGTGTGGCTTTCTAATGGGCAATGTGTTTTCCTACATGGTTTGTTACTAGGTGACAGTAGTTTTCTTGTGGCAGGGCTTACCATCATTCTAGTCATTGAAATGAATTCTCATTTACAAGTTAGTATTTCTGGTTATGTACCAGGCTTTTTTAACTTGAAGATGTATAAGTTAATCTCCAAATGCACAAAGAACACACAGTTGCTGGTTTTAGGAAGGTAAGAGGCACAATTTGAATGTAGTGACTCAATGGAGCAAAATCCTACATAGGTTAACTTTAGTCTTCTTTCATTATGACTTCTAAAACTGAGAAAAGTCACCACAGGTATGCATTTGTCTCTGATACAGCCTAGACCACTGCTGCTGCTACAGCTACTGCCATTATTGATGCTTAGAATGCACAAACACCATGCCCACTCAATCTATTAATCCCACTCAGAAATGATATATGGAGACATGCTATGTTAATGCTTGATTAACCTACAATCTAGCACAATAAAAATATTAGGGGATGGGGCCTAACATCTTTCACTTTCTATAATAATTTGTGCCTGATCTAAATATTAGGAGAATAGTTTCCTTATGTTTACTCCACACTAAGTAAAATTATACATTCTTTTATTTACATTTAACTACCATTTTGAGCTTTAACAGGTATGTTGCCAGTTCTAATATTCAGTGAGTTCTTTTGTGAGTGACTGACGTATCAGTGTCAGTGATTTAGAATTATTTTTTATCTCTAGACATGGCTTTATAAATAATGCTTTATAGCATACTTTATTTCCTACTAGCTTCCAGTAGTATAAAATGACATGTTTTATTTCTGAGTTTATACTTCCAAATATTTATTATAAAGAATGTGGAAATTTATAAGATCGTTACCAAAAAATTATACTGGTATACTAAAATTGTGCCCTGGTCTCTTAGTAGGTTGCTTTTATGTAAAGGTTACTTTGCCCTTCAGGAATTCGAAAATAACTAGCCTTTCAAGGCTATGCTTGCTTCCCCTAACATCACAATAAACCAAACCTTCCATGGAGTTTGCAATTATTTCATACATTAACTTGATATATTCTTCATTTAACTTTTATTATTACTTCAGTCTGTGTCACCTTCTATTGACAATGACTCTGTATAAAGTTATTTCTTTTTCTTTTCTTTTACTTCTTATATAGCTTTTAGTTAATCAACCATAGCAGAGTATTTAATAAAATCAGACCAAGATGTAGAAACATGTATTCTACACAAAGATCCTCAAAATAGTGGAAATGCAGATGTGTAATGCCTGAGTACAAGACAAGACAGAGTGGTTGGAATCGTGATACGTTTAAAGCATAAAATGCTATCTGCAAACTTCCCAGGGGAGAACAAGTAATTTGTAATTCTTGTCATAAGATGTGAAGACTGGTTTCTATGAGAAGTCAAGGAAACTTCCCATTAATTCAGTCCAGATGATGGTTTATAAAAAATACACTAAATAATCAATTCAACATAAAATTCTGCCTCAATAGTTGCTCCATATCTTTTATGAAAGAACACAGTCCCTTCCTATAATTATTTTGACATCAAATTTAAATTAATAAAATTAAAACCATAACTTACACACTGTTAACTTATCTCCTTTCTCTAAGAATTGGTCAATGCATTTTCATAAGGTAGACATTTATTAAAGGAGTGTGTATTAAACATTTTATATGGCTTAGGGAATCCAATAAGCATAATAAAAATCTAAAACATACTGTCATTTATACATTAAGTCCAATAATAATCACTTAACAATCTCATGGACTAGGCAACTAAATTCTTTTGATATTTAGTTTATACCTATTCTTAAAATGTTATGTTGTTTAAGTTATTTACATATATGATCACGTCTTAACAAATAAAAGAAGCTATTGCTCTTTTTCTTACAGTACAGTAGGATAGTAACATGCCTCATATTGTTGGTACCTTTACTCCAATGCTATTTACTTCTTATATCATTCCTCAGTTGGAAAAATAAAAACAAATGTGTGTGTGTGTGTGTGTGTGTGTGTGTGTGTGTGTGTGTGTATGCAAATACAAAGAATCTACTGAAATTCATCTTGAGCTGGCTGAGTCTCACCTGATTAATCTCTCCCAACTCTCATGTCATAGTGTGTGAAAAACAGGAGAAAGTGTGTAGAGAAATATGGCTGACAGTGGCCAAAGGCAACCAGGCTTGGAACTTGAGCCATTGCAAGCTGTCTCCAGATACTATGTAAGTTGATGAAGTCAATATCATAGCACTTTTATGTCCTACTCCACAGAATACCAACTCAAAAAACCAGTCATATATAGGAGAGGATATGTAGTTTTAGCCCTTTTTAACTTGTAAACCTGTTTGTTCAGTTAAAGCAAAGCAGGCCTACTTTTTCTGTAGCATATTTGTATCACAGCAAATCAAACCTTTATGCTTGAAAGCATACCTAGAGCAAATGGGAATCCTTTGAGAAGAAGCAGTAATATAATGTCCAAACAATCTAATGGCAATAGTAGTGTGAGCAGAAGTAGTAGCCATACTGATGGCAAGCATGTCCAAAAGATGTTGATTCCATTTCAAATCCCATATTTGGTATATTTTTGCAACAATTCTATGATGCAAAATGCTAGTTTACAGAGGACAAACTGAGGTAATAGATGTTAACTAACTTATATATGTAACTCATCCAAAATGTGCCAGAAAAGAAAATATAGGTTGCCCCAATCTAACCATTTATATATCAATATTATGCTGCCACCTAACAATGATGAAATACTTCTTTAAAAACAAAACAAAACATATCAAACACATAAGTTAAAGAACACTAAAACATATGGCACTACTGAAATCAGTCAAAACAGATTTAAATTATCTTTTAATTTTCTCCCATTCTGCTTCAATTTCTTTCTTTCTTTTTCCCCAGGGACAGAGAGAGACAGAGTAAAAGAGAGGGATAGATAGGGACAGACAGACAGGAATGAAGAGAGATGAGAAGCATCAATCATCAGTTTTTTGTTGCTGTTGAGACATCTTAGCTGTTCATTGATTGCTTTCTCATATGTGCCTTGACTGTGGGCTTTCAGCAGATGGAGCAATCCCTTGCTCCAGCCAGCGACGTTGGATCCAAGCTGGTGAGCTTTTAGCTCAAACCAGATGGGCCCTCACTCAAGCTGGCCACCTCGGGTTCTCAAACCTGGGTCCTCTGCATCCCAGTCGGACGCTCTATCCACTGCACTACCGCCTTGTCAGGCTTCAATTTCTGATGAATAGAAAATATTGAAGAAATTGTGAAAGCTGCAGACTAATCATTGGATTGGGAATGGGAGGGAGGAGAAGCATGAGGTTGAAAGAAAAACCAACCAACCATAATATGAATTTACTGAAAATGAGAAACACTATTGCCAGGAATAAGGGAGAGACTCATAGGCACTTTTAGAGATATGAACCAAAGAGACAAAAGAGCATGGAGCATCAGTGTTCCCACAGATTGCCAGCAGCCCACAACTGGGACAGAGACACAGAAATACAAAGTGCAGCCCTCTAGCCTTCAGATTCTGCCTCCCTCTTCTTGAAATAGTGAGATTAGTGAAGATGCCCCACAGCTTGCTCTTTAGGGCCACTCTTTCCCCTGAAAAAAAGAGGTACTCTTTAAGAGGTGTCTGTTTTCATGGTTTGTTGAGATGCAGGGAGGAGCACCATCAGGCCTGAGATCTCCATCACTAAAGCTATAAACCTCAAACTATGCTCCACCCATCACTGAACCTCAGCCATTCTCCATCTTCAGGGCACCATTTTCTGAGATGTCAGCCTAGGATTTTACAAAACTAATACAGCACCACCTACAAAAAATATATAGAAAATCTACAAATCTACTTGGAAGTGATTTTTTCTCTTTGCTTAGTTTTTTGATTGAATTTTTTTAATCTAAATTTTTGTGGGTTTTTTTATTTTGTGTGTTTGTCTGTGTGTGTGTGTTGTTGATTTGTTTGTTTCTGATTATTGTTTTAGTTCTTTGGGTTTTTTTTTATATTTTCTCCTTTGTATTTTTTTGCTTGATATCTTAATAATACCTCTCTAAAAATGCCATCAAAACAGAAAAAGAGCCTGACCTGTGGTGGCGCAGTGGATAAAGCGTTGACCTGGGAACACTGAGGTCGCTAGTTCAAAACCCTGCACTGGCCTGGTCAAGGCACATATGGGAGTTGATGCTTCTAGCTCCTCCCCCCCCCCTCTCTCTCTCTCACTCTGTGTCTCCTCTCTAAAATGAATAAATAAAAAAAAAAGAAATTATAGAGTCATATTTAAAAAAAACAAAAAAACAGAAAAAGACTTATACCATGGCTACCCAAGAAAAGGATAGATTTTAGAAAGAACTTGAAAAATCTTCAGAAAGCAATCTCAATGACATAAAAACCTTTGAGATAAACAATAAAGAATTTAAAACTGAAGTTCTGAAAATACGCAATGAAATGTGAGAAAACACTGATAGGCAATTTAATGAACTCAGAAAACAGAATAAGTACCTCATCAATGAGATTAAAACTTTAAAATCAGAGATGAAGAATTTCAATACATGAATTGAAAAATGAGCTAGCAAGTTTAGCTAACAAAACAGGTCAGATAGAGAAGAGAATCAGTGATATTGAGAGGACAAAGGTCTGAAGTAGCAAAGGAGGATAAAGGACAAAAGTATTCAGGCCCTGGCTGTTTGGCTCAGTGGTAGAGCATCAGGCCAGTGTGTAGAAGTCCTGGGTTTGATTCCTGCCCAGAGCACACAGGAGAGATACACATCCTCATCTCCACCCTTCCCCCTCTCTTTTCTCTCTATCTCTCTCTTCCACTCCTGCAGTCAAGGCATCATTGAAGCCAAGTTGGTCTGGGCACTGGAAGATGGCCCCATGTCTCCAGCTCAGGCAATAGAATGGATCTGGTTGCAATGGAGCAACACTCCAGGTGGGCAGAGCATTGCCCCCTAGAGGACTTGCCAGTGGATTCTGGTTGGGCGCATGAAGGAGTCTATCAATTTGCTTCCCTGCTTCTCACTCCAGAAAAATACAATACAATACAATAAAAAAGGACAGAAGTACTCAATAGACAAAAGATTCTTGTATATATGAAACTTTTTTTCTCAATAATTAATGGTAATCATAATGTAAAAACAAAAACTGATATAGATAGCTTAAAAAGGGGGAAATAGAGGAAAAAAGCCTGGGGTACCACCAAACAAAAACAACTGACAGAAATACTAAGGAAAAGAACTAAAGGAGAAACAGAGCTACCAAAAAACAAAACATAAAATGCCTTTAGGAAATTCTTATGTATCAATAATTACCCTAAATGTAAATGGACTAGACTTACCAATAAACAGGCACAGAGTAGCAGATTGTATCAAAAATCAAAATCCAACCATATGCTGCCTTCAGGAGACACATCTCAGGTTCAAGAAAAAAAGTAAACTCATACCTGAAATCTATGTACTCTTATTAATTAATCAATGTCACCTCATTAAATTTAATTTCTAAATTAAAAAAACAAAACTGAGAAAAAGAAAAACAAATCTAAAATGGAAGGCCAGAAAGGAATTGAGAACTGAGCATCTCCTATGTCAACCCTCAGAAGATAGCAAGTAGTTTTCTGTTATCCCTGAGTCAGCTCAGCAGGGATAATAAACAACATATTAGTGACATTGAGCCTCGCCAAGTGGAAGAGCCATAGTGGAGTGGTTGAAAGTTGAAAGTTAATTTACTGTAAAGTTCTCACTAAGTAACCAATTGTATTTCAAGTGTGAAAGAGTAAGTTGACAAGCAGACAAATACAAGGGAAATTATGAGGAAACAAGAAGAAGGAATGACAAAATTAGAGTCCCTCAAAATTGCTCTGGAACAGTAAGATTGTACTTCTCAAAACAAGGCATGCAAAAATTGTTCCAAACTGACTAAGTGGAGTTCTCTTAAAGACTTACCCATGGGGTATTTTCCCATTCCTAATCTAGGGGAGTACATTGGGTTGCTTGTTAAACTGTCATTTAAAAAACTCAGTCATGATGCCTGTGGGTTAGTACCAAGGTTATCTATCTATCTATCTATCTATCTATCTATCTATCTATCTATCTATCTATCTATCTATCTATTTATTTATTATGTGAGAGGAGAGGAGATATAAACAGACTCCCACAAGCACCCCAAATGGAATTCACCAGCAACTCCCATCTGGGGCCGATGCTCAAATCAGATGAACCTATTTAGTGCTGAGGCCAACACCTGGAACAATTGAGTCATTCTCAGCACCCAGGGCCAAAGTTTGAACCAATCAAGACACTGGATATGAGAGGGGAAGAGAGAGAGAAGAGGGAGAGGAAGGAGAATAGATGCAGATAATCTCTTCTCATGTGTGCCTTGACTGGAGATTGAACCCAGGATGTCTGCATGCCAGGCCAATGCTCTACCACTGAGCCAACTGGCTAAGGCCTCTGCCAATATGTAATCTTCCAAATTTACAAATATAGTGCTAGTTGCATGGCTCTGGGGCTTGACTTATTCTCTTTTCATCCTCTAGTAATGAGAATTTTGGAGGCAAGGCAAATAATAATTTTTGGGGTTAGGGGCTTGCCAGAGCATTTTAAAGGCTCCACTGGCCTAGTGTAGTAGCCCAGCTGCTTAGAGCATTGTACCGATATACCAAAGTTGCAGGCTTGGTCTGAGGTCAGGGCACACACACAAGGATACTCTAGTGAGTGCATAGATAGGTGGAACAACAAATCAATGTTTCCCTGTCTCTTTTTCTCTCTCTCTCTTTATCCCTTCCTCTCTCTAGAATCAATCAATTAAAAAAATAATTAAACAAGGTTCTAATAATATGGGATATATTGCAAAATCATGGGTTAGTAAAAAGAGAGCCATTCCTACTTGTTCTTTAACAGTTTCACTATAATGTTTTGATGAGTTACCTATGGACATAACTGGCTGACACAGGGTATATTGTAATAGGGCTTCATGAATAGGATAGGGCAGGGAGTTTAATAAACTTAAAATCTCACTCTAACAGGGTCACATGATTAACAAAGAGCAAGACAAGACTAGCCTAAACTTGACTGTCTGCCTCCTTCTGAATCCCAGTATGGCCACTCTGGGAACCTCTACTGATTTTACCCTGCTCCCAATGAATGAAGAAAAGAAGAGTTTAGTAAATGTGTTCTGTGGAAGCTAAGCAGTGTTAACCAGAGTTTGCTCCCTGAGGGCTAGATTCAGTTCATCAGGTCCCACTCAACACTCCCTGATTCAAATTTGTACTTGTAGAGGGATTGAGGACAGTGAGAATTTCTATAACCTTATTAATATATTATTTTTTAGTAAAACATTTTCAAAAAGTTAAAAGGTCTTTACATCATTTTTGTTTTTTACTCTAAAATTTATGATGGGTCCCTTTCCCATTGTTTTCAAAACAAGTTTATGTATTACATGGTTCTGATGGCCTTTCAATCTATATTTCTACATTCATCTCTTTCCAAATAGACAAATACATTCAATTCTCCAATCTCCTCAATTCACCATTTCCATACTAAAATCAGAATTTTCTGGTCTATATATATTCTTTACTCTTTATCTATTTTTAACTTTTTAATTTATTTTATTTATTTTTAAACTTCAATCTTCTAAGATTATCTAATTCATGAACAATTACTTAGCTTTGGGTTAATTTCTATTTTAATTGAATTTTGTTCATACTTTATTATCATAGAACTTTGTTCCTATGATATATCTTCTCTTACACGGTAATTTCTGTGTATGTTCTTTTTCTTTACTAATTTCTATGCACAGTGACATGTTTTATCTTGGTATATTATACCTTTGTATATATAATACATCTGCTCCACTCCCAAAATAAATAATATTATTTAGGGTACAGGTGTTTAACAATAATTTATTAACTTGTGTTGTTAATGTTTATTCACATATTATTTTTGTGACTTTTTTTTATAAAACAGCAACTACTGAATTGGCATTTTCTAAATGTTCAAAAATTTTATTAAAAAAATTTTGATACCACTTAAGCCCACATTATCAATTTTTCAAAATTTTGTTTTGTTTTATTTGTTTTTTGCTGTTTTCTTCTTTTTGACAGTTTCCACAAGTCTAGTTAAAGCTCACAGTGCTTCTGGGACTCAAAAAAATAAACTGCTACATGGATAGAGGCAGATAAGTTTCATGCTATTTACTTTACAATAAACTCTCATTCTCAAACGAGGAGGGGAGAATTGCTCCATAACTACACCTTATTGCTTCCTACATACTTAACAGAATTCTTGAATACAAGTGTATTTGTTTCTTTAGGCAATGAGTTTAGCATTTTCTTTTGATCTAATAAGGCATGTTCCTGAAATTCTATGCAAAAAATGAAATTAGAAGCTCCTCAGGCAGATTAATGGCATCTATTTACCAGGAAAGGAAGAAGTGAGGGAGGGAGAAATAGTTGATTCTTTACTTAGAAAGTCTGTGAGACAAGAATCATAGTATATTAGGGACAAAAATTTTCAGTGAAAACACTAGATCTTAAGATTGAAGCATCAGGGTTATGACATACTGGTATATTAAATTTAGGGAGGAAATATGTTAACTTTATATATAAGTTCATATATATATATGATATAATGAAACTCAAGATATGTAAAACTTAGAAGGATTATTATATTATCTACACTTTATAATTAACCTCAAAATTATTAAGATAATTTTAAGAAGAGGTTTAATTAACAGAAACATGTTTATTAACCATTCTGTTGGACATGTATTAGCCAGGGTTTTGTTACAAACCGCAAATCTCAGTGGCCTACCAAAACAGAAGTTTATTTTTACTAATGCTATATATCCATGTGGAAATTTTATGGGGACTGCTTCATACATCATTCAGGTTTCCAAGCCAATGGAAGCTCTATAATTTTATAACTGAACCACCTGGAGTAAGAAGACTCCTCAGTCATCTTGGTGAGGAAAGAAATTCTAGAGCATCTTGCAATAAAATGCTTAGGCTTGGATATGACTCACAACCATTTCTCCTCAGATTCCATTGATCATAATGGCCACATTGCCCATCCCAACAAACAGTAAAGATTAAAAGGTATATTTCTTTAGTATATCTGGAACAAAAATAGAACTAAATAAGTGAGAACAATAGATTTCTGCATGACAAGACACAAAACTTCATTAAACCCATAAACATCCACCACCATTCAGTTTCTATGCTCTGTTGTTTTTTTAAGGTGCAACTTCTTTTTAAGTATGTTCATGCTACTAGGAGGAGATGTGTGAAGACGAGAAAAAATATTGCAAGAATATCAACATGACACAAATAAGAGGGTAAAATACAAAAGTATCTTTATTTCCATACTTTCACAACGTGCATTAAATCTCAAATTCCCCCACTTTAACCTGTCCGGCATTGTTTTTTGCTAAAATGTTTCTGAATGGTTGGTTCCCACTCTGATTTATCAGAGCACATGACATATCTATTTATAATTTTTTTTTTAATTTTTTATTTTTTATTTAGACAATTAAATTTAACATGGTGATATTGGTCAATCAGAGCACACAGATTTAGAGAAAATATCGCCATATCTTTTGGACAGTTGATTATGCTGTATGCCCATCACCCAAAGTCAAATCATCTTCTGCCATCCTATATTTTCTCTTTAAGCCCCTCCCATTCACCTATTCCTGCTTTCTCTTCACTTTCTTAAAAAGTTCTTAGCTTTGGACGTTTGAAGATGGCGACGGAGTAGGCGGACATACCAACTTCCAACTCCCAGAACCAAAGTGGATTACAACTCAATTTTAAAACCACCACCTGGATAAACCAACTTTGAACAAAACTAAGTGGACTCTTCAACCAAGGAACACAGAAGAAGCCACATTGAGACTGGTAGGAATAGCGAAAACGCGAAGAGGGCTGCCCAGCTCCCTGGAGCAAACGGCAGCCCGGAGAGACCCGTGTGGTGGGAGGAGAGTTTGGTGGAGAGGGAGGGACCTGGGTCCCAGAAACCAAGCCCCAGCCTCCAGTCCTAGAGCCTAGAAGAGGCGTTTGGACAGTATTGAGCTGTGAAACAAGTGAGGGAGCTCCCAGGCCTACAGTGTGGAGTATTAGGTCCCTTCCTACTCTGCTGAGGGCTGCTTGGGGTTTTGGGGTGGCAGGACGCTGAAAGGCGGTTCTGTCGGCATGGGCAGAGGCCAAGCCGGTGGGAGATCGGTCTAGCCCAGAGGGTCAGAGGGGACCGCGAAAGTGGTCCGGAAGCTGCGGGCCCACCTTTAAACCCACTTACGGGGACAAAGCGGGAGGCCAGGAACGGGCAGGCCCTGCGCAAGCCGGCCCTGACAGTGGGGACTGGGCTAGAACCAGGGACGGGCAGGGGCTGTGGCTGAGCTGACGCTACCAGTCCCCCACCCCGGGGCCGGAGAAACCGCGGTTGGCCAGTATACATGCGCGGGGGCTCCGAGCGCGGGAACGGGGTGGACCCCGAGACAAGTGGAGGCTCGCAGCTGAGCCCACGCTACTATCCCCATCCGGCCGGAGAAACCCCGGATAGCATTCATACATGAACAAGCGGGCTCCGAACGCGGGGGCGGGGTAGAGTCCGGGACGAGCGGAAGTACGCAGCTAAGCGGAAGCCAGCAAACACGCCCGCCCCAATAAACCTTGGTTTCCGACCCTGCGCAGAAGGGCCCTGGACTCGAGGGCGGGGCTAAAGCTCCGGACAGGCAAAAGCTTACAGCTGAGAGCACGTCAAAAGCCCCGCCTAACCCGCGGAACTGTAGCGAGCAGGCTTCGACTGCTGGTTCTGGGCAGAAGTCCGGAAATAGGCTGGGTCCGCAGCTGAGGAAAGGTGCTCACCTCTACCCTTGGTGCTAATCTTGTGGCTTCAGTGACAGCCCCTCCCACGGAGGAGAGGCAGAAATCATAGCAAAAGCCACAGTGGGCCGGCGCTGGCAATGCTCATAACCAACCACCCTAGGCACTGGCAGAGCGGGTGGGGGGCCAGCAGAAAGACCACACCTAGAGAACACAAAGACAACACCTACTGGACTCCAGTGGCCACAACTTGCTTATACACAGAAAAAATGGGCAGGCAGAGGAATGCAAACCAAATGAATCAAGAGAAATCCCCAGAGAAGGACCTAAATGAACCAGATATAACCAAATTACCAGAAGCAGAATTTAGAATAATGATAGTTAGGATGTTCAAAGAAATTAGAGCAACAATGGATAGTCATTATGAACACCTAAATAAAGAGATAACAAGTATAAAAAATGAAATTGAAATAATAAAAAAGAATCAGACAGAAATGACAAATACAGTATCAGAACTGAAGACCACAATGGAAGGAATTAAAAGCAGGATGGATGACGCTGAGGATCGAATAAGCGAGTTAGAAGGCACAATAAACAAAGGCACAGAAGCAGAGAAGAAAAAGGAAAAGAGACTCAAAAAATGTGAGGAAACTCTAAGGGAGCTTTGTGACAACATGAAGAGAAACAACATTCGCATCATAGGGGTGCCTGAAGAAGAGGAGAGAGGACAGGAAATGGAAACTTTGTTCAATCAAATCATAGCAGAAAACTTTCCTAAATTAAGGCTGGGAAACACTCCACACATTCAAGAAGCACACAGAACTCCATTAAGGAGAAACCCAAAAAAATCTACACCAAGACACATCATAGTTAAAATACCAAAGCTAATGAATAAAGAAAAAATTTTAAAAGCTGCTAGAGAAAAAAAGACTATCACCTACAAAGGAGCCCCCATAAGGATGACATCGGACTTCTCAACAGAAACACTTGAGGCCAGAAGGGAATGGCAAGAAATAATCAAAGTAATGCAGAACAAGAACCTACAACCAAGACTACTCTATCCAGCAAGGCTAACATTTAAAATTGAAGGAGAAATAAAGAGCTTCCCAGAAAAAGAAAGCCTCAAGGAATTCATAAAAACCAAACCAATTCTGCAAGAGATACTAAGGGGCCTCTTGTGAACAGTTTAAAGGGAGGAATGACTAGAGCAAAAGAAGAATACAGCTTTAAAAAATAAAATGGCAATAAACAACTACATATCAATAATAACCTTAAATGTAAATGGATTAAATGATTCAATCAAAAGACATAGGGTAGCAGCATGGATAAAGAAACAGGACCCATACATATGCTGTCTACAAGAGACACACCTTAAAACAAAAGATGCTCATAGACTGAAGGTAAAAGGATGGAAAAAATATTTCATGCAAATGGAAATGAAAAAAAAGCAGGGGTAGCAATACTTATATCAGACAAAATGGACTTTAAAACAAAGGCTGTAGTAAGAGATAAAGGAGGGCACTACATAATGATAAAGGGAACAATTCAACAGGAAGATATAACTATTGTAAATATCTATGCACCAAATATAGAAGCCCCGCCATACATAAAGCAGACTTTGATGGATATAAAGGGAGAGATTAACAGCAATACTATCATAGTAGGGGATTTCAATACCCCTCTAACAACACTGGATAGATCCTCAAGAAAGAAAATTAATAAAGAAACAGCAGACTTAAAGGAGACACTAGATCAACTTGAGTTAATAGATATCTTCAGAACTTTTCACCCTAAAGCAGTAGAATATACATTCTTCTCAAGCGCTCACGGTACGTTTTCTAGGATAGACCACATGTTAGGACACAAAAATGGTCTCAATAAATTTAAGAAGATTGAAATCATATCAAGCATTTTCTCTCATCACAATGCCATGAAACTAGAAATTAACCACAAAAGAAAAAATGAAAAATACTCAAACACTTGGAAACTAAATAGCATGTTATTAAATAATGAATGGATTAACAATGAGATCAAAGAAGAAATAAAAATGTTTCTAGAAACAAATGATAATGAGCATACATCAACTCAAAATTTATGGGACACAGCAAAAGCAGTTCTGAGAGGGAAGTTTATTGCACTACAGGCATATCATAAGAAGCTAGAAAAAGCTCAAATAAGCAACCTGACCCTGCATCTAAAAGAACTAGAAAAACAACAACAAATAAAACCCCAGACAAGTAGAAGAAAGGAAATAATAAAGGTCAGAGCAGAAATAAATGACATAGAGGCTAAGGAAACAATACAGAGGATCAATGAAACAAGAAGCTGGTTCTTTGAAAAGGTAAACAAGATTGATGAACCTTTAACTAGACTCACCAAGAAAAAAAGAGAGAGGACTCAAATAAATAAAATTAGAAAGGACAGTGGAGAAATAACAACTGACACAACAGAAATACAAAGCATTGGAAGAAAATACTATGAAGAACTATATGCCAAAAAATTAGACAATCTTGGTGAAATGGACAAATTTTTTGAATCATATAACCTTCCAAAAATCAATCTGGAAGAATAAGAACACCTAAACAGACCAATTACAGCAAATGAGATCGAAACAGTTATCAAAAAACTCCCAAAAAAGAAAAGTCCTGGGCCTGATGGCTTCACAAGTGAATTCTATCAAAAATTCAAAGAAGAACTAACTCCTATTCTCCTCAAGCTATTTCAAAAAATTCAAGAGGAAGGAAGACTTCCAAACTCCTTTTATGAGGCGAGCATAATTCTGATCCCAAAACCGGGCAAAGACAACACAAAGAAAGAAAATTATAGGCCTATATCCCTGATGAATTTAGACGCTAAAATTCTCAACAAAATATTAGCCAACCGGATCCAGCAATATATGAAAAAAATCATACACTACGATCAAGTGGGATTTATTCTGGAGAGGCAAGGCTGGTTCAATATTCGCAAATCAATCAATGTGATTCACCACATAAACAAAAGGAAGGACAAAAATCACGTGATAATTTCAATAGATGCAGAAAAGGCATTTGATAAAATCCAGCACCCATTCATGCTCAAAACTCTCAGTAAAGTGGGAATACAGGGATCATTCCTTAACATGATAAAGGCCATCTACGATAAACCGACAGCAAACATCATACTAAATGGACAAAGATTAAAAGCAATCCCCTTAAGATCAGGAACCAGGCAGGGTTGCCCACTTTCACCACTCTTATTCAACATAGTTCTGGAAGTCCTAGCTACAGCAATTAGACAAGAAAAAGAAATAAAAGGCATACAAATTGGAAAAAAAGAAGTAAAACTGTCATTATTTGCAGATGATATGATATTGTATATTGAAAACCCTAAAGTCTCAGTCAAAAAACTACTGGACCTTATAGATGATTTCAGCAAGGTGGCAGGATATAAAATCAATACTCAGAAATCAAAGGTATTTCTATACACCAACAATGAAATATCAGCAAAAGAAATTAAGGAAACAATCCCCTTCACTATTGCAGCCAAAAAAATAAAGTACCTAGGAGTAAATTTAACCAAGGAGGTTAAGGACTTGTACTCGGAAAATTATAGAACATTGATAAAAGAAATCAAGGAAGATACAAACAAGTGGAAGCACATACCGTGCTCATGGCTAGGAAGAATAAACATCATTAAAATGTCTATATTACCCAAAGCAATTTATAAATTCAATGCAATACCAATTAAAATACCAATGACATACTTCAAAGATATAGAACACATATTCCAAAAATTTATATGGAACCAAAAAAGAACACGAATAGCCTCAGCAATCTTAAAAAGAAAAAATAAAGCAGGAGGTATCACTCTTCCTGATATCAAGGTTTACTACAAGGCCATTATACTCAAGACAGCCTGGTACTGGCATAAGAACAGGCACATAGATCAATGAAACAGAACAGAGGACCCAGAAATAAACCCACAGCTTTATGGACAACTGATATTTGACAAAGGAGGAAAGAACATACAATGGAGTAAAGACAGCCTCTTTAACAAATGGTGTTGGGAAAATTGGACATCTACCTGCAAAAAAATGAAACTAGACCATCAACTTACACCATTCACAAAAACAAACTCAAAATGGATAAAAGACTTAAATGTAAGCCGTGAAACCATAAGCATCTTAGAAGAAAACATAGGCAGCAAGCTCTCCGACATCTGTAGCAGCGGTATATTTGCCGATTTATCTTCATGGGCAACTGAAATAAAAGGCAAGATAAACAAATGGGACTATATCAAACTACAAAGTTTTTGCACAGCTAAAGACAATAGGAACAGAATAAAAAGACAAACCACACAATGGGAGAACATATTCGACAGCACATCTGATAAGGGGTTAATAACTAAAATTTATAAAGAACTTATAAAACTCAACACCAGAAAGACAAACAACCCAATCAAAAAATGGGCAAAAGAAATGAATAGAAATTTCTCCAAAGAGGACATACAGATGGCCAATAGGCATATGAAAAAATGCTCAACATCACTAATCATTAGAGAAATGCAAATTAAAACCACAATGAGATATCACCTCACACCAGTCAGAATGGCACTTATCAGCAAAACAACACAGAATAAGTGCTGGCGAGGATGTGGAGAAAAGGGAACCCTTCTGCACTGCTGGTGGGAATGCAGACTGGTGCAGCCACTGTGGAAAACAGTTTGGAGATTCCTCAGAAAATTAAAAATCGAACTGCCTTTTGACCCAGCTATCCCACTTATAGGAATATACCCTAAGAACACCATAGCACTGTTCGAAAAGAAGAAATGCGCCCCCATGTTCGTGGCAGCATTGTTCACAATAGGGAAGATCTGGAAACAGTCCAAGTGTCCGTCAGAAGACGAGTGGATTAAAAAGCTTTGGTACATATATACTATGGAATACTACTCAGCTATAAGAAACAATGACATCGGATCATTTATAACAAAATGGATGTACCTTGATAACATTATACGGAGTGAAATAAGTAAATCAGAAAAAAAGAAAAACTGAGAACAGCACGATTACATATATAGGTGGGACATGAAAGTGAGGGTATGAGACATGGACAAGAGAGTGGTGGTTATGGGATGGGGGGAGGGAGGGAAGAGTGGGATCGGGAGGAGGGGAGGGACGCAGGGAAAACCAGATTGAAGGTGACAGAGGACAATTTGACTTTTGGTGATGGGTATGCAACACATTGAATGATAAGATAACCTGGAGATGTTTTCATTGTACATATGTACCCTGATTTATTGATGTCACCCCATTAGAATTAATAATAATAAAAAATATATATATATATAAAAATGTTCTTAGCTTTTTCTGATTTACTTATTTAACTCCTTATATTGTTATCAAGGTCCATCTATGTTGGCGTAAATGATACTGTGTCATCATTTCTTATGGCTGATTAGTATTCCATTGTATATATGTACCACATCTTCTTTATCCAATCATCTATTGAAGCGCATTTTGGCTGTTTCCATGTCTTGACCACCGTGAACAGTGTTGTGATGAACATGGGGTTCATGTGTCTTTATGTACTCATGTTTTTAAGTTTTGTGAGTATATACCTAGTAGAGGGATTGTTGGGTCCTATGGTAGTTCTATTCTTAATTTTTTGAGAAACCACCGTATTTTTTTCCATAATGGTTGCACTCATTTACATTCCCATCAACTGTGAATGAAGGCTCCTTTTTCTCCACAGCCGCTCCAGCACTTGTTATTACCTGTTTTGTTGATAATAGCTAATCTAACAGGTGTGAGCTGGTATCTCATTGTAGTGTTGATTTGCATTTCTTGAATAGTTAGTGATAATGAGCATTTTTTCATATATCTATTGATCATTTGTATTTATTCTTGGGGGGAAGTGTCTGTTCATGTCCTCTTCCCATTTTTTTTTATTGGATTGTTTGTTTGTTGCTGAGTTTTTTGAGGTTGCTGGTTCAAAACCTTGGGCTTGCCTGGTCAAGGCACATATGGGAGCTGATGTTTCCTGTTCCTCCCCACTCTCTGTTTCTCTCCTCTTTAAAATGAATAAAATCTAGTCTACATCTATTCCACCCTGCATGTGCCTAATCTTGTCTGTAAAAGATTTTGAATGTCATTCTTTGCAAAGAATTTCAGGGAAGACACTAAATATGGAGCTTCCTTGAGTACTATTTTAAAACCATGAATTATTAAACAATATTATAGCAAAAATTAATGGTAATCTATCCATGGAAATAAAAAGAGTTATGCCAATAAACACTACCAACTGCTCCATATATTTATTAATTTCTAATGCTAACTCTGAGTTATCTAAATAACTTGAGAGTTTTGCTTAATGGATATGTATATAACGATTCCTCTTTATAGCTGCCTACTTTATCTACTTGCAAACCAAAAAAGATTTTTCCAGAGCATGTTCAAAATTTGCACTTGCAAAGATTACTTTTAAACAAATGAGCAGAGAAATTATGTCAAATATATTTGCTTAAGACAAGAGAAAAAATTGAACTAACCAGATTAGCTCTGCAAAAATGCATGGGTCATCCCAATCATTCCCCCAAAACTCTTTTATGTTCCAAGAAAGCAAACAAAATCAGTCTATGTTTAATTAATGTCTGCTATGTCTAGCATATTTATTTTAGAATTCAACTTTGAAATGGATAATGTAGAATTATATTGTTGCCTGTGGTGAAATAATTCAGCGTAGGGTATTTATTTTCATTTTATCAGACATTTACAGTAGGATAAAGTAAACTAGATTGACTGGGCATCAGAAGACTTAAATTTTCCCTAAACTTATTCCTGAGTAGTAAATAAACTGAGCCTTTTCAACCTTTGTTTTTTTCAGCTTAGGAAGAAAGAAAACTTTTAATGTTGCCTTCTTACTCTAGTCTCCCTTTAATTGCAGATTTTACATTCATATAGAGGTTTACAAATATCTCATAGCTTTTCAGGAAGCAATTCAGTTCATTGTAGTTACGTACAGTGATTATGAGTATAACCTCTGTAGACAAACTACCTGGATTTGACCCACTGCTTTACTATTATTTGCTCTCTAGTCAGTAAAACAGGGATAATAATGGTATCTAATTTATAGAATATTGGCAAGATTAAATGTGTTAATACTTGCAAACACATCTACAATGCTGAAATATAGCAAGCATTCAGTCACTTTAGATATTATTATTATTAGGCAATTTTTGCTATGTGAAAATGCTATCAATTAATGGTGATCCAATGTACTGAGTTACTATGAGAAGGAAGTTTGGAAAAGGCTCTATTTCAAAATAAACTTTTGATAAGGTGCTTAAGACATGAGCCAAAAGATAGCACAAATTAGAAAGCAGTATATTCCATTTTTACCAACTAACTAGTATCCACAATGTCCAGTGACTACAACAAAGGTTTTGAGAGGTAGGAAGAAAATTTAATATTGATATAAAAATAGGTATCAAAATAGGAAGCATTTCTTTAATTTTTAGCAGTTGGTGGAAAAGACATCCTCACTGATTCACAATGCTGAAGATAGCCTCAATGTTAGGAAAAAATATTAAACCAAAATAATAAAACATTTTAAAAGTACATTAATAACCTTGAAAGAATTTTAAAAATATTTATTCTAAAGCAAGGGGTTAAAGTTAAGTGAATATTAGGATAACAAAGTTTACATAGTCTCAAATTAGATTTCAAAGGCATCTTACTAATCACAAAGAAAATGATAGTAATTATATGATAGAGAAATGAGCCATCACAAACTTAACCAAATGATTAAATTAATATCTCCAGTAATGAGAAAGGTCAACATTATGAGCTTCCTTGCATAATGCAATGAGAATATTACCTTTGAAATATTTCTACCAAAATTTATAACTGAATCTAATCACAAAGAAACACTAGACATTCAAACTGAGGAACAATGTATCGAACAACTGGTTGCACTCTTCTGAAATACTAAAGTTATGAAAGACAAGGACTAAGATTATAGTACACTAAAGAGACATGTGATCCTATACTTTCTACTGCTTTAAAGAACATTATTGGGACAAGGAGAAAAATTTGAATAATGTATGTGGTTGTTTTAAGATATGTCACAAATCTTTAACGCTTTTCTTAGCCTAAAATCTCTCTCGTTGATTGTTGACTATCATTAGTGACTTACTTCTAACAAATACAATGTGTTAGAAATAAAATGATGTCGCTCCTAAGACTAAAAGGCATGTAGCTTTCTCCTTGTTCTTTCTCTTTGATTGGTCACCATGAGGAAGTTTGCCAGTATATCATGATGTCACCAAGCAACTCTATGTATAGGTAACCATAATAAGAACTAAGTCCTCCAGCCAGCAGTTATGTGAGTGTATCTTCTTAGAAATGGATCATCAAACCAAGGCAAGCCTTTCAATGACAGTTCTTGACACCAACCACATAGATACTCTGATCTGAAACTATCCAACTAAGAAACTTCTGCCTTACATAAACTATAAGATGAGTTTTGTTTAATTTTATGTTTGTTTTTAATTATTTTAATTGTGCTATTGTTATTTACATAATAAAATATAGCATTTAAACCAGGTTAAGTGTCCAGTTCAGTGATATTAAGTTCATTCACATTTTTTTCTGCTATCATTGCCACTATTTTCAGAACACTTCTTCCTGCAAAATTGAAATTCTGCATGCAGTATACAATAGCTCTCCATTTTTTCCACCACAAAACTCTACCCATCACCATTTTATTTTATTTTTTTTGTCTCCATGAGTTTGACTATTCTAGGTACCTCAAATAAATGAAATCATACAGTATTTGTCCTTTATATCTGCTTTATTTTATTTAGCACGTTTTTAAGATTCATCCACATTGCAACATGTCAGAATTTCCCTCCAATTTAAGGGTGAATAATATTCCATTGTATGTATATAGTACATTTTATTTATCTGTGTATCAATCAATGAATACTTGGTTGCTTTTACTTTTGGCTATTGTGAATAATACTGCTATGAACATGAGTGTACACATTTGTCCTTGAGTCCTCACTTTTTTTTTTTTTTGACAGAGACAAAGAGTCAGAGAGAGGGACAGATAGGAACAGACGGGCAGAAATGGAGAGAGATGAAAAGCATCCATCCTTCTTTGTGGCTCCTTTAGATGAATGTACATTAATGGCTCATATTTGCCTTGACTGGGGGATTACAGTGGAGTGAGTGACCCTTCACTTAAGCCAGTGACCTTGGGCA
This sequence comes from Rhynchonycteris naso, assembly GCA_037038555.1. Lineage (NCBI taxonomy): Eukaryota > Metazoa > Chordata > Mammalia > Chiroptera > Emballonuridae > Rhynchonycteris > Rhynchonycteris naso. Next base: position 85,705,066 of record CM072996.1, read on the forward strand.
CAAGCCAGGAAACATGAGGTCATCCCTATGATTTCATCCATGCTCAAGCCAGCGACCCCATGCTCAAGCTGGTGAACCTGTACTCAAGCTGGATGAGACTGAGCTCAAGCCAGCAACCCCGAGCTCAAGCTGGTGAACCTGTACTCAAGCTGGATGAGACCAAGCTCAAGCCAGCAACCTTGGGGACTGGAACCTGTGTCCTCCAAGTCCCAGTTATGACACTCTATCCACTGAGTCACCACCTGGTCAAGCAAGTACTCGCTTTTAATCATGTAAATAGTGTCCTTTGATTTACAAAATATTTTAGTTTTTATGCAGTCAATTTAACTATTCTTTCTTTGTTAGCTATGCCTTTGGTGTCATATCCAAGAAAGAATGCTGATCCATTTTTGTGAAGCTTTTGTATTTTTTCTGAGAATGTTATAATTTTAGATCGTACATTTATATCTTTGGTTCCTTTGAATTAATTTTCAGCCTGTGGTGTAGAGAAGGGTTCTACTACATACATTCTTTTGCATGATGATATTCAGCTTTTTAAAGACCAGCAGTTGAAAACATGGTCTTTTCACCATTAAATAGTCTTGGATTTCTTGTCAAAAAGTATTTGTTCATCTATGTAAAAGTTATTTTCTGGGCTCTTGATTTTAGTTGATTGGTCTATACATCTTTCTTTACACCAATACTGCACTTTGATTGCTGTAACTTTATAATAAGTTTTGAAATCAAAACAATGAGATTTTAAAACTTGTTATTTTTCATGACTATTTTGATTATTAAGGATCCCTTGAGATTCAACATCAATTTTAGAATTTATTTTCCTATTTCTGGAAAAATATTGTTAAGATTTTGATAGGTATTACACACAAATTATAGATACTTGGGTAGTATTGACATCTAAGTGATATTATTTTCCAAACCATGAATGCACAATGTCTCTTTATTTATTAATTTCTTTCAGAAATATTTTGTAGCTTTCAATATAAAGTCATTTGTCTCCTTAATTAAGTTTATTACTCAGCATTTTATTTTTTGATAATATTGTAAATTGAACTGTTTCTTAATTTTCTTTTCTGATTGTTAGTTGTCAGTGTATAAAAATATAACTTATTTTTATGTATTGATTGTATTCTACAACTGTGCTAAATTTATTTATTAGCTCTAACAGGGTTTTCTTGTGGAATCTTTAATGTTTTTCATATATAATATATCATCATGTCATTCTTTTCTAATTTGAATTCTATTTTTATGCCTACTTGCACTGACAAGAACTTCTATACAATGTAAATTAAAGTGGCAAAAGTGATTACTGTTGTCTTGCTCAGATTTTTTAAAAAAAACTTTCAGTTTTTCACTATTAAGTATGATGTTAGCTGTGGGATTTTCATATATGACATTTATTATGTTGAGGTAGTTTTCTTTATTTCTACTTTGATAAATGTTTTTATCATGAAGAAGTTGAAGTCTCTCAAATGCTTTTTCCTGCATCAACTGAGATGATCATGTGGTTTATTTTTCTTCACTTTGTGATTGTGTCTTTTTTCACTGATTGATTTTTATATCTTGAAACATCTTTGCATGTCAGGAATAAGTCTTACTTAGCAATAGTGTTTAATTCTGCGACTATGCTGTTAAACACTGCTGGCATTTTCCAGAGGACATTTTGCATTAATATCCATTAAATATATTGGTCTGTTGTTTTTTGGTTTGCTTGTTTGTTCTTTCTGTCGCATCTTTGTTTCACTTTAATGTTAGGGTAACGCTGACTTTATAGAATAAACCTGTAAGTGTTTCCTCATCTTTAATTATTTTGAGGAGTTTGAGAATTGGTGTTAATTTTTTAAATATTTGCTAGAATTTATGAGTGGAGACATCTCATCTAGACTTTACTGTGTTAGGAAGTTTTTGATTACTGAGTCAATCGTTTTAGGTTTATTCAAGTTCTTTCCTAAATTTTTTATGATGTATGTTGATAGATTGTGTGTTTCTTTTTCTTTTTTTTTTACAGAAAGATAGAGTCAGAGAGAGGGATAGATAGGGACAGACAGACAGGAACGAAGAGAGATGAGAAGCATCAATCATCAGTTTTTCGTTTTGACACCCTAGTTATTCATTGATTGCTTTCTCACATGTGCCTTGACCATGGGCCTTCAGAAGACCGAGTAACTCCTTGCTCAAGCCAGCGACCTTGGTTCCAAGCTGACAAGCTTTTGCTCAAGCCAGATGGGCCCGTGCTCAAGCTGGTAACCTTGGGGTCTCAAACCTGGACCCTTCCATCCCAGTCCAATGCTCTATCCACTGCGCCACCACCTGGTCAGGCAGATTGTGTGTTTCTAATTGTCCATATTTTCATGGCTATTCAATTAGTTGTCATACAACTGTTCACAAAACTCTCCTATAGTCAATTTTATATTTGCAAAACTAGTAATTATGCCTCCTCTTTCAATTCTGATTCAGATGTTTATGCCTTCTCTTTATTACTCCTAGTTAGTCTAACTAAAAGTTTGTCAATTGCCTTAATATTTTCAAAAGCCAACTTTTGACTGTTGATTTTCTCTATTTTGCTTAAATCTGCTCCTATTTTTACTAGTTTTTTATTCTTCTAGCTTTAGGCTTAATTTCTCTCTTTTTAGTCCATTAAATTCTTTTAGGTTTAAAGTCAAGTTATTAACTTGATATGTTTCTCTGCAATACCAGTATGTATAGCTATAAATTCTCCTCTTAGCATCACTTTCACTGCATTCCATACATTTAAGTCTGTTTGATTTTGATTTTTATTCATCTCAGATATTTTTCTAATATCACTTGTGATTTCATCTTTGAATCTTTAAGAGTGTTTTGTTGATTGACTTGTACTTGTGGGTTTTTCAGTTTTCTTTCTCCTATTGACATAATTCCATTCTACTGTGGTTGTAAAAGACAGTTTTATGATTTTAATATCTTAAAATTTTATTAAGGTTTGTTTTGTGATCTAACATATGGTCTATCTCAGAAAATATTCCAAGTGAAACTATGTATTTTGCTTTTGCTGGGTGAAGTGTTCTAACATCTCTGTTAGATTGAATTTGACTATAGTGTTGTTAAAGTTTTACTTTTCCTTATTGATATTCTGTCTAGTTTTCTACCAATTATTGAAAGTGTGGCATTGATGTCTTCTACTATTATTTTAAGCTCTCCATTTTTCTTTTCAATTCTGTTGATGTTTAATTCTGTATTAAATACTCAGATGTTTGGTGCATATATCTTTATAATTATTATATATTTTAATGTATTGATCCTCTTATTATTATATAATGTCCTTCTTTGTCTCTTTTAACAGTTCTTACTTAAGGTTTATCTTGTTTAATCTAGATATTTTGTCTCTTTTCTTTTGGTTACTATTTGAATAAATTATCTTTAACTTTCAACATGTATATGTAAGTCTCTTACAGACAACAGATAGTAGGACCCCATTTTTGTTTTGTTTTGTTCTGTAATTGAATTTGCCAATGTGTGCTTTTCTGATTGGGGAATTTATATGTATTTGTTGTTTTAAGCCACTATCTTTAGGAGAAATCACAATAGAGTTAACTGACAGAATTTTTTTAGATTAATTAATAGCATAATATCAATGTGAGGTTTCTGATATTTAAAAATGTACTGTGACTATATATAAGATGATTTTGTTTTTAGAAAAAATTGACAGGGCATTTAATAATTCAGAGGCATCATGTCTCAAATTATTCCAAAATATTTTAAAAAGAGAGATGATGATAAAAATGTGGCAAAATGTTAACACTTAGTAAAAATGGATGAAGACTCATCAAAGTCCCTGTTACTGCCATTACAGTATACATCTGAAATTATGTCATAATTTAAGTTTAAGAGGACAGAATTCAGAGAGAAAAACTTAAGGACATATTAGAAACCAAGATGTAAACAAAGTACTGAAGCTAAATTATACCTTAAAAACTTTCAGCAGAAAAGGAGAGAAGAAAAGATACCGAGGTAATATGTAGGTAAATAACAACAGGGAATTATCCATAATTAATGAAAAATGCCAATATAAAGATTAAGTAGTTTAAGATAAAAGAGATATAAAGAATTAATACCTGGACATATTAAAGTAAAACTAACTGCAAGGCACCAAAGACAAAGAAACATATTGAATGTACTGGAATGATTGATTATCTTTACAGAAAGTGTTTATCTTGACATCTGGCTTCTAAATAGCAACCATGTATTCCAATAGTCCATATATAGTAATAGATGAAATATGCTAAAGCAAAATAACAATAAACTTAGAATCTTTTTCAACAATATGTCTTTGAATACTCTGAAAAATGAAGACAATTATATATAAACAAATCTAAACCTTTGCTATCAATTAATAATTATAAATGATATTCTAAATGTAGGTATTCAGGAAGGAGAATGTTATCTCAGATGGAAAACCTCAGATACATGAAGAGATGTAAGCAAATACAGTGATCAATAATTATATTTATTTATATAAAATAAAAAAATTATTAAAAGTAATAATTGCAACAGAAATAAAACACATAAAGATGGCATATAAAATTTAAAATTGCTGATTGTAGTTAAGTTATTCCAAGCTCTTATACTGTTTAGAAAAAGAGTGAAAATTAAATTTCACATTTTAGGAGTTTCTCTATGGATGATAAAATGTCCAATATTATCCTCAAAAATTAGAAAACATAATATAATTATTAAGCTAATGGAGGGAAAGATAAGTGAGAATAACAACTCAATTCAAAATAATTAAGGAATAGATAAAGAACACAAGAATGAGTTGACAAACTCAAAATAATATTGAAAACATAAAAACATATTAGCATTATAATTTATGGAAATATACTACATAAATACTTCAGCTAAAATACAAAATTAGAAAAGTAACTACCTCTAGTAACTAGGCAATTATAATTCCATTTTTGTAAAACTTAAAAAATTATGTTATATATTCCACAATAAATATATGTTGGCAAAAATATGTGTCAAAATCGTAAGAAATAGACAAATAAAATTCAAAAGAATGGTTATTTTCTGACAAAAAAAAGATTGGATTGGGGAAGAACATATGGGTTACAGAAGCATATATGAATGCTTTTCTCAAGACTGTATAGTATACATAAGACTATGCACATTGTAAGTTTATTTACATTTCATTCATATTTTAAATATTATTCATGTTTAATCTATACATTAAAATCAATTTTAAAAAGAAGCTTACACACTGCTGACCTCATATATATATATATATATATGTTTAGCTAAAATAAGTGGAGCCTAGGCTCACCAAAACTACCCCTTGATCCACAGACTTGTGAGAAACAAGCAAATAATTGTGTTAAGTAAATGAGTTTTGGGATAGTTTGCTACTCAGCCAAAAATCATGCCATCTTAAAGCAGATATCAATCACAAAGTAACAGAGTCTCTAATTTAACAATCACTACTTATTTTCTTTCTATTTTTTTTTCTAAAAGTACTCATAAAACATGTTTACCTGGCTATAATTTTTTAAACCCATGAAACACTTAGCAGCCACGAATATTTCTATTGCATATAAAATATCCTCATTATGGAATATTTGAGTCCTTAAAAAGAAAAAAAATATGAGAAAACAGATTTTAAATTACTTTTTTAAAATTAAATAGAATAAAGTTTCTTAAGAATAAAATAGGTGGGAAAATATACAGGTATGAAACAGATATGCTGACCTCCCTTTTTGTAGTAGATGGTGCTGTGAAGACCCTGCTATACTATGGGGCCACAGCATTCGTGAGAATGAAAGAACAGGTTGGCAGAATGCGTTTCCAACAAAGTCATTAAGGTACTCATAAAGATAACATATTTTTCATGAACCAGCAGCATTACTCAGTATCTGCTCTAATACCACACACAGCTTAACAGAAATGGCACTTTCACAACTCAACTAGAAAAAGATCACAGGCTCTGACTGCTGATTGGTGAATTAATTAGGTGTTGCACTTTTATAATGGTGTTGTAAATTACATGTGGAATATGTAATCAGAATAGAAAATAAAAAGATCTTCAAGACCTTAGGTGTTATGCAATGGTAGGGCCAAATGTAATCAGAATCTAAAGGGAGGACCTATGCAAACAAATTTACCAGTCATGGTGAGATTAATCTTAATACCTTCCTTTCTAAGAGAAAAACAGACTAGATGGCAAAACTATTTAGGCTCCAAGCAAAAAAAAAAAAAAGGAAAGATGCCTTTCTAGCACTCTCTAAAGTGTTCTTGATACAGCTTTCATATTTATAAACTTTTTACCATCTAACATCATTCCTCCTAACTTAACCCATCAAGTGGAAGGAGGTTTTGAAGACAGAACATGAAAAGGACCATTTCCTATTCTCTAGTGACCATGTCTGATTATTGCTGCGTACATCTCTCAAGAAATACTTTTTTGTTAGAGCCTTTTGTTGCTAAACACATCTTGTTATGTAACTGATTTATCAGATTTGTGTCTTGAGTAAGTTATTGAATCTCTTACACGCTCAGCATCTTCATTAGCAGAATGGGGACATTGATAATATTCATTTTATAAAGTTGTTACAGGGATTAGTGAAGAAAATATTGTGAAGTATGTAAAATATTATCTGGAACATGGCAAGTGTTGTAAAAGTTGCTGCATGAACATTAAGCCAAAAATGATGCTCCCCTATTGCCACCGAGATCCATTACACTTAAAGGACAAAGATTTGTTTTCTGACATTCTGAAAAAATGAATCTTTCTTTGGAAAATACAGCTTTCTGAGGGTTGAAGTACAAAAATACTAATTGAGCTTCACATATCGAGAATAGGAATGTAAAGTTTCCACAGGTTTTACTATGTTTTCCTATTATCTTCTGTAACTGAGAAGATAGGCAGATAAGTATAGGGTAGAAATTATATCTATCAGAAAAAGGGGGACACTGAAATTCATTTCAAGCCTTTTTTCTGGTAACAAACAGATTGTGCTGCAGATAAGTAAAGGCCTTGCTGCACTTTGATCAGTGATCCACTGCCCTTCGGGATTGCTGCTGGGACACAAGCCCACAAGCCCCAGTCAGTACAATTCAACTCTCACTTTAATTAAGCAAAGCACTAGGAAGAACCATGAAGAGAAAGTGAATCAAGCACTCAAATGAGCTCCTCCCCCTTAACTCTACAAATATTGATTAATAATAATTTTACCTCTTCTATAAAAGCTTACATCACTGATAGTGCATATGGGGATAGAAAGAATACATAAAACATTTCAAAAAGTTATTCCTTTTTATTGCAGTTTTTATTGAATTTGTGTGGGTGCCATTGGTTTAAAAATTGTACATGTTTCAAGTGTACCATTCTATAACTATCATTGTGTTTACTACCTCAAGTTAAGTCTCCTTCCATCACCATTTATCCCCTTGTTACCCTCTTCTTCTCCCCTAACCCCTTTCCCTCTGGTAATCACCATAATTTGTCTGTGTCTATGAGGTTTTGTTCTTTACTTAACCCCTTCACCTTTTCTCACTCAGCCCCCAACCCCATCCCCTCTGACAGCTGTCATAGATATGTCCATTCTTCATATCTATAATTTTAGTTTCTTTCCCTTCCTCAGTCTACTTTGCCGATAACTATTGAGTCATTACATGTACAGTACGTATCTATATATACTGTTTACTTGAACACATTTATCTAGTAAGTGAACATATAAATGTTCAATATATGCATGCTTTGTTAGGCCAAGAATTGTGGCAGAAAAATTAAAAAAGAAGCTGCTTCTTAAGGATTTCTTTATTATTGACAGTACCTAACATTTACCAAGAATATGTATTAATATATTAAATGATTATCTTGTTTAATCTTCAAAACACCACTATAATATAAGCACTGTGAAGAAAAATGAGGTGGAATCCAGACCAAATCTACCCTTGATTTACATAAAAGAGAAGGGACTCACACTTAAACAGATCCTGGAACAGTTATGTTTCACTACCATATACATTATTAGATTTTTTGACTCGCCAGGCATCTATAACAGATTAGGTTCTGAGCTTCCTAGTATCCTACACACACATGCAACTAAGTGTAATGCATGATTCAGTGGAATCTTATGTTAAAAATAAACAAGTTGCCAGGAGAAGCTCTGCTGTCTGTTGTGCTGAGACTGGAAATAAGCATAACCCATGGTCTCCTCAATGAAAAAACTTTATAAAGAATGCAGAAAACCACACCATAGATAACACCAGTACAGTAAATGCAAGCGTGGGTTTCTAGGATCTCAAACACAAATTAGTCTGAGTCGATTGCATTGATTCAAGCTGTGGGTGAATGAAAACACTTCTGCAGAGTAAATACAAAGATTTTAATAGTCTTGTTTAATCCATTGATAAAACTTAAATTATGTAGATGAATGATAAGAATTTATAGCATTCAGGTAGTTTTCCCTCAATACTACATCTTGGTCTACTTTGCTGATTCATACTGGCTGACGGAAGTTGTGATGAGTACCAGACCATAAATATTTGGCATTACTAAGTAAGAACATATCCGTAGGTTAAAAACATGCATTATTTTGGCATCTTTGCTGGAGCCGAGATGCCTAACCCAAACACTTACCTAAACAGGCTAGCATTGTGTCTATGCAGAGAAGTACAAAAGAGAGTATCTATAGACAGAGTCCAGATTTTTCTCAGGGGGAAAAAAGAAGAAAATTCTCATTTTAGTCAATACATAAACAGAAATATGATTGAAAGGACATCTTACTTTAATTTTTTTTAAGTGAGATGAGGGGAGATAGTGAGAAAGACTCTTGCATGCACCCCAACTGGGATCCACTTGGCAACCGATGTCTAGGGCTGATGCTTGAATAAACTGAGCTATCCTCAGCACCTGAGGCTGATGCTCAAACCTATCAAACCACTGACTGCAGGAGGGGAAGAGAGAGAGAGGGGCAGTGGGAGGGGAAGAGAAGCAGATGGTCACTCCTCATGTATGTCCTGATAGGGAATCCAACCCAGGACATCTGCACACTGGGCTGACACTCTATCCACAGAGCCAACCAGTCAGGGCTTAGTTATAATTCCAACCATTAAAAAAATTATACCCATAGCCTGACCAGGAGGTGGCGCAGTGGATAGAGCGTTGGACTGGGATGCAGAAGACCCAGGTTTGAGACCCCGAGGTTGCCAGCTTGAGAGTGGGCCCATCTGCCTTGAGCAAAAGCTTGTCAGCTTGGACTCAAGGTCGCTGGCTCCAGCAAGGGGTGGTTTGGTCTGCTGAAGGCCCGCGGTCAAGGCACATGTGAGAAAGCAATCAATGAACAACTAAGGTCTTGCAACGGCTACGGAAAACTAATGATTGATGTTTCTCACCTCTCTCTGTTCCTGTCTGTCTGTCCCTATTTATCTCTCTCTCTGACTCTCTCTGTGTCCCTGTAAAAAATACATAAATAAATAAATAATAATACCCATAAAATATTTACGTTTATGTTGTAAAATAAACTCATAAATAACTAAGTAATTGCTGGCCTCTAATCCAAGGTCAGTGTAATGTCAATGTATATAGTAATAAGTGATTTAAAGTCATTCTTTTTTTACCATTATTAGAACATGATCTCCACTGACAATATCATGTCATGAGCAGTAGTTTTATACTGAGCCTTGGAAACTGCATGTAAATTACCAAAATGACAGAAGCAGGAATGCTGAGATTGGACCTAATATTTTAATTGGTATGTCTCCTACCTCACTATTCACAACTTATTCCAGATACATAATATTTTATAAATTTTTGGAGCCAGAAAAAATCTTGGGGTCAGATGTAAACCGTCATCTCTTCAAACACTGATTGATATGTGAATCTCTGGTGAGAAGCAGTTGGCCCGACAACCAGACCAAGTGACATCTTTAGAGGCAGGATTTTTAATCCTTTATGCTGTAGCCCATATTATTTAGGAAGAAATTCTAATTTTTATATTTTTGTTGTTATTTTGTTTACTTAACTGAAAGCCATATAATATTATTTTAAAAAACCTTTCTCATATTGAATTACATTATACCCAAATATCCCAGGACCTCTCTCGAGTCACAGCTATAAAAGTCTAACCTTCTCTCCATTTGACAGTGATTTAGATATTTACAGAGAATCGTTGTCTATAACACTTACAACTCTTATCTTCTAAAAACAAGGCAAACCTAATATTTTCAAATTTTCAAATTTCCTCATTACCATGTGTATGCTGGGCAGGTATCCTTGAATTATTAATATCCTACTTCAACCTGTACAGAAGGTTCAGTTTTAGTAGTGTTCTGTTCTGAGTATTAACTAGATAGCCTCTTCTCTGTTCAATATGCCCAGGTTAATGCCATTCACATTCTATAGATTAATGGAACAGAACAGAGAACCCAGAACTAAACCTAAACCTTTATAGACAATTGATATTTGACAAAGGAGGTAAGAACATACAACAGAATAAAGACAGTCTCTTTAACAATTGGTGTTGGGAAAATGGGACAGCTACCTGCAAAAAAAAATGAAACTAGACAATCAACTTACACCATTCACAAAAATAAACTCAAAATAGATAAAAGACTTAAATGTAAGTCATGAAACCATAAGCACCTTAGAAGAAAGGTAGTAAGCTCTTCGATATCTCTCACAGCAATATATATGCTGATTTATCTCCACAGGCAAATGAAATAAAAGGCAGGATGAACAAATGAGACTATATCAAACTAAAAAGCTTTTGAATAGCTAAAGACAATATGAATGAAATAAAAAGACAAACCACACAATGGGAGAACTTATTCGACAATACATCTGATAAGGGGTTAATAAGCAAAACTTATAAAGAACTTGTAAAACTCATTACCAGGAAGATAAACAATCCAATCAAAAAATGGGCAAAAGAAATGAACTGCATTTTGGTCATCACCCTGGTGGCATTTAGCTTTTAAACTTGAATCAGTGATTCTTTTCACAATATGAAATGTCTCAGTATATTAACAATATTTCACTGTTTACTAATTTAGATTTTTTAAAAATATGATTGCTGTACAATGAAGAAAATAATTTTTACAACCTCATCAAATGTTTTGAAGAAATAAAGATTAGCAATAAAAAGTAGGTAAATAGACTAGTACCTGTGGAAGTCGTGGGTGAGTGGGGGGATTGTTAAAATTTCCCTTTGCCATTTTAGACAAAGACTTGACTGCCTTCAAATGAAATAAAAAAGGTGAAGCAGCAAGAAAGAGCCAGTGTTGGAAGAAGGGCAAGCTGAAAATGGGAGTGAAAATGAGCTTAATTGTTAGAACAAGAATCTAGAAGACACAGGATCAATCCTTTCATCCTGCTTATGTTTCCTGTTTTAAACCAGTGACTTTCAACCTTTTTTTCATCTCATGGCACACATAAACTAATTACTAAAATTCTTCTGTACACCAAAATTATATTATATTTTCTGCCAATCTGACAAAAAAAAGGTAGATTTTGATCATTTACACTGGATGGCTACTGTTGTGTTAGCTGTTCTCATTTGTAATTTTACAATCTAAGTGAAATGAGGTCAGTGCCCCTGACTAAGTAGTCAGGTATTGCATGTTTTAAAAATTCTTGTTAAAATTTTTAACACCAGTTAAAAATTGCTGCTTTAAACTTTGTTGAAATGAAACTTCTCAGTGCAGACAAATATCCACCTGGCTTTGATGTTTTATAAACATTTCATCAAAATCAAATGAAATATTAATTTTCAAATAACCTCTAGTCATTTAAGAAATTAATAGTGTGTTTCATTTTTTTGCAGATAAAATAAAATCACCTCCTATCTACTATCAAGGTATATTTGAAGACAGGGTTTTTTAGGTTGTAGGATTTTACATAAACTCAAGCAGGAAAAATAAGTTAATTTATCAGGATTACTTAAACTAGCTAAAGGAACTATAAAAGAATATACTAAGAAATATTCAAAGAAGTAATTATATTTCACAGTGTCTTCAAATCACATTTATCATATTTTAAGTGCCATTAAATGTTCTTTTTGATAGAAAGAGCCCTGTACATGACAGATAGTTTTGTGCTGTGCAAATGAACAATTTCCCTGAATTCTCTTTAAATGATTGTCCACTTTTTTCCTTATTATCTCACTCAAGTTAACATAATGGAGACCATTGAAAATGTGAGCCATATGCCTCATTATGAAGTTCATAATTTAAATTGTACCAATGGTGTCTTTATTATTTTTAAAATCTGACAAATTCAATATATTCTATATATATTTAATTTCTTTCCTATTGCCCCTTGAAGTATATATACTTTTTTTAAAATTTAAGCCTGTATATTTGTGTATGCAGAATGAGAGTTTCCTTTGACCCAAAAACACCATCCCAGACTGGTGTATGTGTAGCTTAAGTGTGTGTGTGTGTGTGTGTGTGTGTGTGTGTGTGTGTGTGTGTGTCCACCATATATACCTGGGTATATCATCTATATACAGATCATTCATTCTTTGCTCTTTGTCTGGTAGACCCATGAAACAGTGCTGGAAGAAGGCATATTCTCTTTTTAGAGAACCCAATTTTCAGAAGGAAACGTTTTGTGCCTTACTTCTTGATTTTCATGAGGACACAGTGATATATTTCTATATGTCTCTCCTCAATTGCTTTATTAAGGCCTTTCTTAATAGTAGGTAGCCAAACCTTATTTTTCTGAACACCTCTTGAATTGCAATTTCTTCCTCAATAATATTTTGTAATTAAAAGGAAACAGTATTACAAATGCTTTAATTTTCTAACAACTGAAAACAAAAATTTTACAAAATATAAAAAAGTTTAAAACTTTGTTGTGATGCTTGGTAAAGAACTGCCAGAAAGCCCTGGGAAAATTGCATATTTGGTTAGAGCATAGTCCTGAAGCCAGAGGCTGCCACTTTGATCCCTAGTCAGGGCACATACAGAAACATATTGATGTTCCTCTCTCTCTCCCCCCTCCCCTTTTCTCTCTTGTTAAAATTAATAAATAAGCATTTATAAAAAGGACAATCAACAAAGAAGATAGAAAAACTAACAAGACCTACCAAAATAAAAAATGAAAGAACAAAAAGTCATCCATATCACATATACAGTACCACTGGCAGGGTATTATTGTAGTTTCTACTCTTTGAAATACAATTTTTCAAATACAGAGTGAACAGTGTTATACCTTCCAAGGATAATGAAATAAAAAGCCCAAAGCAACTAAGCATCCATCTCAAATTAAGAATAGTACACCTCCAATATCACTACACGTGTCATAAGTATTAAAGAAGAAAATATCTTCAGCTATTACATTACATATAAGATAGTTTATATGTTATAAATTATATGTTAACATAATTTAAAAGTACAAAAATCACTTTAAGCAAACAAAAGCTATGTATAGACTATCTAAAATATATCATATATAACACTTATAATAGTTTAACAGAGAAAAATGTATAAGCCCAGCAACGGGTTACCAATATGCCAATATCTTCACCCAGGCACTTCGGAGCTAATAATCAAAGGAACTACTTAATTAAATATATAAGTAAGTAAAAGCCCATTAACTTTGTGGTATAAAGAAACTAAGTGTTAGGAAATGATATTTCATATCACCCTAACAATGTAATTAAAATGAATTAGTTATTTACCGTATCTGATCAAAAATCTATTGGGCACTTTAGAAGCCCAAGCCGCTCATGGTGTCACTTTCCAGGGGTGGTCTTCAATTCCTGTGTAAAAGGGAAGGTGGAGAAGAACAGTTAGAGCAATATATAGCTTTGTAAAATGATGCTGATTAGCTATGAAAATTTTATTCTCTCTACTTTGTCATTTTAAAAATACCTCCCTAAAGATTGCTGTTACAGATTTTGTTAAATGCACAATATTGAAATAAGAATTATGTCTTTCTGGGAACTCAGAGCAATAAATAGACTCCAGATTATATAACACTACAAAAGAATAAGACAACTCAATCGCTGTCATTTTACTTAGAAAGACTGATGTACTATGAAAATTAAAGCATTTGTTTTCTTATTATATACATATTACCAACATAAACATCTTTCCAGTCATAAAAGTGAGTTATAATAGGAGGTGTTGGCTCCTTGTTTAGTTTTTTACTATCACTTTTTTATTAGATGCTAACAAGTATTCTTACTTCATGTCCCATAATTTTTCCAGATATTTATAATATGTGGAAAATATCATTTATTTGACAAGTACATATTTTGACTTTTATTATTAGATACACAATGTATATAGTAAAAATTAATAACATACTTTCACAGGCTGTCTCAACTATTTACAGGAAAAAAAATTTAAATCATTATTTTCTCCCACCTACTTGTTAAAAGAGAAAAAGAGTGATAGACAAGATAGGTACGATGCTGCTGCACAGTGTTACTGCTCTATGTTATCCACACACAAAAACATACTAATTAGGTAGAAAAAATTGTGTTACATTCTTCTCCTAGCCAAGCTTCATGCTTGTATACTGTTAAATTCAAGCACAAATCTCGATGAAGCAGCACCATGAACATCTGTTCCACCCCACCCCTTTCTGAAAAACTCTAATCCATTAGAAGGCAAAGAAGATTGGGGTAGGAATAGAGATGGTAAAAGCTCATATCTAAGAAGTGTAACTTTGTCAAGGCCCATATAGCAGATTATAGTACATAAAGAAATCGCTTCTGCTTCTTTGTGTCTTTTTTCTATATTTGAGAAATATAATTCACTTGTTCTTTTTTGGTGACAAAGACAGGCAGATAGAGGAAAAAGATAGGGACAGACAGATAGGAAGGAAAAGAGATGAGAAGCATCAATTCTTCGTTGTGGTACCTTAGTTGTTTATTGATTGCTTTCTTATATGTGCTTGACTGGAGGAAGCTATAGCAGAGCGAGTGCCTTCTTGCTCAAGCTGGTGACCTAAGGCTCATGCGTGCAACCTTGGGTTCAAGGACACAGCCTTGGGGTTCAAGGACACAGCCTTGGGCTTCAAGCTACCAACCTTTGGGCTCAAGCCAGCGATCATGAGGTCATGTGTATGATCCCACATTCAAGCCAGTGACACCACGCTCAAGCAGGTGAACCTGTGCTCAAGCTGGTGACCTCATAGTTTCAAACCTGGATCCTCCGCATCCCAGTCTGATGCTTAATTCACTATGTCACTGCCTGGTCAGGCTTTATGTAATTCATTTTTTTTGTTGTTTATTTTATATAATCTCTATTTTTTAATTTATTGTTTTATTACAGTTAACATTAAACTTTATTTTACCTTACTTTTAGCATAGTATTATTTTTATTAGTGACCAGCATAGTGGCTAATTGATTATATAACTCATAAAGTGATCTCCCAGATAATTCAAGTACCACCTGGCAGCATATGTAGTTATTAAAATTTTATTGACTATTTCTTATGTTATACTTTAAATTTATGTGACTACTTTGTAGCTAACAGTTTGTACTTCTTAACCTTTTTCATCCATGCTATCAACCCCTCTTTACTCTGGCAACTGTCAATTTGTTCTCTGCATCTAACTGTCTGGTATTGTTTTGCTTATTCATTTATTTTTGTATTTCACATTTTACACAAAATGAAATCATATGTTATTTGTTTTTCTCGGTCTGACTTATTTCACTTAGCATAATACCCTCCAGATCCATCTGTACTATTACAGATGTTAAGATTCCACTCTTTCATGGGCTTGAGTAATATTACATTGTATATATGTACTACCACTCTTTTATCCATTTGTTTATTGATGGACACTTAGAATTCTTCCATATCTTTGCTATTGTATATAATGTTGCAATGAACATAGGATTGCACATATTATTTCAAAGTAGTGTTTTGGATTTTTGATATACCCAGAAGTGGATTTGCTGGATCATCAAGCAGTCCCGCTTTAAATTTTTGAGGAAACACCATACTGTTTTATAGTTTTGATTCTTGCATTTAGATATTTAATTCATTTAGAGTTTATTCTTTTATATTGTGTAAGACATTGGTCTAGTTTTATTTTTATTTTTTGCATCTATCTGTCCAGTTTTCCCAATACCATTTACTGAATAAACTCTCTTTATCTCATTGTATGTTTTGCTTCCTTAGTCATATATTAATTGACCATATAAGTAGGGGTTTACTTCTGAGCTCTCTATTAAAATTCACCTTAAAGCAAAGATGCTTTCCAACAAGTAAGCGTGTTATTATTTTTTTAAGTGAGAGGAGGGGAGATAGACTTTAAGAGAGAGGAAGGGGACCAGGAGGGAGAAAAAAGGCAGATGGTTGCTTCTTTTGTGTGCCCTGACTGGGAATCAAACCTAAGATGTCCATATGCCAGGCAGATGCTCTATCCACTGAGCAAACCAGCCAGGGCCAAAAATGTAGATTCTGAATGATGAGTATCTTATTATGTTCTAGAAAGACATCAGAAGCTACAATTACATTAGAGAAAAATAAACTTTGAAAGTAAGTGTTAACTTTTTATTTTTATTTTTTAAAAGGGGAGAGTATTCTAAATTTCAGAATAGTGGGATAGTAGACATAAAAATACTGAAATACCAGGAATGGCTGCATAGCATTTATAAATTTCTGGACAGACTGTTTTGATCTGATGCTTCATCATCTTATTTTATAACTCTTCATCCACAGTTGTTTTCTTGTTCTAATTTTGTTATTTATAATTCTATTATAAACTATCTTATTAAAAGTTCAATTTGATAAGTGCTGTGATTGGTATCTCATTTAATAAAAAGGGTACGCACATTAGCACACTTTCCAGACAGGTGCCATTATCTTATTATATATTATATATCTCCACATAAAAATCCTAAACTGGAAGCTACATGTTCCATAAAATAAAGTGCTGTTTTAAACTCATTACAAGTTTTAAGCTTTATATCTTTTATTTCCTTAAATGCTCTGAATATCTAAAGTATTTACTGAATAATTAAAAATGTATGTGGAATGTAAAAGTTATCAAACAGAATCTATTATTCTGTTATCCAAAACTTGTGTTTTGGCATCCCATTAGGTTGCGGCAGATGACCTTGGAACTTTATGAGTTTTTTGTTTATAATTATACTTAAGAATTAGATTTATGACATTTTTAAAGGAAAGCAATGTTTATTATATCTCTAACCCGCGTTTGGGAATCTTCTAGTTTTGCTGGAAGATTATTTTAATTAATGAAATATTGTTTCAGGCAAATGAAAAATAGCTATAATGGCAAAGTAAATGGTATGAAAGCAAAAGAAGTTAGATTTAAAAGATTAGAGAGACTATTTTGGTTAAAAATAGAAAAACAACAAATTTGGACACAGATATGGTAGTGGAGAATGAAGACAGGAAAAGTGTGTTGATAAAACCTATGGAAGTCTATATGTCTGTGGGGTGTTCTTTTGAAAGGAGTTGAAGAAATACAGTTGTCTAAATACAAATTCCTTCAGAGTTTGCTGGGTTATTAACAGAACCCTAAGAAAAAAGAAAAGAAAAGAAAAGAAAAGAAAAGAAAAGAAAAGAAAAGCTGTAATTCCTTAGAAGTAAGTCAGTGGTTGCAATAATGGGGTATCACATTCTGTATACATGGTAACAAGTAAATTGAGAAGTCAGGCCCAAATGTGGTCCTATAACTTGTGACTCATTTTTTTTTAACATGTGGAAATCCTTTTACAACAAAATGATTTGGAGAAGTAGTAGAAAGACATTAGTAATAGAATATATATATTGTTCAGAGGAAAAAGAAGAAAAGCATAAAAAATCAATTTCATAAGACCTGGTGGATGTGGGGATTAAACTACAATGCACTTATTACAGACCCAGCTTTAATGAATAATAAAATGACAGCGATTATTGTTATATTATTATCTACAAAATGAGAGAAAATATAAGAGAAAGATAGGAGTGATGAGAGAAAAAAACATTGAAAAAAATCAATGAGCATGCTATAACAGTAATTTTAGAGACATTAATATTTTTAAAACAAGACTAAAGCAGATTAATCCCTATTCAAACAAGTGACTTTAATTTCAAGGTTAGACATATGCAATGTAATTTATTTTTTTAATTGTGGTTTTATTTTCTTTGTTGGAAAATGAGCAATATTTTTAAACTGATTTAAACTGAGGTGAGTATATTCGTTAGGTTCATGGTGGTGTACTAGAAAGTATTTGAAAACAAAGAGGAAAATATTTTCCTAGACCTTCAATATTTTAGAGATAAAAATACATCTTTATACAGTGAATATTTCTAGGTATAAATAACTCCTACTTATGAATTTACATCTCTGCCTTTATAAGAGTTTAGGAGAAAATCACTGCATTTTCTAAAAATGTAGACATTTTTATCATGCTTCTCTCATTTCCACAACATTATTTAGTGATTCTCATTTTATTTCAAAGTAGGGAAAAGGTGAGAAAACTTTTTTCCCAAAGGAAATACACAGTATTATGGCATCTCCTCCTAAAAAAAGTAATTAATTCACTAAATTTTTTATTTGTTATTGTTAATACTTGGTATACAATAATGTGTGGGCTATGTGCAACTTAATTCTCTATTGCTGTATTTAAGAACTTATGTCGAAATACACTTAAAAGAGCCTATATAAATATTTTAAGAACATATATTTAACAACCTGCATTTAAATAGAGCATGTATATGTATATATCACATAAATAGGTATATGTATATATATATAACAAAATTATCTGTTATCGTTGTAACTTTCACACAAGACCATGTTGTCCAGACCATTAACAGAAAAAATGATGTTGAAAAGCTTATCATGGTGAAAAGTTCTGAGCAGTAAATTATTTTGGTGATCCCTTAAGGCAAATAATGCAGAATCACCTAAGTAGAAGCCACGTGATCCACAACCTCTGACATAGAATTCCATCAACATGTTTGAAGACCATAGATTTGGCTTAGAGACCTGGTCAATTCTACATTTGGGAAAGCCTTCATACATGGAGAAGGCCAAATGTTTTATTATATGGCATCTGCATCCTCTTCACATTATTTTTTTAGTCATAAAATAAAAGAAGTCAAATAACCAGTTTACTATTGCCTACATACAGTATTTTTGGAAACTTAATTTAATTTATTCATCATAAACTTAATCATATGAAATTGCACTGTCTCTTTACAAATATGAAACTGAGGATTAGAAAGTGATATGGTCATGTTGTCAAGATTACATTTTTTTTCTGTTATATATCACTGCCTCTAAAGTACAACTATGAATAGCTTTCACCATGGTACTGGTTAGAACAAACACTAAATTCAATGCCATGGTATATAATAACACTCGAAATGTGTAATAATGCAATTGACAAGAGCTGGATGATTTAAGTGTTTTATCATCAACATTTCAGGGTTGCTAAATAAAAGTGAAGTCCCTTCTTTTGCTGTTTTGGCCTTTGTTTAAAATGATGGTCATTAAAATGCTAAAGAGTCTGTTTTCTTAATGTGAAATTATAGAGTTAAAATAGAAAACTTCATTAAGATATATAATAATATAGTATCTGATATTTTAAACAAAGTGTTCTTGCATAAAACATTACCCACTTAATTAAAAAATACAATATTTCTGACAGATTTACATAATATAAATGATATTTTCTGAAAACATAAATTTATTTAACATTACCATTAAGATGGAAGCATAGCATATACCATCATTCAATTTTATTTCAACATAACAAAGTAGATATGTAATTCTTAATTTTAATATCACAAAATAGGTTGATTAATACAAAGAATTAAGTTAAATAATTCATAACTCTAATATGGTAACTAAGCTATATTATTGACTAAAGTAATGAAATATCAAAGAAATATAGGGCCTGACCAGGTGGTGGTGCAGCGGATAGAGCATCAGACTGGGATGCAGAAGACCCAGGTTCGAGACCCTGAGCTCGCCAGCTTGAGCGCGGGCCCATCTGGCTTGAGCAAAAGCTCGCCAGCTTGGACCCAAGGTCGCTGGCTCCAGCAAGGGGTGGCTCGGTCTGCTGAAGGTTGGCCGTCAAGGCACATGTGAGAAAGCAATCAATGAACAACTATGGTGCCGCAACGGCAACAAAAAACTCATGATTAATGCTTCTCACCAATCTCCATTCCAGTCTTGTCTGTCCCTATCTGTCCCTCTCTCTGACTCTCTCTCTGTTCCTGTATATAAATAAATAAATAAATAAATAAATAAATAAATAAATAATAAAGAAAAATAGGAAAATGATTTTCACTGAATAATTTTGACTCTGGAATTCATTAGATCTATCTTTTTTTTTAATTTTATTTTTATTTTATTTATTTTAGAGAGGAGGCACAGAGTGAGAGAGAGAAAGAGAGAAAGGAGGGAGGAGCTGGAAGCATCAACTCCCATATGTGCCTTGACCAGACCAGTGCAGGGTTTTGAACTGGCAACCTCAGTGTTCCCAGGTCAATGCTTTATCCACTGCGCCACCACAGGTCAGGCAGATCTCTTTTAATATTAAAGTATACATTTTTCTAATTAAAAAAAGCATAATGAAAATATTACTTGATTAAATAACTCTATAGATATCCTACTTATAACACGTTGCCCTGAGAATCTTGCACGTACATTACTCTAAAACGTATTTTATTATGAAATGCACATTGCCTGTGTTTCAGGAGACAAAAAGTATAATAAAGAACAGGAATTTTGATTCTTCTCTATTTTAAGTTGCCTGGTTTTAAATTGCTTTGTTTGGTGGCTCCCAACAGAATAACGAGGACTTCACTCTGGCTTGCTTTGGTTGCTGACATTTCCTTTTGTTCTTCACTTTTTTAGAGATGTACCTGGCAGAGATATTGGCATTTTTATTTGCTTTAATCTTTCAAAACCTGAGTGAAAGAAAGACACTATCATCTTTTTTACTAGGTCAATCAAGTTAAAAGTTTGCTTTGTGCTTAAACTTTTAAAAGTTGAAATCCAGCAATAATGGCAAATTTTTGCAAGTGAAACATATACTTTATTTGGTCTTAAAATGTATTGTTACAAAATATTTATTTTTAAGTTACACAAATGTGTATTTAAGATAATTTTTATATTATCTTAAATAAGATAATTTTTATATTATCTTAAATAAGATATTTTTATATATCTTAAATGAGATAAATTTTATATTATCTTGTACACAAGATAATATAAAATTCCTTGTATACAAGAACATAATAATAATTAGTATACAGTGGATGCTATCCATAAACCAGGCATTGCTCTAAGTATTTTTCATCAATTTGCTCATTTAATTCTCACAATTGAATGATATTATTTTTATCTCAATTGAAAGATGAAAAATTGAGGTACAGAGATATTAACTAACCCATCAGTTAATAGGGCTGGAATTTAAACCAAGGCAGCATAACTCCAGACTTTGAGCTAGTCACACTACTGCAATGCTACTTCTGATTAAAAGATACTATAATGGCATTCTGATAACAGTGCACACAAGAATGTTTCTTGATCATCTTAACCATACTTAAACTAAAAAATATCAAACCACATGCATATAGAGTGGCAGGAGCAGTTTAGCTAAAAATAACAAAGTTAAATTTCTCTGAAGGCTGGGTTATTCCTGCTTAGTTTACTCAATAATCACATGAGTGTTAGAGTATGAAACCAGTAAAAAACAGTCAATAAATATTTGTTTTATGTTGAATTAACAAATAAATGAAGAAACTTGTGTGAGCATTGGTGTTTCTGTAAAACCTGACCGGAAGTGCCAGCCCCAAACTCCCTAATGAACAGACTGGTCTAAATTCAGTACACAACACTGGTTCACAGCTTCCTTCCTTACCTTCACCTCCACAAACCAGTACTCTCATATCCCCTCTTAAGCTCCTGTAACATGTGTTCCATTTACAACTGCCTAAATTCATTTTTATTATATATTTTTTCATACTATATGTTCATTTAATAAACTAATTAAAAATGTGATTCCAGTTGACACTGGTACATTTACCTGAGGCTTTTTTTTTTTTTTTTTACAAGGACAGAGAGAGAGTCAGAGAGAGGAATAGATAGGGACAGACAGACAGGAATGGAGAGAGATGAGAAGCATCAATTATCAGTTTTTCGTTGCCATTGCAACACCTTAGTTGTTCATGATGGCTTTCTCATATGTGCCTTGACCACGGGCCTTCAGCAGGCCGAGCAACCCCTTGCTCGAGCCAGTGACCTTCCTTGGGTCCAAGCTGGCAAGCTTTAGCTCAAGCCAGATGGGCTCGCGCTCAAGCTGGCGACCCTGGAGTTTTGAATCTGTGTCTTCCGTGTCCCAGTCAAATGCTCTATCCCTTGCACCACTGCCTGGTCAGGCTCAGGTGCATCTTTAATTCATCTATTTGGTATCATCTTTATTATCCAACCCAAACATTACCTGTCTCCTGGATTACTCTCATGGTTTCTAATTAGTCTTTCTACTTATCCTCTTGAGCTTCCAATCTACTCTTCATATTTTAGCTAAAAATATCTTAAAACATTAGTTGGATCAAGTCTCTCCACAAATGAATTCCCTTTGTACACTGGAGATTTTTGTATTTATTTATTTATTTTTCTCCCATATTTATTCTGTCTCTCTGTGTGTATCTCTCTCTCTTTCTCTTGCTATATTTCTCACTCTCCACTTTCCTCCCTCCCTCCCTTGTTCTTTCTGTCTCTCTTTCTTTTCCTTTCTACCAAAGTTGACCTCTCCAGTCCTACCTCCTGGCTCCATCAGTGGTGAAAACTTAACCTCATATCAAGGCCCTTAGATGTATTGTTCTTCTGTTAGAGCAGTTCTTCCTGTTCCCATTCAGCCTAGCCATTGCCTTTTCATCTTATGTTTCAGCTTAAATGACACTTCCAAATGTATACCTCATTCTACATGGGAGTACCCTTTGATATAGCTCCCTCAAGTTTTCCTCTCTGTCATTTGTCAGAATAATATAATTATTTTGAGCACAAGATTTACACCCACACTTAGTGAGTTTGAATTCTGAGCTCAACACTTGCTAGACTGCATTATATGAAGAAGCTGCCCCTCCTTGATATGTTCTCATTTCCTCATTTCTGAGATATAAAATACTATTTACCTAACAGCATGGTTGTGAGGACTGAGTTAATACATGTAAGCATCCAAAACCGTGCCTGGCACATTAATAATGAATGTGAGCTATTACTATTCAATGACATTATATTTATCTCACTTCTTATTTGATAGTTTGTCTTTATCATAAAGATGCAAAGTCAAGGTGAGCAATAACCAGAGTTATATTCTTACCACCACAAAGCTTGGTGCCTCTGATAGTGTAGTTTACGAAGGGCTCAATAAATGCTTATTGAGGCTGACCAGGCAGTGGTGTAGTGGATAGAGCATTGGACTGGGACGTGGAAGACCCAGGTTTGAGATCCTGAAGTCGCCAGCTTGAGCACGGGCTCATCTGGTTTGAGCAAGGCTCACCAGCTTGAGTCCAAGGTTGCTGGCTCAAGCAAGGAGTCAGTTGGTCTGCTGTACCCCTCCCCTCATCAAGGCACATATGAGAAATCAATCAATGAACAACTAAGGAGCCACAACAAAGAATTGACGTTTCTCATCTCTCTCCCTTCCTGTCTGTCTGACTCTCCCTTCAATCATCTCTGGGCTGGGGGGTTTCTGATGTTTATAAAATTATACAACATAAGTCATAGGTCCTGGCTGGTTGATTAAGTGGTAGAACCTCAGCCCGCATGTGGAAGTACTGGGTTTGATTCCCTGGTTCCCTGTCAGGTTACACGGGAGAAACAACCATCTGCTTCTCCACCTCTCCCCCTTTCCTTCTCTCTCTTCCCATGGCGTGAATGGTTTGAGCAAGTTGACCCCAGGCACTGAGAATGGCTCCATGCCTCCCTTCAGGCTTTAAAATAGTTCAATCAGCAGTGAAGACCTGGCCCTTGATAGGCAAGGTATCTTTTGGTAGGGGCTTAGCCAGGTATATCCTAGTTGGGGCACAAGTGGGAGTCTGTCTCTCTGCCTCCCCACCTCTCACTTAATAATAAAATAAAATAAAATAATTATGCAATATATACTTGGGATAATATGTGGTAGTCTGTTTCACGTGTTTGGAAAGTTGACTGGATCTTAAGAAAATTTTATATTATACCTATCAACTTTTTCTTTTATTATTATTGAAAGGTATTTGAGAGTTAAATAAAACACCTGAAACAATTTTTGAGATGTTGTTTCTTACCCTTCTACTTCTGTTATTGTTTGTCATTAGTAAATATAAAAACATCAATAACTCTCTGGAAAAATGTTTTGATTTTTAAAAACCTTTCACTACTTATCAAGCTACAATACAGTTTCTTAGGTCTAAACTTTAAAAAAAATCTCAAAGCCTAGTTTTCTACATAATTCATATTCTCATTTCTGATCTCCTTGAATTATTATTTTAAACTTCAGATGTGTAATCAATAAAGCTATTCCTGACACTTTTCAGAAAACTACTTTACCCTACATTTTGAAAAAGATGTAAGATTCCAATAGTAAAATGTCATGTTAAAAATCTTGTGTTTCTAACTCTTATAAAATCTATTTAATGGTATACTGAGGATAAAAGTGTAAAAGGAAAATGTGCATACCAAACCTTTTTTAAAAAAATTATTAATTTTAATTTATTGTGTTAACATGGATTCAAGTGTTACACTGAAATTAATACCCTCACCCCCCACACCATGTCTCTATTTATACCTCTTTGTCCCCTTCTCCACATTTCCTCCCCACTTCCCTCTGGGATTTGCTGTCTTGTTATCTGTATCTGCATTATGTATATATAATTTTACTAATCCCTAAACCTTCTCTGATTCCTCTCCTCTCATCCTCCTTTCCTCTGACAGCTGTCCCTCTGGTCCCTGTGACACCGCCTCTGCCTCTATTCCATTCCTCAGTTCACTTTGTTCATTAGATTCCACATATAAGTGAAATCATATGGTATTTGCCTTTCTCTGCCTTGCTTATTTCACTTACCATAATAATCTCAAGAAAACATAGGAAGTAAACTCTCCAATACTAACTCTTGTTGAGTAGCTTTTTTCTGCCCTCTTAGAAATATTTATTGGGCCCTGGCTGGGTGGCTTAGTCAATAAAAGCATCAACCTGGCACACCAGAGGTTACAGATTCAACTCCCCAGTCAGAGCACCTAAGAGAAACAATCAATGAGTGAACAACTAAATGGAACAACTAAGTGAAACGAGTTGATGCTTCTCTCTCTCTCTCTCTCCCTCCACTTTCTCTTCTCTCTCTCTCTCTCTCTCTCTCTCTCTCAAGTCAATGAAAAAAAATTCATCTGGTCCTTTAATATCTTATAGGCTACAACTTATTTTGGCAAACACTCTTTTGAAATTGTTTGTGTTTAATCTTCAGTTTCCTCTAATACCAGAGCAAAGGTATTCTGCATATTATTTTAGAACTGGGCTTCAGGAGTCAATTTGAATTGTAATCAAGCCTAGTTTCTTCTGGTACATGTTGTTCCTTTTAGAAAAGAACATATTGAAAAATATATTGAACAATTTTGTTCAACAAGTCATTTACTCACTATATATTTATTAAAGAAATGCCTTAGGAAGGGACTAAGACTGAAGAGTAAAACAAGTCAAGTTGCTATCCTGAAAAAACTTGTAGATGACAAATTCTACCACATCAAATACTGGACAGTCTTTCTTGTATTGCCTGACATACTGAAATTATATATGGGAGTATCTCAAACTGTTCTAGCATGGTGACTGTGTTCCAGATACCCTACATCTTGTCTGTAATGAACCGATATGGTTAGTGTCATGATTCTCATATAAAAGCAATCCCTGGGCTCAAAATTCAATAGTAATTCTCCCTACTTAATTAGCTAATAAGTAACAAAACCAGGGTTTGAACCTTTCCTTTTTTTTCTCCCCTGCTTCCAAAACCTAAGCACATTTCACTCAGTCTGCCTTCCTCTAAAATTACCAACTTCACTGACAAAGTTGATGGAAGGTTAGTAATCAGAAGATTGAAAGGGACTGCTCCTTTTAACATTTTCCTTTGAGGAAGTGCCAGATAACAAAATCCAAACCCATCCAGCGGTGTGCTCAAAACTGGCAGCCTAACTAGCTGTGCAAAGCTTCTCTATCTTATCACTACTGCCTCGGCTCTTTTACAGAAGAAAAACAGACAGAAGGGGGAAAGGAAAATGTAAAAAATAAAAGCAGGAAGGGGAGAGGAATACAGAGATACAGAAAATGTCTGCATAAAGAAGGGGACATTGGGCTGCTGGAGCTGACAGGCCACACTTGGAAAGTCAGACCTATATTGGGTGAAACAACTCCTGAGCCAAAGTCACATCTTCAAAGAAGCATCATATCATTTTTATATTATCTTCTCACAATGTGTCCCTAAACTATAATAGTGTAGCCTAAGTGGTACCTGAATAATTTTGAAATAAAAAGCTACAAAGAGCCTGACCAGGCGATGGTGCAGTGGATAGAGCGTCGAACTGGGATGTAGAAGACCCATGTGCGAGACCCCCAAGGTCGCCAGCTTGAGCCCAGGTCCATCTGGCTTGAGCAAAAGCTTGCCAACTTGGACCCGCTGGCACAAGCAAGGGGTTGCTCGGTCTGCTGAAGGTCCGCGGTCAAGGCACATATGAGAAAGCAACCAATGAACAACTAAGGTGTCGCAACGACAATGAAAAACTAATGATTAATGTTTCTCATCTCTCTCCATTTCTGTCTGTCTGTCCCTATCTATCCCTCTCTCTGACTCTCTCTCTCTGTCCCTGTAAAAAAAAAAAAGCTACAAAGAGTAGGAGGTAGAGTAGACTCCAGAGAACTAGACTCTGTAAATTTTTATGATTCAGTTATCCATAAAATACTTTAAACCTAGTAGGATCCATAAAATAATCAGACCTTAAATTATATTTGAACCTATTGGGAAGTAGAGATCCAGAGAAACTGAGTGACTTGCTGATACCAAGCTGAGCTGAGAGTAAAACCTAGGTCTCCAGACCCTGTAATAGGTGTTCTTTATCTTATCTCACCCTCTGGGGACACTGTTGCTAAGATCAGCATGGTAGTTAGGTTTTCAGTCAGCTCTTTCCTCAGATAGTTGATCCCTGAGCCTATTTGCTGCCCAGGAAAGAAGATGCAACCCTTTATAAGAAAAGAGCCCATGAACTCATGACAGTCTCTGTCAGTGATGATGCTCATTCATCTAAATGCTGGGACATCATCACAACCATGAAAATGACTTGAATAGAGCGGGAAAGGGACTCATGGAACCAAACTGCACAGGCCTTTCCTGTACCTGTTTCAAATTCATTAGACCGTGTCTTACTTGCACGTCTGTAACCCTGTCAAATCTTTGCTTTGAATTTTTATCTCTTGCCAAGTCATCTATTAATCAAAGAATCATAACCAAAGTCTAGATTCAATTTTTATAGGTCATCTTTTAGGCTTTTTACATAGTTCTTATTAATATAGAATATTGCTTAGGGATCTCGAGAAGGTTTTAATTTACTTTCCTGAAACCTTTCTTTATATTATTATTCATTTTAAGAAATACTTTATATGACAGATTCACTATTATGGATATAATTCTATAGTTCAAGCTATATAATTTAAAATTGATAAAATATTAGGAAAATAATTGTTATTCTAAATATATCACCATATATTTAAAATACTTTGTAAGTATTTATGGAACTATGTTAATTATTATTATATAGTTTTTAGATTATTTTG
Organism: Rhynchonycteris naso; assembly: GCA_037038555.1. NCBI lineage: Eukaryota > Metazoa > Chordata > Mammalia > Chiroptera > Emballonuridae > Rhynchonycteris > Rhynchonycteris naso. The sequence continues at coordinate 85,732,819 of CM072996.1, forward strand.
AATATATTTAATAATAGGAAGTTGTACAGAATAAATATCAGCAACAATTTTATATTAAAACTTAATAAAAGAAAGCTGAATCTTTTTTTATGGCAGATGATGATTATTAGTTAAAAACACAGGACTTGCAAAGAAATTAAAATTTTAACCAAGGCTACAGTAAAATATCTTTAAGGGTAGAAAAGTCATATTCTCTGATTTAAATTATGCAGCTAATTGGTAGATTGATAAAAATTTTAGAATAACTCTAAAGTATGACTTTGAGTACTTCCATACCTCCTGTACTGAGATAACAAGAGAAAGAACCTATCCCTATAGCTAAACACATAATTTATTTCTCATACTTTTTTATGATAATTACATTTGCTTTTGACAATTATGAAATTGAATATGACTGTGATATAGGAGTTATTCAAACCCAAAAAATAAATGGGAAATTTAATTCAGAGGTCCCAAATACCTGTTGACAGGTATTCTAAAAAAGTCTCTGGTATGCTCTAGTATTTACAACATTTTAAAAATATATTTGCTAATGTTTTAACACATACTTTGCCCACTGCCTTACCAAAATATTATGCTAAATAATTGTGCTATTACCATGTCTTATAACTATTCATTGATCTATGGTCCGAATGGAACTTCTGAAGATATATAATTCCTCTCCTGGTTCTCGAAATCACCACTAAATGAGGAAAATGAGCCTACCTAATATATCGCCAATATTTGTTTCAGCCCTGCCCTCATGATATACATAATGATCTCTAAATGGGTACATGTTTGACATCTGTTTGGGTTTGCACTGTACTCCTTCCACTATTTTTTCTTGGTAAGATCATAAATATATATAGATTTTTAATTTCCTCAAGTATCTTCTTTAAGTCAAGTTTCTAAGCCTTTTAATATGAAAGTTGCCCGTTCTGTCCTCTATGCCCCAAGAATTTTGAAGCATGCCTTAATTTTTACACTTATCTCATTACATTGTAATTATTTCTTTATACAATATTGAACTGCTCATTACAAACTATAACTTGCTATGCTTCTCTCTCTCAGTGCATACCATATAATCAGGGCTCAATAATTTTATATTGGTGAAATAATCCTGTTTGTAATGTATTTATACAACCAAAATGAAAAGTCTGATGTAGAACACAATCCAGCTTTGTCAAGAAAGTTTGTTATTTAGTCACTCAGCATCTGCAATGTGGCAAGCTCAGTTAATTCCCCTCTGCTTTCTGTAGAGACAATGTGGGAGGATCTAAGTGCTTGCCACATAGTAGATGCTCATCACATATTAATGTATTTCCTTTTATTCTCCCTTTCCTTCTCTCTGCAACCATTTCTCACACAAGGTCAAGTATCACTTAAATTCATGTAAAGATTTATTAAACTTTGGCTCGTCCTTCAATTTCTTGGCTTTTATATTTTTAAAACCAATTTCTGTATCCCTTTAGTTATTGTATTCTTCTTTTCCACACAGAATAAATTTAAAATAGCTCACTTTTTATCTACACCAGGTTCTTAAAGGTTTATCTTTTTCATTCTTACATTATTATTTTTAATCTTTCATTTCCTTTCAAATATTAGTTTTCCCTCTTTATTCCCCCAAGTTCTCCACTCTAAAAGGGAGAAGACTCCCATGAAATAACTCACGGGAATGTGCAAGTGACATAAATGTAATTATTTCCAGGTGTATTTTTTTTTAATTAAGGATCAGCTCTTAGTAATGAAAAGACATGAATTACTGATATGAAATTTTAGCGTCGATGACGCCAGGTGGAGGAGAGATAGAAGGCACTGTAATTCAGAGAAATCTGAGTTTGATCTCAACTCTACCTCTAACTGGGTGTGTACGTTTGGTAAGCTGCTTAACTTTTGTGAATCATATTCAATTTCAAATAAGAAATTATAATATAAAATAAGCATTAATTTATGCAAAGTCAAAGCACAGTGGCTGATAAATAGTAAATACTCAATTGATAATCATCATTATAATAATATAAACAAAATCAATATCCTTCTTAGGAGAATCTTAATTTGCCATTAAATAAATTTCTGCTTTAATAAGAATTACACAGCATAATGTTATTTATAAGAAAAATCTGTGATTTTGATGTTCCATTTGGGGCTTTTACTTGCAATTTATTAGAGTTCTCTGGTTTTTTAATCATACCAAAGTGCCTCTCTCTAATAACTGATATTCGCATAGACTTTTCATTATTTCTGAGTTTTATTAAGTTTACAAATGATCCTCTTGTCCTGAAGATTCTTTCTGAACTCCTTAAAGTGAATTTTATAGTTTCTCTTCATTTATATTCTAAGTCAGAGTTTCCAAAGATGCTTTACATATTTGGTAAAAAAAAAATAGTCTAGCTATTTATTTTAATATGTTTTGTGTATGTACGTATGTTGGTATGTAAGTCTACACATACTGATTACCTTACCGTACCTCAAATTCTGTTATAAACACTCACTTGCACCCTTACCTGTAGAATTAGTACTAAAAACTAGGCCTGCAGTCTAGAAACCATCAATGTAGCTGCTGTGTGGCTGTATGATAAAGTTTTATTTATGTGCATGTGTATGTGATGTGGGTGTGAGGGAGAAAGTAGTAGAATAAGAGTGAATCAATATTTAAAAGTTCTACCAGTACAAATTAGAAAATGTTATAGCAGCCTAATTTTCTTTCCTTCTATAATTTTGTTGCACTGTGTGGATAAGAACTTGGGAAAATTAACCAGGCCCTAAGATCTGAGTATTTGGTATCACATATAAAGATCCTTAAGTCTTGAAATAGTTGATGAAGACATTCTAAGTACAGTGTAAGTCTCTGTGCTAAGCATAATATAATGCAAATGCTCTCACCAAATGATTTTATAAGGGCAATATTCATTTTTCAAACTTAAACAACTGACATTTTAAGTTCCCAAAGGCTCTGGTCTTGTACATACTATTCATTAAACTAACATTTTAAAATTACTATAGTATAAAAAAAATCTCATTAAAATATAAAACTAAATTTATTTTCCCTTTAATAGGTCAAAATTGGCCTGAACATTAATTGTAAAAATGTTTGGCTCAAGACAAGCAGCAGGTAGAAATTTGTACCAATATTCAAAGGTCTTTAAATAAGATTTCATTTCTTAGAGTAGAATCTTAGGACTGTTTTCGAACTATATCCTTATATAAGCAGCAGGCAAAACATCTGACCATTAATCTTGGATTATGGTTTTTATATAGAATAAATAGTAACTTTTAAACCTAATCCTATACTTAATACTCTCTAGAGACAATAACAAGCCTCCAAATTATATTTCACAACCACTGAAAATCTTTGTCCGATAAGTTAAGCTTTCTCGAGGATTCATTTTAGCTCTTTTGTTTTCCTTGGCTTAGATTATACAAGAATAGATTTTAATAATAATTTCCAGTGATAAAAGTGTGTAAACAGCCATTTTCCATTGTGGATCTAATTTTAAAACAAAGGAATTCATGTTGAAAAAAAGATATCTTTAAAACATCTTTTATTTCAAATTGTGTGTCACATTTGCAGTAAGTATTCAACTTAAGAGGGTATGAATCATTACACTAATTTTCAAAGTATGCAGATTATTGAGTAATTGAAAAGAAGATAGGTAAGGGAGATGACAAAAGTACACTTGAACAACGATAAAAATAAATAAAATTAGATTAGAAGGAAACATTGTAACCCACAAAAAGTCTGTGGAATTTGGGCAAACTCTATAGGCTGGGAATCACTGATTTTACATATACCTTAGACAACATATCAGCTAACACATTTAGGGCTGAGCTCAGCTTTATATATGGGAGGACTATGAGTGATAATGTACTAGAGGTGGCATTTTTATATTCTAGAATATACTACTCCCTTTTGGAAGAGTAAGGTTTCATTTTCACTATAACTAAAATGAACCTCGAGTTAATTTTCAGTGTTATGATTGAAGTTTCAGATAATATACTTAAATAGCCATGTCAAGTGAAATTCCCTGGTCATTTTTTAAATGCTAAAGGTGGAAATTATGAGAAACAGACCTATCATAAATACTGTGCCAGAAGCAATTATGTAATATGTCTTCTTAAAGAGAGAGAGAGAGACTTGTTCATGAGAGTCATCTTTTCTCACTCCTCATCTGAGTGAACATGTAGGTCATTCATCCCCTTCCGTTTCCTCTCATCTGTCTTACTCCGTAACGTGCTTGTTGTTGAATCTGTCCCATTAATCTTTGCATGTTCTTTGCACAGGGATATAATGAATCAATGCAGGCTCAAACTAAATTGCTCTGTATGCAAATGACCTAACAATTATGGTGGTTTTGTTTACTTTGGCTTGTTTAAGTGAACAGGTACAAGATATGACTATCATTTAATATTCTTATGCCAATTATATTGTATTATTTTTTGAATGAGTTTATTAATAACTTAGTTTTACTGTAATAAGATATAATAACTATGCCCCCAACTAAAAAGCTACCAAGTTACAGTTATCAGCATGAACCCAGAGAATGAGGAAAAATGAGAAATAATTGTTAGCTGAATAAAGAATGTAAAGAAGTAAATGGGTTGAAACCTTGTAAAAATTTTCCGTTATCTTTGAACATCTCCTGGAATTTTAAATTTAAATGTCATTCTTTAAAACAGTTGTATGTTCATTCCTATAATTAGACACAGAGCATAATCTGAACTCTAACATAAACAGTTGTTGCAGGTTACAGTAAACGTTGCATAGTGCAATAGGTTACCTCAGGCAGAGTGTATCTCAATGACCCTATTAAAACCCCTTTAAGGATTCACTTTATGATCTCAGCTCATTAGTTCCCTAAATAGCGTTTGTCATGACAAAAGGGAGCACTTAGAAGGAAAGACTTCTCAGTCAAACATGCACTGAGCCAAGAGCAAGCCCAGAAGTTATCAAAACAAAGCTTCACAAGTTTAGAATAAATTAGCTTGCTTGAGTACAAACTGAATAATGTGCCTGTGTTTTCTCAGTGCCTAAACATAATCTATATGCCTCAGGTTTTTTCTAGAGCTGAAATCTCATGCTGTCAATGTTATCTGTAACCACACTCCTTTATATGGAGAAGTTTCACTGCTTCAGGTGACCTGGTTTCACTAAGTGAAATTGCTTGAGGAAGGAAAAAGGTGTATTTGCCTTTCAAAAGCCCAAATGGTATGTTTCTCATTTAAAAATGAACTCACTTAAACAATGAAAACTAATTACCACATTAATTTTTTGTCAAGGAAACAAAACACAGGCAGACAGATATAATAACATGTGTAAACTACTAAGCAAGCAAAAGAAAAAGAAAACTCTACTGTGTCACCTTCATGGTACTGCACCAGTACTTAAAAAAGCCATATTTTAAGTTTGGTCCTGAAGTTTCATTACCATTGTTATGCAAACATCTGTGCCCATACATTCTCGTTATGCTTTATTTGACTTTCTTTATGCCCTTAGCTCGTTTTGATTTGTCCACTTGTGTGGTGACTTCCATGACCCTCATCTGCTGATGTCCATCCCCTTGCAAAAATCCTTTTCCCTTGATTATGGGTGGGACTTGTGATTTGAATCTGACAGAATATGGCAAAGGTGGTGGGATGATGGGATGTCATGCGCATTCTATAATTATGTAAGACTATCTTGCAGTTGCTTTCTTCTAGTCTGTTCTAGTCCTTGCTGCCTTAGTAAGTAAGAAAAGCCCCTGTGGCAAAGCCCTGTGTTCAGGCGATGTGAGCAGCCTTTAGGAGCTGAAGGCAGGCAGTGGAGGCTTAGGGTGGCTTCCAGCTACAGCCAGTGCAAAAGCCAGGGTCTGGGCTCCTACAACTACAAGAAAATATCAACTGAGAGAGCTGAGAAATAGAAAACTTCTCCAATTTATCCTCTAGCAAAAAAACACAGTTCAGCCTCTGTTTTTTGGTTTTGGGTTTTTTTGTTTGCTTGTTTTTCTTTTGAAAGAGCCAGGAGAGAGGGAGACAGGAACATCAAGCTGCTCCTGTGTGTGCCCTGACAAGGGATCAAATCTGTCACCTTGATGTTTTAGGATAATGTTCTTAACCAACTGAGCTAACTGGCCAGGACCTGTTTTTGTTTGTTTGTTTTTTGAAGATGTGGATGACACTTGGCTGAGCCCAGACTTCTGACTCAGAAATTTTGAGATAAAAATATCTGTAAACCATTTTAAACTGCTAAATGTATGGTATGGGTAAGTAGCAACAAAACACTAATATAATGTATATCAAAATAAGATATTATCTCTCATCCAGCACACCAACCCTTTTCCTTCAGTCAGTTAGTCATCAAACACAATTTCCTGACTTGTCACTTCATTATTTTTATCCTTCCATCCCTCCCTGGCTGCCATTGCCTTGGGACAGGCCTTCATCATTTCCCATCACAAGCATTGCCAGTCTGTTTCTAGAGCATACTTTCCCCTTTATAAATAGTTTTGCAAATATTTTCCAAAGTTGTTACTATAGGAGATCTTATGAAAACTATAAAATAAGAAGATAGACTTTGTCTTTGGAATTTCAGCCTCTTTTACTGCCCCCCCCATTCCATTCCAACTGTTCCCACTATTTAGGCAAATCTGTTAGTCCTCTGAGATAACCTCCACTCCTCCTGACAATGAACCTTTTACATGCCTTACAACCCTTCACATTCTGTCATGTCTCCTTACTCTCAAGGGTTAAACGGCTGTGATAGCTTAATTTTATTTGCATAATAAATATACAGATATACTGCCATCACATGGTGTTTTTCAAACATATCTTACTAGCTGAAACATTATTTAGATAAAGGTAAAAAGACATTTCAGTGTATAGAACATATAAAAGCAAGGCTGAATAGAGATTGTATTGTGGAGGGACATGCAGATGGAGTTTGTAGAAAAGCCAGTAGAATGCTGGTTCAATATCTGCTCTACTCTGTAACACAGTGTCACCCAGCAGCATCTATGAGGAAAGATAGGCTTTTGAGTAAAACTGCTCTAAAATAAAATAATTTTCCTTAATAAGGATAAATATCAATGGTTAGAAAAAGAGACTGGAGGACATTTGTAATGGAATCAGGTCCTTTTACTAAAATTTAATTTATAAGGTGACAGTTCACCATCAAATTCTTCACATTTTCAAATCACATATGAAGTTACCTGTACAAATTTCACTAACATATTTTCATGATAACAAATCTTTAGGTAAAGTTGATTTGTAGAAACTGAAGTATTCATGGAATTCAGACTTTTTAATTCTTTCCCACTTCACAGTAAATACACTTGAGACCATTACTGACCTTGAAAGTACTAAATCAAAAATTATCTTTCTTTTTCTTCTTATAGTCTCTATTCTTCATATGCAAACAAAACGTTATACGATAATCATTCATAGAGTATTTTTCTTAACTTCTCTACTGTATCCTTATAACACTGAGAAGAAAAATTATTTCTTAAAAAGAAGCAATCTATCTATATACTAAAACATTTAAAACAATATCCATTTTATATATTAGTGATTTTGGGAATTTTGACAAACTGTGTCTGACAGCTATATAATGAATGAGCCTATTATTCATGAAAGTGGTTCACATCTCCAAGTAGAGTTTTAACAAAAATGATTTTGAGAGCTTGCATAATATTGGAAACAAATCTGGCCAATGCCACTATAATAGATTTATTATTTAATAGTAACAACAGTAGGACCATCAACTAGAATTTATTGAATTCTTACTATGTGTCAGAGCATAGTTTAAGATTATATATGACATAATTTCTTGAAAACACATATCAGTAAGTTGTCATTAACTCTATTTAACAAATTACAAATCTGAAACTAAAATGGATGAGGAAACATGGAAGGAAAGACACCTAGTAAGTCCTAGTGTTGGAATCTGACCTCAACTCCCATTATTTCCCAAGTCTATTTTCTGTGTCACTGGCTAACCTCTAGGATGGAAAGGGAGCAAGTGCAAAATTATTAAATCAATAATGATTTATAGTAATTAATATTTGCACTGTGATATCCTCATATCAATTCCTAGATACCAACACTAAAGGTATTAGTAATATTAGCAGGGAAAAAAAGTCACTAAATTATTATACAGCTCTCTCTTGCTGCTAAGATAATCCCAAAATTTACTAGATAGCTCAAGAACATAAAATATTTAAAGTCAATATGTTCAGACACCTAAAATTTGGTACCATTTCTCAATTTTATCTCTGTAACTGATCGTTCACTCATTTAATAATATACTCATTAAACATTTATTGCATTTCTGCCATCAATCAGGCACTTTATTAGGTACTAGAGGTGGAAAGACTTTAAAAGACCATCAATGTAGTAACACAAATTTAGCAAAAGGCTGTGAACATTTCATAACCATTCTACCAGAGACATTTACAAGGTGAAATGGAAGCACAAAGGAAAGCATCTTTTAGTTGGATGGTAAGGTTGAGTCTCATTCTAGTGATAATCTCAGACTCTAATAAGATTCTTCTTATCAGGCTTACTCTGAATTCTACCTTGAGGTTAACTAAACTCTTATGTCAGGCCAGTCTAATATCAATAGCCCTTTAGAACTTGGAAAAATAAACACTGCGGCTTACAAAGGCACATGGGATTATGAGTAGATATTTCATCTTTGCAAATTTATGTCTTATAATTTTAATTTGCTTTTTATTTCTCTGAATCAATGCTTTGATTTCAAAATTTAAAAAGTTATTTTACCATACTTCTAAGATACATAGATCCTTTTAGAAGTGAACACTTACCCAGTTCATTTTTACCAAGTATTATACACTAACTATATGAATATTCATGTGCCTGTTAATATTTTGAGCATATTATAAAATGATAATTAGTGAAAATATTAGACTATTATGGTTTCTAGCTTTAAGTTTTATGGTCAGTTAAAAATTTTTACACAAGACAATTTTTAACTGAATATGTTATTTTACAAAAGATCTTTTGTAAGTCAGTTGCTTGGACATGGAACCCAATATCTTTTTCATTAAAGATTTCAAAGTATGGATTATATTCCTAGACCACTATTCTGATCTAATATACTAATCCAAGTATAGTGAATGAATATTAGCAGTAAAATTATGCATTCTTTCTCCTGGGTTCCATATAATTAAGGAGGAAGAAAGATAAGAAAGAAAAAACAACCTTTTTAATTCCTTGTGCATAGTTTTACCTACAGGCACATTTTTAAATATATGATTTATTATTTAGCATTTTACTATTTCCTTTCTGTATTTGTATTTATATTTTCAATAAATATACTGATTGCTGCAGTTCAAATGGCCTTTCCTATCTCCCAAAACACTTCCTGATAAAAATAATGTGACTACATGATGCTTACTTACACTATCTAAAAATCTTTACATATATTATCAACTCCTGTAGACCTCACAGCAGTTCTATGAGATAGATACTATTATCCAATATTTTCAAATTACAAATCCAAGGTATAAAAAGTGAAATAACTTGCCCACAATGACACAGATTATAAAGATATACAGAACTAGAATCCAGACCTAGGCAGTCCAGCTCAGAGACCATATTTTTAACCATCTTTTCACTATCTTAACGATGCTTGAGTGCTCTAGAAATGAGAGACAGAATGGCAAGGTAGACAAGACCTCACATGAGTCACAAATGAGTTGGATTCTTACTTTCCAGAGACTAAATAAATGACTCACTTTCGCAGACACTTAAAAAGCCACAACTTCTTATTAAAAGAGTTATTGTTTCCTTTAAATGTGTTTTCATGATTTTATCCTGCCTGCTATGTTTATACAGCTTATAAAATTTACCATGTCTGAACTGTACTGACTGAACTGTCAAGACATTCTGTGTGTTCTAAATCCTGATGCAGAAAAGCAAGCGTTCCTATAAAAAGATAGAACAAAGAGAAGACATTTCAAATTTGTCACAGGATTGCCTAGATAGAGATCAGAACTATTTATAACAGGCAGGCTTCAATTTGAGCAAACCCTATTGGAACCAATGCCATTGAGAAATAGTTCTCAAAAAGAATTATATTTATTCTGGTATTGTTTCATTAATTAATAAATATATTAAAAAAATGCCCAACATCACTACATGTTAAATAAGTTGAACTTGTAAAATAATATTTCCATTGACTCAGACACAGAGAGAAAAAGAGAGAGAGAGAGAGAGAGAGAGAGAGAGAGAAAGAGGAGAGAGGGAGAGAGAGAAATATTAACTCATTGTTTCATTTAGTTGTTCTATTTAGCTGTGCACCCATTGATTGCCCCGTATATGTATGCTGACGGGATTGAATTATGACCTGGTGTACCAGAATGACATTTATTCACTTAGGTACCTGGCCAGATTGAACTTTTAATTGGCATATATATTATATTGGCATAATGTTTTAAATGATGATAATATTCAGTTTTTCAAAGAGACAGAAGAATAAGTACTCACATGGTTCCCTTTTTAAAATTTTTTTTTAAATTTTATTCATTTTATAGAGGAGACACAGAATGTGTGTGTGTGTGTGTGTGTGCGTGTGTGTGTGCGTGTGTGTGAGAGAGAGAGAGAGAGAGAGAGAGAGAGAGAGAAAGGGGGGAGGAGCTGGAAGCATCAACTCCCATATGTGCCTTGACCAGACCAGTGCAGGGTTTTGAACTGGCGACCTCAGTGTTCCCAGGTCGACGCTTTATCCACTGCGCCACCACAGGTCAGGCCCCTTTTTAAAATGTTTTATTGATTGATTTCAGTGAGAGAGGAAGGGTGAGAGCAAGAGATAGAGAGAGAGACAGAAACATTGAGGTGTTCCTATATGTGCTCTAATCAGGGATTGAACTAGCAACTTTTTTGCTTTGGAATAATGCTCTAACCAATTGAGCTATCCACCCAGGGTAGCATGCCCTCTTAACAAAGATCAATATCCACACATAGACCCATTATCTTTTTTATAGACAAATATCTATGTATAATAATATGAAAATCCATATAAATAAAAATCTATATCACTTTACAGGATACTTTGTCAATAGCTGTTATCTTTTTAAATTTATACCAAGCAATTCCTCTTCCAGTAATGTATTTTATGAAAACATGAACATAAGTGCATTAATAGATAGATGAATAGATAGCAGTCAAATGATCAAATGATAGAAAAAAAAAAACATTTTCAAAGGTTTATAATAATGATTTTTGGGAAATAGCCTACGTGCCTGTCAATAAGTGAGCAATTAAGGAAATTGTAGTACTTCCATAAAACATAATACTGCAAAATTTCCAATATTGTTGAATAAACAACAAGTCGCAGAAAAGTATGCAGCATATTAAAAAAAAAAAAACATTTCTTTGGGGAAAAAAATCTGATGACTGAAAGAATATTACTTTAAAAAACACATACTTCTGAATTACAAGGGTTTGTTTTGCAATTAAAATATAAAAATATAACTGGATCAGTTGATAATGTTTCTCTGAAAGGTATATTTTGGTTTAACAGAGTAGTACTTGATTTATTTCAATAAAAATAACAGTATTTTTCAAACAATATTAGAATCTATTTTCTATTCACTTATTTTGTTATGCATATTATGATTTCTGAGAAACAACTTGATTAAAATATAATAGGAAGAAAGGTTTTCTTCTTTAATTGTGAACCAATCAATTTCTTTATTTTTTTCTTTTGTATAATGGAAACCATTAACTTCCTTTAGATATCAGCTTCCTTATCTTTAGTTGTTAGTTCTCTTCAAAGCTGTGCTAAGCTACCAGAATCCTTCTTTACTCTTCTGCTCTCAGTTGTCTATGAAAACAGTACTTTGCCAATAAATCATTTGCACCAACTACATATGCGAAGATTCTTCACTTTTCATTGTCCATCGTCTGGTGACACAGCTTAGAGAAAGCCTCTTTACATAGTTTATAGTGAATGAAAGCATGGGAACAGAAGATAATCATTTCTATTTGCCAAAATAGTTGTATTTAAAATTACACATGAAAAATATTTGCAATAGGAATAAAAATTTACTAAATGTGGAAGGGCATTTTACATGTATTCCAAACCTGCATTTAACTTCTCAAATTAGAAATCTTTAATACAGCCTCAAGTTGATTTATTGTTGTTTCTTCATCAGTGAATGGAATTTATTTCTGAGCACATAAATCAGGAAAACTTGTTTAAGATCATACTAAATGGAGCCTGTTTTCAGTCAGTGTACATTCTAATAGAAGATAAATCAAATTAATAAACTTATAATATTAAGATAGGAGGATTAAGAGTTCATATATAAGCAGAGATGAGGTATTTTTGGAAGTCCAGACTGGAGAATCATTGCTAAGTGGAATTAGAAGATGCTGATAGGTAGCAGAAAGTTAGACATTTTTAATGCAAAGCAAAAAGGCTGTTTAAATAATTAAATATTTAGCTTCCTTGAAAACGAATTAAGATAAGGTAAGGAGGCTAAATTTGTCTTGTCAGAAACAATATAGTTTTGCATTAGAAAAGTGACATGAGCTAATTTTTTTTCCTTGGCATGGTGACTTTGCTTCTATTGTTCCCTTACCTGGAGTTCTAGAGTATCCCTGAGTTGTTTAGTAGTAATAGTAGTAGTATTCACTTTATTTTCATGGAATAAATATTCATACTTAATCTTCTGGAATTCAGAAGTGGGTGTCATAGTCTTTCAAAATGTTATAAAATATGTATTATTTCTGTCTATTCAAGTAACCTTTTATTATCTGACCTGATTAGAACTCCAGGTGAACTCATATGTCAGATAGAATGAAAATTCAATATAAAACAAGAAACCCCAAGAAAAGATAATGATCCCTGGTTCTGCCCTCATTTCCTCCTCTTCCTAGTGTCCTGTCTGGGCCTGCTTCCTGTTTAGTCACTTTGCCACAGTAGCCCAGCACTTTTGATCAGTATATGTTCTTGAAATGGGTTAGATATTTTTTAGAGTTAAGGTACTGAGTATAACTGGGGGTTTTTTTGTTTTTTTTTTGTTTTTTTTTTTTAATTTAGTAAGAGAAGGGGAGGCAGAGAGAGAGACGTCAGCATGCGTCTCAACCGGGATCCACCCAGCAACCCCACTAGGGAAGATTCTTTGCCATCTGGGGCATTACTCTGGAGCCATCAGCACTGAGGGCCAAGTTGTTCCAATTGAGCCATGGCTTCAGGAGGTCAATCAGAGACAGAGAGACAGAAGAAAGAGGGAGAGGGGTGAAGAAACAGATAGGTGCTTCTCTAGTGTGCCTTGACCGGAAATTGAACCCTGGACATCCACACATTAGGCAATGCTCTACCACTGAGTCAACCAGTCAGGGCTGAGTATAACTTATGAAAATGCACTTTACTTTACACAATAAAACCAACTTTAAAAAATCATTTTACCTACTATTAGGATATTCATTTCAAACTGCATTTTGAAGAATTCTTGAGTTCTAAGAGTTCAGTTACTAATACATATTTAAGATTCTTCCATGTCTTTTCATGACTTCACAGCTCATTTCCTTTTAACATTGAATAATATTCCATTGTCTGGATGTACAACACTTTGTTTATCCAGTCACCTACTGAATAACATCATGGTTGCTTCCAAGTTTTGGACATTTTGAATAAAGCTGCTATAGGTATCTGTGTACAGATATTTCTATGGGTATAACTTTTTAACTAATTTAAGTAAATACTAAAGGACCCAATTCCTGGATCATATAGTTAAACTATGTTTACTTTGGTAAGAATCTACCAAACTATCTTCCAAAGACTTTTCATTCTCTCAACAGTATCTTTTGCAGAGCAGAAGTTTCTGATTTTAATAAAATTTACCTTATTAATTCTTTTTTTTACGGCTCATTCCCTTGATGTTGTGTTGTATCTAAAAAGTCATAGCCATATACAGGTCATACAAATTTTCTCTTATGCTATTTTTTAGGATTTTATAGTGTTATATTTTACATGTAGAGTTAATCCACTTTGAGTTCATCTGTATCTTGACTCCTTTATTTTGTAGGCAGATGAACAGTTGTTACAGAGAACATTTATTAAAGAGTATCTTTTCTCCATGATTGTGCCTTCATCAAAGATCAGTTGACTGTATTTATGTGAATCTATTTCTACACTGTGTTCTATTCCATTGATCTATAATACCACATTGCCTTGATTACTGTACATAACAGTAAGTCTTAAAGTAAGGTAGTACCAGTCCTCCAGCATTGATTTTCTCCTTCAATATTGTATTTGGCTATTCCAGGTCCTGTACATCTCCACATGCACTTTAGAACCAGTTTATTAATATTATAAAAAAATCATGCTGGTATTTTGATTGGGATTACATTGAAATTATAAATCAAGTTGGGAAAAACTGGCTCTTTAACAATATTGAATCTCTCTGTTCAGGAACATGAAATATCTCTCTATTTATTTAATTCTTTCATTTCATTTCAGAATTTTGTAGTTTTAATCATATAGATCCTTATATATTTTATTAAATACACATTTAAGTATTTTGCTTTTGTTACTGTAAATGGCACTGTGTTTATAATTTTAAATTTCTCTTCTTCCTTGCTTATATATAGAGAAGTCATTGATATTTCACAATAGCCTTGCATAATGCAATCTTATTATAATTATTTTTTTGTCAACTCTTTCAGATTTTCTACACAGGTAATCACATCACCTATGAACAAAGTATACCATTGAAGAGGGGTGGTAAGAGAGGACATCTTTGATATATATATTTCTTTTAGTGGGAAAGCTTAAGGCTTTCACCATTAAACATAATAATAATACTTTTAGGTTTAATGTAGTTTTTTTTATCAAGTTGAAAAAGCTCCCTTTCATCTTAGTCTGCTGAGAATTTTTATGATAAATGGGTGTTAAATTTTGTTAAATTAATTTTCTGCATTTATTAATTTGATTATGTGACTTCTCTTCTTCAACGGGATCTTTTCAAAGAATCAGCTTTTGTTTTTGTTGTTTTTCTCTACTGATCTCCTGATTCAATTTTTATTGAATTTTGCTTTAATTTTTATTTTTATCTTGTTTAGTTTACAAGATAAAATTTGCTCATCTATTTCTAGTTCTCCTAAGATGTGATCTTAGATGAGTGATGTTGAATCTTGTTTTTTTTTTTTTAAAATATGCATTCAATGCTATAAATTACCCTTGATGCATTGATTTTGCTGTATCCTGCAAATTTTGATTAGTTGTTCATTTAGTTGAAAAAAATTTAAATTTTTCTTGAAATTTATTTGACCCATGTATTATTTTTCTTATTTTTTATTTTCATTTTTTTGTGAAAAAGACAGAAAGAAGGAGAGATAGGGCCAGACAGACAGGAAGGCAGATAGATGAGAAGCATCAATTTTTCACTGCAGCACCTTAGTTGTCCCTTCATTGCTTTCTCATATGTGCCTTGACCTGGGGCTACAGCAGACTGAGTGATCCCTTGCTTGAGCCAGCAACCTTGGGCTCTAGCTAGTGAGCCTTGTTAAAAACAGATGTGCCTGTGATCAAGCTGGTGACTTTGAGGGTCTATCCACTGTGCCACCTCCTGGTCAGGCAACCCATGTATAATTTAGAAATGTGTTGTTTATTTGCCAAGTATACTAAAATTCCCCGGGTATTTTTCTGTTAGTTATTTATAGTAATTCCACTGTGGTCTGTGAGGATTCACTGCATGATTCTTATCCTTTTAAATTTATTAAAGTATTTTTTATGACTCAGAATACAGCCTTTCTTGCTGAATGTTCTATATGAGCTTCAGAAAAATATATATTCTGTTCTTGAATAAAGCACACTATAAATATTGATTATCTTCAGTTAGTTGATGCCTGTGAGTTCAACCATGTTCTTACTGATTTTTAGCCTGTTGGATTTTTCCATTTCTGATTGAAAGGTGTTGACCATTTCATATCTTCTTTTTTCTTAGTATAGCTATTATACTTCTTTTTCTTATCCTACACTGATTGCTCTAGGGTTTGCAATATACATTTACAGCAATTTTATGTCTACTTTCAATTAACATTATAATACTTCATAGGTGTATAATTACCTTATAATAACAAAATATTCTTAATTCTACCTCTGTATCATTTCTGACATTCATTTCAATTGTACATAATCTAAAGCAACTAAATACATTTTCTTATAATTATTTTAGAAAAAGGAAACCTGTCATCTTTTAAATCAATTAAGAAGAAAATAAAAGTTTTTATATATCTTCACTTTTCACCTCTCTGCATACATTATCCATCTGTTCTTGTATAGTTTGTCAAATTCATTACAATAATAATCATAGATTTTTTAAAAAAATGTATTGTCCAATAATTTCAATGTTTTTTTTTCATATCTGAATAATAGGTCCTTTTTTTAAAAAAAATGTTTATGTATTGATTTTAGAGACAGAGCAAGAAAGAGAAAAGAAAGAATCAATTTGTTGTTCCACTTATTTGTGAATTCATTGGTTGATTCTTATATACATCCTACCAGGAATTGAACCTGCAACCTTGTCATATAGTGATGATGTTCAAACCAACTGATCCTTGGGTTACTAAGAGTAACCTACCCAGCCAGGGACACTAATAATTTTTTCTTAATAGTCAAGCATGAAGAACCTAGTGAGAGAAAGTACATCCTGACCAGGTGGTGGCGTAGTGGATAGAGTGTTGGACTGGGATGCAGAAGACCCAGGTGTGAGACCTCGAGGTCGCCAGCTTGAGCACGGTCTCATCTGCTTTGAGCAAAAGCTCACCAGCTTGGACCCAAGGTTGCTGGCTTGAGCAAGGGGTTACTTGATCTGCTGAAGGCCCGTGGTCAAGGCACATGTGAGAAAGCAATCAATAAACAACTAAGGTATCGCAAAGAAAAACTCATGATTGATGCTTCTCATCTCTCTCTCTGTTCCTGTCTGTCTGTCCCTATCTATTCCTCTCTCTGACTCTGTAAAAAAAAAAAAGAAAAGGAAAATAAAAGAAAGTACAGTAAGGAAGTTTTTAGTAAAGTGATAATAAGGTTTTGAGGGAAAGAAAGTGTTCTATAGTCTTGTGATTGTTAGTTTTCCAGTGAGTTTGTGCCCTTGGACTCTGATCTTCACTAACTTCCTAGTCTCACTCAACTTCTTTAAGGTAGGACAAAAAAGCTACAGTGGGGTGGAGTTGGGTATTTCTTTTAACCTACATTATTGGGGTTCTAATAAGACCCCAATTGCTTAGGTTCTAGTAAAATAGTTCATCTTGAGGGCAGGCCTATTCCTAAATGACTACTTTCATTTTCCCCCTGTCTGAAGCATAAAGATATATTCCCAGGGAAATCTGGTACAGCTTTTGGACATAAAGCTCACAGAGGTATGATAGCCCCTCTATGACTCTTTTCCTTGGAGTTTTTAACTCTCAGTCTTTTCTCCACTGAGACTCTAGCAATTCATCAATTACAATTCAGATTTTCCCACCCCAGTAGAGGTTACAGTTTCTGCACATGGATATCTGCTCCAGTAAGTTTTAATTCCCTATATCCAGCCTGTCTCTCCAACTTTTATTTTATTTTTTTACAGGGACAGAGAGAGAGAGTCAGACAGAGAGATAGATAGGGACAGACAGAAAGGAACAGAGAGAGGTGAGAAGCATCAATCATGAGTTTTTCTTTGCGATACCTTAGTTGTTTATTGATTGCTTTCTCACATGTGCCTTGACTGCGGGCCTTCAGCAGACCGAGCAACCCCTTGCTGGAGCCAACAACCTTGGGTCCAAGCTGGAGAGCTTTTGCTCAAGACAGATGGGCCCATACTCAAACTGGCAAGCTCGGGGTCTCGAACCTGCATTTTCCGCATCCCAGTTTGATGCTCTATCCACTGCGCCACCGCCTGGTCAGGCTCTCCAACTTTTGAGGCAGTGATTTGCCTTGTGACCTCACCTTCATGATAAATCAAAGAAAAGTTGTTGATTTTTCCAGTTTGTTCCGATTTTTACTTGCTAGGACAGAATGATGACTTTTCAAGTTTCTACATGCCACACTGAAGTCTATTTTTTTTTTACCAACAATAAAAGTCATTTACAAACTGAGGGCAAAGATACTCTCTACTTCATTAAGGTTTGTATTGATAATTTCATGCTAGGAAGCCTAATGTATTTGTATCTTTGAAGATATAGAAGTTCTTCTTAAAGTGTCTCAGTGTCAATGTATGGCTTTTTTCTATTTTCTTATCTGCCTTACTCAAGATTGGTTTCAAACAGTGATTCTAAAAACATGAAATGGTCTCATTTGAAAAACAGAAAAAGTACTGGGACTATCACAACAAAGGCATTGGAATGATAATCATTCAAAAAAGACAAATACCCAAGAACATTATTGAGCATGAAGATGGTTTTGAAATCAGCTTATTCTGATGATAATAGTTTTTATACTCAAGGATGAAGGCAGGGAACACATATTCAAAAGTAATTAAAGTTACTAAAATGTAGCTTTTCAAAGATTATCTTCTCAAAGTACAAAAAGTCAGCCTGACAAAACTGGGTCGCTTATTTTAAAATTCCTGGGTGCATTTCTTTTTTACCCGGTAAAAGTTTAAACCAAACATTTAAAGCTTCAAAACCAGGATGGCTCTTGTCTTCATGGTACATATTCTATCCTTTATTTATTTTCCAAAAATAGACCAACATTTTTTACACTAAAATCTGTCTAGGAGGATAACCCCTTTTTTTGAAGTTCAATGGTGTTTTAGAGGACACTTAGCTACTTGGCTTGTCACTGTTGTATGCTCACATTTCTATATCACACGTCCACTGTATTTCAACTTGGAACATAAAAACTAAAAGGAAGCATTTTCAACTTGGTTAATCTTTAGGTTCATGATTTTAGCTTCTGTAATTTTACATGAATCTTTTTTTTTTTTTGAATGATTTTTCTTTCTAAAATGCTTTCCCAATCCCCCTTCTCAAAATAAACATAGTTTATTCCACTGATTTCAGGAAAACTCTACTCAATCACCTTTCCCCGCTCTAGGTTAGAATTCTCAAAAACATTTTCTCCTAGAAACATCCCCCCCCCCTATTTTATAATGTTTATCTTGGCTTAAAATTATGAATGCATGCAGTGTGGTGATTTGTTATAGAGAATTCACAAGTATGGTGGCTCATTTTTTCCCACCACTGTATTCCTTTATCCTCAGCACTTAGCAAAGAATGAGTGGTAACTTCATATTTCTTGAGTGAATTAAACTAACATCAATATACCTCATAAAAATAATTACATCTGCCAGCCAATTAGCCTGGGAGGACCCTAATAGCATGGTATATATTGAAAGAAATAAAGGGAGGCAGAACTGGGGGATGAAAAGAACAATAGTCAGGCTTCATGGTATTTCCCAAGGTTAGTTTCCAAGGTCAGTGTTCCCCATTGACCATTAGATAAATGTATTTTATAGGGAATATCCCCTAAGAATCCACAGTTATTTTTATATTCTTCATTAACCTTTCTTAAAAGTAAATTTTCCTAGGAGTCTTTAAAATAATTTATATATTTTATTTCATCTCACTTTCTACTCTGGGAAATTAAAAAATAACCCTACAATAAACCTTAAAGAGCACTACAGTGAAAGTTGGTCCATTTCTGTCTTACATTGTCTATTTTAAATTCCAAAGAGTGGTGACTAGGTTTTCAAGTTTCTTATAAGGATCTTGTCATACCAATGTCACACTTCCCAATCATGATGTGCTTGCTGCCTGGTCTGTTTGGAGACCTGACAGATGAATGTATACCTCAGAGAGCTATATCAGTATTTGTTATTGATAGAGTGAAGGGTGGTAAAAAGTAGTACAGTAGAAGCCAACTGTGCTTAGAATCATAGAATCCAGAAAGGTACTATCAGGGAGTCCTGTTTCTGCCACCACATGCAAGCCCAATTTAAATACAGGCATTAGGATAATGGAATCTTGGCAGAATATGCCTCAGTGAGAAACTGCTGCAACTCAAATCACACTGAAATTTTTCACTATTAAGAAGAAAAGAAATGAAAATACAAAAGCAGGAATAAACACCTAAAAAATGTTCTCAATATATTTTTAACTTTCCTTATTTCAAGTAAACACAATTCACATTTCCAAATCAACTAAAGGAAACCTTGAATAAAACAAAGATTGGCAGAAATTATGCTATATGGCATCAAGAATAACTATTCTCTCTAACAAGTAGCAAGGTAGTATATAATTTAAAGGTTTATGACATAATCATTAATAGAGAAATGAAAAATATACCCTTTAATATGTTATAAAGCACAGAAAGTGACTGAAACATTAATATTTAGAAAATAACAGAGTAATAGTGGCATGAGAGATACACTTAATCACTCCCCTTGAAACTTCAACAAATTGAACAGCTATAATACAGTAAAATAACCCTAGCTGGGCTTGTATGCTTGCTTGAAAAATTTTGTGCATGGAATTGTCTAAAGGTGGGGAGGGTTGAGAAGTGGGGCAAAAGGTAAGACACACCTGTGGTTGGCTCTGGAGAAGAGAAACTTGGACTGTCTAGATTTTTGTCTACCAGGGTTTTGGAGAGAGGTGACAGCTGAATTACTAGGCCTCCTTCTGCTGATAGGAGTGGTTATATTAAGGAGCAGTGGTGGAGATAAATAAAACAAAGCTGTGGCAAAATGAGGAGTCACGGCAAATATTCTCACAGTTTGTCAGCAGCCCCCACTTGGCATAGAAACAAAGAAAACAAAAATCAAGCATCCCCCCACCCCTGGCTTCCCAGATCCTGCCTCCCTTACCTTGCAGGGTAAAGAGAGTGGAGTGGCAGAGCCTTATGCCCCAGCCAGTTTTTTAGAGCCATTCTCTCCCTAAAAAGCAGAGGTACTCTATGTTTGGTCCTCTGGTCTGTTGAAAATGAGAACCACTGGAGGCCTAAGATTACCATTGCCAAAGCTATAAAGCCCTCACAACACACTTCACTCATCATCACAACTTCACCTTGCCTTCATCAATGTGAAAGCAACATCTCAGCAGAGGTAAGCCCAGTAATTTCACATAGCTAAAACTTATAATACAGTACCACCTATGGGAAGAAAACAAAAAACACTCAAAACTGAATTTTTTTTTCTCTTTTTCTTTTAAATTTAATTGTGTTTTATTTTTTTATATTCTTGTTTTAATTAATTGTGGGTACTTAGCTTTTCTTTTATTACTTCTTTTTGTATTAGCTCTCTTTTTGGTGTTTTTCTCTTTTACTTTTTATTATTTTAGAATTTTTTTATTTTATTGTATTTTTATTTTTTAGTTTTTTTGTTAGATTTTTTGACAATATTACTCTCAAATGCTATCAACATAAAAGAAAACAAATACCATAGTGACATAAGAAAGAGGCATAGCCCCAAACAAAAATAAAAAATCCCCAGAAAGCAATCTCAATTGCATACAAATATCTGACTTAAATAATAAATAATTAAAAATTAAAGTTCTAAAAGTATCCAAGGAGATGCAAGCAAACAGAGATAGTAATTTAACAAGCTCAAATTACAAATTAATGAACAAAATAAGTACTTCACCAAGAATTTGAAACTTTAAAAACAAAGATTAAGTACTTAATACATGAATTGAAAAATAAAGTAGTAAGTTTAGCTAATGGAATAGACCATATAGATGAAGGAATCATTGACATTGAATACAGGCAACTAGAGATGCTACAAAAAAGGAGAAAGACTCATGAATAAAAAATATGATCAATCTCTACAAGAATTGTCAGACTGCATCAGAAAGAATGATATAGGAATAATGAATATATAAGAAGACAAAGGGGAGAAGAAATTGAAGTGTCTAGTCAAATATTGATAAATATTTTCGAAGCCTATAGAAACAGAAAGATTCTTTAATCCAAGGAGTAAACATAATTCTGAGTTACTTCAACCTAAACAGACCTCCAAAACACATCATAATAAAATTGTCAAACATCAATGACAAAGAAAAAATCTTTAAGCCAGCTAGGGAAACAAAGAACATAATATAAAAAAGGGCCATTTGATTATCATCAGACTTCTCAGCAGAAACTCTAGAAGTTGTGAGCGTGGATCATAAACATGACCCCGTGGTCACTAACTTGACCCCAACAGTAACTGGCTTGAAGTACAAGGGTGCTGGCTTGAGCCCAAAGTTAATGGCTTGAGTAATGGTTCTCTTGCTCTTCTTTAGCCCCCTGGTCAATACACATATGAGAAAGCAATCAAGGAACAACTAAGGTGCTGCAATGAAGAATTGATGCTTCTCATCTCTCTGCCTTCCTGTTTGTTTCTATCTGTCTCTATCTCTGACACTCATTCTGTCACTGTAAGAAAAAGAAAAGAAAAGAAACTCTAGAAGCCAGAAGAGAGGACCCAAACATTAAAAGTACTTAAAGAGAGGACTTACCAGCCAAGAATACTGTATCCATCAAAGTTATCCTTCAAATATGAAGGAGAAATAAGAGATTTTCCAGATATACAGAACCTGAGGAAATATATTATCAGAAAATCTCATTGCAGGAAATACTCAACAGGGTTAGTAAACCAGATAAAAAGAACAAAATAAAGCTATAAGTAAAAGCTTCAACAAGTTTACCATAAAAACAAGGATAATCTGTGACAAAAATAACATGCAAAGAGAGAAGGTAAAGATCTGCAGGAGCAAAAGAGTATGGAGTATAAAGCAGTCATAAGACAGAGGACTCTTTTATATATGAAAAATTTTCTCTTTATAATCTAATGGTAACCACATATGAAAAAACAATAATGAAACATATAGTTGTTTTTTTTTTTTTTTTTAAAGAACAGGGGAAAAAATAGAATACCATCAAATATAAACAGCTGACAGAAACACAGAAACACAAAAGAGAAGAGTCAAAGCAGACACAGAGCTACTAGAAAACAAAAAATAAAATGGCTATAGAATATCCTCAAGTATCAATAATTACCCTAAATGTAGATTGAATCAAAAAGCAAAACCCAACTACATGCTGCCTTCAGGAGACACACCTAAGCTTCAAGGAAAAAAGTAGACTCAAAGTGAAAGGCTGGAAAACAATTCTCCAAGCAAATAATACTCAAAGAAAAGCAGGTATAGCCATACTTATATCTGACAATACTCATTTCAAAACAACAAATATAACAAGAGACAAAGATAGGCATTTCATAATGATAAAGGAACATTATATCAAGAATACATAACACTTTTTAATATATATGCACCAAACCAGGGAGCATCAAAATACAGTGTGTCTGTAAAGTCAAAAGTGCACCATAACTTTACGGACACACTGTATATAAGGCATCGACTAATAGATCTAAAAACAGTAATGGATCAAAATGCAGTCATAATTGAAAAAGTCAACACACCATTGATGGCTTTAAATACATCATCCAAACAAAAATTCAATAAAGAAATATCAGCCATAAATGACATACTAGACAAAATGGACATAATACACATTTACAGGACGTTTCATCCCAGAATATCAGATTATACACTCTTTTCCAGTGTGCATGAAATATTCTCAAGGATAAACCATATGTTGGGCCAAAAAACTTACATCAACAAATTCATAAAAATTGATATTATACCGTGCATGTTTTCTGACCTTAAAGTTTTTAAATTAGAGTTCAACTGCTAAATGGAAGTAAAGAAACAACAAAAATGTGAAAATTAAACAACATACTTCTAAAAAATGATTAGGTCAAAGAAGAAATAAAAGCAGAGATCAAAAGTATATATAAATAAATGAAAAAGACAACACAACATATAAAAATTTCTGGATGCAGTGAAAGCACTAATAAGAAACAAGTTTATATCATTACAGGCTTATATCAGAAATAAGAGGTCCCAGATGAGCAACCTAACATTGCATCTGAAATTACTAGATAAAGAAGAACAAAGTCAACCTAAAGTCAACACAAGAAAGAAAGTAGTAAATATTAGAACAGGAATGAATAAAGAACAACAACAACAACAAAAAACACTATAGAAAATATTAATACAACAAAAACCTGGTTCTTTGAAAAGATCAATAAAATTGACAAACCCATGGCTAGACTCACTAAGAAAAAATAAATGACTCATATCAACAAAGTCCAAAATAAAAGAACAGATGTTACCACAGACATCATAAATATATAAAGGTTATACTAGAAAACTATGAAAAATTATATGATACTAAATTAGACAATTTAGAAGAAATGGATAAGTTCTTAGAACTATACAATCTGTCTAAACTGAGTCACAAACAATAGAAAACCTAAATAGACCTATAAGCAGAAAGGAAATAGAAACAACTATAAAAAACTTCCCCTAAAATAAAAGTACAGAACCAGATGGCTACAGTAGTGACTTCTCCCAAACATTTAAAGAAGATTTGGTACTTATCTTTCTCAAAGTCTTCCAAAAAAAAAAAGAAAAGAAAAAACAATACTTTCTAACACATTTTATGAGGTCAACATAACCGTAATATAAAAACCTGGCAAGGACAACACAGAAAAAAACAAACTACAAACTAATATTTCTAATAAATACAGCCACAAAAATTCAAACAAAATAATAGCAAATCAAACACAATACATTAAACAAATAATACAATATGATCAAGTAAGATTCATTCCAGGAGCATAGGACAGTTCAACACATGTGAATTGATCAACATAATACACCACACCACAACAACAACAAAATGACAAAAATCATGATTCTCTCAAGAGATGCAGAAAAGGCATTTGATAAGATTTAACATTCATTTTTGTTTAAAACACTCAATAAAATGTGTATAGAAGAAAAGTACCTCAACATAATAAAGGCCATATATAACAATACACCAGTAAATATCATAGGAAATGGTGAAAAACTGAAAACATTTGCTCTAAAATCAGGAACAAGAGAAGGATGTCCACTCTCTTTACACTTACTCAGCTTAGTACTGGAAGTCTTAGCCACTGCAATCATGCAAAAAAAAAAAAAAAAGGCTTTCATATCAAAAAAGAAGAAATAAAGGTATTACTTTTTGCAGGTGACATAATTCTCTATTAGAAAACCCCAAAGATTCCACTGAAAAACTATTAGAAACAATAAACTAATACAATAAATTCACAAGATACAAAATCAATATACCAAAGTCTACAGCTTTCCTATATGTTAAGAATAAAACTTCAGAAAATGAACTGAAAAATACATTTTCTTTTAAAATTATAACAAAAACAAAAATATACCTAGGAATAAACTTAACAAAGGATTTAAAGAACCTATATACTAAAAACTACAAAGCATTATTAAAATAAATTGAAAAAGACACAACAAAATGGAATATTTCATGTTAATGGATCAGAATAATAAACATATAAATGGACATATTATCCAAAGCAATAAAAATATTTAATGCAATTCTCATCAAAATTCTTATGTCATTTAAAAAAAGAAAAACTAGAACAAAAAAATCACTAGGTTTGTATGGAACAACAAAACACTCCAAATGGCCAAAGCAATCCTGAGAAAAAAGAATAAAGGCAGAGGTAACACACTACCTAACTTTAATTTATACTATAGAGCTACAATAATCAAAACAGCATGGCATTGACAGAAAAGTAGACATACTGACCAGTGAAACAGAACCAAGAGCCCGAAGTAAAACTACATATATTATATATGGACAAATAATCTTTGACAAAGGAGTAAAAAAAGACATAATGGGGAAAACAAAGTCTCTTCAATAAATTTTGTTGGGAAAATTGAAAAGTCATATGCAAAATATTAACACTTGAGTACAACTTGTCCCTGCACCAAAATTAATTCAAAATAATACAAAAATATAAATATAAAATTTGAAAAATAAATTATGTAGGATAAAGCACAGGTACTAAGCTTATGGATATTGGCTATAGAAAACATTTTATAAATTTGACCCCAAAGACAAGGGAAGGAAAGGCAAAAATAAATGAATGAGATTATATCAAACTAAAAGTCTTGTGCACAGCAAAAGAAACCAACAACAAAACAAAAAGACAGCTAATCAAATGGGAGATGATATTTACAAAGGACAGCTTTGTTAAGGGGTTAATATCCAAAATGTTTAAAGAACTTACAAAGCTCAGCAACAAACAAGCAAATAATCCCATTAAAATTTGGGAAAGGACCTGAAGAGACACTTTTCCCAAGAATATATAAAAATAGGCAAGAGTATATGAAAAGATGTTCATCTTTGCAGTTATTAGAGAAATGCAAATCAAAACTACAATAAAATACCACCTTAAAAAAAGATACCATCTTATATCTGTTAGATTAGCTGTTATGAACAAGATAGGTAATAAAAAAATATTGAAGAGGCTGTGGAGTAAAAGGAACCCTCATTCACTGCTGGTGAAAATGTAAACTGGTACAGCCATTATGTAAGAAAATATGGTGATTCTTCAAAAAATTAAGAATATAACTACTATATGACCCAACATTCACTCTATGGGGTATCTACCCCACTAAAAAAAAAACAACCAAAAAAAAGAAACATGACCCCCATGTTCACTGCAGCATTATTCACAGTGGCTAAGTCAAGGAAACAACTGAAGTGTCCCTCAACAGATGATTGGATAAAGAAGATGTGGAACATATATACAGTAGAATACTACTGAGCCATAGGAAATGATGACATATTGCCATCATTTTAGACAACTGGATAGATCTTGAGAACATTGTATCAAGCAACATAAGTACAACAGAAAAAGCTAAGAACTAGATGATTTCACACAGAGGTGGGATATAAAACTCATGGACATAAATAAAAGTGAGTGGTTACCAGTGGGAGTTGGTGGCGAAAGTAAAGAGGGAGAGATATAGTCAACGGTGACAAAAAATGATTTGACTTTGTGTGATGGGTATACAACATAATCAACAGTTCAACTACTATAGAAATGTTTATTTGAAGCTTATGTACTCTTATTAATTAATGTCACCATATTAAATTTAATTTTTTAAATATTATAAAAAGAGAAGGAAATAAGCGTTCCTGTTAGATATGCATCATGTATAATTCAGACATCCACAGCAAAAGCCCTAGTATACCATCTAATGAACTTTACATCACAGGTTGACCCTTAAAGATGCCTTGTCACTGTGACCTTCTTTACCTGTCTTCTTTAGAGTTTCTTTTGTACTGTATACCTGTATGGAGTTCCAAGGCTGATCAGATAATGACATCTTCAATGACAAATTTAGAACTCTAGTTTGATTATAATAGTATCTAGATGTTAAAGCTTCTTATGATATCTATAAAAATACTTTTGTTTTTACTGGTTTTTTGTTTGTTTGTTTTTTATAGGGACAGAGAGAGAGAGTCAGAGAGAGGGATAGATAGGAACAGACAGACAGGAACGGAGAGAGGTGAGAAGCATCAATCATTAGTTTTTCGTTGCTGTCACAACACCTTAGTTGTTCATTGATTGCTTTCTCACCTGTGCCTTGACCACGGGCCTTCAGCAGACTGAGAAACCCCTTGTTGGAGCCAGCCACCTTGGGTCCAAGCTGACGAGCTTTTGCTCAAGCCAGATGGGCCCGCGCTCAAGCTGGCGAGCTCGGGGTTTCGAACCTGGGTCTTCTGCATCCCAACCCGACGCTCTATCCGCTGCACCACCGCCTGGTCAGGCTTTGTTTG
Organism: Rhynchonycteris naso; assembly: GCA_037038555.1. NCBI lineage: Eukaryota > Metazoa > Chordata > Mammalia > Chiroptera > Emballonuridae > Rhynchonycteris > Rhynchonycteris naso. The sequence continues at coordinate 85,760,462 of CM072996.1, forward strand.
TTTTTTTAAAGTTAGAAGAAGGTAGATAGTGGGACAGACTCCTGCATATGCTATAACCCGGCAACCCCCATCTTTAACCAATGCTCAAATCAACCAAAGTATCTTCAGTGCTTAGTGCTGAGTCTCGAACCAATAAAACCACTGGCTGTGAGAAGGGAAGAGGGAAGAAAGGGGGAGAGGGAGGGGAAGAGAAGCAGATGGTTGCTTCTCATGTGTGCCCTGACCAGGAAGAAACACAGGATACCCGCATGCCTGGCCAATGCTCTATCCACTGAACAAACCAGTGATGGTCGAGAATGTTTTGTTGAATTTTGAACTTTAGAAAGATTAATATTCATTTGTATGCTTAGTTTCTATTTATTTGAGGGAAAACTTTTACAATACCAAGGTCATGTTCCAAGTTTTCTTTAACTGAATTATGAGACTTTTTTCCAAATCAAATAAAATAACATTGAATTATTATGCTCACATATGAAGTATTTTAATATCAGGAAATATTAGTAAATACTATATTACAAATATAAACAGAAATTTTCTTACCTAGAATGCTACTCATTTGTGGTATACAGATGAATTCTATACATAAACAAACCTTTGATTTAAAGTATTAAACATAATATATGATAATTTTTAATATAAGCGATATGTATTTTGTGATATGTACTTATAGAGTTTTTTATACAAATACACTCAACATGATACTCAACATGGTTGGTGATTCAGGGCTATTAAATAAATGTCAATTATTTTGCTAGAGATTAATATTCCAATGTCTCAATTTGAAGACTATTTGCCCCTATTATTTAATGGCTAATATATCAATGCACTTTTCAAGTTCCAGAGGCTATATTTTATGCTTTAATACCACTCTCTCTTTTATGAGTGATATAACATCTATTGATAATTTTTCTAATTGGAAAGTCTATTCCAGATAATTGAGGTTGTTGGATAAATAAACACTGAATGAGAAAATTTATACATCTAATTATTTGATGCTTAGATAGCTACATATATTTATGTAACTAAACTTCAGTATTTTTTTCCAAGAAACTTCTTGAAGAAATAGAGCTTCAGTAGACAGCAAAAATGTCTGTACAAATACTTGTTCAAGATTAACAGAAAAAATTCTTTCGGATGCTTGGTACAGTTTTTTTCTAGTTACTATTGGTCATGGCAAACTTTTTTTGTGTGTGTGACAGAGACAGAGAGAGAAACAGAGAGAGGGGCAGATAGGGACAGACAGACAAGAAGGGAAAGAGATGAGAAACATCAATTCTTTGTTGTGGCATCTTAGTTGTCCATTGATTTGTTTTCTCATATGTGCCCTGACCCAGGAGCTACAGCAGAGTGAGTGACCCTTTGCTCAAGCCAGTGACCTTGGGCTCAAGCCAGCGATCTTGAGCTTCAAACCAGCGGCTTTTGGGCCTCAGCCAGCAAGCATGGGGTCATGTCTATGATCCCACACTCAAGCCAGTGACCCTGTGCTCAAGTTGGTGAGCCCACACTCAAGCTAGTGCCTTGGGGTTTTGAATCTGGGTTTTTTGTGTCCCAGTCTGACGCTCTATCCACTGTGCCAGCACCTGTTCAGGTGGTCATGGTAAATTTCTATCCACCTTTCACACCCAGCTAAAATAATGTTTCCCTGGGGAAAATTTTTATGACTCACTCTACTTTAAAATATATCAATCTTTGATTACAGTTTCCCAATTATATATTTATATGAGTTGAGTAATCTCTGCTTTATTAGATCAAAAATCCCAAGGAAGAGCAACTGTCTTACTCACTATTGTTCATAAATCCTGGGACATAGTCTATTAAAGAGTTGGCATTCAATAAACATGCGTTGAGTGAATGAATAAGTTAATGAATAAATAGGGTAGTGGTGGTGGTGGTTCTGGGGAGAAGGCCTGGAGGAAACAGACTAAGAATCTATGCTTTAGAGTCAAACCTGCGTTTATATCATAGCTCTGTACATATAAACTAAATAATTCAGGGAAAATTATTATCTTTGAGACTCAGTTTCCTCATTTTTAAAATGGTGATATTACTATCTACCCAGTAACTTTGAGGATTTATATGCTATATTTTAAATAAAGTACTTAGCCCAGAGCTTGGACATGAAAACTGCTATATACATCCTCCCATGAATCACATCACTATTATCTTAACCTAAATTCTACCACATGCCTGTAACTGTAAAATAAGCAATGGTTTCAAAGAAAACTGGTAACACATTGCATATGCATTGTAGAGAAATTAGCATGAAAAAGGGTGAGATGATCATGAAACGGCACATGCTTTAAGTGGGAAATCTGAGGTGGGAGTTACTAGCACAGTTAATGGTTGCTTCTGAAGTCGAATTTTCCTAGTTCAAATCTGGCTTCTTCACTAAATGATCATAAAATTTAGTCACTCTAAGACTTAATTTCCTCTTCTGAAGAAAAAAATAATATAAATACATAGAGCTATTATAAGGACTAAATGAGCTAATGAATCGAAAACACTTCATACAGAGCCTGGCCCAGGGTAAGAACTGACAAAATCTAAGTCAACATATACAGAACAGAGTGAGTTCACTGAAAACCACCCACAGTCTGATATGTGGTGGCCAGTGGATAAAGTGTCTACCTGGAATGCTGAGGTTGCTGGGTCAAAAACCTGGGCTTACTTGGTCAAGGCAGATATGGGAGTTGATGCTTCCTGCTCCTCCCTGCCTTCCCTCTCTTTCCTTTCTCTCTAAAAATGAATACATAAAATCTTAAAAAAAACAAAATAAAAAGTTAACTATTAAGAAAACCACCTGCACTGCTAATGACTCTGGGTTAGAAACTATGTTCTCTTTCTTGTTGGAAACAAAGATGCTAAAAACAGTAAAGACTGCCTTTTATATTGAATTATGACAGCAGAGCATTCAGTAAGTCTGGCATTTATAATGAAAAGATTTAAGAAATGTTCTCTTTCACATTAAAAAAAAATAAAAAGAGAGACAGTGAACAGTCAACTATCTGGGAGCTAATGAAGATGAGTGAAATTTGTGTGAGAAGTTGGAGGTTGAAATTATGAAGGGTTGAGAAATACAAAAAAAGTAAACCTGGTACAACATTAGAATTAAATTTATATCTTTACAATATGATAATTTTAAATAGAAAATAAATGTTTTGATATTTTAAAGAGTTTATTTTAAATTTATTATTGCCACCCATTTGGATTATCGTAATGAATTAAAAAATATGCAGCCTGACCAGGCAAGGGTGCAGTGGATAGACTGTTGAATTGGGATGTGGAGGACCCAGGTTCAAAACCCTGAGGCCACCAGCTTGAGTGTGGGTTCATCTGGTTTGGACAAGGCTCACCAGCTTGAGCCCAAGATTGCTGGCTTGAGCAAGGGTCACTTGGTCTGCTGTATCCACCCCCACACCCCCGATCAAGGCACATATGAGAAAGCTATTAATGAAAAACTAAGGTGCTGCAAGGAAGAATTGAGGCTTCACATGTCCCTCCCTTCATGTCTTTCCCTACCTGTGTCTATTTCTCTTTCTTTCTCTCTGTCACACACACACAAAAAAATGTGTATAAATATAAACAGTTGTGAATTTAAGTTTTAGCATAGCTTACATATAGAAATTCTATTAACTAAAACATAGCTTTACAAAACCATTTTAGGGAACTACCATTAAAATTCTTTGGATTTTTGTCTTATACTGATTATGAGTTCAGAATTTGAATTTGAATCTGAAATATCTGAGATTGATTCTCATATCCAACATATTACTAGAGAAGGTACACCCATTCTCTGATCTTTATCTCTTCTTTAATAATGCATATAAGAAACAGTATATATTTTATATGACTGCAATTATATAAAAATTAAATGAACTATACATTAAAAGAATTTGGAATAGGGTCTGACACGTACAAGAGCTAGATTAATACTAGGTGTTATTATTAACTTCAGATGTTTATTCTTTCTTAAGTACAATGAAAGATTCTAAGAAAAAGTGAAAATCTAAGTATTTCAAATAAGCAGCAGAAATGTTTATTGCATGTATTTTATTTAAATGTGGTTAAAAAACATTATAGAAATAAAAAATAAATAGTATTACAACCTTAAAAATGAACTATATTACAACCTAATTTTACTGCCTGAATAATATTTTTAGACTTAATTTTATTTTATTTGTTTATAAAAGTTTTGATTATGACATTTTAGTACACATACACATATTTTCATAAATATAACAACTGAAGTTATAAATACAGTTTTGCCACACACTGACATTCAATTCATAAATATAGCAGAGATTGCCAATCACCAAAACATATATCTCTTCTTCGTTATCAAACAAGGAGACCCTGAGGTCTCCAGCTTGAGCGCGGGCTCATCTGGTTTGAGCAAGGGCTCATCAGCTTGAACCCAAGGTCTCTGGCTTGAGCAAAAGGTTACTCGGTCTGCTGTAGCCCCATAGTCAAGGCACATATGAGAAAGCAATCAATGAACAACTAAGGTGTCGCAATGAAAAAACTGATGATTGATGCTTTCATCTCTCTCTTTTCCTGTCTGTCTGTCCCTATCTATCCCTCTCTCTGACTCTCTCTGTCTATGTAAAAAAATAAATAAATAAAAATAAAAAATAAAGTGGATAGTAGCATTAAATGCAGCAGGATCCCAATCATCATCGATCCCTGGTTATTTGCCAAGTGCTTCTCAGGTTCACATTGCAGCCAGGTACACTGCACTGGAGCTGCCGGTTGCTCTGTAATAGGTGGTGTGTACACATTCCCTCACAGAAAGCCTGATGGTCACAGTGCTATGAGCCCTAGAGGAACACAAGTCATCACACATGATGATGACAGAGCCCCTTCAGCCTAATTCCATACAATGCTGAATGGAACAAAATCCCTTCTACTCGCAGTCAGAAACAGCTGGTTTGGTCTTTTTTTCAAGCAAGATATAATCTTCTATGGTGTAAAGCTATGAGTTTCAAGTTTTTCTCTGTTGTAACAGCTAGCATTTTCTAACAGATGCAATCCAATTTTCATGATGTTTATGGTTTCAATACATCAGAATCACCAGAATAAAAGTAGCCTGTTAATTCTAAAACAAAATACTTTATTACAGTTGTTTAAAAGTTTCATGGTATTACATATGCATTTTACTTTATGATAGAAATTTCAATTCTACTTTATAGTTCTATAATATTATTCATCCAGAAGATGTTTTTAGATGAATAACATATAAAAATAAACAGGTGAATTTACGAAATTCTAAGGTATTAACTAAATTGCAAGTTCATCTACATAATTTGTATATTTATAGGTTAGGCTGCTTGGAATATGAGTCTCAATCAGTGATTCTAAAATCCTCTATCCTGACTAAACAAAGAATTCAAGAGGATCATCAGACTCCAACTGAGGACTGCAAGAATATTTGGGCTGGTGATGTATTTTTCCAATTACTGCTTTCAGCATTCACTGTCTATGAACACATTGAAGCCATATAGGATATATTATTCTAGTAAATGAACAGACTGTTCACACACATTAAATTCCTGTTCCTGTGTAGATTGCAAAATGCAATACCTTTATCTATTTCATGCTGGAATTAAAAATCCATATCACAAATTCTTAGAAAATAAACCATTATCCTTCCCAGAAAATGTAAATTGGAAGTATATATATTAACAAAAAAGTACTGAATTATATCCACTGTTTTCCTGGGCAATGTAGCTAAGATTAATTTATTCAGCAACATATAACTGTACTAACATGTTTAATTTTTAAATAAATGGGATATTTAATATTTAAATGAATGGAATTAAATTAAATATTAAACTTTAATATTTAAATGAATGAAATTAAAGAAGGTAAAAGTCCCAGGGTATAGTGGAAGAATGAAGAAAATATTTGTCTGTGAGCTGAGAGGACACAATAAAGTTGGTGGTGGGGCTGTCAGAGTAAATAAATAGGTTTTAAGTAAAACCAAAAGACCATTCTTCCAGTTTTCTTAATATGTTTATATGACACGATGTTATGCTGTTTTTTATATTTGAAATATCCACTACAATTATTAATACTTAGATAGTATGCTACTTCTCTGAAAAGAATTCTTTCTAAACATTTTTTTCTGTGGATGCTGAAGAATGAATTCAATAACAGAAAAAAAGAAAGAATTTTAGGCCTGTGTGACTTTAATTGACACAAAAGATACCTGTCTATATATATATATACTAGGCTTATCTCAATGGGAAAGGAAATCCAGAAGAATTTTACAATAAGTATTCAAATGATTGGGCCAAGTTGTATTTGAGATGTTCTATATATATTTGGGAGCCTAACAGCAGAACAATAGGACAATATAATATATTATCATGTCTTTATGTTGCATTGTGTGAGATGAATTGCATGAGTTACTGTAGCTCAGACTATGAGTCTGGGGGTCAGGAATAACTCTTATCTCACACAGATATACCATTCCTCTATTGTTGGACATTTAATTTGCCTTCAAGGTTTTTCCAGTATTAATATATATCCTCTCGACAGTGTTTAAGACTTCTTTCACATGTTAGATTATTTTTAGAGTCAATTCTCAAACTATTCTTTTTGTAAAGAGAAAAAAGAAACAAGTAAATGTTTAGAATTTCAAGAGCAATAGTGGTGTATAATGAATTATAATGACACTGGGGAATGTGGATGGGAAATAGTCTCACTCAGAATAAGTAAACATTATGACAAGAGGACAGAGAACATTCTAAGAAGTCTACCCTGACATACTGACAGAGCTCGGAGTCCGATTTGTGTTCGGTAGCATAGGCCTTGAGAACTGTATTGAAAAGAAGCCAAAATAGGCACAGATATCTGTCATACATACAGTTTTCACAGAAGCAAAGTTAAAATAAAAACAAAAGGTAAAACAGATTTCACAATTTATTTTGTGCATTTTGATGTGGTTCTAAATGTTATGTTTTTTGAGGCCAAAACCTATTCTTTTTATCACAGTCCAAAACACTTCAGAATAAAGCCATTATCTGGTAGAGAGTTTTAAATAGATAGATAGATAGATAGATATACAAATGCATATACATTTGGTTTAAATATTCTTTTTCACAATGATTTGTCAAACTTCAGTTCAGCTATAAAATCTCTAAGTGTTGTTAATCAAATTATGTCAAAGGAATGAAACAGATTCACGTTATTAAATTTAACATATTATTCTATGTTATTTAGTGTAAATTAACTATTTACTTAGTCAAAGACTATTTATGAAAATTTCTAAAATATTTCAAAATACAAAATTTATATAAATGAGGTATCATAAAGTAAATTCCTTATAGTATATAATATGGTATAAAATTACATGTAGCCTGACCAGGCGGTGGCGCAGTGGATAGAGCATCAGACTGGGATGCAGAAGACCCAGGTTCGAGACGCCGAGGTTGCCAGCTTGAGCGCGAACCCATCCGGTTTGAGCAAAAGCTCACCAGCTTGGACCCAAGGTCGCTAGCTGGAGCAAGGGGTTGCCCGGTCTGCTGAAGGCCCGTGGTCAAGGCACATGTGAGAAAGCAATCAATGAACAACTATAGTGTCGCAATGGCAATGAGAAACTAATGATTGATGTTTCTCGCCTCTCTCTGTTCCTGTCTGTCTGTCCCTATCTATCCTTCTCTCTGACTCTCTGTCTGTCCCTATCTATCCCTCTCTTTGACTCTCTCTCTATTCCTGTAAATAAATTAATTAATTTAAAAAAATTACATGTAACAATATTAAAAATTAAATGTTGTAAAAAATGAACAAGGAGTTACCAAGAGATACCAGAGACTCTCTTTTATTTCTGATTTGTTAATATTTGCTTCACAATTAGGTAAAAGCTCTGTCAAGTTCATAAAGGTATCCAAGGAATTAAATTCTAGACTAATGGTTGCTCTAACCCTGCTGTCCAGTATCAAAGGAGCCATTTTTTATTTTTTTTGAGGAGTGTGCCCATCAGCTGCTTTAAGAACCCCTTGACATTCACCTGAGCTAAAATTAGGAAATATTTGCACGATTTATTTCCCATAACAAAACTTGATTAAAATGACTCTCATCTGAAATGTGCAAAAAGGTAAAAGCACTTTTAAATAAATTTTATTAATTTCCAGGTACAGGATTAAGTTCAATGTCTTAAATTAGGTAGGGTTTTGGTGGGTGGAGAGATGAAGGGAAAATTACAATAACACTTAGGAGATTTTGAATAGCAATCTAGAATAAAATAATGAAGACAAAAGCCTTAGGGAGATTAAATTCTGTCTTTCTTCCCTACACATACACACAAATTTTCATAGTCATAATTTCTTCCTTTAAACAATTGCTATTAATTTATAAATTCATACTAAAAATTGATGGTAGAGAAAGTTTTATTTCCCACTAAAAAAATGTAAAGTAGGCAAAGATCTTGGGCATCTACATTCCTATCTTTTTCAAATACCCCACTTACCCAGTGGAGAATTTTTATATTACTTCTGGCTTCTCAGAATTGAAAAGGACATTTTTTTTTCAGGTGCTGTACCATTCATTAACAACTGTCATGCAAACCTACTACCCAGTAATCCTCAGACTTTACTATATGGTAGTCAATACATATTATGAATTAATTTAAATTGAGAGGAAAATGACTAACTTTAAAGAGCAACTAATGAGTACCCAATTTTCACAAGAAAATATGCCAGGTCTTTGAAGAAACCCATATTTCAAACAATACAAGGGAGAATATGATCAATATCATAATATAGGGAATAAGAAATGTCATAGAGAAAAATAGGAAAGAAAAAATGTCAAAGAAAGCTAGATAAATTTCAACAAAGAACATTATTAAAAGTTTCATGTAAGAAGTGAAAAGTAAGAAGACACATATAATTTAAACATGATGAAAGAAATCATGTGGGACTAAAGTAGCAGGTGAATACTAGTTAAGATCATACATAGCCTGAACAATATGCCCACTATTTTCTCAGTGAGTTTATAAACAGAGAGCCCGATAAGGGATGGCCCCGATAAGGGATGGCCCCAATAAGGGATGGCCCCGTTAAAGGCTGGATGCCGTGCAGCCTTAGGGCAATGGGAGAATAGCCTGAATCTCCTGGAAGCCTTCTAATTAAAATACATCCATATGTTAAATATATGTAAGACTTATTTTTTCCTTTTATCTTTCTCTTCACCCCAACCATGCTTACCAACTTCAAATTGTATCCATGGAGTTACACTATCATGTCCTGAAAACTCAACTCATAATTTCTGGATATCTTCCCTTCTTCCCTTTACCACAGCCATACTTAGCCATCTCTCTGAAATCTCTACCCTAAGAGAATAACCTCTGGTCACTCTTCGATCCACTAATTTCCACTAAATATCCTTACTTTTATCAGAACCTCCATTTGTTCCTAAGCGATAAACCTAATTTTATTTCTTTTTCAATATAGGCTATATATCTCAGTAACACTTTTACCAGTTTATTTAAACCACACGCCCTTGTCCTTTGTTCTAGTTTTGAAGACAATCTGCAAACAAATTAGTTCAAACACTTTCTCTACTTCCCCTCCTGAGCTATCTGGTGCTGTTAAAAAAATAAATTGCTAATTGGTAAAGTTATAAGTTTATGATTCCCACCCTCTGCTGGGTCTTTTACACTGTTCTGTATCCATTTAATTAAAACATTCATTTCTCCAAAACAGCTGTCCCAATTCCACATCACTCTTCAGTCTTTCTATTACAACTCTTACCTTTCCACCTTCAGCAATTTATGCCCCGCTTTACAGTAAACAATGGAAACTGTCAGTTTAGAGAACTCTTAAACTTTCATTTGTCCCACCTTTAAATCTAGGGTTAATAATCTCCCTGCTATCATGAGGGATTAGGAGTCTGGGCATTTCAATGTTAATTTTACTTCTCATTGGAGAGCGCACACCTCCATTCCTACCCATTTATATCCTCAAACTCCTCTCTTTTAGCATCTTGTCTCCATAACCAACATATCTAACACTTTAAAATGATTCTAAATCCACTTCCTTCCTTGATGGATCCACATACCTTCTTTTTTCCGGCTTCCTGCTTGGAAGATTTACCAGCAGAAATTACCTCCTCCCCATTCACTCCCTGGCTAATGTGTCTTCTGTCCTGGTTACCAACTGCAGTTGCTCTCACCAAATTCATCAAGGTCCGAAATCTGCTGAACCTTTTCAGTCCTTCTCTTTGACTTCTCATTGGAATCTGGATAGTCCTTCTCTGTATAGCTACTCCAGTCCCTCCTTCCAATACTCCTCTTCACTCTATCCTGCCTTTCTCTCCCTTACTTACTTTTTTTACATTTTGCTTTTATTAATCATTCCTTTTCTCACTTGCATTTACTGGGAAATCTTCTCTGCTTTAAAAACTGTGTGTTAAAAATTACATTTTCATATATAACAGTGACTGCTCCACCAAGTTTCACTTTCACAGGTTAGGGAACATCAGGAATCATGGTATCAATCTTAGTGTTCTCCAGTTCAAAAATTAATTTTGTTAATTGCATAAATTTGGGTTTAATTAGACATATTTAAGGCCTGGCTTTATCTATCCAAACACCTCATCTTTATCAATTTTGGACACAAAAAAATGAAGGAAAAAAAAAGAAGCTGACAAGACATACTAAAGCTGACAAGCTCAGGGGAGGTCTGCCTGGCAGTCTCCAAACAAAGAGACATAAAGTAGCCCTTTAGGATGGCCTGAAAAATTAAAACTTTCTAACTTAGAAGCAGTTTATGGCAGGTAGTCATGTCCTAGGGTGGTATTTTTACTTAAGAGACGTCAGTGCTTACCTTAGTTGAGTCTGTCTGTTGTCTTTTTGCATATACAATAACATACCTTTAAAATCTAGGATAACATGCCTTCGAAATGTGAGAGTAATCTTTTTTACAAGGCACAATCTCTCATTTGATCTGGATACCACAGAACTGCTTATTGTTATTGTTAATTGTGTTCATTGTTTACTACCCTATAGCTACCAATGTAAAAGAAATATGGACATAGTCCCTATATACATTTTACATTTTATCTAATCTTAGAGATTTCCTCAATTTGTTTCTCCCACCTCCCCAATCTATCACCAATGGATTTCATGTAAGCCCCCTCCATGTTTCCCCCTTTGATCTTTATATATAAAATAAGCGGTAAAACTACCATTTTTCCAGAGCATTTACTTGATCCATTGAGATCTTGCTTCCCATCAATTGTTGACAGTTTGGATCAAATAAACTTATAAAAATTCTTACAGGTTTAGAGGTTTCTTACACTGACATCATAATAATTCTCTCTCTGTCATAGACTCATTTTATGGCTCAGCCACAACAAATGTTGTGTTATACACAGACCTTCCAAGTTATTTTTGCAATCTATACCTTTGTTCAAGTTCCTTATTTTACTCTTTCTCTCATTCTTCAAGGTTCATGACAGAGATCTTTCCCATAAAGCCTTTATAAATTATTTCATGCTACACTGTTTTAAAATGATGTTTTATTGAGCTCTGCCAACCTTTAAAAATTTATGAATTCCTTGAGTAAAGCACTCTCTCCATATATATATATATATATATATATATATATATATATATATATATATATTTTTTCCCTCAAATTCCTTAGAACACCAGTATGTAAAAACTTCCTGTTACTAGAGTACTAAATATACAGTCACATAATTATAATTCAAGAAATATATGTGGAAGGAACATATTTGACCCTATTGAGATCTGACTGTATTATAGAAACCCTTCAAAGATAACTTTTCAAGGACAATTTTTTTTTTTTTACCAGTCTGTATTTGAAGGCATCAAAGTTACAAGAAAGAACAGAATCTCTGTGGTCATTTCAGTAATGTTCTGTGCCTTATCTTATGTGCCTTTGCATGCAAAATGCATTAATAAGCATAGGGTTTTACAATACAATCTGACTGTTCTTGTGGAATACAACTTAGACCTTATGGAAGGACCCATTAGAGAATCCCATCTCAGAATGAAGGCCTGCTTTTTGCAATGAACTCACAAATGAGTCCTGAGGAGGTAGATTATTGTCTGTTAAGCTGAACAGATATTATTTCACCAATGTCTAACTTTGAGAGCTCATTAAAAAAGCAAGAGTTTATTCATTAAGTGTGGAACATTTTAATATTACACAATTAACATGTTAAACAGAACCACTGTACTGTGTGTGTATATAGATAGATAGATATAAATAAATATATATATCGATATATTAAAAAAGTTAGAAAATCTTCATGAGAAGAAACAATAAAAGCCCAATAGCCTAAACATGTTAAATTTACTCTAATGGAAAGGTACCAGTAACTATGAGATACACTCTCTGCTTTTATTGAATTTATGACCTACTTAGAGAAGCAAACCATATGTGTGAAAAGTGAGATAATAACAAATTTTTTAAAAAGTCCAAAAGACCTACAAAAGAAATACTCTAAGTCAGTTCATTTTTAATGATAAAATAAATTTATGCAAGCAATAATTTTTACAGGAATTCATGAAAGTAAAAATATCTCTTTATTTGGAATACTGAGACATTTTTTAGACTATATAATTTGAAATCTAATAATTTTTGTTTGACATCAAGGAAGACTGAGCTGTGTCTAGGACTGAATCTATATAATTATGATGATCTCTGCTTATACTATTTTCTTACAAATATCAAAATTATATTGATCTTTGTGTAGCCATTTCCGCCATAAATTAGAAGTAATGCCGATAAAAAGTTCAATAAGTGATATATTTTTTCTATGCTACTGAAGATAGTCTTAGGGATACAGGAGACTTTCCTAACAGTGTCATTCCTGTGGGGAAAGGTGACATATCAGGCAAATCAAAGTTGAAACACAATTACAAATGCTTCTGAAATAGCAAATGTTAAGAACAGGACAATTTCTATTTCTGTGTCCTTTGAAAAGCACTAGATATCAATCCCGGGGAGAGCACTGTGGCTGTGAGGTGGCCTATGTGCTGGCCGCTATCTTCTCCTCTAGCCAGAAACTTTTCTATCACTGTTTGCCAAGACAGAGATAAGAAATTCAACCCCTTCTCTGCTCTGCAGGCAAATGCAATGATAATATATATGGCTTTGGGCTAAAACCAACCCAGACAGGGAGCTCGGACAACATATACAGTCTGCTGTCACAGGATTTTAAGTCTGTAGTTCTTAACCAGAGGTAACTATGAGAATCAACTGAGGAACTTATAAAAAATACTGAAGTTTTGGTCCCCTTTCAAATAATTAATTCAGTCTCTGGCAGTGATTTTCGGTATTACTGTTTTGAAAGTTCTCCAGGTGATTCTGTTTTATACCAAGATGAATTAAACAATGTAATAGACTAGTGTTTTTTGTATTTTGATGTACATATAAATGACCTATAGATTTTGTTGAAGTGCAGATTCTCATTCACTGAGTCTGGGCTAAAACCTGAGATTTCATTTGTGTTATGTTACAGGTGATGCTCATGTTGTTGATCTAAGACCCCCACTTTGGTGTACAATATTAGTTTAGACTTCCCTTTAAAATCAACATTGTTTTAACAAATTTGAAAAGTCTAGAATTTCAGATTATCCCCTTAAGAGATTCTAATTTTCTCAGTGAAGCATCTTCTACAAATCTGGAAGTTAAAAAAAATTCAGATGATAGGGGTATTATTGTGCAACCTTGGTTTGTATATTAGAACCTCCTCTTTCAAGGTGTTCAAGGGCAATACTAACTACTTTGAGAACAACCACTTGGAGGAAGTACTCTCTCTCAGCAGAGGTAATGTTCTTTGATATGGATTACAAATGATAGATGGCAAGCTTGTCCAGTGTAAGAACAGAATTGTTGAACTTGATCAGGGCTGGTTTCTCCCACAGTATTACAAACACCATCCTTTTCATTAAAGCAGCCCTGGTGGTTCAGTAGATTAAATGGAAAATACTGTCCCCCTTCTCTCATCAGAGACCTCCACAAGTAATCTCCCAAAGATGAGCCAATGTTAACATGGCCCCATTTCCTCTGTAATAAAGAGAAGATTTTATAACAAGTAAGCAGGAAAGAGCCACACAAAAGAATAGTCTTAAAAATTAGATTTTAGGTTGATAAATAATTTTATTTTATACTCCTATTAGAAATATTATTAAATAAGCAGAAGACTTAGCTTCAAAGAAAATGTCATAAGGAGAAATGAAGAAAAAGATCAGAAGCCTCCCTAAAGCAAGAACAACCATGAAACCCTTGTTAAAACAGAATATGTTAGTTTGGTTTTCCTAATGACAGTGGTAACAGAATGCAAATAGCATTCCTTATTGGTATTTCGAGCATGTATACATGTGAATATATGCAGAAATCAATGCATACACAAGAAGAAGACACATTAAGGCTAATTTTACTCCTTTACATAATTGCTGAAATATCAGAGTTTAGATCTAATTCTAGATCTGTGACCCTGGGCCTTAGGTTTCCATCTGTATAATAAACTTTTTGGCCTGCATATCAGCCACTGCTTCTAGAATACTTATTATGCCAACTACTTGGTTAAGTACTTGGCAAATCATTAATCCTCTTTATACCCCTATGGGTGACAGTATGTTGCACCTGTTTTTGCAGATAAGGAAAGGGAAGGCACAGAGAAATGTTGCTCATAATTTTTTAAATTACACTAGAATTGTCCTAATTTCTACCTTCTTTGTCAGGTTATTACAGGGGAAAGACAGAAGTCAGTTCATTGGTAGGTAACAGTAAGTTGTTAGGAGTCAGCCCAAGGTTGAAATAATAATCTTACTCTAAAATTGCTATGCAGTCTAAACACATTATATAACCTCTCTGAGCATCAGTTTTCCCATTTGTTAATATTTTTTCATATGGGTTTTGAGATGATTAAACAATAGAATAAGTTATTCTTTTAGTGGATGCTTAGTGAATAGACTATGTTTATAATGTACCAGGCATTATTCTAGGTGCTGGTGGTAAATTGCTACAAAATGATCTTCAGG
The DNA here is from genome assembly GCA_037038555.1 of Rhynchonycteris naso. Taxonomy (NCBI): domain Eukaryota; kingdom Metazoa; phylum Chordata; class Mammalia; order Chiroptera; family Emballonuridae; genus Rhynchonycteris; species Rhynchonycteris naso. The sequence continues at coordinate 85,775,481 of CM072996.1, forward strand.
GTGATGTGCCTTCCTAAATTCAGACTCTGAATTGTCTCCTCATACACTGAATCTGGACAGGCCTTAGAACTTGTTTTGACCAACAGCATGCAGTAGAAGCATATAATAGAAATGACAGTGTGAAAATTCTGAGTTTAGAACTTAAGGGCATTAACAGTTTCTGCTTTTGATTTCTTGCTTTCCTGAGATGTCATGCAGTGAAGCTTGGGCGAGTCTGCTCCAGGAGGAAAGGGCGTAGTTACAGAGAAGGAAACACTGTAGGATGAATGACACAAAAAAAGAGGAGGCCCAGGTACCTTCCAGTCATTCCAATCGTTCAAACTTGAGCACCAGACATGTGACAGATACATTGGCATCGAACAACGACAACAGTAAAAAACATATAATGAAGGTCAATCAACAGTACAGAGAACAAAAAAAAAGTCAACCAGGTGAGCCCAGCCCAGACTGCAGAAAGAAACAGGACCAGATAAGTGGCTGTTGTTTTAAGGTGCTACATTTTGGGTGGCTTGTTACAGAGCAATATTTTCCTGATACAGCTAACATTACATTTATGTTTTTATGATTCCCTCTTTACAGCTGGGGACATTGAAGTACAACTACTTTAAGCAAACTTTCTGAAATTATGCAGTCAGCATGTGGCAGAGCAGGGACTCCACTTAGGCAGCTTGGTTTCATGGTCCTTCCACTCAACCATCATAGTAAATAGCCACTCTGGTTATAGGGCCAAACTTCTTTTTTTTGCTGAAATAAGAAGTCTAGATCTGAAGTCTGGGGGTCATTCAGTATTTTCAAGTATCTTTATGGAATCTGACTGAAATTCTTTCTTCTCTTGAGAATTTTGTTGGTTATGTCTCTTAAGAAAATATGCTGAATACAGCAAAGGGTCATATAGAATATAGATAGATGATAGATAGACAGATGATAGATAGATAGATGATAGATAAATAGATAGATAGATAGATAGATAGATGATAGATAGATAGATAGATAGATAGATAGATAGATAGATAGATAGATAGATAGATAGATAGATGATAGAAGCTATAAGTTTGAGACTTGGTAATAATAAAGAAAATGAATATTCTAAAGGGGAAGTTCATATGAATATACATTTCAATAGATATTTACTGAACTTAATAGAGATTTACTGGCTATCCATCATCCATTTCATCTTCTTTCTACAACAGTATCATATTCTCCTATTTGAGAATACTGCTCATCAATGGAAAAGTGTGGTCCAGGAGCTGATAACTACTGGTTTTCCTGCCTCTTCTGCTGAGACTGACATATACATCTTCCTAGAATTTGAGTTTGTGGTACAGACTGAGGACAATATTATATTAATTCCACTTGTGCTATGTGAAGTGAAACTGTGAAGCAATTCTAGCCATCAAATTGCCTGATTTTATGTCAATTGCTTCAGCCTTCTCTGCTATCCTCATATGTAGCTCAGCCCTGGGCATGTGTCACAGCCTCCTCCTTATCCATGAGGGATCTGTTCTAAGAATCCCATTGGGTAATTGAAATGGCAGACAATACTGGACCCCGTATGTACTAGTTTTATTTTGGTTATAAATATGTACCTATGGTACAGTTTAATTTATAAATCAGGCACATTAAAAGATAAACAGCAATAATAATTAAAATATAACAATATATTGTAATAAGTTATATGAATGTGGTCTCTCTCTCATTGTACTGTACTAACCCAATTTGAGGCACAAGAGCAAAACTAGTACAAAATTTTCTTTTTCACTATTTCACAGAAATACTTGTTCTTACCATAAATCTTAGCACCCTCAGTATACAGTGTTTTGTTCTTTCTTAATTAAGTCATGAACTTTCTCCTTTTTACTTAAAGCACTTTCCAGCTTCTCTCTGGCATGTTCAAATTGCCAGCATCACTGCTCTTATACTTTGGGGCTATTATTAAGTAAAATAAGGGTTGCTTGAACAAAAGCACTGTGATATTGTGACAATTTGGTTACCAAGATAGCTACTAGGTGACTAACAGACAGGTAACATATATAGCATGGTTATGCTGGACAAAGGAATGATTCATGTCCCATGCATGACAGGTGGACAACATAAGATTCCATCATACTACTCAGAATGGCTCAAAATTAAAAACTAATGACTTGATGATTTATGGAATTTTCAATTTAATATTTTCAGATCATAGTTGACTGTAGCTAATAAATTTGTGGAAGGTAAAGCCATGCATAAGGAGGACTACTGTACTTCAAATTTATACTTTCTCTCTCACACATACACATTCTCTCTCTTTTTCAATGCCAGCAATAAAACAAACCAAATTAATACACACATTCTTTTGAATGTTTTTAAAAAGTCTGATAATCTTTGATATCAGTAATTTATAACTAAACCATGACATCCAGATGGATTAACAACCTACTATATGTAAATTTCCCATAGAATATGCTATTTATGAAGCCTATGATGTTTTCAAGCATCAGAACTCTTTGATTAAAAATAACACTGAAACACAAATGGCAAGAGTAGCTTAATCCTCTAACAAAATTGACACGAGAAAATTACTACAACAAAGCAAAATCACTGAATAGTAATCTCACTTATGAACATACAAGAAAATATATATATATTTTTTACAGGGACAGAAAGAGAGTCAGAGAGAGGGAGATAGGGACAGACAGGAACAGAGAGAGATGAGAAGCATCAATCATCAGTTTTTAGTTTCAACACTTTAATTGTTCATTGATTGCTTTCTCATATGTGCCTTGACCATGGGCCTCCAGCAGACCGAGTGATCTCTTGCTCAAGCCAGCGACCTTGGGTCCAAGCTGGTGAGCTTTTTGCTCAAGCCAGATGAGCCTGCACTCAAGCTGGCAACCTCAGGGTCTCGAACCTGGGTCCTCTGTGTCCCAGTCTGATGCTCTATCCACTGCATCACCCCCTGGTCAGGCATAAGAAAATATCCTTAAAAAATAATTTTTTTACACCACTGAGCCACTTTGGGCACTAGTTTTCCAAAAAAATATATTTAAACAAATTTAATAGTTAATGTATCCTTATTAAATTCAGGAAAAAATAAAAATTCCCAATTATACCAGTATTATAAACATTTTACTATTAATTTTAGGAAATAAGAAATATTGTACAGGATAGATAAAATTTGTCCCAATTTTTTTTAAATACAGTTTTTTAAACAAAACACAAGAATATCAACCAAAGTTATTTAAAAAAACAAGTTTTATAACAAATAGAAGTTATGGATGAGTAGACATTATAAAAATCTATACATTTGTTACAACATCAAAAATGTAAATTTTGAAGGAAATATAAATAAGGATATCAGAAAAAATAAATCAAGATAAATTTTCTAAGATAGTTGCTTTCTAATTATGAACAGCCTATCATACAAATTAAAAACAGTTATAAAAGTCTAATAATACAGTTTTTTTTCAGTAGAGATGGAAAGTCAGTAGAATAGAATGCCCATAACAAATTCAATATGTTAAATAATTAAGTACATAATAAAAATGAAACTTCAAATAAAAAATAAGAGGATGACTTACTCAATAAATTGGGTTGACACAATTTAAGTAACAGCTCTGCATTATACCTACACATACATAAATTTCAAAGGAATTTTAGATCAAAAAGAGAGCAAATAAAAGAATTTGAGAAATATGTTGTTAAATATTAATTCTTGAAGTTGAATTTGTCTTTCTAAGCAAGAATCCAATTTCTAAGAAAAAATTAAAAGTCTGGTTGAGGGTCCATAATAGTGAAAGCTATCTGAATAACTACAGATTTTAAGAAAAGGTAATACACTGATCATAAAATAGTTTCATAAATCAATAATAAAAAGGTATTTCAACAGAAATATTGGCAAAACTATAGATAATATATCCATACAAGCGTGCACACAATAAACACACAAATGAAGACATTAAAATTGTCAATTAAATAATTTAGAACACTCAATCTCAGTTCAATACTAAGAAGTACAGATGAAAATAAACTCTTGGCACCAGCCTGGTAATTCAGTTGGTTAGAACGTCATAGCAATTTGCCAAGGTTGTGGTTTGGATCTCCAGTCAATGCATGTACAAGAGTCAGCCAATGAATGCATAAACATAACATATTCATGTTTCTCTCTCTCTCTTTCTTACTTGCTCTCAAATCAATAAATAAAAATTTTAAAAAACTTTTTTTCTTTCGCCTGACCTGTGGTGGCTCAGTGGATAAAGCGTCAACCTGGGAACACTGAGGTCGCCAGTTCAAAACCCTGCACTGATCTGGTAAGGCACATATGGGAGTTGATGCTTCTAGCTCCTCCCCCCTTTCTCTCTCTCTCTCTCTCTCTCTCTCTCTCACTCTGAGTCTCCTCTCTAAAAAAAAAAAAATAAAAATAAAAAATATAATTAAAAAAAACCAAAAAACTTTTTTCTCTCATCAAATTGAGAAAGGTACATATAACAATCATACACAATATTGGTTAACGTACAGGTATATTGCTATAAAATTTAACACTTTATAGAAAGACAAACTGACATAATTTCTAAGAGGCAAATTTGCAATAAAAACCCTAAAATATAGATATCATTTGATTTGACAATTCTACTATCAGAAATTTATATTAAGGTTATTATCATGAATATATGCAAAGATGCATATGTATGAATAGTTTCTAAAAATCAGCTCTCATAAGAAATAATTGATATAATTCACCAATTAAAGTGTACATTCCAATTCTTTAGTATATTTATGGGATTGTGCAGCCATCAACACAAGCTGATATTAGAATCGTCTGCTCACCGTAAAAGAAACCTCTTGTTTATTAACAGTCAATCTCCTTTCTGCTCCTGATTTTCAAAGCTCTCTAGTGCTAGTGTTTCTGAATTTTTTTCCAATACTAATTCCTAAATTTTTCTCTTATGAGTTTTATTTGAAATGTCTCTTTTTCCTGAAGAGACACCATTATATACAATTATTATTTTAATTTGTTTTCAGAGAACCAATCAAACACAGAATTTTAGATGTAGATTTCAGGTTCTAAGATTTTTCTAGGCAGTGTTTAATGCCAGTGCTCAGGAATTGTTTCTCTAATTGGGCTAGTTACTTCTCATTTCAGAACTTTAAAGAAAAGACAGTTTCCAAGCAAACAAGGTTTCACTTTTGTCAAAGCTTCAAGTATGAAAATAAAAAATAAAAATATTTTCAGGTAATTTGGTTTTGACTAAAGGACACAGTGCAGCTCTAGCTCAATAGCTTAGTTGGTTAGAACATCAGCGAGCACAGAGGTTGTTGGTTCAATCCCTGGTCAGGGCACATAGGGGAACATATTGATGTTCCTGTCTTTCTCTCTCTCTTCCTCTTCCACTCTTTCTAAAATCAATACATTAAAACAATAAAACATTTTAAAAATGAAAAAAGACAGTGCTTTATACCCTCTAGCTATCTCATTTCCTCCTTGTATCATACCATTAGAAAATTATGTCAATGATGTCTGAAGATATGATGAGAATAAGAAATTGCATTCAACAGAGATCCTTGCTGCATTGACATGATAAGAAAACACTGGCCAGGAATCGGAAACACTAGTACCAGTTCTACAGTTTATCTCAACCAAACTCCTTTTAGCTTACTCAGTGTATTTGGGCTAAATAATTTCCAAAGTACATCTTTCAGCATCAAGATTTAAAGAATTTATTGTCAAACTGCCTCATTGCTTATTTGTTAAATTTAAGTTCAAGAAGACCCAAACTATCAAAGAAGCCAGATCAGAACACCATTTTGAAAAAACATTATTGATAATAATAGAATTAATTTTATTCTAAGATTTTGCTTTGAGTAAATTATGGGTGAGCATATTGAGTTCATCTAATAAATATTTTAATGAAGATTTTGACAGTTGCATCTACCTATAAATATTAAATATATACATTTTCTTATCTCATAATCATGCTCAATGAAGTAAGCACTGCATTTTAGGATACTTCATTTTCATTTTATAACACTCCTTTAGGTAAAAGTATTATTTAAAAGTCAAAACCTATTTTTAACTGTGATGGAGACAGAGAGAGACTGAGAGAGGACATACAGGAAGGGAGAGAGATGAGAAGATTCAATTCTTCGTTGCGGCTCCTTAGTTGTTTATTGATTGGCTTTTCCATAATTGCCTTGACCAGGGGGCTACAGCAGACCGATGGACCCCTTGCTCAAGCCAGCAACCTTGGGCTCAAGCTGGTGAGCCTTGCTCAAACAAGATGAGTCACGCTCAAGCTGGCAACCTCAGGGTTTCAAACTTGGGTCCTTCATGTCAGTCTGATTCTCTATTCACTGCACCACTGCCTGGTCAGGCTCAAATTCTATTTCTTAATTTACTTAGTTTTAAATAACCCTTGACTTGACATACTATATAATATTTGATAAATCTCTGAAGTTATGATGAGAATAAGAAATTGCATATCTTCTCCGATAAATCAGGGAAGGTAGTCTTGTTTTTCAGATGAGGTTAATACAATTCAGATGTATAATAAACTGGTAAATCTGTTTATTAAAGTGTTTGATTTGAAAATATAAAATACTATATAATGAACACATATGATAGAAAAATAATGTAATGTAGTTGTTAAGAACTTGGCCTTTAGAGAAAGAAAACCTCAATTCAAACCTCAGCATTTTTAAGTATTATCTATGTGACTGGAGGCCAGTTATTGAACCTCTATGAGCCTCTTATAAGATAAGGAGTATAATATTACCTATCCCATTTCTTTGATATAATTGCAATGAAATAACATAAATAAAGCACTCCAAACAGTCCCTGACATATATTGAGTACAGATAAATGGTAGCAATAGTGAGATCACTATGAAAGTGGGTTCTGAAGTTCAGCAGCCTATGTATAAATTCTGGTCTAATCATTGATACTTCTGGGACCTCAGAATCTTCATTAACTTTTTCATGCCTCACTTCTCCTTCTTTGCAAAATGAAGAAAATCATGATATCTACTTCAGAGTTGAGATAAGGATGAAATTGCCTTAGGAAGGTGTTTGACATATAGTAACCCCAAAAACATATTAGATACAGTATTATTGTACCTTTATTGGATGAAGCTCAATTTTATATCTTAATAAAACAATTAAGATAACTTTAATAATTATTTAATAATTATTTATTAAAGAAAGCAATCTGATATGATTTTAACCAGATATTATAAACATGGAAGAAAAACCTGTGTCAGTAGTGTAATTACTTTTATTTGGGGAAGTAGGAAGTTATAAATATCTCTACTTCACATTAGCAGTCACTGGCAAGTAACTACACACTACAGAAGAAAGAACAGCCCTTCTCTACAATTTTTAATGAAGTAATTAAATGCTTGGTTTGACCTGATGGTTGTGCTAGGGTTCTTATTGAGGACTAGGATGGGATTTTTTTGACTGGAGCTTTCTCCACTCATTTTGACACAATTCTAAACATCTTGGTATCTCCAATGTAAATCCAAAGAAAAAACAGAGTATTGATATCTGTGGCCTCTAATAAATTATACAATTTTAGGTAAAAATCCCAATTTCCCTGTCAACGACACTTTTCTGTGTATAGCCTGAGTTTTATTTGCATTATACATTTTCTGGGAAATGAATAAATTACAATGATAAAAATGATCATTCATAGAGATTCATTTTATTAAAATAATATTTGTCAATTAGAAATTTTCAATCAACAACATCTCCTTATTAAGAAAAAATCCAAGTTGTTAAATAAAATCTTGAAAGAAAAAAAGAAAATAATGAGATTAAAACAACTAACCATTATTATAAAATGGTATGTTACTAAAATACTGTTTTTGTTGAGGGGAGGAAACACATGTTTTCCATTAGTTCACAGGATTGCCATCCTGAATACATTGTTCATAATAACCTGTGACTTTCATGGGCTAATCAAATTCCCTTCCCTATGAATATTATCAAATTTGCTTGAGAGGTTCCTAAAGAGTTTGTTGTTATTTTTGTTCCCAGACTGAATGCTGAAGAAAATTGAGTATTTTTATGAACTCATTAGGACAATATATGTCTAATTTATTCTTTAAAATAAGCCTCTGCAAACATTGAGCAAAAGTATAGAGAAAACTGACAAAAATAAAGCTGAAGAATACTATAAGATTAAAAATAAATCAAAACAGAGATTGATAGAAAGCTAGGTGTAAGTTATTATCAAGCACATGGTAATTGAAAGTTTTTATACACATCCAATTGTTTTGATGTGTAGTCATTCTCAATAAATCATATTTTTGTTATAATATTGGATTGCTTCACCTTTACCTATTTCTTGCTTATGTACTAAAAGTCACATTCAAAAAATAATTTAAATACAATGACTAATTTCTAGCCTTCAAATAAATCCAACATGACTTTCAATATCTTCAATTATATAGTTTCTCTTTCATTTTATTCTAAGGCCTTTATTTGCTACCCATCAGTATAATCACCTGTTCTTGTCAGTTTTCAATCTCAACACTTCCCACATGCATCAGACTTATGTCTGTGTTTAAATATCAGTCAGGGAAACCTTCACTTTCTGAAAAATGTTCTTTTAATCCTCTCAAGGCCAGACTCTTTATACTGTATCTATAAAACCATACCCAGCATTCTAGTCCCATGTGCCTTCCTCTGAGTATATTCTTTTGATTTGAAAATCAATATTAGAACTATATCTAGAGTAATAAGTTTGGGATATTTAAATATTTATTTTTTTTAAAAAATTTACATTTCCTATAGATACCATAAAAAGTTAAACTTCTTTATTTGCAAGTTAAATCGTCCAAACGAGCCCCATTCATTTGTCTAGTTAGGACTTAATGGCATTTCCTTTACCAAGTTTGTTTTTTTTTAATTTGTTTTTTTACAGAGACAGAGAGAGGGATAGATAGGGACAGACAGACAGGAACGAAGAGAGATCAGAAGCATCAATCATCAGTTTTCTGTTGCCATCGCGACATCTTAGTTGTTCATTGACTGCTTTTTCATATGTGCCTTGACTGCGGGCCTTCAGCAGACGGAGCAACACCTTGCTGGAGCCAGCGACCTTCGGTCCAAGCTGGTGAGCTTTTGCTCAAGCCAGATGGGCCCGCACTCAAGCTGGCGACCTTGAGGTCTTGAACCTGGGTCCTTTGCATCCCAGTCCGACGCTCTATCCACTGCGCCACCACCTGGTGAGGCTCCTTTACTAAGTTTTAACCAGTTTACCAGAGTTTATCTAAAACTTATAAAGAAATTTTTACCTAAATATGATTTATTGAGAATGATTATTAATTTCTACATCTTCCTTTTTGAAAATGGACGGGTTTTAACTTTTTGAGTTTGTCTTTTCAAATAAAATTCTTTCCATTAATGAAAAGATACAGAAAATAAATAAATTGGAAACCTAAAGTCAGTTACTATGGCAATACAGATATTTTACAGGACCTATGTCATAGATCTGTTTAGTTTTAAAAAAGAGCAATGACTTCAGAGAAGGTAAGTGACTGTTCCAGGGCCATCAGTTGTACAGGGGAAGAAAGAAAGCTAGGCAAGGTCCTCACAGCAGTTTTAAAGTTGTAAGCAGAAAACCAGATGACAAGGAGCAACAGACTCTTAAGAATAAATATGTGAAGAGTTTGATTATAATCAAATAGAGCAACCTAATTAATTGAATGATATACAAAATTGTTATTTTTTGCACAGTGATTAATCATATTTGAAGAGTTTATATATATTAGTCTGATTAGTTTTTTTCTTACATAAACTAAATATTTTTAGAATTATCAGACAAAGAGAAAAATAAGTAACTAGGAGAAATAGGTCACTGTCCTAATGGGAATCAAAACTTAGGAGGAACATAGAGATACTTTAGCTAAATTCTCTCTAACTCTTTTTTTAAACTGAAGGTTAGAGAATGCAGTTATCTATTTGCGTGACCTGGCTTCAAAGTTCTTTTTCTTTTTATTCATTTATTTTTTTACTTTTCTGGCATTGACTCCTTGGCTCTGGAATCTGTAGAACTCAGACTTTCCTCTCTTATCAAGACAGGAACTGACAGTCATGGGAGCTGAGAGATAAAATCTTTCATTTTCATCAGTTCACCAAGAACAACCCCCTAATTTCTCCAGTTTCATCCTCTGCAGCTGGAGAAATCAGGTAGAGTATGCCAAACTGCTACTTTTTTCTCAGGGGGTCCTAAACCAAACTTTGGTGTAAAGGGAAACACCCACCCTAGAAGATGGAAAGAAAAGAAAAAAAACTATTGTGAGACTACATTGTCTTCTGCTTCACAGTGCAGAGGGCCTGGGCATCTTTCTGGCTTGGTATAGCAGCCTGAAGATCTTCATAACTGCTTCACTAGTTGCAAACCTGGTCACTTTCCTTTTGGGTCACTTCCCCAATTAGAAGAGTAATGACGTATAGTGGGAAAAACAAGGTTTGAAGTCAGACATATTTGTGTCTAACTGGCTCCATATTCTTTGAGCTTTACTTTCTTCACCTATTATGTAGCAGAAATCATTTTACCTCATTGAGTTGTTTGAGTGCTTTTGTTTTTGTTTTTGTGTGTGTGTGATAGAGGGGCAGATAAGGATAGACAGACAGAAAGGGAGAGAGATGAGAAGCAACAATTCTTCGCTGCAGCTCCATAGTTGGTCATTGACTGCTTTCTTATATGTGCCTTGATTGGGATGTTACTGCAGAGCAAGTGACCCCTTGCTCAAGTCAGCAACCTTGGTCTCAAGCCAGTGATCTTGGGCTTCAAACTAGTGACCTTTGGGCTCAAGCCGGTGACCATGGGGTCATGTTGATGATCTCATGCTCAAGCCAGTGACACTGTGCTCAAGCTAGTGAACCTGTGCTCATGCCAGAAGAGCCCGTGCTCAAGCAGGTAACCTCAGAGTTTCGAACCTGAGTCCTCTGCATCCCAGTTCAATGCTCTATCCATTACCACCACTGCCTAGTCAGGTCTCATTGAGTTCTTATTTGGATGATATGAGATAATGTATATCAAGTTTAATTATAGCATTTGACACATAACTGTTGGGAGGCAATCTGCAATGAAACTTTGGAGCTTCTGCGTGTCTTGCTGATTTGGCCAAAATCACAAGGTCATGACTATTCTTTTACACCAGAAGGGAACAAATTCACCATCAAGTCCAGCAGTACAATCTCTCCTGTGACAAAGAAGAGGCCAGCTTTCTGACTGCTGTAAAAGATATTTCTGAGACATACTCAGTATGTCCCTGCCTAAAGGTCCTTGCTCTTTGTGCTTCCTCTGTCTAAGTGAATTTGCATTGAATCTACAAATCAATTTGAGGTGGACTGACATCTTATACTTAGTCATCTGACTCATAAATATTGTATATCACTTAACTAATTTGGGTCTTTTAATTTCAGCAATATTATGTAATTTTCAATGAAAATATATTACCCATCATTTGTCTGATTTTTCCCTGAATACTTCATATATTTGATGCTATTTTAATTGGTAATTAGTTTAAACAAAATGTTAAAGTGATCATTACTAGTACATATATAAAAAGTGATGAATACTCTAAACTCAGGTTCATTTTCTTCTAAAAAGACCCCCTTATATATATACCCACACAGGTTCCATCTGGCCTTTATGTCACTCTGTGTGATTTTGGGGTTTGGGTATACCAGTATACCTGTTATGATACCTGTGCTATTCATTTTCAATGAATATTAAATCTTTATTTCTGACTTTGGATTCTCATTTTTTTGGTCAGTATCCATGGAACTTATTAGCTCTCCCTCCACCATCTACTTAAGTGGCATAAAACCCATATTAGACTTTATATTCAAGAAAGGACTATCATTACACAGTATTGTTTTTATTCACCTGAGCTAAATAACACACCCTGGAGTACTTAGGAAAATAAACATACTCATATAATCCCACAATAATTCATAAAAGAGATATTGACAAATTCAGATATCCATTTGAAAAAATAATTTTTTTGAAGCTCAGGTTTAAAGTCTGAAAATATTATGTAAGCATGGAGCTTTGACTGTCCTCAAAGGTGGGAGTTTGGTCGGCTAATAGATACAGGTAGGATGAACTTTTAAATGACTTTTCTTGGTAATTATCCAAAGACAGCTGTAGCCGTACTCCTAGACACCAAACTAGTTAATTTCTAGTCAAGTGGAAGAACCAATGGGGAAGAGCTCTGTAATAATTTACTGACAAACCTGCCGATCAGTGAGAAGCAAAGTGCTGCAAACAGAGAACACATGATGCTCCACGTGATTATTCATAGCAATGCTTAAAGGTAAATACACAAAGAACTACATTTACTGAATGTTGCATGTTCATGAATGATGACACAAATTTTTCAGGGAAAATATTTAGTATAAAAAGTTCCCTGTGAAACACTTTTTATAAAATATCCAGTTTGTTTTTAAAGCATCTAAGATATATTCAGAGGTAAGCAATTGAACAGTCTCTTTTCCATATTTGCTAAGCTAAGCATAATGAATGCATGAAGCCGAGAGGAAATCAGGAAATCTTTTACTCGGGCCTCTAACTGCACAGGTGCCATCCCTCCTCATCCTAAATGTGAGGTACCAGTACTTGTTTGGCTTCTATAATGAAATGAGTGATGATTTGGGACTATGACAACATAATTTTGCTCTCTGGTTCTCCCATTGTCTGCCTCTGTGTCCAGGGCAAGTTATTTAGCTTGGTGGGTCTTATTTTAGTCAGTATGAAATGAAGATGATAATACTTCCTGGGAAAAGTCAATGTGTCAAGCTTACAGTATATATGCAGTAAATGGGATGCATCATTAACACTTTTAGGTCACAAAGCACTCGGGGGAAAAAAGCAGACTTTGATCTGGAGACTCTTGATATATCACAGTATAATCATATAGAAAGCTTTCTTGTCCTGTGATTTGAAAGATTACTCACACAAAACCCCAGATGAACAATTTGGGAAGAGCTTGGGGAAGTCCTCACAGGTCTGTGCTTGCCCTGTAAAAGTGACCCCAGGAGAAAAAGCTCCGGGGAACAGGGTGCCCTTGATCTGGAGCTGAAGTATTGCTTAGTACCTTGGGGCTTCTCTAAAATTATCCTTTGACTTAAAATAGGACAGTCTCTTTTTATAATCCTCAGAGAAAGGTATTCCATTCATTCCATTCTTAACTGCTCATTGAGCAAAGAAGAGATAAGAGAAGTTTCAAATGTGAAGGAATAATCAAGGAAGCAAATTAGCTACTCTCTTCAGAGCCAGCCCTCAAAGAATAATTGTGTCCTAAAAAAAGAGCAGTTAACATCTTACATTGCAATTAAGCCCGAGCTGCTAACAATTCCAAGGTTATGCTGCAATATACCTTGGGACTGAAGGGCCAGGGGAGAAGCTTTCAATTTCTCTGTATTGCACTTTGGGTTTAATTAATCCTAAATAAGAGAGCAAATATGGGGTCAGGAATGGAGGTTGATTAGGGACACAGGAAAGAGAGTATCTTACAGGTCAAGAGCACTTAGTTTTGAATCAGAGAGAGCCAGCTCCAGTCAAATCATGACCATGTCACCAGCAGATAAACTTGCCAAGTAACTTAGTATCCTTCTGTGCCCTGGTATATACACAGGCAAGAGAGGAAAAAAGTACTTCTTGGTATTGTTATCTGACTTAAAAAAATAATGTGTGGACCCCTGGACCCCATGGTCGCTGGCTTGAAGCCCAAGGTCGCTGGCTTGAGCAAGGGGTCACTGGCTCAGCTGGAACCTCTTGTCAAGGTACATATGAGAAAGCAATCAATGAACAACTAAAGTGCTGCAATAACAAGTTGATGCTTCTCATCTCTCTTCCTTTCTGTCAGTCCCTGTCCCTTTCTCACTAAAAAAAAAAAAAAGATAACACGTGGCAAGCACTCAGCACTTAATAAATACCCAGTAAAAGGGATATTAGTATTATTTGCAAGTGAAATTCAAGAGTAAAAATTTTTGCATTTCACAACTTTCTAACTTTTGTATGAGTGTTGATATTTTTCCCACTTTAACTTTTATTAAACAAGAACATACAATCCTACTCACCTCTTTTTCCCCCACTTTATAACCAAATAAAATAACTACTAGTGAGGCTAGTTTCTATCTTTCCCTTCAGAGTACTTCTGAACTATTCTAATACACTGTGAGGAAGGAAGGGGAACAGCCATAAAGTATCTACTGTGAATCACTTTATTGAACCTTATACAAGGTGTTTCTTTCATTTAATTCTCACATTCTGCCAGGAAGATATTGTCATTCATATTTTAAAATGAAGAAATTGCTGTTCATCTGGGTTAACATCTTGCCTGAAGCCATTCATCCAGTAAGTATCCAAGGTTGGGCTAGAACATGAATATATCTAAAGGTAAAAGTATAGATTTTCTGGGGGACAGAAATCATTCCAAAGTTGATACCAAACAGGGTTTCCAGAACTCCCATGAATCTCTGAAGTTATTTGTTAAAAGCATAGGCTCACAGACTCATTTAAACCCAAATCTACAGGGCAGGGCCCTAGGGAAGCTGCATATTTAATGAACACTCCAGATTGTTGCTATTGTCTGCAGTGTTTGAGGAAACATCATTACAGAACACAAAGATTAGTGTTATGAGCCTTTTTATCAATCTATTTCAATAAGAAATTGTTTCGCTACAAAGAAACCTTTTTTGATACAGATTTTATAACATTAAACTACTATTTATGGCATTCATAGAAATTCATTTTGAGTTTTTTAGTATACTGGAGTTATGCCATTAGAAATAGCTGCAGCCTGACCTGTGGTGGCGCAGTGGATAAAACGACGACCTGGGAACACTGAGGTCGCCAGTTCAAAACCCTGCACTGGTCTGGTCAAGGCACATATGGGAGTTGATGCTTCCAGCTCCTCCCCCCTTTCTCTCTCTCTCTCTCTCTCTCTCTCTCTCTCTCTCACTCCGTGTCTCCTCTCTAAAATGAATAAAAAAAAAAAAAAAAAAAGAAATAGCTGCAGAATTTCAACAATAAAATGAGTACTGTTTAAGGCAAATCATATAGTTATATCAAATTAACTTTTATACTCTTCAGTACAATAAATCACAAAATAAAAATATGTTAATTAACATGTAAAATGTTATGTTTAAATATGTTAAAGTTTTTTATGTACAAATGAATTATGAATTATAAATGGAATAGTGCAAAGGTCAAAGTCTGTGGCATCAGATGACACAAGGTGAGCCCAAGCTTTTCCAT
This sequence comes from Rhynchonycteris naso, assembly GCA_037038555.1. Taxonomy (NCBI): domain Eukaryota; kingdom Metazoa; phylum Chordata; class Mammalia; order Chiroptera; family Emballonuridae; genus Rhynchonycteris; species Rhynchonycteris naso. Next base: position 85,790,734 of record CM072996.1, read on the forward strand.
TTGTTGTTTTTTTTTGAGGGGGGGGGGTGAATTTAACAAATCATTTAAATTCTCTCAGTTTTAGTGACTTTATCTAAATAATACATAAAATATTTTCTTTATAGGATTAATGTATGAATGAAAAGACAAAACTGATAAATGGTTTATAAGGGACCTCTCATACAGTTATAAAAATTAGTGGATTTTACAATCATGATGTCCATAGACATTAGCTATTTTACTTTACTGAGTCTACATTCATGTGCATTTTCTGGTTTCTACCATCCCTAAGAGAGGGGCATTCTACAGGAAGGCAGAAATGATGCTATTTTACTGAAGATGTTATCAGGCTGAGTGATGCTAAGCAAGAACTTCTCCCTGGGTATTATCAGCTACTTAGAAAGAATTTGAGATCTACAAATCCTCTTTAACAGAGACCAATGGAGGACATCATGGTAATATTCCCACATAGCTTTCTTATATGTCTGTAATAAAGGTCTATTGCTCAAAGCTATTTCTGATTATTTCCTCTGGTAGAGATAATAGCAATCTCATAGACCTTGACAATCATCTTCTAAGTCAGTACTTTAAGAATGACTTGAAATGTCTTGCTTATCAGAGTATAAATGGCAAATTTAATTCTGATATATTCTTAATAGAAATGGGAGTGAGAAATAAAATGACAATAATTATAATATTGTGTATAATAAATATAAATTTTCAAAGATGTAACTCATTTGGAAATAAAAGGTGACCCTGGAATTACTTTATTCATTGTATCTCTGGAATATATATATTTTAAAAAGGTGTCCTAGGGTATATAAAGTTGCCAAACTTGTTTGTGATTTCTAAAGATTAGCTGAGGTTAGAAAGTGATGGTTTACATTTGAGGTTTTTTGTGTATTGGGAAAATAACCTAAATGCTTGAAACTTTAATTTTCTCATCTCTTAAATTTAAAGAGGTAAGTTTATTCCATATATGACATAAGTTATGTAGAAGCCATAAAGTAATCTACCAATTGTAGTTATAGTAGTCGTTGTTAGTTAGGCTTGAGTCTGATAACAGAGATAATAATTATTATGGCAACTTTAGCTTTAAGCAGTTTATTTATGTGTTGAGCATTTCCTGATGAAGACATTGGGAACCTCCAGTTATCAGAGATATAAACACGTATCATAATTACATATTTCCCTAATTGAATCCAAAATCAAAATCAACGTAACACTTATGACTTGGATATCCATTCTTACAGCAATGCCCTAATATTTCTCAGAGGTTCATTTTTTTTTATATATATTTTATTTTTTTCTTTATTTATTTTAGAGAGGAGACACAGAGTGAGTGAGTGAGAGAGAGAGAGAGAAAGGGGGGAGGAGCTAGAAGCATCAACTCCCATATGTGCCTTGACCAGACCAGTGCAGGGTTTTGAACTGGCGACCTCAGTGTTTCCAGGTCGACGCTTTATCCACTGCACCGCCACAGGTCAGGCTCAGAGGTTCATTTTTTAAAATCTATTTCGGCCTGACCTGTGGTGGCACAGTGGATAAAGCGTCGACCTGGAAACACTGAGGTCGCCAGTTCAAAACCCTGCACTGGTCTGGTCAAGGCACATATGGGAGTTGATGCTTCTAGCTCCTCCCCCCTTTCTCTCTCTCTCTTTCTCTCTGTCTCCTCTCTAAAATAAAGAAATAAAAAGAAATTTAAAAAAAAGGAAAAAAATCTATTTCACAACTTCCCTTGGATAGTTCTCAAAGCTCTTCTCTTTGAACTTCTACAATTTGACAGGTACAGAAGGAAACTTTTGTAAGCAGAGAGCACACTGGTTTTGGAGCCAGGATCACATAATGAAGCGCACACCAATTGTGTATTCAAACTGTGGTTGTGCCACTTACCCAGGTTGGTAACCAAACCTCTGAAAAATATTCGTTTCCCCGTTTGTAAAATGCAGTGTTATAAAAAAAGTGAAGAAATAGAAAGCCAAATATATAGTTAGTATTCTTTATTTGTCAACTTTATTAATTAAAAATTCTCTCCATGAGGTTGCTCTGCATTTAGTCCATTTTGATGCTGTTATGCAGAAAGAAATAACACCCTGGTTTTCTGGACAAGGAGTTAGCTAGGGCCTCTAACTTCTGTTGCCTAAAAGGTGGGATGCAACTTAATTTTCCTCAAACAGTTACTACTTCTCAAAGCAGAAGAGGCTATAACCTCCCAAGACCTCCAAACTCTCTAAGTATCTGGACTTTCCCAGGCAACTTCTATATAATCTGGCATTCAAACCCAAGCTTTGTAGCATCTAGGTCATCTTTTTTCGCTGGGCCCCATTTAGAGTACTCACACATTTTCCCCATAAAGCAGAAGGGCTACAAAGGTGAGTAGCTTCCCGCAGAGACTAAACCCTCTATTTGCTCAAGCAACTTCCCCTAGTTCTTAATGGTTCTCCATGAAAGGACTATAGAAAGTGGGCACAAAGTCTTCTTCTCACTGGTGTTGGTTTGTAAATATCCCTCATAAGACCATTTTTAACCAATACAATGGGGGCATTGTGGAATTTTCCCTTACTTATCTTGGTTTGCAATTGTCATCCACTCTCTGAGTAGTATAATGGGAAGATTTTAAGCAATACATTTTTCCTTTAATATCTTGCTCCATATATTTCCCCTCTGTTGTTCATTCCTCATTTTTGGAATGGTTTCAGGACATATATAGTACATCTTAAAATAGCAAATCACCCTTTCTCTAAGCCTCTGTTTTTCTAAAACTTAATGTGGTATTTATGTACTAACTCAAAAAATATAAACACCGAGGACAAATAGTATCATTAACTTTTATTTATGCCATAATGCTTCCTTACTGGGTCCATTTATAAAGTATTAATATAGTGAGAGTCCAAGGAAATCCTAAATAATTTATAGGTGTTATTGATTGCCTAAAATCAAGACTAATCTCAAATCTAAGAAATATTTTCTTTCGGATATGTGGCCTTTACAAGAGCATTGTGTGATTTCCATGATCCCATTGAACAACCTTGCAGTTCTTTTTCAGGATGCTACAGGTTTAGCAATTTTTAGGGACCCTTTTTCTCCAGTTCCTGTTAGTGACTCAGTCATTGTTTTCATGGTTTAGCAGTCAAGTGTGAAGAGCTCTGATAGCATGTCAACAAAATGTCAAATTCTGTGGGAGAGACTCCATGACTGTTATTGTGATTGACTGCTTATTTGAATCTTTCTGCTCCCAGCTGCTCCTTGGAAGCTATGTCAGAGAAGATGTAAACTGAAGAAAATACATTTTGAATATAGTAAAAGCTCTGTAACTCTACATTATAGAAAGCAAATAAGAGTAGAAGGTGGAGGACAAGCAGGGCTCCTGAGTAGATCACTAAAGGGAATATTGTCTATAAAATATTTGAGGGTTTCAGGACAGCCATGTAAAGTGACATAATGACAACAATCCATACCCATGAGGCCAAAGCTATCCTGAGATAAGAGTCCTGTTTGTTTATCTGTGGCCCTGACTAGATCCCACAGTGGAAAGCAACACTGGCTTCTATGATCTGCACTCTCTGAAGGTATACAGGAAAAACTGGAATGGGATGCAACACAGAGTCAGGTGCCACTTTAAAAACTGCTATTCCATCTAATAAATACTGTCATGCGCCACTTTCACTGATAAGTTCAAGATGTTTATTTAGAATTTGTCTTGCTCTAGGTTATACAAATGATTAATACAGTTCAAGCTGCCCTTAAGGAGCTTAGTGTTTATAGAATTCTAACACAATAGTGTAAGTGTTCTCTATCAGTAATAAAATTCTAAAAGAAAGAATCTGACTTATGATACAAATACTGAACATAACTAAGATCAAAACAGAATATTTCTTTTAGCAAAGAAAACATTTGCAATGATTACCTGAAAAAGCAGTAAGTAATAAGCATAATACTCCTTCTATTAATGAGTCAAGTGGAGGCTCTGAAATAGCTACTCCATCATGAACTTGTTAAAAATTATTGAAAATGTTTGGCCTAACATCCTAGATATAAACCATCACTGAGAGTTATTCACAGGTATCTTTCCTTAGTCTAAAAATGGAAATAAGATTTTCAATTAAAATATTCAATATTGAAAAAAAATTTAGGTAATGTGTCTCTCCTCTTAAATGCTTATTAAATTTTCAATTTAATATAGCAAAATTTTATTCAGGAACATTCTTTTTAAAAATGATAAATGAATTCTACAGAGTAAAATAAAAATTAGAGGAGAAATAGGTTTTAGGTATGGCTTATTCAAACTTGTCTCTATTTCTAGCAGTAGATAAGTGCCCAATACAGATAACAATCATTTCACCAGTCGGCTAAATAACAGTTATTGAGCACCAGGAAGCATGAAGAGGATGCAGTAGATATCCCAAGGAAATACAAAGGGAAAGTCAACTAATCCCTGCCCTTGAAGAGTTTAATGTTTAACAGGAAGAAGAACAGGTACATGTGGGAAAAAATGAATATATACATATTTTTTCATATATATGCTAATTAAAGACATAAAAAATAACCATCTTTTCAGTTTTATATATACTTCATTACTAATAGTCCAAAGATAATATTATTATGGCTTAATCTTGTCAAAGAAAAATAAGAAGAATGACATCTTTATGTGATACCCTTAAGAAAACAACCTCTTACAGTATTATATGAGTAAGGACAAATAGAAATTAAAAATAAGAAGCTTAATTCTCCTAGTGGAAAATAAGAGATTAGCCTCTAGCCTTTTTTCCTTTCAACATTCATTTCAGAGAACTTTTACAGTGTGTCCGTAAAGTCATGGTGCACTTTTGACCGGTCACACGGTCAAAAGTGCACCATGACTTTATGGACACACTGTATTATAAGTACTTTGAAGTGTGTATAAATGGTTTTGAAATCTTTTTGTCACTTTTGTAACCAGTAATTTTTTCTTCAAAGACCTGAGGGCCATTTTTTGGAACATCGGCATCAAGGAATATAGTATCCTTTCTCCTGGTTTCTGTGGGATGGTGGGAGTTTAAATCTGGTGGGTGCTGAGCTCTAAGTTGTAAAAGCACCTTCTTTCATAACAGTATGGGGAATGTTCCTCTTTCTGGATAAACTCAATAAGCCAACACACATGGTCAACCCAATTAGCCAGTAAAGTTAGGATGAACTAAGCATGACAAATGGTGCTACCAAGTCTCCTAGTTGAGGACCAGTTATTGTTTATCTTGAAAATATGTATGCAATGGTTTCTTAGCTACATGGCTATCCAAAAGGCTAAGACTGTATTAGGTCTTTGTAGTCTCTTGGAAGATTGTCTTTGATAGTTATTATATTCTGGTTGAATGCTTATTCAATAATACAACTGTTTTTCTTTCTCTACTTTCTGTTTCATGAAGAGAATTTCTGAGTTGAAAGAAGAATTTTTAAATTGGATTTCCCTAAATGTCAGTTAGTGGCATTCTTACTTAAAGTATGCATGAGAATTTAGAAAATCAAACAGCATTAACTTTTCTAAATTGGGGTAGATGCAAACATAATAATTTTTAAATAATCTTTAACACCTATTTGCTTTTTAATTTTCCAATTTACAACTAGATCCTCTACAGGGAACTATTTTAATTTTAGTCTTATAAGGATGCATTTTGTAGCTAAACTACAAAAAATGGAAAAAGAGCCTGACCAGGTGGTTGCACAGTGGATAGAGCGTCGGACTGGGATGCGGAGGACTCAGATTCGAGACCCCGAGGTCGCCAGCTTGAGCGCGGCCCATCTGGCTGGAGCAAAAGCTTGCCAGCTTGGACCTAAGGTCGCTGGCTCCAGCAAGGGTTGGCTAGGTCTGCTGAAGACCCGTAGTCAAGGCACATGTGAGAAAGCAATCAATGAACAACTAAGGTGTGGCAACGGAAACGGAAAACTAATGATTGATGCTTCTCACCTCTCTCCGTTCCTGTCTGTCTGCCCCTATCTATCCCTCTCTCTGACTCTCTCTCTGTCCCTGGGAAAAAAATCAATAAAATCTATTTAAAAAATGGAAAAAGAAAGAAAGAAAAAGAGAGAGAGAGAGACAGACAGAAAGACAGAGAGGGATGGAAGGAAGGAAGGAAGGAGAGAGGGAAAGGAAAGGAAAGGAAGGGAGGGAGGAGAAAAGAAGGGAGGGGAGGGTTTGAGAAAAGTAATAGCTAAGTTCTATTTCTAAATTTCACTCAATTTATAACTTCTAATAGGTCATAGTGTCTCCATCTTTAAGAAGATAATGTTATCTACTTAGCTGTTTCTTCTGTTGTATTAAGTAAAATACAGGTCAACCAACCTCTCAGCCTTCTCTTTCAAAAATAACCATTGTACTAATTTTTATAGTGATCACTTTCTTGAATTCCCTTCTAGTTTTTATCACCCAAGTGTGCATTTTAGACATTATAGTTTAGTCTAGCCCATAAAAAAAAATAATATGTCTTTTTGGTTTATTTTAAACTACAGTTTACTCCACCATTATTTTCTTTTTTTCTTCTTTTTTTACATGTTTCAATCCCTCTATTGGGTATCTATCCCCAAAACTCAAAAATATTTGTACGCAAGACACAAACATCCTCATGTTCATCGCAGCACTATTCATAGTGGCCAAGACATGGAAACAACCAAAGTGTCCCTCAATAGAGGATTTGATACAGAAGATGTGGTGCACATATACAATAAAATACTATTCAGCCATAAGAAGTGATGACCTATTGCCATTTATGACAACATGGATGGACCTTGGGAACATTATACTGAATGTAATAAGTAAATCAGAAAAAAACTAAGACTATATGATTTCACACATAGGTGAGATATAAAACTGAGATTCATGAGCATAGATAAAAGTGAAGGTGTTACCATGGGGAGGAGGGTGTGGGGAGGGGAATGTGGGGGAGCAGTGGGGAAAGGGAGTAAAGGGGGACAAATATATGGTGACAGAAAATGATTTGACTTTGGGTGATGGACACACAACACAATCAAGAGTTCAAATGCTATAGATATGTTCAGCTGTAACGTATGTACTCTTATTGATCAATGTCATCCCATTAAATTTAATTTTCTAAAAAAATTTAAAAAAAGAGCGAAGGCTATTTAACTTACAGATTTCCCCACAGTGTAGACTTTTTAAAATATTATAAACTCTTTAACATTTTTTATGTCCAATCTATTTCCTTCTTGATCAGACTCAAGCTTATCTCCTTTGACAATACTGTAGAAAAAGTCATGTTCTGTCATCAGGAAGCACACATTACCACGTTCTCTCTCCTCTGACTTTAGCCATCAATACTCATTTCAGGTTCATTTATTCACTGAAAGTGCAATACAGTCAATTCTATTGTTTTATTTTAATGTGTTAATGGAAACATCCTTACAAAAATAGATTTTTCTTACAAAGGGGTATCTTATCTTTGGCTACCCAGAGTTACAGGAATATGGGAAAGGAAAAATACATGCTTACTGTTTCCTCATTATTCATTAGTTTCAAGATAATGAATTGGTTTCTGATCATTCTAGAAAGGTAACCAACCAGTTTTTTAATACTGTTCTGAACTCATGAGTTTCAACATATTCCACAGGTTTAAATACATGGAACTTGGTATCTTAATTAAATTTCAAGTTATTCTGTCCTAAAACAGTGGCAGCTTCTTTAAGTTAGTTCCTAGGTCCTTTTGACATTATCTTCAGAAGCGTTGATATATTTGTCATGGAAAGATGTTTCTGAATACATTTTCAACCACCACACAAGATCAATTATTTACAAAAAAAAAAAAAAAAAAAAACACTTTAATTTTTTGTCTAGTGGGAAATGACATTTTAAAACTACAAAACTGAGCAATAAAGATGCTCATTGGTAGCAGCTGTCATTACTAGACCCATCCAGTAGAAAGACCAAGAAATACAAATACACATATATAATACATACACCTGTACATGTATGCATACACACATTTAACTTTTAAACATGTCATGTCATGGGTTTATTCTAAAATTTCCAATTCAAATACGGCTTTACTGAACTTTTTCTACATCACATCTGTATTTTTTTTTCACTGAGAATGGTGATTTCTGTGAGCACATGATATGACAGGAATATCCCATAATTTCTCACCTGCTTTATTCAATGTCATGCCTATAACATATACCTAACATTTTCAGAATATTAATATATAGATAACTGACTTTTTTTTCTACACTGAGAATGCTTTCAAAAACAAAGGCACAGAATTAAAGTATTATATAATTTTTCATCTGTTTTATCCAACATTATATAAAGAGTAGTATGACTTTAACAATAATATCATCACAACATATAATTCTAATTAATTTTTATATAGCTATCCATATACTTACTATTTTTAATATATAGTAATAGTTATTAGATATCTACATTGTCAAAATATACAACCATAAATATATAGTTGTTCTCTTTTATCTCTCATTTAATCTTAATTCTATAGGTAGGTATACATTTAATGCTGACCAGTATTTCTTGATATCAATGCTTCTCTGGGCACTTTGCTTATTTCTAGTAGATCTTTTGGGAAAAATTCATTAAAAAAAATCCCTTCAGTTCTTGCATTTTGATTATATATATATTCCCTTTATACCTAAAAATAAGTTTTAACATATCTTTGTCTCACATTTTTATTTCCTTGAGGATTTTTAATTTTACTTTATATTGTTTCAGCATAAGACAAAAAGTCTGACAGTGATCTAATTTAATTTTCCCTTAAATCATAAGCAGCTTTTATCTAAATATTCATTCAAGAAATTTTACTTTTTTTTAATTTATTTTATTTTTATTTTATTCATTTTAGAGAGGAGACACAGAGTGAGAGAGAGAGAGAGAGAAAGAGAGAGAGAGAGAGAGAGAGAGAAAGAGAGAAAGGGGGGAGGAGCTGGAAGCATCAACTCCCATATGTGCCTTGACCAGACCAGTGCAGGGTTTTGAACTGGTGACCTCAGTGTTTCCAGGTCGACATTTTATCCACTGTGCCACCACAGGCCAGGCAAGAAATTTTACTTTTTAAACTACATAATTTTATTAGAAAATTTTGATTTTGGCTCTCCTGCATCACAATTCTCAAGTACCCAGTATGTTCTTTAAATGTGCTTTCAATTCCTTATTTTTCTCAGAACATTTTCTTGTATTACAATTTTGTTTCTCTGCTTTGGTTTTCTTTCTTAAGGTTTTCTTATAATTTGTAAAATATATCTTTTCTTGTCTTCAATATTTTTGACATGTTGTCATTTCTAAAGAATATTCTTTGCTCCTTATTCTATTTTTAAATATAACTTTGTACAGACTTTTACCTCATTACTTTTCTGTTAGCTAAGTTTTGTGTTAGTTTTCCTCAATATTTAAAAGAAAGCTTAGTCCAGATAGTTCTTCTAACTTACACACCTCACTCCTTTGTTGTGTTTGGGTAGTGTTAACATAGGGTAGGTCACTTTCTGAGATTTCTTAACTCAATTTTCCTCACAGACTTTTATCTAAACTTTTCTCTTTGACTCCATTGTTTCTCTTTTGTTCTGTGTTGATTCCACTCCTAGCACCTTCCCTGCAGTGTGGTTTATTGTTGGAAAAGAGTGCCCTGGCTGTTCAACTTTGAGAATTTGCTAGGTCTAGGTCATTCCAGTCCCTCCAGATCTTTCTGTGTGCCACTTGCACTCAACTGTGATTGGAGTGTGTAAAACCCCTTCTTTTTTAGCAGCTATTCTCAAATTAGTCCACTGTCCCTTTCAGGTAACACTTCCAACTCTCTGGGGATGTCTCTTGTTAAAGGTACTTCAGGCTTTCTGTTTCTACAATACTTGCTGCAGATATGTTGACACCATGCACGTCTTGTGACTACTGGTGTTTTATTTTCAACTGCTTTTACGCCACTATAAATATTATTAATAGATCTTTGTTTTTGCTATGCTCTGTCATTTTATGTGCAAATGTATCCTTCCACTGTCAACTTGTCTTCTTAGAATTTCACACTGTGGTTTTTAGTATATTGTAAGGTTTTGCTATATATTGAGTTAGATATAATTTAATAACAAGTAAATTATGAGTTAGAAAAATAATCTGTAAATTAATAAATCTTTATCAATATATACTAGTAGGTTATAACATATATTACTCATACAAATAAATACCTGTAGATATGTAGTATGGCATTAGAGAAAATAGGACATACAGGAGGAAGATGGAGATGTATCACCTTTTCTCAGCATGAATTTTATGAGAAAATATTGGTAGATATTTAAGGAAGTTGCTGTTGCTAAGACCAAAAGGGAGAACTTCTGCCATTAGTTCCACCTTACTTTACTCTGGTTTTATATATTCAAAATCATCCTGACTTAATGGAAAAATTAAAAGATATTGATTTAGACATAGGCAAGGATCACCTAGCTATAGCTGTACTCATTAGCCAAATGCTGAAGACCATTTGCTATCAACATGATCTTTTCACCAAGGCTTACAAATTTCCTAACTATCAAATGGTCTCACCTTGAAAGTAATCACTTCCTAAGAATTACTTTTCTTTTGATTTGCACATTAGAAGTTCTCCCTCTCTTCCAGTGGTTAACTCATATAAGTCTGTAGAAATAAGCCCCAGTTAATTAAAAGATCAAGAAGGAAAGTCAATGAGAATAAATTAAAACAGAAAAATTACATTTTTTTGTAGAAATTACCTTCATTAAAATGAAATGGTGGCCCTGGCTGGTTGTCTTTTCCCCAGTCAGGTCACACAAAAGAAGTGACCATCTGCTTCTCTTCCCCTCTTTCTCCCTCTTCTCTCTCTCTTCCTCTCCCTAATGGCTTGTTTCAAGCATCAACCTGGACACTGAGGATAGCCTAGTTGATTTAAACATTAGCCCCAGACAGAGGTTCTGGTGGATCCCAGTCAGGGCACATGTGAGAGTCTTTCTCTCTATCTCTCCTCCTATAACTTAAAAAAAAAGAGAGAGAAAGAAAGAAATATTAAAAAAATCTTTAACATTATCTACTAGCTTTTAAGATTGTTGGGAAGATAAAATATATTATGCTTACTTTGTTAAAGATGGTGCTGCCCACGTAGAAGCCTGTTGCCCAGGTGATAATATTAGCTGCCCTTCTTGCTTGGGATGGGCGTGATTATGTTAATATGTGTTGGGGGAGGACTTTTGTGCCAAAAGGTTTTAAAAGGAAGAGAGATCATGTTGTTCCAGGGGAAAAGTGATTACGTTCTAGAAGGAGCCCATGCTGTAGGAGAGCAGATAAAGGCCACGTGGAGGAGAGGAGAAGCAGCCAAGATGGCAGAATGCTGAAGGAGAAGCCAGTTTATGTAGAGTTTGTGCAGAGAGAAGAAGTTTGTGCAGAGGTGAATAAGACTGGTGAGCTAGAAACCTTTGATTTTAGAACACTCGGATAAGTCAGTAGCCTTGTGAGCACTGAATGAGTGAGTTTTGGAGCCCAGTGTATGTTTCTACTTGCCTGCTGGGTGCAAGCTAGGATTAAAGGTAATGACCCACCAGTTCTTGTCCTCATTGTTTCATTACACTCTGTCCGAATCTAATGCAAACCTGCATGGGCCAGGCGGCTGTAATGGTGGCTGTGGCTACTGGCTTTACAAAGATACAATAAGATACCTGATATTAGTTTGGCTATCTTTTTCTTTGACTGAGATTCTTTCCCACCCCTTTGCTTCTCTTGATTTTTATTTATATATTTATTTATTTTGTGAAGATAGATAAAGTGTAGGGCAAAAGTATAAGGTTTATTATCAACCAGACATTATTTAGTGCCCGCTACTGACAAATTCTTACAAGTGTGGGAGCCATGGGAATTTCTTAATACAATTCTTATTTTTCTCATCAACAAAATGGGAATGATAACAGTATCCAATACTCAGAAATTGGTGAAGTTTTATGATACGATGTGTTTAAAATGGTTTTCAGCAAGCATTTATGAAGGGTAACCTATCATAATGCTTTATTATTATGTTACTATTAGCTTTAATATTTTTAATTAAGAAATCTCTCTAGGATATATCTAGGTATAGATTATTTTAGTACCTATGAATAGTTTGGCAAAACCTCTCATTTATACATGTCATAAAATTTTCACATTTTATTGGCATAATATTTTTATCTGTATTTATGGAAGAACTGAATACTCTTGGAAGGCAAGAAATTATCTACTTTTGTAACCACTGCAATTTATACCCTGCAGTGCTCTGCAGACACTCAATGAATATTTGTTGAATAAATGGGTAAATGATTAACAATTTATTTTCTCAAGTATACAGATATGAGGAAGAAGATGCTTTGGATAACAAATAGGAAATTATTATAACACATTTGTAAACCAATAGATTGGCAGTGGTTTATACATCTTGCCTTGTAAAGTTGATTATTTTGAGTACGTAAACTTGCTATGGTTGGCATTATTTGAGTAACTAATAAAATTCAACTCTCTTCAAAATCCAATCAGATCCTGGTTTTGGGTAAAGTACTTAAAAAAAAGTGCCTCTGGAGGCATTGCTTGAGGAGTTTCTCCGACTTTCTTCCCTCTGAGATCTTTACTATTAGTTGAACCCCTTTAGAAAATCATCCTTCTCAGGCAAGAAACTGTGCAGCCATCCGCTGAAAACCAGTTGAATGTACTGTATGTAGCGTCACTTTTGGCTACTTATGAACACACACGAATAAGCAATAAAATGAGACCCCAGCTTAGCAATTCTTCAGTAAATGAATGGGAAACCATGCTCTCAAGAGTTATTGATATTACTAAATGGCCCTTGAAAATTGCCATTGGAGCTAAAAGTATACTCTGTTTCTCCTAGGCCTTGCATTTTCTTTAACTCTTTTTTTGGACTTAGTACTATATAAGCTATCTTGCCTAGGAGTGATAGGCTTTACTGCAAGCAAGGCAGAAGTGCTCTGAATGCACTCTCCCAAATAATACTTCAAGAAAAAAGTTAATTTCAAAATTGCATTTCACAGAGACAAATACAGTCAGGGAGGAGTTCTGAAGCTCGAATAGTTAAGTTACATGTTTAAGATGACAGTATCATCATTCTATAAGTGAACTCAGACCTTCACTCACAATGATATGTCACTTAAATGGACCTGAAATTCAAACCCATTGATACTAAACTCCTTCCAGAATATGTTGCCTTGAGAGGCGTGAGGAAATACCATTAAAAAAATAATCTAATACAAGTGAAATGCTCAGTTGTTTTACACATAAGATAAGGCAATAAATATGACCTATATACAAAGATGTAGTACTTAAAAAAGTTATTTATAGGGGTAGGGGGGTTTTGTGCACAGTTTATATAGGAAAAGAAAGATTAGTATGATGATGATGATGATGATGAAGATGTGCTGATGATGAAGATTTTGCTATTAAAATGCTGAAATGTCAACATTTTCCTGTTTAATTCTAAACTTCATACCAAATCATTCCTTCCAAATCAAATTGCTGGAAGCCCATATCTCTAAGCTTTTAGATTTACCTATTACTCATGCTGCTTGTTTGGACAACATTATTGATTATTCATTATTTTGTCACACAGTAAAATAATATTATATTCTCAATGAAAACCCATTGAAAATGCTTGAAGTACCAAAGTTGGATTGTGGAGAAGTGTATATAGAGAGCAGTTTAGTGTGGAGAGGGTCAAATATAGATTAAGCAAAATATGTTTTATGTTAAGTGTTGATGATTTATAATCATCAAGAAACTTGTAGAACTCAAACTTCATATGGATGCAAGACTGTGGATAATTACTTATGTAAAAAAACTTAATTTGTTATGAAGATTAAAAATAATAACATGATAACCAAGTAGTGGATATTTTTGTAAATCTGAGTTTGCCCCATTTTAATAGGTTAAAATAAATTTATGCATGTGGACCAAAATGTCATTTTTAGTTTGTTACGGTAATATATATATACAGAGATTCTACCTATACCTATAGGTGGATGTAGATATTGATAATCTCTTACTTTCTATAAAACCAATACTTTAAAAATATTAAGGGTGGTGAACATACAATGCAGTGTACACGTGATGTGTTATAGCGTTCTACACCTGAAAATTGTATGATTTTATTAACCAATCTCATCCCAATAAATTCAATGAATTTAAAATTTTTAAGCAATTGGGGTTTGATATTTCTATATTATTTTTATTTATATAACAGAATATGAGACAAAGCAAGATAAACTTCCTACTCTTATAAATGTTTTTGGTACTACATAACATACATATCTACTATGGTGGAATAGGTTTGCCTAGAAAAAGTTCTCTTAATTTAAAAATAATATATGGGTTCCTCCTGAAATAAAATGTGTTTCTGATATAAGCATGCCAAGGTATATTCAACAAAAAACTCAGGCTTGATAGTAGAGCAAAAATTAGGATTCATTTACATACAAATGTCTATGACTACACGTATACACACACCTATATAGAAAAATAAAATTGGTATATTCTCTTGTTTTATATGGAATATCATTAATGTGTATGCTTTAAAAGACAATCTGCCACTGAAATAAAACAGAACAATTAAACTTTCCTGGCAGTAGAAATTACTAACACCAGATTACAGACAGAGTGACTACATTCTTCTAAATCCACCGAGCAGAAAGTATAGTTTGTCTACAATCCAACATGTAATGACAAAGATTCAAAATGAACTCAATTTGTAAGAATATTTAAATCACAACACAATGCACTACAAAGTTCAAACTTCACTTTGGAAAATAATCAACAATATTGTGGGTATTCAAATCAAGTTAAAAAAAAAGGAAAATCAATGTTTCCCTGCTTATAACAGCTGTGCATATTGATTCAAAAAGAAGTCATTGAACCTTAACCTTTGCTGTTTGTTTTGCACTTCAAATACCATATAGGAGCAAAGTGTCAAATCTTTTTAGTATACCTGGGAATGAACAAACTAATTGGGTGAAGGTCATGGGAGTGTGGGGAGAAGAGAGACCAGGGACTTATATGCAGATACCACTGCTAGTGATCAAGGTGGCCATTGGTGATTAGACATAGTGCCTTACAAAGAGAAGTTTTGCTTGGTAGTCACTTACTGCCTAATTTTGGATTTACTGTTTCAGAACTCAGGAGAATTCTTGTGTTTAGAGCTGGGAAAAGTCACCCATTTTCTAATGGCATTCTGTAGTTACTCCCTAGCATTGCTTTTGAAGAAGCAGATTACTGGCTTAGTCCCTTCAAATGGTGATCACTTCTATTTTTGAATCTCATCTCTTCTTGTGCCTGATTATAGCTTCACAAAGGGCCAAAAATCAGGTACCTTGGTGATATTAAAGAGGAGTAGGCAGAGCTCTGTTGTAGGATAGTCGGTCAACGGTCTCCACTTGCAGGAACTAAAGTTTCTACTCCATTTTGTGAGCTGTTGAAAAATGTAGCCAGAGCTCAAGTAATAACCTAAGAGGGATGAGATAATATGAGATAATAAAAGATCAGAGAAAACAAAGTTTACTTCAGCCTAAATTGTGTAGCAGTGAGATAGCTTTTGCCTATAAATTCTCCAAAAAAGAAATACTTTTATTTCACTCTTTCAATACAAGGAAGTCACAAAGGGCGTCTTATTTTAGGATAAGAGGTTACAGGAACATGCAAGGTGTGGTAGCACATAAAAATTTTTATGGTCTAGGTCAGTGAACAGAACAGAAAAATCTCATGAAATGACCTGGGAGTTTATTAGAAATTTGTGATCCTTCAGGGACAGAGTTGCTTCCATCGATTAACTCTTGTTCATGACTGTGGTTGATTGGATAAGCTGACAAAACAAGTGACGTCCATCTGTAGGATAGTTCCTAAATTCAAGGTATTAAATCCATTTTTATTTTAATTTAAAATCCCGATTTATCTCTTTCTGACAGCACATGTCACAGTTCCTAGTGGCTTCTTGCTACATTAGAGCAATCATGACTGTCAAGTATTGCTGGGCACCGTGAGGACTCTTCTCCTAAGTCCACAGGCCAGGTGGGTCTTTCTGATGTGATTGATTGTGACTAAAAGGCACTCTCAATAAAAAGATTAATTGCTTCAGCAATTACCCATTACAGAATGGTTGACTGTGACTCCATATTTTGGACTCCTACTTAAACAAGCAGTTCCTGTGTTAGGTTACTTTATTTTCTCCCTCTTTTTTGTAACAAGTCAATATTCACTTTTATTTTATCTTTTACAACTAGGTAAAGTATTTTCTCCTGCCAATCTAGGTGAGGTGTGAACACAGCCTTCCTAAATCATAAAGAACAAGATGGGATATTGTGTGGCTTGCTGTCATCTCTTTTTTAATGCAGATGCCACCTAACTACTATGGATAAGTTTATGCTGTAAGGTTATTTTCTAAATTTAACTCTCTCAAAAGTGCCATTGAATTGAGAAAAATGAGAGAACTGCATACAAATTATTTTCCGCTGGGATGGCAAGATGGCGATGGAGTAGGCAGAGGTACCAACTTCCAATTCATTGAACGAAAGTGGATTATAACTTAATTTTAAGAACCATCATCTGGATAAATCAACTTTAAACTAAACTAAGTGGACTCTTCAACCAAGGAACACTGAAGAAGCCACATTGAGACTTGTAGGAAAAGCAAAAACGGGGAAAAGGTTGCCCAGCTCCCTGGAGCGAATGGCAGACTCGTGTGGAGGGAAGAGAGTTTAGCGGAGAGGGAGGGACATGGGTCCCAGGATCAAAGCCCCAGCCTGCAGCCCCAGAGCCTAGAAAAGGCATTTCGACAGTATTTAGCTATGAAACAAGTGAGAATAGTGTTTGTGAGAAAGAGACAGTTTTCTCAGACCCAGATTTCGTTTTAAAGAAACAGCGCAGAAAACCCCTCTCACAACCACTCATCCAGGACTCCGGGGGATGGGGACAAAGGAGAGGACTGGAGCAGTGGGAAGAGAGTTTGGACTGGAAGGCACAGGGAGAAACACTCTGAGGGACAGCCACCCTAACCCCTGGGCTGAGTCAGTTCCCAAATTGAAAACAAATATTTCCCCTGAAACTAGCAATTCCAGCAAAGGGAGACAGGACACCAGCCAAACAAGCTCTCCCATGGCACTTAGATGAAGGGAACTTCCAGGACTACAGTATGGAGTATTAGGGTCTGAGCTGCAGTGCCCCTACCCACACTGCTGAGGGCTTGCTACAGGGATGGTGGTGGCAGGACACAGAAACGCGGTTCTGTTGACGGGGGTGGAGGCCCAGGGGCTTGAGCTCGGTCTAGACCAGCAGGGGCAGCGGGTACACGCAAAAGTGGTCCGGCAGCTGCAGGCCACCTGCAGCCCCACCTGCAGGGAAAAAGCGGGAGGCCAAAAACAGGCAGAGATATGCAGCTGAGTAGGGGCCCGTGGGCATGCAGAATTACCTGGCCTCTGAGGTTTGTGATCTTGCGCAGCCATATCCTGACCACGGAGGCGGGGCTAAAGCCCGAGACAGGCGTAGGCTCACAGCTAAGTGCACGTCAGCAGCCCCGCAAGACCTGAGAAACCACGGTTTGTGATCCTGCACAAGCCGGCCCTGACCACAGGGGCGAGGCTAAAGCCTGGGACAGGCGGAGGCTCGCAGCTGAGCAAAGGTGCTCACCTCAACCCTTGGTGCCGAGGCTTGTGGCTTGAGTGTGGTGTGCAACCCCACCTGTGGGGGTGAGGCTAAGGCCCAGACAGGCTGAGGCTTGTAGAGCCAGTATAAGAACACAGCCCCTCCTGCGGAGGAGAGGCAGAAATCACAGCAACAGCCACAGTGGGCCAGGGCTGGCAATGCCCATCCCAAACGCCCTAGGAAACAGCAGAGGGGGTGGTGGGCCTGCAGACAGACCACACCTAGGGAACACAGAGCCAACACCCATTGGCCACACCCTTCTTATATACACAAAAAAAAGGGCAGACAGAGAAATGCAACCCAAATGAATCAAGAGAAATCTCCAGGGAATGACCTGAATGAACCAGATATAACCAAATTACCGGATGCAGAGTTTAAAATAATGATAGTTAGGATGTTCAAAGAGCTTAGATCAACAATGAATAGTCATTACGAACACCTAAATAAAGAGATAACAAGTATAAAAAAGGAAATTGAAATAATAAAAAAGAATAAGACAAAAATGCCAAATACAGTATCAGAACTGAAGAATACAATGAAAGGAATTAAAAGCAGGATAGATGAAGCTGAGGATCTAATCAGCGAGTTAGAGGACCAAATAAACAAAGGCACAGAAGCAGAGCAGAAAAATGAAAAAGACTCAAAAAATCTGAGGAAATTCTAAGGGAGCTCTGTGACAACATGAGGAGAAATAACATCCACATCATAGGGGTTCCCGAAGATGAAGAGAAAGAACAAGGGATAGAAACGTTGTTCAATCAAATCATAGCTGAAAACTTCCCTAAATTAAGGCTGAAAAATGTATCATACGTTCAAGAAGCACAGAGAATTCCATTAAAGAGAATCCGAAAGAAATCTAAACCAAGACACATCATAGTTAAAATACCAAAGCTAAGCAATTAAGAGAAAATTTTAAAATCTGCTAGAGAAGAAAAGGCTATCACCTACAAAGCAGCCCTCATAAGGATGACATCCAACTTCTCAACAGAAACACTTGAGGCCAGAAGGGAATGGCAAGATACATTCAAAGTAATGCAGAACAAGAACCTACAACCAAGACTACTCTATCCAGCAAGGCTAACGTTTAAAATTGAAGGAGAAATAAGGAGTTTCCCAGAAAAAATACCTCAAGGAATTCATTAAAATCAAACCAATTCTGCAAGAGATGCTAAGGGGCCTGTTGTGAACAGTTCAAAGGAGGAAAAGAATATAGCAAAAGAAGAATACAGCTTTAAAGAATAAAACGGCAATAAACAACTATATATCAATAATAACCTTAAATGTAAATGGATTAAATGATTCAATCAAAAGACATAGGGTAGCTGCATGGATAAAAAGACAGGACCCATACATATGCTGTCTACAAGAGAGACACCTTAAAACAAAAGATGCACATAGACTGACGGTAAAAGGATGGAAAAAATATTTCATGCTAATGGAAATGAAAAAAAAAAGCCGGGGTAGCTATACTTATATCTGACAAAATGGACTTAAAAAAAAAGGCTGTAGTAAGAGATAAAGAAGGACACTGCATAATGATAAAGAGAACAATTTAACAGGAAGATACAACCATTATAAATGTCTATGCACCAACCATAGGAGCCCCGACATGCATAAAGCAGACCTTGATGGATATAACGGGTGAGATTAACAGCAATACTATAATAGGAGATTTCAATACCCCACTAACATCACTGGATAGATCATCAAGAAAGAAAATTAATTGAAAAAAAGCAGACTTGAAGGATACAGTAGATTAACTCGATTTAATAAATATCTTCAGAAATTTTCACCCTAAAGCACTAGACTATACATTCTTTTTAAGTGCTCATGGTACATTCTCTAGAATAGACCACATGTTAGGACACAAATGTGGTCTCAACAAATTTAAGACAATTTAAATCATATCAAGCATTTTCTCTGGTCACAATGGCATGAAACTAGATATTAACCACAAGAAAAACTGAAAAAAACTTAAACACTTGGAAACTAAATAGCATGTTATTAAATAAGGAATGGATTAACAATGAGATCAAAGCAGAAATAAAAAAATTTCTAGAAATGAATGATAATGAGCATACATCAACTCAAAATTTATGGGACACAGTAAAAGCAGTACTGAGAGAGAAGTTCATAGCACTTCAGGAATACCAGGAGAAGCTAGAAAAAGCTCAAATAAGCAACCTGACCCTGCATCTAAAAGAACTAGAGAAACAATGGCAAATAAAGCCCAGGACAAGTAGAAGGAGGGAAATAATAAAGACCAGAGCAGAAATAAATGACATAGAGGCTAAGGAAACAATACAGAGGATCAATGAAACCAGAGCTGGTTCTTTGAAAAGGTAAACAAGATTGATGAACCTTTAACTAGACTCACCAAGAAAAAAAGAGAGAGGACTCAAATAAATAAAATTAGAATGGACAGTGGAGAAATAACAACTGACACAACAGAAATACTAAGTATTGTAAGAAAATACTGTGAAGAACTCTGTGCCAAAAAATTAGACAACCTAGGTGAAATGGACAAATTTCTTGAATCATATAATCTTCCAAAAATCAATCTGGAAGAATCAGAACACCTAAACAGACCAATTAAAACAAACGAGATCGAAACAGTTATCAAAATACCCTCAACAGAGAAAAGTCCTGGACCTGATGGCTTCACAAGTGAATTCTATCAAAAATTCAAAGAAGAACTAACTCCTATCCTCCTCAGGCTATTTCAAAAAATTCAAGAGGAAGGAAGACTTCCAAACTCCTTTTATAAGGCTATAATTCATATCCCTAAACCGGGCAAAGACAACACAAAGAAAGAAAATTATAGGCCAATATCCCTGATGAATTTAGATGCTAAAATTATCAACAAAATATTAGCCAACCAGATCCAGCAATATATGAAAAAAATCATACACCATGATCAAGTGGGATTTATTCTGGAGAGGCAAGGCTGGTTCAATATTCGCAAATCAATCAATGTGATTCATCACATAAACAAAAGGAAGGACAAAAATCACATGATAATTTCAATGGATGCAGAAAAAGCATTTGATAAAATCCAGCACCCATTCATGATCAAAACTCTCAGTAAAGTGGGAATACAAGAAACATTTCTTAACATGATAAAGGTCATCTATGACAAACCCACAGCAAACATCATATTAAATAGGCAAAAATTAAAAGCAATCCCCTTAAGATCAGGAACCAGGCAGGGGTGCCCCTTTCATCAGTCTTATTCAACATATTTGTGGAAGTCTTAGCCACAGCAATCAGACTAGAAGAAGAAATAAAAGGCATCCAAATTGGAAAAGAAGAAGTAAAACTGTCATTATTTGCAGATGATATGATATTGTATATAGAAAACCCTATAGTCTCAGTCAAAAAACTACCGGACCTTATAAATGAATTCAGCAAGGTGGCAGGATATAAAATTAATACTTAGAAATCAGAGGCATTTTTATGTTCCAGGAATGAACTGTCACCAAAAAAAATTAGGGAAACAGCCTGACCTGTGGTGGCGCAGTGGATAAAGCGTCGACCTGGAACACTGAGGTCGCCAGTTCAAAACCCTGCACTGGCCTGGTCAAGGCACATATGGGAGTTGATGCTTCCAGCTCCTCCCCCCTTTCTCTCTCTCTCTCTCTCTCTCTCTCTCTCTCTCTGTGTGTGTGTGTGTGTGTGTGTGTCTCCTCTCTAAAATGAATAAATAAATAAAAAAAAAATTAGGGAAACAATCCCCTTCACTATTGCATCCAAAAAAATAAAATACCTAGGAGTAAATTTAACCAAGGAGATTAAGGACTTGTACTTGGAAAATTATAAAACACTGATAAAAGAAATCAAGGAAGATACAAAAAAGTAGAAGCATATACCATGCTCATGGTTAGAAAGAATAAACATCATTAAAATGTCTATATTACCAAAAGCTATTTATATATTCAATGCAATACCAATTAAAATACTAATGACATACTTCAAAGATATAGAATATATATTTGAAAAAGTTATATGGAACCATAAAAGAACACGAATAGCCTCAGCAATCTTAAAAGGAAAAAATAAAGCAGAAGGTATCACTGTTCCAGATATCAAGGTAGACTACAAGGCCATTGTACTCAATACAGCCTGGTACTGGCATAAGAACAGGCACATAGATCAATGGAACAGGACAGAGAACCCAGAAATAAACCCGCACCTTATAGACAACTGATATTTGACAAAGGAGGAAAGAGCATACAATGGAGTAAAGACAGCCTCTCTAAAATGGTGTTGGGAAACTTGGACATCTACCTGCAGAAAAATGTAACTAGACCATCAACTTACACCATTCACAAAAACAAACTCAAAATGGATAAAAGATTTAAATGTAAGCCATGAAACCATAAGCATCTTAGAAGAAAACTTGGCAGTAAGCTCTCCAACATCTGTTGCAGCAATATATTTGCCGATTTATCTCCACAGGCAAATGAAATAAAAGGCAAGATAAGCAAATGGGACTATATCAAACTAAAAAGTTTTTGCACAGCTAAAGACAATAAGAACAGAATAAAAAGACAAACCACACAATGGGTAACATATTCAACAATACTGTGTTTTAAGGGGTTTATAACCAAAATTTATAAAGAACTTTTAAAACTCAACACTAAGATGACAAACAATCCAATCAAAAAATGGGCAAAAGAAAAGAATAGAAATTTCTCCAAAGAAGACATATAGTTGGCCAATAGGCGTATGAAAAAAGGCTCAACATCACTGATCATTAGAGAAATGCAAATTAAAACCACAATGAGATATCACCTCACACCAGTCAGAATGGCACTATCAGCAAAACAACACAGATCAAGTGCTGGCGAGGATGTGGAGAAAAGGGTACCCTCCTGCACTGCTGGTGGGAATGCAAACTGGTGCAGCCACCATGGAAAACAGTATGGAGATTTCTCAAAAAATTAAAAATCGAACTGCCTTTTGACCTACTATCCCACTTTTAGGAATATATCCTAAGAACAACATAGCACTGTTCGAAAACAAGAAATGTGCCCTCATGTTTGTTGCAGCATTGTTCACAATAGCGAAGATCTGGAAACAGCTCAAGTGTCCATCAGACGACAAGTGGATTAAAAAGCTTTGGTACATATATACTATGGAATACTACTCAGCCATAAGAAATGATGACATTGGATCATTTACAACAAAATGGATGGACCTTATAACATTATACGGAGTGAAATAAATAAAACAGAAAAAAAAAAACTGAGAACTGCATGATTTCCTACATAGGTGGGACATAAAAGTGAGACTATGAGACATGGATAAGAGTGTGGTGGTTACGGGGTGGGGGGAGGGAGAAGAGGGAGGGAGAAGGGGGAGGGAGGGGCACAAAGAAAACCAGATAGAAGGTGACAGAGGATAATTTGACTTTGGGTGATGGATATGCAACATAATTGAATGACAAGATAACCTGGAGATGTTTTCTTTGAACATATGTACCCTGATTTATTAATGTCATCCCATTAAAATTAAAAAAAAAAGAATTATTAAGGCAAAGGCAAAAAAAAAAAAAGTATTTTCCGCTCATTTAGAAAAGCCACAGCATAATCACAGGGGCTATCTTACTTTGAAAAGTGAAAAGCAAGGTTTTCTTTAAGGTTGCTGTTGATGAAATACCCCAGGGTCAAGGTTAATTTTTTTCAACTTGCTCTGAAAAAACAAAACAAAACAAAATGTCTTGATGTTCTCCTCATAAGTAACCCTTTGGTAGCTAGAGAAGAAATGTTTGACTTACCACTTCAACATGAAGTTGTAAATGAAAACAAGAATGTTACCTTTCAAAAGAATGAATACAATAAAGCTTTAAATTAAAAAGACATTTGATATTTTGCATCTGGATAATCTACTTCTGTCAGGAAAGAGAAATAAAATTAAGTTTACTTCAGATCACACACAGAGAAGGACGGACCGAGTAGGAACAGTAAAACCCAGATTTGTTCTCAAAGCACTAATTGACTGCTTTCTTAAAAACATGCTTGGGCTTTACAGCTTACAAATAGCTGTCAATGAATGTTATATAATGTTATTTAGTTCATGACCCTAAATAATCAATTTTACTAGAATGGAGGCAAGGGGAAAATTTTAGAAAAACAAAAATTAAAAAAAAATTATATGTAGCCACCACAGAATAAATGAAAAACACGGCATTATTAACTACCATCCATTTTCATGATAAATGAGCAGCTCTCTACAGAATTTAGATGCGGGGTTTTGGTCCTTCTCAAATTCTCTGCTCTGCCTGTCTCATTTGGATCAACAGTCTATATTTGCTCAGTACTTTCTTTTCTTTTCTTTTTTTTTTTTTTTTTTTTTTTTTGACAGAGAGAGGGACAGATAGGGACAGACACACAGGAAGGGAAAGGGATGAGAAATGTCAATTCTTCACTGCAGCACCTTAGTTGTTAAAAGATTGCTTTCTCATATGTGCCTTGACCGGGGCAATTGAGTTCAATTTTCTTTCTCTTCTCTTTTTCTCTAGTTATTTTTTCTTTGGAGCTCCACCACAGGCCATCTACTTTCTTACATTGCTCTTATTAGAAGTTACAGGTGATTAGCTTTAGGTTTTTATTTTCTGTAACCTTTGTGTACAATATATAAACTGTATATTTCTTTCTAGTTTTACTCTTCCTGACTCCTGTGTGATGGATCATTTGACCCAATAGCAATGCACATGAACAGAGTCAAGGGCTCCCTGAAGTAGTTGCTGTAATCTTAAACTATATTTTATACACACTCACACACACATTTGAGGGTATATTTGGTGGTTGTTTGATTGCTGTTTCCTTAAAGTTTTGAAGGAAGTCAGTATAAAATTAACAGTACATTTTGAAAATCTAATGTGTAAGGTAATTGATTTTAGAGTTAAGTATCTGTATGTGTCTCTACAGAGAGATTCATAGATGTCTAATCTAGAAATGACCACAAAGGACTGTATTTTAGTCCTGTCATTTTACACATGAGAACATGAGGCCTATTGAGGGGTTTTGTTTTATTCTATGTAATAGAGTCAGAAACAAATATAAGGACAGAGTTCATTTATATCTCTAAATCCCTATTCTGTTTCAGTCTGTGTTGGAAAGACATAAATTGAAAGTGCTTTGACAGAGGCTGAACAACCAGATGCCAGATTTTTTTTAGGATAATAAAAGAGATTCCTATACCAGGTGAAAGGTTAGACTATATAATTTTCAAGGTGTGCATTACAATTTGAAGATTTTATTCATCCACATTTTGAAATAAATTGTGATAAAGAACAAGGGAATATATTAAGAAGTTTTTTAAAGGCAGCCTGCTGAAGTTTTGGGGCTCATTATTCAAATAATAGCAAAACAAGATAATTAACTTTCCAACTACATATTTGGCAATATTTCCTACTTGAAAAATAAACCATCAAACCTTCCTATGCTCCATTTTCTTTCATAATTATCCATGTTATTAAACAATTGGCAAAGTAAGAGGCATGAAGTGGACTCCATGTCATTGGCATCATGTGTTGCCAGAATCACTTCCATTCCATTGATGAAGCAAAGGCATGAGAGGTCTACAAACAAAAGTAGTTAGCAACTGGCAGGCATTCATGAAAAATACCAAATAGGAGAAGGAGAAAAGCACCACTTACCCTTCTGGTATATAAAAACAAATTTAAAATTATTTATACTATAAGTCAAAATCTTAATATTACTCTTTACTGGCAACATTTGGAACATTTCCAAATCTGCTTAAATTCAAATGTGATTGCCAAACATTTTCAGTACGAAAGTTGAATAACCTCAGAGGGAATTTAAATATTTTTACAGTAACTTGTAGGCATATTATAGATGTTTAAATGTCAGTCAGAGATAATTAGTAATTTCCTACTGGATCCACCAGTTTCCCTAGTTATCCCATATACCACTAACTCCTAAAAGTCCAGTTTGCAAACATTATCCTACAAACTCTATCCAGTAGTATCAAAGACAAAATAATTTAGCTGTAAACCCTGGAATGACACTTTAACAGGAGTTAGAAGGATTGCAGAATCCAGAGGATCCTATTAAAAGAAAGATAAGGAAACAGATATTCTCATTGGAAGCACAATAGGAGACTGAATGTGGTTGCAAATGGAAAACAGCTTTTCTTTCAGAAACCAAATTGTCAATAATTTTCTTCCTATAATCATTCACTATGTATTATTTGATCATCTACTATGCACCAGGCACTGTCTTAGGTACTGAAAATACCATGTTGACCTGAGACCAAAAGAAAATGACAGTGCATAGAGTCTAGGCCTAGAAGAAGAACCAGCAGGATAAATAGGAATAATAACAATAACATAAAAGGAGTTGTAGATCAATATGTGAAAAATTAACTGTTAAATGTGATAGAGGTCTCATATTACTGTTTACAATTTGTACCAAGATAGTTGACAAAGAGAGAAGTAATATACCTGGAATTCTAGCACACAGAAATAAAATAATTGAGATAACACTCCTTTCTCTTTTTGGCTTCCCCACATTAAAGAATGTGTTCCTTCTGTGAAGGCCATCCTACCAGCACGAGAATTAACATAGACCAATGAACAGCAATAGTCCATTCATCTGCCTCCAACCTTGATACGTATAAGAGGAGGACAATTTGACTCATGGTGCTCAACTTAAAATTTATTGAGAGGTTTTGTAAGTGCATAGAGAAATGGGCACTTAGGACACACACCCTGAGGTGAACAGTACCTAGAGGACTTGGAGAAATCTGCATAGAGAAGGTGGCATTTAAACTGGGTGTTAAAGCATAAGTACAGTTCTACAAGGCAAAAAGAGGGCAAAGTGCATTCTAGATAGAAGAAAACTGTACAAAACTAAAGTGAAGGAATAAATCGTTCTTTGAAATTTTTATTTTCCTTCACATGGTCACTTTGCTGAGACAACTACTGTTACAATTTCTTGTAAGAAGAGACTGGTGCTTCTTCATACTCTGTTAACTTATTCATTTGTACAAATTCATCAATTACCTATTATGTACCGAGTGATATGTGAGATCTTGAAGAGAAGACAAAAGATAAGTTGGACAGGCATTTTTAAATATGATTCAAGCCACTTAAATGCAGAAGGAAACAGTGTGTAATGGAAAGAATAGGTTTTGGAGTTAGAGAGAAGTCATTTTGAGTCCCACTTCAGCTACTTACTGTGTAAAACTATGTTGTAAATTCAACTAGATTATTCATTTTCTAATCAGTACAATAGGCATCACTACTTAATATTTCAGGGCTGTTTTGGATATAAGAGTAAAATGAATATGTTTGACATATAATTGACACTCAAAACAAAACTAAAATAAAATGCCAAAATGGGTTCTCTATTATTCTAATAGTTTTCAGGGAAGAATTGAATATCAACATAGATGGTATAAAACTTAGAGTCAAAATGAACAATAATTTTATGAAAGCCAAGCTCATGAAGACTGGGACGATCAGGGAAGAGTTCATTGAAGGAATATAGTGTGGAGTGCCCTACATAAATGATATCTCTAGAAGTATAATTAAAAAACTAAAATGTCTTTTAGAGAAAACACACATTTTAGAGTTTACTTTAGAAGAAAAGTCTAAACTGTCTAGAAAAAGCATGTCTTGTGGCAGTAATGATCTAAGGGAAAATATTTTTTTGTTAACGAGTATTGAGATACATTGGCTAACACACATGAGCTTATGAAGAGCCTTGAAAACCAGTGGAGAAATACTGGATACTAACCCAAGGACATTAGGGAACCTCTAAAGGTTTCTGGATATACACTATTCTGAAGGTTTGATAAGGACCACTTAGGAGAGTAGAAAGCATGACTGTATCCTTTCTATAATTGAGATCTCCCACCAACTCTCCTCTCTTAGCGACCACCTCTGACTGCACCCTCTGAATTAAGGAGTCTCTCCTTCCCTATAAAATAACCCTGTATAGAAAATTTTTTTTGCTTATTTTTTTCATTTGTTTGAAATTGTTTTCTCCTCACATGAGACTTTAAATTTCTTGAGAACAGAGACACTGTCACTTTGGGTTTATTGCAATACTGTATTTGCAACCATTGAAACAGAATCTGACACATAGCTGGCTCTCACTTGCTCCTTCCTCTTTTCTTTCTTTTCCTTCCCTTTCTTATCTTTCCTTTCCCTCCCTTTTCCTTCCTTATCCTTCCCTTCCCTCACTTTCCCTTCCTTATCCTTCCCTTCCATTCCTCTTATTTCCCTTCCTTCCTTTCTCCTTTCTTTTCTTTATTTCTCTCTCGCTTTCTCTTTCACTCTGTCTCTTACAATAGCACAGATAAAAGCTGGTCAACGTTTTACATTAGAGTATTGGCAAGGGGTGTGATAAGAAAGGAAAAAAATGGGGCTTATATTCATGTTACCTCTGTTGACCAAAAGTCAGTTAAAAATAATTTTTCATGCCCAAATGTGCACTAAATTTATATATACTGCTCAAAAAAATCAGGGAATCAGAGAACATGCAGATACTACAGTACTTATAACCTTTTATATAGTGCCTTTTCACCAATAAGGTGAAGTAAAAGTTGATCTTGCATTCATTTGCATAACTGAACAACTTTCTTTGACTTGTCATTTGCTTTTCTGATGTTCTTGTTTAATTAAAAAAATTAATGCTTCCTTTTTATTGCTTCATATTCATTTTGAAATATCCCTTAATTTTTGTAAACAGTGTAGCTCAATGGGTGTCTACATTTGCCAAATCATGGCATTTTGTCACAGATCCACTTATCTGCTCCCCATTTCTCACTAGAATTCACAAATGCCAGCACTCTGTTCACTTATATGTGATGTTTTCATAAAGTACTTTTCTTTTAAGGTAATCACACCTTTCAAAACTTAATGTATTGCCTGACCAGGTGGTGGCGAAGTAGATAAAGCATTGGACTGGGATGCAAAAAACCCAGGTTCGAGACCCCGAGGTTGCCAGCTTGAGTGCGGGTCCATCTGGCTTGAGCAAAAATTGCCAGCTTGAACCCAAGGTCGCTGGCTCCAGCAAGGGGTTGCTTGGTCTGCTGAAGGCCTGCAGTCAAGGCACATGTGAGAAAGCAATCAATGAACAACTAAGGTGTTGCAACAAAAACTGGCGATTGATACTTCTCATCTCTCTTCGTTCCTGTCTGTCTGTCCCTATCTATCCTTCTCTCTGACTCTCTCTCTGTCCCTGTAAAAAAAACACAAAACTTAATGTATAAATATACACCAGCTAATATTTAATGGCAACTAATTTTCCTCTTGGCATTACAAGATGGAGTTGTCATATTATCTTCTCTATCAGGGACATTATAAAATTGAATCTTTTCCTCCTAATAGTATTAATAATAACCTTTCTCCTACAATAAAAGGATAACTACATTTCAGTCCATTTTAATTTGGCATGATGCCTTCTGGGGCAGATAGGAGGTAAGGAAAAAGGGGAAGGAATTCTTAAGTTATAAGTTCAAAGAGTAAGGAACTATATGTGTCTATATTACTTATAGTGATATTTCTGGAGTTCTTCAGTTTTCCTAGAATACAAATATTAGTTGAGTAAAGTTTCCATTGAATAGCTGCTCTATTTCCATTTAAAAAATAAAAAGCTGAAGAAAAAAGAAAACAATCACTCACCAGAATGTAGGTAATCTAATATTCCCTTCACTAACTAAACAGAGGGTTTGAGTTGGAACACTAACAACACATGCTGTGTCCTCCTCCTCTCTTTCTTTTGGACTCAACTATGGCTACCCATTCTAAATCTAAAATACTGTCTGTCCTCACTCTCGTGTTCTGAAGCCTGACATAAACCATTAGGATTGGCCCAGGTTCCTGAAGAATCATAACTAGATGGGTAAGAACAGCAGAAGAGGCACAGAACAGTGTAAGATGCTTCTAAGTATGAAGGAAAAAGAAGAAACTAAGGTTGATAAAAAAGGACTTTGACATGTAGCCTAGACAAATATTCAGAAAAACAGAAAATCTCTTCTTTCAAGGTTTAAGAAACCAGGACATGTTGTATTTTCATTCCTCATTTTAACAACAGGCTTGTTAGATTTAATAATGTACTCATGACACTTGTAAAAAGCTGTAAGCAGTACCACTCTGAAGAAGAATAAGTTCTAAAGGTGATAAAGGTGAATTGCTGAAATTTACCCTAAGGTGACGCTATTTTGAACAGCTGTGCAAACCAAGTATTGGAATAGGTAGACACTGAAGTTTACACTTGTTGTTACAGAAAGGGAGTAAGGGCAGGAGTGAAGAATAAATTTAGCTCCTTTTTTTTTTTCAGAAAAATGCCTCAACATACTAATAATACAGTATGTTAGGAGAAGAAATCTAGCACTGTACCAAAACATGCAACTTAACATGCACTCCAGAAACTAATATGGTGTCACAGTGGATGAACTGTTGTTCATTCACAAGTAATGCATACTGATCATATACTTATACCCAATTCTATATGGTTTTTGAAAAGCTATATATAAAATAAATTCTGTGGTATCTGTGGAATAAATCTTTCATATATCTGTTAAATGAAGAGAGAAGAATTCAGAGGAAAACCTATTTCTTCAAACAGAAAAAATTGTTCCTGACTGCCTCACCACAAATATTTATGTAAAATATTTAGAGCAATAAATGACAGCAAAATGCTTGCATTCCAACTGTGAGAAGAAAAAACAGGGAAGTGCCTTTTATCTGGTAGTTCCTCAGCAACCTGTTCTACATGTAGGACATTTTTTCTACTATTGTTAATACATAAAGCATCAGAAGCTTTTAATAAGGCAGCTACACATTTAAGTAGTTGCATAAACTTGCAACATTTCTTGCTTACTATGTAGTTATTTCTGTAAATTATCCATCATTGCTTATATAAACACCACTCAATAAAAATATCAGGTTTAAAGATTGTCATTTCTTTTTTACTTTAAATTACACTGTGGCAGCATACTCATGTTTCATTCCTTAGAATCTTTTCCCTTTGCCTAAACACCAAAGACATGTTCTTAACAATATCTAACTTCACTAACATTAGATCAGTGGTTCTTAACCTTTATTGAGGTACTGAACCGACCAGTTTCATATGCGCATTCACCGAACCCTTCTTTGGTGATAAATAAAATATGATTTTTTTTCCAAATTCAAGACATAGGTATATGTTTTTTTACTGGTGCACAAAATGAGCCGTGCATGAACATCACCTTGCTCAAAGAACAAAACCAACAAAGTGCATGAACTCACAACAAATTACGGTATTACTTTATTCTGGCCTCCGTGGCAGAGACTTCTCTGAACCTCTGAGACCGACTCAACGAACCCCTAGGGTTCGATAGAACCCAGGTTAAGAACCACTGCCTTAGATATTGCCTTTCAGAGGAACTACATAAAGTAATACATGTATTGCTGTGCTGTACCTGCTGAGCTAAATCGGAAGTCACTTAAGCTAGCTAGCCCAGAATAACAACCCAAAGAAAAAGGAAAAGATATCAAGATACAAAGGCAAATATTTTTTTAAGATTGATCCTGCCATATGCAATTACCATTTAAGCTAATCTATTTGATAGTTAAATGTTATTAGATAGTCAGTAATTCAACCTCCTTGGGTGAGGCTGAAAAGGAAAGTCTATGCTACTCTATAATAAACAGTGCCAGTGAAATTCCAGTGTATGCCAATAAACTTTACCATATGGTTTTAAGAAAATAGTGTTTTTGGTCTGAACAATATTCTGACATTAGTGAGGACCTGCTGACCAATTTGTTTAAAAATTTAGATTTATAGTTATTGCATTTTTTTCATACATTACTGCCTTACACAAGTCAAAAAACTAAGAGACATTGGATTATTTGATATTTGAGGGTAAAGCAAAAGATTACCATATTGTTTGGTTAAAATGTGATATAGAATTGCATTGCTGAAAGAAATGCTATGAAGATTAAAGATAGTATTTTTCTTATTTCAAATCCTCATATGTAGGAATATAAACCAATTTTTTTTTTAAAGGGACAGAGAGTCAGAGAGAGGGATAGATAGGGACAGACAGACAGGAATGGAGAGAGATGAGAAGCATCAACTATCAGTTTTTCATTGCAATGCCTTAGTTGTGCATTGAATGCTTTCTCATATGTGCCTTGACCATGGGCCTTCAGCAGACCGAGTAACCCCTTGCTGGAACCAGTAACCTTGGTTCCAACCTGGAGAGTTTTGGCTCAAGCCAGATGGGCCCGCACTCAAGCTGGAAACCTTGGGGTCTCGAACCTGGGTCCTCCGCATCCCAGTCCAATGCTCTATCCACTGCGCCACCACCTGGCCAAGCTAAACCAATTCTTATTAACAAATAAAAAAATATAAACCTCATAGTATATGTCTAACCTTATACAAATATATTCATGGTTTTCACATTGAATCAGGAAAACATTTACTTTAGACTTTTAATGAACTTAGATTTTACACTTACAACTTAAAAATTTCACCAGATTGAGCATTTTAAATGTTTTTCTTGGTATTTGACACTGGACCTAGTTAGAAAGAAAATAAGACACTATGAGTTCTTTATTAGAATTCTTTTATAGAAAGAATCAGTGTTTTAAGAAAAAAGAAGAGAGATAGTTCATGCTTATGTTATTATGGACAATAGTGTTGAGATTGCCAGGGGTTGGGTGTTTGGGGAACAGAGCTGGAGAAAGGTATGGGGGGATAACTTATGATAAAGAAAGACTTGACTTGGGGGGGGTGAACACATAATATGGTGTACGGAGATATGTTGGAGATTGGGAACCTGAGACCTGCATAATTTTGTTAACCAGTGTCATGCCAATAAATTAAATTTAAAAATACCTTGATACTGTAGTTCTGGAAGCTCCCTCTGTCTAAGCAGCTCTGCTCTAAGTGCCGCGGGAAAGCTTATTTGGCTGGTGTCCTGTCTTCCTTTACTGGTATTGCTAGCTCCAGGGGAAATATTTGTTTTTGATTAGGAAAGTGACTTATCCCAGTGATTAGGGTGGCTGTCCCTTAGAGTGTTTGTCCCTGTGCCTTCAGTCCACACTCTCTTCCTGCTGCTCTGTTCCTCTCCTATGTCCCCATTCCCCGGAGCCCCAGGTGAGTGTTTGTGAGAGAGGTTTTCTGTGCTGTCCCTTTGACCCAGCTATCCCACTTTTAGGAATATACCCTAAGAACACCATAGCACTGTTCAAAAAGAAGAAATGCACCCCCATGTTCGTGGCAGCATTTTTTACAATAGCGAAGATCTGGAAACCCCAAGTGTCCGTCAGAGGACAAGTGGATTAAAAAGCTTTGGTACATATATACTATGAAATACTACTCAGCCATAATAAATGATGACATCGGATCATTTACAACAAAATGGATGGACCTTGATAACATTATATGGAGTGAAATAAGTAAAACAGAAAAAAACTGAGAACAGCATGATTTCATACATAGGTGGGACATAAAAGTGAGACTATGAGACATGGACAAGAGTGTGGAGGTTACGGGGTGGGAGGAGGGAAAAGAGGGTGGGAGAGGGGGGAGGCAAGGGGCACAAAGAAAACCAGATAGAAGGTGACAGAGGACAATTTAACTTTGGATGATGGGTATACAACATAATTGAATGATAAGATAACCTGGAGATGTTTTCATTGTACATATGTACCCTGATTTATTAATGTCACCTCATTAAAATAAATTAAAAAATACTTTGATAAGTAAAAATTATTATTACAAAAGTCTTTTATTACCATGAGTCACTGTTTCATGTTGGATTTATAGCTGGCCACAGACAATGATCACATGGACAATGTTACAAAAAGCAGACCAAATAACTAAATAACTAAGGATATTTTTCCTAAAGCATTCTAAACAATACATTTTTATATGTAAGAAAGTTTGTTGTTTGCCCAACTTAGAGCCCTATTTTCATGGCTGACCTTATCTCTACCTCTGGGTGGACAGCCCAATGTTCCAAAAGCTCTGCCATCCTAGTCCATTACTGATTAGAAGGTGATGGGCATCTATGGCTAGTTGGGTTGAGTACAAGTACTAATACGTCATATAGAGTTGGGTCCAGAACTGAACACTATGGTTAATTGAAAAGGGTAAAGAGAGTTTATGGTAGAAAAGATAAAAAGAAAAGGAAATTCATACAAGAATGAAAAAGGCAGAGAGAACACAAAAGAGAAGTTAGGAAGTCTCATAGAATTATAAGGTGTGAGAAAAACTTATTCTTTAAATATTTTAAATAATAAACTTAAGATATCATGCAGATTAAATAACAAATAGGGATTAAACAAATTTAAATGAAGAAAAAAACACAAGACAATTAGAAACAAAAACAAATTAATGAATTAATCAACAGACATATTTTATATTTTATACCTAAGCCATAATGATAACACAGATGCATGAAGGTATAACTTTATGCCAAAATAAACAGACTTATAGGCCAGAATAAGAGAATAGGAAAGAAAGTAATAGGTCTTATTCAATTCATCTCTTTTATGAAAAGATAGAAACTGTACATTGGTAATTTTATATTTGTATTTTTCATGGTAAATCCCCAAGTCAAACTAATAACAAGACAAGCTAATGAACAAAGGATTAAAAGATTGAATTAAACCAGCTAAAAGCTAATGATGAATCACTCTAAAATCTCTAAACACAATAAAATGTGACCATAAACATATAATTTACTTTCAGCTACAAAATGCTACAGTCTCTAATGATATGTATTCGAGGAAGAATTAAGATAACTGCATTGCCAGTCTTATTTTCAGTAGTGATTATCCAAATGAGCTTTATGTTATAGCCTTGCTATTTAATGAATTCTACAGCTAATTGCCCTAGCGTGAAAACTTTATATAAATGTGTGGTGACTAATCCCTCAGTTGAATACTACATTAATAAAAGAAACAACTACTTCTATGCAAAATGTTTTAACATACCTCAAATAACTTAAAAAAAATCACTTCTCATGGTGTGTGTATAACTGGAGTTCTTATTAAGACTTAGATAAATAGAAAAGTTATATTTTGTTCAATCATTGTCTTCAAGATATGCATTCTTACAAGAGCTAAGCTTCCAATAATAAGTTCTTTCCCCAGCAATTGCTAGATGAATATCCACTTATTATATATTGGGGTGCTATAATTATCACTTATCCTCACAAAAGTAATAATTGTTATGTTATCTTCGGGAAAAGGAACAAAGGGCACATGACAGATAAACAAAATTAATAAAAACAATACATATGCGTGCCACTTACCTGATCAAAACAAATAAAATGAGAAACTTCATAGGAACAATATTGTTTATTTATTGAGCCATTTGGGTTGTCTACGGTTTAGTCACTTATTTGAATACTATTACAAAAACAAGCAGGATTATTAAAGATTCTCTAGTATAGTGGTCCGCAAACTCATCACTCAACAGAGCCAAGTATCAACAGTACAATGATTGAAATTTCTTTTAAGAGCCAAATTTTTAAAATTTAAACTATATGAACAGGTACATTTTTTATCGAGGTAGTGCCCGCACATGGTATTTTGTGGAAGAGCCACAATCAACGGGCCAAAGAGCTGTGGTTTGCCGACCACTGCTCTAGTAGACCAAAGCCTATCTATCATACATGAAGAAAATCTCATCTTTCAATATAATTTAAACTCTGTCAGTGTTTTCCATGATATATCTAGTTTCTTTCTCTGTCTTTCGCTCACTGTGCCTTTTGCAAAGAGTTATTTCATTCCAAGAAAACTTAGGACTTTTCATTGATCAGTCTAACTCCTAAATTTAACTATGATGCCTTTAAAAAAAAATGTGAGAGGCAGAGAGGCAAAAAAACAGACTCCCGCATATGCCCTGAGCAGGATCCATCCAGCGACCCCCATCGGAGCAGTTGCTCTGCACATCTGGGGCCGCTGCTCCATTGTTCGACAATCAAGCTATTTTAGCACATGAGTGAGGCCCTGGAGCCATCTTCAGCACCTGTGGCTAACTTGTTTGAACTATTTGAGTCATGCTGTGGGATGGAGGAGAAGGGGAGAGAGAGAGAGAGAGTGAAAGAGAGAGAGAAAAGGGAGGGGTGAAAAAGTAGATGGTAATTTTTCTGGTGTTCCTTAACAAGGAACTGAATCTGGGATTTCCACATTCTAGGCCGATGCTCTATGCTGAGCCATCTGGCTAGGGCCATTGCCTTCTTATATTACAATCCAGTTACATATTATTTTAAAGGTAAATACATCAGGTGTGCAGATTCCCATCCACACTAATTAATACAAGTGGAAAGTCTCCAGAAACACCCACAAAGCCAAATCATTCCATTCATTTATTAGCCTAAGCTGTAGAGAGAATATGACATATCAGAACCGCAGACACTACAAATCATTCTAATAAAATAGCCTATACCTTTTGGTCTCAAAGTATATTGCTGGTATCGGTAGCATATTACCTGAAGATTTGTCAAAAAAGCAGCATCTCCAACTCCTATACCTGGTCATGGGAATCTGAATCTCAACAAGATTGCCAGCCAGTTTGTTTGCATCCTAAAGCTGGAGATGCGCTGCTCTGTACCATTTAAGGAACACAAAACACCCAAGTACTTGGCAGGAAATCAATGAGAAAAAAATATCCTAAAATAGTCTCCACCCTCCTCTTACTCAAATCCCTATCACTAACCTTCAAAAAATCAAAAACAAATAAACAACATGACCAAAGGTACTGCTCTGACTGGGAAATTTTCACCACCATTAAATTTATGTCACACCTCAAGGGAAAACACTGAGTTTCTGCAGAACAATACAAGCACTGACAATCTATCCTCAGTGGAAGACAGAGTAAATGACTATTTTTAATTGCCCTCTGACTAGACTGAATTGCACTGGCTTATTTTCTTCCTAAGATAGTCTGAGCTTCTGTTCTTTCCAATTGCTAGCAAAGTGGTATTTTTTTTATCCTCACTCTCCTATGAACACTAGCTATGTGCTCAAAGCCTCTTCTCTGACTTCCAATAAGAATTATCCGCCTGATGAGGTTGTGATGCAGTGAATAGAGCAGGGGTCGGGAACCTTTTTGGCTGAGAGATCCATGAATGCCACATATTTTAAAATGTAATTCCATGAGAGCCATACATTATGTTTAACACTAAATACAAGTAAATGTGTGCATTTTATGTAAGACCAACACTTTTAAAGTATAATAAGCCTCTGAATTCTTTTTAATAATGTTGTTATGCTGTTGCTAACCAATGATGAATAAAGTACTTTTTATCATTAATGTGACTTCTGGTGCTGCATGGTTTTGCTGATGGCTTTGTAGTCTGGTTGATACATGGTGAGGTTAAGCTTCATTCAGGCATTGAAACTTCCATTCATTAAATGTGATCGTGGTTGGTCTTAATGTTCTTTGGATGTGAGAAAGACTGCTCACATGCATACGTAGAGCCAAACATTGTCAGTACAGCAATACTCACACACTGCAGTGTGTGGTATGTGACAGGAAGCACGTTCCAAGTTTTGACAATCAGTTGGTCCACGGGTTGAAGTTTTATTATTTCTCCCCACTTGTGTTTGCTCGCCAACTCTGCTTGCTGTAGTGCAAGTCTTTCCAAATCTTCATTCCGTGACTTGAACTTATTCACCCACATGTCTGAGGCCTTCAGGTCAGCAGCTTGTAGCTCAAAATCTCTGACTGAGACACTGGGGATGTAACTCAGGTCAGCACTGTCCACTGCACACCCGTGTGAATGAGTGATGAACTTTAAAAGACGAGTGCAATCACGAAATTCTCCAAAGCATGCTTTGAATGACTGCAGGAGATTAGATGTGGAGCCTACTATCTGCTGGAGATCAAGATGTTGAGCAGGGTCACTTGCTGTGCATGCATCTTTAAACTCTCCCAGTTTTTCAAAGTGTAGTAAATGACCTGTTTCAATGTCGGCGATGAAGAGTTCCAGCTTGTTTTCAAATGCAAACACTGCTTGTTGAAGAAATAAGACTGTATTTCTAATGCCTTGCATTTTCACATTGAGCTGGTTCAGATGTTCAGTCATATCCTCGAGATAGTAAAACTTCAGGAGCCACTCAGTGTTAACTAACTCAGGATGCTCGATGTTTTCATTTCAAGAAAAGTTTGGATTTTGTTCAGACAAGCTGTGAAACAGCTGAGCACCTTCCCTATTGACAACCAATGCGCATTGATGTGCAGAAGCAGACCAGGATAATTATTCTCAATTTCTTCCAGCAGTGTTTTAAACTGGTGATCATTTAAAGCTCGGCAACAATAAAGTGGACCACCTAAATGACGAGCGACATCATCTCACCAAGCTGCTCACCACACATCTGAGCACAAAGTGCCTTCTGATGTAGGATACAGTGAAAACTTAGGATGGGTCTCTTTTCATGTTCACAAAGAAGCACTATGAATCCTCTGTTTTTCCCCACTATGCATGGAGCACCATCAGTACACACCAAAATAAGTTTATACATCAGTAGATTTTTTTCTTTAGCAAACTCAGTGAAAGACTGGAATAAATCCGCCCCTCTTGTTGGCTCTTTCATAGGCAAAGCAGCAAGACTTTCATCAGGTAGTGTGTCACTGACAGCATATCTTGAAATCACACTGAACTGGGATAAATGGCTTACATCTGTTGACTCATCCAAAGTGAGAAAATAGAATGGTGTTGCACTAATGTCCTTCACTTGTGTTGCCTCAATTTGATTTGCCATCATAATGGTATAATCGTGAACAGTTCTTGCTGATAGAGGCATGTCCTTTATTCATTTGATTATCTTGTCTTTATCCGAAAAGTCGTCAAAAAGTTCATTGGCAACATTAAGCGTGAATGTTTTGGCATACTCCCCATCTGTGAATGGCTTTCCCAGTTCTCACAACTGCTAAAGCACCAGCAAAGCTAGCCAAATTCCATTTACCTTGTTGGGTCCAAACATGGAGTTGCTGTTGACTAGCTTGCACTCTGCACAATAGCTCTTGACATGCTTTCTTCCTGCTGTCCCCTGCTGGACATTTTGATGCAAACGTAGTATGGCATGTGTCAAAGTGCCACTTTATATTTGACCATTTCATTGATGAAATTTTATCATTGCATATTAGACACACTAGAGAACCTGCTCTCTCCACAAAGGCAAATTCCTCTGTCCATTCCTGCTGAAAAGTACGATACTCCTCATTATTTTTTCTTTTAGCCATCTTCGTAAGAAGGGTTTCTGCAATTAGCTATCAGACTACTTGATTAAAAGGAGGGAAGTTTACTTCCTGACCTCACAACGACGCGTGTACATTACACATTATCCAATAAAAATTTGATGTTGTCCAGGAGGACAGTTGTAATTGGCTTCAGCAGGCAGAACCATGAACATGAGTGGTAGGAAATAAATTGATTATAATACATGAGAATGCTTTATATTTTTAATATATTTTTTTTTATTAAAGATTTGTCTGTGAGCCAGATGCAGCCATCAAAAGAACCACATCTGGCTTGTAAGCCATAGATTCCCAACCCCTGGGATAGAGCATAAACCTGGAATGCTAAGGATCCAGGTTCAAAACCTTGAGGTCACTAGCTTGAGTATGGGCTCACCAGCTTGAGCATGGGGTCACCAGCTTAAGTGAGGAATCATAGACATGATCTCATGGTCACTGGCTTGAGCTCAAATGTCGCTGACTTGAGAAAGGGTCCCTGGCTCGACTGAAGCCACTCCAAACAAAACATAGATGAGAAGCAATGAATGAAAAACTAAGGTGCCACTACAAGTTGATGCTTTTCATCTCTCTCCCTTCTTATCTGTCTCTCTCATTAAAAAACAAACAAAATAATTGTTCTGAGAATGTAACCAGAAAGACTCTATGCTACCCAAATGCCTTTCAGTAGAGATAGAGGAAGAGTTGGATATTTTTTGGATATTTTTATATGTGTTGACTGGTGTGATATTTAAGAAAGAGCTTAAAGTTTTATCAATTAAATTCAGGAAAAATAAATTTTAACAACAAAAGAAGTCTAGCTCTGCTATTAGATGATAACTTCATCAAGGCAACCACTGTTGTCTACTTTGTTATTGCTGTATTTCCATATAGTTCTAGCATGTGACATATGTTCAATTGTTAAGTTTTATAATAGAATTGAGTTGAATTACAATCAATTCTTTCAGTCCATTCAGAAAGTGAGATCTTCATTGTAAGAGCTTAGAAAATAGGAGCCTTGAGTTGCAGTCACACCTCTGACAACAATAACAACAGTAATAATAATCATCACAACCCTAAAGGATCAAAACATAAATATTAGAAATTGTCAAAATGTCATATCTATGCTATAAACTGTGAAATAAGTTACTAGTGTATTTCTTTTGACATATTATAGTTTAAAATGTTATCAAGGTAAAAAATAAAGATTGTGCATCTATCTTATGAAATAAGATGCCCATACCTGCTCAAATAATTAGTAGCCTTTTCCAGAATTTCAGTTGAAGTGAATACTAGTTGTTCTTCAAAATATGACCCCTCCTTCTTCCCTGGTAATAATGTTGCAGTTGGACATCTGGCTCTCCAACTCAAGACCATACTTCTTTGTCTTATTGGAAGCTAGATGTGGCCTGGTAAAGGTCCTTATCAAGGGAATATGAATGGAACTGTGGTATGCCACTTCCTGTTTGGGTCAGAAGACATTGCACACATGCTTCTCTCTACTATTTCTCATAAATCTGGACTCAAAAGTGCCTACAATCAATCCTAAGTCATGTAGAAAATGAAAAAAATATTAGGAATGGTGAAGAGACAAGATAGAAGGAAACTAGAGGTCTTATAAGTGTGCTGAGCCAAATTTTTTGCCCCCCAAATAAATGTGGCCCATTTACCTTGAGGGAAAAAAGGGAGATAGAGAGATAGAAGAAAATCAATTCTCCATAAATTATCTATTTCAGGGTTATTGTGTTACACCAACTAAGCCCTTAGCAAAAGTAGTACAATCCCACACTATCACAATTTACAATAAATCTATAATTGTACACAAATATCTAGATAACTTGGGACAAGTTATTTTATGTCTCCCCATCTTTTTTTTTTTTATGATTGCTAAAGTCAAGAGATGAACATAGAGGAAGAGGGTTCAATACAGTAAGGCAAGATGTCACAGTTTTAAAAATTTAGCCTTGTACAGTACTCAGGTAAAAGGAACCTAGAATCATTTATATAAACATGGAAGAATATTCAAGATAACTGAATGGAAATCTTTCACTCAACCACTGGATAAACTGAAGTTAAGACAAGTTAAATAGTCAATCTGTTTAAGGTCTCAAAGTAAATTGTCAGAACTTAAACCTTGTTCCTTAACTCCTAACTAGGTGTTTTCTATGTTTTTCACATTAATTTAATATATACACTTAACCAATTAATACATGCACTAATCATATTGTACTATAAGACTTTTAATGAAAAACAACCATCTACTGTACCATCTTATCTTGACATCTTGAGTTCCATTATTCTTGGATATCACTTTAAACTCTGTAAATGGTTTCTTCTGATTATTACCTCCATATTTTTAAAAGTTAAGCATACATGCATATTTATTGATTTTTCCATTTATATTTATTAGTGATTTACTGTGATAGATGAGATTTCTGATATATACTCATAAACAGTTGCCCTCCTCCATTCCGCTATTCAGTAATTACATTATGACTCTGAAAAAAACAATCTGTGGCTGAACAAGGAAGTACTGCTACATTTCCCTTTTTCTCCCCAGAGATCATTGACATATTTTTTGTTGGTTTAGTTTTCTATGTAATTAACAATCCATTCTCAAATTCTCCACCAAAAGGTTAAGATTCCATTTAACATTCAGACAAATCAGGCCATTTTTCTTTGTCAATTATTTATTCCCATACATGGCACCCTTAGTACCCTCTGTTTTCTTGCCCTGATCTGCACTTTATCCCCTTAGACATGACACTCAGTGACTGGTTTGGGGATTCCCATCATAATCATCATGGAAATTCCTCTATATTGTGTATCTTAATTCTCGTGTACTATGGTTTCTATGCCCTTTCCTTTTCTATTTATTCCATGACTTGGTAAAAGACTCTCTTCAATATGTTTTTGAGGAAAACCAACAAAAAATAAGGTTTTATTTTTAAGATTTTTCTCTGTATGAAAAAATATTTGTTCTACCTCCATATATGATTAATAGTGTGAATGACTATTACAATTTTAGAATAATACCATTTGCCACAAGAAATTTGAAAGCACTAGTCTATTGTCATTTAGCTTCAAGT
Organism: Rhynchonycteris naso; assembly: GCA_037038555.1. NCBI lineage: Eukaryota > Metazoa > Chordata > Mammalia > Chiroptera > Emballonuridae > Rhynchonycteris > Rhynchonycteris naso. Next base: position 85,832,667 of record CM072996.1, read on the forward strand.
ATTGTTTTGTGAAAACTAATGCTATTATTTTAATGAGATATAGGTCACATGCCACAAAATTTAGCCTTTAAAATGTCCAATTCAATGGTATTTATTATATTCAAAATGTTATACACTATTATCATTTATCTAAGTTCAAAACATTACACTTCTCCAAAAATTCTAATTTCAGTTGAATATATCATTCCTTGGCCAAACCTGAGCCCTGAGAACAGAGAATTTGTGGTAAGTTGTCTCTAGGGTGTGCCTCCAGTTTACAGTAAGTGAGGTACTTACTGGCTATCTGTCATGAGAAATCATGACCCTGCTTCTTAAAAAAGTGTCTTGGCTGACCTACTGGCATGCCCAGTTACACCACCTGCACTTTTAGCCATGCTTGTTATATATTTGTTCTATAGCACAAATCATCCAACTCCTGGGCATTCTTCCAGGATTCCCTCATTCACAATTAGATTCATCCTTTTTGAACAACAAAATCAATTATCAAGAATCTATTTGTTTGGTTTCCATATTATTTTTGCTCTTGTTTCTTCTTATTCTTTTTTCCTTTGAAATAATAATTTAAAAAACAACAACAACAATCCTTTACTCTCTTTTAGTAAGACACCAGAAGAAACTGGAGGGAAACTAATGCTTTTTTTCCAGTAGCCTCAGAAGCTCATTCTACTATGCGTATGAGTCATCTTTCATTCAGTGGAATTATATGTGTGGCCATTTGTTAATTGATCTCAGCTGTTATTGTAGCTGCTGTGTGTCAGTCTGTTCTTAAAAAATAATATGCTCTCCCAAACCCTCTCATCCAGGACAGAAGGATCTTTCTGGTACTATACCAAAAGAACAAGAGATTTTGATGATGCCAGCTTCAATGATGATGTCATCCAGAGAGGGAGGGGGTCCTGGCACTTTCAACAGTGGTTTCCAGAGATTTTGAAAGCAAAGCTTTGGGGGCCCAGTTTGAATGGAATTTTGTTGGTGTGGGTTTTGTATTCCATAATAAGGTTGGGAGCTATTGTTATGCACTCAACAAAGGGTACACCAGATTCAGGCTGTGGTCGCTTGGTGGCTGGTTTTATAGTTTGATAAATTTAGATAACCAACACTAAGCACACACACACAAAAACACACATATTTCAGAAACAAAAAGAGTGTAGTAATAATAATTCTGTATGATGATCAGAAAAATAATTAAATAAACTATGTACAAATATCTTTAAAACCAACCTACAGCCTGACCTGTGGTGGCACAGTGGATAAAGCGTCGGCCTGGAATGCTGAGGTTGCCGGTTCAAAACCCTGGGCTTGCCCGGTCAAGGCACATATGGGAGTTGAAGCTTCCTGCTCCTCCCCCCTTCTCTCTCTCTCTCTCTCTCTTTCTCTCTCTCTCCCTTTCCTCTAAAATGAATAAATAAATAAAAATAATTTAAAAAAAAATTTTTTAAAAACCAACCTACATATCACTAAATTTGAGGGTAAAGGCTACTTTCAGATATATTAAGTGACAGGTTTGACAGCAAAGAAGTAGAGCTTTAACATTAGAAATAATATACCACACATTTGGGAACTGATAATTCTGAAAACAGAACGTTATCACTTTGATATTAACAATCATTTGCTGCTGATATAACTGTCTCGATCTGACTCAGAAAATTTTCAGAACATAAGGTTAGTCTTTAAGTTCTTAAAGTTATATCCCAGAATTTTTTTAATGTGATAGAATTCTATTTATATTAAAACCAATGTTGCCATTATATGTGACAAGCATATTTTACACAAATAAATGCTCAATAAATATATTTTATGATAATAAAAATTAGTTAAATAATGTACTAACTCTATTGAAATGTTCTCTTTTTTCATTGTCTATATGAAGATAGGAAGGTATTTGCAATTAGGCTATCATTAAATAAGACAAGGGCTGCATTGTGATGATTTTTATGTACAAACTAAAATTAAAGAGGACATATGTTTCCTTTATCATAAGAGTTCTCTAAGATTTATAAAATTTAAAGTACTGTAAATGAAAGATCTAGGAATCCTTAAATGTATGAGGTGTTCCCACTGAATCTAACTCTAAGCCTCTAAATTTGCTATCATATACCAAGAAGCATCTGATACAATGTGAATATCATATCCTGTTATATATGAAATTTCTCTTCTTTTTCAAAATGTTTTAGGATTGAGAACATCCTACATTTAATTCTAAAACAGTGGTTGGGTATATGTATGTTTTAGCTTAGATATCTCTATATGTAAGTTAATTTGCTCCTCAGAGATGAAGAATGCACATTTTTAAAGATTTGACTCATAAATAATTGAATGAAATATTAAAAAATAAGCAATATATTATGTGTTGAGGAACAATGAAGAAAATAATTTTAAATTCACAGAGCTTGGGTGACTACTGAACTGCTTTAAGCTTCAGGTCAATATTGATTAAATAGCAATGTTCCAGGCACAGTTCTGGACACTGATTAGTAGCACATAAACATAAAATATCCTCTATCTCTCCAAAAAATATGTATGTAGTGTAAGAGTGAAAAAGAGAGGAAAGGGAGAATTATTAGGGGTCTACTGAAATAATTCATAAGGAGGTGATAATGTCTTACACAAAGATGGCAATAATGGAACTGGTGTGTTCTGGTCTCTGTTAGATGTTGATTATATTTACTTTTTTCTCTGCTAGATTAGATGGAAGTATACCAAAGAAAAGGAGAAATCAACAATGACATGGCCTTGGCCAGGTAGCTAGGTTGGTTGGAGCATTGTCTTGATACCCTGAGGTTCCAGGTTTGATCCTCCATCATGGTACATATGGGTGTAAACCAGTGAATATGTGGATAGGTTAGGCAACAAATCTCTTTCTCTGCTTCCTCCCCCTACCCCCGGAATCAGTAAATTAAAAAAAAAAAATTAATGACACAAAGATTTTTGTTCTGAGCTCCTAAAAGGATAGCATTTCCATTAACTAACAGTGGCAAGGTTGTGAAAGTTGTGTGAAGAAAATGTTTAAAGGTGAGGGAATATGAGGAGTACAATTTTGGATATGTTTAGTTTGATATTCCTATTAGATATTTGAATTAATCAGACAAACTTTTAAATATGTGCATTTGGAATTTAAAAAAGAGATCCTGATGTACATTTTGAGTGTTCTGTAGCATAAACCATTCTATTCCTGGTGTGTCTTTCAGGATTCACTTATACACAACTTAGATTTGCCTTTCTGTACAACATAGTCAAGTATCAGATGTAAAATTGAGAACAGAAAGCAGATGACATTTGAAAAAGCAAGAGTGGATGATATCATCAAAGGAGTGAGTATAGTGGAAGAAGAGAAAATGTATAGGAACTGTAACAGGATACTCAAGATTTCTGGGGATCGAAAAGGGACCAGGAAAGGAAACTGAGATCAAATGGCCAATGGGGTAGAAAGATAATCAGGACCAGGTGTATCCTGGAAGCTAAGTGAAGAAAGATTGATGTGGCAGACAGCTCAAGTAAAATAAGAGCTCAAAAGTAGTCATTGGAATTATTAACAAGGATCTTGACAAGAGTAATTTTTGTTGAATAGTAAGGTTTAGCACCTGACTTGTGGGTGCAAGAATGAAATAGAAGGAAGTAAGTAGATATGATTATTTCTTAAAAATTTGTTACTAAGGGAAGAAAAAAAATGTTGTAATTTTAGGAGACATTTGGGTCAGGAGAGGTTTTTTTCTTCTTAATGGTAGAAATAGTAGCACACTGCAAGTCACAATGATATAGTCAAATGGGGAAAACTGATGATACAGGTCCCAGAGGGAAAGACTTCTGAAAGAACAACCTTGAGTGAGAGGGTGCATTCCAGAGATGTAGGTAGATAAGGTGACCTTAGCGAGTGACATGAAGCTTTGACCCACTGCAATGGGAGGGAAGGCAGGGTATAGAGAGTGCTGCTGCTCATCAATGTGTAGGTGTAGTTGTGGAAGTTCATGGAGCATTTTTGTGATTACACAAGTCTCCACATTAAAATTAAGGCTATTATTTAAAAAACTTGAGGTGCCATTAGTTTGAGGAGAGAAGGGAAGGGTAGTCTTAGAGAGTGTCAGAGTAGATGGATTCATCTAGGGTTGATGATACACATTTAACCTGAAATCAATCCATTTAAACAGAGTTCTGTGTTTACTTCCAGCCATGTTTGGCTGCAGAGCTAGCTGTAGGCATAGAACAGGTTGAAAGCTGGCTTTCATTAAGGTTCACATGTTTTTTTCCTAATGAAGCAAGCAAAAAGCAAGCAAGGGGAGCATATAAGGGAAGTAATGCTAATGACTGGATATTGATTTTAAGCTGGAAAAGAAAACTAAAGGTGACAAGCTGTAGGAGGTACAGAAAATGGTGATACAATCAGTGGGTTGTAGGTCATTCAGGGAACAAAAAAAGGATTGTTAGGTGAAAAGAGAGGTGTTGGCAGTCAGAAAGGATTTGATGAAGCAGCATTTGTTGGAAAGGCTGCATTTGTTGGTAATAACAAAGTTTATGGTATGGTCATGAGTAATGAGTGGCTATAATATTATAGAGGGCAAAGTCATTGGCAGAGAGAATCTAAAGGAGCTTAGAAACCAGGATACTGGAAGGATATTTCACACATTTATTAAATTCCTAAGAACCAGTATAGAAATAATGTTAAAGAGTGGCAGTAAGACAGGGCTTAAAATTTCAAAAAATTAGGTGAATGACAAGGGTGGCAGTGATAAATGAAACAATAAGAGAAAATGGTCAGTGTAGTTTTGTGGCATAAAATAAAAAGCAAGGTGTTTTTCAGGAATATAGAGGGTAAGTAGTCTGCCAACATCAAGAAGAAACAAAAAAACTCATCTATACTTCATCTAAGTTTGGTGGTCTGAGGGGTATGAGAGGGAAGCTGTCACCATTGGAGGAGGCTACATGGAGACTGTCATCAAGGGAGAGGCAGGTCGCAAATGTATCAAGAAAATAAAAAATGATCAAGTAAATGTTTAAGAAAGAATAAGTTATTTAGCATTTTTCTGGTGACTGTGAAAAAAGTAGCAGGGTTTCAAGAACTGAGAGGCAAGAAATGGAGTCAGACAGGGAGATGTGCAGAGATGTGTGGGGATCAGAGTTCTACAAGTGACAGGGTCTAGGGACCCTCAGTGTCTGATGAAAATTGCTCAAGAACTTCTGCATCTGTCAAGCTGAAATAATAATACTACCTATGTCACAGGCTTGTTATAAGAAGTAGTACAATAAAGATGTGAAACAGCCCCACACCTGGCACAACGTAAGTTCACTGTAAACATTGGCTATCACCATCATTTTCATCAATTAGTCTCACAAGAATACTGAGTCCACTAGGATTAATCCACATAATTTTCTAGGAGTCAAAAATGTTCCCCTTAGAAACAAATCTCTGAAATTAGAAGGTAAGCTGATGAGGAAACGTGAACCATTACAAAGTGAAATCATTTAGCAAACAACTTTCTTTTTTTTTTTTTTTTTCAGAACAATGACAGTTACTTTCTTTCCTACATTAGAACTTAGGTTTATTGACTTTGTTTCAATGATTCTATGGTACTTGACATGTTGATGTTTTTGATGAAAAGATGAGCAGAATCAAAATGACATTTTACATGTCAGCATTAAGAAATACAAAAAACAGTTCAGATTCACTGCATTTTTCTAAATTCATGTGGGTTTGTAGTTTCTTTCTCAGTTGAAGTAACTCTTTTAATCCCAAATTGGAAGTTAACATTTCCATGTGAAAAATATCTTCTCAACAGAAATCTATTTTCTTTCATGAAAATAGTGAAATGGCCCCATGTTGAAGATGGTCTACCACGTAGCTTTTAAAATATAAATTTATATTCTCCATCTCTTTCTCCAGAGCATTCTATTTATTCCTTCTACCTCTCCCTTGGCTCTTTTTCTAAAGAGTGTCCTTTAGCAAAGACCTCTGTAGTTTATTATAAGTCTGTTCTGTGTTAATTAAAATGACATCCAAATCACTTGTGTGTCTAGCTCCCATAGATGGATTGCTCTGGTCTATTTGTAATTAATTCTCCACTCAGCACCTGCAGTAGCCATGTCATTGGCCATGAAGGTACTCGGAAGATTAATGAAACTGGATAAAATAAATGAAGTTATAATTCGGTAGGACAAGCTAAACATTTCCACTAAGCAGACACGGCCAAAACTAGCAGACTGTAGCTCATCTCTTATTGAGCAATGACAGTAAACATTCATCAAGTGAAGGAAAATAATATGCCAGCCTTAAAATGATATCTTACTCTATGCATAAAGACTGAAATACTCTGAGTCTCTTTTCTAATTAACTGTAAATAACAATGGGGGTTGTGTTACAAAGCCTGTACAGTTGTTTTCCCAGCCAGTTCCAATGTGTGAGGTATTCCCTCAAACTGCTTTGTGAGATAGGGAGGCACACATAAAAGCAGATGGACAGCTGATGAGCTGTGCTGTAAGATTGAGCAATATGGCATGACTGGCTAGAGATGTTACAATCTTACTGAACCTCTCTCAGAAACAGGCAGTAAATCTGAATCCTAATTACAGTGGCCCAGCTCACTTTCCAATCAGACTGCCAGATGAGAAAGGATCACATTTCAAATCATTAGCACTCAAAAGGAGCTAAAAACCATGCAAAACATTGAGTCTTTGATTCCTGCCTTGGTAACAATCACTTTTGCCAATGGCAACACCTAGGGATACCTAAGCCAACAGCAATAAAAAATTTCTCAGAGTGGGTGAGAGCAAGCTAATATCCTTGGATGGTGCTTTTTACTGGAAAGTGGTTGAGGATCTCAGAAGAGTGCACAGTGACCAAGAACTTAGAAAGACTGACACTAAGAAACAATTTAGGTAAAGCCTAACCGTGATCCAACTTTGGTATACAGTTTTCAAAACTACTTTGTCTTCTTGTGTCTATACATTTCTAGCATATAATGTAACCTGACATAGGAAGTAAAAATATGGTCTCAAAACTAAGGGTGGCTAATCAAATTCATTTGCTATTTATGGTAGTTTAATTTTAGCCATTTTTACTTCTGCAGTCTGAATTTATTTTCCCCTTGTTCACATAGTAATTGCAGCCCTCATTATGTAATCCTCAATTAGTAACATATCTACTTCATCTATGGTTGTAAACTCCTTCCAAGCAGAAGCTATGTTAATCATTTTTCCTAAATACTTTGTTTGATTACCAAATAAAGAAACAGTGTTCAACTTTGGGGGGGCAGGTTGGTTATATAAGAATTAAAGGAAAATGGGTCCTAGGTTTTAGGAAAAGCTACATATGTAGAATAGCCACAAGTGGGAATAAATAAAATGAAAGTATGCATATGTATGTATATATGAATATATAATATGTATTTCCATTTATAATTTAAATAAAATATGCTCACTATAAAAATATCTGTAAAATATAGGCTACCAAAGAATTAAAATTATTTCTAATTCCACAATTTTGACTTAAACACTGTCAAATTAAATTTTCACATATCATTTTCACCTTTTCTATAAATAGATAAGATATTTATATTTTAACAAAGGATACCATATCGCTTAATACTTTTCTTATCTAATAATACATTGGTCCATAACTTTTCTAATTTACCTCTAAGGTATAAACTCAAAAATTTTGTGTTTCTCTTTCAATGATGTAATTCCATCTACTGGAACATTTTTATATAGTAGTCACTTAATCAGACAAAGATAATGTATTATTTATTCAGAACTAGTTTTTCTGTACTCTAAAACATAAACTTTCAACAGTCACACCAGTTGGCTAAGAAAAAAGTCAGGAATAGAATGTCGAGACCCATAAATGCTTAGAACAAAGATCTATATTTCGTATGGTGGAAATTATCTAGTATTTTTTAAAAATAAAAATGGTTTAATTATATCTCTGATTTATATTATTGCCAACAAAAATATCTTACCAGCTAGCATTTTCCACTTTTTTATTTCTGATTAATCTATAAGAATAAGAATGTAAGTATGATTCTCAAAGATATTTTTCAGAATGGTAATACTTTTAATAGCAAGTCTTATTTTCTCCCTGATATAGGAGAAACTAATGACAAGTATGAACTCATTGTGGGTAGCATGGAATGTCCCTCACTAGCCATTTTACATGGAGAAGCAAAAAATTATAACTAAAAGTTAAGATGTTTACATATAGTGTAAAGTCTATTCATAGGAGCTCCAAAGTCCAAAACATATCTGCATAGTAAATGGCGATGTACTGGATGTGGACCTGCAGCTTCATTCTTCCATGCTCTGTTGCTGGCTTTTGGGGTTCTAATTCTTCCACTATTAGAAATCACAAAACTTCCTAACTTGAGGGCTACAAGAAGAAAAAGCTCTTTAGCATATTGCCTTCTTGTTCTCATGTCTGGGAGTCAGTGACTTCTTCTAAGCTTCTAAACTCAGGTACCACTCCTTAGAATTATATGATGTTAAAGCTGGAAATAATCTTAAAAATCAGGACCCTGGGAAAGATAAAAACCAGTAAAGAGTTTCACCAGTTAAGTCCATATCTGAATCAGTCAGAAAACGTTTACACATTTAGAACTCATTCATATGGGGCTACACGGGTAGCCATATATTAATAATTGGTACCTTGGTAGAGCATAATATGTGTTCTATTTCATTTAACTTCTACATAAATTAAGTGTACAACAAAGAGTATTTTAAAACATAGATTATAATTTTAAAAAATCAGAGTGCATCATAAGTAGAAATATTTTTTCAGATGTGCATATTTGTATGTACATGTATGTGTGGCTGTGTGTTTACCAAACTGCAATACAAAATAATATTTTTTACTTAACCTAGGTAAAAGTAAACAATATTTGAAAGCCACTATTCCAGTCTTATATGAAAGAAACTATAATTGAGGGATATATTTCTGAACAAGGAGTTGACATTTAACAGTTTTAAATGTGACAAACTGTTTTTCAATGCATATACAGTATTATGTTTATTTGAAATGAGAAGCAACTGTCAAGTTATACCATGTAAAATTATGATTATCTAGTTTTCTTCATCTACAAAAGGTCAAGTGACTTTCCTAAAGTAACACAGCTTCAGGTGAGGGATGATAAAAATCAGGTATTCTGATGTATAGTCCAGTGATTTTCTTACTAGTTCAGATAATATTTCTCCTGTAATGGCCATGTAAAAAGTATAAATACTCTGTGACAATAACATAAAATAGAACTTAATTTAATATAAAATAAAAATTTTCTCCAGATGATAAGTGTCACCTACATGGTAAAAAATCATCATGATGCCCCTTTAAATATTTAAGAAGTTTTTTATATAAAATAAGTGCTGTTGTCTATATCTTTCTAAGAATTACCAAGATAGCCTGACCAGGCGGTGGCGCAGTGGATAGAGCGTAGGGCTGGGATGTGGAAGACCCTGTTTCGAGACCCCGAGGTCGCCAACTTGAGCGCAGGCCCATCTGGCTTGAGCAAAAGCTCGCCAGCTTGGACCCAAGGGTTGCTGGCTCCAGCAAGGGGTTTCTTGGTCTGCTGAAGGCCTGTGGTCAAGGCACATGTGACAAAGCAATCAATGAACAACTATGGTGTTGCAACGGCAACAAAAAACTAATGATTGAGGCTTCTCACCTCTCTCCGTTTCTGTCTGTCACTATCTATCCCTCTCTCTGTCCCTGTAAGAAAAAAAAAAAATTACAGAGATAAGTTTAAACCCCTGCTTTTTCTCATCTCAGTATACTGTGATGACTCACTTATCTCTAAAATGGGTATTAGAGAATAACCATATTTAAAAGCTACCACCTGGGAGGATAGTTCTATAGAGCAGGACCCCTGTGTTAAATTATCTTGTTTCTCTTATTCTCTTTTCTTATCCATTCCCATTAGTCCTCCAGCCTTCCCATCTCTGACACTAATTTAAAAGGTGTGTGAGGAGTGCTGAGGGTAAGAAAAGCTGTGATTTTCCTAAACCTTTATAAATGCAGTTACTTGAGCCTAGATCTTCTCCATTCCTTGGGGTCATATGTTAAAACCCATTTAAGTGACCATCTGTGAGAAGCAAAGACAAAGAGAGAATATACCACTGAGAGTGACTGACAATGTAAACATGGGCTTTAAGTGATTAAAATGCATAAATGTAAGTGTATTAATTTTGACATATGTACCACCTTCATGAGAAAAGTTGATAATGAGGGAGGTTACGCCAGTCTGGGGCAGGAATATGTGGAAGGTCCCTTTAATTCTGCTATAAACTAAAAAATTATCTTAAAATAAAAAGTCTTGGTTCTGGCCAGTTGGCTCAGTGGTACAGCATCAGCCCGGCGTGTGGAAGTCCCGGGTTTGACTCCTGGTCAGGGCACAGAGGAGAAGTGCCCATCTGCTTCTCCACCCTTTGCCCTTTCCTTCCTCTCTATCTCTCTCCTCCCCTCCAAGGTTCCATTGGAGACAGTTGGCCCAGACACTGAGGATGGCTCCATGGCTTCCACTTCAGGCACTAGAATGGCTCTCACCGCAACAGATCAAAACCCCAGATATGCAGAGTATCGCCATCTGGTGGGCATGCTGGGTGAATCCCTGTTGGGCACATTCAGGAGTCTGTCTGCCTGCCTCCCCTCTTCTAACTTCAGCAAAATACAAAAAAAAAAAAAAAAGTCTTAACACACACATGTTCATGCATGCATTTACACACACACACACACACACACACAAATTATTGCAATAAATTTTTTTTCCAGTTCTATTTGATATTCTTAAATGTGAATATAAAACCAAGTAAACTGATAAGGCAATTATTTCCAACAGGTGTGCCACAAAAACTTGTAACATACAGCATCTGACTATTGAGTCAGGGGCACTGACCTCTTTTCTTTTAGATTGCAAATTTTAAAAATGACAATAGCCAACACAATTGCTGTCCAGTGTGAATGAATCAAAAGTATACATATTTGTCAGATCAGAAAAAAAAGGTATTGTTTGGTGCATGCACCACAGAATTGTAGTAATTAGTTTATGTTTGCCGTAATATGAAAATGGTTGAACATTGCTGTGATAAGGCATTCCTTAACATTACAACTGACAATTTTTTTTACAATGAAATACATATAGAACATATAAGAATATATGTCTCTGTCAAATTCTGTTGAAATTATAAAATTTTCAGAGCTATGTCTTAGTCAAACTCTCACTTGGTTGTGGTGAGGGCATGATCATATGCAATAATTCATCACTGAGTCAGTGCTTATCACAGAACATCCCAGTGGAGATGCAAAATTTTCTACAGACATATCCTGAATCTCTGATTGAATAAGGTTTCCCAGAACTTCATTCCTGACCCATCAGTAAAACGAACTGTCGGCACTAAAACCCTAAAAATGAAAGTCAAAGATGCTTTCACCTACTGGAAAAGGCTGCTGCCTCCAATATTTCTTGCTGGTATTTCAGGTGTATATAATGTCGAGGTTTTATGCATTTTGTAAATTTCAAATACGGTATAAATTAATGAATTAGAAAAGCTGAGTTCTAATATCATTCCAAGGATAATAACTGAGAAATTTCTGACTCAGTTCTTGTGTATGAAGTAAGAAATATAGATCCACATTCAGTGGTGGGATTCATCCGGTTTGCACCAGTTCGGCAGAAATGATACCTAATTTTTGTTGAGCTCAGCAAACCAGTTGTTAAAATGGCACTTGTTCATTTCATCTTTTTTTTTTTTTTCAGAGAGGAGAGAGAGGGAGAGAAGGGGGAGGAGCAGAAAGCATCAACTACCATATGTCCCTTGACCAGGCAAACCCAGGGTTTCAAACTGGCAACCTCAGTGTTCTAGGTTGATGCTTTATCCCACTGCGCCACCACAAAGCAGGCTAAAATGGCACTTGTAAGCAGAGTTCTCTCTAAAGTGGGCGCCTGGGTAGCTACCCAATGTGGAAATCGCAAATTCACGTTCCTTACTCTTTTAACGTTCCTCTAAGCAACAGCATACTCTAAGTGCCCATAGTAATGTTCATTCTTTCCATAAAAAATTGGCAGAACTATGTTTGTAATAATTATTTATTCATTTGATAAAACTCATTATACCTTTGATGAAATACTACATTTTAATTCCCTTGTGTTTGTTCCTTCAATAAACATATAATGTAAAAAAAAAAAAAAAGTCAAACAACCAGGAAATGACAAGCTATCATTGGAAATATCTTAAATAACAGTTTATTGTTTTTTGTCAGGTATTATTAAATATTTTTTCATTAATATTTTAAATCTCTTTTTTTATAACAATCTAGTTCTATATACCTCTTTTATTATTATTCTTAAGTATTAAATTCATGAAATAGTAAACTACCTTTTGGTATATCATTTTTTTATACTTAAAAATGTCATAGGGCATGAACCAGTTGTTAAATTATTTAAATCCCACCACTTCTACAGATGCTCTTTTGAGAAAATGAAAGCTAACCCTATAATCTTAACTAGTTTCAAAAGCAAATACACCTGCCCTTAACTAATGTGAGAAGAAGTAAAGTACATTGTCCACATCAGAAAATATATCACTCTCATCAAATTGACAAAAAATATTTTTATAGAGTTAATATAAACATAATGCTTTCTTCATACACTTCAAAACAGGTTAATTGTTATACATTACACAGGATCAGCAGGACACTGCATTTCTCAGTCACATCTGCCTAGTCTCCTATAGAATTTTCTTTCCTCAGGTACTGGGCTACTATCATTTCACTTAAAAATGTTATAGAGAGCCATTCTAAGATATTCATATTATAATCATTTCCACATTTAGATATAAAATAATGATATAAGTATCTTACAATGTTTCCTGAACGAGGTCCCATGTGAAAAACTGCTTTGAAAATCAAGAGACCGATAATGTTTATTTCACTCAAAGAACTAGTCTGCTTTCTTATTTCTGATGAGAATATTTATGTAATTCAACATTCTTCCCTTTGTCCTTTACTTTCAGATTGTCAAAACTAAGTTTAACCTTAGTAACCCTGTTAAACCTCGTGGGGTGGGTAGAATTCGGTTTTGCTTTGATACACCAATTTCTAACTAGCATCTATTTAACCTATTTTTGCAACATAAACATTAAGGCTAAATAGCATACAATTGTAATGAAGCTCTAAGTAATCTAAAAATATCTTTAAGTGGTAAGAATAAACAATTGAAAATAACATTTGCCCCATCTAGGCTTTTAGATGAGATAAATGAAAACAGGCCACTTGAACATAGTAAGAGTATATAAATTTAGTTTGTCGTGTTAGTATAACAACTGTATAAAATGACAGTTTTGCATAATCATAGTACTTTAATTATTAATTTATATATTTATTTATCTCACTAGATTGTAAGCCCTTTAAGGGTAGTAGTAATACTGTGTTCATTTTGGTAACCCCAGATTTTAGACAGTAGTTTTTAGCCTGGCCCACAGTAGAACCTCAGTAAATGCTGAATGAATAAAGGAAAGGATAAGAGACTAACAAATGTAGAAATAAACAGAACAATATAATGGTCTCACCATATTATTTATAATAAGATAATGATGCATTGTACTGATCTTAACATCACTAATTATCAGAATCATCATAGTGACAAAAAAAAGTGATAGTAAAATTACTTGTTTTTCATCATGTTGTAATTTTGAACCATACTAGTTTTTCCTCTCAATGCAGTTTCAGTAATGCTTTCAACATTCTGTAAAACCAAAAGCTTTTAGAGCTAAACACATCAATTACACATAAGCTAGTGATACGATCCGGCCATGAATCCTTAGTCATTCATCCTCAGCCCACAGAATGCCATCTGCTTATTTCGAGTGCACCTTGTTACAGAGAAATAGGAAGAAGTCTTAAACTGATTTCATTCCCCTGAATTTCACTGCTTTAAATATATTTTGTTTGAAAAAACAAATTTTCTATGTTTTCAATGGCATTATTGACTGTAAATGTTAAAGTTTCTATAAAGATATGATCTAATCATTCTGACCTTTTTGATAAATTATCTTTGCATGCATTCCACATTGTTGATTCAAAATTGAAACTAAATTATCTGAGGAAAGTTCTAAATTTAAATTTTTAGTGATTTGATTCCTTACTGAAATTATACTTTTATAAAATACTAGCATTGTAGAATAGGTTTTGAACTGCTCATTTGATGTGGCAGGCTCTCTGGGAGAGTGGAAAGCTATATAATTTAATGGTGAATGAGCAACCAAGAATACATTCCACATTCTCAGCAATGGCCACCTGACTTACAACCACTCAGAGGAGAAGTAGAGTTAGAGTCCTACTCTATATATTTCCACCATCATTTTATCCTTTGATTTTTATAACAGCTATGTTTAGAGTGCAAATCCACACTGAAGATACATTTTCTTGGATAACAACAATGGCTAAAAGAAAAAGTAGAAACTGAAAAAGGTTATTGTTGGTCCAATAAGTTTGTAAATATATATGTTTGTTTGCTTATAGCTTGCATTGGGTGTGGGAGACAGGCTGTAAACCAGCCAAGTCATTATAGCTTAAGGCTTAGTTTTAAGACTTAGCTTTTCCCCACACCCTTGACTCTTACATGATAGGGGGTGGTACACTCTTATGAGGAATCCCATTATGCTTTAGATAAGTGACTTTGTATCACAGACTTCCTTGTTTGTATATTGGATTAAAGCAGTGGTTCTTAACCTTTTTTTAAGTACTGAACCCATCAGTTTTATATGCACATTCACCAAACCCTCCTTTAGTGATAAATAAAATATGATTTTTTTTTCCAAATTTAGTTTTGCCGGTGCGAGAGTAGAGTTGCTCAACTTGGCATTGCATATCATGCAGATAGGATGCTGACTCCCATCCCGTTCCGTGATATATGTGAATCCATGTTGTACATATTCATCAGACCACTTTCTTTTTTTGCTCGACATATTTAGTATGGATTAAAATATTAAGAAAGAAACCACACAATGTACAACTACAACAGCCGTTGACTACTGTGTGCACTATATTCCCCATAGCACTATTTGGCTAAGCAATGTAACGTGATTCTTTGCAGCAAGTGATGGCCAAGCGGAGCGTGTCATCACGACTTTACACAGGTGTGTCTTTACCTCCGCGGCAGAGGCCTCTCTGAACCCCTGAGACTAACTCATCGAGCCCCTAGGGTTCGATAGAACTCAGGTTAAGAATCACTGGATTAAAGGTTTGGATTTCTACACTATAAAATGGGGCAGACCAGGAGCTCGCTTTCTCTCGGTTCCTGGTATTAGCATTAGAGAGGAGAGCAGAGAAAGGCCATGTGGAGGAGATGAGAAGCATCCAAGATGGTGAATTGCTGAAGGAGAAGCCAGTTTGTGCAGAGAGAAGGAGATGGGGAACAGAGGTGAATAGGCTGGTGAGCTAGAAATCTTGGCTTCTAGGAAACTCAAAGAATTCAGTGGCTTTGGGAACCCTGAATGGAAAGGGAAATGTATCCCACTGTGTGTATTTCTTTCCCACAGGGTGCAAGCTAGGATTAAAGCTAATGGCCCACCAGTTCTTGGCTCCATTATTTCATTCATTACCGTCTGTCCGAATCAGATGTGAACCTGCACAGGCCAGGTGGCTGTGATGGTGGCTGGGGCTACTGGTTTTACAGTTATCTAGTGCCTAGAGTAGAGTTGGTGCCAAACCCCCTTTCTGCCTTACCAGTATTTTATGCTTTTGAGTATTTTATTAATGTAGTTTATACATTTATTGACATAGAAGAAGTATGGCTTTGCCTGCTGTGTAAAGAATCTGGTAACTATTTTTTTCAATTAAAACTGTCAATCATTTATAAAATGAGATAAAGATGCTGGTCCCTGGAACATCATATAAAATTTACTTAGAGAACAGTAATTGCTGAAATTTAGCAACTTTTACATATACTAGTATCTTGATAGAAATCAAAGTATTTATGCCACTGACGGAATTGGTGATTTATTACCAGGACTGATACAATCTTGGCATTTACTCAACTTTCTGTCTCTGCTAACTACTTCTCTTGTTAAGGTAACACATGTCTTTCTAAACTACTCTCGTAACTCCTGAACAAGTTTCCCTACCTCCACTTTCCTTCGTAATCTACAATATTTTCTATAGCATTGCCACAGTGATCTCTTAGAAATGCTTTTTCAGACACTTGCTCATACATTTCAAGACTTCTAATCAAACTAAGGATTAAATGCCAAATTTCTAACATTGTTTAAAAAGTCACATATTAATTATTCCTTTTCCATTTATGGAGATCAATCTCTGTGGCTCACCATACTCAGTCCTTTTGGCTTTCTTTTTGTTCCTCAAAGATGATAAACTCTTGTTCGCCTGAGTTTTTATACAGCTCTTCTATCTGCTTGGAATACTTTTCCACTATTCTCTGCCTTTCACATATAATGAATTCCTGCTAACTCTCATTCTTCTGCTTAAATCTCTTCTTTAATGACTAATTCTAATGATGCAACAACATCCAATATTGTTTCTTTTGATTTTCAGATTTCATTCATATTAAGGTTCATTATCATCTCCATGAAAGAAAAATTAGAAAAACAGAAGGTTAAGCCCAAACATTAATCCACTATATAGACCTATTGAGATATTTTGAAAATGGGTAAATTAATGTGAAATACATTTTATTTACATGGTGAACCTACAAATTTCAGAATGATACAATATATTTGCCCAGTCTGTCAAAAAATTGTAAGATGACCTCAAAGGACAAAATAAACTAAAAAAACTATTATTTGAGTTGATTTTAAAAAGATACGGTACCACATGTTATTTTGTTTTCATCATAAAATAAAACAAAAATTAAAAGTGTTCCAAAGAAAAGTTACAGCAGAGATGATAAAATGATATTGTTTCATATAGCAACTTTGATAGATCGACCAGAATGGCCATAGAACTGTGTTGAAGATTCTGGGCAGAGTTCAGATTCATCAAGAAAGAGGCTGTGGTATTGTGATGTATATCCCTGACAGAAAAGCAGAGAAATGGTGATTCAATTTACATTTGAAGAGGACAAGATAAAAGAGGTGAAGCGACTTCATTTTAGCACAGAAGTGAAAAAATCAAGCCCCGAATTCAGGGCTGTTAACTAGATCTCTAGAAAGCTGTGTCTTACTTGAGAATAGAATACTACATGAAAGCAAAGAAATTTGTCTTACTGTCCGCAGAGTAGGTATGTGATATGTATTCATTGACTAAATAAACTATATATATATTTTCCAAATAGTATTTAATATTTAACATAAAATTAAACCTTTCTTAAGTTTCTGAAACAGATTTTTAACATTGTGCTATATTTTTGTGAGAGCTCAAATTCTTTTTTATTTTGGCATATGTTTAGAATTTACAAACATTTGTGCAAATATACTTTCATTAGAAAAGTAAAACTCAGGCAGCAACTGAAGAAAGAACAGGAACTACAAGCCAAATTAATATACATATTTATTATTCTTAGTGTATAATAACCTGGTAGTTCTTTCAAATATAACACTTTTCAAAAATAAAATAGTCATCAAAAATTACATAAAGGCTGCTTTTTTTCCATTATAGAGCATTTGAATTAAGAAAAGAAAAATCCAAATATATATATATAATTTAAAAACCTATCATGATGTGCAATCATTTGCTATTGTTTTTGATGTGTCATATTTAAGCTATGCCCTCTTCACATGAAAAATTCAGGTTTCAAACATTATGAAGAATGCCTGTGCAAATTCCTGTGCTAATGGCTCAGTTATATACCTAATAACAACCATTAGGTGCCATCAAATGCCCAGTTACATGAAGTAGGAAAAAAATAATAATTGCATCTTTCTCTTAAAAAGTATCTTATGGAATCAGTCTAATTCTAAATAAAATGATAAATTCCACAGTCAAGAATTGTCTTTCTCAGAGATTGGCTTTTCCAAAGTTGAAAATTCAGAATCAAAGTACTGTGGTTGATTCTCATTTCTTTCAAATATCAGCGGGGAAGTTAGATAGTCTCTTATGAACTGAGATCCTAACTATATCAACTTTGAAGGAAAAATTCCTAAATGATATGGAAAGGAGGCAGTAACAGCCTGCTGTTGGGGGGAGGGAGGTGGAGGATTTGCAGTACATGACTGTAATTGACAACCTTGGCTCCTATGCTAACCAGTGCTACTGGCAATTGCACCAAAACTGAAATTTATGAATAATATTTCCAATAGTTTTAGGTATTAAACAGTGTAGAAATGTAAACAGGTGTCTGAATCATGTATAACTATGCTGAGAGAGACCTTGGAATCTTGTAACCAGCTACATAAAAAATATAGTGAAAAAAATACAGTGGATATCATCACTTGCTGGATAGAGTGCTCCAGATGTGGAGGTGTTTCTTCACAGGAAGCATGAGCACGGCCATGTGAAAGGAAATGAAATATAAACCAATATGAACCTTCTTCCTTCCTCTCTCTCCCTTCCTTTCTTCCTTTCATTATTTAATAAATATTTAACAAGCATGAGCACCTACTGTATTATCAGTCACCGTAAATAAGCATTGAACAAAATAGAAAACAAAAAGATAATTATGCTATAAGATAATAAATGCTATAAATAAAAGAATCAGGCTAAAGTCATGGGATAATAATTGAAATAGGCTATTGTAGATGAAATAATCAATGAAGATGCCAAGCTGAGACACAAAAAAATAAAAACAAGCCATCATGCCAAAGGGTAGTAGGAAAATATTCTAGTTAAAGGAAACTTAGAGCCTAGAAGTAGAAAATATGTTATTGTGTATGAGCATCTGAAAAGTCAGCATGACTGAGCAAAGTGTACATGGGTGGCCTGATATTAAGTGAAGATACAAAGAGAGTCAGGAGCCATATTTCAAAGCCAGGGTTTAAAATGCAATGCCTACTGATAACAACCCTAGCATTATTATGAAAAGCATTTCAGCCTAAAGTATCTCTTTATTTTCTTTCTTTTTTTTTAAATTATATGATTGTAGAGAGAGGAAGGGAGGGACAGAGAAAAACATCAATCTGTTGTTCCACTTATGCATTTAGTGGTTGGTTCTTATATTTTACCTAAGGATCAAACTCACAACCTTGGCATATTGGGACAACACTCTAAACAACTAAGGTACCTGGCCAGGGTTACAGTGAATAAGTATTAAAGCCAAGACTAGAGTATGTCTTCTGATACTATCTCTAATTATCACTACACATTGTCAGAATCATCTGGCAATTTTTAATCACAAACGCCTAACAATAACATGGAGAGGAAAATGAGCAGTGATGCAAGTCCTTAGGGTTAATAGATATATTTTAAAGACAGGTGATTAAAAAGAAAAAGAAAACAACAAAACCATCACGTCAGGAATTTGACATTGTTTTTAAATTAAAACACACATTTAGGAAAGTTGCTTAAACATTCAGTTGTTTACCTATAAAATAGAAGTTTCTATTTAATTAGTGGTTTTCAAAGTTTGTTTTCATAAGGTGTCAGAAAAATTCAAATTTATTTTAAATAAATGAGATAAATAATATCAATAAAATTAAATAATAAAATAAAATAAAATATATAGTAAATGTGAGTTTTCTCTAGAGCAAATAGAGGGCAAGTCTTGAGATGCTGCCATAAACCTTAAGGCCTCCATAGTCCAAATCTTATTGATTCCAAAAGATCTTTCAGCTATATGACTCTTATTCTATACAGTGGTGTCCTTGACACATGAGCACTTTAAATCACTAGCATTTTGAGAGATGAGCAGTTACTCGTGGGATTTTTTGCTTTAAGTCACAAGCAAATATTTGAATCACGAGCTTCTGCCACCCTCTACTAGACAGTCTACCGAACATTCTGAAAGAGAAAAAGAAACAAATTTTCATGGAAAGGTTTTTTTGAAATGGCCTCTAAGTGAAAGTGAGAAAAGTGTGGCAAAAAAGCCTAAGTCAGTAAAGAAAATGATGATTGTTGGGCAAAGGAGTTTGTAAAATTTGTATTTTCTGAGTTTGCTCACTTTTATTGTTAAAATCAGCACTAGGCAGCCATCTGTAAAATTGCTAATTACCTTCCTGCTTGGGAAGGGCCATGATTATGCTAATGTTGCTGGATGAGGTGTTTTCATGCCAAAAGGTTTTGAAAAGAGCAGAGAAGGAGAAGGGAAAGGAGAAGGAAGCCATACAATGATGATTAAGCAAAGTAAAAAAACAGCAATTAAGTTTAGTGGTAAAGTTATATTTCATACATAATGTGTAAGTTAAATTTTGCAATTAAATGTAACATTAATGTGTAGAGAGTAAGTTATGTAAAGCGATAGCACAAGAAATGAAAACTTCCTCCACCAGTCTCCTACCTCTTCGCTAGCATCTTCCCTTGACCTTGAAGGTAAATACACTTCATAAACCAGTTTATTTCTTTACATTCTCTCTTGTTATGTGTGTGTATGTGTGTATTTCTTATTTATAAAGTACATTTTCTTATTTAAAAGCATATAAAAAAATTGTGGTTTTTGGGGGTCAGAATGGGTTAATTGCATTCCCATTAATATAAATGGGGAAATTTGATTTGACCCATGAACAAACTGAGTCACAAGTTTGGCCATGAAATGAATTAAACTTGTGTGTATCTCTATATTTGCATTCCTTATAGGCCAAACGTAGATTTCAGGAAGAAAAACAAACAAACAATATAAAACTACATGGGGAGACTAGGAAACATTACAACAAGAAGTTTATCTGCTAAAAACACTCAAGAGTTCTCATTATTGCATTTGTTCTACATCATATACTAGACCTGAGCAACAGGAATAAAATCAAGAATCTAGAGTAAAACATTGGGGATAGCAATCTTAACTCAAAATTAGAGATTTCTATCAAAATTTGTAAGGGAAAAACAATGGAAAGTTAATACCAGTAGATGATAGTTTAAACAAACCATGAGGAAGCTACAAAGTCAGAATTCATATAAAAGTGTCTGACATTGCACCCCAGAATGTTAGGCATCTTTAAGGAGAACTGACATCAATGCATGAACTTGTCATAGGAAATTATCCAGGTAATCATAAATCTTAGATCAAACCCTGCTGGGTCAGCTTATTGTTCTCATCTGTAAGTGATACTTCCTATCCAACTCTTCTCAGCCACACTTGAACAATGTTTCCAGTGGACCTCCTCAGTTTGTATTTTTTCCTTTATCTTATCCTGTCTTCCAGGTCTGCTTTGGAAATCTACATGCTCGCCATCAGACTACAACAAAACTAAACTAGCTAGACCTAAACAACCTAAACTAGCTAGACAACACCACAGTTATGTTCTATGATATATGCTCCATGGTCAAGCAATGGCGTAGTAGAAAAAGCATGTGCCTGGATGTTTGCAGAAAGACCCGAGTTCACTATTAATTTAAGTGAGAGGCGTGGAGGCAGAGAGACAGACTTCTACATGCGCCCCAAAAGGATCCACCTAGTAAGCCTGCTAGGGGGTGATGCTCTACTCATCTGGGGCATTGTTCCATTACTAAGCAACCAATCTCTTCTTAGCACCTCAGGTGAAGGCCATAGAGCCATCCTCAGTGCCTGGGGCCAACTCACTCTCCAATGGTGTTATGGCTGTGGGAGGGTAAGAGAGAGGAAAAGAGAGATAGAGAAGCAAGAGGGGGGCGGTGGAAAAGCAGATGGTGGATTCTCCTGTTTGCCCTGACTGGGAATCAAAAATTCCATGACTTCTGTACACCAGTCCAACACTCTACTGCTGAGACAACCAATGAGGTTGAGTTCATTAATTATTAATGGTGTGGTTTTAGTCCATTCACTTATATCAGAGTCCCAGTGTGCTCATGTGAGATAATAGGCATGAAAATATTTGTAAGTTAAAAGTAAAGAATCTTAGTACTCATTTTAACATATTAAATGAGAAATCTTCAAAAATTTTAAGTCCTCTTGATTTGGGAAACTAAAAATATTGCCAAGTATAAATAGCACAGAAACAGAGCCAGAAAGAAATACTGAACTCATTCTTTCCTGTCCCAAACTCAAATTCCCCATGCATGTCATCATGCTCAAATACTGAAGATGATGCAATCAAATTATGAATTTGAGCCCTGACTTCAGGAAATAGTAAGCTACTAGAAATATTCAAGTCATATCTGTCAGCTCATGAGGATATCAGATCTTTAAATGAATTCCTTCTATTTGAGATGTAGCAGAACTGAGGTTGTCTATATGTTGGGCAAATAAGTTTGTAAAATTTGTGTTATTTAATTTTGCTCAATATTATTTTATTGTTAAAAATTGCCGCTGCCAGGTTTACTATAAGGTCATTATACTCAAGACTGCCTGGTACTGGCATTAGAACAGGCACAGTGATCAATGGAACAGAACAGAAAACCCAGAAATAAACCCACACCTTTATGGACAACTGATATTTGACAAAGAAGGAAAGAACATACAGTGGAGTAAAGACAGCCTCTTTAACAAATGGTGCTGGGAAAATTGGACATCTACCTGCAAAAAAATGAAACTAGACCATCAACTTACACCATGCACAAAAACAAACTCAAAATGGATAAAAGACTTAAACATAAGTCGTGAAACTATAAGCATCTTAGAAGAAAACATAGGCAGCAAGCTCTCCGACATCTGTAGCAGCAACTTATTTGCCGATTTATTTCCACGGGCAAATGAAATAAAAGGCAAGATAAACAAATGGGACTATATCAAACTAAAAATCTTTTGCACAGCTAAAGACAATAAGAACAGAATAAAAAGACAAACTACACAATGGGAGAACATATTCGACAGCACGTCTGATAAGGGGTTAATAACCAAAATTTATAAAGAACTTATAAAACTCAACACCAGGAAGACAAACAATCCAATCAAAAAATGGGCAAAAGAAATGAATAGAAATTTCTCCAAAGAAGACATACAGATGGCCAAAAGACATATGAAAAAATACTCAACATCACTAATCATTAGAGAAATGCAAATTAAAACCACAATGAGATATCACCTCACACCAGTCAGAATGGCGCTCATCAGCAAAACAACACAGAACAAGTGCTGGCGAGGATGTGGAGAAAAGAGAACCCTTCTGCACTGCTGGTGGGAATGCAGACTGGTGCAGACACTGTGGAAAACAGTTTGGAGATTCCTCAAAAAATTAAAAGTCGAACTGCCTTTTGACCCGGCTATCCCACTTTTAGGAATATACCCTAAGAACACCATAACACTGTTCGAAAAGAAGAAATGTGCCCCCATGTTCGTGGCAGCATTGTTCACAATAGCGAAGATCTGGAAACAGCCCAAGTGTCCGTCAGAAGACGAGTGGATTAAAAAGCTTTGGTACATATATACTATGGAACAATATTCAGCCATAAGAAATGATGACATCGGATCATTTACAACAAAATGGATGTACCTTGATAACATTATACGGAGTGACATAAGTGAATCAGAAAAAAAAAAAAATCTGAGAACAGCATGATTTCATACATAGGTGGGACCTTAAAGTGAGACTATGAGACATGGACAAGAGTGTGTTGGTTACGGGATGAGGGGAGGGAAGGGAGAATGGAATAGGGAGAAGGGGAGGGGTACAGGGAAAACCAGATAGAAGGTGACAGAGGACAATTTGACTTTGGGTAAGGGGTATGCAGCGCAATTGATTGATAAGATAATCTGGAGATGTTTTCATTGTATATATGTACCCTGATTTATTGGTGTCACCCCATTAAAGTTAATTAAAAAAATAAAAATTGCTGCTGCCCAGATATGTGATCTGTGAAACTGGTAATTACCTTCCTGCTTGGAAAGGGATTTTTAAATGCTAATATAGGCTGGAGGGGGGGTTTCATGCCAAAACGTTTTAAGAAGGAAGGAGAACAAGAAGGAAGCCATATTTTTGCAGAGTGAGAGCAGGGAGGATGTGTGCTGAAGAGAAGGCAGCCAAGATGGAAGGGAAGGAGAAAGAAGCCAGTTTGTGAAGAGAGGAAGGAGCCATGTTGGCAGATGGGGAACCAGAGGTGACTTAGACTAGTGGGGGCCTTTGATTCTAGAAAAAAACAGAAAAGATTCTCCTGGTTGTGGAAACGGAGAATGCATGAGTGGGTTTTGGTGTCCTGTGTGTGTTTTACTCGCTGGCCGGTTGAGAGGCTAGAATAAAGGAATAGCCCACCAGTTTTTGGCTGCGCAATTTCATTACCATTTGCCTGAATCTGATGGGAACCTGCAAGTGAATGGCAGCAATGATGACTGCGACTACTGGCCTTACACTACACAGTGCAGTATCTTATAGTGTAATTCTCAAGGTGGGGGGAGTCTTGGTGTGAAATACAGGGACTACACACATATACACAGCACAGCAGTCATTGCAGAGAAGAAAAACATTTTTAAAACTCTCTCTTTTAATAAAAAGTGTATTATCTTGTCTTTAAAATGTATTCCCATTATTTCACACAAAGAACATTTTTGTTTTTAATCTATAAAAGCTCCCAATCCTATTTCCCTAAGCTATCATTTTACTTTTCCTCCTCCTTTTCCTTCTTCTTCTTTCTTACTGCCACTTTTCTTAAAGGAGTTTGCTCTTGCTTACTCTATCTTATTTTCTCTACTCATTTCTCAATCTGTTCCATTTTGTTTTCAACTGCTGGTACTTCACTAACAATGTTCCCAATGAGTTAGAGTCTATACTAAATAAACTTGATTTAATCAAAACAACCTATTTTCTTTTTTCTAGTACATCATGAGAAAAACTAAAATCTTCCATTATCTCTGGTATATTGGCCTCACATTTCTCTCTGGTATTGATCTGCTTCTGATTTTAAATCCTGTTTGTCATGACAGTAATTATTCTAGTGCATACACATGTATACTGCTAATATAGGAATCACTACCATATCATGGTTAATTAACAAGCTAAAAATCCTGGATAAGAGGAGAGAGGTTTCACCTATTAGTAGCAGGATGTAGTCTCTCAAATGTTTACACTAACCTGAAATTTTTCAGAATTCTGTAATGTCAAGTGCACCTGTAACTACTGAAGCATTTAGGTTGGGTGGGGTCGAATGCTTTGGCTTTTGTCTTTCAGGCCATGTACCAAGAGCTCTAGCATCACTCACAATTAATTCTGGCAAGAGAAAGCAGTGCAGAGCCATGCAAGAAGGCAACAGATGGACGCTCGTTCGACTCCTGCAAACTAGAACAGTTAGATCATCACATTTAAAAGTCAGGCCTAGCTTTAGTAGGATTTTTTAAAATTCCTTGGATTGGTGAATATGCGAACCATAACTAAGTTCAGAAGTTCCAGATGGATATACAAATATTCACTCCACATACTGAAAAAAGAATATTGTTTAGTATTCCTATTCAAATACATCCACTTGCTGGTATTTCACTAGGAAAACTATTTGCATTTCTTCTCTAATTTTCAGCTATGTTTATTTGTTTGTATATAATATGGTTTCTTAAAATTATCCATATGCTACTATGACAAATTTGAAAAATGTTCAGTCTTCCCCTGAATCTTACCCTCCCCTTATTCAAGCAAATCTAAGGAGGAAAGGTCATGCTACATAAGAGTCAGTCTTTAGAGAGACTTTTGATTAAGTAATGAGGAAAGAGATTATAAATGTGCTATGTTTAGAGACAACAGAGTTGAAGATGAAAAGACAAACACAAAAAATATTTATGACACAGATACTCTAGTTGGATGAACAACAGTTTAGGTATAGAAAGGAAGGTGAAAGTAAAAAAAATATCAGAATTTTGGCTTGGGAAATTATATGAACAAGCATGCTATACAGTGAAAGGGGAGTAAAGAGTATATGGAAATGTATTGGGGAAAGGAGATTATTTGTAACATGTTAAATTTTAGTTGTTTTAGGTCATAGGTATTGAGAAGTTCAAAAGAGTTTGTTTGAATAGCGATAACTAAAAACAGAAATGTGAAGACTTTTTTTCTCTCTTTTTCTTTTCTCTCTCTCTCTTACACACACACACACACACACACACGGTAATGGGTGTTGTAGAGAAACCTCAGGAGTAAGTAAACCTCTCAAAGAAAGTATATAGAATGTGGTGGTAAGAGAGCTCAGATAAGAATACTGACCAAGCTAATATTTAAAATTATGACTTGATTAGAATGTACCCATAAAAACCTCAAAGAAGTTGGAGGATAGGTAGGATCAAATAATGAAACTAAAATCTAAATAGGAGCTTTCCATAGGGTCTAATTATTAATAGATTCAAATTTTATAGAGAGGACAAGTCAATTGAATCAGAAACTTCAGTCCCAGGGCACACCTTTCAAGAATGGAGGAGGCCAAATGAACAATGTGTTCCAGAATAAGTGGAGGCCACATAGTAAGAAATTCATCTTAAAAGGAAGGTGAGCCATGAAGACATCCCTGGCAAAGAAAAAATAATTAAGACACATTTGCTTATCTATAAATATATTTTTAAGATGGAATAGATTTAAACAGCTTTATATGCATGCTCAAAGGAAAAGTTCTGAATAACAGAGAGATATGTACTATTGAAGGAAATGAGAAGAAGTAAGCAGAGTTAAAAATAGAGACAGAAAAAATGGAATTTAGAGCAGACATAGAGGTTGCCATCTTTAGTAGAACAACACCATTTTTCTAACTTTTATTGGGTTTCCAAATGAGGGAATCCATTCACTCAAACACTTGAGTTGTCTCTCCCACCTATTTTCTCTTTGGCCAAGCCTAGCCACCAGCTCTAAAATGATATATAGGAGACAGAAGTCGTTCTTGGCCTGACCTGTGGTGGCACAGTGGATAAAGCATCGACCTGGAAAGCTGAAGTCACCAGTTCAAAACCCTGGGTTTACCAGGTCAACGCACATATGGGAGTTGATGCTTCCTGCTCCTCCACCTTTGTGTCTCCCTTCTCCACGCCCCCCCCCCATTTATCTATCTATCTATCTCTCCTCTCTCAAGTGAATAAATAAAATTTAAAAAGAACACAAAAGAACAAGTCATTCTTGGAAAGATCTCATACTGGATTCCTTCTTAAATTTAGAGAAAGAACTCCCACTGTCACCAGCATCAGTACAACAAAAATCTAAACCTGGAGTCTAGTGTCAAAAGCACTTTCATGCCTGACCAGACAGTGGAGCAGTGGATAGAGCGTCGGACTGGGATGCAGAAGACACAGGTTTGAGACCCCGAGGTCGCCAGCTTGAGCGCGGGCCCAACTGACTTGAGCAAAAGGTCGCCAGCTTGGACCCAAGGTCGCTGGCTCCAGCAAAGGGTTGTTCGGTCTGCTGAAGGCCCACGGTCAAGGCACATGTGAGAAAGCAATCAATGAACAACTAAGGTGTTGCAATGGCAACGAAAAACTAATGATTGATGCTTCTCACCTCTCTTCGTTCCTTTCTGTCTTTCCTTATCTATTCCTCTCTCTGACTCTCTCTCTGTCTCTGTAAAAAATTAAAATAAAAATATAAAAATAAAAGCACATTCACACACATTACTTCATATGGCCTTCTCATGATAGCCCCAGCATTTCACTGTACAACTTGTTTAGAAGGGTTCAATAGCATGTTAATTAAATTATCATAATGTGTTTTACATAGAGTCACATGCAAAAGAAACCAGCATAAACTGAATCCCCTTCTTAGTCTCTCGGATTCTTTCTCCATAGGAAATTGGAAATAAAAAGATCACTTTTTCCTGAGCCATTTTACCAAGGGCAGCATTCTGAATCAGGGAGAAAATGCTTGGGCAAATTCATTTATCATCATTCAACTTTTAAACTCAATAAGAGAGTCATATTGTTATTTTTTTAATTATCTTTCTTTCCTTTAAAATCTAAAATTAAGATATTCTTTGCAAAAAAACAAAGACATTCTTTTTAATTTAGGCCAACAGTAGGTGGAAAACCAAGGTTACAATGAGACAGAAAATTTCATTTAGTATAACATTAAATAATAATCTTCATTTATAGTGGCTAATGTTACATCTGAACAACTATAATATCTATCATACAAGGTGGTTATGCCTCTACTAATTTTATTCTTAAAAAAAAAATCCTCTCAGAATATTTCATCAAGTATCAGGTGTTGCCTGGCAACTACTAAAAGCAAACAAAAAAAGAAAAAGGTGGTTTAATAAAGAATTCACACAATCAGGCCTTGTGGAAATAAATTAGATAGCTGCTTTATTGGTATAAAATAAATACTTTGAGCTAACTTTAGGGACATAATTTTTAAATACAAAAAATTAATAACTTACTGTTAATCAGCTATAATATAATTAATAAAAGAGAGCAGACATGGGAACTGATAAAAAGTAGCCAATGAAGCATTTAATTATTATTTTTCCTACCGCATACAACAGTTTGTTCAGTGTTAGATCCCGGAATTTATGAATTCATTGTACTCACAGGCAACATTCTTTAGAAATTAATGGATGTGAGGAAGCAAATAAGAAAAGTGTATCTTATCTTGCATGGCAACATGGTAATTTTACAGGTTTGGGAATTTAACAGGAAAGTTATTATTTGTAGGGGTTGCTTACAAAAAAATAAAACTTCAATACAAAGCTCGGTAATTTTTTAGATATGTAGAAATTTTTAAAAAGTTTAGGTAAAACTGTTATTTTGTATTAACAAAGAATATTTGGTTACAAGTACAAAAAAAGTATCTTAACTAAGTTAGAACAAAATAAAAATTAATTGGTTACTTACTGGTCTACTTCATATAATCTTAGCAGGCACTGAGATTTAGTTTGCCAGGCAAAGTGACAAAGACATTTGAATGTGTCCAGTACTTTCTCTCTCTAGTTTTCATCTATGCTTCTCTCTACATAGTGGCTTCCTTCTCCCAGTACAACTGTCTCCATGTGATAGAAATATAACCAGTAGCTGAGCCCAAGGCTCCAATGTTTCATATTAGAAAGGAACTGCTCCTCATGTCATATAGATAGATAGGTAGATAGGTAGGTAGGTAGGTAGGTAGGTAGATGGTAGATACAGATACATATGGATATATAAAGATATATAGCTTGAAACATCTCAAGGATGGACTAGAATTTGTCAGGCTTGGATCAAGAGTCCATCACAGAATCATCAACTGTGGTTGAGAAACTGAGCCCTACAATTGATTGCCCCATTAGAAAATAACAATTGAAAAGAAGAAGAAACAATTCTCCTAAAGGAGGAGAATATTTTAGGAAAAAGATGGGAAGGTTTCAAGTCAGGTATAACGAGTAAGAATATAAATGTGTTTGGCCTTTGCATTTCTACTTCTTGTTTGCCATTTTATGGAATATTCTTATAAGTTGACTCTTCATCACTATATTTAGATGCCCATCTCTATTTCTCTTTTAATATTTTTTACACTTCTTTTCATCCTTCTCTTATAATCCCAGAGTGAGATGAAAGACCCTTGAGACTACAGAAGAAGAATTTCCTAGAAAGTAATTCTTATACTTCTAAAACTTAATGATTGAACTCACACCTCTCTCCAGATGGGGAGTGAGCTCTACTAGATGTGACTCATGTGTTTTTGTTCTGTCAGCCACACATGCAGTTTATAACTAAGCTCAGTCAGTGCTCAGAGTGTTAGATGTCTTGTCTGGAAGCAGCAGTAACTTGCTATGCACCAGAGATTTCTGTAGCTAAGTAAAATCCCTTCATTGAAGTAAAGAGAATTTAATTCACTTACTACATTAACTTTCCCTTCTAGAGGCATTAAATCTTTCTTATATTAGTTTATGGGAAGTTAACTTTTGCCCCTGACAATCTGTACCTATCAGTTATCAAGTTCAAACCTTAATGAGATAAACTTCTTTAATTTGTACTTTGAGTGGCAATATAGAAAGGGTGCAGCTCCTGCATTATGCACAGGGTGCCAAGTACTAACAAACTAAAGAAAATGGGTCCTGGTCAGTTTGCTCAGTCAGTTAAGAGCATTGTCCCCAAATGGCAAGGTTGCTAGTTTGACACTGGGTCTAGCCACACACGGAAAGAAACCAATGAATGCAAGAATGAGTGGAACAGCAACTGAATGCTTCCCTTCCTCTCTTAAAATCAATCAATAAGAACAATAATAATTAAATCTTGGTTGGATAGCTGGGTTGTTTGAAGGGTTGTTCCAGAGCATGTGGAGGTTGCCAGTTAAATTCCCAGTCAGAGCACATACAGGAACAGCTTCATTTTCTCATCTCTCTCTCTCTCAAAATAAATAAATAAATAAATTAATTAATTAAATTAAATAAAATTATGGAAAACACTTAATTTTAAATAGTTTTAGTTTGCTGCTAAATTAAAGTGCCCAACATTTTTACAATGAAAATGAGGACAAAAATAAATTGAAGAAAACAATATCATAAATAAAATAAACATTTTATTCACTGCAACAATAATATACTATAATATAATAAGTGCATAATAAAAACATTTGTAATATTTTATATTGTAATTATGCTAATATACATATTAATTTTTAATAATAATTGTAAGAAAAAAGTACGCATTTAGATACAAATACGTCAGATCACATGCAATGGATCGACTCTGCATTGATTGAATAAGGACATTTACAGATTAGTCTTCGAATGTCAAAAAGAAGGACATGTAAGAGGAAACTTTTTGAGAGCAGATGGAACTTACAACAGAAGGACTGTTCTCCCTAAAGGAGGATGATTGGTCACCTTAGCTAAATGAACCATATTTAATCTTGAACCATTCAAATGAGAACACTAAAATAGTTATTGTCTAAACCAGGGGTGCCCACACCTTTTCAGCTTGTGAGCTACTTATAAGATGACCAAGTCAAAATGATCTACCTACAATAAAAATGCAAAACATAAATTTATTTCTTCTATATTATCATTATTTAAGTTACTATTATTACTATTTAATATTGTGTATTCTCCTTTCACCTTTCTCCTTCTCAGCTCTCTTTTCGGAGGAAAGTCAATGTCATAGTTTTTATAAACAGTCCGAAAAAGCCGCTCCACATTTCCCTTCTTTGGAATAGCAATGGCACACAGACAGATGAGGCAAACGCACTTAGAATATGACATAGTGAAAAAAATCCCCTCCCATTCTGTATGAAAGTGGTAGGTTTTAGGCTTCTTACTTGGACCAGCTACTGCACTCATTTTTATACCCTTTGTTGTATTTAGTTTAAATAAATTGAAAGCTAACTACTCAGCAATGTAACTGAACAAGTTAGCGCGGTTTAACGCACATGCGTAGGGTGTCAAAAGTTCAGACGTCAGATTGGCTACCCTGTATGCCAATCAAAAGACAAATGTCTTTGTAATGTCATGCGTTCTCCCCACACTTCCTTCGTGATCGACCAGTAGATCGCGATCGATGTATTGAGCACCCCTGGTCTAAACAAATCAATACAAATGTTCATTTATGTATTACCTGATGAAGGTTTTCAAATAAGTGTTCTTTCTTTTTTTTTAATTTGTATTTTATTCATTTTAGAGAGGAGACACAGAGTGAGAGAGAGAGAGAGAGAGAGAGAGAGAAAGAGAGAAAGGGGGGAGGAGCTGGAAGCATCAACTCCCATATGTGCCTTGACCAGACCAGTGCAGGGTTTTGAACTGGCGACCTCAGTGTTCCCAGGTTGATGCTTTATCCACTGCGCCACCACTGGTCAGGCAGTGTTCTTTCTTTTGACTACTCTCTATATGATGGGCACACTCAACAGCCTTTGATGGGCTCCAAATTCCTATGCATAACTGTTGGGCAGATAAAATATATATTATGCTCACTTGGTTAAAGATGGTGCTTCTCACGTGGATGCATGCCACCAGATGATAATATTAGTTGCCCTTCTTGCTTGGGATGGGCCTAGCAATGTGTGTAAGGGGAAAGACTTTCCTGCCAAAAGGTTTTAAAAGGAAGAGAGATCATGTTGTTCCAGGGGAAGAGTGATTACATTCTAGGAAGAGCCCATGGAGGCAGGGTAGGGAAGCCACATGGAGGAGGCAGACAGAATGGCAGATTAGGAGAAGGAATGTGGAATAGAGGTGAATAAGACTGGTGAGGTGGAAATCTTTGATTCTAGGAAACTCAGATGAATCAGTGGCTTTGGGAGCCCTGAATGAAAAGGGAAGTGTGTGTATTCCCACTGTGTATATTTTCTCTCTCACCAGGTGTGAACTAGGATTAAAGGTAATGACCCACCAGTTCTTGGCTCCGTTGTTTCATTACCATCTCTCTGAATCAAAGGCAAACCTGCACAAGCCAGGTGGCTCTAATGGTGGCCGCAGCTACTGGCTTTACAATAACCGATTCAAGGACTACAGCTTGATCCATTAGTGCTTCTCTCCATAACCAGGTTGTGGCCACAGATAACTCTTCACCATTTTCAGGACGGACCCTGCATTTTCCAATTTCTTTCCTCTTGCTCCTGCTGATCCTCTAGGATATTCTTTCATTTATTTTTTTGCAGTCTTGGAGGTTAGGTCAAATTTTATCACTTCTGTAAAACCTCTCCATCCCCAACCATTATTTTCCTTTCTTCCCCTTTCACCTTGGAAGATATATGTATCGACAAGATTTATGAGAAGTATTTCATTATATTATATTTATGTTGGGCAGATAAAATATATTATGCTCCCTTTTTTAGAGATGGTGCTGCCCACGTGGAAGCCCATCGCCCAGGTGATGATATTAATTGACCTTCTTGCTTGGTATGGGCATGATTATATTAATGTGTGTTGGGGGTGGGATGTGGGCAGGCAGAATCCTTGTAGCCTGGGGCTTGGTTTTAAGACTAAGTCTTTCCCATCCTTTTTGATGTGGGATGGTGCACTCTCATGAGGAATCCCATATGCCTTAGATAAGTGACTTTGTATCAGAGACTTCCTTGTTTGTATATTGGATTAAAGGTTTTGATTTCTATAATATAAAGTGGGGCAGACTGGGAGCTTGCCCTCTATTGGTTCCTGAGATTAGTTTTAGAGAGGAGAGCAGAGAAAGGCCACATGGAGGAGCCCAGGAGAAGCAGTCAAGATGGCGGAGTGCTGAGAGAGAAGCCAGTTTGTGCAGAGTTTGTGTAGAGAGAAGGAGATGGGGAACAGAGGTAAATAAGTCTGGTGAGCTAGAAACCTTTGATTCTAGGAAACTCGGATAAGTCAGTAGCTTTGTGAGCACTGAATGAGTGAGTCTTGGAGCCCAGTGTGTGTTTTTACTTGCCTGCCAGGTGCATGCTAGGATTAAAGATGATGGCCCACCAGTTTTTGGCTCCATTGTTTCATTACCGACTGTCCAAATCAAATGCGAACCTGCACTGGCCGGGCAGCTGTGATGGTGGCCATGCCTACTGGCTTTACAGCCTTCTTTAACAAAGTGAGCATAATATATTTTATCTGCCCAACAACCACTCACTTATCAAATACGTCAGACTCTAAACCCACTTTCCCCTAGATCAAGATATATAAGGACCATGAAAAAGTTAATAATTTGATATTTATTCAAAGCCACATTCTTTAAATACTTGTTCAAGATTTCTTTAGTTAGTTTGGGGCCTATGGTCATGAGATTCTATTTTGTTTTTCCTAAAGCAGATGATTTTTTCCATAGGAGCAGGTACTGATAGGCCACTGTGGGTCAAATAACTTTGCAAATATGATGTATATGTTTTCTCGCTTATAGTTTGCATTGGGTGTGGGGAACAGGCTGTAAGCAGGTAGGATCCTTATAGCCTAAGGCTTAGTATTAAGGCTAAGCCTTTTCCACCCTTTTAATACTAAGATCTTCTCAACACTAAGCTTTTCCCTACACCCTTGAATTTTGCATGATGTGGGGTGGTGTTCTCTTATTCTGAGGTCAGTTGGCAATGTGGGAAGGTCATGTGAGGAACCAGGTCTGGGAACTTTGGCTGGAACCACCCACACCCATGCGTGCCAAAAGAAACTTCCCAGGAGCCCTTTGAAAAAGAACGACCATCTGTCAGTCAATGAAATTTCACCACGTCATATTTACTTGACCACCCTAACGACCCTATAAATTACCCCCACGTGGATCCCCCTGTGCGAGTTCTCTAGCCCCCATCTCATGAACCAGAGAACATCATCTGGAAAGCACTCTGAATAAAGCTTTTATCATTCCACACTTTGTGGCTACACCCTTCCTTCTTCCTCGGCAGGGAAAATGCCTTACATTTGGTACCGAAACCCAGGAGGAGTTTGAAGCCTGTTGGGGCCACTCCTCTCCCCTTCCTTTCTGAGGAAGAACCAGGATCTCTGATTTTCCACCCATGTTGGCACACAGTGCAGTAAGTCTCCTGCCTCCCCTCAGTTCTTTCTGCCAAGATTCCCTGTCTGTTATCACAGCTGGGTCAGGGACCTTTTATCCATTCTGAGTGTGTGTGTGCCCGTGGAGATGTCCCGGACACACCCACTCTACCTAACCATCCGGTGGCCAGAGCTTGAGTTGTGGGAGGCCAATTCTCATCTCTGACCACTCTGAGGAATGAGGGCGGCCATAGAGGCACAGAAATCTAAACCTGACTCAAAAACACTCCTGGAGTGCCTTATTTGGAATCTCTCCCTTCCTAAAGAAGAAGAAACTGATCTTCTCTGATGTGGCCAGGCCACTAAACCAACTAGATAATTGAACCAAGTGGTCTCCTGAAGAGACTTTTGATTTTAACATCCTCACCAATTTAACTATTGCCAAGAAAATTGAAAATGGTTGAAGATCCCTTACATTCATTTGCGCTCCTGTTCTAATCTCTGTGCCGCCTGTTCTACATCACAGGCCCTTTTTGGCCAAAGAAACCTCAACTAAACCCTCCCCTCCTGATCCTTCCTCCTTCCCCAACCCCCCACTCCCTTCCCCTCCTGCATGGCTCCCTCTGTTCTATCGGGCTCCTCCCCTCCCTTCTCCAGATCCTGTTTCTCATTCATCTGCATATACTAGTCCCTCTTTACCCTCCTCTGCCAGCCAGGGGTCCCTCCATTCTCTGCTGTATTCTTAAGCCCCTCTCCCGTCAAATCCTCTGTTGGCCATTGGCCCTCACGCAGGTTTGCAGGGCTTCTGACCCCATGGCCCAACCCTGGTCTTCTTTATAGGAAGGCCTGGCCTTGTCCTGCCTCTGGCTCTAGCTTTTCTGGTTAGATCTGGGTGCAGAGGTCCCCAGGAGCCCCCCTCCTCTTATTCTCAACCCCCAAATCCCTATCGGAGATCTGTGAACATGGCATTTAAAGTTTTTAATGGTTGTGGCTAGTAAAAAAGTCTGTGCCTAATCGCCAGGCCTGCATGCATCAAAAGGTAATGCTCCAAACCCAGGCTCTTGTGGCAGCCCTGAGGCCAGCAGAACAACAGAGGCAAGGCACAGGAGATACCTGACCCAAGTCCAGGCCGCACAGATGAATCCCCCCAGGAGCTTGCTTTAAATGTGGCAAGGAGGGTCACTGGTCCTGGCAGTGCCCCTGCCTGCGGCTTCCCACTAAACCCTGCCCTAACTGCAAGCAGCCCAGTCACTGGCAGAGCAATTGCCCCTTTGGGGCAACAGGGTTTTCCTCGCGCCTCTATGTGGAGGACAAGCCACCCAAATGGGAGGCCAAGCCTACCAGGCGAGCCCTCCACTTGATCTCCTAGGCCTCAGGAATGACTGACATGGCCCGGACTCAAAGATCCCCAGCACCGTTGCCAAGCCCCGAGTAATGCTACAGGTAGCAGGACCACATCCGCAAAGTTTCTCGAATCACGGTCAAACAGATGCTCTTACCTCCTACACCCATATACGCGACTCCCCTCAGAGCCACCACCTTCTGACCTCCCCTTCCCCACAATGCTCCTAACCAGCAGGATGTAGCTAGATGAATAGTGGCACCCCTATGTAACATAAAAGGTAGAATGTGAGGTCGGTTCGCAAAGGGGGAAGGTCACGTGAGAAACCAGGTCCCGGAACTTTAGCTGGAACCATCCACACCTATGCACACCAAGAGAAACTTCCCAGGAGCCCTTTGATAAAGAATGATTGTGTTTCAACCAATGAAATTTCACATCATATTAACTCAACCACACAACAACCCTATAAATTACCCCCACGCAGGTTTCCCTGGGCGACTTCTCTGGCCCCCGTCTTGCAGACTAGAGAACATCATCCGGGAAGCACTCTGAATAAAGCTTTTATTATTCTACACTTTGTAGCTACACCCTTTTTTCTTCCTCGATGGGGAAAATACCTTACATTTATGACAAATCCCGTTTATTACTCAGATAAGTGGCTTTGTATCAGAGACTCCCTTATTTGTATACTGGCTTAAAGGCTTTAATTTCTACACTATAAAATAAGGGAGACCAGGGGCTCTCTCTCTTTCTCTTGGTTCCTGAAATTAGCATTGCAGAGGAGAAGCAGCCAAAATGGTGGAGTGCTGAAGGAGAAGCCAGTTTATGCAGAGTTTGTGCAGAGAGAAGGAGATGGGGAACAGAGGTAAATAAGGTTGGTGAGGTACAAACCTTTGATTCTAGAAAACTCGGATAAGTCAGTGGCTTTGGGAGACCTGAATGGAAAGGGGAGTGTTTTCCCCTGTGTATATTTCTTGCCCACCGGGTGCAAGCTAGGATTAAAGCTAATGACCCACCAGTCCTTGGCTTCGTTGTTTCATTACCGTCTGTCCGAAACAAATACGAACCTGTACGGGCCACGTGGCTGTGATGGTGGCCACAGCTATTGGCTTTACAGTCACTATGTGAGGGGTCATACGTAGAGGCCAAATTAAATTGTTATCAAATTTTTGAGTTATCCCAGAGATGTCAAATTCACTTACAAATTAATATTCTATAACCCTTTAATCTAGCTCTAAGTATGAGGTTTATCCTTGCCTCCACTAGAATATTTAATTGAAAAAATCCACTCATTCAATGAATATTAAAATTTTGTTTACAACATATTGCTTCAGACCACCCTTCAATGTTTTATACCTCACGTTTCTCTTCTGTACCACCTCATCGTGATAGTGACAGAGTGAAATTATACTATTGACTGCCATGTTGGAACATAATTGAAAAGTAGAAGGAATAATTTTCTAAAATAAAGAGAGTACATTAAGAAGATGGGTGCATGAGACTTAGCTCAGGACCAGACACAATACGTGCTTAAGAAAAGGCAAAAAGGTAAACAGTATTTTTTTCTCCTTTAGAGTCCACTAGCACCATTCAATAGACCTTTCTATAATGATGGGCATGTTGTGTTGCTGTGCTATGCTATACAGCAGACACATGCTACATGGGGCCACTGGACAGTTGATATATTGCTTGTGTAACTGAGAAAGTTAGCTTTATTTTAATTAATTGTCATTTAAGTAACACATGTGGTTAGTTTCTACCAAATTAGACAGCAAAAGGATTGCAAACCACCTGAAAATGGGGTTTGTCTCATTCACCGTCTCACCACCAAAGATTAGAGCAATTCCTGAAGACAGAAAGAACTCAGGAATGTTTGAAGAATGAGTAAAGCAGGTACACGTTTAAAGAAGTGGGGAAACTGGGAAGAAAAACTCTAAATAAATACAGGGCATGGTTTTTAGCATTTTGGTTGTGGGAAAAAACAGGGAGAAACTAAGTAAGCAGAGTAGATGCATTTCATACTGTCCATAGGCTGCTATGGGTCTGTCCATTTCCATCCAGAATAAAAACCCTCAAGCCAAAGACAAACTCATACTACATTCCAACTAGAATACAAGTCAGCTATTAACTTCTTCCTTTGATGCAATCATTGTGCCAGTGCAAAGATCAAAACAATTATCACAGAGGAGAAATGTAGGAAAGATGAAAGAGAGTAGGTGGGAGGAAGGAAAGTGTTCTGTATTGATGCTGATCATGAAGCCAGGCACCCAATACCACAACTTTCTTCGGAGTGTCTGATGTTCCTATAATAACAGCATCCAGGGCTGCAGAAATTACCTATTCTATACATCATCTTTCTGCATCTTGTAAACTTCACTCCCACTACAGAAGAGGGAGAGCATATATATAGGATTTGCTTGTCCACACTTAGCACTACTCCTCACTAAAATTTATCACACTCTGAGTCAGTGGTCATTTCCAGCTTTTAATAAATTAATTGTGGTCTGCTGGACACCTGGAGGTTATTCATGTATAGGGGCCATACTGAATTGACTTGTTGCCCAGTTTAACTACGGAAATCCAATGTAAGAAAAAACTAAATCTCATAAAACATTAAAAATGTCAAACCAGCACAAGTAACATAGTACCAAAATGAGTATTGCCTGGGCAGTCTAGGATTTTGAAATAATATGATCCTGGCTTAGGAAAGTGCATTTGCTGTAGAACAGATTGGGGGGAAAAAGGCTTAGGGGCAAGACTTTAGAAGGCCATGTGTGAGCAAGGCCATAAGGGTACCTCTTGAAATTTCAACAGAAAAGAGAAAAGGATGGAAAGGATATTAGAAACCTTAAGCCAACTGAAAAAGCACTCTACATTATAGATGTGACGAAGATGCAACTAGCAGGACAGCTCAGAAAGCACCATGGCACCTCCTATAAGTTTGCATAGATCTTGTATCTGCCAAAGTCAGAAAGATGGGAAACCAGTTTCAGTTCACCAGCATTGGGGCCCAATGTATAGACTCACAGCATTGATGGTTTAAAAATTGAGGGCCGATCACTTTAAAAATAATGTGCAAAAATCTGACATCTACAACCAGCAACTTATAAAAAAGAGACTATAATTGATCGATGATTCCAGATTCAGTTGAAAATGGCAGTTCTCGGGTCATTGTTAAAGCACAGAGTGGGCGCTGAAAGTTGGAAGTCTACCCAGTCTTTATTCTCTGAGAAACAGTGGGAGTCTTGGCTAATAGAGCTGTGAATATTCAGCGAAGGACAATAATCAGTTTACCACAAAAATAGCAAACTTCACAGCTCTGACAGTTTACAGGCTTGCCAGAAAGGACACCCCATACCCACACACACACTGGGTAAGAGGTGGAGGAAACACCACCCTCATAAGCAAGACTTCAAGGTTTGCTTTTTGACAATTTTGTCTCAGGAAAAATTAACAATGCCCAGCTTCCTTTACTGCTACTGCCACAGCTAGTATTTTAACATGCCCAGGATTTCTAGATTTCTAAGAAAGCTGTTGGTATCAAACTTAGATAGGAGCAGGCAATGATTTACATGAGTTGTTGGGAAAAAGAAATAAGTCCCCCAAACAGCATGTGGTTACTGAGAGATAGATAGCAAGGTGTTCCAAGTGAGCATCCACGGGGTACAGTGATGATGGACATACCTTGGAGAGGCCACCATTATATTCAATTTTTGTTAGACTCAGTCAAAATGCTGCTGTGCCCATGACAGTCTGCTGAAATTGTATACTTTGTTTCCTGGGGCTTTCTGCCCATGAGGAGCAGGGGGGAAAAACAAACTGCACAGAAGCTGAGCTGAAAGAATATTAACACAAATAAGTAGGGGGCATAGCAACAATGTTCCTTCTGGTGGGATGTCCACCCTAACAAAGAAAGTGATGGAGAAGGTTCGTAGGAATGCACTCATACAGATCAAGACAGTTTGCAAAAGGAAGCAGTTCATAACTTCAACCTCGTGCTGGATGCCTCTAGCTGTAACTGCTACAAGCCCAGTCTCAATGCTGTCATCAAAGCAGAAATAGTGGAAGAGAATGGAGGGACACCAAATGTGTATGCCCTAGAGTGTGAGGACAAGAAAGCTGGTGCTAATTTCTCAGCTGCATATTACTAGAGTGGCTACACTTGCTCTGGCAGCCCATATTACAGAGGAAAGAAAGACCAGTGTTATGAGAGGGTTAAAAGAGTATGTGGGGTAAGATGCTTGAGAAGCAAAGGATGGGAAGGCATTCCTACTTCTCTTCCATAGCATCCTCAGTGATTCTGCTGGTCCTACCTGAAGAAGCATAGAAGGTAGACAAAGAAGCAATAGTTTAGAACTAGTTAGGTAACCAATGGCAAGTTAAGGTAACAGTACAGACTTTCAGAGGGCTAAAGGCAATGCTTCCTCTACAACAGGGGGTCCTCACTGACGAGGAGCCAGGAGGAAGCTGAACAGCTTCTCTTCCACATCAAGCTTACCATTAATAGAGCCCACAAGTGGCAGACA
Organism: Rhynchonycteris naso; assembly: GCA_037038555.1. Taxonomy (NCBI): domain Eukaryota; kingdom Metazoa; phylum Chordata; class Mammalia; order Chiroptera; family Emballonuridae; genus Rhynchonycteris; species Rhynchonycteris naso. The sequence goes on from CM072996.1 coordinate 85,872,763, forward strand.
AAACCATTCTGGCCAGAGCAAGGCCAGAGAGGCTTTTGAATGACTCAGGGATGATGCGACCCTTTCTCTTCTTATCTTCCATGCCTGTTTGCCCTCCAACCCTACTGAGGCCAGACTCAGAAAAGGAAGGAGAAGAATCTTACAGTCACCCATATGCAACCAAACTCAATACAATCCTATCCCTGCTCCATGTGATGAGTGGAAGACAGAGGAAAAGAGCAGACAACCCAGACCTCTCACCACTCCAGCTAACCCAAGATAAAGCCTGACCAGCACTGTGGGGAGGACAGATGTTAAACTGAGCACAAGATGAGAGTTTTAGCTTAAATGAAATTGAAACAACATAAAGTAACAAGAAATGCAAGAAATGGGGAAAAAAGTCATAGACAACATTGAGTACAAAATAGAATAGGTTAAAACGGAGCACGGTTCATAGTAATAATTAAATAAAAAGTTAATTGTTTATATTGCCTCACAGTTTTTAGACTATTTGATAAACCTGTTATTGTGTTCACATATTTAATTCTCCAATTATGAATGAAAAATGTATCATATTCATTTGAGAGAAAAGTAAACTGAGGCTAAGAGAGGTAAACTTTCCAGAGTTCAGTTATTAAGCTGGGATTAGAAACCAGGCCCACTTGGCTCTAAAATACATGCTTTAAATTTTTATCTCTCTTCCAATCATCTTGTTTTCTAGGGGATGGGATAACAGGAACTTAAAGTTCAGGAAGACCTTCTGGGTGTCTGCCAAATGTTTTCAGTAAGAGGATTTATAAATACAAGAATAGAGGATGGCAGTGACCTGATAGACTACAGCTGATACCACATGGAGCAGAGAGGAGCCGTTCCTGAAAAAACACACTAACATTGTAGATGTATACAAATGGTTAATATTTGTTATTCCCTTAAGCCTATAAAATCTGGGAATGGTCTGTTTCACTGTACTAGATATAATAGAGATCCAGTAATAGAAACTGGACACTAGGAACTGGATTTTAGTTTCTTGGAATATAGGGAAGAACACATGACAAGATCCTTCCTTGGGGGAACCGGGTTCTGAAACAGAACTCTATGAGGGAGAAACAAGATAGAACATCCTTTCCTAGACATTGAGTAGAAAGTAAGAGCTTAATCCTAGGAATGAAGGTATAAACCCGATTAGTAAACACTTAATCAGGGCAGGTTTAACAAGTCTAACTTAATGCTAAGGGGTTAATTGGCCTCATGTGGGAATATGAAGGGCTATCCTGAGGGCTAGAAACCAGGCATGTCATTTTACTGAGTTTTGTCCCACAGCATATGTGTCATTTCAAGATTCTTAGTGCCAGGATGCCAAATGAGTTTCAACTTCCAGACAACTCTGATTTATTAGTAGTGGTTATGTGAAGTAATATATTGAGAAAGACTGTGAGGCAGCATCCGGCTCAGCAGGAAAGACTGTGATGGTTGATTAATGTCTTTCACTAAAGTAGAAAGAGCTACTCAACATGCATACCATGCATTTCCTAATCCTGTTAAATGTGACTAATGATAAGTGTGGCTCTCATCACAGGGCCCAGTATGAAAACAAATGCAAAATACCTTAATCCTTTGTACTGTATCAGGTGTTTACCACGGAGTGAAGTGTGGTTCTAGAGTTATAAGATTAGTGTTAAACTGGCAGTCTAAACTAATTTATAGTATAACCTTGAGCAAAGCACTTGATCTCTCTTCTTCTGCAGCACAAAAATACAAAATCTTCTTGACAAGGTTATTCTGAGATGAATGTCAGAACACAAAAGAATATGCTTTGTAGACTGTAAAGGCTATATGCATATTAGGAGTTATTAAGACTTATTTTATTATGGCACATTCTTGCTGCATTTTGACCCAAGCCTGTAAGTCTTATTTGTTTGAACTATTTCACTTTTTATACTTAATCCATCACAAGTGCCATTCAATCCTCTTGTAAAGCATGAGTCCTTTGCTTTCTGTTCCCTCAGAGACCTCATCAGTTCCTTTCTTGCTGCCTAATACTTTTTTATGACACTATCCTCAAAGTTGGTGGCTTTTCATGGACAAAGTGGTTACCCACAATCAGGTGAAGCTATAGGTCGGAAGAAACAAATTCTGAACAAGTTGTGAAGAAGAATCAGGTAGACTGACCTAGGGGCCAGGAACTTGCTAGAAGAGAACAGAATCAAGGGTCCAGATGGGCTGCTGAGATCTAGAAATAGAGTGGGAATCAAAAGTTTCAAAGTCAGGAATCCAGGTAAAAGTCTGGCTCATAGGAATCAAATTACAGAGATAAACAGGCAAAAAATACAGGGCATAAGTATTAGGAAACTTTCCAATAAATCCACGCTGATATCAAGAACTTCTATCTGCTTCCCTAAAAGTTGCGATCCTGACTTTTCCTAGTTTCAGTCAGTGACACACACACACACACACACACACACACACACACACACACACACACACGGATTTTCATAAATGCCTTCTTTTAGCTAAGGGAGATCTGTTGTTAAAATCTTAAAAATCCACCATCCTGCATCAATCTTTCTGCACTGGATAATAGGTCCACTTTCTATTTACTGAATAGTGGTTCACTTTGCATCTCTATTTACTTATAACATTCTCTGCATGCCAGCCTCAGACCCATATCTTATGTCCTAGCCTTCCCTATTGAAATTTTCTCCATGGGATAAGACCCAGCTCATACTGCTACAAACCTGAGTTAACACCTAGAAGGAACCTTTCTCTCTCTCTCTAGTGTTTCTTAATGGTATGCATTTAGCAATTATCATACATCATATTCCCAGATGTTTATAACAAGGGCAGATGCCTAATTTCTTCACACTGGGTTGTTATTTAACTTCCAAAGGGTATCAAGAATGGTTTTGCCTGACTAGGCGGTGGCACAATGGATAGAGCGTTGAACTGGGATGCAGAGGACCCAGGTTCGAGACCCCAAGCTCGCCAGCTTGAGCGCAGGTCCATCTGGCTTGAGCAAAAGCTTGTCAGCTTGGACCCAAGGTTGCTGGCTTCAGCAAGGGGTGGCTCGATCTGCTGAAGGCCCGTAGTCAAGGCACATGTGAGAAAGCAATCAATGAACAACTATGGTGTCGCAACGGCAACGAAAAACTAATGATTGATGCTTCTCACCTCTCTGTTCTTGTCTCTGTCTGTCTCTATCTATCCCTTTCTCTGACTCTCTCTCTCTGTCCCTGTAAATAAATAAATAAATAAATAAATAAATAAATAAATAAATAAATGGTTTTCATGGGTTTTTTTATTTCTCTTATACATTTTACCAATAGAAGGGGCCCCAAAATAATTTAAAATAAATATAAATTGATTAATAACATAACTGGCTTACTCGACTTTTTGGCTCTAAATTGATCTTACTGATTTCTGAATTAAGCAGTGAATAGCCAGAAAAAATTAAAAGCACATTACTTTTCATTGTGCACAAAAAAACCAGCTAAGTACATTCTCTTTCATCACAAAGCAATCATCAGCTTTTAAAGGGTATTTCTGAAATGCTGTGTGTTGGGTATAAAACAACATTTTTTCACTTCTAGAATAATTTTAAACTACAATTTTAAAAGCAGCAATATTCCCATCCACAGAAAATTTCAATCATCTATCTCTTTTCATTGACAAAGTTAATCCTTTCTTTATTTGATAATACCAAAGAATTTTCAAAGCTATTTTGTCCTCTTTTTAAACTTCAATTGAAGAGATATTGTTTCATTCAACATGTGTGAAAGTTCTAATTTAATATTAAAAATCAAATTAATAAAAAATAATTCTCAGATAACAGTTCTTCCTGGCAGATTTATTTGAATATATATATTGTGGAAGACTGAGCTTCTTTGTGGGTAAAAATAATAGATGAAGTGTAGTTCTCTGAGGAAGAGAGAAAAAGAAAAGAACTCTTTAAGTGATAAGAAGAAAATATATATGGCTTCAGCGAAATAAGGGTTATATTCTTGTTTCTAAAGCTCTGAGCCATGATCTGGAATTGCTGCTGGTCGGCAATTAGATTATTATTACCTCTCTAGCCTCTTTCCTGATCAACTTGATAATAATCTCTTGACTTCCACATATTTGCCAAGGAAATGTAATCTTGAATATTTGCTTCCCAATCTGCGAATGATGAATGTGAAGGGAGAATACAATCACAGAGATGTCTCATACAATGTGAATATATCACTATTAAAAAATAATGAAGATAGTGTAAGACCAAAAGTACCCAGGAAACAGAAGGAGAAAAACCTGTCAATATGGAAAGTTGGAATTTCATACTGTCTTTCCTAAATGTTTAGTTGTGAAAGATAAGGGAGGAACTTGGGGAACTTATTTTGTAGCCAATGAAACTACTGTAAATGACTCTTTATATGAGTTAAACTTGAAACATGGTACTGCTGGACCTTTATGGCATGGGTAGCCTATACATTAATTCCATTTTCTTTAGCCAATATCCTCAATATTATTTTGTATTATGCCAAGACACAAGCTACAGGGTTTAATAAGGATCTGGTTACCTCAACAGAAACTAACTTTACACACATAGTAGTGAAATCTAAAAGATTAAATGAATAATGGTCACTAAACTATTGGAATAACACCCAACCAGTCAGAACAAATTCAGTCTGTGAATAACTTATATGCCCAGACCAGTGTGTATTAGCTCTGCTCATTGGTCACTTAGGAGTGATTTCTTTTCATTGCCTTCAGTACTGTCAACATCACCATCTTATTAGCCATTACAATGACATATTTGCATAATAATAACAAATTTTTAAAAAATTAATACCTCTTTTTCTACAGAGAAAAAAGATCGAGTAAATACTGAAAAGCTATAGGAAGTATCCTTTTTCACAGTCAGTATCTCTGCTCTACAAAGCCAGACTTTACCAATTTTGAAGTGGCATGAATGCCATGGTTACTTGTGTAAGGGAATCCACATCTAACAATACCCCAATGTCAGTCCATAATTAAAAGAGTAGAAACCATTTCTTTGATAGTCATTTCTAGTGACAAAAATTTAACACTTGAAAAAACCAATTAATTAAAACAGTAAAAATTAGCCTGACCAGGCAGTGCTGCAATGGCTAGAGCATTGGACTGGGATGCGGAAGACCTAAGTTCAAAACCCCAAGGTCACTGGCTTGAGCACGGCCTCATCCAGCTTGAGTGTGGGCTCACCAGCTTCAATGCAGGGTCACTGGCTCGAGTATGGGATCATAGACACGACCTCATGGTCTCTGGCTTGAGCCCAAAGGTTGCTGTCTTGAGCCCAAGGTCACTGGCTTGAGCAGGGGATCACTCTCTCTGCTGGAGCCTCCCATTCAAGTTCTATACGAGAAAGAACTCATTGAACAACTAAAGCAACCACAATGAAGAATTGATGTTTTTCATCTCTCTCCATTCCTGCCTGTCTGTCTCTATCTGTCCTTCTCTCTGACCCTCTGTTTGTCTCTGCCACAAAAAATAAAAATAAATGAATAAAAGAGTAAAAATTAAGAGTATAGCATATAGAAGTAATGTTGAGAGAAAGAAGTCAAGATATATATGTAAATCAGTTCCGAAGAGTAGAGAGGGACTTAAGAATCATCTATCCTGTCTCTCTGTTACAACATTCATGACAAGAATTCATCTGGGTTCTTCTGATCTGTAACTAGGGATAGTGAGCTCATTAATTTTAATATAGTTCTATATATTTACTTTCCCTTGTACTAATCTTAATTCTGCTTGCTTGACATCCTATTCAGTTTCCAACTGCACCCAATAATTTTATCTACTCTTTGCCCTAACATAGGTTCATTTCTAACAAGTTCATATAAGTAAGTGAAGTACTTACTACCTGTAAACCTTGAACAAGTGACTGTAAAGGTTATTCTCTATGTCTCAGTTTTCTCATCTTTAAAATGGAGATAACACTAGTACCCATCTCATAAGGTTGTTGGAGGAGCTATGAACACACACACACACACACACACACACACACACACACACACACACACATACATAATGTGATTAGATTAGCACTTGACAAATGACTGGCACTCAATCCCTGGTTGTTGAATGCTCTGAAAACACCTGGCAATTATCAAGATGAGAGTGGGAACTAATATGTTGAAAACTACATTTGGAAATCTAAATGATTTGATTATGACAATCATATAGGATGAAAATTAGCAGTGACAAAATCAAATATTTTGTACCAAAAGAATGTTTAGTTTAAAACATTGGTCTAATTTACTGTAGATAAAAATACGGATAACCAATAATAAAAATGAAAGGACTTGAAAAGTTTCTTGACTACAAAACCAATGTGAACCAAGGGTCTGACTTGGCTATTCAAAGGTCAATAAAGAGCAGGAGCAATATGTATAAATCACTGTGGAATGTATGCAACAAACAGCACACTATCATCTATCTATCATCTATCTATCTATCTATCTATCATCTATCATCTATCTATCTATCTATCTATCTATCTATCTATCTATCTATCTATCATCCTCTATCTACCTATCATCTATCTATCTATAGTGGTCTCTCGTCTATCAAAGGGTTTAAGTTCCAGAATTCCCCGTAACAGACAAAAATTCATGAGGTAGCAACCTTATATTTATTTTATTATTTATTTTAAGGCTTCATTTAATATTTTTAATATGTTTTAATTAATATTTCTATATTGTTTTCAATTATTTAGGCTAAAAATGCTAATTTTACTGCAAAATAATTAAAATAATAAATATATAAAAATACCTATATACCACAAAATTCCACAATATAGCAAAAAATCTGCAATACAAAATTAGATATATACAATTTTAAAATCCGCGATACAGTGACACTGCAAAATGTGAACCACAATATGGCAAAGAATGACTGTATATCTATCTATGTTTATTTAAATCTAGATATAGGTATATTTTAGAGTGTATGTGTATGTGTAGTCAACATCTGAAAAAATACCCACAATTAGTCACATGATTATTTTTTGGAATTATGTAGGGATGAGTGAGTTGGATGGTGCATTTTTTAAATTCCTCAGTCATATGAAGCTATAAATATATACTATTTTTATAATTAAAAACATAAAGAAAATCCAGCGTTGTCTGAATCAACGGAAGTAAATGTGATATTCTTATTCAGGTGCTCTAAACTTTACTAGACGATATTTTCTTACCCTTTTTCATGCCATTTGACAATCTGCTTAAGAATACTTCTCAGAATAATGGTTGTAAGAGCATGAAATAAAATATAGAGAGTAAGAAAGGGAATTATATTAAAATGTATTACCAACATGTTAAACATATTATGATATATCCATATATAATCTAGCATTAGATACATTAAATATTAAAACTTAATTTTAAAATAAATTTATACAAATTTTAATTATCTATAACAACTGTAATGTACTATAATAGTGTATGATTGCCCTCAGTTACAAAGTCACAAGTACTGCTAATTCTACATTTGTAATTTAAGGAAGTCCTAAATTTTAGAGATCAGTGTTTGATACTGGAAGGGAGTGGTGATACCTTTTTTCTCCCTCATTTAAATTTTACCAGACTCTGAACTGATTAGACACAGAAACCAAGAATTAGTGACCAAATGACATTATCCTATTCTTGAGATAATATTAGTGAGTCAGAAATAACCCAGAGGAAGACATAGAGTTGAGCAGATGGCTGGCAATCATGTTAAATGAGGTTGCTTAACCTACAGAAAAAGATAGCCTGGTAACTGCTTTCAAATAATAACACAGAACTTTTGACATGGGCAAGTTACTGTTCTCAGCACTAGCACATTTCCTTGCATTACACAAGCAGGAATTCTTCCTCACTTTTTCTGTAATTATCCAGCTTCTTCACAAATGAGGGGACCTCAAAGACAGGAACACTATAGAAGTTAACCACTTTTTGTTTTTCTTTGAATCATTTGTGTTTAACTCCTACTTATTGACTTTCAACTCTGCAAATGAATGAGTCTAGGGGTTGTCAAGGAACCCTAGAGAAGAGAGAAAGAGAGAGAGAGAGACTTGGCCTTGGCCTTTGATTATCATTCAGGAAACTATATTTGAGGGATGAAAAGGGAGAGAAAGCGACAGTATTTAATTTATAAATAATAATTTATTTGTACACTTCTTTTTCTCAGAGAGATAATACCAAGGAGGTAAAAAGCAGATATATACACATACATGCATATCAGGCATAACAGAAATGCCATAATCATCAGGAACATACCCTCAGAACCAAATCTAGTGAACTGATCTCTGACAACAGGGTAATTATTAGAAATCAGAATTCTTCCATAAATTCAGGATAAAAATCACGATTGCTATAATCAAAATAAAAATGGAGTCCTACAAACCCACAGATGAGGGAATAACAGACTTGGCCTGAAATGGACGAGAGAAGGAGACACTTCACTAGACCTTGAGGGACGAGTAATGTTTGGACAAATGAACATGAGGGGAAATGCTTGCCTCCTGGGCCGATGGAAGGCTGAGCAGAAGTCTTGCAAGTTAGCTGTAAAACTTGATTGGAGCCAGATTTGCATGACTTGTTATCACCTAGTGAAAAGTATGGGTTTTACTTTAGAACAAATGGGAGTCACAGAAGGCTTTCAACCCAAGAATTAAAATGAAAACATCTGTTCTATGAAGAGAACCGTGGCCACTCAATAAAATACAGACAGACAGACATAGAGATTAGTAGCAGAAAAATATTTTACGAGGCCAATATGACAGAGCAAGTAAGAGGATTTAGCTTTCCAAAAGAGGAGATTAATTAAATGAAAGATAATTTAGTAGTAGCTCTGGGTAGATATATAATGAATTTATATTTTAAAATTTTATATGATTTTGAGATTTTAAATCATCTTTTTTATTCCCCCCCAAAACCACTGCTATGACAAACACCTCTTGCCCCTACACATACATGCACATGCATGCATGCAGGCACACATGTGCACACTAGCACGCACACTTATTATCACCATATGGAGAACATGACCATTCCCCACAATACTGGGCTAACTTTGTTACAGGGAGAGTGAGGAAACATTAGTTCTTATCTTCTCTAGGGAAAGAATTCACTCAGGAAAGACAACACAGCAAGTAAAGGGAGAATTATTGGCCTGGCCATACAGGAAGGAAGTTAGAGGAAAGGGAAACGTGGAGACAGGTTCAGGGGGTTAGCACGGGATGAACTGCCACTGTCCCAGGTTGCAAGTCCCATCGGTTCCTTTAGAGCTTGATAGAAAGAACAGAGCAAGGAATACTCTTGGGGTGTGGGGAGAACAAGAGGAGGAAAAGGGAAAGGTGCGGGCATAATTCCTAGAGGGAGAGGTGCTGGGACCTCTGTCCTAAGGGATTTTAAGGGCGAGGATTTTAGGGGAGGTCCCAGGGGAGGATCTTAATAGAATATTCTTCATGTTTCCAGTTGTGTTCTTTTGGAGTATGTTCTCTAGTGATTGGTTGATGCCAGAGTAGGGCCATCTTTAGTAAATGCCCCTGGTCCTGAGGTCAGCTGTGGCTTACCTTTGTCTGGTTTTGCTGCTTTTCTGGGCCTAGATCTAAAACATAACTGAAGCCTAGCTGTTATCCTTAAGGGTTAATGCTTAAGTACTATTCTCTGACTTTCTTGTTTGTTCCTACTCTAAGGGCATCTAAAACCATGGATGAGTGATATGTTAGGAAAGAAAAGGGCAGGGAGGGTCTGAATTCCAGTTCCATGATAGTGATATGAAATCAAGGGGTCTAAACCACATGGCCAGCTAAGGAAGGAAAGGTCACCTGGGGGTGGGGGTAAGATTCTTGTTTTCCGGGTTTTGCCCATTGCAAGGCACCTGGGACTTATTTTTTGCCCTAGTGGTCTATTGTGCCTGGCCTATAGTTCTTGCACTTCTCATATGTCTAACTGCATGCCACAGTATGAGAAGGGCAGGAGGTCTAAACCACAGAGTTCCTTTTCTTTCCAAAAGGGACAATGCTGAGGTTTCTTTTATTTATTTATTTAGTTTTTATTTATTCATTTTTAGAGAGAGAGAAAAAGAAAGGAGTGGGGGAGGAGCAGAATGCATCAACTCTCATATGTGCTTTGACCAGGCAAGCCCGGGGCTTTGAACCAGCAACCTCAGTGTTCCAGGTTGATACCCTAATCCACTGCACCACCACAGGTTGGGCTAAGTTTTCTTTTAGTAATAAATTAATGCTCATAAAGGAGTCTCAAAACAACATAAATCAGATGCCTTCTGTAACCTTATTAAAAAAGAAAAGAAATTAATAGTAAACTGGCCATGTATAGTGATTTAACTGAACCCAATTATAAGAATGTGTGCTTGATATATTCTCTTATTTGTGTTAATTGTCTATATCCTACTGAATTTCTTAGTTCCTATAAAGTAAGTCTTTAGAAAAAATAAAAAGACAATCATCATATAGGAAAAGAGAGATTGCACAGTAACAAACTTATCAGAGATATTCTCACAGAAGAAACGCCACACGGCTCTAAGGACAGTAATATAACGACAAAAGTAATCCAATGTTCCGAACAACCTTTATTATTATCATTTTATTTCCTTTTATTTTTTTTTTCTTTTTAGAGAAAAAAAGAAGTAATATAGATAAGGTGAGTAATTGCCTGGATAGATAGTGGTTAGGATCAAATTTAAGCCCCAGGCAGTCAGAATTTTTCACTAGGATCCTAAATTAAAATTTAGAAAGAGGTGATCAGTATGGACTGGATATGATCACACCAATGATTAAAGAAATTGCAGAGGCTTAGGTTAGCCTCTGCAGTAGACTAGATGCATCATCCTGAAACACCAAGGTTGCGGGTTCAATCCCCAGTCAGGGCACATACGGAAAGTGACCAGTGAATGCACAAATAACAAGTGGATGCTTCTCTCTCTCTCTCTCTTAAATCAATTAATAAATTAAAAAAGAGAGAGAGAACTTGCAGAAATCAGTAATACCTTACTAGATGACGTATCCGGATGAATGGAAGAGGATATAGATGGATGACTGAATGAGAGAAATGAAAAGGAGTAAGAAAGCAACAATATCAATACTATAAACTGGAGGCATAGTTATTGACATTCACCAGTGATTCCTCATTATAGATCCAGGACAAATTTCTAGGAATATTTCCGTTTCTTCCATAACCCAATCATAAGAGTGACCTCCAACCTCAATGTAAACTTTAAATGTACATTTACTATTTTACTCTTCTCTTCCATATAAATTAGTAAACAACATGTCAACAAATTTTGGAGCACCATACTTCAAAGGAACACATAAAGGAAAAGAGGGGCCTCGAAACATTTTCTAATTTTGCTTATTTTGTGTATATTCTTTCTATTTTTTCTCAAGTTTAATTTCAAAACTCTTTGATTCACTCATGTTAAGTGAAAACCTTTTAGTTAATTTAAACTTGATTTTTAGAAAATTATTTTCAGTTTTGTGGTAAATTAGTATCAATAAAGAAAAGGAGCCAGAGTAGTCAAGGTGTCAAAAGGAAACCCATTATTATTAGCATTTCCTTTCAGACTTATCTGATATAATGAAAATAAATGCATTGTTGCCCACACTTAATACTTTATTGCTGATGACATTTTCTTTACCTATGCAGCCTTTTTTTTATAAATATTTCGCACCATTTGTGCAAATTATATTTCTTATTGAAACTCAAAGACAAAAGAAATGTCATACAGAACTTAGACCAGTGGTCCAACTTTGTGGTCCAATTTCAATAATTCCAAAGCTAATAGAATATATGATATGTTACAGAATATATACATTGTCTTATCTGCTCTATAGAACTAGAGAACTTCTCTGATATTTCTTAGTAGGGTGGTTTGAGGTAATATGACCTACCATCAACACCTGTACCTGGAATTTTCTATAAAAGAATCCATTGGTTTTTGTTGCTTCACACACAAAAAATAATGATTATAGCCACATCCCACTTGATTATTAAAAGGACAAAATAAGTTTCCATATTGATCCAGCCATGACCTTCTACTATTCCTCTGTGCTCTTCCTACCTGACTACCTAGAGAACTCTAGTTCAAATGGCACTGCCTGAGCAAAGTTTTCAATGTATTTTGCTCAGAGAAATACTCTTTTCATTGGCACTTGATTTGTGTTTGGATCACAGCATCTATTACATTTTATTCTGTCTGCTTAGTTCAGTCTATCTCTCATGTGTACACCTGGCTCACTGAAGCAGCCCATGTTTTGATGCAAAAGGGGGAGGAAACAGCTCTGGTTGAGCTGGTCTTTAAGTGAGAACAGTTTTTCTCACATCTACAAACACAGATAACAGCACATTTTTATATTTATAGCTAAATCTGTTTGAAACTCAAACCTCTTACCCCAAAGCAGAAATGGGATGCTGTGGTGTATTTCTATTCTTAACTGCAATAGTTAGCCTGTTCTACCCACTTTGAAATGCTTAACATGTGCCTTAATGTGAAAGACAAATTACCTTCTATCGGCTATCGTCTAACATGGATCAACTTCTCTTGCACATGAGTTCTTAAACCTAGAATCAGAGATCTGACTGTGATTCATACCCTGCTCTCAGAGTTCCTTTTAGAAGCTTTTCTGTACATAGCACCCCTGTGATCTACTGCATAATCTGAGATTCTCCTGGAAATTCTGCAGAGAATCCTTCACATTATCACAGTCTCTGATTTAGCTTGCTATGCAAGGTTAGGTTTGTCAATATGGCTGATCATCTGTAGCAATGAAAAACAGATATGTACATAAACCCAAATTTAGAACTAGAGAACAAATCTGAGATGTCAAGTAATAGTTCTACATCAATGCACAAGTGTAAATGTGTATCCTTATAAAATATCTAGAAGATACTGAGATTCATAGCCTGTGCTATTTTCTCATGGTTTTCTAGAGATTGGAAAAAATAATCAAAATGTGGGGTTCTAGAAATGAATAGGCAAAAATCAAGTTCAGCAATAGCATATAGAAAAGAATAGAAAGAAAGCACCTTTTTCGTTTAAGACAAGGATACAGCTTAAAAGTACATACAAGGGTGGGGAGCAAGATGGCGACGGAGTAGGCGGACGTACCAACTTCCAACTCCCAGAACCAAAGTGGATTACAACTCAATTTTAAGAACCATCACCTGGATAAACCAACTTTGAACAAAACTAAGTGGACTCTTCAACCAAGGAACACAGAAGAAGCCACATTGAGACTGGTAGGAATAGCGAAAACGCGAAGAGGGCTGCCCAGCTACCCGGAGCAAACGGCAGCCCGGAGAGACCCGCCGGGAAGGAGGATAGTTTGGCAGAGAGGGAGAGATCTGGGTCCCAGGAACCAAGCCCCAGCCTCCAGTCCTAGAGCCTAAAAGAGGCGTTTGGACAGTATTGAGCGGTGAAACAAGTGAGGGAGCTCCCAGGCCTACAGTGTGTAGTATTAGGTCCCTTCCTACTCTGCTGAGGGCTGCTTAAGGTTTTGGGGCGGCAGGACGCTGAAAGGCGGTTCTGTCGGCGTGGGCAGAGGCCAAGCCGGTGGGAGATCGGTCTAGCCCAGAGGGTCAGAGGGGACCGCGAAAGCAGTCCAGAAGCCGTGGGCCCGCCTTTAATCCCACTTACGGGGACAAAGCGGGAGGCCAGGAACGGGCAGGCCCTGCGCAAGCCGGCCCTGACCGCAGGGACCGGGCTAGGACCAGGGATGGGCAGGGGCTCGTGGCTGAGCTGACGCTACCAGTCCCCCCCACACCCCCCGGCCGGAGAAGCCGCGGTTGGCCAGTATATGTGCGCGAGCAAGCTCCGAGCGCAGGAACGGGGTAGACCCCGAGACAAGTGGAGGCTCGCAGCTGAGCCCACACTACTATCCCCATCCGGCCGGAGAAACCCCGGATAGCATTCATACGTGCACGAGCAGGCTCCAAACGCGGGGGCGGGGTAGAGTCCGGGACGAGCGGAAGTACGCAGCTGAGCAGAAGCGAGCAAACACGCCCGCCCCAATAAACCTTGGTTTCCGACCCTGCGCAGAAGGGCCCTGGCCTCGAGGGCGGGGCTAAAGCTCCTGACGGGCAAAAGCTTACAGCTGAGAGCACGTCAAAAGCCCCGCCTAACCCGCGGAACTGTAGCAAGCAGGCTCCGACTGCTGGTTCTGGGCAGAAGTCCGGAAATAGGCTGGGTCCGCAGCTGAGCAAAGGTGCTCACCTCTACCCTTGGTGCTAATCTTGTGGCTTCAGTCACAGCCCCTCCCACGGAGGAGAGGCAGAAATCATAGCAAAAGCCACAGTGGGCCGGCGCTGGCAACGCTCATACCCAACCACCCTAGGCACTGGCAGAGGGGGTGGGGGGCCTGCAGATAGACCACACCTAGAGAACACAAAGGCAACACCTACTGGACTCCAGAGGCCACAACTTGCTTATACACAGAAAAAATGGGCAGGCAAAGGAATGCAAACCAAATGAATCAAGAGAAATCCCCAGAGAAGGACCTGAATGAACCAGATATAACCAAATTACCAGAAGCAGAATTTAGAATAATGATAGTTAGGATGTTCAAAGAAATTAGAGCAACAATGGATAGTCATTATGATCACCTAAATAAAGAGATAACAAGTATAAAAAATGAAATTGAAATAATAAAAAAGAATCAGACAGAAATGACAAATACAGTATCAGAACTGAAGACCACAATGGAAGGAATTAAAAGCAGGATGGATGACGCTGAGGATCGAATAAGCGAGTTAGAGGACACAATAAACAAAGGCACAGAAGCAGAGAAGAAAAAGGAAAAGAGACTTAAAAAATGTGAGGAAACTCTAAGGGAGCTTTGTGACAACATGAAGAGAAACAACATTCGCATCATAGGGGTGCCTGAAGAAGAGGAGAGAGGACAGGAAATGGAAACATTGTTCAATCAAATTATAGCAGAAAACTTTCCTAAATTAAGGCTGGGAAACACTCCACACATTCAGAAGCACACAGAACTCCATTAAGGAGAAACCCAAAAAAATCTACACCAAGACACATCATAGTTAAAATACCAAAGCTAATGGATAAAGAAAAAATTTTAAAAGCTGCTAGAGAAAAAAAGACTATCACCTACAAAGGAGCCCCCATAAGGATGACATCCAACTTCTCAACAGAAACACTTGAGGCCAGAAGGGAATGGCAAGATATAATCAAAGTAATGCAGAACAAGAACCTACAACCAACACTACTTTATCCAGCAAGGCTAACGTTTAAAATTGAAGGAGAAATAAAGAGCTTCCCAGAAAAAGAAAGCCTGAAGGAATTCATAAAAACCAAACCAATTCTGCAAGAGATACTAAGGAGCCTCTTGTGAACAGTTTAAAGGGAGGAAAGAATATAGCAAAAGAAGAATACAGCTTTAAAGAATAAAATGGCAATAAACAACTACATATCAATAATAACCTTAAATGTAAATGGATGAAATGATCCAATCAAAAGACATAAGGTAGCTGCATGGATAAAGAAACAGGACCCATACATATGCTGTCTACAAGAGACACACCTTAAAACAAAAGATGCTCATAGACTGAAGTTAAAAGGATGGAAAAAAATATTTCATGCAAATGGAAATGAAAAAAAAGCAGGGGTAGCAATACTTATATCAGACAAAATGGACTTTAAAACAAAGGCTGTAGTAAGAGATAAAGGAGGACACTACATAATGATAAAGGGAACAATTCAACAGGAAGATATAACTATTGTAAATATCTATGCACCAAATATAGGAGCCCCGAAATACATAAAGCAGACTTTGATGGATATAAAGGGCGAGATTAACAGCAATACTATCATAGTAGGGGATTTCAATACCCCTCTAACAACACTGGATAGATCCTCAAGAAAGAAAATTAATAAAGAAACAGCAGACTTAAAGGAGACACTAGATCAACTTGATTTAATAGATATCTTCAGAACTTTTCACCCTAAAGCAGTAGAATATACATTCTTCTCAAGCGCTCATGGTACATTTTCTAGGATAGACCACATGTTAGGACACAAAAATGGTCTCAATAAATTTAAGAAGATTGAAATCATATCAAGCATTTTCTCTGATCACAATGCCATGAAACTAGAAATTAACCACAAAAGAAAAACTGAAAAATACTCAAACACTTGGAAACTAAATAGCTTGTTATTAAATAATGAATGGATTAACAATGAGATCAAACAAGAAATAAAAAAGTTTCTAGAAACAAATGATAATGAGCATACATCAACTCAAAATTTATGGGACACAGCAAAAGCAGTTCTGAGAGGGAAGTTTATTGCACTACAGGCATATCATAAGAAGCTAGAAAAAGCTCAAATAAGCAACCTAACCCTGCATCTAAAAGAACTAGAAAAACAACAACAAATAAAACCCAAGACAAGTAGAAGAAAGGAAATAATAAAGATCAGAGCAGAAATAAATGACATAGAGGCTAAGGAAACAATACAGAGGATCAATGAAACAAGAAGCTGGTTCTTTGAAAAGGTAAACAAGATTGATGAACCTTTAACTAGACTCACCAAGAAAAAAAGAGAGAGGACTCAAATAAATAAAATTAGAAAGGACAGTGGAGAAATAACAACTGACACAACAGAAATACAAAGCATTGTAAGAAAATACTATGAAGAACTATATGCCAAAAAATTAGACAATCTTGGTGAAATGGACAAATTTCTTGAATCATATAACCTTCCAAAAATCAATCTGGAAGAATCAGAACACCTGAACAGACCAATTACAGCAAATGAGATCGAAACAGTTATCAAAAAACTCCCCAAAAAGAAAAGTCCTGGGCCTTATGGCTTCACAAGTGAATTCTATCAAAAATTCAAAGAAGAACTAACTCCTATTCTCCTCAAGCTATTTCAAAAAATTCAAGAGGAAGGAAGACTTCCAAACTCCTTTTATGAGGCGAGCATAATTCTGATCCTCAAACCGGGCAAAGACAACACAAAGAAAGAAAATTATAGGCCTATACCCCTGATGAATTTAGATGCTAAAATTCTCAACAAAATATTAGCCAACCGGATCCAGGAATATATGAAAAAAATCATACACCACGATCAAGTGGGATTTATTCTGGAGAGGCAAGGCTGGTTCAATATTCGCAAATCAATCAATGTGATTCACCACATAAACAAAAGGAAGGACAAAAATCACATGATAATTTCAATAGATGCAGAAAAGGCATTTGATAAAATCCAGCACCCATTCATGCTCAAAACTCTCAGTAAAGTGGGAATACAGGGATCATTCCTTAACATGATAAAGGCCATCTACGATAAACCGACAGCAAACATCATACTAAATGGACAAAGATTAAAAGCAATCCCCTTAAGATCAGGAACCAGGCAGGGTTGCCCACTTTCACCACTTTTATTCAACATAGTTCTGGAAGTCCTAGCTACAGCAATCAGACAAGAAGAAGAAATAAAAGGCATACAAATTGGAAAAGAAGAAGTAAAACTGTCATTATTTGCAGATGATATGATATTGTATATTGAAAACCCTAAAGTCTCAGTCAAAAAACTACTGGACCTTATAAATGATTTCAGCAAGGTGGCAGGATATAAAATCAATACTCAGAAATCAGAGGCATTTCTATACACCAACAATGAAATATCAGCAAAAGAAATTAAGGAAACAATCCCCTTCACTATTGCAGCCAAAAAAATAAAGTACCTAGGAGTAAATTTAACCAAGGAGGTTAAGGACTTGTACTCGGAAAATTATAGAACATTGATAAAAGAAATCAAGGAAGATACAAACAAGTGGAAGCACATACCGTGCTCATGGCTAGGAAGAATAAACATCATTAAAATGTCTATATTACCCAAAGCAATTTATAAATTCAATGCAATACCAATTAAAATACCAATGACATACTTCAAAGATATAGAACACATATTCCAAAAATTTATATGGAACCAAAAAAGAACACGAATAGCCTCAGCAATCTTAAAAAGAAAAAATAAAGCAGGAGGTATCACTCTTCCTGATATCAAGGTTTACTACAAGGCCATTATACTCAAGACAGCCTGGTACTGGCATAAGAACAGGCACAGTGATCAAGGGAACAGAACAGAGAACCCAGAAATAAACCCACAGCTTTATGGACAACTGATATTTGACAAAGGAGGAAAGAACATACAATGGAGTAAAGACAGCCTCTTTAACAAATGGTGTTGGGAAAATTGGACATCTACCTGCAAAAAAATGAAACTAGACCATCAACTTACACCATTCACAAAAACAAACTCAAAATGGATAAAAGACTTAAATGTAAGCCGTGAAACCATAAGCATCTTAGAAGAAAACATAGGCAGCAAGCTCTCCGACATCTGTAGCAGCGGTATATTTGCCGATTTATCTTCATGGGCAACTGAAATAAAAGGCAAGATAAACAAATGGGACTATATCAAACTAAAAAGTTTTTGCACAGCTAAAGACAATAGAAACATAATAAAAAGACAAACCACACAATGGGAGAACATATTCGACAGCACATCTGATAAGGGGTTAATAACTAAAATTTATAAAGAACTTATAAAACGCAACACCAGGAAGACAAACAACCCAATCAAAAAATGGGCAAAAGAAATGAATTGAAATTTCTCCAAAGAGGACATACAGATGGCCAATAGGCATATGAAAAAATGCTCAACATCACTAATCATTAGAGAAATGCAAATTAAAACCACAATGAGATATTACCTCACACCAGTCAGAATGGCACTTATCAGCAAAACAACACAGAATAAGTGCTGGCGAGGATGTGGAGAAAAGGGAACCCTTCTGCACTGCTGGTGGGAATGCAGACTGGCGCAGACACTGTGGAAAACAGTTTGGAGATTCCTCAGAAAATTAAAAATCGAACTGCCTTTTGACCCAGCTATCCCACTTATAGGAATATACCCTAAGAACACCATAGCACTGTTCGAAAAGAAGAAATGCGCCCCATGTTCGTGGCAGCATTGTTCACAATAGCGAAGATCTGGAACCAGCCCAAGTGTCCGTCAGAAGACGAGTGGATTAAAAAGCTTTGGTACATATATACTATGGAATACTACTCAGCCATAAGAAACGATGACATCGGATCATTTATAACAAAATGGATGTACCTTGATAACATTATACGGAGTGAAATAAGTAAATCAGAAAAAAAGAAAAACTGAGAACAGCACTATTACATACATTGGTGGGACATGAAAGTGAGGTTATGAGACATGGACAAGAGAGTGGTGGTTTTGGGATGGGGGGAGAGAGGGAAGATTGGGATAGGGAGGAGGGGAGGGACGCAGGGAAAACCAGATTGAAGGTGACAGAGGACAATTTGACTTTTGTGATGGGTATGCAACACAATTGAATGATAAGATAACCTGGAGATGTTTTCATTGTACATATGTACCCTGATTTATTGATGTCACCCCATTAGAATTAATAATAATAAAATATATATATAAAAAAAAAACAGCAAAAAAAAAAAAAAAAAAAAAAGTACATACAAGAACTCACACCCTCAAACAATTGCTCTCTTTTTCCAAGCCCAACTCAAGGTCTTCCTTATCCAACTTTCACTGCGCCCCTTCTTTTCATTACACTTGAAGACTATTTCATCATTTCTTATTCATTTTACACTGGCTAGCCTGTATAATTATAAGCCCTCCCACATTCCTTCTATATATCTTGGAGTAAGTACTCCAAAGGATATAGAAGAGTATATAATAGATGACTGAATAATTAATTGATTAGCTAAATTAAAAGAAAGATTTCAACACTAACAAGATTTGAGTTCCTATCAGAGATAGGTTTAAATTAAGAAGAAATTTGGCAAAATGCTTCTATTTAAAGAATATACCATCTTGGCTGTTTTTTTGTTTTGTTTTTGTTTTTTTAGGTGAGAGAGGAGAGATAGTGAGACAAACTTCTGCATGCATCCTGACTAGGAACCATCTGACAACCCATCTGGGGATGATGCTTGCAACCAAACTAATTTTAGCACCTGAGGCTGATGGGTGCACAGATCAACTGAGCTGTCCTCAGTACCCCGTGCCATGCTCAAACCAATTAAGCTACTGGCTGTTTGAGAGGAAGAAGGAGAGAAGAAGAAGAGGGAGGAGGAAAGAAGCAGATAGTCACTTCTCAAGTGTGCTCTGACCAGGGATTGAACCCCAGAAGTTCACACAAAAGGCTGATGCCCTATCCACTGAGCCACTGACTGAAGTCCATCTTGGTTGTTTTGTTTTTGTTTTTGTATTTTTTACAGGGACAGAGAGTCAGAGAGAGGGATAAATAGGGACAGACAGACAGGAACAGAGAGAGGTGAGAAGCATCAATCATTAGTTTTTATTGCCACTCCGACACCTTAGTTGTTCATTGATTGCTTTCTCACATGTGCTTTGACCGCGGGCCTTCAGCAGACCAAGCAACCCCTTGCTGGAGCCAGTGACCTTGGGTCCAAGCTGGCGAGCTTTTGCTCAAGCCAGATTGGCCTGCGCTCAAGCTGGCAACCTCGGGGTCTCGAACCTGGTTCTTCCGAATCCCAGTCCAGTGCTCTATCCACTGTGCCACCACCTGGTCAGGCTTGGCTGTTTTTAATAAATGATAAGAATAACTGATGATAGTAAGAACTGAGTCCAAGAACAAAGAATTCTTAAAAATTATCAAATTGTATTCATAATTCTTAATGCAGTTAAGTGCATATCTTTTATGTGAAAGTTTAGCGAGTCTGTCACTATAATTGTTAATGTGAATTTTCAATTTTCAAACAGATGCCAGCAAGGTTTAAATGTAACCCTGTACCTATTTTAGAACAATATCAAGAGCTTCTTAAATTGAAATCACATTGTAATTCAAACCAAATATATTCAATTCACTTGATGTTTGCAAATTTAACCCTAATACATATTATTTAAGCATTTCAAAAATGTGTCCAACAATATAATGATAAACAGCATCTGGAACATGAGAAGCTATACTCTAAGCAGATCAAAGTGTTCTTAAAAAGATTGATTTCCAGCCCTGGCTGGCTAGCTCAGTGGTAAAGCATCAGCCCAGCATGTGGAAGTCCAGGGTTGGATTACTGGCCAGGGCACAGAGGAGAAGCGCCAATTTGCTTATCCACTCTTCCCACTCTTTCTCCTTGTCTCTCTCTTCCTTTCCTGCAGCCAAGGTTCCATTGGAGCAAGGTTGAGCCGGGCACTGAGATGGCTCCATGGCTTTGGCCTCAGGCGCTAGAATGGCTTTGTTTGCAGCAGAGCAATGCCCCAGAGGGGTGGAGCATCACCGCCTGGTGGGCATACCAGGTGGATCCCAGTCGGGCGCATGTGGGAGTCTATCTGCCTCCCTATTTCCCACTTCAGAAAAATTAAAAAAAAAAAAAGATTGATTTCCCATATTTTTCTGTCTTTTACACTGACTTTATTGCTGTTATTCTATAGAATAGGTTATTCTTTTTTCTTTTCTTTTATTTTTTAAAGAGTTTTATTTATTTATTTATTTTAGAGAGGAGAGAGAGAGAGAGAGAGAGAGAGAGAGATACAGAAGAGGGGAGGAACAGGAAGCATCAACTCCTGTATGTGCCTTCACCAGGCAAACCCAGGGTTTTGAATGCTGAATCTCAGCATTCCAGGTTGATGCTTTATCTGCTACACCACCACAGATCAGGTGTTTTTTATTTTTTCAAAGTAATAATCTTCCACAACCTGCCATTTATCTGACAGACAATTCAAGATCATTGATCTTCATACCTGCATATTTTCTACCCAAGGCTACAAATCCATGTATGCAGAGGGCCAACTTAAGATTTCAACTGTGCTGGAGGTAGGCACCCTTAACTCGCACATTAAACGGGGTCAACTATATTTCATTCTTTGGCTACTTGCAAAATTTGGGTATAGTATAGGTGAATTACTTAACTTCAGTTGTATTATACTGAAACTAATTAGAAAAAAGGAAAAATTCTGTCCGACCTAGTGCACTACTTTATCTCCAAAACCTGATACAATACTTTTTATTTTAATATTGTTAAATGAAAACTGAGGAGATAGAGAGACAGACTCCCACATGCACCCCAATTGGGATCCACATAACAAGCCCACTAGGGGGCAATACTTTAATCATCTGGGGTGTTGCTTTGTTGCTCAACAACAGAGCTTTCTTAGCATCTGAGGTAGAGGCCATGGAGTCATCCTCAGTGCCCAGGGCCAAATTGCTCCAATTGAGCCCTGGCTGCAGGAAGAAAATAGAGAAAGAGAAGAAAGAGGGGGAGGAGTGGAGAAGCAGATGGGCGCTTCTCCTGTGTGCCCTGACCAGGAATGAAACCCAGGACATCCACACGCCAGGACTATGCTCTACCACTGAGCCAACTGGTCATGGCCCCAAAATTCTTAGTAAATAAATAAATGTAAATAAATATATGCTTTGTAAACACTTTTGAATGAATGAATAAATGAATGAGGTAAAGCTCAGCAAAGTATGGATAGACATTTTATAGTGAAGACTGAAGAAATAAGTGAAAGTAAATCTAAGCCTCCTCTGCAAGAAGGAGGTGATGATAACAGGCAGGAGGCAGGACTTGCCAAGTAAGAGTTGATATTTCTGGAGGCATGAACTCAGACAGGCATTGAACCTTTAGGTAGAGAACTAGAATCAGAAGACAAATGATCCTTGTTTTTTCTGACCCAGAGTAAGAAATTGCAGGAATCTTATTAAAACTGATGGAGAGGCTGTTCTGAAAACTTGTCTCAGCAGGAGATATTAAGTGGAAATTGATGATATATACTATGCAAAATGTTAATGACTTTCCTGGTGTAAGAAGCTTATTGTTTAATTATATCAAATATAGGAATATTGATGAAGCCTCCACAAGCTTAATTATTCCAGCTATTTTTGTTTTTCAGAATATTTAAATTAGTCAAAGTAAACATTCATATCAAGAAGAACTTTAGAAACCTGTTTGAGAAGGGAAAAGTGCTTAATTATTTCATATCCGACTGGATTTAACAAACTTATAGTATGTATTTAACTATTTAATATCTTAATGTTTATGGAAAATCAGTTGAACTGACTAGTCAGCTGAACAGAACCCTGTTTTACTTGCCCAGTTTGCAAACACTGGTTTCTGTGCAGGATACTCTTTTCCTGGTTATTCCCATCTCTCCTTCCCTTTTCTTTTCTCACCTTCCAAAATTCTCCTAATACTTCAAGACCCTACTAAAAAAAGCTTATCTGTTCCTATGGTGAGGTCTTGCTTGGAAGAGTCAGGTTTCCTGCCATCTGCAGTCTTCACTCGTCACACTTTTTGCTTTACACCTCCTACGACCCTTTCCCTATCAGAGCATAATCTCTTTGAATGCAGGAACCAAGTACTTTTTTCATTTTCGTCTTTCCAGAACCTGAATATAGCAGATGCTTAATGAATACTGGATGAGTGAGTGGATGAACAGGTACTCTTAAAGAAAATATCTTCTCTGTAAGAGAACACAACCCTAACACAGTGAGCCTGGTAGAAACGATTAAACTGTGACAGGAATGAGCAATTAAAAAACTTGAAAAACAAATTTAAAACTTAAAAAAAAAATTTATTTTGCATTTATTAATTATATTTCCTGTGCTGTATTTTACATCCCCATTACTATATTTTAACTGTCGATTTGTATTTCTTAATCCCTTCATCTCGTTCATCCAATTCCCCAACCCCCCTTCCCTATGGCAGTCACCAGTCCAGTGTCTGCTTTTTTGAGTCTGTCTGTATTTTGATCTTCGTTTATTTTGTTCTTTAAATGCCACATTTAAGTAAAATAGCTCTTATCTTTCTCTGGCTGAATTATTCCATGGGTTCTTGAGTATCAAGTGAGGGAGGAGGTTGGTACACGTCAAATCTCAGGTAATCTAAACCATCTTCCTTAATCCTCATATTTGGGAACAACTTCATTTTATGCCTTGTTATGTTATGTTGTTATTTTATTTTAATCTTTATTTTATTTTATTTTATTTTATTTTATTTTAGGTGAGAGAAGGGGAGATAGTGAGGCAGACTCCTGCATGTGCCCTGACCAGGATCCACCTGGCGAGGCCACCACTTCTGGGGCTGAGTACTGAGCTATCTTTAGTATCTGTGGCTGATGGGCTTAGACCAACCAATCTATTCTGAGCTCTGGAACCATGCTCGAACCAACTGAACCACTGGCTACAGAAGGGAAAAATGGAGAGAAAGGGGAGAAGAGGGAAGAAGAGAAGAGAAGCAGATAGTTGCTTAGTTGCTTCTCTTGTGTGCCTGACCAGGAATCAAATATGGGATGTCCATACTCCAGGTCATTGCTCTATCCACTGAGCCACTGGCCAGGGCCAGTAACAACTTTAATAAAATATTTTTTTCTTACCCTTATCTTATTATTTAACACATATTAGTATTTAATAAAAACAGCTATAATTAAGATAAAATGTCTATTTTTTAAGTGAATGGACTTTCCTAGCACAAAGCAGTTCCATTTAGTATTCAGGAAAAAAAAACAATTTACTGAATGGTACTCTAATATTAGGAAAGTTTATGCAATTCTATTATTTAGTACACTCAGAAACAGATATCCATTACAGAACAAACTTATCTTTTGAGAGAAAAGTATGGTTTCTACAGTTGTGTGAGTTAATAGATTTTTTTTAAACTATAAGATCAGGCTTCATAAATGTATCTCTCTGTTCTTTTGTATGGTGGGTTTATTCTGTTTGTTCATGTCAAGAGCTAGGACATAAAAGGATGTTTTCTCAAGAGACTAAATATTAGAAAGTCATGCATCTAAGTGCACAGAACATTTGTCTACCAAGAACAGAATCAAATATCTGAAAATGGAGTTATTGTTCACCTTCATCTCATATATTTTCATACATACTATGCCTAACAACACTGATGCAGTTACTGGTCTTAGATCATGACATTGTCCTTCCTACCTGAGTTTGGTCATGTGCAATTCCTTCAGTCTAAAATATTCTCTAAACTCTCCAATACCTAGTATTTATTATTTTTGCTCAGAATACCACCAGCAGAAGAAGCAAGATCACCATGCTAGTTCCTTCAGACTTGGAAAGAACTCTTCTTCATTTAGATAATGCATTTCAAAAATGAAGCTATGAAATAGTAGAGAATCCTACTTAATCAGGAGTCTTGTGGCTGAATTATCCTAAAAGCATTTCCTACTTCTTGTGCTATTCTAGGATTCTGATTCTTTCTTGTTATAAACTGGATGAACATACAATGAATCTGGACTAGGTTATATCAGGTAATTCTCCAATTTCTGGGAAGGATGGTGAGTAGGACTCACTCAGCCTGTCAATGAAAAGGTACTCTGCTCTTGGCAGCTTAACAGGATTGAAAGGCTGTCCCTATCCCCTGAGTTGGAAATTATTAATAATAATACCTGTAAGAAAAATGACTGCATTTTATGAACACTTGTACCATCTAATTCTTACAACAACTCTGAAGTATTATTATTGCACTATTTTTACATCAGGAAACTGAGTCTACAAAATTTAGGTGTGCAACTGATAATGACCTTCCACCTCTATATAAGACAAGTCATCTCCATTATTTCACTTTACTAAATACCTATTAAGGTTAAAATTAACACCGCTGATGAAACGTCTGGGAATGAATGAAGATTGTCTGTCATATCTTCTCCAGGACAGTACAAAAAATGATATTTTCAAGTGAAAGAGAAATAAAGTGTTGTGTCCACAAAAGTGGATGTCCTAAAGCACTCATGAAATGTAAGTCTATTGGTCATTCTAAGCAGCTTCTGCATCATGCTTACGAATACTGAGGATAAAAGGATAAGCATAATTCCTTTGGAATAGCTATATGATCTCAGATCTGTTAGTTGAGAACTGTCATCTTTGGACCAAAATTAATATACTTCTGAAATCTTGAAACTATCTTGGAACACTAATTGAATCTCTCTGAAGCTAATTGATTTATGTCCATAAAGTTGTTGTGGGGTGAGATAGGAAATAATCACACAATAGAGTCTTTTCCTGACTTTTAGCTGTTTTTGGAGTTATTTTTCTCAGAAATGTGACAATTAGAAGATGGAAATTAATATTTTACTATGTTCCTAGTGAGATAGAATGACTGGCTTTTTTTTATATAAAGGAACATAATAAACATTCCTATGAAACTGAACTGTGACAAATAGTGACAGCAGGGAGACAAATTCTGATTAAGGCTATTGTACTATAGTTCATCCAAATCCTGTGAATATCTTTAGAAATTAAAATGTATGCTGAACCTTCAAATGAGAAAGGAGTCAGCAAATTCTTCAGACACATTAAAATTTTAAGAAATAATACAGCCCATACTGGTTGGCTCAGTGTATATAGCATTGGCACAGTGTGCGTAAATCCTGGGTTTAATCCCCCATCAGGGCACACAGGAGAAGCAACAACCATATGCTTCTCTTCCCCTCACTCTTCCCTTTCTCTCTCTCGTCCCCTCTTGAACCCAGTGGTTTGATTGGTTTGAGTGTAGACCTCAGGCACTGAGGATAGCTCAGTTGATTCATGCATCAGCCCTAGACGAGGGTTGCCAGATGGGTCTCAGTTGGGGTGCATGCAGGGGTCTGTCTCTCTGTTTTCCCCCCTTCTCACTTAAAAATAAAAAATAAAATAAATAAATAAAAGGAAATAATACTAAGTAAACTGTAATTGTCAATATTTAATCTTTATGATCTATAAAAATGTCATACAGTTCAACATGAAAGTAAAGTTTGCATATCTTTTTTTATTTTATATTTTCTATATTTTTCTGAAGTGAGAAGTGGGGAGGCAGAGAGACAGACTCTTGCATGTGCCCAACTGATATCCACTAGGCATGCCCACTGGGAGGCAATGCTCTGCACATCTGCAGTGTTGCTCCATTGTAACCAGAGCCATTCTAGTGCCTGAGGCAGAGGCCACAGAATCATCCTCAATGCCTGTGCCAACTTTGCTCCAGTGCAGCCTTGGCTGTGAGATGGAAAGAAAGAGAGAGAGAAAGCAGAGGGGGAAGGGTGGAGAAGCAGATAGGTACTTTTCCTGTGTGCCCTGACTGGAAATCCAACCCGGGACATGCACACACTGGGGCAATGCTCTACCACTGAGCCAATAGGCCAGGGCAAGCTTGCCTTTCTTAAATGTATTCTTCCCAATTATTTAGACTTTATATATATGGGTTTCTATATATATATTTAAAATAACTTTTTTTTCTGTCCTGGCCAGTGGCTATGTGAAGAGAGCATTACCCAGCATATGGACATCCTGGGTTCAATTCCTGGTCAGTGCACAAAGGAGAAGTGATCATCTGCTTCTTTCCTCCTCCACATCCCCTTTATCTCCCTCTTATCTTCCCACAACCAGGGACCTTGGGCACTGAGGATATCTCGGTTAGTTAAGCCACGCATCAACCTCAGGCACTAAAACTAGCTTGGCACTCAAGTATCACCCCCAGATGGAGGTTGCTGGGTCAATTGCAGTTGGGGCACATGCAGGAAATCTGCTTCACTATCTCCCCTCCTCTTGCTTAAATATATACATATATTATTTTTAATTTATTGATCTGAAAGAGGAAGAGAGAGAGACAGATCAATTTGTTGTTCCACTTATTTTTACATTTATTGTTTGATTTTTGTAAGTGTCCTGATTGGGAATCTAAACCGCAACCTTGACATATGAGGATGATGCTCCAATCCAGTTGTTTTCAACCTTTTTACACTTAGGCACTGGTAAAAATAAGAGAATTATTTCAGGAGCCACTAAAGCAGAAATCACCCTGAGTGTAAGTGAACTCTACTAAGATCATTGTATCTATAATCTTTATCTATCAGAGTGGTTAACTCTTTCATGAACTACACGTCTGGCAGACTGGCGCTGATTCATGGATCAGTGGTTGAAAAACTGCTTTAACTATCTGAACTACCTGACCAGGGACAGTTTCTATATATATATTTAAAAATCATTTCATATCCTGCCTGTATTTCTATTATAGAGAAACTTTAATGATCACATGGCCCTTCAGGTCACAGAAATATATAAATACATTAGGCTTAAAACAATGTCAAAGAAATAGAAAGAAATAAGGAAAGAGAGGGAATAAGAAAGAAGAAGAGAAGAGATATGCTAAAAAATCTGCATGACAGAAAACAATAGAGCAAGAATATAAAGAGAGTCTGAGAAAGAGAATAAAAGAGAAGTAGGAGAAGGAGGAAGAAAAATAGAAACAAGAGGATGGGAGGGGCAATAGAATGGGTCTATCTTTGCTCAGGAAGGTATCTTTTTCTGAGTATATGTGGAACTGTAAACATCTTTAAGCTTTCAGTCAGTGTTGGTGGTAGTAGTAGTGATGTCATTGTTCTATACGCAACCTATTAAAAAAACTGTACTTTTTTTGCTTCTGGTTTGTTTCCTACTGTTTTACTGAGTTTAGTTATAATGGAACCATAGAATAGTGGAATTTAAAAGGCTTGCATTCAAACTAGTAGCTCTACTTCTTACAACTACTTTTGTTAGAACATACAAGGGTGCCTTCCCTGAGTCTTAGTCTCCTCTTCTTTAAAATGGAGTTAATTACACAGTGTACCTTGGTAAGAAAATAGCAGTCAATACTATAGACAAATAGCTGTGTTAATATAAACACCATAGATTTAAAATAAACTATTTCTGCCTCAAGAAAAACACAGAAGGAAATAATTTACTGTGAGTGAAAGGGTAATGGCTTGGGAGAATTATCAAAGATTGGGGTAATTAGTTATATTGCTAGTAAAATGAAAATGCATATGTTTATAAAATGTTTAATTGAAATATTCAGTATTGAATATTATTTGTGATATTTAAAAGGCAAAATCACAGAACCTTGTTCTTTGCATGTTGCATCCTGAATTGATCTTTTTAAAATCTCTTTTCATTCCTCCTGTCTGATGGAAACACTTCATTCGTATTGTCTGATGGAAACAGAAACTGTGCCCAGTTTCTGTTTGGGCACAGAACATCTGCCACCCACTTACATGCATTTTGAGAAAGAAATAAAGTGAACTCTTGGCATTATAGATTTAATATTCATAGCTTATATTTTGGGAGTGACTGCAAAGTTTCAGGATATGAAGTCAGTTTGTCATTTTGGTGACACATGGAATGTTATTTACAAGTACTTCATATAGTAGTAGTTGGTGTGAAGAGCGTACCACTAAGTGAAGGATCTCAGCAGAAGCAGTAGGAAACACAGCTCAACACAGTTTTATTGTTCTCTTTTCATTATCATTTATTCATTTTATAGGAAAAATCATATGCTAAATGATTCTGAGGATTAACAAGTTCCCAGAGGGATGACTCACAGTTGTGAGCATCTACTGTACATCAAAAAGTTATGAAATTTTTAAATCCCCTGCCTCAACAGGTCAGACCAACACATTGCACTACTTTAATGTGCTCTTGAGGCACAGAGTATATTCATTTGTGGTAGGAAAAAAAGTAAGCCTCACAAAAAATGATAAAAAAGATGTACTTGATAGTGTAATGAGTCCAGAAGCTCTCTAAATGTCTTTGAATTGGAGGTCTGAGGATAGTCATTGTGGTAATAGACTATTGAACATTTTTGGCATGAAAGATTCATTTTTCCCTAATAAAATCTCTGAATACCCTGTGAGAGCAATGAAATAGCATGTTCTTAGCATCCAGATTTCCTTTGGGATTAAAGTAGAAATAAAGTAATAATTGCTTTTTATTAAATTTTTTTATTATATCTTATGAAAATTAATTACTCCTTGAACAGACCTGATGTAAAACAGTTATACATTGTATATTTTCTATTTCTCACACAGCAGCTTTTCAAAAAATTAATTATATCCAGTGGTTTTAATTCAAAGGGAAATAATTAGAAGCAATGTGGGAGAGTGAAGAGATAATGATATAATTTTAAATTAATTAAAGCATTTAAAAATTAACTGGCCTTTCTTAGAGTTTAATTTGTTAAAATTTAATACTTTAAGTACATATATAAGTCTTCAATATTTATATTAAATATAATTTCAAATGTTATAGTCTGAAAATAATAGCTTAACAGGTAATTTTTCTCATTTCAGAAATATCTTTCAATTTGTGTAAGACAAAATGAAATGTCTGAGATAAAAAATTTTTTAATCTGTAAACAGGAAGCCTGAATGCGGCTCTCTGCTAAATTTTGTCTATGTATGGGATCTTAAGGTCAGAGACAATGTCCTTTTGGCTTCTTTAATTAGACCACCAGAGGTCTAGTATCCTTCTGCTGACTTCTAGAGTTACAATGACAAAATTTCAGAAAAACAATGCTACATCACACACACACACACACACACACACACACACACACACACACACACACCCCAGTAGTCAGAAAAATGATAGTCGTCATAAGTCTAGTCTACTCATCATAAGACATAGGCAGAAGATTCACTGTGCATTTCCCTTTCTCACCCCAATAGAGATGGGATTTTTACAGGTCCCCATGCTGGTGTAAGTAAATTTAAGGATATAGCACAAGTCTCACTTATCTTTCCATTGTCGTCAATTTGCCTGATTCTTGTCCACCCAAAAAAACATCTCTTGTAAGATGCAGTAATATGCTCTGTTCTATTTGAGTCAGTTACTGCCATAATGGGTCGGGGAGGCCCAGGAGAGATGAGTTCATTTTGAATGGTTTTGCCATAAGCCTATCTCTGATCTGAAGTATTCCCAGACAGTACTGAATTTATTGCAGTCTTTGGGAATTTTCCTTTTCTAAAAGAATGTAAATTATTAGGGTTTATTTGGAAATGGGTAACTTACCTACCTGATAATACTCTAGGTAAAGACATTAACAAGCAGACAAGTAAGTGGACCTTGGAAACTTCCTCCACAATCACAGTAATTTTCAAGGGATCCCTGGCTCTGATTCCACCGTGGTTTGCCCAGCTCCTGGCCCAGTAGTTTTAGTATGACCTTGGTGACAATCTGTTTCTTAAACTAAATTTGACTTCCCTTTTTCTATACAATGAACATAACGTGTATTCATCAATTTTGTTATATTATGTTGCAGTAGCAATTAAAATAGTTTCTATGGTTTACAAAAACAAGGTTATTTCTCACTCCTGTTACTTGTTGAATATTGTTTAGCAGTGTTTTGAGCTCCACATATAGTCTGAAATTCAGGCTGAAGAAGACCCCCCCCCAACAAAAGAAAAAAACCCACCACTCTGTCTTATGTACAGGTGTCCCCATAGCAGAGAAAAAAAAAAGAATGACATACCTACACGAGGCTCTTATAGCTCTTTCTAGAAGTGGCAATATCAGGCCACGTGTACAGGATAGAGCCAAATTAGGTTTACGGTTATTCATATGGAAAATAATACAATAATTAAATAATTATACAAGAATAAACTGTGCTTTGTGTACTCACATCTGTAAACCCACTTTTGCCCCATCCTATGCAGTAACTATAGCAAACTGCATGGATAATCTGAAGGTCAATGGGTTGAGGAAGTAACATTTTTTCACAGGGAGAGGTGGAAGTATGGTGAAGAATGACCCAGTTCACTACAGATCTGGCCACTGTGCTCAACCACTCTGAACCAGCTCTGGTCCTCAGGATGCCAATCTCAGGTTTACAATGCTGGGTTGAGTAAGGAAACAAATCCCGTTATTGTCAACATGAAACCAGCATAGTCTAAGAAGAGAAATGTGAAATTGAAGAAAAGCAAACTCCATAAAAATATGCTCTCACTTGACACATTTTTTTCGTTGTTCTTATGTGTCAGCTTTTGTACAAGAATCACAGAGTTTAATTTATGGTGCGTCATTTCATCTCTGCTACATGTGAGGCTTGGGCAGTTCTTATCTATCTGTTATGATCATGTCTTTTCTTTCTTCCCATGCCTCTCACCCCATGGAGCCTATCTGAACCTGCAACTTCGTTTGAAGTTATTTTCTGCTCTGGAATTAACTCCCAAGTGCCACATGTCAAGACCAGAAAAATAAAATAAGTTAAATTAAATTAAAAGGGATCTGCTGCACCTTACTGTTCATCCTTTCAACTTCAAAATCCAGTGATTGAGTATTTACATATTCAAACTCATAATCATCACCCTAAACCTATATATTTTTTATTCCATGTAGATTTTAAGGATAGTTTCAGAAACTATAATTGTGAAATATATGTCATTCAACTGAAATGGACAATATTGTATTTCTTAAAATATATTTCAACTTTTCTACTTGGTTTGCTTCTAAACAAAATGGTTCACTTCAACAAGGTCCTTTATTTTCTGGTGGTTTTCACAAATTCTAGGTTATATCGAGTAAATGATTATAAAGCTTATCTTCAATCCTTATGTCAAGGTGACACCATCAGTGTGAAAAGCCATATAAAGACAGCTTATATGTACAGGGTAAAGATATGAATATGTGGAAGGATATCTACGTTAATATCTAAATTTAATTTTGGTGATGATTTGGTCTTAATAACCAAATCTATTGTCTAATTAAATGAGTGAATTACATGGGAAGTGAATCATTTCACTAAATCTGTTCAAATATGTATATGCATATGTGTGCTGTGTGTGTTTATTTTCAATATTGTTGCTTAAAACTAATGTTACAGATATACACTGTAGATAGTATTTTGTTATACCTCTCTCATACCAACTGTCACCTCCTTCTGGGTTTTGTTTTAAAAGTGGCTGTTGACACTCCCACTTTTTTCCCTCTTTCTCCTTACTCACTGTCCCTTTCCTCCCCTTGCTGTCCAAAGGACTCCCTCTTTTTCAAGGAAGTCCTACTGCTACAATCTAAGTTCCTTAAGTACTGTAAACCCAACCCACCTCTTCTACCTTGACTGAAGCTACCCTTCTGCTCCTTTTAGCTTCTCCTTACCATAACTTAAGTCCATTACTTTCCCCATGCTGTCAACTTGGTACTGGTGACTTTCCTGGAAGATGAGAAAATGGAGGAAAGGAGTCCTCATTTTTGCTTGAAACACTCTTATCACCCATCCTTCTGTTCAGATAAAGATTGTTCCACTCTTTGATGGTTTATTTTATATGTCTATTTAACCAAGAGAAGTGATGCTCAGGTCACTGTTAAAACATTGTTTCTGGGTGTGTCTGTGAGATTAGTATTGGAATCTGCAGACTGACTGAAGAGTTCCCTCACTAATGTCACTGGGCATCATCCAATCAGCTGAGGGCCAGAATAGAACTAAAAGTCAGAGAACAAATTTGCTATCCTTGGTATTGGATTTGCAATTTTGTCTCCTCCTGTTCTCAGATCTCATGATCCCATTTCTCAAACCTTTGCACTTGAACTGAATTAAATTGCCAGCTTTCCTGGTTTTTCTGCTTGCAGGCTTCTCAGCCTCTGTAAGCATCTGAGCAATTCCCATGACAAATCTTCTCCATATATATCTCCATAGTCTTAGTTCTATTTCTCTGGAGAACTTTTACTGATGCAATGCTTACCTACCAGAGCCAACATCTCTAACATTCCTAGTCTTCCTTAAACAAAGCATCAGGTCGTGTTAAGTTTTGTGTACTTGGAAGAGTTCAGAAAGAAGGCAGAGGTTAAAAGGGAAAGTGCTGGGGAGGAAAGCCTTCCCACACTGTAACTTTCCTGTCTTCCTTCTCTGAAGTCTATCTTCCCCTGTAAAACCTCATCTCCCAAATCCACAGGTGACTACCTACATTTTAGCTCATCTTCAGAGACTATGATTTTTCTGATCAACAAATAGTGAGGTAGTCCTATTTAAAATGTACATTTTTAAAAATCAAATCAGAAAACTCCAGGTATATTCCCAGTGCCTCTTATCTATTGTGTGAATTTTCCACAGGGTTTCCCAATTCCCTGGTCTTGCAGAGCAGCTTAGAAGTGTCTCCATTTCAGCTTTGATCACTTTTCATTGCTATTGTTTCTCTCTCATCAGACAGTAAAATCTTTCTAAGCTGAAATAATGTGATATTCATGGATTTCTCTGTACCTCTGAACAGTGCCTAACTACAGAAAGTGTTTCATGTAAGTTTGTTGAATAAACTTCCAACCACCACATTCCTATTGTCCCCTGTTTCTTTTTTTTAATTACTTACCATTTCTTACCTGACCCTTTTCTAGGCAATTTGATACCATTTCTTTTCAATGGTATATCTCAATGATTCTTCTAAACTCAGCCCATACCTCAGAACCATATTATGGCTCTGGCCAGTTGGCTCAGTGTTAGAGCATTGACCCTGTGTGTGGATGTCCTGGGTTAGATTCCACGTCACAGAACACAGGAAAAGTGAGCTGCTTCCCCAACCTTTACCTTTTACCCCTCTCTTTTTCTTCTCCTCCTACAGCCATGGCTCCATTGGAGCAGGTTGGACCTGGGCACTTAGGATAGCTCCATGACCTTACCTCGGGTGTTAAAACAGCTCAGTTGCTAAGCAATGGAGCAACACCCCATTTAGTCAGAGCATCACCCGACAGTAGGGGGCCTGCCAGGTTGATTCAGGTCAGGGCACATGTGGGAGTCTATCTCTCTGCCTCCCTGCTTCTTACTTAAAATTTTAAAAAAAGAATCATATTATTCTAGACCCATAACCAACCCCATATTCTGCATGCTGCAAATAAATAATAAATAATAATACCACCATAAACTTGCACAGGTCTCTTCTTTTTGCTTTTGTTTTCTCAATTAATAGACACTGGCTCCACTTATCCCACTTCAATCCTTTCAGAGAGCAGGGAAAATCATGAAACTAGGGCTACAAGAGAAACAATTTACCAAGCATCTCTACAGTCATTTCCTACAAAGGTGAAATCTAAATAGTGTATGCAGAGTTCAAGTCAAGTATTGTTTATTTAAAATAGCTTTGACTTCTCCCTCACTCTGAGCATAAAACGGTACATATATTTAGGGGACTTGTGAAGACAAACAACTCAACATCTACACCAGAATTTTACACTTAGCTGTCCCACTAACAGCAGTAAATTAACTTGGTCAAAAACATTGATATTTTTTCATAATTTTTTAGCTCTACTTGTTTAAAACACACTTAGCAACACTTCTGCTTGATCGTTTAATAACTTTCATTACAAAATACATACATTTGGGCTTAATCCAAAATAACCTTTTCAGCAAATTGCAAACACCTGAGGCTTCTTTTCCTTCCCTGCCTTAGGTGGCTCAGTCCCTAAGGCAACACTGTCTGGCTTGTGAGAACACTGAAAAACAAGCCCACAGCTCTGTGTGTGCCACACCACACAAGCTCAGAGTAACACCTAGCTAAAATGCAGTCTATCCCAAGTTATCATTATAGTTCAAAACAGCATGAAAGTTGGATGAAGAAGCCTTTCTAATCCACAAAGTTTACTAGAGACATGGAAGCTTTCATCTACTGGCATCACACCGCCTTTACAGCTATATCACATATGGTGTGGTGCATAATTACCAGAGGGAGCTGAGACTTTTGCAGTGCTAGAAGTTGACTCACTTTTCTGGGAGGGTAGATAAGTTACACTTGCCAAGCCCCAATTAGGCCTTTACATTTAACACAAGTTCCTGAACTTTGCAATATTCCCTTCCTTACCCCCCTCCAGCCCCCCCCCCATCCAACTCTAACTCCCCCTTCCTCTTTAATGGAACACTTACCTCTCCTGCAGCTTTCAGTTTAGCTCATAATTCTTGCAGGAAATCTTCCTGATTTGTTACCTTCTCTGGGTTAGAAGTACAGCATCCCATACTCCTCCTGTTTTACTATTCATGACAATGGTTTGTAACTTGCTGGTCTATTTTTCTGAATTCTCCATTCAGTAATCAGAGTGAAGTATTGTCTATTTTGTGTGTACCAATACCTACCACCTAACAATTGCTAGTATATGGTTAGACTTTGCTAAATGATTAGTGAGAGAATGAGGCTGTGCTTACAAGACTTATTTTGGTTTTGTGTTTTCCTTTCCAAACTGCACCTTTTTTAAAAGGGGTATTTGTACTTGAAATAAAAAATTTAATTTTTTATATCTAGTTTCTCTTTATAATTTACATGTACATTACTGGAACCACTCTTTCAGCAGTTTCAAGATAACAGTAGGTCAGGTAGAAAACTATAATATCAGCAATTTAAAAACTGTAGTCTAATGGTAATAATCTTGAAATTCTATTCTTGTCATAAGAGATCTACTACTACTACTAATCAGGTGAAAAGACATAGCTGAGTGGAGAGTGAGAAATGTGTATATACTGGTTTGGTCCAGGGGTTTAGTCGTGTAATAATGCTGCTCCTGTTCTGGGCACAAACACTGCTTATATAGTAACCCCAGCCTGACACCCACTCCCCTAGCCATTTGTTCTCTGCTGTTGGGCTGGACTATATAACTCTTTCTAGCCAATGGATTGTGGACAAAACATCACACGCATTGATTCCAGAACTTGAGCAGTTAATTGCTAGTCTAAAAAGTTCTAGTTTTTACTTTGTCTTGCCACCTCAAATAGAGACATTCTAGAGGATGAAGGAAATACTGAGCAGGGTTTTAGAACAAGTTTAATACAAAACAAACACTGTCATTTTCCATGGCCAGGGGCATAAGAGTATGAGTTAGAAACACACTGACATTGTAGCATTTATTATTACTGTTCCATAGCCTAGCCAACACTGACTGAATTTCTCTCTGCTTTTGTTTGAATAGGGGCACCCAATCTGTCTAGTTCTGGGAAGAGAGGGACTTTGACCAGATTGGAAATTCTCATCAGAATTGTCACCAATATGCCCACTTTTTGCACATGCCAGCCTCTGGTTTGGTAATGTCCTTAAAGATAGTCATTAAGTACCTTTCTTTGGCAAGAACTCATTGTAGTAAGTGGCATGTTTGTGTTTACCTGTGTGTCTCCCATGGCTAAATCATTAGTTTTGCAAGGCAGGACAGCAGTTTCTTTGAATGACTCCACAGGAGCTTGATTAAGGCTTTCCAAAATAGAAGCTCAGAAGTCCCAGGAGTAATAACTTCTGAAGGAGTTAAGTTTCACAAATTTGAAACAATTAACAGAACAACCCAATATTTACCCACTATTTAATTCATTATGACTTTTATTAGAAATTATCAAAAATTTAGTGGTTTAAGCAATACATACATTATCTTACAGTTCTGGATATCAGAAACTTAAAATGTATTCATTGGGCAATTTCCATGATGGGACAAGTCCTACTTACACTCCTTTCTTAACACTCTCTTTTCTGTTTCCTCCTTCTACTTTTAAGGGCCCTTGTGATTATATTGGGTTTACCTCAATCATCTAGGTTAATATCTTTATTTTAAAGTCAGCTGATTAGCTTCATTAGACCTATCTGCAGAATTAACTTTTCCAAATTATGTAACCTAACAAATTCACAGATTCTGTCGATTATGAAATAGACATCTTGGGGGAGAGGAGTTATTCTGCCTACCATCTTGAGTTTAACCTGAAAACTCACTGGAGAACATTTATAGATTATCAGTTTTATATCTGAAGTAGCAAAATAGCCATTATTTAGCATTTGTATTTTATATAAACCATAAACACCCTCTATGAAACAGGATAAAAAACATATTAAAAAACATTCAGTTTTGTTTTGTTTTTTAAATCTAAGTCATTGGAATGATCTTGGTTCATAAAACCTTATAATTTCAAGTGCACAATTCAACAAACTACCATCTGCCCATCACATCATGAATCTTCTGCCCCAGCAATGTCTCTTTCTGTCCCCATTTTCCCCACTTCCATCTATCCCCCATCTCCTTTCCCTTTGGCCATCACCATACTATTGATTGTGACTATGTGTTATGCATATATGTTTTTGGCTAAACTTTTCACCTTCTTTCATCCAGTCCTCCTAGCCCTGTTCGATATGACAGCTGTTAAGTCTATTCCCTGTGTCCATGCCTCTGTTTCTATTTATAGTTTTTGAGGCACCTAGAATAGCAAACCATGAGAAATTATAGTACTTTTAATTATTTACATTGAATTAATTAAATGCTTATAAACAACAAAAATGTGTGAATATATATATATATATATATATATATATATATATATATATATATGGTTCTCCTGTACTTGGTATAGCAGAAAGGCTAAATAACTTGTCCAAAAACATGAAGATCTTTCACCTAAACTGACTTTCAATTGTGTTAAGAAACTGACAAAAGATCAATAAAAGTACCTATGTAACACCATTCCTCAAGAGCACAATAAGAGGTAAAGAGTATGTGCTGAATGGATAAGGGAGGAGGGTATTGGAATTGAACTGTTCATGTCCAAATGTTAAAAATATTTGTATATTATACATCACAAGCTGTAGAATCAAGGTGGTATGGGTATACATTAATATAAGGGTGGGTTGGTTTATAGCCTCATTAGCAAGCAATATTCATAAAGCCTTGATAATACAAAAAAGAAAGTCTTAAGGGTGCATTTTCCCTTAAAGTATTTACTGAGAAAATACTAACAAGTATCAAAGTAGAAGTTTTGAAGTGGCCCCAAAATATATTCTTCAAAAGGCCCTCACTGTCATAGTTCAGTGAAGATTAGGAGAGAATATATATACCTAAAAATACAGCCCTACAGCCCTACAGCTATTTTCCTAGGGAAGGTCCTATGCTAATATCCAAATCATTTGTAACACTGTGATATTTATATTGGTTTAGAAAATTCAAGATAACAATTATATATATATAATATATACATAATTATAATTATATATATATAATATATATATAATTATAATTATATATATATATATAATACCCAAAAGAAATATACAGATGTTACTAACATAAAATTAGCTTTTCAGAATAAGATAACTTTTCCTGCCCCAGATGGAGTAGAAGGGGTAATTTCTACATACCACTCTTTTATCAGATGGTTGCCCAAGTTTTTCTATAAAACTACTCTAATAAAAATATGGCCCTTCTCAGCCTAATAAGTAACATTTCTACAAGACTACAAAACAGTAGAAATGATTCTCATTTATTTAGCACTGTCTTCTTGAGTAAGCATGTGAATACTTATGTGTGTAGTGACCAAGGCTACAATTATATTTTTTCATTTCTCAGAGGAGGAATCTGGGTTAGAAACTAAGATCTAATAAGAAGATGAGTGGCAGATCTGGAACCACCTGGCTTCCAGGTCTTTGTTCTAAACTCATTTCAGAAAACTATAGTGTTTTCAAGAAGGCAACTTATTTACAAATGATGTTCAAATTATAGTTGTATTATTTTGACTTCTACTCTGTGTGCACTGGATGATGCAATATCTATTTCTTTGAGGACTGAGAGGTTGGGCTGCAGGCCTACAAAGACTGTTAGAAGTTCCAGAATCTATTAGCCATGAACATATGCATAATTTTGTGTTATCTTCACCCATACATGCTTGAAGGCATTTCAAGGACTCATTACTCATCAAGTCTGAAAGTTAGTTAAAATTTTATTTAAGGGAAATAAATGAATAAAATAAAACACCATATGTGCCTGACCTGTGGTGGCGCAGTGGATAAAGCGTCGACCTGGGAACACTGAGGTCGCCAGTTCAAAACCCTGTACTGGTCTTGTTAAGGCACATATGAGAGTTGAGCTTCCAGCTCCTCCCCCCCCCTCTCTCTCTATGTGTCTCCTCTCTAAAAAAAAAATGAATAAAAAAATTTTATTTAAGGGTATATTATCAAAAATAAAACTAGTTTCTGATTATGAAAAACACACTATTCAGCAGCTATGCATTAGAATCCTGTGTGGTTTCGTTATCAGCATCATGTGCTCCGGAAGCTTCTCAGGTTTAAATCAAGGTTTGACAAACTTCTAACTCTATAAACTAAGCCAAAGTGTCTTCTATTGAAAAGGGTGGGAAGAATTAATTGCTGCCTAATGGGCTAATTAGGAGAATTAAATGAGATAATCTGTGCAAGTCAATTGGTTTGAACTGGGGGCAATTCCACCTATCCAAGAGACACGTGGCATTGATGGGAAACATTACTGGACATCACAATTTGTGA
This sequence comes from Rhynchonycteris naso, assembly GCA_037038555.1. Taxonomy (NCBI): domain Eukaryota; kingdom Metazoa; phylum Chordata; class Mammalia; order Chiroptera; family Emballonuridae; genus Rhynchonycteris; species Rhynchonycteris naso. The sequence continues at coordinate 85,912,810 of CM072996.1, forward strand.
GGAGATGTTACTAGCATCTAGTGAGTAGAGGACAATAATGCTGCTAAAAATTAGGCAATGTCCTACAGGAAAGCACACCACAATAAAGAAATATACAGGGGAACGCTATGTAAAGTATATGATTTTCTGACCACTAAGCTGTATACCTGAAACCAATACAATATAAAATTGAAAGATTAAAAAAATGATTAAGTCTAAAATGTTATAAATGGCAAAATTGAGAAAAAGTATTCAAATTGTTATCTATGGTTAATATTATAAACAGCCTAGTACAAGGTATCATGCTATAAATCAGGATCCAAAATTGGTAAAGGTATGCTTCCACCCTTAAGGGGCCCATTAGCTGTAACTTTTAACCTTAAATACTTACTGTGCAATATTATGAACTCATAGTGCCATATGCAAAACAATATATCAGGAGGTTATATTAGTTTTATTTGTAGGAATTTAGGAAGGCTTTACTGAGAATAAAGTATTTCCCTTGGGTCTTTAAATATAATAGGAAATTGACAGTTAGCAAATGCATGGAAAGGTTTTTGGTGTAAAGGTTGTGTTTCTGTGTAGGGGAAGATGTTGGGTTATTAAACATATTATAAAAATAAAAGGTATAGCAATTAAAAAGGGTAAAAAAAGAAAAGAGTTTGTCATATTCAAGATATTATGAGTACATTAGCAGGAGTAGAGATTATGACAGGATGTGGGTATGATTCTGGTAGAGTAGATTATGTCTGGGAAAAGAGTAAACAGTAGGGAGACTACAATGAGAACCTAGGTGTAAGATAAAATCAACACTGAAAGTGAGGTGGGTGTAGGAAACAAAGGAAGCTATAAGTTCATAGGTAGAGACAAGGTCCAGACAGCAGCGTGGGTAGACACAACACTTGCATCTTTCCACATCCACACCAAATTACAACTAAATTACACAACAACCATCATTTAGAACAACTGAAATCTACCTGAATGGAAGTCCTAAAACTGAGGATATTAAAAAAACTACATCAAGACTGGTAGGAGGAACAAAGACACATAATAGGCTGGTCCTATACTCACATGTGGCTGTTAAAAATTGGGAGGTATATCCCAGCTGTGAAGGTTCCCTCTAATAAGTGAGAGGTCCCAGCCTCACATCAAAAACCTCAGATTAGGGTTCTGGTGTCAGAAAGAGAAGTCCAAATAACTTCTGGCTATGAGAATCAATGGGGATTGTGATGGAATGAGTTCAGGAAATGCAAAAAGTCCCAAGCAAGATGAACCCAAAGAGGCCGACACCAAGACACATAATAATTAAAATGCAAAAAGTCAAAGACAAAGAGAGAATCTTAAAAGCAGCAAGAGAAAGGCAATTAGTTACCTATAAGAAAGCCCCCATGACTGTCAGCTGTTTTCTCAACAGAAGAGTTGCAGGCCAGAAGGGATTCACAAGAAATATTCAAAGTGATGAAAATCAAGGACCTACAACCAAGACTAATCTACCCAGCAAAGTTATGATTTAGAATTGAAGAACAGATAAAGAACTTTCCAAATAAGAAAAAGCTAAAGGAGTTTATCACCACAAAGCCAGTATTACAAGAAATGTTAAAGAGCCTTCTTTAAGAATAATAATAAGAAAAATATAAATAATATTTGGGTGGTGGGCACACAATGCAATATATAGATCATGTATCATAGAAATGTATACTTGAAACCTATATGATCTTACTACACAATATTACCTTCAATAAATTTAATTTAAAAAGCACAATAAATATGAGTAATAAAATGGCAATAAATGAATATCTACTAACAATTATTTTAAATGTGCCATATTTTTCACTCCATAAGACACACTTTTATCCCCCAAAACTGGAGGGGAAAATGTCCGTGCATCTTATGGAGTAAAAAATACTGTATTTTATTAAATATTTTAAGACACCACTTGGTTCAGAATATTTTATTTTTCTCCTTAAAACCCTAGGTGTGTCTTATGGTCAGGTTTGTCTTATGAAGCAAAAAAATATGGTAAATGCTTCAATTAAAAGATACATGGTTTGGCCCTGGCCAGTTGGCTCAATGGTAGAATGTCAGCCTGGTGTGTAGATGCCTTGGGTTCAATTCTTGGCCAGGGCACACGGGAGAAACACCCATCTGATTCTTCTTCACCCATGCCCCCCCCTTTTTCTTCTCCTCCCCTCCTGCAGCTAAGGCTCAATTAGAGTGAGTTGGCCCCCAGGTGCTGAGGATGTCTCCATGGCCTCTGTCTCAGGTGCTAAAAAAGGCTCCAATTTTAACGGAGCAAGGGAGCCAGATGGGTAGAGCATTACCCTCTACAGGGCTTGCCAGATGGATCCTGGTCCAGGCACATGCAGCAGTCCATCTCTGCCTCCCCTCCTGTCACTGAATAAAATAATAATAATAATAATAATAATACACATGGTGACTGAAAGGATAACAAAATAAGACCCTGATATATGCTATCCACAATAGACTCACTTCAGATTAAATGATAGACATAAATTGAAAGTAAAATAATAAAAAATAAGATTTTATGCAAATAAAAACAAAAAAAAAAACCAGAAAAGCTGTATTGGTAATACTTATATCAGAGAAAATCTTTAAAACAAGGGCTATAAGAAAAGACAAACAAGATTCTAGCAACTACATTTTTGGGTATTTTTCTGAAGAAACCCAAAACACCAAAATCAAAAGGTGTATACATTCATATGTTTATTGCATCATTATTTGCAATAGGCAAAATAAGGAAGCAGGCTAAGTGTACATCAACAGATAAATGGATAAAGAAGTGGTGCATATAAAGTAGAATATGATTCAGACATTAAAAAGATTGAAATTTTGCCATCTGCAATAACATTAATGGACCTAGAGTATACTTTGCTAAGTAAAATAAGTCAGAGAAAATAAATGCCAGATAATTTTACTTATATGTGGAATCTAAAAAGTACAATAAATAAACACTCAGAATACAAACAGACTCGTAGAAAAAGAGAACATTTTGGGTATCTACCCATAAAACTCAAAAACACTGATACACAAACATGCACCCCATGTTCATCACACCATTATTTACAGTGGGCAAGACATGGAAACAACCAAAGTGTGCTTTGATAGAGGACTGGATACAGAAGATGTGGTACATATATACAATGAAGTACTACTCAGCCACAAGAAATGATGACATAGTGCCATTTACAACATAAATGGCTCTTGAGAACATTATACTGAGTGAAATAAGTAAATCAGAAAAAGCTAAGGACTATATAATGTCCACACTAAGGTGTGATATAAAACTGAAACTGGCCCTGGTTGGTTGGCTCAGTGATAGAGCATCAGCCCAGTATGATTCCTGGCCAGGGCACACAGGAGAAGCGCCTATCTGCTTCTCCACCCTTCCCTCTCTCCTTCCTCTCCATAACTTTCTTCCCCTCCCACAGCTAAGGATCCAATGAAGCAAAGTTGGTCGTGACGCTGAGGACAGCTCCATAGCCTCTGCCTCAGGTGCTAGAATGGCTCTAGTCGAAATGAAGCAATGCCCCAGATGGGCAGAGCATCGTCCCTGGTGGGCATTCCAGGTGGATCCTTGTTGGGCATATGCAGGAGTCTGTCTCCCCACTTCTAACTTCGGGGAAAAAGAAACAACAAAAAACAAAAACAAAACCTCTGAAACTCATGGACATAGATAACAATGAAGTGGTTATCAGGGGGAGGGGAATAAAAAGGGACAAACATATATTCCACATAGGTAAGATATAAAACTGAGGCTCATGAATATAAAAGTGAAATGGTTACCTGAGGGAGAGGGTAGAGGAAGAGGAGAAAAGAGGGACAAATATACGGTGATGGGAAATTAATTTGACTTTGGGTGGTGGGCACGCAGCACAGTCAGCAGCTTACAGGCTATAGAAATGTTCATTGAAACCCTATGTACTCTTGCCGATCAATGTCATGCCATTAAATTTAATTTCAAAATTACAAATTAAAAAATTAATATAAACAAAGAGCTGGGTTTTTTTTAAAGATTAATAAAATTGACAATCCCTTGCTAGACTCACTAAGGTAAAAAGAGAAATGACTCATATAAGCAAAATCCAAAATGAATGAGCAGAAGTTACCACAAACACCACAAAAATACAAAGGACCATACTAGGATACTATGAAATACTATATGCCACTAAAATCTATAACCTAGAAGAAATGGATACATTCCTAGAACTATATAATCTTCCTAGGCTGAATCAGGAAGATATGGAAAATCTAATTAAGCAATCAACAGTAAGAAAATTGAAACAACCATCAAAAACCTCCCCCAAAATAGAAGTCTAAGACCAGAAGGCTTTACTAGTGTATTCTTCCACACATTCAAAGAAAATTTGATACCTGTTCTTCTCAAACTCTTTCAAAATATTGAAAAAGAACCACTAATTCTTAACATATTTTATGAGGTCAACATAAACTTAACACAAAAATCTGACAAGGATGACACAAAAAAGAAAACTACAGACTAATATTGATGACATAAACAGATGCAAAAACCCTAAACTAAGTACCAGGAAATCAAATATAAAATTACATTATAAAATAATACATCATGTTTAAGTGGGGCTCATTCAAGGCACAAAGAATGGTTCAACATATGCAAATTGATCATGTAATACACAACAGTAACAAAATAAAGGATAATACTCATATGATCTTATCAATAAAATGGATATAGAAGTAAAGTGCCATAATATAATAAAGATCATATATGATAACAAACCCTCAGTTAATACTATACTCAGTGGTGAAAAACTGAAAGCTTTTCCCCTAGAATCATGAGTAAGACAAAGTTCTCCCCACTCTTATTCAACGTAGTTCTAAAGTCCTAGACAGAGAGATTAGGCAAGAGAAAGAAAGAAAACAAATCCAATCTGAGAATGAAGAAGTAAAATTTTCACATTTTGCAGATGACATGATTCTGTATAGAGAAAATCCTAAAGACACCACCAAAAACCTTAGAAACAATAAACAGATACTTTAAAGATCAGGATACAAAATCAATGTACAAAAATCCACAGTCTTCCTGAAAACTAACATAAATTTCAGAAAACGAAAAGAGAAAACTATTTCCTTTACAACTGCAAACAAAAGAATGAAATACCTAGGAATAAAATTAACAAAGGATGTGAAGGACCTATATACTGAAAATTACAAATCATTATTAAAAAGTATTGAAAAAGACTCAGTGAAATAGATATTCTGTGTTCATGGATAGAAAAAATCAACATAGTTAAAATATCCATATTATACAAAGCAATATGCAGATTTAATGCAATCCCCACCAAAATCCCAATGTCATTTTTTGAAGACATAGAACAAATAGTCATCAGATTTGTATGAAACTACAAAAGACCCAAATAGCCAAAGCAGTCCTGACAAAAATGAACAAAACCAGAGGTAATATATTACCTGACTTCAAATTATACTACAGAGGTATGATCATCAAAACAATATGGTATTGGCAGAAAAACAGACACACAGACCAATGTAACAGAATTGAGAGTCCAGAAATTACACCACCTGTATATGAGCAAATAATTTTTGGCCAAAGTAACAAACACACAATGAAGGAAAGAAAGCCTCTTCAATAATTGGTGCTAGAAAAATTGGAAAGCCACATTCAGAAGAATGAAACTAGTCTACGGTTTGTCCCCATATACAAAAGTTAATTAAAAATGAATCAAAGACCTAAATATAATATCTGAAACAATAAATTACATAGAAGAAAACATAGGTACTAAACTTCTTAGAGTAAGTTTTATGAATCAGACCCCAAGGACAAGAGAAGTAAAGGCAAAAATAAATGAATGGGGCTATATCAAACTAAAAAGCTTCTCCAGCAAAATAAATCATCAACAAAACAAAAAGGGAACCAATCAATTAGAAAAAGGTATTTATTTACAAACATCTTTGACAAGGGGTTAATATTCAAAATATATAAACAACTCATACAATGCAACACCAAACAAACAATTCAATTAAAAAATAGGCAGAGGACATGAACCAACACTTTCTAAAAAAGATATATAAATGTATATAAATGGCCAACATATATATGAAAAGACATTCAACTTCACTAGCTAATAAGAATATGCAAATCAAAATTACAGTGAGATACCACTTCATACCTGTTAGAATAATTATTACCAAGACAGGTAATAAGTGTTAGAGAGGTTGTGGAGAAAAAGGAACCATCATTTACTGCTCATAGAAATGTAAACAGGTAAAGCCACTATGGAAAACAGTATGGCTGTTCCTCAAAAAATTAAGATTAGAGCTACCATATGACTCAGCAATCCATCCTCTAAGTATCTACCCAAACTCTCCATAACATTTATTCACAAAGATGTACTCACCCCCATATTCATTGCAACATTATTCATGGTGGCCAAGACATGGAGACAACTAAAGTATCCTTCAATAGAGGATTGGATAAAGAAGATGTGGTACACATAGACTCTGGAATACTACTCAGCTATAAGAAATAAAATACTATCATTTGTGACAACATGAATGGACCTTCAGAATATACTAAGCAAAATGTCAGTCAGAAAAAGGTAAGAACCATATGATTTCACTCATATGTAGGATATAAAACAAACTCATAGACACAGACAACAGTACGGTGGTTACCACAGGGATGGGGCTGGGGGAGTATAAAAGTTAAGGGGGTTAAATATATAGTGACAAAAATTATTTGGTTTTGGGTGGTATGCACACAATGCAATATACAGATTGTGTATCACATAATTGTATACTTGAAGAGTATTATGATCTTGTTAAACCAAACTCACACAAAAATATTTAATGAGAAGTTAAAAAAGAAAAGAAACTAATAAAGGAATTTCAGAAAACTAATATTGCAGTGTAACTTCTTGACCTTTGATGGAAATAGGTAGTATTCATTGGCCACAGTTGTTTTTTTTTTTTTTTCTTAAGTGAGAAGCAGGGAGGCAGAGAGACAGATCCTTGCATATACCCTAATAGGAACCCACCCAGCAAGCACCTCACTGGAAAATGCTCTGCCCATTTGGGGCCATTGCTCCATTGCTCAGCAACCAAGCTATTTTAGCTCCTGAGGTGAGGCCATGGAGCCATTCTCAGTGATCTGGGACAACTTGCTGCAACCAAGCCATGGCTGTAGGAGGGAAAGAGAGAGAAACAAAGAGAGAAAAGGGAGAGGGGGAGGGGTAGAGGAGCAGATGGTCACTTCTCCTGTGTGCCCAGACTGGGAATAGAACCCAGGACATCACCACACTGGGCTAATACTCCACCATTGAGCCAACTGGCCAGGGCTGGCCATAGTTTTTGAAGACAAGAATAAAGTTCTTTAAAGTCCTTACTGAGAATTTAGGGTTGTTTCTTTATATATGTATTATATAATATATAATTTTATACTATCTATATAAATATATATGATGATGATTCAAGATTTTGGCACTCAAAATCCAGATGACAATTTTTCTAAGTGAAAACAATAATGCATATCAATGTATTCTATCCAAGAGAACTTCAATACTGCTGAATACCCAAAAGAACCATTGGTTGCCAACACTTGCAAATTCAACATTATGTTCACTGGCAGAATTAACAGTCACATATTTAAGCCAGTCATAGAAAATTGCTTCCTAAATTTGAAAAAAAGAAAAAGAAAAGAACCACAAAGCCCAACTATTAAATTGCAAAATAATAATAATAATAATTTAAAAAAATTTCCAAATGAATACAGAGCCAAAATCAGTATATTTAGGTAATTCTCAAAGTATAGCCACCAGTAGAGTTGTGAGTGACACGAAAACACAAATTTACCCATGCTCCTGACCAGTTAGTTCCTGGGACTATTTGCATTGTACTGAATTTCCTTCAAAGGTTGATAAACAGTGGCTTTTAATGAATGCTCTTCCTTACCAATGCATGTTTTCCAAGGTGGCTTTGAAAATCACCTGATTGACCTGATGCAGCCTATTTGAAATCCTCTAAGAGAGTGAAAAGAAAGCAGAAAACTGCATAGTGTAGCAATGCAAACAGCAAGTAGCAAGCACACTTTGGTGTAGGCTTCAGAATATAGGCAAATGGATTTTTAAAGACAGCGACCCTTTAATGCAGTGTTAAAATCTGCAGTAATAAAAATGAAGTAACAGCAGAGTAATGCATCCTTAACTAGAGTATCTGTTGCTGCATATTTTGCTTTTATCAACAATATATCTGGGTTTTTGTCTTTATAAAATGCAGATATCCAGCATTTATCACTAAACTGTATGAATATTTAATAATCAGGTAGGCTATATAAATACATAAATTCTTTGCAGACTATTAATTTCTATGTATTTTGGCTATTTAAATCTTTCCTTTCTTTGTTACAAAGCTAATGATTTATATATTTGCCACAGAAAATATGATGATAGGTACCCCCCCCCAGATACACACATACAAACAATTCTTCACTTTTTATCATTTCATGAGAGGAAAACATTTAAAGGTTTATTTTACCCTAGGTTCCTGCAGCCATGTCAGGCACTATCTATTCCAGATGCAATATATTGGATCTCCAGGTACCAGCGTGGTTAAAGTAATGCTAGTTTGTTCTCAGACTATAGGATCAACCTCTTTGTTTCCTAGCTCCCATCACTGACCTATTCTATTCTATTCTATTCTATTCTATTCTATTCTATTCTATTCTATTCTATTCTATTCTATTCTATTCTATTCTATTCTATTCTATTCTATTCTATTCTATTCTTTATTTAAAGTGAGATGCACCCTGACTCGGATCCACCCCTATCCCTTCTACCAGCCGACACTTCAATTAACCAAGTTGTCCTCAGCACCTGGGCAGATGCCTGGACCAATTGAATTACTGGTTGCAAAAAGGTAAGAGAGAGAGAGAGAGAGAGAGAGAGAGAGAGAGAGAGAAGAGGAAGAGAGAGAAGTAGATGGTCACTTCTCATGTGTGCCTTGACTGGGGATTGAGCCTGGGATGTCAGCACCCTGGGCCATTGTTCTATCTACTGAGCCAACGTGCCAGAGCCCCATCACTGACTATTCTAACTTAGAGCAATACTCTGGCTTTCTAGCTGAATTGCAGAAAAGGGCCCTAGGCAGAAGCAGGGCCCTTTTTTTGGACTATGATTAAACAGCAAAATAACTAGAAGATGAAAATTCATAAGATGGTTATTTCTAGATAAATCAAGAGTTGTGAAACAGCCTGGAAATGTTTCTGCTATGTTTTGGGGGTGAATACAAGCCAAATTATCAAAATTTCAGTAAATAGGAGGAGTAATAATAATAGTGCTATGCTCTTGGGGGGAAACAGAATGTTTTTATAATAAGAACATGGTTTTATTTCCATGGAGATTTTGGGCTTTACCTCCACTCTAATAGTTACTTGTTCCTGATTTTACTCTTTTCTACTGCTGACATTTTGTTTATATATTTTTAATTGAATTTATTGGGGTGACACTGATTAACATAATTGCACAAGTTTCAGGTGCCCAATTTTATAACACATCTCTGTATACCACATTGTGTCTTCACCACGTCCCAATCAAGTCTTTGTTTATTACCATTTTCCCCCTTACATCTACCATCCTCCAGAGCAATCTCCATTCTGTTGTCTGTGTCCATGAATTTTTTCCTTTTTTGTTTTTTGTCCCTTTTACTCAATCCCTCCAAGCCCCACCTCTCACCTGACAGCTGTCAATCTGCTCTCTATGTATCAATCTGTCTATTTTTGCTTCTTTTCATAATATTGCTGAGTATCATCCATGGTGAAAAACTGTATTTCTCATTGGAAATAAAATAGTAATGTAATTAAATAATGGCCCCTTCCACCATGAAACTTACAGTCTAGGAGGAGAAGCAAATATTAATCAATACCTTTAAAAACAAATATGGTACAAAGCACAATGGGTGGCCCTGGCTGGTGGCTCAGTGGATAGAGCATCACCAGGCGTATGGACATCCAGGGTTCAATTCCTGGTCAGGGCACACAGGAGAAGCAACCATCTGCTTCCTCCCACACCCTCACCTATTTCTCTCTCTCTCTTTCTCCCCTTCCTGTAGCCAGTGGCTCGATTAGTTTGTGTGGTTCCGGGAGCTAAGGCTATCTCCATTGGAGCATTTCAGACTCAGGCACTAAAAATAGTTTGGTTGGTTGTAGTATCGGCCCCTACATAGAAGTTGCCAGGTGGATTCCCGTTAGGGTGCATGTGGGAGTCTACCTATCCCTCCTCCTCTCACTTAAAAACAAAACAAAACAAAACAAAAAACAAAAAGCATGATGATAGGGCTAAGTGTGCTATAAGACAGCTATCATAGAGGGTTTACCTAGACTGCCCTTAAATAAGTGATATTTGAACTGATGATCGAAGGATCAGTTAAAATTCAGTATTGAAACAAAAATATATAGAATTCTAAATAGATGGCTCAACTTCTATAAATGTCCTGAGGCAGGGACAAAAAGCATGAAGAACTGAGAGTAAATCACTATGAGTAGATACCAGAGAAGGGTTAGAGGCAGGTTGTGCTAAATTCTAGGTCACATAAAAGATTTTGGTCATTAACTTTGGAACACAGTGTGAGATACTGACAATTTTTAAGGAGAGAAATCAAATAATCACATTGACATCTTAAATAAAATAGATGCAGACAGAGCAGTGAGAATGCTATTGCAATAATCCAGCAGGAGAGGAAGATATAGATAAGCTGATGATGGTAGAAAAACGGAGAAAATGAAGACAGATTTGGGAAATTTAGAGGAGGTTATTTGATAATATGTTTGGTGATGGGAACTGAGGGAGAGTGGAATAGGGTAAATGCTAAATCTCAGCTTTGGAATTCTGTATAGGTATTAGCTTCTGTTAAAGAGAAAATGATCTCTCTTGATTTGTTTAGTTAGAGTGGAACAGAATACAGAAGAAGTGATTCTGAGTTCTAATTTCAATATGTTGATTTTGAGATACTTTAGAATAATCTGAGCAAACTTGTTTAGTGTTTTTTGCTATTTGGATTTGGAAAAGACAAATCTGAGCCCAAGATTAAAATTTGTGAATTGCCATGGAAATAGAAATTAGAGCCTTGGGCATGGATAGGATTTTCTAGAGAAAAGCATAGAAAAATCAAAGAAGACTAGGACTGAGTCTTGAAAAATTTCAACATCCAAATGTCAGATTAAAACACCCAAATATGATGAACAGTACTTCTTGACCTGTTATTATGTGCAACTTATAATTAAGTCCTTGTTGTATATTAACCTATTTAATGGTCATAATAAATTTGTAAGAAAATATTATTTTAAGAATTTAAACTTACATTTATATTTGTCCTCAACATCTGCATTGTCTAAGTGACTTTTAAGCACTTGAAATATGCCTAGTCCAAACTGAGATGTGCTATATATAAAATGAGTGCCAAAATTTTTTGAATATACAAATTTTAAAGATTTAATACCAAAAGTAAATCATGTAAAATATCCCATTAATATTTTTACATTGACTACTTGTTGAAACGATAGTATTTTGGATATACAGGGTTAAATAAAATACATTATTAACATTAATTTCACCTGCTCCTTTTACTTTTTTAACATTTAATCAATTTAACTTAATTTTAAATTAGAAATGTAAACTTCTATTTATGAATCACATTATGTTTGTATTGGACAGTCCTGTTATATATATTTCTCCCATTTGCTCTCTGAATTCCGAGCTCCAGATGGGCCCTAAAAAACAGTTAATATGCTTTCCCTGACACACAGATTCCATTCAGATCTGAGCTCAAAGCATGTCCCACATGCCTTCAGGCCCTGCCTCTGTGGTGTTTCCATGGTAACCACGCCTTAGCAAGAGAAAGATGCTTTTAATATGAGTTCTAAAAATTTTCCTCCTCGGGCTTTATGTCACTTCATATTGATTTTATGGTTCTCTCTTCAGTTCTTTTCTAGGAGTTGGTGTGCTTTTTGATGTCACAACCGTTAGTTCAGTGGTTCTTAGGCATGAGAGTATTTAAGAATCACTTGGGAAGTTTTTTCAAATTATACAAGGCCATTACCCTGGGAGATTTCTATATGTTCCCTACCTCTGATGAAGGACTACTGCTCTAATCTTTCTATTGTCTGAGATATGAACTTGCTACACTATAACTACTATATTCTCATTTGCTTCCTGTCCTCCTCTGTCTCCTCAGTCAGCTATTCCCCTCTCCAATATCATACCCACTTTGTTTTCCTGCTAGTAGTCACCAAAGGGCTCTATTTGGTCCTGTCTGCAAAGACTCTGAAAAGCTGAGTTTTAATTCATATAGTTATAGAGAGCTGACATTGGATTGGACAAGAATAATAATGACCTCAGATTGACACATCTAGTTCACATGAAAATATCCATCTGCCTATCTAAGAGACACTGGTAGGCACAGACAACTGCTTTAAGAAATTGTTTCTAAAATCAGCATATAAATATTTTATAACACACCATTTAAGATAAAACCAAGAAGTGAGTTATCTCACAGGCAATAATGCATTAAAAAATGGAATCTGATAAAAATGCTATAATTTAGGTAATATGAAAAATAAAGGTAAATATTTTCCAAATATAGTTGTCATGATATTTTCCTTATTACTCTAAAATTTTCTTTTATGTTGTGAAACCTCTTGGATATGACCTGTGATTATTTTGCAGATGTATATTGTGTCATGAGACAGAAGAATAGAGGTTTAGAAGTTAGGACACTATTTCTTCACCTATAAAATGAGGCAATAATAGTCAACTCAAGATATTAGAGGAGATGATATAAGTAAACTACTTGAAGAATACCTTAAGATCTCTCTACATAGGTAAAAGTGAAGTATTTACCCAGGGGGAGGAAGTGGGGCAGGGAGTAAAGAGAGACAAGTATACAGTGAAGGAGAGTAATTTGAGTTTAGGTGATGGGTACACAACATAATCAACAGTTCAAATTCTATAGAGATGTCTACCTGAAACCTATGTACTCTTATTGACCTCATTAAATTTAATTCTCTAAATAAAAAAAGTATTAAAAAATTAAGATATCTCTAAATCTTAGTTGCTTTTCTTTCTCAAGGAGAACTTTTTTCAAAAGTTTAAGATTGCTTACTTTTCCCAGTTTTTCTTTTTCCTGGTAATTCACCACATTATTATCTAAAGCAGAATTGCAAGAATTTAATTTAGTCCTCTAATTATTATTTGGAAATGAGTTGTAAAAGTACAATCTCTCAAGGAGACAAAATCAGGACCCTGATTACAGTGGTGCTCAGTTAAACCACTTAAGTATAGCCATGTGAAAATAAAAAAATTGATATTCTACTAAATGCTAATTAGTCCACAGATAATATCTCCAGAATTTGGGTAATTCAGCTGAAGTACTTTAAAAAGTAATTATTCAAATGAACTGAAACTTTTTAAACTCATAGAATCCTAATAGGCTAAATTCAAATCCTTCTCTTACTCAAAAAATTTCACTTACATTTAATATGACATCCATCTTTTCCTATTTTTTTCTCTAATTTATTAATTTTACATAAAAAATTGCTTACTTTATTTTGTCATGAGTTTGACAGATGTGTTAGGATAGCACTTATATAAAGCTAGGATTAAAGGTGAAGCTAGTAAATATAATTTTTTATTATTGTTCAAATTTGTTGTTAAAGATTATAATATTTATATTTTATTATCCATTCAGCAAATATATACTTGGTACCCATAATTCATCAGGTATTATAAGTTTAAAAATATTATATATAATAAAATTTCTATGAAAATGAAAGAGAAAGACTTAAAAGTAAAAAATTTAAAAACTTACAATTTATTTAAAACTATTTATCCCCCATTAAAATAAAGCTAAACATTTAATAAGACATGCTTAAGTTGCAACTGTTTCTAGTCTTTTCTATATTAAAAATGTTTGTACAGGAAATTTTACCCAAATAAGTGTCCATTAACTAATTAAACTTATAAATAAAATAAAGTATAAGTATATTAAAGTTCACATACCCAGAGTTATATGTAATAAACAATTAAGAAAGCCTCAGAAAGGATATAAACAAGTTATATTAAAATTAAGCATTTGAGGCCTTGGCTGGTTTGCTCGTGGTAGAGAATTGGCCTGGCAAGTGGATGTCCCGGGTTCAATTCCTAGTCAAGGCACAAAGGAGAAGCACCCATCTGCTTCTTCACCCCTCTTACTCTTGATCCTCTCTCTTTCTTTCTCTCTTCTCCTCCTGCAGCCATGGCTCAATTGGAGTGAGTTGGTCTTGAGTACTGAGGATGACTCCATGACCTCGGGCTTAGGTTCTAAGAAGAGCTCAGTTGCCAAGCAACAGAGCAATGGCCCAGTTGGGCAAAGTGTTGCCCCCTACTGGGCTTTCTGGGTGGATCCTGATGAGGCTGAATGTGGGAGTCTGACCCTCTGCCTCCCTTTCTCACTGAATAAAACAAAAAAGATTAAACATTTAATTCACTGAAAAAAATTCTCAATGTGATGATTCATTTTATGTGCCACCTTGGTTATAAAATGGTGTTTTGTTGTTTGATCAAACATTATTTTGGATATTTCTGTAAAGGTATTTTAGAGTGATACTGACACTTTAATCAGTGGACTTTGAGTAAAGCAGATTACCTTCCAGAATGTAGGTGGGCCTCAACTAATTAGTGGAAGGATTTAATAGAACAAAGGCTGACCTCATTGAACAAGAAAGAATACTAGTATCAGACTGTTTTAGATTCAAACTGCAATTATGACTTGAGTCTCCAACTTGCCAGCCTCTCCCATCAGATTCTGGATTTGCCATAACTCCATAATCAAATTCCTTAAGATAAATCTCTCTCTCTCTCTCTCTCTCTCTCTCTCTCTCTCTCTCTCTCTCTCTCTTTATTCAGTAAGAGAAGGGGAGGCAGAAACAGACTTCTACATATGCCAACACTAGGATCCACCTGGCAAGCCCACTAGGGGGTGAAGCTCTGCCCATCTGGGGTATTGCTCCTTGCTCAGCAACCAAGCTCTTTCTAGTACCTAAGGTGGAGGCCATGAAGCCATCAGCCTCAGCACCTAGGGCTAACTCACTCCAATCAAGCAATGACTGCAGGTGGAGAAGAGAAAGAGAGAAGCGAAAGGGGGAGAGGTAGAGAAGCAGATGGGCACTTCTTCTGTGTGCCATAACCAGAAATTGAACCTGGACATCCATATGCTGGCTTGATGTTCTACCACTGAGCCAACTGACCAGGATGCTCTCTCTCTCTCTCTCTTTGTAAAAAACTCTTACTAATATACTCACTTTTTTACTTTTTTTACTGATTTTTAGAGAGGAGGAGACAGGAAGGGAGAGAGAGATAAGAAACATTAACTCGTAGTTGTTACACTTTAGTTTTTCATTTATTGTGTCTTATGCAAGCCTTAACAAGGGAGTGATGGGGCTTAAGCTGAGCCAGTGATTGATTTTTTGCTGAAGTCAGTGACCTTGGACTTTAAGCCAATAACTTTGGGTTCAAGCGAGTGACCTTGGCATCATGTGGATGATCCTGAGCTCAAGCCAGCTACCTGGCAATCAAGCTGGCAAGCCTATGGTCAAGCTCACAAGCCTGCAGTCAAGCTGGGGTTTTGAACCAGGAGCCTCAGATTTCTGGGTGGATGCTCCATCCACTGTGCCACCACCAGTCAGGCTACTACACTCACTTTTTAATTATTCTCATATAGGTCTCAAAAAAGTTAAAGGGCTTAATGATGCCTTTATCCCCAAAAGGAAAGAGTAAATCCAATTTGAATATGAATTCTACTCTAAACTGCACTCAAAATTAATTTACTTTTATAAACCTTCATGTATTTAATTTAG
This sequence comes from Rhynchonycteris naso, assembly GCA_037038555.1. Classification (NCBI taxonomy): domain Eukaryota; kingdom Metazoa; phylum Chordata; class Mammalia; order Chiroptera; family Emballonuridae; genus Rhynchonycteris; species Rhynchonycteris naso. The sequence continues at coordinate 85,928,684 of CM072996.1, forward strand.
AAAATTAAAGAAAAAAACATTGCTATGCTTAACAAATACAAGCAATTTGGGATTAGAATAAAGATACAAGGTGATAGGCACATGATTATGAAATGTGCTAATGAACACCATTTTATCTCTGGTTAAACTAAAAGTTCTCTCAAGAGGAAAAAAAAAAACCTTGTTGTGACTTCCTTTAAGATATATGTACCAGCACTTAAAAATATTCTCTTTAAAAATAGCAGCTTCATCTCCACTAACATTTTAAAAGTAGTCCCTTATGTAAAACAGAAAAATTGCAGAGCTGTAGGATAGTTGAATCTCAGAAACTTCTCTCTGTGTCTTCCCAAACCTATGCCTACCCACAGCAATAGCACTCCCGAAGAAAGTCCCAGGCATCCTCTAACTCTGAGCTGCTTATGAACGTAGGAGCCAAGAAGAAAAAGTATACACATTTTTCAGAGATAGTATTACAATTATAAATATTGATTCATTAATGGTTATAGAGTTAATAAATTTGAATCATATATTAAAATTAAATGAGGGTAGTAAGTTGTTTTTTTGTAAAGCATCTCCAACCATCATTTTTGTCATATATATGTTTAAAATACTATGTTAATTTTCTGTTATCTAATAAAAAAGGGCTTAACAATTTAATGCAAAAACTTATTTCAAAGCATACAATCTTATAGATCATGTGTATTATTAACTGTTAAAGAATCAAACATAAGACAGTAAGAAAGTCAAAATGGATATAAAAGATTATTTCAATGATGACCCAAAAGTAATTTCAGAAGCCTTTAATGTTGTCATTTTGGTATGCACAAGTGTCACTTAACAAATAAAAAATCAAAAGTATTCATGGTTATGAAAGATTTGTGGTCATCTCATTAAATGTAAATAAGACCTAAAGTTATAGCCTTTTAAATAGAAAGGATGTGGTAAAACCAACATGACTACTTGAAGTCTGAATTGGTTATTAAAATAATTAATCATCAAATGTTTGATTTATGATTCAGGAATCAATCAGAAGAAGTAATTGTGATCATAAAATTTGTTTTATGATAGTTTTAGCCATTATTTACAACAATGACTAATCGACCTGTCACAAGTAATTCAGGCTTGTGACCTTGGAGAAGTTCACCTTCCCTATCATAACATAGGACCATAGAAAACTATTTCTGCAGGAGAGTAAGTGGAAATGAGGACAACTAATGTTAGCATATTATCATCATAATGTATAATTTTGCACATTAAAGCTGTATTTCCACCTATACCAATAATGTTCTTCTGATTTGACTGAAATGCAATCTTAGTTACTCACAGAAATATTGCATAACAATGATGTTTACAAGTCCCTGATAATTTAACAAGCAAGCTTTTTAATTAATACATTTATTGTGTATAGACTTTATGTAGAGTAACTTTATATAAATATATGCATAATCATTAAATTTAAATCTTTAATATTCCAATTGCTGTATTTGTGGTTTGGGGTAGGAGTACTTGTTCAATGAATCTGTTTCTGATGTGTTATGTTTCTTAATCAGAAAGTATTACAAATTACTTTTCAGAAAGAGAATAGTAGAGACAGGTAGCAACTACATAAAACATGTATATTTAGGTAAAGAAACCATAATTTCTGGTGTAGTTGTCACAACTTTGATAATAATTAGTACTAAATACCAAATGGAAGGATTCTAGAGTATATTTACCAGGGATTGCTTGACCTTGTATGTCTTGTAATACAAAGTAGCTTGTTCTCAATGGTTCAGTAAAGGGATCCTAATCATCCAGGTGTAGATCAACTGCAGAAGCACCTGTGAAGCACTATGAATTACTTTGTAAACCACCACCACATTAGCTTAGATATGGTGATTCACAAAGAAATCCACAGCACTTCACAGTTTGAGTAAAGCTCGGTACCTATGAACCAATAAAAACAGTACCCTTATACAACCAAAGGATGAGAGAGCATTTTCAGCTAATTTCATATAATATTAAAATAGAATAATTGAAAATAGCTAGATAGAGCAATATTCACAATCAGTTAAAGAATATGTCTGATTTTGTGCCACGCTATTTTAATTGGAAAAAGAAAAGAAATACTGAATATTTATTTTAGGTAAACAACAACAACAAAAACCCCCCACAAAATATAACCTTTCTGCATTATATAGCAACTAATTTTCATTTAAAATCATTTCTAAAGCACCAACTAGCATTACATTATGCAGGATATTAAAACAGTATTCTACTCTTAGAAATAAAATGCATGGTTATTTATATACTTGTCAGAAGTGGAGAGTAAAATAAATAATAAAAATATATGTGATTCTCACTTATATATCACAGTAATTAAGTGTTACTGGGATAAAAATATATTTTGTTACTTAGCTTCACATTTTATAATCACAAGTCCTTATATTTTATAAAAGGCTAAATTAAGCTGAGTGTTTTTCTATTACATTTGTTTAAATAAACTTTTATTTTCAAGTAACTTTCTAAAATCCAAGAATATTTATAAATCCAAATGCTATATTATACATATCAGATTCAACTTATTAGAGTCACAGAAATTAAAAAATGGAAAACTATTTAGTAAAATTACTATCTTTAGTTAAATACTAAAATCAAACACCTTTTATTTATACTGTCCTAATGATAACATTTACCTAAAGAGCAGAAAGAAACTTTAAGGTTTAATTTATAATTGATGGGGAAAAAAAGATCTATAAATCTTGCTGGCCTAGGAAATGTAATATCAGGTAGTACATGGCTATATAATTTGAACAGTTTTAGAGTATACCATCAAATGTTAACATGAACTAACAGTTATGCTATACAAACTCATGAAAATACAGTCCCAAGCAGTTCACTAGTGTCACCAAAGGTCATTGCTTAGAAGCCCTCTGCTCATTTTTCCAACCATACAGGCAGCAACGAGGTCAAATTTGCTAAGTAGCTGAACAATTAAAACTATTTAAATACAAAGAAAAATTGTAAAAATAGCTAGATATTCAGAGATATTTATTATATGCCTCTTATGTGCCAGACATAGTTCTAGTTAGATACTGGAAATAAAAGACACAAACTTAAAAAAAAAAAAAAAGACACAAACTCAATATAGTCCCAGATTTTAAGGAACACAGAGAAGAAAACAAGGAATTGAAAAAAGGGGCCCTGACTGGTTGACTCAATAGACAGAGCATTGGCCCAGTATATGGACATCCCAGGTTCAATTCCTGATCAAGGCACACGTGAGAATCAACCAACTCTTCTCTCCCTCTCCCTCTCCCACTTCTCTCCCTCTTTCCTTCCTACCGCCAGTGGCTCAACTGGTTCTAGCATTGGCTCTGAGAGCTGAGGATTGCTTGGCTGACTTGAGCATTGAACCCAGACAGGAATTGCCAGGTGGATCCTAGTCCAGGTGCCTGTGGGAGTCGGTCTCACCATGTCCCCTCCTCTCAGAGACACAAACAAGAGTATGGTGGTTACTGGGGGCAGGGAGGGGGGAGAAAGGAGAGGGAGGAGGTGAGGGAGGGGAAGGGAAAGGGCACAAAGAAAACCAGATAGAAGGTGACAGAAGACAATTTGACTTTGAGTGATGGGTATGCAACATAATCAAATGTCAAAATCACTTGGGAGATGTTTTCTCTGAACATATGTACCCTGATTTATCAACGTCACCCCATGTAAATTAATTTTAAAAAAGTAAAGAAAAGAAAAACAAAGGGGATGATATGTGCCATGAAAAGGTTTCACATAGGGCTCATGAAGACCACATGGATTGGCTACTTAATCCAGCTGTAAAACAGTTATTAACAGCTTCTGTAAGCATCATGTAAAAGAAAATTACAGGAACAGCAATGGAATGTGATTTTTAAAAGAATACTATAGGTGAAATGGAAAGTCCACACTATATTCGGAGGGTAAAGTAAAAGCAGGTAAACATCACCAGATGGGGGGCAGCAGAGAAAGACAAATTTGAAGCCAGATATGTGTAACAAAATGACATAGTCTAAGTAAAATGTGGACAGGGTGAAAAAGCAGTTAACGAAGCACTCTCCAGATTTGAATAAAAATCCCAAACTGTGCCAGACAAAACCTAAAAAATTAGAAAAATTAGCCAGTTTTCTCTTTGAGGTTTAGGCACAACTGGTTGGGTTGAGGAGATACATTCAGAGACTAACACAGGTTTGAAAATAGACCATCTAATCTTAAAACGAGAGATATGTGGGTCTGTGCATAACCATCCCAAATATGATTTAATAAAGTAATCAGAATTAAAAAGACAATTCAGAATAAATTTTACAATATTTTGTTCCTCTCTCTCCTTTCTCAAAATAAGACAAGCATGCTCTCCATATCTGGTGCATATGCTCATTGGGTACTTTGATTTGCTTTATTCCTGAATTTGAATGTAAAAAAATCTTCAACCATGCCACTCTTTAAATTACATTCACTTACCTTAAAAAATCCTCCCACATTTTCTGTCAAATATGCTCTCAATTTTATATAAAAGGATAATTGATACGATCTGAGAATGAAATGTTCTGCTTGCACTAATTTTCTGCTGCACTGATTAATTAGGAAACACCATATTTCTAACTCTTGCACTTTTGACTTCAGAAACAGGTGAAGTCCACTTTTTTCTTGATGAATGCACATTGCAGTGCCTTACTGTCCTTTTCTAAGGCTATTCAAAACCTTGTGACATTATTTTCTTGGCAGTCAAAACTTTATTCAGTACTCACAATACATTGGTTATACATTCAATGCTTAAAATTTGAGAATATATAGTCCCTACCCCAAGGAATTCAGAGTACCATAAAATACACAAAGTTATTCTGCATCTGCAGTTAGAAATTATATTGTAAAACCTTTGAAAATGGTATTAAAAACATACCCTCCCTGACCGGTTGGCTCAGTGGTAGAGCATCAGCCCCCTGTGTGAATGTCCCAGGTTCAATCCCCAGTCAGGGCACACAGGAGAAGCGATCATCTGCTTCTCCACCCTTCCCCTTTCCTCTTCTCTCTCTTTTTTATTTTTTCCTCCCACAGCCATGGCTCGATTGGTTTGAGGGCATTGGTGCCCAGGTGCTGAGGATGACTCCAAGGATCCTTCACCTCAGGCGCTAAAAATAGCTCATTTTCTGTGCACAGCCCAAGATGGGCAGAGTATTGGCCCCAGACTGGAGTTGCTGTGTAAATTCCAGTCAGGGCACATGCGAGAGTCTGTCTCTCTATCTCCACTCTACTCACTTGAAAAAAGAAGGAAAAAAAATTACATAAAAAACATGCCCAAGGTCCTAAGGTTGCAAAAAGAAGCAAACACCCAAGTCATCCAGGGCAAAGGGAAAGGGTGGTGCTGATTTGGCTAATATGTTACACAATATGGCACATTATAAGCAATTATAAAGCATGAAATAGACTGATATTTTTGTGTTCTGACTCTCGAACAAATCCTGATGGTTGTTTGTGAGGCAAGTCACTATGTGGGGAACTAATGATAACATGAACTAACTTCATTCTTTTACTATTCTAACACCAGGAGGAAAACTCCAGCTGAGGGGTGTTTCTAATTGGGCTCCAGACAGTCGATGGACAAATGCCACCCAAGAGTTTACAGTGAGTACTTTAGTTCCAATTCTAAAGTCTAAACAGTAGGTCTGTACTATAATTTATTTGCTAGAGTCATTCTTATTTTTAGAATTTATATATTCCATTTTTTAAACCAATGCAAGGAAGAAAATGAAAATTTTAAAAAAGGCATAAGGAGAGGAACTAATATCAAAATAGATGCCACAATATATCAACTCTATTTAAAATAACAGCTGCTGATAGGTAGTAAAACAGCTGCAGAACTGACAGAGGCACCTGCAGTGCAGGACGGTATGACACAACTAACATGACAATCCCAACTGCAAAACTGAGTGAGAGGCCAAGCTCCAAAGGAAGCCTGCATCCTTTGGGTGAGGAAAGCCTAAAGGAATGAAAAGAATTTAACAAGTCAAATAATACAAAACAAAAATGGAACAGGAAATGAAAAATGCATTCACAGTAAATACAATCTTCCTCCTAGATGCATTTACCTCTTTTCTCTCATACACTCATTTTTTTTTTCTTTTTCTTGCCCCTCACTATTGAAAATAACAGAACAAATCAGGGGATGAAAACCAGTCATGGCTGGCTAGAGAATAATAAAGTACTAACAGGAAAGATGCTAAGGAATAATATTTCATATAAGTGATAGCAATGAAAGAACATGCATCTTAGTGACATCGCCACACATTTATTTATAATTTATTAATTTTTATACTTAATATAATTGTTAACAACAATGAGCTATTTGGCATAATTGGTATTTCTATTAAAAATACACAAAATCCCATTTGTGTTACATCAACATAAGAATTTGATATAAATTAAAAAGACTCATAAAATGATTGAAATGTTCATTTATTTTGGGAGAAACAATAATAAGAGCTATTATTTAACAAGCTTCTACATGTAACTTATATTAATTCACTTATTTTTTACAACAGAGAAGAAAGAATCCCCATCTTAAAGAGGCTAAGGCTCAAAAAGACAATAATTTTCCCAAAGTCAAAAAAAGCATTTCAATGGCAAAGCCAGATATGTCTCAGAGCTTTTGTTTGGTTCTTGCCCCATAAGTCTGCAGTATGAAGTATTATCTGTAACATTTGGGAAATCTACTGAAAAAAATAAAATTAGGTAAAAACATGAACTTTTATATATCATACTAAATATTATGTGAATTCAAATATAAATATATATTCTTGAGACCTACAATAAAACACTTCCTTTGAATAAAATAATAAGAAATGTTAATTTATATTTGTTAAAAATTTGCTATTTTATCCTGACCAGGCGGTGGCGCAGTGCATAGAGCATTGGACTGGGATGCAGAGGACCCAGGCTCAAAACCCCGAGGTTGCTAGCTTAAGCACAGGTTCATCTGGCTTGAATGTGGGTTCATCAGCTTGAACCCAAGGTCGCTGGCTTGAGCAAGGGGTCACTCAGTCTGCTGTAGCCCCCCCGTCACGGCACATATGAGAAAGCAATCAATGAACAACTAAAGTGCCACAATGAGGAATTGATGCTTCTCATCTCTCTCCTTTTCTGTCTGCCTGTCCCTATCTGTCTCTCTCTCTGTCTCTCTCTGTCACACACACACACAAAAGATATCCAAAGTGAACAAGCTCATAGACAAAGACAATTATGGTGGTTACCAGAAGAGAAGCGAGGTGAGGGAGGAAAAAAGAGGTAAAGAAGCCCAAATGTGTGGTGACAGAAGGAGACTAGATTTTGGGTAGTGAGCACACAACTCAATGTACTGGTGAGGTATTACAGAACTGTACTCTTGAAACTTACATAATGTATTAACCAATGTTACCCCAACCAATTTAATTCAATAAGAAAGATATCCTCCTTTACTCTTTAAATGATTTGTCATTTTATTTTTCCAAAACAACAGAACAGGTCACAATTAATACTCATATTCTTTAGATCATATCTGATCTTTTTATATTTTACTTCCTAGGCATCGTTTTCACAGAAAGTCCCATCACACAAATATTATTATAATCAGACCACAAACTGTTCAAAATAATCTATTGCCACTTCATTCCATGTGTGCCATTTCCCAGGCCCATTTTACTTTCCGTTCTCATCCAAACAAAGCTTCATTCCTTTGAATGTGAAATGTATCTACCTGATAAGTTTTATACACATTTCTTCTTTAGAAAAATCTTGCTTCTTTTTATAGACCCAACTTCCACTATAAAGCACTCTCTGGTTCCCAAGAGGTTGTAGCTGCTTCCTCAGGATCCCCAAAGACCAGTGTAACAACTACTACTGGTGTAGTTTCTATTCATGTGTGATGCCTTATGTGTTTAACAGACTCCATTTTCAAAATTATTTGACCTTCTTGAGGTCAAGAATTGTTCCTTAGTCATTTGGGAAAGATAAACAACTGACAAAAAGAAAATATTTGCAGCCTATATAATAAACTAGGGGTTTATAGCTATAATAAGGAGGAAAAACCATACAAGAAGCAATAAAAAAATAAACACAATAGAAAAGTGAACATATTATTTAAATTTGGAAATCATAAAAAAAGAGAAAAATAATTAAAAATCGTATAATTCACTTAATTTCACTTGTATTAAAAAAATTAGTGAATCAAAAGAGTAACAGGATATTTCATGTATCAGATTGCCAATTAACACATTTGTCACCTGAGGGTGTCAGGAAATTTAGACTCATTGTCTTTTGATTGATGGCAATGTAAGCTGTCATGCTTTTTGCAGTATATAGTAGGAAATTTCAAAATGTAAAAATTGACATACAATTATAATTTAAAATTTCTCTTTGTAGACATCTACAAGTGTAAATATGAGAAAAAAATATATTTACAACGACATAGATTGCAGTGATTATTTAAGAAACTACAACCTGTAAACACCTTAAATATTCATCAATAATAAAATGATTAAATAAATCATATTTTAATATAATATAGATACCAAAATGAGGTGAATATTAATGTGGTAAATCTCTATGATATTATAATATGTACATAATTTAAAATATCACACTATTATGAAATTATGCCTATAATGACCTACAGATTTAAAACAAAGTTCAATTACAGAACAATACACATAATATAGGATCATTAAAAAAGCATATGTAGGGCCCTGGCAAGCTGGCTAAGTAGTAGAGTGTTGGCCTGGTGTGTGGATGTCCTGGGTTCGATGCACAGTCTGAGCACACAGAAGAACCCATCTGCTTCTCCACCTATCCCCTTCTCACCTCTCTCTCCCTCTCTCTCTCTTTCTCTCTCCTCCTCAATCCTGGCTGGATTGGAGCTAGGTGGCCCTGGGCGCTTAGGATAGCTCCATGGCCTCTGCCTCAGGCACTGAGAAGAGCTCAGCTGCTGAGCAATGGAGAAATATCCCAAATGGACAAAGCATCATCTCCTAGTGGGCTTGCTGGGTGGATACTGGTCGGGGTACATGTGGGAGTCTGTCTCTCTGCCTTTCCTCCTCTCACTGAATTGAAAAAGAAAAAAAATAATAAAAAAGCATATGTATACACAGCACAGGCACACCTCATTTTATTGCACTTCACTTTCTTGCACTTGGCAGTTACTGCATTTTTTACAAATGTAATATTTATGGCAACCATGCATCAAGAAAGTCTATCAGTCTGACCTGTGGTGGCGCAGTGGATAAAGTGTCGACCTGGGAGTACTGAGGTCGCCAGTTCAAAACCCTGCACTGGTCTGGTCAAGGCACATGTGGGAGTTGATGCTTCCAGCTCCTCCCCCCTTTCTCTCTCTCTCTCTCCTCTCTAAAATGAATAAAATAAAAATAAAAGAAAGTCTATCAGCTTCACTTCAACAACACTATCTGTCTCTTTGTGACATGCTGGTAATTCTCACAATATTTTAAATTTTTCATTATTCCTGTATTTTTTATGGTGATCTATGATCAGTGGTTCTGGATGTTACTATTGCAATTGTTTTGGGGCACTACAAAGCACACCCATAAAAATTAATTTAAAGTGCTGTGTGCATACTCTCTCTCTCTCTCCTTGGGCCTTTGTATTCCCTGAGACAATACAATGTTGAAATCAGGCCAGTTAAACCTACAACAAACACTTAAGTGTTCAAATGAAAGAAGAATTGTACTTTTCTTACTTTAAATCAAAAGCTTCAAATGATGAAGATTCATGAGGCAGAAAGCTGAGGTAGGCTGAAAGCCAGGCTTTTCGCACAAAACATTTAACCAGGTTGTGAATGCAAAGAAAAAGTTCTTGAAGGAAATTAAACATACTATTCCAGTGAACACACAGATGATAAGAAAGTGAAACCACCTTGTTGCTGATCTGGAGAAAGTTTAAGTGGTCTGGATAGAAGATCAAACCAGCTACAAAACTCCCTTAAACCAGAGCCTAATCTAGAATAAGGCAAATCTATTCATTTCCATGAAGACTGAGGGGAAGAAGCTGCAGAAGAAAAGTCTGAAGCCAGCAGATGTGGTTCATGAGGTCTAAGGAAGAAGTCATCTCCATAATATCAAATTGCAAGGTGAAGCAGCAAATGCTAATGTAGAAACTGCAGGAAGTTATTCAGAATAAAGTTAATGAGCATGGCTATACTTATCAACCGATTTTCAATGTAGAGAAGAAGATGCCATTTTATAGGGGAGAGAAGATGCCATCTAAAATTTTCATAGCTCGAGAAGAGAAATCAGTGCCTGGCTTCAAAGTTCCAAAGGACAAGTTGACTCTTATAGGAGTGGAAAATGCAGGCTGGATGTGTGTGGTGAAAACAGCAAGAGAACTAGAATTAGAAGTAGTACCTAAAGATATAATTCAATTAATTCAATCGTATACAAAACTTGAATGAAGAAGGAATTGCTTATTACAGATGAGCAAAGAATCGCATCTTGGTTACGACGCTGTGAAGAGTGTTGAAATGACAGAAACGGACTTAGAATACTACATAAAGAGTTGATAAAGCAGCAGTAGGTTTTAAGAGGACTGAAAGAAGTTTTTCTGTAGGTAAAAAGCTGTCAATCAGCACCGCATGCTACAGAGAAATTATTAGTGAAAGGGAAAGTAAATCGATGCAGTAAACTTCATTGTCTTATTTTAAGAAATTGCTAAAGACACCTCATCCTTCCCTAACCACAGGTCTGATAAGTCAGCAGCCACAAGACCCTCAACCAGCAAAAAGGTTATAACTGAATGTTCAGATGATGGTTATCAACTTTTAGCAATCAAGTATTTTTTAAGTAAGGTATGTTACATGTTTTTTTCTGACATATGCTATTGCATACTTAAACTACAGTAGAGTATAAACATAACTTTTATATTCATTAGGAAATCCCCAAATTTGTGTGACTCACTTTATTGTGATACTTTGTGGAGGTAGTCTGAAATCCAACATATAATATCTCCAAGTTACACCTGTAGAGGACACACACCAACATGTTTAAAATGTTTACATCTCATAACTAAAAATAGAAAGAAGAAAAAGCACATGTGTCAATAAAAAGTAGACTTGAACACTTCATATACTTTGTGTTTACTTTAGGTATACAGTAACATATTTAGTATTAAAAACCTCAAGAAAAGAAGGCAAAGTAAATGCTTTGTGTAATATAAAAACGTTAAGGTTAGGAACATTATCAACTATAGTAGGTGGTAATCAAACGATGCTTATATTTACATCCTCAAATCCCTGAGACTTTTATCTTCACAGATTGTAAAATGATAAAGTACTAGAAGCAATTTCCTGAAAACACAACGTGAGGGGTAAAATGAGCATGAGTGGCTAGGGTCAAATCCCAGTTCTGATACATATTAAGTGGGTGGATTTTATTTCTATGAGCCTTACTCTTGTGCATATAAAATATTTATAATAGTACTTGCCTCCTAAGATTTTGAAAATGCTTAGTTCACAAGATGCTTAATAACAGTTATTTTCTTTTATCTTCAGCTACTATAAGAAACCTTGTCCTACTTGTAGGTGAAGGATTAGGTTTTCATCAAGATATCTTTTACAGGAGACTGTCACATTGTATTTAATGATGTGGTGATTTTCTCTCAATTTATAATACAATATTGCCTTTAACCTCTAAGTTCAAAATCATCATAATTTTATGCTTTTACTCATAAAATCATAAAAGCATAGATCTGGAAAAATATCTTCAAAAGTCATTTAGGTCAGGTTTCCCAATACAGGCAAAATGATGGGTGTCATAAAATGTCTATTGTGTTTTAATCATTTCCTCCAAAAATGATTCTAGTATTTGTTTAAATGACTAACCCATCAAATGCTTAATAAATCTTCTACTTAATTAATAACAAAGAAATAAGTATATATAGAAAAAAATTTTCTTTGCTTTGAAATTAAATTTTTTTGTCCTTGCTTATTATGTCAAAAAATGTAGAGCTGAGCCTGACCTGTGGTGGCTCAGTGGATAAAGTGTTGACCTGGAAACACTGAGGTCGCCAGTTCAAAACCCTGCACTGGGCTGGTCAAGGCACATATGGGAAGTTGATGCTTCCAGCTCCTCCCCCCCTTTCTCTCTCTCTCTCTCTCTCTCTCTCTCTCTCTCTCTCTCTGTGTCTCCTCTCTAAAATGAATAAAATAAAAAGAAATTAAAAAAAAATGTAGAGCTGATAACATGTATTAGGAAAGATAAATATACAAATATTCAGGAAACAGTAAAATTCTGATAGAAAGACAAAATTAATGATGTTATCTTTTGAGAATAAAAGTGAAAATAAGCTACAATTTTGCCTATAATGGCAAATTCATGACAGTTACCATGCTACAACTGCTGAATCAGTTTTTTGAATATGTTTTCATGGCCAAAAGACACCAGCACAGTTTGATATTCCAAAAGGCATGTACAAAAATGGTCTCAAAGTACACAAATTTAAATATTTTCTGTCAGTTGATTATAATAATATTGTTTTTAGTAAGTGCATACCTTGTGCCTGTTACTACCCATAATTTCCAGATGAATGAGAGAGTTTAATGATTAACACTGTGTAGCATGAAGACATGCACCAACAATCTTACTGATAGGGAAGTGTACAGTTAGTTTTCCACTTGATAATAGCTATGCAAAGCCATGCACAGATTTCTCAAGACTTAGAAAAGGGCAATTAGAATAATTGGAGGAAAATGCTGAGCAATAAAACATATTTTAATCAAAAGTGATAGCCTTCTACCTGAGGTTTAGGATTTCATTAGCAATAAGAAAAAAAAAAAAAACAAGCATAATCCATATTTAACATCTCTAAAATTCAGTGGTCACATTAGACAATCTTTTTTCTGATTATAGCAATAGCAGGTAAACTAAACTAGTAAGCAAACTATTACTCCAAATTCATTTCAGTTACAGAGCTTAAGTCTAACAAAGGTTTGACTAAACACTGATCCTACCTACCCTATAGATGACTAAATCTGGAATTCAAAATTTAGGAGGGTCTGACCAGGTGGTGGCACAGTGGATAGAGCATTGGACTGGGATGCGGAAGACCCAGGTTCAAGACCAGAGGTCACCAGCTTGAGCGCGGGCCCATCTGACTTGAGCAAAAGCTCGCCAACTTGGACCCAAGGTCGCTGGCTCTAGCAGGGGGTGGCTCTGTCTGCTCTAGCCCCACGATCAAGGCACATATTAGAAAGCAATCAATGAACAACTAAAGTGCCACAACAAAAAACTGATGATTGATGCTTCTCATCTCTCTCTGTTCCTGTCTGTTTCTCCCTATTTATCCCTCTCTCTGATTCTCTCTGCCTTTGTAAAAAAAAAAAAAAAAAAAAGAAATTAGAAGGAAGGTGTCGTGGTTGGTTAAACTTTCCTACAAATTCTACCTTGGTGTTACTTTGATTTAATTTTAAAGAACTACTTGTCTTTCTTCTCTGGTGATGTACTACAAAGACTAGCTGCTTTTGTTCAATAATCCTCAAACTTGTTATGCAAATGAGTACTTAGAAGACAATCACTCTTTGTAGAAGACAATAATAAAAAGATTTCATTAAAATTCTACCATAAGAAACTGAAACAAAAAGTAAAAATGAATATCTCTGCAAAATAAATAGTACTCAACACTAATTGAAAATAATATTTTAACCAGTGATATATCTGATAAGAAATTAATATTCAAAATTCATAAAAAACTAATAAAAACCAACACCACAAAAAAGGCAAACAAGCCAATTAAAAATGGGTAGAGGACCTGAATTGACACTTCTCCAAAGAAAACATACTGATGGCCAATAGACATATAAAAGATGCTCAATATCAGTAATCATCCGAGAAATGCAAATTAAAACCACAACGAGATATTACCACACACCTCTCATAATGGCTGTTTTCAATAAATCAATAAACAGCAAATGTTGCTGAGGATGTGGAGAAAAGAAAGACTTTCAGCACTTTTAATAGGAATGCAGATTGGTGTAGCCACTGGAAAAAAACATATGGAGGTTGGTTAAAAACTTAAAAATAGAAGTACCTTATAAACCAGCAATTCCACTTCTGAGTATTTATCAGATAAAATCCAAAACACTAATTTAAAAAGATATCTACATCCCTATGTTTACTGCAGCATTATTTACAACAGCAAAGATACAAAAGCAACCCAAGTGTCCATCCATAGACAAGTGAATAAAGATGTGGTACATTTATTCAATGAAATATTACTTGTCCATAAAATCTTACCATTTGTGACAAGAATAAACTAATATGGTATTATGCTAAGTGAAATAAGTCAGACAGAGAAAGGCAAAAAATATATGATTTACTTATATGTTGAATTTAAAGAACAAAAACAAACAAACAAAAAAGAAAAAGACTCATAGATATAGGCAATGAACTGATAGTTGTTGGGGAGTTGGGGAACTGGGAGAAAAAGGTGAATATAAAGAAGTACAAATTCCGCCCTGGTCAGTTGGCTCAGTGGATAGAGTGTTGACCTGGTGTGCGAACTTCCCGGGTTTGATCCCTGGTCCAGGCACACATGAGAAGCAGCCATGGGCTTCTCTTCCTCTCCCTTTCCCCTTCTCTCTCTCTTCTTTTCTCAGAGCCAGTAGCTTGATTTGTCTAAGCATTATGGTTCCAGACAGTTGTTGCGGAGTGGAGCCTTGTCAGGCACATGTGGGAGTCTCTCTCTCTATCTCCCCTCCTCTCACTTAAATAAAAAAGAAGTACAAATTGGTAGTTGCAAAATAGTTATAGAGATATAAAATGCAGTATAAAAATATAGTCAATAATATTCTAATAATTATGTATGATATCAAGTGGGTATTAGAATTATCAAAGGATCACTTTGTAAAGTATATAATTATCTAACCACTATGCCATACACTTGAAACTAATATAAAATAATACTTAATGCCAACTATAATTAAAAATTTCTTTTAATTTTTTAATTTTTAATTTTAATTTTAAATGGAATTTATTTGTGTGACATTGGTTAATAAAATTATACAGGTTTCTGATTCACAACTCTATAATACCTCATCTGCATATTGCACTGTATGTTCACTACCCTAAATCAATTCTCCCTGAATCAACATCTGTCCCCCCTTTACCTTTACCTTTTCTCATCCCTTTTCCTCCTTCATTCCCACACTGTTGTCTGTACCTGTAAGTTTTTTTTTTCCATTGGTAAAAAATATAAAGAGAAAAATAATTTTAAAAATTAAAAAATTGGATCAATTTGATAAACTTTTTAGCACAGTGCCTAGTACTAATAAACAAGTTTGGAAATGATAAGAAATATTTTAGAAATCTATAAATTAGTAATATAAACCAACTAAATAAATTTAATGTAATAGCTGAGGATGATAAGTGAAGCAAAACTGCTTGATTTAAACAATTAAAAACTTGTTATTTTGTCATCTGATGGGCCTGTATAATGAAGATATACTAAAAATAGTTTTTAAAAAGTACTTAAAATTGAGTTTTCTAGCCATTATTGGAATTTTGCTTTTGTCTGCAAATCAAGAAATTTCCATTATTCAATTTTAAACACCAACATTTGGATAATGAAAAGTTAATCTTGACAAGTAAGATAGACAGTTTGAGAAATTCTGGCCTCTGTACTCATATGTTCTACTTAATCAGTCTTATTGAATACCTCATAAAGATATTATCATGTAAAATTAAAATAAAAAAGTAACAGTAAAAAGTTTTGTTGTTGTTGTTGTTTTCCAAAGTGAGAGGCAGACAGACTCCTGCATGTGCCAGACTGGGATCCACTGGTCATGCCCACTAGGGGGCAATGCTTGACCCATCTGGGGCATTGCTCTGCTGCAATTGGAGCCATTCTAGTGCCTGAGGAGGAGACCATGGAGCCATTTTCAGTGCCCAGGCCAACTTTGCTCCAATGGAGCCTTGGCTGTGGGAAGGGAAGAGACAGACAGAGAGAAAGGAGAGGGGAAGGGTGGAAAAACAGATGGGTGTTTCTCCTGTATGCCTGGCCAGGAATCAAACCCAGGACTTCCACACACCAGGCTGATGCTCTCCCACTGGGCCAACCAGCCAGAGTAAAAATTATTTTTTATCTGTAAAATAATAACAAAATTTCTGAACATCTATTTATTATAAGGCATTGTTCTATATGTTTTACATGGCCATTTTATCAATTTGTACAATGATGATATAAGGCACATTATTAAGATATCATTTATTTCATACATAAGAAGAAGCAGGCTGACAACCTTTGGGTGTCAGTTTGAGTGAGGGAGGTATAGGAATACAGCAAAAACAGACAGAACAACTCAATTCGTGGACATGGATAACAATGTTCGGGGTCGGGAGTAGAGGAATGTATAGGGGTAATAAATGGTGATGGATGAAGACTTGGAAGAGTGAATATACAATATGGTATACATAAATGTGTTGTAGAATCAGGCATCTGAAACCTGTATAATTACATGAACTAAAGTCACCTTAATAAAATTCAATTAAAAAAATAAAAGTTTCCCATGGATTCTCTCCCCTTGAATAGTAATTAATTTTTAAAAAAATTTATTCAAGGACTCTTATGGACATGACCATGATCTTCTTCTCAGTCTCTGGCCTCCCCTCTCCCAACAGTGGTCTGTAAAAAAGCAAGCTCAGGTCCCAACCTCAAAAGGATACTTAAACCTGAACCAAAGTATTCATTTATATTTAAGCACTTCTGGTCCTTCCGCACTAACCCTGTCTCTCTTCCTGCAGGACCAGGCTCAACATCACCTGTTAGCGGAATTCTGACCACCGGGAGATGGTCAATATTTTCCAGAGAAAAAAAAATCATGTGTGCCCAAAAACTTGTATCTGATCTTTCACATATCTTTTTTAAAAATACGCTTATAACTGGAAACAATCAAAATGTCTTTCAGTGGTTGAATGCTTAAACAACCTTTGAAACAGCTATACCATAATACTCAGCAATGAAAAAGAGAAAGTTCTTGAATGTTCAAATAAGAAGTGTATGTCTAGTTTTTGTTTGTGTATTTGTTTACTTGCCTTTTTTGTTTATAAAACTATCAAACTCTTTTCCAAACTGGCTTTACAATTTTAAATCTTCAGCGATGTGTAAGAGATCTACTTTCTCTTTCTTTGTACTAGAAACGAGTACTGTCATATTTTTCTCTCTCTAGCTGTTCTGATCGGTATATACTGATATTTCATCATAGTCTTAATTTGTATTCTCATAAATGCTAGTAACATTGAACATAATTTCACGTGCTTGACATTTGTATATTTTATTTAGTAAAATAACATTCAAGTCTTTTGAATATTTTCTAGTTGGATTGTTTTGTTTTTGCTTTTTTTTTCCACTGAGTTTTTTTTTTTTTTTTTTTTTTTGATTGCTTTCTCACATGTGCCTTGACCCCAGGCCTTCAGCAGACCGAGCAACCCCCTGCTGGAGCCAGTGACCTTGGCTCCGAGCTCAAGCTGGAGAGCTTGGGGACTCAGACCTGGGTCTTCCGCATCCCAGTCCGATGCTCTATCCACTGCGCCACCGCCCCGTCAGGCTTTTCCACTGAGTTTCGAGAATTCTTTATATATTCCAGATACATGGTGTGCAACCACATTTTTCCAGTTTTTATCTGGTCTTTTCATACTACTAACAAAGTCTTCAACAAAGTATAAGTTTTATTTTTGATTAAGACTGATTTCTCAATTTTTCTATTATGATTTTTTTCTGAAGGTATTTTGTCTAAGAATGTTCAGATAAATTATAGATTCAGAAGATTTTCTTCTTTGTTTCTTTTCCAAGTTTCTAGTTTTATGTTTTACATTTAATACTGTACCAGTTAAATTATTTATTTTTATAAGTTGCGGGTTTTAAGTAAGATTAATTTACCCAAATAGATATGCAATTGTTCTAGCACCACTTATTGAAGAGTCTGCCCTTCCTCTGAAAGGTTTTGTACCTTGGTCAAAAATAATTATCCCTAGTTTTATGGGTCTGTTTCTGGGTTCTTTGTTTTGTTGTATTGATCTATGTGTCTGGCCACCATGCATACCACACAGTAGTTTTGATAGAAATTAAAGTAAACTTTTATTTCAATTTGGGAAGAATTGACATCTTCACTAGGTTGAGTCTTGCAATCAATGGACAAGATGTGTTTCTTCATTGATTCAGATCTACTTTGATTACATTCACCAACATTGTCTGGTTTTCAGCATGCATGTCCTGTAAATGTTTTGTTAAATATACACTTAAATATTTCAGTTTTAAATAATTTTAAATCATATTGTAATTGTTTTCATAGCTAGTATATATGTATCTAAATTATCTTTCTTTGTTGACCTTCTTCATGTGACCTTCCTGAAATCACTTATCACTTTTGGAATGTATATGTCAGGGGTGGGCAAAAGTAAGTTAATAGTGGTGAGTACAAGAAAAACAGAATTTGTTCCTGTATTATTATTTACATATTTATTATTTATTTACTTGTAGTATTTTTTTTATTGTTATTATTTCATAGAAGCAGATGGTCGCTTTTCCGGTGTAACCTGACCAGTAATTAAACCCAGGAGATCCACACACCTACACTCTACCACTGAGCCAACCAGCCATTGCCTCTTGTTTAGCAATTAATACAGTAGATTATCTTTTTTTAACTTTTTTTTTAAATTTTTATTTTATTCATTTTAGAGAGGAGACATATATATATATATATATATATATATATATATATATATATATATATATATAGAGAGAGAGAGAGAGAGAGAGAGAGAGAGAGAGAGAGAGAGAAAGAGAGAAAGGGGGGAGGAGCTGGAAGCATCAACTCCCATATGTGCCTTGACCAGACCAGTGCAGGGTTTTGAACTGACGACCTCAGTGTTCCCAGGTCGACGCTTTATCCACTGTGCCACCATAGGTCAGGCAATACAGTAGATTATCTTGACTGATTTTTAACATTTCACCAGCCTTCTATCTCTGCAATACACTCCATTTGGTCATGGCATATACATTTTCTTCTGTATAACTGAGCTCTATTTTCTAATATTATTTTGAGGTTTTATGTCCTTATTTGTGAATAATATCTTGTTTTATTTTCCTGTTTTGTATCATGAAGTTGTTGCAACCAGCTATTAATAATTTTAGGAAGAGTCGTTACCTTAACCAAATTCAGTGTTTCTATCAACAAATAAGAAATAATTAATCTTTTCAAGTTTTATTTTTCTTGCAATGTCTTATAACTTTTTATGTACAACACTTTCAACTTTTCTTAGATTTATCTTTCAGTATTTTATAATTATATAATCATAAATATACCTTTTAATTAAATTTTATTGGCATGACACTAGTTTAATTATACAGGTTTCAGGTACCCAATTCCATAACATCTCTGTGCACCATATTGTGTTTGTAAATATTTATGTTTTATCAATTGTGCATAGAATGCAATTTATTTCTATATGTTGGTTTTGTAATTAAAGCTGAGATTGCTGCACTTAGACCAGTAGCATCTGTGATAACTCCTAGCACCTGGGCTGGAATCATTTCCTTTTGGCTACTCGGAAATTTTTCCTGAATCATTTTTATCTCTGAACAAGCAAGCCTTGCCTTTGACAACATGAACAGGGAAAGAATGTGTTAGAAATCTAGAATTTAGCTGAGAGAAATGTATGACAGATCCACTGGGTCCACAAAATCTGGTTTTGGTTGAAGATCGGTCAAAAGAAGTTGTCACTTTCTGAGCCACCAGAAGGTTGAGTCCCCCAGGCCTAGAGACTGGAGGGAGAAGAGTCAAGTCCATCATGTAAGCATTAGCACTGTTGTGACATATATTATAATGATAGTCAGCTTTATTCTCAGGATGGAGCTAAGGGGTATTCAGAACACTTGAGTTAGTTGAGGCATCTTTGCGAGAGAAGTGCTTGGGGACCCCAGCACTCTGGTGCTTATTAGAGTCTTTGTAGATAGAATGTGAGGAGACACAGAGGAGGGCTTCGTGGCTTCTTTTGGTACCAGTACATTTTTTGTACCAACAATTATTTCATTGCTCAGGGTGCACGTGAGTCTAGCATATATTTCTGTGGATGAAGAAATGGAGGGCAGCTGAGTCAGCACAGGCTGGGAGAGGAAACCTGAAAACATACATGCTTATGGGTGATGGGGATGAGCTGCTTAGATTCTGTATCTGAGCTAAAGGGGCTGACACAGGATGGTGAGGGGAGAGGTTCCTCTCATCTCCAATAATGGTCCTTCCCTATACAGTGAGAGAGGAAGAGGACGAGGAGAGGAGTCCAGGTCATAGTGCCCACAGCCCTGTTGTAACCCTGGAGCTGGAGCTCTTTTGTCCAGGCTTCTTTCATCTTCCTCACTGGCCTAAAAGAGGAAGAGCTACTCATCTGTGTTCCCTACTGGTACACCACCCTGAGTGACAGCTGACATCTAAGCTTGGTTCTTTAGATGGACTAGGAACTCATGGGTGATACTCATGGTTTGTGCCATGGGAGGGACCAGGCAAGAAGTGGCAGGGACCCTGCACAGAACTGTAAGCAAAGGACTCTGCCCATGCTGGAGAGGATATAACTGCTGAGTCCCCATCGGTGAGCACAGGGCCCAGCTGCCCAGCCTGCTCCTATAGTGAATGGTCCTTAATGAGCAGCTATGGAGAGACCACAGGGCAGTCCCACAGTGCCCCTTACTGGCCATAGGACACACTCTGCCCAATGACCTAAAACCCTGAGAGCCCAGATGGTTTTTGCAGCTTAGAAGTTCACTGTCTCTCTACACATATCCATGGGTTGGTTCCCAGATACTGTGATTCTTCTGATACACTGTAGTGATTACTGTAATATTTCACTCCCAGAGGAGTCCCCATCTGTGCAAGGTCCAAACATGTACATAAAGGACAAATTAATTTGGTTTCGCCTCCAGTAATGATATTGTAAAAGTAAATACACAGTGACTTTCATGTTCTGTGTCACAGACGAGGGGACTGTTCATCTGGTTTGAAGACTCATAAGAGCTGTTCAAGCAATTTTCCAGGAATACACTTAGAGGCATGTCAAAGGAGGTCTATTCAGTAAAAATCTCAAGTCACGTGCTGCAGGTACAGTTTTCATAGATCGGATTGGATTAAGGACTTGGTAAAAATAATGACTTTTGTAGGCTTCACATTTACCTGTGGAAAGTGCAGCAGGCTTATTCATATTAGAAACTGATGTTTTATCTTAGTTGGTGGTGTTTTGCATATTTGTGCCATGTGATTCGTGTCAGGGTATTTACTTAGGTGTCTTAAATTTGTTTATATTTTAAACAAAACGTTTTCGACTTGTAATAAAAAAGATAATTTATATTTATTTGCCCTTACTTTAATATATCTATTTTCTAAATCTTATATATTAATTTATTTCCAATCTATGTATTGCAAAACTGAGTCACAGTGAGATTAAGAACTTTAGCTCAAATCCTCAAAATCTTCAGTGGTAGAATCTGGCTGTGATATAGAACTTGGCTCTAAGGTCCATGTCTTAAATATATAAAACTTCTTCCTGCTGTATGCACTTTGGATTGTAGATAATCTTATTATCCTTTCCATACTTTAAATACTTTATTTTTATGGAGACTTTATTACCACTTCCCAAATTTAGAGTTTGGTAGATAAATGGCATATATAGGCAACATTTGTTTATTCATCATTTATCTATTTAATAGCATAATAATGTGACCAATATTTATGGTGTGCCTGGTTATAGGCCCTTGTTGCTCAGTAAGTTTGTTCTGGCAACATATCACTGTATCTCAGGCTTATCTAAAACCATAATAGCTGGTCAACATCAACAACAATAAAAATAGCCACTATGCACCTGACCAGGCAGTGGCACAGTGGATAGAGCGTCGGACTGGGATGCAGAAGACCCAGGTTCAAGACCCGAGGTCACCAGCTTGAGCGCGGGGCCCATCTGGCATGAGCAAAAGCTCTCCAGCTTGGACCCAAGGTTTCTGGCTTCAGCAGGGGGTTGCTCGGTCTGCTGAAGGCCCATGGTCAAGGCACATGTGAGAAAGCAATCAATGAAAATCTATGGAGTTGCAGTGGCAACGAGAAACTAATGATTGATGCTTCTCATCTCTCTCTGTTCCTGTCTGTCTGTCCCTATCTATCCCTCTCTCTGACTCTCTCTCTCTGTCCCTGTATTAAAAAAAAAAATAGCCACTGTGCTTTCATTGCTCAGAAAGATACTTCTGGTTTGAACCACTAATTTGACACAATTTAAGACTAACAATATACAAAATAGATTATAATTTTGGTTTCTTTTAACAGCCAGTATCTAAAAAAACAGATTCCGGTTTGTATTAACTTTTTGTTCTACCTTTGTATTTTGAGAAACTTGAAACCTTCAGAAAAGGTGAAAAAATAGTACAACAGACTTCCCTATATGGTTACTTATATGCAATGGTAGCATTTTACCACACCTGCTGCATCTCTTTTTCTCTAAATATTTGCATCTTATCTGTGTGTATATGTGTGTGTACCAAAAATTTGCATATGTTTTATGTGAGAACCCTTTGAAACTAAAATGTAGATAGCATGATATTTCTTCCCAAATGCTTTGGCATGGATTTCTTTAGAAAAAGGACAATTACCTTATTGTTTACAATAACACTATCTCAAGAAATATAACATTGCAACAATCATATTATCTAATACATAGCCTATATCCCACTTTACTAATCGTCTCGATAGTGTCTTTTATAGTACTCTTTCTTTTCTTTCTCTCTCTTCTTTCTTTCTTCTTTCTTTCTTTCTTTCTTTCTTTCTTTCTTTCTTTCTTTCTTTCTTTCTTTCTTTCTTTCTTTTCCTCCTCCTCCTCCTTCTTCTTTTTTCTTCTTCTTCTTTTAATCCAGGATCCAAAGAAGGACAATGCATTGACTTGGCTTGCCCTCTAACTGAAGGCACTAAAGGTAGTAAATTTGTCATTATTAGATTCAGGTTAAATATTTTTACAAAACCTTAGAAAGGTGTTGTTGACTTAACAAAATTTTAAGATTCTCTTATTTGAATATGTATATTTAAAAATGCCACTGGTATTCCTGATCAATTTTTATTTTCCCACTCATGGTGATTTATATGTTTATGCTTTTTTATTTAAATTTTTGTATTATTGGAAAAATGTCCAAATTTTGTTGATGAGAAAGGTATTAATGAACTTGCTAACAAAATTAACCAATTAGGAACTCCCTAACTTTCATGGTTGATATTTTCAAATATATTTGAGCAAAAAAGAAAGTTCCCTAAGTATACCCAGTCATTTCACTCTTAACATTTTGGGCATCATATTAACATAACTCTGATGGGTCTGTAGACAATAAATGTGGCAATGATCAATAGCATTGCCACTTTCCTTACTCAAAAATATCTGCATAATGACACATGCTTTCCATGATGTTTTCATATATATGTTATTTGCTCTTTGAGACAGCTCTGAGAGTTAGGTCTATGCTAAATCTCACCGTGACGCTGGTTTCCCCAACAGCTGCCCAAAGACACTGGGTAACATGACCTGGAGGTCTGGAAAATTTAAAAGAATGAGGTAAATTTGAGCCACAAACAGCAGGAAGTAAGAAGCCACTGAGAAATTCACCTTCCTCCTTTTCTGAGATTTCATGGACCCACAGGACCACTCAGGAGATGCCCCAGAAGAGAATTTGATCTCCATGTGAAGCAGTGCAGCTTGAAAAAACACCTGCCTTATATTTGCTCACCCTCCATTTTGGCTTCATTGCCCCTTCTTGGCATTCGCGCCACTCTGGGTTTCCACTCAAAATGAAGCATAAACACATAAAAATATATAAAATAAAATGGCCTGTCTAAAGTAATGTTGATAATAACAATGAACTTAACCAAAAGCATTAGGACTAAAAAAGTAGTGCTGCTTTGTTGCCTTCTACCAACCACATTATCCTTGAAGAATGTCAGTGAGAAACCTTCCCAAACAGCTCCATAAAACATCTTGTTAGATAGTCAGGTGGAAATCTCATCTAGGAATTCCAAATACAGATAGCTTCCAGACAATGTTTCTTCCAATTATCACATCAATTTGTGCCTTTTTGTCCAATCATTTTGACCACATTTGTGGGATTGAAGATATTTTTGCCTCATTAGTTTATTTTTTTAACTGAATTTATTGGGATGACACTGGTTAACAAAATTATACAAATTTCAGGTGCATAATTCTATAACACAACTCCGCATACCATATTGTGTGTTCCTACTCCAAAATCAAGTCTCCATCCATCACCATTTATTGACCCTATACCCTCCTCACCTTCCCCCACCAGCAATCACTACACTGTTGCTGATGCCCATGAGTTTTTTCTTTTTCTTTTTTTTTCCTTTTATGCTCAATTCCTCCACACTCCTTCAGCTAACACCCCACCACACACACACACAGCTGTCAACTAATAAGGACATCAACAAATGTTGGCCTCATTAGTTTTTATTTGGCTCACACTGGCACTTTGTAAATGACCACCCTGACCTACAATCACCTCACCAGAGCTACACATCCTTCAGTGCTAACATGCTAAGTATGTGTAAGGATACCTCCACTATGGGCAGATCTGGGCTTGTGTAAAACAGTGTTAGAAATTCCCGAGGAAAATAAAATCCTGGAATTGCTGCTATGGCAACTGGCTAGGGAATAAATAAGAAAAGGTAGCAGAAAGCTAAGATTCAGAACCTAACTATATGTGCATCTCTGATAAGTCACTTATTTTCTGATCTATAGTTTTCGAATCTTCCTAATACTTATTTATCTAAAAAAAAAAAAAACAACAAAAACAATTCCACTGAACTCAATTATCTCTAAGATCCTTGCCAGCTATAAAATTTGGCGATTTTATTGGTTAAGCACTAGACACAATGTAAATAACTTCAAATGAAATTAGGTTCTGGTCTTTGGAGACTATTTGTCGGGGAAAACAGCTGTGGTTAGGCTTGCTCACTTGTTTTTTGGCTGCAAGCATACTGCATGATTAGTGTGTGAGCATGTGACAAAGAGTCACGTGTGTGCGTGTGTGTGTGTGTGTGTGTGTGTGTGTGTGTATGTGTGTAGCCTATATAAGGCTACAGGCACTTTCCAGAGGGGCGAATTGCTTGCCTGCCACCACCGGGAGGGACAGTTTTCCTGTCTGCTCCCCTCAACCTCCCACCCCTGCTACTGGAGAAGAGGTTTTCCCCTGCCTGTTTACTCTCCTACCAAATGCTTTCCCACTCTACAGTTCCTCTAACCTCCACTAGAATTTAGTGCGAACCTGCCTCGCCTCGGTCACCAGCATTATAATATTCTATTTTAAACATATCTGTGATTTACAAAAGGATACCAATTTTTTCCTAAGAAAGCATTTTTAATTTTCAGAAACACAGAATAATATTTATTTGACAGTAATTTTAATGAGACTTTAATATTTACTAATTTGACATTTTAAGACTAAAATGCTATTACTGTAAACTTTTTTCCATGTTAACTGTTATCTTTCTATTTTCTTTAGATTTTGAAACTTTAACATCACTGACTAAATTAAGGATTAATTTATGTGTATAGCATTTAACATCTAAAGCAGTGCTTCAGTGTATTAATAACTTTTATATAGATGATCATAACAATGATATTAAAAACCTTTAAACACTTTATTTATAAGTAGTATATCCAATTCCCAAAATTGACTGTTGTTTCTAATTTTCCTCAATAATGGATGATATTTAATTTTGTAATTTTGGAAAAGCATCTTATGGGCAGAAGTAATAATTTAAATCACTTGGCCACTAGAAAGGTATATTTTTAAACAGCATATTAACAATAGAGCAAGAGATATGGTATAACATGTCTAAAGAATATAACTGGGGTCAGAAGTCCTGGGCTTGAACCTCAGCTCTTTCATTTGCTTATGTGCCAAGCAGGGGATCATACTTTCTTCAGGATTATTGAGAAGCTTGGAAATAATGATGTGAAGTGTCTGGGGCAGTTTCTGGGATACTGTATGCATTTAGCAAATGATAATTAATTTTAAACCCCAGTAATATTTCAGCACTAAAATTCCATCAGTTTAGGGGGTAATAAACCTTCTATAGACCAGGTTAGCAGATATGCAATATCAGCACACTGGAGAGCTTTCAGAAAATAGATTAGTGCTGCTGCTCTAAAACAGGAGCTCCCAATCTTCCCATCACAACATTTCTCTCCAGTCTGGCTCTTCTGTCATTGCTCTGCATCTCATAAAACACACCAACAGCCTGACCAGGCGGTGGTGCAGTGGATAGAGCATCGAACTGGGATGTGGAAGGTCCAGGTTCGAGACCCCGAGCTTGCCAGCTTGAGCGTGGGCCCATCTGGCTTGAACAAAAAGCTTGCCAGCTTGGACCCAAGGTCGTTGGCTCCAGCAAGGGGTTGCTCGGTCTGCTGAAGGCCCACGGTCAAGGCACATGTGAGAAAGCAATCAATGAACAACTAAGGTGTCGTGACAGCAACAAAAAACTAATGATTGATGCTTCTCACCTTTCTTTGTTTCTATCTGTCTGTCCCTATCTATCCCTCTCTCTGTCCCTGTAAAACAGCAACAACAACAACAAAAAAAAAAAACCCACCAACACATATTCAGTAGTTCATACCATAATATTAGTAATTTCTCCTTTAATACCAATATTCATCATTACCAAGCCAATAAGTTTTTATTTGCAAAATATGTTTCAAATAAATCCTTCTTTTTTATTTTTTGCACCTCCACTGCATGACCTATTTCTAAACATAATACTGTTGTAACTGGTCCCCCATATCCACACATAGACTCTTCTGAACTATTATATATCGAGTAGTGATCCTTTTATTAAAACACAAGTATGGCCTGACCTGTGGTGGCTCAATGGATTAAGTATCAACCAGGAAATGCTGAGGTCACCAGTTCAAAACTTTGGGCTGCCTGGTCAAGGTACATATGCGAGTTGATGCTTCCTGCTCCTCCCCGCTTCTCTCTTTCTCTCTCTCTCCTCTCTAAAATGAATAAATAAAAATTAAAAAAAACCAAGTATGTTCATTGCCTTCTCCTTGTCTTCAAATATATCTACAGCACCACAAGCTCTAGAAGACTGAAGTCTTTATCACAGCCCATCAGACACAAGATCAACTTAAGTCATTACCTATCCGTTAAACATAACCCAACCGACTTTCTTCTTCACTCACTGGCCTTTAATTCACACTAATTTTTCTTAATTGCTCTAAGTGTCCTCGGGCATTTGCATATTATTTTTGGGGTTCTAAAAGCTTCTTCTTTTCCTTCTGCCTCACTCATTCTGTTAATTCTTACTTAATTATTAGATATCAGATAAAACATACCTTCCTAAGGGCAGCCCTCATGCTCCTGCCCAACCAAAAATAGGCTAGTCCTTCCTTCCTTTTCTGTGCTCTCAAAGCACCTGGCTTGTTCCTTCAGCAGAAATATTGGTAATATATTTTGGTAATTCGTATATGTTTTATTGTGTGTGTAATAAATTAACAAAATTATAATTAATTAATCATGTTTTAATTTCGTTAAGACAAGCATAATGTTGACTTTTCTCAACTGCATATTCTTAGTAAATAACATAGTGCCTACTCAAAGCTGATATTTAAAATTATTTGAACAGCCTGACCTGTGGTGGTGCAGTGGATAAAGCGTCGACCTGGGAACACTGAGGTCACTGGTTCAAAACCCTGTACTGGTTCTGTCAAGGCACATATGGGAGTTGATGCTTCCAGCTCCTCCCCCCTTTCTCTCTCTCTCTCTCTCTCTCTCTCTCACTCTGTGTCTCCTCTCTAAAATGAATAAAATAAAAATAAAATAAATTTAAAATTAATTGAACAAAATACTAAAAGAAATCAAGGATTATCTTGTCATTGTTATTTTTCCCTGTAGTTTTTGTTTTCAAAATACTTCCTCCCTATAAATTCTGTCTGTTCTTTTCTTTTTTCCAAAGATGAATTATGTCCAGTATATGTAAATCAAGCACTAAGCCCCTCTATTATGTACCCTTATAATGGTGTCTGTTTAACCAACCACATCACAGATGTGCTCCAAGTTGATGGACAAACAGTCCTTCTGATTGGCATAATATTGTAGAATCACTGTTAGAGTAAGGAAATATTATTATGGGTTTTGTTAACATAGGGAGCTTTATTAAAGAAAAGGATATAATCTCTCTTAGAATCTTTGAGACATTAAATAAAACACAGTTATCTAAAAGGGACAGATATTTAGAGTACTTCAAAGAGCCAAGCAGATGTTCAATTATCAAAATTTGTCTATTGTAAAAAACTCGCAAATTAAAAGTTAACTGTGTTTAGAAGTTCAGATATAGCCTGATCAGGTGGGGGTGCAGTGGATAGAGCATTGAAATGGGATGCTGAGTACCCAGGTTCAAAAACCTGAGGTAGCAGGCTTGACCGTGGGCTCATCTGGTTTGAGCAAGGCTCACCAGCTTGAGCCCAAGGTCACTAGCTTGAGCAAGGGATCACTCCATCTGCTATAGATCCCTGGTCAAGGCACATATGAAAAAACAATCAATGAACAACCAAGGTGCTACAATGAAGGATTGATGCTTCTCATTTCTCTCCCTTCCTGCCTGTCTCTCTCTCTCTGACTCTCTCTGTCTCTGTCACACACACACACACACACCACACACACACACAATTCAGATATAAATAACTCAATGGTTCAGAACCCAGAATGTATTTTTCCAGAAAAAAATCTAAAAAACAATATACATATTACTATTTAGGCCCACATGACACTATTTAATTATATAACTAAATTTTATTGCTAGCAGTCAAATATAAAAGTCCACCTATGAAAAAATACATTGAAAGTGGCAGTTCCATTAGAATGGGTGTTTTGAAACTAATCACAACATATATTAAAACAGGACTTTTTAATTGTGTTTCCTCTGAGTAGTAGAATGGGTGCTTAGCAAGTCTTTTGAATAAGATGCATGTGGGTTAAGCACTAGTTGCCAACAAGGCACTGAAATCACTATTTTTGGTCAGTATGAACAACTGACTTTCCAAAGATATTCCAGTTCTGCATAAACCTGGGTCTATTGTACTAAGGTGAATTCCTAGAAGCACTTTTCAACCTGCATAGCACATGCTTTCATCTTGGTATTTTCTCTATGGTGCAAAAAGTGAAAGTGATTGTATTGTGATTAGATTTGGCCTTTGTTTATGATAGGCAAGTAAAAAATTAAAAGGTTTATTTTAGATATCTTTCCAGTTCAAGGGAATTGCCTAGAATTTCTTTAATTTCGCTAACTTTTTCACAAATGAACCATCAGTGAATTATTTTGAATTGCAAGTAAACCCAAAACTGCATTATTCTGCTAGATTGGCATGCATTTATCTTACTGAAACAACCTTTAGCCAAACTCAGATATAAAATGTAGAGTGGAAAGTGGGAGAAAATTCAATGCACAGAAGCTCAAGCATTGACATAAATGTTAACAGTTCTAGCATTAATTGAAATACTTGATTGGCTAATATTTAAAATTAGAATGAAAATTGGAGGCTGAAAGAATTTAATCCAAGCTAAAACTGTACTATGGAAAAAAAAAGTTGGCAAGTCTTTGTGACAGGTCTAATATTGTATAGTCCTCCTAGAAAGAGCAATCGAGAGAGCCAATTAATTCATAATAGGCAGAGGTGCTTGAGTCAATGAAGTTTAATTAAAAAGACAGGGCAAAGCTTCTTCTTCAGATTTGAGGACAATGACAAATTAAGTCTTAATTAGATTCTTAACTTCGAGGAAAGAATATGTGCCCTGAGGTTTTGCACAGGATATATCATATTTACGCACATAGTTTCTTTCATTGTTATTTCCTTTTTTCCCCAATTTTAAGGAAGATACATATTGCCTGATTTTGTTCTTGATTTGTTGTTTTTATAGAAGAAGATCTTTATTTTTCTGTCTATATAATGTCCCAAATTTATCCTAATGGGGCTGAGCTCATCCTTGAAGCTCAAAAGCAGTTCTTATTTTAAAAAAATCTGGGTTCCTGGAGTTTTATTTTTGTCTTCCCTTTTTTTATAAATGTCATGGTTTTCTTAAACAGAACTGACCATAGTAAAACTTTCTACAGATAGTGTGTCCTCCAAGGACAAAATTCTTTTTATCTTGATACCTAATTCAGTAGCTGAAATCGGACAGGAACAAAGTTCTCTGGTGCTAACACTTTCTGATATTCTCACATCAGATAATATTTTACCTAAGTTAAAATTATTTTCATTATTATTATTGCATGTTTAAAAGTTTTTACCATCAGAATTATTTTTGAAAAGACAATATTGCTTAAGGGTGATTTTCTCAAGTAAAGTGAGTGTTAATGAAAAAATAAAGAACAGGCAGCACAAACCATATCATTAGCAAATCATGATCTCCTCGTTGGGTTGGATGTAATGCTTTTCATAGATCATTTAAAAAGTTTTGACTAAATGTTAGTAATGTCCTAACCAGATAGCTCGGTCGGTTAGAGCATCATCCCGAGGTGCGGTGGTTGCTGGATTCGATCTGGGGTCAGGGTACACAAAGGAACAGATTGATGTTCCTGTCTCCCCCCCCCATGCCTCTCTTACTAAAATCAATCAATAATTTTCTTTTAAGTGTTAGTAACAATAAAAATAACCCCAGTTAAGAAAAAGCTCTACTGAGGTTAAGGGATAGGGGAAGAAGTAATGAACACATATTTAAATAATATTAAGGAAAAAAACTTGTTTTGCTTTTATGAGATAACATGCCATTTTAAGAAACACTCAGGAGTTACTACTTGAGTAGATTGAAATAAAATGAATATAATACTTTTCAATGGAATATTGAGAAAGAGAAAGAGGGGAGGGCAGAAATAGTAGAATAATGCAGAATTCCTTCAGATTAAAATTGGAGAGGAGCAAGTTATGCAGACTTTTACACTGGAGACAATATTTCAGACACATAAAATATGTTAGACACATTGCATTAAGGTACTGCATGGAAGAGTATGAACAAGAAAAAAGTCTAATGCATGATCTACCATGAGTGAGGCAGACCCACATAGTGGTACCCTGAGATACAAACAGACCAACATACAAATTTTTTTAAGATATGAGCTGTGACTCAGTCAGAATTTTTGTTCAAGATCCGAGCGAAATTCCGAGTTATGAGTTATGATTTGGAAGCTTCTGCTAGTTGGCACATTGGCACACAGGTCAAATATCGGCAGTTTGATAATACGACTTGACTGACTTAGGAGCTCGATTACAGAACAAATTAAATTCTTATCACAAGGTACCACTGGTACGTGTAATGTTATGGTGCCCTGGCCAGATAGCTCAGTTGGTTAGAGCATCCGCCTCATATGCCAAGGTTGCAGGTTTAATCCCTGGTTAGGGCACATACAGGAATCAACCAAGGATGGCATGAAAAAAATGGAGTAACAAATCTATGTTTTTTCTCTCTTTTACTCTCTCTCTCTCTCTAAAGTCAATAAAAAACAAATTTAAAATGTTATGGTAATAATTTACAGTTTTACAGACAATCTCCATGTCAATTTCTATCTCAAAGTCTGGCAGAGCAAATGAAAATAGATGCTCATTAGACGTCTGTTGAGTTGAAGCCAACTGACATAAAAGCTTCACGTTATTGATCTATGCCTGGGAAAAGAGGTGGAAGTTTGTTCTCTCTAGTTATTAAAGGCAAGGGTCATTTGAACTTCTTCGATTAAGATAATAGTCTATCACAACTTGTGACTTGTCTAAGAAAATTGTTGACATTAGGATAAAATAAATGTCCGAGAAAAGTGGTTCTCAACCACTACGTCTTGACTGTACCTGATATTATGTTGGATTGGACAGGAATTTATTACTAATACTGAAGAACAATATTAGTAGATGATCTACTTTTTAAAAAACTGTTCACTATATTTACTTCACCTTACAGCATTCTGATATGAGAAAACTGAGGAACAAATTATTTTTCATTTTCTGTTGCATGAGGGTTTAGAACTGTTTCTATATATTTCTGCATCTCTAATTCCAAATTTGAAATCCATTTTTCAATGCATACTCTAGTTTTTATGCAATTTTAATTTCTTTTTGTTACAGTTAATGGCATGCATTGGATATTAAATTGGAGTTAAAGGGCAACAACTCTTGGATTGAACATAACCACAAGGCAATTAATGTTTTACAAACATCACTTTTACATAATTGTAGTTGTTTTTTAAATGTAAAAAAATATTATCTGATAAAAACACACTCTTATTTTAAGATTGAATCATGGCTTCTTCTAATAGGCATAAATGTAAGAATAGTCCTGACACCTTCTTTGATAAATGTGGTTATTACACACTTCAACGTCAAAGATGCAATATTTCATTATTTGTGACACGTGCATATATTGCCTATTTTCAAGTTCCCCTTGGTGATCAAGACAAGAATTGGGCTCCCCATATTGCATGTCATAATTATGAAAAAATGCTTTGTGACTGGACAAAAGGAATATGCAAAGGAATGCCTTTTGCTATTTCCATGATTTGGCATAAACCTAAGGACCACAGCAGTGACTGTTATTTCTGTCTGATCCATACAAAGGGCATCGGCAATAAAAAATGGTATATGATCACGTATTCTAATATTCATTCAGCAATACAACCTATCCCATACTCTGAGACACTCCCAGTTCCAGTTTTCAGTGGTTTTATTTCTTGTAAGGATGAAGAAAGTGAACATGGTGATCTAGTGTATTTTGATAAGATGCATGAGGAAATGGTTGTAAAATCTGAAGGGTCTTCTTCTGATGCCAAGCAGTCATTAACCTCTCAGCAGTTTAACCAACCCGAATTGAATAACTTAGTAAGAGATTTGGGCCTATCAAAGAAAGCAGCTGAGTTATTAGCCTCCAGGCTTAAAGAAAAGAATGTATTTTACCATGATGTCAGCTAAAGTATTCTATTTCAGGAAGCGTGAAGAAATTTTTGTGAACTTTATTTTCAAAGACAAGCACTTGTTTACTGTCATGATATCAGAAGTCTTCTCAGCCAGCTAGGTATCACCACTTACAGTCCAACAGAATGGCGGCTATTTCTTGACAGCTCTACACAGAGTCTGAAATGTGTTCTCCTACACAATGGTAATGTTTATACAGCAGTTTGAATTGGTTATTCAACTCATCTGCGAGAAGATTATAATGACATAAAAATTGTCCTTGACTTTCTGAAATATGAGGAGCATAACTGGATCATTTGTGGGGATCTTAAAATGGTAAATTTCCTGCTAGGACAACAGAGAGGTTTCACAAAGTATTCTTGCTTTCTGTGTTTGTGGTACAGCCAGACTCAGGGGAAACATTGGACACAGGAGTGGCCAAAACATTAAGCTCTGAAAGTAGGGATGCAAAGTATTGTGAATGAACCTGTAGTTAATCAAGACAGGATCATTTTTCCCCCAATTTACAACAAACTTGGCTTAATGAAGCAGTTTGTTCAGGCTTTGAATAGAGAAAGTCAATGCTTTCAACATATTATTTCTGCTTTTCTTGCCTTCTCTTTTCTTTCAAGAAGATAAAAGCAGGTGTATTTGATGTACCTCGAATTCGAACCTAAAAATTTGCCAGGAAGATGGATAAGGAGGAGAAAGCAGCATGGCAGTCCTTTGTGGCAGTTACAAAGAACTTCCTTGGCAACAACAACAACAACAAAAAAGCAGAAAACTATGAACTTCTGGTTCAAAGGAAGCTGTTGGCTTTCTGCGACATTGGATGTAATATGAGCGTTAAGATTCACTTCCTGAACAGTCACTTTGATGAGTTTTCCAAAAATCCTGGAGCTATTAGTGATGAGAAGACTACTGTTGGAGCATCAAACAAGACTGTTCTCAACAAGTATACAAACAGAAGAGCTACAAATGCAAATTTTTGCCTGAATAGAATTTAAATAAGTTTCGCGCAAACTTTATAATGAAAATAAGTGTTTTAATATGTTCTGATTTGAAATTGTAGACAAATTTTGATGCAATTATATCTTTTAGTGTATTAGTGTATTTACTGTATTATATAAATTAGTATATTTTCACAAAAATGATGCCCAAGAAGACATTCTACTTCATTTTGTTAAACTAAATGTTGAAAATTTAAAATAAGTTGAAAACCTAAAATCTTGAATTGCAAAAATGCTGTAGCTTACAGAGCAAAACTAATTTCAGATTTGAGATCACTGCACTAGAGTTAGGTAAGAACAAGTGTTTTTGTGGATGCAAGAATATTTTTGTACACCAGTGTAATCTTTTCAAAATACACATCACAGCCAAGCTACTAGAAGAGAACATAACCCACCAATTATTTTATTGAATCCATAGCCAGCAGTGTTACCTTACAGGGAAATTTATCTAATTGATAAAGATGTCAGGAAAAAGAAAAACTGTAATACCAGACCATTATGGTGGAAAAGAGAGGACTACTGATCAGTTCTTGACAATACTTCTGTTTGAAAAGTGTATTTTTAGTTGATCAAATATTTGTCCGTGTTTATGCCAAGATTAGTGAAATCCATTAAAGATATTCTAAAGAAATAAACTCCAAATTGGATTTTAACTGACAATAAATAATTAAATAAAGCATGTTTTTTAGAAAGAAAATATATGAAAATAGTTTGTAGTCTAAGCTTAAATATAAAGAATTTTATTAAATTTTTTGAAGATAAATATTTGAGGGATAAACAGAGACACTGAGAAGAACTTTGCCACTCATTATTAGAGAAAATTTAACTGAAGTCTAAGTCTTAGGTATAATTATTTTCTAATTGATTTTTTTTTTTTTAACAGGGACAGAGAGAGAGTCAGAGAGAGTGATAGACAGGGACAGACAGCCAGGAAAGAAGAGAGATGAGAAACATCAATCATCAGTGTTTTGTTGCGACACCTTAGTTGTTCATTGATTGCTTTCTCACTTGTGCCTTGACCGTGGGCCTTCAGCAGACCGAGCAACCCCTCGCTTGAGCCAGCGACCTTGGGTCCAAGCTGGTGAGCTTTTACTCAAGCCAGATGGGTCTGCACTCAAGCTGGTAACCTCAGGGTTTCGAACCTGGGTCTTCCGCATCCCAGTCCGACACTCTATCCACTGGGGCACCACCTGGTCAGGCTTCTAATTGAATTTGAAAGTCTTTAGATATGTCTACGTTATCTACTGTCTTTATTATTCCCTAATCTAGCATACACATCACCAACTTTATGTTTATACTTCCCTTGAAAACATTTGTTTGTCATCCTTTTATACCATGAACAGACTATAAAGAAAAAGGTTAATTTTGTGTGGCTTCATGAAAAGCCACTTTAAGGAGTTTAATATTTATACTATTAATGTTGATGCCAAATATAGTCCATCAAAACCTACTGAAATATAAAAAGTTACATAAATTGATGTTACACATAAATATAAACAAAGGATATACTGTCTCAGAAAAAGTATTTATAAATTAACATAGTCCTGATAAAATATAAATAGAAAAAATGTTTTGTGAAATACTAAAATAATACATAAGCAAATAATTTTTTATTTTTTTCTTTTCCTAAAAATTATATGTATTTTCTTTCACATAGCGCTAGTATTTATTTCATTGAAAGATTTAAGTTATCAAATAAAGGAGGATATCATTAAAATGACATTTATAAACTGTCTGCTCAATTGACAATGATAATAACAAGACTTAGTCTACTAGAGGTGCAACCCCTCAGCAATATTCAACACCTGAGGAGCTGGTGGAGCAAACCTACTAGCATCCATGCTGAATTGATAAGCTAACACTTGCCTAGGTGAACTACTACACATTTCTAAGATTACTTTTTACTTAGAACTTAAATTTAACCTAAAAACTTGGAGGCGCTGAGAACAGTGGTAAGCAATAGTCAAGCATGCTATCCACTGAAAAGCAGTAGAAATGAGTAAAAAGATTTGTGGTGTTCCCAGAACTGATCAGTCTCCTGTTCATTTTCAAGAGGAGACTCACAAGTTCCTGCAAATGCACACAAATTTAATGTAAGCAGGCACCCTAGACAGATAAGCAGATGCTGATAGTTCCTCTACTTCAAGTGAATATATAATAATATAATCTATTCCCCGTGGAGTGACCTCAGCAGCTTGGCTAGTACCTGTAATTCTTTCCAAAGCATCATGGTGACAGGCCACTTTTGTTCATCTATTCAACAAATGATGATTGAGCTTCTGATATGCTCAACACTACTCTTGTCTCTGGGGATATAGCAGTGAATCATTTCTTGCCATTATGTTCATTCTATTGAGCATTAGTCCAGTTCGTTTTCAATCATGCTTTACTGAAAGCTTCAGTCTCTAATGCCAAATGAGAGGCAGTGCAGTTTAAAAATTTTTGTGATATATGTTAATTTTAAAATTCATGAAGCAATGGGAAAAACCTAGAAATGAGGACTAAGTTCTGAATTTTAGTCCTAATGCAGCTAACACATTGCAATATTGCCCTGGTCAAGCTATTTAATCTCCCTCTTTTTTTTTTTTTTTTTGGAGGGTTCAGTTTTCTTATTTGTCAAATGATTATTTGGACTATTTCACTGCTACTTCCAATATGGAGGTTAATATCTGATAATGAGATAAGAACTAAAAACACCCACTGAAAAGCATTTGTACATAAAATATAATGCCATTGAATTTGTCTTTTGTGGGGGAGATACCTTAGGTTTAGAAATCACTGTTAAATTTAAATACATAATTGATTTTTGGTATCTTCTTTTACCAGCTAATAGAAAAAAAAAATTCTAATATGAAAATAAATGGTTGATTTGCTTTTGTACTGGCTTCTAACATTAAACTTTTCTTTTTCTAGGCTTTAATTTTACTATTAGATCTTAGACTCACATTTAATACATGACAAGGCAGTTCCTGACTAGGAAGGTGGGACAAATCATGTAGCTGAATATTTGCTCAGGATCATGTTTCAATATTGTAGTTTTTCTGCAACTTCAGGCTGAAGAAAACTTAGCCTCTGTTGATTTGATTGAAATGGAAAAATAAATATTTCAGTACTTCTCTCTCCATAAAAAACATGTCATTAGCAAATATGCCTGCACACAGACACATAGACATACACACACACACAGTCTCTAATTATTCTTCAAACCAATAAAGCTCATACCTAGTAAAAATTCATGAACTTACACTGAGTACGGCAGAGTAAGCAGACACCATTTAGTTACCTGTATGCCCTTGTAAGAGCCAGGCTGTTAAATGCTTTATGAAAAGGTTTAAAGTCTCCAATTAAAGTTGAAGAATACTTGAAATAGTTTATTTAAGCAAACAAGAGTAGATCATATTCTTTATCCAAGGTATAAGCATCTACTACGGAGAGGCGCCATCCTTTGTGTTCCTTTAATTTCCACAGCTGCAAACTCTTCAGCAGTTAAAAGAATCAACTGTGATTCTGAATAGTATTTAAATTTTTCACTTTAAATAAAAAATAACCACTAAATCACAGAACATTTATTGAACTATTTCAAAGTTTTAGACTAGGTGGCCAAATAAATAATGCATAATCTCTTTCCTTATAGTGCTTGTATTAAATGATTAATTAGGCCTGACCTTTGGTGGCGCAGTGGATAAAGCGTCGACCTGGGAACACTGAGGTCGTCAGTTCAAAACCCTGCACTGGTCTGGTCAAGGCACATATGGGAGTTGATGCTTCCAGCTCCTCCCCCCTTTCTCTCTCTCTCTCTCTCTCTCTCTCTCTCTCTCTCTCTGTGTCTCCTCTCTAAAATGAATAAAATTAAAAAAATAATAAAAATTAAATGATTAATTAATGATAAAATGTAGGGTTTTGTGTCAAATGAATGTCACAAATCAAGATATGCAGAGATAAACAAGGAGAAATATTAAATAGGGTTAAATGGCATAAACCAAAAAAAAATAGACAAAGAAATATCACAGTAATAGTGTAGCAGTACCTCATAATACAGAGGGTTTTTGGTTCTACAGTTAGAGACCAATATCTGACTGAGTCTTTGAACCATCACACACTACTTGCTTATGTGGGCACAACATTTAATCCCTCTGAGCCTCAATTTGCTCATCTTAAAATAGAAATACTAATAGCACCCGTCTCTCAGTGGTTTCTGTTATTATTTCCTTTATTATCACTCTTAAGGATAAGAAATAGGAAAGAGAACAAATTGGATTCTACAACTCTGCTACCGAGTTTCGACATTAATGTTAATATCTTGAAGCTAGGAAGGAATTGATAGAGAAGAACATCTCTGGAGTATCAGTCAAATTTAACACCTGATTAATTATACTCATGAAAATCTAATCATATTATCATTACAATGAACTCTTGTCCCTTTGGGTTGAGTATGCTTTTTATTTCTAAAGAACTGTTTCCAAATTCCTTGAAGTCATTTGAGATGATAAAAATTATACACATTTTATGTATATCCTATTTAAAGAAATCATTTCTTGCCATTATTACAGCTCTTT
Source organism: Rhynchonycteris naso (assembly GCA_037038555.1). Lineage (NCBI taxonomy): Eukaryota > Metazoa > Chordata > Mammalia > Chiroptera > Emballonuridae > Rhynchonycteris > Rhynchonycteris naso. Next base: position 85,967,228 of record CM072996.1, read on the forward strand.
GACAATTAACCTTTCTGCTACTTATCTCCAATATTGAAATAAATTATGTAGGGAATACTTATGCAATATAGGAGGGCACAATGAGGAAAATGGTAAAAAAATAAAAGACATAAAACAAAAAATATATATACTTCTTAAGCACAGAGTAACATTTTTTTTCAAGGGGAATGTAGACTAAATAAAAGCTCTAAGACACTGAGGTTTTGAAATTGTCGTTTTTTAAGTGTCTCAATGGTAAGGGAATTTTTCTCTTTTACTATTGCTAACTTATTCATGTTACTATGCTTTCATTGATAAGCATCTTCTACCCTTATTCCAGTGTCAACTCTTTGAAGAAATAAAATAAAGTGCTAGGAGCTCCAAATTGGTTCTCTGTTTAAAGAAGTTTTTATTTTATCAAACGGCTTTTGTTTTTTTCTACATGGGCAAGGGTCATTCATCACCATCTGCGTCTGGTTTTAATATCTAGGTAATATTCAAAAATATAGGTACACTCTGACTGTTAACCATTACTCAATCAAGAGCTACGTAGCTATGTCTTTATTTTTCTATTATGTTATAATTAGGATTTTTCTGCGTAATATTTTTGTGTATTATCTGATCATTTCTTTAAATGGTATGCAATATTTTTCTACATTATTAGAAACCAACAAATTGTCAAACAGAAAGATAATTTTTATTCCCTTCAACAGATGATATCAGTGATCATTTCCTTGTACTCTTGACAATATTAGATATTATTGTTAAATGTTTGAAAATTTGGTAGGAAGATATAGTATTTTATTTTTCTTAGTTACCTTTTATTGATAAAGAATAATATAGGACATATGTTAACATTTCATATTTATTTCGGTTACTTGTGCTTTTTTTCTATAAGTAAATTACTCACACCTTTGACAATTCTGTTTTCTACTTGGTTGCTTTTATATTGAAATTTTAGAAGCTATTTATATATTTATCATGGATAATAATCTCTCTTACATATCACAGATATTTGCTTTTAGCTTTATGTTATATTTAACTTCATTTGTAGTGTCTTTCACTGGAGATATTTTTAATGCTTAGGTAGTTATATCTATCAACTATTTATTTTATGACTGAGATTCATTTCTTGCTAACTGGGAACTTACTAATATAACAGAGTTATCCTAATATTATAAATATATACCTCCATATGTTCTTCTATTCTTTATTTTTTACATTTAGATAATTTAAATTAACTGTTTATATGGTGAGAGATAAAAGTATTTTTTTGAAGTAGCCTGTTGTGTCAGTCATTGGCAACATTATATTAATATGTGCATACTTGCTTATTGATATGACAGGTCTTATAATTTCTATATATCCAAATATATATTTTTATATATTTATATAAAGCTTGATCTTCTAGTTGGCTGAATTAATCTATTTATATTGTTGCATATGTACCAGTCTTTCCTTATCATAATTGTATATAATTATTTACAATTTGGTGATAGGGTATCAGTCAGGAGGCAACTGCAATAATTCACAAGACATTTTTATGTTGCAAAATAGCAATGGGATTTGATATAGAAGTGCAGATTTAATAAATATTAGTATTTGTCCCTGGCTTGTTGGCTCAGTGGTAGAGCATCAGTCTGGCATGTGGAAGTTCCAGGTTTGATTTGATTACCAGTCAGGGAACACAGGAGAAGCAATCATTCACTTCTTAACCCCTTTCCCCTTCTCTACCCCTCCCCCAGCCATGGCTCCATGGTTCAAACAAAGCTCACCCCGGGTGCTGAGGATGGTACCATGGTCTGGGCCTTGTGCACTAAAACAGCTCAGTTGCTGAGCAATGGAGCTGCTGTCCAGCTGGACAAAGCATCACCAGGTAGGGGCTTGCTGGGTGGATCCCAGTTGGGGCACATGTGAAAGTCTGTCTCTGACGTCCCTCCTCTCAAATAAATTAATAAATAGACATTACACAGTCAGAAAGTACAGAAAGTAAGGATTATTTGGATGTCTTAGAAGAAAGAAATGAGTGACATCTAGAACTTTTAATTTATAAAGGGCTGAATTTTGATGCCACTTATTAGATAGTGAACAAAGAATGTTGAACAGGTTTGCAAATTAAAATGTTGGCTTCAGTTGTGGGGCATGAAGAATTTGAAATGACTGTTGTTCACTTATATTTCTATATTATGGAGGTGCCCAAGTATACATAATAATATTTTATGAAAGATATAAAACAATTTTGGAAATTAACAGCATAAAGTGATAAAAATGTATAGTACAATAATTAATAAAAAAAAATTGTCAGCATGGCAAAAATGAAAAAGAAAAAGATAGCCCAAGAATGAATTTTAAAGGGCAATAACATTCAAGAAACAAAGGAAAAGAGAACACTGACCAGAGAAATTGAAGAAATGCTGAAGAGTGTGGTCAGAAAGCCAAGGGAAGCAAGCACATCAGACTACTGCTGAGATTTATGATGGCCGTTATAAAATCAGTACAATTTAGAATATTTTTCTAACACTTGGTTCCAAAGATAAAATTAAATTTGAGCTACTTGGAAATTTACATCCATATGCTATGTGTAGCTTTATTTTAGTTCATGTTTTGCTGTCACTGTATTTAATGTGAATATTTTCTAAGATCTGTTATGAATTTTATCATTTGTATCACTCTTTCAGAGCCAAGACAGATGTGAATATTTATGCACAAGATGTCAGCTAGAATATGAGCAAGAAATATCATAATGAGAATGTTGACATACATTTATATAACAAGTTGCTTATTAACCTGCATTGTTATTTTTGTGTAAGAGTTATTTTTGCTTATACTCAAGTGCTACTAAACATAAGAATTAGCTAAAAAATTAACTGTAGAACCTTTTGCTAGAAAGCCATGTAGTTTAGTAAAAATCTCACTGGTGTCATAAGCTTAGATTTAAATCCTAGCTGAATTTTTCTAAGACTCAGTTTGCTCATATTTAAATTGACAATACCCACATCTTATTAATATAATAACTATATAAAATAACTTAGAAATTTAATCAATGCCATTATTTTTCAATATCACTTACTCTTTACAAATATAAGTACATATAATCCTCAGAAACAAATCTCTCCTGTTTTCTATGACAATACCTAAGTCAGCATATACAGAGATTTCAAAAGCAAAGATGGTCAAAAGGCAGTTCCATTTTTTTTTTAAATAGATGTTTTATTTTCTTTTTTTTTATTTTACAGGACAGAGAGAGAATCAAAGAGAGGGATAGATAGGAACAGACAGACAGGAACGAAGAGAGATGAGAAGCATCAATCATCAGTTTTTCATTGCGACACCTCAGTTGTTCATTGATTGCTTTCTCATATGTGCCTTGACCACGGGCCTTCAGCAGACTGAGCAACCCCTTGCTTGAGCCAGCGACCTTGGATCCAAGCTGGTGAACTTTTGCTCAAGCCAGATGAGCCCGCGCTCAAGCTGGTCACCTCGAGGTCTCGAACCTGGGTCCTCCACATTCCAGTTCGACTCTCTATCCACTTCGCCACCGCCTGGTCAGGCAAGGCAGTTCCATTTTTACTTTTTTGAGATAACTCCATTCTTTCCACAATGGCCGTATCATTCTGCATTCTGACTGAAGGGTTTCCTTTTTTCCATTCACTCACCAGCACTTGTTGTTTGTTGAGTTATTGAGAATAGCCATTCTGACTGGTGTGAGGTTCTAATAATTAGTATCTTTTCATATGTCTATTGGCCATCTGCCTTCTTTAGAAACTTGTTTATTGATGTCTTCTGCCCATTTTTTAAAAAAATGGATTATTCGTGGTTTGTTTGTTTGTTTTGGTGTTGACTTTTATAAGTTCTTTATAAATTTTAGATATTAATTCTATATCAGATGTACCTGTATAGGTGAATATGTTCTCAAAATCAGTAGTTGTCTCTTTATTTATTAATGGCTACCTTTGCTGTGGAAAAACATTTTAGTTTTATGTAGTCTGACTTGCTTATCTTTTCTCCCATTTAACAAACCAAGAGCCCATCAGTGGGTGAGTAGATAAAAAAGCTGATTTAGATTTACACAATGTCAGAAAAAGAGAAGTATCATATGATTTCATGCATATGTGGAATCTAATGAATAAAACAAACTAACAAGCAAAATAGAAACAGACTCATAGATAGCTGTTGGGAATGAGGGGGAGTGTTGTGTGAAAGATGTAGAGGGATACAGAAGAAAAGGGCAAAAAAAAAAGAAAAAACTCACAGGTATGAACAGCAGTGTGGTGGTTGCTATGAGGTGGAAGTAGAGGAAGCCATGGACGGAAAAATGGTGATGGACAAAGACTAGACTTAGAGAGTGAACATACAATATGGTGTACAGTATACAGAGTGTGTTATAGAATTGAGAACCTGAAATCTGTATAATTATGTTAACCAGTGTCATCCCAATAGAATTCAATTAAGAAAAAACAAAAATAGCTTTATAAATGAGTACCCAAAATCTTTAGATCACTAATGTAAATATCCTTTATATATCTTTCAAATTAACTAACAATTTACAATTTAATTACTCTTTGAAGGTATTAGTAGGTGTTGAGTAGGTCGCAAAATAAAATTTTTCCATAGAAAAGAGAAGGCATAGGGCAAGAGGGATATTGGTCAGTGCCATCTTTCTAGGTCAAAGGTTAATGTGTTACTACATAGTTTGGTCTATAGCTTTTAGTAAACATTTGCACATTCTTGTTCATATTGAGCTAATACAAATGTGTGTTTGGGTATTTGAAAAATGCTCTATAGAGGTTATGACACAGACAATGTTAGATATACAACAAATCTTATGTATAATATTTTTTCTTCTGATTCAAACAAATATCTATTCTCCCTGGCTCCCTTGCAGGGATTATGTAATGCGTTCTGGTCAATAAAAGTTGAGATATAGTGATGAGTCTGATCTAGATTAAGGCAATAAAATGCTCCTTTCTAATACTCAGTTCACACTGTTTCCCTGCTCAGCTGCAGGTTAAGAGTGTGTAGTCTGAAGCCAGGATACTTGGCTTTGGATCCTGGCTTTAACACTTTCTACTGGCTATAATCATCTTCCATACATAATTTCCTCTTCTATAAAATGGAAATAATAAGGTGTTTCCATAATAGGAGTTATGTGAATTAATGATAGAATACACACGAAGCTTGTATTAATAGAATAATACTAGCAAAAAATAAACATTCAAAATGTTAACTAATTTCATTAGTATTTTCCACTTATGGTCTTTTTAAGACCTTATCCTATTATCTTACACAATTTTCTAAGTGTTTCCCATAAAAGATAAAATTATATTGGGGGAATTAGATTTACATTTTGCTTTCCCTAAAAAAAAACAAACTTTTAAAAATAATTAGGGATAATTTTAGAATGTGTTGTGTGTCTAAGAAATTGATTCCTCATCATTAGATATATTCATAAGTTAAAAATGACTGTCAATGATAACAAAGAAATGATTGTTTTCATAGTTGGAAAGATAAAACAAATGACCTCTAAGAGGTCTATGAAATATACAATTCTCAGAGTTTATGTATCTTTGTACTGCTTTAAAGATGTCTGAAATTAAAATAATCTTCCACAAAAATAGAATATTCTTGCAATGATTGAGAAACTACTTTGTATAATCTGTATATAATTCATCAAAGTTGATTGATGAGACAATAGACCAAATCATTATGTATTAAAAAAATAGTGTATAAAACTTTCTGTACCAATTATCACCCAAAATAATTGGAAACATAATGATTTCCAGATAAGATATTCAATAACATGAACAAACCCACACACAAAAATTGAAGAACAGCACAAAGTGCTTTACTAACTAATGCACTGATATTCAGAATTTAAATTTGACAGTTCACAAAAATGTTAAAAAAAAATAATAAAGAAACACATAAAATATCACAGTACTATCTACCCACAGTAGAGGTTCATGATTAATATTGAAGTTAACCTGCAGCCAAACTTTGTTTCTCTATTTGCAGGTATAAATTAGGAATATTAACAAAATTATAATTAATGGACTTCTTCCTGCTTTAACGAGGTCAGAAAATGCTTAATTTGATGATAAAGCTAAAGGTATAGGAATGAGAGTTACTTTTACTCCTAACAATTTACTTTAATTATTTTATTCCCTAAAACACTAAAATATATGCAAACTATTATGCAAATCTAAACTTTTAAATCTCACTGAAATATTAATAATGTAGATACAGTAAAAAATTTCACTTGTAAGCTCTTCTCAAAACTAGCTAAACTGGCAATAAGTACTAAGTTAAACAGGTTTCTTGGACACACAGTAAGTTTACAACAAATGCATATTAGCTCCTCAGTGGTCAAATGACAACAAATGCAGAGGGACTGCATAATCAGTATGACCCATGTACAGAAGTCACCAACATCTATGGCATCATCTACCAGAGAACTCAGAAAGCAATTACAATGAAATCCTGTAACTTTCAGTTATAGTGATTCTATTAATTTTAGTCTGCTCAAAACTGAGCATTCTACAGATGAAGGGATGCAAAAAAGGTAGAGTTGCTTAATGCTAAAGTAATTTTCCCGCTAGGAAATAAAATACACACAAAATGCATAACTATATAAGGCACTATCTAAAATCAAAGCTCTTTGATAGTATTTTTATTCATGAAAGATGTGCAGTCCTCATCAGTAGAAAAAATTCTAGTTTGTATGTTTAATTTTACCTAACCTACCTTTAGAAACATATAGTATGCACCAACACTCATCAAATTTGAATTCTCTAAGTTCAGACACAGCATGTGCTAAAGTTAAGAAAGCTTAATAAATAGGTATTTAATTGCAGTCAATACCAGCAGACATCTTTTTTTCATGATATTCACTTCTGGTGGACTAGCTGGTCCTATAGACTCTTGACTGTCTGTTACTTGTAAATCATGGTAACCAGATATCTAAAGAGAATATGCAATGATTAAATGTCCATATGACCAGAATACCATAAAAATCAAAAGAAAAAACAAAAGATCAACATGAAGAGATATAGTCAAGGGAAAACTGAAAAAAGAGATGAAATTTAATTTGTGCCTCTGAGAATGGATGTGGTTGAGCAGAGAATAGCAGGAGCTTACTACCTGCATGTGCACCCAAACAAACAACAGTATGTGACTATGTTTAGATTTATATGCATTTTCCCAGGTAATTCTGTTTCTCAAATCATGCATTTATGTATGATTTTATTTTGTCTTCGCAAAAAACAATACACCTGATTATGATACTCTATACTACCTGATAGATGTGTTGTATGTAGTAATCTTTTCACAGCAAGGCATGCAAATATGGCACTTACTTTAATGAAGATAAATGTTGCTTGCATGTATCATTTATATCATAGCACATAAAGAGTTTATCTAGAATTTTATGCGGTGATGCTTTTGCTAGCTTAAGTAAATCAACATAGTTGTATCTGAAGTTACTATTCTAGCATTACAATGATGAAATGAATGTAAAGTAATTCTATAATGCAGATAATAATTTTCTCTTATTTCTATTTAGTACACTGGTAATGCTTTTTATTTGTGTGTTTGCTTTTTTTTTTTTTTTTTTTTTAACTGAGAGGAGAGGAGATAGAGAGACAGACTACCTCATGTGCCCTGACTGGAATCCACCGAGCAACCCCCATCTGGGGCCAATTTTTGAATCTACCGAACTATCCTCAGTGCCTGGGCTAAGACTCAAACTAATCAAGCCACTGGCTGTGGGAAGGGAAAAAAGAGAGAAGAGGTAGAAGGAGGGAAAGAAAGCAGTTGGTCGCTTTTCCTGTGTGCCCTGACTGGAATCAAACCTGGGACATTTTCACACCAGGCCAACACTCTATCTACTGGAACAACTGGCTAGGGCCTTTTTTTTTTTAAATATAAGATACAGTGATTACTGAGTGTTGTCTGTGATTGTCTGTTGCCTACATTTACAAAAGGCAAATGGTTTATTTAAAGTATCATGCTCTACTGACTCTTGATTTTCAGAAAAAAATCAAGGATAGCTATGGATTATGTCAATGTCTTGTCCTCCAATATCAAGGCTCATAAATGTACTGAAGTCTGCTGAATTCATTCTCATAAAGTTAATTTACTCTATTTTCCCCTCAATTTTCCTTTTATTATTATGAGCATCTGCATTATGACTAACTGTATCATCTTAAGACATTACAATCAATGACAAGGACAAGAAGTTGCTAAAGAGAGTTAAAACTTCAACTGAATTTGAAACTTGGAGACGAAGATGAAACATACTATTAGGGAGTGACAAATGTGTATAGTTTTTTTATTTTGTTTTAAATGCAGAGAACATGCTGTGTATCAGATTATTCAGTAATCAACAGAAAGGCAAAAATATAATATGGAAACAATAAGAGGTGGATTAAGGTCGGTTGAGGCCCCAAACATATAAGAGTATATTGGACCCCTTAAAAGAAAGAGAGAGACAGGGAAAAAAAATACATGTTAATCGTATTTTAAATAAATAAAAAAAATATTATGTACTATTAATTGCACATATGCAACCAAACTTGATGTCCTTAGAAAAAAGTAGAAAGTTGAGGTTTTGCAGGGCCCTTCAGAAGTTGAGGCCCAGGGGGCATGCCCAGTGTGCCCACCATTAAATCCGCCCTGGGACACAATAATATAAAACCAGAAGCAGCAAGTCAGTTTGATATGGCTCCAATATTCCTTTTTTATTTTATTTTTAAATTACAATTTACATTAATATTATTTTGTATTAGTTTCTAGTGTACAGCATAATGGTTAGACAATAATACATTTTATAAATGCTCCCCCTGAATATTTCCAATGCTTACCTGGCAACATACATAGTTATTACAATATTGTTGACTATATTCCTTGTGCTACAGTTCACATCTCCATGACTACTTTGTAACTACCAATTTTTACTTCTTAATCTCCATCTTTTTCACCCAGTCTACCAACCCCCATCCCCTCTGGCAACGATCAGTTTCTTCTCTGTATCTATGAGTGCTTCTCAATTTTGTTTTTTTATTTATTTTGCTCTTTACATTTCCCATTTAAGAGACATTAAATGAAATTTGTTTTCTCTGTATGAATTATTTCACTTAGCATAATACCATTTAGACCCATTCATTCTGTTCCAAATAGTAAGTTTTTATTCTTTTTTATAGCTCAGTGATATTTTATAGTATATATGTACCACCATGCTTTTATCCACACATCTATTGATGGGCACTTGGGTTGCTTCCATATATTGGCTATCGTAAATAATGCTGTAATGGATATGGGATATATGTTCTTTCAAGTTAGTTTTTGGGTCTCTTTGGATATATACTCAGAAGTTGAAATTGCTGAGTCTTAAGGCAGTTTAATTTTTAATTTTTTGAGGATCCTCATTACAGTTTCCCACAGTGGCTGCTCCAATCTGCAATCCCACCAAAAGTGCATGAGGGTTCCGTTTTCTCTACATCTTCACCAATAGCCATTCTGATCTCTGTGAGGTGTAATCTCATTTTAGCTTTTTAAAAATTTATTTAGAAAATTAAATTTAACAGGGTGACATTGATCAATAAGAGTACATTGGTTTTAGGTAATGGTTTCTATAGCATTTGAACTGTTGATTATGGAGTATACCCATTATCCAATTATTGTTCTTTTATTTGTATTTCTCTGATGCTGAGCATCTGTTCATACATCTATTGGTCATTTGTATTTCCTCTTTTTTTTCCACAGAGACAGAGAGAGAGACAGAGAGGGACAGATAGGGACAGACAGATCAGAAGAGAGAGATAAAAATCATCAATTCTTTCTTGTAGCACCATAGTTGTTTATTGATTGCTTTTTCATATGTACATTGACCAGGGGACTAAAGCAGAGCAAGTGACCCCTTGCTCAAGCCAGTGAACTTGGGTACAAGCCAGAACACCTTGGGCTCAATCCAGCAACCATGGGGTCATGTCTATGATCCTATGCACAAGCTGGTGAGCTCACGCTCAAACTGGTAACTTTAGGGTTTTGAACTTGGGTCCTCTGTATCCCAGTTTGACACTCTATCCATTGCATAACTGCCTAGTCAGGCTTGTATTTCCTTTTTAGAAAAGTGTTTGTTCAGATCTTCAACCCATTTTTTAACTAGATTTTTGTTGTTGTTGAGTTGTATGAACTTATTATAAATTTGGGATATACCATAGGTAAATATCTTCTCCCATTCAGTAAGCTATTTGTTTTATCAATTTTTTGTTGTTGTGGTGGTGGTTGTTTCATGTGGTACAAATATTATTAAGCAAAGTTAAATATTCATTTAAACAGAGCCAAACCATCAAATGTACTGTCTCCTCTGTAATGCTAAGTTAATTAAAAGGAAACACAGTATCCTACTCCTTATACTACAATAATATTTTGAACCATTTATTTTCTTGAGTGGCCTAAATCAATGTTTATATAGTATTATCATTAAATGATGATATCATGTGGCATAAAATTTGATTGCTTTTATGGTACCTAAAACACTTAACACAGTATCAGTAGTTCTCACATAATAAATGATCAGAAAATATTTTTTCATTTGAAATAAATGACTATATGTTTTAAATTATGCTAATGAGTAAATGCATATAGATTACATGGCAAGTGGAAATATTCCTTTTGATAAGGAATAGGAAGTTAGTAACAAGAATCATTTTATTTTAGAAAAAGTTGACCTTTTGTACATCTAATAATATGTCATCTACTAGGAAAAGTAAGTTAAGAATGAAAATGACAGAAATTGAGAAAAATAACAGAAATAAAATGTAAAGCAAAGAGTCTAATATATTAAATTTCATGGGATAAATTTAGTCTGCTTTTATTTTTGCTGTTCCCAACCACTTAGCCAGAAGAAACTGAATATTGTAGCAGGGAAAAGATTGAACAGAACAAGAGATGTTAGTCTGTGCACACCATGGAAATAAAGGAAGTAAAAACAGTTAAGGGGTAAAATGTAAAGAGGTAAAGCATACGAGATCATTTCAATGATTACACATTTCATATTATATTGGATCACTTTTACACATTTTTTAAATTCTGTATATTTTCATATACGATGTATATAAAGCTATTATGTAAGTTCATTTTAAAGATATTTTTTTCATAAATGAATAACATAAACAAAATCAAAGTATCTCAACCTTATTCAATCCAGTTTGATAAGCATATTATCTTTCATTTCTTTCTTTTAAGACTCTTTTTTTTTCTTTTTATTTTATTCATTTTAGAGAGGAGACACACACAGAGAGAGAGAGAGAGAGAGAGAGAGAGAAAGAGAGAAAGGGGCGAGGAGCTGGAAGCTCAACTCCCATATGTGCCTTGACCAGACCAGTGCAGGGTTTTGAACTGGCAACTTCATTGTTCCCAGGTTGATGCTTTATCCACTGCACCACCACAGGTCAGGCTTTTTTCTTTCTTAAAGAACATAAATATATATAAAGTGTTTGACATACACTTATATATATTTAGACACTTTCACTACAGATACATATGAAATTCTTTTCTTTTTTCCCCCTCTCTTTATTGAAGTGATAGGAAGGGAGAAAGAGAGACTTTTGCATATACCCAACTGGGATCCACCTAGAAACCCACATCTGGGGTGAATGCTCTGCCCATCTGGGGCCATACTCACAACCAAGTTATTTTTAGCACCTGAAGTGGAGGCTCCATGGAGCCATCCTCAGCACCCTGGGTTGATGTGCTCAAATCAATCCACCCATGCTTGCGGGAGGGAAAGAGAGAGAGAGAGAGAGAGAGAGAGAGAGAGAGAGAGAAGGAGAAAGAAAGAAAGGGGAGGTGTGGAGAAGCAAATGGTTGCTTTTCCTGTGCGCTCTGACCAGGAATCAAACCGGGAACATCTACTTTCCAGGCTGACCCTCTACCACTGAGCCAACCATCCAGGGTCTGAAATTATTTTTTATAGTCTGAATTACATTCATATCTTTGATTAATATCCATTTTTTATAATAAATTTATAAAGAATAGGATTATGAATACAAATATAGTTGCCCTGGTCTAAAAATAACATAGAAATGTAACTATATAAGTCTCCTTGATCCATTATTCATTTCTTTCATCAAGTAACAATAATATAAAAGTGCCTCAACCTTATCCAATTTAATATAGAGTATGTAACAAGTGATTTCAGATGGTGTTCCAACTCCTAAAGAATATTTGACTCCTCAGAATATTATTCTTCTAAAATTTATTAAAAAGTTAGAACCATTCACAATATTGAGGGGTACAGATTTTCTAAACAAACATAGCTAACTAACATCATATAGAAAGAGATATATGGCCTATTCATCTGGTCCAACAATCTTTCCCTAATATTAACCAAGTGAGTCCCTCAAATTTTTATTTGTTTATTTATTTTTATTTATTTTTTTACAGAGACAGAGAGAGAAAGTCAGAAAGAGGGACAGATAGGGACAGACAGATAGGAAGGGAGAGAGATGAGAAGCATCAATTTTTCGCTGCAGCTCCTTATTGTTCATTAATTGCTTTCTCATATGTGCCTTGACTGGGGGGCTACAGCAAACCAAATAGCCCCTTTCTCAAGCCAGCAACCTTGGGCTTCAAGCCAGCAACTTTTGGGTCGAAGCCAGAAACCATAAGGTTATGTCTATAATCCCACGCTAAAACCAGTGACCCCACACTCAAGCTGGCGACCTTTGGGTATTGAACCTGGGTCCTCCACGTCCCTGTCCGAAGCTCTATCCACTGTGCCACCACCTGGTCAGGCGAGTCCCTCATGTTGATTTCAAAAGTCATATTATATATCAGACATGTTGGGTTTCATCTTATTCAGTTACAGCCTTAGGAGAAATAAGTAACATTCTTTCCTGAAGATTGCTCTATATGGAGGATACACTAATTAAATGTATGTTGGTATATGAACATAAGTTACTACAACACTTTTTTTAGACTTCCCTATATAAGGCAACCTATCATCAGTCTGGTGACACGCTTTTCTAACCCTAGATCATCAAAATTGCAGATGATTTTCAATATGGCTATAAGTCTCCAAAGCAGAAAAGGAAAAAACTGGAACTGCCAGTAAAGGACCACCCAGTCAAATAACTGGCCTACTCAGTCTTCTTAGTTATATGAAAAACATGTAAATTTTTACACTTTTCTCATTCTCTCTCTTTTTTTTTTTTTTTTTTTTTTTGCTTTCAGTGGGTTTGCTCCCAGTGAAACACTCTTTACTTCAGACAAAATAATCAGCCATTTATATGTTCTATTTGTCCATGCCTGTTAAGTTGCCCTTGTTTTTTATATTCTGGTAGGCAACACCTTTGTATTATAATAAAGAATCATTAGTCATTATTGAACAATTAATTCCATTTAGCTGCACATCCTAGAGGACATCAGAGTTGCCTACATAAAAACCATCTATAATGAAGACCTTTTTAAGGTGCTCCTTAAATATATAGCATGCAATGCATGTTTTTATGGGAGCTCATTTTACATGTACTGTGATAATCACAAATATAATGCTCACAAAAATTAGGGGATATTTTATCACTTTATATTCATTTTGAAATATCCCCAATTTTTATGAGCAATATACACTATTTACCACTCTCTGTCTTATGTGTTCATAATACAGAATCACCTCCTAGCCTTCTTCAGGTTATATAGAACCTAGTTAATTGTGAACTGAAGTTATGTTTGCTACTTAACTGCTGATGTCAGACCCTTCAGACCTCTCATTTCCCTCTGGCACCGTGACCAGGAAATTCTATATGGTGGCTGTTCTGTGTGACTGACTGGCTTGCTGAGTAACTACACTGCACAGAAGCCCACAGGCAATCCACAGTGAACATGTACATGGGCAAGGGAGGAACTTTTATTATGTCAGTCTCTGTAATTTTAAGGATACTTATTTTTGCAAAATAACATAGCCTTTTCTGACCAATATATTTATCTTCTATATTTGGTAAAAATTCACACTCAAGTTCAGTTGATCTTAACAGCGAGTATCTTCCTTTTTGAGATACATCTAAGGGACCTCAAAAGTGATTTATGTGTTCATAATGTGACCCATACATTAAGGCAAACAATTTTTAACATATTTTTTAATTTGGTGGAAACTGTTCTATTATGATGATAATAATGCTATTTTAATAATATGACACAATCAGCATGAGTTATTTTTATTTATTCTGATATATATATGCATAAGGGCATATGTAGGGAAACAGAACTTCTTATTCCAGCCAAATCATGATTTATCTGGTCTTTGAAAGGAGAAGAAGGCAAACATAGGTTTCCAGAATGTGAACCTTCATTACTACTCCTCCTTTGACTCATTTCTCCGAATTTAGGATCTTTCATTATACTACAGAGTAGTAGTTAAAAATATTTCATATTCATAAGTGTAGATTTAAAATGATGAGATGGCAGAGTGCTAACAATAAATAAATAAGAGAGAGATGCATAGAAAGACATATAAATAATAAAATAGATTTATTCAACAATTATTTATTAAGCAGCAATTATGTGCAATGCACAAAGATGCTGAAAATAAAACACAAGATCCTGAGAATATAATAACATGACCAATGTGGCCTTTATCATCTGGTAGATATAAACATACAGATGAAAATATTCAAAACCAAAAGCCCTACAACAAATTAGTTAACTGGAAGACCAGATAGTCATCTTAAATCAAGCTTATAAATGATTTTCTATCTCTCTCAAGCTTAAAAAGGCCAATATTTTGTTAAGGCATTCTGGCATACTATTTACCCATAACAAATATTTGAGTAAATATAAAACAGGGCCACTATCTGAACTGATATAAAGTAGCAAATTAACCCATTTATACTTGATTTGAACAACAAGTTTAGACTGTAACCCTGAGCATCATCACCTGCTTGAAAGGCTGAAAACCTATTTCAAATCTATTTTTATTTCTTGAAATTTTAAAGTGTGATGATTACAATTAGGTTTAAGTTTAGCCAAACTGCTAACAGCTTGCATAGAAATTGTACTTGATTTAATAATTATTCTTTCCTGGATAAGTACAAGCACACACACCTACACTACAAAATACAGAGAAGTGTTTCATTGTTTACATTAAAATTAAAAAATGTACATGGTGCTCCACTAAGAAAAAGGGGTATTTGGGGTAGTTTATTACATAATATTTTAAGGAGAATGGACAGTAAGAAATGCTTTATATAAATTTTATAAACTGTAGAGAAAAGACTAAAAGTTAATATTAATTTATCACATACTAAAATCCTTAGTTAGCCCTTCTTTCGGAACACCTTGGAGAAAACTAAAGGGAGTAGTCATTACCTTATTTACACATAAGATTACAATTTGAGGCAACCTCTCATAGCAGGAAGGTCATCTCATTTAAATTATTTCAATTAGAATAATGCGTGCGTGCATACATGTATATGTGTATGTGTACACATATGTGTTGATTGGGAACTTGGGAACAATTGAATCCTAAATTTAAGAAAATGATTTTATCACAGTATTATTTTAAATATTTTATTTATTGATTTTACAGAGAGAGGAGGGGGGAGCAGGATGATAGTCCCTTGCTTCTCAAATGTGCCTTGACCAGGCAAACCCAGTGTTTTGAACCATCGACCTCAGTGTTCCAAGTTAATGCACTATTCACTGCACCACCAAGGCCATGCTAATAGCAGTATTTTGAAAGCAATCTATATATTTTCAGAGTTTAATCACTGAAGACTACGTCCTGTATCTTCCAGAGCATAATGACCTTTGTTTAACTTCTGGGAGATATATTTCTCACATACAGCTTGTATTTTCAAAGCTCGATGACAAAACCAAGATGAAAGCTGTGACTGATGGCTGAGGTATATAATGCAGCCAATGTGGTTGTCTACAAGAGTCAGTGACTTTCTACACTTCCTTTATAAACTCTACTTCCACCCTCCTCATGCCTGACTAAATATCTTCAGTTTGTTAGGGGGTTAGAAGCTACATTTTCCTTTGTCATCTGACGAGCTAAATGCTTATAGCATAACTAACAATTTCTCCTTTTTTCATATAAGTAGATTTTAAACCAATGGAACATCTTTAGGTGGAGAGGCATACTATGGCATCAACATAGTAATTTAGATGTTTTAAGTCAATGTTACTCGAATCATAATCAATGAAATGAATATAAACATATTTCATTTTTGTTTGTTTCTTAGGATAAGATACTTTGAGACAAATAAGTTTAGAGTATTCTACATTATACAATATTATACAGATATATTTATTGAAAAAATCAGGTCCTTATATGTGCTGATGTGCATTTTAATCCTCCAAAATTGCTAGATAATATAAAGACAACTTTAATAAAATTTTCAAAGTATACCAGGCATCACATGCAGTGGAACTAATGGGAGTTGTAGATACACCAGGTCCTTCCCCATGGTATTTCCTCCAGTATGAAACTCACACATTTCTCATGAGAATCTGAAGTTACTCATTGCTTTATGGTTTTTCTGACATATTCATAATTAAAGAAATAGGGTGCATGTCATTTTGCTATGCGCCTGCTTTACTGATCCTGTACTCAAGGGAGTATCAAAACCATAACCTTCATGCAATAACATCTAGGTAAAAGACAATCAGCATAAGTGAGCACATAGCAAGTCACGTTTTAGTATCTCGTGGAGAAAAGCTAGAAGAGGAGCTCTAAGAACAAGCATTTCATCATGCCACATAAAATGCATGAGAAAAATTATAAAGACTGGGAGCAAATTGGTAAAAATCACAATAAGAGAAAATATCTTTCTTTTTTTTTATTTTTTAAGTGAGAGGAGGGAAGATAGTGAGACACACTCCCACAAACATCCCTGACAGGAATCCACCCCACAACTTGTCATCAGAGGTATTTTTTAGGGCCTGAGCTGAGTCTCATTCCAACCAAACTGTACTCAGTGCCTGGGTCAATGCTTGAACCAATCGAGCCACTGGCTGAAAAAGGGAAGAGAAGAGGAAGAGAAGAGAGAAAAGGAAGAGGAGAGAAGCAGATGGTTGCTTCTCCTGAGTGCCTTGACCAGGGATTAAATCCAGATGTCTTGACACCAAGATGATGCTCAATTGACTGAGAAAACCATCCAGGGTCATAACTTTCTCTTGCTAATGCATGCATTTTCAGAATGCACTTTACATAACTAAGTTGGTGATATTCATACTTTAAATCTCAGTGTCCAACTTGGCAACAAGACGTCAATATAATCTAGAATATTTCATCTAGACTTGTGTTTACTTCTCAAAGGGTCATTTTGCTAGACATATGTCCTGATATTAAGAACAGATTTTATGTTTTCTTGAATCTGACTGTGATTTTTTTTAAATTTCATGAAATGCCTATTCTTTTCTTAAGGGATACAGTTGTTTCATGGGAGGTCTTATACTGAGTTACCCTGTAACTAAAATTACAAAAAAAGGTATAATTAAAGGTTATTAGCTATTAATAATCAGAAGCTCTAAAATGTACTAACATTGATTATCTATCTATAATCATTTCCTCTTTCCTCCCATATGCTTCAAATAGATACAGATTTTATTGTGCATATGCTTTCATGTATGTAAATGCAGTTAAATTATTTAAAGTCTTTGAGCTGAATCAGAGTTTACAGAACCTCCCTCAGAGAGCTGCCTTATATAACCATATAAAACTTACTTTCTATTTTTCTTTTAATTGTATCTTTCCCTGGACTATATGGCATCAGGCAGTAGGACAAAAGGGCACATGCATAATATTATGATACTACTACCTCTTCTGTCTCCTCTCATAACCATATAAACTTCTTTTCCTCTGAGACCACAGGGATTGTCAACATATTGTTGCCCTCAGTCTGGCGAAATCTTTGGGAAAACATATAGGTAAGCAATTTAGGTAAGAAAGGAAGACTATTCCAGTTTGCTATGACACTTGAAACATGATCAACTATTACATATAATCCAACATTAGCAAAGGTCAGAAATAGGTATTCAGTTAAACATGCTGAGAACATATGTCTACTTGCAAATATGCTTAATCTAGTGAGACCAGGCAAGGTCAGGAACAAGATTTATAAGAATAAAGTAAAATAGGGAATTAAGTTCAAGTTAATTTTGAGAGATGGCAAAGGAAAAATTAAGCAGAATAAGTATCATCACTTTTAACATAATAAGATAGTAAGAATATTGTAAGTTTTCATAATCAAATAAAGAAATACAGTGAGTAGCCTGACCAGGCGGTGGTGCAGTGGATAGAGCATCGGACTAGGACTTGGAGAACCCAGGTTCGAAACCCCGAGATCAGCAGCTTGAGCACGGGCTCATCTGGTATTGTCAAGGCTCACCAGCTTGGAACCAAGGTTGCTGGCTTGTGCAAAGGGTCACTTGCTCTGCTGTAGCCCCACAGTCAAGGCACATATGAGAAAGCAATCAATGAACAACTAAGGTGCCTGAACAAAGAATTGATGCTTCTCATCTCTCTCCCTTCCTGTCTGTCTGTCCTTATCTATCCCTTTCTCTTGCTCTCTCTTTGTCTCTGTCAAAAAAAAAAAAAAAAAAAAAAGAAAGAAATACAGTGAGTATATTTTTTATATAAAGAAGATTCTTCCAAATTAAAGCAACTGCTTTGGACAAAACATTTTTTTTTTATGTATAATGTTACATAGTCATACATAATCATTATCTTTGAATTGAAGTTTTAAATACTATCACATCAGTTTTTATTGTTTCAAGTTGTTCTGATAAAAATAAATAGAAGTCACAATTTATGATACTATTCTTTCCCAAGAGACAGCTGATTTTTCTGTGACATAGCTTACAGACAGAGAATAGTTCAGTAAAACATAAATGAATAAGAAAGCAGAACAACATTAGCAATAATATAATACAATGTTTTTAATTTTTTAAAACCATTTTTATGGTTTAAATATGTACAAACAAATATGAATGTACAAGATAAAATAAAATTACTTTGTCCAAAGAGAGGAAGAATAGATAATTCAGATGAGCATAGACCAGGTGACCACAATATCTAGGGTCAAGAAGCTATCTTGTGATGACAGAATAGAAGGCCTGCCTTAGCTACTATAGTACACATGGTTAGAAGGAGTGTATATCCCTTATTACACCAAAGGCACTCCATTGCATACTAGCCAAGGGCTTCCTATTTCTAGTCTTTCTATTGGGAGAAAATTAATTTCAGTTGTGTTTTATTCACTGATATTTTCTGACCTCACTCATAGTGGTTGAATGCTATTTAAAACTGATACATTTACCCTACCAGATGTTTCTGTTAAAAAAATAATCTGGTAAGAATCTCTGTTAATGGCATAATTATACAAATTGCAAAATTATACAAATTTTAGCTGTAGTAAAGACGTATCACATTCACAAAATATTATCAAATAATCATTCCTTTATATTATGTGACTCACAAATCATTTCTAGAAAATTGTATTCATGTCAACACATAATATTTAAAGGAATATACTGACCAACCACAGTGAATCCATTCATAAAACAGTCCATATGGATCAGCAACCCATGTCATATGTTGGGGCTGGGGATATGAGACACCTTTTTTTGTGTGCGACAAAGAGAGACAGAGAGAGGGACAGATAGGGACAGACAGACAAAAAGGGAGAGAGATGAGAAGCATCAATTCTTTTTTGTGGCACTTTAGTTGTTCATTGATTGCTTCCTCATATGTGACTTGGCGGGGGGGCTACAACAGACTGAGTGACCCCTTGCTCAAGCCAGCAATCCTAGGCTCAAGCTGGTGAGCCTTGCTCAAACTGGCTACCTCAGGGCCTTGAACCTGGGTCCTCTGTGTCCCTATCCGATCCTCTATCCACTGTGCCACCACCTAGTCAGATGAGACAACTCTTTAATATACAAAATAGTATTTGGACAGGTACAATACCTGTCTGGGTATATGAAAGGGTATCATTAAAAGAAGTTGTTATTTAAGGGTTTTTATAGCACAAAAGTATGACCTAAGTAATAGATAAATAATATTATCACTTTGTGGGGAAAACAGCTGTGTTAGGTTTGCTCACTGGTTTACTGGTTGCAAACACATTGCTTGATTAGTGTGTGAGCATGTGGCAGCACCATGTGTGGATAGTCCATGTAAGGCAATGGGTGCTTGTACTCAGGGCAGATTGTGGATTGCCAATGGCGGAGTGCAGATTGCCTGGCCACCACTATGAGGGTCCATTCACCTGAGAAGCAGTTTCCCCTGCCTGTGTGTTCATCCACCGTTGCAAGATTCTATTAAGTGGTAATGACCCAATGCTGTTTGGCTCTGTAGTTTTCTACCATCTGCTTGAATGCAACCTGGACCTCCCTGGCCTCAGCCACTGGCATTACATGCTTTAATACAGTATGCCACATTAGATTAGTGCACTCTGTAATGTGTTAAGTTTCTTAATATCTGGTATATAAAAGTAAATATTTAAACAGCACTTCCCAAAAATATCACGGGAACTATTTCTACACTTCATATATGATTCATCCTTATGTTCACCAGGAGTTATTCTAATATTTAGTCTTCAAAAATTCTCTGATCATTAAAATAAAACATGTGAAAGAAATAGAAATTGGAAAGTGTTTTAGAGGACTTTAGTAAAAACTTATCATAAAAAGTATATATATATATATATATATATATATATATATATATATATATATATATATATACACACACAAAAATTTATGAATAAAAACATCTTTTTTTCAGATATTGATCTAAAGGTTAGACTAAAATGTGTATAAAATAGAGACATCAGAATCAATACACCTCAAAAAGTATATTTTTCCTCACCCCCAGTTAATTTGCTATGAATTTGGGGAAAATAGTTGATTAAAAATAGACAAATCTAAGATATAAGCAACAAAAACAAAACTATAATATAAAGTCTTTTAAAAAAAATTATAAAGCAAACAAACAGTCTAATTAAAAAATGGGGAGAGGACCTGATCACTTCTCCCAAGAACACATACAAATGGCCAACAGATATATAAAAACATTCTCATATTCACTAGGTACTAGAAAAATGCAAATCAGAACCAAAATGAGATACCACCTCATACCTGTTAGATTGACTATTATGAAAAAGACAGGTTATAACAAATGGTGGAGAGGCTATGGAGAAATAGGAACCCTCACTGGTTGCTTGTGGGAATGTAAGCTGGTATAGCCATTATGGAAGAAATTATAGTGGTTCCCCAAAAAATTAAGACTACCATATTACCCATAAGTTCCTCTATTAGGTATCTATCCCCAAAACTGAAAAACATTGGTACACACAGAGACATGTACCCTCATGTCCATTGCAGCATTATTCTCAGTTTTCAAGATACAAAAACAACCAAAATGTCCCTCCATAGAGGATAGGATAAGAAGATGTGATACATATATACAATGGAATATCACTCAGCCATAAGAAATGATGATATATTGCCATTTATGACAACATAAATGGACCTTGAGAACATTATATTAAGTAAAATAAGTAAATCAGAAAAAGCTAAGAATTATATGATTTCACACATAGGTGGGATATAAAACTGAGACTCATATACTTAGATAAAAGTGAAGTGCTTACCAGAGAACATGGGGTTGGGGTAAGGGAGTCAAGAGAGACAAATATATGGTGATAAAAAATGATTTGACTTTGGGTCATAGGCACACAACACAATCTACAGTTCAAATGCTATAGACATGTTTACCTGAAAGCCATGAACTCTATTGATTAATGTCACCCTATTATGATTTTATAAATAAAGAACGTTTTAAAAATCACAAAGAAAATTTAAAGATAGGACTGTATGAATTCAAAGGACTCCACTAAAAGACTAAAGAGAAACTATGCCTCAAAATCAGTGCAGAGCAACCCCATGGATACACTGCAATGTAATATGCTCAACTATAGAAGCTCCAGCTCAATCTGTGAGAAAAAGGTGAGCATTACTTAACTAATACTTCAAGGCAGACATTCTTACTTTGCTTATTTTAAATTCCTCTCAGGCATCTGGAGGATATTTATCTTCCTACAGCTCAAAGTATTTGAGCCACAGTAAACAGCCAGACATGCATGTACACTGACTGAATTACTCCCATTACTAATGAAGTGAAACTGACACACCTAATGAGTTGTTTCTATCTCACCTGTCCTACAGTCAGGCTTGAGGGTTCGGTCATGAATCTGTGTAATGATAATGATGACAAACAGGAGACATATTTTTTATCATTGACTATATTTTCTGCCTCAGTACTTGGTAAGTACACATGACAATCCCAGGAACCATTATTACAGAATCCCTCTCCACTGACACTTTTTCCTAAGAAGCACACTTTATAATATGGCATAAAATCTACTGTAAATTACTGTGAACAAGTAACATCAATTTCTGATGAATTCCTGGGACAACAGTATATAAGGGTCTATAGACAATGTTAAAAAATAGCCAGGTTATGAATCATTTATACAAACCGACCACAATGAGAAATAATTTCTAGACAACAGATATAAAGTGGAGGGGGAATGGGGATTCTTTATTCAGTGGTACGCCTCAAAACATTGTATGAGTATACAAGGACAAAGAAGGGTATTTTTTCAGTGTATTGCATTATCTATTATCTTTATAAAAGTGATGTATGCACACAATAGACAATTCTAAAAATAAACACAGGGAGGGAAGAATATCCATGGCTCTGCACACCAATACAACCACTACTAATGTTTTATGTTCTAGCTTTTCAGACTTATTTTGCAAAACATCTTACTTTATGTTGTTAAAATAAGACTGCAATGTAGCTTTTATTGAGCTTTCCTCATTTAATTTAAACTGAAGCATAGATCCTGCTTTACATAAGATCAGTAAGAATACTATGACAACAAATTGCTGCGTATAATACTATATTAATTAGTCTCCTATTTTGAACATTGTTTCCATTTTTTCTATTATAAAACCATTATGGCTAACAATCACACTGTAAATACATATGTGTATAACATATTAAATATTCATATATATATATATATATATATATATATATATATATATATATATATACAGATAGATATAATTCCCAATTTAAGATAAAAATGATTCATTAAAATATCTATATCTTAGTAGTGGAGTTACTCAAGGGCATGGGTATTTTAAAGCAGTTCTACACAGGAAACTGCTATTAAATGTCCAAATAACTTTTATTAAAGCACCTGATAAATTATGGTATTTATAAAGAACCTGATTTCATAATACAATTGCATATTTACAATGGGCTGATATAATTTACATGCAGTGATTTTTAAGTTTAAAAGTTCAGATTTCCTATTTATATAATTGGGTTTCTCCTTTGAACAGAAAAATGTCTTAGCTCTTCTCACTTTCCCTTGCATCTTTCTTTCTTAAAAGTCTGTGCCTATGACACATTCTCTCAGCATTTTATTTATATTAGAAAATATTCAGTTAATCCAATAAAATGATGAATAAAAATGTGGGGTCTGGGAAAATATTACCCTTTCCTAGTTAAAGCTGTTCACTTTATGTACACATCTCTAAAATGTCCTCAAAGAAATTCCTACTAAAAATCCCTTTGAAATACTGTACCATCTGTAGTAATGGGTTAACAGGAAAGATACTTTGCAAACATAAATGTTGGTCCTTAAAAATCATAAAATGCTCAAGTCTTTGCTATATCATCTACACACACACACACACACACACACACACATACACACACACACACACACACACACACACAAATACTAGAATCTACATAAACAATCTTTAATTGTTTCCACAAATGCATTTGCCTAAGATGAGAAAAGCCTTGGTTTAAGTCCTTAGCCAAGTTCCTAATAGCTGTTAGGAAGTCATTTAATCTCTTTTTAGGTAACATTTTCAACTGTGTAAAGTGCATAATCTCATAAGTGAGTTGTGAGGAGTACATGTGAACACTTTTATAAAAATGTAAAAATGTATACAGATATGTTCATTTTAAGTATTAAATATTTTTTTAAAGTGTAAACTATATCAGAAAATGGAATTATAATATAATAGCAAAATCTTTTATGGTACATGTGGGAAGAGAAAAAATGTGAGAGACAACTTTAGTGTGTGCCTAAAAATAAAATAATACCTTATCTTGATATAACGAAATTAAAACATTAATTCCTTAATAAGCAGCATCAGACATAAAAGTTTCTAATCACTGGAAAGTATAAACACTGACCATTTCCCATGTGTTTACATTTCACCTATACATGTGGAATCATCATTTGTGATCCTTCTACCTCTCCCTCAGGGCACACAGTTGCACAGAGCTCATTCCACTCCTGCTTGGAGACTATACGGAGTTCTGCAGGGTGGTTAAAGCCTTGCAGCTACTCAACCACAATGACTGACTAAGAAAAGGCAAGCAGGTAGTCCCATCACACCAATAAGATAATTGCAGAATTTGTTGAGAAAACTTGATTTAAGACAGAGGGATTCTTTTTTAAGCATTTGAAGTTCTATGTGGTGGGACTTGCTGTCACTGTCGTGGCAGATTGGGAGCGAGAGTCTGAGGGTGGATGGCAGTAGAAAAAATCAGAACCAAAAGACAGAGGAGGAGGGCGGAAAGGAAGAAAAGCTAAACCTGAGGTCCTATAATCAGCTGTGCCTGTGCCCTAAGCCAGTGTGCCCAAACCTTACATCAACCCTCTATATCCACTCACCCCTGTTTTCCATTTCACTCAGTGCACAGACAAGGGGCTGCATTTGTCAGGACTGGATCAAGGAGCTTCCTTGTCTCTGGCTGCAGGTCAGTTTTACTCACTGCAACCAGGAGCAGGAGATGAGAGGGTGGGAAATAAAGTAGTGCTATTTAAGTGTTGCAAGAGGTATGCTGTGTCCTTTCTCTAAAATACCAGCTTTTTCCAGGTGATCCTCTCCACAAGGATCTGCATCCCAGTTCCCATAACTGTGTTCTAGCTCTCTCTACCAGGGGCCAGGCTTAGTAACTGCTTCCGGTTTTCATTCCCTGTGCCATCCTGCTACCTGCCCACAACTTTCTACATCTTCCCTTTAATAACTATTTCTCAAATTACTCAGTTTGAATGTTCCACCTGTTTCCTGTGAATAAAAATGTGGGGTCTGGGAAAATATTACCCTTACCTAGTTAAAGCTTTTTCACTTTCTGTACATAAATCCAGAACATCCTCAAAGAAATTCTTACTAAAAATGCTTTCAAAATGTCACCTGTAGTGATGGGTCAGTCCGAAAGATACTTTGCAAACATGAATGTTGTTTTGCATGAACTGATAAACTGATCTGGTCTGACTCTGGACATTTCAATGACCTGAGCTATTACATCCCTATTTTGTGTGCAAACTGTTTTCTATCACTTGTAACAGAAAGATTTCAAACAAATGAAAGCACCATTGGTTCTGCACTTACTGATAAATTCAGAAGTTGGGCTTCTCCTCAAAGGTTTAATTTATTTTATGCATGAGGCCAAGCAACATCCCAATTTTTAGATGGTAAGATTCAGTACGATTCTTTAGGAAGGAAAATATATTTTGTGGTTCAATGAATGACCACTGTAAGTAAAAAGAAAGTTAACCACAGGAAATAATTAAGCTGTTTCATTATCTTACTATAAATCAAGGTTAAATTAAAATTATCTTCCTATTATTCATTTCCACAATAATTCAAAGGGTTATAACACTAAATGGGATCAAAATGCATAAGTAAATGCATGAGGGAGCATATGAGCCCTGACTGGGATGTGTATTTCAAGTCTGTAAGGTCTTTCACACACTCTCTCTACTTAAATGCCACTGTACTGTGACCAGTAAGGCAAGTAAGTACCCTGAACCATTTACAGGCTTGGTAAACTGAACGATGACTCTCAGAGATATGCAAGTCTTAATCTCTGGAAACTGTGAATGTGTTATGTGGCAAAGGGACTTTACAGATGTGATTAGTTAAGAATTCTGGGTTTGGGCCTGACCAGGTGGTGGTGCAGTGGATAGAGCGTCAGAATGGGATGTAGAAGAACCCAGTTTTGAGACCCTGAGGTCGCCAGCTTGAGCATGGACTCATCTCGCTTGAGCACGGACTCATCTCGTTTGAGCAAAAGCTCACCAGCTTGGACCCAAGGTCACTGGCTCGAGCAAGGGGTTACTCGGTCTGCTGAAGGCCCGCGGTAGAGGCACATATGAGAGGGCAATCAATGAACAACTAAGATGTCACAACAGCAACAAAAAAACTGATGATTGATGCTTCTCATCTCTCTCCGTTCCTGTCTGTCTGTCCGTATCTGACTCTTTCTCTGTTTCTGTAAATAAATAAATAAATAAATAAATAATAAATAAATAAATTATGGGTTTGGGAGATTGTCTGGGACTATTTTGGTTGACCCTTAAATGCAATTATTAATGACCTCATAAAAGGAAGACAGAGGGAGATTTGACTAGCAGAAGGGTTGAAGTACATAAACTGGGGACTGGCTTCAAAGAGGGAAGAAAGGGCCAAGTGTTCTGTGAAAACAGGAATGTAGCTTCAGAAACTGAGAAAGAAAAGCAATGAACTGTCCTGGATGCCTCTCGGAGCAGCAGGGCTCTGCTGGAATCCAGTAAAATGATTTTGAACTTCTGACTTCAACAACTTTAAGAGAATAAACATGTATTGTTTTAAGCCAAAACGTTTGTGGTAATTTGTTGAAGCAACTATAAGAAACTAATATTCTGATACATACTCAGTGGGGCGTCTAGATTTGAAGGAGTTGACTGTCTTCATAATCAGTCTCTAAGAAAATAAAGAGCCGCCAATGAGTGACTCTTTCCACTTATTGATATACGGATAACAATGGCATACATTTTCTCTTTTAAGAACAATTTCATGTTGATTTAATGACTGCGTCTATCACTGTATTCTTTATCTGGTAAATTCCTTGAGGATGATGGTAACCACGTTCTCCTAACCCATTTTGCTAAGTTTCTAGCAGAATCCCCTGGAGAAACTTCTCTTAACTAGTGCTCATGGAAAGATTTAACTTCTCAGCATCTCACTAGTGGCTGTTAAAACCAAGTTTTTGAGCACTGGCTGATTTGTTTTTGGAGTCGCATTATTATCTGAATTGCTAATCCGGATTCTCTTACAGAACAAATTTATGTTTAGCAGCTTTAAAACTGAATAAAATAAAATAATCTTTTACCCCTGTGGGCCACTAAAATCTGATCAGTCAAAAATAGTTTGCTTAGCATCTGAAAATGAAAGCTATTTGTTTTGGGGGCTTGGTTTGGCATGTTACAGGAGCAAATCCTGGAAAGAACAAGGAAATGCATTGCTTGGCATACAATAGGATTGGCATAGGCTACTCGAGAAAACTGACTACAGATGGCATAAGAATAGAAGCTTCCCACTCAGTAGCTGGCAACTAACAATTACTAATGGAGGTGGTACCAGAAGGAAAACCCTGGTCCAGTTATAAAAGCAACCAGCAATTTTTGGGCAGAAGTAAAGAAAATCTCAGAGTTATTCTCCATAAATGAAACAATTATTAACTAATAAGTGACCAAAAAATATTTGAGAGTAAAGAGAACTGAATAACCACCATTAAACCTGGCACACTAAAACCAGCCATGTCTGTAGAGACAAAGGGTTGGGAAAAAAGAGATAGGAACAATGGCAAACTCAGATTATTTCTTTTAGCCTGGAAAAGTCTGTGTTTAAAGGACATAGCAGTCAGATTGTTGTTTTCAAATGTAAATCAGATCATATCCTTTCTCAAAAACCCTCCAAAGGAGTCACATTGCACTTTGAGGTTTTTTTATTATTAATTTAAATGGGGTGACATTGATAAATCAGGGTGCATATGTTCAGAGAAAACATCTCCAAGTTATTTTGACATTTGATTATGTTGCATACCCATCACCCGAAGTCAAATTGTTTTCCGTCACCTTCTATCTGGTTTTCGCACTTTGAATTTAATTTAAGCATCTTAGCTTTTTTATATTTTCACGATCTGACCCCTGTCAAAGTCAAGGCTACTCTCGTCCAGTACACCATGCTCACTGTTCTGACTTGCATTCCTTCCCTCAAACTTTTTCTCACCTCTACACTTTGCATAAACTGACTGCTCTGCTTAGATGATTATTCTTCCTATCAGAGAACAACAACAAATACACTCTTTACAGTGAGAATGACAGGCAATCTTATTAGTTAGGAGTGTCCTAACTATAGATGCTTGGAAGAAAAATGACTATCAGCATGTTATGTTTTCCTTTCTTTCATCAAAATGATGTTAAGAAAATGTGTTATAACTTTGCTGTATGTAAATGTTTTAGGCTTACCCCTGAACAGAAATGGGGAGCCTAAAAGGACAGTGAAATGAGGAAGGTATTGCATTATCCAACCTTCCATCTGGATATCCTCAAAAGAAAACATTTGACTTATAGGTCAGAACAGCAGTGAATTTTCACTACATGGATATTTAACAGTTGGTGTTCTAAGACAATCTTAAAATAGAGTGGAGTAAGCCTTGTAAGCAAAAATAGGACATTTAAAATTTTTTCTCCTCTGCCACAGAGATATAAGGATTTGTTATCTCACATCAAGACATGATGGTTTAAATGTTGGGACAATCGCCTTTACATCTATTTTTAATACACAGAAGAGGCTCTGATTGGTTGGCTCAGTGATAGAGCATCACCCAGCATGTGGATGTTCCGGGTTCAATTCCCAGTCAGGGCACACAGGAGAAGTACCTACCTGCTTCTTCACCTCTCCCTTTCTTCTCCTTTCTCTAACTCTTTCTTTTCCCCTTCTGCAGCCCTGGCTAGATTGGATTGAGTAAGTTGGCCCCAGGCGCTGAGGATAGCCTCATAGCATTGCCTCAGGCACTGAGAAATGGCTCAGTTGAAGAGCAATAGAGCAACAGCTCCAAATGGGCAGAGCATCTCCCTCTACTGGGCTTGCTGGGTGGATTTCAAACAGGGCACATGCAAGAGTCTGTCTCTCTGCTTCCCTTTCTCTCACTAAAAAATAAAAATAAAAAATACATACATAAGAATTACTGTTCATAACTATACAGGAGTGGGCAAAAGTAGGTTAACCGGTGTTCATATATAAGTAATACAAATAAATAGTACAATAATAAACAAATAAATAATAACACATGTTGTACACTCACAACTATAAGCCTACTTTAATCCACCCCTGTGTTCATACTATTATATACTTAATGGGCTATTTAACAAATTACTAAGAGTATTTTAGATGCCATGCTATTTCCCTGTGCTCCAAGCTCAGCCAAAATATAACTCCAGTAAACTGTATTTCTGTTATTCTAGCTGTCCAGACAACAATGACACCTCTTTCATTGATATCCTTGCTCATCTTCCAGAACTGTCTTCTCCTCATCCTTCAGGTTTTAATTTAAAAGCCACCTCCACAGAAAAACCTTTATTCACTGATAATCCAAATTGTATTAGCCTCTGTTCACACAGATATATTTTCTACTGCACCTATTTTTGGTTCTCACAGCAAGTATAATAACTTGTATGTCTATATTTTGTTTAGCTTTTCTTTTTTAAACATTTATCTCTCAAAATGAACTATAAATTGCTTGAAGGTAAATCATGTCCTTTTGGCTCACTTTTGATCTTTGGCATGAGCATTTTGCTGAGCATATAGTGCCCCCAAATTTAAGGGGACAAATTCTTTTAATGATTTAATTAAGTACTTTGAGCATATGGAAACACTCTAGCTAGAGTTGATTTGCCATTCATAGGTGAGCCTTTCTTACTATGACTTCTATGTGGGCTTTCAGGTATTTAACCTTTGGAAGCACAGAACAAACAAAGGAGGACACAAAGATGCTCCCAGGTAATCTAGCACTTGTCAAACAAACTGGGAAAAAATAGTAAAGTAAATAAAGAAACCCATATTATAGTATCTACCTTCTAGGAGGAAAACAAATCTAACAACAAAGGAAAGGGAGCCAGAAGGATTTAAACAATTGTGACAGGTGCTTTAATGAGCAAGAGAGATTTTGGTGCTTTGACTCTGTTTCCCGATTGAAAAAATAGAGAAAGATATCTTTTCCTCTTGGGATTGCTGTGAGGATTTTATGAGATAATACAAACAGCAGGTTTAAGACAACAACTTGAGTACAATATACTTGATAAATACTAGTTTCCTTTACCCTTACCTCACCAGTGAAATATCAATAAGGCTAACACCTTGGTGCTAGGCATGGTCATGTGTTTATTCATTTATGTGTTTATTCATTTCACTTTAAGAACACCATGAGGCAAGTGCTTTTATTATCATCCTCATTTTCTAGATGAGGACATTAAATCATTTACCTATAGCCATGTAACTTACATGAGACAGAGTTGGGTTTCAGAGCCAAGCAGTCCAGCTCCAGCATCTGTGCTCTTAACCAAAACTATTAATCAGATGCCTACTTTGTGTCAGAAATTAGTCATTATTTCCTCTAGTCCTTGCAACACAGAATAAATAATCATTGCTCCAGATCTGCAGGAACCTGAGGCTCAAGAAGATTCAGTGACTTATCCAAGATTTCTCAACTCATAAGCAATAGAACTGTAATTTGAATAAATCTGTTAAATTTGACTTAAAAAAGTATTTTTTGTCTCATAGGACTTCACTGAAGTCTTATTATGCTAAAGCCCTTACACATGACTATTACAAGACATCTACATTCTTATGAATAAATTGTTATAGCTATCACTGCTAATTTTAAATTGTTATGAATATCATTTTATTATTTGTATAAAGGAAAAATATACCTATTTGTATAGTTATTCAGTTGTTACTGTTATTTCTAAATAATAATATTACTATTAATAATGGTAATAGTAATTATTAATACTAAAATCTAGGTACCAATGTATTTTCTATCATCACATTTTCAACCAATGACAATAATTATAGACTCATAACACTAGTGACTTATTATTTTGTTTGAGCATTACTTTATCAATAGTAGAAATACTTGTATTACCATCAGTTGATCATTTTTGTGATACCTTTCTGTGTGTGGTGAACGTATCTAACTTCAAGTGCTTGGCCCCAATATGCTTCTTTTGTTTGTTAATCAGAGAATTCAGTTGTTATTGCTATATTTTGTGAATAATAGTTGATTATAATATTTTCACATTTAAAAATTTTAATTTATTATAAATATAATACTGAAATACTTAGAAAATGCAGAGGAAAATACTAATAATATCCTATTAAAATCACTCATCAGCTTTTTTCTGAAATATGTCCTTTCAGTCTGGTGAAAATTAAAATGTAACTATATTATATTCAGGCTTTCCATGGTACCATTGCCTTCTAAAGGACTACTGTAATGATTTTATTAAGTAAGAAAGAAATCCATATATTTTTTTAAATTTATTGTCTTTACATAGATTCTAGTGTTGCCCCAAATGCATCCCCCCCTCGTATTCCGCTCAACAACTTCCTTGCCCCGTTTCCTTCAGGTTTATCCCATCTTATCATCTCCTTTCGCTCTGTCCTCTTTTCCTCTGGTCCCTTTGATCCCTCCTCTGTCTCAATTTTGTTCCTCAGTTAATTCACATTGTTTTTGGATTCCTCAAATGAGTGAGATCATATGACATTTTTCTTTCTTTGCCTGGCTTATTTCATGTAACATAATAGTTTCCAGGCCCATCCATGTTGTCCCAAAAGGTAATATTTCCTTCTTTTTCATGGCCCCATAGTATTTCATTGTCTGTGTGTGTGTGTGTGTGTGTGTGTGTGTGTGTGTGTGTATATATATCACCGCTTTTTAATCCAGTCATACACTGACGGACACTTGGGCTGTTTCTAGATCTTTGCTATTGTGAACAATGCTGCCATAAACATGGGGGTGTTTTTTTTTTTTTCAGTGAGTGATATGGTGTACTCAGGATATATTCCTAAAAGTGGGATGGCTGGGTCAAAACGCAGATTGATTTTTAATTATTTGAGGAATCTCCATACTGTTTTCCACAGTGGCTGCACCAGTCTGCATTCCCACCAGCAGTGCAGGAGGGTTCCCTTTTCTCCACATCCTCGCCAACACTTATTCTGTGTTGCTTTGCTGATGAGTGCCATTTGATTGGTGTGAGGTGATATCTTATTGTGGTTTTAATTTGTATTTTTCTAATGATTAGTGACATTGAACATTTTTTCATCTGTCTATTGGCCCTTTGTATGTCCTCTTTAAGAAGTGTCTATTCATTTCTTTTACCCATTATTTAATTGGAATGTTTGTCTTTCTGGTGTTGAGTTTTACAAATTCTTTATAGATTATGGTTATTAACCCCTTATCAGACGTATTGTCGAATATGTTCTCCCATTGTGTGGTTTGTCTTTTTATTCTGTTCCTATTGTCTTTAGCTGTGCAAAATCTTTTTAGTTTGATATAGTCCCATTTGTTTATCTTGCTTTTTATTTCATTTGCCTGTGGAGATAAGTCAGCAAATATATTGCTGCAGGAGATGTCGGAGGGCTTACTGCCTATGTTTTCTACTAAGATGCTTATGGTTTCAAGACTTACATTTAAGTCTTTTATGCATTTTTGAGTTTATTTTTGTGAATGGTGTAAGTTGATGATCTAGTTTCATTCTTTGCAGGCAGCTGTCCAATTTTCCCAACAACATTTGTTATCGAGGCTGTCTTTACTTCATTGTATGTTCTTTCCTCCTTTGTCAAATATCAATTGTCCATAAATGTATGCGTTTATTTCGGGGTTCTCTCTTCTGTTCCAATTATCTATATATACCTGTTCTTATGCCAGTACCAAGCTGTTTTGAGTACAAAGCCCTTGTAGTATAACTTGATATCAGGAAGTATGATGACTCCCACTTTATTCTTCTTTTTCAAGATTGCTGAGGATATTTGAGTTATTTTTTGGTTCCATATAAATTTTTGGAATATGTGTTCTACATCTTTGAAGTATGTCATTGGTATTTTAATTGGTATTGCATTGAATTTATATTTATAAATTGCTTTGGGTAATATAGACATTTTAATGATGTTTATTCTTCCTATCCATGAACACAGTATATGCTTCCACTTGTTTGTATCTTCCTTGATTTCTTTTATCAATGTTTTATACTCTTCTAGGTACAAGTCTTAAATCTCCTTGGTTAAATTTATTCCTAGGTACTTTATTTCTTTTGTTGTTGCAATAGTGAAGGTGATTGTTTCCTTAATTTCTCTTTCTGACAGTTCATTGTTGGTGTATAAAAAAGGCTCTGATTTCTGTATATTAATTTTATATCCTGACACTTTGCTGAATTTCTTTATCAGATCCAGTAGTTTTTGACTGAGACTTTAGGGTTTTCTATATACAGTATCATATCATCTGCAAATAATGATAGTTTTACTTCTTCTTTTTCAATTTGGATGCCTTTTATTTCCTCTTTTTGTCTGATTGCTGTGGACTT
Organism: Rhynchonycteris naso; assembly: GCA_037038555.1. Taxonomy (NCBI): domain Eukaryota; kingdom Metazoa; phylum Chordata; class Mammalia; order Chiroptera; family Emballonuridae; genus Rhynchonycteris; species Rhynchonycteris naso. The sequence continues at coordinate 86,000,719 of CM072996.1, forward strand.
CCAGTACTATATTAAATAAGAGTGGTGAAAGGGGCCACTCTTGCCTTGTTCCTGATCTTAAGGGAATTGCTTTTCATTTTTACCCACTAAGTATGATGTTGGCTGTGGGTTTGTCATTGATGACCTTTATCATATTGAGGTATGTTCCCTGTATTCCCACATTGCTGAGAGTTTTGATCATAAATGGGTGCTGGATTTTATCAAATGCTTTTTTTGCACCTATTGAAATTATCATGTGGTTTTTCTTCTTTTTGTTTATGTGATGAATCACATTGATTGATTTATGAATATTGTACCATCATTGCCTCCGCAGAATAAATCCCACTTGATCCTGATGTCTGATTTTTTTTCATATATTGCTGGATCTGGTTTGCTAATATTTTGTTGAGGATTTTAACATCTAAATTTATTTTTTAAGTGTATGTGTGTGTGTGTGTTTTTTTTTTCTTTTCTTTTTTTACAGGGACAGAGGGAGAGTGGGGGGGTAGATAGGAACAGACAGACAGAAACAGAGAGAGGCAAGAAGCATCAATCATTAGTTTTTCGTTGCCATTGCAACACCTTAGTTGTTCATTGCTTTCTCACATGTGCCTTGACCGCGGGCCTTCAGCAAACCGAGCACCCCCTTGCTGGAGCCAGCGACCTTGGGTCCAAGCTGGTGAGCTTTTTGCTCAAGCCAGATGGGCCCCTGCTCAAGCTGGCGAACTCAGGATCTGGAACCTGGGTCTTCCGCAACCCAGTCCAACGCTCTATCCACTGCATCACCACCTGGTCAGGCTTTAACATCTAAATTTATCAGGGATATTAGCCTATAATTTTCTTTCTTTGTGTTGTCTTTGCCTGGTTTTGGAATCAGAATTATGCTCACCTCATAAAAGAAGCTTGGAATTCTTCCTTCTTCTTGAATTTTTTGAAATAGCTTGAGAAAAATAGGAGTTTGTTCTCCTTTGAATATTTGGTAGAATTCACCTGTGAAGCCATCTGGCCCAGGGCTGTTCTTCGTTGGGAGCTTTTTGATAACTGTTTAGATTTCATTTGTTGAAATCGGTCTGTTGAGGTTTTCTAATTATTCCATATTATTATTATTATTTTTTTACAGAGACAGAGTGAGAGTCAGAGAGAGGGATAGATAGAGACAGATAGACAGGAATGGAAAGAGATGAGAAACATCAATCATCAGTATTTTGTTGCGACACCTTAGTTGTTCATTGATTGCTTTCTCATATGTGCCATGACTGTGGGGCTACAGTAGACTGGGTAACCCTTGCTCTAGCCAGTGACCTTGGGTCCAAGCTGGTGAGCTTTGCTCAAACCAGATGAGCCCATGCTCAAGCTGGCAACCTTGGAGTCTCAAACCTAGGTCCTCGGCATCTCAGTGCGCTCTATCCACTGCACCACCGCCTAGTCAGGCCAGATTGATTTTTGAAATATTATGTTTCAAGAAATTTGTTTATTTCACCTGGGTTTTTTAATTTTTTGGTGTACAGTTCTTCATACTATTTTCTTACAATATTTTGTATTTCTGTTGCATCAGTTGTTATTTCTCCACTCTCATTTCTAATTTTATTTATTTGAATCCTCTCTCTTCTTTTTTTGGTGAGTCTGGTTAAAGGGTCATCAATCTTGTTTACCCTTTCAAAGAACCAGCTCTTGGTTTCATTGTTTCTATTGTTTCTTTGACCTCTATGTCATTAATTTCTGCTCTGATCTTTATTATTTCCTTCCTTCTACTATATCTGGGCTTTACAAGTTCTTTTTATAGTTCTTTTAGATGCAGGGTTATCTTGTTTATTTGGCTTTTTCTAGCTTCTTAAGGTATACCTGTAATGCTATGAACTTCCCTCTCAGTACTGCTTTTGTTGTGTCCCATAAATTTTGAGTTGATGTATGCTCATTATCATTCGTTTCTAGGAATATTTTTATTTTTTCTTTGATCTCATTGTTAAACCATTTGTTATTTAATAACATGCTGTTTAGTTTACAAGTGTTTGAATGTTTTTCAGTTTTTCTATTATAGTTGATTTCTAGTTTCATGCTATTGTGGTCAGAGAAGATGCTTGATATGGTTTCAATCTTCTTATATTTGTTGAGACTGCCTTTGTGTCCTAACATGTGGTCTATCCTAGAGAATGTACCATGAGCGCTTGAAAAGAATGTATATTCTGCTGCTTTAGGGTGAAAGGTTTTGAAGATATCTATTAAGTCCAGTCGATTTAGTGTGTCCCATAAGTCTGCTGTTTCTTTGTTAATTTCCTTTCTTGAGGATCTATCTAGTGATGTTAGTTGGGTATTAAAATCCCCTACTATAATAGTATTGCTGTTAATCTCACCCTTTATATCCATCAAAGTTTGCTTTATGTATGTCGGGGCTCCTATATTAGGTGCGCAGATATTTCTAATGGTTATATCTTCCTGTTAGATTGCCCCCTTTATCATTATGTAGTGACCTTTATCCTTTAGTATAGCCTTTGTTTTAAAGTCCATTTTGTCTGATATAAGTACTGCTACCCCAGTTTTTTTTTCATCTCCATTTGCATGAAATATTTTTTTCCATTCTTTTATCTTCAGTCTATGTGCATCTTTTGTTTTGAGGTGTGTCTCTTGTAGACAGCATATGTATTGGTCCTGTTTTGTTATTTTTGCAGCTACCCTATGTCTTTTAATTGGATCATTTAATCCATTTACATTTAAGGTTATTATTGATATGTAGTTGTTTATTGCCATTTTATTCTTTAAAGCTTTATTCCTCTTTTGCTAAGTTCTTTTCCCACTTTGATCTGTCTACAACTGGCCCCTTAGCATTTCTTGCAGCATTGGTTTGGTTGTAATAAATTTCCTGAGTTTTTTTGTTTTTGTTTTTGTCTGGGAAGCTTTTTATTTCTCCTTTAATTTTAAACAATAGCCTTGCTGGATAAGAGAGTCTTGGTTGTAGGCTCTTGTTCTGCATTACTTTAAATATTTCTTGCCATTCCCTTCTGGCCTCAAGTGTTTCTATTGAGAAGTCGGATATCATCTTGATGGGGGCTGAAAGGAGTCCATATTTTACTTGACCATTACCCCATTATCCTATTTTATAAAGTAGTTAGTAAAATTATACCCCTTTATTTGTTCTTTTGATAAACATGCTTTAAGAAACATCTTGATAAATATAGATTTTTATACATTGGGATTATTTTCTTAGGATAGACTTTTAGAAATTAGATTACTAAAACAAAGGGTATGGGTATATTTTTGTGGATCTTGTTATCTTACTCTCACAAAGTAACACTCCACTAGATACTGTAAAGAGGATTGACTCATTGATCACTACTAAAAAAGAAAAAAGAAGAAAACATTCAGTAACTGCAAAAATAATCTATTTCTTATTTCTGGCAGGAAACAGATAAGATTGTTATTATGTCTACAAAACTGTTCAGAGAATCTTACATATAAGTACAGGATCTGTGTATGAAATTCAAGTCACAGACTCATCTCTTCACAGAAAACAATGCTGTAGCTACTTTTTTGCCAATTGCAAAGTCTTTTGGGGTTCATAAATTAGCTAACCTATAGCAGTAACGATGCTCTAAAAATTCTCATCATGTAGTTTTAATATAAGATTTTATTTATTCATTTTAGAAAGAAGAAAGGGAGAGAGAAGACAGGAGTGAAGATAAGGGAGGACCAGGAAGCATCAACTCTTATATGTGCCCTGGCTAAGCAAGCCTGGGGTTTTGAACTGGCAACTTCAGCATTCCAGTTCAGCACTTTATCCACTGTGCCACCACAAGTCAGGTCTCATAGTTAAAGAGGGTTCCACTCAGCCCCCCACTCAGAAGCCAGGCACATCTCTGTCAAAAAGGAGATGTGGAAGTGGAGACTTATGTTCCCTAGACTTCTGCACTGACCAGGACACAAAAGCAGAGTGGGTAGGAAGAAAGGGTTCCAGTGGCCATGGGGAAATAACTTAAAAAAGACAGTTCTAGTCTTAGTAATTTTTCAGCTAGAGAACACTTTTGCTTTGATATAGTATAACTCTCTCAATTATTGATGAAGAAACTAAGGATACCCATGGTGGACAATGAGTTTTAAACAGGGAAACTGACCTTGTATGCATGCTCAAGTGAGTTTCTGCAATATTGCAGAGGGCGTTCTAAGGGGGTACATGTGGAGGAAGAGACGATCAGAAAACTGAAGCAGTGTATGCACAGGACAGTGCAGTACTGTGCACGAAGGTAAAAGTCATTAAATAAGATAAATGAAAATGAAGACTGTAAAGCCAGTAGTCGAGGCCACCATCACAGCCACCTGGCCAGTGAGATTCCCATTAGATTTGGACAGTCAGTAATGAAACAACGGAGCCAAGAACTGGTGAGGCATCAGCTTTAATTCTAGCTTGCACCCGGCAGGCAAGTAAAAACACACACTGGACTCCAAAACCCCCTTATTCAGTGCTCAGAAAGCTACTGACTTACCCAAGTTTTCTAGAATCAAAGGTTTCTTGCTCACCAGGTTTATTTACCTCTGTTCCCCATCTCCTTCTGCACAAACTCTGCACAAACTTGCTTCTCCCTCAGCACTCCACCATCTTGGCTGCTTCTCCTGGCCTCCACGTGGCCTTACTCTGCTCTCCTCTCTAATACTAATCTCAGGAACCAAGAGCGCAAGCTCCTGGTTGGCCCCACTTTATAGTGTAGAAATTTAAACCCTTAATCCAATCTACAAACAAGAAAGTCTCTGATACAAAGTCACCCATCTGAAGCATAATGGGATTCCTCAGGAGAGTGCACCACCCCACATCATCCAATCAGTCAAGGGTGTGGGGAAAAGCTTACTCTTAAAACTAAGCCTTAGGCTATAATGACTCTGCCTGCTTACAGTCTATTCCCCACACCCATCCCAAGCATAAGGGCAAATAATATCACCTGGGTGACAGGCTTCCATGTGGGCAGCACCATCTTTAACAGAGTGAGCATAGTATATTTTATCTGCCCAACAAAGACTTTGTAAACTATTGTCTTCTTTGTTTAGAGAACAAGGGAGACAGTAGTGTATACAGCAGGTGAAGCTAGGTACTACTATTTTGAGAAACAAATTTTGTTTTGTTTGGGTTTTATTTTCCAGTTTTCCTTACTTTACTTGTAGCACAATTCAGGTGGGTTGTCTGCTCTGGACTTCATTATCTCAAGGGAGGTACATGTCACTTGGGAAAGCCTAAGTAGAGTTCAGTTCTCTCTGGCTTTTTTCTTTTCTTTCTTTTTTATTTATTTATTTTTAATTAAGTGAGAGGCAGGAAGGCAGACAGACAAACTTCCACATATGCTCAGACCGACCAGGATCCACCCAGCTATCTCCCTATCGGGCAATTCTCTGCCCATCTGGGGCCACTGTTCTACTGTTTGGCAACCAAACTATTTTAGCACCTGAGTTGAAGCCATGGAGCCATCTTCAGCACTTCGGGTCAACTGGTTCGAACCATTTGAGCCATGATTGCAGGGGGAGAAGAGAGAAAAGGGGGAGGGGTGGAGAAACAGATGGTCGATTTTTCTGTGTGCTCTGACAGGAAATCAAACCCGGGACTTCCACATACCTGGCTGATATTCTACTGCTGAACCAACCAGCCAGGGCTGGCTTTTGTTTTTCAACTCACTGAAGGCTTAGGAGATTTGAAAGGGTTTACTGATAGGAAAGATAGGGGAATATCAACAAAAGCAGAGTGAAAGAAACAGTAAGGAAAGAAAAGCTACAGGCTTAAATGTTTCAAATGAGCTGGATGAATAGAGAAGAGGAGCGGTAAAATAACTCTGTCCTGAGCACAGGTACTCACAGAAGCCAGAAGAATGGCCAAGGACTTTGTAAAGCCAGTAGTCAGGGTCAGGATCACAGCCGCCTGCCCCACGCAGGTTCACATTGGATTTGGACAGTCGATAATGAAACGACGAAGCCAAGAACTGGTGAGCCATCAGCTTTAATTCTAGCTTGTACCCAGCGGGCAAGCAAAAAACACACACTGGGCTCCAAAACCCACTCATTCAGGGCTCACAAAGCTACTGACTTATCCGAGTTTCCTAGAATCAAAGGTTTCTAGCTCACCAGACTTATTCACCTCTGTTCCCATCTCATTCTCTTTGCACAAACTGTCTTCTTCCTCAGGACTCCACTATATTGGCTGCTTCTCCTGGCCTTCACGTGGCCTTAATCTGCTTTGCTCTCTAATACTAACCTCAGGAACCAAGAGAGAGCAAGCTACTGGTCTGTCCCACTTTATAGTGTAGAAATCCAAACCCTTAATCCAATCTACAAACAAGAAAGTCTCTGATACAAAGTCACCCATCTGAGGCATAATGGGATTCCTCAGGAGAGTGCACCACCCCACATCATCCAATCAGTCAAGGGTGTTGGGAAAAGCTTACTCTTAAAACTAAGTCTTAGGCTATAATGACCTGGCCTGCTTACATTACAGCCTTTCCCCTACACCCATCCCAAGCATAAGGGCAAATAATATCACCTGGGTGACAGACAGGCTTCCATGTGGGCAATGCCATCTTTAACAAAGTGAGCATATTATATTTTATCTGCCCAACAGACCTAGTAGATCCTCAATACAGAGACTCTCCAGTCTCCAAACCTGACTGCTGAACCTGCAGGAACTATGTGGGAAAAACTGGATATTTTATTATCTGCAAAAATAGAAAATTACTGTCCACATTTCATTCCCCTGAGACACCATGGCACAAAGTAACTCTGGGGGTCATGACACACCCTGCAGATCTGGGGAAGAGTTCAAACCCTACCAATGGCTTAGATCTATATTTTTTCCAGCCTCAGTAAGTACAAATCCAGAATACAAATTAAGTAAGCTATAAAAAGTAAATTTTAGCACCTCTGAGACAGATGAAGATTCATACCTAAAACATAAGGTTATCTTGCTTGGAGGGAAGTAATTTATAAATGTCTGATCACCACCACATTCTTTTAACACCTTTCTTATAGGATGTTTATTTTTAATTAATCATTATTCTAAATGCAAATCTTATCATGCAAGTTAAGAACCTTCTTTATTGTTAAGATAAAGCTCAAACTCCTTGGAATGGCTCTTTATAACTTCTCTGCACAAACTTCAGGGTTATCTATCCCTTGTTCTTCCCCTCTTCATTTTGTGCTGATGGGATGCCCAAGGACTGGCAAGTTGACAAACAATTTGCATTCCCATAGCAATTTACCTAGAATGTCCTTCACTTACCTCTGTTTCTCCAAGGAGGCTGTTTTTCCTCCCTGCCATCTCTTCAGTCTCATCCTCAGAGCCTAACGTAGAACTCAACTCTCCCGAAACTTGCACTCAAGTTTCTAAAAGGAGAATGTGTGGCTCTCCTCTGTGTTCCCATTTAACTCAGAACTTAATTCTATGATGGCACATGTGGGGAAAACAGCTGTGTTTAGGCTTGCTTGCTGGTTTCCTGGCTGCAAGCCCTTTTCATGATTAGTGTGTGAGCACATAGCAGAAAGCTGTGTGTGTCTCTGTGAAAAGCTATGTGTGTTTTCCCTTGGGCAAGATTCTCCCAGTTAGCTCTCCCACCACCACAAGGTGTGTTTCCCTGATTCCCTCAGTCACTACTGTGAGGGGCGGTTTTCTTGATCCCTTGCCCTCCACAGCAAAAAGCGATTTACATTTGTTTATTCACTCACCCATCTCTGTGAGTCTCCAATAAATGGGAATGGCCCTAAGCTTTCTGGCTCCATAGTTTCTCTACAGTCTGCCCCAATTCAATGTGAACCTGCCTGGCCTCGGCCACTGGCATTACAGTCCACCAGCACAATGACTCTTGCAAGCCAGTTAGTTATGTGACCTTGCATTCAAGATTCATTTTCTACAAGTAATCATATAAAAGAATGACATAAATTGTGTGATAGGATTTTGAACAGAATAAAATTACAAAATATCAGAACTGCAAGGGACATGAATCCTGTGATCCAATCCTCTCCCATCTTTCCAACCCAAGTTTCAAGGCAGATGATGTATCTTTTATCTTTGTATCTCAGTAATTAATGTCAGAGTTCAAGACAGGCTGATCCAAAATATTTTATAATGGCATATTTATTATTTTGAATTAAAATCATTTAAGAAAGTGTCTGTACAAGAAAAAATCCCTGACCTCTCTGTCCCTCTAAAAGGAGAAAACTCTCTTATGTGATAGGTGCCCTGCTTGCTCCCGAGGGCTAAGAGAACCACATCACAAACGTTTAAAAAAAAAAAAACCCAGTTAGAATAGTGCATAAACAAACCTCGTAAAGGCTTTACTAATTTGCTACTGAGCCCAAACTTTGTTTAGATCCCTCCCTACCAAGCACCCATGCCCGCTTAGATTCCATTCTCATGAACACTTTCTTTATTTGGTTAATTTCTCACGAATTTATTACTTGTCTAACAAGTATAAAAAGATGTGTGTTGGATCACTTCTGAGCCTCATTTTATGATATGAGCTTTATGATCCTCCCATGTGCAATATGATAAATTGCATTTTTTTCCTATTAATCTAGTACTGTGTCAATTTTATTATTTTATTACCAGTCCAGCCAAAAGAAACTAAGATGGGGGAGGGGAGAGGAATCCTCCCTCCTCCCATCACTAACATGATGCTGATGTATAGTATACACTTCAGAAATTATGGGGGCAGGAAGGAAGGGAGGGAGGAAATCCTGAGAAGGAAGGAGGGAGAAGAAAAATACAGAAAAGGAGGAGAGAAGTGAGAGTGGAACGGAAGAAGGGATTTTAATTTCCCGTGGTTAATTAATGGCATACTTAAGACCAGCCTTGACCTCCTCTAACCACTAGCCCAGTGCTCTTTCAGTCTTTGGCGATTAGTCAGTCACCTGTGAGAAGTGTTTTTTGGCAATATTATTGTACCACTTTCCTTTAAATTCAGAACACTCCTGTCATATGAATGCAGGCGATGAAGTACTTTCTACACGAGCCATTCCCTCTTCTGTCAGAACTCAGACTGTTTAATAACACTGAGGAGAGAAAAAAAAAAAACTCCTGAAATTTCATCTTTCATGATAAATTCGGTATTTGGTGATTTAGATTAAACTTGCAGTGGCAAATAAACTACAACTATGTCCCCAGACATATACATTATAGTATGGATGTCAGATCCTTTTCAGTAAGTTTGTAAAATGACTCTCAAACATGTAATGACATCATTCCAGACGAAATGACAGTTTTGAGCATGGGAAACCCCTAAACAGCATTTATAGGAGTTAGAGACACTAATATAAAACAGTGAATAACCACGCCATGCTTAATTTGCAGTTCTTTTTCATTTCCCTACAGGCAGCGCCATGTCTCTTTTGCTGTTATAAGCTTGTTTTACAACACCTCCATGAGCATTTCTGCCTCCATCTGGGCAGGTGCAATCCATTCTGTCTGCTACCAAGCTACTCATTGCTATTACACAGATTTGCAATGCAAGGAGAGACCAGTTGGCCTGACTTCTTTCTAATAAAGGTAGTAGGAGCCTAGAATGAGTGTCCACAGAATGTTCCATGCTGGCATGTAGATTTTTCAAGCTGAAAACAATTAAAGCCCAACAAACTCAGGAAGAGTTGTATTTTATTTTATTTATTTTATTTTATTTTTTTACCTCCTCTCCTCTGCCTAAAGGAATTCAGACAAGAAAACTCACTTTAGGAAAAGAACCTTAGTATGTATGAATTAAATATGGCAGACAGAGAAATCTAGCAAAATCTGTTTGTTAGATGCCCCTTCACCATGCCCCATTGTTTCTAGAATTTGTGTTTCACGTGTTTGTTTTTTGTCATATACATGTAAACTGCTTTCTTTTCCTTTGAAATCTTTAACCCGTTTCCTCCTCCTTAGTTCAAAATGGCATATAAGCCTCAACTGCCTAGTGGGTCCTGGAGTTTCATATTCTTACAGAACCCCCATATGTACATATGCAAAATGTTTGGTCATTTTCTCCTTTTACTCTGTCTCCTGTTAATTTTGTTAGAAGCCTAGCCAAAAGAAGTTAGACATATGGGAGGAATCTTATTTTTCCATCCGGCAAAATACACTGCTATGATTCTAGGCTGTATTTTACATGCCTGTGCCTAACCGCCACAGGTGTTCTCAGTGGCCACATGGTTCATATGACAAAAAGAAGTGAATAAAAATGAAGGTCCTGGTCAGTTGGCTCAATGGTAGAGCAGCGGCCCGGCATGCGGAAGTCCTGGGTTCAATTCCCAGTCAGGGAAGCGACCATCTGCTTCTTCCCCCTCCTTTTCCCCCTTCTCACTCTTTCATTTTCTCTTTCTCCTCCCCTCCCACAGCCATGGCTTGAATGGTTCAAGCAATTTGTTCCCAGGTGCTGAAGATGGCTCCATAGCCTTGGCCTCAGATACTAAAATAGCTTGGTTGCTGAGCAGTAGAGCAGCAGCCCCAGATAGAGCATTGCATTATAGGGGGCTTGCAGGGTGGATCCCAGTTGAGGCACATGTGGAAGTCTGTCTCTGCCTCCCCACCTCTCACTAATAATAGAAATAGAAAAATGAAGACTTGTCAGAGGCATGGCACAATACACAACTGCTTTTCTGATTATTTGCTTAGATCAAGGAAACATCAGGCTGAAATATAACTGATTAGCTAAGCGAGTATATTAGTCAATGATTTCAAATGCAAATATTTTATGTTGAGGAAATCTGACAAATGAAGCAATGATAAATCAAATTAATGCTTAAAAAATAAAAGGTCAAAGAAGAAATTGGCAATATAACTAATTTTTATAAAGCAAGAATGTATCAGATTCAAGTAATATTTATTTATATTCACTTCTTTTTCTGCCAACCAGCAGTTTTTTTTTTTCCTTTATTTTTTGAGGTAGCATAATTCTCAGGACCTATCATTTTAACCATTCTTCTTTATAACTTCAATGTTTATATCTTTATATCCTTCTCCATTCCATCACCAGGAATGATAGCTGCCATTTATTGAGCACTTATCATATTTAAGACACTGTGCTTAGCATGTTACAGTTATTATTTAATACTCAGAGAAAACCAATGACATAGGTTCTTTCAAATCTTGACCTCCATTTAGAATCTTGAATTCCTGTACATTTCCTTTAGTTGTCTAGAAAGATCCTCAAATGCAATTTTTCTCTAACTAAGTCCATGTTTTCACCTGCATCAATGTAAATCCAGAATCAGGGTCACATTCCAGTCTCCTACTTCTCTCTCTTGCCTACTGTCTTGTTACAAAGCTTTATGAATGTACCACCCCAATATTTCTCAACTGTATTTGTTTCCATTTTCATTGCTACTATTTCAGTTTGGACCCTAATTACTTGTCACATATATAATGCAACTTTCTGCTACACAGTCTTTCTTTAGTTAAGTCTTTCCAATATATTCCCCATAGTATACAAGAAGGATCCTTCTAAAATATAATCTTAACATGCCACTCCATTGATTCATTGGATTCCCTTGAGTCTCGGTTTAAGCCCAAGCACCTTTGCAAGGTTTAAATGATTTTTTAAACCTGAATCCCTAGCCTCCTTATCTACCAGTTGCACAAGTATACTTTACTAACCCATCAGTATCTGTTTCTAAACATATTTTTAGTTGTGATGAATATATTCATTCTATTCAGTGAAATGATAGCAATAAAATAATAACAGCAGAAGACAGCATGTATACGCTACATGTATAGAAACCTGACAGAAGTATAGAGTAGGACCGCCAGGAAGGAAACAAAGATTTTATGAGGATGTAGAAATATTTTTTTGGGGGGGGGGTGGGGAGGGAAGATAGAAGAGGACCGGCGGAAATGTTATGGTTTTTCCTGGCCAATGTAAATATTTGGGGAGAAAAATATTCTCTAGCTTTTTGAACATTAAAAGTCTTTTAATAAGGAGCTGGACTCAATTACTGACATGTTTTATGTCTTTTTCTATCATTTTAAACCTGCACATGACTTTCTACTCCTATTGCTTTTTGCTGATCAACACAGCTGTCTTTCAAGGAAATTATCCTTCAGCAAAATAGAACCTAAAGGGAGTGCACCCAGATACTGGCAGTAATTTGCAAATAGACAAGCTAATGAGTCTCTCAGAAATAGTTTTTAAGTGACTGATGTGAGCTACGAGGGCCCATCAGATAAATGCCCACTTCTGTGCATTTTCTTTAATTGATTTTGACTGACGAGTTGACTATCTTTGATGACAAAGGCTTAGGTCTTTTCTATTCTGTCACAAGCTGTAAACAACTTCATGCTGAGTATAAAAAGAAAAAGAGAGGATACTTTCTGTTCTACAAGAGAGGAACATAATTTTAATTTCTATTCAGATTATCTTCTATTCCAGATATTTTATTGGTATTCCAGATATTTTATTGGTATTCCAGTACATACCTTTATACCTTTTTTAAAAATCTCCTATAACTTTGCTCTTTGCAACAAGAAAAGCATTAAAAGGTAAAACAATAAATGTTAAGACAATAAAGAGTTCAATTATTATAATTATTTTTATTTTACAGGGACAGAGAGAGAGTCAGAGAGAGGGATAGATAGGGACAGACAGACAGGAACGGAGAGAGGTGAGAAGCATCAATCATTAGTTTTTTGTTGCCCTTGCGACACCTTAGTTGTTCATTGATTGCTTTCTCACATGTGCCTTGACCACGAGCCTTCAGCAGACCGAGCCACCCATTTCTGGAGCCAGTGACCTTGGGTCCAAGCTGGCGAGCTCTTTGCTCAAGGTAGATGGGCTTGCACTCAAGCTGGCGACCTCGGGGTCTCGAACCTGGGTCTTCCGAAACCCAGTCCGACGCTCTATCCACTGTGCCACTGCCTGGTCAGGCAAGAGTTCAATTTATTCTGAATTAAAGTTTACATCATGATATTTATATGTCTTAATCTAAAATGACTGCAGTTTTTCCAATGTTTGTTCAAGGGATGATTCAATATCAGATGAATTCAGATTGCCTTGGTAATAGAACTATTGTCTACTGAATAAATCCATCATAATAACAATACTGTTCATTTAAAGTAGAATGTTTCTCTTTTCTGAGATCTGAAGTTTAATACTGGTTTTTATTTTGCTAAAGGACTATATTTTCTTTCCTTAAGAGAAACTGTGTCAAAAACCCAAGACTTATTGAAAGACTCATTAATTATAGTCTTTAGTTGTGTGTGTTTTTTTAAAATAATTTTGGAAGGATTCCAAGATGTTGATGGCATAAATAGATGTTCCAAAGGTACCTCTCAGGACCAAGATGGAGTTATAACTAAATTTAGGAACAATCATCCTGAAAAACTAATTTAGAACTAAATGAGGAGAAGTCTGTAATCAAGTATCACAGAAGCCACACTGAGGCTGGTAGGAAGGGCGGAGATGTGGAAAGGGCTGTTTGGTCGCCAGGAGCAAGAGGTGGGTGAGGGTTCAGAGGGACTCTCACTGTGGGAAGGTTCACCTTGAGAGGTGGAGGCTCTAAGCCCCAGGCCCCGCTCCCCAGGCTAGAGCACCACAGCCTAGAAAAAAAATGCCCAAGTAGCATTCAGTAGTGAAAAGAGGTGAGGTTTCTGTCTGTGAGAAAGAGAAGGGATTCTCAGAGACACAAGCACCTCTTAAATGGCCAAAACAGATAATCTCATTCACAGTAATTTACATAGGGATTCAGCATGAGAGGGCTGCCAAGACTAGAATTACATGAGGAGAGTGTGAAATTGACAGCCCAGGGAAAGACATTGTGGGAGACAGCCATGGGAACCCCAGTGCTAAATCATTCTTCAGTACTACAGTTGCCATCTCTTGGGTGGAGCAGTCCCCTACTCCCGAGAATATGACTGATGCTTGCATCTCACAGGAGATTCAGTAGAAACCCTCCAGGCTGCAGGAACACCAAATCTCTGGGTTTCAGAAAACACACCCACTGGATTCCTAGTGGCCATAACCTACTGAGCTCTGTGAAAAAAATGAACACAGACTGACACCTGGGGCTCTGGGGTGGGAGCTACACCCACCACCCTCCATAATCCCTGAATTGCCTGAGGCTATACACTCTACCAGAGGTTTTCTCAGTGGCTGAGCCCAACAAGCAGTCAGCAGACAGAAGCTGTAGCAGGCACCTCTCAGGGAACCTTTGGTCTTTTGCTGAATTGTACCCAGGCTTGGGGCTGGTAAAAGCCAGCCTAAGAGTGCAGCTTGGTTCATGTGCACCTTAGCCCAAGGGAGGCAGCCACAAACTCTGATTTGCTTGTAGCTCAAAAAAGGTTGCTGAAGGCCAGACAGGCAGTGTCTTACACTGGTCTGCCCCAGGTTCCCTCCTTAGTGGCCCAGAACTAACACACTCAGTGACCAGCTATAGAGAACATCAGAGCAGTACCCAAATAACTTTACTAGAAGTATATCCACAGGGCACCAAACCCAACTAAGGCAAATTCCACCCTCTGTGGTCAACATCTGCATAGCAGCTCATAAAAATTAGACAATGTATGGGGTTCACGTCAGACGGCCCAAATCCTGTATATTCTACCAGTAATGCTGGTGGCTGAGGCCAGGTAGGTTCACATTGAATTCAGACAGAGAGCAGAGGAACTTCAGAACCAGAAAGCATTGAGCCATTCTCATTTATTTGATTCCTGCAATGGTGGACGAGCAAACAGGTAGGGGAAAACCTGTTCTCACTGCAGCAGATGAGCAATCTACCAAATGCCCTTCACAGGAATGGGCAAGTAATCTGCGCCAAGGAAAAATATCCGTAGCCTTATATAGATTATACACACATAGCTCTGCCACATGTTCTCATACTAATCATGCAAAGTACAAGCAAGCAAGCTTAACACAGCTGTTTCCCCTACATTGCTCAGCTGGGCTAAATTCCATAGGGAGGAGGGAGAGAGATTTAGAGCACAGACATTCAAAGTGGGAGTTCCTTAGAGCCTATTGTTAGAACTGGTTGAGGGGCTTAGCCACTTTCTGGTGAGGCACAATCAGGCCATTGGAAGACTCTCTTAATCTTCTTTCCAGAGACGAGGGAGTAGGAGTAGTCTCCTGTACTGAGTTTCTGACCCAGAGACCCCAATGTAGAGGGTCCCATTAACATCATTAACCCAACTTCAGCTGCCCTAACCTATTAAGCTTACAACCCTTGGAGGTGTTAGTGGGGTGAGAACAGTCTGTGCCCACTATACAGTCTTTCTACCTGTTCTATTAAAAGAACAGGTAGCTACAAGAGAAAGTCGAGCAGCTAAAACTTTGCGGGGAAATCTTATGGAACGTGGGCCCTTCTATGGAGCTGCTGTCAGCTCTAAGCTGGAGGAAGCTGATCCTTATACACAAGGTAGCCCTTCCCATACACTCCCAGGCACAGAAAAGGCAGATGCAAACAGTGAACACAGTGGTAGCTCCAGACAGGTAGTTCCTGGCAAGTTACAAATAATGTCTGACATCAACCCATATCTGAATCTTGCTCAAGAGAATCCAGAACCAAAACAACCAGGAGTGGGTGGCAGAAAACACCAACACTAGACTCAACTAGCCAGGTAGGAGGCACACCCCAAAAAGTCCAGCAGGTGCCAGACACTGCCGAGAATAAGTACACCCCATATCAAAAATTCCTACACTTTGTCTCATACACATGATCAGGTTGACCCTTATTGCCAGCCAGCCTGAAGGAATATCTCCACCCTGAAAGGGCCAAAAACATCCAAGTCTAACATACATCAGGAAGGTAAATATAACCTTTAAGAAAATTCCTAGATAATGGAACTCAGATTGCCTGGAGGTTAGCACCACTGAATTCATCTTCTTCATAAAGACACCACACAAATTTGCAATTCAGAGCAGAGCTGCCATATACATAAACACAATGGGAAAACAAAGAAATATGTCCAAATTAATCAACCAGAGAAATCACAAGAAAAATAATTAAATAAAATGGGAGTAACTTAATCACCAGGCACAGAGTTCAAAAAATGGTTAGTAGAGCCTGACCAGGTGGTGGCACAGTGAATAGAACATCGGACTGGGATGGGAAAACCCAAGTTTTAGATGCCGAGGTTGCTAGCTTGAGCATGGGCTCATCTGGCTTGAGCAAGGGGTTACTTGGTCTGCTGAAGGCCTGCAGTCAAGGCACATATGAAAAAGCAATCAATGAACAACTAAGATGTCACAACAAAAAATTGATGATTGATGCTTCTCATCTCTCTCTGTTCCTGTTTGTCTGTCCCTATCTATCCATCTCTCTGACTCTCTCTCTGTGTCCCTGTAAAAAACAAAACAAAACAAACAAACAAAAAACAAAAAAAAATGGTTATTAGGATGCTCAATGATCTCAGAGTAAGAATGGATGATCAAAGTTAGAACTTAGTAAACATTAAAAAGGACACTAAACTCATAAAAAAGAACCAGTCAAAAATGTCAAATACAAAAATCTGAAATGAAGACTGCAGTAGCAGAAACCAATAGCAGACTGGATGAAGTGGAAAATTAAATCAATGATTTAGAGGACAAGATGAATGTAAGCACAGAGACAGAGTAGCAAAAAGAAAAAGGGCTCAGAAAAGACTGAGAAAACTATAAGAGTCCTCTGTGACAACATTAAGAGAAACAACATTCTCATTTTAGGGGCTCCCAAGACAGAAGAGAATGAACAAGGGATAGAGAACTTGTTTGAAAATATCCTAGGCAAAACTTCTCTAAATTGATGAAGGAAAAAGTCACACAAGTTCAAGAAGCACAGAAAGTCTCATTAAAGATGAATCCAATGAAGCCCACACCGAGACACATCATAATTAAAATGCCAAAATTATGACACAAAGAAAGAATACTAAAAGTTACAAAAAAATATATAATCAATTGCCAACAAAAAGGACTACATAAAGCTGACATATGACTTCTCAACGCAAACACCTCAGGCCAGAAAGGATTGGCAAGCAATATTCAGAGTAATGCAAAAAGAGAACCTACAAACAAGACGACTTTATTCAGCAAAGCTATCATTTAAAATTAAAGGAAAAATAAAGAGCTCAGACAAAAGAGGCTCAGGGATTTAACTACCACCAAACTGGTACAGAAGAAATGTTAAAGGACCTGATATAAGAAGAGAAAAGAAAGAAGAAATCAAGAGAAATAGGATTATAGGTTTAAAGAATAAAATGGCAATAAATAAGTACATACGAGTAATAACCTTAAATGTAAATAGATTAAATGCTCTAACCCAAAGACATAGGGTAGCCACATGGATAAGAAAACAAGACCCAAATAGATGCTGTCTACAAGAGACCCATTTCAGAACAAAAGAAATGCATAGACTAAAAATAAAGAAATGGAAAAAATATTCCATAAAAACAGAAAACAACAATAACAAATAAACTGGAATATTTATATCTCACAAAATAGTCTTTAAAACAAGGGTTATAGGCCTGACCTGTGGTGGCACAGTGGATAAAGCATCGACCTGGGAACACTGAGGTCGCCAGTTCAAAACCTGCACTGGTCTGGTCAAAGCACATATGGGAGTTGATGCTTCCAGCTCCTCCCCACTTTCTCTTTCTCTCTCTCTTTCTCTCTCTCTCTCTGTCTCCTCTCTAAAATGAATAAATAAAAAGAAATAAAATAAAATTCATCTAAAAAAAAACAAGGGTTATATTAAGGGACAAAGAAGGTCACTGCATAATAATAAAGGGAACAATCCAACAAGAGAATATACCATTGTATATATTTGTGCACCCTATATAGGAGTGCCTAAATATATAAAGCAAATTTTGATGGACATAAAAGGAGAGATCAACAGCAATACAATAATAGAGGGATATTTTAATATTGCACTAACATCAATGAATAGATCCTCCAGACAGAAAAAAAACTAAGAAACAGTCGCCTTAAATAATACACTAGATTAACCAGATTTAATTAATATCTTCAGATCATTTCATCCCAAAGCAGCAAAATATACATTCTTTTCCAAGTGCTCATGGTATGTTTTCTATAATAAACCACAGGTTAAGACACAAAACAAGTCTCAATAAATTTAAGAAAATTGAAATTATATCAAGCATCATATCTGATGACAGTGGCAAGAAACTAGAAATCAACTACAATATAAAAACTAAAAAACATTTAAGCACTTGGAGGCTAAATAGTATGTTATTAAATATCAAATGGGCTAACAGCCATACCTGAAGAAGCAAGAGAAAGCTCAAATAAACAATGTACCCTAGCCTGACCAGAAGGTGGCACAGTGGATAGAGCCTCAGACTGAGATGTGGAGGACCCAGGTTTGAGACCCCGAGGTCGCCACCTTGAGTGTGGGCTCATCTGGCTTGAGCAAAAAGCTCATCAGCTTGGACCCAAAGTAGCTGACTCAAGCAAGAGGTTACTCAGTGTGCTGAAGGCCCACGGTCAAGGCACATATGAGAAAACAATCAATGAACAACTAAGGTGTCACAACAAAAAACTGATGATTGATGCTTCTCATTTCTCTTTATTTCTATCTGTCTGTCCCTATCTATCCTTCCTTCTGACTCTCTCTATGTCCTTTAAAAAACAAAACAAAACAAAATGCAAACAGAAAAAACAATATACTCTGCATCTAAAA
Source organism: Rhynchonycteris naso (assembly GCA_037038555.1). Lineage (NCBI taxonomy): Eukaryota > Metazoa > Chordata > Mammalia > Chiroptera > Emballonuridae > Rhynchonycteris > Rhynchonycteris naso. Next base: position 86,019,292 of record CM072996.1, read on the forward strand.
GAACTAGAAAAACAACAACCAGCAAAGCCCAGAGGAAATAGAAGGAAAGAAATAATAAAGATCAGAGCATAAATAAATGCCATAAAGGCTAAAAAATATACGTATATACAAAAGATCAACGAAACCAAGAGTTGGTTCTTTGAAAAGGTAAACAAGATCAACAAAACTTTAACTAAACTCATCAAGAAGAAAAAAGAGAGAGAAGATCGAAATAAGTAAGTTAGAAATAAAAAAGAAATAACTGACATCACAGAAATACAAAAACCTGCAAGAATATACTATAAAGAATTACATACTAAAAAATTGGAAAAACTGGGCAAAATTGATAAATTCCTAGAAACACAATCTTCCAACAATGAATCTGGAAGAATCAGAAAACCTGAGCAGACCGATTATAACAAATTAAACTGAAACAGTTAAAAAAAATTCCATCATACATAAGTCCTGGACCAGATGGCTTTAAAGCCAATTTTACCAAACATTCAAAGAAGAACAATCACATATACTTTTTAAACTATTCCAAAAATTCAAGAGAAGGAAAGACTTTGAAGCTAATCTTACAATGCAAAAATTATCCTAATTCCAAAACCTGGCAAAGCCACTAAAATATAAGAAAACTATAGGCCAATATCCCTGATGAACATAGATACTAAAATTCTCAAAAAAATATTAGCAAAGTGAATCCTGCAATACATTAAAAAAATTATACATCATTATCAAGTGGGATTTAGTCCAGAGAGGTAAGGCTGGTACATTATTTGCAAATCAATAAACATGGTTCATCACATAAACCAAATTTAGAATAAAAATCATATAATATCAATGGATGCAGTATGATCAAAATTCTCAGCAAAGTGGGAATATAGGGATCATATCTGAACATAATAAAGTTTATATGTGACAAACTGACCACCAACATCATACTCAATGGATGAACAATAAAAGCAATACACCTAGAATCAGGAACGAGACAAGGATGTCCTTTTTTTACCACTTCTCTCAACATACTACTGGATGTCTTAGTCCCAGCAATAAGACAAAAAGAAGTTAATAAGGGGCACCCAGACTGAAAAGAAATAAGTAAAACTATCATTATTTGCTAATGACATGACACTGTACATAAAAAATTCTAATGTCTCAGACAAAACAGTACTAAGGCTGATAAATGAATTTTGCAAGGTTGCAGGATATAAAATTAACATTCAGAAATAAGTGGAATTTTTATACACTAGTAATAAACTGTCAGAAAGAGAAATTGAGGAAATGATCCCCTTCATATTGCAACAAAAAAATGAAGTACCTAAAAATAAATTTAGCCAAGGAGGTAGAAGACTTGTACTCAGAAAATGATAAGACATTGAAAAAAGAAATCAAGGAAAATATAAACAATTAAAAGCATACACTGTATTCATGCATAGGAAGGATTAAAATGTCCATACTACTAAATCTATGGATTCAATACTACTTCTATTAAAATACCAATAGTATACTTCACAGATGTAGAATTAATAATATTCCAAAAATTTATTAGGAATCAAAAAAAAACCTGAATAGCCTCAGCAATCTTGAAAATGGAGAACAAAATGAAAGGTATCATACTTCTGGAAATCAAGCTATACTACAAAGTCATTGTACTCAAAACAGCCTAGTACTGGCATAAGAACAGGCAAACAGAAAAATTGACAAAAACAGAGAACTCAGAAATAACCCCACTCCTTATGGTCAATTAATATTTGACATAGGCAAGAATATACAATGGAATAAAGACAGTCTCTGTATTAACTGGTGTTGGGAAGATTGAACAGGTACATGCAAAAAATTGAAACTAGACTACCAACTTACACCATTCACAATAACAAACACAAAATTGATAAAAGACTTAAATGTAAGTTGTGAAACCATAAAAATCTTAAAGAAAATAGGCAGTACACTCTCAGACATGTCTTACAGCAACATTTTTGTCGATCTAGCTATGTGGGCAAGTGAAATAAAGGACAAAATTAACAAATGGGACTATATCAAATTAAAAAGCTTTTACACAACTAAAAACACCATTAACAAAATAAAAATATAACCCATTCAATAGAGAACATATTTGCTAATACATATGATAAGGGGCTAATACCCAATATTTATGAAGAACTTACAAAACTCAACACCAGAAAGGTAAAGAATCCAATTAAAAAATAGGCAAAGGACCTGAATAGACACTTCTCCAAAAAGGACATACAGATGGCCAGTAGGTATACAAAAAAAATGCTCAATGTCACTAATTATTAGAGAAATACAAATTAAAACCACAATAAAATATCACCCAGAACCTGCCAGAATGGCTTTTATTACCAAATCAACAAAAAATAAGTGCTGGTGAGGGTGTGGACAGAAGGGTACCCTACTGCACTGCTGGTGGGAATGAAGTCTCCTACAGCCACTGTGGAAAAAGTATGGTGTTTCTTCAAAAAATTTATAATGGAACTGCCTTATGACCCAGCCATCCCACTTCTAAAAATATATCCTAAAAATCCCAAAACACTAATTCAAGAGAAGATATAAACCCCCATGTTCATTGTAGCATTGTTTACAGTGACCAAGATGTGAAAAGAGACCACGTATGTATCAGTGGATGAGAGGTTATAAAAGCTATAGTACATTTACACAATGGGATGCTACATGGCTGTGAAAAAAAAGAAAATCTTGGCCCTGGTCAGTTATCTCATTGGTAGAGTGTTGGTCTGGCGTGTGGATGTCCTGGGTTCCATTTCTGGTCAGGACACACTGGAGAAGCAACCGTCTGCTTCACCACCCCTCTGTCACCATTCTTTCTCTCTTTCTCTTTTCTTCTGCAGCCATGGCTCAATTGTTTCAAGTTCATTAACCCCGGGCACTGAGGATGACTCCATGGAGCCTCCACCTCAGGTGCTAAAGAAGAGACAGGGATTGCCCAGGTGGATCCCCTTTGGGTTGGATGTGGGAATCTATCTCCCTTCCTCTCTCTTGGTAAAGAAGAAAAGAAAATCTTACTTTTTATGTCAGCATGGATGGACCTGGAGATTATATGTTAAGTGAAAAAAGACAGGCAGTGGAAGACAAATATTGTATGATCTCACTTATATGTAGAATCTAATGAATACAATAACTGAGGAACAAGATAGAAACAGAGGCAGGGTCACAGAGAGCAGATGGACAGCTGTCAGAGGGAAGGGGAAAGTGAGGATGGGATCAAAGAAGTTAAAGGAATTAGCCAAATTATGTATACATAACTCATAGAGCAGACAACAGGATGGCAATTCCCACAGGGAAAGAATGGATGGAGGTAGGGGGCGGGAGGCAAAGAGGGTAAAATGGAAATGGAAACAGACTTTGTACGAGGCATAGGGGACATGATGCCAGGGGTAGAGGGTGATATATTGAGTGGGACACTTGAAATCATGTCAACACAATAAGTTAAAAATAATAATTAAAATAAATAAAAAAATGTTAATTTATTTTTCAATATTAAATACAAAATAATACAAATTCTTGTAAGACATTTTCATCAATTGACATTAAGAAAAGAATTAACACATGATATATGATTAAGGGTTTGAATTTTTGAAATGTCCCAATAGTCTTACAATTATGAGGACCTTCAAATGGGATAACAGCATAAAACTTTTTTTAATCCTTTCTAGTGTTCTCAAACATGGAACTGTCAAACCATTCTGTGCTAAAGGGGGTTCTTGGTGCAGTACTGTTATATGATTAATATTTTTTATTACTTTTCAGAGTTCTGCCATAGTTGAAGTATAAAATAAAAATTTAAATCAAGACATATATAAAAGTTAAAAAAATGCAATATGATAAACCTTGATGCATTCAAACACTTAAACCCTTTTCTATAATTGCATAAATATGGGTATCCCATAAATTTAGGTATTTCTAAATTCTTAATGTTATCATGCATAAGGATGGGGGTCAAAATATACATGATGAGAAATCTAGTCATAATAATTGGGTAAAAATCTATTAGTCACTTAATTCAACTAATTGGCTAATGAATATTTGTTCTGGAGGCATAAAGTGGTTAATTATAATTTTTTATTTTTATTATTGTTTTAACATCTTTGAAAGTTATTTTTTATTGTTAAGCCTATTTGATTACTTTACAATTCAGTTATTTGCCAGAAATTAAAATTTTTGACTCTAGCTAGAAAATCTTCTACTGAAATAATATAAAGTACCAAAAAGAGAGAAAAACACACACAAAAAAACACCTATTGTTATATATGAAAAGAGAGACAAATTGTTAGGAACATAAAAGTAGTGCTATGTTCTAGTAGTTAATTAAAATATATAATAATGAAATCATATAATACAAGTATTTTATTCTACAAAGACAGGTAGCAAAGGAGAAAAATAGGCTTGGAATTTAAAAATAAGGTTAATATTAAGACCTGTAAATTTTTTTATGATTCAGTCTCTTCACCTATTTAATACAAAGATAGTTTTCACAATATTCCTATTAGTATATTTCATGTGTAAATTAATGAAAACATTAGGAAATGTTTTTTCCTAATGTTCCAATCTTCTCCCACCATCTGCAGTAAAGAATGCTATTAAAGACAGCCTTATATTCCAATTCTTTTAATAATGACAAGTCAGTAGTCAGAACCAAAAGTCTGTATGTGATAATTTCAAAGAAAGATACTTTGACAACAGTTTTGCAATGACTTGAGAAAAGTCTCATGAAAAAAATCAGTAATTTGAGTGGCTCGAGGTAACCAAAATAAATGATGCTAATAAAGATATTCATACAATTAATTTGCTTAAACCATTTTATTTAAACTATCCAAATAACTTTCTAAAGAAGGCAGCACACATATTATTATCATTTAATGAACAGTAGAACTAAAATTCAGAGAAGTTAAGTTCTTTGCAGATGCCAGATAGAGCCATACTATAGCAGAATAACAATAAGTCCCCCACTGCTTGGAAATACAGAGATTTTATTATTTGACCTGAATTTCTTAATCTGTACAATAAGGATAATAACTACCACCAAGGGTTTTTAAGGTATTAATAAGATAATATATCTATGGGGCTTGATATATTACCTGACAAATGATAAGTATTATTATTGCCATCACATAATTGGACAGTCACATTTGAACACATTCTATTAGTCAGCTAAGGTTGCCATAAAAAAATGCCACAGACTGGGTGACATAAACAACAAGAATTTAATTTCTCACAGTTTTGGAGGTTAAAGTCCAAGATCAATATTCTGACATATTAGATTTCTGATGAAAGCTATCTTCCAGTTTGAGTTCAGCACCTCCTCACTGTGTCCTCACATAACCTTTCCTTTGTGGGTACACACTCCTGGTGTCTCTTCCTCTTCTTAAGAACACCTGTTCTATTGGATTAGGACCCTGCCCTTATAACCTCAATTAACCTTAATTACCTCCTTAAAGAGTCTGTCTGTAAATACAGTGACATTGAGGAATTAAACTTAAAGATTTGGGGGATATGTTCAGTCTATAACATTCTTTCCTTTGTCCCCCAAAATTCATATTCTCTTGTCACATAAAATATATTCATCCCATCCCAATATTCCCCAAAGTTTTAACATAGGCCAGCATGAAATCCAAGCCCATGGTCTTATCTGAATATCCTCTGAATTAGGTATGGATGACACTCTACCTGTGATTCAACCTGAGGAAAAATTTCTCTCCAGCTGTGATTCTATAAAACCAGACATGTGCTTCCAAAATACATCGGTAGAGGAGACATAGCATAGACAGTCAATGTTTCTAAAAAGAGACATCAGAAAGAAGAAATAGTTGAATGGTCCCAAGAAAGCCCAAAACCTAGCATGGCAAATTCCACTGTATCTCAAGGCTTGAAAATAACCATCTGTAGCTTTGTGTTCTGCCTTCCAGGTTCATCTGGGTAGCAGCTCCACCTTCTTGTCCTACTGGGGCAGAGGCCCTTGGTGGAGACCCAGTTCCTTTGGCTATGGTAGGCAGCCTTGCCTCTCTGGCCCTGGGATGATATTTGAATTATTCTCAGGGTTATTCTTTGCATTTCTTGAAGGATAAGGAATGTTCACTATTGGATAGTGCACAGCTCTATTGTCTTGTCCTATAGAATCCTAGAAGCCCAAAACCTTCCATTATTTCATCAAGTTTCTCCCCTTTTTAATCCAAACTGGCAGCCTGGGTCTGTGCTGATATAATCCCATATCTGTTCCTGATTTGTGTTGAGATGGCTGACTAATCCATGGATTATCTCTTCATAGAATGACTGTCCAGCTACACTTTCAATATTTTCTCCAAAACATGCTTTCTCATTTTTTACAATGTGGATAGCTTGAGAATTTTTTACATTCTTAAGTAATGGTTTCTTGTCACTTAATTATTCCTCTTCAATGAATTCTCTCCTCTCAAATTTTATTACTAGCATTATAAACTGTATACTATAGCACACAACACCACAATTTCCCATCCTGCTATCCTGGAATATATACTGCTAAGAAACAAGCAATCCAAAGCAGTAATTGAACCGTGAAGTAGGGACTGTTCAATAGCATATACTGTGTTCTGTCAGATTTATGTAAAGGCAACTTATATTTAAAGTCAATAAACTTTGCTTTTCCTGAAGCTATTATAATATTATAAATACAAATAAAAAAACACACGTTGCTTTTCTCTATTACTTTCTTGCAACTTTTCAGCAAATTCTATGTATGTAGCTATATCCCTTTTATAGTTACATGGGAGTGAGTGAGGAGGAGTGCCTTATGGTTTGCATTTAGAAGTCTATTGAAGACTCTGAGGTGCTGGCGATGAAGAAGTGACATACAAGGAGAACATTCACCCTTTCCTCTGCTAGACTCAACAACCTATATTTCCTTCACCCTTCAAGGGAAAATAATTGTTCATCAACTGCCTTCCCCAGACCCCTACAACCTACTATAAAACTGCTATTTTCCAGATATACAAAATAACTACTTATTTATGCTTATGGCATGTTTTTTCATAACCCTGGGGTGTCATGATTTTTTCACATATTTGACTATGAGTTTTAAGCACCCTAAAAGTATCTCCTCTTCCTGAAAAGGCATGCTTCTAGCCCCAGATTATACGGCCTTTCATTGTGTGGTCTTCCTTGATAGCTCTAGGTCAGTGATGGGCAATCTTTTGAGCTTGGTATGTCAAAATTCGTCAAAAAACCAAGCATAACTTGGGTGGTGTGTCACTTCGAGAAAAATGGCCTAACTGGAAGTCCCAGAACCAGACGCTCTGTGCTGGATGGAGATCTGTTATTTTGACCTACAGAACTCCAGCACAGAGTGTTTACACTAAAGCAAATGTTTTATCCTCGGCTCTGGCTCCTGCACCTGGCTGTGCAGGGGCCGAGGATAAAATGTCCTTCTCGGCATATGGCCCCATACTTCTCTGGTATGCGACCACATGCGGCCATGTGTCATTGAAAATGACTACATGTGTCAGTGCTGACATGCTTGTCATAGGTTCACCATCACGGCTCTAGGTAGAGGTAAACACTAACTCAATTATGCCTTCATAGAATTGTAACTATGATGATATAATTAGTTATTAGTTTAGAGGATTGTTTTTCCTACTCATATATGAGGTCTTCGGAGCAGAGAGAGAACTTATATTCTTAAATTTTCTTGACTTCAAGGCTAAATATAGTATCTGGTATATAGAAGGTAAATAATAAATGTGTTTGGGATAAATGAATGGGCTACAGTAAATTTCTATTCCAACCATTCTGAATTCCTTCTGAGCTAAAAGTTGGTGTATATCTTTATAGTAACCTGTAGTTTTCTACAGCATAGTCTAGATTAAAAAGCATAATTGGACCAATTTATGTTTCAGTCTTTTTAAAAATTAAGCTCTATTAGTGGAAACCAGCATTGTTTGCAACTGAGATTAATTTGTCAATGGTTGCAAAACTAATCTGCATTTTTTCACACTGCATTGGAATATCAGTATAATTATAAAAATCATTTATGAAATTCTATGCTACATTTTATAATTTCTTCATTGCCTCTTGTCTGCTTTTAATTTTAGTCATGTTTTTCCCCTCTGTATAATTGCTGATGACTGCAGTTCCAAAATTTTACATGGATCTAATGAACTATTTGCTAAAACTGTTTTTTATATCCACTGGACACAGAAGTAGTTTGTATTTCCCAGCTTCGATTGCATTGGTTAGTTCTAGCCAATGGAATACAAGTGAAAGAGAGGAATACCACTTCTGACCCTGGCCCACAAAGAGCCCCACAGGTGTTCCTTATGAGTCTTTCCCCTCTACCAGCTAAACAAAACAAAAAGGTGGTGATCTTAAAAGTCACGTTTTGAAAACAGCAAGTGGCCCTGGCTGGTTTGCTCAGTGGTAGAGCATTGGCTCCGCATGTGTATGTCCTGGTTTTGATTCCTGGTCACGGCATACAGAAGTGACAATTTCCTTCTCTACCCTTCCCACCTCTCTCCCTCTCCTGTAGTCATAGCTCAATTGGAGCAAGTTGGCCCTGGGCACTGAGGATGGCTCCATGGCCTGCACCTCAGGTACTAAGAAGAGCTCAGTTGCTGAGCAACAAAGCAATGCCCCAGATGGGCAAAGCATAACTCCCTAGTGGGCTTGTGGGATGGATCCCTGTTGGGGCACATGCGGGAGTCTGTCTCTGCCTTTGCTCACCGAATAAAAACAGAAAAAGAAAGCAGCAGGAAGAAAGATGGTAGGACTCCAGATCTTTGAAACTCTACTCACATAAGAGTTGACAGTGTACCAGCCATTTAATTTTTACTTTAAATGACTGAGAAATAAAATTCTATTGTGCTTAAACTATTACACATCTTGGGGGTTGTTTGTTATTAAAACTAGTATTATCTTAAATAACATCTGTTTCGGTTATATGTCAAGACATTTAACAATATTTCAGTGGCTAATGAAATTACAAAATGGGCTCGAGAACTTTGCATGTGTATAGGAATAGGGAAGGTGGGATTGTGAGATTCTGTCTAGTGGTTGTGATAACTGAAAAATTGCTGACAGACCTTCCACAGATTGCCTCTATTTAACAGGCAGCTCTCATACAGCTGTGTTTCTGCTGTTTGCAAAATTTACTTTGAATATAGAATGCCAATTACAGGGACTGAACATGTCAAGATTTTGACAGATGTCTAGACAGTTATGCAATTAATTTTATTTATGCACTTTCTGCTTTAAATGCTCTTGAAAAGAAGAATATTGAATAATGTATCTTTAAATGAACACCCATATTTACCTCTTCACCTCGAATTACCAACACTCCTTCTCTCCCAAACCCCCAAAAAGAGAAAGAGACATGAAAAAAGGAAGAAAAAAATTATATATAGTTAGAGGAAAATAAGCTAATTCAGTAATTAAGTTTAATATGGGATATAAAGTGGAAAAATTTGCAAGCTAGACCTTAGCTCAAAGGCTATAAAAAAAGCTTAGAGATTGTGACCAGTGCAAAAAAAATATGAAAAACCTGACACTTCTTTTGAATTCTAAGACAGCAGGGAAATTATTAGCAGCATCTATATATACAGATTTAACTATGCTGCAATCACAATTTTACTGTCACTCTTCAAAGCTGAGAAGAAACAAGCTTTATTCTTATTCCCTTTTCAATGACTCTGTGATAGAGCTTGAAGCAGCATATGACAACACCACTGTCTTCTTGGCAGTGACACGGGATGATACTATGCAGTTACATTATCTAATACTGTGTGATAAGCTCAGGCAAAATAAAGTTCACTAAGTGAGAAAATAAGTTTTCAAAACTAGATAAATACTTATACGTATAATTGCACTAATGTTCACTAATCATTTTGCTTTCTACATTAGGATGAGTCGTTCACTCATTTATGCATTCATATACTATATAAATACTGAAACCACTTATATGAATTAAATATTTTAACTTATAAAATTTAATGGTTTATATATTACATATTAATTTCTTCAATGAAATTACTGTAAAATTAACTAGAGAATAATAACATTGTAATATACTTGTGTGGTAGTTATTTTCAAAGAGTGACACTAGTGCTTGAGTTATCCAAAAGGCAAATAGCCAACAATATCAAGAATAAACCTACAGTATGAATCCAAGATGGCTGCAGAATAGGTGAAAGATATAGCCACTTGCCCCCAACCCCAAACTGAATTTATAAATTATAGTGCAACCAACATGAATAACCAACTGAAAGAGAGCCACTGAAGGGTTACTACTATAACCAAGGACTTGCAGAAGTTACATAGAGACTGGCAGGACAGGCAGAGATGCAGAAAGGCCAGGCCCCATGCCTAGATGCCATGGCTGTGGCTGCAGGACTTTCACCCCGGAGGAGAAAAAGTTCTCAACTACAAGCAGGGATCCCTAGCCCAGAGTGGAGGAGGTGAAATAGGAGCCCACAATATAATTGGTGGCCAAAATCAAAGAGGATTGAGTCATCTGTGTCACCCAAATGCCACCTACACAGAGACAATCACTCCCATTGTTATAGTACTCACAAGGAATGCACTCTCCCCCATCCTTTCTGTAGCCCAGCCACTCTGCCATGCTAGGTCTTGAGGAGGCATCTGCAGGCTGCAACCAGCAGTGACTTTTGAGACACTCTCTGTCAAAGGAGGCTTATGGAAGAGATACAGATTGTTAATGGGCAGTAAGGTTTTGTAAAAAGAACCCATCTTCCCTACCTTGAGCTCACAGCCGACGATCTTCCCCTGACAACCCCCCACCTATTGCACCTGAAGAAACATTAGGCACACAGGTGTCACTGAAATCACTGCAGCTGAATTTGCCATGCACAGGAAGATAGAAATTTTCAGAAAATATTATGAACAACTATATGCCAACAAATTAGACAATCTGGATGAAATGGATAAATGCCTCGAAACATACAGTCTTCCAAAACTGAATAAGAAAGAAACAGAGAATCTGAATAGACAAAGTATAGTCAGTATAATTGAAGCAATAATTTAAAAACTCCCAACTAACAAAAGTACTGGGATAGATGTTTTATGGATGAATTTTACCAACACCTATCCTTCTCAAACTATTTCTAAAAATGTAAGAGGAGGGAAAACTCTCAATCTCATTTTATGAGGCCAGCAATATCCTACTTTCAAAACCATATAGACACTAAAAAGAGAGAAAACTAAAGGCTAAGATACATGAACATGGATGCTAAAATCCTCATCAAAATGTTAGCAAACTGAATCCAGCAATACATTACAAAGGTAGCACATCATGATCAAATGGGATTTATTCCAGGGATACAAGCTTGGTACAACATTCACAAATCAATAAAATGAGATACACCACATAAACAAAATAAAATATTAAAATCACATGATCATATCAATAGATGCAGTAAAAGCATTTGATAAAATTCAGCATTCGTTTATATGAGAAAAACTCAACAAACTGAAAACAGTGAGAATATATGTCAATATACTGAGAGCCATATATGATAAACCCAGAGCCAACATCATATTCAGTGGTCAAAACATACAAGCACTCCTCTTAAGTCAGGAACACAAAGAGAATGTCCACTACCACAACTTTTATTCAATATATTACTGAAAGTCCTAACTATAGGAATCATACAAGAAGAAGAAGAAAAAAGGCATCCAAATTAGAAAGGAATAAATAAAACTGTCATTAATTGCAGGTTACATGATACTGTATATAAAGAACCTGAAAGATTCCACCAAAAAATTACAAGAACTGATAAATAAATTTAGGAAAGTAGCAGGATACAAAATAAATATTTAAAAATCAGGTAAAGTCTTATGCAAGAATAATGGCCTATAATAAAGGGAAGCCAAAAATAAAATATTACCATTTATAATTGCTTCAAAAAGAATAAGATACCTAAGAATAAATCTAACCAAGGATGTAAAATACCTGTACTCAGAAACTTATAAGGCATCAAAGAAAGAAACTGAAGAAGATACAAACAAGTAGAAGTATATAACATGTTCATGTATAGGAAGAATTCACAACATTAAAATGTCTGTACTACACAAAAAAATCTATAGATTCAAAGCAAATTCTTATTAAATTCTAAAGGTATACTTTACAGATCTAGAACAAATAATCTAAAAATTTATATGGAACCAAAAATAAAACAAAACAAACAAAAAAATTAAAAGATGCAGCAATCTTGAAAAATGAAGGACAAAGTGGGTAGTATCACATGATCTGATATCAAGCTATATAACAAGGCCATTGTAATCATAACAACCCAGTACTGGCTAAAAAACAGCCATACAGATCAATGCACCAGAACAAAGAACCCAGAAATAAACCCATGTCTTATTGTCAGTTAATATTTGACAAAAGAGGTAAGAGCATACAATGGAGTAAAAACAGTCTCTTTAATAAATGGTGTAGGAAAAATTGGACAGGTCCATGTAAAAAAAAAATGAAAGTAGACCACCAACTTACATCATACACAAGAATAAACCCAAATTGTTTTAAAGACTTAAATATTAGACACAAAATTATAACAATCCTAGAAGAAAACATAGGCAGTAATATCTTGAACCTTTCTCATAGCAATATTTTTTTTTCAGCTACATCTCCTTGAACAAAGGAAGCAAGAGAAAAGATAAATGGGACTACATAAAAGTAAAAAAGTTTTTGTACAGCAAAGAAAACCATCAACAAGATGAAAAGACAACCCACTGAATCAAAGAATTTATTTGCCAATACATCTGATAAGGGATTAATATCTAAAATTTATAAAGAACTTTTAAAAGTCAACACCAATTCCTTGGCCAGTTAGCTCAGTTGTTTAAGAATGTCGACTAAATAAAAAGTTTGCCGGTTTGATACCCTGTCAGGGCACACACAGTAAGCAATCAATGAATGCAGGACTGAGTGGAACAACAAATGAAATCTTTCCTTCCCCTTACCCCCTTCTCACTACCTCTGTCTCTCTAAAAATACATACATACATACATACATACATACATACATACATACATACATACATATATACCCACCCTAGCTGGATAGCTAGGTAGGTTGGAATGCCCTCTCAGAGCATGAAGTTTGCCTGTTCAATTCCCCAGTCAGGGTACATATGCAGCTCCATGTTCCTGTCTCTCTCACCGTCTCTCTCTCTCTCTCTCAAAATAAATAAATAAACAAAAATGTCAACACCAATAAAATAAACAATCCAGTTAAAAAAATGTGTAGAGGACCTGAATAAACACTTTTCTAAAGAGGGCATACAGATTGCCAATAGACATATAAAGAGATGCTCAATGTCACTCATCATAAAAGAAATGCAAATTAAAACTGTGATGAAATATTACCTCACACCTGTCAGAAAGGCTGTTATCAATACATCAACAAACAAAAAATAGTGGTGAGGATGTAAAGAAAAGAGAACACTTATGCCCTGTTAGTGGGATGCAGATTGGTGCAGCCACTGTAGAAAGCAGTATGGAGTTATCCCCAAAAATTAAAAACAGAACTACCTTTTTACCCAGTGACCCCATTTCTGGGAATATATCCTAAGAATCCCAAAACCCTAATTTGAAATATTATATGCATCCCTGTGTTCACTGCAGTGTTATGTACAAGGTCTAGCAACAGCCCAAGTGCCCATATGTAGATGAGCAAGTAAAAAAAAGCTGTGCTACATTTATACAATGGAATACTACACAACCATGAGAAGGAAGGGAATCTTGCTTTTTGCGACAGCGTAGATGGACTTGGAGATCATTATATTAAGAGAAATAAGCCTGTCAGATAAAGACAAGTATCATGTGATTTCATTCATATGTAGAATCTAGTGAACAAAAGGAACTAACAAGCAAAATAGAGACAGACTCATACATAGAAAACAGGCTCACACCTGTTGGGGTGGTGGAAAAGCTTGAGTGAGTGAGATGGAGGCATAGACAAAAAAAGGACAATAAAACTCCCAAAACTTATGGACACAGACAATAGTATGGTATCTGCTGGGGTGGTGGCAGGTGGAGTAAGGTATAGGGGGAATAAATAGTGATGCCTGAAGTCATGACTTGGGGTGATGAACACACAATATGCTGTCCAGAGATGTGTTGTTGAGTTGGATAACTGAAATCTGTATAATTATGTTAACTAGTGTCACCCCACTAAATTCAATAAAAAATAAGTAATAAAAAAAGAATAAGCCTAAAAACGCTTAGAGATAGGGAGCCTTGCAAATGATGGAGACTTGAGGATATGTTCCCTCTTACCTCTCTGAGCAGCTTTCTAGAAAACCACCACACTCAGTTGGAGGTCTTCAAATGTATTTTTCTTTGAAATAATTTTGAAACACGCATATACACTCTCTATATATGCTCCCACATATTTTTCAGAGTTGACATTAAACATATATTTAGTATATATTTGTATGCTAAATTCTTATAATTTCTGATTTATTATATGCTATAGATATATAATCCTTAAAACCTTGGGTAAATAGATATTGGAATTCCAATCTTAAAGATGAAGTCTGAAAGAAGGTTGGCATGAATAAGTAGAGTGCTGATCAAATGGTAGACAACAGACATTTTAATACATCAGAGTTGCCATAAAAACATGCCCCTGAAATAAATAAGATGTTCCCACTTTATTTCTTCCCCAAACTACTCAGATTTGCTCTCCTGGACCAGTCCCTTTGGGAGCTACACTTTATTCTTGAATCTTCCCTTTGCTTATCATCACTGAGGTTTTTACCCCCACGACAGCAGATCCTGGAAAGTGAGGACAAGAGCGAGATGATGCATACATTTGTTCTGTAAAGTGAAAAAAGAGGGATTGTAGAAGAAAAGGTGGGGGACCTAGAACTGGCAGACCTATAAGTGGAATCTCATTTGGAACAATTTTAGGTAAGAGTACATATGAAAGCTAAAGATTTGAATGTTGTCTCCTTGAAAAAATATAAATTTGTATATTATCTCTACCACTAAATTATAGTATAACTATAACAGAAGCAAATGTAATACTGATGAAGGCAGGGAGGAGTGCATACTTGTGACTAGCATTCAATTGCAGAAAGAGTAAAAAACTAAAGAACTCTACAGCAAGAATTGCTGATGGTATGGGCTATGGCATCAGAAGTACCTGCAAGAATTCCTGTCCTTCCTCTGCCATTAACTGTCCATGACATTATGAAAACAATCATTCAATCTGCCAAAGTCTGCTTCATCTTCTTCCCACATTCAATTAACATAGAATCTTCATGAAACATATCCTGATCTTAGACCCTTCCTTCCTCTCCAGTAAAACTGAGCAATTTTCTTTTCTGACTCTTGTCCCTAAGACTTAGGCTTTATACCGTTACACTTAAAGATGTTTCAAACAAAACACAGATTTTATTTATTTTTCCTAATAGAGTGAGCAACTAGGAGGCTTATTGATAAAGAAATGCTAAGCAAGTGTTTGCTGAGCCAGTGACTAAAGTGTAATCATGATACTTACCTCAGTGCTTTAGGAGATTTAAATGAAATACTTATGTAGACCATTAATATGAAAGTGCCAACAAGTATGCTCAGAAATAGAAGTATCAGCATGAGTGACAAAAGAATAATAAAATACTGCCATTGAAGTTGTCAACCAACCATGAAATTTTCTTTAAGTGAGAGGAAAGGAGACAGAGAGACAGACTCTCACATGTCCCCTGACCATGATCCTTCCAGCAACCCCCATCGGGAGCCAATGTTCTGACCAACCAAGCCATCCTAAATGCCTGAGGCTGATGCTCAGACCAACTGAGCTATCCTCAGTGCTCAGACTGACCCTTGAACCAACAGAGCTATCCTCAGTGCCCAGGGCCAATGCTTGAACCTTCCTCTACCACTGGCTATGGAAGAGGAAGAGGGAGAGAAAGAAGGCAGGGATAGAGAGAGAAGCAGACAGTCATTTGTCTTGTGTGCCTTGACTGAAAATCAAATGTGGGACATCCATATGCCTAGCCAACACTCTATCCACTGAGCCAATTGTCCAGGGCCAACCATGACATATTTTAAGGCACATACTGAGCATGCACTCTGCTAGTCAGAAGCTTTACTCTTAAAGAGCAAAATAAAAATCCATGGAATCTCAGGCTGAGACCCAGAGTGCCAATATAGTGGTCAAACTAGTAGTTCAGCACGTGACATAGCAGAATTGTAGTTAAAATAAACTAGATTATGGAGCTAGGAGAACAAGCACATTGCTGAAAAACAACAAAAACTTGCAGAAGATACTTGAGATATTTTTTGAAAAAATTTCTGAGTAGCTTTATAAAGCAGATGAAATGGGCCTATTCTTACTGATGCTTTTCAAAGTCTATCTCAGCCAGTGATGATGAATTAACTGTTGAGAAGCTTAAACAAAATAATATAAGATGATTTTCCCCATATGTGCCTGTGCTGGATGCCATAAAAAAAGAAAAGAAATCATGACTGGAAAAATTGAATTATCCTGGGATTAGGAAGCAGCTGTACCAGTTGCATGCCACCAGAATTCCTCTTGTACTAAATAATCATGTGTAATATGTGGATGCTCAGGATCCAAGCCCAACCTGTCCAATAAAAACAAAATCCTGAGAACAACATCCTGTGCTATATGCATTTTATAAGCTCTCCAGGTTTGTAAACACTCTAAAGCTTCAGAACTATTTGGCCTACAGACACAAATATGAAAATGCTCATGATAAAGGTACATTACCATATGAATAATACAAACAAACCTCATTATTTTGTCCTGATAATTAGAAACTAAAATGTTTATTTTTTTTAAGCACTTACGTCCAAGTTGAGGCTTCCTATAACAACTCGCTCTCCTTCATAAGTGACCCCATTTTTTTTAAAAACAATTTTATCCTTACTCTGGAAGGTCCCAAGGAGTTCTTAATGAGTACAGAGGGTCTTTGGGTTGTGATAGTCTCGACATAGGACATTTTGAGTTTACAACACTCACTCCCATAAAAACTTTAAAAACTTGAGACATGAGTATTTCAGTTTACGCCGTTAGCATCATACATATGGACTATGTCGTATTTACAGACTGGCCTGGAACAGTTCTTTAAGAAGGTAGAGAGGCCTGCCACAGATCTTGTACCCTCTATGTCAGCTCCTTCTCGAGATTAAACACCTGTGGCTCAGGTGGAATCATCCCCTGCATCTTCTCCATGTTCTTTAGGCAATCCTGATTCACCTGACCCAGTATTTCCAGCACCTACTGCAGGTTCTCCTGCCTCTCCAGCTTCCTCCTCCCAATAGCTCACTCTCTCCTTTCCCTTTGCAATGAATGCCCCTTTCAGTGTGCAAGGCAACCACAGGAATAAAGGTAAGGAATTTTTTTTACACTCATTTTTTGACATTTTTTTCTGTTACTGCAGTACAGTGTGCAGTATAGTATATTTATGTCCTTTTCATTTTTCTGTGACTTAGTTGTGTTTTTTATGTTCTAGATTATAATTTTACAACTGTGTTAGGATAGGTAAGTGACTTGGGCTAGGGTGTGTTTTGACATACACTAAAATTTGGGTTACGTTACTATCGTAGGAACAAAACTATGCCATAACTCAAGGACACCCTGTATACGGGGAATTCACATATCATCAAACCTACTAGCAAATCTAGAAATGTAACTATCATATAAGATCATTAGCAATGTTCCAGGCACTAGGTGATTTACACATATTCTTTGTAATCACTGTCTGCAATGATCCTCATACTATAATGAGATTACTGGGATTAAAATAAATTAAGTAATTCACTCTTTTAGAGTTAGTAAGGCAAGAAGTAAATAAAGTTAGTAAGGCCTGAAGCAACTTAAGGGTTATTACAGAGAGAAAAAAAAAACAAACAGAAATGAGGCCCCAAGTGACAAAAATTCTATTCCTAAGAAACAACATGACATTTTTACTCAATGCAAAGCTGGATGTAAAGTGAATATTCGGGGTTGTTTGTTTAGCATCTTCTCTCCAAATGCAAAACTCTTAAATCGAGAAGTAATAAATTATAAGAGAGACATGAACAATTTTGCAGGTATTTTCAGAATGCAAAGTAATTCTAAATAACTTAAATAAAAAGTGGCCTAGATTCCCTTTTCAGAATTCTCTGCAAGGAGCCTTTGTCTATATTGGTGATTCTAGCCTAATATCGTCATTGCATCCATTAATCTTATAGGCTTACTCCACCATAAAAAAAATGAACCATGAATTGGGATTAGAGGATGATTGAAGGTTTCTTCTCAGAATTGTACAGTAAAAGTTGGCTTTTTCTCCTATTTCACAACTAGAAAGTTAAAATGTAGTCTTTAACTGCAGGAATGGTATCTGTTCTCACAAAAATATTGCTGAATATTGCCAACACAGAAGCATGACTGTGTAGCACGAAGGCCACATGAAGATGCTTCACAGACTCCAAGATGTCACTGTTGAAAAGCTGAGTGAATCTGATTCACAAGGACAGAGTGGGTATCTGGTTTGCAATCACTAGAAAAAAATGTGTTAGAAAATTTTCAAGCATGACAGTGAGATCAGCTATATCTAGTGGTATTCCAGAGTGTCTAGAACAAAAGAGCCTTTATTCTGCCATTTATAAACTAATGTCACTAAAATGTATTAAAGGTTTTAAAGGTTTCACTCAGTGAACTGCAATTCATCCAAAAAAATGTCTCACATAAATAAAATACATTTGAACCTAACTTTACATAATGTTGAATAGAATCTTTCACATAAACATTTCATTAATTACAAATATTCATGGATATTCCTACAACAAAATAGTGGCTTATATTTTAATAACTGTTACTTCATAAGGTTTTTGATATGGCTTGTATTTATTGGTATTTACTATGTGCCAGAAGAATTAAAGGTACTCTCTATTCCTTATTTCAGTGAAATTGTGTAGCAACCTCACAATTCACAAGTAATAGAAAAGGAAAACGAGACTCAAGTTACTTGAGTTTTATACCAGTTGGTCATAATGAAGGGATTGGCATGAGTTTCATTAACATATGCCATCAGCCATGACAGGGTATTTGTATAAAGGAAGCCTACTGCAGATTTTCACTTTAGAGCGAAGGTAAGTGGAGAAATTACAGCTCACATTTCTTCTGTAAGTTATTCTATAACTTTCAATTTCTTTGAAATACCATTATCTATGTAACTAGTCAAGACTTACAAAAATCTATTTTCCAGAGCAGTGAAAATACAAAGAAAATTTCCTCAGTTTGGTTTTTTATCTGAAGGAAGTTTTTCTAAATGCTAGTGTAAAACTTAACGGCCTTGTCCTTGGGATGTGTTAATTATTTGGCTCCTCACATGTCACAAATGCTAGAGGCAGTGTGACATGAGACATAACAGAGTGTAGAGTCAGATCCCTCTTGTGGTGCTTTCTAGTTGCATGATCTTGGACAACATTGTAATTGTGGATCTTCATTTCCACATCTGTACTGTGAGGCTAATACCTACCTCCTCCAACTGTTGTACTCAACTATCAACTAATATAAATAATGTAAACCCTAAAGTAAGAAATTAATAGTAACAAATTTGAGTTTTTTACTGTGCTCTACTTCTCTTAGTCATAAAATAGTTGTAAAATAATGAAAAAGAGTAGTTTTTGAATCTCAGACTTACATATTGTGTTACAAACCTTTCAATATTTATTTACACACACATAGACGTCTCATTACATTGTCCAAAGATTAATATATCAAGAATCATTTTATCTTACCACAATGTGAAGTAATTTCAATGTAGATGCTCCAATTTCATTTGGGATACTTCACATATAAGTGTTCTACATCTTGAAAGCATCCTCAAAGGATTCCCTAAATAAATAAATAAACAAAGAAACAAACAAATAAATAAATAAATCTTGTGAAGATGAAAAAGAAAAACTTACCTTTTTCCAACAGTGCTTATCACAAATTACTTGTGTCATTTTCCATCAGGCTACTTTTGCTCTGATTCTAAAAACAAAACTTTGAATATGCATTCCCATACAATGTACAATGTACCCATTCTAGCTAACACTGTTGTTTGCATTTTTAAATAATTAATTTCATTATATATATGTTTTTGTAACTCAGTGGGTATTCTTATACAAATATAAGAATAAAGAAGTTATAAACAGCTTCCACATCAAACCAAATCTTTTCTACCAATCTGTTTCAAATAAATAATCTACATAATCAGTAGTAGCATTTAAATGATGAGAAAAAGTATAAAAGCAAACAAAATGGAAAAATAATTTGAATACTATATCTTTTCTCTCTTTAAGATGCTTGTGATTGTCCTTTTAAAAGATTAATGAATAAAATAAAACCATGGTGATATTAAAATATATTTATTTATTACCTTTATAACTTTATTATGAAAACATATAACATACATATGTGTGTATGTGTGACAATTTTGCAAATAGAAACCTCATTTAGAAATTTACCAAGTATTATGATTTATTGAAAATGTAGCAATTTTTAGACACCTCTTTCTCTCTCTCTTACACACACACACACACACACACACACACACACACACATTACAAATCAAATTTATCGAAAGGAATTACACTGCAATCACATAGAATACAATAAAATCACATTTATTTGCCAGCCTAGGTGTCTCCCTCTAATAGCTATTTTGGGTTCATTACAACAGAATTCTCTACAAATAAAATATAATTAAATAAACTGTCGGTTATGCAAATCACACTAATGAAAATACTGAAAACTTGATTGTGTAAAATATCTCAAGCCTAAGGAGGCATGTCATAGTGATCAATTTTAAATTAGTCTCTTTAGAATAAATTGTGTGCTTCACTCTCCTGGTGGTTTCATGTATTACTTTTTCTGCAGAAATAGTATTTACAATTGTGCTGGATGACACAAGTTAGTCTCTCTTCCCCAAAATGAGATATGAAAATGAGTCCATGGGGTCCGTCCAGTAATAATGACATCTCAAGTCCTCTTGATAAGTTTCACTTTTGGTACATTCTTTGAGCAAGGACAGACACTCTAAGTTGACTCTTAATAGCAGAAAAATAAGAATGTTGTCACTTTTCAAGCTACTGTTTCATAGCCGCAAACCCAGCTTCTATCTATATCCCGCACTGAGAATTTGGGACTGGGTCTCCTCAGACATTCTCTTTTACCAGCTGACTTCCTGTTGAGTTCTGCAAGAGGGGCGCTGCAGAGAGGCTAGTTTGGAGGGAGGCAGAACGTGGGAAGCAAGGAGCTTATTCCTTCATATTTATTCATTGCCAATGTTGTCTTCATAATCATTCTTTATCCTGCTAGCAAAAATTAATTTGTTCACAGTTTTTTCAAACCCTTCCAGAATTAGTTCATTCTGCCCTCTCAACAGTGCCAGTACTAGGCTGGTCGCATTCCCTCCTGGGAGTTCTTGAGTTTTAACTCCCAGTCTCCACTGAGTCTTAAGATATCAGCACTGCCTGTATAGCACCACACTAAGAAGTGTGGACTTCAAATCTACAGGGTTTTTTTAAACTCTTTAAACCTCTCATTAGTCCTTCCCTTCCCCATGCACTAAGGGTGAAGCTACTTCCTGTAGCTACTCTCAGTATAACCTCAGAGATCCCTTTGTTCCATTACAGTTCTACAACACTTATTTTTTATGGTTTGCTTTTGTTTGTTTTGTTTTGTTTTTGTTTTGTTTTTTGAGAGAGAGAGAAATAGACTGGAACATCAAGCTTCTCCTGTATGTGCCTTGACCAGGGAATTGAACCAGCAACGTCCATGCTCTATGACTATGCTACAACTGAGCTATGTGGCTATCTGACCAGACCTTAATTTTTTTTTAATTACTGATAGTGACGAGAGAGAGAGAGAGAGAGAGAGAGAGAGATGGGAGGGGAAGAAAAATATCCATTTGTTGTTCCACTAGTGCATTCATTGGTTACTTTCCTTGTGCACCCTGACCAGAGATCAAACTTGCCACCTTGTTGTTTCAGGTTGATGCTCTTAACTGACTGAGCTAACTGGCCAGGGCCAGCAACACGTCTTTTTAACCTATCCTTTATATTTTCTTTGTTAAAACAACAGATGTAGTTTCTGTTTTCTAAACTGGGTTATGTTATAGAATGTATATTTTATTTTTAGATTAGAGATAGGAATGGTGAAGAAAGGGAAGAAGAAGGAGAATGAAGAAGTTAACATTCTTTGAGATACTTTCCATTTACTCTATTATCTAATCTGAAAAATATCCTATAAAACAGGGATGGTTATCACATTTTTGTTAACAAAGAGTGATAACATTTATTTAGGTTCCACAACATGTTAATATGTTTATATATACTATTTCATTTAATACTCATAAACTTTCTGAAAATTAGTACACTAGACCTAATTTATAGATGGAGAAATGAAGTTGAGGCTAAATTTTAGACATCAGTGAGCCATAGAACTATAATGCAAATACATTCTGAATGCCAGTTCAATGAAGCAATATGCACATATTCAAATTATTTACAGATTTAATTATAGAATACCAAAAAAATTGCATTTGATAATATCACTATAAATCTCATCAGGAAATTATTTGAATATTGGAAAGTTGTCCACTCTATGGTGGCAAACAAACATTTTGAAATTTTAATTTGCATTGGAAGTGAAAATTTGATAACTGGGGACAACTAGAAATACAGAAAAGTTCTTTTCCTTGATGTGACAAGGTCATTTTATTTATTTTGGAGAAATACACACCTGAGTCTCAAAAACTCTATTTGAACTGTCAGTGACTCACACTCCTACATTAAAATAGTTTTAAATGAAAATGTGTTTAACGTTAAAAATACAACTAAACTACAAAACAACTATCATTTAGAACTGCCTGAAATCTAGCTGATGAAGAATTCCACAACTTGGGATTTAAAGAAGAAACTACATGAGTTTGGCAGCAGGGTCAGAGATGCAAAACAAGCTGGTCTCACATCCACATGTAGTGGATAAAAGTCAGAAGGGATATCTAGGCTGTGGAGCCCCCCCCCCCAGAAGTGAGGGGTCCCAGTAGAAGTTGCAGTATTAGAAAGAGAAATCACCATAACTTCTGGCTGTAAAAAATGAGCAGGGATTGTGGCTGAGTGAGATGGAGGGCTTCTGTGTTCCTCTTAAAGGGGCAGCATACAGACTTATTCAGACTCATTCCTTCTGAGTTCTAGCACAGGTGCAGCATCTCTAAAGACTCCAGGGACTTTGGAGAGAAACTGAAGGGTCTGGCATAAGAAAAAGAACTAGAAAGGCAGCTTTCTCTCAGACAGAAATACTAACAGAGGCCATTTTTCCTTTCTGAGTTTTTTTTTTCTTTCTCATATATCAGCAGGTGGATGCCATATATGAATCTCCATCAAACTGGCTCACACTGTTTGCCCTGCCCTGGTGATTCCCTGAGACCTCCACCCACCCAACTTTTGGGCCCTGCAGAGCCATTTCCAGTTGCTTTTTCATACAAAAGGCCTGTTTCAGTTCATGCTTTAGACGTTTCTAAAACATTCCAAACAAAGTACATCTGGCCTCATTGCACCCCATACATCTCACTACGTGGCCCCAGGTTTGTCACCAGCAGCCGCCAGACGTGGTTTATAGCTTGACCCCTCTTGGGTACTTCTAAGCCCAGCACAAGTGTCAGTGGTCTGCAGAATACTTTGTAGCTCATGCTCAGTAGCCCTGGGCAGTACACAGATGAAAGCTAATGTTCACCTGCACATCATGGGAGGTCACAAAGCCAGCACACCTAATGGGCAGCTTCAAACCATGTTGAAACATCACGCAAGCAACTCAACAAGCAGCACACTCAAGGGACAGACTCACTGGGCACCAGAGCTCTGATAAAGTAAGTCCTGCACAGATGATCCTCCATGATGGACGCAGACAGTCCTCGCAACCAATGGACCTTCAGGTAAATCCCTCCCATTGATGTGCCAACAGCAATCAAGGCTCAATTCAAATAGGAAGGTGTAAAGAGCCCACACAGGGGGGCGCACCTGAAAACCCAGCTCAGGTGAATGGGGAGGTTGTACCACTCTGCCTACAGGACACCTACTACATTTGGCCATTCTACCAAGCCCAGAAGACATAGTGATTCTACTAATACATAGAAACAAACACAGGGAGACAAAGAAAAATGAGAAACAAATAAATATGTTCCAAATAAAAGAATGAAACAAAATTACAGAAAATAAAAATGAAAAAAAAGGAGATAAACAATCTACTATATACATTTTAAAATAGTAGTTATAAAGATGCTCAATGAACATAGGCAAAGAGTAGATAAACTTTAAGGGAGCATCAACAGTATAAAAAAGACATGAAAGCTATAAAAAATGTACTGCTTGGAAATGAAAGATACACTAAGTAAAATGAAGTATTATTTATAGGGAGTCAACAGTAGAGTAGATGAAGCCAAGAATCAAAACAGTTATTTGGTATATAAGGAAGCAAAATACATCCAATACAAATGGTGGGAAAAAAAAAAGAATCCATAGGAAAATAAAATTGAAGGAGCATAAGCAATCTCTAAAACATGTTATTAGTACCAACATTTGCATTGTGGGGGTGTCAGAAAAAGAAGAGAGAAAGCAATAAATTGAAAATGTATTTTAAAAAATGACAAAAAAGCCTGACCAGGTGGTGGCACAGTAGATGGAGCATCAGATTGGGAGGCAGAAGACCCAAGTTCTAAACCCTGAGGTTGCCGGCTTGATCACAGGCTCATCTGGCTTGAGCGTGGGCTCACCACCTTGAGCATGGAATTGCTGGCTTGAGTGAGGGATTATAGATATGACCCCATGGTCACTACTTGAGCCCAAAGGTGACTGGCTTGAGCAAGGGGTCACTCACTCTGCTATAGCCCCCTAGTCAAGGCACATATGAGGAAGCAATCAATAAACAACTAAGGTGCTACAATGAAGAATTGATGCTTCTCCTCTCTCTCCCTTCCTGTCTGTCTGTCCCTCTTTCTGTCTCTCTCTCTGTCTCTGTCACAGAAAAAATAAATAAATAAAAGAAAAAAATCTCTAACCTGGTGAAGAAAATAGACATACATTTTCAGGGAGTGCAGAGTTCCCAACAAGATGAACAAACCCAAAGAGACCCACACCAAGACACATCATAATTAAAATGCAAAAGATTAAAGAGAAAAAGAGAATCTTGAAAGCAGGGAGGGAAAAGCAGTTAATTACCTCTAAGGGATCTCCCACAAAACTGTAAGCTGATTTCTCAAAAGAAACTTTGCAGGTCAGACAGTATTGGCAAGAAATATTCAAAATGATACAAAACAAGGCCCTACAACCAAGATTACTCTAACCAGCAAAACTATCTTTTAAAATCAAATGTTTTATAAAGATCTTACCAGACTAGAAAAAGCTGAAGTACTTCATCACTACCAAACTAGTATTACAAGAAATGTTACAAGGTTTTTTTAAGAAAAAACAATATTTACAAACAATAAAATGGCAATAAATACATGTATATCAACAATTTAATCTAATAAATAAATAAATAAATAAATAAATAAGCAAGCAAACAGAAATAGACTCATAGATATACAGAATATTTTGATGGTTGCCAGATGAAAGGGGACTGGGAGTTAGGAAGAATATATGATGGGTTTAAGCAGTACAAATGGGTTGTTACAGAATAGTCATGGCGATGTAAACTACATCATAAGAAAAATGCTCAATAATATTCTAGGCCCTGGCCAGTTGGCTCAACAGTAGAGCATCAGCCTGGCATGTGAAAATACCAGGTTTGATTCCCTGTCAGGGCACACAGGAGAAGTGACCATCTGCTTCTCTATCCCTACCCCATCTTTCTTTCTCTACCCCATCCTGCAGCCATGGCTCATTTGAGCAAGTTGGTCATGGACATTGAGGATAGCACCAGGGACTTGCTTCAGGTGCTAAAAATAGCTTGGTTTCTGAGCAACAAAGCAACTACCCCAAATGGGCAGAGCATCACCCCATAGGGGGCTTGCCATGTGTATCCCAGTCAGGGTGCATATGGGAGTCTGTCTCTCTGTCTCCCTTTATAATAAATAATAATAATAATATTCTAAAAACTATGTATGATATCAGATGGGTAAAAGATATATCAAAATTAACACTTACTAGGTTATAACATGTCTAATCACTGGAGTATACAGCTGAAACTAATATAATATTATATGTTAACTGTAGTAAAAAATAAAAAAATGATTAAAAAAATATACTGGAGGTGACAGGCTGGGATTCCTTAGTTTAAGTCTCAAGGGGCCTTGCAGCTTCCAGTTGCTGCCATGTAATGCCATGCAAGGAATCCTCTCTAGTGTATGGTGGATGAGAGACCATTTGGAGAAAAGCAAAGATGCCTCAGCAGAGGACCAGCTCCAGCTGCCAGTAATGACAATGAAGCCATCTTGGATTATTGAACCCTATCAACTTCCAGATGTCAGCAGCTACAGGAAGACTTTAGGTTAGAGTGAACCCAACCCGAAATATAGAATTATGCACAAATAAACAATTTTGTATTAAGTCACTATTTTAATAACAATTTTATTAAGATATAATTCACATATCATAAAATCCACCCTAATAATTTGTATAATTAAGTAGTGTTCAGTTTATTAACATAAAGAAATGGTCAGTTCAGCATTCAACTTTCCCATCACATAAATACTTTTTTGTTTTTAATAGGAACAGAGAGAGAGTCAGAGAGAGGGATAAATAGGAACAGACAGACAAGAACAGAGAGAGGTGAGAAGCATCAATCATTAGTTTTTCATTGCCGTCGCAATACCTTAGTTGTTCATTGATTGCGTTCTTACATGTGCCTTGACTGCGGGCCTTCAGCAGACAGAGCAACACCTTGATGAAGCCAGGGACCTTGGGTCCAAGCTGATGAGCTTTTTTGCTCAAGCCAGATGGGCCCGCGCTCAAGCTGGCGAGCTGGGGGTCCTGAACCTGGGTTTTCCGCATCCCAATCTGACGCTCTATCCACTGTACCACCACCTGGTCAGGCCACACAAATACTTTTGCTTGAGATATCATCCTTCAGCTTGCAGCAAAAGTTATTTGTGTATACTTCACATTTCATCACACAGAATATTAATAAAACATTTATTCATAAGATTAAAAAAGTAAAAACCCATACTACTTCTTCAAGGACACTTTTAGTTAAACTGGCTATTTTAAAAACTATAGATATAGTGGAAAAATATATAATAACTATTGGTAACAGTTTGGTATTACCAACTTCAACTGTATTAAGACTCTAACCCTTTACCTATGCCTTTGCACCATCAGCATAACTATCAATACAGCGGAAAAGCAAAAAGTGTCTTGGTTTCAATTAAAAAGTACTTTTCACTCAGCAGACCTAAAATTATCATGGGAACTCCATGGTCCAAAGACCTAAATTTAGAGAGCTACTTATGAAATAGCCAAGTCAGTAACTGAAGAGTTAGAGTACTTCTAAGAATTCGAATATACAAAGCCTCTTTTGGGCCAGGGTCTCCACCTCCACCTCTCTGACCTTCTCCTCTCTCACTGACATCACTATGTTGAGTTGGAATGGGTTTAACCAAACGTAACAATAACTAGAGCTGAAACAAAGAAAATGGCCTTGCCCCTAACCAGAATCTTGATGGTCACTGATAGTTGTTTGTTATTGTTATTATTTGCCCCTTTCCTGGGGTCTAAAGACTACTGCCCAACCAATGTTAGGAGTTTGGGGTTTGCTGAGGGACTAGAACAAGGAGGGAGAAAGATAGAGACTGAGAAAGAGATAGAAGACACACTGACAGAGGAGAAGAAACATAGCTAAGGAGATAAACATATTGACAGAAGGAGAAAAATGTGATGGATAGGAGATTAAAAAAGTGACTCATAGAGGTACAGTAAGGGACTCAGGGAGCAAGAGAAAAGGGAGGAAGGGGGAAGAGAGGAAGGGGTAAGGAAGGAAGGTGGAGAGAGAAGAGAGAGAGAGAGAGAACAGAAAATGAGAGCATTCTATTTTATTAGATTGACAATAAAAGGGGGAGCGGAATCTCTTTGACAGTTTCAGTCACCTTACAGCTAGTGCTTGACTTACCACCACGATTGGTTCTGACAGACCAGTTGTAACATGATTTGGTTGTAAATTGAGTAGGCTATATGTACAGTACTGTGAAATAATGTTATAAAAATCTTTAAGTCATATTTTATCATAATTTTCTTTCATTATTGTTATAGATCATAATTTTCTTTGTTCATTTTATGCCATTTGTATCATCTCTACACCATTTTGTTTCTTATTTTTACATTCGTCAGGTTTTAGTAAAACACTGCATTACCAGTACAACTAGTTTAATATTTGCAAAACATATAAAATTACAAAATACAGGTGCATACAAAAACTGCTCCAGACACAGAGCAGTCATGGCTAGTGATTGTGGTTGTAAAGTCGAATGGTCGTAAGTTTCATAGGTCATTAAGTCAATCAATACCTGTACTAACAAGATTTTCTTTCTTCTCTCATTATAGGTTGGTTTAATGTGCATATAATGTGGTGTGTGCTTGTGTGTGTAGTATGAAGGATTTTTCCTTTCCCCTATGTGATGATCTGGAAGGTACACTGACTGTTTGACGGGGAGTTAACATTCAATATTAGGTCACCAGCTCAATCTTAGGGCTGTGAGCTTGGCTGGTTCAAGTGCCAGCCAGGGCACACATGATAAGCAATCAATGACACAACTAAGTGGACATTAAATATTATTTTATATTAGTTTCAAGTGTACAGCATAGTAGTTAGACAATTATATAAATTACAAAGTGATACCCCTGATAATTCAAGTACCTACCTGGCTCTATACATAGATATTAAAATACCATTGACTATATTATCTAGATTATACTTTGCATCCCCATGACTACTATTTTTTTTTTTCTTTTACAGGGACAGAGCAAGAGTCAGAGAGGGGGATAGATGGGGACAGACAGACAGGAATGGAGAGAGATGAGAAGCATCAATCATTAGTTTTTTGTTGCCGTTGCGACACCATAGTTGTTCATTGACTGCTTTCTCACATGTGCCTTGACAGCGGGCCTTCAGCAGACTGAGCAACCCCTTGCTGGAGCCAGCGACCTTGGGTCCAAGCTGATGAGCTTTTGCTCAAGCCAGATGGGCCCATGCTCAAGCTGGCAAGCTCGGGGTCTCGAACCTGGGTCTTCTGCATCCTAGTCCGATACTCTATCCACTGTGCCACCACCTGGTCAGGCCCCATGACTAGTTTTTAAATGTCCATTTGTACTTCTCCAACTCCCTTCTTTCTGGCAATGCTTAGTATCTATGTATCTATTGTTTTGTGCATCTATCAGTCTGTTTCTGTCTTACTTGTTTGTTTACATTATGCTAAGTAAAATAAGTCAGACAGAGAAAGACAAACACCATATGATTTCCCTTGAGTGTGGAATCTAAAGAACAAAATAAACAATGCCACTGACTGTTGATGGCGATAGTGAGGAATGTTCCACACTGGAAAAAGACAGATCTCTGCATCTGCAGCATGGGGAGGGTCATGATGCTTAATATGCATTGTCAACCTTTTATTTTGCCACTTTAGGAGCAATAGGGCAAATAGACTTTAATATATATTTTCCCCTCTAACCATAAACCTGGAGAAATTTGGTTTATACAAACAGAAATAGACATTAGCCTGACCAGACAGTGGCACAGTGGATAGAGTGTACGACTGGGATGCAGAGGACTGAGGTTCAAAACTCAGAGGTCGCCAGCTTGAGCACAGGCTCACCACCTTGATCGCAGGGTCATTGGCTTATGCATGGGATCATAAACATGACCCCATGGTCGCTGACGTGAACCCAAAGGTTACTGGCTTGAAGTCAAAGGTCACTGGTTTGAGCAAGGGGTCACTCACTCTGCTATAGCCCCCCAGTCAAGGCACATATGAAAAAGCAATCAATGAACAACTAAGGTGCTGCAATAAATAACTGATGCTTCTCTCTCCCTTCTTGTCTGTCTGTCCCTCTCTCTGTCTCTGTCAAAAAAAGAAAAGAAAAAGACGTTAATATACATTTTTTCCTCTAACCATAATGACTTCTTATGTTTGAAATGGAGACAGTATTTATTTTTCCTAATCTAAATTTTCTCTTATCTTTTATATCATACATTATGTATGTCTAGATTTCTAAACACATAGCAAAGATCTACTTTGTAATAAAAAATAACTAATTTATAAATAGTGCAAAGACTATTATTGTGAACTATAAGGAAAGACACAGTGCAGTTATATCCATTTTAAATGAACAACTAAAGCAAGAGGTCAAAAAATAAAATGACCATGTCACTATTGGCATGATACTAATAGCATTCACACTGAATAAAATGTGCATGCGAGAACTGTTGAAGATGATTAGACTGAAAACCAAGCAATAACAAGATAATGAAAGTTTGTGGCTTGTATTCTCTATCATGGATACAAAAGGAAAATTGGCATCCACGTCTGGAAACAGCACAGGCTACAGAGGCTGTTTGTACCATTGCATGGGGAAGGCAGAAAATGCCCTAGGAGCAAAAGAGGGCTATGAGTGCCAACTATTATAATGTCAAACTGGAAGCTGGGATGTTTAGGTGCACTTGCCCATTGTGGTGAGTTTTTCATGCTTTCAAACTGATCCCAATTTTTATTAAAAGTAAAGGGCAGGCTTTTCTCTTGACAATGGCACCGTTACTTTATCTGTAAAATAAACACGTGGAATCACTGTGATATTTTCCAGAGTATTTTGCATAATGTTTGTGCACCAGAAGATGCTAAAGGAAGCCAAGCAGTGTTACCTACTCTATGCTTTTTGTTTGTTTGTTTTTAGGTTCATAGTTTCATCAGAATTCAACCTTATAATGTAAAAACAATATTTTTTTTTACAATATTTAGCTAAATTTTTTTACCACAGGGTTTCCTCCCCTTTTGTGCACTTTGCCATCTTCTGGGATGGTGGTCACATTACTTTGCAACAGTTTGGGAAATGCTGAAATTAGTGCTCTCTATAATCCGTCAGACTCCAAAATTTTGTAATTCTAAGCAGAGGAACTGTTTAATATAGTAGAACCAAGTGGCAGCACAGAAAATTGTCCCCTAAAATAGCTCTAGCTGCCTTTGTGTCTCAGGTGTTCAGAGTAAGCTCTGCAGGAGGCAGGTGGTGGAGTGCCATAGAAAATGGGCTGTGACTCAGCCTCTGGATGGAGAGAATATCACATTAAAATACTGTGCCTGGGAAGCACTCCCTGGGAGGTACTATCTACTCACCACCACTTCATTGTTAGGTCAACGAGCACAAGGGGACATTTTCTTTTGGAAATATCAGGAAAGAAAAGGAGGATCACAGGAATTAGCTACCCGCCCGGCATACAGAACAACGCCAAATGCAACATACAAACTTATGCAAGCAGAATTTGGCAGAATTAGGGAGCTTTACCTTGGAGGAGAACCAGAATGAAAATGCCATGCCTGAAGTAAAATTAGTGCTCTATTTTTATGGCTATATTCCTCCTCTTTTTTTAGCACAGCATTCTCTAGATTCTTCTAAACTTCATGATTCTTGTTTGACTATTCTTTGTCTTTTACAGGTGAGGCTTCACTATTCCATGTGGTAGTAATAAAGTACATACTTAGAGGTCTCCCAATATCTCCAATCTGTAGACTATAAACTCTGAATGAACACAAGTACAGTGGCTTCAGTTTTCAGGATACAAAAATTATTTTTTGTTGTTTTGATTGTTTATATCACTTATATGGATATATTGAAAAACCATAATCATCATAAAAGAGATGGATATGAGAAAATAAAATTTACCCAGATTTTAACATTTAGTAGAAATGAATTTATAGATTACTTTACCTTACAATTGCCACTTACCATTACAAACTACATCTCGCAAATTTGAATAGAAATGAAGATGATAATAATTATTTCTGAAGCACTTATTATGTTCTAGGCAATGTGATAAGTTCTTTGCTTATAGCACTTGAAAGCCCATAATAAGCCTATATGATTGGTGCTGTTATTACATTCATTTTATCAATGCAATAACTCAAACTCTGAGTAGTTAGATAAAATTGTAGAAGTCAAGGTGATTTTAAGTGGTGGACCTTGTAATTAAATTAGATTTTTCTGATTCTAAAGTTGAAATTCTTAATGATGCCACTCCATTGCTAATTATTTTTAGTGTAATGCAACTGTATCAGCAAAAATATGACCATACAGTAACGGCTATGTCACAGAATCTGTCTAAACTCTCTGCATTTAATTTGGTTAGTTTTGAGCACTACAGATATGTCTAAGGATTGTGGTGGTATTGACCTTAGTAGGTAAAATGTAGCGATGAGGAAAATCTAAAAATAGTGTTTAATGGTGACCCTGCAATAAAGAACCAAAGTGTAATTATGAACATAGCATTTATCTAAAACATCCAAGTAAGAAAAGGAGAAATGACCCTGACCAGTTTTCTCAGTGGTAAAACATCAGTCTGGCCTGTGAATGTCCCAAATTTGATTTCTAGTCAAGGCACACAGGAGAAGTGACCATCGGCTTCTCCATTCCTTCCCTTTCTCTATCTCTTTCTCCCCCATCTTGCAGCCATGGCTCGATTGGCTACAGCAAGTTGGCCCTGGACACTGAGGAGGTCTCTGTGGCCTCATCTCAGGCACTAAAAATAGCTAAGTTGATGAAAAATGGATCAAGGCTCCAGATGGGCAGAGCATCCCCCCATAGGGGGGTTGTCCAGTAGATACTGGTCAAGTCACATGAGGGAGTCTGTCTCTCTGCCTCCCCTGCTCTCACTTAATTTAAAATATAAAAAAGTAGAAAAATAATTTCATATATGAGAGAAAAGGATATGTAATGATAGCAAATAAAGTTTTAAATGGCAGCAGAGGGAGCCAAGAGAGATCTGAGGTACTGGAGAGAGAGGTACAGACACTTTATAGAATATCCAAAGCTTTT
The DNA here is from genome assembly GCA_037038555.1 of Rhynchonycteris naso. Classification (NCBI taxonomy): domain Eukaryota; kingdom Metazoa; phylum Chordata; class Mammalia; order Chiroptera; family Emballonuridae; genus Rhynchonycteris; species Rhynchonycteris naso. The sequence continues at coordinate 86,052,307 of CM072996.1, forward strand.
CCCATGTGAAGAAAATGTTTTTAAAAATACTAACTTGGATCTGACAAGATCTATTGTCCTCCAGAAATCAGCAGCCCCTTTACCAAAGCGTACAATGGGCCCCTATGCTCTAATTATAATCCTTATTCTTTAATCTTCAGGGAGGTTCAACTGCTGTGAGAGTCACTGGATAGATGAGAGGGCAGAGGAGAAAGGAGATGAAGAAAAATGAGAAATCGAAGAGACTGGGAGAGGCAAGTTGGGCAGGGCAGCTAAATACAAGAGTGGGAAAATTCAAAGAGAATGTGAAGACCTTGGAGACTCAACTCAAAATAACCAGTAATGGAAGGCTACAATCAGAACTATGAACAAGCAGAGGGAAAAAGCAGGGACTGTCTCCTGGGCCAAAGTTAGGCACAATCATTTGGTGAAGCCTGTGGGGGAGCTTGATGATTTCCACCTTTGAGTCCTATTGCTTCTGTAGCTGCCCATTACCCTACTTATGTGCTCATGTGCATCAACCCCCTGTGGTGTCTCAAGTTAGCAAGGTTTGTTGAGTTGGTTTGTTGTATAGGTTTAGAGATCACTGGAATGAATATGAGAGAAAAAAAAAAAAAAACCCAGGAGACCAGGGAACAAGAATGGCAATGAAGAAGTAAAACAGAGAATTAGTCACAACATTAGAAGATAGGAAAAAGAAAAGAAAAGGACCTTCTGCTAAACTATCATATTTCACTGTCACTTGAGGCCAGTAATGTGAATGAAAGAACTGAGAAATACACAGGCTGAGGTGAAAAAGGTATAGACAAGAGGTGAGGTCCAGATACCACCACAAAGACCCAAATACTGTGAATTGATGGACAGAGAAGATTTAGAGTATCAAAGAGTTGACAATGTTGGCAAAATGAAAAAGAAGAGACATCTGGACAGAAGAACCAAGGCGGCAAAAATGCCTCAACAAACAAGTAATTAAATTCTTTCATCATTCATACACATATTCCCTCCCCACTTTTCTCCTTTCTCTCTCTCTAGCTCACACACACACACACACACACACACACACACTGAATAATAAATCTCAAAATTCTGCATATTGTATTTATCTTGCCATTTTATACATATATATGTAGACAATATATCTAATACATATATGTGAAAGGTCTACTAGTTTACTTATGTCAAATTTTAAATAGCAACAGAGTTTTGGGACTATTTATTTACAAATGGCTACTGCTTTATGACAATTTTCAAAGCCTGAAAGTGAATATAAATGTCATCTAGATGTAGTGAAACATAACAGACACTTTGGATGTTAGGGCTCAGACTTTTAATATATATCAGACTCTAAAAGCAATAATTATGTAATGGCAAGAACCATGTGGGTTAATATAGTGTACAATTCAAAGATAAGAAAAGAAATGTTTTTCCTAAAATATTTTCAAGGTTAAATTTTGTGTTTGGAACAACTGAATTTAAAATTTTTAATGCTGGTATTTAGATATGAGATATAAGTGAATTAGAGTTTTCAGAATACTCAAATTCAAAGTAACCAGAATTCTCTGTTGAGCCAAAAAGTACATAGAAAGTATACTTTAGTGAATCTATTCTTGATATATGTAGTAATTGGACTAAAATCATACTTACTTTTAATTATAAAAGATATAAAAAATTTAAAAGACCTGAACATTCATCAATATAGGACTGGTTAAAATAAATCGTGGCAGATTCATCTCTTAGAAGACATTATTATCTTATGTGTGTGTGTCTGTATATGTGTGTGTGATGTATAGAAAAAAGTATAGAAGTATGAAAAAATGATAATTGTTGTTATTTGTGGTCTATAAATATGTGTAACTGTCATTTACAAGTATTTTTGTATTGTTTTTTTTCTGTTTTTGTTATGGGCATATGTTACAACTTGGAGTTGGGAAAGATGTCACATCAAAAAGTATATAGGTAAAGCCTAACCAGGCTGTGGCACATTGGATAGAGCATCAGACTGAAACACAGAGGACCCAGGTTCAAAACCCCGAGGTCACTGGCTTGAGTGCAGACTCATCTGTTTTGAGCAAGGCTCAAGAGCTTGAGCCCAGGGTTGCTGGCTTGAGCAAGAGGTCACTTGGTCTGCTGTAACCCCAGTCAAGGCACATGTGAGAAGGCAGTTGATGATAAGTTGCCACAGCGAAGAGTTGATGCTTCTCATCTCTCTCCCTTCCTTTCTGTCTCTATCTGTCCCTCTCTTTATCTCTGTCACAAAATAAAAGTATATAGGTAGATATAACTTATAAACAGCTTACAAGAAAATAATAATGTCAAAGTTCAGTATTCAAAAACTATTATGTGAAATAAAAGGCAAGATAAACAAATGGGACTATATCAAACTAAAAAGTTTTTGCACAGCTAAAAACAATAAGAACAGAATAAAAAGACAAACCACAAAATGGGAGAACATATTTGACAGCACATCTGATAAGGTGCTAATAACTAAAATTTATAAGTAACTTATAAAACTCAACAACAGGAAGACAAACAATCCAATCCAAAAATGGGCAAAAGAAATGAATAGAAATTTCTCCAAAGAGGACATACAGATAGCCAATAGGTATATGAAAAAATGCTCAACATCACTAATCATTAGAGAAATGCAAATTAAAACCACAATGAGATATCACCTCACACCAGTCAGAATGGTACTCATCAGCAAAACAACACAGAATAAGTGCTGGCGAGGATGTGGAGAAAAGGGACCCCTCCTGCACTGCTGGTGGGAATGCAGACTGGTGCAGCCACTGTGGAAAACAGTTTGGAGATTCCTCAAAAAATTAAAAATCGAACTGCCTTTTGACCCAGCTATCCCACTTATAGGAATATACCCTAAGAACACCATAGCGCTGTTCGAAAAGAAATTATACGCCCCCATGTTTGTGGCAGCATTGTTCACAATAGCGAAGATCTGGAAACAGCCCAAGTGTCCCTCAGAAGACGAGTGGATTAAAAAGCTTTGGTACATATATACTATGGAATACTACTCAGCCATAAGAAATGATGACATAGGATCATTTATAACAAAATGCATGTACCTTGATAACATTATACGGAGTGAAATAAGTAAATCAGAAAGAAAGAAAAACTGAGAACAGCATGATTTCATACATAGGAGGGACATAAAAGTGAGACTATGAGACATGGACAAGAGAGCGGTGGTTACGCGGTGGGGGGAGGGAGGGAAGAGTGGGATAGGGAGGAGGGGAGGGACACAGGGAAAACCAGATAGAAGGTGACAGAAGACAATTTGACTTTGGGTGACGGGTATGCAACACAATTGAATGATAAGATAACCTGGAGATGTTTTCATTATACATATGTACCTGATTTATTGGTGTCACCCCATTAAAATTAATAATAATAAAATATTAAAAAAAATTATTATGTAAAATAATCATGGCTGAACTATCAAAACAATCCAAGTTTCTAGAATATGTTCTTATAACAGATTTACTAATCCCCTCATTCATTCATTTATCCATTCATACAATGCATCTTTATGTAATATTCACTACATGTCAAATCACTAATTATCCAGGTACACAGAGATGGAATTAACAGCATATCTGTCTTTAATGAAAGGAATGACAGAAAATGATGGAGAAAATCATGACCATTTAGATTTTTTGGCCAGGAAATATTTTTATGTTGCTATTGGTACAATAGTACAAAGCCAACTGTTAGGTTAGATATAATTGGAGCAGGTATAATTCTCTAGATGGCAATGCAACCTAACAACGATATTATTTCCAGTAGGAGTCCAGCTTGTGGCAAGAAGGGAACCATGCACTATAATGCATGTGAGTGTGTCTTTCTCTCCTCATTTGCTCATGCTGGCAGACAGCTGCTGGCTATATCACTCCCAGCAGCTAAGTAAGAATGCTTAGGCAAATCCCTACCCTTGCACAGTGATTTCTATATTTGGAATTTACTTCGTTCAGGATTTCACAGCAAGGGCATATTTGTAAAGTATTCATAAAAGATAACCCCTGATTGTATTTTGCATGTTTATTCAAAAGAAGTAAATGAATCAAAGGAATCATTCATAACCTTTTATTGAGGGGGGGTCAGGAAAAGATAGGATACATACTTAAACCACAATTTATAGTCTTATAATCTCCTCTAGCCCCAGTGGAACTATTTATCACCTCAGTGTAAACGTAGCCCAGAAAGAGAAAATGAGTCTCTGTAATGAAAAGTCAGAAAGCTGGAGCTATAAAGAACTGCTTGGAGAGTTCTGTACTGAATTTACACAGGCTCTAACCATCGTTCAAGGTGAAGAAATCAATGACAACACAAAAATCAGCCACTGCACCTCAAGAGATGCCTTGTTCTCAGTGCTTTGCTTTTCTATTGAGTGTCTCTTTCCTGATCAAGTTCTCTCTTCAGGGAGTACTAATAGGCTAACAGCTACAGAAGTCTGTTTTGTTCTCTAAACCAGCAGGATCAAAGGGTGCTCTGTGGAAAACTTAATACTACTTCTTGCTTTCTCCAAGGGCTGCTGTCCTCCTATGGTAACTTTGATGTCACTTCAGAATCTTTTTCCCAATCTCTTCAAAAATTTTAATAAGCTTCAAGAAAAAACTACTGCTAATAAAATAAATAAATAAAATTAAAAAACCAGAAAGTTCATCTTGTTTGTTCCTGGAACTAAAGTGTGTACCATCTACTAAAGAAACACAATACTGGGCACTAGGGGGTTGAGTGGGGGGGCTATTTGTATAATAATTATTTTCTAAAATGTAATTTTCTTAAAAATATTAGCCAAGATTTAACTACATTAAAACATTTAATTCTCATAAAAACATCAGCAAGTTGGTAGTACTATTAACCACATTTTTCTAAAAAGGAAATTGAGGTATAGAAAATTTAAGACTAATTTATCAAGTCATACAGCTCTTTACTAAACCAACATAGTTAAAATCATTTTGCTTTTACTTTTAAATGTCTTTAAATTATAAAAACCAAGAATAATAAATATGCTTAATTTATTTGTTTAGTTCAAATACCTATTCAGGCCATTTCTTTTTAGTTTTTCCAATGTACTTCATACATAACTAAAATTATTGTGTACATTAAAAATTTTAAACATTATACTGTAAAAGTTTCAAGCATAAAAATAATTTCTATAGTATGCACCCATATACCAATAATTAAATGTTACTATTAACATTTTACTATATTTTGTTTATCACATATCTATCCACTACATACAGTACACTACATACAATTTGTGTCCTTATCCTATATTTTTTCTTCATATGTTTTGAAACTTTCTGTTGTTGCATCAGCCCATTTTAATGGTCTGCCAGGCCTTCTAAACATTCCTAATGTGGCCTGTTCTTTCTCATTTTATTTTATATCTTATCTTTAATTCTAAATACACCCTATTTACTTCCTTTAAAGAATTTTAACAACCCAATCATCAGCCATGCTCAGACCTACTCTTAAAATTGTACTTGAACTCCTGACAGTCTTCTAAGCAGAGAAAAATGACTTACAAGTGTCTGTAGCTTGAAAATGGCATTGATCTAATGACAGGGATAGAGCCAAGCTATAATGGATTTTCACTGTTATGATGTTATAATCTTTTCAATAATGAGTCAGAATTATCTCATTTGAAATAAATATAAAAGTTTTACAATGTTAATACTATCCGTAAGTAGTGTTTCAGTTAATTAAAACTTTGAAGCCTATGAGGGCAAAGGCCTGTATTCTCACCCTTTCACTTATTTTATATCTCGAGTTTGGAGAATATCTAAAGAATCTGAAATTAGAAAGGAAAGTGAGTGCTACAGATCCCAAATCCTAAGCCACACAAAAGTCTTTTCTAAAGCATATGTATGTCACTGATGATTAATTGTGATCTAAGACATGGTTGAAGGTGTCCCAAGAACATTCACATTGTCATCTTCATTTAGTCAACAAATTTATTCAGCATCAAGTCTGTAAAGATACTTTTGAGGAGTTAGTAAAGAAAAGATAAATTCTTACAAGGAGCTTATACAGGGGAAAAAATTAGTCAAACAACATCAAGTTCAGAAATTACACAGAGGTACTCTGTGTTGGTATTGGAAAATAAAAAGGGGCACCTAACTTAGACTTCAGCATCTATAAATGGCAGAGGAAAATGTCAAGGAAAACTTTCTATGGTGGTGTGTAAGCTCAACCTTAAAGTCTAAGTAGGAGCAGACAAAGGAAAAGGATATAAGGAGACCTTCCCAGAGTGGAAATTTTAGCAAAAATATTGAGGCAAGATGTGAAAAATGGTAGGTTAAGTCCATGGTATTCACTGTTACAGAGCTTAGACTTTATTCTAAAGGAGTGAGAAATCCTGAGGAGCTTTAAACAGTGAGTGATGTGGTCAGATTCTCATTTTAAATAGATTATTGTAGAAACAGGGAAACTACCTAGAAAAACTTTGCAAAAAAAACACAAACCATGAGGGATATTGGGGGCCAGAACCAAGGTAGTAATATCAATAGGAGTGGATATGAGAAAATAAAGAAACAAGTCATTTTTGTGGAGTAAAAACTTCAAAGCAGCCATTTTCAACCTTTTTCATCTGATGGCATGCATTAACTACTTACTAAAATTCTACAGCACACCAAAAAATATATTTGTTGCCTATCTGGCAAAAAAAAAATTATGTCATTTTGATTCATTCATATCAAATGGCTACTGTTGTGTTGGCTGTTGTCTTTTTTTGTTTTAATTTGACAATCTAAGGGAAAATAGGTCAGTGCCCCTCACTAAACAGTGAGATATTGCCATGTTTTAAAAATTCTTGTGGCACACCCGTGTGCCTCTTGCAGAACACAGGTTGAAAATCACCACTTTAGAGAAAAAGAAGCTTGAGGTAAATTGAGTGTAGATGCTATAAACTCTGTACATGGTGCAGTCTCAGATAGGGCCAGGAAGCAATTGAAAAGGACAAACTATTTTCAGTGCTATCTAGGAAATTCTTTTTTTTACTATCATTTCATATGTTGAAATTCTACCTGCAAAGATGATGGTATTAGGGGGACTTGCCTTTGGAAGATGATTAGTTCATGTGGTAGGAGCCCTCATGAATGGGATTAGTGTCCAATAATTAAGATCTCCCCAGAGCTCCCTACCTCCTTTCAGCCTGTGAAGTTACAGTAAGAAGAATGCTGGCCATCAAAAAGGAAATGAGCCTTCATAAGACACACGACTGCCACCATGACCTTGAACTTCTCTGCTGTCAGAACTGTAAAAAACAAGTTCTTGTTGTTTATAAGACACCTGATTATGGCACTTAGTTATGGCAGTCTGAATGGATGAAGACAATCAAGCATACAAGTTTTTAAGTAGAGTTTAAATAGCTGAGTCATTTCCCTTTGGAAACTAAATTGTCATTTTGTGCATCAACAATGGCTAAAAAGTAAAAACAGTATGATTTTAAACTTAACATCCAAAAAAAAAGCAGATTTTATATTATTTATTTATTTATTATTTCTATCATCTGCTTCGAATGAGCTAGTTTAATGAATTCGATAAGGTAGTGAGAAATCCCTTGGATGAAATAATTTCAATGTTAGGAAAAATTATTAAAATAAAAACCAAATGCAGAATTATTTGAAAAAGAAAAAGACCTTAAAGAATACAGGAGCAAACACAAATAAGAGTTGATAATGTGCCTAGTGCATCAGTGTCATTCTTCAAGAATTTCCCCATTTACAAAGGGGGAAATGAGACTCAGAGACTACTCTGCCCATTGCCATACAGATTGTGTGCTGTGGAAATGGAGTTGCTTCCAGTGCCTATCACCTTACAATGAAAATCTAACACCTGGGCCCCTCCAGAGTCAGGTCCTGTTCCCACTTGCTTTGTGTAAATCAGCTTTGAGGGCTCAGTGCCCTGATTTCACACTCCAAGTTGATAGCACAGCTTAGTTCTTATATTTAACATAGTCCTCAGACAATGATTTTTTTGACGGACTTAGAAAAATGACTTGAATTAGAGTCTAAAAAGTCATCTTAAAAATATTGGAAGGAAAATCACTGTTGGAGAATAGAAAATGTTCCACTACTCGGCCAAGGGCCAATTCCCCTGGGACTAAAGAAAATAAGAAAAGTGAAGCAGAAGGAAGGAATTCTTGTTTCACCACTGGCCATAAATGTGAAAGCAATAATACCAAATGTGACCTGGGGCATTCCACTACATTTCAGTCACTTATCCCCTTCAGAAAGAAAACCCAGTTCTATGGGCCAATCATGTGAATACTGTGTGATTCCTGACTTCTTGCCGCCCACACCATCCAGTTCTGATTTATCATCCTTGGCAGCAAGATTGACTGTTAATCTGAGTTGACTGTGGAGACCTAAGAGAAAAATCTCATAACCCACAAACATAGCCTTGTCAGGCAGGATTAGGATTCAGTTCTGATAGACATGAAGGGAACAGGTGTTTCCGCATCAGTCAAAACGTAAGATGTGTGGCACACATTCTGTTTCTTTTTGTTTTACCTCTTTGGCTAAAATAATAGATAGACAGTAGATTGATGCTAGATAGAGAGACCAAGATTAGAAAAAAATATGCAATTTAAAAAATTTTTTAATGCTTTAGTAAAAAAAGTTTTATCAAAACCCTGTTATTTTAAGTATACATGGCTTTGCTTTATGCAGTAATATGCATGTATTAATGAAACACCAAATTGAACATTGGACTCAACTCTCAAGTTTGTGCTACTTTGACAATTCAAAATGGTGTTTTTAGTCAATCTTTTATCTCAAAATTACAATGAACTGAAAAAATAAAACAGAAAAAATACTTTTTTTAAATATTATAAATGAATTTGTAACATTTAACAGGTATACCAGGTATTTCAGAGTGTCAATATTCAGTTGATAAATAGTTCACTAATAAAAACATCTTTTACATTATAGAAAACAAACATGCTGAGCTTATGCCCTAGAAATTGACTATGAAGATACTCTCTTTCAAATACTGGACAGGATAGGTTGCTTTGCTTCTCCTCTGCTACAAAGCCTGGATCTCCTTTCATCCTTTTAGAATGAACTGGGATGTGAAGTACAACTGGTCCCAGGTGACTTACCACGGTTAAATCTCCAGCAGCGCTTCTTCAAGTGTTTCTTATTATAGTGGAAATCTCATTGAAATGGATTAATGTTTACTTACATGCCTTACCTACAACTCTAAATGTTTCTTAAAGGTAAAAATAATACAGCATTCATTTCTGTACCTCCAAAACCCACAAAAGGGCCTGGCATGTCATAGGAAGGTAATACATGACTTTTGAATAAATCAGCTCTCTTTAAGTATATATTAAAAGAATGAAATGGACCCCACAAGTTCTTCTGAGATATTACATTTCAGGTACTTATGATTTTATTACCAGTTTTATTTTAGAAAATAAGAATGTGTACAACACCCTTATGTTTCTTGGTACTAGTATTACTTTAAATTATAAGACACAATTTTAGTAAAACTAATAAAACCTTAAAAAATGAACTGGACATTACAATAAGCTTTTTATTATTATTAAATCATAACACAGTGTAATTAAGTCATGTGGTTTTGGTTAACAACTTCCCTGTAGACATGTTTTCCAAAACAACACAAAGATTCTTGTAGGAAATCAGAAATGTAGAGAATACGGCAGCAAGGAATATAACATGTGAATTCTTTCATTCAATCAAAAGTTATATGTGAAAGTTAGGATCCAAGATGGGGATGGAGTAGGCAGTGGACATTTCAGTTACCTCCTCCCATGACCACACTATAGTTATAACTAAGTTTCAGAACACTAATTCTGAAAAACCAATTCAGGATTCAGTGAAGAGTCTAGAACCAAGGATTAAAGGAAGCCACATTGAGATTGGTAGGAAGGGCAGAGACAAGGAAAGGGCTGCCTCTGTTCCCAGAAGCAATTAGTGGCAGAATGTCCAGAGGGACAGCAGGGAGGTTTTCCCTGAAACGTGTAGGTCTTCAGCCCCAGGATGGGCATGTCAGCCTAGGGCACCAGAATGTAGAACAGGTGCCCACAGCATTTGGCAGAGAAAAGATGTGAGATTTATATCAGAGAAATAGAAAACAGAGATCTCAGAGATGCAGTCACCCTTTTACAGGACCCACAAAAAAATCTTGTTCACAGCCACTTACCCGGGGTTCTGGCGGAGGGAGGACTGAGAGGACTAGAGTCATGTGAGGAGAGTGTGAAATTGGTGGCCCCAGGAGAGACACAGTGTAGGGCAGACACTGGAACCCTTGTGCTAAGTCATTCTCTCTCTTTTCATTTTTTTTCTTAAGTGAGAAGCAAGGAGGCAGAGAGACAGACTCCCGCATGTGTTCCAACCAGCATCCACCTGACAACATCCCTATTGGGCAATGCTCTTCCCATCTGAGCTGTTGCTCCATTGCTTGGCAACCAAGCTATTTTAGTGCCTGAGGTGAAGCCATGGAGCTATTCTCAGTGCATAGGTCCAACTTGCTCCAACTGAGACATGGTTGCAGGAGAAGAGAGAGAGAGAGAGAGAGAGAGAGAGAGAGAAGGGGGGAGGTAGAAAAAGCAGATGGTTTCTTCTCCTGTGTGCCCAGACCAGGAATTGAACCCTGGACATCCATATGGCTGGCTGATGTTCTACCAATGAGCCAACAGGCCAGCGCCCTAAGTCATTTTCCAATACTGCAGTTGCCATATTTCTTGGGTGGAAGTAATCCCCTATGTGCAGTATCAGTTGGGGAAAAGCAATGGCCTCACCCTTAGAAATTTCTCTTGCCCTACCCTATAGAGATTGGGCCTTGCTGAGAAGTAAGCAGCCTTGGCCAGGAAGTGGGGGAATGAAAAGACTCAGGGGGTGACAGTGACTCAGTTGTCTGATATTGAGTTTGGTGTTTTTCCCTCCATTTTCTTTAGAATATGACTGGTACTTCTGCCCCATGGGAAATTCAGTAGAACTGCCCAAACTGTGGGCAGACCAAATATCTGGATTTCAGAGGACATACCCACTGGACTCCTAGTGGCTGCAACCTACTGAGGTCTGTGTAAAAACTCAGCACAGAGTTTGTAAACAGTGGAGATGGAGATCCTGTGGCAGAAACCACACCCTCCACATTTTCTAATGTTTGATTACCTCTAAGGAGCTAGCAGACAGAGGAAGGAGGGCAGTCTCAGAGAACCTTGGGTCTTTTGCTGACTTGCCCCCAAGCCTGGGGCTGGTAAAAGCCAGCCTAGATGTGCAGCTTGGTCCTTCTATGTGCAACTAAGCCCAGCAGAGGTAGCCACAAACTCTGGATTGCTTATAGCTCCAAAAAGGTTGCTGAGAGCCAGTCATGGGCAGTGTCTTACACTGGTCTGCACCAAATTCCCTCCTATGAGGCCCAGAACTAACACATTTAGTGACCAGCTACAAACAACATCATAGAAGAGCACTACTAGCAGCATATCAAAAGGGGGAGCTTGGCAGGCCCCAAACCCAGCTGAGGCAAATTCTACTATCTGTGGTCAGCACCTGCACAACACCTTGCAAGCATTGGAAAATGTAGAGTCTCAAAGTCAGACAGCACAAGTCCCAGATTCCCTGCCCCACTGAGCTAAGTTCCATAAGGGGAAGAGAGAGAGGCTTACTTCTCAGACATTCAAAGTGTCAGTACCTTAGAGCCTACTGTTGGGACTGGATGAGGGGCTTAACCACCATCTGGGCAGAGGGTCACAATCAGCACCAGAGGGAACTCTCTCAATCTTCTTCTCTGAGACCAGGTGCTCCTCAGCTAAAACAGTTTCTGCAGGGGCGACAGTAGGACAGCCCATCCTGAACCTGCTGCTCACCTTTCTAGGGAGAAATAGAATTGGAGTATCCACCAGTGGCTAAGGGATTAAGCTCTGGACTAGGGGACAATTTCTCCATACCGAACTCCTGACCTAGAGAACTCCCAAGTAGGAGATCCCAGTAACATTCTTCTCATGACTTCAGCTGCCCTAACCCACCAAGCTTACAACCTGTGGAAGGGTTGGTGGGGTGAGGCCAGTCTGATCCTATACTACAGTCTTTCTAAAGAAGACTCTGTGGCAAGACCAGGCAGCTGCAAAAGGAGGTGAAGAAGCTGAAAAGTGGAGGCAAATTGTAAAGAATTTGGGCCCTTTTACAACACTGCTGTCAGCTCTAACCCAGAGAAAGTCAATCCTTATACACAGGATGGTCTCTCCCAGCTACACTCAATATAGAAAACACAGATACAAACAGTGAAAAGAGTGGTAGCTCCAGACAGGTACCCCATGGTGGGTTAAAAACCACATTTGACATCAACCCATACCTGAACTCTGCAAAAGAGGACCCAGAACCAACACAACTTGTAGTGGGTAGCAAGCCAAATCAGCACTAGATTAAACTAGCTACAAAATTGGCACAACCAACAAAGGATTCCAGCAGGCACCATACCTGGCTGAGAATAACTACACTTGAGAGAACAGACATTGCACAACATCTAATACATATGATCAAGGTTGATCTTTAAAGCCAGTCAGCCTAAAAGGCTAACTACACCCACAAAAGGGCCAACATCATCCACTCACCTATAACAGGAGAACAAATATAACTCTCAAGAAACATTTTTAGAACTTCTCAGGTGGTGGAAGGTTAGTACCACTGAGCCCACCTTTCTGATAAAGAAAGACATTATAACAATTTTAGGAGTCAGAGCACAGTTACCTAATACACAGACAGAATGGGCAGACAAAGAAATACTTCCCAAAAGAATCAAAATGATAAATTCCCAGAAAAATAATGAAATATAACAGAAGCAACTAAATTATCAGATGCAGAGTTTAAAATAATGTTTATTAGGATACACAAAAATCTTAGATTAAAAATGAATGATCACAGTGAAAACTTAAAGATACAATAAGCATTAAAAAGGAACTGAAACCATAGGAAAGAACCACTCAGAAATGACAAACACAATATCTAAAATGAGGACCAGACAAGAAGGAATTAACAGTGGGCTGTATAAAACAGAGGATCGAATCAGTCATTCAGAGGACAACACAAAGGTTAAGAAGAAAAGAAAAGAAGAGAACAAACAAGGGATAGAGAACTTGTTTGAAAAAATCATAGCTGAAAACATTGCTAAATTGATGAAGAAAAATGTCACAAAAGTCCAAGAAGCACAGAGAGTCCCATTAAAGGTGAACCCAGCCTGACCACGCATTGGAGCAGTGAATAGAACAACAGACTGGGATGTGGAGGACTCACGTTTGAAACCCCAAGGTCACCAGCTTCAATGTGGGCTCATCGAACTTGAACACAAGCTCACCAGCTTGAGCATGGTCACTGGCTTGAGCATGGGATCATAGACATGACCCCATGGTCACTGGCTTGAGCCCAAAGGTTGCTGGCTTGAAGTTCAAGGTCACCACTTGAGTGCATGATCACTAGTTTGAGCAAGAGGTCACTTGTTCTGCTGTAGTACCCCTCCCCCTCATCAAGGCACTTATGAGAAGGCAATCAATGAACAATTAAGGATACTAAGGAGCTGCAACGGATAATTGATGCTTCTTATTCCTCTTCCTTCCTGTTTGTCTGTTCCCACCTGTGCCTTTCTCTGTCACACACACACAAAAAAACAGATAAACCCAAAGAAGCCTAACCAAGACACATCATAATTAAAATACCAAAGTTAAGAGACAAAGAAAGAATACTAAAAGCAGGAATACATCCTAAGAATCCTGAAACACTAATAGAAAAGAAGATATACATTCTCATGTTCATTGCAGCATTGTTTTAAACAGCCAAGATATGAATATAGGCCAAGTGTGTATCAGTGGACAGGTAAATATAAATGCTATGGTACATTTACATAATGCAACACTGTGTGGCTTTAAAAAGGAAGGAAATCTTACCTTTTGTAACAGCATAGATGAACGACCTGAAGATTACTATGCTAAGTTAAACAAGCCAGACAGAGAAAGACAAATATCATATGATCTTGTTTGTATGTAGGATCTAATGAACACAGTAAACTGAGGAACAAAGTAGAAACAGAGGCAGGGTCACAGAGAACAGATGAACAGATGTCAGAGGGAAGGGGGAAGAAGGGACGAGATCAAAGAAGGTGAAAGGATTAGCCAATATCATACATACATAACACCTATATACAGACAACAGGGCAGCAATAGTTAGAGGGAAAGGGGAAGTAGGGGTAGGGTGAGGGGGGAGAGTGAGAAAAATGGGGGTGGAAAGAGACTTTGCATGAGGCATGGGGGGCACAACATGGGCTCTAGAGGTTATTATATTGAGGTGGACACTTGAAACCATGACAACAAAATAAATTAAAAATTACAAATTTTTAAATTTAAAGTTAAAATGGTAACACTAGGAGAAAGAATAGGTATAGGGAACAATTCTGTGGCATTGGGAATGAGTAAGTCAGGTTCTGGGTATACTGAGTAAGCCAGCCAGGCTGCTTTGGTAATTTAGGCAACCTTTCTACCCTATAAAGAAGATGAAAAACTAGGGAAGCCATTGGCTTCACATGGGAGAGACCATAGTGGTATCCATTCAAAAATAAAGTGTTGCATTGTTGACACACTAAAAAAAAATTAAATCCTTTAGTAAACAAAGACAAAAATACTTACCCTCCTGAAGATCACATTTTAGTGGGATAATATAGATAAATAATAATAAACACAACAAAGTAAGAAATTGTTTATACATTAAGAGAACATCAGCAGCATGGTAAAAATAATAGAGCAGATAGAGGTGTGTTGGAAGTCCTAGGAGAAGAGTCAGTTTTATAAGAACTGGTCAGTTGGGCCCCACTGAAAAGTTAAGAACTGAGAAAAGTCATCGAAGGAAAAAGGTATGCCTGAGAAAACCATTCAAACAAAAGTAACAGCAAGACAGGAGTGTGCCCAGTGCCTACAACTGTGCTGAAGTAGAATCAGGAAAATAAGTAAAAATAGAAGATAATGCCTAAAATGTAATAGAATATCATAGTTGTTTGGCATTTCACCTGAAAGAAATGGAAAGACATTGGATGATTTTGAAGTGGTTTGAAGTTTAACTAAACTATTCTGACTTCAATGTTGAGAAAAGACTGTCAAGAGGCAATGGTTGAAGCAGAGAGACCAATCAGAAGGCTGCTGTAATAACCCAGAAGAGGACCAGGATGGTAGCAGTAAGGATAATGAGAAATGTTGCCTTTTGGACATATTTTCAAAGAACTAGAATGATGCACACAAACTGATGTTGGTATGAAGAATAAAAAGACTCAAGAATGATTCTGAGGATATTTACCTGGAGCAACCAAGAGTAGAGTTGGCATTAACTGAGATAAAATAGATACTATGTAAAACATAATTTTTCTATTCTTTCTTTTATTCTTTTATTTTTCTTTCACTTTTAGAAACTCAGAAGTTCATGTTTGTATACAATGAGTTTAAAATGTCTAAAGTGCATTTAAGTAGGCAGTTGAATTTAGTGGTCTGGAGTTCAAGGGGAACTTTAAGCTATATACTTACAAATCACCAGAATATCAGAATATACTTAGAATGGCTTACAATGAGATGATGTTTTCACTGAGGAGAAGGAAAAAAAGGGAAGGGAAGGGAAGGGAAAGAATGGGAAAGGAAAGGAAGAGAGAAAGGAAGAGAAGAAGGAAAAGAGGTCCTATCACTAAGCCTGAGGGCACATCAGTGTTAGGAGGTTTAGAGAAAAGGAAGAGTGAGGAGAGGAGACTAAAGAAGTGGCTGATGAGACAGGTCACCAGGTGGTTTGAAGTCCTGAAAGCCAAATGAAGAAAGTACTTCTAGTAAAAGGAAGCTACTTCATTGGAATTTTAAAACCTAACATTTCATTTGAGAACTTTGGAATATTCCAGGCATTTCAAGGCCCTGTAGGCTTCAGGATTTCAAAGAAGATTAGATATTACATTTGTTAATGGCATTATCTATCTCATTCTTCTGCAAAGTAAAAACATGTCAGTTTATTTGGACATGTAGACTGAGTAGATTTTTTCCAATCATTTCCAAAATTCTCTGGTTCCATCATCAGTATATAAAAAGTTAGTTGTCTCAAATATACTAGAAATGCAATAGAAACCACATTTATATACCTCCCTGCTCCATGTAAATCTGATATTTAGAAAACATGTGTACTCCAAATTTAGGAGAGCAGTAGCATCTTGCTCCTAGAATTTTTCAAATGGTTAAGATCTTTCTGGAGGAAGTCATGGGGAAAAAAAGAACATATAAATTTCAATCTACAAAGAAAACAGTATAATATACTTATAATAATAACACTGACAACTGGGACAAAATCATATTTAAATAATATTTTTAAAGTTACTATATATTATAAATACCTGTTATGTGTATTTATATTATCTCATATAAAAAGTTCTTAGATATTATCATCCCTATTTTATAGATGAGAACATCTTGATTCAGAGATTAACGACACTTATATTGTTATGGAGATAGTGAGTAACAGAGTTAGAACTGGAAGTATTTTCCAATGGACTAGAAGTCAGAATATCTTGGGTTATAATTCATGTTTTGCTGCAAAGGACCTGGTAACCTCAACAAGTTAGCTAGAATATCTGGGCTTTAGAATGCCCAGTGGTAAACACATTGATGCTATCAACTTAAAGGAGATTGTGAGGGTGGGTATGAGCAATAAAATGATGCACAGGGGAAGGCTTCACTTCTGGGGCTGAAAAAGAAGAGTCATATGGAGGTAGAAGGTTAAGGACTGAGGATGAGAAAGCAGGGGTTCAAGGTACTGGCTTTTCCACCGCAAGTGTGGTCTGCAACCAAAGGAGATAGAGAAAATCCTTAGCAGCAGTAGAGAGACAGAGAGAAGAGAAAGAGAGAAAGAAAGGGAAAGAGAGAGAAAACTTCGTATAGCCTCTAAGCTAATGGAAACATAATACTCTCAATTAATATAATTTCACTGTAATTTTACTTATAGTTTAAAGCTGAAATTTACACTGACTTCTGAACCTCAGGTAATGACTCAGATAATTAACATGAAATAAATCCAGGAGTAATAGGAAATTGCCAGGATGATGGTAGCATATCCTTAACTTTTAATTTTAGAAAAAAGGACTGCTGGCCTTAAAAATTCTGCTTTGAGACCTGGCACTTGCCAGTGCCCAGTGCCACGTTTCCATGGCATATGGTTATGAAGTCACACTCCCTCTTACCTTCAAAAGTAGTGACAGGTATGATAGTATAAATTATCTGTAACATCCAATGCAATGAAACTCATATACAACATATTGTATCATTATACAGAATTATGATGAACTTTACTTAATATTCTATCACTTACTGGCTTTTATAGTTTTGAATTCATTTAAGAACTTAGGCATTTGTTTAGACTAGCAAAATATTGTCACCTTAAGAATTCTATTGTCTTACACAAATTGATAATATAAATCAGCAAGCCTTCCAGAAATTTCAAACGTATTTACCATGTACTTGTTAATAATCTGTTATTAGCAACAGGGATATGAAATTACAGATGGCTGAATGCCATTCTTCTGATCATGTATAAATTATGTAAGTGAGTCTTTAGCACTCACCCTGTCGATTATGGAGCATTTTAGGTGACTGCTTTTTATTGGATTTTTTCTCAGTTAACTTAATTTTTCAATTGTCTTTCTTCCAGGTTCTTATTAGAATTAATGTCAAACAAGGATATAAATTCATTTGTTCTCCCATGATCTAATTGTAGGCTGCAATTCTCCTTTGACAAGCCCAAATACATTTACCAGAGGATAAACAGTAAGACTGATATATTATTAAAGGTCAAGAGGCTGCTTTCTCAGTATCCCATAAGTGGCCTTGTGTTCCATGCTTTGAGAGTACTTGAGTTATATATTTTCTTTAAATATAAAGTTAAACAATTTAAAATTCTAGAGCCAATCTCAACTGTATTTTTAAGGCCTAATATAAATACAATTCTCAAACATATCAGAGAGCTCATTCAATTTCATACCGTGATCTGGATAAAATTGGATCTAAAATCTGTACTTTCAGGAAGTTCATGCCAATTGATACAGATAAACAGAAAAGCCCACCACATAAGAATGCAGACACAGTCAACATTGCACAACAACTGATTCTCAAGTACTAAGCAATAGTAATTGTATCTGTCCTTAGACACTTCTTAGCATACTGAAAGTTAAAGTATATTTGTGACAAAAAGGCAGCCTCCTTGTTGAATTTGTCTACTATGTTATTTATAGTTGAAACATTTCAAAACAGTGATAGAAGATCAGTTATATAAGATATTGTCATTAAATAATAAGAGTTTTAAGCTCTAAAAAAGCCAAGGCACAGAGTTATTGTTTTTTTCTAAGTTTCAGTTTAAGAAATTGTGCATTATTTAAAGTGTCTCTTTCCAAGATGGCATTTCCTCTCAAGTTCTGAAGAAGAAAGAAACAAAATGGTTCATCAATTCTCTAACCCACAACATAAAATATATGCTGGACTCACTGGCAGATGGTTTGAATTAGTCAGAAAATGTTGTTTAAAGCTTAGTAGCAAATAATATCTTTATAGGAATAAATAACCATAGTGATGTAATATAATTTTACTCAGTGTTTATAAATATTTTCATTAAAGATGTTAACATTGAAAACTTAACATAGGTCAATTTACTCTCTTTTGCTGATTAGAAGGTCCTTAATTTATATCAATAACTTATTAGATAAATATTGCCAATCTTCCTAAAACTCAGATACAATGAACAGAAAATAACTTTGCCAACATGCATACAATCCTACAATAATACAGCCCATATAATATGCCGCCTGATAAAGAGAGATTGACTCTATACTGCAGTATGACTGGCTATGGGCTTCTGTCTTGCGTAAGTCCACTTGCCCATCAACAAAGGCTAAAGTCCTATTTTTTCAGGGGAAAGAAGTGTGCTTCAGAAGTAGTTACTTCCTGATCATGATGGACTTTCTCAGTTCATTCTATACTCTATAATGATAGAGGTATAATGATACCTGTCCATTATATTTCTGTGTAAAATTACATTAAAAAAAAACAACTCCCATTCATGAAGGGTTTTTTGTGTGTGTTTGTTTGTTTGTTTTAATTTGAAATAAGCTGCAAAGATCAGAGTATCCCATTTAGTCTTCACCAAGCTTCTTGGGTTAATATCTTACAGAACAATTACTGAAACCAGAAAATTAACACTGATACAACCCTACTAGCTATACTGCAGACTTTAATTGGATTCCCCTAGTTTTTCTAGTAAAGTTTCATTCTGTACCAGCATCAATCCAGAATCCAACATTGCATTTATTTGTCATGTCTTCTCCAAACTGTGACCATATCTCCATCTTAATCTCTTCTGTGACTTTGATATGTCTGACAAATACTAGGTAGGTATTTTGTAGTTTTTCTTAATTTTGAGTTCTCTAGTTTTTTTCTCATGAGCACACTGAAGTTAAGGATTTTTAAGAATTTCGCAGAAGCTATGTACCCTTCTCAACACATTATCTCATAATATCCATATATCTTACGGGAAATGTTAACTGTGGTCACCTGGTAAAAGTGGACTCCTCAAATATCCATGAAGTTTGTTTTTTGTTAAAGCTAATATTTTACTTTTTCTAATTAATGAACGTCCTGATTATATCTTTGTTACTAGGAATAGCAACAATAAAGCCGCAAATAGACTGGAAATGTTGATTTTTATTAATTTTACAATATTAGGAACCTACTATTGAAACAAAGTACACCTGAACTCTGATGATTTTATATTCTAGAGTCAAACATAAACTAAGGTGATATCTGATACAAGATTAATTGGGAACTAAATTTCTGACTGAGTAGTACAATGATACAGTTGTCTTGAAACTGAAACCATCTGGATTCCCAAACTGACAGGATCTGTGGAGACCTGGAGAGGATTCAGAGGAAGCCATTTCCATAACCACAGAGCTGGGAAACCAGAACTGATGAAGGAATATAGAAACTGATTTTATTCAGTTAGGAATGACAGGAAGTAATTTTATTTTATATCATATTGATGTGAAAAGGTGTTATTTAGACTATGGCCACCAATTCTTTTTCGTTTTTACTATATACATAATGGGGAAAATTCACTTTAAAGAATTAAGAATAATATCGGTACTGCCTGAAACCCAAAATTATTAAATTTTGGATGTATTTTAACATTTGTCAAATATTTGAATGAATTATTAAAATGAATATGAAATCAAGTTTTTTGGCAGCCTACATTAATTTTCATATTTCCAGGCTCGAATTGGTGTAATTATAACTGAGAATAGGACTTTGGGGTTGAATTAACAGTCAACAGACAGTATATCATGCAACAATTCCTGGAAATTTCTGTGCCCATGATAAGGTACATTGTGGTAGTTACTAAGTCCTGTGTCTTCTTTTCAGTCAACAGTGTGAGACCTTGGGGGAAGAAATCCAATTAATTCTCACTTTTCTCTTTTTTTAAAATTGTTTTATTTTATTTTTTTGAGAGGAGGGTCAATAGAGAGACAGACTCCCATGTACACACCAAACAAGATCCACCAGGCAACCCCTGTCTGGGGCTGATGCTTGAATCAGCTGAAGTATCTTCAGCACCTGTGGCCAACACTCAGACCAGCTGTGACACTGGCTGTGGGAAAGGAAGAGGCAGATAAGGGGGAGAGGGAGAGGAGAGAAGCAGATGGTAAGCTCTCATGTCTTCCCTGACCAGGGATCGAACCTAGGATGTCCATGCACTGGTCCAATGTTCTATAAATTTAACCAACCAGCCAGGGCCATTTTCCTTCCTCTTTTTCCTTTTAAACTGGGAGAAAATAAAATGATAATGTTGCATACAGCAGTAACAGTGTAATTTACTAGCATCAAATTTTCTTTCCCCTAAACTTTTCTTCTTTGATCAACCCAAGGATTTCAACTAAGTTTTTGAATATAAAGAATACAAACAAGATAACAAATGTAACAAAATTTTTCTTTTATTTTACCATAGGAAATAACAGTTGCCAACATAGATATTCTAAAGAGAAAAGTGTTAAATTGGTTACTGCCTTTAAAAAAAAAAGTGACATTCTCAGTTTAGATTACACAAGTATGCAGTCTTACGTTAAGATACTTTGATTCCAAAAATTAAATAATCTAGTTTAATCAAGATTATTTATTTACTTTAGGGATATGGGAATTGAATGGATTCTAAGGGCCGGAGTGCAGCTTGCACTGAATGCCATAAACTCCAACACTGTCAGGAGTCTGTCATTTCTTCTCCTGCTCTATACATCTGCTTCTTTGTTTTCAACCTCAACTTTCTCTTCTTCTTCTGTTCTGGTTTTCGTAGTATTCATCTCTGCTTTCATCTGCTTTTTTGAGCCATATTATAAAAATAATGCTGTCTATAGTTTTCAAATTTTTAACTTATAGTCAATTCCCAAGGAAACACTATCATTTACTTATTAATTTAAGTACCAAAACTGTCATGTAAAAACTATGGTTGTATAGTGAGAGGCAGAAGACTAATAGTATACCACATTGTGACTTTAAAGTAACCACATAAATGGATGAAAATTTGAGAAAATATTCTTTACCAAAAGATACTTAGTACTGGGTTAACAAAACACTGCAATATAAGTTCATATTCAAATCTCTTACATATATACAGGGATATATGCAGGTAGTGTGTGTGTGTGTGTGTGTGTGTGTGTGTGTGTGTGTATAAAATGTCATGATTAGATAGAAAGATAGATGATATATGGCAGATAGGTAGGTAAATAGATGATAGAGATAGATTATAGATAGATAGATAGATGATATATAGATAGGGCATTGGATATTTCAATATATTTGTAATCTCAATTGCAGGCTCATTGAGACCATATATATATATATATATATATATATATATATATATATATATATATATATATATATATATATATAACTTACACATAAGTCTTAAGATAAAATATATATATATATATATATATATATATAAATTGATTCCATAAAATAATGTTAAAATGCAACAAACCCACTAATTGCAACAATGCACATGATAATAATTTTTTCACACTATATATTTTCCATGAATACAAATATGTATTGGACAAAATGAATATAATATTTTCATTCCAACATTCTAACTTAAGGGCGATATTGCTTCATAGTGTTGGCTGTCAAATTTGATGATATATGAAGATACTGTTTATACAGTGTGTCTGTAAAGTCATGGTGCACTTTTGACCGTGTGACTGGTCAAAAGTGCACCATGACTTTAAGACACACTGTATATAAAACCAGCCAATCAATGTCTGGTCAGTTATAACAAAACATAATGTCGAGGTCCAAATACAATGATGACAAAATACTAGAACCTTGTGTGTCAGCCATATGCATTTTTAAATGCTTTATGCTATACAGCCAATACAATTTTGATGTCTTCACATGAAAATATATTTATCATAACCCTCTCACAACCACAAGCAATCTCCTGATCTTTGTTCCTCCTAAACCAACCTACTCTTCCAACAGTATTCCCAATTTTAAAATGAAACTCTTCTTTTTAGTACTTAGGCAATAAAACAATGCTCAGTTTTCTTTTATACTATAGATTCAATCCATCACCAAAGTATTACCTTCAAAACACACCCAGAATCTGGATACTTCTCTCTACCTCCATCAAAATCACCTCAGGCCAAAATATCACCATATCACCTGGAATACTGCAAAACCCTTCTTATTTATCTCCCTGATTCCATCTGTATGAATCTATAATCTGTTTTGCATAGTTATTTTATAAAAAAATTATATCAGATGTCAGGATTTTACTCAAAAGACTCCCAATGTTTCTCATGTCATTCATACACAATGTCTCAATAATGGTTTACAGAACCTTACTGAATCTGCACCCACTCTTCCCAATCCATCTTCTCTGATTTCTCTTGAGGATATTATGTTAATCTCCTACTATTTTCCCATTTGCTCAGTCCATTTCAGCCTCACAAGTTACTTTGTTCTGCAGAAAAACAGTAGGCACATGACCTTAGTCCTCAGGGCCTTAGTATTTGCTACCCCTTTCCTGAAATGCTCTTCTCTGTATGGTCCTCCTTTCATTCTTTGCTCATAGGTTATGCACTTAGTGTACTCCTCCTACTCCATCCTATTTAAAATTCTCGGCTTTTCTGTACCATATTTATTACTATCTGACATACCATATATTTTATTTATTTATCTATTTATTATCAGGTTATTCCTCTCCTAAATAGAAGGGAAATTCCAAAAGAATATTTTGTTTGTTTAGTCACTGTTGTATGATCAGTCCCTAGTATTGTCCTGATACATAACAAATGCTCAATAAATATGTGTTGAAAAAGAAACAACAGACCCAAAATGGAGTCACTTGTGTTAAGCCTTACAGAAGTAAACTGACACATAATACCTAACCTAATTGCAGTTTCAGCCTCTCCCAGGAATGATTGCAGAGACTATTTTTTATTTTTTAAGTGAGAGGAGAGGAGATAGTAAGACAGACTTTCACAAGAGCCCCAACTGGGATCCACCTGGCAACCTCTGTGTGGGGTCTGATGCTCGAATCAACCGAGCTATTCTCAGATCCCAGGTTAAAGCTCCAACCAATCGAGCCACTGGCTGAGGGAGGGAAAAAGGCAGAGAAAAGGGAAAGAGAGGGGGAGAGAAGTAGATAATCACTCCTCTTGGGTGCCATGATTAGGAATCAAATCCGGGACATCGATATGCTGGCTCTCTATCTACTGAAGACATACCATCCAGGGCCCAGAAATTCTAATATCATTTAATCCAGACATATTTAGAAGATGGAGATTTCTACCATGACACTCCAATATTAAGTACGTCATCAGATGGTGATTTTAAGAACTTCACCTTATTTATTGGGTTTCTACTAAGTGCTAAATGCCGAACTTCAGAAGACATATGAAGACGAATAAGGCGGACTCCATGTCTACAAGGAGTTTACAAAAGCCTGAGGATGACACATCTTGGGGAAATGCAGCATGGTATATATTGCAAAGAGCATAGGAATGAAATTTGAAAACCCTGATATGATTTTCTCTTCCTCAGGATCACGCTTTCACCCAATGGCAAGCATAAGTGTCACAGCCAAGAAACAGAAGTAGGGAAGTATAGAAAAAAATTAAATTTTATTTTATTTCCATATTCCAGGGGTATAGGTATTATATAGGTTACAGCAGTGTTTCTCAAAATGCAGTGCTATGCGCTATCTACATGAATAATGTCAGAAACACTTTAAAAAGTACAAATTTCTGAGTATCACCCTATAATTACTGAGTAAGTATCTGTGAAATAAGGGAAGGACTTATGAATGTACACAGTAATAAAGCCCTCAAGGTGATTCATATCCACTGTACTTTAACAACTGCAGAACTAAAGAAAGTATGATGATTAAACTAAAACAAACTATCTTGTAAGTTTTCCAGTAATAATGAAAAAATTCCTTCGGGGGTAGAAAATGGAGGGCTGTGAGCAGAAAGAGAGGTTAGACATTTCTGCTCTTGGTAAAGGCTTTGTATTTTGTACACTCTAACAAGTTTTACAATGCAGGCCAAGGCCAAGAGTTGACAGTTAAATTTAGAATTCAAAGTGCTATAGAGAATTGCCTTGGTTACAAAAATCAGCTAAAAACCTTAATGGTTTAATCCATTTCCCAAGGTGAAAGGCTCATCCAATTTTAAAGAACTATATATTTAAAATGAGGCACCACATTTATTTTGTGATAGCATGTAATATTGCAACAAAACAAAATTTTAGTTACTACTTCTTAGAGATTATCTGTAAAAACCTCACAATGAATATCATATAATTTCTTATACTAAAATATAAGGTAATTTTCAATGATAGCATGTTGCAGCCACTTTACAAAATATCAAAAATGAAGGTGGGTGTTTTTTTTGTTTTTTGTTTTTCTTTTCTTTTATTCCAGTAGAATCCTGAGCACTATAATGTATAGGTATAAAATAACAACTCTGAAAGCAAAAATCACCATTAATTTATAGCTGTTATTAATAATACAGAACTTATCTACCCATTTACTACTATGGAAGAAACCTATAAAGTACATTACAGTATAGTCAAAATGTGTCTTCATTTGATTAGTTTATATATGAATTGTTAATTTGCCACAGACTAACAATCCATTTGGTCTTATGATTGTTTTCTCATGTTTATATCACTTCCACTTTTTTGTACTATTTTATAACTCGAGGTACAAAAGAAATATCACTTGAACTCAAGAGTCAGCTGAACTTCAAATATTGCTGATTTTCTAGATAATAATTAGGGGTGACAAAGTACAACTTGTATACCAAGTTTAGGCTATAGCTTGTTTTTGTTTTTGTTTTCTTCTTTATTGCTAGCACACTAAGAATGATTTTAGCCTTTCTAAAGGTTGCAAAGAAAAACAAAGACTATGAAACAGAGACCTTATGTGTCCCCAGAAGCCTAAAATACCTCCTATCCAGCCCTTTGTGGAAAATGTTTGATGATCCTTTTGTTACATTATTTCAAGAATCCTCTAAAAACATCTAGTGGTTAAGTCAATTGTGTTGTCTTCCATTAACAAGACTTAGAAGTTTATTGTTGGATTGAGAAGAGTGATATAATGTAGACCAGGGGTAGTCAACCTTTTTATACCCACCGCCCACTTTTGTATCTCTGTTAGTAGTAAAATTTTCTAACCACCCACTGGTTCCACAGTAATGGTGATTTATAAAGTAGGGAAGTAACTTATTTTATAAAATTTATAAAGTAGAGTTACAGCAAGTTAAAGCATATAATAATAATTACTTACAAAGTACTTTATGTCAAATTTTCACTAAGTTTGGCAGAATAAATCTATAAAACAACTTACTATAGTTAAATCTATCTTTTTATTAATACTTTGGTTGCTCTGCTACCAGCCACTATGAAAGCTGAAATGCCCACTAGTGGGTGGTAGGGGCCAGGTTGACTACCACTGATGTAGACCAAGGCTAACACAGACTGAGGTACATTTCAATAAGAAGTGTAAAGTGAAAAGTTGTGGGTTCATTTAGTGAGTATACAAATATCTCTAAAAAATGTCAACAATTTGAGTGTACCAGTATATTCCTAAAGCTGTAGTAACTGATCCTCATAATTATAATACACCCTAATGGCCACAAAATTGCAACAAATGTGTTTAAGTATACAATAAACTCCATAAGGGTAGAGGTTAGATCTATATAGTACCTAGTCCTGCACATGACTCATAGAGTTCAATAAATTTGCTGAACAAATGAAATAGAATATTTCCCCTCTTATTCACTCTAATAAAGAAATTAGAGTTCAAAGGATGCTTTCCATGACTGTGGCATCAACTCCTTAAAAATGCTGATAAATAAGACAGCACTGTGCATTGATGCTCACACCTTGCTTCTAAGTCCATCATCCTTTGTCTCTGTGTATTTGGAGGATTTCTGTCAGTCACACAGGTTTTTATATTTTGTCAAATAGGGATATTCATTTCTGTCTTTTTACAACTGTAAGAACTCTGAAAAGAAAGTAAAAAAGCAAAACAAAACAAACGAACAGACACACTATATTATCCCTTCTTCCATCTCTTCTCAGTTTATCCACCCAAAGAGTTTCCCCATTATGTCAGTAGGAACCTGATACTGTCCAAGGTCAATATATTTTAGCGGATAATACAAAATCACTTTTAAGATCCTGGCTCAGCCACAGGGGAGAATATGTGTTAATTGGGTAATATGGATTTTTGAAATGTCTGTACTTGTGCAGAATGCTTAGGAAGAAACCTGGACAAAGGATACTTCCCATGATGGCATAAACATCTTCTCAAAAAGCTATATGTTTACAATAAACTAATGCTTAAACTTGTTCCTCTCACACTTGAAAATAACACTTTACTGTTTAATACTATCACCTTTTTCTTTCTATGTTATTTTGTGATATTTGAAAAGCTTTCCATCACAATCCAAAATAACAATTACTATAATCAGAAGGCACAGGGATTTAATTGGATCACAGGGAACATGAAAGTCTATAAATTACTATTGTATCATTTGGATGCTTTCCAGAATATGGGGGAAAGGAAGTTATTACACCATTTTTTAATAATTAAAATAGAACAAAATCACCAAAAATTTCAAGAGCAGTAAGAAATAGAAATGGAAAAAGGGCTTTCTAATACAATGTTGTCTTATGTGAATTTTTAATAGTTCATTTACCATATCTATGCAGTGCAATAAAATATAAGTGATTCTTAAGTAACACTGCAATGGACATTATAACTTGATTATCTTTATTTATCACTACTACTTTCAAAGAAGGCCTGAAAATGTGTTAAGTAAAATTAATTTGCTATGCAATGTATTCAAAATATCAATTACTAACAACAAATAAAATTAAAATGAATAATATTTAAATAACTTCTAATTAAACAAATAGGTTTCAGCTGTGTGTTCATATTAGCAGTACATTAAGAATAAATGGGGTTTGTAAAACATTCTAAATAAAGCGATATATATTCACTATAGCCTTAACTGCAGAACTACTTCTGGGAGTGATTGGATGTGACAAATTATATTGCTATTATGGGATGACATGAGGAAACATGCTACTGGAGACCGGAGCCTTGGTCCCCTAGGATCTTCTGCTAATTAGCAATATGCTTTTAGTCACTTAACCTTTAGATTCTGTGTTGCAGACACATGCGCTATTAACACATATGTGTAATTCCTATTATAAAGAACATATGCTTAGATTCTAGCTCTTTGTATTAAGGTAGAGTTATTGTGGTCACAACTACAAAATGTTCAGGAAAATACACTGCCTCTTCTTCTTAGGCACAGAGTAGACTATTTCTTGCTTCCTTAACAGTTATGGGTGACCATAAGACTTGAGTTTTAGACAATGGACTGTAAGTAGATATGACATAAAATCCTTCACTTCCAGCTAGTGGGCAGGGAGACAGCTATGACGTCCTGGACAGCCACATGTTAAAAACTCTGTGGAAGAGGGTTCCCCTGTCAAACATTCCACCCATATAAGACCATGACCTGAATGAGAATAAGTTTTTACAGTGCTAAGTCACTGAAACTTAGTATTTTTGTTATAATAGCTAGTGCTATCCTAACCAGCATTATAGTTCAATGAGGCTGCCACAACAAACACCACACTGGGTGGCTCCTGAGAAGCAGAAACTCATGCTCATAATCCCCAAGGTAGCAGTCTAAGAGGAAAGCACCAGCATGCTTGCCTTTTAGAGGCCTCTTCTTGATTCATAGCCAGGGGCTTTCTCCCTGTCCTTATACTGTAGGAGGAGGTCAGGGATCTTTTGAGCCTCTTTTGTAAGAGCACAATCCTATTCAGGAAGTCTCTACCTTTATGACCTAAACACTTTGCAAAGCCCCACCTACCAATATCATCATCTTTGGGGGTTGAAATCTTATTGTAAGAATTTGGGGGGTGGGGACACAAACATTCAGACTATAGCAATAGTACAATTATACTCCATGCGGGGCATACTGTATCACTGAGGGCTAAGTGTGCCACTTGTGTCAATGGTGGAGAACGCTGAGCTTTGTAACTGGACTTCAGATATTTGAGAAAGAACATCAGGTCCTCTGCAAGCCAAGAGTCATGCCATTTTCTGGGTGATAAGATGGAACTGACCATATGGAAAAAAGCTAGGGGCTAGACAAACCATCTATAACATTACCCTGCCTTTTGCAGGCTAGAGCTTAGGGAATAAAGATTCCTGGTCCAGGTAAACACAGGCAGCTAGAGTAGAAATGAAATGTCTCCACTTCTTAAGTTAAACTATATATAATAGTACTTGTATTCATTTTCTTGTTTTATCTCTCAATATTTATTAACGTATTAATTCTGAGTTCTAACTTGATTTAGATATCTTACGGTGTACCAAGGAAGAGATGTGTGACAGCCATGTTTTATGCTTTTGTTTATAATCTATAATTCAAAGAGTACCTCCTGTTGGTACCTTAGAATAAAATGTAAAATTCTGGACATGAAGGAAACTTAAAGTATAACACAGCAAGGAAACTGGTCAAAATGAAGAATGTTATAAGTAGACAGAAGACAACTTTAAATCTAAAGTTACTGACCCATCAAAAGTTAAAGAGATTGTATGTTCTTTAAAAAGCTTCTTTCTGCTAATAGGACCTGCACCTTACTCAGGTAAATATGGCAAATTAGCTCATAGTGACCCTGAATATGCCTAAATTATCACCCAAGGTCTTTTAGATTACTATCACAACCAAGGCATTGAAATGACTGTTAAACTTTGTTTGACAGAAAAGAGTTAAATGACAACGATATAGGGAAAGAATGGTGAGTAGTATGTTCATGACAGTTTTCAAGAAATATTCTGTGTCAAACACTAGCTAGGTACTGTCTGAAACAAAGGTGGGATTATATGGTCTCCACGCTTATGGATATCAAATGCTACTAGGATACTGACAATGACAAATAAAATAGTTTGCTGAATACTATGATATGTACTGAACGCCCTAATAATATAGAAGATCTCTTACACAATAAATGTTATGTTTTTTGTTACTTATCGTGCATTATTCACTCTACATTACACAAATTTTAACTTGTTTTACCTTTCTCAACAACCCTATGGAGTAATTGTTATTACCATAGGAGAGAGGAATAAATATCAGAAAGGCAACATAGCTTTCCCAAGACTGTGAAGTTAGTGAGCAGCTGAGCTGATATTTGAGCCCAGACTTCTTAATTCCAAAACTCATACTTTTGAACCAGGGAGGACAAACCAGTAGAGGCAAGTTCTGACATTATTCTGAGGTTACTGGAAGGCTCAACAGCAAAGAGCCCTTGCTGCGATTTATTGCTAATCTTTAGATTTTATTTTACTTTAATTTATTATGGGTGTGAGATGGAGGAGACACAACATAAATAACTTCACTGACTTTATATTTGAAACCTGCTATCTCTCTTGGCCCTACCCTTCAAACAAAATGTGAAGATGAAGAAAGAGACAGGTGAAAATGGGTTATGCTTAAAATGAGTGGAACTAAGGAATGTAGTTGAAATCTGATCTAACTCAAATTCTGTGCTTGCCTTCATTTTTTTTTCTCTTTTAACACAAAAAGTTTATTCTTGATTAGTTCTTCAGTAATAGGGCTAACAGCAAACCTCACTGAGAAGCACAATAACATAGCCTGATTGCCCCGCCAATAAATACAAATCTAATATATTGGTGTAATCTAAATGAAAAACTTTCCCCCTAATAGAACAGAAAATGGGGAAATGAAAATATTCTTCTTGAAATTAAACAATTCCTTTAAAAATAAATTCCACTAAATTTGTGATTTAGTTTAAGGTGTTATTTTCCTAGTTCATTACACATAGAATCAGTACATACTGGATATGAGTGTTATTTAGCATGTCTCTGCAACATGAGGTCAGGTAATCAGGTAGTTTTTCAGTGAAGTTACAGTCTCTTGAGTCATAAACTGATGATCAGAATCATCATTTTTTTCCCTTTTAATAGAAATTTTTAAGTTTCATGAATTCATACTTAAGTTACCATCTTATTCCACAGGACAATATTCAAAACACTATAAAGTTGGTGAAGATGACATTTTTCTCTCACTTCTATAATTTTAGAGTTGTCTATGAAGTAATTAAATTTTATTATAGAACAGTTTTAAATAAAAGAAAATGAGTACTACTCAATGCTTCCTGGAGCCAGAAATAGATCTAGTTATTATGATATACACAAACCCACATAGTCTCTAACAGAGTTTTGCTTCCAGTGGCTAAATGAATTTCAGTGATTATTTATTCCTGAGGGTACCATAGATGGGTCACACATTTGAACAAGATTCTTAATTATGATCTACTGTGTTGCCAGTGTACACAAGGTTTAATCACATTACTCAGGAAATAAATACAAAGCTAGGAGTTTGCTGGCAGCACAATGTTAAGTGTATCTGATCAGAGCCAAACATATGACTAATTCTATTTGTCTAGCTTTGTCAGACATAGAAGTACCACTTCACTTGGGTGATGTGGTTGCTTGCAAACTGTCAAAGCCAACCTAGAAACATAGTGGTATACCTTGGAAATTATTCATCTGGTAGTGATTCTTTTGGATAATTGAATTAATACCTGATTTATCATAGAACACTGGTTTATACAGTGTAGAATCTAGATATAGAGGAAGTTAATTATTTTGGAGTAATAAACTATTCATTTCATAACTGTTTAAGAATTTATGTAATAACAGACTATATGAAAGGAGTTTCTCCCCTACTTCTTCCATCCTCTGTCATCTCTAAGAAATAGCATTCTGGTAAGGAACCCATTTTCCTGTTAAATCCTCCAAAATCTACTTCTCAATACTTGCTACAATAAATTACAAACATAAGTGAAAAAGGTAAGAATGTGCACATTTCAGACAAAATCAGGGGCAATTTTATTGATAAATGCAGCTTGACACACATTACAAATTTTTGTGTAACCTAGAGGAAAGAAAAAGATTTCGAATAAAGACAGGTTCTCAATAGAAAATACTTTCATTAAAGCTTGCAAATTTGAAGCTTTCCTTTTACTGCTCTGATATACTCTAATTCCCAATACATTCTTAAATAAGTGTATGCATGTTTCTTTTTGTCTTCCATCCAGGTATCCAAGAGATCCTCATACTCTGTACCTCACCCCTGTCTCGGACTTCTTTTCCAAATTCTCTTTTCTTTTGCACTTATTATTTCAACTGGGTGTGAAAAGAAGCAATATGGTTTTACTAGTAAACATTAATGAACTTGATTAATAAGATAATTTCCAAGGAGTGCTTGTTTTTTTTTAGGAGAATTAGTTACTCACTCATCAATATGTCTAATCAAGAAATTTTAGGCATTCTGAGTGCTAAGTACTTTTGAATGTGGCTCTATGAGCATAATATATACTGCTGGGTTAATCTGGTCCTAGTTTCCTACTGACCTATGTGTTTATATTTTCTATTTATTCTGTGAGACTATATTTAAAAAGAGAATGACCTAATATTAATTGTAAGTTCACTATGCATTACATTAAAATATGCAAAGTATACATCTGTGGTTTAAAATAAACATTTTTCAGAAAGTATTTTTTCTGGAGAACAAACAAACATAAGCATACACTATGTACAATATGTATTTTTATATTACCTCTATGAAATTTTAGCACACCAAATATCCTTAGCAAAAGCAAATGAATTTAGTTTATACAGTTTATCCCGATTGAAAACAAAATTATTTAGAAATTTGAAAAGATTAGAGTCTTAGAACTCTTATCATGAAGTTAATGTGCATTCTTGCATTCTGAAAATACTTTTATTCTGAAAGAGTGACTTTACTACCAATATAAAGGGATCCAACATAGATCTTTTATTCCTCACAAGTACAGATACAATCTTTCTTTCTACTGATTTTTAAAAATTAATATCCACAGCTACTTCCTTCCTTTTGCTTCCTAACTTGGGTACATCTTCCTTTGCCTTTCATATGTGTAATTGACTGTCTTCTGTGTGCAGCTATGTAAGGAGCCTGTGAAAATTAGGAGAATAATCCCAAAAAGGAGCATGTCATGTTCCATATTTCTTGTGCGTATGTAAAGCAATGTATTACAAACTATACGTTGTAGTTTAAGCCATGATAGGTTATAAAACCAATTTAAAGAATGATTACAGAATTTATTAAAACATGGAATAGA
Source organism: Rhynchonycteris naso (assembly GCA_037038555.1). Classification (NCBI taxonomy): domain Eukaryota; kingdom Metazoa; phylum Chordata; class Mammalia; order Chiroptera; family Emballonuridae; genus Rhynchonycteris; species Rhynchonycteris naso. The sequence goes on from CM072996.1 coordinate 86,085,104, forward strand.
CTGGAACTAGATAGGGCAGAAAACACACACACACACACAAAAGAGCATTTTGTGTATAAAATAAAGAATAATTATTGTTTAATAAGACTTTTGGTTTAGTGTGTATTTGTGTAGTGTGTATGTGTTTTGTGTAATAGGTGGCAATGGGAAATATATTACTTTTTCTGGATCATAAGCAAAACGTTTTGAATAAAAAAAATGAGATTTAGTCGTAATTTACATGGTGGTTTATTCTACCTACTTCGTCATCATATCCAAAGTGTTACGTCCTCTACATAATCCAGTATGACAGCCAACTTTCCCCTCTTATGGATAAACATGCCATAACAATTTTTTCATAGCTCATATGACTAATTTGTTTTTTCAGCTATTTTTATATTATTTTTGACCATATGCTGCTTTTAAAGTTTAAACACAAAGAGTATACTGCACAGCTTACTACATTCATAAGCAAATCATAAATATGAAAACCTTCATATTAATTACAGAAGAAGCTGACCTCAATATGAAATTTAATAACTCACATGATGAGTATCTTCACTTCCTTGTTACTTAGGCTGCTTGGTCAAGTAAGTACAGAGATGGTCAAATCAAATTTTCAAATTAGGTGGATTTTAATAATATGAATGTATTACCTCAAGCTATACAATTATCCATGAATGTGACCTAAGGACAAGAATACAAGAATCTTTATCATATTTTTTTCAAGAGACTTATAGAACTAAATATATATATATATATAATCACTAAGTGCACAAAAACTAACTGCTACTAAGCAGACTTCCTTGGCAACCTCAAATAGCAAATCTATATTTTCACCACATTCTAGTAGAATCTACTTTGGCTATGAGAATAAGCACCTACCTGCTTTGGTATCTCATGTAATTTCCCTAGATTTTCCAGGCAGGTATTAAATCACAGAATTGGCTTGGAATTCCATCTATGGTTTGTCTTGGTATAACTCTTATTTCTCTTTTTTACTGGTACTTAATTTTACCTTTTTAATTGCTGAAATTATGTTCCCTTCTCTTTCCTCTTTCTGGGAATCAATGATGTAACATCATTCAAGTCTCCACTACTTTCTCTGTTTCATAGAGAGGTATTCCTACCCTATAGAATCCTCCAGTGTCTTCATGGCCTGTCAAATTCTTATTCCTACCTCCTATTAAAATTTCAAAGTAGTCTTTAAAATTATATTTGTGTGTTTTTGTGTGAACATAACTATATTGATTGATTTTTAGTTAAAAATAAAATAATAAATTTATCATAGATATTTCTGATTACACAATTAGTATTCAATAGTCAGGGCTATATTTGTGACAATATGCTTCCTGATGGTTTCCAAGTGGTTTAAAATGACAGACTTTGGGGAGTGATGTGTTAGTGCAGGTTTATCAACGTTAGATGTTGACTGAAGACTGTGTGCATGCATGGAGAAGAGGGTGTATGGGAACACCCTGTACCTGCCACTATACTTGCTGTGAACCTAAAATTGAACTAAAAAGTTTATTAAAAACTGCATATACCATTAAACATTGAAGAAATAATACAAAGTGTACAGTTTTGTGTTATTTTGTTGTCACCCTATAATACAGGTGTGCATTTATACAGCACATTAATTTTATTTGCTCTTTTCATTGATCTTATGGTTCTGCACCAGTGTGCAAGAAGGTCAGGATTAAGCAATTGCCATTATTCTACGAGGATTTGGGATTCTGACCACCTTTATACTTGTATGGACATGAAAGAAATAGTAGACTAAAAAGACTACTAGAAGACTGAATGGGGAAGAGTATGAGAAAAAAATAAATAAAGAGAAGAAATAGTATGATAAATTTTACAAAGAAGAGGTCTCCTCCCTTCTGGAGGTGACAATTGGGATTATATCTGAGCCACTTTATGGTCAATTCAGATTCTAACCCAGGATCAAGCAGGAGAGGTTACAAGCAGCAGCTCCATGGAATCTCCATGCCTTTTTTTTTCTTCTCTAGACCCAAAGTGAATCTTGTTTATGCATTCTGTAGGTCAATGGCAGGACATATGAAAAAGAAAGCCCACTCATCTGAAGGATAAAATTGCTCTCACAAGGTTTTATTTTATAGAATTCTTTATGACATGGCCAGAAGAGTTTTCCTTGGAACAATCTCCCTGATAGCTCCAAGTATCTATTTCATGATCTACAAAATCTAAATTGGTTTCATTCTTATCTGAAATGACACTTTCTTCCCTTACATCACAAACTCCTTATGTCTCAATTTATAAGCTAAGAAAACCTCACCTGATTTATTCCCGTAAACTACTAACTCAAAGATTTCCAATAAAGATTTAATTAAATAAAAATGCAAAATTATTTCATGCATATATTTTATATTATCTTATATTTAAAAGTTTAATTTATGTGGCTGTTCATTTTACTTTTTTCATTTTACCTTTTTCATATGATTTACATCTCATTGTCTATTTTTGATTTTTAATAAATATTTTAGCTAAAGCAAAATAAAAGATTATCTTTTATCATATATGTTATTACATGTGTATAATATATATATATATATATATATATATATATATATATATATATATATATATTCAAAAGATAGATTTCAATGACCAACCTAGAATTAAAAACTTTACTGATCCTGCCATGGACATCCTCTCAAAAAAATTTGGGTAAATAAACAGCAGTGCATTGAAAAACATCACAAATTAAAAAAGCATATTTATTGACTATTATGTAGTACAATACCATGCTGTGCACATTTTATTATATACATAAAATTGTTTAATCCAATTTTTTTCATATAGATGTATCTATAGCTACTGAGACACAATGCAAATATCTTCTAGGGTTACAGAACTAGCAAGATGAAAACTTGGAACATAAATTAAGTTCTGTATGACAACATATCTCTGTTGTATCTACTCTTCCATCATCTATGTAATAAACATTTACACATGTATACATTATACATGTGTGTACATATGTGTGTATGTGTGTGTAAGTGTGTGTATGTGTATGTAAAGAAAAACAAAGATTAGAAACACTGACTCAAAACCTGGACAAGAAGGTGATTTGGTTAAAGCATTGTCTCCATACTTTAAGATTGCTGGTTCAATCTCTGTTTAAAACACATACAAGAAGCATCCAATGAATGCACAAGTAAATGGAAAAACAAGTCATTGTTTCTCTCTCCTCACCCCTTCCCTTTTCTTCTCACTCCAAATTCAAATTTTTTTAAAAAAGCTGATTCAATATTTTGGATTCTAATAACAACTCCATGTTTTATCTATGTCTTCTTGGGTAAATTAATTAACCTTTAAGTAGCTCAATTCATCTATAAAATGAGGTTAGTAATATCACGTTCTTTGAAGGACTAGGGCAAACATTAAATACATTAATGTATCTGTAGTATATAGAAAGTATCTGTCACATAATAAGTGTAAAAATTAGTGTTTTCCTACTCCTATACCTGCAATAAGGTGTAATTCTTTTATACACAAACAAATGCTTAAGTGCTTATTTGTGTGGATCATAGAGTCAGTATGATCATAATTATATAAACCACAAAATATAAAGTACAAAGTGTCCAATATTAGTGTCAATATAAAATGCACAGTTTTCACCTAACCAGGCAGTGGTGCAGTGGATAGAGCATTGGACTGTGATGCGGAGGGCACAGGTTCGAGACCCTGAGATCGCCAGCTTGAGCACGGGCTCATCTGGCTTGAGCAAAAAGTTCACCAGTTTGGACCCAAGATCGCTGGCTCGAGCAATGGATTGCTTCATCTGCTGAATGACCGCGGTCAAGGCACATATGAGAAAGCAGTCAATGAACAACTAAGGTGTAGCAACAAAAAGCTGTTGATTGATACTTCTCTTCTCTCTTCATTCCTGTCTGTCTGTACCTATCTATCCCTCTCTCTAACTCTCTCTCTGTCCTTGAAAAAAAAAAACAAAACAACAATCACTGTTTTCATGGAGGTTTCTCAAAAATATAGATATCTACCTAAAATATTTGAAAACTTAATGGTATATTTGTAAAGATAAATGTTCCCTTATGCTTACTACAGCGTTAGTTATTCATGGTAGACAAGACATGGGAACAAACTATGTGTCCTTCAATGGATGATTGGAGAAAGATGTGGTACACATATACAATGGAACACTACTCAGCCATAAGAAAGGATTAAATACTTTCATTTGTGGCAACATGGATGGACATGTGAATATCATGTTAAGTGAAATAAGTCAGATAGAAAAGGACAAGAACTATATGATTTCAATAATACATCAAATATAAAACACAAAGCAACAAATAAACAAACAATATAAACTCATATACACATAACAGTATGAAGGTTTCTAGAGAGGAAGAGCAGTGTGGGGGGGGAAATGAAAAGAGTAAAGGGGGTCAAAGATATTGTATAATGACAGAGAGAGACCAGACTATAGGTGATGAGCATAAAATGTAATATACAAATGATGTATTACAGAACTGTACACTTGAAATGGATAATATATTATTAACCAATGTCATCCCAATAAAATAAAGCAAAATAAAATTATAAAAAAATAAAAAAATAAAGCACTGTTTTCACAATATCTCAAGAGTCAAAGTGTTATAGATAGATATTACAAAAAAGTTTTGTTCAACAAAGTTTCTTAGCATAGATTTATTATAAATCTGTTATAAAAATTTCTAAATTACTAAATTATGGATATCTTCCAAATGTTATGAGCTGTAGAATGCTCATTTAAACACATGTACATGTACTAAGAAAATAAAATATAGGAAAAGTAGAGAAGCTATATAGGTTGAGATATATGTGTGCTCAATTTTAGGAGATTTGAATCTCTGTCTGTCTTTTTCAGCCCAGACTATCAATCATCAAATGATTGTTATTATATTTAAAAGGGGCTAGTTTGACCAGGCGGTGGTGCAGTGGATATAAAATTGGACTGGGATGCAGAGGACCCAGGTTTGAAACCCCAAGGTCACTGGCTTAGCGTGGGCTCATCTAGTTTGAGCACAGCTCACCAGCTTGAACCCAAAGTTGTTGGCTTGAGTGAGGGGTCATTTAGTCTTCTGTAGTCCTCTGGTCAAGGCACATAGGAGAAAGCATCAATGAACAACTAAGGTGCTGCATCGAAAAATTGATGCTTCTCATCTCTCTTGCTTCCTGTCTGACAGTCCCTTTCTCTGTCTCTCTCTCTGTCCTATCATAAAAAATTATAAATAAACAAAATAAAATAAAAGGAGCTATTATTTTATTATGTCTTAAACTTTTTAATGTCTGGTAAAGTGTCTGGCACATAGTTAATATTCAGTCAATATTTAATAAATTTATTGACTAGTTCATAAGGAAATTGTAACATAAAGAATGACATAGGCCCTGGCCGGTTGGCTCAGTGGGAGAGCATTGGCCCAGCTTGTGGAAGTTCGAGGTTTGATTCCTGGCCAGGGCACACAGGAGAAGCATAAGCATCCATCTGCTCCTCCACCCTTCCCCCTCTCCTTTCTCTCTATCTCTCTCTTCCCCTCCTGCAGCCAAGGTTCCATGGGAGCAAAGTTGGCCCTGGTGCTGAAGATGGCTCCATGGCCTCCGCCTTAGGAGCTAGAATGGCTCCGATTGCAGCATAGCAAAGCCCCAGAGGTGCCGAACATCGCCCCCTGGTGGGCATTCCGGGTGGATCCTGGTCCAGTGCATGCAGGATTCTGCCTGTCTGCCCCCCCGCTGCCCCCCCACCACTTCCCACTTAGGAAAAATACAAAAAAAAAAAAAAGACATAATCTTTTTTACTTAGCACTCAAACACATGGGAACTATTTGTTTACACCTATGCCATGCTTCTGAACCCACATTATTTTGCTTCAAAAAGAAAAGATTTTCCAACTCAGAACTTGATTTGCTTTGCCAACTACACTAGCATACACCAATTGTTGTTTTTATTCTCATGTAAGGACAGAGATACCTACAATATGAAGAGTCATATAACTTACACAACTTACAATTCAGTTCAAAATGTCTCCAAGTGTCTGGCATCCATGGATCTTTATGAGGAATATTAGGATGAACCTGTTATCACTGCATTATTAGACATGCTTCCCAAGTGAGGCATAAAAGTTCTTGGTAAAAGAGAAATACATTTTTTGAGCATATGGTTCAGAAATTTCCTCTGGACTATTAATGAACACGTAATCTTTGGTTCATTTCAATTACATTTTCCTTCTTTTGTCCTCTTGCAGCAAAGGTACAGTGTAGTGAACTTTAACTGAGTGAGGGTGTGTTTTTCTTAAACTGTCCTTATTGATTAAATATTCAACAGTAAGCAGAGTCTAGTTGTGTCACCTTACATGATTAGATGAGTCAGAGACTCTAAATCAACACAGGAAAGGACAAGATAAATAAATGAAAAATTTCATCTATAAAAGAGAAGCTATAAACGAGATTCTCTGCAAAGTCCCTTGAAGCTTTCATGCAGCATTAGCTGTATTAATTCTGTGAAACAAAAATGAAATAGGCATCACAGATTAATACTAAACTCTACTGTACATGGTATTTCAATGTGCAATTCCACTATAGTATTGGGTAAACTCTCGAAAAGGTATCTTATGAAACATGAGAATATTGAATATTGAACTGAGGTGAATTAATTGTGTTGCAATATGATAAGTGCAATTATTTCGATATTAGCTCTAATACAATCAACTAATTTATCATTTAAAAAGGTTTTGTTAAAGGTATAGCAGAAAAGTCTTGCAGATCTACAAAGCTGTAGTGAAATTATGTACTTGATACTGAACACTTTTTCATAGGTCATGTCCTATGTGAAGAATTTTATTAATTTCTAGTTGAATTCCACATTTAAGTTTCTTTATTTGGAGCACCCAGTTGTAAACTTTTGGACTATTGAATTTTTCATTTTGTAGTTCTCTGCACCCCATTATATATATTTTTTGAAATATAAGCCTGAATAATTAGAGAGTCTTCCAATAGGCTGGCAAATGTACCTATAATATAAGATGGGTTTTAATATCTGTAGCAGATGGTGGCAATGGTCATATTTACATCAAACTTTTGAGTGCTCCCATCACCTCATTTACAGGTTACTATATCTATATGCTTGAAGGATATTTTTTTATGAAACCTTGGAAGTGGAGGATAAAGAGGCAGGAGTATAGAACAGTTAATATTTCTCTGAGAGCATACTTCAACCAATTTTCCCAGAAGGTTGGTTATATACACTGTACTTTCCTTGCCCTGGGTAGATAAATGCTTTGCAGCATTGTGAGGACTGTGTGTGTGTGTGTGTGTGTGTGTGTGTGTGTGTGTGTGTGTGTGGCAGAGACAGAGAGTCAGAGAGAGGGACAGGGACAGACAGACAGGAAGGGAGAGAGATGAGAAACATCAATTCTTCGTTGTAGTACCTTAGTTGTTCATTGATTTCTTTCTCATAAGTGACTTGACCAGGGGGTTACAACAGACCGAGTGACCCCTTGCTCAAGCCAGCAACCTTGGGCTCAAGCTGGCGAGCCTTGCTCAAATCAGTCAAATCAGATGGCCCACACTCAAGCTGGCGACCTCGGTTTCTTGAACCTGGAACCTCCACATCCCAGTCCAACGCTCTATCCACTGTGCCACCGCCTGGTAAGGCTGGACAATTCAATTAAACTACTTTACCTCTAATTCTGCTTATAGGCAAACCAAAATTTAGAAGATGTTCATCTGCACTCTTTAAATGAACATTTGCTAAACATCACATGTGGTTTAGTTACTAGAAATATGGCAATCAACAAAACTGTCAAAAATTCTCAACTTCAATGAAAGTTGTCATTATGTTGGATAACAAGAAAAATAAAAGAATAAAGTGAGAAGGAAAAAGAGAAGGAGAAGCGAGGGAGGGAAGAAGGAAAAGAAGAAGAAAGGAAACAGATGCATATGTGTGTGCATGTGTGTGTGTGTGTGTGCATGACAGAGAGAGAAGGAGAGAGAGAGAGAGGATAAAAAGAAAGAAAGTTAAGGGAGTGCAGAGGATGGGGAAGGGGATTATGATGACCAGGGAAGACCTCACTGATAGAGTAATAATACTGGAACAAAGACTGAAGGGAATGAAAATGCTACTCATGTCAGTGTTGACAGAAGAAACATAGTAGGTTTAGAAAATAGCTATGTAAGTGTCCTGAATCAGAAATACACTGACATTTTAGAAGAGCAACAAAGATACCAACATGTCTGGAGTGATATAAACAAAAAAAAGTAATACAAGGAAATCAGGTAATATTTTGTAGGGAAAGGTAGAAGACTTTGATTTATGCAACAAATAAAATGAGAAGGCACAGAAAATTTTGATATGAGGAGTATTATGATCTGATTTTGGTTTTTAAATACCATCACTCTGGTAACATTGAAAATAACCTGTACCATTCTGGCAATATTTTGAAGGCAGAACCAACAGGATTTAAAATGAGTTGGGAAAGACAGAAAAGATTCAGAAATGATCTCCATGGTTTTTGTTTCTTTGCTTTTTAATCTCAGTAGCTAGATGGCAGGAGATAGGAAAACTACAGAGGAATCAGGAACTTGATTATGGATATGTCCAGTTTAAGCTCTGTTTGAAATCCATGGACACAAGTTGAATATGCAAGTAGTCACAAGAACCTCGAATTTCTTAAGAGTTAAGGGATGGTGATGTACATTTGAAAGTTGGCAGAATACAGAAGTAACTTGAAGTCTTATGACTTGATGACATCTTTTAGAAGGAGAACACAGAGAAAAACAGACTTCTCAGGACTGAGCTCTGTGCACCCCAACTTTCACAGGTCTAAATAATTAGGAAAATTAAGCAAAGGATACTGAGAAGAAGAATGGAGTGAAACAGTAAAAGGTCCAAAATGTACATTTTTGTGCTCCAAAAATATTTAAAATATGATCTAAAAGTATTTTTACTAAAAGCCACAATTTTTTATGTATTACATAATCTAATACTAGTAGACAATATATTAGAGAATTTTATTCTGTGACTTAAATTATGAGCCATATACCTAGCTTTTTCTTTTTAATGTATATCACCAGGGAATGTATGAAGATAAAGTTAAGATAAATATCACTGCAAATTATAATGTACATAACAATCATTTTATTTTATAAATATTTACAATTGAGAAGTCCAAAAATGAATCTGCAATTTAAATAAGAATCTCGAGAATTATCACTTTATAAGAAAGAAAAACAAAAACAGTCTCAGAGGAATTAAATTATGCAAGTTCTCACAGTTACTAAGTGTTGAAACTGTACTGAATGCCGATAATAAAAGCAAAATAAAACATTAAAGATAAAATAAACATTAAAAAAGCACATTTTTCTTTTAAAATATACTAAATTATTTGAGGCAATGAAATGTCAAATGTAAGTGCTAGCTTTATAAGGCATGAGTGGTATAATAAAGAGAAGAATCTATAATTTTAGGTTAGAACTCTATCTCTTAACATGGCAATAAGCAAATTACTTAATCTACCTCAGCTTCAATCTCTTTACCTGTACAATGGAAACATCTATTTGCACATTTATCAAACTGCTTTTAAACTCAGCTAAAACACTGGTTTCTTAATTTATCATGTGCTACAGTCCTTAAATTCAAAGTCACCTGTGTTTTCATATATGCACATTAAATTTGCACTACTGTACATGTATACAATTAATTATTAGAAGCAAAATTAGATGTTTCTTAATACATGGATGCAAACTAAATAGTACCTTATATTTAGGGGCAGCTGAATGTAAACACCATTTGCAGGTGGGAAAATTTCTCCTTCAGTACTCCTCATCATGTATCATCTTCATACCTTGGTCTGGCCCCTCCTGGAATATATTCACCACTATCTCCAGGTACTAATAATTGACATTCTTACCTAATTCCTCTTAATCATTAGAAAAGACAATCTTCACTCAATTTGCCTTTGTGAGAAAGATATTTTTGTTTTCTTAGGTCTATCCCAAGATATGTATATTTATGAAAGGTGAACAGAATGAAACAATTAAAGAAATAGTGGCTGATTTCCATATGCTAGCAAATATACCTCCAGAAACATGTGATCTCCAGAAATAGCATCAAGGAATTCTTATTTCATAAATCATTGAATATATAAATTAATTTAACAATTGCCATGATCCCTTGGTAACTGATCTCTGATCAGACCTTTAAGTTATTATCTATCGTCTACATAGACATACTCTGTGTTCGGTGAACAAATTAAGATGAGTTTCTTAAAAACTTTTCCACTTATTTGCCACTATTTTTAAAGTAATAAATATTATACTCCAAGTAGTAAGTCTTTATATAAAGGCATTAGTTAATCTCCACTCATTACCTGAGAAACAGAAAATTATTTTTTTGAATAATTCAACCAACATAAGTGTCAATGACACAACTGTGAACAGTGATAAAAAATAAATAAGGGAAATTACAAGAATAAACAATAGTAGTAATGATAATATTAGTTCCCATTTATGAGTGCTACCTATATGTGAGACACTGGGATAAAGCACTTTGGCAGCATCGTTGAACTTAATGGCCAAAAACAACTTAAGCAGTATTATTTAATTCCGCGTACTTGGAGAAACAGCATTGATAAATGAACAACTGTCCAAGCTTACCTAAATTGTAAATGATGGAACTAGATTTTTATCATAGGTGAACCAAGTCCAGAATTTGCATTCTTAACTACACCAGCTTACTATCTCCAGTTGAGTTCTATCATCGTTCGATGTATTAAAGGATGTTGTCATGCTAACATTGGTTATAAATAAAATGGTAATTAGTATTAAATATTTGGAACATTATCATTACTATTTCTAGTAACAAAGATAAAATTAAGGCCTTTCTAACAACAGAAAATAGAAAAATTCAATATTAGCTTTAACAAAAATCAACTTAATAGAAGCATTTTTCAATGCTATTTCATGTATAGCTAGTAAATAAATTTTTTTAAAAAAATTTGAGTACATGTAACAAAATATTCACTTTAACTTTTAGTCACCTGAAACTGTCTTTCACAGATTAGGTTTGGAAGAGTGAATGTATCAATTTATTATATCTTGATCATCAGGAAACATAATTATAGAATATCAAAAAAGATTCTTTTCTATTAGTGAAAGACATCAAACTCCAGATAAAATTTCTACAGGTCATCTATTTTATTCATCTTCTCAGTTCCCAAAAGTTATTAATATTAGCCATGCCATGGTGACTACAGTTACAGCAGCTTTTGGCAAGGAAAGCCTTAGACACAAGTTTTAGAATGTCTCTCCCCACTCTAGTTGGAAAAATCTTGCACTCACTAAAATATTTCTATTAATACATAGGGAGATGAAGCCATTTATTCAGCCAGATTTTTCTAACTTCATTCATTCCCCAGTGTAAAAAAACAGACACTTTGAGAAACTCATTCACTTTTTCAGACCTCTTGGGAAGTTGGCAAGAACTGTTCCAATGTGCTAAATGGCACCGCAGTGAGCTCTGAAAACACGTGTATAGCAGAGTATTCAATTACCTTTTCAGATGTAACTTATACTATAGGGGGAGTATGTAACTTAATATTTTATTATGAGTTTATTTTGGTGGCTTGCTTTATAGTTCTTTCATTGCTATAGCTATAAAATTATCTAGAATAGTATAGAGCATCCCAAGATAATAATGTAAACAACTTTAAAGTGTTTTCAACAATTGTGTAATTCCTGAGACTATGAAACTCGGAGATATCACAAATTGAGTGCTCTAGATGTCTTTGAAGTAGAATGCTATGAAAACTTTACTTTTATCATGAGAAAATAAGAGAGAACTCATAATTAATTTGTAGTCCTGTTGCTAACCAAATAAAAAGGTCTTCATCCCCAGATTCAATTAACATATTTAATATATTCTTAATGAATTGCAGAAATAAACTGGCCTGTGTTTAAATAAATCTTAGCTTATTTCCAGTGGCAGGAGCAAAATTTCAACACATTATCTAGATGTCCATGACATACTTTCACTAACAAGAAAATATTAAAGCAGGAAAAAATTTATATGCATTATTAGTACCCAATGTGCTCTCAACCATCTAGATATCTTCATATTAATAGTCATTCCTTGTCAGGCATTTTATTCCATTATTAATCTCCTGTATTCTTTCCTTAAAATCTGTATTGCTTACTTGACTTCCTGACATTTAACATTATCTTATTGGTTTTTTTCTTCAATTTTTTTTTCTGCTTCTCAGTTCTCTTCTCACTTTAACCACATGTCAGTACAAATTCATTCATTTTTTTCTCCCCAGCTATTTCTTCAATAAAATGAATTGCCTACCATGAGCAACACAGCCTGTATCTTACAGAGGTCTATGTTTTTAATTTCCTCCACATTTTATGGAAGATTACAGGGAAAGGTAGTGCATCTAAGTCTATGTGAATGAATCTTTACCACGATCATATCTGGTAGGCAATTTAAATTTGCTGTCTATGCCATGCTAAATGGACAAAAATAATGGAAATTTATTGTCCCCAAAATTCCTTAAAGCAAAATCATTGGGTCAAGCTAGATCAGATGACATCACTGCATTAGGCTATTCTAAGTTAGCACCTCATGTAGTCTTGCATGTCACTGATATAAAATGATAATAAGTTATATAATATCAATTTATCTTTTAATGGTGCTTTGTATTCTTCAAAATACTTTTACATATATTATCTTATTTTTTCTTCATAAAACTATGAAGTAGAAGTAGTTCAGAGAAAAAACATCTAATTACTATAACCAACTTTTATACAAGAAAATAAAGCTCAAAATAAGAATAAGTGACTAGCTCAAAATTCAATTAGTAAGTATTATGGCCTATACCTAAATTCTGGTCGAATGTTGTTAATAAAATGCTACTGTATGATATATAAAAACACACTTAGATATACTAGAATAGGAATTGTAAAAATAATTGTCAAGTTCTCACATCAGTGGAGCTGGTGGGCGGTAGAGTGGAGACTTGTACTGTGATTCTAAGTCTCAGGGGGAAGAAGGAGAAAAGCTGCAACAGGGTGAATAGTAGACATGTCAAAAAAAAAAAAAAAAAAAACACCAAGCAAACAAAAAATAACCTCACGAGTGTTTGAATGACTTCTTGTTTTCATCTTGTTTCTCTAACACCTTTTATTCAGAGTCTAATCATTCTTACCCAAATTATCATAAAGAAACATAGAAAATCACATTTAAGAATGTGTTCTAGGCCAAAGTGTGTAGATTATTTGTTTACAGTATCCTCCCAATATGCCGAGATTGTGGGTTTGATTCCCAGTCAAGGCACATTCAAGAATCAACCAATGATGGTATGAGTAAGTGGAACAAGAAATTTATGCCTCTCTCTATTTCTTTCTATCTAAAAGGCAATAATAACAATAACAAGAATATTGTTGTCCACTCCCTTGTTCATTGCAGCATTATTCACAGTTGCCAAGGATATGGAAACAACTTAAAAGTCTATCAATGGATGAATGGATTAAAACAAAAAAAACACCATGACATATATAATATTATTCAGCCTGAAAAGAATAAAATATTTCTATTTGCAACAATAGGAATGAATCTCGAGGGCATTATGTTAAGAGAAATGATGTAACACAAAAAGCAAACACTGCAGGATCTCACCTATATGTGAAATCTAAAATAATTGAATGCATAGCAGCAGAGAGTAGAATGGTTGTTGCCAGGGAATGGGGGAAAGGGACAGTGAGGAAAATAGGGAGGTGACTGTCAAATGGTACAGTGTTTCAAGCAATCTCTCTCTCTCTCTCTCTCTCTCTCTCTCTCTCTCTCTCTCTCTCGCAGAGACAGAATGTCAGAGAGAGGGCCCAGATAGGGAGAGACAGAAAGGAAAGGAGAGAGATGAGAAACATCAATTTTTTGTTGTGGCTCCTTAGTTGTTCATTGATTGCTTTCTCATAAGTTATTTGACCGGGGAATTACAACAGACCGAGTTACCCCTTGCTTAAGCCAGCAACCTTGGGCTCAAGTTAGTTAGCCTTGCTCAAACCACATGAGCCTGCACTCAAGCTGGCAACCTCGGGGTCTTGAACCTGGGTCCTCCACATCCCAGTTCGACGCTCTATCCACTGCACCATTGCCTGGTCAGGATCTCTCTCTTTTTGATTGATTTTAGGGATATAGAGAGAGGAAAGAAGAGAGAGAGAGAGACATTCATTTGTTGTTCTACTTAGTGGTGCTTTCAGTGGGTGCTTCCCATATGTGCCCTGATCTGGGATTGAGCCTGCAATGTTGCTGTTTCAGGACAATGTTCTAACTGACTGACCTAACCGGCCAGGTCCTCAAAGTTTCAATATTCAATATAAATTCTGGCAACCTATTCTGAAAAATAAGAGTGTGTGTCACTACTCCCCCTGCTGTTCACCCTTGCTACACTTTTCAACTGTCTTCATAGTTTCTGAGAATCTTTTCCTGGTTTGTTTTAGTCATATCACCCAAACCACATGAATCAACAGCAGAATTTGGAATCTATTAGACTTAATAATAATTCTTGAAAGGTCTGTCAAAATATTAAATTCTGCATATACCTTTGAACATATAATACATGCCTCTTGCATTGCTGTCTCTATAAGGAATCAGAAAATATTTTAAGCTTTTCAGATCATTAGGTCCTGTTGTACTTACACAATCCTGCCACTACAGTACAAAAGCAGTTACCAGACAATACGTAAAGAATGAGTGTCTCTCTGTTTCAATAACACTTTATTTACAAAACAGTTGGCAGTGTAAATTTTGCTGACAGACCATAATTTGCTGACTCCTATGTAGATAAAGACAATGCCAGGCACAGACATTTTCTCCACCAGGAGAACTTATATATTTTTTAAAAAAGGTTTTGGCTTAAATCTTTCTTATTGTTTGAAAAAAGTCTGGATTTCTCCTTCGTTTGTGAGTCTAATACTGATTTCTGGGTTGAGAGGGGAGGTGTCTGCCTATGCTCTCCATCCTCATAACTGGAAGTGTCAATTATCATTTTCTTTATTAGAAATTCATAGTTTTAAAACTTTTATGTAGCATTTTTTATATCACAAATTTATTCTTTTATTGAGTTTTAGATGGAAAAAGAGAAGGAGAGAAAGAAGATGAAGAGAGAGAGAAAAACATCATTTTATTGTATAAGATGCTCCCATGTATAAGATACACCTTAATTTGGTTCCCAAAATTTGAAAAAAAATGTATTACATAAAGTTATAGAACTCAAGTCTTACTCATCATAAATTTCATACAACTCCTCATCACTGTCAAAACTCCTATCTATTAACTTGTCCTCATCTGTGTCTGATGCTGAATCATTGTCTTGAACAATGAGCACAAAAACAAGCGTGAAAAAGTGAGGAATGCAAGTAAAAAAGTCTACAACCACTGTATAAGAAGCATCCAGTTTTTAGACCTCAAATTTTTTGAAAAATAATGTGCATCTTATACATGGGGAAATACTGTATCTATACTTTCATTGGTTCTTTTATTTTTAAGCAAGGGACAGAAGAGATAGACAGACAGGAAGCCAGAGAGATGAAAAACATCAATCCTTTGTTGTGGTTCCTTAGTTGTTCACTGATTGCTTTCTCATATGTGCCTTGACCAGGGGGTTCCAGCAGAGTGAGTGACTCCTTGCTCAAGCCAGCAACATTGGGCTCAAGCCAGCGACCTTGGGTTTTAAGTCTGCAACCTTTGGGCTCCAGCTGGTGATCTTATGCTCAAGTTGGTGATTATTTGATCAAGCAGAATGAGCCCATGTTCAAGCTGGCAATCTTGGGTTTTGAACCTTGGTCTCATTGATGCCAGGCCAATGCTCTATCCACTGCACCACTGCCTGGTCAGGCTCATTGGTTGATTCTCATATGAGCCTTGACCTGGGATTGTACCCACAACTTTGGCATATTGGGACAGTGTTCTAACCAACTAGCTATCAGGTCAGAACTTATCTATAATAATATTTTCTTTACTTGGTCTGGAATTTGTCATACACTTTCATATGCAAATACACACATTATTAATTTCTCAAGCCCCTTTATCATGTTCTCAGTCATGGCCACCACATTACTTTTACAATACACAATGGCTAATTCAACTTCTTAACTTCCAACTCTCTGCCTTCTTCTCTAATGTACCTCTCCACTTCATAGTGTGCCATGCCTAAGCTGTGCATATCAGTAATTCTTGTAAAACTAATATACTTTAGAATTTCTGGTTCTAGCATATAAATTTATTAGTCAAATAACTATATCCTTTAATAATTTTTTTTAATTTAAGTAAGAGGAGGGGAGCTAGAGAGACAAACTCCCACATGTGCTTCTACTGGGATCCCAGTGACCTCTGTCTGGGGCCGATGCTCTGCCCATCTTGGGCAGATGCTTACAATCTAGCTATTTTTAGTGTCTTAGGCAGAGGCTCCATGGAGCCATCCTCAGCACCCGGGGCCAACATGCTTGAATCAATTGAGCCATGGCTTCAGGAAGGGAAGAGAGAAAGAGAGAGAGAGAGAAGCAGGAGGAGGGGAGGGATGGAAAAGAAGATGGTCACTTCTCCTGTCTTCCCTGACTGGAAGTTGAACCTGAAACTGTCATATGCTGAATCGATGCTCTACCACTGAGCCAACCAACCAGAACCAATAAACTCATTATTTGTTGAATTTTCAAACCTATAATGTACAGTTCCTACTACACAATGTTTGACACATAGTACTCATTCACTTCCCTCAAATGGTGTTGCTACTACACCAAAACCATTACAATACCCAGAGTTCTCAAATAAGAAAGAAGCAAGATGGATGGTGATGTACATCAGTGATGCAGTTCTGGGTTTTCCTATTGGGTAAATGTAACTCTGCTGATAACTAAGCCTTCCATCAAACAGTTCCTGTGGGCTTCATCCTTCACAGTAGATATATTAACTAAGAACAGTAAAGTACAAAACTTAAATATTTAAAATTAAGTAGCTATTTTATTCCTCTACTTTAGATCACTATGGAAAATATATATAATCCAGCAAAACACTTTATACTTTTACTCAAGTAAAACTACCAGCAGGAGAAAAAATAAATGATTGTTGTGATTTTCACTAGCAAGTAAGGAATTCTGTGATGAATAACCTGATAACAAATATCAACCTTTTTACATTAACTGAGAAAAATGAGGAGTAAAGGACAGTTATGCTTGGTAACTTACTCAAGAACCCTTAGCTGGAAAATTCTTGACCTGAGATTACAAATAAAAAAACAGTCAACATCAAAAGATGTTATATGGTATCTTTTACCACTTTGATCCGAAAGAATAGGAGATTGAGGGTTGTCCTAAAAGGTATTTCTCTAGTAACAAAAACATAAGGCAAGGGTAATTATGTATCACTTAAAAATCATTTCTCTAGTCAAGGGACCAGACAGCAGCAAAAGGTACAAAGACCATATAGAGCTTAAGTGGGGCTAGTATAAATAAAATTTCTTTAAATTGTTATTCCTTTAGATATGTGATCCTCACTGATAACCTTAATTGAGATAATTAACTATATTTAGTCAGTTATATAACTGACCAAGTAAGCTATAAAAGTGATCTGGAAGGTATTTTTAAGTACATAAAATAATTCCCATACCATCATCGGTCAAAGAATACGTGTGTGTGTGTGTGTGTGTGTGTGTGTGTGTGTGTGTGTGTGTGTGTTCCATGTCTTGGCTATTGTGAATAATGCTGCAATGAATATAGAATTTCATATATCTTTACAAATAGCGTTTTCAAATTAAAATTTTGGTACATACCCAGAGGAGACATTTTGAGTCATATAGTAGCTCTATATTTAACTTTTCAAGGAACCTCTATACTCTTTTCCATAGGAGTTCCACCAATTTACATTTCCACCAGCAATATGCAAGGTTCCTTTTTCTCCACACCCTCTCCAACACTTGTTATTTCTTGTCTTATTGATAATAGACATTCTACAAGAAATGTGGCACACGTATATAAAGAAATACTATTCATCCAAAAGAATGATGAAATATGGTCATTTATAGCAACATGGATAGATCTTAACAGAATCATGCTAATGAAACAAGTCAGATGAAAAGGAACAAGACCCATATGATTTTATTCATGTGGGTTATGAAACAGAAAGCAACAAAGAAATAAAGCAAACACATATGACATCATGGTAGTTACCAGAGAGGAAGCGGGTAAAATGAGGATAAAGATGGTAAAGGGGGCCTGATCAGGCTATTGCACAGTGGGTAGAGCATCGGACTGGGACACAAAGGACCCAGTTTCGAGACCCTGAGGTCACCAGCTTGAGCATGGGCTCATTTGGTTTGAGCAGGCCTCACCTGATTGAGCCCAATGTGGCTGGCTTGAGCAAGGGGGTCACTTAATCTGCTGTAGTCCGCCAGTTAAGTCACATATGAGAAAGCAATCAATGAACAACTAAGGTACCACAACGAAGAATTGATGCATTTCATCTCTTTCCCTTCCTGTATGTCTATTCCTATCTGTCCCTCTCTCTGTCTTTATCATAAAAATAAAGATGGCAAAGGGGGTCATATAAATGGTGAGAGGAGGACAATAGACTTTGGTGGTGAGCACACATGCAATATACAAATGATATATTATTAAATTGTACAACAAAAAGTTATAAACTATTATTAAACAATGTTACCTTAATAAATTACTTTTTATTTATTTGATGCAGTCACACATGCCACATGTATTACATCTGCAAATAAATGAGTTTCCTGTTTCATAGGAGAGAGTAGGCACTCCAGTTTTGAGTTTGTTGGTTAACCTTATGACACATTCAGGTATTTATGTGCCCCGCTAGTGCATGGTGGCGTGATGAAGAGGTAACCAAGGGAAGCTTTAGCAGAACCAATTACATTCCTTTCTGGTCTTTTCTCCTACTGATCACCTTACTCTGACATGGGTCATATTTTATTTAGTGGAATTGGAGTTCAGCCCAAGCCTGCCACTTACTGTACTGACTGAGGAGCAGAAAGTATGTCATTCCCATCTCTATTTCTCCTTGATAATTGGTGTAATGCCTTGACCACAATAGGTGCTTGGGAAATGTTAGTGGAACTGGATTGAAAGTTTAAAATTTACTACTATTTCTAGGATACAAGCAAACAATAGTCAATGCAAGAAATATTGGGGGGATACAATAATGTTTCAAACATTAATTATTAGGTATCTCCTTATTCCTTTCCTTAAAAAAAAATTAGCTCAATCTATACTGAGCAAGTTGAATGATATTTCGTAAAAGAAGTTATGAAATTAAGCAACAATTCTCAATAGGAAGATTTTTCAGTGGATTTTCTGGAGTGATAAAATCCCTGCTCAATAGGAAGATTTTTCAGTGGATTTTCTGGAGTGATAAAATCCCTGCTCAATAGGAAGATTTTTCAGTGGATTTTCTGGAGTGATAAAATCCCTGAGACAGAAGTTGCAAATTCAGCAACTTATATGAATGCCAGAAAGAACTAAAGGAAGAGACGCACATGATGGCTGGAGGCATATGTTTAATGGCACATGTCTTGCTGAGTATTCCCATTCACAGTTGAATAGAAGATCCATATAAAACTCTACTCACACCTGAGTGCTTAAACAAACCCCACTGAAATGGATAAATTATTTTGAGCATATGTTATATATACGGGAATCTTTGGGTTACGATACAGTTCTGTTCCTAAAACGGTGATGTAACCTGAATTTTGGGTTAAGTCACACACACTCTGCCTAAGTCACTTATGTACCCTAACAAAGTTGTAAAATCATAACTTAGAACATGAAAACACAACTAAGCCACAGAAAGAGGAAAGGGACATAAGTATACTGTATTGTACACTGTATTATAGTAACAGTCAAAAATGGTATAGTTAAGCATACTGGGGGACACAGACTCCCTCACTCACATGTGGATGTTGCGTTACTGTGTATTCTGCTGCACATGACCAAACTAGTTCACTCACATAGTCCATAAGTACAATGCTAATGGCATAAGTTGAAACGCTCACATCTCAAGTTTTTTAAGTTTTTATGAGAGTGAGCGTCGTTTTATGGTTATATATATATATGAGAGTGAGCGTCGTTTTATGATATATATATATCCAGTGAAAAATACAGTATGGTATCAAGAGTACGGGAACTAATGGAGTAAGCTACGGAGAAAAAACTCAAACAGATATACCACATAGTAATGATATAGGTAAAAATAAAAAACAGGGCTGCTTTTTAGCCTAACAACATATGTGAAAACCTCAATCCTTTTATTTCATAATCCACTTCCAGAAATAATGTTTGTACTATCAAGTGGGTCTGTAGAGTTCCTGCTTGTTAGTATACACAATATAAACTTGGATCCAAAAATAAATAAATAAATAAAGGCAAGCTTTAGATGGTGCTTTTATTGATGAGTACACCCGATTAAGTTTCTCAAAAGTTGGGAAACAAAGAGAGCCAAGAACCGAAGCTCCCCATGGAAACAATATATTCATCATTAGTAGGCAGTTTTTAGATCCATTACTTGGCCTCAGGAAGCCAGAAGGGAGGTTGGCCTTGGAAGAGTTTACACCAGAAAAGTAAGAGCTGGACCTATAAGAAATGGCTTATCTTTCATTAAGAAAAGGAAAACAATATGAGCAATGGAACAGAAGTGAGAATGACAATCAAAATTAAGGAAGCCAGTGAGTAGTGAGGATTCTTGGCTAATATGAGTAAAGGATGCAAGGGGGAAAGGGGGAGAGAAATGCAGTTGCAACAGGTAATATATGAGCATTAAGGTAAGGCAGAGGAATTGAAATTTAGTTTAAGATAAGTCAAGGAGACAATGAAAATTTTAGGAAGAGGCATGAGAGCAAGAAATTTCTCTCTCTCTCTCTCTCTCTCTCTCTCTCTCTCTCTCTAAAGGAACATTAGCCTAGCTATGTAAGCTAAAGGAGAAGAAATTAGAGTGATCTCAGAAGCTCTTTTTGAAACACTGAATAAAGTGCAGTTATTTTCTATGGCCTCTACTAAAACACATAATGCACACAAACAGAAACTATTTAAAACAATTTTCTAATCCAACAATAACACAATGCTTTTCTTTGGTGAGCTCAAACTTCATACCAATTATTACAGAAGAGAGGGAGAAAGGAAAGAAAGAGTTTTAAAAAGGCGAACAGTTATCATTTTAATATGAGGTGATGCAAGTTTGGCCAACATGTGGCACTGAGAACAGAACTCCAAGGGTTTAAGTCAAATTGGTCTTCTAATATATTTTCAATAATTTGCACTACATTAGAACTGTTCATGCAATGGTGGGTTAGGAAAATCCCAGTAGAAAAATAAATCTAAGAGCTTAAAATATACTTTTGTCCAATTCACTCACATAATTGATTATGCTATTTATACCTTAGAGATCCAGAATTACAGAAATTCATAAAGAACATCCATGCAATTAATAAAGCAATGAAACCACCACTGCAACTATTTGATTGCCTATGTTTCATCATCTGTAAAATAGGAGGAATAAGGGCAAATCAGTCTGATTGACCAAAAATTGTAACTTATATATTTTTTATTATAGATAGAGGAAATTAATGTTTATATTTCAATTTGCTTTCCTGTTTTTTGAAAAGATACTTCCTGACCTATTTATTCTCGGTACATATGTACAATGAAAACATCTCCAGGTTATTTTATCATTCAATTGTGTTGCATACCTGTCACCAAAAGTCAAATTGTCCTCTGTCACCTTCTAACTGGTTTTCTCTGTGTCCCTCCCCTCCTCCCTATCCCACTCTTCCCTCCCTCCCCCCATCCCGTAACCACCACTCTCTTGTCCATGTCTCATATTCTCACTTTTATGTCCCACCTATGTATGAAATCATGCTATTCTCAGTTTTTCTTTTTTTCTGATTTACTTATTTCACTCCGTATAATGTTATCAAGGTACATCCATTTTGTTGTAAATGATCCGATGTCATCATTTCTTATGTCTGAGTAGTATTCCATAGTATATATGTACCATAGCTTTTTAATCCACTCGTCTTCTGACGGACACTTGGGCTGTTTCCAGATCTTTGCTATTGTGAACAATGCTGCCACGAACATGGGGGCGCATTTCTTCAAATAAAGGTTTTAACAAATTAACATAATATGTAACTTTGCCAAAAGACAGTGTTTATTTATCATGAAGTATCACAAATATTAGATTAAATTAATGTTGCATATGGTACTGGAGATGACCATTTAAAAAAATCATTGGTTTATGTTTATTTGTTGTTCTTTTTAAAATCTTAAGATACAGTCCTTCTTCTTATATGACTGGTAACCCTACTACTGATGAGTTTATTTTCTTTCACATGATTCTCACACTACAGAGTTTCTGAAAACCTACTAATTTTATTTTTTTTATAGAATGAGAAAAATAAAATTTTGGATAAGGAAGTATATTAAAAATATTCTCAAAACTTTATAAGGGAAGAAACCTAGGGATAAGGAGCTCTTGTGTCTTGCTCAATAATAAAAATTAAATTGCTAGTCCCTAGTAAAGTGTCCTCTCTGCCTACCACAGGATATGAATGACTAGGCTGCCTTTAATACTGATACATAATAGGAATCTGTCCCTGAAGAGGGGGGTTGCTCATGACAACTGAAGGGTTTGAGTTTTGGTTACATTCCTTCTGTCTGGCAATTTTCTTTCAGGATCATAAATGAAATTCAGTTAGTTCAATCCATATGTAACTTATTGTTAGTAGGTTTCTCCTGTGGTTCTCACAATGAAAACACCTGTAAATAAACAGGTGTTTTAAAAAAATGTTGACTTTAGTTTTCAGTTATAATTTCCTTGAATGATGCTCCTAACCAGACCTTGTCCACTTATAAACTAAATTGTTCTAACTATTTTAGTGAAGTTTTCACAACTTCAAAGAAATCAAGCAATTCGACATGTTCATTCGCTCCATTGTGGTGTAACAGAACCTATCACAGGGCCTCGTCACTCTCTCTGTACATTCTCTCTCACTACCTGTGAGTTCCAAAGACAGTCTCATTTGTCTTTATAGTCACAATATCTAGCATGTTACCTGGTATTTAGAAGGCATACACTATACATTTTGAAATAAGTGAACCCAAACAATTAATGAACCACATAAGGTCAAACTACTCTTGTTGAGGCAAAAAATATAGAAAAATTATTATAAAATGCCTTGTAATTTAGTAACTAATACCATGCTGCCTAGATAGCACTCAAATAAATACCTGCTGGTTCACTAACTACATATGCAACATCCTAAGTGTCCCCATAACTAGGTCAGAACTAGACACAGCTATATGGCTAAAGTGAAAGGAAAGGTTCTTGTTAATCCAATTGTTTAATTTTTGAAAATATGAAAATAAGTTAGATAATACACAAAAAGTATCCACATTTCATTTTTAAAAATAAATTCTTTTGGAAGTGAATATGGAATTTATTTTGTAAAATGAAGGAAAAAGGACATTTATGATAAAGTATAATAAATGTTAATAACTTGAGAAAGCAAGATACTGTATATCTTTTTAATATTTTTAAAAATTTATTTTTCACCAATTGCAATAATGACTATCTACTTAAAAATATCTTTCCATTTGAAAAATTACATAATAAATATAAATGAATATTATAGTCATTTGCTTTTGGTTGCTACTTTTTTATTTAAAGCATCTTATTAAAAATAATCTTTAATGTGCTGAAATGCAAGTCTAATAGTCGCAAAATAATGCTGCTATATCATAAAATTATACTTAAAGTACTTTAATGTTAATAACAATGTTAAAAAGAAGTCTTATTCTAGAAATCTAAATCAACATATACTTTCATTTATTTTAGTAATAATAATGTTCACATAATTTTTATTTATTTTTTTAAATTATTTTTATTATTTATTCATTTCAGAGAAGAGAAAGAGAGAGAGAGAGAAGGTGGAGAGGAGCAGGAAGCATCAACTCCCATATGTGCCTTGACCAGGCAAGCCCAGGGTTTCAAACCGGCGACCTCAGAATTGTAGGTCGAGGCTTTAATCCACTGCACCACCACAGGTCAGGAGACACATAATTTTTATTTTAAAATCCACTGTCACATACAAGACAAATGCTTACAATCAAAATACTCAACTTGAAAGCAAGTAATTCAGAAATACCTGAACTCTTTGTGATGTAAGGACATAGATTAGAAACCTTCTAACCTTTAGGTAGGAAGAGCTATCTGGAAGAGAGCTGCCTGCACCCTTGGTATAACATACTATGTAGAACAAAATTTAATGTTATTCTTTTAGCATTATTTTTTTGCATAATGTTAAAACTTTCATGTGTTCAGAGAAATAAAAATACTCTCATCTTTTTTCTTCTATTAAAAATACAGGTCCTCCTTCTACCCAATAACAGTATAACCCTTACTTGTTCTTCTGAAACTGAAAATCACTAACCAATCTCTTCAACTTCAGCATTAATAAACCCTTTAAACTGCCCTCCACATTTTGTTAAATTTTCTGGGTAGAGCATAGATCTGATCGTGTCAGCTTTCAACGTTAATCTTCTCTGTACACAGATGCCAACATCCTTTGCATCTTTGAGTGACATGTTATTTCTTAGAATTATGCTATACATCTATCATAAGATTATTGACATAGTATAATAACTACCTATATTCACAGTACCTAGGTTAGATAAAACTTTCATAGAAGGGATTGTGCTTAATTCATCATTTCAGTTATAGAATAGAGCACATCATAAGTACTCAATAAAAGTTTGTCAAAATGATTGCTGTGTGTAGATAAATGACTAAATATAGGTCTAAGGACATTGCTTCTCATTCAAGTTACTGCAAATATGATTATAGTTAATCTAACAGTCTTTCCTATAGACTTTTAACTACATTTCATTAAAGATACTATCATGTTAATGAGAAAATTACCTATAGGAACAAGTTCACCTTTAGAAACCTATTTGCTATAACAATCTGGTGCTTGATGAGAGTGGGAGAAGTAGAGGCAGAGAAAGAAGGAAGGAAGAGTGTTATTGAAATGTGTCTACTACATTATGCCACCACCCATAACCCATTAAGATACACATTGTGATCATGTTCCTACTATGGTGGTAAAAATTTGCTGAGGTGTATGCTTAGCGGTAAATCCACTTTGAGGAAAAGTGTGTTTCAATCTGGAAGACTCCAGTTCAGTTCAACTTTATTATAAATCTTATTTCTACCACTTTGTTGCTGCCTGTAGTTTTATTAGAAGTGTCTGGCATCAAAATGGATGACCCTCTCCCTTACTGGAGCCATGTAATGACTCATATTGTTCACCAAGAGTCCTTTTATTAAAAGAAAACCAATTACCATTCTCTGATGCCCCATTCATAGTATCTCCACTAACAGACAAATAAAGGTTTCCTTCACAGATTTCATCTGTCTTTAATACATTTGTATGGTCTCAGTTTAACAAAAAGACAAAAGAAACTTGGGAGAAAAAGAAATGAACCTAAAATCTCAGAGGACTGAGTGTAAGAACAAAATAAAAAATGATGTGAATCTCCTAAACACTGTGAGGAATCACTTCCAGGTCAGTTCATGTTATGCTTCCTTTGCAAATACTAAGCATTAAAACTCTGGATCTATAATGATATACAAGGTTATCTTTATGTATTACAGTGATAACTCATGTTTAAAATATGTGTATATTTAAATGTCAAAGAATGCACACATAAAATCACACAAAAGTATTCTAAATCTCATTGATTATTTAATGATAGCTGATTCCCCAGACAATAGTCCCTCTTCTGTATTATAGACAGAATACCCCTTTTATAGCGATTATATCACAGAATTGAAATTTTACTAGCCTAAGTTTCTTAAAGGTAGAGATTAAATTTCCATGTTTGTATCAATGGCTAAAATGTAAGTTTTCTATAAATGATCATTTGGCAAATGATGAAAGTTTAGAAATGTACATTTCTTCCTTTACTCCATGATATTCTTATTCTTTAATCTAGTTATATTAAAAATTTTATGCTGTATTTTAAGAAAAAAAATAGCATAGACATTTATATACAGTATGATGCCACCCAAACAATTAAAAAATAATAAAAGCAAATGTCACAAAAAATTAGGAATAATTTTTAAGTGTTGGATTTCTAAAATTTACTTTTATTGTCTATTTTTTATTGTTTAGTATTTCCATAATTAATATCTAACACTTCTGTAATCAGAGAAAAATCTTTGCTTAGAACATCCCATTATAATTCTTATTGTTCTAATTAATCTAAACTGTGATAGGCACCTAGTTCTACATGAACCACCTCTATATATAAGATTTCGGTTTTAGTTTTCTACAGAATCACATAATTGTCACTAAAAATAAATTGTGTCATTACCAATCCAGGTCCTGGACAATATGGCTAGAATATAGTTCACCATTTAGCAGCAATATATTTAAACTGAACAGAATAAATACAAAACAACAATAATGTTTCAGGAATATTCATATCAAATAGTGAGAATTTTTTCAATAAAGATGTAAATATTTCATATTTCCAACAGTTTTATAAATTTGTGCTTAGTTTGTAAAGAGGAAAATGCACTAGAAAAAAGATTGAAACATAATTATGATAATACCCTATATAACATGCAGTGAAAAACACAGGAAAAATATAAGGAAATTTAAAAAATAGTAAAATAATAGGTCAACTACTTGCTTTGAAAAGTTGAGGTCTACTCATCAAATGAAAAGTTGCTTTCAATCATCAAATGATCAATTGCTTTTAATAATAAATTATAACTTCCAAATCTATAAGACAGAGATGACTTTGCATATTATTTTTCTTAAACAGAATTGTAAATTACTCTAATTTTTTATTGTTCTAACACAGTACAATTCCATTTATAGAAAATGAACTTTCAGCCTGACCTGTGGTGTCATCGTGGGTAAAAGCGTCAGCCTGGACTGCTGCAGTCACTGGATTGAAACCCTGGGCTTGCCTGGTCAAGGAACATATAGA
The DNA here is from genome assembly GCA_037038555.1 of Rhynchonycteris naso. Taxonomy (NCBI): domain Eukaryota; kingdom Metazoa; phylum Chordata; class Mammalia; order Chiroptera; family Emballonuridae; genus Rhynchonycteris; species Rhynchonycteris naso. The sequence goes on from CM072996.1 coordinate 86,112,166, forward strand.
AGGATGCTTCCTGCTCCTCCCCCACCTCTCTCTTTCCTCTCTAAAATGAATAAATAAAGTCTTAAAAAATTAAAAAAAGAAAATGAACCTTTATATATAAATAAATTTGGGTTCAAGTTCTGCTTAAACACTTAACTGTGTCCTAGACAATTTATTTCACTGCTCTAACCTTACTTTTTCATCAATAAAGAGGAAGCAATACTGAATGGAGATGCTGGTAAGAATACTAGATATATAGTGACTAACAAAATTTCATGTAGTAACTTAGTATGTGGAAGTTGGAAGAGGATGTAATTGTTTTTACATCCTCTTTCAACTTCTAAAAATGAAGATTAAATTTATGGAATATAAATAATACCAACCTCTTCTTACTTTTAGGCAAACAAACTATATTACAGTATTAAAAATTTTGTGACTCCTCACTATGAAGTGCAGTGTTTCTTAAATACAGCTATCCAGAACACTGCCTCACTCTCAGCAAACTCACAAGCTTGCTATATTTGAATGTCAGACTACAATAGAAAGCAGTCAATCTTTTGAAGCCTATCTTCTTGCTACTCACATAAAAGTTACAACTGTAAATTGAATCCTTTCATCTGTGTCGAAAAGGCAGACAACAATTAAAGGATTCTCAGAAATAAGAGACATCTAGGATATGTGTAGACAGACAGATGTAAAATGAAAATATGTGAGGTTGAGGAAGTTTCAGGTGATAAGGTCATAGAATTATCTGTGCAGAAGATAGCTACATTATGTCAGTGTGGCGGGGGATGGTTGCAAATATATCCTCAATTCTTCTATTTTTTTGTGAAATGTGACTGCTTCTTCTATCAACTAATGAATGTACTTATCCTTGGAAGCTAAACTGTGACTTGCCATATCTCATAAAAGGTCGGTAGAAATGACGACATGCCTTTTCTGAACTGCAACAGGCCTTGCCCTTTTTCTTAGAGTCCTGGTCATCATGTGAACAAGGCCAGGTAGCTCCAAAGTTAATAGCCAGAATGACTGTCACAGAATGACTGTCAGCACAAATAGAGAGACTAAGTGAGCGAGGACAAGGTTGCTCAAGCCTGATTCATAACAGAACTATACTGCAAATCCACAAACTCTAGGACAATAATAAATGTTTATTATTTGAAGATGAATTTTTAGTAGTTAGCTATGAAGCAATGGCTAGCTATATAATGTGAGGTTTGTAAACCTTATTGCATGACCTGCGAAGATATGAAGGTTCCAGTTTATTGAAAACACTTGACCTTCATTGCTTCCTTGACACTTGTCCTGTGGAAACAAGAGGGTTTAACCTTGTATCTAACAATTCTTTAAAAGCTAAATAATTGTTTTACCCAAGTTTGAATGCTTAACTCTTGTTTACAGTGTGGTGCAGGGTTAAGAATATAGACCTTTTTTGGTCTATCTTTTCTTTATTATTTATTTTTTAATTAAATATAGTGGGGTGACATTAGTCAATAAAAATATATAGATTTCAAGTGTACAATTCTTCGAAATACCATCTGTATATTGACTGTGTGCCCACCACCCAAAGTCAAATCTTCTGTTGTCAAGTATTTGAGTTCGTTTACCTTTCTCTACCACCCTCCTTTCCTCTGGTGACCACCACACTATTATCTGTGCTTATGAGTTTTTGTTTGTTTTTCTTATTTGTTCATTTGTTGTTTTCAGTTTTATGTCCTGCATGTAAGTGAGATCATATGGTTCTGGACTTTCTCTGTCTGACTCATACTCCTCAGCCATAAGAAGAGATGAACTACTGCCATTTGCCACAACGTGGATGGACCTCGAGAATATCATGCTAAGATAATAGGCTTTATGATTAGATTCCCTAGGTTCAAAACCTGCCTGGTGACCAGAGGTAAAATGTTTAATGTGTATAAGCCCAAGTTTCATCATCTATAATATTGGGAAATTAATGTCATCTACTTAATAGGAATTATAATAAATAATGCACCATCACCATGACAGATGCTGATGCATCTGTCATAAGCTTATGTTAACTATTATTAGATGCTCAAGAAAGTATTGCTAAAATCAATCTTTAAAATGGCAATCATAAAACTCTGAGGTCTTTATTATTTCTGGCCCCACAATGATAAAATTTAATACGTATTCCTCAAGAAACTTACTACTATTTGACTATTTATACTTAGAACGAGTACTTGTTAGGTTGAGGAAGAGAAAAATAGTGATAGATTTTACATGAAGATTGTCATCCTGACGTCTTTTAACTCATTTACCTCAGTATATTGAACACCCAGAAAACACTGCACTTAAAAAGACAAATGTAAAAAACTAGTGGATGCTGCAAGCCATCTAATATATCTGTGCGCATACCAGGTGAACTGAGTGAGGGGCGACACCCTCCTCTCTCCTCAAGTTTCTGCTTCAGTGATTCTTCAAGAATATACCGTTTTGAACACCTAAGATGGTGACAGATGATGCAATATTTGTATACATGCTGAAGTCTTCCTGAAAACAAACTTTTTTCTGAAAAACTAATTTGCATACTATACTTTCTATGTACTTCCTAGAGTTTCTGGACTGTATTTAAAATCCCTAGACTAGCTTAGGAAATGTTGTTGCACCAATTGCTATGATACTGTGTACCCACTTACAAAAGTGAAAACAGTGCTGACTGGTGTTAGAAGCATAAGCTTTAAGTGTGTTAACAATCTGGAAAAAGTGAAAGACTGCTGGATGTTTTATAGAATGCTAGTAATATAACATATGAACAAAATTGAGCCCTATTTTAGGACTGCCATGTATAGTCACATATATTCTAAATAGGGGAACATTTGTGAAGACTTTTTCCATTTTTTAGGGAAAATTATTATTGTATCAGAAAAAAATCTAACTGATCTAAAATATCTCTATATTAAAATAATGGGCCAAAATAATATAACTCACCAATTCCATAATGCACTTTTTTATCATTTTTAATTTAAGCTAATTATAGACATACAGAAAAGTTGTAAAATAGTAAGAGTTCTAATATACTCCTCTCTCAGCTTCCCTTAAAGTTAATTCAAATTTCCCCATTCTCTATTAATATATTATTTCAGTTCCATTAACTTCTACAAGATTCAATATTACATTGTTTTTCTTTTTAGTTTCCTATAATAGCTCCTCAATCTTACTTTGTTTTTTTTTTCCTAATCTTAACACTTTAGAAGTGTATCTTCCAGTTATTTTATAGAATGCCCCTCAATTTGGACTTGTCTGATGTGTTCCATGATTACATTAGTTTATTCTCAGTCCGTGACATCATTGTTCATGATGTCGATCTATCTTACTGATGGTGACATTAACATTGTTCAATCAGTTAAGGGTCAATCTTTGGGGCTTTCAACAGTCAAAGTTTTTCCCTCTATAATTGCTAAGTATCTTCTAGAAAAGCATTCCAGACAAGGCATGTTTCCAGTTTCTCCTTAAAATTTTGACTACTAAACTTATCCATCATCAACACACCTTGTTTACAACAATTACTGTTGTGCATTTTTAAGAAACATTTTAACATCAAGATGTAATCATGATGTATCTTAAAATTAATGATCTCTCCATTCTTTTTGCCATGATCTCATTAGTGGCATGAGTGGCTGTTGTGTGTGCATGACCTAACTTGTTTCTTATTTCTGATATAATAAATGAACAAAGGCTATCAGTGTACATTTCATATAACAAAACATTTAAAAATTAAGGCAGGAATGTGAAGAAACTTCAGCAGATAAGAGATGGGCATGTTTTTATGATATACTGCATCTCAATAACTATGAAAGCGTAGATAGCAATAGTTTTATTTTAAATATATATGTATTACATGATCAAACTATAGTTAAAAACTGTCAGATCCAAACGTTTTTGAATGTTTGGGGAATGCCTTAACTAAAGTGTTTCATATATATTAGTGGTGGGATTCAGTCGGTTCACGCTGGTTTGGCGGAACCGATACTTAATTTTTTGTTGAGTTTAGAAAACTGGTTGTTAAAATGGCACTTGCAATCAGGGTTCTCCCTAAGGTGGGCACGTGAACAGGAGCCCAATTGAAAAACACAAAGTTACATTCCTTACTCTTTTTTAATGTTCATCTGTGCAACAGCATATTCTAAGAACTCGTAGTCACGTTCATTCCATCCATAGGTGAAAAAGAATTGCAAGTGATGACATTGATCAAGAAGCAATATGGAAATATCTTAAACAAAAGTTTTATTGTTTTCTATTTAGGTATTATTTAATATTTTTTCAATAATATTTTAAAACTTTTTAATAACATAATCTAGTTTTGTGTACCATTTTTATTTTCTTTATTTAAGTATTAAATGCATAAAAAATTAACTACCTTTTGATATATATATATATATATATATATATATATATATTTACTTAAAACAGTCATTAGGGCAGAGAAACAGTTGTTAAATTATATGAATCCCATCACTGATTATATATATTATATATATATATATATATATATATATATATAATATATATATAATATATATATATATATATATATTCTTAATATTGACAGAAAATTATATATAATTTTAATAATGGATAAACTAGTCTAAAATAAATCTTCCAATGAGTATTAAACTCTGTGATAAACCATTGTACCATTGTTTATTTAATAGTGTTTACTCTTTCTTCAACATCTTTGAGATAAAGTTACAAGTGAGATATCTTTTTAAACATTGGTCTTGGCAGCCATGGCCAGGTAGCTCCATTGATTAGAGTGTTGCCCTGATGCATCAGGGTTGCCTGTTCAATCTTAGGTCATGGCACATACAGGAAGCAACCAATGAATGAACAGCTATGTGAAACAGCAAATTGATATGCTCTATCTTTCTTGATATTTCCCTCCCCTTTTCTCTTTCTCTAAAATCAACAAAAGATAAATTAATTAAGAAATATAAATTGGCCTTTGTTTCAATTATGTGGCAACGTATTACATGGAAAGTAACCTAAATTTTAGGTGAGGATTAGGATCTCATTTGACAAAAAAATTCAGGTGTGCTATTAGTTTTTGTTCCTGAAATATTTTTCTGCCCAAAGATTTTTAACACACGTTAGCAGTTGAAATTATTATTCCATGCTTAGTATTCCTCTGGGAAAATAGCAAGAAGAAGCTTGGCTAGGTTTAAGCACAAAGTCTTATACTTTTAATTATTTCCAAAGGAAAAAAAAATACTTTTGGTCCATAAATATGCTTCATACAGGAAGAAGCATAATACAGTAGTCACATTCAATGGTTCATCAGTGTACACTATACTGAAGACAGAGAAAAGCCCATGTCTTTGCTAAAGGTGATCTGCCAAATTCAGAACAATGGTTTTAGCCTGTTTTGGGGTATAACTGGAGGTTTATCCAATGTTTCTGGGACAAAATTATGTTATCTGTAAAATGAGACAACTGGAAACAGCAAAGTTTTTGAAATTCAAACAATCATTCTTTAGAAAAAAAGTGAAACAGAATAAAAATATTAGTACTGAAGTTCATTGTTTTTTTAAAAAAAACTTTAGTGAGTACAGTGGTGGACAAAGTAGGTTTACAGTTGTGACTATATAATACAGATGTTCTTAAATTTTTAATTATTAATCATTGTACTATTTTCCATATGGACAACTATAAAACTACTTTTGGCCCACCTTATATATGCATCCATATATCTATGTGTATTATGTCTCAATTTAATTTCTTACTGGAGTCATTGTCATTAAATATGACAATGGATCAGATCATCTCTAAGAAAAATTCTAGCCTTAGAATCTGTTTTATAAACCAAATTATATCAAATGAGCATTTGAACAATTTAGTTTAGAAACAGACACTGAAGAGCCTGGTACCATACTAAATGATATAGCAGCCATTAACCACTTGTGACCATGTAATTCAAAAAAATTAAATATTCAGTTCTTTAGTTACACCATCCACTGTTCAAGTACTTTATAATTACATGTTGTTAGTGACTACTATATTACAGAGTGTACAACATTTTATTTATTTCAAAAAGTTCTATTATGTATCCCTCCTCTAGAACCATAGTGCATTTACCAATATGCTCAAGCTATATAGCCTGATTAACTCTATCTTGGAAGTAGTAAAATGGATTTGATTAAATTTATGCCATGTGAATGATAAAGCTCTCATCGTAATCCATGCATTAACGCTTTATTCACACATTATTCATCTCACTGTTTCTGAAGGTGTCCTTGCTTTGCCGTTACGTTGGCACAGCTTCATATCCTTCCATTGCATTATTTTCTGACTTTTATGTAAAATTACAGTCTCATGTGGGTGAACAACTCCCTCTAATGCTTTATTCTGTTTTCATGTATTTCTAAAGTTCACATGAGTTCATGCTAAAAGGAACCACTCTACCCCAGAGTTATAAATGTTTAATTCATTGTTATTTCTATTTGGCACGTGTGAAACAGAAAAACATGGAATAAAAATTGCTGGTTTTAGTTGCTCTTCAGATGTATAATTTCTCTTTCCATGTAAACTTGCTTTACTCTAAGACCATTATTCTGATGTCTGCCATTTGAAATCAATTTTTAATAGCTGTAAGCATCATTTCTATTATATTGTTGTTCAAAAGAATCAATATAACTTAAGTCAAATAGATTTACTTCCTGGTCTTGATGCTAATTTGCTTTGTAACTTAAACTAGGTTACAACTCCTGTTCTTGATTTCTTTTTCATTCATAAAGTTAAAATAATATTACATGCACTACCTCCCTTAGTGGAATTTTGATGAGGGTAAAAGGCCAGTATAAATAAATACCTGCTTTTTGAAAAGTCTTAGAAAATAGAAATGTCATTACTTTAATATTATGGTTCCTAAGTTTATTAATATGCCATATATTTACAGTTTGTACAGTATCAGGGACATAGAAATCATTTCATATTTGTTAAATATATGGATGGATGGATGGATGGATGGATGGATGGATGGATGGATAAATGAATAAATGGATGCATGTATCAACTCTAAATTGTGAAAGACTTTAAAAATATTCTTAAATTAGTAAATATACATAATCAATCATATTATATAAACATATAAATTTCATTGATTTAAATTATACCTTATTCCTAAATAGTGTTTAATATATCATGAAATTCATTATATTATGTGGAATAAATATCAAGATGTATTTAACTTTAGAAACTCCATATTTGAATACCTTTGGCTAAATCAAGATTTCTCATTAACATATTATGTGACCTTGAGCAAGTAATTTAGCCCACTGAAAACATTTGAATTTGGAAACCACAGCTTAAAGACACCCATTGTAAATTAATCTCTGTCACAATTTTGTTAGTTTGTTCCTTTTTTGGAGAGAAGAAAGATTCTCATTCCATTAAAAATATTAAAAATCCCATGACTACAATGTATACCACTTCTCTGATCAATATTTTCCTCTAAATATAAGTGCATGTGTCTGTGGCTATTTTAAGCTGTCCATTTGATCATTAATCATTAAAATAGAACATTATCAAGTATTACCAAGATGGGAAAATTTAGATGGAAGATCATTCTTCTATCAATATTCAGTCTCTGTTTATAGAAACCCTTTGCTATGTCCTTCACTCTTCACACTTGCTGCCTGCAGCACCACTGACAGTGATATAATGAACTGGCCTTGGATCTTGCCCTAAATACTAAAAAAAAAGAATTAATGTCAACTTCATTTTTTATTGTCCCTAGCAGAGAAAAGGTAAACAAAATCAATGTGAGGTAATACAAATGAAGTGTTTGGAATCATAGGCCTCAATAAATGTTAAATAACATTATTTTCATTTTTAAGTGGAGAAACAAAATATTTAAGTAACTATCTTTAAAGCCCTTTTATTTACTTTCTAAAAATTGTTATTATATTTATTGTGTGACACTGGTTAATAAAATTATACAGGATTCAGGTGCACAGTGCTACAATGTTTACTGCATTGTGTGTTCACCACCCTAAATTAAATCTCTCTCCATCACCATGTATTCCCTCATCTCCACTGCCCACCACCTCCTCTCCCTCCTTAAATCCCTACACTCTTGTCTATAATTTTTTTCTTTGCTTATTTCCTTTACCTTTCCACCAGTCCCCCAACCCCCATCCCCTCTGACAGTTGTCACTCTGTTCTCATTATTTATGAGTCTGTTTTTATTTTTTATGTTAGTTTATTTTGTTCATTAGATGCCACATGAGTGATATCATATGGTACTTGTCTTTCTCTTAGCTTATTTCACTTAGCATAATGCTCTCCAGGCCCATCCATGCTGTTTCAAAAAGAAATATTTCCTTCTTTCTTATGGCTGACTAACATTCCATTGTGTAAATATATCACAACTTTTAGATTATTAAGTAATTAAACCAAAAAACTGTATGGAATATACATAAAACATGAGAAAATATATAAAAGGTATGGTTTGACATAAAATTTAAAAATTACTTGATCATCACGTGAAGCCCCATAATGAAGACATCTGATGTTATTACTATGAAAAAAATGGTGATCCAGGAGATGAAGGTCACAGAGACTGGAGTCATTTATCTTATTTATGATACAGTGAGGGGAATAATAACTCAGCTTCTCAAATACCAGTATCTTTTCATATACTTTAACAATATTATTTCTGGCTTTAAAATGCTAGAGGATACACTAACATTTAAGAAAAATTAATTTTTTATTAACCCAGACTTGGTTGAATATATCTTATTGGCTAGAGTAGAATGTAAGCTGATATTTTGGCAGTTGGAGAAGAAATTATAGAGAGGGAGGGCAAAATGTGGAAGGTAAAGGGGTCAACACACTCAAGAACCTGGAGTTAAAACAAAGCAAGGTACATTGGGAGAAGAGAACAAAATGCAGTATGGCTGGCGCTATGATGGGCAATGAGAAAAGAGAATGTTAATAAATGAGGCTGGAATAGAAGATAAAAACACACAAGGTTTGGTAAGCTGTACCAAGCCAGGATCAAATAACCATAAATACTACTTTAGTACCATTTTTTCCTCCAAGGAAATAGAGACATAGAGGTAAGTAAGGCATCATAGATGTGGGGATGTATAAAAAGGAGAGAAAAAAATGTTGAAATGACTGAGAAACTTGTTTAGAGGTGAGGCAAAGAAAGCATGGGAACTGCTGGGCAACCACTTGAGAAAGCAAGTTAGAAAGGGTTGTGGGATTGCAGCCTCACAGAATGCTGGGAGCTATATTACCTCTTTTAGAAGGCTAAGTAATATTTGTTATCTCTCCACACAATTACAACAGACTCTCCAAAATGAAAAGGCTTAGTGACCAAATGAAAATCACAAGTGGTATTTTTTTAAATACAGACACTGAAAGGTGAAAAGCAAATATTAACTGGTTCAAGGCACTCAAATATTTAGCATTTTATATTAAGCTCAGAGTTAATAATGCAACCTTAGAAACAGTGAATAGAAATTAATACAAGAATTGAATGAGTTTTTCAGCACTATTTTTTAGTCAAAGAGTCCTATGAGATTTTAAATACATTTATTTGATGAAAGGTTTAAAATATTTGAGAAGTAAAAAACTAGCTGAAGACACAGAGAATCCAGAGAAGAAATACTAACAAAACTTTATAGCAATACAGCCCTGGACTACCAAAGAGGTATTAGACTTTAAAATGGAGACTTTGGATGACACATTTTTTCTTTGTTTTTAGCGAGAGTGATAGAGAGACAGAGACAAATAGAAAGAAGAGAGATAAGAAGCATCAATTCATAGCTGTTGTACTTTAGTTGTTCATTGATTACAGTCTCATAAGTGCCTTGACTGGAGGCTTGAGCCAGTGTCCCTTGCTCAAGCCAACTACCTTGGGGTCAAGCCAGCAACCTTGGGCTCAAGCCAGTGACCTTGGGCTTCAAGCCAGCATCCTTTGGGCTCAAACTATTGACCATAGTATCATGTCTATGACCCCACACTCAAGCCAGCACGCTGTGCTCAAGCAGGATGAGTCCACACTCAAGTTGGCGACCTCGAAGATTCTAACCTGAGTCCATAGCATGCCAGGTCAACGATATCCACTGTGCCATCTCCTGGTCACCAAAAAAAAAGACTGGAAATTAGAAAAGTGGAATGCTGTAATACTGGCCAAAAAGATATAATGCACTTTAATATACAACTGGTAATCAACATAGAAGAGTAGGAAGAAACACAATGAGCTTTATCATGGATTTAGTTGGACTTAATTTTATGTGTAAAATAGATGTTTAAAAAGTATATTAAAGTTTTTTGAAACAAAGAATATAATCAATAATTTTTGAAGACTATCGGTGGATTGTCAAACTAAAGTTTACATTGGCGCAAGATGACACACTTTACGTACCGAGTGGCACTGTATTTTTACTTTATATACATATCTTGGTTATGTGGAAGTTAAAATGTTTTCCACTTAGAATGCATTTCAGCCCAAATCAGACAAAACTGAACTACTTAATTCACTGTTTTATAGGTTATGTATTGGCAATAGAAGTGGGGATAGTTTCTTTTATATATTTTCTTGATTATATTTTAAACATCTGTGAACTAGGGCAAATTAAATTCGGTCTCAGTTTCTCACATGTGAGATAAAGATTTAAAAAGCACTTATTTGATAGAGTCATTGTGAAAAATTAATTTAACAAATACCAAATGTGCGGAAAAGCTATAGAGAGTACCCATAGGGCCCTGGTCAGGTAGTTCAGATGGTTACAGCGTTGTTCTGACATGCTTAGCTTGAAAAAGTAGAACAACAAATATATCTCTCCCTCTATCTTCCTGTTTTTCTCTCCAAATTCAACATATAAAAATAAATTTTAAAGAAAGTACCACCTAAGTATTAGCTCATAAAAATATTAACAAAAATACTATTTCCTTGTAGAAAAGTCATCCATTTTGTGGCATGTAGTTAAAATTTGTTAGTGTATAGAATATCCTTGTATGAATACACCATAAGTATTTATTTTTTCTACTGTCATAAAATGTTATTTCCAGTTAAATAATGCAGCTATAATCTTGTACATGTCTCCTTGTGCACATGGACAAAATTTTCTTTTGGGTATATACCTTTGAGTGAATTGATAAGTTATGGTGTATATTCTCAGGTTTGGTAGATAACCATTTTCTAGGTGCTTAAATTAGACATATTCCCACCAGCAATATATGGATACTATCTTTAATTTTTTATTTTATGCATTGTGGTGGTGTTTAATGATAGTTCATTTTGGTTTTAATGTGAATTTACTGATTAATTATGAGGATGACTATCTTCTCATATGTTTGCAAGCCATATTCTAAAGTGACCAAACTACTTGCCTATATTTTAACCATTTAAGTTAAAATATAACCCAACCATTAACTTTACAAATTCTAACAGTGCAGCCTGATAAATATAAAGAGAATGTTCCCATGTATCTATCATCTAGATCTAGTAATAGATTCAGTGCCCCAAAATATGCCTTTGTACCCTCTCTTAATTATAATCCTTTCTTTTCACCAATAGCGATCATTATTTAAATTTCTAACAATATAATTTATTTCTTCGTGCTTTTAAACTTTATATAAATATAGTTATTTAGAATATATTTTTGCCATCTTCTTTTTCTTGTCTTATTTTATTTCTTCTGCAAATAATTTTTAAAAATTATAGGTAGGCTATGGCTAGTTGGCTCTGCAGTAGAGCATCAGCCTGGTGTGTGGATGTCTTGGGTTTGATTCCCAGTCAAAGCACACAGGAGAGGCAGCCACCTGCTGTTCCACTCCTCCCCCATCTTCTCTTTCTCTCTCACTCTCTCCCTCTTTTCCTCCCACAGCCATGGTTCAGTTGGTTCAAAGCAGCAGACCCAGGTGCTGAGGATGGCTTGTGGATCATCTGCCTCAGGCACTAAAAATAGCTCAGTTGCAGTATGGCCCCAGATGAGCAAAGCGTCAGCTCCAGACAGGGGTTGCTGGGTGGATCCCAGTCAGGGCGCATGCAGGAGACTATCTCTCGTCCTCTCACTTGAAAAAGAAGAAAAATAAAATAAATAAATAAAATAAATAATAAATGACATATAATATTATATTAGTTTCAGGCACAGTGATTATATTAGTTTAAAACACAGTGATTGGACACTTATATACCTTACAGAATGATCACTGCAGTAAGTCTAGTATTCACCTGACATCATACACAGTTATTTAATATTATTGATTATGTTTCTTATGGTGTATTTTACATCCCCATGACTTACTCTATAACTGGCAGTTTGTATTTCTTAATCCACTTTACTTTTTTTACCCATCTTCAAACTCTCTCCCATTTGGAATTTGTCATATATATATTTTTTTATTTAGCATTATGTTTGTTGAAATTTACCTATGTATTCTCTGTGGCTCTAATTCATTCATTTTCATTATGATACAGTGCTCACTCCATTAAATGAATATACTATAATTTATCTATTCTCTTGTTGATGGACCTTTTTTTTCTAGTTAGCACTATAATAATGTTTCTATGAACACTTTATGTCTTTTTGAGCACCTACATTCCATTGGGTATATACTTTTAAGTAGAACTGTATTAGTTCTACTTAAAACTTTTAAATGCCAAACAATATTACAAAGTGCCCATAACATTTATATATAACTTTATTCAAAAGATTTTATATTTCCTAAATCTCACTCACACTTTGCATTGTTACTCTTTTAAAATGTTAGTCATTCTGGATTTGTGCAGTAGTATCACAATATAAGGTTTCAACATGGATTTCTCTCATAATTAAAGATATTACCTTTCAGTTTTAAAAAACTGACTGCCATTATTTCTTAAAATATAATTTCTACCTCCTCATCTTCTTCCAAGATTGTAATTACACATATACTACATGTTCTCACTACCTACTCTGTATCTGACTCTTACCAATTTCTCTTTTCTTTTCTCTTTCCATACTGAATTCTATTTTCTTTCCAAATGCTTTCAAGTTTATTAAATATATTTTTAGCTTGTTTTAACATATTATTAAATTTTAAAATTATGTACTTTGCTTTTTAGTTTTACATTTATCCATTTGTACCTTTTTCTAATTTGTTGCACCATATTTTTGGGTAACTTTCAGAATTCTGCTGGAAACGTCAATGTTGTCTTTTATTTCCATAACACAGTGAGCATGGATATTTGGGTATTTTAACTTCTATATCACATAATCTAATATCTTCAAAATAAACCACTAGAGTTTCTATTTGTTCCGGTGAATATCATCTCCTGGCTTTGTTTGCTTGTGTAAAAGACACTCTGGTTTAAAAATCTAGAAATAATTTGAGGTTTATGTCAATATTTTCTTATTTTTGTATGGTTTTGTGGTCTGTATGGCATTTTTGTATGGTTATTCTAAACATCTTTATCCAGAAATAAATAAATCAATTTTCAAAGATTTATACATCTTGGGCCACACATGTGTTCCAAACAGAGCTGCATTCTCTGTAAGTGCTGTCTAACTTCAAGGTTATCCTTGTATTAAGTCCACCCAACCAATTGTGGAAGTTTTCTATATCCTCACTTTTGACAAGCCCCAGACTGAAACTTGTTCTTGTAACCATTAGTGGCTATCAGATTTTTGTCTGATCATCTATCATCTCAGCATTCTCTTCTAAATCATAAAAAACAGTCCCCAGTTCTTGGATCATTTCTCTGAATTTTTTACTTGTCTTAGATCTTGTCACTTTAATTCTTCACTGCATTGTTATCTCTCTATGGCCTTTAAACTTTAATTGCTTATTTTGCTCAGTATTACCAGTCTTCCTTATTGGGAGGTTTAGACTAATATTCCTAGAATGTATTTCTTAGTACTACATCTAAATCTTTACCAACCCCTTTCATTGTAATTTATTATTTTCTTATATTTTACTCTATAATTACTATTAAATAGAAAAACCACAGTATCCATTTAACAGTTAGCATGAATGCATTATAGTCAATGTGAGAAATCAGCTTTCCTCTCACCAATTTTCTTTTCTACCTTACCTGTGTTTATCCTTATTAATTTTTCAAGGGTGACTATAACAGGAAACAAACCTCACTAGAGTCATTTTGAAGATCCTCAGGTTAATTCTCCTCTTTATATTAATAGCTACCTTTCCTTTCATGTATAACATGAGCCAGGCACTGTGCCAAACACTTAAGTTTCTTTTTCATAAAGCCTTGAAAATTATTTGCTGAGTTAAGTATGCTATTCTATTTTGATAGAAATCTGAATCCTACAAAGATAAATATGTCTAAGGTCATGTAGATACAAAATATTAGCAGTTTTATTTAGCTCCAAGTAGGTTATTGACCAATTAACTTCTGCACAAATTATAAACAAAATAAATAAACTATACAATCAGAGCAGAAAGAAAATTTTGTATGTTATTGATAATGTTATGTTTAGTCATTGACCTGGCTATTATTTAAGAGTTTGTAATTTAGGAGAAATATATAAAAACTAGAGCTATAAATTCAGTGTTGTAAGATTTTATTGTTGGGATAATTTATTTAAAAAGTCAACATGGGCCTGACCAGCAGTGATGCAGTACATACAGTGTCAACCTGGGATGCAGAGGCCTCACGTCAAAACCCTGAGGTTGCCAGCTTGAGCGTGGGCTCAATGGTTTGATTACAGGCTCATCCTGACTGAGCGCAGGGTCACCAGTTTGAGCGTGAGATCATCAACATAGCCTCATGGTTGCTGGTTTGAACTCAATGGTTGTTAGCTTGAGCAAGGGGTCACTAGCTCAGCTGGAGCCCCTTGATCAAGGCATGTATGAGAAAGCAATCAAGGAATAACTGAAGTGTCACAACTATGAGTTGATGTTTCTCGTATTTCTCCCTTTCTGTCTGTCTGTCTATCTGTCTCTCTCAAAAATAAAACAAAATTAAAAAAATAAAAGTTAACATGGTATTCAGATGCCCATGGCTTTGTGGGTTGTCAGTGATCTCATGAAATAAAGTAATGCATCATTAATTAAACAAAATACACTGTCAGAATTATTAAACTGTTTACAGTTGTTGCATTTTTAACTCTATAATTTTTGATGGTTCAATTGAAAGCTTTAGATACTAAAGAATTATGAAAACAATCATCAGCAATAATAATATTACCAACAGTGTAATTACCTCACCATGTCTTTACAGAGTTCACACTAATTCATCTATCCTTATGGTTGTCTTCAGCACTATCATCACTTGTGTGGAAATATTTGTTTACACTGAAGGAAATGTCACATAGGATTGAATAAACTCTGTCCCTGTTGGCTCCTGAATTCCATCATTTTGTTTTTATTTCTTCCTTATAGCACACTGAATTTCCTGCCACATGAAAGCTAATATAATTTATACACTGATCAAAATTGAGCAACATATCTAGAAATGGTCTGTGGCAATGGGTTAAAGACAACTACTCAAGAAAATTAAACAAAGTTCACTAATCAGAAAGTAGCACATGAGAAAAGTTATAGCCTACATTTGGTCTTGAGGGTGCATAAGATCTTTTCCATGTACATTTATAAATTCAAATTATTATTTAAAAAACACACTCAAAAATAAAGTTAAGTTAAGTGGACTATTTTCAATTTTAAAGAAGGGGAAACTGGAGATGTTAAGATGATTTAATTTAGCAAATGTGCACAAGTGAGAATAAATGATATTCACAATGGTATCTACCAATTTTATGAAATGGTCAGGAACGCTCTTGTCATTGTTTATTAGGCTTTAACTGAGTATACATTAGTCAAGGATCCATCAATGACTACTTAGATAATCACTTTATCATAGTTAGTGCTAATTTACTTTATTATAGAATGTCTTTGTAGGTAAATCTAAATAAGCAGGCTAATAGCTCTACAATTTGCTACAAGTTCATACCAGTTCATTAAGCCAGGTTCTGTGAGTGTGAAACGTTTCTTTTAATTGAATTTATTAGGATTATCCTAATTAACATCATTATACAGTTTTCAGGTGTCAAATTGTACAACACATACTGTACAGGTGGGCTTGTGCACTATGGTGTCAACCAAGACTGAAATGTACACATGAAGTCCACTGTTGCTGAGAATACGTTTCATAGAAATTCTTAAATATGAGTAGAGTTCTAAATAGATTTTAATTCATCTTGATGGACTAAAAAATACAATCTTTGTGTTTATGTATAAATCTTTTGAACAGAATGACATAATGTTTTGAAGGCAAAATTCATTAGGATGCTTATGGCATTGTCCCCTTGTATTAATCAGGGTGTTTTCATTTCAGTGATGAGTCATTGACATAAAGAGGGGTTATGATAAATCTTCAAGTAGCAGAACACTAAGCTCACCAGGAACTAACTCATAGACATACCATCTCCTTCTTTCTTGAGGAACCACTTTTTCCCTTCTTGGACCTGTAATTCCTTTTCTACTTTATGCTTTCTCTGATTACAGATATACCTTCTGTTTCCTCATAACTCTGCTTTACTCATAGCTGCCCTGACCTTTCTAATTCTTAGTTTACTCCATGAACTTTCAGATTTACTTCACATAGTTATTCTAATTTCAGGAACAGGCCTGGCTGTTGTTATGGACCGAACGCGAGTAATTATTGATCAGAGCCCAAATTGATTAGAAATTTAAAGAGCCTTTATTAGCCGGCTGGCGACAGCTAGCTGACAATCCACACAGGGAAACAGTTAACAGCCCCAAGCCTAGGAGAAAGCAGTATTTAAGGGGGTAAACCATGAAGTCATGGCTATTACAACAGGTATGCACAACATTCTTAACATTTTGGTAGAAAGCATTCTTTGTTCTAAAGCTGATTACAGTTTTTCCTATAATTTCTGCAAGGCTAAAGCATAAAACTACATACTGCTTCTGTAGGCAAGATTTAAGTCAAGCTATCTAACTAGTTGGGCTTGTAAAAATTTTTCACTCTAAGTTACTGCCACAGGCAAGCTCCGTTTAATGCTTAACTTTCTTGTACAGATATTGGGGACTTTCCATTTTAAGCAGTTACCAAAAGCAAGTTTAAAGTTCCTCTTTATACACAACTCTTCATATACAATACTGAGGTCCCATACACAACACTAGGCCCCTATCACAGTTATGTCAGCACATCTAGCCAGTTATAAATTGGCTGCAATTAAAGTGCACACCCCTGGTCTAAGATGAAGACCATAAGTTGAGTAGAGCTCAAATAGTGAACAAGCACTGATGGGCATGTGCCTTATAATTATTTGAGGTTCTCTGAGTAATAGTATTTTAATCAACATTTTGGCTGCTTTTTATTGATCAAATATTCATTTATTCCAGTCCACTCTTCTTTTCAACTACAAAACAGAAAAGTCAACAGTTTCATTTTAGGGTTTTAGTTAGAAACTATATGTTTATGGAAATATTTCTGAAATTCATATTCTGGTAAAATGTTTACTATAAAAATTACATTATTGGATACTTAATTCTGAAAATGGCTTAACTGAATATGGTAGTCTTTCATCAGTGCAGTTTCCAAATTGGATATAATTCTCTTGGCTATCTATAATGTTAACATACAATTCTATCTCAGAGGTTCTTACTTTTAATAGTGCATGAAAACTTTCTGAATTTATAAAATTACCATGAGCTTTTGTAGAATAAAGGTAAAATATAAATTTAGAAGTATTTTTATAATTGCATCCATTAAAATATGAGTTGAAATTATCCTATTGGTGTGAGTATATAACACCAAGTGCTAAATGAAATGACATTGGTTTGCAATAGCCATTCCCCTTGTAAAACTGGATACATTCCAGAAAATCCTTTTACAGCATAATAGCATATTCTTTTTATATATCAATACTTGGTTATGTACTCCCAGTGTTCATATTAGAATTCAGGTTCTCTTTGAGATGTGACAGTTGGGATTTCTTCTATAAAAAAGAGAATAAATCAATATAGTTTTAATTGGTTTACTACAATGGTACAAAATCTGCATAATCCATATTTAATTATTTAAGATTTTTATTTCAAATATATCTATGATAAAAATCACAAGTCCTGAAAAAGACCACCCAAGAAGCAGAAATAATTTCATTTTTCAATTAGTTTAAAATAATAGAAAAATATTGATAACTATCAGCTTAAATTCAATTACAAATATAATGAATTATAATTCAAGTTATACAAAATCACACCTGACACAGATATGCTATGCATTGAATTAATTAACATAGATACTGAATCAATTAATAATTTTGTTCCTTAAGACAGGTCTCCTAAATAAATTTTTACTCATTCTAAGATAATTTTCCTCTTCTTTCAAAACAGAAATTAATTTTAATCTATTTTTATTGTGTGTTATTTTAAAAATAAAATAATTGAAAGTTGATCTAATAATTTTAAAAACACATGAATACAGACATTTATTTTAAAGAAAATCAGAATTTAAACACAACCATTTTACTACATCAAACAGAAAATAATAAATATATATATATATACTTCAAAAGTCAATGGTAATCAAATAAGCTACAAATAAATAAAAAAACAGGACATAATCATGGACTGAAAAACTCAATATAATAAATTTAACAGTTCTTTCCAAATTGGCCAATAGGTTTAATTAATTCCTATTATAACCCCAGTAACTTAGCTTTTTCACATAGAGTTTATTCTAAAGTTTATATGGAGTGGAACAGAGTAACTGGAATAGCTAAAATAGTCTTGAAAAAAGAAAATTCTAAGGAATCCCTCTACCAGTATGAAGATCTACTTTATAGCTACAATAATCAAAGATGTGTGGTATTAGTGGAGGGGATATAAACATAAACCAATAAAATAAAATAGGAAAACCCAGACATATACCCACACAGATATACCCAACAAATTCTTAACAAAGATACAAAGCAAGTAAGCGGAGAAAATATATACTTTTTAACAAATGGTGCTAGAGCAATTGGACATTCATAGTCAAGAATGGGACAAACCTAAACCTAATATCATACAGAAATGCACTCAAAATGGATTATGGACTTATTGTAAAACTAAAAACTATAAAACTTTTAGCAAATATATGGAAGAACATCTTCAGAATGTAGTGACCACTAAGAAGTTTTTAAAACTAGACTAAAAGCATAATTCATAAATGATACATTGATAATCTGGATCTCACCAATATTAAAAATCTATGCCCTATAGAAACTCATGTGAGAAGAATGCAAAAAGGTATGTACTGAGAGAAAATACTCACACATCACATATTTGACAAAGAACTAGTGTTTAGAATATATAAAGAACTCTTGATATACAAGAGCCAAAAAAAGTCATTTAGAAAATGGGTAAAAGGCATAAATATTTCATCCAAGAGGATATAAAAATAGCAAGTATATCTAACATCATTAGCCATTAGGGCAATGTAAATTAAATCTATAGTGATATGTCACTAAATCTAAAGAACTAGCTAAAATTTATACATGCAGGGAGGGGCAAAAGTAGGGCAAGTCTACTTTTCATATGAAAAATAGTACAATAATTAATAAATAATAATATAATAAATTTCGGGTTTTGTGTACTCATTATGGCAAGCCTACTTCTGATCCTCCAAATATAGTGTTTATATACATACATGTACATACACACACACACACACATATATATATACACACACACACATATATATATATATATATACACACACACACACACATATTTGCCAAATCTGCAAAGATGTAGAGAAATTAGATAGCATATTTTGCTGATCAAAATGTAAACTAATGTATCCACTGAAAAACACTTCATAAAACTAGATGTTCAATTACCATCAACCCAGAAACAGTAATTTTTGCCATTTAAACCAGAAAATGATAACTTAAGTTCACACAAAAATATAAACAAACAAGCTTTATTCACAATAACCTCTAAATGAAAACAGTTTATCTATCCTTTAATAATTAAACAAACTGTGCTACTTCCATACCATAGAAAATAACTCAGCAATAAAAATAAAATAAATACTGGTACCCACTTTGGATGAATATAGAATTAGGCAATTTTGCTGAATAAAAATATAAATCTTAAATGTTTATATACTATATTATTCCATTAATATAATATGCTTAAATAATGACAAAATTACAGAAATCAAGAGCAGATTTGTCATTGCTAAGGGCTACAGCCAGGAACGTGGTTGAGGGAGAGTGGTGGATGTATAGATAAAGAATCAATATGAGATGTAAAGTTGTGATGCGAAGTTCTGTATCCTGCCTGTATCAATGTTGTTACGCTGAATGTGATATTTCACTATACTTTTGCAAATTGGGGAAAACTGCAAAAAAATATACAAATTTCTGTATTTATTTTTCATCTGCATTTGAGTCTACAGTGACCTCAAAACAAATAGTTTTTTTTTTTTTTTTAATAAAAAAAATCAACAGTGGCCTGACATATGGTGGTACAGTGGAATAAACATCGACCTGGAATGCAGAAGTTGCCTGTTCAAAACCCCGGGCTCGCCTGGTCAAGGCACATACAGGAGTTGATGTTTCTTGCTCCCCCTTCTCTCTCTCTCTCTCTCTCTCTCTCTCTCTCTCTCTCTTTCTGTCTCTCTTCTCTAAAATAAATAAATAAATAAAATTTAAAAAATTTTAAAAATCAGCAGTAAAAAGTAGACTGAACATAGATGAGCATGAATAGAAATGATGTAAAAGAGTGGCATTTGACAATATTATTTCTCCCAGACCTGTTTATCAAACAAAAACAGGGCTAGTAACAAAACTTTTGTCTCAAAATTTAAGCAAATGTTGTAACAAAAGTACTGCCACAGAAATTAAGAAACTTAGGTTCTGTCCCAATTCATTTATCAGTCATGTATTTCTGGCAAAGTAACTTAGGCAGGTCTTCTGTGAACACAGAAGACCATAAATAGCACCCATGCTTAGTTGATAACCAGGATTTAAGACTACTTAAGTAGGTCCCTAAAATTGCTTTAAGTTAGACCTTTAAATGTTGAAAAGTGTTGGGTTCAATTCAATATTTAAATTCTTATTTAAGTTTTCTAACATGTATGTCATGAGATTTTTTTTTTTGAGTGGGGGGGGGGGTTTATTTCTGGTTACAGAGAAGCATTTTATTGTTAGTAGTACCTGCCTGCCACTCATGAAATTTGATTCTCATGGAGAGGATTTTTAGGTTATATAAACTATATGATAATCATAAAATTTGAAACATATAATACTATTTGATTTTTTACAGACAGAAGTCCTTTATTATTTCTTCTGTTAGGCTAAAACACGTTTATTTGATGACATTCAGAAACTAACAATCTGAAGCAACACACTACATGATATATATGCAAAGACTGGTAATGATGTATTAAGGTACCAAATTCATTGCAATTTTGCACAGCACCAGGCACTGTTTCTTAGAACAACACAGTTCTGCTCAATTTATTTGCCTTCTGTTGCCACTGTATTTCCTTTGACTGTGAAGAAAAAGTAGTCTAAAGAAAACAGTTTTCACATGCACACTACTTGGTTAAAATCTGGTAGTTCCATTTACTAGGAGTGGGAACTTGGATGGGTGACTTAAAAGTTTATTCCTTGGATTTTATAAAATTGGGATAATTCTACATACCTTATGATATTTTCCTGAGAATTAAATGATAATACTGCTAATATTTATAACATGGAATGACAAAACTTGTTAGTTTCATAGTTATTTATGAATTAAAATATATGAATGAAGATTTCCAGTCAATATGGTGGCACAGGTAAACACAGTACTCACAGCCTCACACCCACATCAAAATTACAACTGAACTACATAACAACCTTCATTGAGAACTGCCTGGAATCTAGCTGAACAGATGTCCTATAACTAGGGATATTGAGAAGAAGCCACACTGAGAATGGTAGGAGGGGCAGAGACATGAAATAGGCTGAACCCCCAACCATTTGTGGTGGTTAAAAATTGGCAAGGGTATCTCAGCTGCAGAGATCTCCCCTGAAAAGCAAGGGGTCCCATCTCCATATCAGGTTCCCTAGTCAGTTCCAGTGCAAGGAAGAGAAGTGTCTATAACTTCTATCTGTGAAAACCAGCGAGATTGTGGCTGAGTGAGATTGAAGGCTGCTGGAGTCCCAGGTGTTCCTCTTAAAGAATCTCCACATGAATTTACCCAGAAGACTCATTTGCTCTGAGCTCCAATGCTGGAAGAGCAGCTCAAAAGGTGCCAGGGACATAAGGGTGGAACTGAATTAACGGGCATGAGGTTGAAAGAGGGAGGGGTAGCTTGCTCCCAGAAAGAGGTGATGGCAGAAGCCATTGTTCCTTTGCTGTGCCCTCCCTTACAGGCATAGGAGGGTACCATATCTGAGTCTTCATCAACCCGGCTCACACTCTTCACTCTACCCTGGTGGTTTTCTCAGAACCTGCTTCATCCAACTTGTAGGCCCATCCAAGCTGCTTCCAGTGGCATTTCCATACAATGGCCTGTCTTGGATTATGGTAGGGACTTCCCTAAAATCTCAAACAAACCCCAAACAAACAGCATCTGGCCTTGACATGCTACATACCTCTTGTTAAGTAGTCCCAAACCAGCACTAGCAGTAGTCAGCCTTGGTTAGCAGCTTAGCCTCTCCCTGGCATCTCCAAGCCCAGGGCAAGTAGCAGCTTCATGCAGACCAACCTGTAGCTCATCACGAGTAGCCCTGGGCAGGGTACCTTCAGTGACTAACTTTGACTTGCAAATGTCGGGAGGCCCCAGAGCCAGCATACATGGTGCACAAATTAAGACTATGCTGGAGCACCACTCAACTACCTCCAGGTGTGGCACACTCAGGGACAGATTCATCAGTCACCAGAGCCACCTGAATTGAGTCCTGCTCCATGGGGTCAGCTCCTGTACAGCAACTTCTCCACTGTAGTTTTGATTGTTTTTGCAGCTAGTCAGTCTGGGAGTGAATCTTTCCCATTGATATGCCATTGCCAACAGCAGTCAAGACTCAACTACAACAGCAGGGTGCACACAACCCAACAAGAGATACACTCAGTGCCCCCAACTCAGATGACCAGAGAGATGTGCCACTGGGCCCTAAAGGATACTTACTACATAAAGACCATTCTACTAAGACCAGGAGACATAGCTCTACCTATGATTAACAATGTCTTATGGTTCAACATAATACAAAACTGTGATCTTTTGGTATCATCATGAATAATCACTGTAGAATCTATTTATAATACTTCAACTATAGAATATTAAACTTCATTGTATTGATAAATAAACTGGGGTTTAAACTGATCTCAACAAGAGCTCAAACTTATGCTGTTTTCTCCTTTCCTGCCTTTTTTTATTTATCTATCTAGCAATAGAGACCAGTGCTGACTGGAAGTGATATTAAAGCCCTTCAACACCAGCATAAACAGTTTCTCATAACTAAATCATTGCTGCTCTAGAAATAGAGAGTACAATCATGTCATTTTTACATGTATAATAAAGGTCCTGTCATATGATGATAAGCATCTCCCAGGACAGAAGAGCAGTACACTATCTATTGGCAAAATTCCATTATGCCATATTATACATAGCAAGGGACTTATTCCTGTGTTTAAAAAATCATTTAATAGTTTTTGAAATTCAAATATTCTGTGTCTTTTATCTCTTTTAAAGTTACATATAGAATGTTGCATTTCTTATTACCTAAGTCTTTTCACCTGAGCAACATCCACTAGAAGAAGGGCTGGCACTCTCATTTGAACAGACTCCTTCTGATTGGAACAGAGATAAATTCAGTGTGGAAAAATCCCTTTTCTAAACTGTGCCGTTGGTGCTACTAGTCTTGATCTTGAGACTATCTCCATTCACCATTTATATTAGTTGGTACCTTATCAAAAATTAACTGTAATAAATGACAGGCAAAAAAAGATTACTATTAGGATGAATGATTAGAAGAAAATATTCTGAAAGAAAGACAAAGCTTTCTTGCTAAGAAATTCAAACCAATACTGAAGTGGTCGTATTAATTCAGCCTTTCAGTAAATCTTACCATGACAACTAAGATCCTCTTTGGCAATCCTTACCAGTAAGTCATTGAATCTATAAAGATTTCCAATAATTTGTGGCTATACTAGCATCCATATACCAATTTAAGAGCTTTTAATATTCAACATCTGAGCTCTGGCTAGGTAGCTCATTTGAGAGCATTGTCCTGATATGCCAAGGTTCTAGTTTCAATCTCTGGTCAGAGCACATACAAGAATCAAGCAGTGAGTGCATAAATAAATGGAAAAACAAATCTGCACTTCTCTCTCTCTTTCTTCCTCTCTAAAAATCAATATATGTTTTTTAAAAAGATAAGATTCAATATTTGATATGTATATAAAAAGTATGTATTTATGTGTGTGGTTCTTGTGTTTTCCCTCCTTTTAAGAATGTTAGACTAAATGCCTCTATTGTTCAAGAAGCTACTTTTAAGCACTTAGAATAAACTCGGATTCATTATATTATTAGAAATAAAATTTTGAAAACATAGGATCATAATATATTTTTAAATGTTACTTGTTGTTTATTGTGGAATGTGTATAAGACACCTGGATCTGACTTATAAACTTCAGAAAAGCTAACCAATAATCAAAAAAAAAACTAATTAAATATTATTTTTGTTAGTTTTTATTTTTTTATTAATTTTAATGGGGTGACATTAATAAATCAGGATACATATGTTCAAAGAAAACATCTCCAGGTTATCTTATCATTCAATTATGTTGCATACTCATCACCCAAAGTCAAATTGTCCCTGTCACCTTCTATCAGGTTTTCTTTGTGCCCCTCCCCTCCCCCCTCTCCCACCCTCTCCCCCCTCCCACCACCCCGTAACCACCACACTCTTGTCCAGGTCTCATAGTCTCACTTTTATGTCCCACCTATGTATGAAATAATGTTGTTCTCAGTTTTTTTCTGTTTTACTTATTTCACTTCATATAATGTTATCAAGGTCCATTCATTTTGTTGTAAATGTTCCAATGTCATCTTTTCTTATGGCTGAGTAGTATTCCATAGTATATATGTACCAAAGCTTTTGGATATTCCTCAAAAAATTAAAAATCGAACTGCCTTTTGACCCAGCTATCCCACTTTTAGGAATATACCCTAAGAACATCATAGCACTGTTCGAAAAGAAGAAATGTTCCCCCTTGTTCATGGCAGCATTGTTCACAATAGCAAAGATCTGGAAACAGCCAAAGTGTCCATCAGAGGATGAGTGGATTAATTAAATATTTTTAAAATACTTATTAATAATAAAATTATTCTTATCTGGAAAAAGTATAAATGACAAACCACCTATATTTTCATTAAAATTAAAAGTTTCCTGACAGAATGCTTCAAAAAATAGCTTACATACTTTATTACCACAAAGTCCTCCCTCCAGTTTCACTTCACTAACAATAACTCTGGAACAGATAAATGGCCAGGTAGAATTTGGCAAAAATCAATACCTAAAGTAACAAAACATATTTCCATGTTATTAGATGTATAACCATTAAAAGAGTCTAAAACATTCACTAACTATAAGTTATTACACATTTATTTTCTTCCCAGCTTTCTTTAGGAGGTTTTTATTTACATTTAACACTAAAAATGACAATGCATGAATTTGGGAAGAATTACTCACTCTATCTTCCACCTCCCCTCCTAGCCGCTGATGTGTCATCTAACTTCAAAATAATCAAACTTCAAAGGTAACCAAAATTAACTCTTGTTTTCAGAGTTCAAAATTAAAAAGTATCCCCATTATCAAATTAGATATCAAGAAATTTCTCTAAGTAGAGTAGGCAGCCAGTCAAAGGCATATCATACAGAATTTAAGACAGTTTGAAAGGGTCACACCCAGCTCAGCTATGAAAAAAGCTCCAATCTCCCTAGCTAAGTATGCTGCCAGATAAAAAGTCCAAAGACACAATGGGGAAAAATATTTGCTAAGCATACACTAACAAGAGGTAAATATTCAATATATATAAGAAATCTAGAGCAAAAAAAAAAAAAAAAAAAAGCAAACAAATAACCAATTAAAAATTATAATAAAATAAAAGTATACATTTTTTCAAAGAAAGACATACAGTATAGTGAACAAGAAGTAAATACTAATCTTCAGATAAATGCAAATCAAAGCCACAATGAGATATTACATTAAACCTGTTAGGATGTCTGTTATGAAAAAAATAAGAGATCTTAAGTGTTGGTGAAGATGTGGAGAAAAGGAAACCATCCATGCTATTGGTGAGAATGTAAGTTGTTATATCCATTTTGGAAAAAATAAGTAGGTTTTTTCCAAAATTAAAAAAAGAACTAACATATCATCTAGCAGTGCCACTTTTGAGTATATATTCAAAAGAAAAGAAATCTGGATGTTAAAGAAATATCCGCTAGTTTGTAGTCATTACAGCATTATTCACAATTTCCAAGATATGGAAATAACCAAAGAGTCAATGGAAATTAAATAAAGAAAGAAAATGTGATACACTCATACATACATAAATACACACATACACTCAAATGTCATATTATTCATCCATAAAAAAAGAAATCCTGCCATTTGAGACAATGTGGGATGAACTTCGAAGACATTATTAGTGAAATGAGTCAGACACAGAAAGACCAATACCACATGATATTGCTTTTATGTGAAATTTAAAATAGTCAAACTCATAGAAGCAGAAAGTAGAATGGTGGTAGCAGGGGCTGTATAAAGGGGCAAGTGGGGAGTAGTTGGTCAAAGGGTACACACTTCCAGTTATAATCAGGACAGTTCTGGAGATCTAATGTACAGCACAGTGACTATGGTTAACAATAATTTATTACTTGAAATATGCTGAGAGAATAAATCATAAGTGTTCCTAGCATTAAAAGAAAAAGAAGAGAAAGAGAATGTTAACTCTGTGAGGTAGTAGATATGTTAACAAGCTTCACTATAGTGATTTCACCATGTATACAAATATCAAAATATTACAATAAACAACTAATATATAAATATATAATGTCTTTTTGTCAATTGCATCTTGATAAATCTGGGAGAAAAAATGACCAAAAGTTCTATGTCGATTTCTTGAGCTCCTTCACAGTTCTTACATTTAAGCCTTTAATTTATTTTAGTTAATTTTTGTACATGTAAAATATGAGTACAATTTTATTCTCTGCATATGGATATCCAGTTTTTCTAACAACATTCTTATTATACTATTAAATTATATATTCATTATTTATATTCATTACTAATTATGTCAATTCATTCAATTAATTATAAAGCATATATACAAAATGAGGGGATAAACAGAAGAGAATAGAAAGCTGTAAAATCATAAAAAATTTAGAATTGAAAAAGACAACTTCTGAAGTAAAAATATCACCAGTTGCATTTAACAACAGATTAAGATGAAAAGTATAAAATTTCAGTGAAATTGAGGGCAGAGCAGTAGAAGCTACTAAACTAAAATACAGGTAGAAAAACACTGGAAAAAAAAGTAGTAGAAGAAGAAGTTTATCAGTGACTTATTAAAGAATGTCAAGTGACATCTGAAAAAATATCAAGTTGGAAAACATATGAGTAACTGGATGTAAGAAGTAATATGAGTAAAAAAGAATTAGAAAAAATAATGATCAAAATATCTTAACTTCGGAGAACTGTATCAGCCCACATAAAATAAATAAATCTCATTAAACCATAAAGAAAAAGACAAAGAAACACATAGTAAAAAAAGTCTTAATCAAATTACTGAAGAAAAAAAATTATGTAAAGAGAGTTTGAAAAGCAACTGGTAACAGAACCATTACATACAGGAAATAATTGACAAGATTTTTATTGACTTTTCTTCAGAAACAACATACTACAGTAGAAAATGGAATAAAATTATCAAGTACTTAAGAAAAAATAGGTAATGGGATTTAAAGATAAGAGAAGCAAAATCTGTCAAAATTGGTAAATCATGCAACCATGCTATAATAGTGGAACAAATTAAAGAGTTCAGAATTTGACCCAAAAATGCATGGTCAATTGATTTTTAACAAAGGTGTCAAGGTAATCTAAATTACAAAAAAGAAGAAACTTTTGAACAAATTTTCATGGATAAAATGGACATTGGTATGGAAAATAAATAGAAATATTAATCCACACTCTATACCTTAAGACATTCTGAAATTTATCATATATTTAAATATAACATCTGAAATTATAAATTTTAGAAGATTTATATTTTATAGAAGAACTTAGTGACCTTGGATTATAAAAGATATCTTGTCTTGTATGAACATTTTGAACCATTAAAATTTATAAAGCATTATAAACTGATAAATTGGATTTTATCAAAATAAAAACTTATTTGAAAGATAGTTTTAAGTAATTGACAATACACACAACAGCTATATGATAGAGTAGGTCTCCTACAGATTATTTCTCTCATTAATTGCAATTTAAAACTTGAAATAAAATATAAAAAGAAACCACTTAAAAACTCTGAAAAGTTAAAAGCAGGGAGATTGTCAGGAGCAGACAAAATCTGGAGAAATGACCCATAAAAGTGTGAACAGCTCATTTACTTTTTCATTATCCTTTTCACTAATGCCATTGTCTAACAGCAAAAGACCTCATTCACAGAGCAGAGTAGCAAAGTAGTGCTACCAGAGCCAAAAACTCAGAGGATACAGGGAAGGGGGCCACTCCATACCTGAGAGTTTAGTAAGAATCCCAGAGGAAAAACTAAAAAAAAAAATTAAAATAAAACAAAACAAACATACAAAACAAAAAAAAACAGTTCCTAATTTACAATGATCTACATGAGCCTTGAATTAACTCTGTGGGAAGACTCAAGGATGAAAGCAAAACAGAAATTTTGCTATGACCTACCAGGCAAAATGTCTGAAAACAAACAAAGAAACAAACAAAAACAAGACCCAGAGACTACACAATATAATATTTAAAATGTATAGTACATGATCCTAAATTTCTCAACATTCAAAGAAATAAGGAAATGTTAATGACTTTCAAGATAACCCAGATGTTGTATTTATCAGGTGACTTTAAAAAGTAGTTAATATCATTCCATTCTGTGAGGTAAAAGAATGCTAAGAAAATAAGTGTCAGAAAATGTTAAGAACTCTAGGATTTCACCCATATGGAATAAAAAAGTTAAAGCAACAAATGAACAAACAAGAAAAATAAACAAAGATCCTCAGAGACACAGACAATGGTATGGCGGATACCAGAGGAAAGGGGAACAGTGGAAGGTAGAAGGGAAAAAGAAGTAAAAGATATAGTTAAGGAAAAGATTTGAATTTGGGTGTTGAACCCACAATGTAATCGATAAACAGATGTATCATGAAATTGTACACTAGAAACATTATATATATATATATATATATATATATATATATATATATATAGCCATCTCTCCAATAAGTTTAATTAAACAACACACTTGAAATGTATAAAAATATAGTTACAAAAAGGAAGTAGAAACTATTTTTTGGAAAAGAACCAACTGGAGCCTGGCCTGTGGTGGAACAGTAAATAGTGTCCAACTGGAATGCTAAAGTCTCTAGTTGAAAACCCTAGGTTTGCCTGGTCAAGGTGAATGCGGGAAGCAGCTGTTGCAAGTTGATGTTTCAAACTCCTCCACCTCCATTTCTCTCTCTCTCTCCTCTCTCTGAAAACAATAAAAAAAATCTCTAAAATAAAGAGAAACAGCAGGAAATTTTAGGACTTAATAATACAAAGTTTAAAATAAAAAAGACAATGAAGATGACAGAGAACAGAGTCAGTAAGATATAAGAGATCAAGTGAAATGATCTAATCTGAGAACAGAGAAATAAAATAATCAGACAAAAAAGAAGCAGAACTTCAGGAATCTGTCAGACAATATAATAAATTTTAAAAAAAATTTAGAGTATCAGAAGAGATAAAAAATTTAGAAAAGAAAAAACATTTAAGTGCATTATGGCTAAAAAATTTACCACAAATTTATTCTTTTATTGGGTTTTAGATGGAAAGGGAGAGGAAGAGAGAGAATAGAAAGAGAGAAAAACATGATTTTATTGTCTAAGACACTCCCATGTATAAGATATACTTTAATTTGCGTACTGAAATTAAGATCATGATGAGCTGCATTGAAAATGATGCCCTAACCTGGGACTGAATAATCAATAAAGGCCACAACCCTGAAAGAAAACACCTGGAAAGTCTATTGGGACCCTCCCCTGAGACCTCCAGGTAAATATTCCCAAGACAGAGGACTCAGTTCAGCTCTTTCTATGGAACACATTGCACCTTATACTTTCCTCTCTCTTCTCCTAAGCTCACAGGCCCTTCTTTAGCCTCTGTAACTTGTCTCCTGTGCCCATGTCTTCCACAGCTCACCTCTTCTACCTCTGTGACTCTATAAATAAAGTTTCTACTATAGTTTTTGTATTGGCTCTGAATCTTTCCTAGCCAGAATTCAAGTACCAAGGTTGCTTATCTGAGGTCTTGCCTGACTCAACAAGCCTAACACCTAATTTAATTTTGTGGGCACCGACAATAAATTAGATAAATCATTAATATCCAGAATATATAAAGAACTCCTACAGCTCAACAATGTTAAAACCAAGCAACTTAACTGAAAAATTGACCACAAGCTTGAACAAATACTCTTCAAATAGGATGTATAATGGTCTACAAGCACATGAAAAAATGTTCAATATCACTAATCATTAGGAAAATTTAAATAAAAATTACAATATAATACCACTTCACATTCATTAATATGGAACTTATTTAAAAAATATATTGGTGACGATATAAAGACAATAGAACACTTATCAATTGTCAGTGCGAATATAAAATGATGCATCCACTACAGAAAATAGTACGAAGGTTCCTTAAGAAATTAAAAAGAGATTTAGCACATAATCCAGCTATTCCACTTATGGATATATATCCAAGTGATTCAGCAGCAGGGTCTTCAAGTGATGTTTGCACATGTTTATAGCAGCATCTTCTATATTAGCCAAAATGCAAAAATAACCCAAGTATTCATAAATAAACTAAAAACTAAATAAAATTTGGTAGATACATGCAATAGAATACTACTCAACCTTCGAAAAGAAGAAAATTCTGACATGAATAAACCTTGAAGATATTATGCAAGTGAAGTAAGCCAGCTACAAAAGGGCAGTGCTATATTATTATAATTATATGAGGTGCTCAGAGTATGAAATTTATAGATGAAGTAAAATGACAGTTGCCAGGGTTGGAGAGAGAGAAAAATAGAGAGTTATTATGATCATGGAGAAAATATTTCTCTTAATGTGATCCTTCCTACAGGCAATTTACTGAAAAATTATGTTTTAAGAGAATAAACAAGAATGACAGATCATGACATATTTTCTTTTTCTGTCAAAGAGTTGTCCTATATTACAAAGAAAATGTATATTATTTTTGTCATAATTATATTATTTCAGAATATATATGTTTAAAAATTATATCAAAGTCATGACTATATTTTGGAGTTAATCTGTGATAGTTACTATTTTTAAAATAATTAAAATAAATTACTTTTTAAGAGAAAATATTGCAAATGCTGTCTTCATACTGGTTAAAAGAACAGAGAATATTATTTTCAAAAAACACCTTAAAAAGTGTAAGGAAAGCTTTTCCCTCCTATGCATGCATATATCTTAATGGATTAAGATCTTGAGCAAGGCATTATTTTCAGCAAAGAATACATTTCATTTAATCACCAGTGAAATTTTCATCTCAATAATCAGCTGCATAACAAATAGACAACAGGAATATAAATAGAACTGTCAGAATGTAATTGCTTGTTGTGTAATTTTTTTTAGATAAACAAAAAAAAATGGAAGGCACAAAATCAGTTAAGAATGCACATAAAATCTTTGGGAGAAATTTTTACAGATGTTGTAGGAAGAATAATAGGTCTTTACTAGAGTTTTAGGACAAGAGTCTCAAAATGCTGGGATTCAAAAGGAGGAAATGGATAGTGTAAATGCAGCACAAGGAAATAAGTAAGAAAATAATAAATATTCATTTCCTTTCCAATGGCAAATATATATATTTTTTAATTTCCCTCATCCAGGTTTATCTAAACTACTACATTCAGCCTTAGCTGGTAGGCTCAGTGCATAGAGCGTAGGCCCAGCATTGGGGGTGGGGTCTCAAGTTCTATCTGAGTCAGGGAACACATAGGAAGTAATCATCTGCTTCTATCTCCCATCCCTTTCATTTCCTCTCTTGTAGCCAGTGGCTCCACTGGTTCAGTTAAAACACAACAAGAAGAAAACTCCTACACTCCATGTAGTTTGTTAGTTTATTTTGCTCATTAAATTCCACACTGAATAGGAAAATAAGCCCTATTTATTAGACAGGGCAGGAAAGATTTTCTCATTTTAGATTGTAAAACTATATATTTCCCCAGAAACAAATACAGCTGGTAGAAGTTTCTTACACAGAAGTTTTCCTTATGACATATAACCTATCTAAGAATTATCAAAAACTTTCAGATAGTTGATATTAAGTGTTAGTCAAATAAGTTTGTAAAATACAATTTTTATGTTTGTTCGCTTATAGTTTGCATTGGGGCTGGGCAGCGCCAGGTATATGTGGTCTGTGAAATTACAAATTACCTTCCTGCTTGGGAAGGACCATTGTTTTACTAATGTTTGCTGGAGAAGAGGTTTTTGTGCCAGAAAGTTTTGAAAAGAGAGAAAAGGAGAAGAGGGAGATAGAAGCCATGTTTGCAGAGAGAACAGAGAGAATGTAGTGTTGAAGAGAAGCTGTGTTGGCAGGGAGAGAGAAGGTGTGCAGATGAGAACCAGAGCTGAGGGGATTTTGTGAGCTCTGCTGAGACTGGTGGGGCCTTGATTCTAAGAGGAACCAGAAATGATTCTCCTGGTTGTGGAACTGGAGGGAAGTGTTTTCCCTGTGCATTTACTTGTCGGCCGGTGCGAGACTTTAATAAAGGAATGGCTCACTGTTTTTTAGCTCCACTTTTTTTTTACCATCTACCCGAATTCAGTGAGAACCAGCATGTGCATGGTCACGACTACTGGCCATACATTAAGTTTTTATAAAACATGCTTACAGCATAGGTTATCTTCTCTCTTAGACTGATTTAATGATTTAATACATCCAACTTCTTTGAAGAGAAAGAAAGGAAGGAGAAAGAAGGGAGGGAGGAAGAGGAAGAGAAAGGAAAGAGGAAAAAAGAAAGGAAATTAGGAAGGGAAATAGGAAGGGATAGAGGAAGGAAAACCTTTTTTTATTTGGTATGACATAAATACAAGCTAAATTGATAGTTTCTGAATCAAGATGTGGAAATAGAAACTTTTCTAATGCTCTGCCCATTGTAATAACAACATGTTCACAGTTTACGCAGCACTTAATGCATACATGATCTCACATAATCCCCCGAAAAACTTCAGAGAATTTTTATTTTCATTTAAGGAAATGGCTCTGTCCTAGGCCACTGTTTTCATAGAGTGGTAGTGCTGGCAGTAGCAAAACAGCACCGGGTTTTTATACTGGTGAAGCCAGCCCAGACCTCAGTTAAGCAACCTCAGTACTTCAGTTTTGGCTAAGAATTTACAGGCAAGACTCAAACGTAAGAAAAGAGTTTATTTAGAAAGTCACAGAGGTAGAAGAAGTGAGCTGTAGAAGAAATGTGCTCAGAAAACATGTTACAAAAGCAAAAGAAGGACCCTTGAGCTTTGGACAGACAGATAGAGAAGGAAGAGGCACCTGCGGGAAGGGGACAGGGAAAGAAGTGAGCATGCTCTACAGAAAGCCCTGAACTGGGTCCTTCATCTTGAGGGTATTTATCTGGAGGTCTCAGGGGAGGGTCCTAATTAGATATTCATAAGCTTTTCAGGTATGTCCTTTCAGAGTCAGGCTCTCTACTGATTTGTAGGCACCAGGTTAGGAGGTCATTAGTCAACGCAGCTGTTTCTGATGTCTGCCACAGTACTGCTTGTCTGATTTTGCCGTTTTTCTGGGCCTGGAGCTAAAACACAATTGAGGCCTCAATGTATTGATATAGGTCAGAACCTCATTGTCCTAGGGACTTAATGCTTAAGGTCTATTACTGGCCCCTTTGTTCAGTTCCCCTTTAAGAGAGGCTAGCCTGTGTGACTAGCAAAATGTCAGGGGAGATAAGGTTAGAGGAGGGTTTAAACCACATGACCAGAGATATGTCAGAAGAAGAAACGTTACTCTGGGGATAAGGTCTTTTATTCCCAGGTTTGCCCACTGCTAGGCACCAAGGCTTTCAGCCTTTTACACCTTCTGCACCTGGTATATTATCCTTGCTCTGCTTCTGTCTAATTGCCTATCACAGGAGTATATAGGCACAGACTTACCACTTTATCATCATAGGAACTCTATGAACTTTTGTTTTTAATTGAAAGAATAAAGGCGTTCTTCCTATCATAAATAAAATCTGGTCATTATCATATTATCTTAGTCCCAACTTTGTGTGTGTATGTGTGTAGTTATTTTGGTATATTATCAATATTATGTTAGACAGCATATAACTTTAAATTCATGCCTTTTAGGAGCCAGGAATATGTATTGTTGACAACTTGGAAAACTAAAGAACATTGAATTTAACAGATTTCTTTTTCCCTAGGAAACTGTGATGATATTCTAAATACCAAATATATTCACATTTTGTAATTAAATTAATTAAATGCATATTACAGGTTGTATCAGAGATTGAGAATTAGAAAGAAAAGTGTTATCATTTATGAAAAACTTCTTGTATGGAAGACAGTTTGCTATATACTGTATTTACATTATATCATTTAATTCTATATCAGTCCTGTTAGGAATTATTGTCTCTATTGTAAGTATAAGGACAATTAAAGGTTAAGTTACACAGTTCATTAAATGCAGTGCCCATACTGAAATTGAAGTCTGCCTGCCTCCAAAGTCAGTTTTCTTAGTCTCTCTCTGATGTTGTCTTTAATCTCATTCAGATATCAGCTTAAATTTAAGAGCAAATATGAATGCCCTCCTTGCACAAACAAAACTGTTTTTCCCATATAAGTGAAAATTCTCTTGAAAGGAACGGAAATTTTAAAAAAACAAACCTCAGAATTTTCTTTCTATTAAAAGAAAGGTAATAAATATTATTTTCTGTATGTATTTTCCTCAACTGTGTGTGATTTTGATTATTTGGAGTGGTAGTTACTTCTGTTGGAAATATTGAGAAAAAGGGCCCTGAGCGTCTGGCTCTGTGGTAGAGCATCGGTCCTGGGTTTGATTCCTGGCCAGGGCACACAGGAGAGGTGCCCCTATGCATCTACACTCTTCCCCGTCTCCTTCTTCTCTATTTCTCTCTTCTCCTCCCACAGCCAAGGCTCTCTTGGAGTAAAGTTGGCGTGGGCACTGAGGATGACTCCATGGCCTCCCCTTCAGGTGTTGGAATGGCTCCAGTTGCAACAGAGCAATGCCCGTGATGGGCAGAGCATCGCTCCCTGGTGGGCTTGTCAGGCAGATCCTATTTGGGCACATGCAGGAGTCTCTCTGCCTCCTCATTTCTCACTTCAGAAAAATACAAAAAAAAAAAAAGTAATACTGAAGATAAAGAAAATACAAGAATTAGTTGAGTTAAAGACATATAGAGAAACTTAAGCTTAAACAATGATAACACAGACCTGAGATTTTTTTTCCCCCAGAATGCATAGAAAGAAGAGAGCTGAGTCATGTTTTAGAAGAGCTGACAGCAGGTGCTTTGGCATAAAGTTACTGTGGATAACTAAGTCTTAATAGTCCTGGTGCTGATCAGGGAATTTGAAACATACATACTCAGCTATACCAACTGGGTTATAAAGAGGTTACTCAAAGTGTTTTGCATTGTAAGCGTCACAGTTACTTAGTGTATTTGGGATCATAGTGGCTCCCTAGAGACAAGAGTTAATATCCATGAGTCATAAAACAAAAAAGGCATTGGATATTTGAATAGAGGAACAATTACAATGTTAAAATGCTTCTTGGCATACAACAATGCAAAATGAATTTACAAGAATCTTGCTGAAACTGAAAGATGATACTATCAAAAATGTAGGCAAGTAGAAAAGTTAAAATTTCTTATTAGCAAAGGATGAAAGAAATCAAAGTTAATTTTATAGTATCAATTATTTCTACATTAAGATAAAAAATATAGGATGGCTATGTTTTTATTTTATGCAGTGTTTTCTCTGGTTTTCGAAATTAAAATATATGATATGATGGTTTTCTTAATCAGACCCCCCCACCCCACTGTTATTCCTCACACACTTTCAAGTTAACTGATGGCAAATATTCACATAGTGAATAGCAAATAGCATAACTAACTCCAATCAGGTTGGGAAGGGAAATTTAATTGTCCAACAGTGTACTGACAAAAGATTAACCAAACTTTAGTGAAGGGAGACTAATGACTTATTAAATTGTGCTTTGTACAGGAAGTCATATCTTTTTTAAGAGTCAACAAAATATGGGAAAGAGGAAGAATTTCACGAGTTACTTTTCAGGTAGCAAGTTATCATATTACATAATTCTAAATCTTGAGAGAGACTTAGATGTAAAACTGCAACTATAAACTTCTATAAGAAAACATAGTGAAAGGCTTCTCAACTTTAGTCTTGGCAATAATTATTTTGGCTTTGACACCAAAAGCACAGGCAACAAAAGCAAAGATAAATAATTGGGAATACATCAAACTGACTAGCTTCTGTACGAGAACAGAAACAGCGAGCAAAATAAAAGGCAACCTACAGATGGAAGAATATATTTACAAACCATATAGTTGCTCAGAGGTTAACATCTAGAATATATAAGGAACTCATACCATTCAATGGCAAAAATAAATAAACAAGTGAACAAACAATACCATTTATAAATGGACAAAGAACAAATAATCATCAAAGAAATATAAATCAATACCAAAATAAAATATCACCTCAAACATGTTTGGATGTTTATTATTAAGAGAAGAGGTAGCATATTGGCAAAGATGTAAAGAAAAAGGAACTTTTGTTCACTGTTGGTGGGATTGTAAATTGGCACAGCCACAATGGAAAACAGCATGGAGGTTTAAAAAAAGAATTAGAAGTAAAACTACCAAATAATCCAACAATCCTGTTTTGAGATACATAGTTTTAGAAAATGAAATAACTACCTTAGATATCTGTGCATTGCAGCATTACACAAAATAGCCAAGACATGGAAACTATCTAAGGGTCCACTGATGGATGAGTAGATAAAGATAATGTGAAATACATACATAAATACTACATACATATACTAACACCATATATATATATATATGATGGAATACTGTTTATAAAATATATAAATATACATAGTGGAATATAGATAGTGAAATATTATTTTAGCCATAGTGGAATATTATTTATAAAATGTATAAATATATATAATGCAATATATATAGTGAAATATTATTTTAGCCATAAAAAAGAAGGCAATCCTGCCATTTGTGACAGCATGGACGGACCTTGAAGGTATTATGCTAGGTTACATAAGTCAGACGGAAAGAGACAAATATCATATGATATCATTTATATGTGAAATCGAAAAAATAAAACTCAGAAACAGAGAGTAGAATGGTGGTTGCCAGGTGTAGGGAGTAGTGGGGTGAATGTATTCAAAGGGTGCAAACTTCCAGTTATAGTATGAATAAGTCATAGGGACTTAATATACAGCATGAGGACTATAGTTCACAATACTCTGTTCTATACTTAAATGTCATTAAAAGAAATCTTAACCATGAACAACAAAAAAAAGTTAACTACGTGAGCTGGTGGATGATTTAACTGATCTTATTATGGTGTTGATTTTCATAATATATACATATATTGAATCATCACATTGTACACTCTAAACTTATGTTATATGTCATCATTGTATCTAGAAGTGAAGTAGCAGTAGTGACAGACTGCAGGTGAGGTATAAAGACAATCTTATCCCTGGTACTGAACAGACAAGACAGAAACCAAAGGCAACATGAGCTACTGGATATGGTCTTAGAAATACCCTGTTAAACTGCAAACACCCTGGAATCTCTTGAATTGCCTGATTAAGATTTTAATTTTTATTGCAAACTTTTATTTTTAATTTCTTTTTATTTATTTATTTTAGAGAGGAGACACAGAGTGAGAGAGAGAGAGAGAGAGAGAGAGAGAGAGAGAGAGAAAGGGGAGAGGAGCTAGAAGCATCAACTCCCATATGTGCCTTGACCAGACCGGTGCAGGGTTTTGAACTGGCGACCTCAGTGTTTCCAGGTCAATGCTTTATCCACTGCGCCACCACAGGTCAGGCTATTTCAAACTTTTAACCTCATTTTATTTATCCTCTTTTCTGCTGGTCTTAACATACTTGTATAAACATGCAAGAAGTAATTCATGACATAAATGTTATGAGAATCTTAGAAACAAGTAAATTGTACACAGTCTTATATTTTTAAATTACAAAAAAAGAAAGTTAGGTGGTGTATGTGTCAGAAAATGTTATTTAAGAAAAAAAACAAACAACGGGCTATGAATAATTCCTTAATTGGAGAACACAATAGGAAAAGGAAGTACAGCTTCTATTACACAAGGTGAGGTAAAAGCGTACACAGGTACATTTAAATGTAAACATATAAGGGCTAATGAGCACATTTTTAAGAATAGAAGATACACATAATCAGGACAAATTGAGAGGCACAATATTTAGTGACAGCACTATGGAAAATAAGCCCAGAATAAACTTATCTGTCTGAAAATTGCTATAGAAAGCAAACAGGAGGTTTTAAAAGCTATTTTTAGCATAAGACTATTGCTTGTGGTAAAATGGTACATTTTATAGTAAAATTCTATTTCAATTCTCCAAAAGTCTCGTCACACTTCACAAATAAAAAATAAATAAATAGTAACATTCAATAAATGATGGAGAATGTGAGAGGTGCAGGGATATAGTAATAGACAAATTATACTTATAAATAGCAAATCTTAGGATAGGTGCCTTGGGGTTAAAATAAGTAAATTATAATAAATTTTTAGATAATTGTTTAAAACCACAAATATTTTTAAAAACCTATATGAAATTGCTAGAATCAAGTAACACAAACCTTGCTTCATATGTTTTTAGATGGTAGAGCAGGCCTATGATGTTGATTGATATAAGTATGTCTAGGATGCAACAAAGCATTCCACATATTTTCTTTCTCTGTTCATTAAGGTTGCAGTCAGGCTGAATAGTATCAGATTTCAATGAAATTTTAGCAAATCTTTGCAAATAATGCTGGTTAATGTGTTTGTTTCAACCTAATAAATAACCTTATTTGATTAGTGGGAAGCTATGAAAAGTAATCTAGTTACTAGATTTTAAAAACCAGCATACAGATTTATCTTACAATTTATTATATTAACAGAAACCAACAAAAATTGAATACTACATGAATATATATATATATATAAAGTTCTATATATGGTTCCAAGAATTGAAATGCAATTATAGTATGAGCAAAATCTGTCCTTAGTTTACATATAAAACAATTACATGGAGGCTTTTTATGTTGTTATTTTAATCATAAATTAATAGTAAACCAGGATCGTTTAACATTTTGTTAAGTTTTAGCAGCAGTACTATAAGTATTTCTAGAACCAAAAAAGTTGTACTATTTCCTGTTACTGGTTATCGCTATACTATATATGGATTATTGCATTCAGTGGTAAGTAGACATCCTAGAAAGAATGTGCTTAAGCTTAGAAATCAGAAAGCTGCCCTGTTATGTAAAGAAATGAGAAGTTCACGTGACCAGGCAGTGGCACAGTGGATAGAGAGTCGGACTAGGATGTGGAAGATCCAGGTTCGAGACCCCGAGGTCACCAGTTTGAGCGCGGGCCAATCTGGCTTGAGCAAAAGCTCGTCAGCTTGGACCCAAGGTAGCTGGCTCCAGCAAGGGGTTGCTCGGTCTGCTGAAGGCGCACGGTCAAGGCACATGTGAGAAAGCAATCAATGAACAACTATAGTGTTGCAAGGGCAACGAGAAACTAATGATTGATGCTTCTCACCTTTCTCCATTCCGTCTGTCTGTCCCTATCTATCCCTCTCTCTGACTCTCTCTCTCTGTCCTTGGAAAAAAAAAAAAAAAAAACTAAAAAAAAAAAGAAAAAGAAATGAGAAGTTCAAGTGCATACAGAATTTATCTCCAAAGCAGTTTTCTTCTGTTGCTCCAAAAGAAACAATATAGATAGCTACAAGTTATTTTATATATATATATATATATATATATATATATATATATATATATATATATATATATATATATATAAATAATATACAGGTTCCCTCTGTAATCCTAAAGTATAGAATTGTACATATATATATATATATATATATATATATATATATTCCCTCTGCAATCCTAAAGTATAGCATTCATATGAAAACTTTTTAAGTCAAAATGGCGTAAAGCAAAGAGTATCACCCCCACTCTCAAAAGTCTGCTTTATGCCATTTCACTTTTAGGAAAGACCTACATTAGTACCTGTTTTCACAGACTGAAAGAACTCCAAAGAGGATTTTCATTTTTATGGGAAAAAAATGATATATAGTAGAAATAGATAAGAGTCAGTATTTTTCATAACACTAAAAGTGTTAAAAGAACACATGTCCTGAATAGAAGAATAATTGCTTTCTAGTTTACTACTTGAAACTGTACATCTAAAATGTCAGTTGATTTATGTTCTCTTACAATTCTAATTTTTGTATAATTAAAGAAGCTGGGAAGCTTGAATTTTGAAGGAAATTATTGCTTACTTTAAATGGTATGTCAGAAGTTAATTCATAATTGCCTCTTAGAAGAGACTTTATATTATTCTTGAGAGATGGTTCTCAATGGTTTCTAAAGTCCTATCCTCTTATGGTGAATAAGATCATGAACCCTAGAACTGTAATTCATCAGATTAAAGCTCTGTGCCTTCATTCAAGAACTGAGCTGATGCCACTCTATAGTTGAGCAAACTTGGAAAACCTACTTCTGTTTTCTTATCTGTAAAATGTAGATAATAAGGGAAACAACCATGTTAGGTTGAATAAAGACAGCAGAACAAAAGCATTGAACTATCTCCATAAATGTTAAAATCATCTTCTGAATTCTTGATGCACATAATATAATGGAATCTTACATTAATTCATTGATTTTTAAAATATATATAAACAGAGATCGACAGCAAATGGACACATGAGATCTTTTGAAGATGATGGAAATGTTCAAAAATTAGATTATGGTGATGGCTGCACAACTTAGTAAATTTACTAGAAGCATTAGATTATACACTTAAGACAAGTCAATTCTATTGCATATAAATCATACCCACTTAAACTATAATATAGTTTATAGTTTAAGAAAAGAAAATAATTTCAAATAAACATGGAAAAATACTAATTTAAAGATAAAGTCAACATTAGAAACAAATCAGTATTAAATTTATAGTCAAAGACATCATTCAGAATAGCTCTTTGTCACATATTTGTTGAGTACCTACCACGTGCTAAGCACTGGGAAATATAAAGATGAATAAGACACCTGAACTGTCTTGGGGAAGCTCTCAAAGGTAGGAGAAAGACAATAAAGGACACAAGACAAATTTACCTGCTGTTTTTGTCCAGGAGAGAAAAATAGTTAACAGTTTTAACCTGTTGAAAAAATTAAACAATATACTGTATGATACATGAAAACCACATGGTATTCTAATTTAAGCGTCAATAATAAAGTTTTATGGAACACAGTGATGTGAATTATTCATGTATTTTCTATGGCTGCTCTCAAGCTACAATGACAAAGT
This sequence comes from Rhynchonycteris naso, assembly GCA_037038555.1. Classification (NCBI taxonomy): domain Eukaryota; kingdom Metazoa; phylum Chordata; class Mammalia; order Chiroptera; family Emballonuridae; genus Rhynchonycteris; species Rhynchonycteris naso. Next base: position 86,154,026 of record CM072996.1, read on the forward strand.
GCAGTAGTATTAACAGAGCCTCTATGCTCAACATACTCTTTGATATTTACTATCTTATTCTTTACAGAAAACGTCGGCTAACCTTTGATCTAAAATGGAAAATATTGAGAGAAATGATTTGTGATTGATCTTATTGGCTTCAAACTTTGCTGTTGAGGTCATTTATAAAATTAACTACTCTTGAGATTTTGCCTAGCACAACAAATAGAACTGTTTCACAAGGCAAGAACACCACTCTAAAACACTAGTAGTATTCAAAGTGTCAGTATTTAAAATTTGAATAACCTCTTCTTGATACTGAAAAAAGCTTATAACTGTGGGAACTACTATTCAGAAAAATAGTATATAATGACTACATTTTATATCTCGGGTTGTTGTAACAATTTTCCTTTAAAAATAAGCCCGTGAGCCTGACCTGTGGTGGTGCAGTGGATAAACTGTCGACCTGGAATGCTGAGGTCACCAGTTCAAAACCCTGGGCTTGTCCGGTAAAGGCACATATGGGAGTTGATGCTTCCTGCTCCTCCCCCTATTCTCTCTATCTCTTCCCTCTCTCATTCTTTCTCTCTCTCTAAAAATGAATAGATCTAAAAAAAAAATTAAAAGATAAATAAATAAACCCATGATTTTTGGTTTTAAAACACTTAGAATATAGCCATACAAGTTACTGTTAATCAACTGTTCCAAGAAAGATAAAAAATATACTATGCAAATAGTCTTATATTCTACCAAAGATATATGCATAAGTGGTGATCATGGGAAACCTGACAGTCTTAAAGAAGAATCCTGCTGATCAGTCTACAATCTACACAAGTTAATAAATAAATTAAATGCAGTTAAACAATAAAGGGCCTGACCAGGCGGTGGCGCAGTGGATAGAGTATCGGACTGGGATGCGGAAGACCCAGGTTTGAGACCCCGAGCTCATCAGCTTGAGCGTGGGTGGGCCCATCGGGCTTGAACAAAAAGCTCGTCAGCTTCGACCCAAAGTCGCTGGCTCCAGCAAGGGGTTGCTCAGTCTGCTGAAGGCCCACGGTCAAGGCACATGTGAGAAAGCAATCAATGAACAACTAAGGTGTCGTGACAGCAACAAAAAACTAATGATCAATGCTTCTCACCTCTCTCTGATTCTTCTGTCTGTCCCTATCTATCCCTCTCTCTGACTCTATCTCTGTCCCTGTAAAAAAAAAAAAAAAAATCAATAAAGGGGCAACAGATTAAATAGTTCCATAACTGTATATTGATAGTCTTATGTATTGATATATGGTAGCTCAAATGTAATATAGTATACACACTTTTAAATAAGAATTATATTTTTATAAAATGCTCCAAATTCAAAGTGACTGGCTCATAAAAAGTACCTACAAAACATTAATTTCCATGCATTCTTCCTCTGGGTCATTCTCTCAATTCATTTATCAATTTAGTATTAAAAGTTCATAGTGTTATAATATAATATAGAATGCATCTGTTCATCAATATTTCAGAAAAAAACTCATGGAAAGCTTAAAATGGAATAGAGAGGAAGACATTTCTACAGATTTATACAAGTGCAAGTGAGGGTGACATGTATCAGATTCCATCATTTTGTGTATCTGTTTTCCATTAAACACAGACAAAATTAAATATTCCTTTCATTTTGTATTACTTTTAAACCACATTGTGATACTCATAAAAATTCATGATTTGAAGTGCTTCTTATAATTAATCCAAATACCAAAAACTGTATTTTTTATTTTTGGATAATGCGTTCTTAATTTAAATCAGTACTCATAATTGTGACTTAAGATTACTTAATTCTAAAAAGGCAACTGAAGAATTTAGGCTCTTCACTCATTATATTCCATTTTAACAGTGTTCATAAAAAAGCAATATCAAGTCAAGAGTACATTAAATATTCTTAACTAAATTGCTCCAAATAATTTGCCAAACTACTGTAATCGTCCTCTTAGATACAATAATAAATAATACCTCAGATTTAACTGCCAGAATATCCAATTTTATAAGTACTCTTTTTTCATTCTTTCAGAAAGAAAGTTTGGATTTGACAAAATATTTCTAAGACACTGACCTATATACTGGGGTAAAAAATAGTACATTTTGGAATAATGGAACTATTTGAGAAATTTCTTGAGATAAAATTCCACCCAATGCCCTTACTTTTATTTAGAATTCTTCCTCTTCAAAGGCTTTAATGCATGAAAAAAATAACCTATTCACACTTTTATTTCTATTACAATTAAACCTTAGACACATTGGCAAAATGACTACTTAACTAAGAAGAATTAAACCAAGAGTAAATTTAAACTACTGGCATTTGAAGTGGAAGGATGGGCACTGAGGTTGCTGCCTTGGAAGAAATAAGGGTAATAAAGAGAGCAGTGACTTAGAGAAGGGTACTGGGAACAAGAAAGGTGCTCCAGTGCCAATCAGGAAGAGAATCCTCCCATGAAAGTCTGATTAATGTAGTGAGTGAAGTAACTGTCCCCTCTACCAGATAAACATTAAATAATATTTTTTTAAAAAGACTGTGTGCCTGGAAGGCACTGAATTAAGTACATTTTAGTCACATACACATTATGCTGAGGTTATTATTATTATTATTATTATTATTATTATTCCTATGATTCCATTGATGAAACTGAGGATCATAAATATTTAGAAACTTGCCCTGATGGCCATACAACATAAAGGACAGAGTTGGGTACAAATTCTACTAGTATAGTAGGCAAAAGTATAAACTCTGCATCTTGAATCTTGACTCAGCCACTTCTAATGTGTAATTTTGAACAAGCTACTTAACCTTTCTGTGCCTCAGTTTCCTCATGAGTAAAATGAGTATAATAATAGGTATCATTTATAAAGTGTTCAGAATAACGTACGGCACTTCGTAAGCACTATATAGAAGGAATTGAGGTTGTATGGGATCAAGGGATCAAATTGAGGAATCCTTTCTTCTTCCCTCTAACAATATTTAGGAATCAGGGACAAAAAGATAACTATTGGAAAAGGAATAGTAATAGAGAGAGAATAGATGAGAAAATCAGGAGGCAGGAGAAATTGAATAAATATTCTATAGGAAGAGTGGTTTTCATTTAGTTAGAGCTGAATGGATTGAAATTAAAGCCACCAAATGAAAATCAGAAGGGCTGATTACTTTAATAATTTGTTTAGGAGTTGAAGATCAGCATCTGAAATAGCATGACTAATTACACTGATAATAAAAATCTTATATTTATTGTTTGTAAATTAGAAAATGAAAAATCTTAATCAAGACTAGAAAGGTCCAGAAGTACAAATTTATTAAGAAATTGCTTAACCTGTTGACTTGAATAAACTTCGACTATGTAACAGTCATTGATATTGATATCAGTCAGCTTCAAAATTCTTCACTGAACAAGAACAAAGCATTTCTCAAAATATCCTAAGCATTCTTTCTCAAACATTGTTTTCCTGCCCATTTGGGTAAATGTATGCAAATGTATGCTTGTCAAGTCAAAATTGCAATTAACCTTTTATTAAATTTATATCAGAGAGTGACATCAGAGAAATGGCAGTGTGAGGGAAACTATTGATCTCTCCCTTGAAATTTCAACTAATTCAACAACTCAACACAGAGAAAAAAATCTCAGGAGCACCTGAAATATGCACACACCAGATAAAGATATGATTGGGTGAAAAGGTGGCTGAAGATAAAATTCATGCAGAAGGAAAAATTATGGAGGACAGGGTATTTTGCTTTCCTCACTGATCTGAAGAAGGGGCACTTTTGACTGGAGCTGGACGAAGTTGAGAGATTGAGACAGAGGGGAAGAAGCTGAGTTAGTGTAGGTGCTCAAACAAAAGAAAGAACACCCCGGCTCTGCCTGAGATGGCAGACACAAGTGCACAGACGAGCCAGAGTACTTAGCCTGAGACAGCCAGTGCTGGGTGCATGCATGGGCCAGTGCGAGCATCTATCTATGTGCATTGCTGGAGTTGTGGGAGCTAGACACACATGTGGCCTATCGTGGACTCCCAAACAGTGCGCAAGAAGCCCATGGAAATTGCACCTGTGGTGTATTGAGTCAGGCTTGATCTGCCTGCCTATCCATAGAACATTGCCTGTGGGTAGCAGAAATGCGCTTGACCTGCGATTTGCACCCTGCTCTGCTTGCTGGTGGCTATCATTGCCATTGCCTTGTCCAGAACTGTGTTTTGAGTGGTACTGGAAGAAGGACCTAGTTGCACATAGCCTCCCTTGCTGTGCAAACAGTGGCTGAGGCAGACCCTACAGCTAAGTCTCCAGATTGCTAGCTATGGTGGGAGGGATGTGAGGAGAAGCTCCTGGGGAACTGAAACTGCCATTACTAGAGCCATAAAATTGAAAAGCCTTAACAAGCCTCACCTACCAATAGGACTGAAGCACAATCTACTCATTACCACAGTGACATATCAGCAGACCTCTGCCCAAGAGTCTCACACAGGCAAAACCTGTAGTACGGCGACACCATCCCCCCAAAAAAGGATGAAGTTACCTATCAAAACCAGGAAAATATTACATTTTTTAAACACTTTTTGTCATTTTTTCTTCTTTCCTTTTTCTTTTTTCTCATTTTTTCTTTTTTTTCTTTTGAACTTCATTATCCATAGTTGTTACATTTTTCATTCATTTTTTGTGAGGGTTTCACTTCCGAAACCTTTACTTCTTTGTTGTTATTCTTTCTTTCTCTTTCTTTTTCTTATTCTTTTTACTCTCTCTCTTTTTCTTCTCCTTTCTCTCTCTTTTTTGCTCTCATCTAATATCATTTTTCATTAAATTATTGTATTTTAGACATATTTTTTCAGACATTTTGCTTGTTTATGACATCACTTTCTCTCTCTTTTTTCATTTTTTCTTTCCTGCTTCATGTTCTCTGCAGTTTTGTTCTACTTATCATTATAAAATTTTTATTTTTCACTATATTTTTTCAATTTTATTTTATTTTTTAATTATTTCTTGTTATCAAGGAAAAAAAAAAACCAAATATCCTAGATACAAAAGACAGAGATGTAGCTCAGATAAATTATGAAAAATTTCTAGAAAATAATTTCAATTGAAAATGTTGGAGATAAGTGACAGAGAATTCGAAATTGAAGTTCTAAATATACTCAATGAAATACAAGAAACCATTAAAAGGCAATTTAGGGAGCTCAAAAAACAATTTAATGAACAAAAAGAGTACTTCACCAAGGAAATTAAAACTATAAAAAGGAACCAGAGATTAAAATTTTAATACATGAACTGAAAAATGAGGTAACAAGCTTAGCTAATAGAACTGGCCAAATCTTTGAGAAAATTAGTGGACAGGCAACTACAGATATTACAGAGAGAAAAAGAGAGAGACTCACAAATTAAAAAAAAAATGAGAAAGGCCAACAGGAAATGTCTGACTTCATCAAAAAGAGCAATATAAGAATAATGGGCATATCAGAATAAAAAGAGAAAGAAAAAGAAATGGATAACATATTTGAACAAATTATCCATGAGAATTTCTCAAAGCTGTGGAAAGAGTTAGAGCCTCCAATTCGAAAGGCAAACAGAACACAGAGTTACTTTAACCCAAACAGACCTACTACAAGGGACATCATAATAAAATTATCACAAATGAATGACAAAGAAAAAGTACTCCAGGCAGCTAGGAAAAAGAAGAATATAACATATATAGAAAGGTTATTAGGCTATCAATAGATTTTTGTTTGTTTGTTTGTTTGTTTTCATTTTTTTTATTTTAATTTATTTTTTTAAATGAAAACATCTCCAGGTTATCTTAACATTCAATTGTGTTGCATACCCATCACCAAAAGTCAAATTGTCCTCTGTTACCTTCTATCTGGTTTTCCCTGTATCCCTCCCCTCCTCCCTATCCCACCCTTCCCTCCCTCCCCCCACCCCATAACCACCACTCTCTTGTCCATGCCTCATAGTCTCACTTTTATGTCCCACTTATGTGTGAAATCGTGCTGTTCTCAGTTTTTCTTTTTTTCTGATTTACTTATTTCACTCCGTATAATGTTATCAAGAACCATCCTGCCTGGTACTGGCACAAGAACAGGCACATAGATCAATGAAACAGAACAGAGGACCCAGAAATAAACCCACAGCTTTATGGACAACTGATATTTGACAAAGGAGGAAAGAACATACAATGGAGTAAAGACAGCCTCTTTAACAAATGGTGTTGGGAAAATTGGACATCTACCTGCAAAAAAATGAAACTAGACCATCAACTTACACCATTCACAAAAACAAACTCAAAATGGATAAAAGACTTAAATGTAAGTCGTGAAACCATAAGCATCTTAGAAGAAAACATAGGCAGCAAGGTCTCCGACATCTGTAGCAGCAATATATTTGCCGATTTATCTCCACGGGCAAATGAAATAAAAGGCAAGATAAACAAATGGGACTATACCAAACTAAAAAGTTTTTGCACAGCTAAAGACAATAAGAACAGAATAAAAGGACAAACCACACAATGGGAGAACATATTCAACAGCACATCTGATAAGGGGTTAATGGCTATCAATAGATTTCTCACAGAAATTCAACAAGTCAGAGGAGAGTGAAACCCAATATTTAAAGTAGTGAGAGATAAAAACTTCCAGCCAAAAATACTATATCCATCAAAGCTATCCTTAAAATATAAAGGGGAAATAAAAACATTCAGGGAATTTATCACCATACAAGCCCCACTTCAGGAGATACTAAAGGAGATTATTCAGCCAGATACAAAGAACAAAATAAAACAAAACCACAAGTAAAAGCTCCAAAAAGATCACAATAACAAAAAAGGATAATCTGTGATAACAAAAACAAAAAAGGGAAAGGACAAAGATTAGCAGTTGCAAAGGAGAATGGAGTGCAGAATCACTCATGAGATTATATATATATATATAAATTCCTTAATGGTAACTACCCCTGAAAATATCACTATAAAAACATATGGCTTAAAAAAAAAAGAAACAGAGGAAAGAAATATGGAATACAGCCAAACAAAAACAAATGACAGAAAAACAAAAGAGAAGAACTAAACAAGAAACAAAGTTATCAGAAAGCAATATATATATGGCAATAGGAAACCCTCAAGTGTCAATAATTACACTAAATGTAAATGGATTGAACTCACCAATAAAAGGGGACAGAGTAGCAGAGTGGATCAAAAAAGAAAATCCAACTCTATGCTGCCTTCAAGAAACACATCTAAGCTACAAGGATAAAAACAGATTCAAAGTGAAAGGTTGAAAAGTGATTCTCCAAGCAAATAATATCCAAAGAAAAGCAGGTATAGTCATACTCATATCTAAAAATGCTGAATAGATGGCAACTAAGATAATCAGAGAAAAAGATGATCATTTCATGATGATAAAGGGGACTTTGAATCAAGAAGATATGACACTTCTTAATATATAGCACCAAACCAAGGAGCACCAAAGTATATAAGATATTTACTAACTGATGTAAAAATAAAAACCAACAAAAAGACAATCATATTCGAGACCTCCATATACCACTAACATCTCTAGATCATTCACCCGAACAGAAAATCAATAAAGAAATATTGGCCTTAAACAAAACACTAGAACAATGGGATATGATAGACATCTATAGGACATTTTATCCCAAAACATTAGAGTTTACATTTTTCTCCAGTGGACATGGAACATTCTTAAGAATTGAGCATATGTTGGGCTACAAAACTAACATCAACAAATTCAGAAAGATTGAAATTATACCAAGCATATTCTTTGATCATAAAGCTTTAAAACAAGAATTCAACTGCAAAAAAAAAAAAGTAAGCAAACTCACAAAAATGTGGAAATTAAACAACATACTTCTAAAAAATAACTGGGTCAAAGAGGAAATTAAAGCAGAGATCAAAATATATATACAGACAAATAATAATGACAACAAATAGCTGCATCAGAATCTCTAGGATGCAGCAAAAACAGTAATAAGAGGAAAGTTCATATCATTACAGGCTTATATGAACAAACAAGGGAGAACCCAAGTAAACAACTTAACATCACATCTTAAGGAACAACAACAACAACAAAAAAAAAAAACAAAGGCAACCCAGAATCAGCAGAAGAAAGGAAATAATAAAAAATAGAGCAAAAATAAATGAAATAGAGAAAAAAAAAACTATAGAAAAAAATTAATAAAACAGGGAGCTGGGTCTTTAAAAAGATCAACAAATTTGACAAACATTTGGAAAGACTCACTAAAGATAAAAGAGAAAGTACTCATAAGAACAAAATCCAAAGCAAAAGGGGAGAAATTATCACAGATATGTAAAGGATTATTTAGAATAATATAAAAAACTATATGATACCAAATTTAACAATCTAGAAGAAATGGATAAATTCCTAGAACAATACAATCTTCCTAGACTGAATCAGAAAGAAGTAGAAAGCCTAAACAGACCTATAAGCAGGGAGTAAATAGAAACAACTATCAAATACCTTCCAAAAAATAAGAGTCCAGGGCCAGACAGCTATACTAGTGAATTCTATCAAACATTCAAAGAAGATTTGGTTCCTATCTTTCTCAAAGTCTTCCAAAAAATTGAAGAAGAAGCAATAAAAGACACAGTGAAATGGAAAAATAGTTCTTGTTCTTGGATAGAAAAATAAATATAGTTAAAATGGCCATATTGCCCAAAGCAATATACAAATTTGATGCAATTCCTATCAAAATTCCAATGTCATTTTTTAAAATGGAACACGGCCTGACCTGTGGTGGCGCAGTGGATAAAGCGTCGACCTGGGAACACTGAGGTCGCCAGTTCAAAACCCTGCACTGGTCTGGTCAAGGCACATATGGGAGTTGATGCTTCTAGCTCCTCCCCCCTTTCTCTCTCTCTCTCTCTCTCTCTCTCTCTCTCACTTTGTGTCTCCTCTCTAAAATAAATAAATAAAAATAAATTTTAAAATGGAACACAAAATCATCAAGTTTATATGGAGCCATAAAAATTTCTGAATAGCCAAAATAATCTTCAAGAAAAAAAAATGAAGCTGGAAGCATTATAATACCTGACTTTAAATTATACTACAGAGTCATGATAATCAAAATAGCATGGTACTGGCAGAAAAATAGACACATGGACCAATCAGACAGAAGAGAGAGCCCAGAAATAAAACCACATATATATGGTCTAATCATATTTGATAAAGGAGGCAAAATACACACAATGGAGAAAAGAAAGTCTTTTCAACAAATAGTGCTGGGAAAACAGAAAAGCCACATAAAAAAGAATAAAACTCGACTACAGTTTATCTCCTTGTACAAAAATTAATTCAAAATGGATCAAAGACCTGAATATAAGATATGAAACCATAAATTACATAGAAGAAAACATAGGTACTAAACTCATGGACCTTGGCCATAGTTTATGGCCATAGAGAACGTTTTATGAATTTTACTCCAAAGGCAAGGAAAGTAAAGGCAAAGATAAATGAATGGGACTACATCAGATTAAGAAACTTCTGCACAGCAAAATAAACTGATACCAAAACAGAAAGTCAATTAAATGGGAGATAAGCCTGACCTGTGATGGCGCAGTGGATAAAGCGTTGACCTGGGAACAATGAGGTCGCCAGTTCAAAACCCTGCACTGGTCTGGTCAAGGCACATATGGGAGTTGATGCTTCTAGCTCCTCCCCTCTTTCTCTCTCTCTCTCTCTCTCTCTCTGTGTCTCCTCTCTAAAATAAATAAATAAAAAGAAATTAAAAAAAATTATTAAATGGGAGATAATATTTTTAAAAATACAGCTCAGCTAAGGGCCCAATATCCAAAATATAAAACAAACTCACAAAACTCAACAACAAACAAGCAAACAATCCCATAAAAAAAAAATGGGAAGAGGAGATGAACAGACCCTTCTCCCAAGAAGAAATACAAATGGTCAATAGATGTATGAAAAGATGCTCATCTTCACTAGCTATTAGAGAAATGCAAATCAAAACTACAATAAGATACCACTTCACACCTGTTAGATTAGCTATTATCAACAAGACAGGTAATAACAAGTGTTGGAGAGGCTGCGGAGAAAAAGGAACCTTCATCCACTGTTGGTGGGAATGTAAAGTAGTACAACCATTATGGAATAAAGGATTGTGGTTCCTCAAAAAAATAAAAATAAAACTACCTTATGACCCAGCAATTCTTCTACTGGGTATATACCCCCAAAACTCAAAAACATTGGTACGTAAAGACACATGCAGTCCCATGTTCATCACAGTGTTGTTCATGGTGGTCAAGGCTTGGAAACAACCAAAAGCCCTTCAATAGATGACTTAATAAAGAAGATGTGGTACATACATACTATGGAATACTACTCAGCCATAAGAAGTGATGACAAATTATTTACGACAACATGGATGGACCTTGATAACATTATACTGAGTAAATAAGTAAATCAGAAAACACTAAGAACTGTATGACTACACACATAAGTAGGAGACAAAATTGAGACTCATGGACATAGATAAGAGTGCAATGGTTACCAGGGGAGGGGAAAGGAGCAGGGGAAGAGTGCGGGGGGAGGGGCATAAAGAAAACCAAAGAAAAGGTGACGAAGGACGGTTTGACTTTGGGTGATGAAAATAAAACATAATTGAATGTTAAAATGATCTGGAGATGTTTTCTCTAAATCTATGTACTCTAGTTGACCAATGTCAGCCCAATAAAATCAATTGTCTAAATTAAAATAAAATGTTTATCAACCTTCAACTTTGAAAATTATAAAGGTAAAAAATTAAAATAGGCCTGGCCTGTGGTGGCGCAGTGGATCAAGCCTCGGCCTGGAACGCTCAGGTCGCTGGTTCGAAACCCTGGGCTTGCCCAGTCAAGGCACATATGGGAGTTGATGCTTCCTGCTCCTCCCTCCTTCTCTTTCTCTCTCTCTCTTTCTCTCTATCTCTCGCCTCTCTAAAAAAAAATTAAAATAGACATATGGTTTTGAGATCCAGATTGACAGAGAGAAATTTGTCATATTATCTTTAAGAATGATCCATTTGGATCACCTATGTTCAAATTCCCTGTGTTATCTATAAAGATGTTCAAATCTCTCAGTCTTAGGCCAAGCTTTTTAAACTTTTGTTAGTAGTCTTAGAAAGCTGTGCTAATTATTTAAAGTTGTTACACCAGATCATTACATCACATCTCTGAAGTAAGAAACACTACACTAAAATCCCCATTTTACAGAACTTGTTGAACAGCTACAAAGTTACAGAGCCAGAATTTAAATCCAAAACTTATTTTATAGTCTAACCACTAAACCACTGCATTATTCTATTTCTTTTGTAGACACAAGATCATTTGTCTTGAAAGATAAAATGCTGTAACAGATGTCTCTGTGCCTGAGTTGGAAACAAGCATCACAAGACATTTTTTCTTGCCTCTTACCCTTCCTTCCTACTCTTAATGTATTGAAAATGGAAGTCAAGGACAAGTGATAAAAAGTAAAAGAAATATTTTTAGCTTGTTATCTCCTGAATCAATCATCTAATAGGCATAAACAAAAGAGAAGCATTAAGAACCCATAGATGAAAGAGGAAAATACATACAAGCAGGCCTATAGCTTACCTATAACTTAGTTATTTTAGTGATTGCTATTAAATATATATATATATATTAAAATTTACAGAGATTATAATACTTATATGTGAAATATACATAATTTCAGATATTACATAAAATAAGAAGAGAAGAGGATTGAGTTTGCATGGGACAGAGGGATCAAACTTGAGGAATCCTTTAGTCTTCCTTTTGACAATATTTAGGAAACAGTAAAGAAGAGATAAAGATTGGGGAAAAAAATTTCAGTTAGAGAGAAACTGATAGATTCTCTATCATTATATATTCTTTTATAAAGGTGGGGAAAAGTTATGAGTTCTATTATGACGCAGAGAAGCCTATGGAAATATACTGCTCACAAAAATTAGGGGACCAGGAAATGTGCAGAAACTCTGCCTTTTGTATAGTGCATTTTCACCAATGAAATAAAAATTGGTTTTGCATCTCATTTGCATAATTGTATAATTTTCTTTGACTTGTCGTTTGCTTTTTTGATGTTCTTGTCTAATAAAATAAATCAAATACTTCTTTTTTTATTGCTTTAAATTCATTTTGAAATATCCCCTAATTTTTGTGAGCAGTATATTTCCACGATAATGATCATATAGAAGAGGGGTAGTCAACCTTTTTATACCTACTGCCCACTTTTGTATCTCTGTTAGTAGTAAAATTTTTTAACCACCCACCAGTTCCACAGTAATGGTGATTTATAAAGTAGGGAAGTAACTTTACTTTATAAAATTTATAAAGCAGAGTTACAACAAGTTAAAGCATATAATAATAATTACTTACCAAGTACTTTATGTCAGGTTTTTGCTAAGTTTGGCAGAATAAATCTTTATAAAACAACTTACTATAGTTAAATCTATCTTTTTATTTATACTTTGGTTGTTCTGCTACCACCCACTAGTGGGCGGTAGGAACCAGGTTGACTACCACTGATTATAGAACCTTGATTAGATAGAAAACCTCAGCTTTATTTTACTCCTAAAAAGTTCCTTTGCCTACGTCTTGTCCAGAGCATACAAGCATTGGCAGACAATCAAAGTGGGCCTATTCAAATATAAGAACATATGAGCCCATCATTAAAGAGTTACTGTAACCTACCGAACATAAAAATGATAATTCATAATCACTGAAGATGAAGACAAAATATCAAGTATTTTCTGGGCAAGTAAGTCAACACTGTTATGAGTAATAACTATGTTACCTGATGGTATATTTTAAAATCAGAAAAATAAGTAGAGCCAGAGTTTAAGTTCTTTCTATGTACTAGGCATTGTAGTAAACACCTTACAAACATCATTTGTAACATTTTCTTCTCACAGTAATTTCGTGAGGCTTGTATGAGTAGTTACAATTCACAGGAGAATACCTAAGATACTGATAACTTAAATCATCTCCCAAATTCATGTTTTAAACTGATAAAAACTCAGCGTTATAGACCCAAAATTTATGCTAAAAAGTAAAAATGCTTTTATATTTTTACAAACCACAGTTTGTTCTGAATTAGTTTGAAAGTGGTTATACCAGATTTAACCTGAGCACCCAGGTACAAATGACAGTCTGGTGAAAGCCATTTGTATGGCCATTTCCATGACTCGCCAGGACTGCAATCTGAGGATTAGCAATGCTGCCCTCATCCCATAGTCATTTGCCTTCTTGCAGGCTACTGGCACTAGACTTCTTACTTAAATTAACTCACTTTAAAAAGCATCATAGCAGGTATTATAATATGCCCTTTCCCTGGTACTTTAGTGCTTCATTTGAATCCCAAGGTACTTCATCAGCTACCTGGGGTACAATCTTCTCTGCGAATGTCTTCCTTCGTTTTTGGTAAAAGTAGAAAAGAAAATTCAGATATTTAATCTAAATTACCTTCTACCATAATAGAACTGTGTAGTAATTAAATAATTATAATTAACTATGAACTCTTGCTTTTACAAATATATTTCTTGCAGAAAAATTTTAGATAATTCAACTCATGTTAAAGGCACTTTTTAGAAATAAAATATGGTTTATCCAACTATAGAATTACTGGAATTTTAAAAGCGAAATGCAAAAAATTGATCAGCATTCTAATTCCTGTTAATTTTCATTTGAAAAATAGACAATGAAGTGCTTTGGCCATCAGTTAATCAAAGAAAATAGCTGGACCAGGTGTGGCGCAGTGGACAGAGCGTCGGTCTGGGACGTGGAAGACCCAGGTTCAAGACCCCGAGGTCACCAGCTTGAGCGCAGGCCCACCTGGCTTGAGCAAAAGCTTGGACCCAAGCTTGGACCCAAGGTCGCTGGCTTGAGCAACTTGCTCGGTCTGCTGAAGGCACACGGTCAAGGCACATATGAGAAAGCAATCAATGAACAACTAAAGTCCCACTATGAGAAACTGATGATTGATGCTTCTTATCTCTGCATTTTTGTCTATCTCTCCCTGTCTCTTCCTCTATTTGACTATTTGACTCTCTCTCTCTGTCCCTGTAAAAAAAAAAAAAAAAAAAAAAAAAAAAAAATCAAAGGAAACAAGAATGCTTTGACCATGTATTATGAAAAGACATTTGCCTGTCCTAAGTGATTACTTTCAGGAGAGCAAAAAAAAAAAAAGAAGTATTGGTATATTAATGATTTGATTGTATTGTGCACTATGCTAACATCTTATCAGTGCAATTTTTCATTTTGGAGGTTAAAAATGGTGTTAAATACTATCAAGTCACTAGAGAGGTTGTCCCTTCACTGTCTGTTCAAAACAATCACTTAGGAGAATGAGATTGCACTAAATAAAGACCTCTGACATCTTCCAATGAATTGACACAGAATCTGTCCATAAGCTACACAGAAAGTCCTTTAGATTAAGCACTTCTTCTTAGAGTCCCTCTCTGACTTTCTCAATAACGTCAAGTTCTTTCAAGAGCCCTTACTGCACTGCACAGCCCCCTTTTGTCATACCTGCCCAAAATAAAATTTAGCGTTTATTTACTTAATTATTTGATTCATGCATGATTCTCTCACTAAATTTTAGGCTACTTGAAAACTAACAAATACCTAGAACTCCAGAGTACCTGCAACATAAGAGGGGTTTAATGCATGCAGATAAATAAAGAAATAAGTGACTGCTGTACTCAGAGAAAAATCTGAGGGATAAATCAAGCACATTGGTTTTATTATTTATTTTTTAACTGTTCTACTAGCAATTTAGTCACTAAATTATTTTTAAACATAAGTCAGACGTACTTGCTTTTCCATACAAAATGTATAAAGATAACATTTCAATTGAATGTGGGGATTGGTTCTTAAATTAATCTATTTTATCATTATCATACTTGCCAGATCCATAATTAATATTTGGCAGCTTGGTTCACCGATTTTTGAAAAGTTCATCTTATAGCATAGTCTCTCAGTTGTAGAAAATCACTATCTTATTAAATAGCTCAACAGGAAGCAACTAATGTGCTATGACAGGTAGAAAAGGCAAAAATTTAACCATTGGGAATATTTAGATGTTTGCTCTCTTGAGAAATATGAAAACAATATAAAAATAACAGTGGCTATCATCAACTGATAGCTATTATGTATCAAGCCTAATAAGTTCATTTATTTTTCACAATAATCATGTAAAATGGATATCACCCTGCACTAAGTTTCTTTTTTTGTTGTTTTGTTAGTTCCTTTGTTTGTTTTTTTTGTTTGTAATTTTCTGAAGTGAGAAGTGGGGAGGCAGAGAGACAGATTCCCTCATGCGCCTGACAAGTCCACCAGGTGGCAATGCTCTGCCCATCATGGGCATTGCTCTGTTGCAACCGGAGCCATTCCATCACCTGAGGTGGAGGCCATGGAGCCATCCTCAGCACTCAGGCCAACTTTGCTCCGAAGGAGCCTTGGCTGCAGGAGGGGAAGAGAGAGACAGAGAGAAAGGGAGAGGAAAGGGTGGAGAAGCAGATTGGTGTTTCTCCTGTGTGCCCTGTCCAGAAATCGAGCCTGGGACATCTACACGCTGAGTCAATGCTTTACCACTGAGACAACTAGTCAGGGCTCCACTAACACGCTTTTTAAAAGAAATCAAAGGTCAAAAAGGTACAACAGCTAAATTTTTAGGAAGGAAGGAAGGAAGGAAGGAAGGAAGGAAGGAAGGAAGGAAGGAAGAAAGGAAGGAAGGAAGAAAAGAAGGAAGGGGAATCTGTGTTATGGCCTGGAAAAGACTGACATCAAGAAACAGCTAGAAGACAAGATTTTATTTTTGCAATCTTTGGAATATAAATATCAGTATAACACTAATAATTATAGTTAACATTAATCTAGCACATATTATGTTTCAAGCACTTTATGTGCGTGATCTCCCACATAAGCTTATGAGATAAATATGGTTTAAGTACTATTAAATCAATGCTTATCCTCAAATTATCAAAAATAAATTGAGACTCAGGGATTAAGTAACTCACCCAATTAACACACATTTGTTAAATGAATGAGCCAAGAATTACATCCAATTCTAAATCCATGACTTGAGCTCTTAGCCTCTACACTACAAATTTCTATAATTAGTTCTAAAGTCTGCAGTTACAACTCTTGTGTTACTACAGCCAAGTGCACATGCAGTCCTGAATCAATAGCGGCACTTGTTTGTTTTCCTGAAGGATAAAAAGAGAGCACAGTGAAAAAGATGGGAAAAGACACTAGACGCATTTCTTCTCAACTCCCTTGCTGTCTTATTACAACAATAAGAACAACAAAAGAATGTGTAAAAGAAAAACAGTCAAAAACAGTATAATTTGGGACACAACAGTCTCTGAACTTCTATAGGTGAAAGAATGTATCTGCTGATGTTCCTCAGATTGAGCAGCTATAAGGAACTCTTGTAAGGAACACAGGTGTTAACTCTTTGAACATGATAATTTAATTTAGTAGAATCTATATTTCTCCTCAATTATTTACAAAAATATGGGACATAAAGCCCTAAATTTTAAAAATATAATTGTACTGTTTTAAGAAACATATTATTATTTTTTAAATTGCCTTTATTGGAGTGACACCGGCTGGCATAACTATATAGGTTTCAGGTGTCCATTTCCACAACATGTCTTGTACACCATGGTATGTTCACCCTCAAGTCAAGTCTTTGTCCGTTACCATCTAGTCCTCTATATTCTCCTCTATCTGCCCTCTCCCCCAGCAATCACTACACTGTTGCCTGTGTCCATGAGGTTTTTTGTTCTTTTGGAAAAGATTTCTTTTTTCTTTTGTCTTTTTTTTGCTCAATCCCTCCACCCCCCCATACCTAATCCCACCCTCCCACCCACAACAACTCTCAGCCTACTCTCTATGCATGAGTTTGTCTTTATATTACTCTTTATCAAGGCCTCTTTTCCTGCCCACGGTCTTTAACTAATGCAGATTGTATTTGGCACTGACAGAACAATAGGGAAGCCTGACAATTCATCAGATTCTTAATTTTATTCATAGTTCTAGCATTATGAGTAGGACCTGCTTAAGACTTCACCTCTCACCCTAATTTCACTTCAAGTATATGAGAAGGCTGGGCAAGTTAACATTCTCTTTAGAAATGATTCTGAAACATCTATGATTATTCAATGCTCTTCTGAAAAAGTATGAGCCAAAGGTTAAATAAATATTTGAAAATATAAAAGGAGTAAAGAGATTTAGTTTTTATACACTAATTTTTCTGCCTTGCAGTAATCATACATGCATTTTCAAATAAAAGTATCTAATTACAGACACAGTTAAAGTATGAGGGTTCATTATATAAGTGACAAGTTGGGTCTAGTCTCACAAAATGTGGATTCTATTAACACATTCACTAGTTACATAGTCCTCTTACTTTGGGGAAGTTGTTAATGATCAAGAGCTTTAATCTCTATCACATTACATAGATTTAAATCCTAGTTCCAGGTCAGACCTGTGGTGGTGCAGTGGATAGAGTTGACACATAATGTTGTGGTTCCAGTTCAAAACTCTGGGACTGCCTAAACAAGGCACAGAGGGGAGTTGATGCTTCTTGCTCCTCCCCCCTTCTCTCTCTCTCTTTCTACTGTCTAAAATGAATAAATAAAATATATATTTTTTAAATCCTAGTTCCTCTGTGCCCCTGTGATGTGGGTAAGTTAAATTTTTCACATCTCAGTTTCTCAACAAATCAGTTTCTCATCTGTGTAGTGGCCATGGTGATACTTAACTTGAAAGGCAATTTAAAGGATTAACTGAGATAAATTATGAATAGTTCTTAAAATCAATGACTTGTATACATTACGTTCTTAATAAAATGTAACTATGAATATTAATTTACCTACTTTTTCTTGTGATCTCCATTTTATAGTTAGGGAAGCAGAAGCTCAGAAAGACTAAATAACTTTCCCATGAGTGCACAATTAAGAAGAAATAAAATTGGAAGGTAAACTTAGTTCTGTCAGATATTAAGACCTGTGTGCACTTTCCCTTAGATTGGAGCTCTCTCACTCATCTCCTGCTTTTCAAAATGTCTATCTCTTCATATTTTAATTATTTGGTCCTGCTCTAATTAGGTAATAAGTTGCTCGAATATCTGCTGTTTATAATTCTTATTTCCATAAAGGTTTGGCCATGTAAGATGCCAAGGATATGGGAAAATTAGCCCTTCTTCCTCTAAAGAAGAAGGCAATATTTCCTAGGTTTATATTCTAGTTTTGGAATTGACTAACTATGAGATCTTGGGCACGTTCTTTAACTTCTCAATAAATTGGTTTTCTTATTTAAATGGGTAGAACAATAATACCTGCTATATAAAGATTAAATATAGAGGTTAAATAAGATGTTACATGCTTTCCTATAAAGTTCAATAAATAAAAGCCCTTTTAAATATATTATTGATACTACCATTTATTTTTGCTCTTTTTGTATCCTTTTTCCTGATCCATAAAATGAGTGGCCTGTATTAAAGGACAAAATGTATGTGTGGTCCTGGGAAGAATGTTATTTCATATTAAGCTCAAATAATGTTTCACTTTTATAATTAAGGTAAGTATCATGGTGCTTGCAATATCACAAAGCATTGACCACACCTAAAAGCTTTCTGGCTCTCCACCTTCCTACATTTCATATCATTTAGGTCTGGTTCTTAAGGTCTTATTCCGCAATCCCTCTGCTTTTATAAAAACTAATACTACATACTTCCTCTAACAAGAAACACATCAAACACTGACCTTAGCCTAAAGAAACATCTCTGCATGTGCTGCAAACACAAGTCTATCAAATGAATTCAGGAGCCAAAGACACTTTCTTTTCACCCTAGATATCTTCTCATTGTTGCCTCTTATTCAGATGATACATGGTCTCAATTTCTTTCTACTGCAAGTGTCCAATGAATATTTTGATCCCACTGCAATTTTATAATAGCTTCTAACCAAAAAGGTGGTAGGAAATATGACACCACAGCTTCTAGGTAAAAGAAGATAAAAATAATATCTATGAGGATTACTGTTCTTCTTTGGCAAATACATTATACAATAGACATACACCCAAATCTGAATCTAACATACTCTTCATTTTAAAATAAATGTAGATATGTTTATGTGAGGAATTATATCAGAAACTGCAATGCTGACAAACTAGGAAAAGGATTTTTGGAATGCTAAATATTTCATAGATCTAAAATCCAACTAAAAATTTCTATGAAGTCTATAAACATATGTCTTTTATTTAAGCTTAGCTGACTTATATTCTGAAACATTTTTCTTGATATGATGCAAATAACTTTCTAAAGCACATTCTGTTCTGTGTTTTTTAATTATCAGATCCTCTCAAAAATGGTCCAAAGTTTAGACTTATCAAAACCTTTATTGTTGGAGGTAGACTGACAAGTTCCCTCAAATTCCATCCCCTTCATTTCTGGAGTAGACTAAATATAAAAAGTTTTCATGAAGTAATTAAAATTATAAGATTCTGAATACAAGTGTAAAAAAGCATTAAACTTATTATACTTAAACTATGCTCTATTTATATTTATTATTCTAATCTCTTCAGACAGAACACAGTAGTTTTTGTTTAAACAATAATATAACCTTTTGTCAGATAAATAATTATAACGTTTTATATGTTCCATGAAAATTCCAAAAGCTGTATAGTAACAATAGTATTATTATTTTTAACACTCTTCCAAATGCTTGCAGATATGCACATAAACAATGCTGAAACTTAAAAAGTAGAGGAAGGAAAAAATTGTTACAAAGATCAATCTTAATATGGCAGGATATTTTTTAAGAATTACTTTAAACAAATAAACTTCAAAGTCTATATATTCTGATTCTCTTAATCCTTTATTCTTTTTTCTAGTTTACTAGGTCATAGGTATAAATCTTGGTGAATAACTAAAATTTAGTAAATATTTGATAATGAGTTTGTAAATTAATAAGGTTTTATTTGTTTCTGTTTTGTTTTTATGTGCTTGGTTTTACATGGTATTTTATATGCAATCTATATGAATGCCAATTACTACCTGGTGATTCCTGTAGTGCATGAGATGGTACGTAAGCTCTATGAGAAAACAGTATTTTCTGTTTTGTTGATTGCTGCATCCCATGCTGAGATCAGGTTTGCATATAATATGTGCTCAATATACAGTGTGTCCTTAAAGTCATGGTGCACTTTTGACCGTGTGACCGGTCAAAAGCGTACCATGACTTTACGGACACACTGTATATTTGTTGAAAAACTATTGAATAACATATAATTCTAATGTTATTTTCATATTGAAACAAAGTAACAAAACCTATTATTATTCTGCCAGAATATATTGTTATAGTTTAATATAGAAAGTAAGATTTAAAGAACATGTATGTATGGGAGAATCTTTCATGTATGTTATATATACTATATATTATATATCTATTATAGGGCTCTTGATGTGTCAGTCACTGTGACTGATGCAGAGAGAGATTCCGCTCCTGCATCAACCCAAATATCCCTCCTCTCTGAAATACTCCTTCCTCAACATTCCTTTATGCCTACTTTCCAAACCTCCAGACTAACTGTCAGAAGCAGCTAAGTCTATGTTAATGTCTGTCTTTTCCATCTCTCTGCTTTTTAAGAGACTTTTTCTGATTTATTTACCACAAGTGACTAACAGGGTTTTGACACAAATCAAGTCCCAAATTGCTGTAAATTAAAAGAATGACAATTAATTTAATAATACATTATTTCATAATCTGAGAGCTTAGAAAGAAGGATATAGCACACATATGTTATTAATTTTGTTCATAATAAAGGAAGCAACATTAGGTTTATGATTTATTCAACCAACTGAAAAGGACAACCCAGAAATTTCAGAGGCAGAAAGCAATAAGCAATGATCTGATGTGTAATCTAATGTAAAGTCAGAATTTTGTAAATTTGTTAGGCATTTCTCCCCTGATGTGATTACTTGGTTTAACTAAATTAGAAACTAACTAAGTAAAAATAATATTAAAATTTTTCATTTTACATACATAAATTCAGGGGTCATTTACTGCCTATTTAATGCATATTTTTCAGTAATTGTGATCTTAAAATTATGTTCTACAAGAAGTGTCAATTGATTATAATTTCTACACATGCATTTTTATATTTTTCTCTCAGAGTAAAATGAAAGATAAATAAAACACAAGAATTAAAGATTGCAATTACAAAATTGACAGCTATTAAGAAATTATCAAATGATTACTATAAGGGAAAAGTACAAGCTACAAATGAATGCTCCATTTTGACAGCTGACATAGTTATCTTTTTGTGTTTCTCAATTACACCAATGGACACCCCATAGAGACACAGAATCTTCCACTGTACATATTTAGCCATTATTTTCAAACTAAAATATTCTAAGTAATAAGAAGAGAAACAATTCCATGCAAATAGTAATATTTGTAAAATGGTTGGTTTTACTAAGCATACACAAGGGTAGAATGACAGAATTCATTTAATTTAAATTTAGGGATGAGCTGAGAGTGAACCAGCTCACAGCCAGTTACCAGTATGCTACAGGGAGCCTTCCAGGTCTTATGCTACATCTGTAAATCTGGGTCCTCTGATAACAGAAGCCCCACCCCCTACAATACAGAAAATTAAGGGTATTTGCTCTCAAGCTCATAATAACTTACAGATTAACATCTACCTGGCCACCAGAGAATCTAACCAAATACTGATTTTTCCAAATTACAGGAAACTCTTTGTAACAAATAAACAATTTTGACTCTAAATTTTACATATAGTAGCTGCTCCTGGGTATAAAACTACTTAGTTTTAATCCAATGTTTCCATAGGTCCTCAAACCTCTAAAGGTCCTGCAGACAAGTGGACAAAATGCACATAATATTTTTGTTTTGAGTTTTATTTTTCTTTATTAAAGGGTATAGTCAATGTTTTCTTGACTAATAGGTAGTTTGGGTCTCAGTCTCCCATCCTTTGTTTAGAAAACTGTAAAAAGTGCTAAACTGCATATAATTATATATGGCCCCAAATAGATATTTTAATTTTTAATGTGGTGATACAATCCTTGATAACTATAAAATCAGTAAGAATAACCATAGAAAGTAATAACCATAAAATAGAAGAAAGAAGTTCATGAACATGTATTGAGTGATTATGTGCCAAGCACTTTGCTAGAATCTGTGTCTAAATTATATTAATTGATAAAATATTCCTATAAAATAGGTACTAATAATATTTCCATTATAAAATGAAGAAACTGAGGCTGAGATAGACTGAGCAACATAGCCAAAGCATTATAACTATATAAGGTAGAGTCAGGGCATGGACCAAAGCCTGCTGAACTACAAAGCCTGTGTTTCTAACCATTATTGCGTACCAGGCATAACACAGTCAGGTTAGATCTTAATCAAAACCAAGGCCATTTTATCCACTACAATTCCAGGCATGTCTCCCAGACCACAAAGTTTCCCAGCTAGCTACTTATGAAAAGGTTGTAGGCACAAACTGATTATTGGCTTTTAAATAGGGCAGACAAATGCAAAATTAAGATGGATTAACTATGAAACTCAATTTTTATTTGACTCATTAGGTTCAACTACCTTAACTCAGGTAGTGAGCTATATAATATAATCAATATGGTATGATGACTTTTACTATGTTTTATATTATTGGGTAGAGCCTTCAAAAGTAAAGTCGTTACTTTGAAAACCTTAAAGTATATCTGCTTGTGATCCTAAAATTTTCTTGCAAAGCTTTCCAATAGAACAGTTTTGTTCATGTCTACCACCCAAGGGTCAGCTGTAGTTTTCTCTATGGTTTATAACAGTAATATTTAATAAAGGTACAGTGAGTGATAGATATATAAATATGAGAAAGACAGAAACAGGTCTAGATTAGAAATTTTTGTTAATATTTTTAAAGATGAACATAACATTACATGAATTATAATTATGAATTTATAAAATATTCCTTTTAACCATGGTGTATACATAATAACCTATTTGATAGAAAGAATTTTATCAAAAATATCATATAATGTCCTAATATATTTTACAAACAAAATCAAAATCCTGGAGTAATTACTTTTCAAGATATATATTTTTATGTATATGTTTGCTTTTTTTCCAACAAAAAGAAACAGAAACATAGAAAAATTATTTCTCGTGCAAATGACTCATGCAATTTGTAGTAAAACATTATACTTTATGTGTCATCATGAGAGTTTAAGGCAGAACTAAGATTATTCAAAACCCTATTTTCCACCAGGCTCAGAAATAAATAATAAGATAAACATATCTGATAGTCTACACTAATATGTTTTACCATTATTATTTCTATCAATAATAACAAGTAATAATATATAATATTTATATAGCATTTAACAATTATGAAGCATTTCCACATAGACAAACTTCTTTTCGCTATCTCCTTTACCTTATCCTATTAATTTTATTAAAAACATCTTACCAAAAAATAGAATCAATTAATATGTCATATTTCCATAACACTAAATAAACAACTTAAAATAAAATATCTAAATAACATTGCTTATATTAAAAATCCTATACCTTCAAGAGTCTTTCAAATAGAAAATGTAGTGAGAGAACCCAGCAACAGGAACAAAATAAAAGGTCACCTATGCAATTCTCATTATTGGATAGTTGAAAAATCTTTTGAAATGTAAAAGAAGTAGTATATATAAATGAAAAATGCAGAAAATAGTAGAAATTAAACTTTATTTCTAAGGATTGTAAAAGACAACAGTATTTCTCCTTCCCCTAAAAAATTAACTTTTTTTTTTTTTTTTTTTTTATACAGGGACAGAGAGAGAATCAGAGAGAGGGATAGATAGGGACAGACAGACAGGAACAGAGAGAGTGATCAACTTGCTTTACTGAATTTTCAAATTACTTTGTTTAACAGAATCATTAAGAACAAATTATATATTATTATTTTAAATATGTTTTGTAGTCAGAATAAATGTTTGCCTTGCCAGATCATCCAGGGACTCTCTAATTTCTGAACAATGAACACTACTTGATCCTTGAATATTTAATCATCTGATTAAACTCACAAAGCATCAGACAAAACACTTGGTCATTAAACAGTGTCTTTCAAAACCAAAAAGCTAGAGAAGTAAATATATTTAAAAATAAAATTTTTATTTACCTGAAACAAAGTTATAATTCACTCTCACTTAACAGTATACAGAAAATTAAATCTTCCTCATTTATTTATTAAACATACTTTATAATTATACACTGACCACTGTAATATTCTATTATAATTTTATAAAATGCACCTTGTTATCAAAGAGGCCACATTCTATTACCTCACTTTTTGTTATATTAATCTTTTAACAATATGTTATACGGCCTTTTCTCAAGTTATGTGAACTTCTAGAGTAATAGAACTGAAGGAAAAAAAGGCATAAATCATTTATCTAGCCCATTCATCTCACAAATGAAGAAAGAGAAGCAATGAAAAATGAAGAGGCTTGCCTAATCTCACAGTTAGTATATTTAGTGCTCTTTCTCCCTCTGCCCTAACACAATAGCCACTAGCAATACCTGCAATTATTCACATGAAATATGGCCAATTCCAATTAGAATATGCTGTAAACAAAATATTGTGGCATAATAAAAAGTATCTTTGTTCTTTGTAACCTAGCTCCTGGCACAAAGTTTCTGAAACCTTTGGAATTTACTGAGCAATAGCAGTGTCTGTTCATGAGGAACCTCTTTTTAGCACATCTGAGTTTGCTAATGAGGTGTCTCAGGGTGGGGCCTCTAGATAGTCTCAGAAATAGGGGCTGGTCACCAGAATGACCAGGTGATCAGTGGTGGGACATTTTGTGCCAACTATGGGCCTCTAGGAAAGGAAAAGGGTGGAGCAACTAGAGATTAAACTCTAAAACCTCTTGAACGATGAGATTTGGTGAGTTTCCTGGTACTTGGTGAACGTGTGAAGGTGCTGTAGGGTAGTGTGCTCAGAGAAGACGCGGAAGTTTCATACTTCCCCCATACCCTGCCTTATACATCCCATACTTCTGTCTCTTTCTGCGTAGTGTTCTTTTTAAAATATATCAGTAAATGTAAGTAAATGTTTCCCTAATTAAATGAACTTTTTTAGCATATTACTGAACCTGAGAAGAAAATTGTGGGAACCACTAATTAACAGTTGGCTGGTCAGGGTACAGGTGACAATCTGAGTTTGCAATTAGCATCGGAAGTGAGGACAGTCTTATTGGACTGAACCCTTAACCTGGGAAATCTGACACTCTTTCTAGGTAGTATTAGAATTCAGTGAAATTTGTAGCAAAAACCCACTCACACCTGGTGTCAGAAGTATTGAGGAAGGAGGAAAAAGAGCTTTTCCTTTCAACAATACACTAGATTTTGATAAGTTATTATAAAAAGGTAACATAAAATATCTCACTAATATTTTTATATTCTATGTTGAAAAACATTTTAGTTACACTAATAAAATATATTATTAATCTGAGTTTCACATTTTATTTTATCCTTTTATAATGTGTCTACTAGAATTTTTAAATTATATGTGTAGGTCATGTTATATTTATATTTGACAGCACTGTTATAGATCATTACCCTTTAGATTATTTTAAAGATATCTTTCTTGAGATTCCAAGTATGTACATATAATATTAGTTATTATATAAATTTCATACTCATTATTAGCCAACTAAAAAAATTCTCCTTATCATTCAAAAACCTGTGTTTACACAATCTAAATACCAGACCAATCAACACATGCCAAATGAGTTTCCGAAATGTTTACAGGTTCATTATCACTCTGTCATTCAAAAGGAGTGCTTCTCTTTGTTTCATGTTCATTAATTTCACTGTTCTAAAATGTTATTCCCTAAATTCCACAGTGATCCAAAATCCATTCTACTCTTTGATAAATGTTTGCAAAGCAAGGGACTAAAACAAACACACAAAAAAAGAGGGTATTAAATTTTTATTGTCACGGGAGAACTATCAAAGACAATCCCAGGAAGAATAGATTTTTGATTAAACTAGGGCAATAGCTAACAACAGTTCTCAATAGGAAAAAAAAAACAATCATGTTTATTTTACAAGTCAAAGTCTAGATATGTTCTTCCTGAAAGCTGAAAATTGATTAATTTGAAAGTTTCATGAACACTAAAATAAGAAGAAAACAACAGACAGTTAAGACACAGTGAGTTAGATGAACTTTGTCATTTTACCAGAAGACAAAAGGGTATCTATACATGTCTATGCTGAACAAAGATTTTGACAGCAAGAACTATTTCATAGGGCAGGCAATAAATATTACCCTCCAAAATTCTTCTGATCTCCTTGTACAGTTGAGGCTTCTTTAATGAATATATGAGGGCTGTGAGCTTTTTTAGGATTGTTAGATAATATTTATTATATTATAAAGACTTGGGTTTGAAATATCATTACATAACTTAAGGAGTTTCTCTTTACTTCCTCCCGAGTCAGAAGTGGTATCTAAACACAGATAATCCTACATATTACTGATCCATTAGAAAAGGAGTTCCAGCTGGTCCATGAAAGAGTAGTTACTTTTTAATTTTTTTAGTAATTTACAACCACTACTGAGAGCTAGTGAGGACAAGGTAAACATTGAAGTGATATCAAGGAACATATGTTCAGAAGTAGTTGGAAATGATTAGTCTCTAGAAATGGAATGCATATTTTAAGACAAAAAGACAGCATTTAAATGTGTTTTTATTTTATTTATTTATTTATTTATTTATTTATTTATTTATTTATTGAAAGAGACAGAGATTTAGAGAGAGGGATAGATAGGGACAGACAGGAAAGAAGAGAGATAAGAAGCATCAATTCTTCATTGTGGAACCTTAATTGTTCATTGATTGCTTTCTTATATGTGCCTTGACCAGGGGGTGGGGTGGCGGGGGGGGGGGGGCTATAGCAGATCAAGTGACCCATGCTCAAGCCAGCAACCTTGGGCTCCAGCCAGCAACCTTGTGTTTCAAGCCAGGAACCCTTGAGCTCAAGTTGACCATGGCATCATGTCTATGATCACACGCTCAAGCCAGCGACCCCACGCTCAAGCTTGTGAGCCTGCACTCAAGCCAGTTGAGCCCATCCTCAAGCCAGCGACCTCAGGGTTTTGAACCTAGGTCCTCTGCATTCCAATTTGATGCTCTACCCACTGTCCCACCACCTGGTCAGGTGAAGATCTATTTTAAAGAAGGAAGCAGTTGTAATATAGGAGTCTGCTCTGCCATAGAATGATGTGCCAAACTCTTCCTGAACCAGTATACAAATACTCCAAAGGTAGAATTAGTTGATATCTACATTCTTTGAAACTCACATTTCCAAAATAGTGGTCTGAGACCCTTACAGAGATTACAATGCTATTTGTTCATAGAGTTTCTTAAATAAAAATTCTTAGTAAAGTCTATTTCCATTACTACGTTTTTTTTTTTTTACATGAGAGGAGAGGGTGATATAGAGACAGACTCCCACATGTGCCCAAACCTGTATCCACCCAGTAACCCACATCATAGGCCGATGCTAAAGTATCAAGCTATTTTTAGTGTCTGAGGCTAACATGCTAGGAGCAACCAAGTTATTTAGTGCCCAGGCTGATGCTTGTACCAATCAAGCCACTGGTTATGAGAGGGGAAAGAGAGAGAAGGGGTAGGTGGAGGTGGAGAGAAGCAGATGGCCACTTCTCTTGTGTGCCTTGACCAGGAATTGAATCCAAGATGTCCACACGCTGGGCTGACACTCTACCACTGAGCCACTGGTCAGGTATCCATTACTATTTTTAGTATAAAATAAAATGTTACTTAACATTTAGACAGAACACTTGAAACGTATCTCATGTGATTATGCATAAAATATAGTAGAAACTGGATTAGTATGTTCACATTTTCCTTTGTCCTTCAAGGATTCCATAAGAGTTTTGATAATTATATGGTTTTAATTGTTTACATTAGTATTATACTTTAAAATTGATTTTTGCAAATGACTACTGCTCATAGGCAACAAACATTAAAAATGTTATATAATTTTTTAAGTTAATGGAAAGCATAACAGTAATTTTGCAAATTCCCAAGATAGTAGCATTCCAAGGTTTCTCTAACACATCAAACCCCAACATTTAAAAATATGTATTTAGTAAAATTAAAAATATGTATTTAGTAAAATATATCTGTTCTTCTCTTTATATACTATGACAAATTCTATATACATTCTAAATCTATTGTTCTTCAGGGAGATTTTGTAAACAAATCAATCTCCCTCACCTCATCATTTAAAAGACTAGAACACCTAAGAAAAGAAACAGTATTCTATTTCAGTGAAAAATTAAAAAATAATTAAAGGTATTTTTACCTGTTTTTGATATTATAAAACCTACTAAAATTCTATCTATATTTTAATATATTTTAGTTTCTCAACAAAACTGCACATACTGTCTTTGAATCTTTCCTTGACAAGTCATTCCCTTTCTCATACAAGTCATTTAAAGCCTGGCTTGTTGGCTCAATGATAGGGCATCAGCGGATGTGGATGTGGATGTATTGGGTTAGATTCCAGGTCAGGATACACAGGAGAAGCAACCATCTGTTCTTCCAACTCCCTCCCTTTTTTTCTCTTCCCTTCCCATAGCGGGTTCAATTGGTTTGAGTGCATCAGCCCCAGGCACTGAGGATGGCTCCATAGAGTCTCCACCTCAGGCACTAAAAATAGCTCAGTTGCAAGCATGGCCCCAGATGGGCAGAGCACCTGCCCCAGATGGAAGTTGCTTGGTACATATGGGAGTCTGTCTCTATCTCCCTTCCTCTCACTTGGCAAAAGAAGAAAAAAAATAAAATAAGTAAAATAAAAGTAAAGTAAATTACTGCTTTTAGTACAAAAATTATATATTTTATGTATATAAGTATTACTGTTTTATTTAAATAAGTTATACATGATAATCTTTAATATAATTCCAATAAAATATTTTTAATGTTTTTAAAAATGTTTGGAAATGACTGATAAGACTCACCTGGTGGAACTTGTTTAAAAACTACATCAACATATGTGCTTTCTCTGGAGACAATGATTTAGTAGGATGAAACTTGAAACTTTATACTTTTAACAAAAAAGTATGATAGCTAATCTGATTTAGGAGCAATGCAGCCTGTGAATATAGATCCGGGTGGTGCTAATAATCCTCAATTCTTTCACCTGTTCAATGAGAATTATAACCACTAATATACCAGAATGATTATGGTGAATCTATAAAAACCTGTCGAAACCACCAAGAGGAAAGTATTATCTGAATAAAACACATAGATTTATTTTATTTAACTTGGAATATAGACCTAATATAATACTAAAACATGACAGATAAATTATCACTATGATAAATAAATGAAAAAAATATCTAGGCATTATATAAATTATATATAATAGAAACAGGGTATGAAATGTCAGTAAGAGAGGGCAAGTTGGATACAGATGAGTTACTCTTTAAACATACATTCATCCATTTATCAAATAGACAACCATTGTCCTTGGATTCTCATTAAAGAGACTGATATTAAATTACTACATATGTAGAATCCAATGAACAAAATGAACTAATAAAATAGAGACAAATTCATTTACAGAGAACAGGTTGACAGCTAGCTGTGTGTGGGTGGGTAGGTGGGGGTTGGACCTGAGTGAAAGGGATGAAATGGAAGGATTGAACAAAAAGGGGAAAAAATAAAATAAAATAAAATAAAAAGCAACTCATGAAATATGAATGCGAACAACTGTATGGTGATCACCAGAAGCGGGAGAGGTGGAAGAGGGTATACAGGAGGGATAAATGGTGATAGACAAAGGCTTGACCTGGGGAGTGA
Organism: Rhynchonycteris naso; assembly: GCA_037038555.1. NCBI lineage: Eukaryota > Metazoa > Chordata > Mammalia > Chiroptera > Emballonuridae > Rhynchonycteris > Rhynchonycteris naso. The sequence goes on from CM072996.1 coordinate 86,183,954, forward strand.
ACACACAATACAGTGTACAGATGATGTGTTGTAGAATTGTGCACCTGATACCGGTATAATTTTGTTAACTAGTGTCACTCCAATAACTTCAGTCTAAAAAATAAAACTACTACATACACTATTAGTTATTTAACAAAATTCTGAGAAGTAGTAAAAAGTAGAATTAAAAGATACTAAAAAGGTATACGTACAACAGGGCACTGATCGAGTCTTGGGAAGGTCGAAGGAGTAAAAGCTGAACTGAAGTCTGAAGGATGAGGAGGACTTATAAACATCAGGGAGGGCTGGGAGGCAGAGGAGTAACAACCTTTTGGTAGAAACAACAGCTCGTATAATTCTTCAAGCACAAAGAAGGACTAGATTTAAAAGTCCATTGTGACTAGAATGTGGGAGATAGGGAGAAGGTGGCACTAGTTAAGCCACTGATATAGTCAAATTTAAATCATGCAAGGACTTATAGTGCTGAAAATGAACTTTATCTTATATGTCTTTGATAATTTTAGTGAAATAATACCATCACTATGATCATATTTGCATTACAAACAATGTATGGGGGTTCAATGTTGAAGTGACTATAGTAGAACAAGAGTAGTTAAAGAAAGGTCCCTTTAGAAGCAACTGCAGCAGTCCAGGCAGAGACAATTGTGGGCTGTACTAAAATGCAGGCAATGGAGAAGGAAAAGTGGAATTAACTAAGCCTAAATTCATAAACAGGGTTATTTACATTGAGCTCTCACCGTTCTTATTACATGATGGTTGTATTATTTATTTCTTGTAATACTCTTTTTTATGGTTAAAGGATGTCATAATTGTGGCAAGGTCATTTAGTTTCTTAGGGATAAGAAAACCAAAGATTTTATGAGATGAGAGTGTTGACACTTGGAAAGGAGTAATAGAGTATAGCACTTTTAATGCAATTAATCAAAAGCACTAGTAGGTCTGACAACAAGAAAGCAACAAAGAAACTGAAACTTATATTTTAAAAAATTTTATGGAGACTGATTGAAGACAAGTGAAAATTCAGTATAGGATAAATCTATAAAAAACAACTCATAACTGAAATCACAGGCATGCAAATTTAATTCCCACTTTCAGAGAACTATTCAACAAAGTTTTCAGGAAATTAGCCTGAATCTGCCTTGTGAAATGTGATGAATTTATACTTTGAAACAGCATAGTGTATGTAAATGCCAGTAACTTACTACCTATATTATGAGTTGATTTCTTGATTTTAAAAAACATTCTTTGGTTAAATCAGTCTTATTAGTGCTTCATAGAAGTTTTTATGTTATAAGTGATTTTTCAGAAATTATCAAAGTGAAGTATACTTATATTTGTTAATAACATCTTCAGCTTTAAAATAATAAAATCTGTTTGGATAATTCTAGTTCTCCCCAGTAACAGAACAAAGGAAATTGGTACATACAGGAGGACATAATAGTAATTCTTTTTTTTTACTTGTCAAAGATTTTTTAATGCCTTAACAATAAAGCATTCTCATAAGAACGATGAGTTCTGAGTTTCATCAGATTGGAAGTTCCTCAAATATATGAATTATGTTTTCTTCTTTTTTTTATATCACTCTAACCCAGCACATCTCTTAGTTCAAGTTTAGTTCTTTATCTTAAATGAAAAGGAGAGATTATAAATGTGTGTGTTCATATCATACCTTGTATGTGTGTGTGTGCATGTGTACGTACACTTATACCACAAGACCGTATGAAATCCTAAGGGGAGAAGTTATAACATACTACTTTATAGTATTTGGTACTGTGTGCTATTTTTATATAGTAAAATAATACTACTTTTAGTATAATAATATTTTTGGTATATTAAAATATAACAAATTAAAAAAACTACATCTAGAGACACATTCAGACATTGATGCACTACCTTAAAATGTTGAATCTAACTAAGAATGTTTAAAAAGCATTCTTTGATATCTATAATCTCCAAAGAGAAGTAATGCTAATTCAAACAGCAACACCTATGTATATTCATAGTATTTATTTTATTTAATAACCTTGCACACAATCTGTATATAAACATAATAATTAAAATAAAATATAACAGACACTTCAAAAATACTAGAAGAAACAAAAAGAATATTGAGATGACCAGGAATGCATTATTTAATAGAATACTACATTGCTATAACCTTAGCTTATAATGTCTACTATAGTTCTAGCCACATCATCTACCTTCTTCTCCCAAAATTTATTCTATATATCACCTCAAATAAGAGATGGGATTATTTTTCAAAGAATCACAAAAGAAAATATTCAGTTGGCAAATACCAATATTTTTGCCATTCTCTAAACTTGTATAAGAGCTTTTATAGCAGCTAGAAAACTACACAAAAATGCACTTATGATCTTACAATGACACCAATGATAAACTTTATATTTAAGACTGAATTTTTGAAGAAATGATGAAATAATATTTATTGTAAGTTTTTCATGGTCAAAATTCCTGTTTTAATATTTTTTATCTTATTAATGAGTGACAATTTATTTTACCTGCTCCTAATTTATAATATAATAAAATAACATATATCCAACATTTATCTTTTAAATTTTTACATTTTATTTGATGTTTTGTAGAAAGTTTATAGTATTATAGTATTTGTTTTCAATGTATTGTCTATTTAGTTTAATTGTTGTTTTTATTTTATGTATTCATGACTATTTGTTGATGAAATTACAACATTAATATGTGGAATAAATACCAAATATTAATAGTCTTTGTTTTCAGTATTGAACTCACTAATGGAGAAGACAGCAATTAAAATGTAAATTCTTGTCTTGAAGAACCTTTAATTCTGCCATTCTTAGTCAATACCAGTATGCAAAAGTAGTGGTAGGGTAAACCACAGTTAGACATATATATCCTGTCAACTTTTAAATCATCAAATGGCCATAGTAGAGACAATGCATAATGTTAAATTATAGTAGAGACAGAGGAAAAAGAAATTAAAGAAAGAATTGGATTCAAATCCCAATTTTGACTTTTAAAAGGTGTACCACATGGATAAGTCATGGGAACTCTAAGAGCTTCATTGTCCCTAAGTCTAAATTTGGACAAGAGTATCTACCCTCCCAGATATCAAAATTAAACTAGTTTGTGCAGGTAATGTGCTTAACATAGTGCCTGGCATATAGTCAGTGCTGAGCAAAACTGAATACTACTTTTCTTTTTTTTTTTTTTTAAGTGAGAGTGGGGGCTTAATGACACATAGTCCCACATGTGCTGGACCAGGATCCACCAGCAACCTCAGTTTGGGGCCAATGATTGAATCAATGTAGCTATCCTCAGTGTCTGGAAGAGGGAGAGAAGGGGAGGGGGAGGGGGAGAGAAGCACATGGTTGCTTCTCTTGTGTGCCCTAACAGGGAATCAAACCCTGGGCATCCATATGCTAAGCCAGTGCTCTATCCACTGAGTGAGCCAGCTAGGGCTTGAGTGCTGCTTTTTAATGATAGTACCAAACAAGAGACACAAAGACCAGAAAAATTACTTAAAATATGACTGCCAAAATAAGAAAGTAGATAAAAAAAAGCAAAGAGCTGAAAATGTAAAAAAGGTGAATAATGCCTTCTTTCATGGGGTAAAAAGATACCAAAGAGGAAAAGCCTTTTAAGTAAAAACTTTCATCAGGTTTTTAAATTGATTTATTCTGAATGTACATCCTCTATTTACAAACTTATTCAACCTATTTTTTTCTTCTGTAATATAGTCAATTAGTAATCTACATCTTTAACATTCTGTCATGTAAATCCATACTCACAGACGTGTTTTCAAATGCTAAGAATCTTAGGAAGGTCAAATTTCTACATAAAAATACTCAAAACACTTTTCCTTAAAAGATAATCTCAAATTTTTGTAAGTAATTCCAAAATTTTGTGTATTGAAGTCAGAGGGTATGCCTCATTTTACATAGGGTGAACTGGGGCCCAAAAGTGCAGTGGGTTCTCTTTAAGTACAGAGTAAAGTAGCACTAAAGCTTGGATAGGGAATCGGCTTTTTGAACCCAAAATCCAAACATCCTATTAATTTGTATTTTATGGTAAACTAAAAAATGCTGACTGAACAAAAAATGAATCCATCAAACTGTGAGTCTATTTACTCCACAAATGTTTGGGCATTGAGAGGATGGAGTAAGAGGCATCCGAGTGGCTTCTGCTTATAAAACCAAACTGAGACAAATGGTAAATAACACGTTAAAAAATCTTTACCCATATTAACAGTCAATGAGACATCATTTAAATTAATGTCATGTCACTTAAGGCTAATCAGAGTTAACTAAGCAGATCAAGCTCATTGGAACAACAGTAGTGCTGAGAGGTTTATATGTGCATTCTTGAATCACACAAAAAAGTGTCTATAACATGGGAGCATGATGGAAGCAACAATTATGGCTCCTGGCATACTCTTTAAAAATTAATTTATCAAAAATTAAAGTACCAAGATGGCCCTCCAAGGTTCCTTCCTGCCCTTTGGTGTACAAACTTTGTCTAATCTCCCCTTGAGTGTAACACAGGGCTAACAAATAGGATGAGAAATCACTCTTATGATTAGATTACTAACCAATTGATCCTGAGTCAATCAAAAAAGAGATTATCCCTTTTGTGAAAGGCTTGATCTAATGAGTTGATCCCTTTAATGAACAGTATAGTGTCAGAGAGACATCATCTTCTATTCTGGAAGAAAGCAAACAACCATGTTTTGAACCCCCAATGGAGGGTGACCTGTGGCTGGGGACCTTAAAGCAGCCTCTAGTTGCTGAGAGCAACCCCTTCTCCCACACACCCACTCCTAAGAGCCAACACAAAAATTGAGACTTCAGTTCTACAACTAACTGTAGGGAAACAATTTCTAACCAACAATTTGAAAGAGCTTATGAGTGAATATTCCCCTTATCTAACCACTACTTGAGGATGCACATAAACTGACATCTTGATTCTAGCCTTTTAAGACCTAAGCATAGACCCATTTAAAATATGCCAGATCCTTAGAAAAATGTGAGATATTAAATATGTAGTCTTTTAAGCAGCTAACTGTGGTCATATGCTCTGTAGCAACTGAAAACTAATACAGGCAGAGACCAAGTCTTTATACTATTTATAATACACTTTGCATATGCTTCAAGATACAAAACAAAACATGAGGCATTTAATATGTTCTTGCTTGGTTCAGCAGACAGTTATCCAAAGATGAATACTGCCAGAAAATAACCCCGCTATCACTTATGCTTCAGTAGAATCTTGTAGTATTCAATCCTGTGATTATACGTAGTACTACTTATCCCCATTCCAGAGATAAGAGAACAGAATCCATAAGAGTTAAAAGCTTTAGGAATCATATCACTAATTCATTTTCTTTCTACCTTGCCATTGTCTACTTTCAATCATTTCCTTTAGAAATTCCCTACACACTTAAGGCAGATGCGGCAAACTGAATTGTCTTATGAACCTAACTAAGGTGCCTTGTAAAGCAAGAAAGAGGGTTGGTGCCCTGGTTAGTTTTATGCACCCTTGATTTCCCCTGGGAACCTTGGGAAGTACTTTTCATGCGCAAACATGTTTGTTGGCTGATTGAATGCAGGCAACTCTGAGCACAGAGCTTATTATACTTCTTATATTCTAAGCAAAGTAATATTAAAAAGAACTCACTTTAACTGAAGTATCCGTGACATCATATACTGTTACACATTTTTATTTTGATCCTCACAACAAGCAGGCAAGGAAGTTTTAACTCTTTATTAAAATGAAGAAACTATGTGTTAGAGGATTAAGTGATGTGATGAGAAATTTGGTGCAGATCACACAGCGATCTGACGATGGATGCAGACACATATTCAAGTCTGCCTGCTCTAAAACTGTTATTATTTTCATGGTTTCATATTACTTGGCAAAGGAAAATTTCAGACCATGGAAGTGAAAGAGAATACCAATAAATACTAGAGAGCCTCAAACCAGATAATCCTTTGTTCTTATGGGTTGCAGCACTAAAAAATAGAACCCTGTGAATCTTTCCACAGCACATACATCATTTGACACTAAAAATGCTCTTATATGTAATATCATCTCAATTACTAATTGCTTAATACATTCATATAATATCCTTGAAATAAAATTATAACCTTCTCTGGCCAGGGTAATTTATGTTTATTGTAAGAATTAATGAAATTCTCAAACCTACTTATAAATTCATATAGATTGTAATATAGTTAATAGAACTTTGGTGATATGTTGTTTCTTCTGTAGTACATAAATAAATGAAAAATAATATTTTTGTACTTTGAATACAACATACTTTCTCCATTCAGTATTTTGAACAGTATCAATTTGAGAAAGTGCTTATTAAGCAATTTCCTTCAGAATTTTAGTCAAGGTTTTAAATAAGTCATTCTGGAATGCCTCCTTTCAAAAAGGTCTTTGTTATCTGCTTCATTTCCTCCAGAATAAAAAAGGCTATCAAAATTTTTTAGGCACTTAAAGGCCCCAAATTATTCTCTTTAGTTGCTTTTTTTTCTTCAAAAAATAATTCAAACTTTTAAATTTTTACACAGTATGACTATACAGCTATTTCTGTCCATTTAGGAAAGTGTTAATTCTCAAAGTGAACAAGAACCTTGGATAGAAGGACAGGGTCCAAGGATGGCTGCACCTTTCTTTTGTTTCTCTGGTTATCTCTATCTGTCAAAAGTCACTCTCAAGTGTCCAGCTTTCCAGCACATTATAACCTGAGTCTAAATCCTTTCAGTGTTTCTCTTGATGTAGCATCAAACCCACTGTGACTCTTCGAGTAAGTTAAATAACCTTTACTCTCTTTTTCTTTTCTTTTTCACCCTCTTTTATGCCATTTCTCAGCCACATAAAAATTAAAACTAAACAATAATTTTGAGAGAATATTCTAATATTAAAAAGATAGATTATATCTTCTTAAAATGGAGAACACTCATAGGCAGCTTCACACCACATCACTGTACAGTGTCTGTGCATAGCACGCAGCACCTGAGAACTGTAACGGCTGAGGGAAGGCTTTGCAAAACTAAACATGTGTGTCTGTTTCCACGTTAGACAAGGGATTCTTACTCCTGTTCCAGTAGTCATGCTGCCACAGCCACATACAGCAGCCAGTCATTCATTTATCAATTGCATTATTTCATTGCTTAATTGGGAGAAAACACACTTGCAAAGATGATCATGCTATAAAATAAACAAGAGATGCTTTTCAGATTGGGAAAAATAATGTTGAATCAAGCAATTAGTATTTTGAAGATTAGACTTCTAGGCTGTAGGAACTTTCCACTTCTTTAATTATAAAAGTAAGCATGTTCCAAGAGATTAAAATAAATCAGAGTGGGTTTAAAATATCTAGTTGTGGATTCAGAAAGTATTAGTCCCATGGCCCTGAAGGAAATAAAGCAGCCTGCCTCCAAAGGCTGTGTAATTTACAAGGATTCAGGAAATTTTCAATAATGTAAGCTAACAGCAAGAAACAAAGATGTGACCAATTAAAAACATCTTACTGTTTGGCCACAAAAGCACTGCATTATAGATTAGTAGCTATGCTAATTACATATTATTTAGGCGAATATTAAAATTAGACCACATTCCCTTTGGCAGTCATCAGCTGGCAGGAGGAATGGGCTTCTAAAGGTATGCAGTCAGGCAAAGGGAAATAATCCTAGAATTAATGAACACATGGATAATGAAGAGTTAATTACAAGAATTTGGCTCCAAGAAGATGCTCAAATTCCTGTTAATTTATTGAAGTGGGCACCAGCACTGTGCTTTGGAGGTTAGCCAGGAAATGAAGCAGGTGACATGAATAAATGCAGACTGGTGAAATGTGTAATTACAAAGTCTGTTTATGAAATATAATTTTTTGTTGGCCTAATTATTTGCAAAACTGTACTGTGCACTTAGTGTAACTTCTTTTTTCTATCCTTAACTTTGATGAAATTTACTTGCATAATAGGTAGTACCATTTTACTAAAATATATAGCTTTTTTTTTCTATTTCAATTTCTCTTTGGGTATAAAATTGAATGGAAAGCTATATATTTATATATCAACCACTAGAGTAAACTGCATTTACATATAAGCTTTTCTCACTTTTTTTTGCTTGTGATTTTTAAAGTCTATTGAATAAAAAACTATTGCATAAAGTGCTTAACTAAATAAATTTATTTCCACCTGCATAATTTCAGAAGCTTAATTAAATATTTCATCTGTTGAGGTGCCTACAGTACTATTTGTTTCTTTAGAAGGTAGACTATTTCAGTGATTGGCCAGTATAACAAAAAATCTTGCTGTTATATTTCAAGTTTTCTGCGTATTACAACTCTCTCCAGTTTACATAGGAGAGAAAATAATTTTCAAGATAAATGCAATGTAACTTTACAAAATCTCTTATACTTTTCTAAACCCTCACAATCTATATTACATTTGAGCTCCGCAAATTTGGGAGGTATATTAATTACATGTGCATGAGGATGGCCACAAAAATTCCAGTTATCTACAACTTAATATTTAAGATGTCTAAAATCCTTGCATCCCTGGCTGGTGTCTCAGTGAATAGAGCTCCAGCCTGGTATATGAATGTCCTGGGTTCGATTCCCTGTCAGGGCATATAGGAGGAGCGACCATCTGCTTGCTTCTCACACCCTCCCTCTCAGTCTTCTCTCCTTCTTTCCCTCAGGGAAGCAATAACTCAATTGGTTCAAACGTGGCCCCTGGCACTAAAGATAGCTCTGTTGGAGCACGTCAATCTCAGTCACTGAGGATAGCTTACTTGATTTAAGCATCGGCCCAAGGCGGGCTTGCCAGGTGGATCCCAACTGGGACACATGCAGGGGTCTGCCTCACTATCTCCCCTCCTCTCAGCTATAACAAACAAACAAATACGTAAATAAATAAAAGCTTCTGGTAACTTGAAAGTCCACAAACACATGAATAATTTGTCTGATTGTCATAATGTACAAAGTATTAAAAGTGGATATGGGAGGTAAGCATGTTATTAAGCTTAGTGAGTAAATCTACACAGTCACAGCATTATCATTTTACAACATATATTTGAAATACATAGCTATTGCAGAAATTTATATATTAGAGTGCCATTCACGAAGCTGGTCATTTGTAAAGGAGGTTGGGCACTAAAGCACTAATGACAATAATCTACCTAAGTCTCTCAGCAAATAGGCCAAGATTCTGTCCACTACATGCAGCCTCTACTATTTATGGGTCTACAAGGAGTCCTGTTCCCCATTCTAGATGTAAAGATACTTCTTATCAATTGAAAATGGAGGATGTATAGAAATTTAGAAACATCAGACTCTTTACCCAGGAAAACAAATGTAGCAGTAACCTAAAAAAAATAAATCAAGCCTGACCAGGTGGTGGGGCAGTTGATAAAGCATCAGACTGGGACATAGAGGACCCAGGTTTGAAACCCCAAGGTCTGTGACTTGAGAGCAGGCTCACCAGCTTGAGTGCGGGGTCACTGGCTTCATTGGGGGATCATAGATATGGCCTCACGATTACTCAGTTGATCCCAAAGGTTGCTGGCTTGAGCAAGGGGTCACCCACTCTGCTGCAGACCCCTGGTCAAGGCACATATCAGAAAGCAATCAATGAACAAATAAGGTGCTGCAACAAAGAATTGATGCTTTTCATCTTTCTCCCTTCCTGTCTGTCTGTCCTTATCTGTCTCTGTCTCTGTGTCTCTGTCAAAAAACAAACAAGCAAACAAAAAAAAACAATCAAACCAGAAAACAAACTTTAATTCTCCCTGCAAGAATTGTGCATAGTTTAAATTGCTTATATCTGCAAATATGTGAATTTGAGTAAAGAGAGTATGTTAGAAATACTTAAACATGTAATTAGTCTTTCATGTAATTGGTCCTGCTCAGAAAATTCTTTTATGTAGGTGATTATAAATGTTCAAAATAATGTCATGGTAAGTCTAGAAGTGCCAAGTATCCTGCTATAACTAATTCTTTCTTAGATGTCTATACAATTACAGTTTTAATAGCAGAAATGTGACCACAATTAAGGACCCCTACAAGTTAGTTTTAAAATAAAAAGTCTCTAGTGATCAATCATACAAATGTCAAATGTGTTTGCACACTGATTCTTTTACATACTATCATGGGTCAATAAGGAGTTCTATTTAAATTAAATTGCAGAAATTTGAAAGATATACAGTTAAAACTTTTTAAAACTTTATTCATTTTAGAGAGAAGAGAGAGAGAAGTGGGGAGAGAGGAGCAGGAAGGATTAACTTTCCTCTGTGCCTTGATTAGGTAAACCCAGGCTTTCAAACCAGTAACCTCAGTGTTCCAGGTCTATGGATATATATTTTTATATACTCTTTTAAAAATCACTGTTTTGAATTTTTTTGGGGGGGACAGAGACAGAGAGAGGGACAGATAGGGACAGACAGACAGGAAGGGAGAGAGATGAGAAGCATCAATTCTTTGTTGCAGCTTCTTAGTTGTTCATTGCTTTTTCATATATGCCTTGATCTGGGAGCTATAGCAGACCTAGTGACCCCTTGCTCAAGCCAGCAACCTTGGGCTCAAGCTGTTGAGCCTTGCTCAAACCAGATAAACCTGTACTCAAGCTGGCGACCTCGAAGTTTCAAACATGGGTCCTCTCCACATCTCAGTCCAATGCTCTATCCACTGCGCCATCACCTGGTTAGACTGTTTATGAATTTTTTAAATATAATTTTCTTACAAAATAAAATTTGCCTAAGCTAACATAGCCTCTTTTGTGTTTTGTCCATTCAGAGTCTTCAACAACATGCATTTCTATCACTGTACCTTGTTTTGATTAAATGACCCCCTCTTTTTATTCTAAGTTGAGCAGAGTTACTACTTCACTGAACAACAGTTGATTTTCTAATATGGCAGCTAATGTTTATGGCCCCTGCTTCAATTTCAGTTTTTTGGGGGTTTTTTTGTTTGTTTGTTTTTCCTGTGAGAGAGACAGAGAGAGAGAAAGACAGAGAGACAGGAATATCGAGCTGTTCCAGTATGTGCCCTGACCAGGATCCAACCAGCAATCTCTGCACTTTGGGAAGACACTCAATTTCAGTTCTTAGCACATCTGTAGTCTCTCTAAAAACCCTTCTCCCTTCACTACTTCTAACTTTTTGCCCATTAAAACCCAGGCAGAAGTTAAGCATGTATTAAGTTTCTATTTAAAAAAAGAAAATCCATTCAGAAAAAATAGTTTTCAACTCAATGCTAAATTAAACAGTTTTTAAATTAACATGCATGGCTTCTATAACAGCTATTTTCTTCAAAGCTTAACTGATTTCTTTTTGTAATTTATGATTTTAATTACTCTGTTTATAGCAAAATAACTAGATGTTCAAGCATCTAATAAATTAAGAAAATTTTGTGGGTTGGAAGATGGTAGAGTATCTATCTAAATATATATGCATTTATTTCAATGTTTTCTGATCTTTTAATATAAAAACAATTTATTTAGTATAGCTTAGTATTGATTATTTTATATCTTTCATACACTTTTATATCCTTTCAATTCATGTCTATGTATATATGATATGAATAACATTTTTAAAATTCATACCTAATCTTTTTATTTATAAAATATCATAGAAAACTAAATTTAAAATATATTCCTCTTTTGCAAGGTAGAATTTTCTAAATGTCTAATTTTAAGAGAAAATATGCTCAACTATTTCTCTTCATTGCTTAGAACAGTTGAAGAAGATTAAAATAGTCTACTGCAGTGGTTCTCTAATATAATTCTGGGCCCAGCAGTATAAATATCATTTGTGACCTCTTTAGAAATGCAAATTCCTGAGCTTCTACTAGGATCTATTAAATCAGAAACTGAGGTTGCTCCCAACAATCTATGTGTTAGGAGCCTCCAGGTGATTTCAACATTCATTGAATGTTAAGAACTACTGCTCTAAACAGTCAAAGAATAATAGAACTACAGAAGAATCCATGTGTCCAGTTGCTACAGTGATTCCAGCTCTTGATTTTTACCCATATCGTCTCAAAAGCTACCTTAATCAACCTACTCTAAACCTGTGCCACCTGTTATTTTGCCTGTTGATTACACAATAGTATAGTGAGCAGAGTTATGTGAACTTTTGGTATACTCATAATATATAAGAAATCATAAAACATCTTACTGTCAACTAAAAAAACATATTAGCAAATGCTAATCCTTGTCCAATAAATGACCTCACTTCCACAGCTTTTGACACCAAAGCACCAGTCTTGACTTTATGGCAATAGGTATAAACTTTAGTAAGCTTCTTGTATTTCTAAATTTCATTTTTGGGGTTAGAAAAAAAATGCTATTTCTTATTTTAAAAGTTGTACAAAGAAATAGATAACAGACTCACTATGAGTAAAAAATTTTACTCTTATTGAGTAGTTTTAAGTAGTATTTTATATAAAAATAAGATTTTCAATATAACTTATTTAAAAACTAGGACTATAAATTATCTTCAAAAATATTAGTTTTTCTTATTATATGCAGTTAAAGAAATTTCTAGTATACAAAGGCAAGTAATATAAGTAATAAAATCCATTTTCTTAGAAACATGCACTTGTGGGCTTCACAGTTTCAGAATACAGATACTTTTCTCATGTTGTAAGAACTCTCCCCGAGGCAACTATGGCTTAGGTAACCAGATTTTAAAATTGGTAAAGCGGGACACCACTGACCGGGGAAAACGGGGTTCTTGATTAAAATTTGGTCTATATGGAGCAAAAAAAATTTTCATAGAATGCAAAAATAGTATTGTGATATATTTTTTAATTTTCAACATAAGTACAATTTAAAAATACAATACATTTTATAAATTATGTATAGTATTATTTTATTATTTGGCATATTTCTCATTTGAATGAATTATTTTTTAGTAGATTGTTGTCGTTTTTTAAAAGGTCATGAACTTTTTCACAAGAATTTGTTAAATTCTATTTCACACATAAAATGGCTTTCAAAGTCTCAACACTTAATTGTGATTTTTCTGATGTCCACACTTTATTTCCTGTAGAAAGAATGCATTCAGTCGCAGCATTAGTTCCTGGTAAAGACAGCGCGTATTCCACAATTTTTAGTGCATTATTGTATGGAACATGGTTTGTTTCTAAATGATGAAATACTTCTAACCATTTGTTCTCTATTGTTATTTTTGCTGATGGCCAAGATTTAATCATTTTCCTTATCAATCTATTTTTTTAATAATGATACTTCATTAAAAAGATCATTTTCGGAAATATTACTATATGGGAAATTTTGAGTGAGTCAGAGGGATTGGGTTACATGGTCCAGAAACTGATGCCGGAGCTGCACAAGTGGGCGGGAGCAGGCAGGGCAGCGCTGGCAGCGTGCTCACACAGGAGCGGTCACGCACGCTCCCCGCTTGGACTTGTCCTTGTAGCAGCTGCGCTCCCCGCATCCAGCCCCTCTGCCTGATGGGGAACGAACGACTTGCGCCTCACGGAGTCTGGAACTGCATGCCGTCGTCCAGGATGTGGGCCTATGGGTATTTAGGGGACTTGACGCTGTCGCCCCAGCAGGTACATCCTGCCCGAAGTTCTTTGTTTCGGGGCCTCGCACAGGGTGGCCAGCTTTTACAGCAGTGCGGGCACTTCCAGGTCAAGGTGGGGTTTCCCCACCAAAACCGTATATTCCCTTCCCATTCTCCTTAGCTTTTCGTGCATTCTTTCCAAAAATAGAAACTTTTTCAAAATGCCGCAGGACACGGGACAAATTGTTAAAAATCGGGACTGTCCTGCCAAAAGCGAGACATCTGATCACCTTCACTATGGTCACAAATAGAAAATTCTAAAGATTATGACATTTTATGCAAATCTATTTGGGCCAATTGAATTTAAACTATGTATTATTTTCAATAGGCTACTAAAAATGGAAACAACATGTGCTCAACTTATTTGTGGCTAAAATTTCCCCTACCTAACCACTTCAGTTTTGGCTGACTAGGGAATCCTAAGAAAAAATTAGAAGTATTTGAGTAAAAATCAAAGGGTAAGTTTGGCTATAATTAGACACTTAAAATACATCTGATTCAATCATTACTACAAAAAAATGATTTTAATATCTTTTCTAATAAGATATATAATAAACATATAATAAAACACATATGTATAATTTTATTTATATAATCAATAAAATTGCTTTAAATAAATATATTTGGCTCATTTATAACTGAAAGTACTCACAAAACATCCAAGGGCTGACTGGTAAATATATATGTAGATATATACCATATATATAAACAAAATGCTAAGATTTCTAATCATTACTGCCATAACTGTGCAAGTATTTTTTATTTAACAGATTTGCGAGTCTTGACAAAGAACTAGGACACAGCAGAAAACAAAAACCATGTTTTTATGGAATAACGTACAATAATATTTTAGTCAAAGCACATTTTCAAATAACTGTTACCTTTGCTTAAACTATTTTATTTTCATCATTAAAAAACTCCACCCATTTAAAATAGGAAGTATACTCAATATTTTTTATATTAAGCCATACTAAAAGGCAGAAATGGACAAAGTCATCTTTTAATATTATTCTTATTAATTTTGACATAGTATGACATATCAGAAAGAATATTTGCCTCAGAGTCATTCAGCAAGCTACCATGGGGTACCCTCGGGGAAAGAATATAAACTCCAGGTTCCCATCAGCCAAGGGTACTTCTCGGGAAAAGAATCCATCCCTAGACTGGTACAAGCCCACAGTCTACAGCAGCTTGGAAATGAGCAGCTGCAGCCTGATGAAGACCATTCCAGGGGCAGCAAGGTCATCGGTACGGTCCTCAATAAATGATGCTAAGTTAGCAAACTACTTGGGGACCGAAGCAACTCTTAACAGTCTCGAAGCACTTTATTAAGAGTCTATTTCACCAATTTATTAGACAAACTTAATGACATTTGCACATACTTAAAAGGCAGAAGGTTAACATTTAGTATTTTTCCCATAAATGAATCCTGTGCTAGAGTGAATTATTTTCTCCTCTTTCCCATTATATCTAACAATTAGGAACCTAGACCCTTAAATAAAAGAAGAGGCAGCAGCTTTTCTATTTTACCTCAGAATTCTAACATGAATAGAACTGACCAAGATCTCTGTTGAGATGACCATAAAGCCAACATCAGTAAAACTACCTCCGAATAGAAGTAAAGATATAGAGAAAAGTATAGGAGTTTGTTGATTTTTTGATGACATTTGAGTTTGATGAAGGTTGATCTACACTGTAGGCTGTTTTGCAGTCATTGATCACTGTCTAATTCCACCCAAAACTTCTCTTATCTTCTCATTTGAAGGTGCTAGATCCCAGGTCAATGATGGCAGCAAATTATGAGAGCTTAACAGGCAGCTAGGATTTCAGGATTTAACAATTATTAAAATGAGATCTGTCAAAACCCAGCAAATTAAGTAACCAATGAATATTTCCTGAATCAAGAATATGACCACAAAGCTAAGGAGAAGTATCACAGAATATGAGAAATACTAGAAATAAAATTTTAAAAAATTACTACAGCTAAAGTGAGATAGTTCTAAGAGGATGAATAGACAGTATTATATCTCTCTGTCTGTATCAATCAATCAACCTATCTATCACCTGTTTGTAGCTAAAATCTTTGAAATGCCAGAGATGGTAAGAATAGAAGGAACTTACATAGATTTTATAGGTTATAGAAACTAAAAGTTTAAACCAATAAAACTTCATGAAGCAACTTATTTTTAATTAATAGTCTGGAAATGTTCACTGAAACTTTTTTAAAAAACTCTTAATTAGACAGCATCAAAACAGAGGAAGGTTATTACTCTTACAATGAAATATAAATGTGAAACTCAATGTTATAAAGCAATGTTTGGCAATATCTTTTATTTTCATTCCAAATTGTCTGAATTTATTTGCTTAGATTGGGTATAATTTTACCTGTTTTACTTGCATATTACTATAATGCTCACAAAAATTAGAGGATATTTCAAAATGAATATGAAGCAATAAAATATCCTCTATTTTTTTTGTGTGTGAGCAGTGTATATTTGGCTTCACAAATATTTTGCTGAGAAATCTGTGAAAAAAAATCTGATCTGTATTGAGTGGAAAGTAAAGATGAGATAGTATACATGATAACAGAACTATTACAGCATATATAAAAATAGGCCTGTTAATGTAAAAAATAATATTAGTTTTTTAATTGAAGGATAGTGCAAACAGCAAACTGCTTTGAGTTAAGCAATTACTCAAAAATTACTTTTCAACCATAAGATTACTTTATATTAAAGCTTAGTTTACTTGCGTATAATTCTCTAAACTTTGTTTTTAATCATAAGAATTGTTCGTTTACATGTATATTTTTAAGAACTAGTGTTTGAAAATAGGTAAACTTTAATTTTAGAAGTGCAAGAGGTGGGGCCTGGGGCAAACGTGGAATGAATACAAGTGTAATTGTGACTGATTGAACCATGTTGGAGCACTCTGCTTTGCTCTGTTTACTGCTACCATCAAGTCATCCTAAGCGGAAAATCTGTTATACTGTAACCCAGTTTAAAGAATGCAAAGTCCCAGACTTTGACCACAATGACATCCAAGTTAATCAATTTTTGTTTCCAGAAATGTGAGAACCTTAAGACTATAGTCATCAACTATCAAACACAATTCAGAATCTAAAATAGAAATGGCATTGAATAACTAGATAGTAGTTAAAAAATATAACACACAAATACACAAACATATATACAAATCTCTAAGTAATCATGTTAATTTAAACAACAATAACAAAACAAAAAAAAAAACAACATGACATTGAAACTGGAAATGTAGAACTTAAGATGAGTATAAGCAACATTAATTTCATGCTACAAATTAACATTCATTAAATTATGCAGTTGGTGTTCACTTTATTTACTGCATTGTTTTATTGCTTTATTCTAGTAAATGGTTTAAAAAACTTATGCAAAGAAAGATTTACTACCATCAAGGATTCAATTCTATTTTCTTTCCATAGGATCTTAAGTTCCTCAAATAAGCAATGCTCCTATTAAAGGGATTTCAGGTAATAATCTATTTATACACTATACTCTCTTGAATAAAATCCTATAGTCTGTCACTAAAAATACATTGAAGATGTTTGTCCCAACCTACACCTCTAGGAATAGAATAGTGCAGAGGGTCCTCAGGTTATAACACAGCTCTGATCCTACAACAGTGACAAAACCCAAATTTTGGTGTAAGTCGAAACACACTCTAGCCTGTCACTTACCTATTCTAACACAGTTGTAAAATCATAATCTAGAATATGAAAACACAACTAAGCCACAGCAAAAAGAAAATTACATAAATATACTGTATTCTACACTGTACTGTAGTAACAGAAAAAATAAGTATAAAAAAATTTCTTACTTTTATTCCTGTGGTTGGCATTGCAAGGTGGGAGACAGTGACCTATTGGGAGGAGGAAGCTGGAGAGGTGGGAGAACCTGCAGAATGTGCTGGAGATACTGGGCCAGGTAAATCAAGATTGCCTAAAGAACATGCAGAAGATGATTCTACTTATACCACAGGTGTTTCATCTCAAGAAGCAGCTGATGTAGAGGGTATAGGATCTATTGCAATCCTCTCTACCTTCTTAAATAATTGTTCCAGGCTAGTCTGTAAATACATTGTAGTTTGTAAGTATGGCATTAATGGTGTAAGCCAAAACACTTACATCTCAATTCCTTTATTTTTTTTTCTTTTTTTTTAACAGGGACAGAGAGAGAGTCAGAGAGAGAGATAGATAGTGACAGACAGACAGGAACGGAGAGAGATGAGAAGCATCAATCATTAGTTTTTCATTGCCGTTGCAACACCATAGTTGTTCATTGATTGCTTTCTCACACGTGCCTTGACCACGGGCCTTCAGCAGACTGAGCCACCCCTTGCTGGAGCCAGTGACCTTGGGTCCAAGCTGATGAGCTTTTGCTCAAGCGAGATGGGCCCACGCTCAAGCTGGCGAGCTAGGGGTCTCGAACCTGGGTCTTCCGCATCCCAGTCCAATGCTCTATTCACTGCGCCACCGCCTGGTCAGGCTCAATTCCTTTAAGTTTTTATGGGAATGAGGGTTGTAAACTCAAAGTGTCGTACGTCAAGACTGTCATAACTCAAGGACCCCCTGTATAAAACACCTTGTTCTTTAGAGACAATAAATTCCTTTATGAAGTTCAAAACCACAAAATGAACTTGAACCTGACTTAAAAACTTACTATGCATGCAATACTAGACAAGTTCACTTCTCTAAGCTTCAGTTTCCTCATTTACAAAATAAAGATAGTAGTAACTGTGTGATAGAGTTGTTGTAATACCTATGTAAGATAATGTATCCAAAGTTATTAACATCATACCTCGAACATTTTAAGTGTGCAGAAAATGTTATATATTACAGTATTTTTAACTGCTGGTCTACAGACTGGTCTGCCAGAAATGTTGTATTGGTCCAGAAAAACATTAACCACCCTGATTTTGTATGAAGATTATAAACGGAATAATCATAGTTGAATTTGCTGATGTTTGGAGTGATTTCTGTCTTAGTGGTCCTCAAAAAAATTCTCCTATTTTCATTGGTCTCCAAGTGTAAAAAGGTTAAAACCATTAATGTTTCAATTATGCCCTGATTTTGGCTACATATTTCATATTCAAAGCTAGGCAGAGATTACATAATCTTCACCTGAAAACTGAGACCTGGACATTTACAGTGGTTCCTTGTCTATCGCTGGGGTTAGGTGCCAGAAACCCCAGCAATAGGCAAAAATCCGTGAAGTAGCAAACGTATTTACTTTACTATTTATATATATAAAGGCTTTATAAACTATCCCCACACTCTTATGAACCTTTCCCAAACTGTTATTAACCTTTCCCACACCCTTATGAACATTTCCTATGCTCTTAAACACTTTCTACACTCTTAAACTTACGTAAAATCCTGCATATAGTGAAAAAATGGCCATACAAAATTAGATATATACAATTTAAAATTCCGCGATACAGTGAGACCGTGAAAAGTGAAATGTAATATGGCAAGGGATGACTGTAAAATCAACTTGTTAATACATATCCTTACCCACATAGATTTGTTAATAACTTAATGATTCAAAAATATAATTTACTTTCCCATTACCTGTACCTATTGCCAAATTTCAAAAGGTTGTCAACCACATTTTTGAAACTATAGAAAAGTTTGAAGCAGCTGAGAATTAGATTTCTTGACCTACAAGCAAGCAACAGCTCAGATGTTGGGGGTATACAGTAGAATGTCCAGTAAGTCAAACATGTACATTGCTCTACAGAAGGCAACACAAAGATTTATGATCAATAATTTCAGCTATGTTGACAAAATAAATATAAGAAATTTTATAAAACATTTTTCAGGAGAATTATACAAGCCCCCCAAAGTGCTTATTTTTTCATCAATATAAACAGAAGAATGAGTTAATCAACGACCTTCAAATTCTTCTCACTCATCTTATTATCCAAATAGGAAAACTTAAAGGCACCTCAGCATCACATTTCAGAATAGCATCAGAATTACCATGAAACTTCACTGTCTTAACTTTCTAAAATTTAGAATCTAAATAATATCAAGTGACATTTGATTTCCAATTTTAGTGTGTAATTACTTTTCCCCTTGTGAAGACATTTCTGATCTTCTCTTAATCTCTGATGTTCTTAAATTTGCTACTCATAATACCGATTTACCCAAAACTCATATTTAATTCATTGGGAAGGTGATGGTAGCAAAGTTTATGTATACTCTCTTGAAATATGGACAGAATACCTGAAGTAGCAGAATTTGGTTTTTTGTTGTTGTTGTTGTTGTTGTTGTTGTTTTACAGGGACAGAGAGAGAGTCAGAGAGAGGGATAGATAGAGACAGACAGGCAGGAACAGAGAGAGATGAGAAACATCAATCATCAGTTTTTTGTTGCGACACCTTAATTGTTCATTGATTGCTTTCTCACATGTGCCTTGACCATGGGCCTTCAGCAGACTGAGCAACCCCTTGCTCGAGCCAGTGACTTTGGGTCCAAGCCGGAGAGCTTTTTCTCAAGCCAGATGGGCCCGTACTCAAGCTGGCAAACTCTGGGTCTCAAACCTGGGCCTTCCGCATCCCAGTCCACATTTCTATCCACTGCACCACCACCTAGTCAGGCTGAAGTAGCAGAATTTAAATTGGAGAGACTTAAGGTTGGAGACTGTTGATAGTACAGGAAGTCAAAGCTTCTATTATATTCCTACTTATTTTAAAAAGTCCAATACCTATTTTAAGGCAAAACTAACAAAATACAAACTTTATAAAAAGACAAGTTTAGAGAGAAAAGAAATTTTCATCAGTTGCAATAAAATTATTTCATTTCTATGGTAGGAGAAATTAAATACATATATTCAATAATTTAAATAATTCAAGGGAAAAAGTTGCATTGGTTCAATATATTTTGAGACCCTTCATAAAAGTTAATGCCTTTAATGAAATGGAGCATGCAATAATTTTACTATGAAGGATAAAATGCAAATCAGAAAAACCTACATTGACTGTAGTGAAGGTTTAGGCTCTGATAAAAGTACGTGAGTAGACCCAGTGGCACTTTGTGAAGGAATCTATTGCCTCATAAGAAGGAAGGTGAAATGCATAACGGTATCACACTCCAATAAAATGTATAACATTACATTAAATATGCTTCTTCTAAGCATTCATTAAGATGCAGTGAGGTGAAAAAAATTATAATAGTGCACCTGAAGATCAAACAGTCTCAGATCAATTTAAAATATATATTTTTCTTATTCACCTGGGGAAAATTTCTAAGGTGACTTTGTCTGCTTGGAACAAAGTAACAGGATCACAATGACAAGAAAACACAAAGGAGACAGAATGCACTGTCATTTTTCTCTGTCTTTTCATTTAACAAAAGTGAACGGCCCAGGGTTAGCATAGTCTGTGTATTCGGACTATGGTCAATCAACAAATACACTCTGTGCCAATTTGTGCCATGTCCTGGGAAATAGTAAAGAGCAAGTCAGAATGTATTACTGACTTACCTCAGTGTGTCTCAATTGTTTAGGTGAACATAAATCATCTTCAGATCTTGTTATAATGTGAATATTCATGTAGCATATCTGGGGTGGAACCTGAGAGTTTGCATTTATAATATATAACAGGGCGAGGCCCATACTGTCTCTTTATGGATCACACTTTGTTTAGTAAGGTATGACAATGCACAAAATAGTTATTCAGTCCTACATACCATTAAGGTTCATCTGACAGATGTAGGCAATGCAGTCTAATTTTTTATTTATCACTAGAGTAGAGTTTTAAATTTATTATTGTCATCAAACAAATAGTCAATTCAAAGCACATTCGGTGAATCCAAGAATTCATACTGAATATTTTTTCAGAGATACCCCAGCAGAGGTAAGTAATCTCAGCAACTCTGTGGCTGCAATGTGAATTGCACCCACTTGGATAAGCTCCACATGAGCAGCCAACAGTGCACCTGGGAGCACTTATAGATAAAAGTACAATCCTCACATTGACACTCATTCAGGAGCTGTAAACCTGATTTAGAGAAAAATCAAAAGTAGAGAATTTGGTCAAAATAGGCTATGGAATTAAGTCCTGCCCTAAAGATTTAAACTTTAAATTAAGTTTATTAAATCTTGAGGGCAATCAGGGTGAACATACAATACAATATAGAGATGATGTATTATAGAATTGAACACATCAAACCTATATAATTTTATTAACCAATGTTACCCCAATAAATTAAATAAGTGAGAAAAAAATATATAATATAACATACTTCTTTATTCCCAAATCTTATTTGTTTAGCATGAAAAATTTTCCTAGAATGTGAAGAAGTAAAAAACTCTCATGAGTATAAATTCATTAGCAAGGGTCTTAAATAATAGATTTTTATAAATCCATATCTCAGTTAAGATACCTGAATATAAAATATTTACATTTTTAAGATCTTATTAAAGAATTCATACCAGTTTTCTCCAAAACAATAACAGAAAACCTCAAATTAACACAATAAAACCTCACTATAATATTTAATTTATAACAAATATTAACCATGTTTCCTAATACTAGAATTATAATGGGTTTTTATTATCTTGTGTTCTGTTGCAAATAGTAAACATGATTTAGATATATGCTGTATTATTGTTCCTACAGAAGTAAAAACATCAGCCTGACTAGGTGGTGGCGCAGTGGATAGAGCGTCGGACTGGGATGAGGAAGACCCAGGTTCAAGACTCCGAGCTCACCAGCTTGAGGGTGGGCCCATCTGGCGTGAGCAAAAGTTCACCAGCTTGGACCCAAGGTCGCTGGCTCCAGCAAGGGGTTGCTCGGTCTGCTGACGGTCCTCTGTCAAGGCACATGTGAGAAAGCAATCAATGAACAACTAAGGTGTCGTAATGGCATTGAAAAACTAATGATTGATGCTTCTCACCTTTCTCTGTTCCTTTCTGTCTGTCCCTATCTACCCCTCTGTCTGACTTTCTCTCTGTCCCTGTGTAAAAAAACAAAAAACGAAACAAAACAAAAAGAAGTAAAAACATCAATGGTTTAAATAAAATATTTTAAAGACCCAGTTTCTATTTAACAAAAATCTTTCTAACCATTGAAAATCATGGTCTAATAACCAATTAAAGAATAATGAATTTCAGAATATCATTCCCACACAAATGATGATAAAGCCATGGGTAAAATCAGTGGTCTCCAAACTACAGCCCACGGGCTGCATGCGGCACCCACTGCACTTCCAGAAGGGTTACCTCTTTCCATTAGTGGTCAGTGAGAGGAGCACAAGATGCAGCTGCACCCATAGTTCCTATTGAAATACTGGTCAGTTTGTTGATTTAAATTTACTTGTTCTTTGTTTTAAATATTGTATTTGTTCCCGTTTTGTTGTTTTATACTTTAAAATAAGATATGTGCAGTGTGTATAGGGATTTGTTCATAGTTTTTTTTTTTTTATAGTCCGGCCCTCCAATGATCTGAGAGACAGTGAACTGACCCTCTGTGTAAAAAGTTTGGGGATCCCAAGGGTAAAATGTTAACACAGATATTTTAATTTTTATTTGACTATGTTGTTAATGTTTAACCTTATTGATTTTAATAATTCTGAATAAAGTTATGTTTTGCTATAGAAAGAGCAACCAATAAATATAACCCGTACTTACATTTTAACATTTTTTGAAACTGCTTACATTTATGAAGGGAAAAATTCATGAGGACAAAGTATGAATGACTATAAATGAATGCAGATTAATGCAAAACTAATGAAGTATTTGTAGGACATTTGATGCCTAAATTCTCATGAACAAATGGTTTGTTTTAGAATGAGCAAACTAAGTGCCAAAGTTTATTTTGATATTTTTCAATCTTAATGTGGTAATGAATGGTTTTTATTCATATTTATAATTAATCAAATAGAGATAGAAATATCTACTCACCAGACTATGAACAAAATAAAAAAAAAGTTATCTGACTTAATTATTTCTGATCTAAATGTTTAATAAATAAATGTAATAGTACTATTATAAATATATGTAAATGAAATAATTTGATGTACACAATTATTTTTGTAGCTATTTTACAGCTATTGAAAGTAAGTGTTTTCCCCCTTGAGCTCATTTAATTTTTCAGTCAATCATCCCCAAATTATGGTGCTCAGAATTACTTAGGAGCAAATGGTTTAGGAGAGAGATGAGGATAAAATAAGAGTTTCATAGGTGTTTGTATAAAGGACATAGAATTGCATAACAGGGGCACAATATAGTTGAGTCAGACTCAGGAATTTCAGTTATGGCTCTGCCACTAAAAAGTTATGTGACCTTGAAATAGTCACTTGACTTTACTAGACTTCACTTTTCTAACTAATAAGATAGGTATAATAATAGTACCAACCAAAGTGGTTGATATGACATAGCACAAAGCCTTTATTATACCAGTGCATGACACATAGAAGTAAGTATAACCTAGATTTTTACCAGTTAAGTTTTTCAGGCTACTGACAAAATTTTTCTCAATAAAGATTATAAAATATTTTCCTTTACTTAAAAATACATAAATGTTAACAGCTTGCTCTTAACTTATTATATAATTTCAAGTACAATCATATGTGTTCCTTCTTTTGCAAGTGTTTCTATACTGTAAGAATATATTGTTATGTTTTAAAAAGATTTATGCAAGGCTTAATTGTCATCTCACTGCAGCTTGAACAATATAAGAAAGAAGAAAAACACAGGACTAGAGGTGATTCCCATGTGCAGGGACAGAATAGAACCTAGCTGAAGTGGCTTGTATGCAGAAGATACCCATAGATGGATATTGCAAGCTCCTGTCCTTACTTCTTTTCCATTGACATTCCTCAAATTCTTGCCTTCATCATAATTCAATGGATTACTATAATAGCCTCTTCACTTGTGCCCTTGCTTCTATTCTTGCCTTCTTCTATAATCTATCTTTTAAAACACAAAAGGGACCATATAATACTCCCCTTGAAGTCTTTAAATACCTTTCTATTTGATTTAGAATAAAATATGATTATATTTCACTGATCTACAAAACATGTATGATATGACTCATGACTACCTCTCCATCATCTGTGCCCCTAATGATCCATAAGCAATAGGCACTCTGTCTGATTTCAGTTCCTTCAATGTATCACATTTTTTTATATTGTGGAACAAATGCATTTGCTATCATCTTTATCTTGAATATTTAACCCTGGGGATCTTCATATGGCTGGCTCCTTCAATTTTCTGCTTATATATATATCTTTTAAAGAAAGGTCTTTGTCCAGACAGTAAAATACCTTAAACCACTGCTCAGCTTCTCAGTTACTTCCTATCACTTTTCCTAGTTTGTTTAACCTACCATTATTTCTTTTTGAATTTTTATTAGTTAATTTTAGAGACAGAGAAAGGGAGAAAGAGAGAGAGAGACAGAAACAATGATCTATTTCTGTATGTGCCCTGACCAGGGATTGAACCCGCAACATTTGATTATTAGGATGACACCCTAACCAACTGAGCGATCTGGCCGGGGCTGTACCTAGCCTTATTAAAACATAGCATTATCTTGGTTATTTATTAACTGTCTTTCTTATTAGAATAAAATCTCCTTGAGGGTAGGGACACTGATTATGTTTCCAAAATCTAACACATAGTAGACATTCATATATACATCTGTTGAAGAAAGGAATAAAATAAATCTCGGGAAGAAAGGGAAGGATTATGCTTACAAGTGGGAATGAGGTGTTTATTTGTAGTTCCAGCAGCTATGAAATATATTAGTTCCCAGTGTAACTACATTTAGCATAAGGAAGTAATTAAGGTTAAATCATATCATAAGACTGAGGCCAGGACAGGATGGGAGTAATGTCCTTATAAGAAGGGACACTAGAAAGTATTGACACTGACACTCACTCTTGTTCCCCATCTTCAGGTCCCCATACACACACACACACACACACACACACACACCACTCTTCTGCACCTGTTGAGGAAAGGCCACCTGAAGACATAGTGAGAAGGCATCTGCAAGCCAGAAAGAGAAATCTCATTAGAAACCAAGTCAGGCAGATATTCGTCTTGGACTTTTAGCTTCCAGAATTGTGAGAAAATAAATTTATGTTGTTTAAGCCACCCAGTCTATAGTATTTTGTTATGGCAATTGGAACCATAAGACTAACACAAAGGAGAAAGGAGACAGTCAAAATGAGATTAGAAGAGATGCCACAATAGAAAACAATTTGTCATTTTCAAAGGATTACTGTTGCAAGTAACTGTCATGTTAATAAAATGGCTATTATTAGTTAATAGGGAGTTTGTAATTAGCCAGGAACAAGAGAAAAGGCAGGGAAAGTGTCAATTGTTAAAGGATACATATAAATAAAGTGGAATAAGAGCTTCCCAGACATACCAACATACCTATTCCTAGAAAGAAAGAAAGAAAGAAAGAAAGAAAGAAAGAAAGAAAGAAAGAAAGAAAGAAAGAAAGAAAGAAAGAAAGAATCCATATAAAAGAGAAAATGGACAGCACACAGGACAAGAAATTGTCAATATATATATTTCCACAAGTTATGAATGATGTATTTTGAAGTTACACGGGGAGTTAACACTCACCTCTGGATTCCAGATATGCTAGATTCAACTGTAAATTATAAAAATCCTGAGTCTAGGGGTAAATACAGGTGTCATATATGAAACACAGTAAAGGGGGGGAAAACCACTTCCCCACCTCTGGCCACATTGTGTGAGATGAAAGATATTCATACTATCATTCTGCTTGCTTAAAGAAGCTCTGCTTCCACATGTCAGTTGCAGCTCAATGTTTTGGAACACATTTTATTTGGTTATTTAAATAAACTTGTGATAAGAGTACTATCGAAGATGTTTAGGAAGATAATCCGAATCCCTAATCTCAGGTTCACCCTGATAAAAAAGTATAAATACAGAAGCAACAACTCATGAAACTCATTATCTAGTGAACTTGGAAATAGGATAGCACTAAAAAAGAACACTGGTCAGCCCAGGTGGGTGGCTTCTTTAACTCAGTAGGGCCCTGCATGATGCTGCTGGCCGGAGGAAAAGATGAGCCCTTAACACCTTCATTCTATTACATCTTCTGTCCTGAACTCACTCTCCCACCCGGGTTTTACACTCCACAGTCTCAGTTATGGCTAAATGGCCCTGCCTTCTGACATGGTCCCTGTTGAAATCTGTACCTGATACACAGCACAGCTTCTCACTAAAGCTAATTTATTTCAATAACCACAATTCTGATTCCCTGGACTTCACTGCCTCCATCTACTTCTGACATGCAAGTGTCTTTTCCTAGGCACTGGCTCTCCCTACAAATGATAATAATTGGTTCCCAAAGATTTCAATTCAGCCACTTAAATAGAGGGCAAACACAATGCAACTAAACCTCAGTGCTTCTTCCTGCTGAAAGCTTCTGGGAATCCAAGCTATTTTTTCTATGTAAGACTTTCTCCAGAAAGGTAAGAACCAGCAGTGGCCCACTGCCCTGCACACAGTGGACTTCCAACAAACAACTGATTTAATTTCTCATGGAAAGTTATCTAGGGACATCAGGCCCTTATTATTTCGTAAATAAACTCTGTTAATAGCCCCCTGCCTGGGATTCCATACCAGTTTCTCAGTCTACACACAGATTAATTACATTCTCAAGATATTAATAGGTACTCAGTAAACATCTTGTATTGATTAACACAAAATCTTGGCCATATTTTTTGTAAAAATGTTCTTTAAGTAGAAAAAAAATTGGGTGGGGAGAGGTTGAGATTACTGATTACATTAACTTTTCTGATATGTCCGTTCTCTTATCAACTGTTTTATTTCCCTACACACGAAATTAAAAATAATCAATAATAATAATCTTGCTCTTATATATTTTTCTCATTATATTAAAGCTCCTTGAAAACTATTATTATTTCATTTAGTTTTTTAAATAATTATTAGAAATGTACACAAGGCAAAAAAATTTATAAAAGTTTTACACAGTGTCACACAAGGACTTGATGTTACAATCAGGATTGAAGACTTTGCCTCTACTCCAACATTTTAAAAAGTGAAAAATTTCAAAGAAATAATATCCTTCTTACTAGCTCATCAAAGTGACACATTTATTTCTTGGCAACAATAGTGTAACATTTATCAGAAATAGTTCTGCATTAACTTCTAGTTGCTCAAAAACACTCCAAAAACTTTCTAATTTATTACTGTCAATCTTGCTGCCTTTGTAACATGAGAAGGGTTTTTATCCCCCAATCACAAGACAGAATTTCCCAGGAGTCATGTTTACTAACACTGCACAAAGTCTTCTTCAGTTCCATATACAATATGCTTCATTTAATGGCCTATCTGCTAAATAAATAAGATTTGAGAAGAGCTCCCTCTTCTTCCCTCATTAAAAGTACAGAAATTCAAAAGAGGATGACTCATTGCCATTAAAATTAATAATGTATTAGTCCTTTACATTCTTTGTCATGTTTATTCCTAGGTATTTGTTGTTGTTGCAACTGTAAAAAAGATTTTTTATTTTTAGTTGGTTTTCTGATGTTTCATTGTTGGCATATAGGAAAGCAATAGACTTCTGTATATTAATTTTGTATACTGCTACCTTACTGTATTGGTTTATTGTTTCTAATAGTCTTTTTTGTGGAGTCTTTGGGGTTTTTGATGTAGAGGATCATATGATCTGGAAAAAGTGAAACCTTTACTTCTTCTTTCCCAATATGAATGCTTTTATTTCTTTCTCTTGTCTGGTTTCTTTGGCTAGAACTTCCAGCACTATGTTGAATAAGAGTGGAAAGAGTGGGCAACCTTGTCTTGTTCCTGATTTTAGAGGGAAAGTCCTCAGTTTTATGCCATTTAGTATGGTGTTAGCTGATGGTTTGTCATAAATGGCCTTTATTATGTTGAGATATTTTCCTTTTATACCCATTTTGGTAAGCATTTTAAACATAAAATGATGTATTTTATTGAATGCCTTTTCTGCATCTATTGATAGAATCATATGGTTTTTGTTCTTTCTTTTGTTGATATGGTTATTTACGTTAACTCTTTTATGTTGAACCATCCTTGTGATTTCGGTGTGACTCTCACTTGATCATGATGAATTATTTTTTTAATGTGTTGTTGTATTTGATTTGCTAGTATTTTGTTTAGGATTTTAGCATCTGTATTCATTAGACATATTAGTCCGTAGTTTTCTTTTTTCGTGTTGTCCTTGCCAGGTTTTGGTGTGAGTGTTACATTGGCCTCATAAAATGTGTTTGGAAGTATTGCTTCTTCTTCAATTTTTTGGAAGATTTTGAGTAGAATAGAAACCAGTTTTACTTTGAATGTTTGATAGAATTTACTAGTATAGCCGTTTGGCACTGGACTTCTATTTTTTGGGAGGTTTTTGATAGTTGTTTCTATTTTCTTCCTGCTTATGGTTTGTTTAGGCTACTTATTTCTTCAAGACTTAGTCTAGAAAGAATTTATTGTTCTAGAAATGCAGCCCCATGTTAATTGCAGCATTGTTCACAGTGGCCAAGACATGGAAACAACCAAAAAGCCCTTTGATAGATGATTGCATAAAGAAGATGAGGTACATATATACTATAGAACACTACTCAGTCATAAGAAATAATAACATAGAATCATTTACAACAACATGGATGGACCTTGATTTCATTATACTGAGTGAAATAAGTAAATCAGAAGAAACTAAGAACTATATGATTCCATACATAAGTAGGACACAAAATTGAGACTCATCAACATGGACAAGAGTATGTTGCTTACCAAGAGGAGGGGAAGGGAGTGAAGGGAGAAGATAGGGGGAGGGGAGGGGCACAAAAAAAACCAATAGAAGGTGACAGAAGACAATTTGACTTTGGGTGATGGGTATACAACATAATCAAATGTCAAAGTGATCTGGAGATTTTTTCTCTGAATCTATGTACTCTAATTTATCAATGTCACCCCATTAAAATGAGTTGTCTAAATAAAATTTTCAAAATTAATAATGTAAGGGTCTCCACTTAACATTTTAATCTCTATAGTTTTCCATGCAGGCCATAAAATATAAATGAGTCCAATGTTTCTTTTAATAACAACATGGGATTAGTCAGTCATTGAAAATATAATTGCTAATGACTATGACTTATTTATTTCATTAATGTGTCCAGTTTTGTGCCAAATAAAGCTATATCACGTCCTTTGTGCTCCAACTCATGTTATTTGGAAAAAACTTCTTAGCAACCATAAAGGATGTATTCACAGATGACAGTCAAATACATCTGGAGAAAAGTCTTAAATGCAGCTGTCTATTTTCAGTACGCCCTCACAAAATATAATTACTTGCTTCTTAAAACTTTTCAAAAATAAAGATCTCCTTTGCTATCAAGGAAATGTACACCCTTTGTCTAAAATTGGACATTTTTAAATGTCTCTTGGATCTCCTAATACAAACACTCACTAATAAAATATTCTTTCCTCTCAGATTCTATTTTGAGATTCCCACTCTCCCTTTTATACTCTTATTGATGCCCTCTCCTACCAGGACGCATTCTATGTCCCAATCCAAGGGACCTACCTAAATTCACAACTAGTCCAAATTAAAAACTTGGGTCATAGGACAGATATAACTTGAATTTTGTCATCTCACGTGTCTTCAATTTCTTTCTCTTTTTTAATTTCAATTTTTTTATTTATTTAAAATAACTCAAAAGAAATTTAAAAAATCTTCTAACAATCTGACCAAACGATTTTCTGAATATGACACCAAGAATCAGAAAACAAAAGCAAAATAGGCAAGTACATCAAACTAAAAAGCTTCTGTCTAGTAAGAGAAACAGTCAACAAAGTAAAAAAAGCAATCTACAGAATATATTTGCGAACATATATCTTATAGGGGGTTAATATTCAAAATACAAAAGGAACTCAAAGAACTCAACAACAACAAAATAATTAAAAAATAAGCAAAACTTAGACATTTTCCCAAGACATACAAATGATCAACAGATACAGTAAAAAATGTTCAGAATCACTAATATACAGGGAAATGAAAATCCAAACCACAATAAGATACCACCTCAACCTGGTAGTATGGCCGTTATAGAAAATAAAACAAAAACAGAAACTGGAAATAGGTGTTAGTGAGGATGTGGCAATATTATAACCCTATGTACTATTGATAAAAATATAAATAATTCAGCCACTACAAAAAGTGCTATGGAGCTTTTTTCAAAAAAATTAAAAAGATAACCACTATATACTCCAGAAATCAGACTTCTGGGTATGTATCCAATATAATTGACAACTATCTCAAAGACATATTATGCATTCCCATGTTCATGGCAGCAATACTCACAATAGCAAAGAGGTAAAAACAACTTACACATCCATCCATTGATGGATGAATACTAAAGAAAATGTGAGAGATAGATGATTAGATAGATAGATATAGATACAGATACAGATGTAGATAAATTCATACATAGATAGATATAGATACAGATACAGATGTAGATAAATTCATACATACATTCAGTAAGAAGAAAATCTTATTATATATGTTACATGGATAAACCTTGAAGATTATGATAAGTGAAATAAGCTAGTCCCCAGAAAATGAATTTCCCTTATACATACTCATAATTTCCCTTATACAAGGCATCTAAAATAGTCAAACTCATAGAAGCAGAAATAGAAGCAAGAGCTGAGAGAGGGAGAAATAAAGATCTGCTGTGCAACTGGTATAGAGTTTCAGTCATGCAAGATAAAGAAGTCTCTCCTGCACAATAATGTGTATATAATTAACAGTACTGTAGTATACACTTAGAAATTTGTTACAGGGTAGGTGTCATGTTATGTGCTCTTTACCATGTTTAAAAAAATGAAGTAAAAAAATGACATATATTCAGATGAACTAATAAAATATCAAATAGATAATTGCTCAATTGTTTCAGAGATTCTTAGGATAATCAGGAGTTTACATATTATCATTCCGCAGAAATAATAAAAAGAAAATACTAAATTTAAAATAACATCATTAGCTGAATTGGTTCCAAACAACAGAAAAAAATCTAGCTAATTTTAGAAAAGGAGATTTGTTGGAAGTGTATTAGAGACATAGCTCAGCTCATAGAATTGGCTGGAGACTTGAGAACCAGCTGAGTAACAACAGTTCTTTGCCAACATAGCACTGAAAAGCAGAAAGGAGAAACCACAGCAGCCATTTTCAAGCAGGTGCAGTCCTCTCAGAAATTACCTCCATCACCACTACACTGAATAATTTTTCTCTTCCTCATGTAACCAATTGGAGTCAGTCCTGCAATAGTACAGCTGACTGAATGAGTTTATCTCATGTGTCCCATCATGTAGTGTGGAGTAATATGACTGGGTTTCTAGTAGGTGCTCGGTCCCTAGAATTTACCCTCTCACCAAGATGCTGCCAAAAAGGGAAATTAAAAATTGAGAAAATGGAAAAAAAAATATTTACTATATTAAATATTATTGTTTTTAGCATGCATATTTTTATTTAGAATTTTTTTTAACAGGAGTTGTCATTATTTGAATGTTGATACTTCATTATCTACATTACTTCAGGTGTGCTTAGAACAAAAGGACGATAGTACATGTCTTTGAGATTTTATTTTCTTTGTCAGAATGGTTCATTTACTTTTATTTCTTTAATTTCACAGGCATTTCTAGATAATTTATGTGAAGTCATGTTGAAGTTCTAGCAGCTGTTGCTCAGAGGAAAAGATATCATCCCAAAAATTTCTTACATGTAATTATAATTTCAAATTGCACAAATATCAGTCACGCAGTTTGATTGTTCTAAGCACTCATTGTGGAGATCCAGGTGTGGAGAGGGAAGTCCATCTGGCCAGTTATCATTGCTGTTACCAGAGATGGTTTGTTTTCTCTTCCATCTAAATGTGGGCAAGAAATATCTTGAACCAGATCCAAGAAGCAATGAGAACACTATAATTTTTTGAATGAAGGCATAAGAAAATATTTTATTTTTCTGGTGGACATTTTTATCAAAAACATAATTTCACTAGACAATGAAAAAACAAAATTTAAACTTTCCTAGTTATTAATCTGTTTATCAGGTCTTCTGTAATTTATGTCTTTGTGTAGTAGAAATATTAAATTTTACTTTAGACTAACCAATATCTTAATATAAATATATTTTTCTGGTATAGAAATAATTTTACCAACAATATTTAAATAATTTAAATGCTCCAAAAGTTGTCCAATGGGATCAGTAGTGAGTTGTTTAGTTAATACTGAGTAGGAGTAAACATATATAAACATGGTGGCAATGCCTATAAATATTGAGGTCATGTTTTGCTTTATTTGTCTTCCATTTCATATGAAATTATAATCTCATTGGTGCTAAACCATAAAGCAGATGATATTTAAAATGATTGGATATTATAGAAAAATATGTATATAAATAAACACATACATATATACACATATATCTATACATACATATTAGTACTGTAAAATACTATATCACTGCCTCTAAAATATGGCCACTGATTTTTTACCTTATCATTGGTAGAAGTTTAAAGAATAAACATAACAGCAGAAACAGAGTACTACTTAGATGTGAACACTAAATACAATCAAGATTGAGATGACCTTATTATCATCAACCAAACATTAAGATTTAATATTTTTGCAAGAATGTATTAAACCAAAAAGATACAATCATTCCTTGTTATCCACATAGGATTGGTTCCACGATCCCCTAATGATATCGAAATCCATAGATACTCATGTCCCATATAAAATGGTTTAGTACAATCACGTTTTGCTCAACAATGAGTATAGGTTCTGAAAAATGCATCAACAGGTGACATTCTCATTGTTCGAGCATCATAGAGTACACTTACACAAACCTAGGTGGACCAGCCTATGACACATCTAGGCAATATGGTATAGCCTATTTATTCTAATCTACAAATCTATACAGCATGCTTCTGTACTGAATACTATAGGATGCATTAAAATGATAAATATTTATATATCTAAATATAGAAAAGGTACATTAAAAATATGGCAAAAAGTGATAAAAACATGGTGCACGAGTATAGGGCACTTACCATGAATGAAACTTCTAGGACTAGAAGTTGCTCTGGATGAGTCAGTGATTGGGGGTGAGTGAATATGAAGACCTACGACTTACCACATACTACTGTAGATTTTATAAACACTATTCCACAAAACTTCCTTTGCCAGGTTCAGAAAGGGAACATCAGAGCTGTCCTGCTTCATGAACAGGGATGACTAGAAATACTGACGAGGACCTAGCTGGGTACGGCAAATGCAGATCAACAAAACAGTGACCATCAGGAGGTAGTATGAGGATCAGTAAGAATAAGAAATCAAAATGGAAAGATAAAGGAACATAAAGAACTGGCATGACAATGTGTTTTTAGCTACTGCATGCGAGAGCAGTGGTGAGACTGAAAAATTTTGTGACATTCAGTAAGAAAGAGTATTGAACATGGAGACATTATAGATGTAAAGACTCAGTATTTTGGCTTTGTGAATTTGTTTTTGGTTCCACAATCCCTATCTGACACAAAGGGCTCTCCTGGTACTAAACTAATAGAATAAATAAAACTTATATATACTTTACATCATTTCCCTAATTTCCAAGTACAGGAAGAAGCTGCCTTCACACTCCTACAGAAATCTTTTATTGTAATACCTTCTGGGAAAGGCTGCTCTGTGATGAAACAGGTTAGTGGCTGAATGATTGGGATGTAACCAGCACTCAAAAAATAGGTGCTGTGAGTGAGTGTGAATCTCTTGCCAAGCCCCAGAGATACTTCTCCCATTAGAGAAAAAAGTAAAACATCCTTCTGAATCACATATCCTTCCATTTCTTAGAGGGAATTCAACTCCATAATAACTGTATGGGACCACCATTATATAGATGGTCCATTGTTGACTCGACTGTAATTACATGACACATGTCTGTATTTTCATATAGCCTACAAATATACCTTCCCATGTGCTTTAAATCATCTCTAGATTACTTATAATACCTATTACAGTTGGTATATGAATGATATGTAAGTAGTTGCTATACTGTACTGTTTAGGGAATAATAAAACAAAAGTCTGTACATGCCCAGTATAGAAATCATCATAGATCAAAGAACATAGTACACATCAGCAACAATGTAACTTTTTCTCTGATAATTTTTTTTTCAGTGAGAGGAGGAAAGGCAGAGACAGACACCTGCATGTACCCTAACCGGGATCTACCCTGAAAGCACACTAGGGGGCGATGCTCTGCCTATCTGGGTTATTGCTCCATTGTTCAGCAACCGAGCTCTTCTTAGCTCCTGAGGCAGAGGCCATGGAGCCATCCTCAGTGCCCAAGGTGAACTGGCTCTAATAGAGCCATGGCTGCAGGAGGGGAAGATAAAGGGAAAAAGAGAAAGAAAGAGAAGTGAGAGGGGGAGAGGTAGAGAAGCAGATGGGCGCTTCTCCTATGTGCCTTGACTAAGAACACTACGGTGGCGGGTGAATTTCCCGCCAAAATGGGTATGAAACGGTTCGCATACGCAGGTAGGTATCTTTGTGAACGGCAAACAAACAAATATTTGGTAATACGCAGTTACAATCGGCCCGAGTTTACACGTTTCCCGCACTCCACCGCAAATCTATATGAACCGAGTTAAGACGGCTCCCGCGGAGTACGCGCAATTCACGCGAGCCGACTTAACTCGTTTCCCGCAATCCAAGTGAGAATTGAACCCAGGACTTCCACACACCAGGGCAATGCTCTACTACTGAGCCAACCAGCCAGGGCCTTCTCTGATCATTTATTATCTCAAGATATAGAACCCACAGATACAGAGGGCCAACTATATTACACAGGTTTTAAACCTTAACTGTTTTAAAAGAAAGGGTTTGCAGCAGATGTTAATGAAAAGTAAATATTTGTTATTCTCATAAGTTTACAAAAACATTTTCATTTATTATTATATATTACTATTATTTTTACAAAGTAGTAAGTCTTTGTAATTGACTGAAATTGAGTTAATTGTAAACCAAAGATAAATTTTGCTGAAAACTTAGACTGTCTAGGATAAGAGAACTCTTCAAATATTGCTATTTTAAAATAAATAAATAAACAAAAAAATTGTACACAGTATATTATTTTAAAGAGTATCTCAGCCCTGGAGCATTAGCTCAATCAGTTAAGATTGTCTCCCTGAAATGACAAAGCTGCAGGTTTGAAACCCAGTGAGGGCACCGAAGGGAAGCCATCAATGAATGTATAACTGACTGGAACAACAAATGAATGCTTCCCTTCCTCTCTCTCTTCCTTCCCCTCTTTGTATCTAAATAAATAAATAAAACCTTAGCCTGATAGCTCAGTTGGTTCCAGCATCAACCCAAGGCACTGATGTTGCAGGCCCACACAGGAGCAGCTCGATGTTCCTGTCTCTCTTTCCCTGCCTCCCACCAAAAAGAGTATTTCACAAGATTACAATACAAAACCCATTTAAAAAATACTATACATTTCAAATTTTCATCAACATGAAGACAGTGTTTAGATATATTTTTAAAGAATCAAAATCATTTTTAGAATTTCCAGCACTATGTGAACATTTGCTTTTTTTATGTCCCAGGTGAGAAAATGCAACAGAATATACTACTACTCAGTAAATTATAAAGCATGAACATATTTTCAATACATATAGGTATATATTTTACTACATTTCCAAAATTGAATATTTTTTTCAACTTGCACATTTGGCATGAAGGATATTTTTAAAAAGACAAAATATTTTAAAATTAAAATAAATTGCATACCCTATGCTTTAAAGATAGCAGAATTTCAACTATCAAATAGAAAAGCAACCTATGAGCACTATAATGAGGACTATTTAAGATTTACAATCTGTTACTATTGTGCAGAACTGTCTTTTAAAAAAATGAATACATAAGATGTTAATTATTAAAACTGCCCTGCCTTTACTTTAATATTATATATTTATTTATCATCACACTTACTTAGGACCTAACTTTAACAAAAATGGCAATACAGTTTATTTTGATTCACTTTCACCATGATTTCCTTTTTTTTTTACTTTTTTATTTTTTATTTTTTATTTTAATAGGGTGGCATTAATAAATCAGGGTACATATATTCAGAGAAAACATCTCCAGGTTATTTCGACATTTAATTATGTTCCATACCCATCACCCTAAGTCAAATTGTCTTCCATTACCTTCTATTTGGTATTTTTGTACCCCTCCCCTCTCCTCTTCTCCTCTTCTCCTCTTCTCTCCCCTCCCCGTAACCACCACACTCTTGTAAATGTCTCTTAGTCTCATTAATATGTCCCTTCTAAGTATGGAATCATACATTTCTTGTTTTTCTTTCTGATTAACTTATTTCTCTACGTATAATGTTATCAAGGTCCATCTATGTTGTTGTAAATGATCCGATGTCATCATTTCTTATGGCTGAGTAGTATTCCATAGTATATATGTACTACATCTTCTTTATCCAGTCATCTATTGAAGGGCTTTTAGGTTGTTTCCATGACTTGGCCATTGTGAATAATGCTGCAATGAACATGGGGTTGCATGTGTCTTTACGTATCAAAGTTTTTGAGTTTTGGAGGTATATACCCAGTAGAGGGATTTCTGGGTCATATGGTAGTTCTATTTTTAGGTTTTTGAGGTACCAACATACTTTCTTCCATAATGATTCTACTACTTTACATTCTCAGCAACAGTGGATGAGGGTTCCTTTTTCTCCGCAGCCTCTCCAACACTTGTTATTACCTGTCTTGTTGATAATAACTAAACTGACAGGTGTGAGGTGATATCTCATGATTTCTAAATAATCTATATGCAAGATGTATCACAACAAATAATGAGCTTCAATGATTTCTGACCCATTTACATTCTCAGATTCCAAAATTAATATGTATACTTCTTTTTTCAAAATGTAACTTTTTGATACTCAAAGCATAGCCTAATAATAATCAGTAATTATCTTAATAATATATCCAAAATATCATAAACACATCCTAGACATTCTGTAACTAGGTTGATATATTTGATATTTAGTATCTTAAACCTTCAAAACCAGTTATTTTTATAGAAAATTTATATATTTTCTACAGATATATTCCTTCATACTTGTTTGTATAATGAACATCTATTTCTCTTATTTTAAACCAGGACAAATTAAAACCATCTGCAAACTAAGTGAGCATAGAGCAGATTCCAGAAATCAAAATAAAGTATTTAATAAAGCTAATTATTCCTATAATTTCTTAGTGATTTATTGCTCAATCTCTAACAAACATTTCCAAATATTTTATATAATCATTTCAGAAATGTATTGAAAAATATATTTCAACTTGATGTTATTTTTGGACAATAGCTCATTTTATAACAACATATTTTTAAAATTTCAGTTATTTTACAAATTAATTATAGGAGTATCTACGTTGGTCTATAAAAGAGTTCAATAATGAAGTGTTACTGCTGATAATGATAGTGGTGAACATTCTTTATATTTTCCGATATATATATATATATTTAAATGAATAGTAAAAGGAATAAACTCTTACCCTTTGTGACAGCATGGATGGACCTGAAGACTATTATGCTAACTAAGTAAAATAAGCTAGTCAGAAAAAGACAAATCCACATTTCATTTACGTATGAAATCTAATGAGCAAAATAAACTAACAAACAAAATGGAAGCAGTCTCATAGATACAGAAAATAGACTGACAACTGTCAGATAGAAAGGGGTAGCAGGTCAGGGTAAAAAGGTGAAGGGATTAAACAAAAGAAAGAAAACTCATAGATGTTGATTACAAGAAGTGAGGGGGGTGAGGGCAGGTAGAAAAAGGTAAAGGGGCTATAATGGTGATGAAAGGAGACTTGACTTGACATAGTGAACACACAATACAATATGCAGATGATGTATTATAGAACTGTAACCTTGAAACCTACATAATTTTACAAACCATGTCACCCCTTAATAAATAAATAAGCAAATAAATAAATAAATAAATAATAAACTACATAGTACTTTAACTCTAAATTTGTTTTGGTATAATTTTAATTACTGACACTTATGTCTCTAAATTTTATACAGCCAGCTGATTCTTTCTGTAGAACAAAAGCCATTTTTTTTGTGAGAGAATCCAGTCAACATATGAGTATCTACTTTTGCCAAAGAACTTCTCACACGTGGTCTTGTTTAGTCTCACCTATCCACAGAGGTAGATGAAGAAAGAGGCTGAGAAGCTAAGCAACTTTTCCAGTTTTATAGAGTTTATACAAGCTAGAGATGGAATTAAACTATTAGTACCTGGAATTAATAGTGTTCCCACTATCACCTGGCCATTTTATAGTGCTACTGCCTAAAATTTCAAACATATTTACGCTATATTTTGGGTTTTTAAGCAATTATTTTACATAAAACATTCTCATTTACAGTTAATTGGGACTGTTCCCTGACCTTCAATATCTAGATAAAGAAAAAGTAAAGAAACAAAAAGTAAGGAAGAATATGTAACCAT
Organism: Rhynchonycteris naso; assembly: GCA_037038555.1. NCBI lineage: Eukaryota > Metazoa > Chordata > Mammalia > Chiroptera > Emballonuridae > Rhynchonycteris > Rhynchonycteris naso. Next base: position 86,223,154 of record CM072996.1, read on the forward strand.
AGAAAACATAAATGCCTCCTGCAGCCATGGCTCAATTAGTTCAAGTGCATTGGCCTAGGTGCTGAGGTGGCTGGGGGATAATAAGATGAGGTCCCACATCCCCATCCTGAATTTCTCCAGGGTTGAGTAAGAAGAGTCAGAAGAAGCACTGCAGAAGCAGCAGCATTGTTTTCTTTGCAGTGTCTTCCAGCAGCTCTACATTTAAAAGAACTTGAAAAAGAACAACAAATAAAGCCCAAAGTGAGTAAAAAGAAGAAAATAACAAATATTAGAGGGTAAATAAATGAAATAAAGTCTAAAAACAAGAGAAGATCAATGAAACCAAGAGTTGGTTCTTTGAAAAGATAAGCAAGATTGACAAACCTATAACCAGAATAAATGAGAGAGGACCTAAATAAATAAAATTAGAGAAGAAAGAAGAGAAGTAACAATGGTCACCAAAGAAATACAAAGCATTGTAAGAAAATATTGCCAAAAACTATAAGCCAATAAATTGGACAATTATTGAATTGGATAAATACCTAAATACAACCTTCCCAGACTGAATCAGGAATAATCAAAGAATCTGGACAGATTACAAGTAGTGAAATAATCAGAGAATCTGAACAAACTGATTACAACTAGTGAAATTGAAACTTAAAAAACTCCCAACAAACAAAAATCTTGAACCACATGGATTAACAGGTTAATGTCACAAAACTTTCAAAGAAGAACCAAAAACCTATCTTTCTCAAGCTATTCCAAACATTCAACAGGAGGGAAGATGCCCACGCTCATTTTACAAGGACAGCATTATCTTAATTCCAAAACCAGATAAAGACACTCAAAGAAATACTTATAGGCCAATATCTCTGATGAACATAGATGTTAACATTCTTTTTTTTTAAATTTCTTTTTTTATTTTATTCATTTTAGAGAGGAGACACAGAGTGAGAGAGAGAAGGAGAGAAAGAGAGAAAAGCGGGGAGGAGCTGGAAGCACAACTCCCATATGTGCCTTGACCAGACCAGTGCAGGGTTTTGAACTGGTGACCTCAGTGTTTCCAGGTCGACGCTTTATCCACTGCATCACCACAGGTCAGGCGATGTTAACATTCTTAAAAACATATTAGCAAACTAGGTCCAGCAATGCATTAAAAATATCATACACCATGATTAAGTGATATTTATTCTGGGGGTGCAAATTTGGTACAACATCTGCAAATCAATAAACATGATACAGCACATTAAACAAAATGAAGGATAAAATATGACATGATCATATCCATAAATGCCAAGAAAGCATTTGATAAAATCCAGCACTCGTTAATAATAAAAACTCTCAGCAAAGTGGAAACAGAGGGAACATACCTTAACCAACAGCTAACATTATACTTAATGGGAAAAAACAAGTTCTTCCCTTAAATTTGGGAACAAGGCAGGTTTGTCCACTTTTACCACTTTATTCAACATAATGCTGGAAGCAATCAAACAAAAAGAAAAACTAAAAGACATTCAAATCGAAAGAAATAAGTAAAACTCATTATTTGAAGATGACATGACACTGTATATAGAAAACTCTAAAAACAAAACTTTTTAAAACTAAAGTGCAAAGTCTGAAGGATAAAAGATAGGTAATAAAACATCAATATTCAAATCAATCTCATGTAAAATAAAGAAAGCATATTTTAGTGGCTTAAAGTCGGTTATTAAAATATCATTTTCAAGATATCTTCTCTGAGTCTCTTTAATAATATAAAAATGGAAATTAAAAATATTATCAATTTCACTTGTAAAGATCAAGTAGAAAAATGAATTTAAAAACAAAGAGCCAAAAATACCTCAAAACTTTGGATTCCAGTAGTTAATAAATATGCACTATTAAAAGTATTAAGAAATAAATAAATATCTATGTTCTACAGTACAAAGAAAAGTACAAAGAAATCTAGTAACCTAGTGTTATATATGCCTGTATACATTCTTGCTAATTTTATCTCACAATTATATTTTTGGTCATTTAATTTTACTTTATATCAAGTTTTTATTCTTTGTTATATTCTTTATTCTTGTGTATTTTCTACTTATCAAGAATAAAAAGTTGCTTGCTCATATTGCTAGGCCATTTATATTAGTAAGCAGAGTTTAATTTTTGCCAAACTTTCATTAAGTCTAACATAATTCAATCCAATCAATTTCTTCGTTTTTATTTCCAATGTTAATGATCCAATTTACATTCTTTACTAGGACCGTAATTTTGGCAGCATCTACTGGCTAGACAAGAAGACTGCTTAGAATTTAATATCCATAAAAAAGAGCATGTCATTGTTTATATGTAGTAATATATGCCTGTGTAAATGACAGTAACTTTTAAAGTAAAAGGAGATACCATTTATTTTGTCTATTTATTTTTCCAAATAAAATATTTTAAACATCATCAAAAATTATTACAATTTTTTTTTAATTTATTTTATTTTTATTTTATTCATTTTAGAGAGGAGACACAGAGTGAGAGAGAGAGAGAAAAAGAGAGAAAGGGGGAGGAGCTGGAAGCATCAACTCCCATATGTGCCTTGACCGGACCAGTGCAGGGTTTTGAACTGGCGACCTCAGTGTTCCCAGATCGACGCTTTATCCACTGCGCCACCACAGGTCAGGCCTACAAATTTTTTAATTTCTCAAATAAATCTAAGATGTTTTTTTTTAGAAGCTAAACATATTTTTCTTGTCTGAAGGTGCTGGAATATAAAAGTGCTGTAATTGAATAGATAATACTGAAATCAGCCTTTACTCTTCGTATTTGTTTCTTTATTCATAGAAAGAATTGTGAAATCTAACAACTACGGTATGTTATAATCCAATGTATATATAATTCCTGGGTCTTTTTATAAACCTGAACTGACAAAGGGATCAAGGTATGGAAGGTCTGCCTCATCTGTGACCTTGCCCATGGGACCTAGTTACATATTCTCTTTATTAAAATGGACACGGATACATTCTGTTCAACTAATGCTAAAGGAGTTATCCAGGTTAATTAAAAGCAAGAGAATCACCTTAATGTACATAAGCATCCTAAGAATTTTTATAGTATTCTTTAATTACTATAACAGTATTTGTTGAAAAACTAAAATTGCCTTTAGGAAACTGCTCTTAAGCTCTCACATGGGTTCCAAATATAACGTAGGACTCTATAAAAGGAACAACATGTTTTTAATGAGGGGAGAAGCTCTATACTAAAAATAGGCTGCCATGAGATAAATTCAGATTAGTGTTGGCCAAGAGAGAATTCCTTAAAACTTTATTAAATAGCCCAACTTATTGAATAATGAAATCAATCAATTTTATTACTAAATATATTATAAGGAAAACAAAAGCACATATATTTTGCACTGTGAAATCTGCATACCACAGCTTCATCTGCTCACAGCTTTTAGAAGAAGTGGTTACCAGGAGGAGGGGCATGGGGGAGGGGAGTAAAGTGGGACAAATAAATATACAGTGACAGAAAAAAATTTGACTTCGGGTGATGGGCACACAACACAATCAACATTTCACATGCTTTAGAGATGTTTACCTGAAATCTGTGTACTCTTATTGATCAATAGCATCTCATTAAATTTAATTTTCTAAATAATATTTTTTAATGATTAGAACAGGAAACTTGTAGTTATCATTTCCCTAATAGAAAAGATGTATTTGTAGGAAAAATGAGAAGAGAGAAAAGCCTAAATGGAGAGTTAGAAAGGAGAAATGTAGAAGTTATTGTGTTCTCTAAAACAAACATTCATCTTTTTCAAGTGAACATCTCAGACTCCAGTCACTGACTGTACCAAGCACTTTGTTCTAGTTCTGATATCTCAGTGCAGTCAATCTCTTCAAGACTAACTCCTTGCAACAGTAATAATGGTATGTGCCTTGGAAGAATTAGATGGGATTATATATATAGTTTTTCTCTTACTATTATTACTGTTATTTCTTCATGAGTAAAATAATGAATAATTTGTCAGCTTTCCCACAGTAAGAAAAAATATTACCTTTAAGCTTCTCACATTACTGTTCCTACACCGTGGCAAAAATTACTAAGTTCCTATTCATTGGTATTAGGAATATAAGATTTTTTTTTCCTTTTTTAAATTTAAAGTATTAAACCATATTTAACCATGAAAAATAAATACTTTAAAAGTTGCTGTGTTCATTACTTGCATATATGAAAGACAGATCCCTACATTTTAGTCTTTTTATATTTTACTTTCGCCTATGTAATATTGAGGTTAATGATCATTAATATTGTAGTTCGCTGACTACAATTCTCATCCAAAGTCTCCAAGATTCAGATCTTAGTAGAAATAAATACTCAACCCAGATGTTTATTATCAACTTTTAGAAGACTGTGAGTTTCTTTTAAGTCACCTGAAATTAAATGGAGAAAAACTCCAAAATGAACATAACACTCTTTCAAATGTACATTAATTATTACTATTTTATTACACTAACCTACTGTATAAATATAACACTTAGAATAACATTTAATATAGAATTAGCTTTTATAGAATTATAAACTTTTAAAACTCTTAACCAATGCAATGTATAAATTAGTGTCAAATCGAACTGTAGCTGTTTCCTTTCTTGTAAAAGGGGGCAGTTTGTTGTAGAGTAAATAGCTTACACTGCCATCTCAAAGAAGGTGGGAGTACAACTAACCATCTCAAGGAAGGTAATATCATCTCTGTGAGCTTCTCACAAACAACAAAACAAAAGCCTCCTTCATTGAGGAGCCATGGCAGAATGAAAAAAGCACAGGCAAATGTGATTGTAAACTAAGGGGCTAGAAACTTTCTTACCAGAACATTCCAGGAGAAGTGGCAGAAATATAAATTATGCAGATAATTCTAAAAAGCACTCAAAATTAAAGCTTTTCTCTCTTACCTAATGCTACTATACATTGCTTTGGGTGGATATATACTGAAGGGATAAGTTATAAAAGGAAGCAACTGAAGCAAAACAGTGTGCACTCCTCACTAAGACAAGTTGATTGTCAAAGTACAGCACAGTCCTTATGATGTAATTCAAAGCTCAAGGAAACTTTGTCTGGAAACAAGTTCTATTAGGCTTTTGACAATACACTGAGAAACTGAAAACATATTTGGCTGTTATATGCATCACAAATAAATGGCAGATTATATGGTTGTATAGTCTCAACAATATTGGGATTTTAGTTACCTTTAAATTCATATTTATATCAGTCAATCAATTGTTGGCTTTTGGTGAGAAAAGAAGATAAAACAAAAGGTTTTCATTTAAAGCTGGCTTTCTTACCTATTCATAGACACAAAACAGGAGATAAATGCACTTTGGTACATAATTATATCCCACTTATGCATATAGACAGACATAGTATCAATAAATAAAGCTAAAATTCTACCACAGCTTGCATGCCATTAAATTTCTTATAATAATTTGCAAGACTGAAGTACATGAAAAAGTTATTTGTCTTTGGAAAATAACATTTCATTACTAATGGAACATTTCAGCTGTGCTAGCCTTCAATTGCACATACGTCCACTAGAAAGTACAGGATATTCATTCAGCCATATTTTTATTACACTTTATAAATTATTAGCTGAGATTAAACTGAGAACATTCACTCTTTTGGGAGGCTAAAACATCACTCATACCTTATAGTAAGCCCAATACCTCAATTATTATTCCTTTCTAGAGTATATCATTTACTATGGAAAACAAAATAAACAAAAATAACACTAAAACAAGTTTTGCAAGTCAAGGTATATATTAAGTCATTTCCACTAGCTGGTTTTTAAGATTTTATAAAATCACAGATAAAATAAAAACAAAATTGCACATAGTCTCCAGCATCCTCACCTATGAAAAAGTGTTGTTTTTAAATAAAGAAATTTCACTTAAAAATAATCAGTTTGAAATTCAACACAATGTCATTGAGCATGTGAGATTTCTCCATTACATGAAGCTAGATAAGAAACAATCTCTTTCCAGGAAATGCTCACAACTAGAGGCTGGTAGTTGCAGAGACAGACTCATAAATAAATAATCACAATCAGACATGAATGGTACAATTATAGTGCTGTGTTTTATATACACCAGAATGCTGTGGGGGCTTTTCAACCTTCCTTGTCAACACAGTGAAACCTAATGAAGAATGTCACATAAAACTAAAGGGCAACATGAATAATTCTGAAAATACATGAGTAACAAACTATAGCTCCCATTGTAAAATTGTTTAATATTTGGGAGTCAAGATGTAAACTAATGATAAAAACCGATTACGGAATATGAACCTCACACATTGCAAGTACCACTTTGCTTAGAAGTAGGAAGATATTGTATAGGAGGAAAAAACATAATGAATAATGTCAGCTAAAAAAATTCTACCTTACATTCAAAAGTCTACATAGACAAGCGATTATTCATTTAAACATAACAGTAACTTGACATGCCCTCTTTTTCTGCTCTTAGGAAACAGAGTAGCCAAGTTTTTTGGTTCCATGAAAGCAGTAATATCTGGCATGTGCAACATGTTAATTGAACCCATTTTCTTCATTTAAATCCCTACCTTGACTCAAATTTGGGCTGTGGGCAATCTTTCATTTTGTCTTGTTTTGTTTTCTTATTGTATATTACTTAGAAGAATGAAGGGTTATGAAAGGGCATTTTGACTTCCTTATACACCATCACTACCTATTTGTTTCTTGACAGCAATATATTATATTTTCTAAGTTCTAAAAGGTATAAGATGTTTAGAGAGAAAAAAATGTATGCAGCTATATCCATACACCTTGTTTTTTATATTCCTCAGATGCAATTTTCCAGTTTCCTCTAGATGAACAATGTCCTTTTTGGTAATGAAAATTTGCTTATGGAATTGGAAGATCCTTTAATCATTTTATTAATCAGTGATGTGCATTCTTTAATAATTAAATGAGAACCTGCAAATAAAAGAGAATTTGGGGGACAGGATCTTTAGCAGACTAGAGGAAGGATTTGAGTAAAATGGAAAATAATCTCTGTCCAGTCTGCAAGGCATCCCAGAATTGTCCACTCAGAACTCATCTCTATTGTGGAAGAGAGGAGAAAAGAAGTACCTGCCAGTGGATTATACTACAACTGTGAGGTCTTACTGAACTATCACCCCACCTCTTCCCACTTATTTTTATTACCCAAGAGTCTGGTGTGTGAGGAGATAGCAACAGAGCTAGAGAGACAGGAAGGAAAATAGAAAGGCAGAGAGACAGAGAGGCAGAGACACAGAGAAAGACAGAGAGAAGACACACACACACTCACACACAGACACACACAAACACAGAGAAAATACCCTGGATATTCATACACCTGAATATTGAAAGCTTTTATTTCATTATCTAATTCTTTTGAGTGCAGCAGTTAGACCTAAAGCTCAGTGAGGACCTTTCATTCAGCCCAATGCATGATTTTTGCTTTACTAGTTCTGTCTCAGAGCTCAAATCACATGTGCTTGTCCTGCCTTGAGCTATAGTCCTCTCTTGGAAATTTTCCTCAAGTGGCCAAAATGTCCTTGCCTCCTGCCCTAAATCTCAGTCTACTGCTTCATACTAAAGACAGACTTGAGCCGGGCAGGAAAACATGGAATGAAACCCGAGGCACCGGGAATAGGCAAAACTAGAATATAAGGATAAATACTATTGCACTTCAGCAAATTCTGTTTCTAATCTCTCTTTCAATAATTCTATGCAACTTCTCGTGGCTGCACACTTACTGATCTCACTTTCCAAAGTGGATGCTCTGGGCAGAGCTTTCCCACCACCCTCTTCCCTTCTCCTCATGGACGTCAGGCTTGGCACAGTAATAAACAGCAAGCTAGAAGATGATACACGAAACAATTTTGATCAATAAAACTGTTGATTTAGAAAGTAACATACCAGCTTCCTAAGACAGTATCATTTTCCTAAAGTATAATGGTGAAAATTTCAGTTGCCTTCACAGGCTGCTGCGGTAACTTAAAACCACGAATTTTGTAAGTCACTAAAGTCTTTTTCATGTCTTATCTTTGAATTTTCACAATCACCTAACATGTAGATTCCTATTAGCCTCCTTTTGAGGATGAAGAATTTTACTGAAAATGTTCAGTGATTTGTCTAAAATTCTAGAGAAAGTAAATAATAGAACCTGATCTTCAAAACGTAGATAGATGACTTTCAAACTTCACAGTATATATCAATCATCTAAAGAATTTATTAAAACACAAATTGTTGGGTTCCCACTACCTGAGTTTCTTCTTCCATAGGTCTGGAGTGGAGCTAAATGATGATGTTCATTTCAAACAAGTTCCCAAATCATGCAGCTACTGTTGGTCCAGAAACCACACATGGAGAATCACTGACCTAAATCATTTTAACACCACACCAAGTTACTTTCTGCTGCAATAATGAAGTACTATGAGTAAAGCACATACTGACTGTCTATGAAGCCTCAAGTCTTAAGCTGGAGTACAGTGATTTCATGCTTTATTAGCTGAGGTAAATTATTTAATATTTTTTTCTTAAGTTGTCTGATTAATAAAGGGCAAAATAGCACCAATTTTAGAGTGTGGGTTAAACTTAATTGAAATAATATATTTAAAGTGGGCCAGGCCCTAGTCAGGTAGCTCCATTGGTTAGAGCATCATCTTGACAAGTCAAGCTTGAGGGTTCAATCCTCATCAGGGCACATACATGAAGCAACCAATGAAGGCACAACTAAGTTAAACAACAAATCGATGTTTCTCTCTCTCTCTTCGTCTTTCTCTAAAAATCAATTTTAAAAAAAAAGAAGCAGCCCAGAATTAGAAAGTGCTCATTAACTATTACTTATTTTTCATATAGTATTACAGAGTCTATTACTTTTGAATGGACTTTAAAACATTGTTGATCTTACTAATTTAGACCATCATTCCAAAGGTAGCAAATATTGATTATAAATCAGAGACACTGTTACCATTGCTAAAACAATTATCATAAAACTATGTACAGATTTGATTAAAAAAAAACAACAAAAATAAAAACAAAAAAAATCTTGCCTGACCAGTTGTGACACAGTGAATAGAGAGTCGAACTGAGATGCAGAGGACCCAGGTTCAAAATCACAAGGTCAAAGGATTGAGTGTGGGCTCCTTGAGCACTGGTTCACTAGCTTGAGTGTGAGGTCACCGGCTTGGGCATGGGATCATAGAAATGATCCCATGGTTGTCTTGAAGACCTAGGTGGCTGGCTTGAACTGAAGTTCACCAGCTTGAGCAAATGGTCACTGGATCAACTGGAGCCCCCTGGTCAAGGCATGTATGAGAAGAAATCAAAGAACAATTGAAGTGCCGCAACTATAGGTTGATGATTCTTCTCTCTCCCTTCTTGTCTGTCTCTCTCACTAGCAAAATAAAATAAAATAATTAAAAAGAATATATATATATACTTATATATATATGTATATATATCCACCCAATGCATGCTGAGAGAGGTATATTTGATAATAGGAAAAATGTGTCAAATAAACAAGTTTGCTTTGTACCTTTAGCTTAAAAGGCATATTAAGCTTATTAATTTCCACTAATAATTTTAACTGGGTAAAGCAAGTAAATCTGTACCAACTATATCCTAAAAATGCATCAAAATTTTAATGCAGAGATAAGATTGTGTTGGGATTATTTTTTTAAACAGTCATTGTCAGATTTGTGCATCAGAATCACCTAAATATCTGGGTTGCCCCTCAAAACTTTCTGATTAAGTAGGTGTGAGGTGGAACCTGAGATTATGCATTTCAAACAATTTTTCAGATGATTCTGCTGCTCTAGGTATAACACTATGCAACTACTGTTTCATGATTAGTGTGAAGAATGTTAATTATTGAAACAGAGAGTACCCAAGAAAAAGGGTCTTACTATAACTAGACACCAGATCTTAACAAGAAAATATACAAGGGTTTTATTTTCATAAATCTATGAACTATATGTGGTATTGAGCCATAATACAAACCTGACAATCCATTCACCAAGGCTGAAAATTTTCTATTACTACTGAGAAGTGATTTTAATAGTGTTAAAAGAAGACCACATAATGTGAGAAACACATTATTTAAAAACTCATATAGAAATCCTTTGTTGTTATTATAAAACAATTATAAAATAGTTACCAAAAAAAGCCTTCCTATAAATTAAACTTTGAATTGACTGATGTTTTCAGTTAGCTTTTGAAAACAAAAATTATATCCTCTTCTAATAGGGTACAAATTACAAAGAAGGAAACATATCTTATTTTTTAAAGATTATTTTATTTAACTTTAAATATAACTGAGTCAAGCATATGAAAATAGTTCAATATATGCTTGCTGTACAAATATTTATAAAAATACAATAAATAACTAGACTAAATTAAAGAATAAATGGATATTACAGTAAACAGGACAGCCTGACCAGGCAGTGGCGCCGTGGATAGAGCGTTGGACTGGGATGCGGAAGACCCAGGATCCAGACTCTGAGCTCGGCAGCTTGAGCGTGGGCCCATCTGGCTTTAACAAAATCTCGCCAGCTTGGACCCAAGGTCGCTGCTCTAGCAAGCGGTGGCTTGGTCTGCTGAAGGCCCACGGTCAAGGCACATGTGAGAAAGCAATCAATGAACGAGTATGATGTCGCAACGAAAATGAAAACTAATGATTGATGCTTTTCACCTCTCTCCGTTCCTGTCTGTTTGTCCCTATCTATCCCTCTCTCTGACTCTCTCTCTGTCCCTGTAAAAAAAAAAAAAAAAAAAAAAGAAAGAAAAAAAGAAAAAGAAAAAGTCAACAGAACACCTGAGTCATTAAATATTCTTTCAAAAATTGATAATGTCAGAAATAAATAGGTTAGTATATAACATAAATTAAACTAGATACTCTTTGCAACTTAAATGAATAAGATTGGAGAAAATTAACATAAAATATTAACAGAATTATATTTAATTTAACTTTAAATTGAGTCACTATATAGAATTAAGTATTGCCAGAGAAAATATAATCTGAAAACCAGCAACAAACAAACTATTCCAAATAGTATTCCCTAAGAGATTATTTCATTACACCTTGCCTTCAGTAGCATTGCCTTCTTATGAAAGAAAAACTGTCTGGCCTCACTGGTCTGACAAGTTTAAGAATATTTCAGATTCTGTCAGATAGATAGAGAAAGAGAAAGAATAACAGAGAAGACTAAATATATTATCTAGATTTCATTTTCCACTCAGTTTAAAAAAAAGAAGATATGTGACTGCATTAGTCATTTTATTCAGTTTTGTCTTAAAGTTTTAAGATATTTTGAAGTCTTAAGTATTAAAAGCATAACTTAAGACTAAGTAAAATACTCATCATACCAAAATAATATTAGCAGAAAATAGCTGGATCGGATTTAGATTGGGATTTTAAATAATTTTTCTCTTCTATCTGTACATGCAGTTGGGGATGTAGAGAAAATACGCATCAGAAATAGTACTTAGAGTATAACAGTGCCCAGGAAACATGCTCTTGGTTGATTCTCATGACTTTCACTTTCTCCTAGAAAGTCTTTTGAAAGTATAAGAAAAGCTTTAAGAAAACCTTGGCATTAGGAGGCACATATTCATTCACGCTACATCCAGGAGATATATACTGGGGCTTACAAAATATAAGAGGTGGTGCTAAGCCCTAAGTGTATGAACAAAATCCTCAGTACATAAAAAAGCCATGTAAAGTACAAAAATAAAAAACTCATGGACATGGACAACAGTATGGTGATTGCTGAGAGTTGGAGGAGGTAGAGGGAGGTAGAGGAAGGTATAGGGGGATAAACAGGGATGAACTGAGACAACTAAGGGAGATAAACACACAATACAGTGTATAGATTATGTGTTGTAGAATTGTGTATCTGAAACCTGTATAATTATTTTAACTAGTGTTACTCCAATAAATTCAATTAAATAGACAAAAAAGGAAAGCCACGTAAATGCACAGAAAAAGACTCGGGATGATGAGAGCCACAACATCTCCATTTCTAAGAGTATTTTAGAAACATATAAAGAATAGTTTTTTTTGCATATGCCAAATCAATACTCACAGGGTAGATTATTGTTTCCAAAGGTGAATACAACAATATCTTCTGTTTTACACACAGTCCCAGCTGAGCTTCCCAAAGTGCCAGTCATGTGAATGAGTGACCCTGAAAGTAAATTATATCTTTCACCTGAACTGCCCACCTGAGGCAAGTCATTTTTGCCAAGTCCTGCCCAAGTGGAAGATTCATAATCAGTAAAAGTAACTGTTCTTCTAAGCCACTAAGTGTGAATAATTTCTAGTGCAGCAGTAGATAATTGATACAAATTACCAATCAATGTTCTGCACTACAGCCATGAAATAAAATAATAACAACACAACAATAGAAATATGAGTGGGTGTTTGTTTTAAAACAGGCATTTTATAACTCAAATGACACAATCTTATTAATTAAGGGACACTATTTTCAAGATATTGGTTATAAATTAGGATTTAAATGACCTATTGTTGAGTGTATAGTTGGGGTAATAATAAGAAAAACATAATTAAGCAGAGTACACTGCTGAAAATACACTTAAGAAACAGAGTGTCAAGATAGAGCTTCAGCCTGGCTTGTGGATGTCCCAGGTTTGATTCTCAGTCAAGGCACACACAAGAAATAACCATTTGCTTCTTCTTTTTCTCCCCCTTTCTCATCTCTCTCTCTCTCCCTCTCTTTCTCTCTGTCTCTCTTTCCTTCCCACAGCCATGGCTTGATTGGTTCAAGCAAGTTGGCCCCGGGCATGAAGGATGGCTCCATGGCCTTGCCTCAGGCACTAAAATAGCTCCATTGCTGAGCAATGAAGCAATGACTCCAGATGGGCAGAGTATGCCCCAGTAGGAGGCTTGCTGAGTAGATACCAGCTGGGGCACATGTGGGAGTCTGTCTCTCTGCCTCCATACCTCCTACTTAATAAAAAAGAAGAAAGAAAGAAAGAAAAAAATAAAGAAAGAAAGAAAGAGAGAGAGAGAGAAATAAAAAAAGAGAGAGAGAAAGAAAAAAAAGAAAGAGAATGTCTACAAACAACAAAAGTAGATAACCTACTTCATTCAATCAGACATATATATAATATGTATATGATCTACAAAGTAGGGATAGAATAAATAAGACAATGTCATAATTATCTTATTCACTCTATCCCATAGACACTAATGAGTACAGTTACAGTTAATAATTTATTTGGTCATTGGTTTACAATTATAACATAGTTCTGTAAGGATAGCTTTACCAACACTATTTTAAAATTTGATTAAATAGTACCACTGAGGTAAGTGCTTCATTTCTCCTCTTAGCTTCTCCTTGAAAATTTTAACAAAATGAATATCTTCTTTAACCTTTTTATATTTTATTGTACTATATATTATAGTATATATTATATATAATACATTTTATATATTATATTATATGTTATATTTGCCATATTATATTATCTCCCTATTATATTTTCATTAGAATACCACTTGCTCTCAATATTTATGGTTGGCATCCAAAAATTGTTTTTTCTCTGAAATTATCTAATGATTACTAAAACATGTATTTATTGGAACAGTCCTAGACACTGTTCTAAACACTGACATTAACTACTCTAAGCAACTCAGATATAGCAGTGAACACAGAAAATGATATAATCTTATGGGGATTATGCTCTGGGAAATCCAAAAGCTTATAAAGACTCTCTGAGATAGACTGAATGACCCTAAATTCACCATTTTTTCACAAACATGATACTAAACATAACTTAATCCTGGCATAATCTTAAACTGGACCATTTCAGAAGTATATAATTGAGCCCTGGATAAACTGTAATTGATTTTCTCTACATAGTACTAAGTATTCAGACTTAACTTGGCAAGTTTGAAACTACATGGACTAGATAATAGAAAAATAATATGAATGCAAGAGGAAAAAATGCATTTGTTAAATGGGTTTACTCTTTTTTATCCATTAGCTCTAAGTAGTTTCAAAAATAAAATTAAGTGACTATGTTACACTGACACTTAAAGTTTAAGAATCTGATTAGGCAAACCAAAGGGTGACATGAAGAACCATTCAAAAGAATAAGCCTATTCCTTAGGTAACAAAAGATTTATTTTATTAGATTTTTAAAGTCAGGTTTTCTTCAGAATAGATAAGAGTTTATTATATATTTAAAAGATCCATGTCAGTTCTGGCTGGTTGGCTCAGCAGTAGAGCATCGGCCCGGAGTGTGGAAGTCCCGGGTTCAATACCCAGCTAGGACACACAGGAGAAGTGCCCATCTGCTTATCCACCCTCCTCCTTTTCCTTTCTCTCTCTCTCTTCCCCTTCCACAGCCAAGGCTCCATTGGAGCAAAGTTGGCCCAAGCACTGAGGATGGTTCCATGGCCTCCGCCTCAGGCGTTAAAATGGGTCTGGTTGCAATGAAGCAACAGCTCAAATGGGCAGAGCATTGCCCCCTGGTAGGCATGCTGGGTGGATCCAAGTCGGGAACATGCGGGAGTCTTGTCTGACTGCCTCCCCGCTTCTCGCTTCAGAAAAATACAAAAAAAAAAAAAAAAAATTAATTAATTTATTTTTTTTTTAAAGTTTCATGTCATCTAACTTTGAAACTGAGTGCCTTATTGTCAAGGAAAAAAATTATATATAAATATACACACATATGTATATGTGTGTGTTATTATATATATATATGTAATCAATGTATTTTATTATCAAAATAATAGTTCTTGACTGATGACTTTCAAATAGAACTGAAAATGTGGGGTCCAGTATATTGTCAAATTTTAAGAGTGAAAGAGAATTAAGCAAATAGAAGTTCAGAATAAAGAAATATTTTTTTTCTAATTGTTATCAAAAATCCAATTTTAAAGCTGGATGTGATATTAGTTATTCTTAGTTCAAAGTTATAAGCTGGAGTTTCATTGGCTAAACTCAGCTCTCAAATATTTCAACACAGCCAAATTGTCTTGGAATAAAGGAAGGAAAGGACGGACAGCAGGGCGGGAAGGACCATCTTAAACAGAATATGACTCTGCAGTTGCAGAGTCCCTGTAACTCCCTATATACTCTGGTCCCTTATGGGCATTTGAGTTAATGACCTTGATCATTTTACAGTTGAAAAAACTTAAGTCAGAAGAAACAACTTCATTAATTGCCCAAGGCACACACATACAATGTTATTATTTTGTAAGTGGTATTTTATAAAATGTTAACAAAATATAAATGGATGTTTGAATCACTATTTGACATTTTTACTATAAACATAAAATTTCTAGTCCAAAGTATACTCAACTGAAATGCTTGACAAACTACATGGATAACTTTAGCTGGTCACTCCAATTCATTACAATTTTATTTCAATACATTCACATCAATAATTTTTCAATTTACTACAGGTATCTCAAAATTTATTTATCTTATCATATAACCAGATTCTCATTATTATCATCATAAAAGTATCAAAACACTAAAAATATAAGCATGCAGAAAGAACTCCAAGGAAGGAGAGAAGGAGGAAGGGAGGAAGGAACAAGTGTGGAAGATGGGGAAAGAGGGAAAAGAGAGAGGGGTAGAGATATGTACATTTTTATTTATTTTTTTCAATAAAAAAGGTATAAAAAATTCAGCCCTTAATCTGGAAAATCTTCATCTAAAAACTAATTTATTTCTTGCTATTTTAATGGGATTTTGTAATCTTAAATCTGCATTACAAACTGAATCACATAAACAAGTAATAGGTAAAGGATTTTTCTCTTTACTATTTAGGCATTAAAGAACAGACCATAAAACAGTAAATGAACTATAAATTGGCCTCTCTGCAAATCAGGTGTGTCTACTGAATAAGGATGTTTTAAACAAAAACACACAACCTTAACATATTAACAATCTGTGCAGATCCATCTTCTATTACCCAGAGTGCTTGGAATATTTATAATGCAGCAAATGTAGCACGTCTGTTTTCATACTTAAATTTAGTTTATATGAACCAGGATGTCAGACTGGCTGTCAGCAAAGAAATCCTCAGACATTAATGTTCTTAGCACTGCATTATCACTTGAAACAAGAGAGAACTGAATTCTTAAGAGTTTGTGTGTGACATGTCAGGAATCCTTTGAAAGATATTTCTATAAAAAAAATTAAAAACCTGAATGATATTCCCTAAAAGGTAGAAGTACTGGGAGAAAAGACTATAAACAAAACAGTATCTGTGGTGCTCTTTTCTCCTTATGCAATATTTTGTTCAAGGTATCTTTGCCTTGTATTTCATTCCCACAAAAATGGAAACCACTCAGTTCAGGTTTGGAACTTGCCTTGAACACATTTGTGGAAACTAGTTTCTTCTACTCATTTTATTTATTTATATTCATTCATTCATTCATTCATTTATTCATTTATTTATTACAGGGACAGACAGAGAAAGTCAGAGAGAGGGACAGACAGGGACAGACAGACAGGAACAGAGAGAAATGAAAAGCATCAATCACTAGTTTTTCGTTTCCTTTGAGACACCATAGTTGTTCATTGATCGCCTTCTCACATGTGCCTTGACTGCAGGCCTTCAGCAGACTGAGCCACCCCTTGCTGGAGCCAGCAACCCTGGGTCTAAGCTGCCGAGCCCTTGCTCAAGCCAGATGGGCCCACGCTCAAGCTGGCGACCTCAGGGTCTCGAACCCGGGTCCACCGCATCCCAGTACGACGCTTTATCCACTGCACCACTGCCTGGTCAGGCTCTTCTACTTATTTTAATAACTGCAAGTTCCCTTTGTGGAAGAAATGACTTGCTCTGTGTCATCATTTCTTCCTACCAAGAAGCCAGTTTCTAGTAGTTTAGCTACTCACGCGATATTTTTTGTACCTAAGGAAAAAAGGAATTTAGGATTTTGATGATGATGTTGCACCAATGTATCTAAAACTAAAACTACCCTTGCATTTTTCTTATTTCAAAGACTTTGTTTAAATAAGTGTTCAGTAGCAAAATTTTGAACTAGGAATTAGAAGATCTGAATTAAATTTCCCTCACATCTTTTATCAGTTTTGTGATATTAGGCAAGTCATGTAATTTTTTAGATTTCAGCTCCCTCATTTGTGAAATAAGGGCGGGGGGAAGTGTTCTTACATGAATGTGAGATTAAAACAAACAAGCTAATATAGGAACACCTATGGAAATTTAAAGTACTGCATTTTTACATTTGGTGTAACAAATGCTATTATTTGCCCATCATTAACCAATCTCTCTTTTTTGCTAACAAATTTGTTCAGTGGGCAATGGCCCTGGTTCTAGGGAATGTATAATAATTAGTTTAAGCTGGTCATATTGATCTCAATCACCTATGCCTAGGATTGGTCTGGGGAAGTGGTTATGAGATGCATTTCTAAATAAACAAATATATGGAAATGTGTGGTGAAACTTATTTCTAGGAAAGGTTTTTTCTTCATATTTGAATAAGTCACCTCTGTTATCTGCATTTATTTCATTTCTGCTTTGGGCACCAGCAGTGACGATCTGATACCTGGCACCTTGTGACTAAAATTAAGTAAGTCTAAGAATAAGAGCAAACATGTTGAGGACAGTAGAATAGAAAGAAGGAAGTGGGTTTCAGATGTACCTGATAAAACAGACACTTTATTATTGATTTATGTAGTTAGGAAGTAAGAGTCTTGATGTCTTCCAACAGAAAACCTTAATCTGCTCTCCAGGATCAGCCAAAAAGCATGGTTGTTGGTTGACTTATCTACTGAAGCATGTATTACAATAGGTCATAATTTTTTAAAATACTAAATATATAATTATAAAATAACTACATATTTATAAACTTCAAAAATGTTAGAATAAATACTAAGGCTACTTGTTAGGGGGTATACCTTCCTGAGAAATATACAATTATCAGAAACCACAAAGAATATTTATTTTATATATTAAATATTAAATGTTATACATACAGAGGGGACAAAAGTAGGTTTAGAGTTGTTCATATGAAAAGTAATACAGTAATTAAAAATACTATATGAATAAACACTGTTTTGTGTACTCACAACTATAAACCTACATTTGCTCAACCTTGTATATAAATTTAATAGCAAAAATCTGGAAACTAAGTCCATATAAGGGAAAGACTTGTTTGATAAGTGATAGTTCATTGATATAACATTAAAAAGGCATTGAAAATAATGAGATAGACTCATAAGACTTGCAAGAAAACTTTCCCTCATATATTATTTCTTAAAAAGTGGAGTTATAATACTAAATGTAGCATATAATGACATTTAGATTTTATTAAAGGATATATCTTTATATTATGTAATTGATAGAAAAGCAGTAGAAAGATACACAATGCACACAGTTCTTACCTCTGATTTAGAAAGTAGAAAACTAACTATAGGTGTTAAATTTTTATAGGTGTAATACAAGTAGCCTAGGCCAGGCAAGTCCACCATGGATTTGGGCAGATGGTGGAGGAACCACAGAGCCAGAAAGTGTTGGGCCAATCTCGTTTATTAGATTCTTGCTACTGCCTACAAGCAAACAGGCAGGGAAAACTGCTTCTCCTCAGCAGCAGGCTAATATACAGGAGAATGGCCAGTCACAGTGGCAGGCAGGCAATCCTCTATGATCTGCCATGTTCCCTAAGGGAAAGCTTTTGTAGCCTTGCATAGACTATACAATGTGGCTCTGCCATGTGCTCACACACTAATCATGCAAGGTGCAAGCAAGCAAGCCTAACACAGCTGTTTTCCCTCACCATAAAAATTCCTCGTTTCACTGTGTTTTGTAATATATTTTCTTACAAATTGAAAATCTTTTGCAACCTTGCATCATGCAAGTTTATCAGTGTCATTTGTCAAACAGTATTTACTCACTTCATGTTCCTGTGTTACATTTTGGATATTCTTGCAATATTTAAAACCTCTTCATTACTGTTATATTTGTTATGTTAATTTGTGGTTTATTAGTACTGTAAATGTTTTGGGAAAACATAATTTGCACCCATATAAGGTGGCAATCTTAATTAAGAAATGTGTGTTCTGACTGCTCTCCAACTGGCCATTCCTTCATTTCTCCCCTACTCAAGCCTCCCTCCTTATTCCCTGAGATATGATAACATTGTAATTAGGCCAATTACTAACCCTATAATGACATTTGTGTTTAAGTGAAAGGAAGAGTCTCGTGTCTTTGACTTTATACAAAAGACAGAAATGACTAAGCATAATGAGGAAGGCATGTCAAGTGCCCAGGTAGGAAAAGAGTTAGGTCTCTTGCAACAAACAGCCAAGTTGTGAATGCAACTAAAAGTTCTTGAAGAAAACTAAAAGTGCTACTTCAGTGAACACACAAATAATAAGAAAGTGAAACAGCATTATAACTGTTACAAAGTTTTAATTGAACAGAAGACCAAACCAGCCACAATATACCTGTAAGCCAAAGATTAATCTAGAGGAAGGCCCTAACCTTCTTTAATTCTATGAACACTGAAGCTGGTGACAAAGCTTCACAAGAAAAATTTAAAGCTACCAGAGTTTGGTTCATGAGGTTTAAGAAAGAACCAATTTCTATAACATAAAAATACAAGATGAAGCAGCAGGTACTGATATAGAGGCTACAGCAAGTTAGAAGATCTAACTCAGTGGTTCTTAACCTTTTTTGAGGTACCGAACCCACCAGTTTCATATGCGCATTCACCGAACCCTTCTTTAATGATAAATAAAATATGATTTTTTTTTCAAATTCAAGACATAAGTATATGTTTTTTTACTGGTGCACAAAATGAGCCATGCATGAACATCACCTTGCTCAAAGAACAAAGCCAACAAAGTGCATGAACTCACAACAAATTACAGTATTACTTTATTCTGGCCTCCGCGGCAGAGGCTTCTCCGAACCCCTGAGACCGACTCATCGAACCCCTAGGGTTCGATAGAACCCAGGTTAAGAATCACTGATCTAGCTACAATAATTAATAAAGATAGCTATGTAGTGGACAGTTAGGCATGAGCAGAGCAAGGATGTTGGGTCAGGTACAGAAGGTCACCAGAGCAGAAACCCCTGATGTCTAGCTGCAAACAATTGTAGGGTGAGATGTTGCTACCAGGATGAGCTTAATCTCCTACCATGTTGCTAGTCATGTGGTAGACCCTCCCCCCTTAGAGAAGGAACAAAGGGGCCAGAAAATAGCTTTGTAAATCTCCCATACAAGCCCTTGCAAGGACCCTTCTTTTGCCTCTATACTTATTTATTGGGCCCAGGCAATTTAGCTGGCTCACTTCAACAGCTCATTTCTCCTACCTCTGTGTCTTTCTAAATAAACTTTTGCTTACATTTAAGTCTTTATTCTGAATTCTTTCCTATGTAGTACTCAAGTACGAAGGCTAATGAACTGAGGGCCAATCACTGCTAACATTCTGGTGTCCTTTTGCCACTAACAACTACACTAAACAGATTATCAATGTAGATGAAACAGCCTTATATTGAAAGAAGATGCCTTCCAGGACTTTCAGAGCTAGAGAGAAGTCAATGTCTGGCTTCTAAGCTCCAGAGGACAAGCTGACTTTTTTGTTAGGGGCTAACACAGCTGTTGACTGTAAGTTAAAACTGATGCTCATTTTTTATTCCAAAAAGCTGAGGGCCCTTAAGATGTAAAGTATGCTAAATCTATTTGCCTATGCTTTACAAATAAACCAATAATGTCTGGATGATAGCACATCTGTTTTCAACATGGTTTACTAAATTTTCAAAGCCCACTATCAAAACCTCCTGTTCAGAAAAAAAATTATATATATATATATATATATATATATATATATATATTCACTTCAAAATATGCATCAGGTCACCCAAGAGCTCTGATGGAGATGAACAGTGAGCTAAATGTTGTTTTCATGTTTGTTAACACAACACCCATTCTGCAGCTCATGGATGGAGTAACTTTGACTTTAAATTCTTATTAAGGAATATATTTCAAAGGACTATAGCTGCCACAGACAATAATTTCTCTGATGGAACAGGGAAAAGTAAGTTGAAAACCTTCTGGAAAGGATTAACCATTCCAGAGCCCATTCTGAATGTATGTGATTCATAAAAAGTGATCAAAATACCAATATTAACAAGAGTTTGAAAAA
Organism: Rhynchonycteris naso; assembly: GCA_037038555.1. Taxonomy (NCBI): domain Eukaryota; kingdom Metazoa; phylum Chordata; class Mammalia; order Chiroptera; family Emballonuridae; genus Rhynchonycteris; species Rhynchonycteris naso. Next base: position 86,244,298 of record CM072996.1, read on the forward strand.
AGTTGATTGAATGATTTTGAGGAGTTCAAGACTTGGGTGGAAGATGTAACTAAAAATGTGGTAGGAATAGCCAGAGAACAAGACTTACAAGTGAAGCCTGAAGATGTGAGCCAACCTGCTACAGTCTCATGATAAATCTTTAATGAATGAGAAGTTACTTTTTATGAGTGAGCAAAGAAAGTAGTTTTTTGAAATGTAATTGACTCCTGGTGAAGACATAGATATTATTAAAATTACAACAAAGAATTTGAATATTACATGAACACGATTGGTAAAGCAGCACCAGGATTTGAGAAGATTGAAATTAAAAAAAAAAATCTACAGTTGGTAAAATGCTATCACATAGCATCACATGCAACAGAAAAATTGTTCATGAAAGGAAGAGCAGGAAATGTGGTAAACTTCATTGTTTTCTTATTTAAAGAAATACCCAAAGCCTCCCCAGCCATCCGTGACCACTAACAACCCTGATCAAACAGCGCCATCAATGTTGCAATGGAACATTCCACAAGCAAAACCAGTACAGTCCATTGAAGGCTCAGATGATGATTAGCATTTCTTAGCAATAAAGTATTTTTATTAGGTATATACATTGTACACACTTAAAAGATTACAGTATAGTGTAAACATAACTTTTGCATGAACTGGAAAAAATTCTTGTGACTGACTTTACTGAGATATTCACTTTACTGTTGTGATCTGGGTCAAAACTGCAATATCTCCAGGTATGACTGTATTCTAAATACTTCAAAAATTCTGTAGTGCATATTAATATATAAATTGCACAATAAAATTACTAAATTATAAGCAAGTTTATCTTCCCTTCAAAGAGAACAGATGGTTATAATGAAGAAATAAATATCTTTTTATTTAAAATTAATATAACAATGCATACTTTAGCAAAAGGTAGATAAGAAAGTCTCTATGGATTATGACTAAACTCTTAAAATAAAAAGTAGTTTTAAAGAGTAAGTTATATTTTTATAATTACAAAAGGGTGACTACAGTAGTTTTGTAATTATTTATTTTTATTATAAAAACTATAATGAAGTATAATAGGAAATTTTATTATAATTTAGTAATCACATATATTCTCAATCTTTTCACTTATTTTAATATGTCTATGAAAATAGTGATGACTCAATTTTTAATTGTTCATAAAAATGACTCTTGTCATTTCTCCTTATGCCTGACAGGTGGTGACACAATGAACAGGGCAGTGATCTGGGACACTGAGGTCTCAGGTTTGAAACCCCAAGGTTGCGGACTTGAGCATGGGCTTACCCAGCTTGAGTGCAGGCTTGCCAGCTTGAGCACAGGGTTTCTGGCTAAGCATGGGATCATAGACATGATCCCATAGTCACTGGTTTGAGCCTAAAGGTCCTTGGCTTGAGTAAGGCTTGACCTGAGTCTCCCCTTCTCTTAAAGGCACATATGAGAAGTAATTAATAAACAACTAATGTGATGCAACTATGCTTTTCATCTTTCTTACATCCTGTCTCTTCTCTCTCACACACTAAAAAGCAATAAAAAGTTTATTTACAAATGAGAACTCAGAGTTGATCCCATGAATTTAAAACTCATTTAATTTAATGTAACTTTTGAATAAGATTTAGTCAAAGAAATTCATTGAAAACAGAACTCTGGATTAAAAAAGGACTGTCTTAACCTGTGACAAATACATCATTAAGTGATTAAGTTTTGATGTCATAGAATATATTTTGGTCACTTATGAAACATTTAACAATAAATAAAAATAAATATAGATAAAATTAAAGCAGGCCTGACTGGTATTGGCACAGTGGATAGAGCATTGACCTGGGATGCTGAGGTTCAAAATTCTGAGGTTGCTAGCTTGAACACAAGCTCACCAGCTTGAGTATGGGATCATAGGCATGGTTCCATGGTTGCTGGCTTGAACCCAAAGGCCACTTGCCTTGAAGCCCAAGGTCACTGGCTTGAGCCCAAGGTTGCTGGGATAGCCTAAACCTCCCACCCCCACCCCCCGTCAAGGCGTGTATGAGAAGCAATCAATGAACAACTAAAGTGCCAGAACTACAGAGCACTGGTGCTGTGGTATGGAACAGGACTTAGCCATTTTGGAATAAGTTCTCTTGATTACTCCTCCAAGATAGAATTTATCTGATTATTCCAGAAATTGACAATACAAAAATATCACCTGTAATGCAACTGTAAGTTAGTTAGGGTTTCTCCATTCTTGTATGGTTTGTTTTATCTTTTTCAACTATTAACACACATGCTCCCTTTTATACATATGGCATGAAAAATCTGGAGTTACCATAAAGTAAAAGCTATGATAAAGGAATTCCCAACTACATCATAGTCTTAAATCAAGTAATACTACCCAGGAGCAAGCTTATTCTACTTAAGTGCTTCATTCTCTGTGAGATTATTGCTTCTTAAAGTGGTAAGATAAGGAAAACCAAAGATAATTAAGGAAAAAATTTCTAGCCATTTCTTCACACTTTGCATTTTACCGTGTCTCCTCCAATCAAACTTAAATATCTGCCATTTGAAAACCATGTGTGAGATTATTAATACTACTAACTGTCATGGTCACTTGAATCTTACCTTTATAAAGAGATATTAAGTGTCATGAAGAAAGAATGAAGTCTAGTTAAAAATTTCAAAGGAAACTAGTGGCCTATATGCCAGAAAGAATCTATGCAGGTATTTAAAGCAATTATTAAAATTCATTATAAATATGTAATCGATGAAAATATCTATCTAGGACAAGAATGAAATTAACACCTCAGAAAATCAGAACAAATGTGTACCCTATTTTATCACTTTAACATATGATCAGACTATTTATAGTGTTCTTCATTCTTTGAGGTTTTTTTTCTTCAATACATCACATATTCCACTCTGCCAAAAAATCAAAGTTGAAAACAAATATATGAAAGATTTACCATGCAGTATATAAAATAAATCATAAGTCAGAAATAGGATAGAGCATCAATTTTACTGAGATAACAAACAATTTAGAGAAAATAATTAAAATAAGATTATGCATGTTTAAAAGTTAAAAATATTAATGTACAAAAACACTTTCTCTTTTTGTTTTAAGAAGGCATTTAAATGTAAATAGATAATCTATTTCACACTATATTTTTGAAGTTTCACATTGTTTCAAATAAAATTGTGCATCGTATGTGTTTTCGTTTTCTCCCTGGGGCTCATCCTCTCTTCCCTGAGGCACAGATGACAAATAAGAGGAACGTTTTCAACAGCTGGCATCCTTCATGTACACCATATTGTGAAAAAGCAAAATCAACTGTTCTAGAACTAGAGAATGGAGAAAAATATACTTTGTCTATTTCAAAACTTCATGTTATATCTTTATTTAAATACATAACCCCAAAATAGCATTTTATACTACTTTCTATGTTTAGACTGACTTCTGGAAAACTGTTTGAAGCTTCAACAGAAGTCTTTGGACTAAGCATTTGAAATTGTATTATCTAAAACGGAATTACTTGGAGAATCCCTCTTAAGCTTCATGGCAACCAAACCTATCCACTATGAAGAATAAAGTTAAAAAGTCTACTAAAATCTTCCCTAAGCATGACTGATGGAATCAAAACACTTATGGGAAAAGGAAGCTCATGAAGTGCCAACTAAGGACTTGGAGAGACTGGATTACACACAATTATCAGGGTGTGGTTTAGACACCTACATTGTCTATGTGCATCTGTAGAAACTCCCACATTTGAACACATGAGATTAGCCAAAAGGCAAAGAAAATTTTGCTGGATGACTTTCAAAAAATTATTCAAAAAATATAAACATTTGAGTTAACTAGATATAGAATGAGCCAGTTCAGGGTTGAATGTCTGCTGTGTCACTTATTAGTATCATAAACTTGGACAAGATCCTTTAGCTCTTTGATTCTTTTATTAAGATAATGGACACACCTATCTTAGTATTTATTGTTCATTGAAATCAGTGACCTGTGCCTGACCAGGCAGTAGCGCAGTGGATAGAGCATCAGACTGGGAAGCAGAAGACCCAGGTTCGAGACCCCGAGCTCGCCAGCTTGAGCATGGGCCCATCTGGCTTGAGCAAAAGCTTGCCAGTTTGGACCCAAGGTCGCTGGTTCCAGCAAGGGGTGACTCGGTCTGCTAAAGGCCCACGGTCAAGGCACATGTGAGAAAGCAATTAATGAACAACTAATGTGTTGTAATGGCAATGAAAAACTAATGATTGATGCTTCTCACCTCTCTCCGTTCCTGTATGTCTGTCCCTATCTATCTCTCTGTCTGACTCTCTCTCTGTCCCTGTGTAAAAATAAAATAAAATAAAAAATAAACCACTCTCTGAAATCAGTGACCTGCTATTTTTACAATGGCATTAATTAATATAAAATATTAGTACATGGCATTCTGATGCTGCTCCTTGATTCCAGCTTCTGAGTTGAGCTCGTTCACTACATCTAGGACACTAAGTACTATATTGAATAGTTTGAACATGTACATAAAAGTGAAACTATAAGGTGTGACATCTCTCAGGGCATTCAGAACCTACTCATAATCAACTTCTTGAACATTATGAGTCCTGAGGGAATTTTTTAAAAAGTATATCTGAGCCTTTTAAAAGAAAAAAAAATCTCAAATAAAAAGTGTTTTTATCTTTAAATTCTTCCATCACAGCCTCCCACTTTCCTGTCTCTCTATACTCGTTTTGCAATCTTCTTCATGAAGGTATGGTACTAAGCTACAAGTAGCAGCTACTGCACTTCAGTCTTCATTTAGGAACCTTTACTGAGCACTTTCTAAAGGCCAGGCCTGGCACCAATGCCTTAAAGTATACATAACTCTATCTGAAATCCTTTGTGTGAGAAAAAAATATTTATTGTGCACCTAGAAAGTTCCAAGCATTTTACATATATTATCACATTTAATCTTTGAAACAATACTAATTATAATCTTTCTCAGTTTACACAGGAGAAAACTAAGGATCTCAGAGGAGATGCAACTTGCTGAAGGTTATCTTGTCTCAATACTGCCTTTTGGTATTTTATTTCACCCTGTTTCTCCCTCAGATTACTAGGGACTAGCCTGGTAGCCTCAGAAACAGATCAGTCTTATTGGGACTGAAATTGATGTGTCAACACCTGAAAGCAGATAGTTACGGAAGGTGGTAAAATAATTAGACATATCCCAAGGACATGTGTTTCTCTCTGGCTGTCTTTGTCTTTGCCATCCTGTTCTTATCTATCTACTCCCTCCACATATACACAGCAATGGTTGTGCTATGATTAGGAATAAGAACACTGGGCTCCCCCTTTAGCATTCAAGATGAAAAGAAAAGTGTATTATGCAAACTGTGCATAGTAATACTTATTTGTCCTTAAATTTATACACATAGAAAAGATCTTAAACTAGTTACATTCCATACAGGAAACCCAGCACCTAGAAAGAAGTGGAAGTATAATAATTTGTTTCTAAGAACTGCAGCCCCAGAGAATACTACTAGGAAGTGCAGAAAATGAGATAACTATCAAGGTAAAGGGGCAGATGTTATATAACAATATAACCAGAATTTCTACAAACTTCAATACAACTTTTTTTCTTGTATTATGAAATACAGTCTTTCTTTTGCTCTCTGACAGACTGACAAGAACCAATAGCAGTAAGAAAAGGGGAGTTATCAAATAATTCTTTTCTCTAAAGACAAAAATTAGAATTTGACTGACAAGTAGAAATTAGGACCAAGGAAAATCTTTAAGTGAGTGACACAGAAGGCAGTTTTAACCCTAGCCAATCAGTGGGCCTAGGTTCACACCTGACTTAGCACAGCCATATAAATGGTCAATGTTTAATTTAAATGACCACCACAAATAAATGAGGGTCAGTGAAAAGAGCACTAAAGTATTGATCAGCAGCTTTATTTTTTTAGAACAATTACTAAAGGAAAGTACTAATCTGCCTATTTCTTCCACTTTAAAAAAAGTGATATAATTATAGTTTTGAATATAAAATAAATTAATTAAATATTATAATAGCAACAATGACTAATTCTATGTAATTTCTAAGTTACAAAGCAATTTCTCCTGTAAAATAAACTACATACTTACAAAATCATATCACACCATATTGGAAATTATGGCTTTCACAGTTTTATGTAAAATGAAGTATTTTAGGAATTCTTAATCTTTTGGATTTTTAGGTGAAGAAGAGAGTTTTACCCCCTAAGGGCCTACAAAATAAGGTGATAAAATGTATCATTGTCAACATGTTGAAAATTGTCCCCAAACAGCAAATGTACTTGACTAAGGTAAAATTATAAATTCAGATATTATCTTCCTTTCTCTTTCTTACCAACCTCCATATTCCATATTTACTTCCTTTTTAAAATAGTTTCCAAGTTTTGAACATCTTCTTCTACCATTACCTTTCATCATCCCTCCCACCTTTGGTATTTTTATTATGTTCCTTCTCTCTTTTTCTCTGATCTTCTTTTCCTACTCTCTAATCTTCTTCATTTTTCTGGCCTTAAATTTATCTATAATTCATAAATGTATCTATCTATTTATTCATTTAAACAATCAACAAGTATCTACCAACCAGCAACTATATGACATTACTACACTAAGCATGAGGTGAGGGATAATAAACTAAGACGAAAATGATCATTACAGTCATTGTCCTACATTCTCACAAGAAATACAGTAAGCAGCCCTGGCTGGTTGGCTTAGTGGTATAGCATCAGCCTGGCGTGTGGAAGTGCCAGGTTTGATTCCTGGCCAGGGCATACAGGCGAAGAAGTGCACATCTGTTTCTCCAACCTTCCACCCTCTCCTTTTTCTCTATCTCTTCCCCTCTCACAGCCAAGGCTCCATTAGAGCAAAGTTGGCCAGGGCGCTGAGAATGACTCCAGTTGCAACAGGGCAGTGCCCCAAGTAGGTAGAGCATTACCCCCTAGTGGGCTTGCCAGATGGATCCTGATCAGGGGCATGTGGGAGCCTGTCTCTCTGCCTCCCTGCTTCTCACTTCAGAAAAATACAAAAAAAAAATACAGTAAGCAATTATCACATGATGCATTTTTTAACTTTTATTGTGTTATAACATATAAAAGATACTTATTAGAAGGTATGAGTAGAAAGAAGGAGTCTCACTCTGGTGGCAGTAAAGAAAATTTCCTCAGAGAAGTAGCTTTCGAACTGAGTTCAGAAGGATGTGTTAGGCTTAACTAAGTGGATATCTAGAGCACCCCAGGAAGTGGAAAGAAAAGTAGCAAAGTCCACATTAACAACAAATCAGGGTATTTAAGAAACCAAAGTGATGTTTCTGTGGCTAAACTTAGTGCTGTAGGTTGAGTTAGTTGAGGTTGATATAAGCAAGGATCAAATCATTTAGTTATTAAAGAAGCTGGTCTTCATCTCCTAGGAAAGTGAAAAGATAAAGTGGAGAGTGAAAGAACTATGTCTAAACATCTCTCCAGTCATTCTTCCCATTAAGAACTGAGACTGTGGGCTGAAACAACCTGGAGCTTCAGGTAAACACAATGCTGCCAGCGCTATTTTGCAGCATCATTGGCAATATCCACAGTACCTCCATCCTCATTTTGCAGCAACATATGTAAGGGGAAGTCCAGGGACCAGAACAGAAATACATCTGGGCTTGTTCACACATTATTCTCTGAACGAGAAGGGACATTTACCAGAAAACTTTTTTCTGTCTCGCTCAATCCTCTATCCTGAATACTTAGAACAAGGCCTTACATGGGAGGCCCTCAATGAACATTTGCTTCATTTATACTGAATTAACACACTATGTATTTCCAGATCCTTTCTGTTGTTATTTAAGGCTACGTCCTCATTTATGTTCTACTCTTGTGAAGCCCATGATGACAACAGAGAATGGCTTTTGGTAATTCTGCCCAAGGCAGCCCTCCAAAAATTTAAGACTGCCATTAAATTACCCTCAGCTTTCACACTGCCTACCTGTTTCTCTTTCCTACCATCTTCAAATGTAACACTTTGGAAGCACTTAATATAATACTTAAATGATATCTAACATCCGGAGTACTTTTCATCTTTCCGCTTCTTGAAAATAAAGTTAATAAGAAGATTGCAGTGAAATAGCACACTCTTATCTAAAGCACCTCAAGGTGTGTAACAAGATGTGAGAAAGTAATTACACAAGAATATTCCTTCATATGTAAATGTCTTTACTTAAGTGTGCTTTGCAGTGAAAAACACTGTTTAAATGACAAATTTTAATAGGGGACACTCAGTGGAATTTCTTCAAACTAAGATGGTGACCAACTACATTTGCAGTTGGCTAAATGTTCATAATAAAGAAAGGATGCACATAAATATGAGTTCTGAAAACTAAAAAGTATGTTTTAATATGTATTCTAATGGAATTTCACCTAATATATTCCCAAGGTCATGCTAAAAGTTTTGGTTAATGGCTTTACTAAAGCTGTCAAGAGTATTGGTTTTAAAGCACTTTAAATTCACTGCTTTACTGGGGGCAGGGAGGAAGAAAGTGGAGGGGAGGGTGATTCTGCTTCCAAGCAACATTATTCAGGTTAATGACTAAAGCAAGAGACAATCTCAGAATACACATGTATCTCTGGGAGGGGTTAGTGGTTGAAATAAGTATCCATTATCTTAAACTGCATGCATTTATTGTTTACATACTTTTATATAACATGAGTTCCTTTAGTTATTTCTTCCGTTTAGTTTCATTTTGTTTTCTTCTGGAGATGTGTAGATTCATCAACTTGAAGGAAAAAACACCTCACATGAAAGCCAAAATAAATGTTCCCAAAAGTAAGTAGTCATTATCAGGCAGATAAATACATATAGAAATCCTAACAACAATATTAATGCTTATAATTTTTTGCATGTGCTATCAGTTAGTTCTTGCTATTTCACAAACCACGCCCAAAATGTAGTGATTTAAAACAAACACCAATTTCTTTAATGAGTCTAGAGACTATAGAGTAGGCTGGGAAGTCCCACTGATCTGCATCTAGCTCAGCTGACCTCAGCTAAGCTCACTCATACATCTAATGAATGGGCAAGGACTGGTTGGTGGGTGACTGGGCTCTACTCTATGGGGTGTGTCATTTTCCTCCAGGATATTTCCTGGTGGCAGTAGGAATTCAAGAGAGAGAAAACAGAGCATACTAGGCCTTCAGAAATTTTTGTCAGAAATAGCACCCCTCAGACTAGCACTCTAAGGAACAAAACAAGTCTCAGGGTGTGAGAGACAGATTCTACCTCTTGACAAAAAGCATTGCAAAGTCATATTGAAAAATGAAAATTTGGGGTCATTTCTGCATTCAATCTACTACATATGCCTATTATATGCCAGACACTGTTGTTCGTACATTACACACTTTAAACGCATTATTTCAATTATACTCAGAATAACCCTATGACATGGGGAAGAAGAAATTAATGCTTAGAGAAGTGAAATAATAACCTGCCAAATTCACATAGTTAACCTCCCTAAAAATTTAGTAGAAAAATCAATTTATACTTTGCAAAGGGCTTTTATATAATTTCTTCTTTTAATTTGGACAATGGTAGTGAGGCAAGTAGGAAGGACTGGTAAAACTTTAGTTTTCTTACTCTAAGACCAATTCTCTCTCATTCCTCACCTACCTGTCTCATGACCTCAAAATAATGATTTGTAGCATTTCCAAACACCATAAATTTGATCCATAAAAATGCATTAGAAAAGGGATATATATACATATATATATATATATATATATATATATATATATATATATATATATATATATATATATATATGCCACATCTCAAAAGAAGCTGGTTTTGCTGAAATTAATCAAAAATAGCCATTAGATGTGAAAATCTTAATGTCAGATTCCATGTGGCATCTGGGGAACTTAAGAAAAGATAAACACTATGTATTTTCTTTTCATTTAGCACAAATCAAACTTTGTAGACAGATTAGTGATTCTTTTCCCCTTCTCTTCATACAATCAAGTTCTGCCAATAAGCCCCCCTTTAGCTTGAGAGAAGTTACTTCTTACATCCCATTTTTCTCATTGATAAAATTAGAAACTTGAACTATATGGCTTTCCAGAACTCTTATATGAACTGTTCTCACACTAAAGGTAACAAAACCTATGAAAATTGAAATTTAATTCTTGCTATTTTTAACTACTTGATTTAAATCACCAATGAGCTATATAAATCTGTATTTGTTTTTTATCTAATTATACCATTCATCAAAAAGTGTTTTAATTATAGAATTCTATACCTAAAACCTATATATTTTTTTACCATGACACCCCAATAAATTCAATTAAAAATTGAAAACAATAAAAGATTGACTGAGATGACAAAAAATATTTTTAAAAAGTAAAATAATTTTTAGTGTTTCAGTTGCTGTCACATACACTCACACACACACACACACACACACACACACACACACAGTTGAGGATATGGAATTTCCATTTTATTACTCTGAGTAATCCACAAAAGCTTCTGTATGGCCCCATCCTTGTCAAACTTGAAAATTTACAACTAATATACTGAAAAAATTAAAAAAAAAATAAACATCATTTAAAATGGAGTCAGAACTCAAGAAGACAGAACTCAGACCACTTGTCATTCAGCACACACTGCTGACCAACAGGAAAAGAGGTACCGTTCATCTCAGACAGGAAGTGATACTGCTTTCTATCTAGTCAAGAGGAAGAAAAGATTCTTCCATGTCCAGAACAGCTCTGCCAATAAGAGATTGCCATTAGATGAGAAGTCACTATGCTTTGAACTTTGTTTCCTCCAATGGGCTCTTCCTTTAAAACATACCCTCCCAAGCACATAAAAGACTGTTTGCTTCTTTTGTTTCTCTGTATTTGCCCTTTATTCCTCATATGACTGGTGTACTGAACTGTAATTCTTTGTTTTTACTGAATAAACACATTTTGTTGGAGAAATATCTAGCTGTCTATTAGTTTAAGGTCAACATTTTAAAATAAGATGAAAATAAACCCTGCAAAACAAGAGTGAGATTAAGTGAATTTCTATTCTTCTGAACAACTAGCCCTCAGAATAATACCTATAACATGACTGAAATTAACTGCATTAGACACTAAAATATTTTATGATTAGTTTAGTTAACACTTAATTTCTAAGATATCTTAGCATAAGCAATAAATATAAGTAAAATATGCTAAAGCAGAGTACCTACAGAAACCATTTTCAGGGCAATGCCAGTGTTCTCATTTATCATATAGGGATGTTAACAATGCCTACTAAATTCTGCTGTTTTAAAAATTAAATGAAATAAAGCATACAGCATAGTACTTGGCACATTAGAAAACAATAAAAACTGCATATTATCATGTATAACAATTATAATAAAATTGCACTTTCCAATTTTTTTTTATATATATATATTTTATTATTATTAATTCTAATGGAGTGACATCAATAAATCAGGGTACATATGTACAATGAAAACATCTCCAGGTTATCTTATCATTCAATTGTGTTGCATACCCATCACCAAAAGTCAAATTGTCCTCTGTCACCTTCAATCTGGTTTTCCCTGCGTCCCTCCCCTCCTCCCTATCCCATTCTTCCCTCCCTCCCCCCATCCCATAACCACCACTCTCTTGTCCATGTCTCATACCCTCACTTTCATGTCCCACCTATGTATGTAATCGTGCTGTTCTCAGTTTTTCTTTTTTTCTGATTTACTTATTTCACTCCGTATAATGTTATCAAGGTACATCCATTTTGTTATAAATGATCCGATGTCATTGTTTCTTATGGCTGAGTAGTATTCCATAGTATATATGTACCATAGCTTTTTAATCCACTCGTCTTCTGACGGACACTTGGGCTAGTTCCAGATCTTCGCTATTGTGAACAATGCTGCCACGAACATGGGGGCGCATTTCTTCTTTTCGAACAGTGCTATGGTGTTCTTAGGGTATATTCCTAAAAGTGGAATAGCTGGGTCAAAAGGCAGTTCGATTTTTAATTTTCTGAGGAATCTCCAAACTGTTTTCCACAGTGGCTGCACGAGTCTGCATTCCCACCAGCAGTGCAGAAGGGTTCCCTTTTCTCCACATCCTCGCCAGCACTTATTCTGTGTTGTTTTGCTGATAAGTGCCATTCTGACTGGTGTGAGGTGATATCTCATTGTGGTTTTAATTTGCATTTCTCTAATGATTAGTGATGTTGAGCATTTTTTCATATGCCTATTGGCCATCTGTATGTCCTCTTTGGAGAAATTTCTATTCATTTCTTTTGCCCATTTTTTGATTGGGTTGTTTGTCTTCCTGGTATTGCTTTTTATAAGTTCTTTATAAATTTTAGTTATTAACCCCTTATCAGATGTGCTGTCGAATATGTTCTCCCATTGTGTGGTTTGTCTTTTTATTCTGTTCCTATTGTCTTTAGCTGTGCAAAAACTTTTTAGTTTGATATAGTCCCATTTGTTTATCTTGCCTTTTATTTCAGTTGCCCATGAAGATAAATCGGCAAATATACCGCTGCTACAGATGTCGGAGAGCTTGCTGCCTATGTTTTCTTCTAAGATGTTTATAGTTTCACGGCTTACATTTAAGTCTTTTATCCATTTTGAGTTTGTTTTTGTGAATGGTGTAAGTTGATGGTCTAGTTTCATTTTTTTGCAGGTAGATGTCCAATTTTCCAAACACCATTTGTTAAAGAGGCTGTCTTTACTCCATTGTATGTTCTTTCCTCCTTTGTCAAATATCAGTTGTCCATAAAGCTGTGGGTTTATTTCTGGGTTCTCTGTTCTGTTCCATTGATCTATGTGCCTGTTCTTATGCCAGTACCAGGCTGTCTTGAGTATAATGGCCTTGTAGTAAACCTTGATATCAGGAAGAGTGATACCTCCTGCTTTATTTTTTCTTTTTAAGATTGCTGAGGCTATTCGTGTTCTTTTTTGGTTCCATATAAATTTTTGGAATATGTGTTCTATATCTTTGAAGTATGTGATTGGTATTTTAAATGGTATTGCATTGAATTTATAAATTGCTTTGGGTAATATAGACATTTTAATGATGTTTATTCTTCCTAGCCATGAGCACGGTATGTGCTTCCACTTGTTTGTATCTTCCTTGATTTCTTTTATCAATGTTCTATAATTTTCTGAGTACAAGTCCTTAAGCTCCTTGGTTAAATTTACTCCTAGGTACTTTATTTTTTTGGCTGCAATAGTGAAGGGGATTGTTTCCTTAATTTCTTTTGCTGATATTTCATTGTTGGTGTATAGAAATGCCTCTGATTTCTGAGTATTAATTTTATATCCTGCCACCTTGCTGAATTCATTTATCAGGTCCAGTAGTTTTTTGACTGAGACTTTAGGGTTTTCAATATACAATATCATATCATCTGCAAATAATGACAGTTTTACTTCTTCTTTTCCAATTTGTATGCCTTTTATTTATTCTTCTTGTCTGATTGCTGTAGCTAGGACTTCCAGAACTATGTTGAATAAGAGTGGTGAAAGTGGGCAACCCTGCCTGGTTCCTGATCTTAAGGGGATTGCTTTTAATCTTTGTCCATTTAGTATGATGTTTGCTGTCGGTTTATCATAGATGGCCTTTATCATGTTAAGGAATGATCCCTGTATTCCCACTTTACTGAGAGTTTTGAGCATGAATGGGTGCTGGATTTTATCAAATGCCTTTTCTGCATCTATTGAAATTATCATGTGATTTTTGTCCTTCCTTTTGTTTATGTGGTGAATCACATTGATTGATTTGCGAATATTGAACCAGCCTTGCCTCTCCAGAATAAATCCCACTTGATCGTGGTGTATGATTTTTTTTATATATTGCTGGATCCGGTTGGCTAATATTTTGTTGAGAATTTTAGCGTCTAAATTCATCAGGGATATAGGCCTATAATTTTCTTTCTTTGTGTTTTCTTTGCCCGGTTTTGGGATCAGAATTATGCTCGCCTCATAAAAGGAGTTTGGAATTCTTCCTTCCTCTTGAATTTTTTGAAATAGCTTGAGGAGAATAGGAGTTAGTTCTTCTTTGAATTTTTGATAGAATTCACTTGTGAAGCCATCGGGCCCAGGACTTTTCTTTTTTGGGAGTTTTTTGATAACTGTTTCGATCTCATTTGCTGTAATTGGTCTGTTTAGGTGTTCTGATTCTTCCAGATTGATTTTTGGAAGGTTATATGATTCAAGAAATTTGTCCATTTCACCAAGATTGTCTAATTTTTTGGCATAGAGTTCTTCATAGTATTTTCTTACAATGCTTTGTATTTCTGTTGTGTCAGTTGTTATTTCTCCACTGTCCTTTCTAATTTTATTTATTTGAGTCCTCTCTCTTTTTTTCTTGGTGAGTCTAGTTAAAGGTTCATCAATCTTGTTTACCTTTTCAAAGAACCAGCTTCTTGTTTCATTGATCCTCTGTATTGTTTCCTTAGCCTCTATGTCATTTATTTCTGCTCTGACCTTTATTATTTCCTTTCTTCTACTTGTCTTGGGTTTTATTTGTTGTTGTTTTTCTAGTTCTTTTAGATGCAGGGTCAGGTTGCTTATTTGAGCTTTTTCTAGCTTCTTATGATATGCCTGTAGTGCAATAAACTTCCCTCTCAGGACTGCTTTTGCTGTGTCCCATAAATTTTGAGTTGATGTATGCTCATTATCATTTGTTTCTAGAAACTTTTTTATTTCTTCTTTGATCTCATTGTTAATCCATTCATTATTTAATAACAAGCTATTTAGTTTCCAAGTGTTTGAGTATTTTTCAGTTTTTCTTTTGTGGTTAATTTCTAGTTTCATGGCATTGTGATCAGAGAAAATGCTTGATATGATTTCAATCTTCTTAAATTTATTGAGACCATTTTTGTGTCGTAACATGTGGTCTATCCTAGAAAACGTACCATGAGCGCTTGAGAAGAATGTATATTCTACTGCTTTAGGGTGAAAAGTTCTGAAGATATCTATTAAATCAAGTTGATCTAGTGTATCCTTTAAGTCTGCTGTTTCTTTATTAATTTTCTTTCTTGAGGATCTATCCAGTGTTGTTAGAGGGGTATTGAAATCCCCTACTATGATAGTATTGCTGTTAATCTCGCCCTTTATATCCATCAAAGTCTGCTTTAAGTATGTCGGGGCTCCTATATTTGGTGCATAGATATTTACAATAGTTATATCTTCCTGTTGAATTGTTCCCTTTATCATTATGTAGTGTCCTCTTTTATCTCTTACTACAGCCTTTGTTTTAAAGTCCATTTTGTCTGATATAAGTATTGCTACCCCTGCTTTTTTTTCATTTCCATTTGCATGAAATATTTTTTTCCATCCTTTTACCTTCAGTCTATGAGCATCTTTTGTTTTAAGGTGTGTCTCTTGTAGACAGCATATGTATGGGTCCTGTTTCTTTATCCATGCAGCTACCCTATGTCTTTTGATTGGATCATTTAATCCATTTACATTTAAGGTTATTATTGATATGTAGTTGTTTATTGCCATTTTATTCTTTAAAGCTGTATTCTTCTTTTGCTCTATTCTTTCCTCCCTTTAAACTGTTCACAACAGGCCCCTTAGTATCTCTTGCAGAATTGGTTTGGTTTTTATGAATTCCTTCAGGCTTTCTTTTTCTGGGAAGCTCTTTATTTCTCCTTCAATTTTAAACGTTAGCCTTGCTGGATAGAGTAGTCTTGGTTGTAGGTTCTTGTTCTGCATTACTTTGATTATTTCTTGCCATTCCCTTCTGGCCTCAAGTGTTTCTGTTGAGAAGTCCGATGTCATCCTTATGGGGGCTCCTTTGTAGGTGATAGTCTTTTTTTCTCTAGCAGCTTTTAAAATTTTTTCTTTATCCATTAGTGCACTTTCCAATTTTGAAGGGTTTTCAGATAGACTCCCTTGTTTAGTTTTTATATACACGTACAAATTCTAATTATAAGCAAATGAGTCATTGTATTTCCCCCAGAGTTTTAGTGAGTTGAATTCCTTGCACAAATTTGGAAAGCAAGCAAAGAAATAGCTGAAATGTAAATTGTATGGCCAGTAGCTGTGACAACCATCACAGGTGCCTGGCCCATGCAGGTTCGCATTTGATTCAAACAGACAGTAATGAAACAACAGAGCCAAGAACTGGTGGGCCATTGGATTTAATCTTAGCTTGCACCTGTCGGGCAAAAAATATACACAGTGGGAAAACACTTCTCTTATCATTCAGGGCTTCCAAAGCCACTGACTTATCCGAGTTTCCTAGAATCAAAGGTTTCTACCTCCCCAACTTTATTCATTTCTGTTCCCCATCTTCTTCTCTCTGCACAAACTCTGCACTAACTGGCTTCTCCTTCAGCATTCCGCCATCTTGGCTGCTTCTTCCCTTCTCCATGTGGCATTTCTCTGCTCTCCTTGTCTGCTCTCCTCCAGCATGGGTTCCTCTGCCCCATTTTATAGTGTAGAAATCAAAACCTTTAATCCAATATACAAACAAAAAAGTTCCTGATACAAAGTCACTTATCTGAGGCATAAATAGGATTCATCATGAGAGTGCACCATTTCCTAACATGCAACAGTCAAGGGTGTGGGGAGAAGCTTAGTTTTGAGAAAACCTCAGTATTAAAAGGGAGGGAAAGGCTTAGTCATAAAACAAGCCTTAGACTATAATGACTTTGCCAGCTTACAGCCTGTCCCCCACACTCAAAATAAACAAACATATATATTATATTTACAAACTTATTTGACCAACACACACAAACACATATATATACACACAACACACACACACACACACACACATATAATCCAATGTAATCTGTTGTTAAAAATTAATATTTTGAACATCTAACACAGTTTAAAAATAAAAAGTATAATTTTAATTTTTTGACTAGAGCATTAAACTTTATCAATTTTAGTGTGAACTTTGTAATTTAATAATACACTAAAATAGAATCTTTAAATATATTTTTTAATTAATTTTAATGGAGTGACATTAATAAATCAGGGTACATATGTTCAAAGAAAACATCTCCAGGTTATCTTATCATTCAATTATGTTGCATGCATACCCATCAACCAAAGTCAAATTGTCCTCTGTCACATTCTATCTGGTTTACTTTGTGGCCCTCCCTTCCCCCCTCTCCCAACCTCTCGCCCCTCCCCCACCCCTTAACCACCACACTCTTGTCCATGTCTCATAGTCTCACTTTTATGCCCCACCTATGTTCTCAGTTTTTTATTCTGTTTTACTTATTTCACTCTGTATAATGTTATCAAGGTCTATCCATGTTGTTGTAAATGTTCCGATTTCATCATTTCTTATGGCTGTGTAGTATTTCATAGTATATATATAACAAGGCTTTTTAATCCACTCATCCTCAGATGGACACTTGTGCTGTTTCCAGATCTTCGCTATTGTGAATAATGCTGCCACAAACATGGGGGTGCACTTCTTCTTTTCGAATAGTGTTATGGTCTTTTTAGGGTATATTCCTAAAAGTGGGATAGCTGGGTCAAAAGGCAGTTCGATTTTTAATTTTTTGAGGAATCTCCATACTGTTTTCCACAGTGGCTGCACCAGTCTCCATTCTCACCAGCAGTGCAGGAAGGTTCCCTTTTCTCCACATCCTCGCCAGCACTTGTTCTGTGTTGTTTTGCTGATGAGTGCCATTCTGACTGGTGTGAGGTGATATCTCATTGTGGTTTTAATTTGCATTTCTCTAATGATTAGTGATGTTGAGCATTTTTTCATATGCCTATTGGCCATCTGTATGTTCTCTTTGGAGAAATTTCTATTCATTTATTTTGCCCATTTTTTGATTGGATTGTTGTCTTCTTGGTGTTGAGTTTTATAAGTTCTTTATAAATTTTGGTTATTAACTCCTTATCAGACGTGTTGTCAAATATGTTCTCCCATTGTGTGGTTTGTCTTTTTATTCTGTTCTTATTGTCTTTAGCTCTACAAAACTTTTTAGTTTGATATAGTCCCATTTGTTGATCTTGCCTTTTATTTCATTTGCCCATGGAGATAAATCGGCAAATATATTGCTGCTACAGATGTGGAGAGCTTGCTGCCTATGTTTTCTTCTAAGATGCTTATGGTTTCACGGCTTACATTTAAGTCTTTTATCCATTTTGAGTTTGTTTTTGTGAATGGTGTAAGTTGATGGTCTAGTTTCCTTTTTTTGCAGGTAGATGTCCAATTTTCCCAACAAAATTTGTTAAAGAGGCTATCTTTACTCCATTGTATGCTCTTTCCTCCTTTTTCAAATATCAGTTTTCCTTAAAGGTGTGGGTTTATTTCTGGGTTCCCTGCTCTGTTCTATGGATCTATGTGCTTGTTCTTATGCCAGTACCAAGCTGCCTTGAGTACAATGACCTTTTAGTAAATCTTGATATCCCGAAGAGTGATACCTCCTGCTTTATTATTTCTTTCTAAGATTGCTGAGGCTATTTCTGTTCTTTTTTGGTTCCATATAAATTTTTGAAATATGTGTTCTATATCTTTGAAGTATGTCATTGGTATTTTAATTGGTATTGCATTGAATTTATAAATTGCTTTGGGTAATATAGACATTTTAATGATGTTTATTCATCCTAGCCATGAGCACGGTATATGATTCCACTTGTTTGTATCTTCCTTAATTTTTTTATCGATGTTTTTTAATTTTCTGAGTACAAGTCCTTAACCTCCTTGGTTAAATTTACTCCTAGGTACATTATTTTTTCGGTTGCAATAGTGAAGGGGATGGTTTCCTTAATTTCTTTTGCTGACAGTTCATTGTTGGTATATAAAAATGCCTCTGATTTTTGAGTATTAATTTTATATTCTGCCAACTTGCTGAATTCATTAATCAGGTCCAGTAGTTATTTGACTGAGACTTTAGAATTTTCTATATACAATATTATATCATCTGCAAATAATGAAAGTTTTACTTCTTTTCCAATTTGAGTGCCTTTTATTTCTTCTTCTCGTCTGATTGCTGTGGCTAGGACTTCCAGAACTATATTGAATAAGAATGGTGAAAGGAGGCACCCTTGCCTGGTTTCTGATTTTAAGGGGATTGCTTTAAATTTTTTCTATTTAATATGATGTTTTCTGTGGGTTTGTCATAGATGGCCTTTATCATGTTAAGGAATGTTCCCTTATTCCACTTTACTGAGAGTTTTGAGAAAGAATGGGTGCTGAATTTTATCAAATGCTTTTTATGCATCTATTGAAATTATCATGTGATTTTTGTCCTTTTTGTTTATGTGATGAATCACATTGATTAATTTGCAATTATTGAACCAGCCTTGCCTCTCCAGAATAAATCCCACTTGACCATGGTGTATGATTTTTTTCATATATTGCAGGATCCGGTTGGCTAATATTTTGTTGAGAATTTTAGCGTCTAAATTCATCAGGGATATTGGCCTATAATTTATTTTCTATATGTTGTCTTTGCCCAGTTTGGGGATCAGAATTATGCTCGCCTCATAAAAGGAGTTTGGAAGTCTTCCTTCCTCTTGAACTTTTTGAAATAGCTTGAGGAGGATAGGAGTTAGTTCTTTGAATTTTTGGTAGAATTCACTTGTGAAGCCATCAGGCCCAGGATTTTTCTTTTTTGGGAGTTTTTTTTATAACTGTTTCGATCTCATTTGTTGTAATTGGTCTGTTTAGGAGTTCTGATTCTTCCAGATTGATTTTTGGAAGATTATATGATTCAATAAATTTGTCCATTTCACCTAGGTTGTCTAATTTTTTGGCATAGAGTTCTTCATAGTATTTTCTTACAATATTTTGTATTTCTGTTGTGTCAGTTGTTATTTCTCCACTCTTGTTTCTAATTTTATTTATTTGAGTCCGCTCTCTTTTTTTCTTGGTGAGTCTAGTTAAAGGTTCATCAATCTTATTTACCTTTTTAAAGAACCAGCTCCTGGTTTCATTGATTCTCTGTATTGTTTCCTTAGCCTCTATGTCATTTATTTCTGCTCTGATCTTTATTACTTCTTTTCTTTCCCTGGTCCTGGGCTTTATTTGCTGTTGTTTTTCTGGTTCTTTTAGATGCTCGGTCAGGTTGCTTATTTTAGCTTTTTTTAGCTCCTTATGGTATGCCTATATTGCAATGAACTTTCCTCTCAGTACTGCTTTTGTTGTGTCCCATAAATTTTGAGTTGATGTATGCTCATTTTTATTCATTTCTAGAAACCTTTTTATTTCTTCTTTGATCTCATTTTTAATCCATTCATTATTTAATAACATGCTATTTAGTTTCCAAGTTTGAGTATTTTTCAGTTTTTCTTTTGTGATTAATTTCTCATTGCATGGCATTGTGATCAGAGAAAATGCTTGATTTGATTTCAATCTTCTTAAATTTGTTGAGACCATTTTTGTGTCCTAACATGTGGTCTATCCTAGAAAATGTACCATAAGCGCTTGAGAAGAATATATATTCTACTGCTTTAGGGTGAAAAGTTCTGAAGATATCTATTAAATTGTGTTGATCTAGTGTATTCTTTAAGTCTGCTGTTTCTTTATAAATTTTCTTTCTTGAGTATCTATCCAGTGATATTAGTGGGGTATTGAAATCCCCTACTATGATAGTATTGCTGATAATCTCGCCCTTTATATCCATCAAAGCCTGCTTTATGTATGTCGGGGCTCCTATATTTGGTGCGTAGATATTTATAATAGTTATATCTTCCTGTTGAGTTGTTCCTTTTATCATTATGTAGTGTCCTTCTTTATCTTTTACTATAGCCTTTGTTTTAAAGTTGATATTGTCAGATATAAGTATTGCTACCCTGGCTTTTTTTTCATTTCCATTTGTATGAAATATTTTATTTTATTCTTTTACCTTCAGACTATGTGCATCTTTTGTTTTAAGGTGTGATTCTTGTAGACAGCATATGTATGGGTCCTGTTTCTTTATCCACGCAGCTACCCTATGTCTTTTGATTGGATCATTTAATCCATTTACATTTATGATTATTACTGATATGTAGTTGTTTATTGCCATTTTATTCTTTTAAGCTGTATTCCTCTTTTGCTATATTCTTTCCCCCCTTTGAACTGTTCACAACAGGCCCCTTAGCATCTCTTGAAGAATTGGTTTGGTTTTAATGAATTCCTTCAGGCTTTTTTTGTTTGAGAAGCTCTTTATTTCTCCTTCAATTTTAAACGTTAGCCTTGCTGGATAAAGTAGTCTTGGTTGTAGGTTTTTGTTCTGCATGACTTTGATTATATCTTGCCATTCCCTTCTGGCCTCAATTGTTTCTGTTGAGAAGTTGGATGTCATACTTCTGGGGGCTCCTTTGTAGGCGATAGCTTTTTTTTCCTAGCAGCCTTTAAAATTTTCTCTTTATCTCTTAGCTTTGGTATTTTAACTATGATGTGTCTTGGTGTAGATTTCTTTGGGTTTCTCTTTAATGGAGTTCTTTGTGCTTTTTGAACGTGTGAAATGTTTTCCAGCCTTAATTTAGGGAAGTTTTCTGCTATGATTTGATTGAACAAAGTTTCTATCTCTTGTTCTCTCTCCTCTTCTTCTGGAACCCCTATGATGCGGATGTTATTTCTCTTCATTTTGTCACAGAGCTCCCTTTGAGTTTCCTCAGATTTTTTGAGTCTCTTTTCTTTTTTCTTCTCTGCTTCTGTGCCTTTCTTTATTGCGTCCTCTAACTCGCTGATTTGATCCTCAGCGTCATCCATCCTGCTTTTAATTCCTTCCATTGTGGTCTTCAGTTCTGATACTGTATTTGTCATTTCTGTCTGATTCTTTTTTATTATTTCAATTTCCTTTTTTATACTTGATATCTCTTTATTTAGGTGTTCATGATGACTATCCATTGTTGTTCTAATCTCTTTGAACATCCTAATTATCATTATTTTTAAATCTGCATCTTATAATTTGGTTATATCTGGTTCATTCAGGTCCTTCTCTGGGGATTTCTCTTGATTTATTTGGGTTGCATTTCTCTGCCTGACCCTTATTTCTGTGTATAAGAAGGGTATGGGCATTGGAGTCCAATGGGTGTTGCCTTTGTGTTCTCTAGGTGTGGTCTGTCTGCAGGCCTGCCACCCCCTCTGCCTCTGCCTAGGGCGGTTGGGTATGGGCGTTGCCAGCGCTGGCACACTGCAGCAGTTGCTGTGATTTCTGCCTCTCCTCTGTGGGAGGGGCTGTGTTCTGGTGACCGGCTCTATAAGCCTCAGCCTGCCTGGGCCTTACCCCCACAGGTTGGTTTGTGTACTGCACTCAAGCCACAAGGCTCAGCACCAAGGGTAGAGATGAGCACCTTTTCTCAGCTGTGGACCCAGCCTGTTCCCGGGCTTCTGCCCAGCCCCCACAATCAGAGCTTGCACGCCACAGTTTCTCAGCTTGGACGGGACTGCTGATGTGCACTCAGCTGCAAGCCTCTGCTCATCCCCGGCTCCAGCCCTGCCCCCTCGGTCAGAGCCAACTCATGCACACAGGATGGCAAACCATGGTTTCTTGGGCTGGGCAGGCCTGTTGGCATGTGCTCATACTTGAGCCTCCACTGTCCATGGTCCTATCCCTGCCCTGCAGTCAGGGCTGGCTTGCACTGGGTCGCAGAGCAGATCTCTGCTCATTCCTGGCCTCCTCCTTTTCCTCCCGCAGGTGGGGCTGTGGGCACGCCCACAACTGCCAGACGCTTTCACGCTTCACCTCCATTTCTGCTGGACTAGACCAAGCTCACACCAGCTGGGCCTCCACCCCCGCTGACAGAACCATGTTTTAGGGTCTCACCACCATCGTCTTTCCAGCCAGCCCTCAGCAGTGTGGGTAGGGGCACTGCAGCTCAGGCCCTAACAGTCCATACTATAGTCCTGAAAGCTCCCTCCATCTAAGCAGCTCTGCTCTAAGTGCTGCGGAAGAGCTTATTTGGCTGGTGTCCTATCTCCCTTTGCTGGTATTGCTAGTTCCAGGGGAAATATTCGTTTTTGATTAGGGAATGTCTCAGCCCAGAGATTAGTGTGGCTGTCCCTCAGAGTGTTTCTCCCTATGCCTTCCAGTCCACACTCTCTTCCCACTGCTCTAGTCCTCTCCTCTGTTCACGTTCACTGGAGCCCTAGGTGAGTGGTTGTGAGAGAGGTTTTCTGCGCTGTTCCTTTAAAAAGAATCTTGGGTCTGAGAAAACTGTCTCTTACAAACAGTATCCTCACTTGTTTCACAGCTCAGTACTCTCCAAACCGCTCTTTTAGGCTCTGAGGCTGCAGGCTGGGGCTTTGTTCCTGGGACCCAGGTCCCTCCCTCTCCACCAAACTCTCCTTCCACCACGCAGGTCTCTCTGGGCTGCCATTCGCTCCAGGAGCTGGGCAGCCCTCTCCAGGTTTTCGCTATTCCTACCAGTCTCAGTGTGCCTTCTTCAGTGTTCCTTGGTTGAAGAGTCCACTTAGTTTCGTTCAAAATTGGTTTATCCAGATGATGGTTCTTAAAATTAAGTTATAATCCATTTTGGTTCTGGGAGTTGGAAGTTGGTACATCCGCCTACTCCATCGCCATCTTGCCGTCTTCCTACATATCTTTTTTCCTTATTAAAAAGCAATCAGTGTTGAATAACACTCTAGTGATTGTTACCACAAGCAACAGATTAAAAAGTCATCAGAGAGATGGCCAATCTAACTAGAATAAAGTGCACAAAATACATAAATATAATAATTAAATATATTTTAATTGCTACTAATTATTATATACTAGTGGAAAAGCTAATTATAACAAAATTTGAGTAAACTAACTTGTTTTCAATTATTTCTACTCAATAGCTTAACAATAATGTACATCACAAAACATTCTTATGGCTCAAAAATACTAACATGTATTTTAAAAAGAGTGTAAAAAAAGTATTTAATATCATTTATTTGTCCCCAATGTTTTTCTAAAAATGATCCCTTTTTTTCATATTTTATTTATTTATTTATTTATTTTACAGGGACAGAGAGAGTCAGAAAGGGACTGACAGAAATGGAGAGAGATGAGAAGCATCAATCATCAGTTTTTCATTGCAAAAAACCCTTAGTCATTCATTGATTGCTTTCTCATATGCACCTTGACTGCGGGCATTCAGCTGACCGAACAACCCCTTGCTAGAGGCAGTGACCTTAGGTCTAAGCTAACAAGCTTTTGCTCAAGCCAGGTGAGCCCACGCTCCAGCTGGCGACCTCAGGGTCTTGAACCTGGGTCCTTCGCATTCCAGTCGTTTCTCTATCCACTGCGCCACAGCCTGGTCAGGCTAGTTCATATTTTTAAATTAGTGTGAAGTGCTGCTACATAAAGTGACATAAAAATGCCACATGGTAACTAGGAAAATTTATGCTAATCTCATAAAACTGAAATACAACAGTAAAACCAAGACCTGTATAGGTCAAGCAACAAGGACCTTATAATATGAAAAGTTGTGTTTAAAAAATTATATGTGCCTTTATTCAAATTTCTCACATTAATATTTCTTATTACAGTTACTAAAAATTATAATACACTAGTACCTTGAGATACAAATTTAATTCGTTCTGTAACCAAGCTCCTCAGTTAACTTGCATATCAAACTGCCAACACTGGACCCTTGTGCCAACTCGCCAACTAGCAGCCGCTTCCCAAATGACAACTCATATCTGGAAATTTTGCTTGGATCTCAAACAAAAATATGGACCAAGTCGCAGCTTGTATCTTAAAACAAAATTTGTATGTTGGTTTGTTCATATCTCAAGATACCACTGCAATTCAAAACATTACAAATAGCTGTTTAAGCATTCAAAAACGTGTTCTAACTAATGTGGCATTGTATCTGCTTTTAATAATTTAGCAATTGTCTTAAAATGTATAGGAATAAAATGATTTCCAGTGTTCAACATAAAGATTTTTAGTTTTTAGATGAAAACGAAGACCAAGTTAAAGAGCAGGTCAACATCAATGTAAAGAAGTTGTTATATGGTTCTTAAAGCAAGTTATTCAACTGCATACTATTAATATATTTCATATCCAAATAAATTATTAATAAAAAATACTTGATCTATATTTTTAGCTTTTTATTGAATTATAAACATAACGATGTTTCTTTTTTTTGCTTTTGGTAGCAACAACCTTAAATAACTATTCTTGTTCACTTTCAACTTGGTTTTATTGATCCCAGTGTTAATTATCACTACTATTCTCATTGTGTTCTATCTCAAAACTTCCTGAGCTGCTTAGAACACAAATAAAACATTCTGGGGATGCTTCACTACCTAATTTCTCTGTGTTGTTAAGCCCATAGTCAAGATGGCAGGACCAGAAATCAGTTTGATAATACAATTATAATGTATGTTCCACTAATGAGTACAGTATTTAACACTTTTGATGCATTCAGACACTGTGCCTAGCCAGTATAAAGTTGAGTAAGATTAAATAATAGCAGTAAATAATATTCACTTATAATTATGTCATAAACAATCTTTCTTATGAACACTATTACATATGTTTTCTGGAGATCTTTTAAAAATTTTCTTACTACTGAGTTCATCTTTAAACTCAGGATTATGTTACTATTTCAAGATATTTTGATTCTTTCACTAAAGTAGAAGCAACATTAATGTAAAATAGTCTATGGTGTCTGTTAGATAGGGAATTGCTCACTTTTACTGACTTACTTACCAATATACTATCTGTGACGGAGTTACCTACATTCTCCATCCTTCTCGCAATTGTCGGTTCAATGTTATATAGTGCGGTAGTAGCATTTATTTTGGGGTTGTCAAATTTATTTATAATATAAATTCCGCTGTAAGGTTTCAGTTTAATGACTGGAACTATATAGAAAACCTTATCAAAATTTCATCCAATTCATTTACACGTGGTTTTAGAGCTGGTTCTACAGTTTTAGAATTCTTTTTGACCTGCTAATAAATACAAAGGGAAATTTGAAGATAGCTTACAGGATAAATTATGCATTGTTCTAAAACTATTCTGCAAAAGGAATCATTTTGAAAACCTAAAAACTGCATTTGTATTCTACATATTATCTTTTCTCAATAATCTCCATTATTAAAATGAAGATTAATTTCTACAGAAGTAATGTTGGTCCCAAATGTAATAGATATAATATAAAAAACAACTGATTTTTTTTTCACAGAGAAAAATATTTTTTCTAGTGAAATATCAGTAACTTATTTTTCTCAAACTGCTGCAAGAAAGAACAACTTGCTGGTGATAGAACAGCTCATAAATGTCTTTTTGATCAGAATATTCTATATAGATAGCATATCATTCATCTGTTTTAATTCAGCTAAGCAGAAATAAGACATTCCTATTTGATGTTGCATTGATTTCCTCCACCTTATATTACAGGCCTCTTCTGATACAGACACAGAAAGCTTTAAGAACCCTTTTCTCTCTCATTGCAGTCAGGGCATGGCCCTCTGGTTCTGCAGTTCATTCCTTTTACAAAGGATGGTGGATGCAGAGATGAGGAGTAAAATTTAGTTCACAATCCACTTGTCAAACTATGTATCCTGAAGCAGGACTGACAGGTTCTGGAGAATTTTTAAGGAAGGTGCCCCTTTCTGTAATTTTATGCCCAGGGATAGACACTTTTTATCACTCATCTATCAAAAGGGAATACCTTTTAGTATTCCGATAAGGCATTACACATATTGACACAAACTTGCCTTCATTTATAGCCATAAAATTGGAATCACGTGACTTCTTCCTTGCCCTCATTCTTCACATCCAAATGCATCATTATGTCTCTCTTGGCACTCTACCACTGCCTTTGTTCAAAACTTTACCTTCTCTAAAGTGCCTTTGAATTGGTCTCTCCTCCAGGTTCTCCGGTGCTCAGAATCTAATTCATATCCCTACTGCCTGTTAACCATCTGGCCTCAAATCTGCTACTTCACCCTCACCCACCTCTATTATCCTCACTCCTTTCACACTCAGTGTGAACCAGAAAGTGTCATAGCCTCTCCAGTCTTTATGATCTTCCTTACTGTCTCCACTGCTGGACATCTTCTGCCCCTTCCGCCTCACTTGCTGATTTTCAACCCTCAATTCAAACATCACCTCCTTATGATAGCTATTCAGCCTTCCTTATCTTAGATTAGACGCTGTTCCTCTGTGATCCTGAACACCTTGCATGTATTGCTATGGCACTAACTGCACAGATCTGTAAACCTCTCATCCCACTGGTGCATTAAGCTGCTTGAGAATAGAGACTCTAAGTCTTCATTAAAATCTAAATACCAAAAACAAGGTTGTGGGTTTGATCCCCCATCGGGGCACACAGGAAGCAACCAAAAAATGCATGACTGAGTTGAACAACAAGTGTTTCTCTTCCCCAGCCTCTCTCTCTTCCTTCCTGTCTTTCTAAAAAAAAATAATAATTAAGCTTTGGCGACATAACTCAGTTGGTTTGAGCCTAGTGCCAGAGCACAGAGGCTGCTGGTTCGATTTCCCAATCAGAGTAGCTCTATGTTCCTGTCTCCTTGTCTCTCTCAAAAAATTTTTTTTTTAAATTACTCTTAGCTGTTATTTGTAGGGGCGGTGGCCTGCAATGGGGGATGGTCACGTGGGGAACCCAGATGCGGAAACTTTGACTAGAACCGCCCACAACTAAATGTGCCAAAAAGAAGCTTCCCAGGGGTCCTTGGGAAGAGATCACTTGTCTGTCAGCCAGTGAGATTTCACCACATCATATTAGCTTGACAATCATAAAGGACCCCTTTTAATACCTCTCACACAGTCTAATTTGGGTGACTCCCCTAGCCTCTGCCCCCAGGGCTGGGGGACACAGTCGGGTGGGATGCACGGTACTAAATAAAGCCTTTACTATCCCACACTTTGTGGCTCTGCCCCCCCCTTCTTTTTTCTTCACGGGGAAAAAATACCTTACATTTTGGTGCTGAAACCCAGGAAGAAGTTGGAAGTTTGCAAGGGACTGCTCCTCTCTCTCCTTCCCCTTCGAGAAAGAACCAGGATCTCAGGACCTCCAACCATCTACCCACTTCGGCGCACGGTGCAGTAAGTCCCCTGCTTCCAGACTTTCCTCAGTTCTTTCTGCTGAGACTCCCTGTCCGAAACCATAGCTACATCAGGGAAGTCTTTTTCATCTGAGTGCATGTGTGCCCATGGAGACTTCCCTAGTACATCCACTTTTCCTACCCGTCCATGGCCAGAGCTTGAGTTTTGGAATGGCAGTTCTCAACTCTGACCACTCTGTGGAGTGAGGGCAGCCATGGGGGCACAGGAATCCAAAAACACTCCTGGAGTTGCCTTATCCGAAATCTCTCCCTCCCTAATAAAGAAGAAACTGTTCTTCTGTGCTGTGGCCAGGCCACAGAACCCATTGGATAATTGGATCAGGTAGCCTCCTAAAGGGACTTTCAGTTTTAACACCCTCACCAATTTAACTATTGCCAAAAAAGCTGGGAGCTGATTGGAGATCTCTTTACATTCAGGGATGCTAATTATTCGCATGTCTGTCCTTAATCTCTGTGCTGCCTGTTCTACACACAGGCCTTTTTTAGGCCAGAGAAACTTAAACCCTCCGCTCATAATCTTTTCTGCTCCGCGGACTCTCAACTCACTCTCCCTACTGCCTGACCCCTGGGGACGCCCCTTTCTGGGACCCCTCTCTGGTCCCTCTGTGGACCTCTTTCATTCAGGTCTTTTCTCTCCAGAGAGCCCCCTCCCCCCTCCCTTTGTTAAATCCTGTTTCTCATTCACTTGCAAATACCAGTCACTCTTTCTCTTCCCCTGCTGGCCAGGGGCACCACCCTTCTCCACTGTGTTCTTAAACCCCTCCTCCATCAGGCCATTCTCTGCCTACCATTGGCTCTTACACTGGTTTGCAGGATGCCCAATCCCAATCTGCTTGCAGGAAGTTCTGACACTGTCCTGTTGCTGGCTCCAGCGTTTCTGGCTAGATCTGGGTGTCGGGCTCACTAGGATCCCTCCTCCTTTTATTCTCAACCCCCAAAGCCCTATCTGGGACCTGTGAACATGGCATTTAAAGTTTTCAATGGTCACAGCTAGTAGAAATGGCCAAGGCTGTTCACCAGGCCTGCATGCAGCAGAAGGTAACGCTCCAAACCCAGGCTCTTGTGGCAACCCTGAGGCCAGCAAAGCAACAGTGGCAAGGCACAGGAAGTGCCTGGCCCAAGTCTGGACCACAAAGAAGGATCCTCACCAGGAGCTTGCTTTAAATGTGGGAAGGAGGGTCATTGGTTCCACCAGTGCCCCTGCCCGAGGCGACCAACTAAGCCTTGCCTTAACTGCAAGCAGCCCTGTCAATGGGGGAGCGATTGCCCCTTTGGGCAGCAGGCTCATCCTCAATGACTCTACGTGGAGGACAAGCCACCTGAATGGGAGGCCAATCCAGCCATGTGGGTGCATCACTCAAACTCCTAGGACATGGCCTGGACTTGGAGAATCCAAAGTATGCTGCAACTATTGGGTAAGTCCATCTCATTTCTTGTGGACACGGGAGCTACCTTCTCTGTTTGCCACCACACTCTATACCTCTAATTCCCTCATAGGTCTCAGTTATGGAAATGGATGGGACCCCTTCTTTTCCCCTTCGCACACCACCCTTAATGTGCAGTTTGGACGAAATCCTTTTTTATGCCCTCCTTCTTGGTTATGCCATCGTGCCCTGTACCCTTCTGGGTTGAGACATTCTACACAGTCTCAGAGTCACTATCCAGCTGACAGCATCTTTCCACTTACTCCTGCCATTCCTCACTACCAAGGGCTCCCCCATAATCAATGCTACCCTCATTTCTAAACATGTCTCTCGCCTCAAGCTTGCTCCCCTGCAGGATCGTTGGCAGTCAGAACCACTGGGCCCTACTCGTCTGCGGCTCAACAAAAGGTTGGGCCCTACAGACCCTACTGTTGCTCCTGTCCCTCCCACCAGGAACCTGCCGCCAGAGTGAGCTGAAGCAGGGAGCAATGCTGTTCAGTAAGACTGGCCTGATGAAAGAAGCTTCAATATCCTCAACCGTCTGCAAGAAAATTAAGCAAGAATTTCTCGTCCTACAACCTGCTTAACTCCTGATGGCAGCCACCCATTCTCACCTGGGCTTCCCCTATACTAAATCTTTTTCTAATTATCAGCCTATAATTCACATTTGTTTCTCTCTTTTTTTAAAAATTCTTACAGAACCACATCCACAAAGTTTCTCAACTCACGGCCAAGCAGATGTCCCTCCTGACACACCTCAAAGTCACCACCTTATGACCTCCCCTCCCCACGATGCCCCTAACCAGCAGTAAGTAGCCAGACAAATAAACGGCCCCCTATTCTATTTAATAAAAAAGGTCAGAATTTAGGGT
Source organism: Rhynchonycteris naso (assembly GCA_037038555.1). Lineage (NCBI taxonomy): Eukaryota > Metazoa > Chordata > Mammalia > Chiroptera > Emballonuridae > Rhynchonycteris > Rhynchonycteris naso. The sequence goes on from CM072996.1 coordinate 86,274,581, forward strand.
CTATGGTCAGCAATGGGGGACGGTCACATGGGAAACCCAGGCCCGGGAACTTTGACTAGAGCCACCCACAACTAAGAGTGCCAAAAAGAAGCTTCCCAGAGGTCCTTGGGAAGAGAGCAACTGTCCATCAGCCAATGAGATTTTACCACGTCATATTAGCTTGATGACCTTAAAGGACCCCTAGGACTCTTTTAAATACCTCTCATGCAGTCTAATTCAGGCTATTCCCCTAGCCTCTGTCCTCAGGGCTGGGGAACATCATCAGGCGGGATGCGTGGTACTTAATAAAGGCTTTATTATTCCACACTTTGTGGCTTCCAGGCCCCCTTTCCTTCTTTCTCAGTGGAGAAAAATATCTTACATTATTTACAGGAAGGCTGGCTGAACAGCAAAGTGTCCAAACACTTAAAAATTGCTAGGTGTAAGAAACAGTTTTATCCCAGTAAAATTGGTATCCAAAATGCTTTTAACATTGTATTAAAATAATGCGTTTGTAATTATAAAAGTTAAGTGTTCTCATTGTAGAAAATTTATCAAATATACAAAAGATTAAATAATTAAATACAAAATAGCTGAAATAATATCCAGACATAATTATTATTAATATTTTATTATGTAAACTTTTAGTCTTTAATATCAAGGCAATGATATTAAACAAAATGCACACATGTATACCTATGTACTCTATTGAACAGGCAGATTCAGTGGAATGTAAAGAAAACAAAACTGCAATCAGAGATCACTTCACAACCATTAGATTGGCTGTTATCAACAAAACAGTTAATAAGTGTTGGATAGACTATAGAGACACAGAAATTCTCATTCACTGTTGGTGGAATGTAAACTGGTAAGCCATTATGGAAGAAAGTATAATCGTTCCTCAAAAAACTGAGAATAGAACTACCATATGACCCAGCAATCCCTCTACTGGCTATCTACCAAAAAAACTCAAAAACATTGGTATATAAAGACACATGCATCCCCATGTTCATTGTAGCATTATTCATAGTGGCCAATACCTGGAAACAACCAACGTGTCCTTCAATAGAGGATTGGATAAAGAAGAGTGGTATGTATATAACAATGAAATACTACTCAGCCATAAGAAATGACGACATATTGCCATTTATTACAACATGGATGGACCTTGAGAACATTATACTGAGTGAAATAAGTAAATCAGAAAAAGCTAAGAATGATAAGATTTCACACATAGGTACGATATAAAACTGAGACTCATAGATATAGATAAAAGTGCAATAAATGGTTACCAGGGGAGGGGTGAAGGGAAGGGGGCAAATGGAGATACATATACAGTGACAAAAAATAATTTGACTTTGAGTGATTGGTACACAATATAATCAATAGCTCAAATGCTATAGAGATGTTTACCTAAAACCTATGTACTCCTATTAATAAGCTTTACTCTCTTAAATGTAATTTTCTAAATAAAATTTAAAAAATACCCAACAAACTTTGTTCTGTCTTCATTGCTTTTCAAACTCCGAAAGGCAATTCCTCTACTCTATTCCTCTTTTCTGTCCTTGAAAAATATCTTAGGCCAATCTCAAAGCTCTCTGATATCTCTGAGGTATTTTAATAACCAATTCAATTTTTACATATAAAACTTGATTTAAAATTCAATTTAAAACTGCTTTTTCACCTTCATGTCATGCCTATCTCAGTCATGGAAACTTGAATAAGGCTGGGAGGAGGATGTAGTTGAGGGGAATGATCACATGTCTACTTTCTCTACCTTATTTTCCCACTCTTCTTTTGCTACTCACTGTGTTGTCTATGGCCTCTTGTAAGGTGGAGAGATGGGGAGGTGAGCAAAAAGGGAAAGATTGCAAAGCTCACATTCAATAATGACATAGCAGATGCTTCAAATACTGGCTCTTTCAAGCTTCTCTGAGACTCTAAGTTTCACTTGTCTTTACAATCCATCTGGAGTTTGCCGAGAACCTTTTTCTGCAATGCTCCCTGGTATGGGCCATGGTCCCCTACTGCCATAGTCCACTGCAGGTACACTTACTCTGGCTTTGACACATCTGAGGTATACAGCACTCTCTGCAGTCCATCAGAACCAGGACTTCCTCCCCATTCTCAAAAAAGAAGTGAGACCTGCATTCAATGTAACTTTCTCTCTTTCCTCTGATATCCCAGACAACTTCAGCCAGATTTTGATCTTTAACTTTTCCATGGAAACGTCAGGCAACAGTCTCTACAGTCTCCAAGAAATGAAAGAACAAATTAGCCGAACACCTACCTCCTCCACACCAAATCTGCTCTGATGACAAGGTAGTAGGAGGTCCTTGAGTAATTTTGCAACACAGAAGTTTGGGTTGTGAGTGTCCCCACTGAATCTTCAAATATTTCCTGAGCAATTTCATATATCTTTTACCCAGATTTCCTCCATGGTAACACCTAGCTAAACTATATTACAATATCATTACCTGGATATTGACATTGAAGGTATCCACTGGTGCTATTCAAACTTCCCAGTATTACTTGTACTTATATGTAAGTGCATGTGTATTTAGTTCCATACAATTTTATACCATGAGTAAGTTCAAGTATGCACCACTATAATCCACAGAGAAAACAGCTCCAACACCACCGAAAATACTTTGTTTTGCCTTTATAAAACCATACTCACCTCAACCCCCACCCCAAACCAGGCTACCACTAATCTGTTTCCCATTTCTATAATTTTGTCACTTCAGAAATATTATATAGGAGCCATACAGTATGTGACTTTTTGGAATTGGCAACTTTTATTCAGCATAATTTCCTGTAAATTAATATAAATTATTGCACTTATTAATAGATAATTCCTTTTCATTACTGAATTACATTCTATGGTATGAATACCACAGTCTGTTTAGTGTATGTTCCCATTTTCCTGTGATAATTGCTCAAGAATGCAACATCTGGGAGGCAGAATAAAAACATATTTAGTTGTATAAAATAATGCAAAACTATCTTCCAGAGTGGCTATACTATTTTACCTTCCCACCATCAAAGTGTGAGTGATCTGATTTCTCTGTCACCTTGCTGGCATTTCATATTATTTTACACAGTCTGACATTTGTGTACCGAATCTGAGTTTTTAATTTTCACATCCCTAATGGTTAATGGTAAAGAACAATTTTCCATGTGTGTTTTTGCCATCTATATATAATTTGTAGAAAGTCTTTTCATATCTTTAGTTATTTTTCTAATTGACTTGTTTGTATTTCTACTGTTGAGCTTTGAGATTTTTAAAATATATTTTTGGTAATCGTTCCTTGTCTGATATATGGCCTGTAAATATTTTCTACAAGTTTTTAACTTTCTTTTTCATCTTCTTAATATGAACTTTTTGCAAATAAAATATTTTAATTTTGATGAGGCATAATTTACCAATTTTTTTAATAGACTATATTTTTGGTACCAAGTCTAAGAACACTTTGCCTACCCCTAACTCTGAAGATATTCTCTTATGTTTTTCTCTAACTGTTATGTAATTTTAAGTCAGCTACGCAGTTTGAATTATTTTTAGCATGAGATGTTAGGTTTAGTTCAAGGTACATATTTTAGCTAAAGATGCTTAATTATTTCAGTACATATGTAATCTTTGAATACATTATTCTTTTATGCTTTTATGAATTGAGTGCTCACATTTAGACTTAGTCAAGTAACTGTATCTTTAGGTTTATGCCCACATTAAGGCAATTGTCACAAAGCCAGCTCTAACCATGGCAATAAGTTATTCAATCTGGTTTGAATACCTTAAAAGGTCAAGAGAAAGCACACCGATAAAAATTGTCCCTGTTAAAACAAAACAAGTCAGAATAATGATAATAAATAACAAAATTATTTAACTAATAACTATTTATCTTTGCTTTATTATTATTTAGGAGAATTTGTTAAGGAAAAGACTAAAAGATTTCTAAAGTTTTCAAACAGGAACAAGAAAAAATGACTCTACTCATATTAAGATTTAATTACTATCAAAATAGATAATTCAGATTTGTGGTACTAAGTAAACAAGATTGCGGCACAGAGGCACATGTTTGAGAAAGCACTCAAAGCATTCCAGCTCTCTGCCACAAAAACATAGGCCGAGCATCCCTGATGCTGCAGAAAGCCTTATTTCAACAGTAATTTATGCTCAGGTAAAGCTCTAATACCCTAAGTCATCACTGCATGTAATAATCTATTTTTTAGCATGGTATTAGTTCTGTACCATCCTTGAAAGAATATAGAAAATAAACTCATACAGATGATTTTTATGTGCCAGAAAACTCCATTAAAAGAGACTGGAAGAAAATTGTTGATACTTTATATCTTCTTTTTTTTTTGTTTACAGGGACAGAGAAAGAGTCAGAGAGAGGGATAGATAGGGACAGACAGGCAGGAATGGAGAGAGATGAGAAGCATCAATCATCAGTTTTTCGTTGGGACACCTTAGTTGTTCATTGATTGCTTTCTCATATGTGCCCTGACAGCGGACCTTCAGCAGACCGAACAACCCTTTGCTCAAGCCAATGACCTTAGGTCCAAGCTGGTGAGCTTTTGCTCAAGCCAACTGTCCCACGCTCAAGCTGGTGACTGCAGGGTCTCAAACCTAGGTCTTCTGCATCCCCGTCCGACGCTTCATTCACTGCGCTACGGCCTGGTCAGCCGATACTTTATACTTTATATCTTCTGATACATTGTGATTCTATTTTTTTTTTCTATAGTGGTCATAACTATCCCAGACCTCCTCTAAGATGGTATTGAGTTACTTAACTATACTTACTCCTTGGGACTTTCAAGAACCTTGTAACTATCTCTTTCCAATTGAGAAAATATGCTTTCTACACTCAAAACATCCTAATTTCAGAAAGGACTTGGTTTTCTACTATCTTTCTCTTGTTTCTAAATATATATTTACTTGAATAATAAGCAACTTCCTTTAGTATTTTTGTTTGTTTGCTTAATGGGGTGACATTGATCAATAAAAGTAAATAGGTTACAGGTAACTGTCTCTATAACATTTGTACAGTTGATTGTGTTGTGTGTCCATTACCCAAAGTCAAATCACTTTTTGTCACTGTATCTGTCCTCTTTACTTCTGACCCTGCTCCTCTCCTCTGAGTAACCACTTCGATTTTACCTTATGTATGACTTATGCATAATGAGGTGTCTTGAGAGTTGTGGAATATATTAATTTTTTAAAGACTAAAGAAATATTCTTATTATTTATTCATAATATCCCCATCTTATTCATTTTATTTAACATATCCATTTATTATATTTAACCTATATACAACTGGAGGGTTTTTATAGTAGAAGATGCTTAAACTAACATAAAACATGGTTTTCTCTTATCACTTTACAAAACTCTAAAAATCTTTGTCAGGTGTTAAACAAAGATTGAAAATATTCTTAAGTGTGCTAGGACTCAGGATACAAAAGAAATCTATAATTTCTTTTCCCTAAAGAAGCCCGCAATCTAATTTGAGATAAAAGAATGACTTATATTAACTAACTAAAAAACAATGCAAAAGCTATGAAAGTGTACATAGGTAATTAAGGTCTAGTTCATAGTATTCGGAAATTTTTCTAGATGACAGGAAACAAATGCTTGGTTCTGGGCCAGCACAGAGAAGACTGAAAGAACATGTCACATGTCACAATTAAAATATTTCAGGACCAATAGTTGTGTGTTTATCAGGTATCACAGTGAAATCCTAGATTGAATAAGCTACGTTTTACTCACTCTCAGGAACTGTGAGGCATACTCAACTGTAATTGGTAATACAGATCAATCCCCCCCCCCTTTCCAGTACCTCCAAGTCCATATAATGTCATGTAAACTGTTTTTTTTTTTGTTTTTTTTTTTAATTTTTTTAATTTTATTCATTTTAGAGAGGAGACACAGAGTGAGAGAGAGAAAGAGAGAAAGGGGGGAGGAGCTGGAAGCATCAACTCCCATATGTGCCTTGACCAAACCAGTGCAGGGTTTTGAACTGGCGACCTCAGTGTTCCCAGGTCGACGCTTTATCCACTGCACCACCACAGGTCAGGCTAAACTGTTTTGATAGATTCTTTCAAAGCTTAGGTTGTAGACCACAGTGATGGAAATTTACAAGGCCGTCAGATGGTGGCAGTGTCCAGTTCTGACATTTAATAATTTTACAAAATTACAAACATTGCAAATAAATATTTGGTGCTCAGAAATATGGAGCTTAAATTGCCAACATTCTTTAGAAAATGGCAACTTAAAATTGAATGATTATTAGCCATTGAGTAATATAGTTAAGAGTATGGAAATGTCCCTTTTAAAATCAATGCAAAATCTTTTACTGTGTAAAATTTTAGTTGTTAATTATAACATCCCCAAAGACAGGAGGTAAGAGTCCAAAAATATTTTTATAAAAATTTCTACTTCTCTTTATCAATGTTGCTTAGAGATTAAAAATGTAAAAATACCTGTGACATGAATTAAGTAAAAAAATAGATTAAAAAATAATAATACTTACTTGCAATGTTATAATGGTGCTTATACACTAGAATAGTTGCTTATTTTAGTATTGTTTTAAAACTAAAATAATTTAATGTCCTGTATCAAGATAAAACACATCTTTTTCAGAGTTTCATTAAGTTTAAAATTTTATAGTGAATACCAGGTAATGTTATTAATATATAATATGCATTATGCTTATATAGAGTTTCACTGTCTTTCTTTTCCCAAAACCAGAGGGGTTCATATTACTTACAACATAAATAATCAGTCTTAAAGATTGACTCACTAACTGTTTTAGCCAGAGAATCTTTTGGAATAAAGGTGCAGTAACTGACAGTATCAGTTTTAGTCCAGGTCTTCCTATAAGAGCAAGAGTAAATACATTTTTGCTTAAATCTCTTCAGTCATTTCCACTTAGTAATACTTGCAGAAATACCGAACAGCTTGACTGAGAAGTTAGTGAACTTACACTATTTATGCATAGCACCATATTGATTTTAACAACAAAAAATAAGTTGCCAGAGCTTCTCCCAAATCATTTTTGTGATTCCCCAGAGAGATCATGACTCTGCAGTTGTAGACAAATGTATTTTTAATTCACTTTATGAATGGTTTTGGAAATACTGTATGGCACACACATGCTCTAATAATCTTAAGGGAACACACCCTGCCACAATATTCTTAGAAAAGGGTGTTAAATGAGACTCTGTGTGGGTTTTGGTTAAGATCCCAAAGCCAAGAACCAAACAATAGCTGACAAGTATCTCCCACTCTTAAATAGAAGTGCTAAGCCTTCAATGCAGAACTTGCAAAAGAATTCTCCAAAATCAGTTCTGTGAGCTAACTTCCTTTGAAGTTTAAGTGGTCGTAAAGATTGGAAACTAGGTAAAAGAAAAAAAAAATTGAGTTGTTGATGTGCTGGAAATCTCACCACCACTTTCTTACCTCACACCTTGAAGAAGGTTTAAGGAAACCACTTTAAAAGATTAAAATGTTTACACTGTTGCTTAGAGGACACAGCTGTTAATGTTTGATACATATCTTTTAGAGCATGCTGTTCTAAAACCATTGCTGTAGGGTATGTTCCAGAGGATTATTCAAAAAATTTTAAAACATTCATAAACTGAGTTGAATGTGAAAGGCTAAGATTTGGCAAAGAAAGAGAGGTGCTGGCTACAATTTCCCTGGGAGAGGCAAGATTGTGTAAATTTCTGGAAAATCAGAAGCAATATCTCAAATCCTATCTAAGAAGAATACACATGGAGATGGAGTAACCCTAACAGAGGGAATATATTTTTAGATTTCCAGGAACTAGGGGAGAAATATTATGTATCTATGCAGAAGGGGGGAAATGCACTTCTTGTGTCATAGAAAATGCAACTACATTGTCCTGTTAGGCACCTCATAGATATCCACATATCATTTTGTTGACTACAGTGTCACAAAGAAAAAAAAAAATCTCTGGAGACTTGTCACACCTATGAGGGACATTTGCCACTTCTGTCCACAAATCTTAAAGTGAACTGGCCATATTGCTTCACCCAAGCACGGAAAGCCAGAAAATTCTCAGGACACATGTGAATTTTTGATGAGTGACATTCATGTCTACTACACCTTTCTAAGGTAAATGAAAGAGTCCACCAAACCCAGCGGAAGCTTATTCAAGATTATATTCATGTCAGTCAAGTTACACCTCATCTTTACTTTTACTTTCCTGAGATTCAACCCAAGTGGAGCCAGGGGCATCCTACCCAAGCAGGACAAAAACAAGGTGGCAATCTGGGGAAAGAGATGAGAGGCTGACCAACTCCCCCTTTTCCCCATGAAAAGTGGTCAGCATAAAGCTGTCTGGGGCTGAAATCAGGGAAAAGTTATCACTCATTAAATTTAGGACTTTCTTATTAAACAAATGGAATATTTTACAAATGAGACCATTCACATGATTAAAAGTGACCACAAAACATACTATTTTCTAATAGTTAGCAAAAAAGATACGAGGCCTATCTGAGATTTCATTCATGAGCAAGAAAAAGATTAACTCCACAGAGCAGGATTGAATGAAAACAGTAGACACAAAGGGTATAAACACCTGCTTGCTTAAATAAGAAACACATATATATAAAAAAAATTGTGTTAGGTAAATACAGTTTTAGTGAATAATAAGAAAATGGGGGAAAACTCACTAAAACTTCAAAGTAAATCCAAACAAAAACAAAACTATCAAAATATCTTTAGAAAATCAGAGGAAAAAAAATATATATATATAACCAAGAGAATCTCAGAGGCATTGAGATAAAAGTCATTACAAAAATGAAAAAAAGTTTAGAAATCAGTCTAAACTACCCTGGGGCTTCTCCCAGATACATGAAGCCAAATTAAAGATAAAAATGCTGTGAGAATTTGACTTAAATAAAAAACACCTAGGAAAATGCTCCATCACAGCAAAGTCAGTGACAGAAAATCTGATTAGACTCTGTAACATGGGTCAAATAGGAATGCAGGGCAGAGACAAAAAACATAATTTATTTCCATCAAACTAGATTTAGTCATAGAGTGATAACCCCTTACTTATACCATCAGAACACACTAATAGCGGATCTCCCAGAAGCAAAGTACTATTAAATCAGTAACTATTTTCTCTTTGAATTTCCCTCTGTCACTGATTAGAAAGTATCATATAATAAAATAGGAAGTAGGATACAAGGGTTTGAAGTGGTCAAAGAGTCAAAATAAAAACGAGTAAAATACTGATGTTTCATGCAAATTGGCTATATTTGGAAGAGATGGCATAAATCAGTGCTTACACGGAGCCAAGGTAATTACTAAACAATCTTCAATCAAACTATAAATGACTACATGAAAGATATCAGCTGATCCACCTATAACGAAGTCTTTAAACTGCAATCTTCTGATTTGTATTGTAGCCCTCTTTTATAATCCATAAAATCAAACTCCTATGATATGAAAATTTGAGAAAACAATGTTACAAAAAGGCAATGAAAATCCAATAGAAAGAAATGAATTTCTAGTTGATTGGTTTTGTTTTTGCTTTTCCATACAAAACTTCATTTCATTTAATAAAGTGATATACATTATTGCACTTAAGAGTATTTTATCAGTGCCTTTTAAATATGTATACTTAATAATGGAATGACTTTATTCTATAGGTATAGTGCATATAATTTTATTTTCACTCACTACCTTTTTCTATTACCATAAACTCCATATAAGGTGTGCAGAAAAGAAAAACATTTTTATACCTATTTAATGTTAAAAAGCTAGCACTACATGAGATCAAGAAATTGCTCAAAGTTCAATAATTAGCAGTCAATGGCAGAATTAGGATTTAAATGTTTAAACTTTTAATCATTGCATGCTATCTCTTTTACCAACTGGAAATAGCAATAACAATGTTTTTGGAAATAATTTGAAACTGTGTTCTAAATATCACACTTTAATTCATTGCAAAAATATTTAATAAGTAATGACTATATATTTAAGAATATTTTTTAAAAAACACATATTTTAAAAATAAAATAGTCTGTGGCTGGTTGGCTCAGTGGTAGAGAGTCAGCCCAGCTTGCAGATGTCCTGGGTTTGATTCTGGTCAGAGCATACATAAAAAGCAACCATCTGCTTCTCTCTCTCCCTCTCCCCCTTCTCTCCATCTTTCTCTCTTGAAGTCAGTGGCTTGATTGGTTCAACAGTGGCCCCAGGCATTGAGGATAGCTCCACTGGAGCACATAAACCTCAGGTGCTAAAAATAGTTTGGTACAGAGCATTGGGCCCCAGACAGTGTTGCTGGGTGGATCCTGGAATGAATTGAAATGTGATATTTAGGACACAGTTTCAAATTATTTCCAAAAACATTGTTAATATTATATCCCGGTGGTAAAGGAGATAGTATGCAACAATTAAAGTTTAAACATTTGGTTTTTACACTTAAGTACCACAAGGTTTGGAAAGATACATAAGACAGTGAACAAAAGTAGCAATATATTTTTAAATACACATATAACAACAAAAGCTTGCAAAAGTAGAGAGACTTCCCTTTGTCCATAGATTCTGAAATGGTTTATTATGAATACAACACTGGGCTAGTGTCTCAAGAGTGAATAGTAGTTAAAAAAAATAATGTAGAAAATATTATTTGAGTTGGAGGGACCTCAATGTACAGAGACATGCAGATATATAAAAATAAAATGGTTTAACCAGTAAGCACTAGATTATTTTACATTTAATATTATTTCCAACATTCAAAACAGTATAAATTTTAATTAAATTTATTACCACTTCATTTTTACAAAGCAATTAATTTACTTGATATCTATGTTCTATCTTCTCTCACAAGAATTGCTAAATGGAAAGATAGATGATTAATCCCCTCCAAATGAAAAATAACTTCTCCATGGTTTTCTACTATTACTAGTAACAAAACATCTGATTATTATCCATATTATAAAGCTGTCACTTTAAATAACTAATTTCTACTATATCGGACTGCACATGCTCTCTTCAACTTTAATAATACTCATTGAAACTTCTTTTCTGAGCCAGATAGTAATGCTTTGGCTTTGTTCTCATAATCCCTCTCTGGAATCCACAGTAGGTACACCTACAAATGGGCCAACAGGAGGCGAAGCTCCAGATTCAATGGGACAGTAATTCATTCTAAGTCTTCTTAACAATCCCTCAGACTTAGGGTTTTGTTAGACTATAAAAACATTATAAATAATATGCAGAACTTATTTTATTTCATATTTTACATTAATTTTGTCAATCTTATTTACACCTATTTTAAAGTGTAATAAATGATAAAATATTTCATTTTAAAAGCTAATCATAGTTTCTCTGTCAAATATTTTTATTGAAAGTTCATATAGTGCCCTGTGATATTCTTGAATATAGAACCAACTACAAATGCTTCCTTCCTAATTTTAGCAACTACAAAAATGAGATCACTAACATTTGTGTATGTTCTAGAGCTCTATTCAATTATCTCAATCAAAAAGTTCTTTAGGGAAAAAAAGGCAATGAAATGCAATCAATCTATTTTAATTAATCAGAATGAGTTTTCTTGAAAGTCAATAATTTTTAAAAAATTTTTTTACTGATGGAGGAAAGAAGGGCAAGGGAAGTGGGCGGGAGAGGGGGGGGCATCAACTTGCTGTTTCACTTAGTTCTTCAATTTTCCATTTAGTTGTGCACTCATTGATTGTTTCTTGTACATGCCCTGACCAGGAACAGACCCCACAACCTCTCTGTGCCAGGAGGAGGATTTATCCAATGAGCCACTTGACCAAGGTGAACAAAGAAAATAATGTGTTACAGGCTCCTGTGCTTAAGGACATTGTAAACAACTATTTGAAGAGATGTGTTGGAAGGCATAAATCCAAGTCATGGGGAAATGGAACAGACAGTTAAGGACACACATAGAAGAGTACCTCTTATCCACACCAGCTAGCTATTTTTTATGGCTTCCCCAATTTTGACACAAAAATAATGTTATCAGCTTTTACCAGGACTCCAATCACATCAATGCTACCAAGACTTGTGTAATTTTGCTGAAAAATTTCAAATTACAGGAAGCAGTGACATGGCACAAAGTAAAACATTGTACTTATAAAATTCCCCTTTGACATTTATCCTCTCAAGGCCATTCTGGTCTCTCTGACCACTTAACCCTTTGCCTCTCACTCACACAGTACTCAGTCTCACTCTTCTCTCCTTCTTGCATGATGTGGCTTCCTATATGGTCCAAGTCTTGGGTGAAAGAAACTCCAGGAAGCTCTTTCACTTTGTAAACTATGTACTTCTATTAGAGTAAATGATTTTATGATGTGAATGTTTTCTTTTTCTTATCAGAAAAAATAAATTTAAAGTTATATGAAGAAAAGGGCTTCAATTGGATTAAATAAATGAATAAGGATATGTGTTAGGCAAATGTTAATCCCTAGCATTTAGGATGATGCATTTGTCCATAGAAAGTTCCTTACAAATGCTGATGAGAACATAACAATAATTTCAAGTAAGAAAAGAGTGTAACAACAAAAGGAAAATAGGTATGACAGCGAAGTATAGTGTGTATTCCTTGGAAAGTAGATAGGTACAAAGGGAAACAAAATAAAATAGGAAAGAAGAATGGTTAGGATTAGTCTATTATAACAACAACAATAAAAGTTCTCTGCTGAGTGCTCACTGCTCAGTAGGTACTACACACCTCATAGAGAAATCTTCCTGTCCCCCTCTCAGGTCTCATGGGTAAATATGGGACATTCTACTTAGGTTTTTATGTGCCTATAACATGAATTTTCATTACATATTTAGTTTCTTTCAGTTACTTATAGTTCTTTCTAGTAAGTCTCTCAAAGACAAAATTATGTCTGTCGCCTTCCCAGAGAAAATATATTATCCAGGGCCTATCCCAGTGCTTAAAAGAAATCCACCTATCATTAACTAAGTATTGTTCTACAATCAGAGTTTTATCCTTAGCAATATATCTTAGAAATCTTACCATGATGGCATTCCAAGAACTACAACATTCCATTTACCGTCTTACTAAACAAGTAACATAGAAATTATCATATGGGTATTTTAAAGTTTATTTAATTGCTGGTATATTCTTATGAGATGTGTGGATTTTTAAAAAAATTTAATATAATAAATACATGTTTAAACAGTTCTGCTTCTTCCTTTACAATCTGTCTGGCTTTTGGTGTCTTTTTCTTGCCTTACTTCATTGACTAAAATTTCCATTACACCATAGAGTAGAAGTGACAAGAGCAGACAACCTTGCCTAATTCCCAAGGTTAAAAGAAAAGCATTTGGTCTTTCACGATTAAGTATCGTATCAGCCATATGCTTATTGCATATGTTGTTTTATATCAAGTTGAAGTTCCGTTATTCTCCTAGAATATATACTATGAGTTTTTTTAAGATTCTATTTATTTATTTGAGAGAGAGAGAGAGAAAGCATATGTGTGTGAGAGAGAAGGGGGAAGAGCAGGAAGCATCAACTCCCATATGTGCCTTGACTGGACGAGCACAGGGTTTCGAGCCAGTGACCTCAGCATTCCAAGTTGACGCTTTATCCACTGTGCCACCACAGGTCAGGCTATGCTATGAGTTTTTATGAAGAATAAGTGTTGGATTTTCTCAAATACTTTTTGAGAAATACTTTTGAAGCATCTATTGAGATAATCATATAGATTTTTTTTTACTCTGTTAATATGGTGAACTATACTAATTAATATTTCTAATGTTAAACCAACATTGCATTTCTGGAATTATCCCGACTTGGTCATGATGTATTATCTTTTTTATATACAATACTGTTAATTTATACTTGCTAATGGTTTTTAATACTCTTTATGTTCATAAAGGATATTGGTCCATGGTTTTTTCATTTTTATAATGACTTTTATTAGTGTTGATATCCTGGTAATACTGGTTCATAAGTTGAGAAGTGTTTCTTTTTCTATAGTTTTATGAAAAACAACTATGGAGAATAAGGTATTATTCTTGCTTAAATGTTCAGAAAATTTTATTAGTGAGGTCACTTGTGTTTGAAGCTTAGTTTATTAAAAGACTTTGGAATGAGGGTGGGAGGTGAGGGTGTTATATTGAGTGGGACACTTGGATCCATGTCAACACAAAATTAAAATTAATAAAAATTTTAAAAAAGACTTTGGAATGTTGTTTTGTTATAAATTTGGGGTATTTTCAACAGCTGTTAATTCTTGAGATAAAATTTATACACCATTAAATGCATTCATTTTATGTGAACAATTCAGTAATTTTTAGTAAATGTACAAATTTTCGCAACCATCACCATATGTAATTATAGAACAGTTGCATCATCCCCAAAGACTCCTTGTGCCTACCTGTGGTCACTCACCATATCAACTGCCAGTGCCAGGCAAACACCAATCCACTTTCAAATTCTGTGAATTTGTTTTTTCTGACATTTTATATAAATGGAAGTACATAATATGCAGTCTTCTGTGCCTAGCTTCTTTCATTCAGCATAATGTTTCTGAGGTTTCGTACATGCATATATCAGCATTTTATTTTTTTCATTGTTGAATATTATTTCAAGGTAAGAATATAACTCATTTTGTTTATTCACTAGCTGATATGGCATAGAAAGGTTTTAATTATAAATACAGTTTCTTTGAAAGATATGAAACCATTCAGGTTATATATTTCTTATTGTGAGTACAGCATATATAAGACTCAGGTCAGGAGAGCTTTTCTGAGGATAAATTCCTAGAAAAGGAATTTTGAAAACAGTAATTATAAATATTTATAATAAGTATTTTTAAATGATTATTTAAGTTTTACTCCAGAATTGTTGAACCAGTTTACAATGAATGCAATCATATATATATATATATATATATATATATATATATATATATATATGTTATATGAAATTGCCCCTCCCTTACCAACACCTGAAATCTATTAATGACTTCATCTTTGTTCCAACTCATCAGCAAGACTATGTCACTATTGTGTTAATTTGCATGGTTTCAATTATCATTAAAGTTACCATATATATTTATTGTTCATTTATATTACTCACCTCAAAATTATTCTTTGCTCATTATTAATCCCAGGATACTCTCACATTATCCTATTTTGAATTGCCTGCTGATACAACTTTTGTATTATTATTTTGTATAGATACATAACAAGTATTTTCTGAAAGACTAAATAGATGATTCTATTTTTTATTAAATTACCATCCACATTGACTTCTCTCTATAAGTAAATCATAAGATTCGTAAAAACAGAACAATTCACATATATCATTATATCATGACCATCATACAGAAAGTCACTTTAACATTAATAACTATTTGAATATTAGTTGATGTAAATTTAATTAATTTAGACCAAAGTTAGGTGTTTAGCATATATATACATATGAAGTGAAAAGCAAATCATAAAGAAAAGCAATTGCAATTTATAATCATTTGCTTAAGCAGTAGGCCACACAAAGACATATAATCACAAGGACCATGGACTTCTTTTAGCTGTATGTATATATATACCTACATGAAAAAATATATAAAGTAGAGTGTATATAAGGATAGGAAATATAAAGTGTATATGTATATATATACATATATAATAAAATAATATATGTGACATACACTGCTCACAAAAATTAGGGGATATTTCTCATCCAATTTGACATGCTTCTATTCACCTCCGCCAATATGTCACTTGCTATTCTATCTTGATAATTGAATTTGCATCTCATTTGCACAATTGAACAACTTTCTTTGACTTGTCATTTGCTTTTCTGATGTTCTTGTTTAATAAAAAAAAATCAAATGTTTCTTTCTTATCACTTCATATTTATTTTGAAATATCCCCTAATTTTAGTGAGCAGTATATTTTAAATATATAATAAAATATATTTGTGTAATATATAATAAAATAACATCTAGTATATAAACCTCTAAATATATGTTGCAATAGCATAGTCCAGTAAAAAAATAGTTAAGAAGATACAAACTCTTTCCTGTGACAAATAAAGCCAAACATTTCAAAATCAACACTTACTACAAGGCACTGTATTGACTCCCCTGGTACACCAGGAGCAATACAGTTTTTATGCTAATTATTTCCCTTCATGCTGGCTACTAGATAGATCTCTTGCAGTTATCCACAGTTACATTATAATAGAATGAGATTGTATGAAGACACAAAATCCTCTTATGCAGTCCAATTTAGAATCCATTTCAAAAAACTCTATAGTGCTATACCAAGAAAGTAAAATGTGCTGGGAATCTCATATTTTTGCATCTATTTGTTACACTGAAATTTGGTAATGACTTTTGTAAATGAAATAATTATCACTTTATAGACAGTTTGATAGTATATTTTATTATATCTGAAAAAATATATACATAACTTTTTCTAGGCTAGGTCCCTAGGTTTGCATTTTATCATATTAATATTAGAGAAAATATACTTGCAGTTTATATCGACAATGGCACTAAAGTTTTCAGGAAGAATATAAAATTGAAATTTTACTTATTCTTGCAATCAGTAGAGATAAACTGTACTTTATATTAACTAGTGAATACATTTAGAAAAGCAATAAAATTTATTCTAGTCTCAAATCCTTGCAGGCTCATATTTTATCAAGAGAACATAATTATTTCGATGTAACTTTTAAAATTGTATTCAAATCAATGAGTCATTTAATAGCTAGCATTTACTTTATTACTAACTCACCTGATGAAAGTACCCTATAACTAATATAGTTCTCACAAAAATTAGGGGATATTTCAAAATGAATATGAAGCTATAAGATATCCCCTAATTTTTGTGAGCAGTGTATAATTAATAGCTAAATCACTAAAATAAAATAGAACATTTTATTTCTATCAGCATTCCTGGCCAAATTCTGTTGTAAAATCTAAGATATATTAGTTTTTTATCCAACTTCAGATATTAAACCATTGAATTAACTTTTTACAAGCTTTATATTTTTGAAGGGGTCATAGAAATTAGGTGACTGGACTAATAAAATCAATGGCAATTGCTATTTGTGTCATAACAAGTATACACAAGAAGAAGAAATATGTACTGTTAAAAATAGGGGGAAGGACTACTCAAATTAAACTTTATTCAAAATATTTTACACTTCTTTTCTCTTCTTTATCATCAGAGCTCCAAAAACAACTCAAATCCCCAGATAGACTTTAATGTCTTATATAGTAAGCATAACACAATTTATACCATATTAATAACTTTGAGAAAATCATCTCACATAAGAATATATTAATTTAAATCTTACTTGCATGACACTTATTAACAGTTTCTCCAAGGGAAAAAAAAAAGATCCTCTTATCCTCTTATCAAATGCATATCAAAGCATATATTCTGGAAGTTTTATAGGTATATTTAAAATATATTTTTATTTACATCTCTATCAAGTGTTATCATTTCTAACATATACTTGGTTGGCACCTGAAATACTTTTTTCCTTTTTTCCAATTTTAAACATAAGAAAAGGGTTGGTCAACACTAAATTTTCCCATTTTACAGAATTCAACACTGAGCCTCAGAAAAATAAGAGAGCTTTTCAAAAGTGACACCATTAGTCCTAAGAGACAGTGAATTCAAGTCTTCTGATACCCAAATCAGTGCTTTTCCTTCCTAATTCATGCTGCCTCCCAGTGGTATTGAAACAGTTCCTCTTGGGAGATTTTTGGACACTGGATATTTTCTCTACAGACTTAAAGAACCATTTAGCGACCATATTTGTTGACTGATATTTAAAAAGTAGTTATATTTACTAAAGACTTAAAGGGAGTTAAGGGTTTCCTAAAATGGGTTTCTACCCTCTGAACAGTTCCACAGTGACAGTATGGCTCAACTATTTGCTTAACATGAACATTTCAGATTTGCTTACATGGAAAATTATGCACATGGAGAGTGTATGAAATACATGGAAATAAGTCACTCAAAGCACAAATGCACTGTGTTTCAAGGCAGCCCACCTCTCTTTAGTGACTACTACCAGGCTTGTGTGATTCCCAGAAACAGAAGCCAGTGGAGTTGCAACAGGACACCATAGCCCTCCATGATGTAAGAGACAAGGATCACCTGCCTTATACTCCCTAAGAATCAACTCCACTTTCTAATAGGTTTCTTCTGCATGAACTTTTAAAATAAATGAAACAATCAATATTTTAATAGTACCTCACATTTAAAATTAAATTATGGACTGATAGTTGTATGTAAAATAGCTAACTATGAACTATGTATATATTGCCATGGTTTCTTTCTGAAGGATATATTTTAACCAAAAGTGAGAGAATAAAGTAACGAAAGATAGAAGGAAGGACAGAGGGGAAGAAGAAAGGGAGGAAAGAAGAAAGAAAAACAAAGAGGATGGAAGTAAATAGCAGAAAAAAATGTAATATAAAATAATGTTTGCTGAAGGGAAAAAATCATTCATGCAGATAGATGGGTAAACCTTTTCCTTGGTATTTAACCTGTCTCTCCTATTCTCCTTTCATTTCCTTAGCAAACATCTTTTTTAAGCTCAATTGATTTTCTCTCAGGACATATAATCACGTATGACTAAACAGTTCTTAAAGAAGTTAACATCAATGTAGCCCCTAAACCAAACATGGAAGGGGCTTGGTGACATAGTTACTCATCAAAATTATAAATGAAGTACCCAAATATTGAGGGCTAAGACAAAGAGGAAAATAGTCGTGTAAATTAGGAAAACTGATTCTTTTTTTTTTTTTTAATCTGCCATCCTGCCTATGGATAAAAATGCAACCAAATTGGAGAATCAGTAACTGACAAGGCTTTTTGCATATAGTGACCTCTTCTCCTTGTACTACAGGAAAACATTTCCACCTAGAGTCCTTTCACAGAATATCTAGAGACCAAGTGAAATTAACCATAATGACTACCAGAGCCAGATAATAATCAGTTTTTAATTGAAGCATCAAGCTAATTAATTTGTGACAACATCCTATCACTTCACATTCTTGACATGAAGTTTCAGAGGACTCACAGGGCTTTCAGGTTCATAGTATCCCGGGCACACTCCCATATTTGGCCTCTTGAAAAGATCACATTTATTAGAGAAAATATTCTTTAGAGATGGAGTCTTGAAACTGAATTGGAGGTTACAAAACAGCCCCACTAGTTTGATTCAATAAACTGTCATGAAACACAATATCTCTTATGTATCAAATACACAGATTCTTAATACTAACAGAACTTTCTCTGGTTTCAGAGGTGTTTTTTCAGAAGCCCTTATTATATATTTCTCTTGGCTAATTCATTTTGACAAATAAATAATTTGTGCTAACTACATTTGACAATTAACATTTTGTCACATATTATAATTTCTAAAACAGTATATTTTAATATAAGCCATCCTTTTTGAGATTTCAGCAATATATTTATTCTTGCCTTCTATACAGAGTTCTATCCAATGTAAAATGTGAATAACAAACTTTATATAGATCTCTCTGGAAATCATGCAATGTGTTATTCTGGAATGAAAACATCAGTAAATTGGCCTGATTCCCGTTCCACTAAGATACACATATTATATAACATTAACTTACATATTTACCTTAATCAGATATACTAAATACCATACACCTAAGTGATAATCAAACCACTTCAGTCACCATCAATACACAACTTATCTTAGTTAAATTCTTAAGCTGAAATACCTAATAGTATTTCACAAAACATTTTACTGGTTTTCAGCAAAAAGTGCTTCAGGTTTTGTGTTTTTTTTTCTGCCTCATACTCAACTGTATTGGAAGTAATGCACACTACTGGGTGATGATGAGAGCGCCCTTCCTTTAAAATGTTAACCACCAATTCCTACATATGAAAAACATTTTTCATTCTTTCAGCACGGGACCCAATATTTCCCAAATGCTGGGTCTCGGCTTTTATTCAGTATTCCTAGAATAGCCCATGCCCTATCATATTTTTTGTCTTCTTCAGTATTATTCTGCAGGAGGTTTACTAATATCACAAGTCCTGTTTGTTAAGAGCCACCTATAGAGGACCCTAGAATTGCACGACTGAGTGTAAAATGACCACATAGGGTATGCACAAACCTAACACACTAAAAAAATGCATTGCCTAACAAATACAATGTAATCATATCAAGCACACACAATACCCACTTATTTATTTATTTTTGTTTTAGACAATCATCAAACGATTCAGTGCCACCGGTACTCAAGGCAATACCTAGCAGAAATGACTTTTATTAGTGGCTTGAACAAGGATTATGTCAAAAACTGTGTGAAATGTGAAATGAATCAAACTTCATCAAATAATCTGAACTCCAAGGCTATTGTTACCCAGCACCTCCCCTTCCCCCCACCAGCACCACCACCGCGCTCCCCTACACAAAAGCTTAACTTCATTCTCCTTCCAGTCCTGACGTTCTGGCAATGACTTCCTTCTCCTCTTTACCTCTCCAAGTCTTTCAACAGCTTTGCTCAGTTCTCAGAGCCAATCCCTTGGTAAAGAAAATCAGTAAAATGCTAGATGGTGATACTTCATCAGGTGAAACGGAAAGGGAGAAAAAAGAATAAGGTGTGGTATTCTTTTTCTCTACCACACCCCACCCCTTGAGTCGCACACTCCAGTTCACTGCGGCTCAGAGAGCACAGCAGGTCCCCTTGCTCACCTTCCAGAAGCCTGGCCCAAAGACCAGCCATCAGACACTTAACGGAGAAAACTTCCCTTAAAGCAGGCAAATATTCACAGGAGGCGGACGAAATAAGGGATTTATTCGAATATACATATATTGCACAGAACTGCACGGAGCAAGACTGAAAGGCACCTTTAGATACACGCCCCATGGACCTGCACCCACCACTCCTGTCCACCTTTGGTAATTGGCTGAGAATTTACCGATAATCGCCCAGGCTGGGGGAGTGGAGGGAAAGGACGTTACCTCCTGGAACTGCCCCTAGGGCGCGGGCCAGGATCGTGTCCCCGCTGTGGTTTAGGCTCAGGGCACAGCTTTTCCGAGCTCAACCCGCATTCGGACCCGCGTCCCCGCAGCTCTGCGCGCAGCCAGGAGGCGCGCCGGGACTCCAGCTCTGGTTCCCCTCCCAGCCCCACTTGCTCCCTATGCTGCGCCCGCTCTTCCACCCCGCAGGCACGCTAGCTTCTAGCGCTCGCCCTCCACCTCCGGGAGCCCCCACACCCACCCACTTCGCGGCGTCCGCTGGGAACCTCTAGCGGAGGCCAGAGGAACTGCAACAGATCCGCGGAGCTGGAAATCCTATGCCGGCTTCAGGGAAGCCAGCCAGGCGGCGGCGTGGGCTTCGCACGCCCCCCGACCCACGCGCGGGTTGCAGCCGCCGCCCCCACCCACCCACCTGAGCCAGACTCACCTTCCCTGGTGTCTTAGAGTTGCTGGCTTTGCCCACAACACTCTATGGCAACGAGGGCGTGGGTCTGCGGTGCTAATGGAAAAAAAAAAAAAATCCGGCAGGAAGAACACACACAAATGCACGCTGTAAATCTGGTTGGACAGACAACCCGGCTCGATTACGCTTTCCAATAGCTTCAAAAAAGTGTAAGATCAGAACACTTCCTCGTGCTTGCTGTGTCCCATCTGGTCATCAGCTGCACCTGCTACTAGCCGACTTGCCCACCCCGAGACATTCGCTTGGCGACGCCCAGAGACATCATCCTAACTTGCCCATCATCCCCTCCCTACCGCTGATTTAAGTTATTTTTTCTTACAAATCAGGAAGCGGTTTTGCTGCTTCTTACCTTGAGATGCTATATTAATTTTCTTTCTTAGCCTTCAAATCCAAAGCCGAGGCTGCGAAGCACAGAGTCCAGAGGCTTTTCCTTGATTCCCTGTCACTCCGCTCAGCCAGCTCTTCCTTTCACCGGGATGAAGAGGAGATGGTGGTTTAAACTCTCGCCCTGGAGGTGCCTACAAATCTTCACATCTGTAGAAACGGAGACGAGGACAACCTTCCTGGCATCCAGCCGCTCCTCTGCCAACTTGGCTTTCTATTTCATGTTCTTCTTTAACCCCACAGGCCCGTCATTAGTCAATTTCAGGGCTTTGGGAAGGAAAGAAGCGGATGTTGGCAGTTGTGGCCGCTCCTTTCTTTTTCTTGATAATACTAGACCCTGCTCCTATCTCTCTTTAATTTAGAAAATCTACTTTATGCTAACGTTAGGTGGGGGACAAGGCGGAGAGCTCTTGTATGAGGAGCCACTCCAAGGAACAGCATCAGAAACCCGTCTCCCTGAGCAGCCCTTCGCCAAGGTGTCTGTGCTGAGAAACTTTGAGCTGAGGCCACCGCGGCGGAGTGGGGCTGGATGGTTGCTGGGCGACCAACCCCGGGTGAGGAGGCTGCGAGGAGGTGGATGCACAGACTAGGGACATCAGATAGTCGGCGGGTGGCGGGCGGCTAGGTCCCAGCGGCCCGGCTCGGTGAGAGAGCTGCGCACACACGCGCACACGCACAGACACACACGCACACACGCGGGAGCGCGCAGCCACACACACACACCCAGGCCCGTGCCGGCCGCCCCGGTCACTGGCGAGCAAGAAGTCGGGAGACTCAAGAAAGGGCAGGGTTTAAAGGATGCAGATTATGGGGAGATTCGACCAGTCTTCACTAGTTAGCAGATTGCTGTGAGCAGTCAGTTGCTCACTGCAAACCCCCAAATCCGTTCGGCCACCTCTCGGTTCCCTGTCCTTTCTGACATCTAGGATTTCCGGCTCTCCCTTGAGGCCAGTTACTCTCTCAACACTCTGAGTGAGGTCGCACTAATGATGAACCAGGTCCCCATCTCCACCTTCCAAAGCGACTTCCGCCCCTCTTCTGTAGAGCTTTGAAGTGGCTGCAGCAGTGAGCTGGGGAGTTCCCAGGGGCTCCCCGAGGTCCTTCGAATAGAAGAGCCAACGCATCGTTTCCTGAACACAATCGCCTCTCAGGCCAATTTTTCGGCCGGATCCCCAACGCAACATTCCCCCCAAGGAGTCCTGAAGCTCCGGTAGACTTTCGTGAAAGGAATTACCTAGGAAATGGTGGTGCCTTGTTCTTGGAACTGGTCAATTTAGGGTCTACGCGTATACTGTAAACTGGATGGTAGCAGGTGAACGACTCAACTGGAGAAAGGGGAGGGATTAGGAGTCTGGAGACACAACCCATTTAATAGCCATATCCAAGATTTTACTCCGGGAGTAGCTGTCCTGGCCTCTGGCTAGCTCAGGTCCCAACTTCTTTCTCTTTCTCGACGGAGGGATTGGTGGGTGCCGCACAGCTGGAGAGCCGCAAACCCGAGACTTAGCTCAGACGCACCCCAAGCCAGTCCACAACTGCCCTGGAAGAAGCTTCCCAGCGGGAGCTTGCCTACTCGTCCCGGGGTGCTGGACTTGCTCAGCGAAAGTAAACTTTTGCCATCTGGTTTTTTACCACGGCTTGCCTTTGTGCTCTGCGAGGTTGCTTCCTGTCAATTAACGAGCAGAGCGTTATTCTGCCTTCCCAATTTGTGACCAGGCTGAAGATTGCTGCGGGTGTTTTTTACTCTTGGGCTGCGCGGATCTCCATAGCTTGGGACCTGCGGGAAGAAAACACAAAGTTGCGCAGCTGGGAGAAAGCGCAGGTTTCCTTGGTTCCGGCGCTAGGCGCGGCGCTCTGCCACCCTCTCTATCCAGGTAGCTATCAGGAACCAGGGGCTTTGGACCGGTTACGTGGGTACCCTTCAGGTTGAAAAGCGTAGATAGATTTGGCCGGGAAGACAGTGGGCAAAGCTGAACGTGGAGACGCCGAAGCGCAAAAGTGGAACCAGAAGATGTTTGGGATCATAAAATGAAACTTTGTTGATGGAATCTCAAGCAGCATTACTCTGCTCTGAAATCTCTCCGGCTCTTCGAGAGCGTTGCCACGCCAAGAGTCTGAGGACCAGCAGCCACAGGGCACACATTTGAATGTCCGGAATGAACCTGTAATGGATTTGGTGTAAGCTGACTCTCGGGGAAGCAGAGATTGGAGAAAAGCTGTGCATTTTTAGGGAGTGATGGATAGCTCGAGGATTGGGGCTGACAACAGCCTTCGCTAATTTGCATTGTTGTACAGGGCTACTCAGAGATCCACGCGCTGAGAGCCGGAGTGCGCGGACCCAATGCCGGGCTTTCCTTCAGAAACACCAAAGGGAACAACTTGAAGCTAACCTGCAGAGCCAGCATTAAGTGAATAATGAATTTGGTGGTGAGATGCTAATAGATAAAGAAGCATTACATTTTCTCTGTGTATTAATTTGCTAGGAGGGACTTTCTGGGTTTAATACACCAAGATATATCTCGGATACTCACTTTTTGCAGTGTTTCAAGTAGAGGTTGATCTCAGTCTTTTAGAATCTGGTATAAATCTATAAATTGTCCGCTTGCTACAAGATCTGATGCTTCTTCTAGTTCTCATCCTCAAGCTTAATAAGTAACTATTCCTGATACTGAAATGAACTGGAAATAAGAATTATAATAAACTATTTCTAACAAATAGGACATTTAATTTAAGATTTCTGTTTACATAAACTCATGAATTAACAGTAAAATGTGTCAGACTATTAGACAAGAATTACAGAATTGTAATCAAGAGATTTACTTGGTGAAAGAAAACTCAGAATTCAGAGTAGACTCCTCTCCAGAAAGGTTCTGGCTTGAAATTTATTCCCTGGTTGCTGCAGAGGTGCAGACCATTTTATGCTACTAATGCCTTTCTTTAAAGTAAATAAACAAAGCCATTTACACATTTAATACCTAAAAGGTGGTCTGTAGTCCTGGGAATGTTGTGGAAAGTCATGTGCCAGCTGCAGCATAGTCTTTTCCTTTACCTTGAGTAAGATGTGTAGGCAGCAGTGGTAAGCAGGGGTATAACAGTTTTTGACATTCAGACCCCTTTCATAGAGTAAAAATCCTGTGAATTTATGGACCTGCTTCCAAAACCGTTCACTTCTTCTCACTCATCTTGAAAAAGTGAAGTTTCTTCAATGACTTTTTTATTTTTGCTTAAGCTAACTCACATTTGTTATTTTGTTATACAAAAAAAAAAGGGTGGGGGAGGATAGAAATAACTCTTTTCCTGCCACTTTTCATACTTTGTTTTTATGGGGGGAAATAACTGTTAATTAAAAGAAGCAAAACTCCATGTCATAGAACTTCTTTATCCTTTACACCCTTACATCTGTCTATATTATCGAGAAGAAATTATTGAGACTCAAAGATACTGTCATATCTAAGAACCTTCAAACTCCAAATACCCCAAAAGTTAAAATAATTACTGTCTTGTAGTGTGTATTTCTCTGTGTTCTTTGACAAATGACCGTCTTGAACGGTCTTTTCAAAATAATTGCTGTGTAAAATGTATCTTCAAAACGTGTTTGTTTTTTTTTTCAGATAGCTTTCCAGTTTCCCCAACACCATTTGTTAAAGAGGCTGTCTTTACTCCACTGTATGCTCTTACCTCCTTTGTCAAGTATCAGTTGTCTATAAAGATGTGGGTTTATTTCTGGGTTCTCTGTTCTGTTTCATTGATCTATATGCCTGTTCTTATGCCAGTACCAAGCTGTTTTGAGTACAATGGCCTTATAGTATATTAAAATCAGGAAGTGTGATACCTCCCACTTTATTCTTCTTTTTCAAGATTGCTGAGGCTATTCGTGTTCTTTTTTAGTTCCATATAAATTTTTGGAATATTCGTTCTATATCTTTGAAGTAGGTCATTGGTGTTTTAATTGGTATTGCATTGAATTTATAAATTGCTTTGGGTAATATAGGCATTTTAATGATGTTTATTCTTCCTAATCATGAACATGGCATGTGCTTCCACTTGTTTGTGTCTTCCTTAATTTCTTTTATCAATGTTTTACAAATGTCTTTTTTTTTATTAATTTTTTTTATTTTATTCATTTTAGAGAGGAGACACAGAGTGAGAGAGAAAGAGAGAGAAAGGGGGGGGGAGGAGCTGGAAGCTCAACTCCCATATGTGCCTTGACCAGACCAGTGCAGGGTTTTGAACTGGCGACCTCAGTGTTCCCAGGTCGACGCTTTATCCACTGCGCCACCACAGGTCAGGCCTTATCAATGTTTTATAATTTTCTGAGTACAAGTCTTTAATCTCCTTGGTTAAATTTACTCCTAGGCACTTTATTTTTTTTGTTGTTGCAATAATGAAGGGGATTGTTTCCTTAATTTCTCTTTCTGACATTTCATTGTTTATGTATAGAAATGCCTCTGATTTCTGTGTGTTAATTTTATATCCTGCCACCTCGCTGAAATCCTTTATCAGGTCCAGTAGGTTTTTGACTGAGCCTTTAGGGTTTTCTATATATAGAATCATATCATCTGCAAATAATGATAGTTTTACTTCTTCTTCTTCAATTTGGATGCCTTTTATTTCTTCTTCTTGTCTGATTGCTGTGGCTAGGACTTCCAGTACTATGTTGAATAAGAGTGGTGAAAGGGGACACCCCTGCCTTGCTCCTGATTTTAGGGGAATTGCTTTTAATTTTTGTCCATTGATTATGATGTTTGCTGTGGGTTTGTCATAAATGACCTTTATCATGTTGAGGTATGTTCCCTGTACTCTCATTTTGCTAAGAGTTTTGATCATAAATGGGTGCTGGATTGTATCAGATGCTTTTTCTCCATCTCCTGAGATTATCATGTGGTTTTTCTCTTTCCTTTTGTTTATGTGGTGAATCACTCTAATTGATTTATGAATGTTGTACCATCCTTGCCTCCCCAGAATAAATCCCACTTGATCATGATGTATGGTTTTTTTTCATGTATTGTTGTATCCAGTTTGCTAATATTTTTTTGAGGATTTTAGCATCTAAATTCATCAGGGATATTGGTCTGTAATTTTCTTTTTTGTGTTGTCTTTGCCTGGTTTTGGAATCAGAATTATGCTCTCCTCATAAAAGAAATTTGGTAGTGTTTTTTCCTCTTGAAATAGCTTGAGAAGGATAGTAGATAGTTCTTCTTCAAATATTTGGTAGAATTCACCAGTGAATCCATCTGGCCCAGGAGTTTTGTTTTTTGGGAACCTTTTAATAACTGTTTCAATCCTTTATGTTGTAATTGGTCTGTTTAGGCATTCTGATTCTTCTAGATTGATTTTTGGAATATTATATGTTTCAAGGAATTTGTCCATTTCACCTAGGTTGTTTAATTTATTGGCATACAGTTCTTCATAGTATTTTCTTACAATATTTTGTATTTCTGTTGTATCAGTTGTTATTTCTCCACTCTCATTTCTAATTTTATTTAGACCACCAACTTACACCATGCACAAAAAATAAACTCAAAATGGATAAAGGACTTAAATGTAAGCTGAGAAACCATAAGCATTATAGAAAAAAACATAGGCAGTAAACTCTCCAACATCTATCGAAGCAATATATTTGCTGATTTATCTCTACAGGCAAATGAAATAAAAGTAAAGTTAAATAAATGAGACTATATTAAACTAAAATGCATTGCACTGCTAAGACAATATGAACAGAATAAAAAGAGAAAACACACAATGGGAGAACACATTCAACAACACATCTGATAAAGGGTTAATAACCAAAATTTATAAAGGACTTGTAAAACTCAACACCAGGAAGACAAACAATCCAATTAAAAAACGGGCAAAAGAAATGAATAGAAATTTCTCCAAAGAGGACATACAGATGGCCAATAGGCATATGAAAAAATGCTCAACATCACTAATCATTAGAGAAATGCAAATTAAAACCACAATGAGATACCACCTCATACCAGTCAGAATGGCGATCATTAACAAAACAACACATTATAGGTGCTGGCCAGGATGTAGAGAAAGGGGAACCCTCCTGCACTGCTGGTGGGAATGCATACTGGTGCAGCCACTGTGGAAAACAGTATGGAGATTCCTCAAAAAATTAGAAATGGAACTGCCCTTTGACCCAGCTATCCCACTTATAGGAATATATCCCAAGGACACCATATAACCAACTGAAAAAAAAAACGCACCCTTATGTTTATGGCAGCATTGTTTACAATAGTGAAGAGCTGGAAACAGCCCAAGTGTCCATGAGTGGACGAGTGGATTAAAAAGCAGTGGTACATATATACAATGGAATACTATGGGGCCATGAAAAAGAAGAAAATATTACCTTTAGCAACAATATAGAGGGACCTGGAAACTATTATGTTGAGTGAAATAAGCCAGGTAGAAAAAGAAAAATATTGTATGACCTCACTTATTTGAGAAATCCAAGGAACATTGAGAACTGAGAAAAGGGATTGAGACAGGAGGAATCAAAGGGACCAGAGGAAAAGAAGACAGAGGGAAAGGAGAGGATAGGATGGGATAAAACTGAAGGAAAGGGGGGAGAACAAAGTAGGGAGGGGTGCAAGGGAGATGTGGAGGGGAATATGGGGAAGGGGGAATGCAGTCGGGGTTACCCTGGAATCTATGTAAACACAATTAATTAAATAAAAAATGGGGAAAATAAAACTTTTTTCTTCCCTGGAGATAGCACTTTATTTATTAGTATAATGCTTTTTTATAGATTAAAGTTATTCTTTGTTTACTGGTATACCTTTTTTACTCCACTATGACCTCTGAGAGCAAGGATGGTGTCATGTGTATATATGTGTTTGTGTATGTGTGTGTGTGTGTGTGTGTGTGTGTATATATATATGTATATATATATAATTTATATATATTTATATATAACATATTATATATTTATATATAATATATATATATTGCTGTTCCCCCAAATCTAGTACAGAATCTATCACTGAATAGATGCATATAATAATGACAATAATAAAACCTACAATTTAAACTATTATTTTATATATATATATATATATATATATATATATATATATATATATATATAATTTTTTTTTCTCTTGATCCTCTTCATACCCTACTGACCTAAATTCTATATCCTCAAAATATGGGAAAATTTGTGCTAATTCAAATTTACTCAAGATTACAGTTATTTTGTTGCAAATGAGTTGTTGCAAATGAGGCAGAATGCATATCTGCCTGATTGAAGCCTGCAATGTTAACTACTTTGCTATATTCAAAGGGGGAAACTTCACATTTTTAATTTCTAGCTTAAGAAGAATGTATATATATATTTAATGCTGAATAAAGGAATATGTCAAAATTAGAATATGTTCTTTAATTCTTATGCAATCTAACCAATATTGATTCCAGTGTAGGAACATTGGAACAGTATAGTTCTCCTGTTGTTCTAAAATATAGTATTGCCTTCTAAGCATTATTACTGTGGGAATACCAAATGTTGAATCATAAGTTTCCTTGAAGGAAGGGAGAATCAGGGCAAGGTAAATTTATAGTTGCAGGAAATTTTTCATTGTTTATTTTTACATTGATACATTCAATGTTCAAAAAAGAAGTAAATGCTATTATAAAGTTTATATTATGCAATATAATTAAGTTCTAGAGAGCTGCTATGAAATACTGTACTTATAGTTGACGCTATTGTGCTGTATTGTACTGTTTTGTGCACTTAAAATTTGTTGAGAAAGTAGACCTCATGTTAACTGTAATTAACCTAATTAAAATAAAAATAAGCACCTGGGTACATGTAGGACACTGAATATAAAGTGGCATAGGAGCATGCCATAGAGATGCATTTGACATTTCTAAAGGCTTATGTTACAAGACATTTTTTAAACCTTGTATTGTAATGGTACAAACACAGTATATCCACACCAATGGAAACTATGTTATTTTAGAAAAAATGAATAAGTTCTTTTCAGAATGACATAGAAAGATTTCCATAATATTTTTAAGTAAAAAAAGCAAGGTGCAGAAGACACCAAAAATAAATAAAAGTGGTTAGGATTGAGAGGTAAGTGGACACACAATGGTAAAGTTTGAGGTGAGATTTTATATATTCTTTTGATTTTAGATTTCAGTGAAAATTTTTCATATCAAAAGAATAAATAAGTTAAAAGTAAAAATGTAAGTGGAAGATGGTGAAGAACCTGGCCTGTGATGCATTTACTCATTCAATTCCTTTACCAGAGAAAGACACTGGGGGAAAGAATTGAAGCGGAGCATCTTATCCTTCTGGGTTGCCTTAACAAAATACCACAGGTTGGGTGCAGTAAACAGCAGAAATTTATTTCTCATAATTTTGAAGTCTAGAAAGTCTAAGATCAAGGTACCATCTCATTTGGTTCCAGGGGAAAGATCTCTTTCTTTCTTTTCTTTTTTTTTTTTTTAACAGGGACAGAGATTGAGAGTCAGAGAGAGGGATAGACAGGGACAGACAGACAGGAAAGGAGAGAGGTGAGAAGCATCAATCATCAGTTTTTCTTTGCTGCTGTGACACCTTAGTTGTTCATTGATTGCTTTTTCACATGTGCCTTGACCGCGGGCCTTTAGCAGACTGAGTAACCCCTTGCTGGAGCCAGCGACCTTGGGTCTAAGCTGGTGAGCTTTTGCTTAAGCCAGACAGGCCTGCGCTCAAGCTGGCGACCTCGGGGTCTCAAACCTGGGTCCTCCGCATCCCAGTTCGATGCTCTATCCACTGCGCCACCGCCTGGTCAGGCGGGAGAGCTCTCTTTCTGATGTGCACAATGCCACCTTCTCTCTACAATCTCATGTGGCCTGTTTTGTTTTGTGTTTTTGATAAGTTGGGGAAAGAGAGGAATTGAGATTCTTTTTCTTATGAGGCCACTAATTCCATCCTAAAAACCCCACCCTCATAACCTAATCTAACCTTAATTGCCTCCTAAATGTCCCATCTCTAAAAACCATTGCTTTGGGAGTGAAGAATTCAACTTACAAATTTGGACGAAAAGTCACAAACATTAATCTATAACAGGAAATAACCAGGTCTGGTCTCCTTGTCAACTGCACCTCCTCTATTAAATGGACTGATAATATTTACTATGAAGAATAATAGGTCTATCATTGAAGTATACTTAGAAGGATGTCCCTAGCTAAGTACGACCTATAATAAATAGAAACAGCCTGACCAGGCGGTGGCGCAGTGGATGGAGCGTCGGACTGGGATGTAAAGAAAAATAAAACAATGTACGATGTGCCCTAATGCAATATACAATTAAGTACAAATGTTTGATTACAAAAAATAGGTAAACTAATATGGAGATGAGTTATTCCATAAAAAAGATTTAAAAAAAAATTCCTAAAGGTTGGAATTGGTTTTCCAAAGACATAGTATTTGGAATATGAAGTTGAATGGAGAGATAGAGAAATGAGTAAAAAATAAAAGGAAACAAGATATAGTGAGACCTTAAAAAGAATATTGATATGCAAATAGTAAAATGGGTTGGACAATTAGTGGAAGAGTATAGTTGAAAAAGGTTTCAAAGCTCCATTTGAATGAGGTTATGAATAGTTTTAAATTCTGGATTATTCATCTTGACTATATTGGAATACATAAGTTACTGTTTTGGGATATTATATTGGTAAGGGTTAGATTCAGTTTAAACACCATTACTTAAATAATATAGTTCTTTATTTCCCCTATAGGAAAGAAGTCTGGGCATAAGCTGTCAGCACTTGTGTGGTGCTCCATTGTGTCATTGTGTCATGCTCTGTGATGGTTGTTCTGCTATGAATAGCTTCCATTCCCAAAGTTATCCTGTATTACAAGAAGTCAGCTAAAACCTCATTCATCAAATGGAATAAGATGAAGGGAGGTGCAAAGACAGCTTCAGGAACATCCCACACAATACTTTAGCTAACCTATTTTCACCCAGACTTTATTCACTTAGATAACTATAAGATTATCAAAACTGTAAGACAGACTAGAGGAAATGCTCTCTTTAGCCATGTGGCAACATGCCCTAATAATACTTGAAGATTACTTACAGAAAGCTAAAGGGAAAAAGGAATGTTCAAGTAAGAGTTTATTCTCAGCCACTGGTTATTTTTTACTTAATTTTATTTTCTCAGAATAATTGACTTAATGACGTTCTTATTATTAGCATTAAATTTCTCTAGATTTTATTTTATATTTTACTTTTTGTGTTTTTTTGTCTCATTATAAACATTTTTTGTCTTCACTAAATTTTATCTTGTCTAACTAGTATCAAGTATTAATGTATTGGAATATTTTGGTTTTACATGCTTTCGTTTTGCATATACACAAGTGCAAAAAAAAGAGATTTTGAAATGTTTACATCAATAAAGTATTATTGTATGAATAATAAAATCTGAAGTCTATAATAATGAAATCTTCACGTGACATGGTCACACAGAGTAGGTGATAATATTACAAAGTAGCACAAAAGTAAGCTTCCGCCACCTTGAAAATGTATAGCTTCTAAAATATTATAACCAATTTTGTTTTCTATATTTCTACATCCACAGAACTTTGTTTCTTAATAGAATATTCTTCTGAAGAAACTGTTGCTAAAATTTTATTTTCAGGTCTGTAATGCATCATCAATGAAAAATGTTAATTTGAATATTGTATAACATGGCTCATCTCTCTGCCAATTGACGTTGGATTTTTTAAAGCTCTGTGAACATCAAGAAGGGAAAATATAGCTTCTATTCCAAAAAGTGTTCTGACAGTAAGATGAATGGGAGTCTTTCTAAGAACGTGCCAGCTCACAAGTGTTCTTAGTCCCCACTAAGAACTAATAAAGCAAGAGAGACTCAGTTTATGACTGTGTTGACAAATTTCAAGAAAACATTGACCCACTTGCCCATCAGTGATTTTTTGAGAGAAAAAAAAGAGCATATAATAAAATGTTAGCAAGTGCATTTTCTTTTCTGAATACAGGTACATTTTATTTATATTTTATTTTTTATTTATTTTTAACTTTATTTTTTATGATTTTATTTATTCATTTTAGAGAGAGGGGAGAAAGAGAAAAAAGAGAGAGAAGTGCAAGGGGGAGGTGTGGAGAAGCAGATGGTCGCTTCTCTTGTGTGACCTGACTGGGTTCAAACCCAAGACATCCACATGCCAGGATGCCACTTTACCACTGAGCCAACCAACCAGGGCCAAAGTACATATTTCTAAAGCTCTTTAAATGAATGATAAATAAATGTCCACTATATAATTAATAGATCTAGTGAAGGTACCACTTCAAATTCTTGAATCACATCCTGATCCACAAAAAATTGATTTGCTTTTTCTTTCCTCCATCAAAATAATAACAATAAATAGCAGTGGTCCTCTAATGGTACTCAGATAATTTCTATCAAGTATTGCTTATGAGTAGAGCATCCATCTGGCATGTGGAAGTTCCAGGTTCGATTCTGGACAAAGGCACACAGGAGAGGCCCCCATCTGCTTAACTCCCCTGCCCATCTCTCTCTTCCCCTCCAGCAGCCAAGGCTCCATCGGAGCAAAGTTGGCTCGGGCGCTGAGGATAGCTGCATGGCCTTTGCCTTAGGCATTGGAATGGCTCTGGTTGCAACAGAGCAATGCCCCAGATGGACAGAGCATCCACCCTAGTGGGCATGCCAGGTGGATCTCGGTTGAGCGCATGCGGGAGTCTGTCTCTCTGCCTCCCAGCTTCTCACTTCAGAAAAATACAGAAAAAAAGAATTGCTTATGAAATGTGAGAGGGAGAGTAATCCATAATTTTTATGAGTTATTCATAATTTTTAACAAAGAATATACTATGCTCAGAAAAAAAAGATAATCAAGGATGTAGCAGAAATTTTGTAGATAAAGTTGTTTGCTTGGTCTGGGATATCCTGCATAGTCTCATATAGTTTTACTATTGTATATTTGTACATACACCAGACTACAGTTGCACAGACTGTTAGTAAGGTTTATCTTTGGTTTGTGACACACTGTCATCATTGTTCTATGCAGAGTCTGCTTTATAAAAATTTAATTTTTTCAATTTTAAAATAATGTAACAAACAACCATAAATCCATTACCTATAGCAAAAGTTGAAATCTTGAAAATAATTTACACCTGGCCTTGGCTGGCTGGCTCAGTGGCCAAAGCATTGGCCTGGCATATGGATGTCCCCTATTCAATTCCCGGTCAGGGCACACAAGAAAAACCATCTGCTTCTCTTCTCCTCCCTCTCACCCTTTCACCCTCTCTCTCTCTCTCTCTCTCTCGTTTCTCTCTCCCTCCTTTCCTCCTCCCACAGCCATGGTTCAACTGGTTCAATCATCAGCCCTAGTGCTGAGGGATAGATAGCTCAGCTGATACGAGCATTGGCCCCAGACAGGTTGCCAAGTAGATCCTGGTTGGGGTGCATACAGAGTCTGTCTCACTAACTTTCCTCCTCTCATTTAAAACAAACAAACAAGCAAACAAAAAGAAAAACATCTAAAACTCAACACCAGAACACCAGGAAGGTAAACAATCCAATTTAAAAATGGGTAAAAATGCTTGACCTGTGGTCGCACAGTAGATTCCTGTTCCTCCCCTCCTTTCTCTCTCTCTTCTCTCTAAAACTGAATAAATAAAATCTAATTTTAAAAAAATAGGCGAAGGACCTGAGTAGATATTTCTCCCAAGAGGACATACAGATGGTTAATAGGCATATGAAAAAATGTTCAATGTCACTAATCATTAGAGAACTGAAAATTAAAACCACAATGGGATATCACCTTACAACTGCCAAAATGGCTTTGTTAAGAAATCAACAAACAGCAAGTGCTGATGAGGGTGTGGAGAAAAGGGAACCCTCCTGCGCTGCTGGTGGGTATGTGGACTTGTGCAGCCACTGTGTCAAACTATAGTGTTTCCTCAAAAAATTACAAATAGAACTGCCTTATGACTTAGTTGTCCCACTTCTAGTAATATTTCCTAAGAATCCCAAAACACTAACTCAAAAGAAGATATTCACCCATGTTCATTGCAGCATCATTTGCAATAGCCAAGATGTGCAAACAGTCCAAGTGTTTATCAGTGGATGGGTTACTATAAATGTTGTGGTACATTTACATGATGGAATACTATGCAGCTGTGAAAAGGGGGGATTCTTACCTTTTGTGACAGCATAGATGGACCTTGAGATTATTATGCTGCGTAAAATAAACCAGGCAGAGGAAAACAAATGTTATATTATGTCGCTTGTACATGGAATCTGATGAACAAAATCAAAACAGAGGCAAAGTAACAGAGAACAGACGGATAGCTGTCAGAGAGAAGAGAGAGGAGGGAGTGGGGTCAAAGAAGGTGAAAGAATTAGTCAAATTATAAATACATAACACATAGATACAGACAACAGGGTAGCAAGTCCCAGAGAGAAGAGGGGGGATGCAGGTATAGAGGGGGGACAATGGGGTGAAATGGGAATAAAAAGAGACTTTGCATGGGGCATGGAGGACCCAATGTGGGAGGTAGAGGGTGTCATATTGAGTGGGGCACTTGAAACTATTTTAGCACAATAAATTAAAAATAATAAAGGAAAATCTTTTGAGTTTAAATTAGTATTTAGAAATGCAACCAAACATTCAAAACATTTTTCTCTAAGCCATTAAATATTTGGGTCTTTTGAGAATTTAAAAAAAATAGCATACTAGAATTCTACTCTTAAATCATTCAGTTGTTCACATATATCAAGAAAATTTAATTTCCAATAGCTACAGCTCCACTTCCTTCCGGGCTTAAGATATATCTGCCCATCTTCAAATTTTTGTTGGTTCTATACATACCTTGATCATCAAAAATCTTAATTCCTCATAAATTTTCTGGCTTCCTAATGCAGACATAATTGGGATTTGTGTTAATTTTCAGTATTCAATATTTTTTAATTTTAGTAAGCCATTTATAATAGATATAAACAGAGTAGATATTATTTTAAAAAAGAACACTGAGTAGGAAAGATCATTATTCACATTTTGAGTTTTTATGCTCTTAAATGAAAATACAAGTTCAGAAAACACTACTTTTTTTTCTAGCTTAACATTTCTTGCTCATTTATCTTAAGGATTACTTCCTAATTTTTTTAAAGAAAAGAATTAATTTTTCCCATTCTTCTTTCATTTGAACCATAAGAAGTTGTAATATTTGTACTCCATTTTAAAAATTGTTCAGGAAAAAAGTTAGCACTTGCTTTATTTATTTATTTATTTAAAAAAAAAATCTTCCCTATAGGAATGCAAATAGACCAGAGTTTTTCTTTCAGTATTCCAATCTTTCCTGATAGTGTTGATCATCTTAACTAGTGCTACTGCTCTGTCTTAATCCTGTATTTTTCTTATTCTTACCATTTTCTATTATAATATCTTGTTTAAATATTTGACTCCTAGACAAGATTGTCTCTTGAAATATGTGAGGGCAAGAATAATAATATATTTAGATTATTTCCCCATTTCCCAGAAAAATTCTTGGCACTTTCTTGGTGCTTAGTGAATATTTAACTAACTCCCTGACTTATCAAGTGAATGTTTATCTGCTATATTATAACTAGATTTGTTTTCAGCATTCTAATATATAAAGTGCTGACACTTGCAATTTATTTATATTAATGGAAATACTTTCTCATGATCATAGCTCCAACATGCATAATAATGTAAAGAGTAAGAAATTATACAGTATAACAGTTGAAGTGTGGTCTTTTCAGTCTGAATTACATTGGACACTATTAGACTGATCAATCCCCAAATTACTATATATAAATAAATACTAGTCAACTAAATCATGGCATATAGGCTCTTCCCATAATATGTAGCTCTGACTCTTCTTAGGAGAAGATGATTAAATTGTGTATGCATTTCAAACAAGTGATTTTTTATACTCAAAGTGCTTTTATTAACAACCTAATACCAAATTTGTGAGAGGGCTGCAATAAATGAACTGAAATTTTGTCTTTGGCTTTTTTAAAAGAATTCACATTCCATCATTTCCTGGGATTAAAACATATAAGGTGTGTAGGTGACCTAAAACATAAAAAGATATACTAGATAGCATAGAGACATTGCCAAATTTCTTTATTCCTGTTAAAATCTAGTAAGAATTTTAAATTTTGCCTGAATGCTGAAAACATCAAATACTCAGAAAACAAAAAAATTGGCAACTCTTTCACCGCAGGGCATGTATTTTATTATATTGACTGATGATGAGCTCTTGTTTACAACAGATTTAACATAGTCTTAAATTGCTTCAAAAGAAACATGGATTCGAGTTTATACAAAGTAATAGCCACAGAGATTATGTTACCACTCAAACCACATTAGAATTTCTTCATTAAATTATTTGCCATACTTCGTATGTATACTGTCAACTACAAAGAATATGACAGGCACACTAATTTTGTAAAATATAAGTGAGTCTCATGTTTTAAAAAAGATTGTAAGTGTTCCACTGTAGGAAAAGGCTTAAGAACACATGAATCAAGATAGAAAAGATTTCTTTACCTAAGGATGTCTCAAATTTTTGCTAAGTGGTCTGATGCCTTTTTAAGAATAGTTAGTTGATATGTGGTATTCTCCTAAGTTATTTTACATCAGAATTTCACAGAACACCCTTTTAAAAGCAGTGGTCAAAAACAAACAAACAAACATAAACATGCTATAATATGAAATAATAGTGATAGAGAAGTAGGAAGTTTGTGCTATTCATTCCCTACTTTAAAGGGAATATCAGGTATCCAACTGTAGGTTTAAAATATATACATATAAGAAAAGAGCTCTTGCTGGGTAATTCAGTTGGTTAGAGGTTTGGTCCCATAGGCCAAGGTCATGGTTTCCATCCCCCTGTCAGAGCACATACAAGAATTAACCAATTAATGCATAAATAAGTGGAACAACAAATCAATGTTTCTCTCTCTCTCTTCTGCATTCTCTCTAAAATTAATAAATTTAAAAAACCTTTAAGAAAAAGAAAGATATCTTTACAACTGTATTCAAAAAGACTGAATGACCACCTAAAGGCAGAATGTAAGAGATTCCATATGCAGCTGAGAAGTTGGGTTAAATGACCTTTGAGGTCATTGACAATGTCTTCAATTTGCCATGTATAAAAGTGGTCTCCAGGGAGCCCCTCCTCCCAGATTTAAGGAAGTCCATTTAGTAGGTGCCTCAAAAACTGTAAATTCCTCTTCCAAAATATACCTTGAAAAAGGCTAATCATCATTACTTTTATTATGACCCTGGACTACATTATTGTTATTTCTCTTTAGATTCTAGAAGTTTCTAATTCTCTCAAGTTTTTACCCTTGCCTTTTTTTCCTTTATTGTTCCCTAACCCACACCTTTTTACACCAACAACCACAGTAATTTTGGAGAACTCTAAACCAGACTATACCATATTTATTCAGTTTACACTAACCACTAATTATTTTGGCCTTCATTCTGTTCCTGATCTTATTAGGTTCTTATTTCTCTGCCTAGAGTAATTTTCCCTGAGATGATCTCATGGCTATTCAGTTCACTCAGATCTGTGCTCAAATATCACCTCTACAGAGAGGCCTTTCTCATATATTCTTTAAATAGTAAACCTGCCCCCTTGTAAACCTCCTTACATTCCCCACTTCCAAACTCAGCCATTCTTTATGATTTTATCTTGCTTTATTTTTTTTAAATGTATTTGACAAACTTTGGTTCTAACTTTATCAGTGGAATCTTAGCTCAAAAGGGCAGGGACTTTGTGTTGTCATTATTTATTTTTTCTTAGAACAATGCCTTTGTACAATAGATTGCTAAATATTTTTTCAACCAATAATTGTATGAAAGAATAGTTTATTTTAAAAAAGTGATTCAGTTAGAAAGTTTTTTTTAAAGGTAACTATGATATTACTATGATGACAGTAAGCTATAGCTAAATTAATATTGTTGTTATGAAGCTAAAATGCCAAAATATGGGTTCTTCAAGTTATTTTAAAGTAGCCTGTATAGCATGATCATTTAAAAAAATCTTTGGTTTGAAATATGAAAAAGGCAGCAATTTACAACCCACATTGCAACAAGTTGCTAAGGTAACTATAGTATGATTAAAGCATTTCATCACTTTAATAATTGTATAGATTTTCAGTAAGCAGCACACAAGACACATTAAGTAAGATGTATTACTGTGTAAATTACCTTAGTCTAGAAACCAAGCTTCCTAGTACATAGTTACAGGAGGTGCTTTTCAAGGACATAACTTTTTAAGGATGAAAGACTAAACATGCCTAAATATTAATAAATATGTCATTCATGGTACAAAATTATTTCTCATACCTTGCCTTCACAATTTCATAAATTGAAAAATGTATAAATTAATAATATAATCTAGAATTTTGTTTAATATTCTATGTCAAGTCTAAAAGGCTTCAAAATAACATTGTAGAGAACTGTTTAGATGTTCTTAAAATAATGGCTTTGAATACATTATTACTTAATGCAGTAGCAACTAGTATTAACCCACATCTTACACATAAGAAAACAAGCCAAAGCAATAAGTTAAATCATACTTTCCTCAGACATGCTCGAGCTACCTCAAAATAGAGTAACAAATTTATGGGGTCTTATTTCCAGGTCTGCGTTATTTTGTTTGTTTGTTGTTGTTGTTGTTGTTTTTACAGAGATAAAGAGAGACAGAGAGAGGGACAGACAGATAGGAGGGGAGAGAAATGAGAAGCATCAATTCTTTTTGATACACTTTGTTCATATGTGCTTTGCCTAGGACTACAGCAGATCGAATGACACCTTGCTCAAGCCAGCAACCTTGGGCTCAAGCTGGTGAGCCTTCCTCAAGCTATATGAGCCCGCACTCAAGCTAGTGATCTCGTGGTTTTGAACTTGGGTCTTCTGTGTCCCAGTCCAATGCTCTACCCACTGCACAACCACCTGGTCAGGCCCAGGTCTGTGTTCTTAATCGCTATGTTATTCTATCTCTTCTATAAGTGTTTTCTTGACTAGGTACTCCGGATACAAACTGCTATTTTCTTAGGATGGTAGCAAAACCAGAATATTGCTAAATATACATTCAATGTAAAACTCAATACAATGAGATAAGTGAATGTATGAATAAAAGAAATTTGGGAAAAGTTAGAGAAATTGCAAAGGCACTGCAAAGGGCACATTATGACATTAGCATCCATTGGAACACATGGTATTCACATGGCCTGGGATCACGTTCAATTTGCCTTTTGCCAATTGATTTGACAGACAGCTGTTAGCCGGTCCCGCTCTCAAACTCCATGCACCAGCGATGTCAGGGTTCAGTCAGATGGAAATAGAGAAATCACATATCTCTAACAAGTCTCAGACCATCGAATGTCAATACAAAAAAAAAAAAAAATAGTGCTGCTTGTGTGCTCTGACCAAGAAATCCTAGATCCCAGTGTGAGCTACTCAGTTCCTAAATTGACTCTGAACAATCTGGTGGGAAGCTCAAGCTAGGAATCTAGATTATATATCCATCTTTCTTTGCATTTCCTTTCAAAAAATGATTAAAATTATAGCAGCAATGTCAGCATTTACCTCATAAATGGTAACTAAATGCAGGACTTGGACAAATGTGATATTTAGATGTCTATATATTAGGGACAAAAGTTCCAAAAGTGTTTATTGGTTAGTCTCCTAATTGTTAGGTCATTTGGATTGATACTTGATTTTCCAATAACTCACTGTCTATCTAAAAATCTAAAAGGGGAGTAAGTGCAAGTTTCCATTCCTAGAAAAAACTTCTGGAGTTTACTTCTAGCAAGTATTTTGTGTTAATGTTTATCTGATATCTAATATTTTAAATAATCATATTAGCAATAGTCCTGTCTAGATAGCACTTAATTTTTCAACATAATATCCATTTTCTTTTTTAAATTTTATTTTATTAATTTTAATGGGGTGACAATAAATCAGGGTACATATGCTCAAAAAAAAATCTCCAGGTTATCTTGTCATTTATTTATGTTGCATACCCATCACCCAAAGTCAAATTGTCCTCTGTCACCTTCTGTCTGGTTTTCCCTGTGCCCCTCTCCTCCTCCCTATTCCACCCTCTCCTTCCTCCCCCCACTCCGTAACCACCACTCTCTTGTCCATGTCTCATAGTCTCACTTTTATGTCCCCCCTATGTATGAAATCATGCTGTTCTCAGTTTTTTTCTGATTTACTTATTTCACTCCATAAAATGTTATCAAGGTCCATCCATTTTGTTGTAAATGATCCGATGTCATCATTTCTTATGGCTGAGTAGTATTCCATAGTATATATGTACAAAAGCTTTTTAATCCACTCGTCCTCTGACGGACACTTGGCATTGTAATTTTGATTTACATTTCTCTAATAGCTAGTGAAGATGAGCATCTTTTCATATATCTGTTGGCCATTTGTATTTCTTCCTGGGAGAAGTGTCTGTTCATGTCCTCTTCCCATTTTTTTATTGGATTGTTTGTTTGTTTGTTTGTTGTTGAGTTTTATGAGTTCTTTGCATATTTTGGATATTAGGCCCTTATCTGAGTTGTTTGAAAATATCATGTCCCATTTAGTTGGTTGTCTGTTTATTTTGTTGTCAGTTTTCTTGCTCTGCAAAAACTTCTTAGTCTGATGTAGTCCCATTCATTTATCTTTGCCTTCACTTTCCTTGTCTTTGGAGTCAAATTCATAAAGTGCTCTTTATAACCAAGGTCCATGAGTTTAGTACCTAGGTTTTCTTCTATGTAATTTATTGTTTCAGGTCTTATATTTAGGTCTTTGATCCATTTTGAATTAATTTTAGTACAAGGGGACAAACTGTAGTTGAGTTTCATTCTTTTGCATGTGGCTTTCCAGTTTTCCCAGCACCATTTGTTGAAGAGGCTTTCTTTTCTCCATTGTGTGTTGTTGACTCCTTTATCAAAAATTATTTGACCATATATATGTGGTTTTATTTCTGGGCTTTCTATTCTGTTCCATTGGTCTGACTGTCTATTTTTCTGCCAATACCATGCTGTTTTGATTGTCATGGCTCTGTAATATAATTTGAAGTCAGGTATTGTAATGCCCCCAGCTTAGTTCTTTTTCCTTAGGATTGCTTTGGCTATTCAGGTTTTTTTTATAGTTCCATATAAATCTGATGATTTTTTGTTCCATTTCTTTAAAAAATGTCATTGGAATTTTGATGGGAATTGCATTAAACTTGTATATTGCTTTGGGTAATATGGTCATTTTGATAATATTTATTCTTCCTATCCAAGAAAAAGGAATATTTTTCCATTTCATTGTATCTTTTTCGATTTCTCTTAACAATGCTTTGTAGTTTTCATTATATAGTTCCTTTACATCTTTGTTATGTTTATTCCCAGGTATTTTATTTTTATTGTTGCAACCATGAAGTGGATTATATTTTTGAGTTCATTTTCAAATGTTTTGTTCTTGGCATATAAAAAAGCAATAAACTTTTGTATATTAATTTTGTATCCTGCGACCTTACTATATTGGTTTATTGTTTCTAGTAATCTTTGTGTGGAGACTTTTCAATGTATAGGATCATATCATCTG
The DNA here is from genome assembly GCA_037038555.1 of Rhynchonycteris naso. Classification (NCBI taxonomy): domain Eukaryota; kingdom Metazoa; phylum Chordata; class Mammalia; order Chiroptera; family Emballonuridae; genus Rhynchonycteris; species Rhynchonycteris naso. The sequence goes on from CM072996.1 coordinate 86,317,023, forward strand.
CAAAAAGTGAAACCTTTACTTCTTCTTTTCCAATATGGATGCCTTTTATTTCTTTGTCTTGTCTGATTGCTCTGGCTAGAACTTCTAGCACCACGTTTTAGCATCACATTAAATAAGAGTGGAGAGAGTGGACATCCCTGTCTTGTTACTGATTTAAGGGTGAAAGTCCTCAGTTTTATGCCATTTAATATGATGTTAGCAGATGGTTTATCATAAATGGCCTTTATTATGTTGAGATATTTTCCTTCTATACCCATTTTGTTGAGTGTTTTAAACAAAAATTATGTTGTATTTTATCGAATGCCTTTTCTGCATCGATTGATAAGATCATGTGGTTTTTGTTTTTTGTTTTGTTGATATGGTGTATTATGTTAACCATTTTATGTAGGTTGAACCAACCTTGAGATTCTGGGATGAATCCCACTTGATCATGGTGTATTATTTTTTTAATATGCTGTTGTATTCGATTTGCTAGTATTTTGTTTAGTATTTTAGTATCTGTATTCATTAAGATATTGGTCTGTAGTTTTCTTTCTTTGTGCCGTCCTTGCCAGGTTTTGGTATGAGGGTTATGTTGGCCTCATAAAATGTGTTTGAAAGCATTGCTTCTTCAATTTTTTGGAAGACTTTGAGTAGAATAGGAACCAACTCTTAGAATGTTTGATAAAATTCACTAGTATAGCCGTCTGGGCCTGGACTTTTATTTTTGGGGAGGTTTTTAATAGTTTTTTCTATTTCCTCCCTGCTTAATGGTCTGTTGAGGCTTTCTGCTTCTTCACGACTCAGTCTAGGAGGTTGTATTGTTCTAGAAAGTTACCCATTTCTTCTAGATTGTTGAATTTGGTGGCATATAGTTTTTCATAGTATTCAACAATAATTCTTTGTATATCTATGATATCTGTGGTGAATTCTACTCTTTCATTCTGGATTATGTTTATATGAGTCCTTTCTCTTTTTTCCTTGGTGAATCTTGCCAAGGGTTTGTCAATTTTGTTGATCTTTTCAGAGAACCAGTTTCTTGTTTTATTAATTTTTTCTATAGTTTTTCTGTTCTCTGTTTCATTTATTTCTGCTCTGATTTTTATTATTTTCTTTCTTCGGCTGGTTTTGGTTGTATTTGTTCTTCTTTTTCTAGTTCCTTAAGGTGTGAAATTAAGTTGTTTACTTGGGCTCTCTCTTGTTTGTTCATATAGGCCTGAAGTGATAGAAATTTCCCTCTTATTACTGCTTTTGCTGTGTCCCAGAGATTCTGATATGTTGTACTGTCATTTTCATTTGTCTGTATGTATCTTTTGATCTCTGTGCTTATTTCTTCTTTGACCCACTCATTTTTTAAAAGTACGTTGTTTAGTTTCCACATTTTTGTGGGTTTGTTTACCTCTCTTTAGCAGTTGAATTCTAGTTTCAAGGCTTTATGATCAGAAAATATGCTTGGTACAATTTCAATTTTTCTGAATTTGCTGATGTTATTTTTGTGTCCCAATATATGATCAATTCTTGAGAATGTTCCATGTACAATAGAGAAAAATGTGTACCCTGTCACTTAAGGATAAAATGTCCTGTAGATGTCTATCATATACAATTGTTCTAGTGTTTCATTTAAGACCAATATTTCTTTTTCTTCTCCTTCTGATATACCTATTATTAATATATTACTCTTTTTGGTGAAGTCAGACAATCCTTGTAGGGCTTTCTCATTTTTTTTAATTCTTGAGTCTCTCTCTTCTTCTCTCTGTTGTGCCTCAAGTTGCCTATCTTCTATGTCACTAATCCTCTCTTCTATCTGGCCTGTTCTATTACCTAAGCTTGTTACCTCGTTTTTCAGTTCATAAATTGGGTTTTCATCTCTGTTTGATTTGTTTTTATAGTTTCAATTTCCTTGGTAATATATTCTTTGTGTTCGTTGAGTTGTTTTCTGAGCTCCCTAAATTGCCTTCCTGTGTTTTCTTGTATATCTCTGAGTATTTTTAGGATTTTTATTTTAAATTCTCTGTCATTTAACTCCAAGGTTTCCAGTCTATTAAAATTTTTTTCTATAGATTTTTTCTCATCTATCTGTGCTACCTCTCTGTATTTTGTATCCATGATATTTGATTTCCTTTTTCTTAATGGCATCTGGGGGCAATTTTGTTAATAACACTAATGTGAATTAATAAAAAAGTAAAAAGTAAAAAAAGAATAGACAATAAAAAGACAATCAATAAAAAATAAAAAACAAATTAAATAAAAATTATTATTACTTTTTTCCATTTTTTTCTCCTTCCCTCTTTGAGAAAATGATGTGCAAAACTGGGAATTATATTGTGCTAAATGGAACAAAAACTACACCCCTGTAACAGGGGCCAAGTTGGGGAGAAGTGATAAAGGGGTAGAAAAGGAGGTAGGGAACCACAAAATGCCAAACAGGAAAAAAATTTGATCAAAAATAATATAATTTGCTTGTAAATGGTGGTAGAAGTATAGATATAGTGAAAGGGATAAGAAGGAAACAAGAAAAACAAAACAAAAACAAACACAAACAAAGAAACCAGAAAAAAAAAGAAACTATTGTATTAAGTGGATCAAAAACCACATAGAATGGAGAGCAGGGGTTGGGGGGAATGCTAATGAATTAAAAAGCAAAGTATAAAGCACACAAAATGCTGCAAAGAAATAATTTGAATCCAAAATAAAATAGCTTGTTTGTGAGTGAGGATTGAATGAGAGGTAAAGCAAAAGAGAAAAGAAGAAAATAAGAGAGAAAGAGAGAAAAGAAAAAGGAGAAAAAGAAAAAAAAAGGAGAGAGTTAAGGGTTTTGGAGTGTAACCCTCATAGAAAGAAAAAAGAAAAGAAAAAAAATGAGAAATGTAACACTTATGGGTAATTTAGTTCAAGATGAAGAGAAAAGAGTAAGACAAGCAGAGGATAAAAGGACCAAGGTGGAAGAGAAAAAAAATAAAGATAAAAAAAATGAAAGAAATAAAAAAAAGGTGGAAAAAGTTATAAAGTTTGTTGATTTTTCTTGATATTGAGAGGTTATCTTCTTCCTTTTTCCTTCCTCTTTCTCTTCCTGGTCGGTGGCACTGTACCCCTGGATCTGCCCCTGTGGCACGCTTAGGTAGAGATTTGCAGTTGATGTGTTGCTATGGTGATGTCATATCCTAGGCCTCAGTCTGGTTGGTAGTCGGGTCTTGTTAGCATTTGCAAACTCCAACAATGGGAGAGTCCGTTTTCTTGGAGCCTCTCTCTTTCCTGAATTAGCAGCCTGGTGATCCAGCTATGAGGTTGCTGCTGCACTGCCTGGATAGTAAGAAGCTCAAAGAGCTGGCAAATCCCCACTCTATCCCCACTCAGTGAAGAGCTCTGGATAAAGCTCTGTCAGTCAGAACCTTCAGCATAATCAGGCAGGGCTGGGAGCCAATTACTCTCAAGGTGACTTTCTATGAGCCTCCAGGTGTGTCTAGTATGTCTCAGCACTCTGTGGGACCACTCTCCCCAGGCTTTTTGCACTTTGTATCCTGTCTTGGCTAAGAAGAAGATGCCCTAGTTGCTACCTGCAGAACAGGAGGTCTTAAAAGCTGCCAAGTCCCTCTTTTTAGTGCACAGCCCTGAGTATGAAAGCTCTGCTAATCAGAGCCACCAGCATAGGCAGGTTTTTCGCCCTGTATTGGCTACTGGAAGTTGCCCCTGCTCCTCCGTACAAAGCAAGAACCACTAAAAAATATCACGTCTCTTGTCTTAGATCACTGAGCTGAGAGACACCTTGTCAGCCAGAGCCGTGTAAGCTAGTTGGGTGTTTAGCCTACTGTGAGTTAAGCTAACTTGAGTGATTGGATTCATAGATTTGCTACAGAGACTCTTTGCAAGCTGCCTGCAATCCCCTCCCCCAGTGCTAGCCTAAATGGCTGGCGAGAGGGCGCCCCGCTTGCCCAGAGAAGACCGGGCATAGCAAAGTTTGTTTTCATGTGCTCTCTGCGCTGTTGTTGGTGGAGCAGAGATTACATTGTTCCTCTGCTCGCAGCCCATGCAGGAGTCTCTGACCCTGCCTCTCTGTCCAGGAATGCAGGTGCCCATGCCTGGGGCCGTAAGGGGAATCTCACACACACTGCCCACACTCACCAACCAGGATATTGGGGTAATGGAGGCTGCCGCTTGCCCGCCTCTGCCGGGACCAGCACCGGAGTTAACTCGCGTGGGCTGAGCCGTGGCATGGACATTCTTTCCTCAGCTTGCACATCTGTACTGCAGCCCACTCAGAAGTCTCTGACCCTGCTCCTCTGTGCAGGAACACGGGCGCCCACTTCCAGGGTCTTCAGGGGAAACTTTTGCCCACTGCCTGCGCTCGCCAACTAGGCTATTGGGGTAATGGAGGCTGCCGCTTGCCCCTCTCTGCTGGGACTGGCGCCGGCATTAGCTCATGGGGGCTGAGCTGCAGAGGGCCAACTCTTTCCTTGGCTTCCACGTATGTGCCGCAGCCTGTCTCCTTTCATGCCCAAAGCTCTCACTCTCTCTCAGTTCCAAGTGAAAGCAGCCCTTGCTCAGGTTAGTGAGGGAGGTGGAGTGTTCTGTTCTCCATCTTATTTCTTTCAGGGTGCTTATAAATTTAGTCAGTTTTTCAACACTTCATACCTTTTCTGTTCAGTGTGTGGGACCCACAGACGCTCCAGGGATCGATTTTTCTGTCTCTGGCTGCAGAACTTGTTGAATTTTTGGGGTGAAGTATCAGGAGTGCTCCTCATGGCGCCATTTATCTGACGTCCACCTAATCTCAATATCCATTTTCTTAGTGGAGGAAACGTTACAACTTTCAATGACTCATGGCTTCAGTATTCTCACCTGTAAAATGCGGAGGTAAGACCAAATCTTTGTAATATTCTACTTGTATCTTTAAAGTAAACTAATACTTTCTACATTCTCCTTCTTTATTTATGCCTAATTCTGAAGATTCATGTTCTCTTTATTCTCTTTATTCTTGTTTCCCTTTTACATTTCTTACATCTCTTTTTTACTCTCTAAATTCAGACCCTTGTGCTGTGTCCAACTTTTCTTATGGTTTCTCTGTCTGAAATCAAAATATCCCTCAGTTTTTGCTTCAAAATGTCCTCAGAATAAGTTTCTTGACATGCATATTTTCTGACAAAATAATGTTCAGTGACTCCTGAACACCCACACTTATAGGATAAAATCTCAAACTTTTACATGACTAAAGATCCTTCGTGATCAGCCTCCTAACTCCTTACCTTTGCTTATAATGCTGTCTCTCTTTAGAATGCTCTTCCAGCATTTATCCACAAAACAAACTCTTCCCCATCTTTCAAGTATTATTATCAAACACTTTAATAACACTATGTGGCAAGCACTGTCCCAAGTAGTTTGTGTGTATAGATGCATTTAATTGTACAAAGCCCATGAAGAAGGTCTTATTTCTATGTCTGAGTTTCTGAGTGACAGTAAGATTTCACTTATCACAAAGTTAATAAGAGGCAGAGCTGGAAATCCAACCTACATGGTCAAGAACCAGAATTCAGGTTTGTAACCATAAAGCATACAGCCTCCCTAAGCACAAATATCATTTAATTCCTTTGAAAAGCCTTCTTTTACTGTACCAGAAATCTTTGATGAGGTATTTTATTTTTAGCCTCATTTTATATTACTGTTTTATTAGTTAACTTGTTCCATCTTAAATATATTTTATTCTCCTTTGCTAAGCTAAAAACTCCTTGAAAGTAGAGACCCTGAAACTCTACATCAATGCTTGGTACATGATCAATATTTAATACATGACTATTAAGATTATTTTAATATTTGCAGTGCTGTTAAAATATTTTATATTTTTCTATGAAATAATAGAATTATAGTTAATAAAATGAGTATATGATTTATCACCTTTATCCAGTTTCATAATTTTAAAGGAAACAAATAAGGCAAACATGGAATAATATATGTCAATGATATTTGTTTTTACCAATTATAACTTGTCTTTAGAACTAAACAAAATATATATAGTTTTATTTATAAAATATAGCCTTTTCAGAAGGATAGCATATTTGTTACCTTGAAAACATTCAAACTTCTCCTGAATAAAAGAATTATAAGTTGCATTATAAAAGTCATCAAATTCACAATTAGTTATTTTGAGGCTTGAAAATTAACATTCTAAGTAGTAGTTAAAAGTTTTCTACAATTTAAAAAAAGTACTTTTTTTTAAACAAACTCATTATGTTTAATTTATTAGCTTTGAGTTTAAACACTATTTTGTAGTATTGATAAACATTTAATCTGAAACTATTGAAGTTTCTGAAAGTGAACTGCATCCACTATGTAGAGAACCATCATCTTGTTTGGTCTTACTTAAAGAATAACAACTTGGCCAAATAATAGCAAGGCAAGGTCTGGTTTGAGTCTGTCATACTCCTTTCTTTGATTTAAACAATTGTTCACTACTCTTTACAGAATCTTATGAAAAAAAGCCATTGTGTTTTCCAACTTGTTGTGAGGATCTTGCTTATCATACTTGCAAATTCTAGGAGTAAAATGTTCAAAAGGCTTTTTATGCATTGGGGAGATTTCCTCAATCCACTTATGGATACGTCCGTTGGAGAAGAGAGGTAATAAAGTGTCTTTGTCACAACACACACAACATTCAGACAAAATGAAATTAAGTAAAATTGAAGTAATTTCAAGTTAAGGGAATCATTTATGCCACACTTAGTGATATTCAGACTATACTGGTTGAATGTCATAAGATAGTAATGTCTCACTGTCACCTGCATGGCCTGCAGATCTCATTCTTTGATCCTATTCCATCAAAGGGAAAGTTTATGTTTTTTTTTTTTGAATTTGTGCTTATAAGCAGTCATAATGAACATCAAATATATTTTTCATTTAACTAGTAAACTGAAACTTCAAAATATTTCCCAGACCAACTAGAACTAAGTTGACATTTTATATTTTCCTCTCACACTTTTCATAGTTTATTTCTTTTTCTTATCATGTAAAATGCATAGAATAACACATCCTTATCTATAAGAAGATTATACAGAAATAAGATTAATATTTAATTCAATTAATGAAATTATGGCCCCTTGAAGCTAGTGTCTAGAACACAAAATAAGGTAAGGCAGTCTGATTTGCACTTGTATGTAACACCTAAATAGTCTGAGAATGTACTGATGAAAAGTCACACCCTGTGTTCATTCACATTGTTGGGGGATGTTAAGGTTTTTACAAACTGCAAAAATGTGAAAAAGACTTATTTGTTAATATACAATTTTGTCAAATATTTACTTTGCTATAATAAACTACTTTATGACCCCCTATCCCTCACTCTCTCAAATTCTAAATTCTGGAAGCTTTTAATTTGTGTGATAGCACTTTCAACTATTATAGAATATAATATTTATTGAATGTAAATGGAGTATATAATCACAAATTAAATTTAAAAAATAAAAATAGGAAGCATGCTGCTGGTGGGGACATAAGAATTACTAAATGTCACAGTAGTGAAATTGTCCTCAGTTTTGTAGCAGGTTGTTCAGGTGGGTTACTCTATTTGCTACTTATTGTAGCTTTCAAATGTCACAGAACACCAGCATCTTTCAATCCTGGCTAAGACTTACGGATGATAGAAACCAAATGATATATAATCAAGTTTAGAATCAAACCATTACGTCAGACCTGAGGCCTGTTTTGTCTGGCAGCAAGAACATCTTAGTGATTTTAGTGGTTTTCTCAGAGTGAAACGACAGACCACTTCCCTTCTCAACTGGAAGTGATGGGCAGCTTTGACAGCTCTACCAACAAATATTTGTAAGTTAATGTGGAGTTTAGCTGAAGATATGTGGTTGGTACCCAAAAGTTTGTCCTGAAGTAAGTTTACAGCAAATTACAAAAAGTAAAATAAAACAGAAACCAAATACACTAATGCAAGGGGGATTATACCTTTTCTTTTGTCAAGATTTCAATATTTCCTCCATACTCCATGTGAACTCGGGGCATAGTTCTGCTGCTTTGTGGCTCTTCTTAATGTCGGGCAGTCATTTGTAAGAGGCATGCCTATGAGAGGAGCAGGAGGTTTGTTATCTTAGTTAGCTACTGCATTCTTGAAGTGGATACTGAGCCTTGATGTAATCACATAAAAAGGAAAAAGAAACAGGTGTGCTGCCTTTTTGGGTTTGAAAACTCATGTTTCACTCTCCAAATATGGCACCGATGACTAGAAAATGATGGGAAATAGTGTTAATCTAGGAATTATATATATATATATATATATATATATATATATATATATATATATATATATATATATATATATATATATATATATAATCTATTTAATAAATTTTACCTTCTCATTATTTTATATCCATATATACTTTTTAAAACCAAGAGCATCAGGATAAGGCAATACCTCAGAGAAAAAGCTATGAAGCCATTTTCTGGAATAAACAAAGCTTTTGTAGTAGTTCCCAGCCTGAATAACAAGGCAACAGAGAAAACAGAAGGTCAGTCCTTAGGAAAAACATTTACATGAGCAATGAAATCCTCCTGTGAAAACCAAACTGAGATTAAGTGGAGAAGTCAGATAAGCATAACCCAGGAAGGAAGGCCTAGTAACGAGAGGGAAGAAGAATTCTGAATACAGTGTGGTGACTTTTCTGCATTGATTGGTCTCCAGGTCTAAGAAAAAGGGGAACTAGCATTTATTTCTGCAAGAACAGTTTCAATAAGCTCTGTGAAACATGGAGTCACCTATAACAGGGTTTTGCTATCCTTCTAACAGGGTTAACGCAAGAGGAAGAGAGGCTTTCACTCCTATCTCCCCTTCACATACTTTTCTTTAAGCTTAAGATTCCTTAGCAACATGGATGCTTCAGTACACTGGTGTTGATGCCCACTGGGTAAGACTGAAGTTGATGCCCACTGGGTAAGAGTCACAGAAGCAACTCCGGGAAGGAGAACTATTAAGCTAAGGAAACCTTGGTTATTATTGTAAATGTGACTTCACATGTACTAACGTCCCATGTAGCCCTCAATAAATTTTGGTGGCATTTATTTTTTCCAGGTCCTTATTCTCCTGTTCATCATGTATACATACATACATACATATGGAAAGAACTATTATTTTTTCCACAGTCTTACAGTTCTAATTCAGTATAGGCTACTGTTTTAGGTTAGGTTCCTTAGAAATGGAGCCTGATATAGGGATTCTTATGCTAATTAGTCCTCAGAGATGCTTATGCTAATGAATCATGGACACTGCTCTCCAGAGAAAACCGTGAATGAAGCAGGTAAGGACAAGGAAGATAAAAATGTCAGTCCAGCTCAGTGGTTTTCAAAATATGGTTCCCAGGTCAGCAAAATCAGCATTAAGTGAGATCCTGTTAAAATGCAAATTCTCAGTCCCAGATTGACTGAATGAGAGATGATGGGGGTGGGCTCCAGCAATCTGTACTTTAACCAGCTCTTCAGGTGATACTGATACCCAGGAATTTGAACACCACAGCTCCAGCTGAAGTCTAACCTTGGTATGACCATACAGAGAACTCCGGAGCATGAACAGGTGCAGCAACCTTTTCCCCCTTTGTGGCAACAAAAGCCGTGCTCCCACTATCTGTGTGAGGTATTGGTTGCAGACCTCTCCTGGGAAAACAGGCATACATTCCACCTTGGGGAGGTGGCTATTGTGGACCATTCTTGCGCGAGGAATGCGGCTGTGAACTTTTGGCAGCTAGCACTCACTGGAACTGGAGATGGATGTAGATAGCATGTAAAGGGGGCAACAGCAGCATCTAATGCAACTATGATGTTCTGTGAAACGGGGTTTTGTGTAGATAGAAGAGGTTTTGGCACACTCTGAGATCCACAGTTCTAGGGAGACTTCCCAGCAGAGAATTTAATTTTGCTGTCATTTACTTCCTCACTTCATCCTCCTTTTCCCCCACTAACCAGCATTCAGATGCCCAAGTCAAAGTATTTCAAATCTAGAGTACTCTAGACAAACAAACAAAGGAAACGACACAAAAGCTAACTAGAATAGTAGACACTCCTCATTCCTTTAAACACCATGTTGGGTGCATATACCAGTGCCACCTGAGTGTTACGGGAAGAAAATCTCCCATTACCTCAATAGTTAGGAGGGAGAGGAAAGAGAAGAGGGAATTTAATGGGACCACAGCAGCTCCTGCCATCTGGGGAAAGCCTCCTAAGGAAATTATGCTGCTGGAAGAAAGGCCACATGTCTAAACAGAGATGACTGGTGGCCTAAAAAGGACATGGTTCCAGCACATACACCAAAATGGGAAGCGCCGTGAAAGGAGAAAGCCACCACCACAGAGACGCCTGTGCCCTGACATCACGTCCTGTCCTGCTGCTGGGCATTCTCCTGCTGGCTCCTTCCTCTGTTTATGTTCCCTCTGGATACTTGTGGCATGACAGCTGCGAAAGGGAGGTGGACATGTGGCACTCAGTCACCCCTGACCCAGCCTTGCAGTGGCTGTGTTAATATAAGCTTCATCGCCCAGGTTCTAACAGAAACCACTTATGAGAAAAGCATGTATCTCCGCAGAAATATATATTTTGGTCCAGATTATTATTAACATTGCACTTTGATATTTACTAACCTCAATTGTCTACCAAAAATGTAAGCTCTTTAAAGGTTTCTAACATGGGTGTCATGTTTGCATTTCCTTTAGAATCCGTAAGAATGTTGGGAAAACATAGTATATATCCTCTCAAAGAAACTGGCTAAATTGATTGCTTTGATTCTGACAGGAGTTCTCCATATTTTTGTTTTCTGGTTTTTTTTTTTTTTGCTTAGAAAATAACTACGGTGAAGTAACATGTAAATATAAATCAACTCCAACCAGCACAAATAGGAAAAATATGAGTACTACCTGCTATTCTCCAAGCACACACAAAAGCAATGTTTGAACCCTTATGTGAGTCTTTGGGCTTTTTATCTCTGACAGCATCCTTATATTTTAACACAATGCAATTTTCTCTTTCTCAATTTCCCACCACTGCTGTATTGTACAATGCTTAGGAAATACATGGGCCATGCATATGTTGTTATGCTAAAAGTTTGTTTTCAACATTTGTTTGGTTCAGGTATACATAAAAATAAGCACACTAAAGATTATTATCTGAACTCTCAAAAAATGAGTGTTTCTAAACTAAACTGTGCTGAAAATTTGCTTATTTAGAGGTACTGGCAATGGGTCTAAGCATCAAGAGGTCTACAAACCCGTTGAAGTTCTGATTCATCTCAGGCCTCATCAGGCAGAGCTGATAAATGGCTTTTCATGTTTAAGAGGAAGATGCTGGAGGGGAATGCTGGCTTCAGACAATTGAAATGCAATGGCTGTCACAAATCATCAAAGGCCAGTGGTGTCACTTTGTTAGCACTGAGATTGAAGAGGCTGAGTTTTGATATGCTGCTCTGAGACACAACTATTCATACAAAAACCACTTCCTTTTATCTTGAGATCCTTCCATCTCTTTAAGAAAAGAAAGAACATTTTATTTTTATAAATACACATGCAAGTCTGCAGTGTTTTTACACAGTTGATTCCCCACTTTATTGCAAAGAGCAAACAAAAATAACTGACATAGCATAAAAGAGATATCTTTTTTTTGGTGAAAATTACATCAATTCAAAACATAGACAAGGGAGTCATCCGGCTAGCAAATAAAGTTGGATGTTTAAGAAAGAAACACATTACAGAGTGTATTTTATTGCTTAGTCCAAGTTATTACTACCTATGTGGATTGGAGACAGCTTGAAGGCAAGAACTATCTCCAGGATTTTTGCAAAATCCTACATACTGCCATATATTAATAATTGCAGTACTAAACTAACATTTTAGCTGTTTGATATTTTAGTTGATTTTGTTGGTTTGAATTTGATTGTTAATTCCTTGCTTAATTTGGTGAATGCTTCAATGAATTTAATCATAGCAATTTATTATATTTTACATCATGCCCACAATTCGTTTCAATGGTAATTCTACCATTTAGCTTGGGCCCAGTCCTCTTGCAAAAAATGTTATGCTTAGAAGTTTTAACATCTTAACATTTTACTTTCAGGGCCTTTGAAGACCATCATATTACTTCAAATCCTATGAAGATAAGATTTATTAGATTACTCTCTTATTTATATAGTTTTTAGCAAGCAAGAGAGACAGAAAAAGGCAGAAACTGACAGGAAAGGAGAGAGATGCAAAGCATCAACTTGTTGTGGCACCTTAGTTGTTCATTGATTGCTTTTTCATATGTGCCTTGATCTGGGGGCTACAGCAGACCAAGTGACCCCTCGCACAAGCCAATGACCTTGAGCTTAAGCCAGCAATTTTGGGCTTGAGCCAGCGATGTGGGCTTCAAGCCAGTGACCATTGGGTTCAAGTCAGAAACCACAGTATGATTCCATTCATGCTCAAGCCAATGACCTGTGCTCAAGCAGGTGAGTGAGCACTCCAGCCGGGGACCTCCAAGTTTCAAACCTGGGTCTTCAGCATCCCAGGCCAGTGTTTTCTCCACTATACTACTGCCTGGCCAGGCAAGCCTTATTAGTTATTTAAAAATCCTAGAAACCCCTTCTTCTAAACTAATACTTGTAATCTATAACTAGTGAAAGATTATTGTTATTATTATTATTTACATTGGAGGAAATAAGCTGAATTTGTTCACAATGCTGTTTTAGTTTGGCATTTCAGCATGTGAATACTAGGAGCTCAAAATCATAACTGTCCAGACCAATGCAAACTTTTGTTTTCTTAGCAAATGTTAGAAAAAGCAGACAGGTTATTTGAATTTGGAACAAAGACAGAAAAAATCAATGATTTTACATGGTTTAAAATCTTAGACTCTTTGCCATCTGTGCCATCACTTTGTAAGAGCAGTTCTCTAGAGAAAAAATATGGGGAAAGAAGGAGTAAAAGGAAGAAGAGCAAAGTCCAGCTCCTACCTGGATTTTCTCCTGCATCTTCTCTGAATCCTGGAGGCTTGAACAAAGTTCTGTGGCAAAAGCTCCAGCTTCTTCTTCTTATTATTTATTTATTTATTTTTGGTGACAGTGACAGAGAGAAACAGAGAGAGGAAGAGACAGACAATAAGGGAGAGAGATGAGAAGCATCAATTCTTCTTTGCGGCATCTTAGTTGTTCATTGATTGCTTTCTCATACATGCCTTGACCACAGGGTTACAGGTTACAGCAGAACAAGTGACCCTTTGCTCAATCCAGTGACCTTGAGCTCAAGCTGGTGAGGCTTACTCAAACCAGATGAGCCCACACTCAAGCTGGCGACCTCGGGGTTTTGAACCTGGATCCTCCGCATCCCAGTCTGACACTTTATCCACTTAGCTACTGCCTGGTCAGGCTCCAGCTTTATTTGAAGATTACCTGTGTTATTGATTTGAAGCTGGTGAGAGACAGACATGGGTTCCAGTATGTTCTCGTGGGTTCCCCCCTGTCTTTAGTCTCCTTCTACTTTCTGTCCAGCTCTGCTTCCTGAGAACTGGCCCTGCTGATCTTTACTAATTTCAGACCCAAAACCAGACACAGAGAAAATAGCATTCTGTAAAATTTTTCACCAATTTCCATAACTGTGTAAAGTCCAATCTTTATAAGAAATTGCTTGTTCTCTACCATTCTAATGGCTATGCTTCCCTGATCTCAGTTTAACAGTAACATAAACTGGTATGCAAAATAATTTTAGGGAAAAGAAAATTTGTGGAGAAGTTATGTGAATTAATTCTGGGTTGTCTGGAACTGTTTTTTGGATCTGATTAAATTTAAAGGCATTAGTGACCCTGTTGTTAGTGATGGGGGGGGCATAAGGAGTTTACCACATGCAGTGAAAAAAAATTACTTAAATTATAACCTGGAGATACCTTTAATCAAGTGGATTTAAAAGAAAAGCTTTTCAGTAACCAAGTATTTGCCTCCACAGATTCTTTTAGTTTTAAAAAAGAGAGATGGAAATGATGATTTTGGTTGCTTACTTCTAAATGTGCTGAGACAGTTGGGGGAAAGAAAATGGTTAGCTCAAGGCTTTCAATTCCCTGCACAAAGCACAGGCAAAGGAGCAGAAATCTTCTAAAACAGCTTTGAAAAAGAAAAAAATATATTACTTGTAGCTTCAGGGCCAAAATTTGAAATAAAATAAAAGCCAAATTCAAGGTCTGTGGGTAAATGGATTTGAAACAAGCAAATTGAATTCCCACTTTTTCTTATTTTACAATTAGGCATTGATTGGAAAGGAGTTTTACCCCAAAAAAATGGTTGCAGCTTTGTAGGATACTCCTAAGTTATAGATCTTGAACCCCTAAATTCTGCTACATGTCCTTTGCCAATAGAAGGAGCCCTTCCTCCCCTGTCAGAAAAGAAAATTTTTCTTTCCTGAAGAATCTTTAATGGTTTTCATGTTTATTCTCTTTAGAGCCCACCCTTACCACCTGTCACATTTTTTTTAGAGTTATAACCAGACTCAAGACATGTGAGACCCTTATAATTAAATCACAGGGTCAACTCTTTAGGGTATTGAACAAAATTATGCTATCCTTTCTAAATGATTATTCTCATTTTGAGAAAGCTTATGACTTGCTACTGGGACCTTGTACAAATTGAATGCTTTCTATGAGTAATTATGTCATGAGGTGACCTGCGCTGCCCAACACTGAGTTGCTATTTTATCATGCATCAAGTAAGGATTTGTGCATGAATATATGCACTGTCATCATGCAAATATAATATGCACTCAAGTAGGTCAAAAGTCATATAGTAAGTTGAATGAGCAAGTAGTACATATGCCCATGAACCCTACCTCTGCTGTGCTGTTTGTTACTCTCAACTTGCTAATACAGCCTCACTGGAAGCTCCCTATAACCAGTTATTGAGGAAGAAAATAATGGGGACTATTTTGCAGGTGGTTTGCATATGCTGGCATCACCCAAAAGTGGTCAGCAACAGCTTTATAACCATATTTCTAGATGATCCTGAAGAAGGGTGTGCTAAAAGACAATCCCCTCAGTGAGCAGAATTTCATGTAGCTTGCTTGGTTGTTCATTTTTTCCAAAAGAAGAAGCAACCACAATATAAATGTACACTGATTCAGAGGCAAAAACTAGTGGTTTTTATGGACAATCAATGACTTGAAAAAGACGATACCTGGAAAATTTTATGATAAGTTATAGGACAGAAGTATGTGGAAAGATCTTTATAAAAAGATAAAAACAGACTTAAAGTATGTATATCCTATATCAAGAACATTTTGGGGTAACCAAAAAGTAAACAGAAAAAAGAGTAAAGTAACAGGTGAGACCAATTACAAATTAGATTATTTTGTTTTAATGCTGACAAAACAAAATAAATCAGATCTAAGATATATAGAGAACTTTTATGAATCAATAAAAAGAGTACAACCTAGCAGATGAGGATCTTAATCTGATGTACAAGATGATCAACTGAGTGGGTATCCATCAGCTTATTTACCCACCCATCTCTTTCTTTCCCAATGGGCCACTGAACAAGTGCTCATGGTGAAGGATGGAAGTGATGCATGAACTAAGCAACATGGGTTTCCATTTGAAGGCCGATATAACTACAGCTACTGCTAAGGGCTAAATTTGCCAGCAGCAGATTGTAACATTGAGTTCTTAATATGGCATAATTTATTGGTGTTAAGAACCATCTACTTGGTGAAAAGTTGATTATATTGGACCATTTTCATCATGGAAAGGCCAAGATGTTTTCCTCATTGAAATAAACACATACTCTGGATATGAATTTACCTTCACTGCCTACAATACTTTGTCAAAAGCAACATCAGTGTACTTGCAGAATGCCCAACTCACCACAACACATTGCTCCTGACCGGAGAGCTCATTTTACAGCAAATTAAATGTGACAGCAGGTTCATACTTATGGACTTCACCAATCTTAACATGTTCCTCATTTTTCTGAAGTAGATAGCTTGAAGACATATAGACAGTGCTAGCCCAGTGACACCTTGAGGAAATGGGTAATGTCATATAGAATGTTGTATAATCTCTAAAATGTCGACCACTATATATTCTTTTCATAGCCATGCGATGTACATGGCAATGGTTCCATTCACCATTACCTTCAGTGATTCACTAATAAAATTTTTACTTCCTTTCTCTGAAGCTTTAAGTTTTCATGCTTCCTCCAGGAGTCATTTGATCTCTTCATGTCAATGCAGAAAGGCAAAGGCAAGCCTCTCTATACTGCCTAATTTATTTACACTGTCAAGGGGAAATTGAACTGCTATTTAAAATGGGGAAAAGGAGAAGTGTTTGGAATGCAGGAGATCCTCTGTTTTTCTATTACTCTCATGTGTCATGTGGTAAATGTTAATGAAAAACTGTAAAAACCTAATACAGGTAAGACTCCTATTTACCTAGGCCCGAAAGGCATTTCTACAGGCACTTCATCCTCCTCTGAAGAAATGAAAGTTGGGTCTTCCAACCAGGCAGGAAATCATGAGCAGCAAAGATGCTTGCTGAGAGCAAAGGGGATACAGTCCAGGGAGTTGCAGAAATTAGAACTTTCTTTATATAAATATACTATGTACATGTTAACCAAATATTTATATATTGTAACAGTACTTATTTTATAGGCAATCAAAAGAAATGTGTGTGACTTAACTAGAAGAGAGAAATAACAAATGCCAAAGGAAAGGTTTTTAAAATAACATAAGAGATTTAATTTCTTATTTTGGAGAGTCAATCTTCAGTGGTATAATAGGTGGTTGCATCAAGTTAGTCAGGAGCAAGATTTTATTAATGTCTTTATTTTGAAGTTTAAAAATATATTAAAGATGTATGCAGCATGCTTGGTTGTTCATAATTTGACAGAATTAGACTCTAGTGTTTTAAACTGTGTCAGCCTGGCTAAACCAAACTTTTTCCCTTATATTCTCTTTACAGTCTCAGGTTAGGATTGGCCAAACAAAAATATGTGAGTTTAAAAGAAATAAAACATCAGTCACTGCATGCTGAATATTGATGTAGGACACTAGACATCCCTGCAGCATGTGCATATTATCACTGAGTTACTGACTCATCCTTTTGGTGTGGGCCAGCTGCCAACCCTCACTTCTACTATGTCTCCTTCAGGATCTCTTAACTCTGGGTCAAGTATGTGTACAGCTCCATGGTAACGTCTCTAGCCTTTTCTGCAGGTTACCCATGTCATTGAGATTGGAAGTAGTTTCAGTTTGTCCTTGTGGGTACCAGTTTGTTATTAATTTTTATTGCCTCAGGTTCTTCATTTTTCTTTCCTCATTGCTGTCGCTCAAACTTACAGGGACTTGAAGTCTATCACCATATGTAGAACCAAGCACCTTTCATGAGAGTATAAGGTCTAATGCCCATATGTCCTTTATTTCATATCACTCCTAGAGATTCTGTTTCTTTGATAGACTACTAACTTAAACAGTCCACAGAAGACAATGTTTAATAAAGAATAAAAATGAAACTTCTAAATAGTTATTGCTAATGTACTCCATGTGGTTTTAACGTGCTAGTAGTTGACCAATTGCTGAACTTTCTCAATTTCTGATACCTAGAAGTCCACATTCAAAGTGCTATATCAGCTGACAAAGCTGTTGCTACAGTGACTGTCTCTTGACTACAGAAGAGTTATGGGGTCAGGCTTTTTGTAGCTTCACTGAGACAGCAACTGCTGACTTGGTAAGTCAACAAATCCAGGATATAGCTGGCAAAGAGCATATGCCTTCACATCTGCTGTTTTCTGCTGTAGAGTTGGTTAAAAATATCCTGCTTTAGAAAGATACAGTGAAGAGGTGACCATGTTGTCTTGTTTGACTGCTGTACCCCAATAATTTGTTTCTATTTTGAGAGCCTAAGAATTGAGCATATACTTTGAATAGTTTGTGAGTTGATTTAGAGAATTATTTTTACAGAAGAAGCAATGGAACTCTTCTACTAAATGAAATAAAAATCTAGAGGAATATATGTTTAGACAGAAAAACTTTGATCTAAATCAAAATCACAAAGAAAGTCCAATATTCACCAAGGCACAAATATTAGTACATAAGGCTTGGTATCTTGTCCATGACTTCATATTTTTTCATGATGGTAAGGAAGAATAATATCATCTGTGGGCTTGCTAAACTATCCATTTAGAATACTTTATAGCACTTCAAATTGGTTTGAAACTTATGACTTTCATGTTTATGAATCCTTATCTTTAGCTAGTATATAATTACATTTTCATCTGAGAACATCATATATGTGTCAGAAATCATATATTATAAATTTATTTCTGGAAAAGATATACAGTATAACAAAGATATTTGAGTGTTTTACTAAAGAGAAGATGAGAGAGAGAGATAGAAAGTGAGAGAGAGAGGAAGAAAGGAAGAAAAAAAGGAAAGAAGAAAGGAAGGAAGGAAGGAAGGAAGGAAGGAAGGAAGGAAGGAAGGAAGGAAGAAAGGAAGAAAGGAAGGGAGAGAAAGAAGAAAGAAAGAAACCTATAATGCTTTATTATATCTAGAATTAATTAAATACTGGTTTTAATGTCTTCCATTTAGCACTTGTATTTCATCTCTTGTCTTTGAAAGTTCCATAATGAATGAGGGGTGGGAGAAGGAACAGCTGTTCATGCCCTTTTGTATAACCACCCAAATTTATATTTCTGGAGTTTCTAGCCTACAGTAAAACTCTGTTACAGGTAAGGTGATGTGTCATCAGGGTCTCATTATATTGTCCTAGAAGGAAAACATTGGTGCATGGGAAACTGGAGCATGTATTTGCTTTCAGTAAATAATTATCTGCTCTGCTTCAGGAGCTTTTTTACAATCAGAGTAATATTTAAATATAATATATTAATATTCAATAGATATTATTAATATTTAAATATATATTATTAAATATATATAATTAATATATATTAAAAACTTAACAAGGTCTGAATGAATAAAATACAACATGAGGACTATTTTCTTAACATTATTACACACATAAGAAAATATTTAAGTATTGAAACTAATAGAAATTTATTAATATTAATCCTCAGTCTTGAGTGTTCCTGGAGCAGTTATTCTCTCAAAAGACCAGAGGGCTATATGATACATTTTCCATTGATTAGTAAAGCTATTTTCTAGTCCATACTTGGAAAATATTTGCAAGACCCAATGTAAACCAAAGAGCTTTGTGCTACTTTACTTACATCCATCTTATTTTCAGAGTCAGTAATCAGAAATATTTGATATAAGTAGGATTTAACTAAATCCAGGATGACAAACCTACTTAAAAAAAAAAAGCAGATTGAGCTTGACCAGGTGGTGGCACGGTGAATAGAGAGTTGGATTGGGACGCAGAGGACCCTGGTTTGAAACCTCTTGGTTGCCGGCTTGAGCATGGGCTCATCAGCTTGAGCATGGGGTCTCAGGCTTGAGCATGGGATCATAGACATGACCCCATGGTTGCTGGCTTGAAGCCCAAAGGTCACTGGTTTGAAGCCCAAGGTTGCTGGCTTAAACCCAAAGTTGTTGGCTTGAGCAAGGGGTTACTTGCTTTGCTGCAGCTCCCTGGGAAAGGCACAAATGAGAAAGCAATCAATGAACAACTAAGGAGACTAAGCAGCTGAAATGAAGAATTGATGCTTCTCATCTCTCTTCTGTATGTCTTTCTGTTCTTCTATCTGTTTCTCTCTCTCTGTCTCTGTCACACACAAAAAAAAGAAGAATGTAGATTGAGTATGCCATAGTCAAAAGAAGTATCACGTAGTTTTATTAAGTGTTAAACCTAAAAGTTTATTATTTTCTCTCCTTATAAATGTGATTCATTGAGATATTAACATTAATTAACTCACTTACTAGAAATTGTCTCATGAACAGTGATTTTCATATATTTTAAAAGTTTATTGTGTCCTGGCTGGTTGGTCCAGTGGTAGAGCATTGGCCTGGTGTGTGAATTCCCAGGTTCAATTCCCAGTCAGGGCACAGAGGAAAAACGACCATCTGTTTCTCCATCTCTCCTTTTTCCTCTTCTCTCTCTTTCTTTTTCTCTCTCTTTCTCTCCCGCAGCCATGGCTTGATTGTTGCCTGAGGATGACTCTGTGGAGCCTCTGCCTCAAGTACTAAAAATAGCTCAGTTGCGAGTATGACCCTAGATGGGCAAAGCATTTGCCCCAGTCAGGGCTTGCCAGGTGGACCCTGGTAGAGGAGCATGCAGTAGTCTATCTCTTATCCTCTCACTTGGAAAAGAAAAAAAAAAAAGTTTATTGTGCCCTGGCTGGATAACTCAGTTGGCTAGAACATCATCCCAAAGCACAGAGGTTTCTGGTCTGGGCACATACAGGAACAGCTGTTTCTGTCTCTCTCTTGCTCTCTCTCTTCCTCTCTCTAAAGTCAATAAAATAAACATTTAAAAAACAAAGTTTATTGCAATAACTATGATAGTAATGCATGTACAATTCTTACAGAGCTTTGTTTTGTTCACTTGAATGTATTTCTTCTCCAACCCTACACACACTCCCAAACTGAGATGTGTGGAATAAGAGTCATTTGTAGCTAATTCAGTTTTCATGATTGAAAATCTAAGTAAATAGAGGTTACAATGTGTAATGGTAAAACAGGTATATAAGAGTGCACTTAATTTCTTGTGATATTCTGTTTCTTTTCCTTTATCTTAGAAAAGAAACCAAAGGGATCAATAATGCCAAGGATTTGGAGTCAAAATCTGAGATATATATTAAGGCATTTTTATGACACAATAGAAATCAGAATGTCTGGTCTCATCTGTGTTCAGTTTTAAGTTTCTCCATCAGCTTACTGTGTCCCCTTAGGAAAGTTTATCAACTCTATGTTTTTTTTTTTTTTTTTACCATCTGTAATATAGGAATAAAATATTTTATACTTAAACATCAATGACTCTGTGAAGCAAAATCAGGTCATATTTGTGGCATATCATTGCATCGTATAGGAAGAAATCAATCTGAAATGTGAGGTTTTATTACATCTTTTCTTCCAAGATAGAATGGTGCTGAAATTTCTCTAGGCTAAAACAATTAAAGTGGATCTATAAGAGCTTGCCGTATTACCGAGATATATTTTATGTTTCATCTTCATACCCCCACTAGGATTGGTAGCCTGTGGATTGTATTTGACAGATATTTCTTTTTGTAGTGTAACATGTGTAAATTGATTATCTTAAATAAAGTTTAAGACCATGATTTATCCCTGGAGTCACTTTGGTAAAAGCCTTAGCATTTTAGTTAAGATTTGAATGAATATCTTTTCTCTGATGTGGACATAGTTCTTGGTTCCTACCAAGACAAGAGAAAAGTATGGTCATTTCATCTCTAAGATTATATATATATATATATATATATATATATATATATATATATATATATATATATATATATATATATATATGCGCATTAGTAAAGGAATTCTTACTTTTTTCCCCACATTAAATGGTTTACAGAATGTTTTGTAGAACTCAAAGAAAATTGATTGCAGATTCCACGAGAAGGCTCACTGCATTTTTTGAAGAGTGGCAGGTAATTGCAGCCTTAAAAACACCCTCCTCCATTTCCTTGTCTGATTACCAAGTTGCCTTTAGCATTGACACAAACAGAACAATATGACTAACATTCATCTTGAAACAATAGCATTGGCAATCCCAAAGCATTTAATTTTATGGCCTCTTTTCACCTAAACAGTTTTGAAAGCTTGGCAGGCAATGAGCATATAATTTGGACTGTCTTCTATCAGGGAAGTATTGTTATAAAGTTTAACCATGCAATACTTATATTACCATCTCTTTTGATAACAAGCTCAAAATTAAATGCTTCAAATTGCAACTTAATATTGATTCCATGACCATATCAAACTAATCATTAGTGAGCTTTTGGTTGTTGCCAGGTGATTTAATCCAGGGTATTTTCATATCTATGAAGAAGCATATACTACTTCTTGCCTCAAAAGTAGATTCTTCTAAGTCAGAGTAATGGTTTGACCACTGTGACTTTCTCTGAGGCTTTACAGATTAAGGAACAACTGAGAGTCAGCAAATGCTTATTTAACATCTCTTGTAGACAGAACACAGCTCTAGTCAATACAAATTATAATAAAAATAAACACTTTCTTTAAGAAAAACTACTCTTTATACATACTTAGTATCTTCTTCTCTGATTTAGTACTCCCAGTAACTCATTTGAGTGTATACTATTCTTATGATTGATTTGCAGATGAGCAAACTAGTGTTTAGAAAGTTATATAAACTTGTAAGGTTTACAGATCCTGAAGTAGCACTGCTGAGAAGTTCTCTTTGACTCCGGGGTCCCCACTTCAGGTGTATCAATAATGGCCCTGTGTGTACAAGATTACAAGTACCCCCCATTTACAAATAAGTAGTTTTTCCAAAAGCTTCACTTAGTTTATTGACTAGGTCTCAAATTGTTTGAAGGGCAGTACACAAAAGTGATTTTAGGAATTATGTGGCCCAACTGTTGTATTGATCAGATTAACTTAAGTAGCCAAACATCATTTTCAATATTAATGTAATAGACAGGATCTAGCACACAATCAGGCTTCAACTTCACTTCAACCTCTCCTACTCACCCTCCTGGCCTTCACCCATTCAGCCTGGCAGTGGGGTGACACTTTCCAAACAAAAGCCAAAACCTCAGCAAGCTACAGTCAGCACTTCAGAAATAAGGTTCCTTGGGGAACCCTGTCCTTTGTAGAAATCAACTCTGGCTATGGGAAAAATAACTTCTTGGTCTCCTCACATATCTTTTAGCCAGGAATTTGGTAAAGCTCAATTTCTGTTAATGACCAGAAAGAAGGGAAACACATTTTGTTTGCAAAGGAGGCCTGTGTGAATTTGCCTCAGTTTGTTTTTATTAATTGTGTTACTTTAGAGTGCATTTGTTTATGACTTCCTCAATATAATGTCCCCAGCACCAGGAATAAGAGACTTTTCTAGAACATGAAGGGAATTTGAACAGTGAGAAGTCTGTATTTTATTACCAGTTTCTGATTTTTGAGAATAAGTTTACTGTAAGAATTGGGCTTCAGGTCTTTGATGATAACATTCATTAGTTAATTAATTAATTAATTAATTAATCTATTTATTATTTTTAAAAAGACTACACAGATATGGCAAAAACAGGAATACAGTTGTGAGTACACAGAACACAGATTTTATTCTTGTACTACTATTTATTAATTGTATTATTTTTAATATAAACATTATAAATGTACTTTTGCTCACCCCTGTATGTTCAAAGCAGTTTTAAGTTTACAACATAATTGAAGAGTTTAGAGAGATTTCCCAAATACTCTCTGCCTCCACATATGCATAATCTTCCTTATTATCAACATTATTCATCAGAATACTATTTTTATCCTTTATTTTTTAAATAATACAGATTAACCTACATTGGTGCATAATAATCATCCACATTCCACAGTTTACCTTAGGGTTCTCTATCACTATTATACATTCTGTGGGTTTAGATAAATATAGGTTAACATATATTTATCATTATAATATTGTACAGAATATTTCAATGCCTTAAAAATTCTCTGTATTCACCTGTATTTTTCCCCTCTTCCACCTTGCTTTTGTCAACCACTGATCTTTTCATTATCTCTATAGTTTTGCCTTTTCCAGAATGTCATAGAGTTGGAATCATAGAATATATACTTTTTTTTAGATTGCCTCCTTTCATTTAGTAATATGCATTTACCTTTTCTTTTATGGTTTGTAATTAATGCTGCAATGCACACAGGAGTCTATGTATATTCTTTTTATTTAGAGGGTTTTTTTTGTTTTGTTTTTGCATTTATACCCAGCAGTGGAATTGCTGGGAGGAACTGCCTTATGACCCAGAATTTTCTTCATTGATGTTAACAGGCCATATTCTGATCACGGCTACAGATGCCACAGACTCAACTCAGAGACTGTTTGGAGCACAGAACCTCATGGGAGTGTTCATGTCTTTACACAGCAACTGAATGTCTAGAATTATCCTTAATGCATCTGTGGCCATCATGATGATTTTGGAGGTTTATTTCAAAGATTTCATTGGCTCCTTTACAAAGCTAATTATAATTGTCTGACTGTTGAACTGAGTCCAGTAGTTTTTTCACTGAGGCTTTAGGCTTATAAATTCATGTTAGCCTCAGTGATTTCTGTGGCTCTGCAGTCCACCTATGTTTCAAGGAATATTGCCATATCAGAGCAATAGAGTCTATTTCCTGTGTTTTTAATTAATAAATAAAGGTCTTTTTTCCTAAGTAAATTTTGTATTACTTTTATTTTAATGCATTACAACTTAAAGTATTTCTATTGCAGTGCAATTTATCTGCTATGCCTCTGGCTACCCATATAGTCTCTTGAGAACTTTTTCCAGGCATTTTGACATTTCACTACTCAAAGATGATGCAGCCGTCTACTAATTTGAAATTTTCAACATCTATACTCTTTGTTCAGATCTATTATTTAGAGGCTAAGTTAAAATTATGCTAGAGCAGAGTTAAGTTACATTCTTCCACTTGGAAAAGTACATTTTATGTATGCCTGTTCTCTCTCTCTTTTTAATCATACCTTTCTTAAAAATACTCTAAAATTTGCTTGACCTCTGGTGGCACAGTGGATATAGCATTGACCTGGAAAGCCGTTACCAGTTAGAAACCTTAGGCTTGTTTGGTCAAGGCACATGTGAGAGTTGATGCTTCCTTCTCCTCCCTCCCCCTTCTCTCTCTTTCTCTCTTCATATATCTCTTTTCTTGTCTCTCACAAAGTAAATAAACTAAAAAAAAATTCTAGAATTAGAATAAGACGTGGGTCAAAAATATATGGTGATGGAAAATGATTTGACTTTATATGGTGGGTACACATGCAATCAGCAGTTCAAATACTATAGAAATGTTTACTGAAATCTATGTACTCTTATGGATCAATATCACCTCATTAAATTAAATTTTCTAAAGGAAATTAAAAAAAGAAAAAAAGGAATAAGACTTGGGGTTCAGAAATGGAATGTAGAATTGTGTTTAAAAGCCAGATTCAAGTAGGAGTAGTTATTGACCACTCTGAAATTCCTAGTTTTTCTATGAATTTTATTAAGCAATCACCAGTTTTCAGTCACCTATAATTTGTTAAGAGACTAGCTCAGATACTATTTCAAGCACATCTTAATATCTAAACATAAATAAATAAAGCAATAGTATACTTTAGGATCTCACCAAGAATTTCTTAAAAATTCAAATAACCAACATTTTCTTTTTTTAAAACTTTTATTTATTTAATTTTTTAGAGAGGGCCGAGAGAGAGAGAGAGAGAGAGAGAGAGAGAGAGAGAGAGAGAGAGAGAGAGAAAGAGAGAGAGAGAGAGAGAGAGAGAGAAGGGGGAGGAGCGGGAAGCATCAACTCCCACATGTGCTCTCACCAGGCAAGCTTAGGGTTTTGAACCAGTGATCTCAGTGTTCCAGGTTGACGCTTTATCCATTGTGCCACCTCAGGTCAGGCATAACCTAAATTTTCTATCTTCTTTTTATCAATACACTTATTTTTTTTCTGTAGGGGGAAGATAATAATAATGGGCCACTTATTCAAGTTTGATTACTTCTTAGAATAACTATCCATCATATTCATAAAATTTATAGTATATTTACCTCACAATTCTGCAGTTCTACTCTTTGTAATGGAAAATAACAGTTTTAATAAGGAGAAGTAAATTGATCCTTGGTTATTAAGATATTCTTTTCTAGAAGAATTAAAAATCTCCTATAAGCAAAAATACTTACATTTCATATAGCTGAAAATCTCAGTGCAAACCATCTTAACAAGGTAAATACTATCTCACAGAAGAGGAAGTCTAGGCACAAGATAGAATCAAGATATGGAAAATGGATGCAGTGACTCAGTTTCTCTTGGCTCTTTATCCTGTGCCTTGACTTTATACCAGGCTAACAGAAAGACAACTCTAGAACTTTCAGGCTCTATACTTAGAGTTGTCAGTGTCCATTGGAAGAAAATCTCGTTCCTTTCTCATGTCCTTTTCTAAGTGCCAGGGATTTATTTCCCAGAAGTCTCACAGAAAACTTTTTTCCCATGTCATTATCCAGCATTTGGATACATTTCTGTTCTAAATGCAGAGGAGCAAAGAATTGTGATTGGCTTAGATTGCTCATTTACTCAACCAAAGACTATTTTGGTAACAAAATATAAATATAAAACAAGACGTTTTTTAAGAAGTATACAAATTTTCATATATATATATAATTTTCTTTCAAAGCTAAAAAATTTTATTTGAACAAAAGTATTATACATTAATTACACTGGGGAACAAAATTTTTGTTGCATCCACAAAAACACTTGTTCTTATCTAATTCGAGTGTGCTGATCTCAAATCTCAAATCTGACAGTTTTACTCTGTAAGCTACAGTTTCTTTTGCAACTCAAGATTTTAGGTTTTCATCTTATTGTAAAGTTTTCAATATTTAGTTTAACATATTGAAGTATAATGTCTTCTTGGGCATCATCTTTGTGAAAATATAATAATTTATATAATGCAGTAAATATGCCAATCCACTAAAAGATATGATTGCATCAGAATTTGTCTACAGTTTTGAAATAGAACATATAAAAACACTTATTTTAATTTTAAAATTTGCGCAAAACTTATTTAAGTTCTATTCAGGCAAAAATGT
Organism: Rhynchonycteris naso; assembly: GCA_037038555.1. Taxonomy (NCBI): domain Eukaryota; kingdom Metazoa; phylum Chordata; class Mammalia; order Chiroptera; family Emballonuridae; genus Rhynchonycteris; species Rhynchonycteris naso. The sequence goes on from CM072996.1 coordinate 86,343,718, forward strand.
GTATTTGTAGCTTTTGTACTTGTGTACTTTTTGAGGAAAATCTCATTTGATGCTCCAGCTTAGTCTGCCATTGTATATCTGTCCCATCGCCCCTGATAACGCTCTTCCATCATCTCCAGATCTTGATGAAAGCATTCTCCCAGGTCATCACTAACAGCTCCAAGATTTTCAGGAAATTTATTAAGGTGACTGACCAGGAAGTGAATCTTAATGCTCATATTACATCCAATGTCGCAGAAAGCCAACAGCATCCTTTGAAACAGAAGTTCATAGTTTTCTGCTAATTTGTTGTCAAGAAAGTTCTTCGTAACTGCCACAAAAGACTGTCATGCTGTTTTCTCCTCCTTATTCATCTTCCTGGCAAATTCTTTGTTACGTATGAGGGTTTGAATTTGAGGTCCATTGAATACACCTGCTTTTATATTCTCAAAAGACAAGGCAGGAAAAGAATAAATAATATGTTAAAAGCATTCACTCTCTATTCAAAGCCTGAACAAACTGCTTCATTAAGCTAAGTTTGATGTGAAGTGGGGTAAAAATGATCCTGTCTTGATTAACTACAGGTTCATCCACAATATTTTGCATCCCTACTTCTAGAGTTTCACATTTTGGCCATTCCTTCTGTGTCCAGTGTTTCTCCTGAGCTGGGCTGTCCCACCAACACAGAAAGCAAGGATACTTTGTAAAACCTCTCTGTTGTCCTAGCAGGAAATGGACCATTTTCAGATCCACACAAATGATCCACTTATGCTCCTCCTACTTCAGAAAGTCGAGGACAATTTTCATGTCAATATAATCTTCTTGCAGATGAGTTGAATAACAGATTGGAACCGCTGCATAAACATTACCATTGTGTAGGAGAACACATTTCAGACTTCGTTTAGAGCTGTTAAGAAATAGCTGCCATTCTGTTGGACTGTATATGGTAACACCTAGCTGGCTGAGGAGACTACTGATATCAAGACAGTAAATAAAGTGTTTGTCTTCCAAAAAAAAGTCCACAAAGATTTGTTCATGCTTTCTGAAATGAGATACTTTAGCTGACCAGTGTAGTACATTCTTTTCTTGAAGCCTAGAGGCTAATAACTCAGCTGCTTTTTTTAATAGGTCCAGATCTCTTACTAAGTCATTCAATTTTGGTTGGCTAAACTGCTGAGGGGTTAATGACTCCTTATAATCAGAAGAAGACCCTTCAGATTCTACATTTCCTCCTGCATCTTATCAAAATACACTAGATCACCATGTTCACTTTCTTCATCCTTACAAGAAATAAAACCATTGAAAACTGGAACCAGAAGTGTCTCAGAGTGTGGAATAGGTTGTATTGCTGAAGGAATATTAGAATTTGAGATCATATGCCATTTTTTATTGCTGATACCCTTCGTGGGGATCAGACCGAAATAACAGTCACTGCTGTGGTCCTTAGGTTCACGTCAAACCATGGGAATGCCTAAAGGCATTCTTTTGCATTTTTCTTTTGTCCAGTCTTGAAGCATTTCCTCACAATCATTACGCACAATATGAGGAACCCAATTCTTGTCTTGATCGCCAAGGGGAATTTGAAAATAGGCAATATATGCATGTGTCACAAATGATGAAATATTGCGCCTTTGACGTTGTAGTGTGTAACAGCCACATATATAACAGAAGGTGTCAGGACTATTCTTACATTTATGACTACTCAAAGAAGCCATTATTCAATCTTAAAACAAAATAAGAGGTTCTTTTTATCATATAATAATTTTTTACATTATAAACAACTACAATTATATAAAAGTGATGTTCTAAAACATTAATTGCTTTGTGGTTATGTTCAATCCAAGAGTCATTACCCTTTAACTCCAATTTAAAAACCAATGCACGCCCTTAACTGTAACAAAATGAAATTAAAATTGCATAAAAACTAGAGCATGCACCTAAAAACGAATTTTAGATTTGAATTAGCCATTCAGAGATATACAGAAAAAGTTCTAAAACCTCATGCAACTGAAAGTGAATAAAAATGTTCCCCAGTGTTATCTAACTTTCATCATTTAAGATTATAAGCAGAATGTTTATTTTCCACTTAAAAACTATTATAACTTGTATTCTAAAACAAGATGTGATTTTAAAAGGTTTTATTAAATTAGATCTGATTGCATATATAATCACATCTTTTAAAAGAAACTAATAGTATTAATGAAGACAGATAAGATTAAAAATTATGAAAACTAAATATTTGTATTCTTCAAGTTTTCTTTATGCTTAGATTATTGATTTTCTCTGTTCACTTTCCAAAGAGTAAAAATCAGAGCTGTTATAAGTAATTCTGTATAATTTTTGTTACAAATTGTGTTTTTAATTTTCTGTTTGATTTATGGTATTACAAAATCTTATCTCTGCTCATGGGAAACTATAAAAAAAAATCACCACATGACTATTTACTTTCTAGAGATACTATTACTAAAATGGGTGGAGAACTAATGTCTTAAAGATTCACTCAAAATTTTTTTTCTTTTTTTTTGGTAATAAGTTTCTTTATAGGTCAAACAGCGTGGTCATACAATATGAAAATTTATCTACTTTAGTCTTAGCATTTATCAAGGTATTTGAGTTCTACTATGGAAGAATAAAAGTTGATATCTTAATGAGATCTTGTTTCCTTGGAAAACACTTTGGGAAATGTTGAGTAAGGAAATGGGGAAATAAAAACATTAAGAATCCAAATTAGGCCCTGGAAGGTTAGCTCAGTTAGTTAAGAGTGTTGTCCTGAAATGACAAGTTTGCAGGTTCAATCCTTGGTCAGGGCACAACAGAAAGTGGCAATGAGTGCGCAACTGAGTGGAACAAAAATGAATGCTTCCTTTCCCCTTCCCCTCTCTCTTTTTTTCTCTCTCTGTCTTTCTGAAACAATAAATAAAAAAGATATTAAGCCCTAGCTGGGTAATATGGTTTTTGGAGTGTCGTAGTGAACTACGGAGGTTGCAGGTTCAATTCCTGGTCAAGGCACATACAGGAAAAGCTCAATGTTCCTGTCTATCTGTCCTTCTCTCTCTTTCTCTCTCTCTCTCAAAAAAAATTAAAAGTAGAGAATTTGAGTTGGAAACTTTTGGCAGTGAAACCTCAGTATGCAAGCACTGAGGCAAATTTTTGTTTGCTAGATGTTTATTAGGTTATCAACACCTGTGAAATAAGGGAGAAGGACTAGAAATGGACAAGGTAAAAAGTTGAATTGTGAACCAGGCCTTTTAACGCTCTAGCCAAACTGACAGAGATTTGTAGATGGTGCTTTCAGAATTGTTCTGTGTTGAGTCAGAACTGCTGGGCCTTTATACCTTGCTCAGTTGCCAGATTACTGCTCAGAAAAACAGTGAGACATCAGGGACTCTCTGTAGCTGAGGAAGACCTTGAAGGAGATAAAATCTGGGGCCATCTACTGACTTCATATCCTATTGTTAGGCTGCAAGTTTTTCCTTAAAAACAAATTGAGTTAGTTCATCTCTGTGTCTACCATAGTCCTCACTGGTGCTGGTCAGCTCCACTTCTCTAAATACATCTTGAGAGCCAGACCTCCAGGGTTTCTGTGAGTGGCGGTGATTGGAAAAAGAATGCTCAAAATGTGTGCTTCTTTTCAGATTGGGATGGACATAAATACATTCGCTGAATCAAAGTTTCCATAGTAGCTTCACCAGGCAGTGGTGAGTGGATAGAGCATTGGCCTGGAATGCAAAGGACATAGGTTCGAAACTCTGAGGTTGCCGACTTGAGTCCTAGGTCACTGGCTTGAGCAAGGGGTCACTGGCTTGGCTGTAGTCCCCCGGTCAAGGCACATATGGGAAAGCAATCAATGAACAACTAATATGCCGCAACAAAAAATTGATGCTTCTCTTTTGCTTCTTGCCTGTCTGTCCCTATCTGTATCTCTCGCTTAAAAAAAAGGAAGTTTTTATAGCATATAATTCATTGATGCTCTTGTCCTAGTTGCTTGTGAAAGTGCAGTCCTTTTGTAGTACAGGACATTTAAATCTGAAGAACACAATTGTAGGTTCAGGACAGAGTCCCTTAGTGGGTCATCAAAAGTGAAAATAAAGGAGACAATTTCCATATCTAGCATTAGATATCTGGATTCAAGTATTCAGCCTATCTGAGAACACTACATCATATAAAATTCTTTGTTTTAATACATTCTGGAAGTATAACATCCTTGCAGAATAATGCCTCTGAACATTCATCTGTACCTTCATAGCCACTCCAGTGCTCTCTCAGGTCAGCAGCTTCCAGGTAACTGTAAGCAATACATTCAGAGGATGCTGTGCTCACAAGCCTACTCCCCCACCTTTCTGTGAAAAAATGATGAGATGCTGTGGGATTCCATGCCAATAAATCAAACCCTCCATCTGAACTCACAGAGATGAGCTAAATTCTGGGCAAAAATAAGGAATTCTCATACCCTGAATAGGTAGGTATCTATTCCGATGAGAACAACTGTCAGAACCTTCTAGTATGGAAGGAGCCTGATTGGTCTCATTGAGAAATTGTGTATTACTGGGAGCTAATAATTGTTTTCTATTGCCAGTAGATTTGGCATTAGGTTGTAGCAATAGCTAGATCCCATGTTATAGGATCTATGCATAGCTCATTCTATGATCTCAATATTTGTGCTCTCCTCAAGTTCTTATGTTTAAAATCAAGCTCATGGTGTTTGGAGGTGGGGCCTTTGTGAGGTGATTAGACATCAGGATGGAACTCTCATGAATAGGATTAGTTCTCTTACAAAGAGGATCTAGAGAACTAGCTCACCCTGTGAGGACACAATGATAAATCTGAGACAGAAAGAGGACCCTCACCTAATCATGCTGGCAACCTGATCTCAGATTTCCAGCTTTCTTGACCTGTGAGGAATAAATTTCTGTTATTTATAAGCTACCTAATCTATGACATTTTGTTAGATAGCCTAAATGAAGCTTATATATTTCCCACTTCACTTATATGCCCATTATATACACTTTTAGGTGGCTATTGATAAAAATTGTTGTCCATGTTAAGTTGTGAATTTTCTAGAGACTGTTAACATGTAATATGATCTTCATGTTTTCTATCTACTCACTTTCATATGTTTAATTACATTTCTTTACACAAGACCTGTCTATTTCTGATCTTGCATATTTTTTTTCTTCTCAGGATCCTGATCAGCTGACTAAACCATTCTCTATATCCCTAGAGGGGAAGGCATGATATATATATATATATACCATGTATGGGATAATAGAGATATGACTATATCTATAGTACATATACAAGAATAGATATATAAATTCTAATCTCAGGCCATTTGTATTTCAACACGAAGTGGATGATCTCTGCTCTGCACCACTCTTCCAGTTGGAAAGTTCCTTATAGCTATCTGTTAAAACCAACACAATGTGAGGTTGCAATGCAGCTAACTCCTATTTTTGGCTCACACTTGCACATGGATCCAACATACTCATAATATAAGTTTGGACTTTGTCCTCCAGCTTCAGCTGGTTTTATGGAACTCTGATACGATAATAGTGGTAAACTCATAAGCTGGCACTAGTGCAACAGTGATTGATATTATGGCTGATTCCCTAGTTATGCAGGTTTCTTGGGCCTTGTGACTCTTCACATGCCCAGTTTGGAATGTACCTCTTCTATATTTTGCCAAATTGCTGCTGGACACACCTAAACTGGTAACTTGTGAACTGAAAGACCTAGCTTTGAATGTAAAGAGAGAGATGGGGGAGTGGAAGGGAGGGGAAGAGAAGCAGATGGTTGCTTCTCATGTGTGTCCTGACCAGGGATCAAGCCCAGGATGTCCACATGCTGGACTGATGCTCTACTCACAGAGCCAACTGGCCAGGACCAATATTTACTTTCAATTTTCTCAAAATTCATAAACACTTTCCCTTTATGGAGGATATTTGAGTAAATAATTTTTATATTGAGTTTTATAAATATAACTTTATTGACTGAATAGCATTTTGTAATAAAATAATTTAACTCAATGATTTAATCACATGTGAGAGTGCCTCTATATTTCCCAATTCAGCTTCTGTATTCAGCTTCTGTTCCGTTCAGTTACCTGGATTCTCTGTATCTTATACTAATTACTAATATGTCCACATTATCTTTGCATACATGATCAAACATGAATTCTTATTGTCTCTGTAGATCTAAAAACTAGTCTGTCCTCTTAGGGGGTAAGCTATGACTTATCAAAGGGTCTATGAACCTTTGATAGGAAGGAGCATTGTGCATCCTTGCCTTGAAGCAGTACCTCTTCTCAAACCAAACATAAACGTTAGTGGTTTCACACAAATTTTGTCATATCTTTTACTTTTTCTGTACTGTGATTTAACACATCAATTTGTAGGAGGCTTTGAGTCATTTATGTTGCTGAATTTCCTATTTGGAGCTAACCACAGAGTTGAAGAAATGGAAAGGAAATCATTCACACACTTTTCTCCGGGATCAATAATTTCAGAGTCTGGTTGATTAGCGTCTTCAAATGCTGTCACAGTTGATTGAATCTGAGAATAAAGGTGTAGGTGGTACAGAAAAGATTATTGTTCTCACTGTGAACTCTGATTTGTTTCTTTCAGGTTACAGAAGGAAGAGCCTAAAAAAATTGTAGGTCAAGTGCTCTTATTCCCTGCAACTTTGAGAAGAGCAATCAGAAAATCACAGAACTGGACCCGGTCTAATGACAGGAAGAAAGAAGGGCAATAGGTAAAAAAGCAATAGGCAAATGCTTTTAAATCACATTTTGAAGTACACAGCAAGACAAAGCAGATATATATATATATAAAATTAGGATATATTGATTGTTTTAGCCTAATTTGTCTCTGGCTATTAGACTCAGCTTATTATGTGACTATTTCTGGTTATTATCATATTAACATGACAAAGTGAGAAAAGAAGATATTAAGCATATGTTTATAAGTCACTGTGTTTAATGCACTCTGATTCTCTAATTAATAAAAGCTCTTCACAAAAGAATTATTTCTTAAACATGTGAATGTTTCAGAGAATACAGATGCTTTGTTCATTAAAGTAATTATGGTAAAATCAGATCCACTTAATTTCTTGTTTATACATATTATATTAATTAAAAATAATTTATATGCTTTTGAGTACTTCTTATTATCTTAAAATTAGATATGTGTGTTATATAAATGAACACTTTTCGAATTTCAAGAATAATGATTAGGATAGTATAAATTTGTAAGTAGTATTATAATTAAATATATAATGAAAATTCCTAGGGGTTGAAAATTGGCTCTGATGAATCTGTAGGGCTAATACATAATGTTAAAAAAGTGAGTGCGACTAAGAAACTGATGCAGAAATCTCTGTGTCTCAATAAGCTTTTTTAGCACTGTCTTTAATGCTTAGCCAGGCCAAGATATTTAATTCGAATTATTAGGATACAGTGTGTTGACAGAAACTATTCAAGTTTGAGAAAGTGATATTTCATATTATAAAACTGAATTAACCGTAGCCTAAAGTTTTGAAGGCAATCTGGTGAGAAGCAAAGTATTTGTTGGGGGTTGGTGCACAGGTTGTTGGCAGAGATGGAAAAAAGCAGAAGGGATAGGGATAGGATTCAGTGCGAAGACATGTCAATTTTCTTTGATCTATTTTATTATTGTGCCTCTAATTAGCCATGGGGACTCATATCTGGACACACATCTTAGGAACCTAGAATACAAAAGATGAAGAAGAAGCAATACAAAATTAATGGAAGTTGATGGGAAAATCACTCTCTGAGGGTATCATTTACTCATTAAAATATATAGGTGTTGGACTTGTTTAGTGATTTTCAGCTATAAAGTTTCTGCATAGTAGCATATAATAAGCAATTATAAAATGTATTACAAAAAATTTCTTTCCTAAGTAGTGGGGAAACATTTTGAAATACTACAAGATTTCCCCTTATTGATGTTTTTCATCTGCATGATGACTAGTTCTTAAGGATGGGACTTGTTTTCTCAGTAATAGGAAGAAAAATTACTACCAACATGGTATAAAAGATAAGACTCAAGGGCAATTTCTACCAGAATAAAAAATAAATAAATAAAAAATAAACCAAATGCTCTTTTGTGCTGAGGGGTAGGGAGAAATTGGAAGAGGTGGAATGAGAGAAAGAGAGACGCTAAATGTCTTCTTGTACCTTAGTTAATTAATCTTCTACCATTCCTAGGGTTTAAATTTTGGGGAAGGAAGGGTAAAAACAGCATGATTAATTTAGGGGTAATAACTTGCTACTCATATATAGGCTGGTAATATTGTAATGAGGCTCAGCATTTACCTCTTCCTGTTCCTATATCTTGAAAACTTGAATTTATTATAGGAGAAAAACAAGGTAAGAAAAAAGAAGATAGAAAATCCTGAGTTAATTGAGATTAAAATAAATTACTATAGACCAGTCTTTATATCAATGTCTTATAAACTGTTGGTTATAAGATATTGGTAAATCTTGACATAAATTTGTGGGTAAATTAGCATAAAATAGAAAAAACGCGTATAGTCTACATATGACTAAGTATTGTTTTGTGAAATTTGAGGTTCAATTCTATATAAATAGTTAAATCTCCTTTTATATTTTTTATATATCTATATCTATATGATACACATACATGTTAATACTTCTGTTGTATAAATCCTAATAAGAAAAAAGTACTACTTATTATAAGTAAATTAAAGTAAAAATGTTTAAACAGAAATGAAAGAGAATGTTACCTTGAATGAAAAATTACATTTTTCACTGCCAAATGAGAATAAGAGCTGCAGAATAAACATAAGACCAGTTATAAAAATAATTTGTTCTCATATCTGAGTTTTTGGGTGTAAATTTTGACATGATTATAGCAATAAAGTATTTCAGTTTGTGCGTGGTTTACATTTAAAAAATACAATGGAGTAAAAATGTCTATTAAAGATCTTCACTTTCTCTTCTATTCTGATAATCCATCTTGTTTGAGAAGAAGTAGTAGAGTTACAGGTAATTTATTGGGAATAGTTCCTACCTTGGAAAGTCTTTAGGGGTAGGAACTATTCCCAATAATTTACCTGTAATTTACCCAATGTTTACTACAATGTTTTATATTTCAATCATTTTTAATTAGAGATATAGTAAAAAATGTTGATTTTTTTAATTAAGAATCTCTTACCTGCCTGTAAACTTTAGTGTATTTGTCATTCAAACCCTGGGGAGGGAAGGAATCATGAGGTAAATGTGACAAGGTTAAAAAAAAAAAGAAGAGTCCTTTAGAACTTTGTGGGTGCTTTTCCCCATTTGTTGCCTTGAGCCAATCAATGACTATTCCTTCATCTGGTGATACATTTGCTGGTTTATATTATCTTCAGGACTAAATAAAAACCTGAGAAAAAATAGTAAAGGTTACTTAGCCTCTAGAAGTTTCTTTTCACTTCTTGATCCCTGTGAGTGGTGAATTACAGTCTAAGAAGTGATTCTTTCTGTTAGGGGAGCCCCAAAGTTAGAAATCGGGCTTTAGTAATAGTAGCTGTTATTAGTTGTAATGAGTAAGAGATGTAAAGATTTTAGGAAATAGTTAATCTGCTTGCTCTTCTCTCTTAATGACTCCTTGGCCTTTACTTTGAAATGCAGGCAAAAATTATCTTTGCAGAAATGTTGGGGAAAGTTTACATTGGGGAGGAACCTGAAAATTAGGGGAGTTTAAATCACAAAGAGTTGTTTGTGAAAGCTGAGTCACAGGATTTACTGTGAAAAGTCAAGGCTTATATATTAATTAGAAACTTAGTTCACCACCAATCTTTAAACTTTACTTTGTATTTTAAGAAAACCCAGAGTCTTTTTACAAATTATTCCCAAAGGCAGATAGATGGTCCCAGAGGTGTCAGGTCCTGGCTGTTCCTGGGAGACACCTGCCTCCGCTGCCTTGAAGATTTACCAATGATGCCAGATAGGACCATGCTGATTGGGCCTGTGCTACATCAGAAAAACTTGTAGAGGAGATGTTTCTGCAGCTGAACCCCCACCTCCTGTACATTGCTATGGGACTGACTGCACAGACTTTCATTTTTTCATTATTTTCCCCCTATACTCTATAAATACCAGCAAGCCCCAGGAGAATGTTTTTCTTACTGTTTTTGTTTGTTTGTTTTACAGAGACACAGAGTTAAAGAGAAGGACAAATAGGGACAGACAGACAGAAAGGGAGAGAGATGAGAAGCATTAATTCTTTGTTGAGGCACCTTAGTTGTTGCTTCCTCATATGTGCCTTGATTGGGAGGGGGCTACAGCACAGCGAGTGACCTCTTGCTCAAGCAGCAACCTTGGGCTCAAGCCAGCGACTTTTGGCCTCAAGCTGTGTTAAGGCAGCTTTGTGGACAAGATTCCCCTGCCTTCTCAGGGTATTGGTATTTCTGAATTACAAATGCTCTTACAATGCTCTGGCCAGTTTGTCTCTCTAACTAAATGCAATGAGTTGCCCCAAACCCAGCCTGTTCCAGTAACACTTCTAAGGCTGCTTATTCCTGAATGTTGAGGGTAAAGATGATTTGAAACCTCTTTTTGCTGGTGTTTCTGGTGGTGAGGCTCTTTGTTTGCCTCAGGGCACATGTATCACCATTATCCTTGAACTCACAGGGTTTGACACAAACTAGGATCTGGCTAAAGTCAGATCATCTTTGCTTGACAAAGTAGTAAACATCCCCAAGGAGAATGTTTGTGCTAAAGCTACTCTTGGCATATTACATTTCCAACTAAATGTGGGAATAAATTTATCAAGTTTTTTGTGAAAAAAATCTGATATTTATTGAAGTTGCATTAAACCTACACATCAATTTACCTGACTATCGATGAATATGATGTAGTTCTCTGTTTTCGTGGGCTCTTCTTTGATGTTTCTTAATAATGTTGTAAACTTTTCACAGTCTGAGGCTTGCCAGGATTTACTAAAATTATCTCTAAGGTACCAGATATTTCCTAATGCTATTGTTAAAAACTATTTAATATCCCTTTTATTTGCTGAAGGTGAGTGAAAATAAAATTGGCTTTTGTATACTTATCATTGTCCAGCTATTTTACAAGACTTCTCTGCCTTCTAATAATTTGTAGATTATTTTGAGTTTTCTGTGTAATTGGTAATATCTTCTATAAAGAAAAAATTTTATTCCCTTTTGCTAACCCCCATATTTTTTATTGTTTACCTTATTATATTGGTTATAATGGCAAGTAAAATGAATAAAGGGATGATAACGGACAATTTTTTTTCATTTTAAGTCCATTTATGAAACTTTTATTTCACTTACATGAACATAATGATTATTCTTGGATTGGTATGGGAAATTACATAAAAAATAAACTAATATATCAACTATCTTATGTTATTTCTCTGTTAACTGTTTTTACAATCAGGTATCATTGGGGAATTCACTATAGAGATGCACTATGGTTATCGCAGCAGAGGTGTCTGGGAAGCGCTATGCTCTCTGCGACTCTCTGCAAGCTCTTGCTGGTCTGACTATTCAAAAAGCCAGAATATGCTTCCCAAAAGCAAACATCATGACCCAGGAAGGAGGTTAATAAATGTAAAGAGTGCAACAACTGCCTAACATTATCTTTTAACTTAGCATGCATTGTTATTTCCGGTGATCTATGTTACCACCCACCATATCGCTTTGGTATTAAACCCCTATTAAAAGGGACTCCAATTCTGGGAGGAGTGTGAAGTTTGTCCAGCCTGCCGCCACTGGGAGGGAGAAGCTGGACATGTATGTAAGTTTCTCCTATTAAAGCTCTTATGAATTTGAAAAATTCAGAAATGATCCTGAATTTAGACTTGTTGGGCTTTTTTCCAACATGCATGTAGAAGACAAAAATAAAAATAACTAAGAAAATAAACGCATGTTTTTGTTTGTTTTACTGCTGTGATGGATGTATATAAAGTAATGGATATCAGAATATACCTTTTTATTACATCTTGACATTAGTTTTTAGGTTGCTTCAGTGGTAGAGTGTTGGCCCAGTGTGTGGATGTTCCTGGTTTGATTCCCAGTCAGGGCACATAGGAGAAATGCCCATCTGCTTCTCCACCACTCCCCCTCTCACTTCCTTCTTCTTTTCTCTCCCCTCCTACAGCCATAGCTCTATTGGAGCGAGTTGGCCCTGGATGCTAAGGATGGCCCCATGGCCTTGCCTCAGGTAGCAAGAAGAGCTCCATTGCTGAACAATGCAACAACACCCCAGTTGGGCAGAGCATCACCTCCTAGTGGGCTTGCATGGTGAATTCTGGTGAGGGCACATGTGGGAGTCTGACTCTCAACTTCCCTTCCTTTCACTGTTTTTTAAAAAAGGAAAGGACACATTTCTGTAGCTATAGTCAAAGTTTTCAAATTGAGATTGTATTATATTATTCCAAAGATGCATTTGTTCAACAGGTAATATTTATTGTGATAGCTATTTTTTCTACAGCCTTAAACTCAAAACTCTTAAAGAACCCACAATAACTACTTATGACTAGAAACAATTAACCCTTTTATCCTCCATCAGGCAGCCTTCTTTGTTTAGAGATGAAAGCAGTTTTGCCTGAACAGGCCGTGGTGCAGTGGATAGAGCATCAAACTGGGATGTGGAGGATCCGGGTTTAAAACCCTGAGGTTGCAGGCTTGAGTTCAGGCTCATCTAGTTTGAGCACAGCTCCCAGTTTGAACCCAAGGTTGCTGGCTTGATCAAGGGGTCACTCGGTCTGCTGTAGCCCTCGGTCAAGGCACATATGAGAAAGCAATCAATGAACAACTAAGGTGCCACAACAAAAATTTGATGCTTCTCATCTCTCCCCTTTCCTGTCTGCCTTTCCCTATCTTTCCCTCTCTCTGTCTCACTTTCTGTTTTGTCATACACAAAAAATGAGACAAAACCAGTTTTAACACTGACCCTTGTAAAGCCAAAACGTACCAAAAGTACTATGCCAAACATTTAAAACATATAAAAAATCCGTCTGACCAGGCAGTGGCGCAGTGGATAGAGCATCGGACTGGATGTGGAAGACCCAGGTTCGAGACCCCGAGGTTGTGAGCTTGAGCTCGGACTCATCTGGCTTGAGCAAAAGCTTGCCAGCTTGGACCCAAGGTCACTGGCTCCAGCAAGGGATTGCTCGGTTTGCTGAAGGCCCGCGGTCAAGGCACATGTGAGAAAGCAATCAATGAACAACTATGGTGTCGCAATGGCAACGAAAAACTAATGATTGATGTTTCTCATCTCTCTCCATTCCTTTCTGTCTGTCCCTATCTATCCCTCTCTCTGACTCTCTCTCTGTCCCTGTAAAAAAAAAAAAAAAAAAAAAAAAAAAAATCTACATCCTTATATCAAGCGCTTCAAAATGAAAACAGATTACTCCCTAAATGTTAAATGGCTTTATGTCTCTAATATTAGTCATAAAACCCATATGAAAAAGATAGAAAGTCAGTCCTGGCCAGGTTGCTCAATGGATAAAGCTTCCAGAGGTTGCAGGTTTGATCTCGCTCATGGCCCCTACAAGAAGCAATCAATGAGGGCATATCTAAATGGAACAGCCAAGTGAAACAATGAGCTAATGATTTTCTCTCTCTCTCCTTGCTCCTCTTGCTCTCTCCACCCTCCTCTTCTTTCCTCCCCTTCATTCAAATCAATAGAAAAATTAAAAAAAAGAAGATAGAAATTTAAACAGAAGTAATATAAACCTATCACAAATCAAACTAAAACCTATCTGTGAGACAGCTTGGATGACAAATAGTTTACTCTGTAAATTTTAGAATGAGACAAACAAAAGTGGAAAGACTAGTTAACTTTCCTTCTTCTGCTTCAGTTTTGTCTCCTTGATATTCAATGTCTACAACAGCCTCCCCATCATTGCATCAATAGTGTGCTCTCTTACTATAACTCTTTATATCACGGTCAGCAATAGTTTCATTGTAAATTTTCTTTGCAAGAGATTACCCTTTCTTATAAGAGTTTAGTTCTCATAATGGAACACAGGGAAGATTAGGACTAGACCTAAATATACTAGAATAAATTTATTGCATTTCCTTTTCACTAATTTGAAAAGCTTCATGGTATGTTTGCTCTGGTGAATCCAAACCACAATTCCTTTCTATCACCAAGAACAACCTCAGTCAGTAACAGTAGTAGTCTCCTTTTATTTTCAAATAGAAGGCTTTGCTCTCTGTTCGTGAAGCACTGGGATTAAGAACCTTTCCAAAAGACAGCACATTATTGCACATGTACTCTAATCTTGCTCTCAATTTTTTCTCTGTATCAAGAGTCATCTGTCATTTTTGTTCAGCATTTTCTTTCTTTAGCTCAGTGCTTGAGAACACCTTCCCAAATGACCTACCACTTCTTACAACATTTTTTAATAAGTAACTGAGATATTGTTACTCTCCTCATTGGATAATTTAGCTCCTTGCTAGGTTATAAACTTCATGTAGGCTGCATGTTATCATGTTGCTTGGCTTGCTTGGCCAGATTGGCTTCTGTTCTAGCTTATTTTTATCCATGCCTAAATGTGTTATGTCTGCAGTAGTTGAAAGAAGATGGACATGAGCTGCACAGTTACTTCCTTTTTGTTGTCAAAAATACTTGTATCAGAATAATAAATTCTCATTTATTTATGAATTACTGAGTTATTCTTTTAAATTATGAATTTAGGTTAAATTTTGTCAAATGCTTTCACTGCACCTAATTGAAATAACCATATTGATTTTGCCCTTTTAATATCTTAATATGGCAAATTATAATTATGGATTTTGTAATCATAATAAGCCCAAGAAAGAGCAGTTTTATACATTTTGCTTATATTTAATTTATTTTTATTGTTATATATATATTTACAAAACTATGTTTTGCAGTTGTTTTTAATTTTATTGAAAAGTATATCATGTTATATATAAAATTATTTAAGATTTTTTTACTAGTAATATTTTGTTAAAATTTGTGCATACTGCCCTGGCTGTTTGGCTCAGTGGTAGAGCATTGGTCTGGTGTGTGGAAGTCTCAGGTTCGATTCCAGTCAGGGCACACAGAAGTGCCCATCTGCTTCTCCACCCTTTCTCCTCTCCTTCCTTTCTATCTCTCTCTTCCCCTCCCGCAGCCAAGGCTCCACTGGAGCAAAGTTGGTCCCGGCACTGAGGACGGCTCTACGGTCTCTTCCTTGGGTGCTAGAATGGGTCCAACCACAATGGAGCAATGCTCCTGATAGGTAGAGCATTGCCCCCTGATGGGCATGCCAGGTGGAAATACAAAAAAGTATATATTTGTGGATACTATTGTGTGTAGCTGTAATTCATTCATTTTGACTTGTTGGAATTCACTGTATAAATAAATATTTTACTGTATGGTTATTCATATCAACTATATAACTGGTACACAGATAGAAAGCTGGTCAATGGAATAAACAGAAAACCATAAACTAGACCCATGCAAACAGAGAACTTTAGATTCATCAGAGATGTCCTGTTTTATCAGTAAGGAAACATGGGGGAATTCAGTTAATGAAACTGGAAAACAGGCTATCCACAAAAATAATTATCTTCTCATAGGTTATGTATTTAAAAATTAAAGACAAAACTTTGAACAACTTAGCAGAGCATGTTGGTGAACATATTTTTTAAAAAAAACATTATTGACAATCTTTAAAAATATAAAAGTAAAAAATGGGCTCATCAAAAAATAATTCTAACAAACTTATTATAAATTTTAAAAAGTTATTATCATAAACACAAATTATTTTTATTAAAAATAGCTAAAAACTTCCCACAAAGTAGCAGGGAAAGCACCAATAACTAAAAAATAAATCAATAGATAGGTGATGATAGATAGATGATGATAGATAGATAGATAGATAGATAGATAGATAGATGATAGATAGATGATAGATAGATAAACCACAATGGGTGA
The DNA here is from genome assembly GCA_037038555.1 of Rhynchonycteris naso. Classification (NCBI taxonomy): domain Eukaryota; kingdom Metazoa; phylum Chordata; class Mammalia; order Chiroptera; family Emballonuridae; genus Rhynchonycteris; species Rhynchonycteris naso. Next base: position 86,359,640 of record CM072996.1, read on the forward strand.
AAGAAAATGAGAAGACATTTCACAGAAGAGAAAATATGTAGGCTAATAAGTATATCAGGAGATGTTTGAACTTCATTTATTCTCAAGGCAATGTATTTTAAAAGTACTATAAGATATCATTGTGCTCTCATTATGTTGGAAAAATTTAGAAAGCTTGACTATCTTTTATGTTTAAGTGATATATACTTTATATCTCTTATATATTGCTGGTGGGAATGCAAAATGTTAAAATCACTATGGTATAATCTTGTAGATTTAGATATTGACATGCCCTGTGAACCAGTAATGCTAAACCTATATATGAAGTCAAGAGAAGCTCATATCATATATATAAAGATATGTAAAAAATGTTCATAACAATAATGTATACAATAACAAAACCCTAGAAAAAACTCAAATAATAATTGATTAGAAAACAGATGAATTAATTGTGTACTTATGTAATAGAATATGTAACAATAATCAGATTGAACAAAGTATAGTAACACTGTACATAAATGTCAATAGCATCAATAGCATATGATTTAGTAAAGACATATCCTAAATTATTTAAAGTAACCCAATAGGAAAGTTAAAACAACTAAGATCAAATACCTTTTACGGAGACATGTAACAGTTTAAGAAACTATATAAAATAGAAAGCAAGAGAATGATGAACACAAGAATATAAATGGCCTGACCAGGCGGTGGCGCAGTAGATAGAACGTCGGACAGGGATGCAGAAGACCCAGGTTCGAGATTCCGAGGTCGCCAGCTTGAGTGCAGGCTCATCTGGCTTGAGCAAAAAGCTCGCCAGCTTGGATCCAAGGTCGCTGGCTCCAGCAAGGGGTTGCTCAGTCTGCTGAAGGCCAGCGGTCAAGGCACATGTGAGAAAGCAATCAATGAACAATTAAGGTGTCGTAACGGCAATGAAAAACTGATGATTGATGCTTTTCACCTCTCTCCATTCCTGTCTGTCTGTCCCTATCTGACTCTCTCTCTGTCCCTGTACAAAAAAAATAATAAAATTAAAAAAAAATTAAGAATATAAATGATAGATTTGAGAGGAGGCAGTTTGTCACCCCAGAACATGCCTTTGAGATATTGACTATTTTAATATGGTTGTTTTTAAGAAATCAAGATTTAGAAAGAACCATTGACCTTTATCCCAAATGCCTAAAAGAATTTAAATAGAGAAGCTGCTCTAGGAAGGTATATATCATCACAAATAACTATAGTTTATTATGAACTAGTGTGTTATATATAGAGAGAAACTTAGCAAGACCCATTTGATTAAGGTCCTATCTTTAAAGATGACCCACCAAACATTTTGTATTTACTCATATTTTGCTTTTCTGTCTCATGTGATGTGCCTTTTATACCCTTTGAAGTCTCCAACCACAGCTAGCCCTCTCTTCTCCTTAGCTTAAGATGGCATATTAACCTTAATTGTTTAATCTGTCATAGTGTTTCATATATTAATAGAACCCCCATATGTATACATGCAATAAATTTTGATACTTTCTTCTGTTAATCTGTCTTATGTTAATTTGATTATTAGTCTACCTAGAAAAGGTTTTAAGGTGGAAGTTAAATCCCCCAACACAATTTCTTTGGGTGAAAGAAATAGGAAAAAAAAACAGGAGAGACACCATAAAGACAGAAATGTGGGGCCATGAAAAAGCTGGCCTTTGTAAGTGATTATGCCAATCAAAGAGACAATTTAACTTATTTCTTTCTAAGTTTGATACCTTTTTTTTCTTTTTATTGCTTAATTGCTTAGGCTATATGTCAACCCAAAACTATTAGAACTAATAAATAAAGACAGCCTATAGAATGAAAGTAAGTATGTTTCAGGATACAAAATTAAGATACAAATATTAGTTACATTTGTATACACTGAATATAAACTAACCAAAAATAAATAAACAATAAAATTTTAACTACAATAGCATCAAAAAGAAAACAGAGTTCTTAGAAATAAATTTAACCAAGAATGAGAAAAATCTATATAATAAAAACTATAAAACATTGATGAAAGAAACTGAAGAAGACACAAAGAAATGAAAAAGCTATCTTATATTCATGAATTAGAAGAACTGATATTGTTGAAATGTCCACTCCACACTAGCCATAGCTATCTACAAATTCAATGTAATATCTATCAAAATTGCAATGGAATTATTCACAGAAATAGAAAATAAATAAATCTAAAATTCATATGCAATCATAAAAGACCCTGATAGTCCAAAGTTCTCTTGAGAAAGAAGAACAAAGTTGGAAGCACTATACTTTCTAATTTCAACACACACACACACACACACACACACACACACACACACACACACACACACACACACATATTATAAATCTATAGCAACCACAACATCATGGCACTGGTATAAAACAGACACACATAGACCGATGCAACAGAATAGAGAGTCCAGACACAAATACAGTCAATCAATCTTTGACAAGGTTGCTGAATATAAAATGGTGAAATGAAAAATAGTGATATTGGACCCTTATCTCACACCATACATAAAAATTAACTTAAAGTGAAAGAAACACATAAATATAAGACCCCAGATCATAAGACTTCTTAAAGAAAACCCAGGAGAAAATCTCCTTGATGTTGTTTTTGGCAACAATTTTTGGGGTATGACACCAAAGCAGCCAACCAAAGCTAAAATGTATAAGTGAAACTACTTTAAAGTAACAATCTTCTATACAGCAAAGGAAATAATCAACAAAATAAAAAGGCAGCCTATAGAATGAAAGTAAATATTTTCAATTTGTGCATTTAATAAGGGGTTATGATCCATAATATATAAGGAACTCATACAACTCAAAAGCTTGAAAATCAAATAACATGATTAAAAAATAGCCAAAGGACCTTTACAAATGTTTATCCAATGAAGACATGCAAATGGACAACAAGGATATTGAAATGTACTCAATATCAGTAATCATGAGGGAAATGCAAATGAAAACCACAATAAAATAGTCCCTTACATCTGTTAAGATGGCTATTATTAAAAAGACAAGAGATAAAATGATGATGAGGATATAGAATAAAGCAAACCCTTGTATACTTTTGATAGAAATGTAAGTTGATACAACCATGATGGAAATAATATGGAAGTTTCTTAAAAATCAAAAATATAACCCCATATGTTTCAGCAATACCACTTCTGGGTATATAGTGAAAGAAAATAAAATCAATATCTTGAAGAGATATTTCCACCCCGATGTTTATTGCAGTATCACTCACAAATCTAAGATGGAAACAATCTAAATGCCTGTAGACCAATGAATACATAAAATGTAATATGTCCACCTATGTTAACTTTCTATGCCTTTCAGAAAATCAGATTGAAACTTTATTGGCATGTCCTAGCACTGGCATGTGTTTATAATATCTCTGACAAAGGCATGCATTATTGTTGCCTTAATTTTTGAAAATGTATTAGTGATATAAAGAGATTTATATGATTAAGCTGTTATCTACTATTAATACATACTGAGAAAACAATGGGTAATCTGAAATGTTTACATTCTCATGGGGATATTTGCAGGCAGTAGTAGCATCTGACTCCACTACGTGGGGTTCTAACACAGAATAAGTAATTGAAAAAGAGGAAAGTGCAGGAAGGGGCAGACACCCTTTTTGCTGGAATCCAGGGTAAAAACAGAAGCTTAAAGTACCAAAGAATCAGAGCAAAACAAAGTGCTAACATCAAGTGATGTAACTATCTTTAATTAGTTAGGTTCCATTTATTTCTCTAAAAATTTAGATAATCAATTTCAGGCTAGCCTAGAGCTTCTTATAATAGATAAAAATTGTCCTAATAGATAAATAATAGAGAACATGCTTTGAACTTGAATTGCTTGCTTCTCTAAAAATCACTAAACTTTATGGATTTTTATAGACATTATTTCTTACAAATGCTACATATTTTTTTTATAATTTCCCTGGCCCTACTGATTAATAGAGATAACTATACTATGCTTCAATGCATTAATTAGCTCCCAGATATCATCCTGATTGTTTTCTTGTACTAGCATCCATGGCTATGTTTCTTACTTGAGAGATAGTAGAATGCAAACATTGAGGGTATAAAAGTTCAGGAGTCAAGAAAACCTAGGTGTATATTCTAACTCTTCACTAATGAGCTATTTGATATTGAGCAAGTAACTTAACTTTCCTATGCCTGATTTCCTTATCTGTTGTATCAAGAGCATAGTAGTATAACAGTATCTTTCTTACAGGTTTTTATGTTCATAGTATTAAATGAAGTAATATATGTAAGGCACTTAGCACAGAGTAAAAAACTAACATATGGCAGTTGTAAAAAATGTATTTAGAAATAATTTTGTTCCACGTTTATATAACAATATTTTGTGCTACAAGTTTTTCTGAAACTTTGAAAGAATGAATTTTCTACCTAAAAGAGGTTGGATTCAAGATCTTACTCACTTTAGAAAATAACCTGTACAAATCCGTTCCCAGAGGACTTGTATGTGTTTAAAACTTGTGCATCAAACTGAAAATGATTAACTGAAGAAAGAAAGAACAAGTTTGTTTTTCTTTCTTTCTTTTTTTTTTTACAGGGACAGAGAGAGAGTCAGACAGGAATGGAAAGAGGTGAGAAGCATCAATCATTAGTCTTTCATTGCTGTTGTGACACCTTAGCTATTCATTGATTGCTTTCTAACATGTGCCTTGACCACAGGCCTTCAGCAGACTGAGCCACTCCTTCCTGGAGCCAGCGATCTTGGGTCCAAGCTGGTGAGCTTTTGCTCAAGCCAGATGGGCCCGCGCTCAAGCTGCCGAGCTTGGGGTCTCGAACCTGGGTCCTCTGCATTTCAGTCCGATGCTCTATCCACTGCACCACTGCCTGGTCAGGCATGTTTTTATTTCTTGAAGAGGAATCAAGTTACCTGATGTAACCGTGATTCTTTCCACTGTTATCTGTCTATGCCTGTCACAATGGAAGAAAACACACTAGGCACTCGGACCACTCAATCCTCCATTCACCAGGAAGGGTTGTTATCTCTGGCATTTTTTCCTGTGCAATTTGGGAATGGCGTCTCCTCAGTTGCTTTCTTCTCACTTGAAAACTAAACTAAACTAAACAACAACTAAACTAAACTATATAAGCACTCCCTACCTAAACCAAAACACCTTGGAACATATACTTGTGCATCTTGATATAAACATAAACTTTTCCTCCTTGCCAATATCTGTTATTCTTAAAACAAAACAAAACAACAAAACATGTTATAGAGATGTTGAAACTTTCTGGGAAATGTAAATTATTACCATAACTAAACTATGTTAATGTATTATCTAGATCTGGAGTGTCCTAGCCTCCTTCATGATCCACTTAAGAGAGAAATACTGATTCACCTAGATATATTTAATCCTAATCAGCATTTTTTTTTGTCATGAAAGCCTGTTTTTGGAAACTAAAGATATTTCAAGTGACATTTAACAATAAAAATACTTTCTAAAAATGCATTTTCTAAAATTGATATATGAGCATTTTAAAGTATCCCAACACTATATTAAAAAAGAATAGCAACAACACCAGAGAGTGCCATTTAAAAAGTAACAAAAACACATTTGTTTTATTTTAGTTTCTTGGGTCCCAAACAAAGAAGGTATATTTATACAACTCAGGCTACATATTTTATTGTACAAAATAATTACATTGGAAAAACAAGTCTGCTTTTTTTTTTTTTTTTTTTTTTTCGTATTAGAGAAGTGTCAAGAAGGAGGCAGCTTTCCAAGAAGCTGGTATTCTGAAATTAAATTGAAGGCTCTATTCTGAATTTCTATGATCTTTCCTTTGACCATTAGCTGGTCACTGTTGATATATACCTGCATATTACACCATTCTTAGACCTAGTTTTCGCTTTTTTGTTTAATAGGTTGAATCTCATTGTTAAGACTAGGAGACTAAAAATTCACCATTCTTATTTAAGTCAAACTGCCCTATAGGCAAGTCAGTGATGGGTTCTTCTGTGATAACAGGGCCTACTGGAGATTTAATACTGTTTTGCATGTTTAAAATTTGCTTTGAGATTAGTTTTTATGTCTTCCCACTCACCAAAACAGTTAATTAGTGAAATGTCAGATATGTTAATTACCATGATAATGGTAATTATTTGACAATATATACATAATCAAAACATTACACTGTATATCTTAAATATATATACTTTTTATTTTTCAATTGTATCTCAATAAAGCTGGAAAACTATGGGGAAAAAAGCTGTAACTTACAGTTATTGAAAGATCAAGCCTTAGCCTTTTCTCTGCTGAAGTTTCTGCTTAAAGGAGAATGCATAAAGTCTTTAAATATTTAAGACATTTCTAAAAGAAGGAAGTGGAGAGACACAAATCACAGCTATAAAACTCTAAGACTGATTAAGTCAGAGCTGAGGAAGCATTTTATTTCCTCTCTGAAGTCCTAATCTTTCTCTATAATTTTATTTTCTTAGAGAGATGCACCTTAGACTTCAGAACAGATAAATTCTGCTTTGCTAATTTTATATCCCTTTTTTTTCTATTTACCTTTCATCTTAAAATATTTTATTTATTCATTTTAGAGAGGAGAGAGAAAAAGAGAGAGAAAGAAGGGGGGAGTAGTAGGACAAGCTCAGGGTTTTGAACCAGTGACCTCAGTGTTCCAGGCCAATTCTTTATCCACTGCACCACCACAGGTCAGGCTACCCTTACATCTTTAGAACATCATGTCTGATAACATTGCCTACTCACTCCCCCCACCCATTTTCCAGTCTTAAAAGTATAACACAGACCCAATTCTATTACAGAAGGAAATGCAAGCAGGTTAAACCAGCCAACCAAACATATACTACTGAGTATGTTTCTTGTTTTATTTGTTTGTTTACTGCTGTAATAGAATTATTAACAGAATAGCTCTATTTTCACCAGAATTGTGTTACATATTTAAAACAAAAACCAGGAACAAATCTATGGTTTTATTAGTACCCACAACTTAATAAATAAATGACTGAACAGTTCTTTTACTTTTTCTGAACTTCCATTGCCATGTCAGTAAAATAAGAAAACATTTAAATATTTTTACTTAGAAGATTACATATACTCATTTTGCATATATTACATGCAAAAACATCTGTACAAAGTAAGTATTTAGAAAGCAAATCAGCCCTGGCTGGTTGGCTCAGTGGTAGAGCATTAGCCCCAGCAAGTGGATGTCCCAGGTTCCATTTCTGGTTAGGGCACACAGGAAAAGTGACTGTCTGCTTCACCACCCCTCTTCCTCCTCTTTCTCTCTCTGTTCCTCTCCTGCAGCCATGGCTTGAATGATTTAAGCGAGGTGGCCCTGTGCCCTGAAGATGGCTCCATGGCCTAACCTCAGGTGCTAAAATAGCTTGGTTGCCGAGCAACAGAGCAGCAGCCCCAGATGGGCAGAGCATCTCCCAGTAGGGGACTTGCCAAATGGATCCCTGTTGGGTCACATGTGGGAGTCTGTCTCTCTGCCTCACTGCCTCTCACTTAATAAATAATAATAATAATAATAAAAAGTAAGTCACCCATCTGCAGTATGTTCAATGATGAAACATTTATATATTCCTAAATTGCTATTTTAGCTTTTAATTGCAAATAATTTATTTTAGTTTCAGGAGATCATTTGATTCCCATACCAGCACCTTGATTACCGAAACAAAATTCGAGTGCTAAAACTACAAAATGACAGCAAGTGAATCAACCTTTTTTTTACTGGATTGTTTTCTGCTTAAATTAACACACATTTCAAAACTCACCGAGAATCATTGCCTTTTGGCTTTGACACTGAACTTAAAGTGATGATATTTCAAAGAAAGCTGAAATGCAAAGGATGTTATGTTGCATTTACTTTAAGGTTCATTCACTCTGACTTTTACATGACTTGTTAGACATTAGCCTCCCTGTTTTGAAAAGGCCAGGTACATCAGGGTTAGTGCCGAGAGTGAACACCATTAGTTTGCACTTTATCATTGTCATCCAGCCGCTGAATGGCTGCATTTTACATTCCACAGGTAATGGAGGATGTCAGAGCTATTTCAGCTCTTATATAAGTCAAAATTAAACAGAGGACTTAGGATTTCTAATTTTAAGAATTTTAAGTAAGAAAGATCTTTTTTTTTTACAGAAGTTCCTCAAATAGCCTACATACAATTTTTTTTTAAAGAAAGACACAGAGAAAGGAATAGATAGGGACAGACAGACAGGAACAGAGAGAGGTGAGAAGCATCAATCATTAGGTTTTGTTGCCGTTGCGACACCTTAGTTGTTCATTGATTGCTTTCTCACATGTGCCTTGACTGCAGGTCTTCAGCGGACTGAGCTACCCTTTGCTGGAGCCAGCGACCTTGGGTCCAAGCTGGCGAGCTTGTGCTCAAGCTGGAGACCTCGGGGTCTCGAACCTGGGTCTTCCGCATCCCAGTCCGACGCTCTCTCCACTGCGCCACCACCTGGTCAGGTCCTACATACAATTTTCAATGAAATATAGTAATTATCCTCTATGAGTGCATTTTGTAACTTATTCATAGACTCTGTGATAAAATTATTTCAGAACTTATTATTTAAATTTGTAATTATAAGGCAGATGCAAACATTGCTTCAAATATTTGCTTTAACCTGACTTTAACCAAGACTATTATAATAAGATGCACATTGTGTTGCCATTCACTCTTTTCATCAACTCATAGATGTGTATGACTTCATTCAGAAAGTTAAAGAACAGCATGACCACTCACCACTGCATTGATCTCAGGTGATCCCTTCTGAGCACAGCCCAGCAGGTAGCAGCACCCAGTGACAGTCTTATTTGAACATTGAGCAGAGCTTGTATTTCACTTCATTATATGTTATCATTCTTCTCATTTTTTCACCCAGTGTGGCAGGCTCATCTTTCTCTCACACTGCCAGAAAAATCTCAGCTTTAAAACCATTTAAAATAAAATGGAGAAACCAAATGAGTAAAAAAGGAAGTAGCCCACAGCTGCTGCTTCCAGTCCTACCCCGATTTTCTGCAAAATTATTGTGTTTGTTACGATTCTAAGAGTAGTTTCCAATGATCAACATAAATTGTATGTCAGGACACTTGGATTCCAGGTATGAAAATGAAATTTATTAAACTGAACACATTGACATTTCTGGCTTTGATATTTCCATATCTACAAATTCAGGATTGGACTACATAATTTCTATGTCACTTTCAGCTTGAAAAATATATGCTTCAGAGAATAAGAGAAGAAACCTTTACTTTTTGAGTCAATGACTATGGACATGCTCTTGATTCTTAATTAGCAGAACAGTAACAGCAGATTTTTTTTTTTTTAGCCCTTGGTATGTTTTGGTGGTAAAATCTCTTCAAAAACAAATATGTGCTTTGTGTGATTATTAATTTTATGTGTCAACTTGACTAAATCATGGGATGCTCAGATATTTGGATAAACATTTGTTGGTGTATCTGTGAGGGTGTTGTGAAAGAGATTAGCATCTGAATTTTTAAACTGAATAGAACACATTTTCTTCACCAATGTTGGTGAGCATCATACAATCTGTTGAGGGCAGGAATAGAACAAAAATGTGTAGGAAGGCAGAATTTGCTTTCTCTAACAGACTATTGGGCTGGGACATTGGTCTTCTCCTGACCTTGAAATGGGTCTTACAGTTTTGATATTTTTCCAGGACTCCGGACAGGGTTGGAACTGAATCATTGGCTTTCTTGGCTAAAATATGGTCGATTGCAGGCCTCCACAACCTCCATAATCGTTTGAACCCCCTTCAATGTATATATTTATCCTACTGATTCTGTTTCTCCAGGGAACACTGACTTTGAGAAAACTAGTTTTCAAAATTATTGCATATTAATAATTCCCATTTTTGATTATACATTTTTGCATGTCTGCCAAAAACAGTTGTTTATATGTTACCTGATTATTGGCTTTCTGTTGTTCCTTTTGTTAAAAACTGAGAATCACTTGATGTAACTGAGTAGGTATTACCATCTCCATTTTAAGAATGATGGGTTCAAGATGAGAAGAAATTAAATGCTCTAGACAAGATTTTGTAGCTAGTAAGCAGGAGATGTATTACAACTCAAGTGAGCTAAATGCTACTAATCACATACATGCTCATTTGCTTTTTAAAATCAATGTTGTATTGTGAGATATACTGACATATGCAATGAGAACAGTTGTGTAACCACCACACATGTAAACTATTAGAACATTACTGCTGTCACAGGAAGCTCTCTCTGTCCCTCTGTGCCAATATCAACTGATTGCCTTTCACCTTTAAACCCACTTTTATTTTTTCTTAAATCTTGCCTGTGATAATAGAGCTTTAAGCACTTTTTTCTTTGCTTTCAATGTGATGTTAAACATTCTCCATGGAGAGGGCTGGAGAGACTTTGCAGAAGGAAGAGCGCCTCTTTCTGACTCTCCTGTGCTGCCCTGTGCTGCCTTTGGCATTTCCTCCCAATACATGTTCTGTAGACATGTGCTGCCTCACTGTGCTGAATTTTTAATCTAGTGACATTCTAACCCTCTCTGGGCCTACCAATCTCTGCCCTCCTACTTCCCAATAGGGACATTTTCTATTTGCCCAGTGACTGTGAACAGGTTTTTGACCTGGACAACTCGGTGAGCCTCACTATGCTGTGGGCTTCAACTACACATTCTTAAAGAAGTCACCTCCTTTCAAGTTTGTCCTTCCTTCTCTACCTCCCTCAGAACTATGCCATTCTTCAGAATTCTAGTTACATGTTTGTAATTATTTCTCTGTCATAGTTGTTTTTGGAACCTGACTGATATGCCTTACAAATCACAGATTCCTAATTTCTTCCCAGTGTCATCCAGTATCCTAATTCATAATGATTTTTCTAAGTTCCTTTAAATTTTCTTCTCACATATATATTTTTAAATGTTAACCAAGTTTTAAAAATATCGTGCTAATGCAGGTGGGCGTGAGGGGTGTGCATGTGCAGATATGCTGGCAATAAACATGAGTGTTACACATGAGTAGGCATCTACAGAACCAGAGGGAAGCTAAGCACACATGTATTTGTACACCGAAGGGTGCATATGTACTATGAGTGTGGAGGGAGAAGTAGCATGAGTGTGCAAACTTGTGTATACCTGTGCACACGTTTGTGTGTGTGCACACAGGTATGAGCTTGAGTGGAAGTAGATAGTCTTTCACCCCAGAGAGCCTCAGCTGCTAAGCTTAAAAAATATTCACTTCTCTCTCCCTGAGGCCTGCTGGAGGGAGAAGTTTTCATTTTCTTGGTTGGGATGGCTGGATGTTGGGTTTCATCACATTTTACTTTTGCCTTTGTTAAAACTTTATTTAAAGACAGTGTCTATAATGTTTTCTTACTTGCTTTCTTTTGTTCAAAATGATGGCTTTTAGATATACAAATATTGATGCATCTGTGGTTTGCTCTATTTTTATATATACAATGTATTTCCCATTCTAATGTTGTTGGCCATTTGGATTATTTCCAGCACTTGACAATTATACAAAAGTATGCCTTAAATCTTCTCATACCAACTGCAAATAAGTATTTTTATATCTATGTATTATGAAACTATCTATGGATTATGTGAAACTTTTGAATCAAAGGAAATAACGTCTTCAACATTTCTATTTATATTATTTTTTAGCGAGAGAGACTGACAGAGAGACAAAGACAGAGAAGAAGGAGGAGAGATGAGTAGAATCAACTTGTAGTTGCAGCATTTTAGTTGTTTATTGATTGCTTCTCATGCATGCCTTGACCAGGAGGCTCCAGCCAAGACAATGATCCCCTGCTCAAGCCAGTGGCCTTGGGCTCGAGCAAGTAACCATGGGATCATGTCTATGATCCCACACTCAAGCTGGTGAGCCTGTGCTCAAATTGGATGAATATGCATTCCAGCTGGAGACCTCTGGGCTTGAAACTGGGACCACAGTACAGTGTTCCAGGTAAACATCTTATCCACTGTACCACCACTGGTCAAGCTCAATATTTCTATATTATGGTATATTGTTTACCAAAGAAGTTGTACTGAATTACTGTAGATCTGTATGCTTGTTCACATATTGAAATACTTTTTAAAAAATGATATTTTTTAGAATTTTCCTGACATCTGAAGCTTAGTGCCTGTAGCATATGTTTACTAGTAATTTGGGCTCCTCTTTGGTAAAATGGTCTTTCAAGTCTTTTATTTATTTTTCTATTGAATCGTCTGACTTTTTTTGAGTTTTTTTTCCTTACCATAAGTGACCTTAATAGAAGTCCTTTGTCGACTGGATGTGTTTAAAATACCCTCTACAGCTCTTCAATTTTTACAAAATAAATGATGTCTTTTAAAAAAGAAATAATTATGAATGTTATTTTAAAATGGTTAAGTTATTAATTTTTTTCTTTATGGCTGATGCCTTTTGTGTTTTGCTTAAGAAATACTTTTTCTACTGAGGTTATTAATATATTTTTCCACATTGTTTCCTAAGAGCTTTATTGTTTTGCCTTTCATATTTAAGTTTTTAATCTACCTGAAATTGATTGTTTTTTGGTAATTTTCTGAAGTGAGAAGTGGAGAGGCAGAGAGACAGATTCCCACATGCACCCAACTGGGATCCACCCAGCAAGCCCACTAGGAGGCAATGCTCTGCCCATCTGGGGCATTGCTCCATTGCAATTGGAGCCATTCTAGCGCCTGAGGCAGTGGCCATGGAGCCATACTCAGCACCAGAGCCAATTTTGCTCCAATGGAGCCTTGGCTGCAGGACAGAAAGAGAAAGACAGAGAGAAAGGAGAGGGGAAAGGGTGGAGAAGCAGATGGGTGTTTCTCCTGTGTGCCCTGGCTGGGAATCAAACCTTGGACTTCCACATGCCAGGCCAACACTCTACCACTGAGCCAGTGGGCCAGGGCCTTGATTTCTTATATGGCATGAATGCTCTTGTTATTATGCCACACCTTCTAAAAATCAAATTATACAAGATCACCATTACCATTTAGTTTAAGTATCTAAAGTTTTGGGAGAGGAAGTCTGACGTAGAGTGATATTGACTCGTGGGCAAAGCCTACTTTTTTGAAAAAAACAACCAATAATTAAGATTTTACTGATTTCAGATACTGTAGTGAGTGTTTCACTTGCAGAACCTCAAAAAAAGCTTATTTTATAGATAAACCAATTAAGGTTAGATAATTTAAGGGCTTAGCCATTAAATTATACTAGTATAATTTTGAAGCAAGGGTTCAAATTTTAATCATTAAATTCAAAATCTTCTACTACTCTGTGTCTGAAAGGATTAAAGTGTGTGTGTGTGTGTGTGTGTGTTTTCTACTCTAATTTTCTTTGCTTTTTCATGCTTTTAATTTCATTTGTACTTTTCTGAGATCATTAGTTCTGATTCAAGTGAGTGCTTCCTTTACTCAAAGTTTTTCTACTAGGCTAATACATGTTTTTATGTGTTTTCAAGAGTGTCAGTCCATATGCATAGTTATGCTTCTCTTTCTCTGGTTACATCATATATTCTTTCAATAAAAATAGTTATATTCAAGAAGTGAAGAAATATGACAATTTCCTGCATTTTAAATTCTTATTATAAATGTAGGACCTACAAAACCTGCATCCGTTTGCTAGCTACACCTTGTGTAGCCTTTGGGCTTCTGACAAGTTCTCAATATAACCCACACCGGGGGTTGCTGGCTAAGCAAACAAGGTATTGCTTCTTCTCCCCCACACAAATTCCTCACAGCCACTTCAGCCAGAAAATTAAAAAGTAAATTTAGTAAGGTTCATATAAAAAGTCAACTTTATTTTTATGTTAATAATCAACTGGAAGATTGAATAAAATATATTTCTAAGAACATCATAAAATATAAAATACTTAGATATTTTTAAAAGATATGAAATGTTTCTATATGGATTAAAAATAATTGATATAAGAGATTTTTAAAAGCATAAATAATTAAGAGTTTGATGATGTTTCTGGGGTGAAAATTTAGTATTATTTTAATATGTATGTTCTCAAACAAAAGAGACAAGGACTTATAGACACAGTGAACAAAAAGATGGGAGGGGAATTGGGGGACTGTATGAAAGCAGTAAAAGCATTAAGAAGTATAAATTGGCAGTTAAAAAATAGTCACAGGGGGCCCTGGCTGGTTGGCTCTGTGGTAGAGCGTGGGCCTGGCGTTGAATGTCCTGAGTTTGATTCCTGGTCAAGGCTCACAGAGTAACCATCTGCTTTCCACCCCTCCTTTTGTCCCTCCTCTACTCTCCATCCCCACAGCCATGGAGTGAATGGTTTGAGCAATTTGGTATCAGGTGCTGTGGATTTCTCAATGGCCTGACCTCAGGTGTTGAAATAGTTCGGTTGCCAAGCAACAGAACAGCAGCCTCAGATGGGCAGAGAATTGCCCTATAGGAAGTTTTCTGGGTAGATCCCTGTCAGGGTACATGCTAGAGTCTGTCTCTACCTCCCTGCCGCTTACCTCTCAATTAATAATAATAATAATAATAAAGCCAAGAGTTGTTAAATACAGTTTAGGGAATATAGAATAATGTAAAAATTATGTATGGTGCAAGGTGGATACTGTAAATATTGAGGAGAACACTTTGCAAAGTATGTGATTATCTAAACATTATGCTGTACTCCTGGAACAAATATAAAATAATATTGTATGTCAACTGTAGCTCAACAACAAAAAATAAAAAAATATTTTAAAAATATAAAAGTAATATTTAGAAAATGTATGTTCTAATCACATTCATTTGAATGCTAGGACCATAAAAACCCTACCCTCTTTGAGTTATCCTCTGCTGCTAGATCTTGCTCTGCTAATACCTTATTAGTTTGTTATTTCTTTAAGAACTTCAAATTATGTATATGTATATTGTTAGCTGAACCACAGTGTCTAACCAGCAGTTTCTTTGCCTTGGTACTATAGACCTTGAAGTTGGGTAATACTTGGTTATTAGGAGCTGTATTGTATACACAGCAGCATCCTTGCCCTCCACCCATATAGTAGTTCTCTTTCTGTTGTGACATACAAGACATTAATTACTGCCTAATGTACCTTGGGGGACAAAATCACCCCCAGTTCAGGACTGCTGATCTAATACATAATTTTCTGAAACAAAAAATCCCACCTTTCAAATAATTCCTTTCTTTTGCCCTTGTCATTTATTGCTTTTCAACATTATCTTGTATTCTGATTATTGCCAACAGCCTTATTGCAGATGGAAACAGAGTGATTACATCTCTTTAAATTATTCATTTTTCACTAATTATATAATTAACTTCAGATTTCTTACCATGACATTTAAAACTCCATCTACTTTCCAGTCTCTGGTGTCACCATACCTTGCTACAGATGAATATTCTTACAACATCATTTTTCTAGGACTCTTGGCACACACCACACTGCATTGCACTTTATTATGTCTCTGCTACCTTTCTTCCCTTTACCTCTGAATGAGCTGTTTCTGATGTGTCACTGCAAATCCTCTTGGTCCCACCTCTGACTTCAGACACAGAGTGTGGATTGTTTTATAGTGGCTTCAGGGAGTTGCTCACAGGTGTGGGTGTGTATATGTATACTTTGTAAGTTGCCATGGGCTTCTTTGATGCTGGCGCAGGAGATACTTCTGGAAGTCTGTCTGGTAGTTGTGAATGAGTATAAGAAAAGCTGATGCATGTTAGTCCATGTTTGACCAAGAGGGGACATAAATGAATGTTTCCCCCTTCATCCTCTGTGGGCATAGTTTTGAGAATATATGAGCTTTCTGAGAATGTTCCACATCATCAAGCTTCGGTCACTTGTCTTGGTGGCTGAACTGATAAACATACTTATCTTGGCTTTCCTTCCATCCCTGTCTTGCTGCCTCTGTCCCTCACTTGTACTGCTTAGGACCGATTCCCAAACAGACTACATACATATAAGCTTTAGTATCTGGTCTAAAACCAAGACAACCAACTAAGCTTGCTCATCCTTTAAGACTCTTCTTGGGTATAATTTTTTGTTTTTGTTTTTGTATTTTTCAGAAGTGAAAAGCGGGGAGGCTGAGAGACAGACTCCATGTGTGCCCGACCAGTATCCATTTGGCATGCACACTATGGGGCAATGCTCTGCCCATCTGGGGGTGTTGCTCTGTTGAAACCAGAGCCATTCTAGTGCCTGAGGAGGAGGCCAAGAAACCATACTAAGCATCCAGGCCAACTTGCTCCAAAGGAGCCTTGGCTGTGGAAGGGGAAGGGAGAGACAGAGAGAAAGGAGAGGTGGGGAAGCAGATGGGCGCTTCTCCTGTGTGCCCTGGCCAGGAATTAAACCTGAAACTTTCAGACACTGGGCTGGCAGTCTACTGTTGAGCCAACTAGGAAGGGCAGGTACAATTATTTTTTCCAAAAGTATTTCCTTATGTTTTTCCCCCTCTCTCTATTTTTACTGATGTTTCTACTTAGTGTCATGTGTTTCACTATCTGATAATTATCTTCAAATCTTATTCAGGAATACACTTATATCTCTTTTTCTTCAGTACCTAGACATCATCTTGAATAATGGTATACATCAATAGTGGTCATTGTAATGATCAGTTTTAAGTAAAAGAACACTATTTGATGGAAACTAGAAATGGATAGAGGAACCATGTAATAAATATAGTTATTTGATTCCAAATCACTTTCAAGGGGAGAAAGTTAAACAACCTGTTAATTCTATCTTTCTATTGTCACATATTTTTGTTCAAGCTTAGGCTGAGAACATGGTATGCTATAAGCTTAACGAACCTGGGATGGGACTGACTTGAGGAAGCAGCTGCCAACATGTGAAAAAGCTAGAACAGAACATTAAGAAGAAAGTTTTTTTTTGTTTGTTTGATTTTAACAACAACAACCAAAACAGCTCTACAGCTGAAACTTTATAAAGTTTTGGAGTCTAAGATACCCTTCATAATGCTGAGAATGCCTTTGAAGCACTGAGTCAGTGAAAGCACTGGTATAGTCAGCAGCCACTCTTGGCACCGCTGATACTTTGTGAGGGAGGTCTACTAATAAACTGCCGTTAAGCATGCAATACCACCTCATTAGCTGTTGGCACTATACTCTATAGTAGATTTCCAGGACTTGGTTATCTAGATTGACTAAAACTTTGTGCCTTCTAATCATCATCTCTCCCTTTCCCCATCCACACCCTTGGGAACCACCATTTGACTCTATGTCTCTATGAGTTTGAGTATTTTAGATGACGCATGTACATGAAATCATATAGTATTTCTGTTTCTGTGTCTTACTATACTAAGTATTTTACTTAGCATAATGTCTTCCAGGTCTATGCATGTTGTCAGAAATGGCAGAATTTAGTATCAATTCTAAAAATGATATGTTTTGCTCAATCCCTCCACCCCTTCAACCAGTTCCCACTTGTGGGAATAAACAACAGTGTGGTGGTTGCAGGTGGGGAGGTTATAGAGAAAGGTATAGGAGAATAAATGATGATGGATGGAGACTTGACTTGGGGTATGGAGTGAAACACAGTGTGGTATACAGATGGTGTATTGTAGAATTGTGCACCTGAGACCTATATAATTTTATTAACAGTATCACTCCAATAACTTCAATTAAAAGTAATAAGAAAATAAAAATGATATATATTTACTATGACTTTTTAAATTGAATTTTAATAATATTAAAATAGTGAAATTAAGTACTTGACATTGGCAAAGTTTTTGCTAAATAGTTTATCAATATTATCTAACAAAATTTAAAACAACAACTTAAATTAGAGACTACTATAACCTTTTTAATGGGTGAAGAATGCAAATTTAGAATTCTCAAGTACCTTATGCAAGGGCACAATATATATGATAACTCTAGAAATGAAACCCAGATCTACCTAACACAAAGTTCACGGATATGACTAGGATACACTACCACCAACTGTGACCAAATGGTCTAAAATAAGGCAGTATAGGAGAAGTGAAGAAATACTGTCAAGATAAATACTTTTGTACAATTTAACATGTTTGACAGCATTATGAAAGCAAACACATCCATCTGTGTTAAAGGAGAGTGGAGAGCATCAAGTAGCAGTGACTGTGACTACTAATTAAGATGGATAACTAAGACCTCAGTTATACTTCTATTTTTGTTTGTAAAAGATTATTGTCTCAGTAATGATTACTGGATGTAAATTATTATCATGATCAATGCTAATGACAAATAAAATAAGTTAATATCATTTCTTGTTGAGAAGTACTCTTTATTTGATTTAAAATGAACATTTAAAACCATGGGAAGCCTAAAAAAACATCATTATTGCAACATTTATTAAGAAGATCTGAATCAATATCTATGGTTATCACTATATTCTTGACAGAAATATGAAGAGTAATAGTTAATTATTTCCTTTCATTCAAAAAAAATTCATGGGGCATTTTCTGAAAAAAAAATAGTTTATCATTTTGTTGAACCATCATAAAAGTACTAAAAGGTCAATATCAGTATCCTCATTTATGAATAGAGAAAGAAAGGTTTGATCACTTTTAGCAACATGCCTATGGTCAGACAGTGGGTAAGGGGCAGATTTGGCCTCACAACCTGACTTGCCTGGTTCCAAAGCTGGTGGTGGATTTCCTGATAAGGCAGAGTTCACTAGTCGGGCAAAAACAAGCAAAATTAGTCTTGATCACCCTCAGCACACTATTCCTTACCTTACTCCTTAATACAAACTATGCGGAAAATCTCATGGATCAGAGACTTAGGCATAATGTCACAATACCTGGCAGAACATCAACCTAATGGGTCAATGAGCTTTGCAATAAAGCATTCTAATCATCCATGAAAAAGAAATTGCTTGTATTTCTGCTTAGTATAAATGAATTGAAGGCTAAATTTATTATGTTTATATTTTGGGTAACTTTTCTCAGGGCAAATCATTGTCTGTCTCATTTTATTTTCCTTTTTTTCCTTCTTTTTTTGTAATAGAGACAGAGAGAGAGAAAGAGAGAGACAAACAGACAGACAGGAAGGCAGAGAAATGAGAAGCACCTTAGTTGTTCATTGACTGCTTTCTCATATGTACCTTGACCAGGGGGCTACAGCAGAGCAAGTGAACCCTTGCTCAAGCGAGTGACAGTGCACTAAAGACAGTGACCATGAGGTTATGTCTACGATTCCACATTCAAGCCAGTGACCCAGCACTAAAGCTGATGAGCTAGCACTTAAGCCAGATGAACCTGCACTCAAGCCAGCAACCTCAGGTTTTGAACCTGGGCCCTCTATGTCTTAGTTCAACGCTCTATCCACTGTGCCACCACCTGGTCAGGTTGTCTCATTTTCTAAAAAAGACATTTTTAAATATCTTAATCAGTAATGAGAGTTTTAAGTACTGTGGAAAACCACATATATATGAACCAATTGTAGAAAATTCGGAGAAGTCAAACTAAAGTGATGAGGATACAAATTAATTATACCACAAAGAAAATACCTGAAAACACAGGTTGCAGCCACAAAATCCTAAAGGAATGAGTCAGTCAGTCTGCAGAATTTAGAAACAATCAATAATTACCAAGATGTAAAGAGGAAATTGAGGAAGAACCTTTGGAATGGATTCTGAAGAAAGAGCTTCCTATTAAAACTGTGAATTTTTAAAACAATCTATCCACCACAAGAAGTTGTGAAACTGCTATCATTTAAAACATGTAGGGATTAGACTCAGAGCCTTCAGAACAAGTGCTGGCAGATGTATTAGCGGGGAATGGAGTAGCCTCTCTGTTGTTCATTCCTTTCAATACAACTTAGAGTAAATCTTTGTTTTTTAATAATATTTCCGATATTAGTTAAAGGATAGAGAGTTTCAATGATAAGAGAAATAAATCAGGCAGAGAAAGACAAATACCATATGGTTTCACTTACATTTGGAATCTAAAACAAACAAAAAAACAAAAAACAGCAAAGAAACACAACAAAAACATAGGTATAGAAACATAGAACAAAGGGATGGTTACCAGAAAGGAGAATTGGGGGATGGATGTAGAGGGTAAGGGCAATATGCCATATTTCCCCATGTATAGGATGCATTTATAAGATGCATCTTAATTTTGGGGCCAGAAATTTGAAAACAAACATATTACATGAAGTTATTGAACTTGTTTTATTCATCATAAAATTCATACAACTCTTAATCTCTGGCAAAACTCTCATCCAATAGCTTGTCCTAATCTGTGTCTAATGACAAATCACTATCTTCAACAATGAGCACAAAAGCAAGTGCAAAACAGCGGAAAAAGCAAGTAAAAAATTTGCAGCCACTGTATAAGATGCACCCAGTTTTTAGACCCAAAATTTTTGAAAAAAACGGTGCATCTTATACATGGGAAATACAGTAGTTAACAATATTGGGATAAATTTACACCATGAAAGATGATTGCCAGAATTAGTGGGGTTATCACATTATAAGATATAAAAATGTTGAATCCCTTGAAAGTAATATAAGCGATATAAGATTGTATCCCAACCATACTTAAATAAAACTAAATTAAAAAAATATGGAGATTTTCACTTAGTTGACTGAGTTATGCTCTTTTTGTCCTTCATGCAACATTTCTGCTGAATTTCCCCAAAGTTTTCTCATGTGCCATAAAGAGCATATGTTGAGGTAGCAACTGTGACTATAAGACTGTGTTAACATACTCACTATGGAAAAATTAATAATTAAATAACACTCACATCCCAACCACTGAGGGGAAAACCTGTGAACATTTTCATGAACAAACTTCCCAATATTTCACCAATATGTCTGTATTTATATAGTATGTGTTTATAAAGATTATGCTCAATAGACTCTTCTTAAACTTGCTTACTAACTGAACATACTTTTATCATCTTCCACGTGTGTAAATAATTTTCTAAATATTATAATACATATTCATATTGTATTCATGGTATTCATATATAACAATTAATTCTCAGTTTCTGGACTGATTTCTTACTATTATATATAATGTTACACTCTCTTGAACAGAAAATTTTCTTATCGCTTTAATTACTTCTGTAAGAGGAATTCTTGAATTTCTGGGTCAATGGATTTGCACTTTTAATGAATTAGTTAATTCCCCTCTGAATAGACTGTACCTTTCTGGAGAGACTTAGTAGCATTCAAGTGCTGGGGTCAGTCTATCTGTGTTTGATTTTAAATGGCAGAGCTTTCTCCTTACAATGGCATTCACAAAAGTACTTCATGCAACCACTGTGAAGATTTAATAGGTAGAACAAGCAAAATATTCATATTAGTACCGACCAGAGAAAAACTCTCACAAATGTTTATTATTATTGTCATTATGTTTTAATATTCCCATCAGAAACTATTTTTCTTTACCCTAGATGATAATATCATAAACAACTTATTTGTAAATGTAATAGTTATCTTATTATTGATTTAATGTTTTTCTTTAATTAATAATAGGAGTATGTTTATTATATGTTCACTGGCCATCTGTATTTTTCCCAGATCCTTGCTTGGTCATACTATTTGGGCTTACTTGCTGCTACCATTTTTTATTTACTCATTGAACTGTGTAAGAGCTGCTTCTATCCTATCTAATAGGACAACGATCTCTTGCTTGTTTTTATGGAAAATGTATGTAACATTAAACAAGCTGTGAATAAAAAAGTCATATATTTTTCTACATTTTTCCATAGAGCACCATTATTAGAATGTGAATCTAGTAGGACAGTTTTTATACTTGTATACATCATTTTCCAAATATGGAGTTTTCATCCTGTTTAATTCTCATTTTAATTCTAATGTCTTAATGTCTTTGACTTGAGTTCTTTAACCCTTTAAGTAGTGAGTGTTTTTCATGCTCACTGACACCTGGAGTGACTTTTTTTTTTCAGATGAAATTAGTTCCAGTTATAATTTAATTAACTTGAAATCATGTTTGCTTGATAACCAATTTATGGAAACAAGAAGAACATACATTTGACTTTTTTTTTTTTTTACAGAGACAGAGAGAGAGTCAGAGAGAGGGATAGATAGGGACAGACAGACAGGAATGGAGAGAGGTGAGAAGCATCAATCATTAGTTTTTCATTGCCGTTACAACACCTTAGTTGTTCATTGATTGCTTTCTCACATGTGCCTTGATTGCAGGCCTTCAGCAGACCCACAAACCCCTTGCTGGAGGTAGTGACCTTGGGTTCAAGATGGCGAGCATTTGCTCAAGCCAGATGGGCCCACGCTCAAGCTGGCGACTTCGGGTCTCGAACCTGGGTCTTCAGCATCCCAGTCCGATGCTCTATCCACTGCACCACCACCTGGTCAGGCACATTTGCCTTTTTTAATGTTGCTTTACACATTAAAATTTTTTTTTTGTTATGATTGTACTCTGGATAGTCAGGAGGCACAAGGACATACATAAACCTTTGTATTACTCAGAGGGTTAGTAAATTTACTTGTATTGCTTTGATCTCAACCCAACTCCAAAATATTGACTATTTTTTTGTCTTTGATAACAAAGGCAAATTAATTTCTATATTTTAAAAAAACTTTATGTTATTTACATGTCTTTCCTTCCTTTAGCTATATAAGGCCAAATGCTTTACAATTTTTTTTATCAGGCCAATTCCCTAAACCTTTATTAACATGAAATGTAGCATCAATTTAAGGACAAAATCTTTAGAATCAGACAAGTACTCAAATAATAGCTCAACTCAGTGAATTGGGACAAGTCATTCTGTGTCATTTAGCCTCATCTTTCTTACATGTAAAATGAATATAATATTGATCTAAAATGAGCAGTCTGAATGTTAAATGAGATAAAGCATGTGGCAGGGTAGGTGTTTAATAGATGATAGTTATATTTTTATACTTAATTATCAATGTCCTCTAATGAAACTTCATCAAGTTTTATAGTCAAATAATTTTTCCAGTCTTAGTGAATATCAACAGCAGTCATTCATTTAGTTTGTTACACTTGAAATAATGTTCCATCCTCAGGTTCTTCTTTATCGAGCATTCCCTACATCTAATCTGTTGTCAAGTCCCAAGAAGATAGTACTTAAATTTGCTTCAGATTATGCACTGTTCTTTTCCCAATGTTCGTGCAACATCCCTTGGTTGATCTTCAAAAAAAAAATTTTAACTGCTACCCAAAGACTGTTTCTAAACCATAAATCTAAGTGTGGCACTGCTCAACTATAAAACTTGTATATTTCTTAGAAGAAAAAAATTGAAATTATTGAGTATGGAATTTAAGGCCTTTAACAGCATTGTCTCCCTCTGCGCAGTCTCATCCTCAGTCCATTTCCCAGCATCAGTGAACCTTCTTAATTATTTTGCATTGTAGTTGCAAACATTTTTTGCCATTTCCAGAATATTCTGTTTACACTAATACATTAAGGCCTTTGCTCAAAAACAAAATCATGTTTAAAATAGCAATTATTTATTAATTCACTCCAGATTAATGGAAGAAAAATTAGCATTTCTTGAGCTTTAAGTAAATGTCAAACACATTTAAAAGTTAAAACAATCATGTGAAGTAAATATAATTAGTACCATGTTACAAATAGATGCAATTGTTTGCCCAAGTTCACATATGTAAACAGCAGAGCTGGGATTCTATATTCTTTCAAATTCTCTAAAATGTTTAATAGATATTCACTCTGTGTACTGAATGGAATATCCTGGTCATAAAGTAGATTAAAAAGACGTTTTCACTCAAAGAAATGACCTTATTCATAAGGACATTTATGTTTTTATGAGGTATATTAGTGCATAGTCACATTCTGTTGTTTAAATAATAACCTATTTCTGCTTCATTTTCTGCCATGACTTCTCTTTTTTGCAGTTCCTTGTCCGGTTATGAAACTTTGGAATCTACAAGAACTTTAATTTACATAATGAAGTAGCATATTTAAAGAGCTTAAGAAAAAACTTGAAAAAATTAGAGGATTGAAATTAATGACCAACTAGAACTCTGGGATTGGTCATCTTTTCTTTTATATGTATACATCATCATGGAAAAGTGATTGAATGTCTGCTACTTTCCTTTCTCCACATGGGGAATTTAATGTAGATAAAAAACAGACTAAGTAGGAGGAAGAACAAAGATGGAAACTCAAGTGCTTAATTGCTTGGTCTGTTACTTTTCAATCAAATTGTACTGTGTCACTTGTCATGAAATTATAATTATAAAAACTAGTGCCACCCCAATAAAATTCAATTAAAACACATATAGTTTGAAAACTCAGATATATAATTTTAATGGGACACAAATATTTTCTTGTGATTGAATAAACCAAAAAGAAAACATTCCTTTGCCTTGCAATTGGCATGAATGCTTCTACTAAAGATTTTTTAATTTACAATTTAGGGCCCTGCATTCTCCAAGGTGTCCTGAATCAACTGCTTAGAAAGTACTAGCATAGCAGAGGGAGAATAAGAAAACAGAATTAATTTTATTAGTTATCTGATACGCCAGCATCATTTAAGTCTTATCATTGGTTTTATCATTTTAAAAGATAATAGTGACAACTTGCTCATATCACAAAACTATTATAATAAAGTAGACAAAACATAAAAAATTTAAAAATAAATGAAGCACTATTAGAGTTTCTGTTATTATTGTTATAGTATTACTTATGTAAACACTGTTCTGTAAATTATAAAATTAAAAAATCAGAATAAGAATTTAGAACTGGAAAGGACTATACCACCAATTTCTCATTCTATAAATTAAGACACTAAAATTTGAAATAACAAAATGCCTTGTTTGTCATATAATCACTGCTTAAAATGTTATATAAAAATATATTCTATTTAATTATAAATACTGACAATTATTTAACCCAATCATTATTATAATGTTAGCACCTTAATAGAAAATAGTGGATAATGTTGAGGACAGGGTCATAATTATAATCATATGTAGATACTTATATACATTATATAAAATGCATTAAATTAACTGTGCATACATTATCTACTTACCAGAATCCTAGTCCTCAAATAGAATTCACTGATCAGAGACATATTAGAGAGTAAATGAGTTTGTAGAGAAGTAGACATAGATTTTGGTATGCAGATAAAGGTATATATCTAGACCTCAGGTGTTTTTTTTAATATACCAAGAGAGAGTAGCACAGACTAAGTAACTTTCCTTAAATGAATCACACAAATACTAAATGACACATACTAAATGGGACTTGAGACTGAATTTTACTAACTCCGAAAACCTGCTAGATGCTTGATAATGTCTTTAACCAATTCTCAGAAAGAATAGCTGTTGAGAAGAATAAATTACATGGCAAGTTTTGGTTCTATTGAATTGGAAGTACTTATAATATATTTAGGTAGTATATTTTATACAATGTGTACCTATAATTTAAAATTGCTAGAATTTATGTACACACATATATACAATGTATGACCTAGCAGAAAAAAAAGCCGAAAATAGAGAAACTATAATTCAGTAAGAATATAGAAGACAAAGTGATAATAAAGGAAAATGAGAAAGGATGACCAAGAGAGAAAAGGAACAGAAGATAGTAACACCCTGGAAGTCAAGAGAGTTTTAAGAAAAAGGAGTGGGCCCTGTTTGGTGGCTCAGTGGATAGAGCGTTGGCTCAGTGTTTGGATGTCCCAGGTTCGTTTCCTGGTCAGGGCACACAAAATAAGTGACTATCTGCTTCTCTGCCCTTTCCTGTTTCCCTACTCTCCCTTTTCTTCTCCTGCAGCAGCCAGGGGATCAATTGGTTCAAGCGTTGACCCCAGGCACTGAGGATAATTCAATAGGCCTGAGCGCATCAACCTCAGTTGTTAAAAATAGCTTGGTTGATTGAGCATCAGCCCAAGATGGGCCTTGCCAGATGGATCCTAGTCCGGGTGTATATGGGAGTCTGTATCACTGTCTTTCCTCCTCTCACTTAAAAAAAAAAAAAAAAGAAAGAAAGAAAAGGAAAGTAAAGAAAAGAAAAGTAAAAGGAGTGACAAACAAACATTGCCGGAGACTTCAAATAGACTAAGAAAGAGGAAGATTCATAAGAAAACACTAGAGTTAACAATTAAAATATTGTTCACAAATTTGACAGAGCAGTTACATTTGAGTGGTGAGATTTACTTTTTAAAACATGGATAAAACTTAACAGAGGGTCATCATATATCTGATTAAATGCCTTCAGTATTTCTCTATGGGATTTGACTTACAAGATTATATTATAAATTGTATAGCTTACATGTCCAGATTAATTAACAATTACTGCTAATATACTATATTTACAAGCATCAAAACTAGTTGGTTTATGCTTGCATCATCAAGAATGAATATCTAACCTACTCAAGAGTAGAAGTTTTTTGGCGTTTCAAAAGGTTTAATTTTACCCTAAGGAATCATCGAGTCTCAAGCAGCACTGCTCTTTTGATTTGTACTGAAAAATACCATACTATACCATACTGAGAATAATAAAGATCAATATGACCTAATGGAAGGACAATTTTAGTATTGTTTAGAACTATATGGAGAGTGTCCTCCAAAATTTGGAGAATATGATAATCCCAAGGCAAGATCAATTTTGTACGATGTAAAAACTATTTCAAAACTCAGCACTTAAATGTCTATTTTCTTTGATAAGAGTTACTTCTGTTCCCTAATTTCTATAACCTCCCATTAGTGCTAGTACCAACCTCATATAACAGTAAGGAATTCATTACTATAAATTCAGATTCACTATGAATCCAAATTTTTGAAAATGTAACTTTCAAATGTTATAAAAATTGAGATAAGCTTATTAATGTTTCATAGATACATTTATTCATATCCACATACTCATATAATATCTTGAAATATTCAATTTTAAAGGGCAATTTAGGTAAAAGAAAACTATTGAGTTCACCAGTGAATAGATTAATAGTTCATCTTCTTGTGAGATGGAACATTTAACTCTGAGGATAGTCTATGAACTGGGTGATTTAAATTCAGTTGCATTAAAAATGTTATGAATAAAATTTATCCATTTTCTCCTTAAAACTGATATTATATTCTATGTTTATTTCTCAATTGGGAAAAAATACAACATTCAAGAACTTTTTCATAGCACAATTTAAGATTTCCTATCGTATGCTTTGAAAAAAAGAACTATGCTTATCAAACACATATTACTTCTAAAATGGTAAATATTTTAAAGAAATTTTTATTTTATATATTTAAAGCACTTTATTCAACAACTTAATGGACAATGTCTTCTAAGTCTATAGTTAGATAAAAGACAAAGTTCTTTTTTCTTTTTTGTAACTTCTTAAAAATTAAAGTTAGAATACAATGCCTGAGGAGGCTCACAGCCTAACCTGGGTTTCTAGGTATTTGTCTGGATTTGGCCTATCATATCTTTATTAGTGCAGCTGATAATAACCCACACTTCTATCTTTTAAAAAAAATTATTTGCACCACAAATATGTACTTCCTCTAAAAATTTGAGGGTATGTATTTTAGTCATGACATAGTTCATAGAAAGTCTTGGATGGCAACTGTAGAAAGCTTCATGAAATTCACTTTCATATAAACATAAGTACTTATAAAAAATAGAGATAATTCTTATTGGTTCATGTATTTGTTCCTATAAAATAAAAAGGACTTCTGGACATGCTATACCAGGAATATTTTTTTCTCACAAGTGAAGTTTACTTTTAATTATCTCTGCTATTATTTAGAGAAGTACATGTCAGATAACTTGGTAAAAATAATGAGGTCTTAATAACATGAGAACTCACTCTACCTATGTTTAAATAAAATCTTTCTTGCCTCAGAAATGAAATAAAATATTTAAGTTTATTCTAAGATGTGTCATATTTATTGATTTATTGAAACAAAAACCTGTCTAACATTGGAATTTTTTTTTCTTTTGTTGACATTTTGACAAGTATCGGCTACTATAAAAACAAGTTTTGTGTAAGTGTGGGATATTATTTTTATGGATAATGCCAGAGAATATAGTTTTATAAATATATTTGTATTTTACAGAATCATTACCACATATAAACATATGGCAATAAATATACAAAAAGTATCTCATTCAATTCTTAGGATTTCTTGTGTCTGGAGTAAATTTTTGGAAACCTAAAAAATGTATGTAATGTTTTAATTTATCTAAAGTATTTTATCAATTTTTATAATGTATTTATTTATCTATTATCAGAGGGAAAGAAAGGGGGACACAGAGAGAGAGAGACTTGCTGTTCCACTTATATGTACTCTGACTGGGGATGGAACCTGAACCACTGCAAGTCACGACAATGCTCTAACCACCTGAGCAAACCCACCAGAGCCTAGAATATTTTATATTGTTACTCTATGCTTTTCTAAAAGCTCCAAGTAATTACTAGTACAGTAGGTATAGGACATTTAATAATATATTCAGTATAATAGCTGGTAGAAAACTGACCAGAAAGAGGTGTATACTCTGTTAGTTGTCCAAACCCTTGGGAGACTCAGATAACTTTATATGGTACCTTTATTATAGGTGACCACTTTATACAATGGAGTTTATTTCTATTCTTAAACAATAACAAAAATGTATCTATTGTTTTCCACAGTGGACTTCAATCTTTTTATTTTAGTATACAATCCCAAAATTTTAGAGACTAAAAGACTATAAGTTTTATGTATACCAGTAGTTCTTAAACATTTGGATTACACAGACCATTAAAATTTAAATAAAATAGCAACAATTGAGTAGTAGGGAAAAAAAGATTGGTCAGTTTTTCATTGAATAAAACACATTTAAAAGAGATGAGTAGATTTTTAAAAGTGTGCTTTATTTATATAATAAAATATTATTCAACCTTTAAAAAGACAGAAAAAATCTTGCCGTATGTTACAATATAAATGGACTTTGAAGACATTATTCCAAGCAAAATTTAACATAAAGGCAAATACTGCATGATTTGAATTGTATGAGGTGTCTAAAAGAGTCAATCTCACAGAATCAGAGAGTGGACTGGTGGTTGCCAGGGGCTAAGAGGAGGAGAAAGTGGGGACTTCTTAATCAATGGGCATGAAGTTTCAGTCAGCAAGATGAATAAACTCCAAAGATCTGCTGTACAGCATTACATTATAGTCAAAAATAATATATTGTACACTTAAAAATTTACAAGGGTAAACCTCAGATTAAGTGTTATTACCACTATAAAATAAAATTAAAAAGAAAATACCATCAGTATTACTTATTAAAAAAATTTAACACCAAATACTAATTAATAGTAATACAATCATGGAATGAATGATAATCTGGTAAACATCATTTAACTTCCTAAAAATTTTACCATATAGGTGATTGTTACTCCTATTGTTCATGAGATAATCCTTAACATAATCCACAGGTTTGGCATGATCTGGGCTCTGCATTCTGACCCAGCTTCATTCTTCTCTCCCCTTGTTTTGACCCTCCAACCTCCCTGACTTTCCTTTTGTTCCTCTAAAGCAATAGTCTACAAAATGAGGCAAAGAAAGACAATGGGGATCACAAGATAGTGATACATTGGGGTGATGGAAAAATATTAGGATTTATTTTCATATTTATCCACACTATTATAAAAGTGTCCTTCACTAATATTTTCAATAATGATTACTCCTTGGTACCTCTGCCAGAGCATCCCCTCACACAGCAGAGGAGCTCACTGGGAAAGAGTACATGCTTCCAAACCTTGGCTACTGGACAGGTTCGCTCCTATACTTCTGCCAACTTTCAGATTGTTGTAATGCCCTACAGTTCCTGCAGCACAGGCTTTCTTTGAAAATTAGGCGTACTGGTATACCAAGGTTTTACAGAGATTTTTCTTTAAAAACAATGCTTTATATAGCAGAATGTTTATAATCCTTTGGAAATAAGAAGAGTGACTCTCAACATCATAATGCCCAAAGCTTTATGAACATGAAAAAATGTTCATAGCTAGTTAGAACATGAAAAAATGCTTAGAAAAATTATGGTATTTAAAAATGAATTTCTAAGTTTTCCTTATCAAATAAATGTGCTGATATTTTTTGTCAAGTGGTTCTCTTCCATTTCAAACCTGGTTATTTTTTTAAAATGAAAAGTGCCTAATCTCTTCACAGTAACTGTAATTTTTTTTAATGAGTAAACAACTAATGACACTTGCTCTTAAAGAAAATTTTGTTATGAATAGAGAGAGCTCTTTTGAAGAGAAATATTGGTAAGTTTTTTCACCATTATGATGTAGATGCTGAAAGTTATATGGTTGAATCACCTACAAATGTTTTCAACTCTGCATACTTTATGACAATGAAAACAATATTTTCTAATCTTTTATAAATTTTAAATAATAATTTATGAGAATTTTAGATTCATTTATTAAAAATACAAGACACTTATTAGCTTGCCAAACAACTAATTGATGTCAATAAATTGAAATTTGCTAGGAAATTTTTAATAAAAATGTTTGCCTACTTGATAAATGGATTCAAAAACCTAAGTCATAATTTGATAAGTTTAGCTAATCATGCAATTTCCTTATTTAGATATGCTATTTCTGTGGATAATTACATTTTAAAGCTAAAATAGCCATTTATATTAGTCATCAAAATAAACTGTCCATAGAGCAAAGACTTAATCACCATATCACAAAGTACCAAAGCAAGATTTTTAAAAATCAAGATGCATAAGTTAGTCACAACCAACAGTTTTACTTCTTTGTGAGACTAGAAATATTTCTGTACCATTCATGTAACATTTAAACATTTATATTTTTTGTATTTTACAGGTAATATAAATATAATTGTCAATGTATACTATTTATGAATAAGTAAATAAATAGCCTGACCAGGTGGTGGCACAGTGGATAGAGCGTCCAACTGGGACATGGAGGACCCAAGTTCGAAACCCTGATGTCTCCAGCTTGAGCACCAGTTCATCTGGTTTGTGCAAAATTTACCAGCTTAAGCCCAAGGTCGCTGGCTAGAGCAAGGGGTTACTCGTTCTGCTGTAGTCCCACAGTCAAGGCACATATGAGAAAGCAATCAATAGACAAATAAAGTTCCTCAATA
Source organism: Rhynchonycteris naso (assembly GCA_037038555.1). NCBI lineage: Eukaryota > Metazoa > Chordata > Mammalia > Chiroptera > Emballonuridae > Rhynchonycteris > Rhynchonycteris naso. The sequence continues at coordinate 86,390,709 of CM072996.1, forward strand.
GAGGATTGATGCTTCTCATCTCTCTCCCTTCGTGTCTTTCTGTCCTTATCTATTTCTCTCTCTGATTCTCTCTGACTCTCTCTCTCTCTCTCTCTCTCCATATTTATATATATATATATATATATATATATATATATACATATATGATGTACATATATATATATATGATGTACATATATATATATATATATGATGAATAAGTAAATAATTAAACAAACAAATATTACAGTGATCAATTTTTAAAATTAAATTGTAGTACATGATCAAAATAAAATCACAGACCAGTGCTCTCATGAGCTGTGATTTCTCCTACTTCAGGACATTATCCATGTTTTGCCACTTGCCTGAAAAGTTCTCAACCACCTCCTTTGGTCTTTTGTTATCATTACTTACCTTCTGTTTATCCATACCTCAGTTTAAATGACAATTCTTAGAGAAGCTTCATCTGATCTTCAGAAATTAATTATTATACTCTCCTGGGGTTCTTTCTGTCTTATCTTTATAGTACTAAACACAATGTGTAATTCTGTATGCTTCTCTCCTTATTTGTTTACTGTCTCACCTCCTAAAACAAAGAAAACAAACAAACAGAAAACCCAAAACAAATAACTAGATTTTTCCATCACTGCAGCAGTATTTATGGTGGCAAAGCCATGGAAACAACCAAAGTGTCCTTTAATAGGTGACTAAGTAAAGAAGATGTGGCACATTCTTACAATGGTAGGAAGAGACACTGATATTAGCAACAACATAAATGGATCTTGAGAATATCATGATAAAGAAAATAAGTCTGACAGAAAAAGAACCACATAAAAGGTAATTCCACTGGTGTATGGGTTATACAGTGGTGGGTATAAGTAGGTTTACATTTGTGAGTACACCAAGCACAGAGCTTATTCTTGTATAATTACTCATTAATTGTTGTATTATTTTCTATATAAACAACTGTAAACCTGCCTTCACCAACCCCTATGTGTGTGTGTGTGTGTGTGTGTGTGTGTGTGTGTGTGTGTGTGTGTGTATAATGGACTACTACTCAGATAAAGGAAAAGATGAAATACTGCTCTATGTGACAACATGAATGGATCTTGAGAATACCATGCTAAGTGAAGTAAGTCTGAGAGGAAAAGTCAATAACCATACAATTTTTCTCATATGAAAGATATAAAAGTAAAAGCAGAAAATAAACACACAAGAAAAACAAACAAAAACTTATAGACATAGACAGAAGTATGTTGGTTACCAGAGGGAAGAGGAGGGGGTGTTAAATATAAGATGACAAAAGATAGTTTGACTTTTGGTGCTGGGCACACAATGCAATAAACAGATGATGTGTTATAGAATTATACACTTAAAAACTATGTAATTTTATTGACCAATGGCACTCTAATATATTTAATTTTAAAATTAAAATGGCAAAACCCACAACAATAACAACAAGATTCTCAGATTTAAGAAGGCAGACTCCATGCATCTCTGGTGGTTAGCAGCTGCTAACATGTAGTAGATGTTCAAGGAACATTCTAATCATGTGTGAATGAGTAAAATGCCCTTAAATCTTTATTATAAATGAATAATGAGGCAAGAACTAGTGTTTGGGAATTATAAATTGTATTTAACTTTTTATTTTTACATATAATACACTTAAAGTCTAAATAGATAAAATTATTATGCCTATTATATTAAATTACTAACCTATTATACTGGTCTGGGACAAGAAGTTGGGTGGTCTTATTTCCATCCCAGAGTTATTATTAATATTGTCAATTGTATCCGTTTTTACATAATAGTGACTTCTTGGAATTTGTTTTTTTTTGTTTCCAAGTCAGTTATCAATTTTGCCATACCAAAAATTGTGTACAATGCAGGTTCTGTGGGTCATTAAACTTATACAATTCTGGGGACCCTCTTTAAGCAAATTAAAATAAAATTATAAATACAAAATGGTATACAAACTGGTATACAAAATTGAGTTGGTACAATGGGTGATTAAATATACTGGATGTAATTTGCTTCAGTAAGAGAACTAGAAATAAATTAATGAATTATTCTACAAAAAAGTAACTGAAAATTATGGATACTATCTTTCTAATATAAAAAGTCTGCAACTCAACCTTCAGTTTGCTCCTAGTAATGACCGAGGCCATGTCAAAGTTGCTTGACTTGGCTTGAAAAGGCCTGTGACAGAGAACAAATTGAAAAGATAAGAGTCAGTAATCTTTACTTTTGCTTAAACTAACTTACTTTTGTTGCAAACTTTTCAAGATATATGATTATATAAATACATTCTTAGAGCCTATACTGCAACCTCGGAAGAAAAAAGTAGAAATGAGGAACTTTAAAAATTAAAGCTCTATTAGCTTTGGGCCCTCGCCAGTTGGCTCAGTGGTGGAGCATCATCCTGGCATGTGGATGTTTTGAGTTTGATTCCTAGTCAGGGCACAGAGAAGTGCCTATGTGGTTCTCCCTCCCCCTGCCCCCTTTTGTTTCTCTCTTTCTCTCTCTCTCTTCTCCTCCCCTCCTGCAGCCATGGCTTGATTAGACCAAGTTGGCCCTGGACTCTGAGGATGGCTCCATGGTTTCCACCTCAGGTGCTAAAAAATGGCTCTGGTTTCAATAGAACAAAGATCTCACATGGGCAGAGCATCGTCCCCTAGTGTGATTACTTGCAAGGTGGATACCAGTTGGGGCATATGTTGGAGTCTGTTTCTGCTTCCCATCCTTCCACTAAAAAAAAAAAAAAAGCTTTATAAAAATTATTCCTCTGGTTCTATCTTTTGTATAATAGCTCTTGAAGTAGGCTCTCTTTGGCCTCTCCATTTGCACGTATTTGGTATTGTGTATACTCAGTAAATTGAGTTTATCAAACTGACAGGTCCCTAACACCATCTTGCTAGCTGGCTCACTATTTTCCCCACCCTCTTATTGATTTATTTATTGTGATTTCTCTCCTTTGAGATTTTGTTCACTTTTAGAGATAGAAAAAATATGCTTTGAACTTAGGACATTTAAAAGCTTCTCTCAAGAGCCTTTTCACCTGAGTTAAGTTCAAAACATTTATTGCTCTTATAGCATGAAATGGCTCATGAGGGTATTATTCTTAAAGTGCAAATGCTTCCTATGTATACTATATTCAAGGTGTAACATTTACTTTTCTAAAGAGTACACATTTTCTTACATGAGGAGGGAAGTTAGAAGTTAGAAAGAGCCGAAAGATAAGGCAGATTGATATATAGTCAGAAGGTGTCCCTCCCATTCTACAGTGTTTTCAAATTCCTAACTCAATGCTTTAATCAAACTTATTTCTCTACTCACTTTTAGGTCTTACATCACTGCTTATTGTATTTGGACAACTTTTCACAATCCCTGGGCTCATTTCTTCTCCTATATTCACTTTAGTAAAATAGAGAGCATTGCTTTGGATCTAGATATACATCCAGTCTTTATTAATATCTCCTTTAAAGAAATATATATGTATACCCAGCTCTCTGACTTGGACTGTATACCCCATTCAAACAAGAGCTACAGCCATTTCTCTGTCTAGTCTTCTTCATATTGTCAAGCCCAATTGTCTTGGACATCTGAAGTATTAAATAAATTTATGTAAATTTGAACTGATTTGGACTGTTTTTTATGTTAACTACTTATTAGAATTTAAAAAATAGCATATTACCACTAAGAGAAAGAAATATTATGGCTACTGATAATAATAATTAATATTATGACAACTTGTTCTTTGGTAAATCCTCTCTCAGGGGATATCTTTTACTTAATGCAATAATCAAATATATATATATATATATATATATATATATATATATATATATTTATAAGCAATAAAATAAAATAAATAAATAAAATCCTTTTTATCTGTAAAGCATTTTGTTCTATAAGGTGTTTGTTTTGTTTTATTTCTTATTTTTGAATGGTTCTCAGGAGAGTTTAGAATCCTCAAATATATATATTTGAAATTGAACTGTTTAACTACATCCATGTATATGCATGCCATTTTTGAACAAAACTGATGATTTATTTCTGGCAACAGGGATAAATTTCATAAAAGTTCAGAACCTTTTCTATGAAATCTTGTCATCTTGTTTGCCAACTCTCATTGACTTCTCTTTCAAGGGCAAGGAATAATATAAATTACAACTATACTCAAAATTCAAGAAATAAAATATATGTAACCTTAATAAAATATATGTAACCTTAATAAAATAAATTAAGACTTCCAGCTCAATATGACAGGGTAGTATCACTCAAATATTTCCTACCTTCATCCTAAATTTTCACAAAAATGATGAATGTAAAGGCAAAAATAATACACCATAAAAGTGCTAGATACTAGGAAAGAGTGCCAAGCATAGATTAGAAATTCTAAGAAAAGTGTCTTGTAGATGATTGGATAAAGATGTGGTACATATATACAATGGGATAGTACTCAGCCATGAAAAAGAAATATTGCATTTGCAACAACATAGATAGATCTTGAGAATATCATGCTAATTTTAAGTCAGACAAAAAAATTAATAGCCATATGATCTCACTCAAATGTCGGTGAAAACTGAAATCAACAAATGAACAAACAAAATCTCTTAGAAAAAATTATGGTGGTTACCAGAGGGAATGTAGTGGAGAGGTATTAAAGAGTAAAGGGAGTCAAATATATGGTGACAGAAAATGTTTTGACTTTCTATGATGGGCACACAATGCGATATACAGACCATGTATCAAAGAAATGTAGTAGACTTTAAACTTATATAATTTTATAAACTAACATTACCCCAATAAATTTAATAAAAACTTAAGATATAGGAATAAAAATATTTTTACAAAGAAAGATAATCCAAAGAATTGGTAATACAAATAGGTATAAAAAATGAAGCAGCAACTTCTCAAGGTCAGACACTAAATTTCCTTCCCTTCATGTACACTCACAGAGTATTTACTATTTTAAGTGTCAGTAGAAATGAGAGCAGTTGATCTTACAAATATGACCATAGTAATTAGTTAAAAAATACTTTACTTTACAGTATTCTTATAATGCTAATGTTGTACTCCAATTTTATAACTGAAAATACAATGGGGTGTAAAGTTCATAAATTGAAGGAATACTCTTGAAGAATATGCAATGTGACTTCTACCACATTTTTCAGATTGTCACGACAGTGAATGTGAGAGCAAATGGATGAACTGAGAATAACTCGTGTAAAATAAATTGATAATAGTTGATGGTATTCTGTCTCTCTTCATACACACACACTCACACACTCATACTAGTTCTAACAGTCCCAGCAAGAGCAACCTTGAGTTGTTTTTGTAGGGAAAGAAAGAACAAATTATGTTTACAATCATAGGTAGTATTTTGTTGTTGTTGTTGTTGAGAGGAGGGAAGATAGTGAGGCAGATTCCCACATGCACCCTGACTGGGACCCACCTGGTAACCCCATCTAGGGCTGATATTTGAATACTGAGCTATTTTTAGTGCCTGAGGCTGATGCACTCCAACAGAGCTATCCTCGATGCCCAGCGTTATGCTCAAACCAATAAAGCCACTTGCTGCAGGAAGGAAAGAGGGAGAGAAGAGGGAGAGAGATGGGTGGAAATCAGATGATCCCTTTTTCTGTTTGCCCTGACCAGGAATCAAACCAGGGACATCCATACACTAGGTCAATGCTCTATCCATTGGGCCATTAGCCAGGTCCATATGTAATCTTTTAATTTCTTTTATTTTATTCATTTTAGAGAGGAGACACAGAGAGAGAGAGAGAGAGAGAGAGAGAGAGAGAGAGAGAGAGAGAAAGGGGGAGGAGCTGAAAGCATCAGTTCCCATATGTGCCTTGACCAGACCAATGCAGGGTTTTGAACCGGCGACCTTAGTGTTCCCAGGTCGACATTTTATCCACTGCGCCACCACAGGTCAGGCCATAGGTAATCTTTTAATGTGAGAGTTCTTAATGTATCTCACAAACAGATTTTAGAAAAATACATTATTGTATATTGTTATTCAGGATCCATTTATTATTCATTTTTTTGGTTTAAAATTATTTGTGCAGTTTAAAAAGTCCACTTTGGGTAGAAAATTTGGAGAATTTGGAAAATATGTACTATTTCTCATCCTAGTTGTTCTTCAGTGGGCATGACATATTTCTGTTCAGCAATATTGGAGTGAACACCAAATTACCCTTTCCAATCACTTTTTCATTCTCAGGCTGCCCCTGGCATCTTGGTTTGCAATCTTCCTCGTGCTCTCCAGACTTTTGCTACTGTAAAGCATTTTATTCTATAAGGTGTTTGTTTTGTTTTATTTCTTATTTTTGAATGGTTCTCAGGAGAGTTTAAAATACTCATGAAAGAAAGATAATAAAAAGCTAGTTTGGACTTGGGGTCAACTATTCCTAAAATAATTAAACTTTCATACTGCCTGATGACATCGGTTGATACAGTTGTTTTGTGTTCTTATGCTAACAAAATATTGCTTTATCTTTCCTATTACTACTTTATCACAAAAGCTTCCATCTATTATTCGTACATGAAATAGACCTTGATTATGACAAAACCCCATCTTCATTTTCAAGTTCCATAAATTTGTAGCCCCATCCTCCATCAAATCCCCCAGAAATGCATAAGGAAAAAAGAGTAAGATTTTTCCCCCATATATATGATCATTTGATTGTTTTTTTTAAGTGAGAAGGAGGAGAGGGCCAAGTTCAAAACAATTGAGCTATTGACTGTGAGAGGGGAAGAGAGAAGAAGGAAGAGAGGTAGGGGGAGAGAAGCAGATGGTCATTTCTCATAGGTGCCTCGACCAGGGATTGAACCTAGGACTGCCACATGTTTGGGCTAATGCTCTATCCACTGAGCAAACCAGCCAGGCTGATCATTCCATTTTTGATTTTCTATTTTATAACTCAAGACAGTTAGAGTTTAAGAAATATTCTATACAATGTTAAGAATAAATTGATTCCACATATGTTTGAGGGTTTATATTGTTACATATGGAGGGTTGTTTTATTATTTAGTAATATTTGCTAAAAATGGTACACTTTCTTTTGATTTCTGAAATGTTATCAGTATAGTACAACTTCATATTCTTCATAGAAGTTGGTGCTAACACGTTTTCTTGTAAAAGAATCCTTTATTACACAATTAATTGGAACTCTAACTCATGTGTAATGATTTCTTTTTCCCAGATCAATTTTTTAGTCATTATTGATTACTCACATTTTGTACATATTGCTTATAATAAAGAATGCTTGGTCAAATAATTACTGTGCTAGATGCTGGCAAATGTGGCAACACAATTAATTTCATAGAAAATTAGTGCAATATCCCATCTCAATTCATTACATACCTATTGGATTCCCTTTGGAAACACAAAAGGTCAGATTCAGCAGGTGAAAGAATAATTCTAACACTGTAATTGCTTTTCTATTAGTTCTCATCACTTTAGAAAAAGGTGGTTAAGAATTAAGTGTGCTCTTCATCAAAATGATTAGGCTATTAACTGCAATCTCTTTTTGAGCTTGTTTTTATGATTATCTGATAATTCAATTTTTTGCTATTTCTGGGGACATTTAATTTAAAAGCTTTATCCCACCTCTATAAACTGAGCAAAAGTAAACTAGCTCAAACTTTCAATTTAATTAATTAAAAATAAAAGGCTCTGCTGATTTTTTCTTTGTATTTTAGATGCATTGAAAGATAAATTTCTCAACAAAAACAAAGCTTTTTTCTCCAGTAATTACTATATTTTTAATTTTCATAAATGCTGTAGTGTTAGTCATATTGTTTTTGTCATTATAATAGTCAATAGACTTAAAAATAATTGAATGTGAAAAATCTCTGCATGCAATTTTCCTAGGAGACACATATTGCTTTGAAAGAAGCTAGTATCTAAAAAGTGTATCTGGTTTAAAGAATTTAGGTGACTAAATTTTTATTTTGATCATCAGTTTCTTTTTAATAATAATTTATTATAATACAGTTAGTTTCTCTTTTTAGACAGTATAACAGTTTAAACATTTCTTTTTTTAAAATTATTTCAGCATTAGAATGAGTTCCACTTAGAATAAAATCTTTTTTATTGGTATAAGTTGAAAATAATTTTGCATTGGTTTTATCTGTACACAGAATCAAAATGGAATTACATTTTTTGGGGGTTTTGGTGCCTCTAGTATGGAATGGCTAAGCTAAAATTCAGTTGCTATATTTAATAAGATTGCACATTTGCTTTGTGTTTACTAACTGATGTTGGTTTAAAACAAAGTTTATTAAATTATGGTTTCTACCTGTTCAATGGCTCCTATTGATGATAAATGCCATGCATATATGCATAAGATCCATAGCATATCTGTAAGAGTGCTTTTTCTCCTACTTTTCTTTTCTCCTGTCTCAATATACCTCTTGATTTATATTTGTTTTTCAGGTTTTAGTATTTCACTGAGCACAAACTTAAATATTAAAATAATAATAGAGTTCCACGTTCTTCTAAGAACTCTATTTTTAGATAAAAGGAAATCACACATGTGCTATAGTGCTATCCCAGATGTGGTTACCCTTTCATGGACCAAGAGTCTAGACTCTCAAGGAGAAGGACAATAGAAGAATTTATGTATTTAGTACTCTTCATTCCTTTCCGTCTCTCCCCTCGATCTAGGTTATTTTTCCTCTTTCAATAGAAAAATGAGCATGGTAGGAAAAAGAATATTAAGCTCTCTGGCTTGGCTACTGTACTATGAAGTAGGTAGCAGAATAAATTAGAAAATTTATCCGTAATTCTACTTTTAATTTTTATTTATACTCTTGTTGTCTCAGAATTTGGCCTGACGCTATTAAGCTGAGAATGAGAAGCATGAGTTCCTAGTTCTAAATACTACTACCACCAGCATGGGCACTATCACTGCGTTCCTCCAAACAGGATTTAGAGTAAACTGGAAGTTCAGTGAGGGATAAACTTATTGAAATAAGAAGTTGTGGAATTTTCCCCTCCTTCAGCTGTGGGAGCGAAAGACTCCTCTTTTGCTCCTCAACTAAGACAGAGTGAAGATATTCTAAGGAAATCACTCCCCAAACTTGGGCTGTCTACAAGAAGTAAGGCAGGCATCCTATTTCTTGATTGGATGTTTATTAAGCTGCTAAGTTTTGTCCTTATCATGCTGCTAGAGAGTAATGCAACAGCGTTCTTAATCCCCAGCAATGGGAATTTTAAACCAACCAAGAAATCAATGGCTGTCTCTTGCCTCCATAATTTTTAATGTGGAGGAGGATTAGTTAGAGGTGTCTGAATTTGGCAGACTAAGGCAAGAAAAGTCAGCAAGCAGTGGTATTACCCAGAACTCTAGCAGCCTTAAAAACAACTGACTCAAAAGGACTGGCCAGTAAGGTGAGGGGCTTTAGCAGAAAGATGCTTGGTGTTTTCTGCTGGGGACAAGAGATGCAACAGGTTGTTAAATGGTCAGGCAAAAGACATGTCTAAGGGTCAGAGATTAAAAAAAATATGTGAAGGTCCCTGCGAGAAAACAGGCAAGGAGGATAGTCTGAAAAACACACAAATGGACCTTGAAATAAAGAGGCAACTTTTGGATAAATCCCATGATGGGAGAACCAAGAACCACATTAAAATAAACACTTGCAGCCCTGGCCAGTTGGCTCAGCACTGCCAGGTGTGTGGAAGTCCCGGGTTTGATTCCTGGTCAGGGCACAGAAGAGAAATGACCATCTGCTTCTTCATGCCTATACCTATCCCTTCTCTCCGTCTATCTCTCTCTTCCCCTCTCACAGCCATGGTTGAAGCAAGTTGGCCCCTGGAGCTGAGGATGGCTCCATGGCCTTGCCTCAGGTGTTAAATTACATTGGTTGCTGAGTAACGGAGCAATGGCCCCAGATAGGCAGAGCATAGCCTGGTAGGTGGCTTGCCAGATGGATCCTGGTTGGGGCACTAGCAGAAGTCTGCCTTGCTGCCTCCCCACCTCTCACTTAATAAAAACAAAACAAAACAAAAAACAATAAATAAAAACTTGACACATAGAGCCTTATACCCATTTTTTTTTCCTAGTCATTCTGCCTATGGTCCCAACTTTGCACCAGTCAGAAGCAGAAGAGGGTTGAAGAAAGAAATAGATAATTTAATTGAATTAAAAATAAAATTAAGTTTATGCCTATCTTTCTCACAGGCAAGTCAGTAAGCCAATAGTCACATCTGAGCAGGGCACGAGGGAAGAGCACCGAATCAGACTGGAAGTTAAAGTTTTGACTTAGAGCGCCATGGATATAGAAACAGGGCAGATGGAGATCTGATCAAGATGCTCTCCAGAGATAGTCGATCTATATATTACAGTGTATGTGTTGTAGGAACTGTTGGAGAAAAACAAAACTACTTTCTCATTATGCCCTACCTGATTCAGCCTAATCATATACCTATTTCTCCTTTTGGGCATAATCTTTTTTATCTTCTCATTTATTCCGTTGTCTTTTGGTAGTATTCCTGGTTTTCACATTAGTGTTCTTTCTGCTAAAGTCTCATGTTCAAGGAAATTAAAATCCCTCCCTGACCCTAAAAATGAGGCACATGGCCTAGGTCAAATGATTTTAGCATAGCTCATCTTCTGGACACATTCTTACCTCAAAGATGCACAGTGAGGAGCTGTCTGTGACTTAGACTCCTGGGTTAGGTTCGATGCTAGAATGGCTGCTGCACTGGTCTCGGAAGCCCACCCAATTGCATCTTCTAATCCCCCAGCTCCAGTGATTGCATCAGCATCTAGGACTCCTCCTTCTGGCCCTCCACCTGATGGAGTGTCCCACCCATTGGACTTGTATGTGTGCTTCCATTTGTTTGGATCCGTAAGAGGTCAGAAGATTTTGTTTTCCTTTCTGAGGCAAAGGTTGACGGAGAAATTGTCAAAAATAATTAAACCCCTTTTTCTAGAAAAATCTCAGAATACTATCAGCTCAATTGTTACAGAGCTAGTACATCTGTGTCTTCAGAAATAGCTTGATTTTATAAAAAAAAAAAAACTTGCTGAAGAAGCTGACATTTGTTTATGTTTTCACAGTCAAAGTGATAAATATCTGGAAGAAACAGAAGGCACTCAGCATGGCTCAGAGTGTGATTGAAAACAAGGACAGCTTTGGGAAGATCCCCATCACCAGCCAGAACAGTCAATACCTTTTGGATATTTCTACTCAAATTGCATTTCCATTAGAATGTTACTCAATTCAATACTCTTTGTATGGTAGCAAATCAAAACAATTTCATATCTTTGGAATAGAAGCTTTGGGAGCTTTAATATGAATTGCAAGTTAGAGGAAATGGTTAAAGACAGTTATGAAACTGATAGAATCTTTATGATTTGTATTATAATTCCTCTTCCAAAATAGAGGTTGAACCAAATGTAAAATTATCAGAACAGCCAAGACAAGTGGTTTATATATCAGCCAACTCTGTCACGTGGGATTTGACCTTTTCAAAAATGTAGTGTAAGCCACCATGAAATTCTATACAGACAAAGACAGTTTACCCTCCTTTTCAGGTTTACATCACATAAAGTAATTAAAATTTGACAGATATGACATTGTGGAAATGATGTTTCTCTGAGAAAAAGAGATAGATTCTTCAAATGAGTGCATTTATCCACAGCCCCCTCCAATGGCAAGATATAGAGTAGCACTCTGGCTAATGGGGGTAATAGGTTGCTGGTATAATGTTTTATACAATATTTTGAGGACTACTAAAGCAATGCATCCTAGAATGTAATGGGAAAGTTGTATTTATCTGTATAAGACTTCCCAGTGTATACCAGCTGCCTGGAAGCATGACAACACCACCTGCAAGGCTCATGATAGTTGAGCACCAGGCAGACAACTAGAATACATCAATGCTGAGGTGGCTACAGAGATCTCAGACACCTGGAAAAACCAAATGTGGACTTTGTATTAAGTTGGAAGGGGTGGCATTCATTCTTGGCACCAAACATTTTCTATCTTCTTTTCATAATTAACCATTCTGTGTAGAATAAATAGAATGTAAAATCTATATATCCTTAAACCTCTTAAAAGATGGAACCACATGTATTTAACACATATTTTAGAGTTGATTTAACTTATTTTTCAACAATGGTAGTTTGTTTAACTTTTTTGTATTATTTATGGTAAACTCCAGAGGCATGGAAGTGTTGAATTCCTATAGGTAACCATGTAGTTTATTTCATACTTCTTATTAAAGCCAACAAAACATTTTCTCAACAATGCCAATTAAATACTTTGCCACCTCTTTGTTATTTGGAGATCTTCCATATTTCTTTAGTAATGACAACTGTGATAGTATAGTCTCTGTTTACCAGTGAATGATTAAAAATAAAGTCGAAAAAAATTGCCTCATAAGGTCTAGTCACTCACTTTTATGCATCTATTTTCATTGTCTTAGCTTTGTTGTTAATGTAATATTTAAATTTTTTTTGCAAAAGTTTGTTACAGGTAGTTCTATATGGATACTTATAATTTTTTTATGAATGTGTTTGCGATTACTGTCAGTTTTCCTGTGTCCTGATCCAAACATTTGAATCAAAATCTTTAGGGCTGGAGCCTAAGAAAATTACCAAACAACCTTTCCCAGTTCAGGGAACCAGTGTCTGACAGAGAACAGTGCTATCAAATTTGCTGAAGTAGCAGAGAGATCTAGAGGTTTTTCTTTTCACATGTTAGAAAGTCAAACTTTCTAGAAGGGGCAAACATTCAGGCTCCATACAATTAGAAGATAGAGCAGCAAATTACAAAAGAAAAAAATGACTATAGAACTGTCAGATAATTCAAGGTTTTTAACCATCAATGGACAAGCCCTCAAAAAAGAAGATGTATTTTATACAATATCCATATATTTTCATTAGAAAAAATAACAAACATGTTAATTGAACTAATAATTCTTTGCATTGGCGAGGTGATTTTTTGTTTATACATATATGGTATCTCTTGATTTTCTAAACAGTGGGTGATAGGGAGGCAAGGTTTGGGTATTTTCATTTTTGAAACTCAAAGTTCTTTGAAGTTTTCAGGGAATTGGAGCCAAAGCACAGAAATCCATGTGTGCTGATCAAATCCATCAGCTGCCAAATTTGAGAGACCGAGAAAAGAAATTAAGAGATTGTGATATTAGCCAGCCATAGCTTCTGTTTTTTAGGAGGACATGAATATATAATGCCTTAATTATAATTAATGAAAGTAAAGTAATGTAACTTAATAGTTAGCTTTCTCTATCTAGAAAAGACTTTGAGGTTAAACCTTCATTCTTTGAGGGACAGTTGAAGATAATCATGCTACATACATTTTTACGTTGGAAGAGATATTAAAGTACCTTCCCTAAATTAAAAGTTTGTCCTCTTTTTTGAGTACAAATAATGGTGTTTCTGAGGAGCAACCAGTATGAATTGTTTTTCTATAGTTTCTTTATAAAGCTTAACTAATTTTACTTTGTTATTATGGTAACTGGCAGAAAATTATATAAACCAGCATTTGAAACTTGATTTTAAATCACTGTACTACTTAAAGGTTTCAATGTTTAAATTCTCCACAAGTTATTACATTCATCAATCTATAATTAATGAACTGCAAATTTAGAAATGTATTGAATGATAAATAAATATTATGTTCTTTTTATAACCTAAAGAGCTAATAAATGTGGTAGTATTTTAAAGGAAAAAATAGCAAAAATATTTTTGCCCTGTAATCAAAATGCTGTCTTCATACTTAAAATTAGTGGTTTTATTATAGGTTGATTTTTAGAGAGAGGCGCTCGCGCGTGAGAGAGAGAGAGAGAGAAGAAGCAGAAAGCATCAACTCCTAGTAGTTTTGCTTCCTGTATATACATTGACCAGGTAAGTCCAGGGTTCAAACCGATGACCTCAGTATTCTAGGCCGATGCTTTATTCACTATACCATCAGAGGTCAGGCTGTTATTTTCTAGTTCTGAGAAATTTCTGTATGAAGATGTTAAAATAGAAATATGTCATAATTGTATATGAAATATTTTCTATATGGTGATAATCTGAATACATGGCAGAAATTTGTCTTCCCTGACTCAGGTAGACAACACAACTTGGTACAATGTTTGTTATCGTCTAATAGAAAAGAAACTTCTTCTGCCTTAGTGGGTATTTTCTGCAAGTGAGTCTTTTGCTCCATTTAGGAGATGTAAACGAAGAAGTGGATAGCTCTCGAAAAAACTACCATTTGAAGATGAAGGTAACACTACTGAAGTTAAAGGAGAAAGATAAAGTAAGCCCATGTTTTTAATGACACTGTGTTGCCCTGAATCAAATTAACAACACAGGTTGGTCACTTTTAGCTTCTACTTATCAAAGCCAATTAATGTCCTTTATTATTTTAAGCAAGTTTGCATTGGACTTTCTTTCTTTCTTTCTTTCTTTCTTTCTTTCTTTCTTTCTTTCTTTCTTTCTTTCTTTCTTTCTTTCTTCTTTCTTTCTTCTTTCTTTCTTTCTTTCTTCCTTCTTTCTTTCTTTTTCTCTTCTTTCTTTCTTCTTTCTTTTTTTCTTCTTTATTTCTTCTTTCATTAAATGAGAGACAGGGAGGCAGAAATAGACTCTGCAAGTGTCCCTACCAGGATCAACCTGGCAAGCCATCTACAGGGTGATACTATGCCATCTGGGGCCACTGATCCATTGCTCAGCAACTGAGCTAATTTAGTGCCTGAGGTGAGGCCTTGGAACCATTTTCAGAGCCTGGGGCCAACTTGCTTAAACTATTTAAGCCATGGCTGTGGGAAGAAATAAATGGGGGGGGGTGTATGGAGAAGCAGATAGTCACTTCTCCAGTGTGCCATAACTGGGAATTGAACCTGGAGCCTCCACACGCCAGGCCAATGCTCTGCTACTGAGCCAACCAGCCAGGGTCTGGATTTTCTGTTGTTTGTAAATTAATGTCTGTTAATTGATAGATCATTTTAAAATCTAAAAATTGTGCCTCATGTTGCTGTCATCAATGCTGTATTTTTCTATGAGTTTTTATCCAATGATGTAAATCCCGAGGCTATATAAATGCATTCATTTATGAAAGAAACAAATAAATAGACTCAAGGTAGCAAAACAGATTTAACAGGATTATTATAAAACTCCCCATAGAGTTTTATATGTAATAAATATTCATGCCTTTTAATTTCTTTATAGTTTAAACTATTGACACATAGTATCATGACCAATTTTAAAGGTGAGAGAGGCAAATATTACTCAAGAGAACAAATTCATATCTATATCTACTCCAAAGTAATTTTTAAAAATTGCATTTGTTTTCTAGTTACTTTTTCAGGGAATAAATATTTTATTTGGAAATACAGTAGTACAGAGAAAATTTGCAAAATTGTATCTTTGTAGAAAGCTTAAATACCCTTCTATGACCTTTATAGAATAATTCAAATAATTTAACAGAGGTGCACAATCTAGGTTACTGGTTCAAAGCTGTTTTGTTTTGTATTTTTCTGAAGTGAGAAGTGGGGGTGGGGGGGTGTTGGCAGATAGACTCCTACATGCGCCTGGTTGGGATTCACCTGGCATGCCCACCTGCCCACCAGGGGGTGATGCTCAGCCCCTCTGAGGCATTGCTCTGATGGAATAGGAGCCATTCTAGTGCCTGAGACGGAGGCCATGGAGTCATCCTCAGTGCCCAGGCCAACTTTGCTCCAATGGAGCCTTGGCTGTGGAAGGGGAACAGAGAGATAGGAGAGATAGAGAGAAAGGAGAGGGGGAAGGGTGGAGAAGCAGATGGGCGTTTCTCCTGTGTGCCCTGGCTGGAAACCTAACCCGGGACTTCCACATGCTGGGCCAATGACCTACCACTGAGCCAACCGGCCAGGGCCCAAAAGCTGTGTAAGATCCATTTATATCTGCCTAATTCTTAGAAATCAACACTTTTATCAAGTGAACAGTTTACATGAGAAATATAGGCAAGTTTGTTGCTTAGAACATAGTCTTCTGAGAATTCAAGTCTACCTTACCATTTGGTTGATAACCTCTTTTTTCTCTGAAATGAGGGTGATTTATTTATTAGGAGCTTCAGCTATTCTAAGGACATAGTAAGTAATAAGTAATACCAGCCATCCATGGAAAACAGATCTTGACTATTTTTTTTCCTCACTTCTCACGATGCTATAGATATTGATATGACTCCTAAAAGCTTTTTATAAAGCAATGATGGCTTTTTCAGGTTTCTTCCTCTTCTCTCAGCTTAATTTTTAGTCCCCAAATACCCCTCAGCTACTATCTGGCAGTAGCTCTTGTTTTGATTCATCATTTAGACTAAGTTATACATAACCTAGAGCTTTAGCCAATTTTTACCATACTCGAAATTTTGGCTCTGGTTGTTGGGCTTTCAGAGTAGTTATTTACAGTAGTTATTGAAAAGAACTCTGGGAGGTATGGGCAAAGGGGAACTCTTCCTGAAGAAAAAAATAATTTAAACACAAGTTTGATTCAAAGTCAATGGATGAAATCTATCAATGGCGTAACTGTGAACATAGGATATTATATCTCTCTCAAAGATCTTATGACATGGCCCATGAATTTATGTTTACACTCTAGGTTGAAGAAGTATAAAAAGAGAACAAAAATATTAAATATCTTATATTTATAATTCTTTGGGAGAAAAAGATAGTGTAATATATTAATAACATTGATGTATGTGGCTTTTACTCAGAAAGGGAACTGTGCTGGATCTTTATCCAATGATTATAAGAATATTCAGCCTGACCAGGCAGTGGTGTAGTGGCACGACTGGCACATAGAGTGTCAGACTGGCATGAAGAAGACCCAGGTTCAAATCCCCAGGGTCACCGGTCTCTAGCTTGAGTGTGGGATCATAGATATAACCCCATGTTCACTGGTTTGAGCTCAAAGGTCCTGGCTTGAAGCCAAAAGTCACTGGCTTGAGCCCAAAGTTGCTAGCTTGAGCAGGGGGTCACTCACTTTGCTGTAGCTACCCCCCTCCCCAGTCAAGGCACATATGAGAAAGCAATGAACAAACCACTAAGATGCCACAAGGAAGAATTAATGCTTCTCATCTCTTCCCCTTCCTGTCTGTTTCTCCCTATGTGTCCCTTTCTCTGACTCTGTCTCTGTAAAAAAAAAAAAAAAAAAAAAAAAAAAAAAAAAAAAAAAGGAATATTTCAAGCTTCATAAATAAAGGTCATTGGCACACTTAATATTGACACAACAGACATTGGACACTGGCAGCCTTGATGCAGACATTAAAGTTCATTGATGGTATTATTGTAGACACTGTCTAGGGCACTCACTGGGCAATTAAAACCTAAATTGTAATTTATACAGATAAACAGAAAGAGAGGAGTAAAGGGTATATTTCATGTGCTTCAGAGGATTGTTAAATCACCTCTAGGGATTCTGCAGAGAATAAAGTGAAATAATATACTGCTCACAAAAATTATGGGAAGTTTCAATGCTTCATATTCATTTATAAATATCCCCTAATTTTTGTGAGCAGTGTATTTATAAATAATATACATGGTATATCTTATTGTCTTATCTTTCTGTACGTGTACATCCTACATCCCTCTTCCACTCCTTTTCTTTTAAGAATTTAATATTTAAGAATATAGCTAAATTAAGTATCCTTATTATTATTATTTTTTTCTTCACTGTCCCAGAAGGCTGAGGGATATATATGTATTTTATATATTTAAATATTTATATATATTTTAAATTTAAACTCTAGAGGAACAGATAAAGTATTCTGAGAAGAAGGGTTCTTACCTTCAGCTGACACCTATAATGGGAAGAAAAGCAGGGGCATAGTGATCCCTCGAGGCCAATGAGGGTGTCCATCTGACAAAAAGAAAACTTCAAACATGTGCCAGTTCCAGCGAGAACTGAAGCCACATGTCCACATTACCTATCACTGAGAAAATTAGTTCATAATATTTTTCTCCTTCTATTTTTTCTTAAGGTAAAAAGAAAGGACCAATTATAAACTCTCCTCCCACCTGAGGGAAAAGGGTAGTTTTTTAACTTCAAACCAATACTACAGTTTTAGTTATTATATGTGACAGGATATTTTAATGACAAAATTGAGAGTGAGTTGGTGTGACTTTAAATGACCCAGGGATATTTTATGTTGTCTAAAAGTAATTAGAAATTTATAGGGTTTGCTCAACGGAGTCTTCTTCCTTGGACAGGACAGGAACTAACCAGAATACCAGATGAAAGGGGCAAGAAGACATACATAATTTTACTTTCTGAAAATTTTGCTTTATGCATTACCTTCATGCACTAAAACAGTTATGTTTGCACATATATAAGAATATTTCTAGGATGCACACTGAGACATGTTTTGTTGGGTTATAGGTTATGTACATTTTGAACTTTTAAGGTGATGCTAATTGTTTTTGACAAACATGGCATTAATGATTCCCTTAGTTTGACTAAACTTCAGACAGGCTTCTACTTGCCTCTAGCCCCTGACCTTCCTCTCCCTCTTCACCTCACATTTTACAAAATCCAGATGGCCAAAACACAGAGGATCATCCCATCCTTTATCTTAGAACATTTTGTTAAGAAAAGTTATAATTTTACATGTTATCTCTGCCTTGTTGAGATGTAAGTCTTTCAAAAAATTTTCTTGCCAGTGTTTCATCCTAAGATTATGTTTTTCGAAGACCTGAGAGCCATTTTTTTTTTGAAATTAATCAAGAAAGAGAGAGCTGTAGGAGAGTAGGACACTAACTTCAGTAGGCACCTTGATATAAGTTATAGAGCTATCTCCTGTTAGGACATCAGCAAACACAGTGTCATAGGATATCCCCTATAACAGCTATCAAAACTTTTCTACTCATTTTATCAGCAGAGTGGAGTTCAGTATGGGTTCTAGCCTCCAGCCCTACTGCAATAGCCTCGAATAAAGGGTGACTTGTCTGTTTAGCATAACATTCACCGGTTATTTAGAGTTCTGAAATTCTCTAGCGCAAATGTTGTACACATGATTACCCACTGAGCCACATCCAGACACTGTCTTTTTTTATATGATCTATAAGCTAGAGAAGGTTTTATGTTGAAAGTTGTTAAAAACAAACAAATAACCTCCAAAGAGTTACATGAAGGGACTATCTGTGTCCAGTAAGCCTGATATACTATTTGTCCCTTCACAGGAAAAATAATATATCTACCTCTGCCATAAAACTAAGAAAAAGAGCCTGACCTGGCAGTGGCACAGTGGATAGAGTGTTGGACTCGGATGCAGAGAACCCAGGTTTGAAACCTCAAGGTCACTGGCTTGAGCATGGGGTAGCTGGCATGAGCAGGATATCATAGACCAGACTTCATGGTCACTGGCTTGAGCCCCCAGTTAAAACACATATGAGAAATAAATCAATGAACAACTAAGATAGCACAGTGAAGAACTGATGCTTCTTATATCTCTGTCGGTCCTTATCTGTCCTTCCCTCTGTCTGTCTCTCTCTCTCTCTCTCTGTCCCTCTCTCGCTATCTCTCTCTCTCTCTCTCTCTCTCTCTCTCTCTCTCACACACACACACACACACACACACACATAAAATAAAAACAAGATAACATCTCTTTAGGTGCCTGGGCAGCTTTCACAGACAGTGCTGTCTGTGTTGAGGAATTTGGAGGCCCAGAGAGGTTTTATGTCTCAAATAGTCTGTATGGCAGAGCTTTATACCAATTCAGCACTATCGTAAACTCTGCGGATTTTCTATTATATCAAAGACAGAGGCTCTAGGTCTTTCAGACTACTGTGGAACTACAGTTTTAACCATTCTATAATCTTCTTTGACTGAGAAGGTCTCTTATGTGCCTATAATAATTCAGAGTTTTTATAAAAGTGCTTTTGAGTGACACTCTTGGTTTGTCCTTTCCTTGAAGCCAAGTCTTACGTTATTAGCTTCCCTCCACCCCTGCACCTCTCTCCCCCTTCCCAAATTTGGTTTTTTACTAGAAGATGATTTGGTTAAAAATAGTTTTGACTTTCATTTCTGAAATTTCTGGTCTGATTATAGTTTCTTCAAATTCTGTTTACAAAAGTAGCTAGATCCTTTCTGAACTCAATTATTTTAGAACCTCATCAAGCACAGCTTGTAACAACACACACAATAGAAATCTCCTTAAAATAACCACATTCAACACTACAAGAGCATTAGACAAAATTTTCTTTCTCTTCCACATTATCACAGGCAATAGTTTTTACTAAATGTTTTCTCACCCAATAATACACACCACCATTTTTACAGTTGCTTTAATTGTTTCTTCAGTGGCCTACCACCTGTTCTAAAATCCATTGCCACATATTTTAGAATTTGATTACCACAGAACCTCATTTCTTGGTATTTGTTTGTGTGTTAGTTAATTATTGCCATAACAATGCTGACTAATAAGCTACACAAAATTCAGTAGTTTAAAACAACATTGACATATTCTTGCTGCAGAATTCGTGAGCAAGCTAAGATTGACAGGTTTAGCTGACTTTGTCTTTTGGACTAGGCTGGCTTGATTCAGTAGGCTAGCCAAGACATTTTATTAATGAATGGTAGAAACATAACGGGGAAAGCTCCCTAACATACTAGGTGCCTAATTTTATCCCTTTTGCTAATCACCTTTGCTCTAAGAAATTGATATGCCTGATTCTCAAATTTAAGGGATAGAGAAATACCATATGTCTCTAGAACAATAAACTATAAGATTGTAGTTTGGAAATAAAGAAGAGTACAAGATTGGGAACAATAATTCTATCTCTTACTGGAGTTAATTGATACAGAGTGCAAATAATGCAAATCCCATTTCAGCATTTACAAGTGGTTCTGAAAAATAAGAACATCTAGAAGGGATGTAAAATTAATATCATATTCAAATCAAGCATATCAGAATTTAAAAAAGTAAAGACACACTGCTGTAGCGCAGTGGATAGAGCGTCAGACTGGGACCCAGAGGATACAGGTTCGAAACCCCGAGGTCCCCAGTTTGAGTGCAGGCTCATCTGGTTTGAGCTAAAGCTCACCATCTTGAGCCCAAGGTCACTGGCTTGAGCAAGGGGTCACTCGCTCTGCTGTAGCCCCACGGTCAAGGCACATATGAGAAAGCAATCAATGAACAACTAAGGTGCTTCAATGCAGAATTGATACTTCACATTTCTCTCCCTTCCTGTCTGTCTGCTTCTATCTGTTCCTCTCCCTTTCTCTGTCACACAGAAAAAAAGAAGACACAGCTTTAAATCTGAAGTGCTTACCATGTCATTCAATTAAAAAATTAAACATTCAACTCTATTAGAAAAGATTAAAATATACCCAAGAAAAGGTAAAAAAGGAAATAATAAAGATAAATGTATAAATTACTACACTAGAAAAAATATAAAAAGGAAAACATCATAAATATGTTTTTAAGGTTACTTTAGAAAAACAATAAAATAGAAAAATCTTAGAAAATCCAATTAAGAAGAGAAAACATATATGTCAAAATTAGAATTAAAAATAAATGTTATCACATATATACATATTTTTAAAAATTTTGACTTTATTAACATTATATAGTTTTATAAATATAAATTAGTTTTACAATAGAATGTTTGTTAACTAGTTAATTCATAATCTTCAAATAATTTTTATCTCTTCAAATATGAGGAAATAGTATGAAATGTCATGAAAATTTGACCCTCAGAGAAATGGTCTTTTGATTATAATCATAATAAAACATCTAACTTTCATTGTTGACTGTCAATCACTGTGCTTTGCATGAGTAACCTGTTATGTATCTCAAAATACTATAGAAATTTTATAATCTTCCCATTGCAAGTGAGAGAACTGCATTTAGAAGATAAAAACTTTCCGGAGACCACAGTTTGTAAGTGGCACATTTGAGATTTGAATGCAGGTACTTGAATTGCAGAGCTTCTGTTTTTAATAACAATGCCATTCCAGAGTTTGGTGCAATTTACTTTTTCAATTTTTAAATTTAGAAGAAGGTGTAAAATTGAAAAGTGTGAGAAAGTCAGAGAGAAAGCTTGTAAAAAATGCTAACGAGAAAATAATTACAAAGGAGATTAAAATGGTGATTAACCTTTTTATGTGAAGTAAACCCAAACAACAAATAGCTGTCTTCATTCCCAATAGGATTCTGGAGCAAATTTAATTGAGGAAAGGCATCCAAATCCGTAAAATATAAGTGCAAAACAGCATCATTGAGTGCACCAAATATGGTGAAAGGAACTGAAGTTACTTTGTTGCATGAAAAAAAATTAAAGCAAAATAAAATAATTACATATCCTAGGCCTAAAAACTTCATCAACAATACAATACCCTTCATTGACTGACATCATGTTTTTTTTTTAGAAAAAAGAACAATAAAGAACAAAATAGAAACAGCAAGTACATTTAATATACATATCAATTGTTTTGAAAATCTAGATTACAGAATTATCAAAATGTGAAAAAATATGGTTTAGAATTATAGAACTATAAATAATATGAATTCATAGTTTAAATTTAGCATAGAATACATAAAATATATTCACATTTTCATTATTTCTTAATTGGGTCAATGAATACTAGCCAAAAAAATTTTCAGTCTGTAAAAGTCTATCAACACAATGCTAATGTATGCACACACACAAAATATGCTTAAACTAGACATACATGGTCTCCAGATAATAAAAAAGAAGCAATAATTTTGTGTTTCACCTTATGATTACCATAGATTAATGTTTAATACTTGATATTTAGATTTTTAAGGCAAATTAATTATATATTTATAAAAAGAGTATGGTAGACAGGATTCTACATATGCTCATATCATAAAAAAAAGAAATTACCCTCATTAATTCTATCAAGTCTCCTCCATTCATCTAAACACTCATATAATACCATATATACTTGTTGTTTATATGGACCCCAATGTATAAAAATAGGTTAATAGTACATACACATATATCATTATAATGGTTGCTTACTAAAAGTTGTTGAAATTGGGTTAAAAGTTAGTTTATTATTTTAAAATTTATTTTATTACAAAATCAGTTTTAAGTATAAATGACAGAAAATTAAAGTTTGTTACCTCTGAATTCTATATTCATATTTATTTTGACACTATTGCATGTACTATTTTATATTTTAAGACCTCAATATCTAAAGATGGTCCATAAAAGTTTATGTAGAAAAAAAGAGTGAAAACCTCTTCTCTGTGTTTTTCTCAAATCGAGGATAATTAGAAGTTAGCTTCCCTTGGAATAGAAAGACATCTATTGCACAACTAACTGATTACAGAACTGGTGTCAGTGAAAATGAACTGTTGGTCGATGGGATGGTCTTCAGTGTACAGACATTCCAATTCAAACAGAACTAGACTGACATACTTAATCTGCTACTCAATCCCCTCTTTGATAAGCATATACTTAACTAATTTATTTCTCAAACCTATCATCTATAAAATAGGAATCATAATAACCATTGGTTTTTAGGATTAAATGATGGCTTTAGGACAGTATATGCAAAATGTTACTATGCTTTTATTGTTGCTCCATATTGTCCCCAAGATTCTCCAGATGATTTCTTTCTTTTTGGTATCTGGCTTCTTTGCTAATGTTTTAAGTATATAGTAATGTAGTTATATAGATCAACAGTTTATTTTCTTAAAACTGAATTGTCTTACTTCTCATAGGAATAATTGTATTATTTTGTGCAAATATTCCACAATTGCTTTTTCATTCTTCTGTTAATAGAGTTTTGGGTATTTTTTGAGACTTGTGTTATTATAAATAAAATTTAAAAACTTATACACATGTTATTGTTGACACAAATTTTTATTCTCTTGGGTATAAGAGAAGAATTGCTGTTTCATACATGTGTACTTAACCCTTTGAGATAGTCCCCATTTTTCAAAATAGCTGTATATTTTATATTTTGACCAGTAATGTTTGAAAAATTTCATTTGCTTTAGATCTGCTCAACATTTCATGTTCTCAGTTCTTTTAATTTGAGCCATTTTTGTGATTGTGAAGTCATATCTCATTGTGATATTATCATTTTCCTGTTCACTACTGCTAAGTCTTTTCATGTACTTATTGGACATAAGTACCTTTTCTTTCAATATCACGCACTTCAAACTAGTTTTTATTTTTATTGTGACTTATTATTTGACCTGTGTGGTATTTGAAAGAAAAATGTTTAGTTTGAAAATATCTGTGAACTTCTACATAAAAGGTTTTATAAATTTTTCATTTAATTATACTATGTTGAGATAATATACACTGTTAGACAATTTTGAAAATTTATTTTCTTTTAACAACATCTAGAGATTTTTATTTTATTTTATTTTTTATTTATGATTTTAATTTGTGTTTACATAGACTTAAGTGTCGCACTTAATATATCTCCCCCCACTCTCTTATTCCCCCTAGACCCCCCTTTTGCCCTCTACCCACAATACCTTCCCTCGAGGATTTGCTGTCCTGTTCTCTATAAGGCTGTGTTATGTATACATAATTTCATTAATCTCTTTTCCTTCTCTGATCCCATCTTCTTTCTACTTTTCCTCTGACCACTTTCCCCCTGGTTCCTTTGATCCTGCCTCTGCCTCTGTTCCCTTGCTCACAGTTCACATTGTTCATTGGATTTCTCAAACAAGTGAGGTCATATAGTAGTTTTCTTTCTCTGCCTAGCTTATTTCACTTAGCATAATAGTTTCCAGGTCCATCCATGTTGTCGCAAAAGGTAAGATTTCCTTCTTTCTCATGGCTACATAGTATTCCATTGAGTATATGTACCACTGCTTTTTAATCTACTTGTCCACTGACAAACACTTTGGCTGTTTCCAGGTCTTGGCTATTGTAAACAATGCTGCAATAAACATGGGAGAGCATTTCTTTTTTTGAATCAGTAATTTGGTACTCATAGGATATATTTTAAAAGTGGGATAGCTGGGTCCTATTAAAGTAAAGTGACCAGACATCCCACTTTTTGCGGGATAGTCCCAATTTTTAATAATTTGTCCCATGTCCTGTGGCACTTTAAAAAAGTCCTGATTTTTAGAAAGAATGGACAAAAAGCTAGGGAATGACAGGAGAACGGGAAGGGAATATTCGTCAGGGAGACCACACTTTAACCTGGAAGA
Organism: Rhynchonycteris naso; assembly: GCA_037038555.1. Lineage (NCBI taxonomy): Eukaryota > Metazoa > Chordata > Mammalia > Chiroptera > Emballonuridae > Rhynchonycteris > Rhynchonycteris naso. The sequence goes on from CM072996.1 coordinate 86,415,840, forward strand.
GCCTGCACTGCCGCAAGAGCTGGCTGCCCCATGCGGGGCCCCAAAACAAAGAACTTCGGGAGGTACATACCTGCTGGGGAAGTGGCTGTCAAGTCCCCTAACTACCCATAGGCCTGCGTCCTGGATGCCAGAGTGCAGCTTCGGGTTCTGCGAGGCGAAGCCGCTTGCGGGTGGTGGGGCTGGACCCAGGAACGCTGGTGCAGCTCCAGCATTGGTTTCGGGACTGTGTAACCCGATCCTTCTGACTCACTCAAAATTTCTCATATAGTAAGATTTCCCAAAATGATCTTTTTAATGAGGTATCATTATAAAAAAATCAATTGATAAGGAAAAGGTTAAATCTTGGCCATCAGCAAAAATCACAATAGAGAACAAATGGTTAGAAATATTGCATCATTTTGAAACAAACCATGTTCCATACAATAATACACTAAAAATTGTGGAATACGCGCTGTCTTTACCAGGAGCTAATGCTGCAACTGAACGCATTTTTTCTACACTAAATAAAGTGTGGACATCAGAAAAATCACAATTAAGCGTTGAAACTTTGAAAGCCATTTTATGTGTGAAATAGAATTTAACAAATTCTTGTGAAAAATTTCATGACCTTTTAAACAACAACAGCAATCTACTAAAAAAAAATTTACTCAAATGAGAAATATGCCAAAGAATAAAATAATACTATACATAATTTTTAATGTATTATATTTGTAAATTGTACTTACGTTGACATTTTAAAAAATATATTACAATACTATTTTTGCATTCTATGAAATTTTTTTTGTTCCACATATACCAATTTTTTTTTTTTTTTTTTTTTTAACAGGGACAGAGAGAGAGTCAGAGAGAGGGATAGATAGGGACAGACAGGAACGGAGAGAGGTGAGAAGCATCAATCATTAGTTTTTTGTTGCTGTTGCGACACCTTAGTTGTTCATTGATTGCTTTCTTACATGTGCCTTGACTGCGGGCCTTCAGCAGATCAAGCAACCCCTTGCTGTAGCCAGCAACCTTGGGTCCAAGCTGATGAACTTTTGCTCAGGCCAGATGGGCCCACGCTCAAGGGGGCGACCTTGGGGTCTTGAACCTAGGTCTTCCGCATCCCAGTCCGACACTCTATCCACTGTGCCACCGCCTGGTCAGGCTAGACCAAATTTTTAATCAAGACCACCCGCCCCCGGGTCAATGGTGTCCCGCTTTACCAATTTTAAAATCTGGTCACCTTGCACAAAAGGGCAGTTTCATTTATAATTTTTTGAGGAATCTCCATACTGTTTTCCACAGTGGCTACACCAGTCTGCATTCCCTCCAGCAGTGCAGGAGGGTTCCCTTTTCTCCGCATCTTCGCCAGCACTTGTTATGTGTTGTTTTGTTAGTAAGCACCATTTTAACTGATGTGAGGTGGTATCTCATTGTGGTTTTAATTTGCATTTTTTAAATAATTAGTGATAATGAACATTTTTTCATATGCCTTTTGGCCATCTGTATGTCTTATTTGGTGAAGTGTCTCTTCATTTCTTTTGCCCATTTTTTGATAGGATTGTTTATCTTCCTGGTGTTGTGTTTTATAAGTTCTTTATAAATTTTAGTTATTAACCCCTTATCAGATGTATTGACAAATATTTTTTTCCATTGTGTAGATTGTCTTTTTATTTTGTTAATAGTGCCCTTTGCTGTGCAAAAGCTTTTTAGTTTTATATAGTCCCATTTGTTCATCCTGTCCTTTATTTCACTTGCCCCATGGAGATAAATCAGCAAAAGTATTGCTACGAGAGATATCGAAGAGTTTACTGCCTATGTTTTCTTGCAAGATGTTTATGGTTTCACGACTTACATTTAAGTCTTTTATCCATTTTGAATTTACTTTTGTGAATGGTGTAAGTTGGTGATCCAGTTTCATTTTTTTTGCAGGTAGCTGTCCAGTTTTCTCAACACCATTTGTTAAAGAGACTGTCTTTACTCCACTGTATGCTCTTACCTCCTTTGTCAAATATCAATTGTCCATATAGGTGTGGGTTTATTTCTGGGTTCTCTGTTCTGTTCCATTGATCTGTATACCTGTTATGTCAGTTCCAAGCTGTTTTGAGTACGATGGCCTTGTAGTATAACTTGATATCAGAAAGTGTGATACTCCCCACTTTATTCTTCTTAATCAGGATTGCTGAGGCTATTCGTGTTCTTTTTTGGTTCCATATACATTTTTTTTTCCATATACATTTTTGAAATATTTGTTCTATATCTTTGAAGTATGTCATTAATATTTTAATATCAACTACATTGAATTTATAGAATTGCTTTGGGTAATATAGACATTTTAATGATGTTTATTCTTCCTAACCATGAACACAATATATGCTTCCACTTGTTTGTATCTTTCTTGATTTCCTTTAACAATGTTTATAATATTCTGAGTACAAGTCTTTATCCTCTTTGGTTAAATTTACTCCTAGGTACTTTATTTTTTGTTATTGTTACAATAGTTAAAGGGATTGTTTTCTTAATTTCTCTTTCAGACAGTTCATTGTTGGTGTATAAAAATAGTACTGATTTCTGAATATTGATTTTATATCCTGCCACCTTGCTGAATTCATTTATTATGTCCAATAGTTTTTACTAAGACTTTAGGGTTTTCTATGTACAGTATCATATCATCAGCAAATAATGATAGTTTTTCTTCTTCTTTTCTAATTTAGATGCCTGTTATCCCTTCTTCTTGTCTGACTGCTGTGTCTAGGACTTCCAGAACTATGTTGGATAAGAGTGGTGAAAGGGGACACCCCTGCCTTGTTTCCGATATTAAGGGGATTTCTTTTTATTTTTGCCCATTGATTATGATGTTGTCTTTGAGTTTGTCATAGATGACCTTTATCATGTTGTGGTATGATCCCTGTATCCCCACTTTGCTGAGAGTTTTTTTATTATAAATGGCTGCTGAATTTTATCAAATGCTTTTTCTGCATCTATTGATATTATCCTGTGATTTTTATCTTTTCTTTGTTTATGTGTTGAACCACATTGATTAATTTGCGGATATTGTACCAGCCTTGTCTCCCTAGATAAATTCCACCTGATCATGTTGCATGATTTTTTTTATGTATTGCTAGATTTGGTTTGCTAATAATTTGTTGAGAATTTTAGCATCTAAGTTCATCAGGGATATGGGTCTATAGTTTTCTTTCTTTGTGTTGTCTTTGCCTGGTTTTGGAATCAGTATTATACTAGCCTCATAAAAAGAGTTTGGAAGTCTTCCCTCTTCTTGAATTTTTTGAAATAACTTGAGAAGGATAAGAATTAGTTCTTTGAATTATTGGTAAAATTCACATGTAAGCCATCTGGCACAGGACTTTTGTTTGTTGGAAGTTTTTTGATAACTGTTTCAATCTCATTTGATGAATTCAGTCTGATTAGGTTTTCTGGTTTTTCTATATTGATTTTTAAAAGATTATATGTTTTGAGGAATTTGTCATTTTGCCTATGCTGTCTAATTTTATGGCATACAGTTCTTCTATTTTCTTACAATCCTTTGTATTTCTACTGTCACTTCTCTATCATTTCTAATTTTATTTATTTGAGTCTCTCTCTTTTTCTTGGTGAGTCTAGTTAAAGGTTCATCAATTTTGTTTACCTTTTCAGAAAATCAGCTCTTGGTTTCATTGATCCTCTGTATTGTTTTAAGCCTCTATGTCATTTATTTCTACTCTGATCTTTATATTATTTTCTTCCTTCTACTTCCTCTGAGTTTTATTTGCTGTTCTTTTTCTAGTTCTTATAGATGCAGGTTTAAATTCTTTAGTTGAGCTTTTTCTAGCTTCTTAAGGTATGCCTGTAGTGCTATGAACTTCTCTCTCAGGACCGCTTTTGTTGTGTCCCATAAATTTTGAGTTGTCGTATGTTTGTTTTCATTTGTTTCAAGGAAATTTTTTATTTCTTCCTTGATCTCATTGTTAACCCATTCGTTATTTAATAACATGCTATTTAGTTTCCTAGTGTTTGAGTGTTTTTCAGTTTATCTATTATAGTTGATTTCTAGTTTCATGCCATTGTGATCCGAGAAGATGCTTCTTAAATTTGTTGAAATTGCTTTTGTGTCCTAACATGTGATCTATCCTGGGGAATGTACCATGAGCACTTGAAAAGAATGTATATTCTGCAGCCTTAAGGTGAAAGGTTTGAAGATATCTACAGTGTGTCCTTAAAGTCATTGTGCACTTTTGACTAGTCACAGGAAAGCAACAAAAGACGATAGAAATGTGAAATCTGCACCAAATAAAGGAAAACTCTCCCAGTTTCATACCTATTCAGTGCAGTTCGATGTAGGCTCCATTTGTTGTCCTACACACATCCAAATGATAATGAAGTTCTTGCCACACACGGGTAAGGACGTCTGGTGTAACAGAGTGAATAACGTCTGTGATTCTGTTTTAAGTGATTAGTGTTACAGATATGTTCAATGTACACATGTTGCTCCACATAACCCCAAAAATAAAAGTCTAAGAGCATCAGATCTGGGGATCATGGTGACCATGGCTTGACAGAACCCCTTTCTATCCACCACCGGGGGAATGTTCTATCAAGAAACTCATGAAAAATGGTGGCATACTGTGGAGGAGCGTTGTCCTATTGAAAGATGACACCTTCTGGAAATTGTGGCCCTGTATACAATTCCAACATGTCAAGATAGGCGTTTGCTGTCACAGACTGCTCTGCGAAAAAAAAAATGGACCTATCACCTTATCATGCATCAGACCACACACCACATTCACTTTAGGGGTGTTACGTTCATACACAACATAGGCATGAGGATGTTCAGCAGCCCATATGCTCACATGCTGCCACATCACCCTGCAGAAACTGGGAGGGTTTTCCTTTTATGTGGTGCAGATTTCACATTTCTATCATCTTTTGTTGCTTTTCTGTGACTGGTCAAAAGTGCACCATGACTTTATGGACACACTATATGAAATCCAGTTGATCTAGTGTTTCCTTTAAGGGTTCTCTTTCTTTGTTAATTTTCTTTCTTGAGGATCTGTCCAGTGATGTTAATGGAGCATTAAAATCCCCTACTATTATAGTATTGCTGTTGATCTCACCCATTATGCCTATCAAAATCTGCTTTATATATTTAGATGCTCCTATATTAGGTTAATAGATATTTATAATGGTTATATCTTCCTGTTGGATTGCTCTCTTTATCATTATGTAGTGACCTTCTTTAATACTTACTACAGCTTTTGTTTTAAAGTTTTCTTTTTCAGATATAAGTATTGCCACCCCAACTTTTTTTTTTCATTTCAATTTGTATAAAATACTATTTTTCATTCCTTTACTTTCAGTCTATGTGTATTTTTTGTTTTTAGGTCTCTTGTAGACAGCATGTGTATGGGTTCTGTTTTGTTATTCATGCAGCTACCCTCTTTCTTTTGATTGGATCATTTAACCATTTATATTTAAAGTTATTATTGATATGTAGTGTTTATTGCCATTTTATTCTTTAAAGCTGTATTCCTCTTTTGCTAAATTCTTTTCCCACTTTGATCTGTTCACAACAGGCCCCTTAACATTTCTTGCAGCATTGGTTTGGTTGTACTGAATTCCTTGAGTTTTTTTTTTCCCCCCTCTGAGAAGCTTTTTATTTCTCTTTCATTTTTAAATGATAGCCTTGCTGGATAGAGAAGTCTTGGTGGTAGGCTCTTGTTTTGCATTACTTTGAATATTTCTTACCATTCCCTTCTGGCCTCTAATGTTTCTGTTGAGAAGTCAGATATTATTCTTATGGGGTCTCCTCTGTAGGTAATAGACTTCTTTTCTCTTATAGCTTTTAGTATTCTTTCTTTATCTCTTAATTTTTATATTTTAATTATGATGTGTCTTGGTGTTGGCCTTTTGGGTTTATCCTTAATGGAACTCTGTGTTTCTTGAACTTGTGTGAGTTTTTTCTTCATCAATTTAGAGAAGTTTTTAGCTATGATTTCCTCAATCAAATTCTCTATCCCTTGTTCTTTCTCTTCTCCTTCAGGAAGCTCTATGCTACAGATGTTATTTCCTTTATGTTGTCACAGAGCTCTTTTAAGAGTTTCCTCAGACATTTTGAGCCTCTGTTCTTTGTGCTGCTCTGCTTCTGTGCTTTTGTTTACCTTGTTATCTAACTCACTGATTTTATTCTCAGCTGCTTCATCTATCCTGCTTTTAATTCCTTCCATTGTGTTCTTCATTTCTGATATTGTATTTGCCATTTCTGACTGTTTTTTATTATTTCAGTGTCTTTATTTATACTAGCTATCTCTCTATTTAGGTGCTCATTATGTCTGTCCATTGTTGCTCTACGATCTTTGAGCATCCTAACAATCATTATTTTAAACTCTGTATCTGTTAATTTGGTTATATTCGTCGCATTCAAATCTTTCTCTGGGGATTTCTCTTGATTCATTTGGATTGCATTTCTCTGCCTTCCCATTTTATCTGTGTATAAGAAGGGTGTGACCACAGGAATCCAATGGGTTTGGCCTCTCTGTTCCTTAGGTGTGGTCTGTCTGCATGCCCGCCACCACATCTGCCACCACCGACTCAGGCGTTCAGGCATGGGTGTTGCCAGTGCTGGCCACCTGCAGTGGTTACCGTGATTTCTGCCTCGTTTCTGTGGGTGGGACTGCATTTGCGTGCCCAACCTGCAAGTTTGGCTGGCCTTGGCCTTTACCCTGCCTCTGTTGGTGGGACTGTGTTCATGTGTTTGGGCTATAAGCCCTGGCCTGACCCCTGCCTCCTCCCCGCCCCCTGGACAGGACTGTGCTCCTGCGGGCAGGGCTGTGCTTCTGCGCTCATCTGCAGGTCTCAGTTGGTTCCCTGACTTTTGCCTTGCCCCTACAGGCAGGACTGCTGCAACTGTGGGAAGGACTGCTCTCGTAAGTCCTTTCCACTGCTGCGGCCACCCTCAGTCTTTGCCCCTCAGTCGTGGCTGGCCCCAGCTTCTGCGCCTGCAGGCAGGACTGCACTCATCCCTGGGCCTCAGCCATACCCAGCCCCCAGGTTCTGCCCCACCAACAAGACTGCGCTTTTGGGTCCTGCCACTGCTCATCATCCGGTGGGCACTCAGCAGTGTGGGGGTGGCAATGCAGCTCAGACCTTAACACTCAATACTGTATCCCTGAGGTTTCTCTGCTTCTAAGCAATTCTTTGCTCTGAGTGCCGCATAATAGGTTCTGTTTGGTTGGTGACCTGCTTCCATTTGTTGGTATTGCTTGTTCTAGGAAAAATATTCACTTTAGATTTGGGGAGTGCCTCAGTCCAGGGATTAGGGTGGCTGTCCCTCATAGTGTTTCTCTGCTTCCTAGATTACACTCTCTTCCTCCTTCTCTGGTCCTCTCAGCTCTCTGCATCCCCTGGAACCTCGGGTGAGTGGTAATGAAAGAGGTTTTCTGCACGGAACATTTAAGATGAATCCTGGGTCTGAGAAATCTGTCTCTTTCTCACAAACAATATCCTGGCTTGTTTCGCAGCTAAATACTGTCTGTATGCCTCTGCTAGGTTCTGGGGCTGCAGGATGGGGCTTTGTTCCTGGGTCCCAGGACCCTCCTTTTCCGCTAAACTCACTTCCCACCACGAGAGTCCCTCGGGGCAGCCACTTGCTCCTGGGAGCTGGGCAGAACCTCTCTGCGTTTCCGTTTTTCCTACCAGTCTCAGTGTGGCTTATTTAATGATCCTTGATAAAAGCATCCTCTTAGTTTAGTCCAAAGTTGGTTTTTCCAGATGATTGTTCTTAAAATTAAGTTGTAATCCACTTTGGTTCTGGGAGGTGGAAGTTGGTACGTCTGCCTACTCCATTGCAATCTTCCTCAGGGCCCACAATTTTGAAATTTATTGGGGTTTATTTTATGGACAACTGTTATGGGCCACTTTGTTAAATTCTACATGCTCCTGAGAAGAATGTGTTTTGTGCAATTGTTGGGCATTGTGTTTTAAAATATCAAATAGGTCAAGGTAATTGGTAGTGTTTAAATTATCTATATGCTGCCTGATTTTTAAAAATTATATCTTAAGTAATAGGTTTATCCTATTTTGCATACAATTTTCAGAGTATGGGTCATGATTTCATAAAAACATATACTTCAATTGTGATTACTAGCTGATGTCCTATGTGTGCTGTAAACTAATCAACTCTTGTATATATTAGGAATTAGCTGACAGCTAGTGTACAGATATCTTTGTTAAGAAGGAGTACTGAATCTGTCCCAAGTTATTTTTTCCTTAATATGGGAGGTGATTCATATACTACCTTGCTTAGATAATTTTCATAAGAAGGTAATGTCAGGAGAATCCCTGCCGAGAACACCAGTCATGGGATTCAGACGAAGTTTATTAGTTTGCCTTCCAGGAGTGACAAAGTAGAACATTGAACCGAAGTGCTAGGGAGATGCAGAGCCAGTCAGAAAACCCACATGGCTGCTATATTGTCTGCATCATCATTTTTGCTGGAAGCAGATTTATTTACTCTAATCCCGATGAATAAGAGACAATGTATCATATTTTTCCTAATGGTCTGTGATTTTGTTCATTTGATTTAGAAGTTTTCTTCACTTCTGTGAGTACATATGGAAAGGACAGTTGGGGGTAGAGAAAGACAGACCAATGTTTGCTCTTCCATTGCAAACCAGATGCTGCCTGACTGGAAGTAAGAAATAAATAAATTGTTTAGCTAGTCTCTGCCAACAACCTAATGTCCACTGGTGAAAAGCAAATTGGTACATTGTGTCAACACAAACATTTTTGTTTTCAACCTTATTTTAAGTTTACCCATCTCAGGGATTTTTAACAAGAAAAATTGTCCTGGTAAACCTTAGTAGCTTCACATTTAATTGCCAATAAGAAAAAATAAAAGGGTGCCCTGACCAGTTGGCTCAGTGGTAGAGTGTCAGCCTGGATGTCCCAGGTTTGATATCTGGTCAGGGCACACAAGGGAAGGGCCAATCTGCTTCTCCACCCCTCCCCTTCCTAATTCTCTCTCTCTTTCTCTCTCTGTTTTCCCCCTGAAGCCATGGCTCAATAGAAGCGAGTTAGCCTTGGGTGTTGAGGATGGCTCCATGGCTTCCACCTCAGGTGCTAAGAAGAGCTTGGTTGCTGAGCAAAGGAGCAACACCCCAGATGGACACTTCTTTCCCCCTAGTGGGCTTGCCAGGTGGATCCTGGTCAGGGTACATATGGGAGTCTCTCTGCCTCTGTTCTTTCACTAAAATAAATAAAAAAAAAAAGGTAATTTATAACCAGTCAAATCTGTGTGCTTGTGTCTCTGAGAGATTTCTAAAGAGCAGAAGACAGTGGAATGCTATTCTTTTTTTAATACTCAACCACTTAAAATAGAAGTTATTATAAATACACATTCACAATTCCCTGTTACCTTAATAAAATATATATTAAATATAATGGAATATAACAAGGGAGGGAAAGAACTAATAGTGATTGAGAAATTATTATATTTCTAATTTCAAAGTAGAGACCAGACACCGTCAGGTACTATGTTCCAAGCTGTTCCAATATATCTCATTCAATCCTTATAAAAATCATGTAAGATGAGCAGAATTATCCTAAATTAGAGGAAAATAAAATTGAGGGTATTTGAGACCCCGAAGTTGCCAGCTTGAGAGTGGGTTCATCTGATTTGAGCAAAAGCTGACCAGCTGGAGTCCAAGGTCACTGGCTCTAGCAAGGGATTATTCGGTTTGCTGAAGGCCCACAGTCAAGGCACATATGAGAAAGCAATCAATGAACAATTAAGGTATCAAAAAAAAAAAATTGAGGGTCATCAAAACCCAAATCCTGCTTTAAGACTCTCAACCAATATATAATTAATCAAAGGTGCAAATTCATTTCTTTATAGTTTTAAATATGTATCCTAACTCTTTCACTACAGTGTAACCTCCTTAGTCTTTCTTCCTAGATCCATAGGCATCATTGTTATATCAGGCATTGTACTGAGTTATTAGACAATCATACATTTTGTTTTATTTAAATGTAATGCAACAAAAATAATATAAACTGAAACTTTTGAAAGTCAAAAAAATTTTTTTCTAGAAGAAATTTTCTCTAAAAGAAATACTCTTCCAAAGTGGTGTCTGTAATGTTAAAAATATAATACAAACTATTGAGATAATAATGACATAATTTTAAACTACATGATATAATTTTAATCAGTCACTTGATAAATTATCCCTTTTCTGTAAAAACTAGTGGTCTTAGCTTTTTAAATTTCTTCCTTTGGCCCTGCCAGTTGACTCAGCAGTAGAGCGTTGGTGCAGCGTGTGAAAGTTTCGGGTTCCATTCCCAGTCAGGGCATACAGAAAAAGCAACCGTTGCTTTTTCATCCTTCGCCCTACTCCTTCTCTCTCTTTCTCCCTCTCTCCCTCTCTCCCTCTCTCTTCCCTTCCCACAGGTATGGCTCAAATCCTGGACACTGAGGATGACTTTATGGTCTCACTTTAGGTGCTAAAATGGCTCCAAGCAATGGAGCAGCAGCACCAGATGGGCAGAGCATTGCACCCTAATGACCTTGTTTGGTGGATCTCAGTTGGGCACATGTGGAAATCTGTCCCTCTGTCTTCCTGCCTTTTACTTAATATAAAATAAATAAATAAATCCTTTCTTTTGCTTATTAGTTCAAAATTGTTGTTTTTCCTATTTTGCATTATCTCAAATTATAATATTCTGAAAACATAATTCCCATAGTTAAATAGTAAGAGATTTTTATCTACCTTTAATAGATTCAATACCCATTATTGATCACTTACATAATTCTTAAAAATTCATTTTAATGTGTTCAATTCCAATTTTAATTAAACTTTTAGCTTGAGATAATTATAGATTGACATGCAGTTAGAAGAAATAGTGTAGCATGATCCCATGTATGCTTTACCCAACTTTCCCCAATGATGACACCTTACAGGAGGATAGTATAATTATAGCCATGGTGTTGACATACATATAGTCAAGACAGAAAATTTCCAACATCACGAGAGTGTCTCATGTTGCCCTTTTTACAGTCACAACCACTTCCATTTTACCCCACCCCCTTCTTAACTTCTTACAACCTTAATCTATTCTTCATTTCTATAATAATGTTATTTCAAGACAATAAGACACATCAAATGTTCCTCTTCCCAGACTCCTTCTTGGTTCTTTGGATTACAAGATAGTGAGAAGGGAAAGCCCAACTGAACTGGGACTGAATTGCAATAAAACATTTTTAACTGATACTTGTGGACTCATAGGCAGCTGTAAAAAATAATACAGAGATTTCTTGTGGACACGTTGCCCAGTTTCCCCCACAACAGTAAAATTATAAAACTATAGTACAATATCACAACCGGAATTTTGATGTTATTACAACCCACTATATTATTCAGATTTCTCCAATCCTACACTTATATGTGTTTGTTGATGTTTGTTGGTGTTTATTAAGTTCTATACAATTTTATCCCAGTGTTTGGGCCTTGTTAAGCTTTTTGAATAAGTAAGTATATATCTTTTATAAATTTGGGAAGTTTTCAGAAATTATTTCTTTGAATACATTTTTTTAAACTCTATTGGGGTGCAGGAGTCCAGTGTACAACTCAGCAAAACATTATCTTCATTCTGCATTGTTCACTCATTTTTTGAAGCAAAGTTTCTTTTATTCCTATTTACCCCATCCTTTTCCCATTTTCACTTATCTTTCTCCCTATTTCCCTCTGGCTATCACCAATCTGTTGTCCGTGTCTATGTAGTGTGTGTGTGTGTGTGTGTGTGTGTGTGTGTGTGTGTGTGTGTGTGTGTGTGTGTTTGCATCCAGTTCCCAAATGCCCCTCCTCTCTGACAGCTATTTGTTTATTTCATGTGTCCATGTCTCTGTTTTTATTTGGTTCATCAGCTTAATTAGTTCATTAGATTGCACTTAAAAGTGAGCTAAGACCTGTTCTCTTTCTCCTTCCTAAGAGACTCTGATAACATGAATTTTAAATCTCCTGTTATTGTCCCACCGGTCCCTGATGCTCTCTGCTCCTTTCTTGTTAATCACTATATTTACAGTCTTTTGTGGTAATTGGGTAATTTTTATTGCTCTTCTCTGTTTCCTCTATTCTAGTGTTTAATCCATCAATTTGTTGTTGTTATTTTCTTTGTTTTTAGGTATTTTATTTTAATATCTACAATTTCCACTTGATTCTTCTTTATGCTTATATTTACTTCTTGAAGCTTTCTACTTCTTGACTGAAACTGTCTAGTTCTTCATTTTGAGCATGTTTGTAACTGTTTGTGCAGCTTTATTTATTTATTATTTTTACTTTTTTTTAGTGAGAGAAGGGGTGGCAGAGAAAGATTCCCATTTGTGCTCATACCAGGATCCACACAGCAAGCCCACTAGGGGATGATGCTCTGTCCATTTGGGGCCCTTGCTCTGTTGAAACCAGAGCCATTTTTTTTAGCACCTGAGGTGGAGAATATGGAGTCATCCTCAGCGCCCAGGGCCAACTTGCTCGAATTGAGCCATGGCTACAGAAGGGGATGAGAAAGAAGGAGAGAGATAGAGAAGCAAGAGGGGTAGGGGTGGAGAAGTAGATGTACACTTCTCCTGGAATCAAACCCATAATTTTCTCAGAGAGAGACAGATAGGGACAGATGGACAGGAAAGGAGAGAGAATCATTAATTCTTTGTTGTGGCTCCTTAGTTGTTTATTGATTGCATTCTAATATGTGCCTTGACCCGGGGGTTACAGCAGAGTCAGTGACCCCTTGCTCAAGCCAGGGATCCTGGGATCAAGCCAGCAACCATAAGCCTTAAGCCAGAAACCTCAGGGTTTCAACTGGGTCATCTGCATCCCAGTCTGATGCTCTCTCCACTGTGCTAACACCTGGTCAGGCTCTAAGACAATTTTTTTTTAGAGTACTTTTAGTTTCACAACAAAAACAAGAGGAAAGTATAGACATTTCTTAGATGCTAGACTAATTAATAATGTCCCCACCAGAATAGTACTTTTGTTGCAACTGATGAACCTAGATTGATACAAAATCACCTATATTATTTTGTACATTCTGTGTGTTTGGATACATGTATAATGACTTGTGTCCATCATTACAAGACCATACAGAGTAATTTCCTGACCTAAAAATTCTGTGTATTCCAGCTATTTATTTTTTCCCTTAACCCTGGAAACCACTGATATTTTTACAGTTTCTATAATTTTTTCTTATCCATTATGTCATATAATTAGGACCATATAGTATGTAGCATATTCAGATTAGCTTCTTTTATTTACTAGTATGTCTTTAAGGTTCCTATATCACATTTTATTTATCCACACACCTACTAAAGAGCATCTTGGTTTCTCCAATTTTGGCAATTATAAGTAACAATGTTACAAACATCCATGTGTATGGTTTTATGTAGATGTTAAGTTTTCAACTTGTCAGTAAATACCAAGTATGACAATTGCTGAACCATATGGTAAAAGTATGTTTAGTTTTGAAAAAAATCCACCAAACTGTCTTCCAATTTCACATTTCCACCATCTATGAGTGACAGTTCTTGTTTCACATCTTTGCCACCATTTGGTGTTGTCAGTGTTCTGAATTTTGGCCATTCTAATATGTGTAGTGGTATCTCGTTGTCATTTTATTGCTTTTGGCTTTATCTTTTTTTTCCCCCTGTAGCTTCTATTTTCTTTACACTTTATTCATTGTTTATATTTGTTCTTCTGTTGTTTTTGGTCTTTATATTGAAATAAGTGTTACTTTAAAAACATAAACTTTTAATTTTAGATCAGTTTTACAGAAAAATTGAAAAGAAAATACAGAGTTTCAACAGCCCACATTCAGCTTTTCCTATCATCAGCATCTTATATTACTATGGTGTATTCGTTACAATTATTGGACCAATGTAGATATATTGTTGTTAAATTAGTAACTCATGTTCAAACATTATTCTGTTGTCTTTTTTCTGTTCAAGTATCTCACCAAGATAACGATGTATCATGTCTCCTTAGGTTCCTTTTGGTTCTGACAAATTCTCAAATTTTCATTTATTTGGATGCCTTTGATAATTTTAAGGAATACTGGATAATTTTTTGTCGAATTTCCTTTCCTTTGAATTTTCTTTCTTTCTTTCTTTTTTTTTTTTTTTTTTTTTTTTACAGGGTTATAAATTTTAAGAGATAGGGAAGACTACAAAGGTTAAGTTCCATTTTCTTAATAAAAATTAAGGGTACATACATTAAACATGACATCAATGTAGATGTTAACCTGACTACCAATTGAGATAGTATTTGCCAGTTATCTCATTGTAGTGTTACACTTCCCAACTAACCATTCATTTTTTCTTAACTGTACTGCTTGGAAGCTCACTTTTAAGGAATGGGGAGGTATATATATTATATCATTTATATTAGTATGAATATTTAGCTTATTGTTTGGTTTATGAAAATATTTGTTATACTTACAAATATTATACTTCACCAATTACTACATTAACATTTTTGTTTTATGATTTTTCATTATTTTAAATTTTTATAATTTAAAGTATTTTTTTAGTTTATTTATTGATACTCTTCATTCTTTAAAGCTTGATATCTTTATCTGTTTTGTGGTTAGATGTTAATAGTATGCTTTCAATATTTAGGAATGTTATTATGCTCCCTTTATTTATTTATTTAATTATTTAGTATTTTTCTGAAGTGAGAAGCAGGGAGGCAGAGAGACAGACTCCCACATGTGCCTGACCAATATCTAGCCAGCATGCCCACTAAGGGGCAATATTCTGCTCATCAGGGCCATTGCTCTGCTTCAACCAGAGCCATTCTAGTGCCTGAGGTAAAGGCCATGGAGCCATCCTCAGTGCCCAGGCCAACTTTGCTCCAATGGAGCCTTGGCTGCAGAAGGGGAAGAGAGAGATAGAGAGAAAGAAAAGGAAGAAGGATGGAGAAACAGATGGGTGCTTCTCCTGTGTGCCTTGGCTGGGAATTGAACCCAGGACTTTCACACACCGGGACACCATTCTAGCACTGAGCCAACCGGCCATGACACTATGCTCCCTTTTAAAAAAATTATAACATTTTTGTATGAGACTACTGCAAATGTTTTCTGTTACACACTCATAGATAAAGTGACCGCATTATACTTTTTAAAAAGAGAGATGAGCAAGGATATTTACTATGTTTTACCACCTGAAAGCTTCTTCTTCTGTAATTTTAGTAACTAATCAAAAACATGCTCTCAGGTTTTTGAGAACTTCATCAACAATTTCCCACCTACTTTAGCCCTTCCCAGCCTTTACCTGAATCTTCTTTCTCCTTTGCCTCTATTCGCCCTGAACTGCTCAATTTGGATTCTGTTCTAGCTATATCTCAATATAGAACATTTACTTGAAAAGGTGCTTTAGTTGGTGGTTTCTAGATTTTATAGGACACAGGTTCCCAGATGATGTTATCACTTTCAGACATTCCCAAGGTTCTTTGAACTCCCACCCAAATTGTTTACCATGTACCCTACCAGCTTTTGCTCCTGTTTATTTATTTATTTACTTTGGGGGATGGAGTGGACTGAGAAGATTGGCAGTGAGTGCATAAAAATGAATCAGAGTTCTTTAGCTGTGAGGTCTATAGCAAGGTCCTCTGCTTTCCCTCTATTTTCTCTAGTGCAGTTCTGATATTCAGCAGACAGTTTAGCTATTGCTAATTTGTCTTCACCTACTTTTATTCTGAAGTTCTTTCTTAACTGAAATATAATTGTCATAAAATTGTGTAAGTTTAAGTTGTGTACTTGTTGAGTTGATACATTTACATATCACATGTGATTACCACTGTAGCATTGGATAAGACCTTTATAATGTTACTCATCATTCCTCTTTGTGTGTGTGGTGGGAATGATTAAGATCTTGTCTCTTATTAACTTTGAAGTTTATAACAGTATTGTTGATTATAATTATTGTGCTCAATGACTATAGATCGATACTCACCTGGCTTTGTAGGACTTGTATACTAGTCCCCAGTTTGTAGCTTTAAAAATATATATATATATATATATATATATATATATATATATATATATGGGATTTTGAAATTATCTTTTCACCTTAGCTTCTTCTAAAAAGATTTCAAAAGATTCAGGTAGGACATTAATATCACACCTATCTTTTTCATATGTTATTTGTTCATTTTTAACTTAAAATTTTCTCACTTTCTCATCCTCACCTTTGCCTTGTGGTCAGCATAGTTTTCTATAGTATTTTAATTATTTTTTTAATTATCACTCCATCATCTTTCTCTCAATATATTGTCATCTCCAATAAAACAAATTTTCAGGATTTTTGCCTAATGTTATTAAGAAAATAACATATAGAAATTATTTTCTTCTTCAAGGATACATATAGGTGTGAAGATTAATAAGATGTGTGATAAGTGCCTTGAACAATTTGAGGAAATATGCATAGTAAATACAGAGACAACAACATATTTATGCATTTATACTTCATAGCTTTTTCTGAAATGAATGCTAAGTAAGATTACAATAAGTTTAATTAGGTTGTACCTTCCCCCTCCCTTTTTTTTACAGCGACAGAGAGAGAGAGAGTCAGAGAGAGGGACAGACAGACAGGAACAGAGAGAGATGAGAAGCAATAATCGTTAGTTTTTCATTGCCGTTGTGACACCATAGTTGTTCATTGATTGCTTTCTCAGATGTGCCTTGACCGGGGGACTTCAGCAGACCGAGCCACCCCTTGCTGGAGCCAGCAACCTTGGGTCCAAGCTGACTAGCTTTTGCTCAAGCCAGATGGGCCCACGCTCAAGCTGGCGACCTAGGGGTCTCGAACCTGGGTCTTCCGCATCCCAATCCGACGCGTTATCCACTGTGCCACTGCCTGGTCAGGCCCTTCCCGTTTTTAAATTTGCTAATTCTCTGTGAATTTGGGTTGTATCAAAAACGAATGAAGTATATAGTATCTTTATACCTGACCAACTAGCTACTTCCCTTTCTTTTTCCTTTTTCTTTTCTAGTTTCTTTTTCCTCTCTATTTCTCCACCTGTTAAAAAGCACTTGATTGATATATGATTACAAATGCTTCAAGTCTACTATAACATGAACTTTGGGGGAATGAATGCACTGGATGACAAAACAGGGTTCCAAATCTATCCTGGTGGATTGCACCATTTAATAATTAAATTTATGCATGACCTGTGGTGGCACAGTGTATAAAGTACTAACCTGGAACGCTGAGGTTATTGATTCAAAACCCTGGGCTTGCCTGGCCAAAGCACATATGGGAGTAGATGCTTTCTGTTCCTATCTCCTTCTCTCTCTTTCTCTTTCTCTAAAAATGAATAAATTGTTTTATAAAAAAATATAGCATTTACATAATGATGGCTTTGTAAATACTATTTTTAAAAAATAAAATTCAACCTGTTTGAGATCTGAGAAAGCAAACTAGAACATGAAGCCAATTGCATAAAATTTAGTAAGAGAATAAAAGGCTCTCATCAGCAGTTTTGGTAACTAGTGGCTATAATTTTAATCAACAATATGAAATGATCACCAAAGTGCTAAACAACCTGCACCCTGTAGTCATTAGGGAGAAATTAAGGGGGGAACCCTTGCATTTTTGTCTAGACTGAGACTGACTTATTTTTTTCTAGGTGAAGGAATAATTTAAGTTTCTACATTAACAAGGTTTATTCTTGCCAGATGTGTTCTAGTAAGAGTCACTAGAATGGGGAAGATACTCAAACCTTTCAACACAAATAAATGCCCAAGGTTGTAGCTAGAGGAAGAGAGGATACAAGCATTTCTCTAAATATTGATAGTGTTCTCATGTGGAAGAATCATATGAGGTCCTTAGAGGAGGAATTACAAAGTGTGAGTCAATAAAACAATTCAGATAGCTACACTAGAGTCTTACAAAAATCAGACAAAAGACAATTCAGGCTGCTTCAGAGGTGGTGCCATATCTAAACCAATTCAGATGACCACATGGAAAAAATTCTATAGAGTATTTTACAGTTTCAAAGATGATTGGAGTGTATAACTTTCAGAATATCTTCTAATTATGAATGCTTGTAAATTTTATGAAGACCCACGTCATCTCCAAAGAAATAACATGTATAATTCTAAACTGAAATTCAAATGAAACCATTTAAAATTAAATGATTTTTACTAAATTATAATTTGAATTACAATTGTGTTGACTATCAAGTATATAATTTAGCCCCTACTTTTATTGTGCTCTTGTGAGATAATTAAAACTAAAATGCAATTCATAAAAATGGGAAATAAATGTTATTTGGACACTGAAGTATATATTACTTTTCACAATCTTATAATATCAATTAATCAGTAAATAAATCCTGAATTGGTCTCTATATTCTCATGTATGATAAGACTCATGGGAATTGTTACCCAGTTGGAACTAAGTTAACTGAAACAGCATTACAGAATTTTCCTTCTCTAAAACATAATAAACTTCTCAAAAGTGACTTATAAAACATAACAACAATCAAAAACATACCAAAACAACAACAAAAAGAGTGACAATACAAAGTAAGGAGCACAATATAATGTCATATACTATAAAAGCTACTGCTCTTGCATAAAAGCAAAATTTAAGAAAAGTATGAAATAGAAAGGTGCCGTACAGATTGACTCCCGCTCCCCTTCCTGTAGTATTAAAATAAAAGTTGAGAAAGCACTGCAAGTTGTCACTAAGAGAGAAAAACTGAGTAGGCCTTCTTCACTGCTCTCTTCCCTGAAGGAAGAGCAGTAAAGAAAATGGCTTCTGGGGAAGGGGGAAATGGAGAAATGAACGACGGTGCCGAGTTTCTCGGATGACGATTCCTACATTAGGAACCGGGAGGGTATATCTCTCTGAGAAAGGGTTTCCTCCTGTTAACATAATGAATTCTGGTAAGGCCATATAGCTGAATGATATGATTCTAGATTTTCAAACTGCAACCTCATTTTAGAGATGTTTCTTTCCTCACAGTTACCTCAAGTTATACAATAGTTGATAGAGCAGAAATCATCTAGATCTTGCCAACTGTGTTTTTAAAGGGAAAAAAGAACAACCAAAGTTCTGATAAGAAGAGAACTGGAAGAATACCTATGAACAGACTACTATCATAAAAAAAGAAAAATACAGCATGATTCAGAGGAAAACAGAAGGCTAAAACTGTGCAGGAGCCAATATTTTTATACAGAAGGAAATAACAGTCAAGAGAGAAAACTTCCTCCAAGCATTTATAAGAAAATGCACCAAAATAAAAACATAAAATCTGTTAAATAAGAGCATGAAAATAAGATGAGAAAACATTTGAATAACAGAATAATGTCTCTTGAATAATGCCATGTCCCAAACCCTGAAACTTTTGAATATGCTACCTATATGCCAAATGAGACTTTGTGGATGTGATTAAAGTTAAGGAGTTTGAGAAAGAAATATTATTCTGGATTGTTTGGGTGGGACCAATGTAATCACAAGGTTCTCATAAGCGAAAGATGGAAGCTGGAGAACAAGGGTAAGAGAAGAGAGAGTTAGTTACAGATGGCATGCAGCTGACTATGAAGATGGAGGAAGAGACCACAAGTAAAAGAATGGAGGCAGCCTCCAGAAGTGGGAAAATGCACTGGAATATTCTACTCTGTGTCCTCCAAGAGGAATGCAGCCCTGCTGACCCACTTAAACTACTGACCTAAAAAATTGTAAGAAAATAAATGCTTGTATTTTGAAGTCATTAAGTTTGTGTGATTTGTTATAGCAGAATAGAAAACTAATACAAATGATGAAACAAAAATTTCACACCTAGTAAAATAGAGGGCTAAGTAAATATTACTATTTTTTTTTTAATTCAAGAAAATGAAGAAGCATTGCTAAAAGTTGATTTAGTTAAAAGAAGGTGTGTTAAGAGATCATCTTAATCAACAGATATGAGAAAAGGCCAAAAGATTAAATAGATTAAGCAATAACCAAAGCAAGGAGAAACCAACAACAGGGATAAGTAGTGTACCTAAAGAAAACACCCAACAAATATATACAAAATTCTGAACGTATGACACAGTTTTGTTTTAAAGGTCAAGGATAGTGGTGCATATTCTCAAACTTGGCACATAAGCTCTTCTGAAAAATATATAAGTTAAAATGACATTTATGGCCTGACCTGTGGTGGCGCAGTGGATAAAGCGTCGACCTGGGAACACTGAGGTCGCCAGTTCAAAACCCTGCACTGGTCTGGTCAAGGCACATATGGGAATTGATGCTTTCAGCTCCTCCCTCCTTTCTCTCTTTCTCTTTCTCTCTCTTTCTCTCACTCTGTGTCTCCTCTCTAAAGTGAATAAAATAAAAAGAAGTTTAAAAAAATGACATTTATGTTTCTACTTTCAAGAAGATAAATATGTATTTTCCATACTCCTTCTGTTAAGTACAATTGAAATTCCTAGATATTATATAAAGCAAACATAAGAAGACTTTGAAAGGTGGAGAAAACACAGGCAGAAAACTGAGACCTTGGGATCCAAAGAATGACTTGTGAGATCTTAGGATTTTCTTTTTGGCTCAACATTCCTTGATTTGCCAAATCAGGCGGTGGTGCAGTGGATAGAGCGTCGGACTGGGACACAGAGGACCCAGGTTGAAAACCCTTAGGTCATCAGCTTGAGTGCAGGCTCATCTGGTTTGAGAACAGTTCACCAGCTTGAACCCAAGGTCTCTGGCTTGAGCATGGGGTCACTTGGTCTGCTGTAGTCCCCTGTTCAAGGCACATATGAGAAAGCAATCAATGAATAACTAAGATGCCACAATGAAGAATTGATGCTTTTCATCTTTTTCCCTTCCTGTCTCTCTGTCCCTATCTGTCCCTCTCTGTCTCTTTTGTTCTGTCTCTGTCACAAAAAAGAAAAAAAAAAAAATCCCTGATTTGAAGCTGAAGAAACTGACAACCTAGAAATGCCAATAGATGCATTAAAAAAAGGAAATAAATTCAACTAATCCTGTTTTCTAAAGCAAAAGAAATAATAGAAAAGGGACAGCCTAGCAAGATGTAAAGCTTTTAAACAACTACTAAATTTCAGCCGAACACCACAGAGACAACTGACCCCAACCACACACTCTTACCAGCCAAGACCCAGACTGTCAGTATCTTCATGCTGAAATAAGGAACCTGATCTTCCAAACCTATCATTTTGTTTCAGAGAGGACCAAAGAGAGAACCATTATTTTATTCCTGTCAGTAGTAAGGAGTGCCCCCTCTACTCTGACAACAGTGAAAAACAAATAGAAAGCCTAGGACTCCAGAAAACTATGTCTTATTTAAAATAGTCAAAGAAATAAAATGTCATCTGAGGATTTTATATCCAGCAAATCAAATTTTCCAATATAAGTGCAAGAGACAAAGATCACAAACACAGAATAATGCATGGTGTACTCCTTGGTAGCATTTCATGGTTTGGGTTTAATAAAGAATTCCTGTGAGGCAGTCAAAATAACTATAAACTCATGGACAACTGCAAATGGGCATTAAATATATATTTAGCTACAGAGCTAAAACTTGATGATGATAACAGAGACAGAAATGGGTGGGATGCCAGTAGTGAGGTAGTAAATGTTGATAACTACTGTCCTGGGAAGAAAGAAAAACCTTGTTTTATGTTTGTTTATTTTTGTGGTATAAATATTCTCATTTGAACCAATTTTGAGCTGTCAACTTAAAGAGGTTCCTACCAGTAAAAGGTGGGGAAATTTGAGCATCTGTAGAATTAATAACTGTAATAAACCAAAATATAACAAATGTGTTTCATAAATTCATTATGATATTTAAAAAATCAACTCCCACATCAATTGATCATGATTAGAGAAGACCATAAAGAATTAACTCATTTTGAAAACTTATTTTAAAAAAATGAAACAAGCATGTATTCTTTTTTTTATATAACCAGTGTCTTGGAAAAACAGAACAGTACATGATAATTTTTTTTTTTTTATACAGAGACAGAGAGAGAGTCAGAGAGAGGGATAAACAGGGACAGACAGACAGGAATGGAGAGAGATGAGAAGCATCAACCATCAGTTTTTTGTTGCCGTTGAGACATCTTAGTTGTTCATTGATTGCTTTCTCATTTGTGACTTGACTGCGGGCCTTCAGCAGACTGAGTAACCCCTTGCTGAAGTCAGCGACCTTGGGTTCAAGCTGGTGAGCTTTTTGCTCAAACCAGATGACCCCGTGCCCAAACTGGCAACTTTGGGGTCTCAAACCTGGGTCTTCCACATCCCAATCCGATGCTCTATTCACTGCGCCACCGCCTGGTCAGACACATAAGGATATTTTTATTAAAATGTCTCAGCTTATTCATTAAAAATCAATAATTTAAATAAAATATAAACATTTTACTATCCTTAATTAAATAAGAATTGAAACACTGACTACTGTTGACATTGCAAAAAGAGACAAAGTTCATATTAGATACTTTCTGAAGAAAGTGCCTCTTGTGAAATGCCCTGGGAATGCAAGATCTAACTACAAACTTATAGCAAGTATAGGAGAGAGATACACATGCTAAATGATGTCACTGGGAAGCGAGGAGCACATCCAGGCTATGGGGAAACCCACAGGACAAAAGACAAAACAAAAGAAGACAAATCTCCGAGTTTTTCAAAATAAAATTTAAAGAAAGAAAGAAAAAAATAGTGGTAGCTCTAAATTACAAGAAGACTTAAAAGCTTGTGTTTATGACCAACACTTCCAACAAAGGGTTAATATCCAAACTATAAAAAGAACTCATACAACTCAACACTGAACAAACAATTTAATTAAAAAATGGGCAGAGGATCTGAACAGAATTCTCTTTCAAGAAGGCATACAGACGGCCAACAAAATAAAGAAAAAAATGTTCAACTTCACTAGCTATTAGGGAAATGCAAATCAAAACTACAACGAGATACCACTCACACCTATTAGAATGGTTATTCTTAACAAGACATATAATAACAAGTGTTGGAGAGGCTGTGGAGAAAAAAGAACCCTCATTCACTCCTGGTGGAAATGTAAACTGGTATAGTCACTATGAAAAACAGTATGCGGTTCTTCAAAAAATTAAGAATACAGTTAACATATGTCCTAGTAAACCCTTTTTTATCTCCCTGAAAAATTGAAAACATTTATTTATAAAAATATATAAACCCCTGTGTTCATTGCACCACAATTTATGATAGCTAAGCCATGGAAACAACTGAATTGTCCCTTGATAGAGAATTGTACAAAGAAGATGTGATATATATGCGCAATAGAATACTATTCAGCAGTAGAAAAGATGAAATATTACCATTTGAGGCAACCTGGATAGACCTTGAAAATATTATCTTAAGTGAAATAAGTCAGACAGAAAAAGCTAAGCACTCATATGTGGAATATAAAGCTGAACCTCATAAACATAGACAAAAGTATGATGGTTACCAAAGGAAAGTGGGGGTGAGAGGGTAGTAGTGTGTATTAGGGGCCAAATATATAGTAATGAAGAATGATTTGACTTTGAGTAATGGTACACAATGTAATATATAGATCTTATATCATAGGAATGTATACTTGAACCTTCTATAATCTTACTAACCAATGTCATGTCAATAAATTAAATGAGTAAATAAACAAATGATTTAAACAGTTTTAAGGAATTTGAAAAGAAAGAATAAAGAGATAAACCATTTAAGATGTATAACTGGTTATACTTTCAATATTATCAAATATGCTAAAAAATAAAAATAACTATAGTATGACCAATAAAATGCATATATTACCTACATATCCTACATATTTGGTGATACTCAAACTCATTCTTTATATTTTGGGAGGGTATAGTGAAAACATTTTAGTTATGTTTTAAAAGGTAGCTATTGTATTCTATATACACACACACACACAGAGACACACACTAAAATATTCATGGATAAAATAGTGTTGTCTAAGACTTGTTTTAAAATAAATAGATAGTGGGTGAATATAATATGGGAGGTCTAGACCTGGAAAATAGATCTGGTGTTGTTGAGTCATTTCAAAGAAAACACAGGAGGACCAGATGGATAGTACATAGTCTTTATTACTTACATACAGGCACAACACTGATGGTGGCGATCTTGAAAGTTCTGTATCCCATTAGGTGGGGTTATGATTTAAATAGCTGAGCCCTGGGCACTCACTTAACTGAACCTTTTTGTTTACATGCAAGCAAGCAGGTGAGCAGGGTTTAGGGGAAAGGGTATGTGCCATTCTCCTTGATACATATCTGGTGATTCGGTCCCATTGTTCTTAGTAAAACCTTTGTTATAGTTTTACTATCCCCTATCTCACAAACAGCAGTCAGGATCCATGACCACAGTGCCCTGTCCCTATGAAAGGGCAGGGGCCATGTCCAGCATCGACTCTACAGTGGACATGTGCGGTTATGAAAAAAATAAGATTTGTTATAGTACTTTGATAATTGTTGAAGCTGGTTGATGAGTACATGCAGGTTCAAAATATTATTTTCTTTACTATTGTGCATGTTTAAAATTTTCTCTAATGAAGTATAAATATCTAGAAAATCAAATTAGAGAAAATATTGTTTATATCTAGTAATTCCAAGGAAAATTTAAGATGTGATTTTATTTCATTTGATTGTATGCTTACATGACCTCTCAAGGTTCTTTCTATTATAGAATGTACTTATTTTTTTTTAGAAAGCAATGTTATATTTGTTTATGGTTCTACAATGCTTTTTAAAATTTTACTACCAAGGAACATATTATTTTAGTGATTTTATTTTAAGCTTGTCTTTGTTTTCAAAATATCACTGTGCTAGATATAACTATACTTAAGACTACCCATTTTCAGTCACTAAATATACAATGTTTTTCTCATCTAATGGCTGCAGATCAATATTATTGTAGTAGGACAAAAATCATAAGTGATTTTAGCTTTTAGATAGTAAGGAGAGTTACTGAGGTCATAATATTTGCTAGTTGCCGTGTGTGTGTGTGTGTGTGTGTGTGTGTGTGTGTGTGTGTGTGTGTGTGTGTGTGAAGGTGAACTTGTTATAATATTGAAAAAATAGCTCTTAACCTCAATGTTGTCTATTGCATATTTGACAGAATGTAAGGTTATTCATAATGTGTTTTAAGTGTAAGAAATGATATATTTACTGGTATGTCTTACATATTTCCTAAAAAGTACTCCAATTACTTCAGCTTTATTTTTAAATGGTTTAATAATTGTTGAAATTAAAAACTGACATTTATTACATACATGTAAGGTAAAAGAAAAATAAGAAACTTTTGTATACCAACTTAACAAATAGAATGTTATCAATTCCTTAGATACCCCTTGTGTAACTTTGCTTACATCCCTCACTCTTCCCCATCCTCATAGAGTTGACCAATCTCCTAACGTTGGCATTTATTCACTTTCAGAAAATTGTTTAATCCCATGTGCCCTCACTAATATGCTGTTCAGTTTTTTAGGGTTTTAAACACAGCTTAATGGAATCACACTGTATATTTTCTTCCTTAATTTTTTTGAAAGATTATGTTCCTGAGATTCTCCCATGTTGTTTAATTTTACTGAAATTGACCCACTGCTGTGTCATTGAGTGTTTTAATTTATAAATAAACATTCCCCATTTAACTTATCCAATATGTTGTTGGTAAAAATTTGATGGTTCTAGTTTTTGTCTATTATATATGTTTTTTGAGTATTCTTGATGTATATATAATATGTGAGAATTTATTTACCTGGTATATGTCTAAAAGTATATGTACAATAGTTCTCTACTTCCCCAAAGTGAAATTACTGGAATACAGAACAAGTTAATTTTTAGCTTTAATAGAAAGTGCAAAACTATTTACCAAAGTGATGGTAAGCAATAAATTTCTTCATAAATACAGGAGTTTCAATTCTTGTTTATCTACATAAGCAATTTATGAAGTCAAATATATGTCAATCTGATAAGTATAAAATCATTTGCTATTGTGATCTTAATTTACATTTTTCCAATTATTACTATCAATAAGCATAGTTTAATGTTATTTGTATATTTCTGTTTATATGAACTTGTTAATTTTTTTCATTTTTTAATTTAGTTTATTGTTTTTAAAAATTTATTTAAGTACTTCTATGTTCTGTATACTATTTTATTATGTTAATGCATTGCAAATATTTTATTTTAATTTGTGACTTGTTTTAATATTTTTATATGTCTTTTAACAAAAAAATTAATTTTAAGGTAGCTTGTTTTATCACTCTTTTAAAAATAGTACATAATTGATATTTACTTAAAAACTTCTTTATTATAAAGGTGTAGGAAAAAATCATTTATGCAAATGGAAACCAAAAAGAAACAGGATATTTATGCATATATCAGACAAAATAACTTTAAGACAAAAACTATAATAAAAGACAATGAATGTCATTACATAATTATATAATATAATAATAAAGGGGCTGATTCATCAGGATTTTTTTTTTTTACAGAGACAGAGAGAGGGATAAATAGGAACTAACAGACAGGAACAGAGAGAGATGCGAAGCATCAATCATCAGTTATTCGTTGTGACACCTTAGTTGTTCATTGATTGCTTTCTCATATGTGCCTTGACCATGGGGCTAGAGCAGACCAAGTAACCCCTTGCTCAAGCCAGTGACCTTGGGTCCACGCTGGTGAGCTTTGCTCAAACTAGATGAGCCCACACTCAAGCTGGTGACCTTGGGGTCTCGAACTTGGGTCCTCCTCATCCCAGTCTGATGCTCTATCCACTGTGCCACCACCTGGTCAGGCAAATGATTTATCAGGATTTAACAATTATAATATTTATTCAGTTAAATTCAGAGTTCCTAACAAAATAAAACAAATATAGTGGATATGAAGGGAGAAATTGACTCCAATACATAATAGTCAGAGGCTTTAATATTTCATTTTCACCAATGATCAGATCATCCGGAGAGAAAATCATTAGAAAAACATTATACTTAAACTACATATTAGATGATATGGATTTAACAGACAGTTACAAAACATTTTAACAAAGAGCCCTGGAAGGGTAACTTAGTTGGTTAGAGCATCATCCTATATGCCAGGTTTATATTTTTGATTTCTCATCAGTGTATGAGAACAATAAATAGGGTAAGTACAACAACAAACTTATCACTCTCTTCCCTCCTCCAAAAAATAGCAGTAGTCAGTAGAATAAACATTCTTCTCAAGTACACTTGGAATATTAGCCAGACTAGAAGGTGTTAGCTCATGAATTAAGTCATAAGCAATATAAAAATTTTGAAATCCTATCAAGCATCTTTTACAACTATAATGGTAAAAAAAAAAGAAATCAATTATAAGAAAATATTTTAAAACTTTATAAGTATGTATAGATTAAGTAATACAGTGATGTACAACTAATGGGTCAAAAATAAATTAAAAAGAAAACTAAAACAAAAATCGAAGCTTAAATACCAATACTTTTGGTATGCAGCAAAAGCAGTTTTAAGAGGGAGGTTTAGAGTGATAAGCACCTACATTAAGAAAAATAAATATATATCTAAAATAAACAACAAAATTTTAAACCTCAAAAAGAGAGGGGCAAAATGGCAATGGAGTAGGCGGATGTACAAACTTCCAACTCCCAGAACCAAAGTGGATTATAACTTAGTTTTAAGAAACATCATCTGGATAAACCAACTTTGAACTAAATTAAGTGGACTCTTCAACCAAGAAACACAGAAGAAGCCACATTGAGACTGGTACGAAAAACAAAAATGCGTAGAGGGCTGCCCAGCTCCCCAGAGCGAATGGCAGCCTGGAGAGCCCGCGTGGTGGGAGGAGAGTTTGGCGGAGAGGGGGGGACCTGGGTCCCAGGGACAAAGCCCCAGCCTGTAGCCCCAGAGCCTCGAAGAGGCGTTTGGACAGTATAGAGCTGTGAAACAAGTGAGGATACTGTTTGTGAGAAAGAGACAGTTTTCTCAGACCCAAGATTCTTCTTAAAGGGACAGTGCAGAAAACCTCTCTAACAACCACTCACCCGGGGCTTCCGGGGAATGGGGACAGAGGAGAGGACCAGAATAGCTGAAAGAGATTGTGAACTGGAAGGCACAGGGAGAAACACTCTGAGAGACAGCCACCCTAACCCCTGGGCTGAGTCACTTCCCTAATCAAAAACAAATATTTCCCCTGGAACTAGCAATACCAGCAAAGGGAGACAGGACACCAGCCAAACAAGCACTCCCGCAGCACTTAGAGCAGAGCTGCTTAGATGGAGGGAGCTTCCAGGACTACAGTATGGAGTGTTAGAGTCTGAGCTGCAGTGCCCCTACCCACACTACTGAGGGCTTGCTGGAGGGACGGTGGTGGCAGGACACTGAAAGGCGTTTCTGTCAGCGGGGGCGGAGGCCCAGCTGGTGTGAGCTCGGTTTAGCCCAGAAGGGGTGGAGGGGACGCACGAAACTGGTCTGGCAGATGAGGACCAGCCTGCAGCTCCACCTGCGGGGGGAAAAGCGGGAGGCCAGGAATGGGTAGGGATCTGCTCTGCGACCCTGCACAGGCTGGCCCTGACTTCAGGGCTGGGGCTGGGATGAGGGACAGGCAGAGGCTTGCGGTTGAGCACACGCCAGCAGCCCTGCCTGACCCGAGAAACCGCAGTTTGCCATTCTGAGTGCGTGAGTTGTCCCTGACTGCAGGGGCAGGGCTGGAGCCCAGGGTGAGCAAAGGATCACAGCTGAGCGCACACCAGCAGCCCCACCCGGCCCGAAAAACCATGGTTTGCCATCCTGCGCAGGCAGGCCCTGGCCTCAGGGGCGGGGCTAAAGCTCCGGACATGCAGAGGCTCACAGCTGAGTTCACGTCAGCAGCCCCATCCAACCTGAGAAACTGTGGTGAGCAGGCTCTGACCCAGGTGCTGGGCGGAAGCCACGGAACAGGCTGGGTCTACAACTGAGCAAAGGTGCTCACCTCTACCCTTGCTGCTAAGGCTTGTAGCTTGAGTGCAGTGCGCAACCCCACCTGTAGGGGCAAAGCGAAGGCCCAGGCAGTCTGAGGCTTGTAAGATGGGCGCCAGAATGCAGCCCCTCCCTCGGAAAAGAGGCAGAAATCACAGCAACAGCTGCAGTGGGCCGGAGCTGGCAACGCCCATACCCAACCACCCTAGGCAGTGGCAGAGGGGGTGACGGGCCTGCAGACAGACCACACTTAGAGAACACAAAGGTAACACCCATTGGACTCCAGTGGCCACACCCTTCTTATACACAGACAAAATGGGCAGGCATAGAAATGCAACCCAAATGAATCAAGAGAAATCCCCAGAGAAGGAGCTAAATGAACCAGATATAACTAAATTACCAGATGCAGAATTTAAAATAATAATAGTTAGGATATTCAAAGAGATTAGAGCAACAAAGGATAGTCATTAGAAACACCTAAATAAAGAGATAACAAATATAAAAAAGGAAATAGAAATAATAAAAAAGATTCAGACAGAAATGACAAATACAGTTTCAGAACTGAAGACCACAATGGAAGGAATTAAAAGCAGGATGAATGACGCTGAGGATCGAATCAGTGAGTTAGAGGACACAATAAACAAAGGCATAGAAGCAGAGCAGAAAAAAGAAAAGAGTCAAAAAAAATCTGAGGAAAATCTAAGGGAGCTCTGTGACAACATGAAGAGAAGTAACATCTGCATCATAGGGGTTTCTGAAGAAGAGGAAAGAGAACAAGAAATAGAAACTTTGTTCATTCAAATCATAGCAGAAAACTTCCCTAAATTAAGGCTGGAAAACATTTCACATGTTTAAGACGCACAGAGAACTCCATTAAAGAGAAACCCAAAGAAATCTACACCAAGACATATCATAGTTAAATAACAAAGCTAAGTGATAAATAGAAAATTTTAAAAGCTGCTAGAGAAAAAAAGGCTATCACCTACAAAGTAGTCCCCATTAGGATGACATCTGACTTCTCAACAGAAAATCTTGAGGCCAAAAGGGAATGGCAAAATATATTAAAAGTAATGCAGAACAAGAACCTACAACCAAGACTACTCTATCTAGCAAGGTTAACGTTTAAAACTGAAGGAGAAATAAAGAGCTTCTCAGACAAAAAACAGCCTCAAGGAATTCATTAAAACCAAACCAACTCTGCAAGAGATGCTAAGGGGCTTGTTGTGAACAATTCAAAGGGGGGAAAGAATATAGCAAAGGAAGAATACTGCATTAAAGAATAAAATGGCAATAAACAACTACATATCAATAATAACCTTAAATGTAAATGGATTAAATGATCCAATCAAAAGACATAGGGTAGCTGCATGGAAAAAGAAACAGGACCCATACATATGCTGTCTACAAGAGAAACACCTTAAAACAAAAGATGCACATAGACTGAAGGTAAAAGGAAGAAAAAAATATTTCATGCAAATGGAAATTAAAAAAAAAGCCAAGGTAGCAATACTTATATCTGACAAAATGGACTTTAAAACAAAGGCTGTAGTAAGAGATAAAGAAGAACACAACATAATGATAAAGGGAACAATTCAACAGGAAGATATAACTATTATAAATATATACGCACCAAATATAGGAGTCCCCACATACATAAAGCAGACTTTGATGGATATAAAGGGTGAGAATAACAGCAATACTATAATAGTAGGAAACTTCAATATCCCACTAACATCACTGGATAAATTTCTTGAATCATATAATCTTCCAAAAATCAATCGGGAAGAATCAGACCACCTAAACAGACCAATTACAACAAAGGAGATCGAAACAGTTTTCAAAAAACTCCCCAAAAAGCAAAGTCCTGGGCATGATGGCTTCACAAGTGAATTCTACAAAAAATTTAAAGAAGAACTAACTCCTATCCTCCTCAAGCTATTTCAAAAAATTCAAGAGGAAGGAAGACTTCCAAACTCCTTTAATAGGCGAGAATAATTCTGATCCCGAAACCAGGCAAAGAGAACACAAAGAAAGAAAATTATCGGCCAACATCCCTGAAGAATTTTGTCGCTAAAATTCTCAACAAAGCATTAGCCAACAGGGTTCAGCAATATATGAAAAAAAATCATACACTATGATCAAGTGGGATTTATTCTGGAGAGGCAAGGCTGGTACAATAATTGCAAATCAATCAATGTGATTCATAACATAAACAAAAGGAAGGACAAAAATCACATGATAATTTCAATAGATGCAGAAAAAGCATGTGATAAAATCCAACACCGATTCATGCTCAAAAGTCACAGTAAAGTGAAAATACAGGGAACATTCCTTAACATGATAAAGGCCATCAATGACAAACCAATAGCGAACATCATACTAAATGGGCAAAAATTAAAAGCAATCCCCTTAAGATCAGGAACTAGTCAGGGGTGCCTCCTTTCACCATTCTTATTCAACATAGTTCTGGAAGTCCTAGCTACAGCAATCAGACAAGAAGAAGAAATAAAAGGCATCCAAATTGGAAAAGAAGAAGTAAAACTGTCATTATTTGCAGATGATATGATATTGTATATAGAAAACCCTAGTCTCAGTCAAA
Organism: Rhynchonycteris naso; assembly: GCA_037038555.1. Classification (NCBI taxonomy): domain Eukaryota; kingdom Metazoa; phylum Chordata; class Mammalia; order Chiroptera; family Emballonuridae; genus Rhynchonycteris; species Rhynchonycteris naso. The sequence continues at coordinate 86,447,385 of CM072996.1, forward strand.
AAACTACTGGACCTTATAAATGAATTCAGCAAGGAAGCAGGATATAAAATTAATACTCAGAAATCAGAGGCACTTTTATATACTAACAATGAACTGTCAGCAAAAGAAATTAAGGAAACAATCCCCTTCACTATTGCAACCAAAAAAATAAAGTACCTAGGAGTAAATTTAACCAAGAAGGTTAAGGACTTTTACTTGGAAAATTATAAAACATTGATAAGAGAAATCAAGGAAGATACAAAAAAGTGGAAGTATATACCATGTTCATGGTTAGGAAGAATAAACATCATTAAAATGTCTATATTACACAAAGCAATTTATAAATTCAATGCAATACCAATTAAAACACCAATGACATACTTCAAAGATATAGAACACATATTACAAACATTTATATGGAACCAAAAAAGAACACGAATAGCCTCAGCAATCCTAAAAAGAAAAAATAAAGCAGGAGGTATCACTCTTCCAGATATCAGGGTTTACTACTAGGCCATTGTACTCAAGACATTCTGGTACTGGCATAAGAACAGGCACATAGATCAAGGGAACAGAACAGAGAACCCAGAAATAAACCCACAACTTTATGGAAAACTGATATTTTACAAAGGAGGAAAGAACATACAATGGAGTAAAGACAGCCTCTATAACAAATGGTGTTGGGAAAATTGGACATCTACCTGCAAAAAAATGAAACTAGATCATCAACTTACACCATTCACAAAAACAAACTCAAAATGGATAAAAGACTTAAATGTAAGCCATGAAACCATAAGCATCTTAGAAGAAAACATAGGCAGCAAGCTCTCCGACATCTGTAGCAGCAGTATATTTGCCGATTTATCTCCACGGGCAAATAAAATAAAAGGCAAGATAAACAAATGGAACTATATCAAACTAAAAAGTTTTTGCACAGCTAAAGACAATAAGAACAGAATAAAAAGACAAACCACACAATGGGAGAACATATTTGACAGCACGTCTGATAAGGGGTTAATTACTAAAATTTATAAAGAACTTATAAAACTCACACTAGGAAGACAAACAATCCAATCAAATAGAGCAAAAGAAATGAATAGAAATTTTTCCAAAGAGGACAAATAGATGGCCAATAGGCATATGAAAAAATGCTCAACATCACTAATCATTAGAGAAATGCAAATTAAAACCACAATGAGATATCACCTCACACCAGTCAGAATGGCACTCATCAGCAAAACAACACAGAATAAGTGCTGGCGAGAATGTGGAGAAAAGGGAACCGTCCTCCATTGCTGGTGGAATGCAGACTGGTGCAGACACTGTGGAAAACAGTTTGGAGATTCCTCAAAATATTAAAAATCGAACTGCCTTTTGACCCAGCTATCCCACTTTTAGGAATATACCTTAAGAACATCATAGCATTGTTCGAAAATAAGAAATGCGCCCCCATGTCCGTGGCAGCATTGTTCACAATAGTGAAGATCTGGATGCAGTCCAAGTGTCCATCAGAGAACAAGTTGATTAAAAAGCTTTAGTACATATATACTATGGAATACTACTCAGCCATAAGAAATGATGACATTGGATCATTTACAACAAAATGGATGGTCCTTGATAACATTATACGGAGTGAAATAAAACAGAAAAAACTGAGAACAGCATGATTTCATACATAGGTGGGACATAAGACGAGACTATGAGACATGGACAAGAGTGTGGTGGTTACGGGGTGGGGAGAGGGAGGAGAGAGTCAGAGAAGGGGAGTGGAGAGGCACAAAGAAAACCAGATAGAAGGTGACAGAGGACAATTTGACTTTGGATGATGGGTATGCAACATAATTGAATGGTAAGATAACCTGGAGATGTTTTCTTTGAACATATATGTGCCCTGATTTATTAATGTCACCCCATTAATATTATTAAAAAAGTACAAAAAGAACAAATTAAGCTTAAAGTGGAAAAATGAAATAAATATCAGAGCAGAAATAAAGTGATATAAATTAGATAGACTGGAAAAGATGCATGACATTAAAGATGGTTTTTGAAAAGATAAACAAAATTGACGTAACTTTAATTATACAAATAAAAAATGATGAGACACAAATATTTAAACTGGAATTGAAGGAGACAACACTAATGACTACAAATACTAAGTATCACAAGAAATAATTATGATCAATTATACACAATTGAAAAAATTAAGGGAAATAAATAAATTCCAAAAAATATGCAACGTACAAGATTGAATCATAAAGACATACAAAATATAAACAGACCACTAATGAGTAAAAATATTGTGTCAATAATCATAAACCTTAAAAATAAAACAGAAAAAAATAAAGTCCATGACATGATGGTTTCATTAGTGAATTCTTAAAAATACTCAAAGAAGAATAATAACAATCTTTTTCAAACTTTTCCAAAATATTAACAAGGAGGAAGCATTTTCAAATCACTTTTATTTTATTTATTTATTTTTTTTAAGATTAATTGTTTTATTTTCATTGAGGCTTTAATCTTTTTTCCCATTTAATATTTTATTATTATTAATTCTAATGGGGTGACACCAATAAATCAGGGTACATATGTACAATGAAAACATCTCCAGGTTATCTTATCCTTCAATTGTGTTGCATACCCATCACCAAAAGTCAAATTGTCCTCTGTCACCTTCAATCTGGTTTTCCCTGTGTCCCTCCCCTCCTCCCTATCCCACTCTTCCCTCCCTCCCCCCATCCCATAACCACCACTCTCTTGTCCATGTCTATATTCTCACTATTATGTCCCACCTATGTATGATATCATGCTGTTCTCAGTTTTTCTTTTTTTCTGATTTACTTATTTCACTCCGTATAATGTTATCAAGGTACATCCATTTTGTTATAAATGATCCGATGTCATTGTTTCTTATGGCTGAGTAGTATTCCATAGTATATATGTACCAAAGCTTTTTAATCCACTCGTCTTCTGAAGGACACTCGGGCTGGTTCCAGATCTTCGCTATTGTGAACAATGCTGCCACGAACATGGGGGCATATTTCTTCTTTTCGAACAGTGCTATGGTGTTCTTAGGGTATATTCCTAAAAGTGGAATAGCTGGGTCAAAAGGCAGTTCGATTTTTAATTTTCTGAGGAATCTCCAAACTGTTTTCCACAGTGGCTGCACCAGTCTGCATTCCCACCAGCAGTGCAGAAGGGTTCCCTTTTCTCCACATCCTCGCCAGCACTTATTCTGTGTTGTTTTGCTGATAAGTGCCATTCTGACTGGTGTGAGGTGATATCTCATTGTGGTTTTAATTTGCATTTCTCTAATGATTAGTGATGTTGAGCATTTTTTCATATGCCTATTGGCCATCTGTATGTCTTCTTTGGAAAAATTTCTATTCATTTCTTTTGCCCATTTTTTGATTGGGTTGTTTGTCTTCCTGGTGTTGAGTTTTATAAGTTCTTTATAAATTTTAGTTATTAACCCCTTATCAGATGTGCTGTCGAATATGTTCTCCCATTGTGTGGTTTGTCTTTTTATTCTGTTCCTATTGTCTTTAGCTGTGCAAAAACTTTTTAGTTTGATATAGTTCCATTTGTTTATCTTGCCTTTTATTCTATTTGCCCGTGGAGATAAATCGGCAAATATACTGCTGCTACAGATGTTGGAGAGCTTGCTGCCTATGTTTTCTTCTAAGATGCTTATGGTTTCACGGCTTACATTTAAGTCTTTTATCCATTTTGAGTTTGTTTTTGTGAATGGTGTAAGTTGATGGTCTAGTTTCATTTTCAAATCACTTTTATGATACAAGCATTGCTTTGATATCAAAGCCAGGCAAGGAATCTAGAAGGAAAGAAAATCACAAGCTAATATCCTGATTAAGCTGAGAAGTAAGAGTTCCTTACATAACATTAGTAAATCATATTAACAGTACATTAAAATAATCATACACCACTAGCTGCTAGGATTTAGGTCATAGCTAACCGTGAAAAGTTAAGTTTTTTCTCTATAACCAGAAAAAAGATAGGAATTCCACTCTCACCAGTTTTATTCAAATAGTATGGAACATCCTAGCCAGAGCAATTAGGAAAAAGAAAGAAAGAACAAAGTTTATCTAATTTAAAAAAATAAAAGTAAAATTGCTGATGACATTAGCAGTTTTATATCAAGTCAGAGGTTGGAATTAGGGGAAATACGTAGCAAAAATTTTTTGGGATGAGCTTAAATAGAAAGTACCCTAAAGATTCCATCTAAAACTGTTGTACTAATAAACAATTTTAGTAAAAATGGTAGTTACAAAATTAACACAAAAAAATCAGTTTAGTATACATACACTGAGAACAAACTGTCAGAAAGAGAAATAAAGAAAAATCCCATTTATAATAGCATAAAAAATACTTATGAGTAAATTTAATCAAGGAAGTGAAAGATCTGTACACTAAAATCTACAGTATGTTGATAATAGAAATTTATATGAAAAATAAATGAAAAGATGTTTTATTGACATGAATTAGAAAAATAAATATTGTTAAAATGAACACACTTCTAAAATAATCTACAGATTTAATACAATTTTTATTAATATTCCAGTGACATTTCTCACAGAAATAGAAAAAACAATTCTAACATTTGTATAGAAACACAAAAGGCTCTAAAAAGCCAAAGAAATCTTGAGAAAATGGAATAAAGTTGGAGACATTAAAATTTTTTTTTTTTTATAGAGACAGAGAGAGAGAGATAGACAGGGACAGACAGACAGGAATGGAGATAGATGAGAAGCATCAATCATCACTTTTTTGTTGTGACACCTTAGATGTTCATTGATTGCTTTCTCATATGTGCCTTGACTGCGGGCCTTCAGCAGACCAAGTAACCCCTTGCTGAAGCCAGTGACCTTGGGTCCAATATAGGAGTTGACTGACATATGAGTTTGGTAACAGAATGAATTAAATTCGTATCTCAAGGTACCACTGTACATCAACCTAAAAAACTTCTGGACAGCAAAAATAATCAACAAAATATAAAGCAACTTATGAAATTGGAGAAAATATTTGCAAATTATAAATTTAATAAGGGGTTAATATTCTAAATACAGAAGGAACTCACACACCTCAAAATAATCGTATTTTAAAAAATGCACAAAGAACTTGCATAGATATTCCAATGAAAACATAAATGACCAACAGGTATATAAAAAGGTCCTCAACATCATCAATGTTCAAGAAAAGGCATATCTAAGTCATAATGAGATATAATTTCACACCTCTTTGGATGTCTGTTATTAAGAAGACAACAGATATATGCTTGTGAGGCAAAAAGGAACTCCTTGTATACTGCTGGTAGGATGAAAATAGGTACAGACATGGAAAATATTAATGTTACTCAAAAAATTAAAAATAGAACAATAATATGAGCCAACAATCTCACTTCTGGGAATATATATTATTGTATTGAAGGAAATATAATGCTTATATTGAGAAAATATCTGTACTCCATGCTCATTGCAATATTACTTATAATAGCCAAGTTATGAAAACAACCTAAGTATATATCAACAGACAAATGGATAAGAAAATATAACAATGGTATTTTATTCAGCTTTAAAAAAAAAGAGAGAGAGCCTTGGCATTTGTGACAATGTACATGAACCTGAGGGACATTATGCTAAGTAAAATAAGCCAGACAGAGAAAGACAAATACTGCATAGTATTATTTATATATGGCATTTATAGGATAAGTCAAACTCATAGAAACAGAATAAAATAATGGTCGCCAAGGATTGGGTTGTGAGAGAAATAAGGGATAAATAAAGGGTAGAAATTTTTAGTTATAAATGAATAAGGTCTGAGGAGGTAATGTATAACATGGTGACTATGGTTGATCTTACTATATTTTTATAATTAAAATTTGATGACAGAATAGAAGTTGTCTTTTCATAAAAATAATGATAAATATATGAGGTGATGGCTGTTTTAATTAACTAAGTTGTGAGGATTCTTTCACAATACATATGTATATGAAATCACATTGTAGATTTTAAATATATTTACAATTATACCTCAGGAAAGCTGAAACAAATTGTTTATCTAAACATCATACAGATATTTTCTAATATTGCTTATTATATTTAACTTTTAAAATACTTTGGAGCTTTTTTTCCTCCGGCCTGTGGTGCCAGCAGGCTAGGAAGCTATGGGAGTCACTGACGATATCAAAGGTGTCATGAAAACCAGTTTAAGAAAACCTATGTGTGCACAGCCCTGAAGAACAACCCTTTTCGAAGCATTTTCCATGCAAAAGAAAATTGCCTGAAAAAAAGCAGAGACTGAAGCCAACAGTCAAATTCCACAATCAGGAAGTGTGTAAGGGTCTGGCTGATCAGTGTTAAAAAAAAAAAAAAAAGATCACAATCTTTGTACTCAGTTATGGTTGTTTGAGTTTTATTGAAGAAAATGATGAAGTTTTGGTTGCTGTGATTGGTTGTGAAAAGTCATGCTCTGGTGAAATTCCTGGTGTCTACCTTAATGTTGTCAAAATAGCCAATGCCTCTCTTTTAGTTTTATACAAAAGCAAGAAGCAAAGGCCAAGATGATAAGTTTTGATGATGAAGACAAAATATTCATATGCCAAAAAATAAAATTCTGAAATTGATTTTAACTAAAGTGTCAAGTTTATAGTCAGGTTTTTTGTTTTATTTATCTATCTCCACTGTAACCATATCACACTGTCTTATCAAAATAGCTTCAGAAAATTATTTAACTTATAGTAAAATGCCTCAATTTTTTTTGACAGAGACAGAGAGAGAGAGTCAGGGAGTGACAGATAGGGACAGACAGACAGACAGGAAGGGAGAGAGATGAGAAGCATCAATTTTTTATTGTGGAACCTTAATTATTCATTGATTGGTTTCTCATATGAGCCTTAACCGGGGGGCTAGAGCAAAGAGAGTGGGCCCATGCTCAAGCCAGCGACCTTGAGCTTGAAGCCAATGACCTATAGGCTCAAACTAGCAACCATGGGGTCATGTTTATGATCCCATGCTCAAGTCAGCAATCCCATGCTCAAACCCATGACCCCATGTTCAGGATGGTGAGCCCATGGTTAAGCCAGCGACCTCAGGGTTTCAAATCTGGGTCTTCCATTTCATGTCTCAGTCCAAGGTTTTATCCACTGTGCCACCACTTAGTCAGGGCAATTTTCCCTTTTTTAAAATCCTTATCTTATTGATTTTAGAAGGAGAGGAAGAGAGAAAGAGAGAACCAGAAACATCAATCTATTTCTGCATGTGCCTTGACCTGGGATTAAACCAACAACTTCTGCACTTTGAGATGGTGCTCTAACCAACTGAACTATCAGGCCAGGGTTTAATTTTTCTTATTTTTCAGACATGGTCTGGCTCTACTTAGCTTTTGCTTTTTTCATATTAAAATTAAAACAAAACAAAATTAAACAAAATGACCCTGAAAAAACCATGTCTAAAATATATATATAACTCCCCTGGCATTTTGATGAGCACTTAATGAAATTTATTGAAAACTGAAGACATATTAGTATATAAACAATATTTCTATGAACATAGTATATTTATCATTTACCTAAGTGTTTTAAAATGTCTTCAAATAGGGATTCCAAGGAGGCGATGGAGTAGACAGACATTCCAACTTCCACCTCTCAGGACCAAAATGGAGTTACATATAAGTAAATTTCACACATCTTGAAAAACAAATTTGGGACTAAATAAAGAGGACTCCATAACCAAGAAGTCACAGAAGCCACATTGAGACTGGTAGGAAGGACAGAGACGTGAAAAGAGTTGCCCTGCTCCCATGAGCAAATGGCAACCAAGAGTCTGGAGGGACTCTCAGTTGAGGGGAAGTTTGCCTTGAGAGGTGAGGGTCTGACTCCGTAGGCCAGGTGCCCCAGTCTAGGGTATCAGATCCAAGAAGAGGTGAACACATAGCATTTGGTAGTGAAAAGGAATGAGGTCTCTGTCTGTGGAAAAGAGATGGGAGTTCTCAGAGATGCAGTCACTGTTTTAAAGGGCAAAGGCAGAAAAGCTTGTTCATAACCCCTTACTGGGTCTCTGGTAGAGAAAGGGCTGAGAGGACTAGAGTCATGTGAGGAGAGTGTGAAAGATGTCACCATCTTTCTTGGGTGGAACAATCTTCTTCATTTGGAATCAGCCTGGGGAAAAACAACTGCCCACTCATGGGTTTCTCTCTTACCTCACCCTATGGAGATTGGGCCCTGCTAAGAAGCAAGCAGCCTAGGCCAGGAAGTAGGGGGTGTGTCAGTAACTCAGTGGTCTGGTGTCTGAGGGTTTAGGCTCAAAAGTAGGGGCCCCTTTTCTTGTACTGAGTTCCTAAATAAGAGAATACTGAAGTATGGGGTTCCACTAATAGTGTCATCCCAACCTCACATGCCATAAACCACCAAGCTTGCAAACTGTTGAGAGGTAGGTAAGGTGAGACTGGTCTGAACCCACACTATAGTCTTTCTACAGAAGACACTGGGAAGACCAGGAAGCTGCAAGAGGAGGTGGATCAGCTAAAAGTGAAGGCAAATCTTACAAAACTTGGGACGTCTTATAGAGCTGCTGTAAGTCTAAGCAGGGGGAAGTTGATCCTTATACACAGGATGGCTCTTCCCACACACATCAAGGCACAGAAAATGCAGACAAAAATAGTGAACAGAGTGGTAACTCCAGACATGGTACCTATAGTGGCGTAGAAACAATGGCTGATGTCAGCTCATACCTGAAGAGGACCCAAGAGGACCCAGAAGCAATATAGCAGTAGTGGGAGGCAGACTACACTAGCAAAGCTATCATTTAAAATTGAAGAAGAAATAAAGAGCTTCCCAGACAAAAGAAGCCTCAAGGAGTTCATTACCGCCAAACTAGTACTGCAAGAAAGTTAAAGGGCCTGCCATAAGAGGATAAGAAAAAAATAACCAAGAGAAAGAGTATTAAAGATTTAAAGAATAAAAAGTAAAAAAAATAACTACATATCAATAACAACCTTATATATAAGTGGATTAAATGTTCCAATCAAAAGACATAAGAACACATGATCCATATATATGCTGTCTACAAGAGACCCACCTCAGAATAAAAGACTGAAAGTGAATAAATGGAAAAAAGTATTTTATACAAATGGAAATGATGAAAAGCTGGGTTAGCACTGCTTATATATGAAAAAATAGCCTTTAAAACAAAGACTATAGTAGGGAACAAAGTAGGTCACTACATAATGATAAAGAGAGCAATCCAACAAGAGGATATAAGCATTGTAACTATTTATGCTTCCAATAAAAGAACTTAAATACATAAAGCAGATTTTGATGAAAAGAAAAGGAGAGTTTACCAACACCAATACAATAATGCTGGGGGATTTGAATACTTCACGAACATTAATGAATAAATCTTCTAGACAGAAAATCAACAACAACAACAAAAAACAGAGGCCTTAAATAAAATATTAGATCAACTGGATTTAATTGATATCTTCAGAATATTTTACCCAAAACAGCAGAATATACATTCTACTCAAGGACAAATTGTACATTTCCTATAATAGAACAAATGTTAGGATATAAAACAAGTCTCAATAAATTTAAGAAGATTGAAATCATATCAAGCATCTTCTCTGATCACAATGGCATGAAACTGAAAATCAACTACAATAGAAAAACTGAAAACATTCCACCACTTGGAGGTTAAATAACATGTTATTAAATAACAAATAGGTTAACAAAAAAGATCAAAGAAGAGATAAAATCTCTTTGAAATAATGAAAGTGTATGTAAAACAACCCAAAATCTATGGGAACAATAAAAACAGTCCTGAAAGCAAAGTTCATGGCACTACAGGCATACATTAAGAAGTAGGAAAAGTCTCAAATAAACAATCTAACCATGCACCAAAAAGAATTAAAATAAAGAACAACAAATAAAACCCAGAGGAAGTAGAAAGAAGAAAATAACAGAGATCAGAGCAAAAATAAATGACATAAGGGCTAAAAGAATAAAAAAATCAATGAAACCAAGAATTGTTTTTTTCAAAAGGTAAGCAAGATTGACAAACCTTTAACGAGATTAATCAAGCAAAAAAGAGGACCCAAATAAATAAAAATAGAAATGAAAGAAGAGAAGAAACAACTGACATCACACAAATACAGAGGATTGTAAGAAAATACCATGTAGAACTATATGCCAAAATATTGGACAACCTGGGTGAAATGGATAAATTTGTAGATACATACAATCTTCCAAAATTGAATCTGGAAGAATCAGAACACCTGAGCAAACTGATTACAATTAATGAAATTGAAACAGTTATCAAAACACTCTCAGAAATAAAAATTCTGGACTAGATGGCTTCACAGGCTATTAAGAAAAAAAAAAAAATTCAAGACGAGAGAAGATTTCCAAGCTCATTTTACAAAACAAGCATTATCTGAATTCCAAAACCAGGAAAAGAGACTACAAAGAAAAACTTTAGGTCAGTATCTCTGATGAACATAAATACTAAAATTCTCAAGAAAATATTAGCCAGCTGGATATAGCAATACATTTAAAAGATCATGCATAATGATCAAGTGGAATTTTTTTTCTGGGAAGGCAAGGCTGGTACAATATTCACAAATCAATCAATGTGGTTCATCACATATAAAAATGAAGGATTAAATCACAAGATCATATCAATAGATACAGAAAAAGCACTTGATAAAATCCAGCACCTACTTACGATAAAAACTCTTAGCAAAGTGGAAACACAGGGAACATTTCTCAAGATAATAAAGGTTATATATGACAGACTGACATCCAACATCCTTACTTAATGGGCAAAAATGAAAATTGATCCCCTCAAGATCAAGAATAAGACAAGGCTCTCCCCTTTCACCATAGTCCTGGAAGTCCTAGCCACAGCCATCATACAAGAATATGAAATAAAAGGTATCCAAATTAGAAAAGCAAAATTAAAACTGTCATTATTTGCTGATGACATGAAACAGTACATAGAAAAGCCTAAAATCTCAGCTAAGAAACAACTAGACCTGATAAATGAATTTGACAAGGTGGCAGAATATTAAAATTATTCAGAAATTAGTAGTATTTTTATAAACCAATAATGAACTGTCAGAAAAAAATTTAAAAAGTCCCATTCACTATTGCAACAACAGCAACAACAAAATGTACCTAAGAATAAATTTAACCAGTGAGCTAAAAGGCTTGTACTAGGAAAATTACAAGACATTAAAAAAAAGTTGAGGACGTATATACCTTGCTTATAGATAGGAAAAATTAACACTCATACTACCAAAAGCAATCTATAGATTGAATGCAATTCTATTAAAATACCAATGGCATACTTCAAAGATCTAGAACAAATATTACAAAAATTTATATGAAACAAGCAAAGGACCCAAATATCCTCAGCAATCTTGAAAATGAAGAACAAAGCAAGCTGTATCACACTTCTTGATATTGAGTTATATATAATACAAGGCCATAGGTATTAAAACAGCTTTATACTATCATAAAAACAGGTATACAAATCAATGGAACAGAACAGAAAACCCAGAAATAAACCCACACCTTTATGGTCAAAAAATATTTGACAAAGGAGACAAGAATATACAATAAAGCAAAGACAGTCACTTTAATAAATGGTTTTGGGGTCGTGGATGGTTGGCTAAGTGGTAGAGCATTGGCCCGGCATGTTGAAGTCCCAGGTTTGATTCCTGGCCAGGGCACACAGGAGAAGCACTCATCTGCTTCTCTACCCTTCTGCCTCTCCTTTCTCTCTATCTCTCCCTTCTTGTCCCATAGCCAAGGCTCTACTGGAGCAAAGTTGGCCTGGGTGCTGAGGATGACTCTATGGCCACCGCCCCAGGTGCTAGAATGGCGCTGGTTGTAATAGAGCATTGCCCCCTGTGGGCTTGCCAGGTGGATCCCAGTTAGGCACTTGCAGGGGAGTCTGTCTCTGCCTCCCTGCTTCTCACTTGGAAAAATACAAAAAAAAAAAAAAAAAAAGAAAGAAAATGGTGTTGGGAAAATTGAATAGGAACATGCAAAAAATTTAACAGATTACCAACTTATACCATTCACAAAAACCAACTCAAAATGGACTAAACACTTAAATGTAAGTGTCGAAACCATAAAAACCTTGGAAGAAAACATAGGCAATACACTCTTCGATATTTCTAGTAGCAATATTTTTGATGATATATTTTTACGTGCAAGAGAAATAAAGAACAAAATAACCAAATGGGACTATATATATCAAACTAAAAAGCATTCACACAGCAAAAGACACCATTAACATAATAAAAAGACAGCCCACTCAATGGGAGAACATATTTACTGATATGTCTGATAAGGGGTTAATTACCAAAATTTATAAAGAATTTCTAAAACTAAACAACAGGAACATAAACAATCCAATTAAAAAATTGGTAAAGGGCCTGACTAGGCGGTTACACAGTGGATAGAGCAGGCGTGGACAACAACTTTTGCACACGGGCCAGATTAGAAAAAAAACTTTTTTTACAAGCCAGACAAAATATTAAAATTAAAAAATGTTAAAAACAAAAACAACTCATTTAAATAAACAAAATTTAATTATGTAATTTGTTTATGAATAAATGTAAGTAATTTAGTACAACAAATTAACAAAAAAACTAATGTGACATGTTGAGATGCTTTGCATTGCCTATTATTATTTTAATATCTGGCTCTGTACTTGTAGCAGCTATTCTTAACAAAGCCTCCCAATGTAAATCATTCAATCTTTATCTTGTACTTTTATTTTCATTCATTAAAGAAAAAGTTTGTTCACAAATATAAGTTGAGCTGAAGATAAATAACTGAAGATATTGTAGTTTATGTATAATAATTTTAAAGTACCACTTATTTTATTTTCACAGTGCATCATGTGGAGAATATTAAAAATTTAATTGCAGGCCACATAAACTCATTACATGGCCCACATCCTGCCTGCGGGCCATATGTTGGCCATGCCTGGGGTAGAGCATCAGACTGGGACACAGAGGAACCAGATTAGAAACCTCGAGGTCACCGGCTTGATCATGGGCTCATCTGGTTTGAGCACAGCTCACCAGCTTGAACCCAAGGTCACTGGCTTGAGCAAGGGGTCACTTTCTCTGCTGTAGCCCCCCAGTCAAGGCACATATGAGAAAGCAATCAATGAACAACTAAGGTGCTGCAACAGAGATTTGATGTTTTTCATCTCTTTCTTCTTTTCTGTCTGTCTCTATCTGTCCCTCTCTCTGTCACTGTCATAAAAATAAATAAATAAGTAAGTAAGTAAATAAATAAATAAAAATGGGCAAAGGATCTGAACAGACACTTTTCCAAAGAGGACATATAGATCACCCATAGGTATATGAAAACATGCCAAAATCACTAATCATTACAGAAATGCAAATTAAAACCACAATGAGATATCACTTCACAGCTGCCAGAATGACTTTATTAACAAATTAACAAACAACAAGTACTAATAGGGCGTGGAGGAAAGGGAACCCTCCTGCACTGTGGTGGGAATGCAGACTCATGCAGCCACTGTGGAAAACTGTATTGCATTTCCTCAAGAAATTAAAAACTGCCTTATGATCCAGCTATCCCACTTTTAGGAATATATTTTAAGAATCCCAAAACACTATTTCAAAGAAAGATATGTACCCCCATGTTCCCTGCAACATTGTTTACAATAGTCAAGATCTGGAAACAGCCCAAGTGTCCATCAGAGGATGAGTAGATAAAAAAGCTGCGATACATTTACACAATGAAATACTATGCAGCCATAAAAAGGAAGGAAATGTTACTTTTTGCAATGGCATGAATGGACCTGAAAAACATGCTAAGTGAAATAAGCCAGGCATATAAAGACAAATATCATGTGATCTCGCTTATATGTGGACTCTAATGAACATAATAAAATAAGGAACAAAATAAAAACAGGCAGGGTCACAGGAACAGATGGACAGCTTTCAGAGACAAAGAGGTAAAGGGAACTAGAGGAAAGAAGGTGAAGGTAATAGCCAAATTATATATACATAACACATAGATACAGACAACAGGGTAGCATGTTCCAGAAGGAAAACAGGGATACAGGTAAATGGAGGGGGGACAAAACTGGTGAAATAAGAATGGCAAGTGACTTTTCATGGTGTATGGAGAACACAATCTGGGAGGTTAAGGGTGTTATTGAGTGGGACACTTGAAACCATGTCAACACAAAAATAAAATAAAAAGTAAAATGTCTTTTAATATGATAATTTTTATACATCTTATGCATAACTTTATTTATTTATTCATTAATTTCTGGCACTTATAATTTTCTTGTAATTATAAGTATTTTTTTAAATTTTAAATTATATGTACTATATACTCATTATTGATAAGTAGTAATGTAACAAGTTCAAAATATTTTTGGAAAATAAAAATTATACATTATCATGAGTCTTTATAGTTATCTATAGATACTTTTCAATTTTCTTTGTAGGTAGTAATTTTCTCTGAAAATGCTAATTTTTTCCCTTTTATTTCTAGCCTTTATATCTTTCCCGTTTTTTTATTCCCAGCCACAACTTTCAATATGATGTTTAAAAATAGCAGTTAAGGCAAGTATCTAACATATATTCTTAAAGTAAATACTTTTTCTCATTAAGTATGATTGCTATGGGTTTTATGTAAATTCTCTTTCTCAAGTTAAAATACTCTCTTCCATCGCTATGTATCTACAAATGATGCTTTTATAGTTTAATGATAATAATATAATTTAATAATTTTAAATAAATATTTTATGGAATATATTGGGATGATTTTATGACATATTTTGTTTGCTAATATCCTGTTTGAAATTTTTTCACCAGTATAGTGTATATTTTGCAGATATATCAAATTTTTCCCTTCTCCAATTACATTTTTTTTTCTTAAGTTTAAGATATCAGTGTCCTGACCAGGTGGTGGCGCAGTGGATGGAGCGTCGGACTGGGATGTGGAAGATAGCAGTGTCATAAAATATGTTGGGGTCATTTTTCTCCTTTTCTATATTCTAGAAAATTTTGTACAAGCTTGGATTTATCTATTCTTAGAACACATAGATAAAACTGGTTTCAGCATTTTGTTTACAAGAAGTTTTCTTTACTTTTTTCAAATATTATAGCGGTTAAAACATTCAACTTATTATTTCTTAATATATGGTAGGTATGTTTGTTTTAAATGTAGTCTGGAGTCCAGAGACAACGTTTAAATCATATATACAGAACAAGTGTTCTTACTTTTTTTCTTGGTAATGACGTTCCTGAATTTCATATTCCTTCATATTTAACTTGCTAATGAAGTGCTCTAATTGTAACGCATGCCTCTCCAGATATATTTTGTTTAGTCTGTCCCCTGAGTCATCCTCTAAACAAAATTCATACTAGGTTACTTGAAACACTTTATAGAAGTACATGATTAAAAATAAAAACACATTTTTTACTAAATATGTGTAAAACCAGTGAGCAGGATGTTCATTTTGCTGTTTCTGAAAGTAAGGTTCATGATATTAAGCAACATTGATATTTAAAATGAGGATTAGAGAGGTTGAATATGTAAGTTTGAGAGTAAGAACTATAATTTGGAACAGCTGGAGAGAAAAATTGCCTACTTACCACCTGCCGTGAGATAGCCGGGCAGATAGAACACACACCAGCAGGTTTTCCTGGTCCCCCTCCTACAACAGTGCACTGAGGCCTTATTTCCAACTGCTAGCACCTGCTTTCTTTTTCTCTTTCTTTCTTTTTTTTCCTAAATGTTTGGCCACTGGAACCTTTAGCTCACCTGGCAGGCTGGCAGTGTCAGATTAATGCCTCCTCTCTTTCCTGAGGTCCTCAGCTAATGGTAATCGGTGCATAAATACTCCAGTTCTCTTTTCTCTCTTCCTGATGGTTAACTCTAAATTGAATGTTGTACAGAGGTTCCAGAAATCCCCCATTGTCAGAAGAGGTGATCCAGAGGACGTGACCACTGGTTGACCTAAGAACTGGGCCTAGGGATTTGCGAGTCCTCACCCCCCCACACTTTTTTTTAAGGAAGACAAGGAGGGATAGTGAGACAGGCTTCTCCATGCAACCCGACCGGGATTCATTCAGCAACTTTTATGTTGGGCTGATGCTCGAATCAACCTAGCTATTTTTAGCCACAGGTGAGGCGCTCAAACCAATTGAGCTATCCTCAGCACCAGGGCTCACAGTTGAACCAATAAAGCCACTGGCTGCAGGAGGGGAAGAGAGAGAGAAGGGGAATAGAGAGGGGGAAGAGAAACATATGGTCGCTTCTGTGTGCCCTGACTGGAAATCGAACCAAGGATGCCCATACATTGGGTGGGCTGATGCTCTACCCACTGAGCAAACCTACCAGGACCATCCTCACCTCATTCTGTCCTTGGAATGTATGTCCTGCCCACCACTGCCATGATGACAGCTATTTTCTAGGACACAGCCTCAATATTGCAATGTGTTGTTGAGACCATCCAGATTATATTCCTGACCGAGCACAGGTAAGGTATCCATATAAATTTCAAGACTCTGGTAGGCATGTGTGACTTATTGTCTTGCAGCACCCATGACAAAGTCATATGTAAGTTTCCTTGACTATTAAACCTGCCACTTACCAATTTATAGTGGCCTTTTTTTGTTTTGTTTTTTCTTGTCCTCTGTGTCAGGGAGTCGGTTTGCAAACAACACCAGTGGGATTAAGCTATTGTTTCCCTAAATGGTAGTAACTTGATTTATAAGCATGCTTTCTTGTTTGTCTTCTCCCTGTCTCATTTCCCCAATTTCCTACCTGCAGTTTCTGGAACTGTATTCCAAATAAACTAATTGCACTTGAATACACTTTCTCGGAGTCAGTTTGTTTGGAAGTCCCCACAAAGGCAAAAATTTTCCTAAGAAGCAGGTCTTCAGAATGGTTTTCTGTAATTGGGCAACTTTTGGACAAATGACCTCAAGAGATTTATTGAAGGTTCTAGGAAATGATATGCTCTGGCATGTTTTTGCATGACAATTACAACAAGTTTCTTCTGGAGTGAATTGAAATAGGGCGCCAACCCAAGAAGATACACTAGTTTATGGCTTATTTTTAACATTTGAGTGTTATTGAAACAATACTAATTGTAAGGCCTTTGAAATCGGCTGGTTTATGTAATGCCATCAATAAGCTAAACGGAGAAAACGTGTGGCTCACGTCATGCAAGTCCCAAACCAGGATATGATGAGAGACAGAAGTTTTATGGCACCTTTAAAAGAGATTGTTATCTCCTGCAGCTAAGAAAAAATTAAAAGTAGAAGTGGATGGAGGACATTAACTCAAGAGAATCTTTAGGTCAGTTGTTACTCTCCTTGGTTTTATTAAGTATTTTTATTTATTTAAATGAATAAAATTATTTTTAAAACGTGAAAAATCAGGTACTTCATAGTACCACATAGAAAGCCATCACATTTGACACCTTTGACTCTATGTATTTCTTACAGTGACAATATACATATATATATTAGACACCTTCTTTTCTAATGTAATCATGACCAATAGATGATTGATTAATAAAAAAATAGGAAATCAGTAAAATAAGAGATAACTATTTATTACATATTAACTTGAATATATGTGAATATGCTTTCACATGTTAATATATTTGGAGGGCCAGAACCTATTTTTAGAGGACAGTTTCATTCATACTTTATCAGTGTACATAGCCTTAGACTTAATAAAATAAGATGTCACTACCTGAAGGTAGCTTACTTGCCTCATGCACATTCAGCATACTAGGGGGTACTATAGTCAATTTAACTGGCCACTTGTTTAAATAGAAGTCAGGGAAGAGATCTTCTATTGTTTTACAGATGAAATTCACAAGCTTCTGAAAAGAATTATCTAGTACAGTTGTGGTATAATAATCTGGAAAATGTGTTAGAGTGACCAACTTTCTAAAACACCAAGATGTGGAAATGCTATACTCATTTTTTGTTAGCAAATGTGTATACTGACATAGAAGAGTGACAAAAAATTAAGGGATCTTAATTTTTCTCTTTTCTCCCCTTTCCTATTTTCACGGTTTGGATTTATGTGCTTGCCACTTCTTACTTTAAAATTTGCGGGTTGTGGATGCAAAATTTTGCAAATACAAAGTTTTGTTTTTGTTGCATTCTAGTTTTGAGATCATGTGGACTAATTACTAATTAAATTACTAATCTCTCTCTCAAATGGACATTGTAATGGTTCTTAAATATTAGAATTATTATAAAAACTGTTAAATCAGATTATCCAGGTAAATGACTTAGTGTAGTGAGATGTTTGTTCAAACAGTCAGTAAAAAGTAATATTAATGATGTTGATGAAAATAATAGTAACAACAAAGTTTTCTCAAATAGATAGTGATTTGATCCTAGATTACTTTTCTGAGTGATTTAATTCTTTGTGACTACATTTGGAAGCAGTGAAGAGACTACATTTTGGGGGATGTGCTTTATGTGAGTATATTTTTAGAAAAGTTAATAAATTTTGGTTTTGGTTACCATTTAATATAGAAAGTTCTACAATAAAACAAGTTAAGGGAAAAAGAACTCTATGATATACTGTTAATCCTATGAGATATTCAATAAAAACGTAGTGTAGATTAATATAGATAGTATAAACTGATTTTTGTGAAAGCAAACACATCACCTCCCACACCCAGTCTCTATGTAAAATGAAAATGAATAGATTGATATGTGCATGGAAAGACAAGTGTTTAAAATTGCTTGCCTCCAGAATCTAGTCATGAAAGGGAATGGATCTGAGATTATTAATGTATTTATATGTTTTTTCATTGGTCTACTAGTCACCATGAGGAGATATTACTTTGATAATTTAAAATATATTTAACATTTTCAGCATATGAAAAGAAGTCATTTGAATTATTCACATGTATAAAGAGTAAACAAACCATGTATTTTTGTTTTGTCTTGTTTTTTAAATTTTATATGAGGAAAATTAGAAAAACTATTTTAAAGACCAAGAGGAAAGGCTTTATTGTCTAATATTAATTTTCATGACATTTTTTCCCACTTCAACAGTTAAAACTGTAGGCATTTAGAAATTCAAACAAAGTTTTATATCAGAAATGTTCATTTAAATATATTCCAGTAGTAATTTCAGGAAATTACTAGCTGGTAGCAAATATCTATGTTGCTTAAAATATTATTGTAATAGCTTTGTCTCTTTAAAATATAAAGTATTTTCTCCTATATATACTGTACATGTTTCAAAGTATTCAAATTATTAGCGTTGCTCGGAATTTGCTATAAAATTTCTTGTTCTAGTGGGACCTGCCAAAAGTAAGCGAAATTATCAAAGTGCAATCCTTTTATCTGTTAGTTATCTTATATGATTACATAAAGCAATGAGCCACTCTCTTTGGGGAGCAGAATTCTTATAAGAAATAAATCACTGCAAATTCCATTAATATTTTAAGGTCTCTACAAAGATAGCAGTCTATCATCAAAGCATTTTTATGTGAAAAGTTGATAGTATTGATTTAAAGTTATATTTTAAAATGAAAACTTATAGAAGTATTTATTTTTATATTGTTTTAATACCCTGATTTAAAAATTCAAAGAATTTTAATAGTATATTGAGTGACATATTTAGTCTCTTCATAAAAAAATATATGTTTTGATAGTTTAATTTGGTTTTTAAAAAAATCATCCTTATTCTTTAATTAAATTAGTCTGTTGTTCATCTCTTCGAAGTAGTCTACTTGGTATTATAGGTATAGGTATAATCAGGTATATTTCATATCATATCTGGTGAAATTGCTTTCAGAGCAGATGTCTCTTCTCTTTTTTTTTTTCTTTATTATTATCCTTCTCCTTCCCCAGCTCTACTTCTTCACCCTGGTGTCTAACCCTCAAAAGTGCTGCATATACAAGGGAGTAGTTACAGCTTTAGTTTCAGGGTCCTGACTTGCCCACTTGCTAGTAAAACCTTCGGTGAATTAGCCTATCATTCTTAGCATCTTATTATTATGTATAAGATGAGTTAATGCCAAATTTTCAGCATTAATACACACAAATAAGTAAGGAGGTAAAGAATAGTACATGGAAAAACATAGAAACTGTTTGTTATCTTAAACTCCTTTTTCTCCTACTCACCTGACTTACCAAAACTATTTTGAAATGTATATTGGGACAAGGAGATGCAATATTCAATGCACACATCGTATTATAATTCAGCTGAACTACTTTATCAATTATAAGAATTATAAAAGTACAATTGTCTAGGAGAAGGTCAAAAAAGCAATTCTAATAGCTTTCCACCATACAGGAAAGTTAAAACAATGGAAACATACAACAACAATCAGCATGATTGGGCTTCACAAATTTTTAATAAGTGTGCTTCTCTTCACTGTGGGCTAGTGACATACTATTTAGCAATACCTAAATGAGTTAGGCTTAGTCTTTTCAATATCAAGCTAAATTTGTTATTGAACTTGAACAAACATAGAGCAGAAACTCAAGGGAAGTCTAAGCAGAGCATCATAGACATTTGCCTTTGGAGGGATGCAGGGATGATTCAAAGAAAGCTCACTGGAATAACTGAAGCTTGGGAACTCATTTGAAGATGGAAAAGCAGGGATAAGTTATGGCATGTGTGAAACCATAGCCAGAAATAAAAAACCTAAAAATAAAATCAGAAAGTGGAAAGGAGGAATTGAGAGGAAAGACATACTAAGAGACCAAATGATGAACTGATTCTATTGTGTATGCAGAACTAACAAGAGAAATAAATTTGCTTTGAATTTTTGAAATAGCCTCAGCACACACAAATTTCTAACATCATTTGGCCTCTTAGTATGTCCTTATGAAGTTTTACCAAGGCAAAGAAAAGGCAAGTTTGAAATACCAGAACTTTCTACAGAAACTAAGAAAAGCAGCTGATACAAGAGTGGGTTCAGTTTAAACAGTATTTATGATGTCCTTACCCTTTACATCATCATCATCATTATCATCATCATCATTATTTCAGGGGATAGAATGTCAAATATCTAAAAACTTATCTTTGTCTTCAAGGAGATTATCATTTTGTGAGGCAGACACCCAGGTAAACTCATACTGAAAATTACACTATATGCACTGTATTAGAAGAAGAATGATGTAACATAGAAAATAGAGAAGAGGATTTATTACAATTTATAGATTTAGGAAAACTTTCCTGGGTAATATTAAAATAAAAACACTTTGTTTTGATAAAATTTATGAGTTACCCAAATGTAGAAGGTTGGTATGATTTTCTAGGCAGTGAGAGCATTGTGATCAAAGTTGTAAAAGTATGAACCAGCATACTATGTATAAAGAAAGTAAAAAGTTTGGTTACTGCTAGAATTTAAATTCGGAGATAAGAGTTGAAGTTGATTGACATTAGAATATAAAAGACTTTATAGTCAGAGATAAGGAGATTGGATAGGTAGGAGATTCTAATCATCAAGTGTTAAAAAATACATTCTATAAAGAGTCTCTCTTTTTGTAGTCTATATTGAATCAATATTAAAAGTTAAAGACTTCACAATAAAGTCAAATCTTTGACTTCTAGTGCTTTTATAGCAGCACCCATTCTTCATTTCTTCACTGCTTATTTACCCTGGAGTTTATTATTATTATTATTATTATTATTATTATTATTATTACTAGGTGGAGAGGCAGACATACACACTCTCATATGCACATGGACTGGGATCCACCAGGCAAGCCCACTATGTTGTGATGCTCTATCCATCTTAGGTGTTGCCCTGTTGCTTGGCAACTGAGCTATTTTAGTGCTAGAGGTGAGGCCATGTTGCCACCCTTAGTGCCCTGGGCCACCTTGCTCAAATGAACAATGGCTGAAGAAAGAGGAGAGAGAGAAAGAGAGAGAGAGAGAGAAAGAAAATAAAAAATGGTGGAGGGGTGGAGAAGCATATGGTCACTTCTCCTGTGTGCCCTGACTGGGAATCGAACCTGGGACTTAAACACCCTGACCAACACTCTACTGCTGAGCCATCTGCCAGCATCCCACTGGAGTTTTCTATTGTTGCCTCCTGTCACAGATTTTCAAATGCACTTACAGCCATCTAGCTTTATTTTTATTTGGCCCAAACAGACATTTGACTTTGCTAGTTCTACTCTTGATATTGGTTGCCTAAATGAAACAGATATATTAAAGTAATTTAAGCTCTGGTATTACATACTTACCTGAGGGAAGATAAATCCTGGAATTACAGAAAGGTAAGAGTGAAAGCAAGAAACAGGCAGAAACATTTAGAGGGTTATAATTATCAAGGTCAAGCTTGACTAGAACTTGTTTACATTGAGTAAATTCAGTCAGTTGTCACATGTGAGGGAAAGAGAAGAGTAGGATGACAAGCAGTATTGTGGATTGAACAGAGAGATTAATGATGAGATCCATGATCAGGATAGAAAACACAAGAGTACATTTGAAGGAGAGAGTCAGATGTGTTCAGTGTTGGGTAAAATAATTTAAAGTTCAAGGGGATACCCCAGAGGTTGGGTCTGTAGTGAGTTGCACATGTAAGAGAATCTCAGTGGAAAGGCTAATACTAAAATTATAGTTTGGGAAGTTATTAATATAAAGGTGGTACTTAATACCATGAAAGTACATGAAGTCTTAAAAGTAACAGTAGAATGAAGGAAAAGCCTGGGAAATGGCAAATGGGAATTAGAAAGATAAAAATGAATGAACACATGAAAATATAAGCAATGAAAAGTCAGATTATAGAAAATTCATGGAAATTATCTTTCTTATTTTTTAAATTTATTTTATTTTTATTTTATTAATTTTAGAGAGGAGACACAGAGTGTGAGAGAGAGAGAGAGAGAAAGAGAGAAAGGGGGAGGAGCTGGAAGCATCAACTCCCATATGTGCCTTGACCGGACCAGTGCAGGGTTTTGAACTGGCGACCTCAGTGTTCCCAGGTCGACGCTTTATCCACTGCGCCACCACAGGTCAGGCTGGAAATTATCTTTCACCATCTGAATCTATCTGGTTGCTGAGTTTAAAAAGAGGAATTTAGATGACAAAATATTATGGTTTTTCTTTTCTTTTTTTTTTTTTTTGAGAGAGAAGGGGAGATAGTTAGTAGTAAGAAAGACTCCCACATACTCCCACATGTGCCCTGACCAGGATCCACCCACAACCCCTGTATGTGGTGATGATTGAATCAACTAAGCTATTTTTAGTGCCTGAGGCTGACAGACTAACCTAGCTATCCTTAGCACTTGGGACCAATACTTGAACCAATTGAACCACTGGCTGCAAGAAGGAAAGAGAGAAAGAAGAGAGAGTGGGGGAGAGAAGCAGATGGTCATTTCTCTTGTGTGCCCTTACTGGAATCAAACGGGCATATCTATAAGCTGGGCTGACACTCTATCCACTGAGCCAACTATCCAAGACCAAGAAATACTTTTAGTCTCAGAGAATCCAAGGGGGTAGGGAATTCTAGGCAGAGAGTGGTTAGCACTTTTAAAGTTAATAATACATTGGTCTAATAAGACGAAGACTGAAATGCATTCATCTAAAAATGTGGTTGAGGGCCCTGGCCAGTTGGCTCAGTGGTAGAGAGTCAGGCTGGTGTGTGGATGTCCTGGGTTCGATTCCTGGTCAGGTTACACAGGAGAAGTGCCCATCTGCTTCTCCATCCTTCCCCATCTTTTTTCTCTCTATCCCCTCCTGGAGCCAAGGTTCTTTTGGAGCAAAGTTGGCCCAGGCACTGAGGATGGCTCCATGGCCTCTGCCTCAGGTGGTAGAATGGCTTCAATTACAACAGAGCAACACCCCAGATGGGCAGATCATTGTCTCCTACTGGGCTTCCCGTGTGGATCCTGGTCAGGAGCATGCAGGAGTCTGTCTCTCTTTCTCCCCACTTCTCACTTCAGAAAAGTATCTAAATAAATAAATAAATAAAAATAAAAATTATGGTAATCTTACCCCAGAATCCAGTGACATAGAAATAAAAGAAACATGTGTAGAATCAGTGAGGTTAAAGGGCTGTCAAGAAGTTTGATCCAGAATTGAAGAGAAATTATAGAGTGATAGTAAGAGTTGGATGTAAGACCTAGGAAAGGGAGTTTACATTACATGGGAGAGACTTGAGCATACTACTTATATACCTTGATTATATATTTACATAAATGTTTTGCATGTAACTAAAAATATTGGAAAATCAGAGTAGTTCTAAAAACAGTAAGGTGTAATCCATTACCATTGTGATTATTGCTATTTATCATTCTTAAAAATCCAAGATATTATGTTTGATAATTCAGTCTCCCAGTTATCTACCACACACATTCTTTTTACTGAGCTATCTTCAGTGATAGAGAGATCCCTGTCTCTAATGACAACACATTCTGTTCTTATTTAACTCTAACTTTCCTCTTGTCCTTATATAAATTTAAAATCCAATTCTCTTATTTTGACTTTTGGTTCTAGTTCTGCTCGTAGAAGCCTCATGAAATAAGACTAATCTATCTTTCATGAAAAATTATTTAGATGTTTGAAAAAATAACTTTCATGCTTCTTTTATACAACTTATTTCTAAGCTTATATGTAAGTTTATATACTTCATTCCTATTTGAGATGTTTTCAGGTCATTTACTAAGTTTCTCTCTCATTTCTTTTTCCTTGAATTTACTCTGGTTTGTCAACATATTTAAATGATGTTAAATTGTACATAATACTCTAAGTTTGCTTTGTGTAGTGCAGAGTAAAGTTGGTCTGCCTTGTTTTACTGAAGGGAGATAATCCACCCCCCCAAAGAAACCTCCTGAAATTGGTAGCAATTATAAGCAAACATCACACACTTCTAGCTCATTAGGAGACAGTAATAGATTACTTTCACATTAATGCATAGTAAGACTTTTTTCTTCTTAAACATATATTAGTTATTTATTTTAGCTTAAAAGTATAAGTGTACCTTTTGTTGTCTTCATATTAGTCTAGGAATTTAGTATTTCATTATCAAATTAAATTTTGATTATGTCATTATATTGTTTGAACTCTGTATCCTTTTGGGTTCACATCTAATGCATGGGATAAAAATGATGGGCATGTGATGACACAGCTATAACTTTATGGTGTTCTAAAGGGAATTTCTCTCAAGGTTAAAATTATACTATTATTCAACACTATATATGATTACTAAGGCATTTGTAAATTTACCTAACAATATTTCCCAACTCAGATTTTATAAACATCTTATTAACATATGTGAACACTTTACTCAAGTTCTAAGTGTTTATCAAGTTTTTAAAAAATCATCAAAGGAAGAGATAATGATTGTACAGTTTTTGGTAAATTTTGTGTTTCATGGGATTTCATGATTCTTTTTAACTGAGAGTAAATTACCTTTATATAGTACTAACTTTTCCGTTTTCCTTTTGAAGAGAGAGGCAGGGCAAGAGAGAGACAGGAATATTGATCTGCTCCTGTATGTGCCCTCACTAGGGAATCAAACCAGCAATCTCTGCGCACTGGGACGATGCTCCACCCAACCGAGCTATCCAGCCAGGGCTTACTTTGTACTAATTTTTAGAGAGACAGAAAGAGGAAGGGAGAGAGGGGAGAGAGGGAAGGAAAGTACTAATTTGTTGTTCTACGCAGTTGTGCATTCTTTTGTTGCTTTTGGTGTGTGCCCTGAGCGGGATCAAACCTGCAACCTTGTCATTTCAGGACAACACTCATAACCAACTGAGCTAACCAGTCAGGGCCCAGTACTAACTTCTCAATGATTTATTATGCAATTTTACATAGTTGAAGCATTATATAAATTTTGTAAGCATTGGAGTCTAGTAAATTAATTAAAATATCTGGCTTAGGTATTCATTAGCTCTGTGTTCAAGGTAAATGTTCAATTTTTAGTATATAAGAGGTGTAATAATAGATGTTTCACAAGGTCATTATTAATATTTCATGAGAATTTACAGAAAGCATCTAGTCCAGATTCTGACCCATAGTGTCTATGTAACATATTACATTTCTTACTTTCAATATCAAGTTACATCAAGTAATGACACTAAATAATAGACAGATGTCATGTCCATTTTGAAGATGAAGAAAAAAAATTTAGAGAGTTTTATTCATTTATTCAATAACTATAGATGCTTTTTTTGTGTTTGGCACTGTTATACACGAGGTGAATATGTAGATATCCTGGAAACTTAGCAAACATGTATGAAGCCAAGCCTCAAAGTCTAGATATTTTTAAACATTAGTTGGCTACTAGTTGATAAAGATTTTGACAGCTCAGTGATTGTTTTCATTAGAGACATTTTTGTAAATATTCATAATAAATCTTCTAAATCTTTATTTTGTAGGTATAGTCTATAATAAAATAATTTCTTATAGTCAAGTCCCAAAAATAATATGTTGGGGTAACAAATAGTGTCCCATTAAAATACCTGAAGACCAACTTTAATGAATCATTAAAGATTATTTACAATTGGCACATAAAGCATATATATTAGAATATGTAAATAGATGCTCTTAGTTATTCATGGGCCTGAAATAATTTGTTCTTTTATGGAGTAAAGTATTTTCTTTCTGATTAAAAAATACTCTTTGTTAATTTTATTATCCACTTTTATTGCAAGATAGCCTTAACATGGTCATAAATACAGCATTAGTGAAATTGGAATTAATGATGTCTGAATATAATTTAAAGTGATAAAATTATGACCTTTTTTAATAAGAATGAGTTTATCCTTTTCTAATTCTATCATCTGAGAGAATGACTAATATTTTACAACTAGGGAAAACTGTCAGGATAGATCATTTAGTAGCTATATTTAATAGTACTCACTAGAGAAAGCCAGTGAAAATATGGTTCAAACATGACAAATCTGTTTTTTGTTTGTTTGTTCGTTTTTTGCTAAGTTGGTCAAAACATACTATGATATTTCCTTGGGATAATTTTTACTTATTTCAAACAAGATTTAAAAAAATATTAATACAGAACTTTCCACTATGAAAAATAATACACTATGTAATTTATAAAGATACTATATAGATCTTCAAGTTTTTTTAAATTTAAATTCTATTTATTGATTAATTGATTTTGAATTTTTTCTTAAGTGAGAAGTAGAGAGGCAGAGAGACAGACTCCCACATGTGCCCCAACCAGGATCCACCTAGTAAGCCCCCTACCCAGGGATGTTCTGCCCATCTGGGGTTGTTACTCCATTACCTGGCAACTGAGTTATTATAGTGCCTGAGGTGAGGCCATGGAGCAATCCTCAGTTCCCAGAACCAACTTGCTCCAACCAAATCATGGCCATGGCAGAGAAAGAGACAGACATAGAGAAGGGGATGGAGAAGGGTGGAGAAACAGATGACCACTTGTCCTGTGTGCCCTGACCAGGAATCAAAACAGGGGTGTCCATATGCCAGGCTGATGCTCTACCGCTAAACCAGTCAGTCAGGGCCTAATTTTTATTTTTAATTTATTATGTTGACATGGTTTTAAGTGTTCCACTCAATATAACACCTCTACCTCCCCCCACCATGCCTCCTCTACTCATTGCAAAGTCTCTTTCCATTTCCATATCACCACTATTGCCCCCTCTCTCCCACCTGAATCTGTTCTTTCCCTTTGGGAATTGCTACCCTGATGTTTGTATCTATGTGTTATGTACATATAATTTGGCTAATCCCTTCACTTTTTTTGATCCTATGTCTTTTTCTGCCTTTTCTCTGACAGAGGTTTATCTGTTGCCCATGACTTTGCCTGTTTCTGTTTTGTTCTTCAGTTTATTATGTTTGTTAGATTCCACATATAAGTAAGATCGTATGATATTTGTCTTTCTCTGCCTGGCTTATTTCTCTTAGCATAATAATCTCCAGATCCATCCATGTTGTCACAAAAGGTAAGATTTCCTTATTTTTTATGGCCATGTAGTATTCCATTGGATTTGTACCACAGCTTTTTTATCCACTCATCCATTGACGGACACTTGGGCTGTTTCCAGATCTTGGCTATTGAAAATAATGCTGCAGTGAACATGGTGGTGCATATATTCTTTTGAATTAGTGTTTTGGACATCTTAGGATATAATCCTAGAAGTTGGATAGCTTGACTCACAAGACAGTTTCATCTTTAATTTTTTGAGGTAACCCCATACTGTTTTCTATAATGGATGTATGAGTCTGCTTCCCACCAGTAGTGCAGGAGGATTTCTTTTCCTCCACACCCTTGACAGCAATTGTTGGTTGATTTGTTAATGAAAACCATTCTAGCAAGTGTGAGATGACATCTCATTGGGGTTTTAATTTGCATTTCTTTAATGTTAAGTGATGGCTGAGCATGTTTTTATATACCTATTGGCCATCTAAATATCCTCATCAGAAAAGTATCTTTTCGGGTCCTTTACCCATTTTTTAATTGGAACGTTTACCTTCCTGTTGTTGAATTTTAGAAGGTCCTTATTAATTTTGGTTATTAACTCCTTATCAGACATATCAGCAAATATGTTCTCTCACTGAGTGGGATATCTTTTTATTTTGTTAATGGTGTCTTTGCTGTGCAAAAGCTTTTTAGTTTTATATAGCTCCATTTGGTTATTTTGTCCTTTATTTCACTTGCCCACAGAGATATATCAGCAGAAATGTTGCTACAAGAGATGTCTGAGAGTCTACTGCAGGGGTCGGGAACCTTTTTGATGAAGAGAGCCATGAACACCACATACTTTAAAATGTAATTCAGTGAGAGCCGTACAATATGCTTAACATTAAATACAAGTAAATGTGTGCATTTTATGTAAGACCAACACTTTTAAAGTACAATAAGGCTCTAAATTCTTTTTAATAATGTTGTTATGCTGTTGCTAACCAATGATGAATAAAGTACTATTTACTATTAATGTGACTTCTGGTGCTGCATGGTTTTGCTGATGACTTTGCAGTCTGGTTGATACATGGTGAGGTTAGCTTCATGCAGGTATTGAGACTTCCACCCGTTAAATGTGATCATAGGTTGGTCTTAACATCTTTAGATGTGAGAGAGATTGCTCACATGCATACGTAGAGCCAAACATTGTCAGTAGAACAATACTCACATGCTGCAGTGTGTGGTATGTGACGGAAAGCACGTTCCAAATTTTGATAATCAGTTGGTCTACAGGTTGAAGTTTTTTCATTTCTCCCCACTTGTGTTTGCTCGCCAACTCTGCTTGCTGTCGTGCAAGTCTTTCCAAATCTTCATTCAGTAACTTGAACTTATTCACCCACATGTCTGAGGCCTTCATGTCGGTAGCTTGTAGCTCAATATCTCTGACGGAGACACTGGGGCTGTAACTCAGGTTGACGCTGTCCACTTCACACTTGTGTGGATGGGTGATGAACTTTAATAGATGAGTGCACTCATGAAATTCTCCAAAGCGTGCTTTGAATGACTGCAGGAGATTAGATGCAAAGCCTGCTAGCTGCTGGAGATCAAGATATGAGCAGGGTCAATTGCTGTGCATGCATCTTTAAACTCTCCCAGTTTTTCAAAGTGTAGTAAATGACCTGTTTCAGTGTCAGCAATGCAGAGTTCCAGCTTGTTTTCAGATGCAAACACTGCTTGTTGAAAGGATAAGACTGTATTTCCAATGCCTTGCATTTTCACATTGAGCTGGTTCAGATGTTCAGTCATGTCCACGAGATAGTAAAACTTCACGAGCCACTAAGAGTTAGGTAACTCAAGATGCTTGATGTTTCAAGCATCAAGAAAAGTCCAGATTTTACTTAGACAAGCCGCAAAATGGTTGAGCACCTTCCCTCTTGACAACCAACGCACATTGCTGTGCAAAAGTGGACCAGGATAATTATTCCCAACTTCATCCAGCAGTGTTTTAAACTAGTGATCATTTAAAGCTTGGGCAACAATAAAGTTGACCACCCAAATGACCAGTGACATCACCTCACCAAGCTGCTTGCCACACATCTGAGCACAAAGCGCCTCCTGATATAGGATGCAGTGAAAACTTAGGATGGGTCTCTTTTCATGTTCACGAAGCGCCACAAATCCTCTGTTTTTCCCCACCATGCACAGAGCACCATCAGTACACACCAAAATAAGTTTATCCATTAGTAAATCTTTTTCTTTAGTGAACTCAGTGAAAGACTTGAATAAATCCTCCCCTCTTTTTGTCTCTTTCATAGGCAAAATAGCAAGACTTTTTACATAGTGTGTCACCAACAGCATACCTTGCAATCATGCTGAACTGGGATAAATGGCTTACGTCTGTTGACTCATCCAAAGCAAGAGAAAAGAATGGTGATGCATTTGTGTCCTTCACTTGTTTTGCCTCAATTTGATTTGTCATCATGATGGTACAATCGTGAACAGTTCTTGCCGACAGAGGCATGTCTTTTATTCATTTTATTATCTTGTCTTTATCTGAAAAGTCGTCAAAAAGTTCATTGGTAACATCAAGCATGAATTTTTTGGCATACTCCCCATCTGTAAATGATTTTCCATTTCTCACAATTGCTAAAGCACCAGCAAAGCTAGCCAAATTTCAGTCACCTTGTTGGGTCCAAACATGAAGTTGCTGCTGACTAGCTTGCACTCTGCACAGTAGCTCTAGACATGCTTTCTTACTGCTGTCCCCTGCTGGATATTTCAATGCAAATGTAGTATGGCATGTGTCAAAGTGGTGCTTTACATTTGACTGTTTCATTGGTGCAATTTTATCATTGCATTTTAGACATGCTGCAGAACCTGCTCTCTACACAAAGGCAAATTCCTCTGTCCATTCTTGCTGAAAAGTACGATATTCCTCATCTTTTTTTTTCTTTTAGCCATCTTCTTCATTGAAAGGGTTTCTGCAATTAGCTAGCTGATTACTTGTTTAAAAGGAGGGAAATTTACTTTCTGACCTCACAATGACCCGTGTATGTTATGCATTATCCAATAAAAATTTGGTGTTGTCCCAGAGGACAGCTTTGATTGGCTCCAGACACCTGCAACTATGAACATGAGCAGTAGAAAATGAATGGATTGTAATACATGAGAATGTTTTATATTTTTAACATTATTTTTTTTATTAAAGATTTTTCTGCAAGCCAGATGCAGCCATCAGAAGAGCCACATCTGGCTCGCAAGCAATAGGTTCCTGACCCTTGTTCTAGTGCCTATGTTCTCTTCCAAGATCTTTATGGTTTCATGACTTACATTTAAGTCTTTTATCCATTTGAGTTTGTTTTTGTGAATGGTGTAAGTTGGAGATCCAGTTTCTTTTTGCATGTACCAGTCCAGTTTTCCCAGCACCATTTATTAAAGGGAACTTCTTTACTCCATTGTATACTCTTGCCTACTTTGTCAAATATTAATTGACCATAAAAGCATGAGTTTTCTGTTCTGTTCCATTGATCTATATTATATGCCTGTTCTTATGCCAATACCAAGATACTTTTATTACAATGTCATTTTAGTATAGCTTGATATCAGAAAGTGCGATACTTCCCAGTTTGTTTTTCATTTTCAAGACTGCTGAGGCTATTTGGGTTCTTTTTTAGTTACACAAAAATTTTGGAATATTTTTTTTAGATCTGTGATGTATATACCATTGGTATTTATATAGGAATTGCATTGAATCTATAGATTGCTTTGGGTTGTATGGACTTTTTTTTTTTTTTTTTACAGGGACAGAGAGAGAGTCAGAGAGAGGGATAGATAGGGACAGACAAACAGGAATGGAGAGGGGTGAGAAGCATCAATCATTAGTTTTTTTGTTGCCATGGCGACACCTTAGTTGTTCATTGATTGCTTTCTCACATGTCCATGACCGCGGGCCTTCAGCAGTCCGAGAAACCCCTTGCTGAAGCCAGCGACCTTGGGTCCAAGCTGGCAAGCTTATGCTCAAGCCAGATGGGCCCGCACTCAAGCTGGCGAGCCCGGGGTTGCGAACCTGGGTCTTCCACATCCCAGCCGGACGCTCTGTCAACTGCATTACCACCTGGTCAGGCTTGTATGGACATTTTAATGATGTTAATTCTTTCTATCCAGGAACACAGTATATGTTTCTACTTGTTTATCTTCCTCAATTTTTTTTTTTCAATGTCTTATAATTTTCTAAGTACCAGTATTTTACAATTATTTCTAGGTAATTTATATTTGATTGTTGCATAGTGAATGAGATTGGTTTTTAAATTTCTCTTTCTGACAGTTCATTATTGGTATATAAAAATGCCAATGATTTCTGAATATTAATTTTATATCCTGCTACATTGTCAAATTTATTTAATAGGTCTAGTTGTTCTTTGGCTGAGACTTTACGGGTTTTTTTTTTATAAAGTATCATATCATCAGAAACAGAGGCAGATTAAGGTCAATTGAGGCTCCATGCTCAGAAGAAAATAACAAGCTCCTTACATCAGAAAAATGTGTAAAGTTGGGGTTTTGTGGGGCCCTTCAGTAATTAGGACCCAGGGCATGTTCCCGGTGCCCCTGCGGTTAAATCTGCCTCTGGTCTGAAATGATGTCCATCTTACTTCTTTTTCTATTTGGATGCTTTTCATTTCTTCTTTTTGTCTCACTACCATGGTGAGGACTTCCAGGACTACGTTAAATAAGAGTGCTGAAAGGAGAAAGCCCTGTTTTATTCCTGATCTTATGGGTATGACTTTTCATTTTTGCCCATTGATTATGATGTTGTTTGTCACATATGGTCTTAATTACATTGAGATCTGTTCTCTGTATTTTTACTTTGCTGAGAGTTTTGATCATAAATAGGTGCTGGATTTTGTCAAATGCTTATTCTGTATCTATTATTATGACCATGTAATTTTTATTTTTCATTTTGTTTATATGATGAATCACAATTATTGATTTTGAATACATACCAGCCTTGAATTCCCATAATAAATACCACTCAATCATGATGTATAATCTCTTTAATATATTGCTGGAACAGTTTGTTAATATTTTGTTGAAAATTTTAGCATGTATATTTATCAGAAATATCGGTCTATATTTTTATTTCTTTGTAGTGTCTTTACTGGTTTTGGAATTAGGATAATGCTTACCTCATAAAATGAGGTAGGTAGTCTTCTTTCCCTTGAATTTTTAGGAATAGCTTGAGAAGGATAGGTCTAAGTTTTTCTTTGAATGTTTGGTAAAATTTGGTTGTGAAGCCATCCAGTCCAAGACTTTTGTTTGCTGGGAATTTTTTTGATATGTTTAAAATGCATTTGTTGTAATCCATCTGCTCAGATTTTCTGATTCTTCCAGACTCAGTTTTGGAAAATTGTGTGTTTCTAGAAATTTATTTGTTTCACTCAAATTGTCCAATTTTTTTATATATAATTTTTTATAGTATTTTCTTACAATCCATTGTATTTGTGTGATATCAGTTGTTACTTTTCTTTTATTTTCAATTTTATTTATTTGGGTCCTCTCCCTATTTTACTTGATGAGTCTGGTTAAAAGTTTGTCAATCTTGTTTATCTTTAAAAAGAACTAGCTCTTGGTTTCATTGATATTCTGTATTTATTTCTTAGTCTTTATGCTATTTATTTTTGCTCTGATATTTATTATTTCCTCTCTTCTACTTACTCTGGGCTTTATTTGTTGTTGTTCTTTTTTTTTTCTAGTTCTTTTAGGTACAGGGTTTGGTTGTTTATTTGAGCTTTTCCATGCTTCTAGGGAGATGCCTGTAATGCAACAAACTTTCCTCTCAGGACTGTTTTTACTGTGTTCCATAAATTTTGGGTGGTTATATTTGTTGTATGATCACTTTCATTTCTTTCAATGAACTTTTTTAAATTTCTTCCTTGGTCTCATTGTTGTCTCATTTGTTAATTTATAATATGCTATTTAGTTTTCAAGTGTTTGAGTGCTTATCAGTTTTTTTTTATTGTAGTTGATTAATGGTTTCATGCCATTGTGTTCCAAGATGATTGATATTATTTCAATCTTTTTAAATTTATTGGAAATTGTTTGTGGTCCTAACATGTGGTCTATCTTAAGAAATGTACCATCAGTATTTGAAAAGAATATATATTTTCCTGCTTTGGGGTTAAATGTTCTGTAGATATCAATTAAATTTAGATGATCTCCTGTGTCACAAAAGGGTACTATTTTTATTTTTCCTGCCTGGAAGATCTCTCCATTGTTGTGAGTGGAGTGTTAAAATCCCCCACTATTATTGTATTACTGTCAATATAATCCTTTTTATCCATCAAAATCAGCTTTATATATTTATGTGATACTAGATTGGGTGCATAAATATTTATAATGGTTATATCCAATGTTGGGTTTCAAATAATTTAACAACTGGTTCTCTACCCTAATGACTGTTTTAAGTATAAAACAATATACTGAAAGGTAGTTTATTATTTTATGCACTTAATACTTAAAAATAAACAATTACAAAGATACACAAACCTAGATTATGTTAGAAAAATTTTAAAATATTAATAAAAATATTAAATAATACCTGACAAAAAAATAAAACTTATTTAAGATATTTCCAATGACAGCTTGTCACCCTCTGCTTATTTGGCACTCTTTTTCTTTATATTATATATTTGTTTACTGAAATAACAAAAGTGAAGAAATTAAAATGTAATATTTCATCAAAGGTATAAGTGTTATAAAATGAATAAATATTACAAACATATTTCTTTTAAATTTTTTCACCTATAGATGAAAGGAACATTACTATGGACGCTTAGAATATGCTATTGCACAGATGAATGTTAAAGAAGAGTAAGAAATGTAAATTTGTTATTTCCACATTGGTCAGCTGCCCAGGCACCCACCTTAGAGAGAAACCTGATTGCAAGTGCCATTTTAACAACCCGTTCTCTGAACAACAAAATATTATGTAGTAGTTCTGCTGAACTGGTGTGAACCGGCTGAATCCCACCACTGGTTATATCCTCTTGTTGAATTGCTTTCTTCATCATTATGTAATGACCCTGTCTGTTCATTACTATAACCTTTGTTTTAAAGGCTATTTTGTCAGATATAAGCTTTGGTATCCCAGATGTTTTTTCATTTCCTTCCTTCACTTTCAGTCTATGTACCTCTTTTGTTCTGAGGTGGGTCTCTTATAGACAGCATGTATATGGGTCTTGTTATTTTATCCATGCAGCTAACCTGTGTCTTCTTATTGGAGCACTGAATTCACTTACATTTAAGGTTATAAATATGTAGTTATTTATTTATTGCAATTTTATCTTTTAAATTTATAATCCTTTTTCTCTTAATTCTTTTTCTTTTTTCCTTTTCTTATAGGAGGCCCTTTAGCATTTCTTGCAGTCCTTGTTTGGTATTAATGAATTTCTTGAGGCTTTTTTTTATTTATTATTTTTTTTTCTTTGGTCTGGAAAATTCTTTATTTCTCCTTAAATTTTAAATGAGAGCTTTGTTGAATAGAGAAGTCTTGATTATAGCTACTTGTTTTATATCAATTTGCATATTTCTTGCCAATCTCTTCTGTCCTAAGGTGATTGTTTTGAGAAGTCAGATGTTAGCTGTATGGAGGCTCTTTTGTAGGTAATCTATTACTTTTCTCTGGCAGCTTTTAGTATTCTTTTTTTGTCTCTTAACTTTGGCATTTTAATTATGATGTGCCTTGCATATGCCTTTTGAGTTCATCTTTAATGGCACTCTCTGTGCCTCTTGAAATTGTCTGATTTTTTCTTCATCAATTTAGGGAAGTTTTTAGCTTTGATTTCTTCAAACAAGTTCTCTGCCCCTGTTTATTCTCTTCTCTTTCAATGTTATTTCTTTTTATATTGTCACAAAGGTTTCTTTAAGTTTCCTCAGCCTTCTTGAGCCTCCTTTTTTTGTTCTGCTCTGCTCAATGCTTACATTTATATTGTCCTCTAAATCGCTGATTCAGTCATCTGCTTCATCCAGCCTGCTGTTGATTTCTTCTAGTGAGGTCTTCATTTCAGATATTGTGTTTCCCTTTTCTGACTGATACTTTTTTAAAGTTTCAATGTCCTTTTCAATGCTTACCAAGTTCTCATTCTGATCATCCATTCTTATTCTAAGGTCCTTGAACATCTTAATAACCACTATTTTAAACTCTGTGTCTGATAGTTTGGTTACTTCCATTTCAAATAATTCTTTTTTAGGGGACTTATTTTTTTCATTAATTATGGTCATATTTCTTTGTTTGTTTTCTCTGTGTATTA
The DNA here is from genome assembly GCA_037038555.1 of Rhynchonycteris naso. NCBI lineage: Eukaryota > Metazoa > Chordata > Mammalia > Chiroptera > Emballonuridae > Rhynchonycteris > Rhynchonycteris naso. Next base: position 86,483,581 of record CM072996.1, read on the forward strand.
TGTAGTTTTGCTCTAACTCTCAAATTTGTTGTGGTGTCTTTATGAGGAAGATGAGCTTAGTGGTGTTAACTTTCAGGCCCCCTGGCTTCTTGCTCTAGGAATGTTTCCTGGGAGTTATATTTACTATTTTATTGTATGTGAGTCTTGAATGCTGTTTGCCATTTAGTGGGTAAATTATTCCTTCAGGCTGGCTGGCTCTAACGGTCCACTTTGATCACATGTATTAGATTCTGTGCAATGTCTTTCCTATGGGGTGTATTATTCTCTGCAGTATCTGGGGCTCACTGGACTTCTTCTTTGGGTGTGCCACTTGTGTGACTAGCTGAGTCTAGCATTGATTTCATCTGTTACCCACTACTAGTTGTGTTGATTCTGGGTCTTTTGGGGTGGGGTTTAGTTATAGATTAATGTCAGACAATGTTTTTAACCAACCATGGGCTAGCTGTCTGGAGTTACTGCTCTGTTCACTGTTGTGTCTGTATTTTCTTTTTGGGTGTGCACGGGAGAGCCAACCTGTGCATAAGTATCAGCTTTCTCCTGCTTAGGGTTAACCACAGCTACATAAAATGGACCAAGTTTTTAAGATTTGCCTTTACTTTTCAGCTGCTCCACCTTCTCTTTCCACTGCCTGGTCTTTATGCAGATTCTTCTGTAGAAAGACTGGAGTGTGGGTACAAACTGGCCTGACCCCACCAACCCCTTTATGGGTACAAGCTTGGGTTGACTGGTTTTATTGCCACACATTCTCTCCCTTTGAATATGGTGCTAGAAGTACTATTTGGTCCTGCTATGTAGTCTGTAGTTGACCACTGGATGAGTTGCTTCTGGGCCTCTTAGGAGTAAACCTGGTGCAGACCAGCACAAGACACTGTAACTGGGCCTCAACAACCTTTTTAGAGCTATAATAAACTAGAGATCATGGCTTACTCTGCTGGGTTTAGGGGAACATGGAAGGAACAAGCTGCACACCTATGCTGGCTTTAGCCCTGGATATGAGAGGAAGTCAGCAAAAGGCCCAAGGTTCCCTGAGAGCCACCTCCTGCTGCCTCTGTCTGAAGACTGCTTGTTAGGCTTGGCCACAGGAAAAAAAAAAACCTCTGGGAGGGTCTAGAGCCTGGGAACTTCAGGGATTAGAAAAGGTGGTGGGTGTGGGTCTTACCCTACAACTCCAGGTATTATTTTAGCAGAGTGTGGCTACTAATAGTCTGGTGGATGTGGCCTCTGAAACCCAGACATTTGGTCTGCCCACAGTTCAGATCATTTCTACTGAATCTCCCATCAGGCGGAAGCAAAAGTTACATGCTTAGGAGAATGTGGGGATAAGGTTAAGCTTTAATGCCCAGAACAGTAAGGCTGCTTACTTCTCAGTAGGGCCTAACTTACATAGGGTGGGGAAAGAGAGATTCCTGGGAGTGTGCCAGTTGCTTTTCCACAGGCTGGAGCTGCATGGAGAGGAGTGCTCTACCCAAGAAAGCAGGTGACTACAGTACTGGAGAATGTTTCAGCATAGGGGCTCTGGTGGCTGTCCCCAACTCATCTCTTCCTGGGCCACCAACTTCACATTCTCATCACTTGACTCTAGTCCTTTCAGCTTTCTCTCCACTGGAACCCAGGTTAAGTGGCTGTGAATGAAATTTTCTGCATTGGCCTTTTAAGAAGGTACTCTCATCTCTGAGAGCTTCCGTCTGCTTCTGTAGACAGAAATCTCACTTTTTTTTTTACCACCAAATGCTGTGTGAGCACCTCTTCTAGGCGCTGGTGCTCTAGGCTGGATTTCCTGGCCTTGGGATTAGGACTCATACCTCTCAGAGAAAACCTGCTACAGCCAAGTTCCCTCTGGTCCCTCAACTGCTCGCTCCTCGGGGCAGGGGAAACCCTTTATGTGTCTCAACCCTTACTATCAGTCTCGGTGTGGCTTCCTTTTGTGATTCCTTGACTATGGATTCCTCTTCATTTAGGCTAAAGTTGGGTTTTTTAGGATGATTGTTCTTAAATTTTGTTATAACTCCAGTTTGGTCCTGGAAGGTGGCAGTTAGAACAACCACCTACTCCATTGCCAACTTGGAGTCCACTCCAGGTATGTTTTAAAAATATTGAACACTGACTCTGGTCTGGCAGCTCAGTTGGTTAGAATGTTATACCCATATGCTAAGGTGTGGGTTCAATCTCCGGTCAGGGCACATACAAGAATCAACCAATAAATGCATAAATATGTGAAGCAACAAATCACTGTCTTTCTCACACTATTTCTACCTTTCTCTCTAAAATCAAGAAATAAAAAATTAAAAAAATATATAAACACAAAATTAGGACTTCCAGCTGTGCAGATATGCGTAGTGAATAAGAAAGTTGGTGATGCTACACACACACACACACACACACACAGTGTAACACTAGACAGAATTCTGAAAACCAATTCTGGACTTAAGAAAAAATAAGGCAGAAGAAAAACTAAGAACCAGTTATTTTTGAAATACTGCTGCAGCTTCAGGGAAGAAACATAGAAGTCCTCAGCCTTTTGGCCTAATGTTGCCTGATTCTTTACCTGCTCCAACCCTGATTGATGAGAACTATTACTTTAACAGCTTGGAGCTGGCAGCAAAAACTTACAGCTCTGCTGTCAATGGGTGTGGACTCAATTTGTGTAGACCATGAAAATGCAGAACTGTGCAGATAGAAGTGGTGAATGTAGTAGAAAACAAATGGAGGAAAACAACATCTTTTATAGCCTGAGATTATGAACCTGGTTGGGGTGAGTGGTGACTGAGCTAGAATTTTATCAAGAGATTCTGGAAACAAAAGAGACACAGAATGATTAGATAAATGCTGCATCTCTGACTGTCTAGGAAACTACACACAAGAAAGTCAAGTGAAATGTGAATACAAAAGGAGATTTGAGAATTGGCTGATCTTTGAATGCCCTCATCAAACAACACACAGACTGATCATGAAAGATAGGAAGTTCAAGTTGTTTTTTAGCACAATGTATGTCAAAATTATTGGTTAACCATTAAGCTATGAAGATGCAGGGGTAAGCCCTAAGAAACAAGTCTTACAATTAAAAATTTAAAAACCTTGAGGAATCTTAGAGAAAAGGAAATGGGAAATATTGTCATCCTAGCTCTACAGATGTGTTATCTACGTGACCTTTGTGAGGTAAGCTGTAGGAAATCAAGACTACTTCATCAAAGTAGTGGAGAAGAAATTACATGAGATAATACAGCAGTTAAAGTAATTAGAACAACGTCTGACATATAATAATGCTTCTATTATTTCTATAGAAAGCAGTAAGTAAGCTTTTGCAAAAACAAACAATTTTTTTTCTGCTTTTTTTAAAATTTCTTTTTATTTTATTCATTTTAGAGAGGAGGAGAGAGAGAGAGAGAGAGAGAGAGAGAGAGAGAGAGAGAGAGAGAAAGGGGGGAGGAGCTGGAAGCATCAACTCCCATATGTGCCTTGACCAGACCAGTGCAGGGTTTTGAACTGGTGACCTCAGTGTTCCCAGGTCGACGCTTTATCCACTGCGCCACCACAGGTCAGGCAAAACAAACAAAATTTTAAGAAACAAGTCTTTATTCAGTTTAAGAGAGAACAAAAAGAAAGAAAAACAAAAGAAGCACATTTGCAAAATGCAATGTTCCTAGATTTAACATGTTAGCTTTAACTAGTCAAAACTAGATCTAACTAGTTGCATATTTTGCTACTAGTCATTATTCATTTGATAATTATGTGCTACTATGTGTCAGATACTGTATGGGCTGCTGGAAGTGGAATGATGACTAATGTGAGAATCTTCCAAACAATAGTACTAAATCAGATGATTTAAACATAAATCATTTCTTATGAAGCTGGGTCTCACTCTTAGTCTTGTGGCAAGATAGCTTAAAGGTAAGGAATGTCCTTTCTGTAAATATGATTAACTCTAGTAGTTAAATAACAATGTAAGACTTAGGCTTGCATTAACACAGTGGTTCTTAACCTGGGTTCTATGGAACCCTAAGTGTTCAATGAGTCAGTCTCAGGGGTTAGGAGAAGCCTCTGCCGCAGAGGCCAGAATAAAGTACTACCGTAATTTGTTGTGAGTTCATGCACTTTGTTGGTTTTGTTCTTTGAGCAAGGTGATGTTCACGCACGTCTCATTTTGTGCACCAGTAAAAAAACATATACCTATATCTTGAATTTGGAAAAAAAAATCATATTTTATTTATCACTAAAGAAGGGTTCGGTGAATGAGCATATGAAACTGGTGGGTTCGGTACCTCAGAAAAGGTTAAGAACCACTGCATTAACATTATATGTGCTTTCATATTATTCTAAAGTCAATGTAGCTAATAAATAAAGATGTCCATGAGAGCAGTTTTACCTTCTTTGGGTTTGCTAACAGTTATTTCATTTCAAGGATTCAAGTGTTACTTCAGACAGCATTGAAGTATAAGAAACACATTTGCCTGACCAGGTGGTTGAGCAGTGGATAGAGCATTGGACTGGGATGCGGAAGACCCAGGTTTGAGACCCTGAGGTTGCCAGCTTGAGTGTGGGCCCATCTGGCTTGAGCAAAAGCTCGTCAGCTTGGAGCCAAAGTCGCTGGCTCTAGCAAGGGGTTGCTTGGTCTGCTGAAGACCCACAGTCAAGGCACATGTGAGAAAGCAATCAATAAACAACTAAGGTGTTGCAACGGCAACGAAAAACTAATGATTGATGTTTGTCACCTCTCTCTTCGTTCCTGCCTGTCTGTCCCTATCTATCCCTCTCTCTGACTCCTGAGAGCATAAGAACAGAAAGGAATCCTTTCTGATTATCTTGGGGAGTGGTATGCATAATTCCTTCTGACTTTTTCTCAGTCAACACATGAATAATTCATACATTTTTAGATTTGACTTTTGAAGCTTATCTACAAGGAATGGACAGAACTGAGATTGCACTTTTTGTTGATAATAGTAATTCATAATATCTTTGTTTCTGTACAGTTCTCTTTTGACCTTTAGACTCATATAGTTACTGTGCTACTTGACATTTTCAAATAGATGCTTCATAAATATATCAAACAATATTTTCCAAAGGGAATTTTTCCTTTCATCCAGCAAACCTGATCTTCTTTTGGATTTCCTCTTTTTAGTAGTTATTAAAACTGCAACAAGATGCTCAAGCTGAAAATTTAAGTGGTTTCCTCTATCTCACAAGTGGATTAATCAGCAATTTCTATTGTTTCTGACTTTAAAACACATCTCATAGTCATTGATTTCTCTCTGTCTACTCTATGACTATTTAAGTTAAAACTGCTTAAATTATCTTATATTTTTCCTCTTAACTAGTCTTATATTTATGTCTCACTATTATTTAAGTGTATTTAAAAACATAGTAATCAGAGTAATTATTTAGGATTATGAATTGAACAATGTTATTCTCCTTAAAAAAGAAAAACCCATCAATGCCTTATAATTGCATGATGCCACACAATTGTAAATACAGTTCTTTACCATGACCTGTTTATTTGTACATAATCTATACACCTTTCAAGTTCATTCTTTTTTACTTTCTTTTCTATGTATGTTCTGGCCATCCTGACTTTCTTTTAATTTGTTCTATTTGTGACTTTGTTTCTTACATCAGTAGTTTGACAAATAGTTTTGTTTCTGTCTGAAAAAAATCTTTATTCTATGGGTCTCAGGTTAAACTTTATTTTAAAGATCTTTCCCAAACCATGATGTTGTCTAACAATTCCTTTTTATTTTATATTATCATACCCTCAGTTATCATTTAAGTACCTGACATTTCAAATATGCACATTATATATTCATCTATATTGATATACTACTAAATGGCACCATTATTACTCTTAAGCAAATTTTTAAATATTATATTTTGCACTTATTTTTTATAATCTCTAGGGATTATACCACTCATATAAACAAAGCAAACCCCCAAAACAAATATGTACATTATTAAGCATTATGTATATTCTTAGTGCATAAAGGTACACAAATGATTTGATTAAATAATATTTAAGTCATGCCCGGTAGATACTAGCTGTAGACCAAGGCACTGAGTTCAGTGGCAAAGTATGCTCTAAACCCTGCATCTGCTGTACCCAAAACCCAGGCCCCACGCTGACCAACTTCACACATTTTTTAGTTAGCCTCCCCAGACTTCAGAGTTATCCTCCAAATGCAGGATATTCCAGGAAAAAAGAATTTTTGAAAATTCTGCATTTGTGAAGGAATTACATTTTTAAAGATCTGTGTAGAGAAAGAAAAAAAGTAATATATCTTAATTTATTTTATATATCTAGCCATTTTGTTACTTTCAAAGTATAAAAATTATACATAGTATCCTTAATCTACTCATTAAATTAAAATAATTGGCATATTACATTTAGAAGGATAATTTATTTAGACTCTAATTTCAAATTTAATATTGGATTTACTTTTAGATGTGTTTAATTGTTACAGATGGCTGAATAAACATAAGAAATTGAACATCTTTTTATTTTTACATATTTATCTGAAGCAGTTAACAATGGAGAGAATAAGAAACCATCAATATTATGATTAACTAAACAATCTCATCATGTTTTATATATATGATATCCACTATGTTGTCAGAGGTAGAAATACACAGTTTCAGAACAATAGCAACACTAAAAAAGAGTATACATACAGAGGGTTCTCAGGTTATGACTGCCTTGACATATGATGTTTCAAGTTTACAATGCTCACTCACATAAAAAATTTTAAAAATTGGGAAGTGAGTGTTTTGGCTTACACTGTTAGCATCGTACTTATAGACCACATGGGTGAACTAGTTTGAAACAGAAGAAGTTATCCACCTTCCAGACTAGCTTAGAACAATTTGTTAAGAAAAGAGGCCTGAAACAGATCCTGTACCATCTACATCAGCTGCTTCTCAAGATAACACACCTGTAGCACAGGTAAATAATCTCTAGCATCTTCTGCATGTTCCTTAGGCAATCCTGATTCACCTGACCAAGTATCTCCTGCACCTTATGTGGGTTCTCCTGCCTCTCCAGCTTCCTTTTCCTAATAGGTCACTCTTTTTCACCTTGCAATGCTCCTTCTGGTGTGCAAGCCAACTAAAGAAATAAAGGTTATACGAAATTTTTTACACTCATTTTTTTTCTGTTACTACAGTAGAGTGTATAGTATAGAATATTTATGTCCTTTTCCTTTTTATGTGGTTTATTTGTGTTTTTGTGTTCTAGATTATAATTTCACAACTATGTTAGGATAGGTAAGTGACTTAGGCTGGGGTGTCTTTTGGCTTACACCAAAATTGGGGTTACATTACTGTTGTAGGAATGGGATGGTGTTATAACCCATGGACCCCCTGTATATTTTTTCCATTGGGTCTATCTAGAAGAATCAAGAATAGAGAATGGCATTGTAACATAAGCACAAGTTAGGAGGTAATGTCCTTAGATGGTGAGAAGATCTTTGGAAGCAGGAAAGACAGAACCCAGCTAGGAGACCAGGTTAGATACAGTTAAGTGTAGGGTAAAAGGTGATGGGAGGGCCATGCAATTTGAATGAATAAATACCATCAACCACGAACTGAGTTTAAAGGTAAGTTATTCTAATGTTTGCAGCAAATCTTTGCAATATATTTTTTCTTAATTTAACCAGTAAAGGCTCAAAGCTCAGTAAGCATAATTTATTTACCCAAGTTCATCCAGTTAGAAAGTTACCTTTAGAATTTACAGAGATATATGTGGGTCTAAAACCAAGTGCTTTTCACCAGCTAAGCCAATACTAGAGCTGTTACCAGAAATGAGAGCCAAGAAACCAGAGCACATGAAACCAAAGTACATGAAACCAAAGTTGGAGAGCTTCCATTTCTACTATGTCATTCTTTGTGCCAGACATACTACAGGCTTTGTGTTTGTAGTAATAAATAAGATAGGCAAGGTCTCCTCTTGCATGGAGTGAACAATAGTAGCATAGACAGACAATCAAAAACAAAGCTATAAGTAAGTATATGACATAAAAGTACTGTGGAGAAAACTGTAACTATCAAAAGCACATGAGTTTGACCTGTGGTGGTGCAGTGGAATAAAACAACAACCTGTAACACTGAGGTCGCTGGTTTGAAACCCTGGGCTTGCCTGGTCAAGGCACATATGGGAGTTGATGCTTCCTGCTCTGCCCCCTTCTCTCTCTCTCTCTCTCTCCTCTCTGAAAAAATAATGAAATAAAGTCTTTTTTTAAGAAAAAGCACATGAAACATGACGGGGAGTAGAAAGTGGTCATTTTAAATAAAATGGCTAGGAAAAGCTTTCTTAAAAGCAGATATATCTGAACAGAGACACAAATGAACTAATGGAGGAAAGACCTGGAGCAACAGTGTTCTAGACAGCCAAGTTATTAGTACTTAAAGATAAGATTGCTGTGTTTAAATGATGTTAGGAAGACAGTGTGGTTAAAACTGTATAATATAACCATACACAAGAATAAATTCAAATGGATTAAAGACTTAAATGTTATACTCAAAACCATAAAAATCCTAGAACAACACATAGCAGTAAAATCTCAAACATTTCTCATGATAAGATTTTTTTTTCTAATATATCACCTCAAGCAAGGAAAACAAGAGAAAAAAAATAAACAAATGGGACATCAAACTAAAAAGCTTTTGCACATCAAGGGAAACCATCAACAAAATGAAAAGACAACCCACAGAATGGGAGAATATATTTGCCAATGATATATCTGATAAAGAGTTAATAGCCAAACTTTACAAAGAATTTATAAAACTGAACACCAGCTAAACAAAAATATCTTTAAAAATGGGTAAATGCCCTGAATATATACTTCTCCAAAGAGAATATACACGTGGCAATAAACATGTAAAAAATATGCTTAGTGACACTAATCATCAGAGAAATGTAAATCAAAACCACAGTAAGGTACCACCTTACACATGTCAGAATGGCTATGATCAATAAATCTACAAACAAGTGTTGGAGAGGATGTGGAGAAAAGGGAACCTTTGTGTATTGTTGGTGGGAATGGAGATTGGTATAGCCACTGTAGAAAACAGTATGGAGTTACCTCAAAAATTGAAAAATGGAACTGCTTATGACCTAGTGATTCTATCTCTGGGAATATATCTCAAAACAACTGAAACACTAAATCAAAATAATATATGCATCCTTATGTTCATTGCAGTGTTATTTACAATAGCCAAGATTTGGAAGCAGCCCATGTTCTCACCAGTAGATGAGTGAAAAGCTGTGGTACATTTACATAATGGAATACTATGTGGCCAGAAAAAAAAAGAAATCTTACTATTTGTGACAGTGTGGATGATCCAAGAGAACATTATATTAAGTAAAATAATCCTGTCAGGGAAAAACAAGTATGATATGATTTTACAAGTGGTCTCTCTTCTATTGCGAGGGATAGGTTTCAGAAGACCCTGCAGTAGGCAAAAATCCATGAAGTAGAGACCCTATTTTTATTGTTTTATACATACTTTAAGACTTTATAAACCCTCCCCACACTCTTATAAATCTTTCTCACACCATTATTAACCTTTCCCAGGCTCTTAGAAATACTTCCTATGCTCTTAAACACTTTCTACACTCTTACACCTACATAATTTTAACAACATATAAAATTCTATAATGGTGCTCACCAGTGAATATACAGTAATATTATTTTAATATGTTTTAATTAATATTTTTATATATTTTTAGGCTAGAAAATCCTTATTTTACTGCAAAAATAATTAAAATAATAAATATATAAAAATACATATATACCACAGAATTCTGAGATATAGCAAAAATATTCATGACACAAAATTAAATATACACAATTTAAAAGTCCACTATACAGTGAGACTGCAAAAAATGAACTGCAATATGGCGAGGGATGACTACTTATATGTGGGATCTATTATCGAAATTAACTAGTAAAATAGAAATAGTCTTATAGGGAACAGACTGAAAGCTGTAAGAAAAGAGGGGTGTTCTAAGGCTGGGAGAAAAAGTGAAGGGATTAAGCAAAATAAAAAAACAAACCCAAAACAAAAAAACACAGACACAGAAAACAGTATGTTGATGAGCAGAGGGAAAAGGTAGGTGGGGGAGGAATAAATGGTGATGGAAGGAGACTTGACTTGGGGTGGTGAACACACGATACAATATACAGATCATGTATTGTAGAATTGTATACCTGAAACCCATATAATTTTGTTAACCAATGTCACACCAATAAATTCAATTATAAAATAAAAATAAATTAAATAAGAAATTACAAATAAAAATAAAAAAATACAAATAGCTGATTGTTAATTTTAAGAGGCAGGAAAGAAACTTGTAATTTAAAGAGGCAAGTTGTTTTAATGAAACATTGTCTTGCATCAAAGAGAGAAAGAAAGAAGGAAGGAAGAAAGGAAGGAAGGAAGGAAGGGAGGAAAGGAAGGAAGGAAGGAAGGAAGGAAGGAAGGAAGGAAGGAAGGAAGGAAGGAAGGAAGGAAGAAGAAAGGAAGGAAGGAAATACCTTTGCCATACTATTAATTACCCTCATTATGTGAATGATCACTATTAGGAGCTTCTGCTTTGCAGTTGTCTCATTTTGGTGTAGGCATTAAATTAACAAAACTAAAGGTTTTAACAGTCTTTTCTTATTTTTAAAATTACTTAGTTAATTCTTGGTGAAATGAAATTTTCACACATGGGCTTTCCTGCTCTTATACTTTCTTTGTTTTTTCTGATGAGGAATCAGATGCTTTCTTTGTGTGGCGATTGGTGAGGTTGTGGGAAGAGGTATTAACTACTATTCTTAGCACTTTCTCATATGGTAAGTTTGGGACAAAGCTTGTTGTTCACATTATTTTACTTTAGCTTTTAGAATAACTCTGGTAAATTTGCATTATTTTCATTGATAAAAGCGTACACTGAGGCTGCCAATTTACATACCATATAATCAACTTCACATGAGTAAGCAGTGTAATCAGGATTGGAAGCCTTTTCTGTTCTATCTGTGGCAGATGCTGGCAGGTCTCAGATTAAATGCGTGAAGCAACCCCTGAAGGAAGGCCTTTTTTCTTCCAGCACTTTAAAGTTCTTTTCTGACATCCAGTCTAACTGTGCTGCTTATTTTGTAATCCAGTCAAATGCAGTAGCAGTTTTATATTTCTGCCTTTTAGTGTCAGATCCAAGAAACGGGCAGCAGCATGAACCCCTTGTGCAAAGGAATTATAATGATCTGACTTTGTTGATGGGTTGACACCAAACTCTTTTAGTCACATAAGAGCTTTTTCTTTTTTTTTGTTAGAAATAAAAATAGGTGCAGGAGAGTAAATTTGAGTAGTATAAGAACAATTTTAGTTGAAAATTAACTTTTTATAAAATATTTATAATATGCTTGATTTCTCACTCCCAGAGACAACTACCAAACATAAACATCCTTCAATATTTATTGCCATCACTGTCCTTTTTGCTGTCAAGTCTGCTCTACAATAATGTTCATAAGCCACTGCAGATCGTATTGATCTGCACTCCCCCCTTTGAGAAAGGGTCAAAGTCCTGGTTGGTTGGCTCAGTGAAGAGAGTGTCTGCCTAGCATGCAGGCATCCCAGGTTTGATCCCCAGTCAGGGCACATGTAAGAAGCAACCATCTGCTTCTCTTTCCCTTCCTCTCCCCCTCTCTTTTCTCCTTTCACAGCCAGCGGCTTGGTTGGTTCAAGCATTGACCTTATACAGGGTTGGGTGGATCCCTGTCTGGGCATATGTAGGAATCTGTCTATCTCCTCTTCTCTTACTTAAAAAAAAGTCAAGCAAGAATATGAGCGCCACCTGTTTTTACACATTTTAGTTTATGTAATTTACAAAACCTGTGATTCTTTTACTGTAACTATAAAAAGAAATAACAAACTTTATATATTTACAACATAAGAATACCACTCAGTTTAGTTCAATAATGAGCACTTAGTATGGATTATGGCTGAAGGAACTACTCTAGTTATTTTTCCTATTTGTTTTCCTACCATATGTGTTCTCCATTTTTTTGGTTTTAATTGAACACCTTATATGATTCTACTTTTTCTCCTTTCTTAGTCATATTGTTTTTAAAAGTAATAACTTTTAGTGGTTGTCCTAGAATTTGCAATATATACAAAGGAAAGCAAAAGTAGGTTGACAGTTGGGAGTATGTGAAACAGAATTTATTCTTGTATTATTTATTAACAATTGTATTACCTGTATTATAACTATACCAATTTAGGGCAGTATGAGTACTTTATAATAACAAAATACTCCTAACTCTTCTCTCTGTGTTTTGTATCATTGTTGTCATTTATTTCACTTGTACATAAGCATATATATATACATACATAAGATGTATGCATAATCAAATATATTGTTGCTATACATATTTTGGAGAAACTTATTTGTTAGATCAATTAAGAATACACAAAATACAAGTTTAACTTTACCTGTATACTGTGGGTAGTCCAGGCCAGGCAGGCTGACATTGGATTCGGGCTGATGGTAGAGGAACTGTGGAGCTGAAAAACTTTGAAGCATTCTTCTTTATGGGATTCTCCTAATGGTGGGTGAGTGAATAGGCAGTGGAAAACCTCTTTTCTTGGTGGGCAACAAAGTGATCCATGAGGAGGGAATGTACCCATAGCATTACATAGGCTATAAACACTTGGCTCTCTGCCAAGTGCTCGGGCACTAATCACACAAAGTACTTACAGCTGTTAAAAAAAGCAAGCAAGCCTAACCACAGCTGTTTCTCCTGCAACCTTCAATTATTTCTTTTCTGATGCTTTTTCCTTATGTAGAATTGCTTTTCAGATCTATGTCATTTTCCTTATCTCTGAAGAACTTTTTAAAATATTCTTTTGCAAAACAGGTCTACTTGTAACAAATACACTCATTTTTTGCTGGTCTGAGAACGTTTCCATTTCTCCTTCATTTTTGAAGGATAATTTTTCAGGATATAGAATTACAGGTTGATAGATTTTATTTTTCTTGAAAAACTTTAAACATTTCAGTATGTTCTCTTTTTGCTTACATGTTTTCTGAGAAGCTGATGTAATTTTTAACTTTGCCCTCTATATATGAGGTATTTTTCTTTCTGCCTTCTTTCAGAATTTTTTTTTAGTCTTTTGTTTTCTGAAGTTTAAAAATAATATAGTTGGGTGTATTTTTATGTTATCTTTTTGCGTTTTTTGTACTTGAATTTCTCTGAGTTTCCTGGATCTGTTGTTTGGTGTTTGACATTAATTTAGTAGAAAATGTCTACTATAATTGTTTCAAATAATGCTTCTGTTCCTTTCTCTTTTTCCTCTTCTCATATCCACATGTGGAACAGCTGTTTTAGAGTTGCTCACTGGTTTACCAGCTTCAAGCACTTTGCCTGATTGGTTCATGAGCATGTGGCTGTGCCACATATGTATGGCCTATGAAAGAAAGGCTGTGGGTGCTTACACTCAGGGGATTGCAGATGTCAAATTGCCTGTCCACCACTGTGAGGGTCCGTTTGTGTTGTTCATTTGCCTGAAAAGCAGTTTTCCCCTGCTTGTTTGCTTCTCTGCCGTTGGGAGATTCTTTTAAACAGAATGGTCCAATGTTTTCTGGCTTCAGTTTCTCTACCAGCTACCCAAGTCCACTGTGAACGTGCCTTGCCTTGGCCACTAGCATTACAGCCCGTTATGCATATTCCTTTTGCAGTTGTCCCACAGTTCTTGGTTATTCTGTATTTTTTAAGTCCTTTAATCTATTTGCTTTTTAGTTTTTGAAGTTTCCATTTAGATTTTATCAAGCTCAAAAATTATTTCCTCAGCTCTGTCCAGTCTAATAATCCTAAATAAGTTATTCTTCCTTTCTGTAACTATTTCTGAATCCTAGCATTTCTTTTGGGTTGTTCTTCAGAATTTCCTTCTCTTTGCTTATATCACACAATCTGTTTTCAGTGCTCTCTGTTTTATTCATCAGAGCCCTAATCAAAGTTGTTTTAAATTTTCCATCTGATAATTTCAACATCCCTACCATATCTGAATCACCATGATATACTGATTAAAATAATGTGTTGTAAATTGTAGTATTGGCCTTCAGTAATAAAGTGGTAAGATGTCAGGGGAGGTGAAGTATGCTGTAGTTCAATGATTAAGTCTCATTTTGTCAGTAAGCCCCTCTGTTGGGAAAACAGCTATGTTAGGCTTTCTCACTTGTACTTTGCCTGATTAGTGTGTGAACACATGGTAGGACCACATGTGTATAGTCTATGTAAGGCTATGGATGCTTGCCCTCAGAGTGGATGGCAGATGGCAGATTGCAGATTGCCTGCCTGCCAGCCCATCTGCCAATGTAAGGAGCCATTTTTGCTGTTCCTTTGCCTAAGAAGCGGTTTTCCCCTGCCTTTTTGCTTTTCCACCATTGCAAGACTCTATTAAATGGAATGACTCAATAATTTCTGGCTTTGTAGTTTATCTACTGTCTGCCTGAATCCAGTGTGGACCTGCCTGATCTTTGCTATTGGCATTACACCCTTTCTCTAGATAGAAATTTTTTTTCTTTCTTTCTTTTTTTTTTTTTTACAGAGACAGAGAGAGTCAGAGAGAGGGATAGATAGGGACAGACAGACAGGAACAGAGAGAGGTGAGAAGCATCAATCATTAGTTTTTCATTGCCGTTGCAACATCATAGTTGTTCATTGTTTGCTTTCTCACATGTGCCTTGACCGCGGGTCTTCGGCAGACCCAGCCACTTCTTGCTGGAGCCAGCAACCTTGGCTCCAAGCTGGTGGACTTTTTGCTCAAGCCAGATGGGCCCGCGCTCAGGCTGGCAACCTCCAGGTCTCGAACCTGGGTCTTCCGCATCCCAGTCCAATGCTCTATCCACTGCGCCACTGCCTGGTCAATGAAATTGACCAGTGCTTTTCATCCTTCTTGTACCAACCCCACATACCTTAGGTGAGACAGGATGGTTTAGAGTGGACTCCAGTTGGATATTTTTCTTTACCAATATGTCAGGCAAAATAGGACTGCAATGGGGTATTTCCCTTTCTCTAAGTGGAAGAAGAGAGCCAACTGAGGTTGTATGTTTGCATTCCAGATTAGTTAGGCTTTGATTAAACACCTGCACGTTAGATTCTAGTTAAATAGCTTCTTCTGAGGGCTGACATTTTTTTTAAATGTTAAAAATAAAATGTAACATGCCAAGATGACTGATATAACATAGAAGGACCTTGTTTTATGTAATAGCTTCACCTGGAAAAGGTAAACTTAAAGTTTTGTGATTCAAAGCATATTTTTAAAAGGAGTATTAACTCTCTAATTATAGCATTAACTTTCTAAAAATGCATTACTGTTTAAAAAACACGTTTGGAAACAGGTTTGCCTTAAAACGCATAGTTGAAAAAAAGTCAACTGGTGTGTGTGTGTGTGTGTGTGTGTGTGTGTGTGACTTCATTTAGAGAAGACGGCAGGGAATGAGGGTCTCCTTGTTAAAAATGGCTGATTCTATGGTTAGAGACACAAAAGCAGGACAAGAAATAAGTAGGAATGAGCAGCAGAGGGGAGATAATTTTTCTCTTTTACATTCAGAGTTTGCACTAGAGCCAAAACCAAACGCACTTACGGAGGTTTCTAAAACTTGGAATTATTACTACTCTTAAAAACTCAACTATGCAACCAGAAGCATAATTTAAAATTTAAATAGGATATAATAATATTTGCCTTTGTTTTTGTTTCAAAAAAGGGGAGAGAAATCATTCTGTATAATTAGAGGGTTTAGATATTAGATTTTCAGCTTTTCAGAATATTGAGAGAAGATGGAGGGCTGACATTTTTAAGGAGATAAAAATGTTCTTGTGTACTTCAAAATGGTTCCTTTTTTCCTCCTCTTTTGGTAAGCAGGATGAGATGTATTTTCTCCAAAATTTATTGCGAGAACCTGGTACAAATCTAGAAAGTAAAACCCACAAAAGTGTGGGTTCCCCTCAACTCCTTCATGCATGAGTCTGCTAGAGTTTCTACATTCAGAGTGGTTTACACTGGGCCTCTGGCAATTCATTAATTACAGTTCTGGTGTCTTACCCTGGCACTGGTTCTTGAAGAGTTTTCAACTTGTCCGCTTATGCTCTGGTAAGTTATGATTCTCTGTATTCACTTGTTGGTCTCTTCAATTTTGGAGGCAGTGTTTGCCTTGTGAAGGGAGAGAGAGGAAAGGGGGAAGGAAAGAATTTGTTATTCAATTCAGTCATGTGTTCTTTTTTTTTTTTTAGTTGTTACCCATGTGTGACCTGACCAAGAAGGATTGAACCTGCGAACTTGTTCTTTCAAGATGACAATCTTAACCAACTGAGCTAACCAACCAGGGCCTTAAATCAATGGTAGCAGTATGTGGTTATCTGTATAGATACTGCCACCAGTCTACTTGCTGCCTAGCTTGCCTGTAACCCAGACCAGAGGGCACTCACACATACACTGAACCACCTGTGTGCTGCCTACAAGTGGCTGCTGGTTCTTTTTTTCTTTTTCTTTTTTGTGGGAGAGACAGAGAAAGTCAGATAGAGGGACAGACAGACAGGAAGGGAGAGAGATGAGAAACATCAATTCTCTGTTCCGGTTTCTTAGTTGTTTATTTATTGACTTCTTATATGTGCCTTTACCGGGGGGTTATAGCAGACCGAGTAAGCCCTTGTTTGAGCCAGCGACCTTGGGCTCAAGCTGGTGAGCCTTGCTCAAATCAGATGAGCTCAAGCTGGTGACCTCAGGGTCTTGAACCTGGGTCCTCCACATCCCAGTCCGATGCTCTGTCCACTGCGGCACCTCCTGGTCAGTCGCTGCTAGTTCTTAAAAGTGACAACAGTACCCATTTCACTGGTTCCATAGTGAGTCAATGGGCTCAAGATCTGGGGGTGGACTGGAAGTACCACATTTCCGAACACCCACAGGCCACTGGTATCACTGAGCCGTATAATGGATTCTTGAAGCAGGGACTGTGACAGGAGAGGGCACTAGCTCCTTTGTTAACAGATATGCCACTTGTGGAGTACTCTGGATTTTGAATGAGAGACCCAAAAGGCCTGGTGAGTGCCAGCACATGTGGAGGCCCTCCAACACTGGGCAGCTGCTCCCGTCCGGTTGCAGATACACACCAAGGGCACTTTTCTCAAGCTGGGCTTGGGCAGTAGGGCAAGGTGCTGCTGCCTGCCCCAATAGCCTTCCCTAAAGGCCAATGGCTTCAATGGACATGGCCCTGGACTGTACAGGCCCCCACCTATGGTGTGCGACCTTATTGGCACTGTGCTGTAGGGGGTTAGAGGTGAGCTTCCTATTAACTTCCTGGGCAACTAGCACTGGTAACCTATGGTAGAAGTGTATTATTATACCTTGAGTGCTCAGGGAGACGTCACTGTGAAGTGTACCTTTGTAATTTCCCAATGACCTGTAATGAATTCTTCTATTTTTATGCACATAAAACCAGAAAGTCCTGGTGTACAAGCCCATAAGGTTTGGTCTTCCCATCCCAGATGGCCTCTGGTACCTGCTACTGTGTTGTCTGTGGCCAAAACTCTGGCATGTATTCTACCAGAAGGGAAAGATTGACCTCTTTTTATACCACTACCAACTCTCTGTTTGTGTCCATAGCTTAGTGTTGGCAAATGACTTGGGAACAATGTAAGCCAGGCCATGCATGCCCAGGAGGTGAAGCATCAAACCAGGGACCTCCTCCAAGAATGATGGGTATCCTTAGCAGTGGGCTAGCATATCACCTGGACTGTCATTTTTGGTATAGCTTGTGCCTTAGTAGTAGAGTGTTTCTGTAGTTTCTACTTCTGTGAGAAGTGTATCTCACTCCTCACATAGGAACCATAGCGGAAGATACATGTTGCATAGATTGTGAGGCAAGCAGCCCTAAAGGCGTGGAGTGTAGGGGTAAAGGCTGCAGTTAGGCTTGCTCTCTTGTTTTTCAGCTGCAATCATTTTGCGTAATTAGTGATGTAAGCACTTGGCAGAAAGCAACTTTTGTGTGTGCATGTAGCCTATATAAGGCTACAAATACTTTCCCTGTGAGCAATTTTCCCGTTCTTTCACCCACCACTGCAAGAAGCGATTTTCCCCTGCTTGTTCACTTGCCCCAGCCATGACATTCTAATCAATGGGAATGACCGATGCCTTTCAGCTTCATGTTTTTTCTGTGGTCTGCCTGGCCTCTTGCGTAACAGCCTCTTGCATTACAGCCAATTTTGTATTTTTTTTTAAATGTCAGTAATGCAGTGCTATAACTTGAAAGAATTAAGATGATTTTGGTTGAAAAGAACAGAAAACCTAAAATTAAAAAAGGGTTTAATTATAAGAACACTTATTATCTTATAAATAGTAGCCTAGAAGTAGGATGATAATTCGTGGGTAGTTTAGTTCAGAAGCTTTCAAGGTCATTAACTCCCAGGTTCTATCTTTTACTTTAATATTCTCAATTTGGAGTTTTGTCCTCGCACCGCCAATATTGATATCTTTTGGTGATATAATTAATTCTGCAAGATGTTTCAGTGTGAGAAAACTGAGCTAAGGGTACAAGGAATTTCTCTGTATTATTTACAACAGCTGGAAACCTACAATTCAAAATATAAAATTTAACTTTTCAAAAGATATAGGAAGTACAAGTGGTTTATTATTGGAGAGTGAGTGTTTATTAAAGAGTATTGAGAGATGTGAATAAACAAATTGGTAGAATGGGGACCTGGAAGGGCTTGAAGTTATGGTATGAAGCTCAGATTTTATCTTACCATTGATGTTTTACCGTTATATAAGTTTATATTGCTTCTTCAACAAATTATCATAAACTTAGTGTTCTAAGATAACACATTTATTATTTTTAATTCTGGAGGTCAGAAATCTGAGAAGTGTTATACTGAGCTACAATTCAGATGTCTGCAGGACTGTGTGTATGTGTGTGGGGGTTTCTTGGGGGGTAATTGTGAAGGAAAATCTGTCTCTTTACTTTTTCCAGTTTCCAGAGACTTCCTGCATTACTTGGCAAGTAACTTTCCCTCCATTTTCAAAGCCAGCATTGTAACATTTTTAGGTGTGTCTGACTCTTAGTGCTCTTGCTTTCTCTTTTATTTGCAAGGACTAAGATAATCTCCTCAGTTTAAGACTTTCACCTTGGTCAAACCTTCAAAAACCTTTTGCCATGGAAAATTTAGAAGTTCTAGGAATCAGCACATGGACATCTCCTGTAGGGGCATTATTTCTAGACATTTATTGCATATGACCTCTGAGATGACTAAAAGAAGTGAAGGTTGAAATTGAATACACTTAGCACCTGACCTGTGGTAGCGCAGTGGATAAAGCGTCGACCTGGGAACACTGAGGTCACCAGTTCAAAACCCTGCACTGTTCTGGTCAAGGCACATATGAGAGTTGATGCTTCCAGCTCCTCCCCCCTTTCTCTCTCTCTCTCTCTCTCTCTCTCTCTCTCTCTCTCTCTCTCTCTCTGTGTGTGTGTGTGTGTCTCCTCTCTAAAATGAATAAAATAAAATAAAATAAATTAAAAGAAAAAAAAATTGAATACACTTAGCATTAGGTATTTAAGCAAAATATGTCTTGAATCTTCAACCTTGAATTCAGTAAGAAAAATACATGTAACTGTCTCTGCTCTAGATTGATGTGGCAGTTCATGGATATTATCCTGTGGACCTTATCTTACATTTTGTTGTGTCCCCATTTTTATTGCTGCTTCAAAATGTGTGAGATATTTCTATGCTTGCAGGAGGGTGTTTTTTTTTGTAACAATGTTACTTCTCTTTCCAGAGCTGCTCTAGAGGAGAATATAAAACACTGTGAAGGGACACCAGAAACTACCTAGAAATTAATCTAGAATTGCTGAAAGAATTGGATAAGAAAAGATAAAGATAAGATGTAGAGGGGAAACTGAGAGCTGCTGTTAGATATCGGAATGGTTGTCATGTGTAAACACTGAAGTTTTAGCATATGTAATTAACATGGAGACATGTTTTAGCTCATCATCATGACTTAGAAAATTAGAAATATCAAGCGAGGTTCTATACTGCCTTGTTATGTGTGAGATTCCCGCTCTGAAGCATTCAAGTAAAAGCTGGATCATGATATTTTCAATATGATGTTAAATGGATTGCTTGCAGGCCCTTGCCAGGAAGATCAGTTGGTTAGAGCGTTGTCATCATATACCATGATTGCGGATTTGATCCCTGGTATGGGCACATACACAAGTCAATTAATGAATTCATAAATAAGTGGAACAACAAATTGATATTTCTCTCTCCCTTCCTCTCTCTATTTAAAAAAATCAATCAAAAAAAATTAAAAATAAGAATTGCTTGCATTGTGCACAAGAATAGATTGGAGGATTATAATCCTGTTCCTCTTTATGTTTCTATGGTTACTCAGTACAACAAAGGGAGGTGCTAAGGTGTCCAACTGCTTTGTGAAGGGGTTAATAGTCTGATGTCCTAGCAGGGAAACCTATTGACATTCACAACACATACATCTAGTTGAAGTCAATGAGAACCCAAGAAAGGCCCTAAATTTTTCTGACATATTATTCTCTATTTACATGCAAATATCTCAAATATATATTCTATGTTATAAATACAACCTTTTTTGTTGGTCTTCCTTTTGATCTTCCATACCATTCTCCTCTATAAACAACACATCAATTCTTTAAGAATCTTAGATAGTCTTGTGTTTTAGATGTATTTCAGCAGCTTGTAGCTGATTCAAAATAATGTTGGGAGTATTTTATTCTTTTTTTTTTTTAAATGTTCTGATTTTTTTCTGTAGGCACTATCCTTAGGAGGTTCTTTTTCATAATTTTGCCTGGACCTTGAATTCTAGTAAAATGTACATATTGGTGATACTCTCTCCAACGTCGGAGAACCATCATGGAGTTAACAAATTTTCAAATTCCTTCATAAATTCAAGGAAGGACATAGACAGTGAAAATATTTGTCATTATTTTTATAGAATGCTGCATGGCTGACTTTTGAATTCAAAAAACAAAATTTTTGCAGTGTCAATTGAGAAAAGAATATCCAACCAAAATTGGATATTTATCTCAAAAATTTAGAAGTAGAACAAATTAAATTAAATTAATAAAATATTTTAGTGAATAAGAAACATGTAATTTTTCTAGACCTTTCTTTAAGTATACAGATACATATACACAAATATGCACATACAAATCTACATAGATGTACAAATATTAATTACTAAATACTGATACTCAACTCATGCTGATATTAAATTCCAGTTATAACTTTCAAATTAATTATTCAGTCAAGTAACTAAAAGTCTTATATTCTGGGTCTATCTCCTTTTTTAGTCTCTTAAGTATCCAGTTTTATAAATGATTTAATAATCCTTTTCTGCCAATTTTAAACAATATTATATTTCTCCCGCCAATATTCTGTACTGAATGCCTTTTGTGTTAAGATAGTTAAAATACATCAAATTAAAGATATTTAAAATACATCAAATTATTATTTCATTACTGACATACTGAGACTTGTTCATAACTTGGGGGAATATATATATATGTATGTACACACACACACACACACACACACACACACACACACACATACACACACACACATACTCTAATTTAGGGAGATTTATATCTTGCAATATCCCTTTTCTAAGCATGCTTTCTTTTTTTCCAGGGAGACAAGTCAGGGGAGCTTTTTCTCTCTCTTTTTAAAAAATTTTCTGTCTCTTTCTGTATCATTTTAGGGCCTTAAATTCAATCTTTTGGGTATCCCACCGTGGTGGTATTGGTAGTGGTGTGGGGATATAAAGATCTATCTAGCTGTTATTGCTGAGGTGTTAATATTTAGCCATTAAGATAGAATTGTGTTCACTGTCATGTTAATTATACAAACAGAGCCTTGATAATTACTTTCTGAGAATGTAGTGAAGACTGCTGTAATCTTGACAGTGAATGGGACTACATGGTCTCCAAGGTTTCTGTAATACTTAGGCTTTCCAGTTGGGTCTAACTTGGCCAGTATAAAAATCTGAAACACAGAAAGGGTCCATACAAATTCTAATCAGAAGCAGAGTATCACAATTCAAACAGAAATGTAAAACTCTCTGTTCTAAAGAAACCTACAAACAATCATTTCTTTTTTTCAGAATCATGTCAACTATTCAAGTCCAGTACTACCCTGGAGGATAATATTCAAAAAGTTTCTCAGTGTAAGGCCTGCAATTGATTTTAAGCACCCCAAATTTTCTCTTTTACAACCAGAGAAAGGCTATCTAAATACTAATTGCAGCAATTTTCTGAGGAAATGGGCAGTTGAAAACATCCAGAAACTCCAATTTTGCTGCTTTCATGAGACTTCAGCAAACTATTTCCCCCTATTGCTTAAAAATGTCAGATTCTAAGGAAGGTCCCCCTTATTTTTTAGTAGGCACAAATTGAAAATAAAACAAATAAACAAAAATGTCTTTAAGAATAAAATGGATACCTGTTGATAAAAACTCTGTGCTAAAGAAAACCGAATTTATTGTTTACTGTGTATTAAATTGGAGGGAAACTATCCCTAGAACAAATGAGGAATATTTGTCACTAAAAATTAGGTACTCACATTTTTACTCTACATAAAAATATCAGAAATCTAAATTGAACCTGCTGTGGTAGCACAGCTAATGTTTTTTTCTGTTGTTTTTTTTTTTTATTACAAAAAACTATGTGCGAAACTATTTAATTATCCCACTAGGAGGAGACATGGTGATTATGGTGAAAAGCTATTTTATTTTGCAGGCTTGGCATGAAATTATGCACTTTGCAATATTGAAATTTAAAATTTTTATGCAAAAATATTCATTATGGATGAAGTAATGGGAAACAAAGCATTGCTTTTTTAATAATAGCTACATAGTAATGATATTGGGAACACTAAGACTAAGGACAGGAAAACAGAGCAGAATGGAAGTTTTTGAATTGGCATATTAACTGATGTTTTTTCCATGATGTATTGTATATAATTTTTATTTTATTTTGTAGTTTGCTACTTCAATTTCATCCTTTCTCAACTGATTTCTTTTGTCTTTGTATGTTGCTAAAATGGGAGATTAGCACATAATGACCCTCTCCAAAACTCTTAAAACAGACAGACAAAATGAGGTCAAAGAAATAGCTGAATTTAGAGTGCACTTTCTCTGGATTTATATGATGGATTTCGTCTAAAAGATTGAAATGCATTCTTCAGTTTAATGAATTGAATATGATTGAGTTCTGGATTAACTCCCTGTGTGTCATTCAGCTAGAAGTTCAATTTATTACTGCACCTGATTCCAGTTAAATGTTTTATGAGACGGACAACATGGGAAATTTGAAGCTGCCACCATGAATGGAAGCCAAAACACCTTCAGAGATTATTTTATGCAATACCATGTAACCTGTGCAATTAAAAATGCTATCAAGGACTACAATATTTTAAATCTAAAAAATAAAATGTAAAATAAAGAAAAATAAAGAAGACACTTACTGACATATTTTTCTTTTGTACAAAAAACAAAACATTCTCAGATATAATTTAATGACAGAAGAAAAACAGCTTAGCCATATTTATATGTACTTTATATATATTCTCACCTGATGCGTGTTTGTGTATGAAAGTTTTCAAACAGTGAATTTTGGTATTTAATGTTTTTAGAGGTATGTGTTGTTGTTGCAGTTATTTCAAATAAACTGATAAAGTCACAATATGAACATAAAAAAAGCTTAATTATTAATATCAAACATAAACAACCATGGACTACAAAGTAAATTACCATACTTTCTCCTCTGTTTTTCCTTTGTTTTGTTTTATTGTGAACTTATTTCTGCTTCAAATAATCTTGACATGACCAGAAGAATTGCTGAAAGTTGTATATAGTAGACACATGGCCTAATGGTATAAAATTTAACTCCCTTCTAAAATCTTTAATTTAAAGTTTTATTATAAAATATAACAAAACATAGAAAAATGCATAAAACAGTTTCTAAGTTGTTATAAAATGATCACCCATATAACTTCTATCCAGAATTCAAAAGAAAGCAAGATCCTCACTTTAAAAGATCCTGATATACTGTCCCCTGAGTTGTAAGTCTCTCTCCCATTATTCTAGAGATACTCTTTATTCTTTTATAAGACTTATGCTCTTGATTTTTTGATAGTTTTAGATGTAAAAAGTTTTTTTTTTCCTTTACTTCCCTAAGTCCCATGAAATAAAATAAAGTAAGTCTACTACAGGAAAGGAAACATTTAAAATATATATTTGCATAACATTTTTCAAAGTACTGTAGATTTTGTTATTGCTAAATTTGACATTTGCAACTTCAACTGTTCTCTCATGCTTAGAATAAGGTGAGATTTCACTGAGAAAAAGAGTGAAACCCTTTTGCCAAGAGCTAATGCACATGATTTTCACTTACTACCAAGGAACATCTATCTATAAACTGAATCCTTCTGTCTAGTTTTTAGTCATCTTAAGTGCTGAATATAGTGAGTTGATGAAGAACCTATTTTTGTATTAAAAAATGGCCTTTAAAAGCAAGTCAAATGTTTCTATTGATGACAAATTGAAGATATCTAAGCAAGTATTGGTATCCCTGACTGCTGATTTATAAAATCCAAGGGGTTTTGACAATTTCTAAGGAAAGATGTCTGTCTTCTATGGGCCAGCTTGTCCATTTTATGCAATAGACACAGTGCCTTAGACAATAATGTTAGGTTCTCATTAAAATATTTTAATTTTTTGAAATTTCATAAGAATTTATATGTGATGGAGACTGTTTTAATACATAACTAATTTCTTCTGTGCCAATGCACTTTAAAATATAATTTAATATTTTAATGGTGGAAGGATCCTACAATGGCAAAAGTAAGAAAGGCCCACAAAAATCATAACATGTCCTTGCTCTCTTTGACCTATAAACTTAGTGAAAGAGAGGAAAGAAAAATATGTTTTGTCCAATGATTTAATATTAGTCTCTTTAGATTCTATACATTCCAAAAATAAATTTCAGCCAATTTATCAGTCATTCATTGAATGTGGTCTAATTTCTTTCCAGATGAAGTAATAACTACAATGTGAAATATGCTCCATCATGTTTTAATTGGAGGCCAAAACACTGTTCATTGCTGCATTCAAATGAAAATTGCTATTCCACATGGCCCTACTTCACCAGCCACTTACTCATTCAAAACAGCACTAGATTCTTCACTTTACTGCATTCCAGGTTGGATGATCTGTGATAATATGATTCCACTGCAATGCATTGCTCAAATCTTTCATCTGAATGCAGCACCTGGTCCCTCGTCAATATTTCATGGCACAGAAAACTCATGAATGAAGCCACAGCTATTACTAGCCGATGCCAAATATTTCGTGAGATGATTATATGCATCTACATATGGATTTCTGCATGGTGGCTGTTGGCATTATGTTGTCCAGGGCAGAACTCTAAACTAGAAGTGAGAAAACTGATTCTTACCTCAGTTATCTCTTACTTCTATGACTTTGAATAAGAGATATGCTTCTTCCTGTATATCATGTGTTCAACTAAATAAGAAAAAGTAGTCAGTTTGTATGATCTTTTCTACCTCTGGATGAATAATTCCATGAAGATATTCTATTGTTCTCCAGCAGGTCTTTATATATGACATCTGCTCCCTTGGCCTGGAATCTGAACCACTAAGCAACAGTTGACAGGATTTCCTACTAACCATAAGTCTCTGAAATTGTTCACAGACTTTTATAGTAAGAATCACTTTCACACTGTGGTATATTTGATTTCACTTCAAAAAATTCTTATGATTGCTATCTGCCAAATTTCCACATTGATATCTGTGGGAAGGTTAGATATTACCATCTGGAGTAAGAACTGGAATCTTCCTGACCAAGTAGTTGGCGGTGCCAGTGGGTAGAGCATTGGACTGGGACACAAAGAACCCAGGTTGGAACCCCGAGGTCGCCGGCTTAATTGTGGACTCATCTGGTTTTAAAAAGGCTCACGAGTCTGAGCCCAAGGTCACTGGCTTGAGCAGGGGGTCACTCGGTCTGCTGTAGCCCCCTAGTCCAGGCACATATGAGAAATCAATCAATGAACAAATGAGGTGTCACATCGAAGAATTGATGCTTCTCATCTTTCCCTTCCTGTATGTCTCTATCTGTCCCTCTATGTCTCTCTCTGTCTCTGTCACACACACATAAAGAAACAAAAAACAAAAACTAAAGTCTGAATTAACTTGGCCTTAATCTACAAAGCTTCATGAAAGCCAACCTCTCTTTTCTGATTTGCCCTTTTGCCATTTGTTTTGCCCGAAAAGAGAATTGGGGGGGATGACTTTCAATTTTCTAATGATGGGGAAGATTCATACCTATCACTATATCTGGATATTTCTTTATCTATATAAATAGAGATAGAAAGAAAGAAAGATAGATAGATAGATGATAGATAGATAGATGATAGATAGATAGATAGATAGATAGATAGATAGATAGATAGATAGATGATAGATAGATAGATATAGATTAGATAGATGGGTAAACACCCAGGTTTAAATATCTAGGAAAGTGATCATAAGTTCTTATAATAGTATGAATGAAGATAAAGAGGAAAAGAGAGTTTGCATTTTTGAACTTTTTTGTACTGCTTTAATGTAAGTTATTTCACTATTGATTAAGTACAGTTTTGTTTAATTTTGAAAAGAACAAAGCATACATTGATATATTTGTATATGATTACATCTATAATAAACTTTTTATTTTATTAAAGAGAAATATAAAGTATGTATACACACACACACACGCACACACACACACTTTAACCCTTAATGTAATAAATATAATGGTTAGACCTTCCAGTACAATGATGAATAGAAAAAATTATACTGGATTATTCTTATCTTATTCCCAACTTCAGGGAAGAACACAATATTTCATCATTAAGTAGGTTGTAGAAAACTAAATTTGTAGATCTATTTGTTAGAATTGAGGTACTTAAGGTAGTTCCCTTATATTTATACCTTGCTGAGAGTTTTGATCATGAAAAAATTTAATTTTATCACATGATTTTTCTTCATTTGATAAGATGATTATACAACAGTCTTATTATTATGGAATGTTTTGAATTACATTGATTGCTCTTTTTTTGCCTTGTTTTCACAACTAGAAGCATACGTAAACTATATTATTATGTGAAGCCACTCTCCAAAACTGCTTTTTCTCATCTCAAGACCATTTGTGGCACATTTCCACCTAGCTGCCCTCTATACTCATTGTCTTTAATTTTTGCCTTCCATTTTTTTTAACATTTTCTTAAGAAAATACTTAAACACAAAGAGAATTTTAAACAATTGTACATTGCAATCATGTGTATCCAAATCTAGACTCCACAATTAGGCTTTTATTATCTTTGCTTTATTACACATCTATGCATCTCTATGTTATTCTCTCAACTCATTTTGTACTTGAGACATTTTGAATTAAGTTACAATAATCAGTACACTTCACCAGTAAGTATTTTAGCGTGTATATCTCCAGAAGAGAAAATTTAACATTGTGTTATATCTTTCTTAATTGGGTGGAAAATTTTTCTGAAGTCATCAAGGTTTTAGAGCTTTCTTTGCGGGGATGGGTTTTCATTTACTGATAAATATTTTTAAACAGAAAAAAGATTCTACTTAGATTTTCTATATTCTTGATTTTTAGTGTGTGTGTGTGTGTGTGTGTGTGTGTGTGTGTATATATATATATATATATATATATATATATATATATATATATATAATTATTTTATTTTGAGACAACTGCAGATCCAGAAGATGTTGAAAGAAATAATACAGATATCCTGAATACCCTTCATTCAGTTTCCTGAAATGTTAATGTCTTGTATAACTGTGTTATACTATTAAAACCAAGAAAATGATATTCATTTAATTCACTGATCTCATTCAAATTTCATCACTTTTACATATAATGATTTGTGTGTGATTATATTTGACTTTTTGGTGATAGGCACCATCAATTATCAATTGTATCAATAAGATATATTTAGTTATGTGCAATTTTATAATATGCGTAGAGTCATTTGGCTGCACACATAAAAAATGGTTTTATCAGCCTTCATGCTAACCTTTTATGGAAACATCTACTACATTTCCTTTCTCCCTAACTCTTGAAAAACACAAATTTGTTCTCCCTCTTTATAATTTTGGCATTTCCAGTTGTTACAAAAATGGTATAAAATACTATGTTACCTTTTGGGGTTGGCTTTTTTTTTCCAGTGAGCATAATTGCCATGATACAAGTTGCTGGATGTATCATGCTGTTCCTTTTGTTGCTGAGTAATATTCCAAGGTATAGGTGTAAAAAAATTTACTTAACTATAAACTCATTAAAAGACATTTATGTTGCTTCCAATTTAAAATTATTATCAATAAATCTGCTATAAATATTTGTTTTCAGGTTTTTGTATGAAAATAAATTTTTCTCTAATTTGCATCATATTTTTGCCCCTTTGCCAACAGTTATTTACATTTCTATATATATTTTTCATTTATTTAGAGAATAAATTTAATGGATGACATTGATCAATAAGAGTCCATAGGTTTCAGGTGAACATCTCTGTAGCTTTTTCTAATTTACTTATTTCACTCAGTATAATGTTCTCAACATCCATCCACCTTATCATAAATGACAATATATAATTTTTTATGGCTGAGTAATAGTCCATTTTATATATGTACATCTTCTTTATTCAATCCTCTATCAAGAGACACTTTGGTTATTTCCATATTTTGGACACTATAAATAATGTTGCAATGAACATGCAGGTGCATGTGTCTTTGCATGTAAAAGTTTTCAAGTTTTTTGGGGGGTAAATATGCAGTAGAGGGATTGTTGGGTCATATGGTACCTTTCTTATTAGTTTTTTGAGGAAGTTCCAGACTATCTTCCATAATGGCTGTGCCAGTTTATATCCCCACAGGCAGTGAATGAGTGTTCCTTTTTCTCCACAGCCTTTCTAGCATCTGTTATTACTTGTCTTGTTGCTAACAATCAATCTAACAGGTGTGAAGTGGTACCTCATTGTAGTTTTGATTTGCATTTCTCTAATAGCCTGCAAAGGTGAGCATCTTTTTTTGTATCTGTTGGCCATTTGTTTGTCTTCTTGGGAGAAGTGTCTGTTCAGTTCCTCTCTCCAGTTTCTAATTGAATTTTTTGCATGTTTATTGTTGAACTTTGTGACTTCTTTATATATTTGGGATATTTTTAACCCTTTGTCAGAGTTGTTGTTAGTTAATATCAACGCCCATTTGGTAGGCTGCCTTTTTGTTTTGTTGTCAGTTTCTTTTTCTCTGTCTAAACTTT
Source organism: Rhynchonycteris naso (assembly GCA_037038555.1). Classification (NCBI taxonomy): domain Eukaryota; kingdom Metazoa; phylum Chordata; class Mammalia; order Chiroptera; family Emballonuridae; genus Rhynchonycteris; species Rhynchonycteris naso. The sequence goes on from CM072996.1 coordinate 86,512,966, forward strand.
TTATTTTAATATAGTCTCATTCATTTACTTTTTGCCTTTACTTCTCTTGCCTCCAGGGTCAAATTCATAATATGTTCTGAATGGCCAATGTCTATAAATTTAGTACCTATATTTTCTTTTATGTAATTATTGTTTTATGCTTATATTTAAATATTTGACATATTTTAAGTTAATTTTTATGCATGGGGACAAACTAGTCAAGTTTAATTCTTTTGCATGTGGCTTTTCAATTTTCCCAGCACTATGTATTGAATAGGCTTACTTTTCTCCTTTGAGTGTTTTTGGCTTCTTTGTCAAAAATTGTTTGTTTGTGTGTGTGTGTGTGTGTGTGTGTGTTGTTTTAATTCTGGTTTCCTGATTCTGTTCCGTTAGTCTATATGTCTGTTTTTCTGCCAATACCATGTTGTTTGATTATCATGGCTCTGCAGTATAATTTTAATTCAGGTAGTGTGATACCTTCAGCTTTATTCTTTTTTCTCAATATTGCTTTCACAATTGGGGTCTTTTATGGTTCTGTTACATATCTTGTTATTTTTTGTTCTATTTCTTTAATAAAATGACATTGGGACTTTAATGAGGATTTCATTAAATTTATATATTGCTTCAGGTAGTATGGCCATTTTAACTATGTTAATTTTTCTGATCCATCAATATGGAATACTTTTCTATTACAATTTCATTGGGACTTTTTCAATTTCTTTTTTTATTGTATTATTTTTTAAGCTTATTTCTTAATAAAGATAAATATATAGATGAGCATATCCAGGTTTCCTTTTACCTCTTTGTTCTTTTCATAATTTCCTTTAATAATGTGTTGTAGTTTTCTATATATCAACCCTTCACATCCTTTGTTATGTTTATTCCTAGGTACTATTTTTGTTGTTGTTGTTGCAATTGTAAAGATAATTGTTTCTTTCAATTTACTTTTTGAAGTTTTATTGTTGGTGTATAGGTAAACAGTAAACTTTAATATATAGTGTATCCTATAACATTATTGTGTTTGATTATTATTTCTAATAATTCTTTTGTTGGTCTTTGGGATTTTCTATATACAGGATTATGTCATCTGCAAAATGTAATATCTTTACTTTTTTCCCAATATGGATGCCTTTTACTTCTTTTTCTTGCCTGATTGCTCTGGCTAAGACTTCAGTATTATGGAATAAGAATGGAGAGATGGGCATCTTTACCTTGTTTCTAATTTAGAAGAAAAAGCTTTCAGTTTTTCACCATTTAGTATGATATTGGCTTATGGTTTGTCATATATGTCCTTTATTATATTTAGGCACTTTCAGTCTCTATACACTTTATTGAGTGTTTTAAATAAAAATAAATGTTGTATCTTATTAAATGTCATTTCTGCATCTTTTGATAGGCTCATACAATTTTTGTTCTTTGTTTTGTTGATGTGATGTATTACTTTGCACTTGATCTTAGCCAAAAGGCCGAGAAGCAATGAGATGTATTACTTTGATTGGTTTGCATATGTTGAACCATCCTCATTCTTCTGGAATGAATCCCACTTGATTGTGATGTATTATTGTTTTTATGTATTGTATTCAATTGGTTAGCTTTTGTTTATGATTTTTTCTTTTCCTCTTTTTTTTTTTTAAATTTTTACAGAGACAGAGAGAGAGTCAGAGAGAGGGATAAATAGACAGACAGACAGGAATGGAGAGAGGTGAGAAGCATCAATCACTAGTTTTTCGTTGCCGTTTCAACACCTTTGTTGTTCATTGATTGCTTTCTCACATATGCCTTGACCACGGGCCTTCAGCAGACTGAGCAACCCCTTGCTGGAACCAGCGACCTTGGGTCCAAGCTGGCGAGCTTTAGCTCAAGCCAGATGGGCCCGCACTCAAGCTGGCGAGCTTGGGGTCTTGAACCTGGGTCTTCCGCATCCTAGTCCGATGCTCTATCCACTACGCCACCGCCTGGTCAGGCTAGAATTTTTTTCATCTGTGTATATAAGAGATATTGGTCTGTAGTTTTCTTTTTTTGTGTATGTTATCCTTGCCAGGTTTTGTTATGAGGGTTATGTTGGCCTCATAAAATGTGTTAAGGAGTATTGCTTATTCTTCTATTATTTGGAATAATTTGAGAAGGATAGGTATTAAATCTTTGATAGTTTGGTAGAATTAATTAGTGTAGCCATCTGGTCCTAGACTTTTATTTTTTGGTAAGTTATTGATAGTTGCTTCTATTTTCTCCCTGCTTATGGGTATATAATATTTAGGTTATCCACTTTTTCATGACTAAAGCTAGAAAGATTGTATAGATCTAGGAATTTATCAATTTTCTCTAGGTTGTTGAATTTGGTGACATATAATCTTTCATAGTATTTTACTATAATTCTTTGTATATTTTTTATGTCTGTGGTAATTTTTCCTCTTTCATTTCTGATTTTGTTTATATGAGTCTTTTCTCTCTTTTCCTTAGTGATTCTATCTAGGGGTTATCAATTTTATTGATATTTTCAAAAAACTTGCTTCTTATACTAATTTTTTCTATACTTCTTTTATACTTTATTTTACTTAGTTCTGCTTTAATTTTTATTATTTCTTTTCTTTTGATGACTTTGTGTTACTTTTGTTCTACTTTCTCTGGTTCGTTAACATCTAATGTTAGATTATTTATTTGGGATCACCCTTGTTTCTTGATATAAGCTTGTAATGATATAAACTTCCCCCTTATTGCTGTTTTTGCTGCATCCCAGTAGTTTTGATATATAGCTTATCATTCTTGTTTGTATATATCTTTTGATCTTTGCTTATATTTCTTTTTTGGTTTTTTGGTTATACTTCTATTTTAGAAGTATGTTGTTTAATTTCCATATTTTTCTAGGTTTCTTTACTTTTAGCTGTTAAATCTAATTTTATAGCATTATGGTCAGAGAATATGCTTGGTATAATTTCAATGTTTTTAAATTTTTTATGTTAGTTTTGTGACATAATATATGGTTTATCCTTGAGAATGTTCCATGTATACTACAAAAGAATATATATTCTGATGTCCTGGAATAAAATGTTGTGTAAATATCAATTGTGTTCATTTAATCTGCTGTTATTTAGGCCTCTCTTTCTTTGTTGATGTTTTGTTTGGATTCTCTATTTAAAGCTGTCAATGGTGTGTTGAAATCAACTATGAGTGTGTTTTTGATTGTTTCTTCTTTTAGTTCTATTAATAAAAGTCTTAAATACTTTGCTGTTCCCTGGTTCAATGCATATATATTAAAAAGTGCTATGTTTTCTTTATATAGTGTCTTCTTTTTCATTATAAAATGTCCATCTTTATTTCTTGATACCTTTGTTGTCTTGAAATCAGTATTGTCTGATATAAATATGACTATACCTGCTTTTTGGGGGGTATTATTTTCCTGGAGAATTATTTTCCAAACTTTTACTTTGAATTTGCTTTTGTGCTTGTAGCTTAGATGTGTCTCCTGAAGTCAGCATATAGTTGGTTTTATTTTTTGATCCAATCTTCTACTCTGTGCCTCCTTATTGTTAAATTCAGTCCATTTTCATTTAGGGTAATTATTGGTGTATAAGAATTAACTATAGGTTTTTTATATTTTGCTTTCTGGTAGCTCAGTGTCTCTGTTGTTTCTGTTGCTTTGTATTTCTTTTGGTTGTTTTTATCTCTATTTTTAAAAGTCCTCTTTAAAATCTCCATATTTCTTCAATTATTGCTTACTATTCCTCTATCATATAAAAAATTACCTTGAGGCAAGTATTCCACTAGGCAAACTATTCCAGATGTCATAGAACCAAAATGCTCAAAGACCAAATTAAAACACTTAAACATTTGGTTTATCAAATCAATATAAAATGCACGGTGAGAACCAAAACAAAAATTTGAGATACTCTAACAAATTTAAGGTAATGTACAAACAGGATGAAAATACACATATTTTGAATCTTAGATTACACAGGACTTATATCTCCTCTTTCTCTCTTTTGTTTATCTCATTAAAATATAACAACCTTGAGGTGCCCTTAATTTATCTCTCTACTTAACCACCTACCACTCTGTCTACACTGCAAACAAATTTCTCTTTCAAGGCTAGCACAATATTAGCTTATTTTATGAGGATCAGTTTTTCTATAAACCTGCTGGAGTTATCTTTGAACAAAGAAACTCCTTTTGTAATCTTCTATTAGCATCCCAGTGCAGTTTTGGCTTTTATAATCTGTCCCCTACTTGACCTTCTTTTTACTATTAAATTAATCTTTCCTCTGACAATTTCTCAAAGACTTCTAGTGTATTCCAGGAACAGTTAGTTCCTTTTCTCCTGATCCTATTGTTGGGAAGCTTGTCTCATCACAGGAATTCTCACTTCATGTGGATATGTGCTTAAATATAATTTTCTCAAAGACCATTTTTCTGACCACCTTATTAAAAAGCCAGATTTATCCTTGCTACTTATCATTTTCTATATTCTTTTCTATCACTTTTTCTTCATTAAATTCAATATCCTAAAGTGTCAGAAATATGAAATACATGTTTATATAAATATATAAAATATATAAACATGTTATATATACTAGTTTTATACATACATATATGTGTTATATATGGTAATATATTTACATATGTGTGTATTTTATGCTTTTCTCTTTGCAACTTTAATTTAATTCTCTACTTCAACGATTTTTTTAAACAGAAGTGACTGACACATAAAAGACATGAACTAAATGAGGATAAAACACATAAATAAGTGTGAAAAACAAACATAAGATAATTTTGTCTGTCATTATTCAGTCTTTTCTTGCCTTTTGTTTCAAATTATTTTATGAATTTTATCTCCACTGTAAAATATATGTTGTACCAAAGTGCATATGCTTCTGAATTTTTTCAAATGTGTGAAAACAGGTGAAAGGCATCAAGTCAGTATAGAAAAGATTTATGCTGTAGAATCAGACACATATTACATGGGTTCCAAAACCCTCTTCCATTATTATTCTGTTGAATTATATTGCAGTTTATAGTGCTTTTTTTGGTTCATTAGCTTAATTTAATCTCCAAAATAATTCTGTGAGGTAGATAAGGAAGATTTTCTACAATGTTTCTATAAACAGGTTTTGGGAGATAAATGAGCTACTCAATAATACATAATTGGTGGCACAGTTAGGATTTAAATTCCCAATACTGTACTTACTCAAATATATTACATAACATTTTCAAAATATGCTAACATGTAGCAAATGTAATTTAATGTATAAATTTTTGCTCACATTTATGCTATAATATTTTTAAATAATAATTGTGGGTAGCCAGGATATTTTTAATTCTCATTTACAACTGAATCAATATGTTTAATGATATCTCCACTTGATCTCATGATATTTCATTAACTTTTTAAGTTAAATTTATTGAGGTGATATTGGTTAATATGATTACATAAGTTTTAAGTATACACTTCTTATTATACATGGTCTGCATTTATATATATATTATTTTTATTAAAGTTATTGAGGTGACACTGGTTAATAAAATAATAAAGGTTTCTGGTGCATAATTCTACAATACATGATCTGTATATTGCATTGTCTGTTCATCACATCAAGACAAGTTTCCTTACATCACCATCTATCCCTCCTCTACCCTCTTCCACTTCCTTAGCCCCATTTTTTTCTCCTGCAATTCTCACACTATTATTTTTGTCAGTAAATTACTCTTTTTGCTTAATTTCTTCAACTTTTCAACCAGCACCTTCACTGCCTTTCCTTCTTTGAACTGTCAGTCTGTTCTCTATATCTCTATGGATCTGTATCTATTTTGTTTGTTAGTTTATATCAGATTTTATATATAAGTAAAATCATATGGTACTAGTCTTTCTCTGACTAGTTTATTTTACTCAACATAAAGATCTCCAGGTTTATTCATGCTGTTGCAAAAGGTAAGATTTTCTTTCTTTCCTTTTTTAATAGCTAAGTAGTATTCCATTATGTAAATGTACCACCGCTTTGCCCGGTATGCCTACCTCCCAAAGTCAAGCCTTCTTCTGTCATCATATATTTGATCTCTGCTACCCTTTATGACTTGCGCACCTCCTTTCCTATGGAACCACCACACTCTTGTCCTGTCTGTGAGTTTTTTTTCTTGTTTGTTCATTTGTTGCTATCGGTTTTATATCCCATATATGAGTGAATACATATAGTTCTTTTTTTTTCATATAGTTCTTTGTTTTTTGTTGTTGTTTTTTTTTTACAGGGACAAAGAGAGAGTAAGAGAGAGGAATAGATAGGGGACAGACAGACAGGAACAAAGAGAGGTGAGAAGCATCAATCATTAGTTTTTCATTGCCATCACAACACCTTAGTTGTGATGGCATTGATTGTTTTCTCACATGTGCCTTGATCGTGGGCCTTCAGCAGACCGAGCCACCCCTTGCTGGAGCCAGCGACCTTGGGTACAAGCTGACGAGCTTTTGCTCAAGCCAGATGGGCCTTCCCTCAAGCTGGCGAGCTCAGAGTCTCAAATCTGGGTCTTTCGCGTCCCAGTCCGACGCTCTATCCACTGCGCCACCGCTTGGTCAGGCGCATATAGTTCTTTTTAAAAATATTTTTTTACTGACTTCAGATGGAGAGAAAAGGAGGGGGGAGGGAGGGAAAGAGAGAGAGAGAGAGAGAGAGAGAGAGAGAGAGAGAAATTGATTTTGTTGTTTCATTTTATTTATGCATTTATTGGTTGAGTCTGTTATGTGCCCTGAATAGGGATCAAATCCCAAACCTTGGCATGTTATGAGGATGCTCTGACTTAGTTATTTAGAATGCTATCCTTATTTTGCTTAGCATAATACAATCAAGGTTCATATATATTTTGCACATGGCAGCATTTCATGTTTTTTTATGGCTGAGTAGTATTGCATAGTATATATGTATTACTTCTTCTCTATCAATCACCTATCAAGGACACCTTGTTTTGTTCCATGTCTTGGCCACCATGAATAATGCTGAAATAATTTTTGACTTTTCAAAAAGCATTAATCTGGCCCTGACTGGTTAACTGAGTTGGTTAAGAGCACTGTCCTAAAATGACAAGATTGCAGATTTGATCCCTGGCTAGGGCACACATAGGAAGCAACCAATAATGCACAACTGTGTGGAAAAACAAATTAATGGTTTCTTTTCTCCCCTCACTCTCTCTCTGTCTCTCTAATAATCTTAAAAAAAATTAGTAGTGGCTGGATAGTTTGGCTGATTGCAAGGAAAATGGCCTCTACTCCACAACCGAACTCCTCAGTCACTGCTGAAACCACTGCTCCAATTCTATTTCCCTCCTTACAAAAGTGAGCAGCAGGTTCAGGTTGGGTGGTGCTGGTGGTCCCCTCTAAAGAAGTTCTTTCAGCAAGAAACCACTGGTCTTGTGAGAAAGATTGAGAGACTCTCCGTTTGGGGCTGACTGTAGTCTAGCTCACAGGAGGAGGATAATCCTTCATCAGTCTAGTTCCTTGATAACAGGCTCCAAAAAACTCACTTTTTGAATGTCTGAGCTCTAAGCCACTCGCCCTTCCTCCTTTTGACTGAGCCCAGCAAGACAAGGTATAAGGTATTGAGGACATGAAAGGGAAATTTGAACAGTTTCCTCTTAAGAAAGTTACAATTTTAATTCATTGTGTTTCTTTTTATTTCTGTGTAAAATGTCGCTGAAATTTTGATGAGCATTACATTGCATATATTGATCATTTGGGGTATTATTAACATTTTAACAATATTAATTCTTCTAATCCATGAAAATACAGGAAATCTTTTAATATGTTTGTGTCTTCTTCAATCTTATTTATCAGAATCTTATAGTTTTTGCCTGACCAGGCGGTGGCACAGTGGATAAAGTGTCGGACTGGGATGCGGAGATCCAGTTCGAGACCCCGAGGTCGCCAGCTTGAGCGCAGGCTCATCAGGTTTGAGCAAGGCTCACCAGCTTGAGCCCAAGGGCGCTGGCTTGAGCAAGGGGTCACTCGGTCTGCTGTAGTCCCCTGGTCAAGGCACATATGAGAAATCAATCAGTGGACAACTAAGGTGTTTCTCTGCTCTTTCCCTTCCTGTCTGTCTGTCCCTCAAAAGTCATAAAGTTTTTAGTGTACAGATTTTTATCTCTTTGGTTAAATTTATTCTTAAATATTTAGTTTATTGATGCCATTGAGGATGGGACTATTCTCTCTTTTTCAGGAATTTCATTGTTACTGTGTAGAAAAACTACTAATTCTGTAATGTTGATTTTGTATATTACATTTGTTGAATGATTTTAATGGTTTTTCCTCCTTCCTTCCTTCCTTCCTTCCTTCCTTCCTTCCTTCCTTCCTTCCTTCCTTCCTTCCTTTCTTCCTTCCCGTTCAATGAGAGCATAGACCTTGTCCGAATTCTTCCCTGCTATATTCCAGACAGCTAGCATATAACTAGGTACTTCACAATGTTTGTTAACATAATAGGTAAATATTATATCTATTTCTGTATATCACATTAGTTCCTAGCTCTCAACTCTCTACTCATGCTCATAAATTCCTAACTCTCTGATAACTTAAACTCAATATTGTAAATATATTGTCCTATATCTTCTATAATGTTATGGTTCAAGATGTAATGTTTAAGTCTATGATGTATCCTCACTTAATACTGTGTATGGAGTGAGTAGCTGAGGTTCTTTTCCATCCCATATGAATATCTGGTTTTTTATAATGTCAAAGGAATTTCTTTTACCCACTAAATTAACTTGCTCCTTTAAATAAAAATCAGTTAAATATATATGCTTAATCTCTATGTGACCACTCCTGTTCAAGTTCTCTGTTTTTAGACTAACTTCACACTGTCTTGATTACTGTGGCTTTACGATATGTCTTGAAACCAGGTAGTTTTAAGCTCTTTAACATTGCTTTTGTTTGTCAAGATTACTTGGCTACTTGATATTTTTGTATTTCTATATTGTTTTAATATTAGCTTGTCAACTTTTATAAAATATTTGGCTGTAATTTTGACTGAAACTACATTTAATTTATGTAGATCACTGTGGAAAGAGTGGATATATTAATAATTAAATCTTCTAATACAGTGGTTCTTAACCTTTTTTGAGGTACCGAACCCATCAGTTTCATATGCGCATTCACCGAACCCTTCTTTAGTGATAAATAAAATATGATTTTTTTTCCAAATTCAAGATATAGGTATATGTTTTTTTACTGGTGCACAAAATGAGCCATGCATGAACATCACCTTGCTCAAAGAACAAAACCAACAAAGTGCATGAACTCACAACGAATTACGGTATTACTTTATTCTGGCCTCTGCGGCAGAGGGTTCTCCGAACTCCTGAGACTGACTCATCGAACCCCTGGGGTTCAATAGAACCCAGGTTAAGAACCACTGTTCTAACACAAACGTTTTCTTAAGTCTTCTTTAATTAGTCTTATCAAAGTTTTGTACTTCGCAGTAATTTTTGTTAGATTTATTCATGGGTATTTGATGTCATTTGATAAGTTGTATATGATAATTGCTTAATTTCATTTCTACTAGTTTTGTGTAATTTAAGAAAAAACAATATTTTTTTGCTAATTAACCTAATTATTTTAATATATTTTTTATAGTTTGAATAGTATTTTTCTACATAACAATGTCATCTATAAATAATCACAGTTTTACATTATCTTTTAGTACAATGATAAATAAAATTAAATAACTGATTTCATTGATTTCTTTTGACTTTTAAGAAGTTTTCATGTTTTACCATTTAGTATATATGAGCTGTTGGTGTTTCTTTTTATTGACATTTATTAGATAGAAGAGATTCTCATAGCTTAGTTTGCTGAGAATATTTTTGTTAAAACCATAAATGAGCATTGAATTTATCAAATGCTTTTTATGCATCTGTTAAAATGAGTATATAATTTTTTCTTTACTCTGTTAATGTCATGAATTATTTTGCTTTTTAATGTAAAACTATCCTTGAATTCTTAATAAGATCCTATTGCTGATGATGTATTATACTTTTTTTTATATATTGCTGAGCTAAATTTGTTAATATTCATTTAAAATTTGTAAGTATTCTCGGAAGAGATATTGGTCACTAATTTTATTTTAATATATTCATTATGTTTTGGTAAGAGGCTTGTACTTACCTTAGAAAAGGTTGAAAGATGACCTTTTTTTCTACTTCTAAAAATCTTTAAGATCAGTATTATTTTTTTCTTTAATGTTTGAATTGAATCACTTAAAAGTTTATATATAATACTACCTATTATGTCCCTTACCACCCCCACAGCTCAAATGTAATCTTTTCACTGGGACCATGTAAAAAAATACCTGTATTTTACTTATGCAACTCAACTTAATTTATCTTATTTTGGAGATAACAGTTGCAGGGTGTATCTTTACCACTAACTAATAGCAAATTTGGCTTTTGTGGAACCAAATAATATTGATAGCCCCTTCTGCTATGGGATCCAAAGGGATATCTTATATATCCCCTTTTCTTTCCCTCTTTCATCTGGTACCTGATGAATGGTTCAAACATGATGAGAAAGGACCTGTCATGTACTTTGAGTCTTGAGAGCATGTAACAAAGGTCCAGGGTCAGATTATGACTTTCACAATGGGTGTAGCTAACTGGAGAATCCCACGTGTGCAATTAAAAGTGCTGAGGGTGTGGCGTGTCTAACGATGTGTCAGGAACTGAGCAGTGGTGGTAATGACACCAGCTATAGCAAGCACAGCAAGACTACTCCTTAGCAGCAGACTGATTATGATCTACAGGTTGATTTTCATCAATTTTTTTCTGAATTCTGTAATTTGCCAGACTTCTTTCCAATAATTTCTGCTGTAGCTCTTCAGTTTCAATTATTTTCTTTCTTTCTTTTTTCAAGTGAGAGGAAGGCTGATAATGAGACACACTTCTGCGTGCACGCCAACCAGGATCCACCAAGCCTCCCAACCTGGGACGGATGAATCAGTCAAGCTACTTTTAGCACCTAAGCTGATGCAATTAGACTGATTGAACTATCCTCTGTGACTTCGCTGACACTGAAACCAATTGAGCCACTGGCTGAGTGAGGTGAAGAGGTAGAGAAGGAGGGGAGGGTGGGGGGTGAGAAGTAGATGGTCGGTTCTCTTGTGTGCCCTGACCGGAAATCAAACCCAGGGCGTTCATACACAAAGTTGACACTCTATGCACTGAGCAAACTGACCAGGGCCCAGATTCATCTTGTTTTTTGCAACTGAAATTATACTCTTCCAACAATATGGAGAATGATGCCCTTCATATAGGAGACATCATGTGTTTACTTCACTTCCAAAGAGGACTGATTAACCACTTTACCCCAGGTATAAATGTGTATAATGCCTTTGTTTGTGGTCTATCATTATTCTAAGGTAATTTAAATTAGCCTGAAATAAGAATTTTCCTAGGAACTATCTTAACTTAGAGAGTGATGACATATAGTTCTTTATTTTTAAAAAATCTGTAAATGTATATTGTTTATTCCTCATTCCCCTACCTCACCCCCATAAAGGAGCTATTTGGAATTAATTCCCATATATTTTGAGGGTATTTGGAGTTAGGTATTTTTCCACTGAAAGAAAGTGATAAATGGAGTTGCATTCAACTCTTATGAAAGTGAAAGACTTCAATAAATTTTACATTGATAGAGTGCCTCAGGGTGTCAATTCCAGAGGTAAAGTATAGGGTCAGAAATTGATCCTTGGGGAAGCTAATCTTTAAAGTTTCATAAAGGTCAAAGCATTTCACCTCAAGGTTGTTTCTTAATGGCTATTCTAGATCATTGTATAGTCAATTTGATTGATTGTGCCATTTGAGACACCGGAAAAAATCTGCCAAAAGCAGTCAGTGTGTTGGTTATTGTAAAGACAAACTAAGAAAAGCAAAATGTCAATTTTAAAAATATTAAATTTCATGTAAAGTTGGGTTTTATAGATGAAAATATCTGGTATCTATAGTAATTTAAATTTATTTTAAATTTTAATGCAGTTGCTACATATATATTTACATACACACAAAATTTTGATATTTGTTTTTATAGTGTATACTTTGCCTTTTATTTGCTCAAAAAAATTGATATTTATAATATAAAAGAGGTTAGTCATATTTTTGTGTAACAGCCCATGAAATATTAAGTTGAAGTCAATGATAACAATAACACAACATCAGAATGTTTTCTACCTTTGGCTCTTTTAATTTCAAAATGATGTAAAATCAATTAGTATCTCCTTAATTTCTATAAACCAAAAGTCAATAAAATTGCAGTAGTAGAAAAAATATGTTATCTGAAATCCAATTAACTGCTGACTTTCTTATTTCAGCTTTTATTCCTATTAGAAAAAATAAATAATATAGTGGCTTATTGCTAACTATTTAGTAATTATACAAATCTGAACAAGCTGGTATATCTTTCTGCACCTCAGATTTTTTAGGTAAGCTATAAAGTCCAACTATCAGAATAGGTTAGTTACCACACCTCCTAAAATAACTGTGAAATTTAAATGAGATAATCTAAAGAAAGTACTTAGCATTGTGCCTGTCATTTAGTGTTGCTCAAATAATTTAGTGATAATGATAATTCTACTGCTGTCAAAACCCCTCTGATCACAATAAGAAGATTTTTAGATAAGCAAAAAAATGATTTGTCAAATAAGAGTTACATCAATATGAGTTCTTACCTCAGTAGAAAAGTGCCATTTTTTTGAAATTTATTATTATTATTTTTTATTTAAGTGAGAGGAGGAGAGATGGAGAGACAGACTTCTGCATGCACCCTGACTGGGATCCACCCAGCAGCCCCCTTCTGGGTCCTTGCTCTCAACCAAGGTATTTTTAGCTCCTGAGATGGAGGCTCCAGGAGCCACCCTCAGCAACCAGCCAATGTGCTGGAGCCAGTCAAGCCATGTTGTGGGAGGAGAAAAGAAAGAGAGTGAGAAGGGGGAGAGGAAAAGATATAGAGGTAGATGGTCACTTCTCCTGTGTGCCCTTACCAGGAATTGCAACCTAGGACATCCACATGCCAGGCCAACACTCTACCGCTGAGCCAACTGGCTAAGGTGCTTTTTTCAATAAGTTTAGAAGTCAGATTTTCCTCTAATGTTGCAAAAACTTACTGTTTCATTTCAGGAGCACCAAGAAACATGGTCAATTTACACTTAAAAGCCATGTAGTATAAAAAAAACAACATTAAAATCACACTAAGAGAAACTAGTTACTCACAATGATTGACATGGACACAGATTCAATGGAATGAAAACATGGACTCATACCTTTTATATCATATTCTTTTTCGGCCATAACTCATGAAAAAAAAATGACAGGCAGAATTTTCAATCCGTTAATTATTTTACACCCCCTCCCATAATTCTTCCTGTCTTTTGCCCCACCCACCCACCTTCCACCACTGGAGAAGGAAGAAGCATGCCAGATCAAATGCACTGTACACATGTGAACTAAAAATTCTGTTATTAAGAAGGAAACTTTGCCATAAAAAAACAGCAAGTCAAACTGAAAATGGATTAATATTAAGGAAATGAACTGTTTTGTTATACAAACAAACCAAGGGATAGACACATCTAAGATTAGACAATTAAGTTGTTCAATAAGTCTTCCAGTCCCAGAACTGTCTTGCCATATTTTCCTCTATATTCAGTATATTGTTGAGCTTCCTCTGTACTCAAGAGATAGATCCCTAAATATCACTTGTTCTTGAAACAAAGTCCAGAGACATAAATGGAAAGGGCACTTAAAACTTTTCTATTTATCTTTTTAAGCATGAAGGAGGGTATTCTGGAAGCCCTCTGGAAAGTCACATGGTTTTCTATGACTCAGTCATTGAGAAAGAAAACTTCATGGTTGGCTTAGGGAATCAATATTTATCCAGATCATTGTGAAAAGACATAAACCTAGGAAAAATCTGGGACTCAGGCAGCATAGAAGATTGCATATACATTTGAAGATTAGCACCCAATTATAACTACTACAGCTATACTAACACACACAAAAAGCTACTCTTTATTCATAAATACAGTGACTCTTCAATAATTATTATTTTTTAATTTATTCATTTTAGAAAGGAGAGAGAGAGAAGGAGAGAGGATAAGGAAGCATCAACTCCCATATGTGCCTTGACCAGGCAAACCCAGGGTTTCAAACCAGCAACCTCAGCATTCCAGGTAAACTCTTTATCCACTGTGTCACCACAGGTTAGACCACTCCTCAATAATTTATTATTCATATTAAATTATACTTTTCACACGGACAGTACAAGCTATGGCAATTGTTACCAATAAGTATAACAATAAAAGCTATATTTTACAAGTAATTTCAATTTATCTATTAATACATTAGTTGTCTATATCTAAAGCACATACACCAATACATAGTTTCTTAAGTTATTATTGCACATTTTGGATCATTAAAAAAGTTTATTTTAATGGTTCAAAATGGGGGGGAAAACGATTGACTCTGTCATTTATTTTTTTAATTTAAAAAGTTTTTCTTAAGTGAGAAGTGGAGACAGAAAGAAAGACTCCCGCATGTGCCCTGACTAGGATCCACTTAGCAAGCCCCCTATGGGGTGATGCTCTTCCCATTTGGGACCTTTGCTCCATTGCTTAGCAACTGATCTATTTTATCACCTGAAGCAAGACACAGAACCATCCTCAGCACCTGGGGCCAACTTGCTCCAACCAAGCCATAGCTAAAGGAGATGAAGAGAGAGCTTGAGAGAGTAAGAGAGATAAGTGAGAGGGGGAGAGGTAGAGAAGCATATAGGTGCGTCTCTTGTGTACCCTCACTGAGAATTGAACCCAGGACATTCACATACCAGCTGACGCTTTAACCACTGAGCAAACTGGCTAGAGCCCTGTCTGTCATTCTTAAATCACTTTCTGATAGTTGGTTATTTGGGGAGTGTATTTGTTATTTCAGAGCAATGTTTCTGTTCTGTTACTAATGTTAATATATATATATATATATATATATATATATATATATATATATATATATATATATATATATATGCCCAGTCAGGTCACATGAGAAGCAATGATCTGCTTCTCTCTTTCTCCCTCTCCTCCTTCTCTCTCTCTTCACCTTTCACAGCTGGTGGCTTAATTGGCTCAAGCGTCAGCCCAAGCACTGAGTATAGATTGGTTGTTCTGAGCATTGGCCCAAAGGGAGGTTGCCAGGTGGATTCTTGTCAAGGGGAGGTTTGTGGGAGTCTGTCTCACTATCTCCCCTCCTCTCATTTAAAAAATTCTGAATGTGTTTATTAATTATAGCACAGTTTTGTAAATTTGGGGAAAAGGCAGTGGAATTCAAAATGTCCTGGACACTAGATAGCAATTTAGTTTAAAATTAGAGTCATTTTATTATTTAATGTGAACTGTTTTTGTATCTATCATATAATGCATATGAACACACACACAGTGCATAACTTTAAAATAGATCAAAAAGGTGTTGTTTTTTTTAACAGGAACTGAGAGAGAGTCAGAGAGAGGGATAGACAGACAGGAATGGAGAGAGATGAGAAACATCAATCATTAGTTTTTAGTTGCTGTTGCGACACCTTAGTTGTTCATTGATTGCTTTCTCATATGTGTCCTGACTGCGGTCTTCAGCAGACCAAGCCACCCCTTGCTGGAGTCAGCGACCTTGGGTCCAAGCTGGCGAGCTTTTGCTCAAGCCAGATGGGCCTGTGCTTAAGCTGGCAACCTTGGGGTCTCGAACCTGGGTCCTCTGCTTCCCAGTCCAATGCTCTATCCACTGCGCCACTTCCTGGTCAAGCTCAAAAAGGTTTTATAAAACGTATATATTGAGGTCCTTAGTGACTGAGAGGAATTTCTAATAGGAATACATAAGAGTTAGGACAGTCAAGGTAGATAGGACTGCATTAATAAAATGGCATGGAAATGGGAAACATCTTTTAGAGCAGTTGAGCTAGAAAGACAAATTAGATTATGTGAACAATAAGGTAGAAATATGAATAGTGAAATTTTTTGTAAAAATTATAGAGAATTATAGATATTTGATTATGAATTTATCCTGAAGTTATACTTTATTCTGTAGGTAACGGAAAGTAATTGGAGATGATATAGCAGAAATACATCATGTTTAAAATGGCCTTCATGAAAAATAAATCTGAAAGTAATGTGTATATAATAAAGTGGAGAAGACAGTTCACTCCTTATCCAATTAAAATCAGAAGCAACATGGTACAGGCAATAAAGCATGCTTTAAGTTAGGTATACATTCAAATTTCAGTTTTGATACTTAGCAGTTTTAAAACCATACATAAATTAGGCCTGTGTCTGGATTATTCCATTTAGACCTGGGATTATGTCCCCCAGGTCCACCCATGTTGTCACAAATGGCAGGGTTTTCTTTTTTAGGGCTAAATAATATTCTATTATATGTATATACCACATTTTCATTATCTATTTATTGGAAACTTGGGTTTTGTCCATATTTTGGCTATTGTTATCAATGCTGCAGTAAACATGGGAGTGGAGATTTCTTTGAGATCCTAGTTTCAATTCCTTTGGCTGTATACCATATTGAGAAATAAAATTACTGGAGCAGATGGTGGTTCTACTTTTAGTTTTTTAAGAGACCTCCACACTGTTTTCCATAGTAGCTGCACCAATGATACCACTTATATGAGGATGTTAAGATAGTTCAGCTCATAGAAGGCAGAGAGTGAACTGGTGGTTGCCAGGAGCAGGGTAGAGGGGAGGAGGGGGCACAGAGGGTATTGATAAATAGGTATAAAGTTGTTGTATGGATGAATAAATTTAGAGATCTACAGTATGAAATAATGCCTATAGTTAAAAATAGTATTGTGTTTTTCTGTTTTTGTTTCTTTTATTTTTTTTGTTTGTATTTTTTTGTGTGTGTGACAGAGACAGAGAGAGGAACAGACAGACTGGAAGGGAGATTGCTGAGAAGCACCAAATCTTCATTGTGGCATCTTAGTTGTTCATTGATTGTTTTCTTATATGTGCCTTGACTGGGTTGGGGTGAGGCTACAGCAGACCAAATTACTCCTTGCTCAAGCCAGTGATCTTGGGCTCAAGCTGGTGAGCCTTGCTCAAACCAGATGAGCCCATACTCAAGCATGTGACCATGGGGTTTCAAACCTGGGTCCTCTGCATCCCAGTCTAATGCTCTATCCATTGCCCTACCACCTGCTCAAGCAAAAAAATCTTGCGGTTTTTTTTTTTTTTTAATTATTTAGAGAATTGAACTTAACTGGGAGACATTGATCAATAAGAGTACATAGGTTTCAGGTAAATATTTCCATAATATTTGAACTGTTGATTATGTTGTATACCCATAACCCAAAGACAAATCATTTTTCATCACCTTTTTACACCCTTTTCCCCACTCTCATCGTTAAAACCCGCTCCCTTATTACTCCCTCCCCCTGGAAACCACTTTAATTTTACCTCTGTCCATGAGTCTCAGTTTTAAATCCTACCTGTGTGTAAAACTATATAGTTCTTAGCTTTTTCTGATTTACTTATTTCACTCAGTATAGTGTTCTCAAGGTCCATTTATGTTATCGTTAATGGCAATATGTCATTATTTCTTATGGCTGAGTAGTATTCCATTGTGTATATGTACCACATCTTCTTTATCCAATATTCTATCAAGGGAAACTTTGGTTGTTTCTATGTCTTGGTCACTATGAATAATGTTGCAATGAATATGGGGGTGCATGCATGTTTACCTACCAATGTTTTTGAGTTTTAAGGTACATATTTAGTATAGGGATTACTTAGTCATATAGTAGTTTTATTTTTAGTTTTCTGAGGAACCACCATAATTTCTTCCATAATGGTTGCACTAATTTTCATTCCCCCCAGTGGTAAATGAAGTTTTTTTTTTTCTCCACAGCCTCTCCATCACTTATTATTACCTGTCTTGTTGATAATAACCAAGTTAACAGGTATGAGGTGATATCTCACTGTAGTTTTGATTTACATTTCTCAAATACCTGGTGAAGATGAGCATCTTTTCATATATTTGTTGGTCATTTGCATGTCTTCTTGTGAGAAGTGTCTGTTTAGGTCCTCTCCCCATTTTCTAATTGCATTGTTTGCTTGTTTGTTGCTGAACTTTGTGAGTTCTTTATATATTTTAGATATTAATTCTTCACTGGAGCTGTTGTTTGCAACTACCATCTCCCATTTAGATGGCTGCTTATTTGTTTTGTTGTCAGTTTCTTTTGCTGTGCAGAAGTTTTTCAGTTTCATATAGTCTCATTCATTTATTTTTGCCTTTATATCCATTGCCTTGGGGTCTATTTCATAAATTGTTTTCTCTGACCAAGGTCCATGAAATTAGTACCTATGTTTCTCTCTATGAAATGTATTGTTTCAGATCTTATATTTAGATTTTTGATGCATTTTAAATTAATTTTTATGCAGGGGAACAAACTGTAGTCAAGATTCATTCTTTTGTATGTGGCTTTTCAGTATTCCCAGCATTATTTATTGAAGAGACTTTCTTTTCTGTATTGTATATTTTTGGCTTCTTTTTCAAAAATTATTTGTTCATATATATGTGGTTTTATTTCTGGGCTCTTGGTTTTTGTTCCATTGATCTGTATGTCTGTTTTTCTGCCAATACCATGCTGTTGATTATTGTGGCTCTGTAGTATAATTTGAAGTCAGGTAGTGTGGTACCTTTGGCTATTTTTCCTTTTTTTTTTTTTTTAGAGACAGAGAGAGAGAGACAAAGAGAGGGACAGATAGAGACAGACAGCAAGGAAGAGATATAAGAAGCATCAATTATTTGTGGCAGCACCTTAGTTTTTTATTGATTGCTTTCTCATATGTACCTTGACCGGTGGGCTACAGCAGACCAAGTGACTCCTTGCTCAAGCCAGCGACCTTGGGATCAAGCTGGTGAGCTGTGCTCAAAACAGATGAGCCTGCACTCAAGCTGGTGACCTCAAAGTTTTGAAACCTGCGTGCTCTACATCCCAGTCCAATGTTCTAGTCACTGCACCACCATCTGGTCAGGCTGGCCTCATTCTTTTTCTCAGAATTTCCTTGACTATTCTGGTTGTTTTATGGTTCCATACAAACCTGGTTATTTTTTGTTCTATTTCTTTAAATAATGACATTGGGATTTTGATGGGGATTACATTAAATTTGTATATTGCTTAGGATAGTATGGCCATTTTAATTATGTTGATTCTTCCAATCTATGAACATGGAATATTTTTTTATTTCAATTGTGTCTTTTTCAATTTCTTTTGGTAATTTGTTTTTTAGTTTTCAATATATAGGTCCTTCATATCCTTTGATAAACTTATTATATTGTGTACTTAAAAATTTGCCAAACAGTAGGTCTTATGTTAAATATTCATATCACAGAAAAGGTTAGTAATAAATAAAGATGATAAAAGGATACTTTTGGAGGTGTTTGAGACATTTACAGCATAGATTATGGGGGAGACAGTTTTACTGATGTATATTATTTCCAAATTCATCAAGTTGTACATATTAAATATGTACAGCTTTCTATATTTTAATCATTCCTCAGCAAAATTCTTTAAAAAAAACAGATTATTTAGCATTTCTTGGTTGACATACATAAATGTGTATGTGTGTGTGTGTGTGTGTGTGTGTGTGTTTATGTGCATACATATGTGTGTATATATAATCACCTCAGAAAGGAACAGCTTATCCTGTTCAGTCTAGAATGTAAATGTTTTTAAAATTTGTTGTACATTTCCATTTGTACTGATTTTCTTTAATCACTCATAATCTAGTTTCCTATTTTCTTTCCAGCTTTACTTCCAGCGTTTATTTAGTTCCATACACATTGTGTGTGTGTGTGTGTGTGTTCATTGATTGCTTACATACATTCTCTTTATACATTTTAAATTCCCTTTATTTGAAAGTCTTTTTTTCTCTCTCATCTAGCTGGATAACATTTTTGTTATCTTTTAAGAATTAACCAAAGTGATATTGTCTATAAACATATCTTCTACCTAGTACTCTCTTTCTCTCTCTTTGAACTATGAAAATATGAAAGTTTTTTTCTTTCCCTGCTTTTGACATCATGTATATTCCTGTATTGAAACTCTTCTTTTACTGTATATGACTTTTTAATTCTAGTCTCTTACACTGTTTGATGGAACTTAATATTTTTATTGTTTGACACACAGTAGACTTTCAATAGATCTTTACTGCATAAAAATATTGATTGATCCCATTATAGAATTGGGATTATACAACATGTCCCCAGTACAAAATAATTTTAAATCATCTTGACATTAGTAGCATCAACAGAATTATATTTGAGTGTTATATGAGTAAAATAGTAAACCTAGCTTTGCCGTTCTGATAATTGCTTTTTATGAAAGATTTGAATAAATAAGAAAGGACCCTGCAAAGCATAACCAAAGTACTTGAAGGGAAAACAACTAGATTCTTATGAGGAATGATATAATGAGTTTGTATAGAATAGTTCAGAGAAGGATTTAACCCTCTATGACTTTTTGAGGAGATGATTAATTTTCTTGTTTTGTTTTCAGAAGAGTAAGAAAGAGTTTAAATTATAGCAAGAATTTGTCATGACTGGGTAGCTCAGTTGGTTAGAGCATTGTCCTTATAAGCCAAGGTTGAGAGTTTGATCTCCTGTCAGGGTAAAAACAAGAACCAATCAATAAATGCATAAATAAGCAGAGCAACAAATCAAGGTTTCTCTCTGTCTCTCTCTCAAATCAATAAATAAAACATTAAAAAATAAATTATAGCAAGAGGTTGGATAGGCATTCAGAAGAGACCATTATTTAAGTGTGATTAAAGGATAGTAAAAATGTTTCATCTCTGCCTAACTCTATTATTGTTATTTTTTTGTTTTTAGAGACAGAGACAGGAACTCTGTATCTGTATGTGCTTTGACTGGATTTTGAACCAGCAAATTTTATGCTTCAGGCTGATGCTCCATTAAAATAACATAAAACCTGGGTTGAGTATAGTTATCTAGAGAGCTTTAAGACCCATTCCAACTCTAAAACTAAACCTAATGCAGAAGATTAAAATTAAAGCATATATTAAGTTATACAGTGTTTATTTCTTTTATCAATTATAAGATTATTTGATGTATGTGACCAAAAACAATCAACAATGGGAATATTATGACCATATCAGGGTACTACTCTCAATTTAATTACCTACTTACATAACACACAACCTTTAATTCTTAGTATATAAGGCTTTTTGTACACAAGAGTTGGTGAAAAATAATAAATTCTTTTAGCTCTACCCAGATGGCTCCAATGGTTAGAATATCCTCTCAAAGCACAGAGGTTGCTGGTTTGATTCCAGGTCAGGGCACGTACAGGACCAGATGAAAACAGCTGAAGGCAGAAAGGAGAGCAGTAAGATTGTTTTCTCCCCACTACTATTCAATTCTTTTTCTCAGTTGTATAACTGTAGGATTAAGTATGAAATCCTTAGGGGAGCATCCAAGGGTCTTTATGTTTTTGTGTCTGCCCAATTTTCCAATTATACTGATTTAATCAATAGTCTATATTTTCTCTCTAAGTATATATACACACATACAAAAACAGACATGAGACACACACAGATAGTTTTTAAACCTTGCTTTTTTGACTTGATAAAATATCTGATATAATTGTTTATTAGTACATATTGATATGAATCATTTTTCTACAAATAAATACATATAAAAATAGACACATAGACCAATGGATATAAATAAACAACTCAGAAATAATTCTACACATATATGGTTAACTAATATTTGACAAGGGAAGCAAAGCAATGGAGGAAGGATAGTCTCTCCAATAATAGGTGGTGGAAAAACTAGATACCCACATGCAGAAAAGTAAAATTGAGCCCCTATATTATGCCATTCACAAAAATTAACTCAAAGTCAATGAAAGACATAACATGAAACCATAAAGTCTGGAAGAAATCGGGGAAAAGCTCCTTGACATTAGTCTTGGCAATAATTTTTTGGATATGACATAAAAAGCACAAGCAACAGCCTGAACAGGCAGTGGAAAAGTAAATAGAGCATCATACTGGGACATGGAAGACCCAGATTTGAAACCCTGAGGTCACCAGCTTGAGCACGGGTTTATCTGGCTTGAGTGTGGGGTTGCTGGCTTGAGTGTAGGATTATAGACATGACCCCATGGTCGCTGGCTTAAGCCCAAAGGTCACTTTCTTGAGCCCAAGTTCACTGGCTTGAGCAAAGTGTCACTCACTCTGCTGTAGCCCCCTGGTCAAGACACATATGAGAAAGCAATCAATGAATAACTAAGGTGCCACAATGAAGAATTGATGCTTTTCATCTTTTTTTCTTCCTGTCTGTCTGTCCCTATCTGTCTTTCTCTCTGACTCTCTCTGTCAAAAAAATAAGAAATAATTAAAAACAAATAAAAATAAATAAAAAAGAAAAGCACAAGCAACAAAATCAAATGCCAGATTGTGGGACCACATCAAACTAAAAAATTCCTGTACCATAGACACAGAAAGACAAGACTTTCACGACAGTGCCCATAGGACATTGTTACATGTAAACACTAGTTAGGATACATGGAACTGTAAGTGAAGGCCTTTGGTTTACTTTGTGTGCTGTTTTGACCATTCTTCCTTTGAGGTTCAGAATTTTCTTATGCTCTCTCTCTCTCATTCCTCCCTCTCCCTTATTCTTTTTTTTTTTTACATTTTCTTACCTTAATAGGTTTTCTCTACTGAATAGAAATTCAACAGAAAATCACAAATATTTGAATCTATATTTTTAGTCAGCTCTTGGAAATCCATGTAAGTCGAGGACTGACTTAAGCTATACAAAGATTTTTGATTTTCCAGGGAATACCGCCCCTAACTGCTGCATTGTTCAAGGGTCAATGATGCTGAGCCAGGTACTTTTGGTAAGAAAGTGAAAGTAGGACTGGAAGGAGGAGGATGCAGTGCGGTTCCTGAGAGAGTTCCTTATTTGCCTGGGGTGTGGTACTTCACACTACCTGTTCTCCTGACCCTTCTTTCGTGTCTGGAAAACTTGTTTTGTGAGGTTTAAGGGAGCTGAAGCTACAAAATTGAAACAGATGCCTAAAATGCAATTGTAAGGTCTGGTGAAGAAAAACAAGTTTGTGAGTCCTTATACATTTGAGAGCACTTAGATATTTGAGAAATATTTGATACAGACTGAAGAGACATTATTTTTAAATGAACTCTCTGAAGTTAGGAAGGAATACTTTTGAGAAATTCTAGTGCAGGACTGTCTGAGGCCAGTTTACAATTGAAGATAGTTGAGAGTCCATATAATATGTGGAAAAACTTTGTGGGATTTAGTGAATCCAATTTGTAAGAAGCCTTTATGATCTAGTATGAGTCAAGGGTTAGCTTGTCAGAATGACACTGTGGTAGGAAGGATAGTTTTGAAATGATTTGAAGAAATGCCAGTGGAAGAAGACAAAGCTATTAAAAATATAGATCAGAGGATAAAAGTAAGGGGATCCATTTCCAGATTCTCTGCTCTCATTACACTGTCTTTATAAAACTCCCTTAGAATTTGCCTGCATTCACACTAGCCCTTTTTATACTTTAAAATATGAAGACAAAATGTCTGTCCCACAATCACTTATCCCAAATCTTTGCAATATTGCATTGCCTAGGGTATAAAATCCTCTTAGTGACAAGGGAATAATGTATAAGCAGCAGCACTAATTTTGGTAAAGGTTCACTTAATGACTTTTTCAAGCCACTCTAAACTATAGAGCTTGCTGATTGTGCCTGTTTATACATTATTCCAAGGGAGAAACTTGTCCTCTATTGGGATTTACTGAATGCTTAACTTCAGAGGTTGTAGGGCTGCTGACCATGGCTCTTTTAAATCAGTAATTCTGACTGGGTGGGTGATTTTGCTCCCCAGCGAACACTTGATAATATCTGGAGACATTTTTTGTTGTCATAAATGTGTATATGTATGTGTATGTGTATGTATATGTGGGCACTCCTGACATCTAGTAGTTCTAAGTCAGGGATGCTGCTAAGCATGCTACAAACGCATAGGTCCCATCCACACTCCTTGTGAATGTCACCAATGTGAGGTTGAGAAACATTGATTTAAATGTAAGTAGAATACTTTTTTGGAATACTGAATTTTTTAAAGTGCAGTACATAAAATCCTCAAATAAATATATTTATTGTTATCCCAACAACCATTTCTCATTTCATTGTATATTATAAAATATTTTGTATATTCTATCTTGTTTCATAAACCACCTTATTTAAACTGAAGATAAAAAGTATAGGAATAATCTTAAAGGTCTGAAGAGTATGAAGTTGTCATCTTCTCTGCCTGGAATGATAATTTTCTTTTATGTAGCCTTATAATTCCACTCTCTTACCTCCATCAGCAATTCCTTTTCAATAAGTCTTCCACTATGATATTACTTAACATTTAGTCTCTCCCTACACCCATACACTCCTCTCCCCATTCCAGGTTTTATTTTTTTCTTATCACATAGCAGTATCTAATATATAATTCATATTTTACTGTATCATATTATTATCAAGTCCACTCCTCTTACTTAAAAATCCACTCTATCAAAGAAATGATTTTTTCGTTTTGTTCAAGGCTACCATCTCCTTGACTACAAAATACTGGGAACAAAGGGCACAAAGTAGGTACTTAATAAACATTTATAAAAAGAATGACAAATTACACTGAAATGAGGAGAAAGCATTGAAAGAATTGTAGAGAACAGTGGACACACTGGATAGGCAGTAGGCAAGGGAAGGGTATGAAGGGAATTCATGGACCTTTTCCTCCAGGCTACGAGAGGCTCATTCCAGCCTCCAGGATGTGAATATGGCAGAGCGTGGCAGAGAGAAGACACTACTCAGAACTCTAGACTATCCAGAGAAACTTAAACTATCTAGGCTTGAGGAGTGAGTAACTACTAACCTAGCACAGATGAACATGCCTAACAGAAAAAGGCAGAATCTGAAATGAAGAGAAATATTAAAGGTAACATGGATGGGAGCTCTGGTGAGAATTGCTAGGATTTTCTATTTTAGCTGGTAAGTCAGCTTGCTTGAATTGACAATTAAAATATATCCAAATTTTAGCATTTATCATGCACTGTTTGGTATGGTAAATAGGAAATCCACAGTCTCTGGCTTTAGGAGTTTGTGATTAACAGCCCAGAACATAGATTAACAGGCTTATTGATAACCAGGTTGCTATAGGAAAAGAGGTAGCTCTATGGCCAGCATTTCAGGGTTGATTGACAAGGGAGAAGGTGCAGGACATGCCAGGTGATAAGGACAGGCCACTAGTAACAGAGTAATGGCTTTTTAAAATTGGAAATATTTACCAGTGTGTGATGGCCCAGTTAGAATAATTTGTGCAATCTATTTTAAGGAGAAAATCTTATTTGCATACAGCTTCCTGCCATAAAATTTTCATACAACCAAGCTAGTTAAGAGAGACTTCTTTGTTGTGAAGCCATTGATGTGACTGGAGAGGTTGCTAAGGTCACTACTCTGGGAGAGTCTCATTGTTTGTTCAATGGCACCATTCATTCAATCAACAAACATTAATTGATAATTTGTTCTGTGCCTATCAGAAGCCTGTCCTGCTTAAAAACACTGATTTTGAAAGTCAGACAAAGCAGGCTCCAAATCATAGCTCTTAAACTGGAAACTCTTTGAGATTTTGAATAATCTTAACTCTTGCATATCAGTTTCAATATCTATAAAAAGTAGTGATTTAAAGTTACCATGTATCATGTGTGGAGACTTAAGCAGACATTGTATGTCATTGAGAAAGTTTTCTTACATAGATAGAGTTAAATGTAGCAATATATTTTTGTGCTACTTCACTAAGAGAATATATATTCTAGAGAGAGAGGAGAGAGAGAGAGAGAGAGAGAGAGAGAGAGAGAGAGAGAGAGAGAGAAGAAGGCAGGGAGGAGCAGAAAGCATCAACTCCCATATATGCCCTGACCAGAGAAGCTCAGGGTTTTGAACCAGCCAGCAACCTCAGTGCTCCAAGTTGACGCTTTTACCCACTGCGCCACCGCAGGTCAGGCTGAGAATATATATTCTAAGGAGAACATAAGAACCACCTCATGAATGTCCTATAGGTGAGACTTCAAAAAATGTTTCTAAGAAATTAAATGCCCCTAATAAATTTAAGCCTTAATTTTCAAACAGTTGAATGTGAATTATTAAGAACTATGCACAGTAGCATATGGAACACATGGTCAATAAAAGAAAATATGTTATGTAGAAGTTATGACAACACGTAGAAGAAAAAGTGGGTAATTTTGAAGCCTGTGTGATAAGGGAAATCACAGGATGAACTATGTGGCTAAACTGGGTCACATGATGTGAAATCCTTTTTGTAAAGATTACTTGCAGGCAAGGGTAAGGAAGAAGTTATTCATGCACAAAGCCACAATTTAGCTAGTCAGCCTTATAGAAAATGTATCAACTTAAAATTATTTTCCCAGTGTAAATGTATTTAACAAATTAATACAAATAATGTTGTTTTAGATAAATAACACCTAAGTGAATGTATGTAGCATATTTTTACTCTATTAAACTCTAAAAGAAATTCCAGCTGGCCATCTCTATCCTGGGGCTGTATGTTCATTCTCATTCTCTCGTTCATTCTACTTCTCCCTCTCTTTCAACTTGATGGCCTGTTCTACAAAAAAAAAATAAACTTTTTAAATGTTAACTGAATCAAAGATTAATATTTGAAAATAAAAAGGATTATTAATGGATAACTTTGAGGTGTTAAAGATTAGATTGATCCCCTTCACACTAAAAACAAGAATAAAAAACAAAAGAATCCTAAAGTCACAGAGTCCTAAAACCTTGCCATGGGACATCTCTGAGGAAATTACTTAAAAAAAAAAAAAAAGAAGAAGTTTTTAATTGACACTCAGATTTCTAGCATAACTATATGTAGTTCCCTTTAGGGAAATATTAAAGGAGAGGCTGCCAATCATACTTTGATTTGAATATAGTTAGCCTTCCAGTCTTTAATATGGAGATTCGCTTGATAATTAAACTGGGAGGCAATAGCTTACCTATTACTATGTGCTATCATTGGTGCATTTTTTAAAAAACAACCTTGAAGAAAACACCAAAGAACAAGGCAGAGGTCAATAGTAATAAAATAAAATGTACTTTTAAATATTGGAAATATGTACCAAATCTGTAGCATCTATAGTGACTCAGAATAGATAAATTACAAGGCCATAAATCACATGTTTGTGAATATCCTTGGTGTAGCTCAAGAGTAATAACTTTTGAGTAATGAAAATTACTGTTGCAAAAATTTTTAAATATTAAGAATAAAAATATTGACTTCATGGCTATGAAATTATTCTCCTTTCTCTTTTATTCTATCTCTATTTGTTACCCTTTCTTAATTATTTCTTGCTTGTTTATTCTTAGGAAGTTGATATTTGTGTATTTTCAGTGTTCTTTACTCTAACAGTCTAGAGCTACTTTCTGTAATTTTATAATTAGTGTCAAGAAAATGTCACCAAGAACTGACATATTTTTAGACTATCCATATTTGAGTATATAAATATGGATCGAAGTGCTATTAGAAATCCACTATTTCTTGAACTAGTATGTCTGTAGTTAACATTTTTGCTGTATTTGTTTCTCCTCTTTCTCCTCTGGTATTATGTTCTTTTCCCTTTACTTCGCTGCTCCTGTGTTTTGTATACTGTGATACTGTTCAAATAGTGCCCAAGGTGAAATTGAAGGCACATGTGGAGAAGCAGGAGTTTGCAGAGTACCATTTCCAGCGTGTGAGGGTTTCATAGTCATGGGATAGTAGTTCCTCTTCAAGGAAGGACTCTGAGGAATACCGATGGTCAGGAAATCTTCAAACCCATGCCTTCACACATATGTGTCTAACAATACAGCTCACATATGAAAAGGACTATTGGTGTCTTGGAAAAATGAGTGGCCAACAAATACCAGTGTTGCTGAATACGTGATATGACTGACGTGTCACAGAGCAAGAATGAAGGGACATAAAAAAGTGAGTTAGGAACACAATTTAGATTTGGAAATAGTCAACACCCCAGTTGAAATTATTTATTCATATTTCTCTGCTAATCATAAACCCAAGGGAGTGGTCATAGATTATTGAATGAAATGCTCAGAGCAGGAAAACTACAAGTTAGAAAAAAAAAGCCTGGTGTATGTAAATGTCCACAGAGTGTTCATGGCACTGAGTTTGTTCAGTATACTGGTGAAAGTTTCATAAAACGAGGATTCTCAAGATATAATAATTTTTTTTTGTATTTTTTCCAAACTGAGAAACAGGAGAGGCAGAGAGACAAACTTCTCATGCACTTGACTGGAATCCACCCGGTATGCCCATCAGAGGGCAATGCTCAGTCCATCTGGGGCGTTGCTCCACTTAAACCTGCTGCCATTCTACCGCCTGAGGCCAGAGGCCATGGAACCGTCTGCAGAGCCAGGACCAACTTTGCTCCGATGGAGCCTTGACTGTGGGAGTAGAAGAGAGAGATAGAGAGGAAAGAGAGGGGGAAGGGTGGAGAAGCAGATAGGTACTTCTCCTGTGTGCCCTGACTGGGAATCGAACCCAGTACATCCACACGATGGGCCAATACTCTACTGCTGAGCCAACTGGCCAGGGTCAAGATATAATTTAAGACTGTATATTTTGCCTGACCAGTTCGGTAGCACAGTGGATAGAGTAACAGACTGGAATGTGGAGGACTCAGGTTTGAGACCCTGAGGTCGCCAGCTTGAGTGTGGGCTCATCTGGCTTGAGCAAAATGCTCACCAGCTTGGACCTAAGGTCGCTGGCTTGAGCAAGGGGTTACCCGGTCTGCTGAAGACCCGCGGTCAAGGCACATATGAGAAAGCAATCAATGAACAACTAGGGTGTCGCAATGAAAAAGTGATGATTGATGCTTCTCATCTCTCTCCATTCCTGTCTGTCTCTGACTCTTTGTCCCTGTAAAAAAGAAAAAAAAAAGACTGTATATTTATCTCTGTCCCATTTTTATTGTTTACTTTTTCCTGTAGAGCTTTGTATAATTTAGATGTATTTTTACTTCACTGTTAGCTTATTATATAAGCCAAATCAGAACATGGATGTCACCAATAAGATTTGATTAGGATTAGCATTCGTGAAGTAAGTGTTAAGGCAGAATGATGGTGTCTGTGATGTGGTCAGAATGGTTACTCATGACCTAAGTAAGTGATTGAATTCTATCATCTGTGGATAAGTCCTACATGATTATCCTTACCAGGCAAATACTCCTACACCATCATTTTCCATACTATAAAATAATCTATTCAGGCTAATAATTTTGTTCTGTGCACAGAATACTTTAACCACAGACAGAGAGGCTATTCTCTGAAAAAATGCATTCCAAAAAAGTACAAAAAAGAAATTAAACTGAGATTTGATTGAGAAGAGTATGTGTTAAATTCTAGAATCCCTAAGTGCATGTGAATGAAAATTGAGTCCCTTACTAACTCATAGAATTAGAGGTGTGCTTATATGAAGTAATATTTTAAATTAATAGTGATAAAACATGAGACATTTTTTTCAGAACTTAAAATAATTTCATAAAATCTGATTATTTGCATTCTGTATTAGTTCTATAGTAGTTACTTTTGAACATCTTAAAGCTTTGGTACTAAAATGGCTAAAATTGACAGAATGACTATGAAAATGTAAGACATGCTTAAAATAAATTTTAAAAAAATATGGATAGAAAACTCTGCTTTGGGTTAAGTTGTTAAAGAGCTCACAATAATCTCATTCCTTTGGTAATATTTTTTTTTTAATTTGAGGAAAATGAGTATCTTTCCATGGGGCTAATAAAGAACAGTGGCTCCAAGAATGCCTGTCAATTAGATTCCAAAAAAATAGAAAGGAAAACCCTTCATAGGACATCAGACAGTTTCAGTGCTATTTCTGGAAATGAGTGGAAGGGAGGACTAGGCTTGGTGTGGAAGGAGGGAATTTAAAGGGACAAGACAATGTTAACTTAGCATGAACTGACTTGTAAGTTGAGTGGATAGTGTATAATTCTAAAGACCACCAAATGCAAAAGTAAATCACTAGACTTAATAATTCTCAAGACTCCCTCACTTCTGACTTTTACACAGAGAACAGCAATAAAAAGGAGGTTGGAGAATGAAGAGAAATAATGTGTTTATTGTACTTGGATTCTAGGGCTGTGCCTGAATTAAATCAAAGCATAACTTAAAATTATATAAAATATGAGGTCCATTTCCCACCAGTTCAAATAATGACAAAATCAACTGAAAGCGCAGTCAATGAGGTTTTCAATTGGGCTAATCACAGGTGAATTCAGCCAAGCTAACTCCGGTCCCAAACATCACTCAAGTTACTGGGAGGTAGAACCTGGATGATCACCCTCACTATCTACCACACAAAAAATGGACAAGAATGGACATGCATTGCCTTGTAAAAAAATAACAAAATATTGCTATACTTTTTTCTCCGCAGTTTTGCAACAAATAATGATCTAGAATAATCTTAAAAAATATAAAATCCATGTATATAAGTAGGAAACAATGATCTCAGAACAATAGAAAACACAATTATTAGAAAGCTACCAGAGATAATCAGTAATTAGAGGTAACACACAAGGATTTTTAAAATGAATGTTTTAAAATATATATTTTATTGTAAGGACCCTGGTTAGTGTGTCATCCTGCCATGCCTTGGTTGCATGTTTGATCTCCAGTCAGGGCACATAAAAAAAACAACCAGTGAAGTTATAAATAAGTGGAACAATGAGATGATATTTCTCTCTCACTTAAAAAAAAAACAGTAAAAAGAACTATGGAAAAATATTTAAGTAAACATTGATGAATATGTAGAGAAATTAAAACTAATAGAGAATGAAATATAGTTTCCATAATTATATAAGACAATATATGTTATCAAAAATGCATTGGATAAGCTTAAGAACTACTTGAAGAATAAAAAAGAAATGATCACTAAACTTGGAAGATCAATAGAATTTATCAAAACTGTAGTCGGTAGAAAAATGTATTTTTAAAAAAATTAACAGAATTTTAGTGGCTTGTAGGTTAATAGCAAACAGCTTAGCATACACACATTTGAGGTCTCAGAATTAGAGATGCGTGAGCAGATAAAACACAATGTTTTAAAAAGATAATTTTTCCCCCAATATTGAGGAAAATCATCCTCCAACTGATTCAAGAACTTGGCACATACGAATCAGATTGAATACTCATCATAACCAAACTATATAAAACCAGCAGTAAAAGATAAAACCCTAAAACAAAAACCAAGCATGAGTCAGAGTAAAAGACATTACATACAGGTGAACAACAGTAAGAAATTAAAATAACTTTTTGTGAGAAACAAGGCAGGGCAGGAAACAAGGGAAGGACATCTTAAAATGCTGAAAGAAAAAGTCAACTTAAACTTATTTATACAATGAAGATATATTTTATAAATTAAAGCAATAAAGTTATTTTTAGGTAAATAAAACCTAAGTGAATTTGTATCTAGTAGATTTTCACTGTATGAAAAGCTAAAGGAAATTTTTCAGGCTAAAACCCAAAGTTAACAGATGGCACCAAGATCTAATAGCAAGAATAAGGAAAGTAGAAAATATAAAATTTGTACAAAAATAAATATTTATGTTTTTTTAAATAATTTTTTGAGGTGGTATCTCATTGTGGTTTTAATTTGCATTTCTCTAATGATTAGTGATGTTGAACATTTTTTCATCTATCTATTGGCCATCTGTATGTCCTCTTTGGAGAAGTGTCTATTCATTTCTTGTGCCCATTTTTTGATTGAATTGTCTTCCTGCTGTTGAGTTTTATAAGTTCTTTATAAATTTTTTTTATTAACCCCTTATCAGATGTATTGTCGAATATGTTCTCCCATTGTGTGGTTTGTCTTTTTATTCTGTTCATATTGTCTTTAGCTGTGCAAAAGCTTTTTAGTTTGATATAGTCCCATTTGTTTATCCTGTTTTTTATTTCATTTGCCTGTGGAGATTAATCAGCAAATAAGTGGATGAGTGGATTAAAAAACTGTGGTACATATACACAATGGAATACTATGGGGCTATGAAAAAGAAGGAAATATTATCTTTAGCAACAACATAGAAGGACCTGGAAATTATTATATTGAGTGAAATAAGCCAGGCAGAGAAAGAAAAATACCATATGACCTCACTCATTTGAGAAATCCAAGGAACAATAAGAACTGAGGAATGGAATTGAGACAGAGGAAGGATCAAAGGGACCAGAGGAAAAGAGGACAGACGGAAAAAGAATGACAGGATGGGATAAACCTAAAGGGAAGGGGAGAGGGCAACGTTGGGAGAGGGGTAAGGGAGATGTTCAGGGGAATATGGGGGAGAGGGGACGCATTTGGGGTGACTCTAGAATCTATGTAAACACAATTAACTAAATAAAAAATAATAATAATTTCTTTGAAAAAAAATTAAATGTCTAAAGCAAAAAGAGTTACAATATATTGTGAAGTTTATAAAATATGTAGAAGTAAAGATATGACAATAATAGCACAAAATAGTTTATTGATCAATGATATCCTTTATAAGATTTTATTACATTTATTTAAAGTGGTCTAATATGACTTCAGAGGAAACCATGATAAGTTCAAAAGGAATGCTTTAATGTTTATGCTGACCACTAAATGCTTACAAACAGATATAGTTCAAAAGACAGTAAAGGAGATAAATATAAATTATTTTTATTTTAAAGGACTCACTAAAAGAAACCTGACAAGGAGTAGAAAAATAAAGAACAAAGCTCAGACAGGACAAATAAAAATTAATTAAGAAGATGTCCCACTTAAATTCAACAGTATTAATAATTTTATTAAATAAAAATGATCTAATCAATCATGTTAAAAGGTAGAGTTTAGTCTGACTGGATAAAAATCAAGATACTACTACGAGCCACCAGTGGGGTTAGTTAGGATGAAGGATGCTTTTTAAATATAAATGAACAGAAACCGAACAGAGAACCCAGAATTAAACCTGTCTTTACAGTCAATTAATATTTGACAAAGGAAACAAGAGTATACAATGGAGTAAAGACAGTCTCTTTAATATATGGTGTTGGGAAAATTGGATAGGTACATGCAAAAATGAAACTAGACTAACAACTTACACCATTTACAAAAATAATCTCAAAATGGATAAAAGACTTAAATGTAAGTCACAAAATATCTTGGAAGAAAACATAGGCAGCAGACTCTTTCATAGTTCTTGTACAAATATTTTTGCTGCTCTATCTCCACAGGCAAGTAAAATAAATGACAAAATAAATAAATGGGACTATATCAAATTAAACAGCTTTTGCACAGCAAGATACCATTAACAAAATAAAAAGGCAACCCACTCAATAGGAGAACATATTTGCTGATACATCTGATAAGGAGTTAATAACCAAAATTTATAAAGGACTTCTAAAACTTAACACCAGGAAGATAAAAGGTAAACAATCCAAATAAAAAAATGAGCAAAAGTGCCTGACGGGGCAGTGGCGCAGTGATTGGAGCATCGGACTGGGATGTGGAGGACCAAAGTTCAAGACCCCGAGGTCACCAGCTTGAGTGTGGGCCCATCTGGCTTGAGCAAAAGCTCGTCAGCTTGGACCCAAGGTCATTGGCTCCAGCAAGGGGTGGCTCGGTCTGCTGAAGGCCCGCGGTCAGAGCACATGTGAGAAAGCAATCAATGAACAACTAAGGTGTTGCAACGGCAATGAAAAACTAATGATGATGTTTCTCACCTCTCTCCGTTCCTGTCTGTCTGTCTCTATCTATCCTTCTCTCTGACTCTCTCTCTGTCCCTGTAAAAAAAAAAAAAAAAAAAAAAAAAAATGAACAAAGGACCCGAATACACAATTCTCCAAAGAGGACATACAGATGTCCAATAGGCATACGAGAAAATATTCAATGTCACTAATCATCAGAGAAATACAAATTAAAACTACAATGATATACCACCTCAGACCTGTCAGAATGGGTCTCATTAACAAACCAATAAACATGTGCTTGCGAGGATGTGAAGAAAAGAGAACCCTCCTGTACTGCTGGTGGAAATGCAGGCATGTGCAGCCACTGTGAAAAACAGTATAGTGTTTCCTCAAAGATTTCAAAATGGAACTGCCTCTGACCCACTTCTAAGAATATATTCCAGTTCTAGGAATATATCCTAAGAATCTCAAAACACTAATGCAAAACAAGATATGCACTTCTATGTTCATTACAACATTGTTTACAATAGCCAAGATCTGGAAACAGCACAAGGGTCCATCAGTGGACAAGTAGATAAAAAAGCCATGGTACATTTACACAATGGAATACTACATGTCCATGAAAAAGAGGGAAATCTTACCTTTTGTGACAGCATGGACGGACCTGGAGAATATTATGCCAAGTGAAATAAACCAGGCAGAAAAAGACAAGTACCATATTATATATGTGGAATCTAATGAATACAATAAACTGAGAAACAAAATAGAAACAGAGGTAGGGTTACAGGAAATGATTAGACAGTTGTCAGTAGGAAGGCAGATAAGTGTATGACATCAAAGAAAGTGAAGGGATTAGCCAAATTATATTAATGCATACATAACACATAGATACAGATAACAGGGTAGCAAGTCCCAGAAGAAAACGGGAATGGTGGCAGGGGGAGAGAGGCATGGGGGAGACATGGGAATGGAAAGAACTTTGCATGGGACATAGGGGGCACGATATGCTGAGGTTGAGAGTGTAATATTGAGTGGGACACTTGGAACCATGTCGACATAATAAATTAAAAATAAAAATTTTCACAAATTTTAAAAATTGGAAAAAATAAAGCATATATTGTAAAAATATATAAATGAACAGGTAAGGTAAAAGTAGAAAAATAAAAAACATGGAAATAATACTCATGATAATATTACTATAATAATGTTAAACACAACTGACTTCATGTAATTGATTTAGCAGAGAAATAAAACATCTCAATAATAAAAGGGGTATTTTATTAAGAAGACAAAGGAATCTTAGATGTGTATGCACTTTATAATAAGAGAAATTCTAAGCACATAAAACAAAATTTAATAGGTATAAAAGAAGAAGAAGACACAATTACAATTACGTTTGGTGATTTTAACATTTCTTCCTAACAAAAGAATAGACAAAAATTAGTAAGAATTTGAGAAGTTTATAGAACACTGGCAACCAAGATGATCTTCTAGACATTTTGGGGGTCTGAATCCAACAAATATGCACTTTTATGTACAAATAGCATGCTCTTTAAGATAGATAATATGGCCTGACCAGGCAGTGACACAGTGGATAAAGCGTCGAACTGGGATGAGGAAGACCCAGGTTCAAGACCCTGACCTTGCCAGCTTGAGCGCGGGCGGGCCCATCTGGCTTGAGCAAAAGCTCGTCAGCTTGGACCCAAGGTTGCTGGCTCCAGCAAGGGGTTACTCGGTCTGCTGAAGGCCCGCGGTAAAGGCACATGTGAGAGAGCAATCAATGAACAACTAAGGTGTGGCGACCGCAATGAAAAACTAATGATTGATGCTTCTCACCTCTCTCCATTCCTGTCTGTCTGTCCCTATCTATCCTTCTCTCTGACTTTCTCTCTGTACCTGTAAAAAAAAAA
Organism: Rhynchonycteris naso; assembly: GCA_037038555.1. Classification (NCBI taxonomy): domain Eukaryota; kingdom Metazoa; phylum Chordata; class Mammalia; order Chiroptera; family Emballonuridae; genus Rhynchonycteris; species Rhynchonycteris naso. The sequence goes on from CM072996.1 coordinate 86,548,685, forward strand.
AAAAAAAAAAGATAGATAATATGCTTGACCATAAATATTTCAAATTGGCAAAGCTGAAATTATAAAATTATGTTTTCTGACCATAATGAAATTAATTTTAAAATTAATATCATTAAAATACCATAATGAACCCATAATTTAAAAGAAATTTTAAAAAAGTTATCATAAAAATTTCCTAAGTGTTTGGAAAGAAAACAGCATAATTTTAAGTAAACACTATGCCAAAGGCATTGCATGGGTATTTAAAAGTATTTCAAATTAAATGATAAATTAAATAAATTATATGACATTTGTGAGATGCTAAGGATTCCTTAAAGAGAAATGCATGGTTTAAAATGTGTATATTAGAAAATAACATATATTTAAAAATCACCGATCTAAGTTTTTGTCCAAAGAATTTAGAAAATCATGACCAAATTAAAGGATGTGGACAGTGTTTGTGAAACTGGCAAAGAGTTGAGGGAGGGGCCTCAACACTTTTTTGAGTGCATAAACGCTGGGCAGGGAACGCTGGAGTTGACACTCTCCCAACATAATTATTCCCTATATCTATGTCTTTTTAAATGGCCCCCTTAACTCCCCCACCCCACAACACATAGTTTCTCTCTGGAAAATCATAGTGAGTAAGATGGTAAGGTAGCTAGGAATTCTTCAACCTCTAAGTCAGCCTGAAGTGCTTTAACATTGTAACACACAGAAAAATACCTGGCTTGAATTCATGCATTTTAATCCGCTGCAGCGACTCTGCTATATAAGCCCCAGAAATATTAGATATAATGACCTAGCATGAAATACCAGTAAAGAGAAAGTGGTTTTACAAAATGGTACAAAAATCCTCATGAAATATGTATAAATGGGTTACATGCCAGTAAGAATAATCTGTGGAGTCATTGCTCAAAGCAAGAGATTCCAATGAGAGCCAGTGGAGCAATAGTGTCTCAGAACAGTAATGGTAATTTACCTACTATATTCTATAAGTCCCCCCCCTCCCCTTCTCTATTATTTTCTAATTATGTTTATTTTGAAATAACATGTTTCAATATCTTGGCTTTCTATGATCCATGGATTAAAGGTGAGGGTAGAAAGCTGTCACCTGGAGTTAACAGAATGGTGTTTTCTAGAACCTGGTATGCAGGAATTTTTCTATGATCTACAGGTGGCCTCTCCATTGCCCTCTTGAATTTTTTTTCAAAGTAGTTTTCTACACAAGACTGTGTAGAAAGTCTTAAGCTCCACATTGTGAAAAGGATTTCTTAACATTAAAAAGTATTTTATTAAACTTTATTCCAGAGGGAAAAAAAAAAAAACTCCAAATAAATTGTTTCCAGTTTTGTTAAAGAAAAAAAAAATTCTTCACCTCTCATATTCAGACTCTAAACAAATATTAATAAATATTTTGAACCCTAAGAATTGGAGGAACATTATGGAAAGAGGGCAAACACTTGTAAGTGTGGAAACTAGGAATTTTATCCACAACCTGGCATATAGACACGCAGATCCATTTGTCAAACTGATAGAAATACAAGTAGGATAACCCCCTACTAGAGTGGTATGTCTTGGACTTGAAAGACAATGTTTACTTGCAATACAAGTAGCAAAAGTGGAAGCATGAGAGGAGAATCTATGTGTGATTACCTGCTTCAGCCAACTCCAAAGTATCATATTATTTTGAATGATGAATCTAAACTTTTCCATTGTATTGTAAATTATTAACAAATTTATAGTCATGGATTTTTCTAATAGACATCTTCTAAGAGAAGGTGTACTTAATAAGAAATATCAAGAAAGTGTAAGAGAATATGAGATATGTAGAAGCCTTGGTCAGGCAAGGAGAGTTGTCAACATGAAAATATTTTCTGAGTTAACAGAAGTTTCTTCTTTTGTGGTGCAACTGAGCAGTGTTCCCCACCTCTACGTGTTTCTTCCTGCAAGGAGTAAGGGAAGCATACATTACAGAAATGAGATCACATTTTTGGTGTTTTTTTCTTCCTTTAGAACAAGGTATATTCTCAATATCTATGTATCTTTCATTCATCCATTTCTCTCAATCTTACATTTTTCCAGATTTGTGATGACTTTTCTGTTCGGTTAATGATAGGTATACAGTAAGTGTTTACTTAATATAGTCAATAGGTTTTTAGAATTGCAGCAAAATGACATAACAAACCAATTTTGCTGTAGACTAATTGATATATAGAGTTAAATTCCTACAGCATCTCATAAACATTATAATGAAAAGGACATTGAATGAAACAGTGTTATTCAAGGCCTTGCTGTACAGTAACTCCAACTGATTGTGTAATAATGGTAAAAGTGTGTGTGGTGATGTTATGAAGTGGGATTAATTAGGAATAGCAGGATTAGAAGTGAAAACAGAAAGAGGAGTAGCCAGATTCAAGTTCCTCCGTGATCCAGGTTACCAGAGACTTCCTTTTACTTTGAAGAAAGACTCCCCTTTGTCCTCTAACCTATTCTATTTCTACATGGAGAATATGGCCCTGTCCATTGTCTATACTAATATTTGGTGCTGTGTGTTGCAGCTATTACTGGTTTTGAGGTCTAAAGATGAGGACATTCATTTAGATAACAAAATGTCAAGTTAAATTCTCAAGATCTGGACGAGATAAATATACATTGGCATTTCACTAAACTTTAAAATGTTTTAGCTAACATGAACAAAAGTAGCCTAGTGGATGTGATGTACTCTAGCTATTTGGGAAAGATGTTTCAAGTAGGGTAAACTTTTTGAAGTTTCCTAAAAAATGGTAAGAAAAACTTAGAGAAATGCTGTTTTAGGAATAAGTCTATGTATTCTTAAAAATGGATTATTAAAAAAATACATGAAAGAAGTTTTTAAATAGTTATAGTTTTTTAACAGTATTTTAAACCTCTGGACCTTAGTTTAGCAATCTTCAAAATGGAATAGATAATAGCTTATTCATAAAATTACTTTATAAGTTGAGTGAGACAATAATTGAAACTTCATAGGATATCTGGAACTCAGCATGGGCTAAGTAGATGTAGCTACAGTCACTTTTTATTACATGTAATAGAGAGAACAGAGACCTTTTGGAGATCTATAATCTCCCTAGGAGTTCTTCATGAGTGATTAAAATATAAAACGCATAAACTATTTATAATAATAAGATATTCTCCATTGAAAATTAAGTTATCTTGCCTGACCAGGTAATGGTACAGTAGTTAGAGCATCGGACTGGGACATGGAGAACCCAGGTTCTAGACCACAGGTTGCCTGCTTGTGCACTGGCTTGCCAGCTTGAGCAAGAGGTCACCAGTTTGAGTGTGTGGTCACTGGCTTGAGCATGGAATCATAGACATGACCCCATGGTCACTGACTTTAGCCCAAAGGTCACTGGCTTGAAGCCCAAGGTTTCTAGCTTGAGCCCAAGGTTGCTGGCTTGAGCAAGAGGTCACTCGTTCTGCTGTAGCCCCCAGTCAGGACACATATGAGAAAGCAATCAATGAACAACTAAGGAGCCACAACAAAAAACTGTTGCTTCTCATCTCTTTTCCATCCTGTCTGTCTGTCCCTATCTGTTTCTGTCACACACAAAAAAAGAAAATTAAGTTCTCTAGTCAGAAATAAAATATTAAGAAAATTCTAATATGCAATATTCATTACACATAATTTCTAAAATAATGTTAGAAAAAAATGCAATAATTATTGTGCTAACATTGAGCCAGTTGCAAGTGCAAATTGTAATTGATATATTTGAAGCCTGTGGAAAACAGTGTAACTCCCTAATAAAAGGTAGCATGCAAATTATGCTGAGAATATTGAGCTCATACTCTTCCCCTTCACCCCCAACAGACAGATAGACATGATTAGTGACAGGTCTGATGAAACTCAAGAAGTCAAGTTGTATGTATACAGTCACCAACATGAGGCTATGGAACTAAATGCAGTGGCTGTGTTATCTAAAGTTTCTGAAGCATCACAGGAAGGAGATTTTTTTCTTGTATCAGTTGGTCATTCACTACTCTGGCTGTACACTATTCTTCATCAATATGACCATTAGTGTGTGTCTCTATGTGTCCTTTATCTTCTTTTTAGGTTTCTCCCCACCCTCTATTTTTCTTCTGGTAATCGGTTTTTGTTTGTTTGTTTGTTTATATCTTTCCTAAGATAATTTTATGGTTTTATTTTAACTCAGTCTGTCATTCTTTATGATGAAAATTAAGTTATGAGAGGCAATAAGTAAAGGAGAAAGTAATAAAATCTCTCTAGGAAGGCTATAGAGAGATATAAACATCTTGGAGACTAAAGAATAGTACAGTCCTAAAGAAAGTCCATGTCTAGTCCTTGACAAGCAAGGTGAATGAAAGAAGCAAGGCTAATCTAGAATGAGCTATCTCACAGGGGCAAATGGATAGGATGGCTAACATGACTGTATAAGGCATGTCAAAGATTGGGTAAAAAGAACACAACCTGTGGTAAAAATATTTTCTCAGTTGGAAATTTTTATCAGACTGTGTCTCAGTGGAAATTTTAGAATCTGCTATGAATAAAACTCCAAATACTATCTATCTGGCATTACTGAAATAAAAAGAAGGAAAACTATCAGGACTAAATTTGGTAACTAAAAATTATCTTAAGATTTCTATTGAGATAAAATTTTGGACTAAGGGGAAAATGTTTCTGTTTTAATATGTTCATAAACCCAAGACCATCACTACTGAATCTATATCTGTAAAAGTTGTTACTATTTCATTTTGTTATGAATATTGCTATACAGTATGTTTACTTATGAGAATTTCTTTCCACTAGCTTTCTGCATAAGTTGCAGTTACATGGGTTGCTTACTTGTAGGTTTAATTGGAAGAAAACTCAGTGCAATATGAAGAGTTAGAGAAATTTGACCTGACCTGTGGTGGTGCGATGGATAAAGTATCGACCTGGAATACTGAGGTCGCTGGTTCAAAACCCAAGGCACATATAGGAGTTGATGCTTTCTTCTCCTCTGTGAAATGAATAAACAAAGTCTTCCAAAAAATAAAAGAAAAATGAAGGTACAATTATCATTATTTTAAAGAAAAAGAAATTTAATGACAAATAAATAGCAAGATTAGTGCTCCTTAACAGTAGTAGAGTGTCCATGTCTTCATTTCTCCTTTTTTCCTTCTAATTTTTCTTTAATATTATCTTATATAAAGGTTAGAAATCCAGATCCAAAAGAGTAAAAGCAATCTGGTAGGTCCTTGAAATCTAGTATCTTTAAATAATCATACAAATGAAAATAATTACTGATCTGAAGTAGACAAGAACTATGGTGCATATATTTGCTATCAGCTGAAATATAAAGAAAATAGGTAACCCCTGGAAACACGTTTAGCAGGTCGGTCTTGATAAGCAGTGAGGTGCAGCTAAGCCTTGTGCTTTATCTGTTACGTGAAAGTGAAAAGTTTTCAACAATCATCCCAGAAATTACTGACATGGAAATGTCTCAGAACATGTTTGATGATTGAGCAATAATGAAAGAAGCCCCTTTAGTATTAGAATCATGAAACTTGACAGATATCTTATTTACAGAGAACATAATTCCACAGCATTAGCTGGAGCACCCAGAATAGAAAAACCATTAGTTGACGTACTAGAACTGATGTATTAAAATATCTTATGAGTGTCATGAGGCAAAGATGTCTGAATGAATTTGGAAATCATTCTCCTGGCAAATGTTAATTAAATCCAAGGCAATTAAGGAATATAGAAGATAAAGTAATGATCACTCAAATCTCACTAAAAAGAAAAACAAAAATAAATAAATAAAACAATGAAAGGAGTGTGTTCATGCTGGCATCTATCTAAAATATTTCCACTCATTGCCTGAGTTACACTGAAGAAATGGCAGGTCCAGAAAACATGTAATTAAAGGGGACTTCAATGAAATGTAGCAAGGTAGAATCAAAAGCCAAAGAAAACATTATTGTCAGCAGTATCAAAGGGGAATACAATATCAAAAAGGATTGAATCTAGACTTTGTAGGGAAGCAAATTAGTGTCAGAGAATATTTCTTGAAACTTTTCTATTTTCCGGAATTGATTAATGGGACTTCAATCTGATGACAAAGAAGTTTTAAATACTTTCCATATTATAAAGAAACCCCCAAAATAACTGGGGAATAATGTTGTCCAAGGACAGAAAGTCATGGTCAGATAAATTCTGGCACTCAAACTGTCCATCCCCTTTCCTCTGTTCCATTTACAGAAAACCAACACAGGGAAGTTAAATATATCAAAGAACTCCATTAAGTTCCTGTCAGAGCCTAGAAAAGAGTGATATGGCTTGTGCTACCCTTTACTATTGAAGAGTAGGTGCATGTCCTTTACCCACTAGCTCTGTGAATGTGGTTTTGAGTGGAATTATTTGTAGAAGTGAGAGATGTGTGAGAGAGAAGAGGATATTGGCATTTCATTTCCTTTTGCAGAAGTGATTTGCTGATCTGACATCTGTACCAGGGGTTAAGGAAGAGAAAGAAGACAGCCATGTGGCAGTCTACCTCCCACTCATAGTGGTATTTCAAGAACATGTGAGGTTTTGTGTGGCTCTTGGACACTTAGAAGGTGAGCTTGAGCTGCACCATCCAAGAAAGTTGTTTTCTGTGTGAATGGTTCTAACAGAGGCTGGAGCTGTGGTGGAGCATGGAAGGAAGTTAGGCTGGAATCAGGGCTCCCTTATCAAGGAACTGTGCAGCATTGAGGAACAAGATGGGGCAGTGCTCTGGTAAAGTCCCTCAAGGAACTCACATGTATCTGATCCACATCTGCAACAAAGAGCATTGAGCTATTGTTGATATTTAATGGAAGGGCAACAACTAACAGGGAACTCTAGAAGCAGCCTGAGAACAAAGAGATACAATTCCTCACTATCCAAGCTTCTTTGACAGATGTCAGGGAGAAAGGAAGTTTACACATTAAATACCATATAAGACTGAGGAGTTAAGCCTAAAGAAGTTATAATTAAAAATAACTGGAAGTTAGATAATCTGTGCATCTTTAGTGATATTACTAGCAGTCCTCCAAGAAGCAGGTACCAAGGTGATTGCTTACATGAGGGAGGGTTTTTATTATGGAAGCATGTGTGAAAGAAAGTGGGGGAGAATCCTGGATGTCTAGAAGAGTTAGGCATCAGATTACAATACAATGTAGTACTGACTCCCACTGAGAAGGAAGGGAGGGAAGTTTAGGTGGAACTATTATAATCAGTTAATACTGTCTAGGGAAGATTAAGCAAGGTGCTTAAGGTGTTGTTGACCAAAGTTACATATCAGAGGAGTCCGTGTCTTCCAGGAATGAACTTGCTTTAATATCTCTTCTGTACTTAGTCATTTGCCAATGCAACCTGTGGGAAGTGTGGCCTCAGAATAAAGAGAACAGATTTATTTTTCTTATGTATATACCCAGAGAACAATTCCTAGGTCATATTGTAACCCTATATACGTATTTAACATTTTGAGGAACTGCCAAACAGTTTTCCAGTGTTGCTGCTGCACCATTTTATATTTCCTCTCTGGAAGGACAGGCAACCATTTCATGAAAGTTAGCTATTATTTGTATTGTTCTTATTATGCTGAAGTAAAAGGGGGGGAAGGCTCTGGTAAAATTCTATAGAATTTCCTCAAGACAAATTTATTTTTTATCTGACTGTAGATTGTTATAGTATAATGAATGCCTTTATAGATAGTTAAGCCTAAAGTCTCATGTGGGCATATGAAATATTAAAGACCTTACCTTAAGGGATCAGGGCATGTTTTCAGGGAGAAAATGTAGCTAATCAAGTATTAGGAAGATACTATGAAGACACTGAGGCTATTTAGAAATTGTCAGTCAGATAAAAATCTTTAAATGGGAATTTAAAGCAAGAATAATGGTAGTAGAGCTCAGACTGCCTCTCAAGGGTGTTTATCTGAAGTCACTATAGCAGAAAGCAGAACATTTAGGAAGCAGGGGTTATGGAGGGCTGTTGTTGGAGCTATCCTAGTAGGAATTCATCCTGACAACTCTAGCAAATTATACTTTATCACCTCTCCTTCCCGTCTTTGTTTTTCTTTTGTTTCTTGTTTATACTGATATTAGTGTGGAAGTTTCATTTACAGTTTCATGTTCAAGGAAACCTGTAGTACATGTGGTCTTTATCAGTGCTCACTCATGAATACTAGTCCATGCCTAGAGTGAAGGCAGGACAAATAAGATATCTGAACCATATTTGGGAAACTTGATAGCTGGGTACCAGAAATCTGTGTTTGTGGGTGGGTGGGATTACTTTGTGTAGACAGGAACAGAGAGAGATGAGAAGCATCAATAATCAGTTTTTTGTTGTGACACCTTAGTTTTTCATTGATTGCTTTCTCATATGTGCCTTGACCATGGGCCTTCAGCAGACCGAATAACCCCTTGCTCGAGCCAGCGACCTTGGGTCCAAGCTGATGAGCTTTTTGCTCAAGCCAGATGAACCCGCGCTCAAGCTGGCGACCTCAGGGTCTCAAACTTGGGTCCTCCGTATCCCAGTCTGACACTCTGTCCACTGTACCACCGCCTGGTCAGGCCAGGCCTGCTTTAAATAACACTGTAAAGCCAGTAGTCGCTGCCACCATCACAGCCACCTGGCCAGTGCAGGTTTGCATTAGATTCGGACAGTCGGTAATGAAACACCGGAGCTAAGAACTGGTGAGCCATCAGCTTTAATTCTAGCTTGCACCCGGCGGGCAAGCAAAAACACACACTGGGCTCCAAAACCCACACATTCAGTGCTCACAAAGCTACTGACTTATCCGAGTTTCCTAGAATCAAAGGTTTCTAGCTCACCAGACTTATTCACCTCTGTTCCCCATCTCCTCCAGCACAAACTCTTAACAAATTGGCTTCTCCCTCAGCAATCTGCCATCTTGGCTGCTTCTCCTAGCCTTCACGTGGCCTTAATCTGCTCTCCTCTCTAATAATAACCTCAGGAACCAAGCGAGAGCAAGCTCCTGGTCTGCCCCACTTTATAGTGTAAAATCAAAACCTCCAATCCAATTACACAAACAAAGAAATCTCCAATACAAAGCCACCCATCCAAGGCAAAATGGGATTTCTCAGGAGAGTGCACCACCTACATCATCCAGTCAGTCAAGGGTGTGGGGAAAAGCTTACGCTTAAAACTAAGCCTTAGGCTATAATGACCCGGCTTGATTACATTACAGCCTTTCCCCCACACCCATCCCAAGCATAAGGGCAAATAATATCACCTGGGTGACGGGCTTCCATGTGGGCAGCTCCATCTTTAACAAAGTGAGCATAATATATTTTATCTGCCCAACAATCCATCCCATGCTCACTTTACTACCCACAATCTACACCACTGGCATCCCTGTACAAGGAAATTAGACACATTACACAAATTACAACAACATGACAAATCATACAATTTCAACAATTACAATAAATTGGCCCCATTACCTACTGAATGTAACATTTTTATTGTACGAGCAACAGAGGTGTAAAGTTGAGGTAACACACTTAAGGTAGATAACTAGTTTTGAAATGATTGAGAGATTAAAGATGAAAACGGTGAATCTGCCTGCCCTTAAATCCAAGATTTATTAAGTAAATATGTAAATAACAGCCAGGGATTTTATGTAAGAGATAGGGGGTTGGAGACGGGCTTGAGTAGATATTAAGAATTTTCCATCTACACAAATCTTTGTCCAAATAGGACATACTTGTGGCTTTGATAAAATATTATTAAGTTGTTAGGACTACTATGTGATATTTTTTCTTTGTTTATTTGATGCTCCTGCCAATATGTTTAAGTAACAGGCTGAACCTAAATAATATGCAGGAAAACCCAAGAAATTTTGGTGACAGTGGCACTTCCTGGGGATAACTATAGGAAGTATGCATGAGAGAAGCTGAGCCTAACTTGAAAAGAATAGTGTGATTCCTGCTAGCTTGGGAGATCAGAGGCTTGTCTTAACTCCTCAATGGGTTACTTCCAGAGGCTTCCAAAAGTGTTGTAGTCCAACACTTAGGGTCTGTTTCCATGATTCCTTAAGCTCAAAATTATGGGGCTGAGACACTAGTTTTAGGAATTCTAACTGTAAAGGTAGGAGAAATGTTGAGATGAACATGATTAGACTCCAAAACTCTGAGAAAGAAGTAATTAGAAGAAGCTCTGTAGACTCAAGGAAGGCTAGGGATTTTAGGGTTATAACTGAAATAGGGTCAAAGTCCCAAATTAATCCAGAGTGGGAAGAAGCACAGTAGAGGAAGTATTTATTCATAAGACCTGAGCACTTAAGGAAAAACTAGAGATAAAATAAACTATTTTATTGTTAGTTTACCTGTTATTTTTTCTTCTTTGCCCAGGAATATGGGCTTCACATATCTGATCAAGGTGCTCCTTGTTAGCTGGCATAAGGAGCTAGATTGCCTATTGTTCAGAACACCTTTATTTTGATTTGCATTTGGTCTTTTGTGTGGCCTTGTGTTTCCGCCTAGGATTACAGCATAATTTTTATTTTTATTATTTTTAATTTTTATTTTTAACTTATTGTGTTGACATGGTTTCATTTGTCCCACTATATAGCACCCTCAGCCCATACATCATGCCCGCTGTGCCCCATGCAAAGTATCTTTCCATTCCTATTTCTCCTTTTGACCTCCTTCACTCTATTTCTATCAATTTCCCTCTGGGAATTCTGCCCTGTTATCTGTATCTATGTGTTATGTATATATAATTTGGCTAATTCCTTCATCATCTTTGATCCCTTCCCTTCTTCTCCTTTCTCTCTGATAGCTGTTTATCTGTTCCTTGTGACTCAGCCTCTGTTTCTGCTTTGTTTCTCAGTTTATTGTGTTCATCAAAGTCAACATAAAAGTAAGATCATACAATATTAGTCTTTCATTGCCTGACTTATTTCACTTAGCATAATAATCACCAGGTCCATTCATGTGTCACAAAAGGAAAGTTTCCTTCTCTTTTACAGACAAATAGTATTCCATTGTGTAAATGTACCACAGCTTTTTAATCTACTCATCTACTGAAAAACACTTTGACTATTTGCAGATCTTGGCTATTGTAAACAATGCTGCAATAAACTTGAAGGTTCGTATCTTCTTTTGAATTAGCGTTTTGAGATTCTTAGGATATATTCCCAGAAGTGAAATAGTTGGATCATAAGGCAGTTTTATTTTTTAATTTTTTAAAGGGCACTGACCAGTTGGCTCAGTGGTAAAACATTGGCCCAGCATGTGGATGTCTTAGGTTTGCTTTCTGGTCAAGATTCACAGGAGAACCACCCATCTGCTTCTTTTCCCCTCACCCTCTCACTTCTCTCTCTCTCTCTTTCTCTCTTTCTCTTCTGCCACCCCCCCTGCAGCCATGGCTTGATTGGAGCAAGTTCACCCCAGGCACTGAGTATGACTCAATGGCCTCCACCTTAGGCACTAAGAAGAGCTCAGTTGCTGAGCAATGGAGCAACATCCAAATGGGCACAGCATCACCCCCTAGTGGGCTTGCTGGGTGGATCTTGGTCAGGGCACATGCAGGAGTCTATCTCTCTGCCTCCCCTCCTCTCACTGAATTAAAACAAACAGCGGTTTTTTTGAGGAAACACCATACTGTTTTTCCACAGTGGCTGTACGAGTCTGTATTCCCACCAGCAAAAGAATTTCCATTTCTCAACACACTAGTCAGCACTCGTTTGCTGATTTGTTAATGCAAGCCATTCTGACATTTGTGAGGTAGCACCTCATTGTAGTTTTAATTTGCATTTCTCTAATTTTTGTGACATTGAACATTTTTTCATAAGCTTTGTAAAGCCAGTAGTTGCGGCCACCATCACAGTCACCTGGCCCATACAGGTTCACATTTGACTGGACAGTCGGTAATGAAACAACAGAGACAAGAACTGGTGAGCCATCATCTTTAATCCTAGCTTGCACCCGATGGGCAAGTAAAAACACACACTGGGCTCCAAAACCCACTTATTCAGTGCTCACAAAGCTACTGACTTATGTGAGTTTCCTAGAATCAAAGGTTCCTAGCTCACCAGACTTATTCACCTCTGTTCACCATCTCCTTCTCCTGCACAAATTGCACAAACTGGCTTTTTTCTCAGCACTTCGCTATCTTGGCTGCTTCTCCTGATCTCCACGTGACCTTACTTTGCTCTCCTCCCGCTCTCCTAGAAAGCAATCACTCTTCTCTCGGAACAACATGACCTCTCTTCCTTTTAAAACCTTTTGGTGCGAAAGACCTCCCCCAACACACATTAATACAATCACACCCATCCCAATCATGAAGGGCAACGGGCTTTCTTGTGGGCAGCGCCATCTTTAACAAAGTGAGCATAATATATTTTATCTGCCCAACATGCTTATTGGCCATATGTATGTCTTCTTTGGAGAAGTGTTTATTCAGGTACTTCGCCCATTTTTTAATTGCATTTTTTTTACCTCCCTGTTGTTGAATTTTAGAAGGTCTTTATAAATGATGGTTATTCACCTATTATAAAAAAAATATCACTGCATATGTTCTTCCATTGAGTGGATTGCCTTTCTATCTTGTTAATGGTGTCTTTTGCTGGAAAAAAAGTTTTCTATTTTCCTATAGTCCCATTTGTTTATTTTGTCCTTTCTTTCACTTGCCCGCAGAGATAGATCAGCAAAAATATTGCTCCTAAGTATTTTCCCAAGATTTTTAATGTTTTGTGACTTACATTTAAGATTTTTTTATCCATTTTGAGTTTGTTTTTGTGGATGTACCTTGGTGGTCTAGTTTTATTTTATTGCATGTACTTGTCCAATATTCCCAACACCATTTATTAAACAGACTGTCTTACTCCATTGTGTACTCTTGCCTCTTTTGTAGAATATTAATTGACCATAAAGGCATGGGTTTATTTCTGGGTTTTCTGTTCTCTTTCATTAATCTATATACCTGTTCTTATGCCAGTACCAGGATATTTTTATTATAATGGCCTTGTAGTATACTTTGATATCAGAAAGAATAATATCTCCCTCTTTTTTCTTCATTTTCAAGACTGCTGAGGCTATTCAGGTACTTTTTTGATTCCATATATATTTTTGAAATAGTTGTTCTAGAAATGAAAAGTCTGTCATTAGTATTTTAATAGCAATTAAATTGAATCTACAGATTGTTTTGGGTAGTATGGACATTTTAATGATGCTATTTTTATCCATAAAACACAATGTATACTTCCATATGTTTGTATCTTTCTCGATTATTTTTTTCAGTATTTTATAATTTTCTGAGTACCAGTCTTTTACCTCCTTGGTTAAATTTATTATTAAGCATTTTATTTATTTATTTTTGTTGCAATAGTAAAATGTATTGTTTCTTTAACTTATCTTTCTGAGAACTTATTATTGATGTATAAAAATCTCACTGACTTTTGAACATTATTTTTATATCCTGTCATCTTGTTAAATTAATTTATCAGGTCTTGTTTTTTGGCTCAAATTTTAAGATTTTTGTGTACAGTATCATGTCACCAGCAAATAATGACAGTTTTACTTCTTTTTTTTTTTTCAATTTGGATACCTTTTATTTCTTCCTCTTGTCATATGGCTGTGGCTAAGCCTTACAGTGCTATGTAGAATAAGAGTGGTGAAAGAGGCACCCTAGTCTTGTCATTACCTTAAAGGATTGCTTTTAATTATTTTTCATGGAGTATGCTATTGGCTGTTGGTTTGTCATATAGGGCCTTTATTATATTGAGGTATATTACTTGTATTTCCATTTTGCTAAGTGGATGCTGTATTTTATCAAATGCTTTTTCTGCATTTTTGATATGACGATGTGATTTTTATTATACATTTTCTTTATGTGATGAGTCATGTTTATCAATTTACAAATATTGTAACAGATTTGCCTCACCAGAATAAATTCCACTTGATCATGATATATAGCTGTGTCCAATTTACAAAAATTTTGTTGAGAATTTTACCATGTATGTTCACCAGGGACATTGGCCTATAGTTTTCTTTCTTTGTAGTGTATTTATCTGGTTTTGGAGTTAAGTTAATGCATGCTTTGTAAAATAAGCTTGCAAGTCTTTTCTTCTCTTGAATTTTGAATAGCTTAAGAAGGATAGGTGTTAGTTCTTCTTTGAATGTATGGTAGAATTTGCCTGTTAAATCATCTGGTCTAAGATTTGTTTGATAGGAGGTTTTTTTTTTTTATATTGATTTCTTTAATCGGGCTGCTCAAGTTTTCTAATTCTTCATCTGCTTTGGATGATTGTATGGTTCTAGGAATATATCTATTTCACCCAGGTTGTCTAACTTTTTGGCATATATTTCTTCATTGTATTTTCTTACAATCCTTTGTATTTGTGTGATATTAGTTGTTACTTCTTTTATTTCTGATTTCATTTATATGAGTCTTCTCTCTTTTTTTTCCTTTATGAGTCTGGTTAGAGGTTTGTTAATCTTGTTTACATTTAAAGAACCAGCTTTTGGTTTTATTCTCTTTTGTATTTTTTTGAGCCTTTATGCTGTTTATTTTCATTCTGATCTTTATTACTTTCTTCTTTCTACATCCTGAGACCCTTATTTGTTGTTCTTTTTCTAGTTCTTTTAGGTGAAGAGTGAGATTGTTTATTTGAGCTTTTTCTTTTTTTTTTTTTTTTTTTTTTTTTTTTTTTATTTGAGCTTTTTCTTACTTCTTAAGTTATGCCTGTAATGCTATGAACTTCTTTCAGAACAGTTTTCACTGTGTACATAGATTTTGGGTTGTTGCATGTTCATTTCCATTAGTTTCAAGGAAATGTTTGATCAATTCCTCGATCTCATTATTACCAATTTATTATTTAATAACATGTTATTTAGACTCCAAATGTTTGAATGTTTTTCAGTTTTTCTATTTTAGTTGATTTCTAGTTTTATGCCATTGTGGTCAGAGAATATGCTTGATATCATTTCAATCATCTTAAGTTTATTGATACTTGTTTTGTGCCCTAACATGTGATCTATCCTAGAAAATGTACCAGGAGCACCTGAAAGAAATATAAATTCTGCTGCATTGTTATAAAATTTTCTGAAGATAACAATTAAATCCAATTGAATTAGTGTGTCATTTAAGACTGCTATTTCTTTGTTGATTTTCTATGGAATATTTATCCATTGATGTTAGGGGGATGTTAAAATCCTCCACTATTATTGTATTGCTGTTGAGCTCACTTTTTTTCTGTCAAAATCTTCTTTATATATTTAGGTGCTCCTATATTTGGTGCATATATATTTACAATGGTTATATACTCTTGTTGGAGTGCTCTCTGTATCATTATGTATTGACCTTCTTTGTTCCTTACAATAGCCTTTGTTTTAAAGGCTATTTTGTCAGAAATAAGTATTGGTATCCCAAATTATTTTTCATTTCTATTTGCATAGAATATATATTTCATTCCTTTAAATAAAGATCTTTTGTTCTGAGGTGGGTTTCTTATAGAAAGCATATATACAGATCTTTGTTTCTGATCCTCCCTGCAGTTACCTGATGTCTTTTGATTGGAACATTTAATCTATTTACATTTAAGATTATTATTGACATGTACTTAAGTATCACCCTTTTATTTCCTAAACCTATGATCCTCTTTCTATCTTTTTTTCTTTTTTTTCTGAAGTAAGAAGCAGGAAGGCAGAGATACAGACTTCTGCATGTGCCTGACTGGGATCCACCAAGCATGCCCACTAGGGGATGATTGCTCCATTAAAATCAGAACCATTCTAACACCTTAGGCGGAAGCCATGGAGCCATCCTCATTGCCTGAGCCAACTTTGCTCCAATGGAACTTTGGCTGTGGGAGCATAAGAGAAAGATAGAGAAAAAGGAGAGGAGGAAGGGTGGAGAATCATATGGGTGCTTCTCCTGTGTGCCCTGACCAGAAATTGAACCAAGGACATTCACATTCAAGGCCAACATTCTACTGCTGAGCCAACTGACCAGGGCCTATAATCCTCTCGATTTCTTTTTTTCTTCTCTTTTTATAGATAGCCCTTTAACATCTTTTGCAGTACTGGTTTGGTAATAATGAACTCCTTAAGCCGTTTTTGTCAGGAAACTCTTTGTTTCTCCTTCAATATTAAATGATAGTTTTGTTGAATAAAATAATCTTGGTTGTATATTCTTATTTTGCATCACTTTGAGTATTTCTTGCCAATCTCTTTTGACCTAAAGTGTCTGTGTTGAGAAATCAGTTGTTAGCCTTGTGGGGGTTCTTCTGTAGGTAATTAATTGCTCTTCTCTTGCAGATTCTATTATTCTTTCTTTGTTTCTTAAATTTGGCATTTTAACTATAGTGTTCCTTAGTGTGGGCTTATTTGGGTTCCTCTTTAATAGGACTTTCTGTGTTTCTTAAACTTGTGTAACTTTTTCCTTTATCTATTTAAGAAAGTTTTCAGCTATGACTTCTTCAAACAAGTTTTCTATCCCCTCTTCATTCTTTTCTCTTTTAGGATGTTATTTCTCTTTATGTTGTCACAGAGGTTTCTTAGAGTTTCCTCATCCTTCCTGAGTCACTTTTCTTTTTGCTACTCTGCCTCTGTGCTTAAATTTATCTTGTTCTCTAAATTGCTGATTTTATCCTTTGCTTATCCAGTCTACTGTTGATTCCTTCTAGTTTTGTCTTCATTTCAGATACGGTATTGTATTTTCATTTCTGACTTTTTTTAATGGTTTCATTGTCTTTCTTAATGCTTACTATGTTTTTACTCTGATCATTCTTCTTTTATTCTAATATCCTTGAGCATTCTAATAAACGTTATTTTAAACTCTACATCTGGTAGTTTGGTTACTTGCATTGTATTTCATTACTTTTCTGGGGATTTTTCTTGTTGATTCACTTGGGTCTTACTTCTTTGTCTGCCAATTTGGTCTGTGTATTAGGTAGCTTAGCTCTGACTCTAAAATTTGTTGTGACATCTTTATGAGGAAGATGGCCTTGGTGGTACTAACATTCAGACCATCTGAGCTCCTTGCCCTCAGAATGTTTCTAGAGGGTTATATTTACCTTACTTTTATATGAGTGTTGAATGCTATTTTCTTTTTCATGGGTGGACTTATCTTTTCAGGCTGGCTGGCTGTAATGGTCAACCTTGACCACTTGTATTAGATAC
Organism: Rhynchonycteris naso; assembly: GCA_037038555.1. Taxonomy (NCBI): domain Eukaryota; kingdom Metazoa; phylum Chordata; class Mammalia; order Chiroptera; family Emballonuridae; genus Rhynchonycteris; species Rhynchonycteris naso. The sequence goes on from CM072996.1 coordinate 86,565,824, forward strand.
TGTGCAGTTACTGTCCTATGAGGCATTGTTAATCTCAGCAATATCTGGTGCTTATCGAACTCCTCATTTAGACCTGTGCCTTTGTAGCTAGCTGAGTCTAGCATTGTTATGGTATGCCATCCACTACTGGTTTAGTTTATTCTTAGTCCTCTTGGGAAGGGTTCAGTTATGGTTTGATGTTCAGTGTTTTTTTGTAACCCACCATGGGCCATCTGTCTGGAACTACCACTCTGTTCACTGTTTGTGTCTGCATTTTCTGTACCTGTGTGTGTATGGGAAAGACAACCCTATCTGTAAGTATTAGCTTCTTCCTGCTTAGACCTGACAGCAACTATGTAAAATCGCCCAAGTTTCTTAAAATTTGCCCTCATTTTTCAGCTACTCCACCTCCTCTTGTAACTGTCTGGTCTTCCCTCGGGGTCTTCTGTAGAAAGACTGTGGAATTGGAGCATACTGACCTCACCCCACAACCCTTCTTTAGGTTTCAAGCTTAGTGTTTTTGGGCAACTGAAGTTGGGTTAATGACATTAGTGGAACCTCCTACTTCAGAAGTTTCTTTGTCAGAAGTTCAGTATGGAAAAACTATTCCCTACTCCTGAATCTAACCCATCAGTCACTGCTAGATATTCCAATTCTATTTCTCCCCAGTAAGGTGAGCAACAGGCTCTAATTGGGTGGGATTGACTGTCCCCTCTGCAGAAATTCTTTCAGCTAGGGAGCTCCTGGTGTTAGGGAAGAAGATTAAGAGTCTTCCACCATGGATGATGGTTCCCTCTCAAAAGGTGGCTAAGTTCTTTGACAGGTCATAACAATATGCTCCAAAGAATCCGTACTTTAAAGTCTGTGCTCTAAGCCTCTCTGCCTTCTCTTTTTGGAATTTAGCCCAGTAAGCAGGATATCCATAACTTGGGCCAGCTGACTGTGAAGCTCTACTTTATCTGATGTGTATAAGCTACTGTGCTGTGTTGACCACAGAAATTATAATTCATGTTAGCAGTGTTTGGTGCCTGTTGTGCTCTCCCTTTGGATATGCTTTTAGCAAAGGGAGGGTTCTGTTCTGATATTCTTTGTAGCTGACCACTCATTCTGTTGGTTCTGGGACTCTTAAGAGGAAATATGGTGTATATCAGTGTAAGACACTGCCCATGACTGGCCCTCAGCAACTTTTTTGGAGGTGTAAATAAACCAAAATTTGTGGCTGCCTCTGCTAGGCTTAGATGCACAAGGAAGGGCCAAGCTGTACAGCAAGGCTAGCTTTTACCAGCCCCAGAATTGGGGGTAAGTCAGAAAAAGGCCCACAGGTTCCTGAGACCTGACTCTTGCTACTTCTGTATGCTGGCTGCTTGTTGGACTCAACTACTGAGAAAACTCTTGGTAGAGTCTAGAGCCTGGAGAAATTAAAGGATTAGGACAGCTAGTAGTGTGACTTCAATCCTAAAACCCCAGCTGTCAGTCTATCCTGAATTTTTTTCACAGATCTCAGTAGAATATGACAACTAGGAGTCTGGTGGTTGTTGCCTCTGAAACATAGAAATTTGATTTTCCCATAGTCCGGAGAGTTTCTAGTGAATCTCCCATGAAAGGGAAGCACAAGACATATTCTTGGGAGAGTATGGGGAATAGCTTCAGCTTCAGCACCGGAGAACTGAGTCATGTCACATCTCCTGCTTTCTGCTAAAGCTGCTTACTTCTCAGCAGGGCCCAATCTCTATAAGCTAGGACAAGAAGGGTTCCCAAGAGTGGGGCAGTTGCTTTCCCCAGGCTGTTGCCAAGCAAAAGGGATTATGCCACCCAGGAAAGATGGTGACTGCTGTTTTGGAGAATGATTCAGGAAAGGGGTTCTAATAGCTATCCCCCTCTGCATCTCTCCTCTTTCCCTGGGCACCAATTACCCTTGCCTCATGTACCTCTTGTCCTCTTAACCCTTCTTCTGCCAGAGCCCAGGGTAAGTGGCTGTGAATAAGATTCTCACTTTGGCCCTATAAGAGGATGCCTGTGTCTTTGAGAACTCCGGTCTCTTTTCGCAGGCAGAAACCTTGCCTCTTTTCACCACCAGAGTCTATTTAAGAAACCTCTTTGAGGCTCTGGTGCTCTAGGCTCAGAATCTCGGTCTGGGGATAAGGACCCACAATTCTCAAAGCACACCTCCCTGCAGCTGAGAAACCCTACCAAGACTTGGCAGCCACTGGCTCTTGGGGCCATGGTCAGCCCTTTTTATATCTCTACCTTTCTTACCAATCTTGATGTGGCTTCTGTAACTCCTTGGTTATGTACTCTTCATTTAGTCCTAAAGTGGTTTTTTTCAAGATTATTTTTCTTAATTTATTTATATTTTCAGTTTGTTCCTTTTAGGCAGCAGTTTTAATGTCTACCTACCACATGCCATCTTGGAATCCCCCAAGAGCACAAGTTTTAAAGCAGCTGTTCAAGAGAGCATGGCAAAAGCATATGACATATTTATGTTTTATTCTCAGAAGGGATAAAATGTCATTTTGCTATACTCTATTAGGACAGACACAGAAGTCCCACCCACCAGTTTAAGGCAAGAAGACCTGGGCCCTCATACTGCCTTGAATAATTTTTTTTTGACAGAGACATATATAGAGAGAAGAAACAGATAGGGACAGATAGGAAAAGAGAGAGATGAGAAGCATCAATTATTTGTTGTGGCTCCTTAGTTGTTAACTGATTGCTTTCTCATGTGCCTTGACCAGGGGGCTATAACAGAGCAAGTGAGCCCTTGCTCAAACCAACGACCTTGGGCTCAAGCTAGTGACCATGGGCTTCAAGCCATCGACCTTTGGGCTCTAGCCAGTGATCATGGGGTTATGTCTATGATCCCAGACACAAGCCAGTGACCCCACACTTAAGCTGGTGAACCCATGCTCAAGCTGACAAGCTCAAGGTTTCAAACCTGGGTTGTCTGCATCCCCATCAGATGCTCTATCCACTGTGGCACTGCCTGGTCAGGCATACCTTGAATAATTTTAAAGGTCATAGTGAATTCATGTAGAAAGAAATATGCCATTGTATTCATCTAGATACAATCTACTGTAGAAATAATTGTGTAGTTTAGTCTGACCAAGTTTAGAAAAAAGAGGAGTTGTATTCAACTTCAGTTGCATGTGCTGTTTTCTCTCAAAAATGCCTATCTCTCAAGGTTTAGATAATTTAATTATTCATATTTATTTAAAATCCATCTTTTGTATCTTATCTTTTCATATGTATTCTCTACATTTCTAATTTTTTTCAAATTGGTTGTATTGAAATACCATTAAATTTTAAAAAAATGAAATAATGATAAAGAACATTTTTAGAGGAAGAGTAAAATATTATGTTAGCGTTTAAGTAGCTAGGGGTGTTTAGACTGGAGGAGAGGGGCATATTTTTGAGATAGGGCAAAGTCAGAGATTTTTTAACCAATTATTTCAAGATTCTGCAGCCCTGATTGAGAATGTGGATGTAGGAAACTGTTAAGGGAATAAGTGATTATACAGTTCATCAGCAACAAAAAGGTTTTGGTGAGAATACTTGGGACCTGTATGTCTACTCAGAAACATCTGAAGAGTGAATAATTAAATTTAATCATCTTTTTAAAAATATTTTCTGTAAGAAAAGAATAAAAAGGAAAGACTTTTTAGTAATAAAGACACAGGGAGGAAAGTGGTTGGTAAGTAAGTGCCTTTGGAGTAAGGTTAACAGCATTGTAAAATTATCATACTACAGAATACAAGAAAAATAAAGCTAAGTAGAAGCCTGTGATTCTGCTGCTTTGTCAAGACTTGCCTTTCTTCTCTCCTACTCTCCTCTCCTCTGGACCACTTGTGATTGTATTTTCTGGGTTTTTTTTCCCCTCTTCTCTATGTTTACCTTCTCCTATTCTTTTAAAAGAGACTAGTTAGATTTTCCTCCTTATATTTTACTCTTATGATGAAACATGTCACAAAGAACATTTCTCAGAAAGACCATCACACTACTTTGGCAGAAGCATTGTGTGAAAAGCAGCCATTATTCTGTCTTTTGATATACCTGACAGAGAGGAGCACTTCTGTTCTGTGAACTGAGCGACATGGTCTTATCACTGCTGACCTTTGATTGAATGGTTCTCCACCAATAGGGCTGAGGTAGAGCACCGTGATGATCTGTGAAAAAAGTAGGAGGTTTCGGACGTAAAGTAGAAATGAGAATGGTGGTTGGACTAACTGAGGTTGAGGATACCAGAATTCTATTAGAAATGCAGAACCTATGAAAAAACTGAGTTGAATTAATTGCCTTGGGCTAAATCAATATTTAATTATATATTGTACCTTATTTTATTTTATTTTTATATAACCAGCTACAGTGTAAGCACTAAAATGAATGACAATGAAAGAGTGTGAGAGTGAAAAAACATGAGAGAAATCTAGAGTAAACCAAAGTGACTGGAGAAAAATAACCACAGTAGACATTAGATTTATTAATTATAAAAGTGTAAAGTAATTACATAGCCAATAATACAAGAATGTTAAAATAAAATATGTCGGCCCTGGCCAGTTGGCTCAGTGGTAGAGCATTGGCCTGGCATTTGGATGTATCAGATTTGATTGCCAGTTCACACAGGAGAAGTGCCCATCTGCTTCTCCACCCTTTCCCCTCTTCTTTCTCTTTCTCTCTCTTTCCCCCTTCTTCAGCCAAGGCTTTATTGGAGCAAGTTACCCCTGGCTCTGAGGATGGCTCCATGGCCTCTACCTCAGGCACTAGAATGGCTCTGGTTGCAACAGAGCAATGTCACAGATGGTCAGAGCATCACCCCCTATAGGTCTTGCTGAGTGGATCCTGGTCAGGTGCATGCAGGAGTCTGTCTTTCTGCTTCCCAGCTTCTTACTTCAGAAAACTACAAAAAAATAAAAAATAAAATATGTCATACGCACATAGTCTTCTGTATACTACTATTACACATATAAATATCAACCTTTGAATGCATAAATGAGTGGGACAAATCAATGTTTTTCTCTGTCTCTCTCCCTTCCTCTCTCTCTAAAGTGAATCAAAAATTTAATTGCTAAATTATAAAATGGTAATAATTGACATGGGAAAATCACATTTTGAGATATAAATAAATAAGTATAATTCAAATGCCATAAAATATATCTATATGTAAAGACTGAAAAGAAATATTTTAATGCATTAAAATATTAAATAGATACCACCAATGGGAAGAATAAAAGTTATTTTAATATTTATCTACCCTCTTTTTTATGTATTTCACAACTCAAATATATGTAATTTCTCATTAGTATTTGAGTAAAAGCTATTATTTATAAATAATGCAATGGACACATTTTATGACAGGACTCAGAAAGAATCATGTTCTGAAGGCCCCTAAAGGCAAAATGAAAACAAATGAGAGAATGACTTTTACAAAATCAATTATCTTAAGTATTAGAGTTATTCTTAAAAACTGAAGGTAGAAGGCTAAAATTCTCGATAATGGGAATGTTTTAGTTATTGATACATTATCAGTAGACAAGATTCTGATTATATTTTATATAAAATATGAAAAATCAATTAATGACCTTCCAGTCTTAAGACACATTGATTTTAATTAGCAGGTCTAACTAGTTGGGCATGCTATCCAATTGTAAACTAAATAACCTTCAAAGTGTAAGTGTAGAGTTTCCACATTATTCTTCATTGTGTAATTTAAAGTAGGATTTATTTATGGTCCTTAATAATGTCTTAGAATAAAACTGATTAATCGCAATAATGCCATTTCTGTTGAAGCATTTCCAAATTAGGTGAGGTTGGGGAATACTAAAAATGTCAAAGAAAGAGATTTATTATTTGATTATATAGATAATTTTCTTGTACAGACAAAATAATCTGAAAATACGCTTTTGACTGGACCCATATTTTAAATGATACAGTAAAAACTGAAAGAAGATATAAGAAAGAAATATTTGTTTTCTTAGTTGTTCATTAACATTTTAAAGGTGTTTTCCTACCAGAATAAACTGGAATGCTAATTTGAATTACAAGGTATTACTACATCTTGAGGAATATAACAATATCTTCAATTTGGGATAATAATTTTTATTTCTCTCAATTTTTCAAAGTAATTTATTTTTCTAAACCTTTGTGAATGCTAGCAGTCATTCTAGGTATTACTTTAATATTGCTAAGAAAATTGAAAGGTTCTCTTTACATTTACTTAAGATATTATTGTTTATACAGGAAATCCTAAGCAATCTACAAAATTATAGTTTTAGAAATAATAAGTGAATTTACTTAAGCTATATGATTCCTGGCACACACACACACACACACACACACACACACACACACACACACATCATATATCCCTTTAATTTATAGAACTTGTCTTATCATTTCTTTGCATATAGATGAGTGATTTTCAACTTTTTTCATTTTATGTCACACTATTTACTAAAATTCCACAGTACACAAAAAATGTATTCTTTTGCCCATCTGACAAAAAAACATGTATAATTTTTATTGATTTACAAAGAAATAATAATAGTAATTACCTACTCTTTTAGCACCAAAGTGACTTTTCAAAAAAATCAAGTGCCTATACTTGTATATAAGGATTTCAGGTACCAAGAATGAACCATTTAGACATAATCTTATTATGTGACCAGACCAATAAAATGCAACTCTTTTACATGACTTATACTTATAGTCAAGACAGGGCATTTGCACCAGATGGCTATTGTTGTGTTGGCTGTTGTCATTTTTTTATTTGACAATCTAAGAGTAGAGAGGTCAGTGCTCCTGACTAAATAGCAGGTATTACATATTTTAAAAAATTATTGTGACACACTGGTTGAAAATCACTGGTGTGGATTTAATGAGATGAATTATTTTATGTTTTACCTGTCTAAAATATATTTATTTCATTTTCATAATTTGTATAAAATAAAGTTCACCCATTTGTTATACAGTTCTGTGAGTTAGACAACTACTTCAGTCCTATAAACACCACCACATACATCATTCAAAAAAATTCTGTATGCTCCAAAATTACTCAGTGCCCAATTGTAGTTACCCGTCCTGGTACCCAAAGTCCCTGGTAATCACTGATTTATTTTTTATTTTATAGCTTTGCATTTTAACAATGTCTTATTAGCAATAGGATAAGAGAGGTTGGGGGAGGTAGCAGAGGGCATAAGAGAAATAAAGGATGATAGAAGGAGACCTGGGGTGAGGAACACACAATGCAATATACAGATGATGTATTATAGAATTGTATACTTGAAACCCATATAAATTCATTAATCAGTGTCACCTCAATAAAGATAATAAATTTTTTTAAATGTCATATAAATTGGCCCTGGCCAGTTGGCTCAGTAGTAGAATGTTAGCCCAGTGTGTGGAAGTCTCAGGTTTGATTCCCAGTCAGGGCACACAAGAGAAGCAACCATCTGCATTCACCCTTCTCTCCCCCCTCTCTTACTCTCCCATAACCAATGGCTTGAATGAGCAAGTTGGTTCCAGTCACTGAGATGGCTCCATGACCTCACCTCAGGCGCTAAAATAGCTCAGTTGCTGAGCAACAGAGCAGCAGCTCCAGATGGGGGTTGCCAGATAGATCCCTGTTAGGTCCCACTCAGGAGTCTGTCTCTCCATCTCCCTACCTCTCAGTTGATTAAAAAAAAGGGGGGGGGGAAATATCATATAAATTGAATTATGCAATATGTAGCTGTGAAATCTTGCTGCTTTCACTTAGCATAATGTATTTCAGAATCAGTCATGTTGTTGCTGTATTCATACATTGTTCCTGGTTATCTCTGAGAGTATGATATTGTTTGCCTGTACTAGTTTTATTTTTCAGTTAAAGGACATATTGGTTGATTCCAGCTTTTGTGGGTCTTATTTGTACCCTCAGAAAGATAAAAGGTTTTTTTTAAATATTCAATTTTTAAAATCTTCCCCCAGGAGCTGAAACCTTTTATTATCTGGGAGGATAGGAGAAATGGATTCAGATAAAAGTTTTGTGCTATTTCAGCAGTAATTGCTGTTGCTCACCCCCAAACCTGCAGTATAAGGGAAGTTTTCCCAGATCTCTCAATCTGACCCTGCCCTTCCTTTTAAGCATTGGGTTAGGTCTATGAAGAACTCTTGCAAATAACTATAAATGCCCTGTGTCTAGTTCATATGGGTTTTATGTTTCTCATGAACCCACACTCAACCTTTAGCAATTGGTTAAACATTTACGTGAATTCTCATCAGACGTTTGTATAGAATCTGTCATCTGTCCCAGGGAAACAACTTGTGTCTTGTCTCTTCTTAGCTATTTTTGTTGTCCTTCAATTAGGGGTTAATTAGTTGTCCTGTAACCATGACTCTTTGATGGGTAAAAAAAAAAATTGTGACTTTTATATTATACAGTTGACTTTTTTGTTATTTGTATGAGAATAGTGTTAATTTTACTTTCTAATATTCTAAACAGAAACCAGGAAGCCTCTCATCTTCATTTTAAAGGAAACTTTAATCAATTGTATATTATGTTTTAATGCCTTAAACTGTACTACACGATTGATTTTGGCTTCCTCTTTATTTCTATAGAAGTAAGAGTTGCTTTTTATCATTGTTTACCTAGACATTGTGTTTATTATTTCATAGGCTGGCTCCAGTATTCTCTCACAAACACGGTTTTCAGTACTTTGACTAACACATACCTAGCTATGTTTTTATTTACTCTTTTGGGGGTTCTTTGGGTTTCTGGGACATACGGTGTTTTATTGGTCAATAATTTTTTTTTAATTTTAGCCATTACTAATTCAAATATATTTGTTACCCACTCTTTTCTTTATCAGATATACAATTTGCATGTACCTTATATTGTTTTATGTTGTGTTATAGATCTCAAATATTTTATTACATTTTTCACTATTTCTGCTCTTTCTGTTTGTGTTTGGATAATTTCTGTTGGACTGCATTCTACTTAGCTGATTCTTTCTTCTGTTGAATCTGTTCTGCTTAGAATTTTTTATGAAACCACTTCATCTCTTATTATTTATTTATTTTTCAGTGTGAGAGGTATGAGAAGCATCAACTCGTAATTGTGCCATTGCTTCTCATACGTGTCTTGACCAGAGTACCCAAGCTGAACCAGTGACCTCTTGCTTGAGCTAGCAAACTTGGGCTCAAGCCAGTGAACTTGAGCTTCAAGCCAGCAACCTTTGGGCTCAAGCTGGCATTATTGGGATCACCTCAATGATCCGGTGGTAAAGCTGGCAATGCTGTACTTATGCTTGCAAGCCTGTTATCAAGCTGGATGAGCCCATGCTCAAGCCGGTGACCTTGGGGTTTTGAACTTGGGTCCTCAGTGTCCCAGGTTGATGCTTTATACTGCACCACCACTAATCAGGCTGCTCTGTTAAGTTTTTACAAGGCAATATTTTTCTCTTATATCTTTATATTTTTTATATTTTTATGTTCTTTTTATAGTTTTTATCTCTCTGTTGGAATTATACCTCTGGTCATCGTGTTACTCATACTTAACATAGTAATCTACAATGTCTCTATTTGATACTTTTAAAGTCTTCATCTTATAACTTTAATATTTGTGCCAAATCTGAATTATTTCCATTGAGCCACTGACTGTGGGAGGGGAAGAGGGAGAGAAAGGAGAATTGGAGGGGTTGGAGAAAATCAGAAGGTCACTTCTTCTGTGTTCCCTGATAAGGAATTAAATGCAGGACATTCATATGCCAGGCTGATGCTTTATTCACTGAGCCAGGGCCACAAGTTTTAATGTTTTGTGTGTGTGACAGAGACAGGGAGAGACAGAGAGAGGGACAGAAAGGGACAGACAGGCAGGAAGGAAGAAAGATGAGAAACATCAATATTTCTTGTGGTAACTTAGTTGTTCATTGATTGCTTCCACATATGTGCCTTGACCAGGGGCTATAGCAGATTGAGTGACCCCTTGCTCAAGCTAGCGACCTTTGGTTCAAACCAGATGAGCCTGTGCTCAAGCTGTTAACCTCCAGGTTTCAAACCCGGGGTCTCTATATCCCAGTCTGATGCCCCATCCACTGTGCAACCTCCTGGTCGAGCCACAAGTTTCAACTTTTAAATGATATTCTTCTGCCTTGTGTTTGGTGTGGGACATTTATGATACTGAAGTGTTTTTCTTGAATTTTGGGTCCTCCTTTGGATTTTGGCATGCCCTGTGTTTCCACACCACATAAGGGTTTATTCAGTGCTTTTGTCCTCTTTTCCTAGTGGTAGACTACTACTGTTATTACTTCTTATTCACAATGCTTATGTATGTAGATTGGTCCATACTTCTTCAATATTAGCAGGCTCTGTGTATCTAATCTTCAGAAGTAGGGTTCTCTCAATATCCCTGTTCTTCCTCTGTGAAATAATTATAATTGTGTAAATAATTGCACCCAGTACAGAATATGGAGCATAGGCAGGTTTCATGTTTCTCTTTTAGTGACAATAGCAGGCGGGTGACCTCTACCTTATGCATGGTCTTAGTCATGAGTTTTCTTTTTCAGAGTGACAGCATAACCATACTAGATATACCTACATGGTCCAAGATGGGTGAATTTCTATCCCTCCTTCTTTAGTGGATAACTTCTGCTTCATGTCAGTGCAGGTTTTTGGAAAGATGGGTTTCTTGTTCCATGCCCTTCAGTAGACATCTCCTTCCTTCTACCTAAATATTGTTCAGAGTACAGACAGCTTTTGAAGCTATATTCCTTCAGGAGGCAACCTATACCTTCTATCTTTCATGGTCCATAGAATAAAGAGGCTGTACTGCCAATAAATTAAGCCAGTCTTTCATGCACGGACCACAGCAAGGCTCTCTCTGATGTGTACTTTAATCCTTAAATCTTTCTTACCAATAATTATTGCAGGCTCAGGTGTGTGTGTGTGTGTGTGTGTGTGTGTGTGTGTGTGTGTGTGTGTGTAAATGAAGAATGAGATAGGTTCTTATTGTATCTGAGGATCCCTGGGATTCTAAACTATCAGGATGATGATTTCTTTCTTCTTTCCCTCCTTCTTCTTCTTCTTCTTCTTCTTCTTCTTCTTCTTCTTCTTCTTCTTCTTCTTCTTCTTCTTCAAGTAATTTAACTTACTGGGAAGACATTTGTTTGCAAAAATATATAGGTTTCAAGAATACAACTCAATAGAACACCACCTGCACACCACATCACATGCTTTCTGTACCAGGCAAAGTCTCTTTCTATCTCTATTCCGTCCTTTGTCCATCAGTACCTAACTCCCATTCTTTCCTTTCCTTTGGCTATCACATCACTGTTGTTTGTGTCAATGTGTGTGCGTATATATATAATTGTTTTACCTTTTTTCATCCAGTCTCCCCTAACTTCTCCCCTCTGACAGCTATCCTTCTGTTCAATGTGTCTATCCTTCTGTTTCTATTTTCTTCCTCAATTTATTGTGTTCTTTAGATTCTACATATAGGTGAGATCATATGGTATTTGTGTTTCTCAGAGTAACTTAGTACACTTAGCATTAAAGTATCCAGGTCCATCTATGCTGTCACAAAATTAAGATTTTCTTCTTTTTTACAGCTGTGTAGCATTCCATTGTGTAAATGTACTACAACTTTTTTATTCATTTATCTACAAATGAACACTTGAACTGTTTCCAGATCTTGGCTGTTGTAAATAATGCTTCATTAATCATAGAGGAGCATACATTGTTTTGAATTAGTGTTTTGAAATTCTTAAGATATATTCCCAGAAGTGGTATTACCAAGAAAAAAAAAGAACTTCCAGTTTTAGTATTTTGAGGAAACTTCTTCCTGTTTTCCATAATGGTTGCACCAGTCTGGATTCCAACCAACAGTACACAAGGGATCTCTTTTCTCCACATCTTCACCATTTGTTTGTTGATTTGTTAATGGTAGCCATTCTGGCAGGTGTGAGGTAATATCTGATTGTGACTTTAATTTGCATCTCTGTAGTGACATTAAAAATTTTTTATATGTCTATTGGCCATCTATGTATCTTCTTTGGAGAAATGTCTATTCAGGCCCTTAGTCCATATTATAATTGAACTGCTTGTCTTCCTAATCTTAAATTATGTAAATTTTTATTATTATATTTTTTAAATTAACCCCTTACCAGATGTACCACTGCCAATATATTCTCCCACATAATGGGTTTCCTTTTCATTTTGTTGATTTCTTTAGCTGTATAAAAGCTTTTTAGTTTGATGTATTTCCACATTTTTTTTCTTTCTTACTCAAGGTTATATATCAGCAGAAATATTTCTATGTGAGATATCTGAAATTTTACTGCCTGTGTTTTCTTCCAGAAATTTTATGCTTTTGTGCCTTACATTTAAGTCTATTATTCATTCATTTTAAGTTTATATTTGTGTGTGGTGTAAGTGGTTGTCTAGTTTCATTTTTTTGCATGCACCTGTCTAATTCTCCCAAAACCATTTATTAAAGAGACTATCTTTACTCCCTTGGAAGTTCTTGCCTCCTTTGTCAAATATTAATAAACCATATATGCATGGGTTTATTTCTAGGTTCTCTGTTCTGTTCCACTGACCTATATACATGTTCTTTTATTATTATTCATCTATTTATTTTTAGAGAGAGCAAGGGAGAGAGAGAGAGAGAGAGATCAAAACTATTTGCTTCTCCACTATTTCATGGTTGATTCTTGTATGTGACCTAACTGGGAATCAAACCCACAACTTTGACATGTTGGGACAACCCTTTAACAATCATAGCTACCTGGCTAATTCCTAAGTGCCTGTTATTGTGCCTTTGTTTTCTACTATTTTCAAAACATGAAATGGTTTGTACTTCTTTCTTTCTTAGAAGAGGTTTTAAACCCATTGTATCTCAGTTTCCAAGATTACTTTACAATATCAATATTTTGATAGTCTAAAATATTATTATTTGTAGATAATGTGATTTGTCCTTAATATTATGGTAATTTAATATTTTTCTGAAAATTTCCAAATCTTAAACAGAAGTGAAAGTCTAATTGTTTCTAAATAATAGTAGTCAAACGTTAAAAAATAAACATTAAAAAGCAACAATGTTAAAGTTTTAAAACATGCTCTATGAAGAAATATATTTAATAAAATGTGTAAGAGCATTACACTGAAACCATTAAACATTGCTAAAATTAAAGAATACATAAATAAATTAAGAAATGTAATATATATATATATATATATATATATATATATATATATATACACACACTTTTTTTTTTAACAGGGACAGAGAGAGAGTCATAGATATGGATAGATAGGGACAGACAGACAGAAACAGAGAAAGGTGAGAAGCATCAATCATAGTTTTTCATTGCTGTTGCAACACCTTAGTTGTTCATTGATTACTTTCTCACATGTGTCTTGACCGCGGGCCTTCAGCAGACCGAGCACCCCCTTGCTGGAGCCAGCGACCTTGGGTCCAAACTGGTGAGCTTTTTGCTCAAGCCAGATGGACCTGCGCTCAAACTGGCGAGCTCGGGGGCTCGAACCTGGGTCTTCCGCATTCCAGTCCAACGCTCTATCCACTGCACCACAGCCTGGTCAGGCAAGAAACGTACTATATTTTTGAAAATCTCAATATTTTTACTTTTTTTACTCCTCAGAGTGATCTAAGGGTAATATTAAATCAAATCATAAAAGACTTTATATGTGGCATAAATTATAAATCTGATTTCAAAATTTGTGTAAAATCTAAAATCTGAAAATTACTAAAATATTCTGAAAAGAAAACAAATTGTTTATACTACTTAATTTCAAGTCTTATTTTAGAGCTCTATTTTCTAGTGAATGGATATTGGAAAAAGATAAATAAAATAATATATGAGAATAGAGTCAATAAATAGACTAGCTTTCTACATGGTCCTTCTTATAGTAGTAACCATTTTCAGAGAACCAACATGACAATGCTCCCAGGGTAAGAGATAGAGAGAAATGGGATGGGGGAAAGTGGAGAAGCAAATAGGCACTTCTCCTGTGTGCCCTGGCTAGGAATCAAACCCAATACTTCCACATGCCAGGCCATTGCTGTACCACTGAACCAACTGGCTGAAGCCAGTGGTTATTTTTTATGGATCAAATTGTTTTAATCAGTGTACTACCTCCACACCATATTGTGTAAACTAATCCTGCCTTGTTCTTATTTCAGTGACTTAAGAAATATTATTTGTTTGATATTACCTAATATGCACTTATCTTGAATTCATTTGCATAATCTCTTATCAACCCGACTACCATAAATTGAACAGCCTCAGAAGGACTTCTAAGGAAGCTGATATTTCTCCCCTTAGCCCCTCCCCCCACCATGTATCTCAAAGACTTATTGAAAGGCAAATAATCTCAGCTGTCTCATAGTTCCTAGAACAGTATCTTAATTTCCATCTCTTGAAATATTTAAAGTATTTGCAGTTGTAAATAATTTTGACATTTAAATTTCAAAGAGATAGCTGGGTCAAAAGGCAGTTCGACTTTTAATTTTTTGAGGAATCTCCAAACTGTTTTCCACAATGGCTACACCAGTCTGCATTCCCACCAGCAGTGCAGAAGGGTTCCCTTTTCTCCACATCCTCGCCAGCACTTATTCTGCGTTGTTTTGCTGATGAGTGCCATTCTGACTGGTGTAAGGTGATATCTCATTGTGGTTTTAATTTCCATTTCTCTAATGATTAGTGATGTTGAGCATTTTTTTCATATGCCTATAGGTCATCTGTACGTATTCTCTGGAGAAATTTCTATTCATTTCTATTGTCCATTTTTGGATTGGATTGTTTGTCTTCCTGGTGTTGAGTTTTATAAGTTCTTTATAAATTTTGGTTATTAACCCCTTATCAGACCTGTTGTCGAATATGTTCGCCCATTGTGTGGTTTGTCTTTTTATTCTGTTCTTATTGTCTTTAGCTATGGAAAAAACTTTTTAATTTGATATAGTCTCATTTGTTTATCTTGCCTTTTATTTCATTTGCCAGTGGAGATAAATCGGCAAATATATTGCTGCTACAGATGTCGGAGAACTTGTTGCCTATGTTTTCTTCTAAGATGCTTATGGTTTCATGGTTTACATTTAAGTCTTTTATCCATTTTGAGTTTGTTTTTGTGAATGGTGTAAGTTGATGGTCTAGTTTCATTTTTCTGCAGGTAGATGTCCAATTTTCCCAACACCATTTGTTAAAGAGGTTGTCTTTACTCCATTGTATGTTCTTTCTTACTTTGTCCAATATCAGTTGTCCATAAAGCTGTGGGTTTATTTCTGGGTTCTCTGTTCTGTTCCATTGATCACTGTGCCTGTTCTTATGCCAGTACCAGGCTGTCTTGAGTATAATGGCCTTGTAGTAAATTTTGATATCTGAAAGAGTGATACCTCCTGCTTTATTTTTTCTTTTTAAGATTGCTGAGGCTATTCGTGTTCTTTTTTTGGTACCATATAAATTTTTGTAATATGTGTTCTATATCTTTGAAGTATGTCATTGGTATTTTAATTGGTGTTGCATTGCATTTATAAATTGCTTTGTGTAATATAGACATTTGAATGATGTTTATTTTCCTAGCTATGAGCACGGTATATGCTTCCACTTGTTTGTATCTTCCTTGATTTCTTTTATCAATGTTTTATAATTTTCCGAGTACAAGTCCTTAACCTCCTTGGTTAAATTTACTCCTAGGTACTTTATTTTTTTGGTTGCAATATTGAGGGGGATTGTTTCCTTAATTTCTTTTGCTGACAGTTTATTGTTTGTATATAAAAATGCCTTCGATTTCTGAGTATTAATTTTATATCCTGCCACCTTGCTGAAATCATTTATCAGGTCCAGTAGTTTTTTGACTGAGACTTTAGGGTTTTCTATATACAATATCATATCATCAGCAAATAAGGACAGTTTTACTTCTTCTTTTCCAATTTGGATGCCTTTTATTTCTTCTTTTTGTCTGATTGCTGTAGCTAGGAATTCCAGAACTAGGTTGAATATGAGTGGTGAAAGGAGGCACTCCTGCCTGGTTCCTGATCTTAAGGGGATTGCTTTTAATTTTTGCCCATTTAGTATAATGTTTGCTGTGGGTTTGTCATAGATCGCCTTTATCATGTTAAGGAATGTTCCCTGTATTCCCACTTCACTGAGTTTGAGCATGAATGGATGCTGAATTTCATCAAATGCCTTTTCTGCATCTATTGAAATTATCATGTGATTTTTGTCCTTCCTTTTGTTTATGTGATGAATCACATTGATTGATTTGCGAATATTGAAGCAGCCTTGCCTCTCCAGAATAAATCCCACTTGATCATGGTGTATGATTTTTTTTCATATATTTCTGGATCCGGTTGGCTAATATTTTGTTGAGAATATTAGCATCTAAATGCATCAGGGATATTGGCCTTTAATTTTCTTTCTTTGTGTTGTCTTAGCCCGGTTTCGGGATCAGAATTATGCTCGCCTCATAAAAGGAGTTTGGAAGTCTTTCTTCTTCTTGAATTTTTTGAAATAGCTTGAGGAGGATAGGAGTAGTTTTTCTTTAAATTTTTGTTAGAATTTACTTATGAAGCCATCAGGCCCAGGACTTTTCTTTGTTGGGAGTTTTTTGATAACTATTTCGATCTCATTTGTTGTAATTGGTCTGTTTAGGTGTTCTGAATCTTTCGGATTGTTTTTGCTAAATTATATGATTCAAGAAATTTCTGCATTTCACCTAGGTTGTCTAATTTTTTGGCATAGAGTTCTTCATAGTATTTTCTTACAGTTCTTTGTATTTCTGTTGTGTCAGTTGTTATTTCTCCACTCTCATTTTAAATTTTATTTATTTGAGTCCTCTTGTTTACCTTTTTAAATAACCAGCTCCTTATTTTATTGATTCTCTGTATTGTTTCCTTAGCCTCTATGTCATTTATTTCTGCTCTGATCTTTATTATTTCCTTCTTTCTACTGGTCCTGGGTTTTATTTGCTGTTTTTTTTCTAATTCTTTTAAGTGCAGGGTCAGTTTTTTTTATTTGAGCTTTTTCTACCTTTTAATGGTATGCCTGTAGTGCAATGAACTTCCCTCTCAGTACTGCTTTTGCTGTGTCCCATAAATTTTGAGTTGATATTCTCATTTTCATTCATTTCTATAATTTTATTTCTTCTTTGATCTCATTGTTAATCCATTCATTATTTAATAACATGCTATTTACTTTCCAAGTGTTTGAGTATTTTTCAATTTTTCTTTAGTGGTTAATTTCTAGTTTCATGGCATTGTGATCAGAGAAAATGCTTGATATCATTTCAATCTTCTTAAATTTGTTGAGACCATTTTTGTGTCCTAACATGTAGTCTATCCTAGAAAATGTACCATGAGCACTTGAGAAGAATATATATTCTACTGCTTTAGGGTGAAAAGTTCTGAAGATATCTATTAAATCGAATTGATCTAGTGTATCCTTTAAGTCTGCTGTTTTTTTATTAATTTTCTTTCTTGAGGATCTATCCAGTGATGTTAGTGGGGTATTGAAATCTCCTACTATTATAGTATTGCTGTTAATCTCGCTCTTTATATCCATCAAAGTCTGCTTTATGTATGTCGGGGCTCCTATATTTGGTGCATGGATATTTATAATAGTTATATCTGCCTTTTGAATTGTTCCCTTTATCATTATGTAGTGTCCTTCTTTATCTCTTACTACTGCCTTTGTTTTTAAGTCCATTTTGTCAGATATAAGTATTGCTACCCCTGCTTTTTTTTTCATTTTCATGAAATATTTTTTTCCATCCTTTTACCTTCAGTCTATGTGCATCTTTTGTTTTAAGGTGTGTCTCTTGTAGACAGCATATGATCATTTAATCCATTTACATTTAAGGTTATTATTGATATATAGTTGTTTATTGACATTTTATTCTTTATAGCTGTATTCCTTTTTTGCTATATTCTTTCCCCCCTTTGAACTGTTCACAACAGATCCCTTAGCATCTCTTGCAGAGTTGGTTTGGTTTTAATGAATTTCTTGAGGCTTTTCTTGTCTGAGAAGCTCTTTATTTCTCCTTCAGTTTTAAATGTTAGCCTTGCTGGATAGAATAGTCTTGGTTGTAAGAGCTTGTTCTGCATTACTTTGAATATATCTTGCCATTCCCTTCTGGCCTCAAGCGTTTCTGTTGAGAAGTCAGATGTCATCCTTATTGGGGCCCCTTTGTAGGTGATAGCCTTTTTATCTCTAGCAGCTTTTAAAATTTTCTCTTTTTCCTTTAGGTTTGGTATTTTAACTGTGATGTGTCTTGGTGTAGATTTTTTTTGATTTCTCTTTAATGGAGATCTCTGTGCTTCTTTACCATGTGAAATGTTTTCCAGCCTTAATTTAGGGAAGTTTTCTGCTATGATTTGATTGAACAAAGTTTCTATTTCTTGTTCTCTCTCCTCTTCTTCAGGAACCCCTATGATGTGGATGTTACTTCTCTTCATGTTGTCACAGAGCTCCCTTAGAGTTACCTCACAATTTTTGAGTCTCTTTTTATTTTCTGCTCTGCTTCTGTGCCTTTGTTTATTGTGTCCTCTAACTTGCTGATTTGATTCTCAGTGTCATCCATCCTGCTTTAAATTTCTTCCATTGTGGTCTTCAGTTCTGATACTGTATCTGTCATTCCTCCTGATTCTTTTTTATTATTTCCATTTTGTTTTTTATACTTGTTATCTCTTTATTTAGTTGTTCATAATGACTCTCCATTGTTGCTCTAATATCTTTCAACATCCTAACTATCATCATTTTAAAATCTGCATCTGGTAATTTGGTTATATCTCGTTCATTCAGGTCCTTCTCCGGGGATTTCTCTTGATTCATTTGGTTTGCATTTCTCTGCCTGCCCATTTTGTCTGTGTACAAGAAGAGTGTGGCCACTGGAGTCCAATGGGTGTTTCCTTTGTGTTCTCTAGGTGTGGTCTGTCTGCAGGCCCGCTACCCCCTCTGCCGCTGCCTTGGGCTGTTGGGTATGGCCGTTGCCAGTGCCATCCCACTGCGGCTGTTTCTGTGATTTTAGCCTCTCCTTTGTGGGAGGGGCTGTGTTCTGGTGGCCAGCTCTGCAAGCCTCAGCCTGCCTGGGCCTTTTCTCTCCCCCACAGGTTGGTTTGCGCACTGCACTCAAGCCACAAGCCCCAGCACTAAGGGTAGAGGTGAGCACCTTTGCTCAGCTGTGGACCCAGCCTGTTCCTGGGCTTCTGCCCAGTCCCCGCAGTCAGAGCCTGGTTCCCACAGTTTCTCAGGTTGGACAGGGCTGCTGGCGTGCATTCAGCTGTGAGCCTCCACCTGTTCAAAGCTTCAGCCCTGCCCCCAAGGCCAGGGCCTGCCTTCACAGGATGGCAAACCACAGTTTATCAGCCGGATGGGGCTGCTGGCTTGTGCTCAGCCACAAGACGCCGCCAGTCCCTGGCCCTGCCCCACTCCCACGGTCAGGGCCGGCTTATGCAGGGTCGCATAGTAGAATTCTGCCCATTCCTGTCCTCCTGCTTTTCCCCTTCAGGTGGGTCTGCAGGCATGCCCACAGCTGCTGGACTATTTTTGCGTGTCCCCTCCACCCCTGCTGGGCTAGACCGAGTTCATACAACTCACACCTGTGGGGCCTCCATCCCTGTTTACAGAACTGCATTTCAGCATCCTGCCACCACCATCCCTTCAGCCAGCCCTCAACAGTGTGGGTAGGGGCACTGTCGCTCAGACCCTAACACTCCATACTGTAGTCCTGAAAGCTCCCTCCATCTAAGCAGCTCTGCTCTAAGTGCCGCAGGAGAGCTTGTTTGGCTGGTTTCATGTCTCCCTTTGCTGGTATTGCTAGTTCCAGGGGAAATATTCATTTTTGATTAGGGAAGTGACTCTGTCCAGGGGTTAGGCTGGCTGTCCCTCAGAGTTTTCCTCCCTGTGCTTTCCAGTCCACACTCTCTTCCCGCTGCTCTGGTCCTCTCTGTTCCCATTCCCCGGAGCCCTGAGTGAGTGGTTGTGAGAGAGGTTTTCTTCACTGTTCCTTTACGAAGAATCTTGGGTCTGAGAAAACTGTCTCTTTCTCACAAACAGTATCCTCACTTGTTTCACAGCTCAATACTGTCCAAACGCCTCTTCTAGGCTCTGGGGCTTCAAGCTGGGTCTTTGTTCCTGAGATCCAGGTCCCTCCCTCTCTGCCAAACTCTCCTCCAACCACACGGGTCTCTCTGGGCTGCCGTTCACTCCGGAAGCTGGGCAGCCCTCTCTGCGTTTTTGCTTTTTCTACTGGTCTCAATGTGGCTTCTTCAGTGTTCCTTGGTTGAAGACTCCACTTAGTTTAGTTCAAAGTTGGTTTATCCAGATGATGGTTCTTAAAATTAAGTTAAAATCCACTTTGGTTCTGGAAGTTGGAAGTTGGTACGTCTGCCTACTCCATCACCATCTTGCCATCCCCCAAGAATTACCTTTAACTTGAAAAGTGTATACTTCATTTGAGTGTGCTATAAGCTCTAAAGAGAGGAAGAAACATTTTTTTTTTCAGTGAAAGAAGAGAAAATAGAAAAACAGAGTCCTGCATGCACACAAACTGCGATCCACTAGGCAACACCCATCTGGGGCTGATGCTTGAATTAACTGAACTATTCTCAGCGCCTGAGTCCTACACTCAGACCAACCAATCCACTAACTGTGAGAGGAGAGGAAAGAGAGAAGGGAGAGAGAGAGGGGAAGAGATGCAGATGGTCACTTCTCATGTGTGCCCTGACTGGGGATAGAACCCAGTATGTGTGCATGCTAGGCTGATGCTCTATTCAGTGACTCAGCTGGCCAGGGCCAAGAAACATTTTTATCAAGCAAGTATGGAAGAAGCTGCTTTAGTTGGCAGAATATACTGAGGAAAAGCTATTTTGGGGGAACCATGAGTTTTAAAATTTCCCATGTACCTTTATTTTACATTCTAGAGCCCAAACTTTTACAGTCTATGTAATGAATTTCACAAAGATAATTTGGAAAATCAGTGAATTCATTTGTCATTGAAAATTGGCAGCCTATAGTATATTATCTTGTGTTAATTACTAGCTATTTTCTTGCTGGTGCTACTAGAAATAACAGATTTTTTAAAGTTATATAATATCCCTTGTTTCAGTAGGTGTAAAAACACATTTTAGGAATTTGGACTTTTTCATTCTTTTCCTCAAAATTTCCTTGTTTAATTTCCCTAGAAACAGCCACTCTATCACCCTATGCAGCATTTCTTGAATTGATTCTGCCCATCATACAATTCTATCAGAGGAACAGCAAGGATCTCCCAAACTTGCTTTCAATCAGCTCTTTAATCATGGTGATAACGGAATAATTTAATTTTCTCTTATATAACTGAGTGTCATGTATAACCAGCTGTCCATCTCTTAATGGTAGTGAAATTTCCATTGCCTTTAGCAGTAAAAACAGAGAATTAAGCTCACATTTCTTATATTTTAGTTAAGTTCTCTTATCTCTTAGTATTCTTGGTTCCAAAGACTAATTCAGACAGATTCTCATTTGAAATCAAGATAAATCAGCTCGGTCACAAGAAAAAAAGAAAATTGGAGGGTTATCATGGCAATGAGTTTTGTAAAGTGTATAGAAACCAACAGAAGTTGAAGGTGGACAATGGATATTCGGAGTACCACCAACAGCACCACCTCTTCTGAACATATTCTAAAATATAATATTGAGAACCATATGATTTCACTCATATGTGGGATATAAAGCTGAAAGCAACAATTGAACAAACAAGAAAACCAAAATCTCATAGACATAGACACAGACAATAGTATGATTATTAACAGAAGGGAGAGGAATTCAGGGGAAGTAAAGGGGATCAAATATATACTGACAAAAGATTTGAGCTTGGGTGGTAGTTATACAATGTAATATATAGGTGATGTATCACAGACTTATATACCTGAAACATATATAATCTAATTAACCAATGTTACCCCAATAAATTAAATTAAAAGTAAAAATTAAAATCTGAAAACAGTAGAAGATTTGAACTACATATCTAATAAGTGTAATAAGGATCACACAGAACCTTGCATCCAACAGTGAGAGAATAGCTATTCATCATGAAGATGTGCAACATTCTCAGAGCTGTAGCTTGCCTCTTCTGAAGAGAAATATTAAGAACAGCTCTTAAAGTCTTTTACAAACCTTTCTTTTCTAGTGAATACCAAATTGGAACTAATTGATGTAATATAATTTCTTATAGTCTATGTGGATATGTTATATTAAGCTGATAGTTATATAAATGTCAAGACTGTATAGATGGATATAATTATACTTTATAAATAATTGCTCTGTGTTGTCGTTACTATGTTTTGGAGAAAAAATCTGAGGGCATGAACACTAGTTTAATGGTTAGTTAGTTTAAATGACCTGTCTTGGGATAATCATCAGAGAATCAAGTTACTTTAAGTGTGATAGTAGCTAAAGTTCAACTGGGTAAAAATTTATTAAAATATTTATAGAATCATTATAGAAAAGTGATTATTGGTAATCTTATTTTTACCACAAATGATTATTATAAAGTTAAAATGATTAGAATGTTATATTAAAAGTTTTCTGCCCTGGTTGAATAACTTGGTTGGTCAAAGCATAGTGCTGAAGAACAGAGGTTGCTGGATCAATCCCTGGTCAAGGCACACACAGGAATAGGTATATTTGTCTCTTTCCTGTTCTCTCCCTTCCTCTTTCTAAAGTCAGTAAGATAAAAAAAAAAAAAAACACAAAAAACATTAATTTCTTTTTTAGTTTTGAATAAGTTCTATATTTGTAAAAATATCTAGTTTCTATATAAAATATTATGATATGTAATGTATAACAATCATAATTATACATTATGGTATCTTATGACAGCCAGGGTAAGAGAAAGACAAATCTCCTTTCAAGCATGTTCAAAGTTTTAATTTGTAGGGTTTTTTTAATGCAAAACTGACTACATTACACTTATTTTTTAATTTTTTATTATTATTTTACACTTAATTTTTTAAACATCAACTAAATTTAATGATGCCCAGTAGTCAGTTGACAGTGCAATAAGCATTCTTCTTTATAAATGGCTATTTATTCCCAGATTACAGTGTCTTTTTAAGATGCTGAGAATCTAAGCAATTTCACAATATAAAAATCATAATAGTTTCTTTATGGAAAATTAACACTCTAAAATATACCAGAAACCAAAGAATAAAAAAGCATGTCTCTGAATATTAATAACTCCCATACTATAGCTGTAAGTTTTTACGGAAGAATCATTTGTTTTTTCAAGATATTGAATAGCATCAAGAATAGTTCTGGCATATGAGAACAGCATGATTTCATACATAGGTAGGACATAAAAGTGAGACTATGAGACATGGACAAGACTGTGGTGGTTACGGGGTGGGGGGAGGGAGGAGAGTTAGTGAGAGGGAGGAGGGGAGGGGGAGGAGGGGAATGGCACAAAGAAAACCAGATAGAAGGGGACAGAAGACAATTTAACTTTGGGTGATGGGTATGCAACATAATTGAATGATAAGATAACCTGGAGATGTTTTCTTTGAACATATGTACCCTGATTTATTAATGTCATCCCATTAAAATTAATAATAATAATAAAAAGAATAGTCTGGCATATCAAGAAGAAAAGAAAGTGAGGGATAAAATAAAAAACTCTGAATCAAATATTGACAAAATTAAGTACCTAAAGGAATTGAATTTTACTTAATATGAAATTAGTAGATAATGCTTTCTAGGGGAGTGAAGGGGAAATTGATATTAATGATATAAATAAATTTGTAGTATAACCACATAGCTATAGAAGTATTATTCTAAAGCATGTATCTTAAATGTAAAAACATTTCTAATGATAAAGGGCAGACAAATTCTGGTTAGAGGAAGAGCTAAAATTTCTTTCCTTTTTAGTAGGCAGAAAGGTATGGTGGTTATCTAGAGACTATTAGCAAATTTAGGAAGTCTGAATACATGAAGAGGCTGCCTGTGGTCTCATCTGAAAGATTGATATTGGGGTTAGATAAGAATTTATAATTCGTAAGCTTTGTTTTTCTAAAATTATGTATTTAAAACTTATAATGGGTAATTATAGATTAGAAAATTACCAGAATCTTTGTATTAGCAAGGTGAGCTGCAAAGAATCATTCATTCCACAGCTGGGTGGGACTGATCCTAGAAGTGAAAATTAGGAACTTTAAGGTATAGTTAAATGAGGCAGATAATTTAAAACTGTATGGTAACTTGGTGTGATACAATCCTGTTAACATATATGGTTGGAAGAGAGATTTATATGGGGTGATATCATTTGTTAAACATCCTGACTGACTTATGTTTGGTGGTAAAGATGTAAAAGCTTTTAGCATTGTGTAGAAAAAAAAAATGTGTAAACCACATATGTTCTAACAAAGAGCAAGTTATTTGAAGGTAATCTGTTGAGAAAAAAATGGCCGTTGTATGAAAGCTCTGTCTTTGCTATCACTGCTTTCCACTGTAAGAGTGGTGAATACACCTTTTTAACATGACAGAATTCATAGCCATCATTTCCAGGATGACAGACACAAGTCGTAAACACTATATGTTATTGTCAAATATTAAGGAAAGAGTATTTAATCTGCATGCTAAAAACAATTTGAGACAGATCCAGAAAGTATAGTCATCAGATAACAAAAACTAAGTTTGTGTTTTGCACTTTTTATTTTTTTAAAACATGCATTGATGTTACTGAGTTAGATATATAGCTTCCTACATAAATCCACATTATCAGTATTCTTCAATATGGAACAGCCATTTTTTCTTAGATAAGAGGAGGGGAGATAGTGAGGCAGACTCCCGCATATACCCCACCTGGGATCCACCCAACAACCCTTTCTAGGGCTAATGTTCAGAGTACCAAGCTATTTTTATCACTTGAGGCTGATGCACTGGCACCAACTGAACTATTCTCAGTACCCTGGACCATGCTTAAACCAATCAAGTCACTGGCTGTTGAAGGGGAAGAGGGAGTGGAGGAGGGAGGGGGAAGAAGAAGATGATTGCTTCTCTTATCTGTCATGGTCTGGAATCAAACCCAGGACATCCATACACATGAACAAAGCTCTATCCACTGAGCCACTGGCCAGGGCCAGACATGTTTTGATTGTTGTAAATGGAGATATGAGTTTACAAGGACTCAACATAGAAATTTCCATAGCTGTATCTTTGATAAAATTAACCATGATGATTACATACTGCTTATGAGGTGTTTTTCGTAACACTTTATAAATTACCTCATTTAGCACTTTCAATAACCCTATAAATAAGGGACAATTATTATCTCCAATATTCTAAATGAAAAATTTGAAGCTCAGGGTGATTATCTTACCCAAATCTAGGACTGCAACCCAGGTCTGACTCCAGATCTTTGGTTTTATTTAATCTGTACTACTGCCAAAGTCATTTGTACTTACTCTATTGATGGGGAAAGAGAGACAGGCTTCTATACAAGAAGATGCATTTATTTATTTATTAAGTATTTTCCTTTGTGATAAGAACTTTTAGGATTTCTTCTCTTGGCAACTTTCAGCTAAAACATACAGCAGTGCTAACTACAGTCATCTGTTGTATATTACATAATAGAATTTATCTTAGAACTGGAGATTGTACCTTTTACCTCATCCACTTTCCCTACCTCTGGTAAACACAAATTTGATCTTCTTTTCTATGATTGTTTTTTTGTTTAGATTCCACATATAAGTGAGGTCATACAGTATTTGTCTTTCACTGTCTGGCTTATTTCACTTACATAATCCCCTCAAGGTTTATCTATCTTGTCACAAATAGCAGGGTTTCCTTCATTTTTATGGCTGAATAATATTCCATAGTGCGACTGTGTGTGTGTGTGTGTGTGTGTGTGTGTGTGTGTGCTCACCCATTCATTTATCAACATACAGTTAGGTAGTTTTTGTATCTTTGCTTTTGTTAATACTGCAACAATAAACATGGGGCTACAGAGAAATCTTCAACATACTGGTTTAATTTCCTTTGAATATATACCCAGAAATAAAATTGCTGGATCAAATGGTTGTCTATTATTTTTAATTTTTATTTTTTATTCAGTGAGAATAGCGGAAGCAGAGACAGACACCTGCACGTGCCCCGAACAGGATCCACCCATCAAGCCCACTAGGGGGTGATTCTCTGCCCATCTGGGGCATTGCTGCATTGCTCAGAAACAAACCCCTTTTAACACCTGAGGCAGAGACCATGGAGCCATCCTCAGTACCCGGGCCCAACTTGCTCTAATAGAGTCATGGCTTCAGGAGAAGGAGGAGGAGAGAAAGAGAGAGAGAGAGAGAGAGAGAGAGAGAGAGAGAGAGAGAGAGAGAGAGAAGTGAGAGAGGTAGGGGTGGAGAAGCAGATGGACACTTCTCCTGTGTGCCCAGGCAGGCCAGGAATTGAACCCGGGACTTCCTCATGCCAAGCCAACACTCTACTACTGAGCCAACCAGCCAGGGAAAAAGTCTATTTTTAATTGGAGCTAGAATTTGAACACAGGTTTTACTGATTCAAAATCTTATATGCTTTAACATAGTGCCACATGCTTTTTTTTTTTTTAAGACTTAGTGCATTTCAGTATACTGAAGAGTCAAGTAGCACTCCAGCCTCCTCTACAGAATGCCTTGGCCCATGGGCACAAGCATAACATCATTCTAGAGAATACTGGTTTCAGTACCAAGTAGAAGTCTATAGCTTTAGCTACAAAAGAGTTTCTGTAGGAAACAAAATTTCAAATATTTTAAAAAAAGTTAAAAAAGATAATTTGGTTCATATATATTTGTTCAGTACATAACTTACTACAAGTGTCTCTCAAATGGAGATAAAATAAGAGATTTACTAAGCAAATAAAACCTGAGCAGACTGAATGTGTTACTATCTTCTGAGTAAGTAGACAATTAAAAATCAGGAAGACTACCTGCTATTAAGTTTTCAAATGTAACATGGCTGCACTGTAGATCTGTAATTTTATTAAGACTAAAATACAGTAAACTTGGGAAAAGGTGAGTCATTGCTAAAGATAAAACATTTTTATTTTTATTTTTTATTTATTTTAATACATCATCTGTATATTGTATTGTTTGTTCACCATCCTAAGAGAAGTGTCCTTCCATCACCATTTATCCCACCCTTTACACTCTTCTTCTTCCTTCACTCTCTTTTCCTCTGTTAATCACCACACTGTTGGCTGAAGACATTGTTTGAAGTATGCAAGTACTTATATATCAAAAATTGGCAGAGTTCCAGAGTAGCCAATATAACAAATCCATAAGGAGAATGGTGTGCATTGTTTGCCCTAAAATTTACTCATAAAACCTGCAATCATCACGAGGTGCAGATGTGTGAAATTTGGAGAAACAAAACTGGGCAGGTACTTTTCAGTGAATTTGACAGAGGACAATACCTTCATGTAGAAACTTTCTTCAGATCTTCCCTTGGCATACATATCACAGCCTGTTTTAATCTCTTGAAACTATTTTTTTATAAATAGCTTTATATTTTGATATAATTTACATATAATACAATAAAACCATTTACAGTGTTTAAAGTTCAATGGTTTTTAATATATTCATAGTTATTCAATTATCACTACTCTCTAATTTCAGAATATTTTCAGTATCCCTAGAAGAAACACTGGACTTACAGTCAGTATTCTCCATTTCCCCACAACCAACCCTCAGTGCCCCAACCCTTAGTTAGCAACAACAAACTTCCTGACTCTATAGGTTTTTCTATTTTGGATATTTCATAATAAAAAATCATATGATATGTGATCTCTCTGCTTGACTTTTTCTACTTAGCATAAAATTTTTAAGGTTTATTTATGTTCTTGCATATATCAGTCCTTGATTATATTTTATGTATGGGTGTCTAAAAACATTCTATTCTATGAATATATCATTCTTCAATTATTTGGTGGACATTTTAGTTGTTTCCATTTTTTGCTGTTATACATAACGCTGTTATGAGCATTCATGTATGTATTTCATGTTGACAAATGTTTTTATTTATCTTGGGTTTCTATGTAGACATAGAATTTCTGGGTTATATATTGTATTATGCTTAACATTTTAAGAAATTGCTAAACCATTTTCCAAAGCACATTTATCATTTTACACTTCCACCATCATTGTATGAGTTCCAATTTCTCCATATCCTCTCTGAATATTATATTATCATCTGTTTTGGTGACTATGACCACACAAGTAGGTATAAATGATATCTCAGCATGGTTTTGATTCACACTTTCTTAATGGCTAACAATGTGAAATACCTTTTTATGTGCCTTTTTGTCACCTAGTTATATTCTTAGTGAACTGTCTTTTCACGTCTTTGCCCATTTTCAAATTGGATTATTATTGTTTATTTGTTTCTCTACTGAGGAATTTTAAGTTCCCTTTTTATATTCTGGATACAAGAATGTCTAGTATATTGACTTTGTGTCTTGAAACCTTGATGAATTTGTTTACCAGTCCTAACTTTTGTGTGTGCATTACTTTTAGATGTTCTATATGTAAGATGATAAAATTTACCAATAGAGTTTTGATCCTTTAATTTAGTGCCTTTTAATTTTTCTGTGAGTTGCTTTGACTTGAACTTCCAGTAAAATGTATAGAAGCAGCAATGGCCAACATTCTTGTCTTGATCTTAATTGAAAGAAAAATCACTTAGTTTTTCACCACTAAGTATGATGTTAGAGGTGGGCTCTCATAAATCCCCTTTATAAGACTGAAGTAGGTCTCTTCTATTTCTAGCTTGTTGAAATTTAAAAAAATTATATAGGACGTTAAATTCTCTCAAATGACTTCTCTTTATCTATTAAAATGATTGTATGGCTTTTGTCCTTTAATCTATTGCTAGACTTTATTATATCTATCAAATTTTGGCTATTAAACCAAATTTGTATTTCTGGAATAAATTCTACTTTATCATGTTATATAATTCTTTTTTATATATTTCTGCATCTGAATTGCAGGTATTTCATTATTGAAATTATTCATGCCAAAATATTTAATAAGATTCTAAGGGTCAAACTGTCAAGTTCAATTACTTCTCTTTATTGACATTACATCTGTGTTCATTATACAATCATTTCTAATATTTTCTTTTATTACATTGAAAACAATTAATCTTTCAATATCTTCCCTAGCATTGCCATACCCTGGCCTCTTTCTATTATAGGTAACACTTTTCTTTTTAAATTGATGTATAATTGAAATGAAGTATTCTATTAGTGTCAGGTGTACATCATAGTGATTCAATATTTATATACATTATAAAATGATCCTGATGATAAGTTTAGTTACTGTCATCATGCACATATATTATGAGTACAGTGTTGATTATATTTTCTATCCTGTACATTACATCCCCATGACTTATTTATTTTAAAACTGGAATCTTATAACTCTTAATCATTTTCACCTTTTTTACCCTCTGTTAGTCAAATAAGTTTGTAAATATGATATATATGTTTGCTCACTTATAGTTTGCATTGGGTGTGGGGGACAGGCGGTAAGCAGGCAGGGTGGTTATAGCCTAAGGCTTAGTTTTAAGGCTAAGCCTTTCCCACTCTTTTAATGCTAAGATCTTATCAAAACTAAGCTTTTCCCCACACCCTTGACTGTTGCATGATGTGGGGTGGTGCACTCTCATGAGGAATCCCATTATGCCTCAGATAAGTTACTTTGTATCAGAGACATTCTTGTTTGTATATTGAATTAAAGGTTTTGATTTCTACAAAATAAAACGAGGCAGAGGAGCCCATGCTGGTGGAGAGCAGAGAAAATTAAGGTGGAGGAGAAGAGAAGCAGCCAAGATGGCAGAGTGCAGAAGAAGAAACCAGTTTGTGCAGAGTTTGTGCAGAGAAAAGGAGATGGGGAACAGAGGTGAATAAGGCTGGTGAGGTAGAAACCTTTGATTCTAAGAAACTCAGATAAGTCAGTGTCTTTGGGAGCCCTGAATGGGAAGGGAAATATTTTCCCACTGTGTGTATTTTTTGCCCACCGGGTATAAGCTAAGATTAAAGGTAATGACCCACCAGTTCTGGGCTCCATTGTTTTATTACTGTCTTTCCGAATCAAATGCAAACCTGCATGGGCCAGGAGGCTGTGATGGTGGCCCCAGCTGCTGGCTTTACATTTGGCATAGTCTGTGGCAGGATTTGAAACAGATCAGTATGAAGCCAACACCACCTTTGAGCAGTGGAATAGAGAACTGGCTGCTGTTATGGTTCCCCATGGCTATCCTTTTCAGGGCCATAGGCTGGCTGCCTTTTACAGCCATGCATGAGAAAACCAAGAGCTCTATGGGAGAGGCTGCCCTGGACCTGAAAACTGAGCAGTGGAAGGAGCTAGAGCAAATGTGGGAGAAAGAGATGCTGACCATGGAGCTGGAGCAAGCACCAGAGGAGGCTGACCAGATTCTTGAGATTCACTTGGAAATGAAACAGCCGCTGGAGAAGGAATCCAGGTTTGTGAGTTGCAGATTTCTCTGGATGTTGTGGAGAGCCAGCAGTGGCAGGAGGCCTGGGCTGAGGCTGGGGCTGAAAGGCCCAAAGAGCAGACAGTAATGGCAGCCAGGGGTTCAAGCCCGACAGCAGGAGCTGGTGTTTCCATTTCCTCTTTGGAAAGTGAGGAGAATTGTACTGGAGTTGCAATCTACAGTCTCCAGAAGGTGGTAGCCTGACAGCAAGGAGTACCTATTACACCCTAGGTAGGTCTGTGATTTTGGGACATAGGTGTGGATGCCATCATGCTCCCTGGAACAGAGATGGAAATGCTAACTGCCATTCTGTTGGGCAGATAAAATATATTATGCTCACTTTGTTAAAGATAGTGCTGCCCATGTGAAAGCTCGTCACCCAGGTGATAATATTAGTTGCCCTTTTTGCTTGGGATGGGTGTGATTATATTAATGTGTGTTGGGGGAGGGCTTTCACTCCCAAAGGTTTTAAAAGAAAGAGACTTTATATTGTTCCTGGGAAGAGTGATTATATTCTAGGAGGAGAGCAGAAAAAGGCCATGTGGAGGAGAGGAGAAGCAGTCAATATGGTGGAGTGCTGAAGGAGAAGCCAGATTGTGCAGTTTGTGCAGAAAGAAGGAGATGGGAAACAGAGGTGAATAATCTGGTGAGGTAGAAAACTTTGATCCTAGGAAACCCGGATAAGTCAGTGTCTTTGGGAGCCCTAAATGGAAAGGGAAGTGTTTTCCCACTGTGTGTATTTCTTACCCTCCAGGTGCAAGTTAGGATTAAAGGTAATGACCTACCCATTCTTGGCTCCATTGTTTCATTACCATCTATCTGAATCAAATGCAAACTTGCATGGACCAGGTGGCTGTGAGGGTGGCCATGGCTACTGGCTTTACACATTGCCAGGTGCTCTTCCTTGGGACAGTGTAAGACCTGCCAGGATGGCAGGGATGAGGAAGATGGCTGAGGTCCCATGTGTGTGGACTGATTTCTGGACTACGACCAAAGTGGGCACTGGTGCCTTTCTTGGATGGACTTACAAATTTTGGACAATGTGAAATACCCTGGTTGGGATGCAGGGTGACTTTGCTGGAGGCCCTCTATGGGTCAAACAAGTTTGCAAATGTGATGTACATATTTGTTTGCTTATAGTTTGCATTGGGTGTGGGGGACAGGCTGTAAGCAGGAAGAGTCTTTATAGCCTAAGGCTTAGTTTTAAGGCTAAGCATTTCCCATCCTTCTAATACTAAAATCTTCTCAACTCTAAGCTTTTCCCCACACCCTTGACTGTTGCATGATGTGGGGTGGTGCACTCTCATGAGGAATCCCATTATGCTTTAGATAAGTGTATCAGAGACTTCCTTGTTTTATATTGAATTAAAGGTTTTGATTTCTACACTTTATTTAAAATGAGACACCCTCTCCAACCACTCCACTTCTCTGGCACCACCAATTTGTTTCATGTAGATGCACTTATCTTTATGTCTCCTCCTCTAGATTGCATTATTATCAAAGTTACAGCTTTAATATTTTTTAGTAGTGCCTAGTACTTTGAATACTATCTAATTCTTTCTCTCTTTCTTCTTTTTCTCCTAATTGTCCTCTTCCTCTTTTTTTCCTCTTTTGTTCCCTCTCTTCATTCTCTTTGTTGTCTTCTTTCTCTTCCTTTTCCTTTACATTTTTCTGACCAAGTGAATTTGCAAATACACAAAACTTTAAGCAGAGGAAAGTGAAAAAGACAATTTGCTGTTTATGCCTTAACCTTGAACTATTAAATCAGTGTGTGTTGAGAAAAGAATAGAAAAGGCATGAGAAGAGAAAAGAGTTGTAGTGAATTCAGACACTTTGGAGCAATTTTTATCCTCTGAAATGTCAGAGAATAAAATTAGAGAGGACAAAAGAAGAAAGAGAACAGGTTTCTTTTATAAATTAGATGTTTCTTGTTAGGTCATTGTTTCCCAGAATGTGCTTTATGTGTTTTCAGTTAAACCCAGTGGAGTGGGCATTTATGTTTAGAAGTTTATAGATAAAACAAAGCAAAATGTTTTCTGAGAAGTTCTGATAGAATGAGCTATACTGTCAATATAAAGTGTTCATTAAGAGCCAGCATTTATCAATTATTTAGATAGGAGGCCCTTGAGAAACCCTGCTGCATTACTTGAGGACTGAGGCATGCTTTAGAGAAGAATTCAGTTGCTTCTTCATTCACAGATGACATGGTAGTGAATGGATGTAACTCAGTATTCATTCATTGTAAGTATTCTTTATCTTTCAAGCTTGTCTATTAAGTTTTTGCTTAACTGTGATCAAGGCAGGCCATTAGTATTTTAGATAAATGTATACATGTGATATTTATAGATGATGTCTTAACTGAAACTAGTTCTTCAGCATAAATCTTCTTCCTTAGCCCCTGATTTATTGTACTGACAGCTGTCAGAGGGAAGGAGGTTGCAGGGATGAGTAAAAAGGTGAAAGAATAAGGAAAAATTATAGACATAAAAAGGTGAAAAAATTTAAAAAAATCATAGACAGACAACAGTATGGTGATTACCAAAAGAAAAGGGGAATGTGGGGAAGTAGAAGAGGATAAATGGTGACAGAAGGAGAGTTGACTTGGGATGGTGAATGCATAATATAGTGTACAGATGATGTATATTGTAACCTGTAACCTATATAATCTTATTAACCACTATTACCCCAATAAGTTCAATAAACATATGAAATATTTTAAATCACTAGCATAACAACGAAAATGTTTTGGTTAGATAGCACATTCACATAGCTAGTACGAAAATATCTAATGACAAAATATGTTGCTACCTAAAGCACTACAATAAAACTAGTATTTATTAAGAAAATTTTATATTTAATTTATATTTGATAATACAAAATGTAAATTTATTGCAGTGTTCAATGTGATTTATCTGAAAAAATGTACTTCTTGAAAAATAATAGAATATTTATTTAAAATTGCATTTGTATCTTCAGATAAACTATATTAATTATTAATATAATATTTAATAGTTTCTAAGAAGCATAGCAATTTATAACAAATAAAATTGAGTGATAGAAAAAATATGAATTATTTAAATACATGAATAATAACATTTGCCTGTCTATACTAGTCAAGGAGGGTACTTTTTTGATAAATTATTCTATTCAACTAAAAGTGATGTCTGAAGAATTTCCTCAATATTACTGTTACAACCAATTACTAAATTTGTACATTTTAAATCTTTACTGTATTTTGTATTCTCTTTTTGACTTCACTTCTATAGCCAGTCACTTAATTTAAGTCCTTCATACCCAACATATTAACTATTAAAATAGCAATTTGTCTACTTCCTTTCAATTTCTTCTGATGACTCTTAATTATGTTTCATTCTTCTTAAAATTCAATAATAGAGCCTTGTTATTCACAGTATACAGTATAATCACATTATGAGAAAAAGCATAGACACTTTGATCTATTTCTTGTACTTGACCTCTTTTAAATTTGGAAATTAGTTTATATCTAATGTGGATCTCAAGAATAAAGATTCATTTTATCTGAACCTTTAGAAGAAATTTATCTGATGAGGTGGACTCCTTATGGAAAAATGAGGGTCCAAATTTTATGAAAAGTAAGTCTAAGAGATATTTGCTAGCTGGGGTTCCTAATATACAGTGTGTCTATAAAGTCATGGTACACTTTTGACCTGTGACCAGTCAAAAGTGCACCATGACTTTACAGACACACTGTACTCTGCATACAAGAAAAAACCTGACTAAACTCTTGGCTTCCTCCATTATCTGCACTCCATCCACTTATTTATGTTGTCTAAGTCAACCACTGCAGGAAAAAACTGGTTTTATCTTTCTACCAACAAATTGAGACCTGCCCCATCCAATCAGAATTGCACAATTATGATATCTAATTTACATAAAATAGACCTTATTTGGAATCTGAGTAGAAACATTTGTTATAAAAAGTGGACTCCCTTTTGTCTCAGTAGAACACAATTTAGGTTGGTACCTAATTTTTGTCTCCTGTGCTGCAGCTCCTTTTGCATAAATAAATGCTTATTATTTATTATATGTTAAAATTATTTTAGTTTTACCTAAAATTATCCAATGGTTTGAACCTAGTGTATTCCTAAAATAACCTATTCTCTTTATATTAGGTTATCTGTAAATATATTTTTTTAAACTTTATTTATTTAGTTTTATTAAATTTATTAAAGTGATATTGGTTAATAATATTATAGGTTTCAAGTGTGCAATTCTATAATACATAATCTGTATATTGCATTGTGAGCCCACTATGGAAAGTCATTATCTTCTGTCATTCTATATTTGTCCCCCTTTACCCTTTACTATCCCCTCCCCTCATCCTCTGGTAATCACCATACTGTTGTCTATGTCTTGAGTTTTGTTTGTTTGTTTTTGTTTGTTTTTTTTTTTTTCAGTTTTAATCTCACATAAGAATTAAATCATATGGTTCATACTTTTTATGACTGACTTATTTTACTTACCATGATATTTTCAAGATCCATCCTTGTTGCTCAAATGGCAATATTTTGGTTTTCTTTATATGGCTTAGTAGCATTCCAGTGTGTGTGTGTGTGTGTGTGTGTGTGTGTGTGTGTGTGTGTGTGTGTGTGTGTGTGTTTGTGTTTGTGTGTGTGTACCACATTTTCATGCAATCACCTATCAAAGAGTACTTTGGTTATTTCCATGTCTTGGCTACTAAGAATAGTCATGCAATGATACAAGGATGTACATATATTTGTGAATAAATGTTTTCAACTTTTAGGGTCATATGGCAACTCTGTAAAAAACTACAGAGGTTCCTCAATAAATTAAGAATAGAATTTTCTTAAATTTAAAAGTCATTTATAATGAATATATACATTTGTAGAGAAACAACCTTTACTTAGGTTAGTGATTCTTTCCTGTATGCTATATAATAAAATTTACACACTATTAAGCTAGAACCAATCAGCCATGGCTACAGGAGGAGGTTGGAGGGAGGGAGAAAGAGAGAGAGAGGGAGAGAAAGAGAAAGGTGGAGAAGCAGAAGCAGATGATTGCTTCTTTTGTGTGCCCTAACCAGGAATCTAACTGGGACATCCACATGCCAGGCCAATGCTGTACCACTGAATCAACCCACCAGGACCACTGCTATTCATTCATAACCTATTTATTTGTCATTATGTTTTGTTTGATTGATTTCACCTTGCAAGTTTTCTTATTTAAATTATCAGAGTTTGGGCATTGAAATTTTAACATCTTTACCTTGACAAAAGTTTTTCTTTGTTCAACTCCATGGAGTTGAGTTTTGGTAAGGTAAGGTTATAGTTATGGGTTGGCTAGGCCCTGGCCAGATGGCTCAATTGTAGAGCATTGGCTCGGCATGTGGATGTCTTGGGTTTGATTCCTGGCCAGGACACACAGAAAATTAGACCATATACTTCTCCACCTTTCCCTCTCTCCCTTCTCTCTGTCTCTCTCTTCCCCTCCTGCAGTCAGGGCTCCATTGGAGCAAGTTGGCCCGGATCCTGAGGATGACCGGGTGCTGAGGAGGCCTTGCCTCAGGTGCTAAAATGACTCTGGTTGCAATAGAGCAACAATCCCTGTAAAGCCTGTGGCCAAGGTCAGGATCACAGCCGCCCGGCCAGTGCAGGTTCGCATTAGATTTGAACAGTCGGTAATGAAACACAGGAGCCACGAACTGGTGAGCCATCAGCTTTAATTCTAGCTTGCACCCGGCGGGCAAGCAAAAACACACACTGGCCTCCAAAACCCACTCATTCAGTGCTCACTAAGCTACTGACTTATCCGACTTTCCTAGAATCAAAGGCTGTATATATATATATATATATGTTAAGTATAGCTTTATCTGCTATTATACTATTTTTGTAGATAAAAATCACACTAAGTGGTACTTTTATAACACAAAATTAATGACAGAATATGCAATATTCAGTAGTAAAAGTTCAATAGCATAATTGAAATCCTAGATACCTTTTATAATACTTCTGGTAAAAAATTTGGTGAAATTTAAAATTTCACCCTACTCATTCAATTTCTAGGAAATGTGAAAAAATGATGAAATGAAATGAGGACATAAATACTTCTAACTGCTTCAATAATTTAATTATAAAATAAACTATTGAGTTAATGTGAACTTTACTTGAATGCAGAATAATTTTCATTCAGTATTTTTAATGAGTCAAAAATGTGAAAAGGGCAGATTTTAATGTTAACATTTTTGCTAATGTATTCTAAGTTTTAAGCATAATCATTATCTAATTATAAATAGTGAGGTTTTTAAATATAAAATATTTCTTAGATCAAAAACAGGAAAAAGGAACCTCAGGTGTGAACTCTTATAATTATATATAAGACTCTATTTCCCTGATCTGACAGTCTCTATTATATTTAAAACTTCATCAATGCAATGCATTTATTTGTTTCATTTTCTTTTCTCAGTAGGTCTTTAAAGTCATTATTAAAATATTGGAGCACTGAGAGCTTTTACACATTATGTGTACGTATTAAAGTCATGTGATCTCTTTAATATTCTCTAGTTCATTTTGCTGGCAACTCTTTGTCATGGAACTTAAATACTGTGGTTTGGAATGAAACTAGTAGCTTGAGGGTTTGAATTATACAACTATAATTTTATTAAAGAAAGAGAAATTAAATGAATAAAACTATTTTCTTCCTCTTCTCTTCCTCCTCCTCCTCTTACTCTTCTTCCTCCTCTTTCTTCTTCTTCTTCTTCTTCTTCTTCTTCTTCTTCTTCTTCTTCTTCTTCTTCTTCAAGTAAAAGGAGGGGAGATAGAGAGACAGACTCTCACATGCACCTCGACTGGGATCCACCCAGCAACTGCCATCTGGGCCTGATGCTCAGTTCATCTGGGGTTCTACTCTCAACTGAGCTATTTTTAGCACCTAAGGTAGTCCACAGAGACATCCTCAGAGCTTAGGGACAATGTGCTGTGGAAAAGGAAGAGAGAAGGAGATAAAGAAGGGGCAGGGAGAGGAGTGGAGGAGATGGTTGCTTCTCCTGTGTGCCCTGACTGGGAATCAAATACAGGACATCCACACACCAACTGTTGCTTTACCACTGAGCCAAAAATACATCTAGTTTTTAAATCATAAAATAACAATTATTTAAGATAATAAGAGAGAAGGAAAAGAGTAGACTATAAAAATGGATTAAAACTTGTAAGTAGAATTATTGATCCTTATTTGGAACTTGAGTTTTTATGTTGTATTAATTCACTCAACTATAAAAAGCTTTTTCAGACAAACTTAAATCAAGGATTATGGAAATTCAACATAAAGTCCTCCCACATCAGACCATTAGGAAACCATAACTCAATACTTGAACAAAATACAATATTTTCAATATTGATAAAGATAATGATTG
Source organism: Rhynchonycteris naso (assembly GCA_037038555.1). Taxonomy (NCBI): domain Eukaryota; kingdom Metazoa; phylum Chordata; class Mammalia; order Chiroptera; family Emballonuridae; genus Rhynchonycteris; species Rhynchonycteris naso. The sequence goes on from CM072996.1 coordinate 86,603,705, forward strand.
AACACTACAAATTTTAGAAAATGTAAAGACTCATTCAAAATGAGAAAACAAAAAAGCTTTATTGAGATGATGGCATATGAGTTAGACTTGAAAAGACAGAGTTTTGGCAAATGTATATAGAAGACATTGTAGGCAAAGGAGCTAGTTTAAGTTTAAATATAGTTGCAGCAACACAGTGTTTTGTTTAGCTTCATTTTTTTCTATAAAACTTTTTCAAATAGTGAAAAATCTGATTGCCTAAATTGAACTTCTTGACAGATATAGAACACTGCCTCTAAATCTATAGAGATATTTTTACATTTCCAATTATGACTAGAACATTTCCAAAAGTAAAACATGTGCTGGGATATAAAGTAAATCTGAAGACCTTTCAGTGGATCAAATGATACTAGTATGTTCTCTAAATACATCACAAAAAATCTGGAAATTAAATTTTGAGAAGATAAGACATTTCTGTATGTTTAAAAATCAAAAAGCATAATTTTAAATAATTCATGGGTCAGTAAGAGATCACATTGTAAATTAAAAGATATTTTGGACAAAATTATAACTAAAATGCTACATATCAATGTTTTTGGAATAAAACTAAATTTTTGCTTAGAGGAAAGATCCATGAATATGAGTGAAGAATAACCTGAAAATTAAGGACATAGATTTCCAGCCCAAGTAGTCATATATAAAGATACCATAAAAAACTCAAAACATTTGAAGAAATAAGATTCTAAAGACCTAAGTGTGAAAGTTAATATAAAAGAGTGGAAATATACAATATAGAAGACTACTAAAGTAGAAGTTATGGTTAGAAAATATTAATAAAATTGATAAGCCTCTGTGCAAATTTTTAAGAAAAAAAGAATGCTATCAGTGTAAAACCCGAAGGCACAAAAATTATAAGTGAATATTATAAAAAACACTACTAAGTTAATATCTGCAAAACAAAGTGGCTCTATTTTAAAATATCAGCAACAGTTACAACCTCTTTTTAAAGAATGCATTTTAAAAGCCTCAAAAATATTTTTTTAAATAAGAATAAGCCTAAAAGTAATTCTAAAGCCTGACCAGGTGGTGGTACCGTGGAAAGAGCATCGGCCTGGGGTGCTGAGAGTCCAGGTTCAGAACAACAAAATTGCAGGCTTAAGTGAGAGCTCACTAGCTTGAGTGCATGGTCACCAGCTTGAGTGTAGGATCATGAACATGATCTCATGATCATGAGCTGGGCCCCAAGATCACTTACTTGAGCCCAAGATTGCTGGCTTAATCCTAAAGTTGTTGGCTTGAGCAAGGGATCACTGGCTTGACTGGAACCTCCTGGACAAGGCACATATAAGAAATCAATGAACAACCAAGGTGCCACAACTATGAGCTGATGCTTCTCATCTCTCTCCCTTCCTTTCTGTCTGTCCCTGTTTGTCTATCTGTCTGTCTCTCTCAAAAAACAAAGATGTTAGAGAACTCTGTGTAAAATAAAACACATTTGGAGAAAGTTAAACATGATAAATAAAATGAAGGGATACATCATGTTCATGTCTTGTAAATGATAAGGTCAGTTTGCCCATATTGATTTAGAGACTAAAAGCTATTTTAATAAAAATACATAGTTTTGTTTTTGTTGCAATTTTTAAGTATAATTTCACACTTTCCACAAAAATACAGAGGGACAAGAATATCCCAGACACTATTTAAAAAGAACCAAATAGAAAGATCTGTTTTATCCAATACCTTTGTGTATTTTACAGATACAATAATTAAGCATATATTGTATTGGTGTAATAATGAAGAGAAAAAAGAAAATAATGCAGAGTCCACCAAAATGTGTCATATATGTACAGCCAGTTGATTTATGACACATCATACTTCTGAAAATGGATCAATAATATTTTAATTAAATTCAGTCAATTGGATACCTATATATTAATGGTAGGAAATTGATTCTTACTTATATACAAATCAGAAATATGTCAACATGTGTATCAAGAGAAAGCTGAGGTACATTTGCACAATGAAATGCTACTCAGTTGTAAAAAATAAAGGAGATCTTATATTTTGCCACAGCATGGACAGACATAGAGGGTATTATACTAAATGAAATAAGCCAGCTAAAGGAAGACATCTACCATATGATTTTACTTAAACAGAGCATTTATATCTTTTAAAATATTAACTGAAAGTAGATCATTAACCTAATGTAAAATTCAAAACTTTCAAACTTGTGGAAGAGAACTTACGAAAAAATTTCGGCAATGTTGGGTTTGATAGTGAATTTTTAGATATAACGTCATAAGTGCAGTCCATAAAAGAGAAAAATAAGTGGAACTTTATTAATATTTAAGAAATTCTGCTTTGCAAAAAACATAAGAAAATAAGCCAATGACTGGGAGAAAATGTTTATAAGACATATCTAATACAGGACTTATATCTAAAATATGAAATGAACTCTTAATATTCAACAGTAAGAAAACAATCCATTATATAATAAATGCCAAATAATTCCTTCTTTGAACAACTTCACCTTTATGTCACTTAAAAATTACAAACATGCTTAAGGATAATGTTATAATAAGATTTATAATAGCACTTTTGTTATGATGGAAAATTAAAATCAATCTAAATATAATACGCCCCGTAAAAAGAAATGATGTCATGCATACATGAAAATATATGTAAACAGTAAGAATAACTTTATGTATGTATATATATATACATACTGAATTATATATACTTATATACACTGCATGTATGTCTGTAGATATATCTTCTTTAAATATCTGGATATATTATAGTAGAACAAAAGATGAATTAAAATTTAAGTAACAAATAGGCAGAATGGTTATTTTTCCACTTAGAGGTCATGTAGATAGCTCCATTTTCTTTAAATATCTCTATCTAAGAAATAAATCTATACAATGCTAGGTAATATTACAACCCTAATACCACAACCACCAACTTAGTTTCCTAAACAAATGACAATGTACATAGATGCTGCTCTTAGCTCTTTGGTATTGAATTTTTTTTACCAGGCCTCTTGCTGCTTCTTTGTTTCAAATGTATCTACATTACCCCTTATCTAAGACACTTATTTTTAGCTTTGGTCTGCAACAATTTCTTCATTGGGTTTCTTAGACTAAGCCTAGTCTATTTTCCATTTCACTGAAGAAGGTTTCTACAACACAAACATTTTCACGTCATTTACTACCCTTTAATTTTTACATATTTCCTATATTCAGAATTTTAAAAAGATAATTAGTAACCTTGACATTAAAAATGTCTCTTGCAAGAGGATGTGGTACATATAAAAATACCTCTTGCAAGAAGATAGAATACTAGTCAGCTATAAGAAATAATGACATATTGCCATTTATGACAAAGTGGATAAACCTTGAGAACATTATACTGAGTGAAATAAGTAAATCAGAAAAAAGCTAAGAACTACGGTATTTCCCATGTATAAGACTCACCTGTTTTTGAAAACTTTGGGGTCTAAAAACTGGGGGAATCTTATACAGGGGATATAGTTTTTTTTTTTTTTTTACTTGCATTTTCTACTTTTTTGTTCTTGTTGAGGGATTGTATGAATTTTATGATGAATAAAACTTGCATTCAATAACATGTAATACATTTCTTTTCAAATTTCAGGCCCCCAAATTAAGGTGTGTCTTATACATGGGGAAATACAGTAAACAATTTCACATATAAGTGGGATATAAAAACGAGACACATGGACATAAATAATAGTGAAGTGTTTATCACGGGAAGTAGGTTGGGGGAGGTGTTAGGAAACTAAAGAGGGACAAATATATGGTGAGGAAAAATGATTTGACTTTGAGAAATGAGCAGACAGCACAATCAACAGTTCAAATGTTATAGAGATATTTACCTGAAATTTATGCACGTTTATTTATTTATTTATTTATTTATTTATTTATTTATTTATTTACTTTTGTTACAGAGATAAAGACAGAGAAAGAGACTGACAGGGAGGGACAGGAAGAGAGAAATGAGAAGCATCAATTCTTTGCTGTGGTCCTTAGTTGTTCATTGATTGCATTCTCATATGTGACTTGACTGTGGGGGCTACAGCAGACCCAGTGGCTCTTTGCTTAAGCCAGTGATCTTCGCTCAAGCTGTTGAGCCTTGCTCAAACCATATGAGCCTGTGCTCAAGCCAGCAACTACAGGGCTTCGAGCCTGGATCCTCTGCATCCCAGTCGACGCTTTATACGCTACACCACCACCTGGTTAAGTTGTACACTTATTGATCAATGCCACCCATTAAACTTAATATTCTAAATAAAACTTTAAAAAATGTCTCTTGCTTAGCTCAGCCTTATATTAAACCAGTAAAGGCTCACTTCCTCTCAATGAGCGTTTTTGACATAACACAGTATATAACAGCTTTTAAAATAAATATTTATCTTTTTTGTGTGTGTGTGTGACAGAGAGAGAAACAGATAGGGATAGACAGACAGAAAGGGAGAAAGATGAGAAGCATCAACTCTTTGTTGCAGTACCTTAGTTGTTCATTGATTGCTTTCTCATATGTACCTTGACCAGGGGGCTACATCAGACACAGTGACCCCTTGCTCAAGCCAGTGACAAGTTGGTGAGGTTTGCTCAAACCAGATAAGCCTGCACTCAAGCTGGCGACCTCAGGGTTTTGAACCTGGGTCTTCTGCATCCCAGTCTGATGCTCTATCCACTGCACCACTGCCTGGTCAGGCAAAATCTATCTTTAATGAGGTATAATTTACATGACATAATATTCAGCCAAGGTTAATGTTCAATTTAGTAATTTTAGTAAAGTTGTGCTGTCATCGCCATAATGCAGCTTGTAACTTTTTTTATGACTCTAAAATATTATCTTGAACACATTTGTAATTATTTCTTATTCCTACCACAGTTTCAGGCAATCCTGATCTGATTTCCAGTTTTTATTAATTATATAATTAATATGCTTTTTTGGACATTTCTAATCATTAGAATCATATAATACATAACATTTTGCATCTAACATACTGTTTTTGATATTCATGCATATTATATTATATATCCCTTAGTGTTTCATTCCATTCTTGATGAAGAGTACTCCATTGTACATTATACAACATTTTTTTTTATAAGTTTGCCCACTGATAGACATTTGGATTGTTTTCAGATTTGGTCTATTATAAAAGATGCTGCAAAAAATATTTATGTACAAGTCTTTGTTTGGACAGATGTTTTCATTTTTCTTTGATAAAATTCTAGAATTGGAATTGCTATATCATTTGGATTTTTTAAAGAAACTATACTGAAAAACTGTTTTCCAAAGTAACTGTACAATTTTACATCCCACTTCCACCTCCAGCTAAGCATGAAGGTTCTAATTTCTTCACATTCTTGCCAGTACTTGTTATTGATTGTGTTTTGATTATAAACTTTTCTATTGGGTATTATTTCATAGTGGTTTAATTCCAATTCGCCTACTAACAAATGATATAAAGTACCTTTTCGTGTGATTATAAGTTATTTATTTATCTTTGGTAAAATATCTATTTAAATGTTTTTTCAGTTTCATAAGTTTTTTTATTGCATTTTAAGTGTTCTTTAAATATTTTGGATAGAAGAGCTTATTTTTGCAAATATGCAGATATGCTCCCCAGCCTTTATTGCTGTTTTTATAGTATGTCTTGAAATAAAAGGTTTATAATTCTGAGGAGGTCCAAGATTTTATTTTTAAAATGACTAGGTTTCTGGAAATTCTAAGAACTCTAATTCAAGTTAATGAAAAATTTTCCCTATTTTGTTATTATTGTTCAGAAGATATATAATTTTATTTATTTATTTATTTAATTTTATTTATATTTTTAAATACTTTTTTTTTAATTTTTATTTTATTCATTTTAGAGAGGAGACACAAAGTGAGAGAGAGAGAGAGAGAGAGAGAGAGAGAGAGAGAGAGAAAAGAGGGAGGAGCTGGAAGCTCAACTCCCATATGTGCCTTGACCAGACCAGTGCAGGATTTTGAACTGGCGACCTCAGTGTTCCCAGTTCGACGCTTTATCCACTGCGCCACCACAGGTCAGGCTATTTTTAAATTTTTTTTAGAGTGATTGAGAGAGAGCGGGGCGGGGGGAGAGGAGCAGGAAGCATCAACTCCCATATGATGTGCCTTGACCAGGCAGCCCAGGATTTCGAACCGGAGACTTCAGTGTTTCAGGTCAACACTATATCCACTCAGCCACCAGAGGTTAGACAGAAGAGTTATATTTTTAATTCTATGATTTATTTTGAGTATTTTGTTTATGGTGTGAAAAAGGGGTGTATTTTTTTTTTAATTTGGCTTTTATTTATATACCATTTGTGAAAAAACATAAGAATAGTGATGAATGCTGATAAATAATTTCCAAATGATGGGGATAAGGATATTGCATGGTTCTAAAATGTAGCATAAAGAACTATGGTGATGGTACAGTTATATATCTTGCTAATGGTTGTCTTTATGCAAAACTCCATTTCTGAAAGGAAATGTACAAGAAAAATAAACATAGCTTGTAAAAAACTTTTAAAAAGTAGGACAGGGGCTTGTAGTAAGTTAAGAGAATAAACAAAAGCCCCAAAGACATAAATAGGAAGATTAATTCTCACATAAGAATAACTGCTCTGAATATCCTGATGTACACATTTTTCTATTTTTTCATGCACATAATAAATATTACTTTGTAATATGATCTGAAAAACATTAAATTTCAAATATTTTGCCATGTCATCAAGTATTATTTCACAACATCATTTTAATTATTTCTGTTAGAAAATATATGGAAACCCCATAACATTTAAAGAAATCGTTAAACAATTTAATTAGGTTCCTATTATTATTATTATTATTATAGCAAAGAGAGTTGCAACAAATACCTTTTCAGAAATTTTTAATATAAATCCATAGTATTTATTTAAGTTTCATCTCTAAATATAGAAATTCTAAGTAATAAATGGGACATATTTTTTAAGTGTTTGGAAATATCTAAAAAAATTACTCTCCAGATTCATTGTTCCAGTGTGCAGACCAACTAAGGATATATGAATTATTCTACATACTTGTATATTGAAAACCAGTAGATATTATTGTTATCAATGTGTTTTACATAGATATTATTTTATTTTATATATGTACCTTAATAAGTAAATAAATCTCTGTTGTTTTAAATTATATTTTTAAACATAGTTATTGTCTATTTGTAGTTTTCTTTATTGATTTTTCCGTTATATAATTTTCTCTTTTCTGTTGGACTATTTAACATTTTATCTAGACAACTTTTGACCTAATCAATTTATAATTATATTTTATTTTCAGATTTCAAACACAGTGACATCATTTTAAATAGAAAGAGTGTATTATGTGTGCAGAATATATTTTTAAAGTATTACATTCTGTAATTGCTCTTCTTGCATGTAGCTTTGGTCAGTGTTCAACAAACCAAACAATGTTCTATATTTTACACATTTGAAAAATGCAATGGGAAGCCAATGTAATTCTCTTCCTACTGGAATCAAGAAGGTTAATAAAATATCGCTATTTTTTGTGTAATAATTATAATTATCAATATGCAGAAATTATTTTAATGTTTATTTGTGAGTAGTTGTTTTATTGAATTTATTTTATGGTCATTAACCATATTCTGTAAGTATTCTCCTGTGTATAGCATAAAAAGTATCTTAACTTACTCCATAAATCAATGGAAGAAAAAAATAAGCTTTTTCCAGCCCTGGCCGGTTGGCTTAGTGGTAGAGTTTCGTCTCGCTTTTGGAAGTCCCAGATTCGATTCCTGGCCAAGAAGCGCTCATCTGCTTTTCTACCCTTCCCACTCTCCTTTCTCTCTATCTCTCTCCTTCCCACAGCCAACGCCCCATTGGAGCAAAGTTGGCTGGGACACTTAAGATGACTGCACAGCCTTTAACCTCAGGCGCTTAAATGGCTCCGGTTGCAGCAGAGCAATTTCCCAGATGGGCCGAGCATTGCCCTCTGATGGGCAACCAGGGTGAATACCAGTTGGGGGCATGTAGGAATCTGTCTGTCTGCCTCCCCCTGTTTCTCACTTTGGAAAAAACAAAACGTTTTTCTTTGTATGACCACTTTTCAAAGTGCAAGATATCTAGGGATTATTACAAACAGCAAGTATTTTATATTTTACTATTGTCAATTACAGACAGCAAAGATTAAAAACAGTACTAATACTGCAAAATCTGTGAAAGTATAATTAGATTATTTTTATTTTAGATTTATTGAACATTGTTGATATAAAACCAAAATGTTATACATAAATAAAAAACAAAAGTCAGTTTTAAAAAGTTTGGTCATATTTTCCATTTGCATATAATTGGTAGCAATGATAACAAACCTCAAAGAAGAGAGAAAAGGAGAGGTCACTTTCTAAAACGTGGTTAATATCTTCAATTTATTTCTAATACAAAAATCTTGTATTTCATCCACAGTTTTGGGAATTTTGTTATATACATTATTTGTAGTACAGCTGTTTCATTGTTATTCTGTGGGTCTTCTTTGTAGTCATTATGTAAGAAATATTGTAAGATATTGACTTTCAGGCTTTTGACTTTAATTTCTACAGATAAATTTAACAGAAAGTTGTCTGCATCTGTGAGAAATGGGGAAGAAAGGAAGAAACGGAGAATAAGGGTGCTGTGGGGAATAGATGTGGTCTTTTTTGATGTGTAAAAAAAATATTGTAGACTTACACGTGAGACATCTCCACCACTATTTTTATTCTTTAACTATGCTTTTCATTAAAACTGCATCTTTTCTCCTTGACTTTGCCCTCATTTTAGCCTCTCAAAATGTTCTGTTGCTTCCTAATTTGTGATAATACTCTTTCAAGTTCTTGTGCAAGTGAGTTGGTCTAATATGAATATTTTAATATTTTATTAGCTAAGAGACTAATTCTAAAACTAAGGTGCATTCTCCAATTAGAAAAACTTGAATCCTTTTGGTATGTGATCTAGCTTTTACTTAAACCTATTTCTACTTTTTATATACTGCCAGTTATTGTGAATCATAAATGCTTTTATATATTAATAATATTAAGGAAAAATATATGCTCTTCAAGTCTATAAAATGTATAAGGATTTACATATAAAGATTATTTTGTAAATGCACATCTTAGTACATCATTCACATATGATTTTTTTAAAGAAAATTTGAAGTTGGTAATGTAACCTGTATTCTTTATGACCAGCTCACACTGCCTCCTTCTTTAGTCTTCTTTCAGATTACTCTTCCTAACCTTCTCATCTCCAACTTTGCTGGAGGACCCCTGCCCTACTCCCATTTCTCAGTAAATATATGGTTTTCTTTTACTCCTGAGCTTTGTGCAGGTAGTCACCTCTTTTTAAAAACTGTCTCCAATTCAAATTTCATCCTCTTCGAAAGGCTATTGACAGTCTTCCCTAGAATGTCATCTTCAAAACCTTGTTTAGTGCTTTACACTCTTGTAATGATTAAATAAATTTATAGGCCACATAACAAATTAAGCTGTTTATTTATAACTTAGTGTCAAATGAGATAGAGAACCAATCCATTTGGTTCATCATTTCACCCCCATTTTCTTGCCTAGTGCTTTATGTATGGAAAGTGTTTGATGAGTCCTGTTCTGATGCTGTGTGTTTGCAGATATTATGTACTTGTTAGAAACATAGCTGTGGAAAAGTTTTGAGGTAATCAAGAGATAATGTTTCTTTTTCTTTCATTATTTTTCTATAAAATATACTTTACAATGTGTTCTCAAGCCAATGCTAGTCTACCGACCTTTCTAGACAAGGGTCTCATTGCATCACCAGTAGCCCATTTCACTTTGGATAGATAACATCAATGGATAGATAACATGTCAGTTATTTTTAAATTGAAATTTTTTCTCCTTAAAGATAGTGTATATTAATTAGACTATTATTAGCTCCTAATTTTATTTTAGTTTTTTGATCATATATATCCAAGATGAATTATATGAGTATATAATAAAGATCAGTAAATGGAATATTGAGAGAAATCATCAGTTCAAAATATAACATGTTATATCCTAACTGGAGTGAGTTTTCAAACTATTACCTGATTATCTTCTTCCATAGCATTCATTATATACAATAATAATAAGGGCTAACTTGTTGAGAATCTTCTCATTGTTTTAAGTATTAAAAGTATACCAACTCATTTATAATAACTCTATAAGGTAGTTTAGTATTATCTTACTATTTTTATTATATAAAAATTTTATCTACATTTTAATAGTTTCTGAGAGTAGTAATTGATTATGCTGTCAACTATTGGTAATTTAATGATAATTGGTTTGAGTGTTGGAGAAAGTTAAGTAGTGGCAAGTAAAGGATAATTTTGGACTGTTGGGAAGTAGCTGGCTCGGGCATGACTGAGCAGTGCTGGAAAGAATCACATCTCTGGTACAGAATGGCTTCCAAATGGAGACTGAGAGACAAAAATGAGAGATGGATAACATAAGAAAAAATATCTCTGGCTTCATAAATCTAGAACCATTGCAACTCCCTCAACAGTTTAATTTTAATTAGAAAATTTACTTTGACACTCTGTATGTCAAAAGTGCGGACTTCAACTCATCTATAGTCAGCATTCCCTTTGATCTTATAGATCATTCTCACTTTCAGATGCTATAAGGTTTCTCTCAGAGAAAATATTTTAGTTTCTCACTTATTTCAAGAAAACCGGTTTTTCTATTTATTGTGTAAATTATATAAGAAAGAGCCAATATTAAAAACTAATTGAAAATTTACTGTCTTCTCCAGAACTCACACTGTTTTCAAAAACACAGTTCAATTCAAGATGCAAATGATAATGTGTGCTTTGAACTATAACCAAATTATATTACCCTGAGGTTTTAAATAATAAAATAAATGTCTGTTACTTGATCACAGGATAACAATATTAAAAATAAATTTAATTCTTGTATCTCTGGAAAGGTGATAAAGAATGTTTTTTAATACAATATTGTCATTAAAATTCTACTACCTAAATATCAGGGGACTCTTATAGAAGATTGTGCACCATTATATATAATTTAATACTGGGCAAAATCTCAACTTTTATGTTGCTTTCTTTGGCTGGTTTAGGATGTTGTGAGGAATAGAGATTGTGTATTATTTTTGTCATGATAAGCCATCCTGTTCTTTTCCTCAGCAAAATTAGGTTTTACGAACTTAGCAACTGAGAACTTTGAGATGTGTGTTTCTTGTAAATGACAACCATTGTAAAATATTTCCAGGTATCTTATATTTATCTATTTTTTCTCCCAAATAAGTGTCTTCATAAGGAAGTGAAATGCATTTATAATATTGCACACTATGTAGTTTAAGAAAAACATGCATTTGTCCTATTTATTGTCTAATTTAACTAGTAGTTTATGTAAAATATTACCCAAACTTGTATTTCATTATGTAATATCCATAGGTGGGTTACAAAGTGTTCATAAATTCTTAAATTACATAAAAATTTATGTGAATATACTTATAAACATAATTTTTATTTTTATTTTTCCTGGGGAGGTTACTAAAATTCATCGTCTTAGCAGAGCACTTTCTATAAAGTACAAAATAAATAAGAATTTCTGTTTCTGCCTGTGATCACCATTACCTTCTCTCAGAGTATTCTAATAGTAAAAGTTGGCACTTATATAACAATTTGTACCAAGCATTAGTTTAAGGCTCTACATATAATGTCATTTATAGACTCAACAGTATTATGAGCTGTAATTTTATTTCCACTTTATAGATGATTGAACTGAGTTATAAAGGCTTAATAATGCATGTAGCATTACCTAACCACTAAATGACAGAAAGCATTTGAACTTGGGCCACCAGTTTTTAGAAACTGTGCTATATAGCATACTATTAAATGACTTTTCATTAAAAATGTATATGGTTGTTATATAAACTATACATTTACTTAATAACTTTATACAGGTTATCTCAAGTGAGCAGTACAATAAAATTATGAATTAAATATAGTTTATAGAGATTCCAAGATGGCAGCAGAGTAGACAGATGCACAGACTGTTACCTCCCATGACCAATCTGGATTAAAAATTAATTTAAGAACAATCATCGTGAAAAACCAACTTTGGTGGGATATAAAAGTGAGACTATGAGACATGGACAAGAGTGTGGTGGTTACGGGGTGGGGAAAGGGAGGAGCGGGTGAGAGGGGGTGAGGGGAGGGGCACAAAGAAAACCAGATAGAAGATGACAGAGGACAATTTAACTTTGAGTGATGAGTATGCAACATAATTGAATGATAAGATAACCTGGAGGTGTTTTTTTGAACATATGTACCCTGATTTATTAATGTCACCCCATTAAAATTAATTTAAAAAATTCTTATAAAAAAAAACAACTTTGGACTAAAAGAACAGGACTCAAAAGCCAAGGAGCACATAATAATCCACACCAATCCTGGTACAGAGTGTGGGGGCTATATGGGGGCTTCCCCACTCCCAGGAGCAAGGGGAGGCTGAGGCTGAGGGTCCAGAATGGCTCTCATTGCAAGGAGAGAGACCTTGAGAGGCAAGGGTCCTCAGTCCCAGGACAGGAGCCCCAGCCTAGAAACACAGGGACTGGAGGAGACAGGATGAAAGCATTGAGTGAGAAGAGCAAGAGTTCTGTCTGTGGGAAGTGGTTGGTGAAAGAATGTGCAGCCTTAAAGGGCCAGTGCAGAAAATATTGCTTAAAGCCACTTGCCTGGAGCTCCAGGATGAGGAGGGCTGAGAGAACTGGTCATGCATGAGGAGAGTGGGGAGATCGAGACACAGGGATGCTGACCTGAGTTGAGTCATTCTCCAGTACCGAGGTGTCCATAGCTGGGGGGGGCACTTTCTCCACCCTACACAAGTCTAACGTGGAACCAGTTAACCAACCTCTAAAAAGCTCTTCAGCTCCAATCAGTATGAAAAGTTGTTCGGAAAGGAGGAAGTAAAGGGGAGGGGCAGTGACTCAGGTTTCCAGGGAGACATGAATTGCACCTCCCTCTTTATACTGAGAATGTGCCCACCCCAGGAGAGGCACCTGACAGAACACACCTTAAGTTTCTCAGAGGCCAAAACCACTGCATTCCTGGATACAGTTTCAACTGGGTTAAAAACAAGCAAACAAAAAAGATACACACAATTTCCCCCTCCTAACCAAAGAAGTCCCATGCTGGGATCAGCAAACAAAGAGCAGGGAACTTAAGACTTTTAAGTGGCTTTACTAGGTAAGGAGAATTAAAATCCAAGCAACCAACAGAGGCTGAGGAATAAAGTCCTAAAGAAGAACCAGCATTCTAATAAGCCAACCTCAGACCTACAACTCTAACAGCTTGCAAACCAAACACAGAAGAAATGGAAAGAGTGAGGAACATAAACCATATGAATCAATAAGAAAAATCCCCAGAAAAGGAACTGAATGAGATGGAAGTAATTAAATTACTGGACGCAGAGTTTAAAATAATGATTGTTAAGATGGTTAAGAATCTAAAAGCTACAATGGATAAACTTAATAAGCATCCAAATAAAAAAATTGCCAGCTAAAATAAAAAATTGCCATCTAAAATCAAAAAGGACACTGAAATCATAAAAACAAATCTATAAGAAATGGCAATTGCAATATAAGAAATGAAGACTGCACTAGAAGAAATCAACAGCAGGCTGGATGAAGAAGAGTATCAAATCAGCAAATTAGAGTACAAGATAAATAAAAACACAGAAATAGAGCAGCAAAAAGAAAAGAGGCTCAAAAAGTCTGAGGAAACTATGAGAGAACTCTGTGACAATATGAAGAGAAATCACATCCGCATCATAGGGGTTCCTGAAGGAGAAGAGAAAGAACAAGGGATAGAGAAACTGAAGAAATCATAGGTGAAAACTTTCCTAAACTGATGAAGAAAAAAGTCACACAAGTTCAAAAAACATAGATATTCCCAATAAAAAGAAATCCAATGAGGCCTACACCAAGACACATCATAATTAAAATACCAAAGTTAAGAGATAAAAAAAAAAAAAAAAAAACTAAAGTAAAAGCAGCAAGAGAAAGGAATTCAATTACCTAAAGAGGAGCCCCCATTAGGATGGCATCTGACTTTTCAACAGAAACACTTGAGGCCAGAAGAAAAAGGCAAGACATACTTAAAGTAATGCAAAACAAGAGCCTACAACCAAGTCTTTTTTATCCATCAGGATTATCATTTAAAATTGAAGGAGAAATAAAGAACTTCCTACACACACACACACACAAAAAAAACCACAAAAAAAAAAATCAAGGAATTTATTATAACCAAACCAGTACTGCAGGAAATGTTAAGGGGCTTGCTGTAGAAAAACCATAGGAAAAAAAAAGAAATTGAGAAAAAGAGAATTATAGATCTACAGAATAAAAAGGCAATAAACAATTACAATCAATAATAACCTTAAATGTAAAGGGATTAAATGCTCCAATTAAAAGACATAGGGTTGCTGCATGGATAAGAAAATAGGACCCATACATATGCTGTCTACAAGAGACTCACCTCAGAAAAAAAGATATACATAGACTGAGAGTAAAGCATTGAAAAAAAATATTTCATGCAAAAGGGAAGGAAAACAAAAGCTGGTATAGCAATACAAATATCTGACAAAATAAATTTTAAAACAAGGCTATATAGTAAGAGATAAAGAAAGTAACTACATAGTGATAAAAGGAAAATTACAACAGGGAGATATAACTAATATATATATATACACATACACCTAATATAGGAGCACCTAAATATATAAAACAAATTTTGATGGACAAAAAGGGTGAAATTAACAGCAACACTATAACCGTAGAGGATTTTAAACTAACTTACATCAATGGATAGAACCTCCAGTCAGAAAATTAACAAAGAAACAGCAGCCTTAAATGTCACACTATATTTACTGGATTTAATAGGTATCTTTAGAACCATTCACCTCAAAGCATCAGAATATACATTCTTTTCAAGTGTTTATAGTACATTCTCTGAGATAGACCACATGTTAGGACACAAAACAAGTCTTAATAATTCTAAAAAGATTGAAATCATATCAAGCACCTTCTCTGACCACAGTGGCACAAAACTAGAAAGCAATTACAATAGAAAAACATTCAAACACTTGGAGACTTAATAGCATGCTATTAAAATAATGAGTGGGTTAACAATCAGATCAAGGAAAAAATTTTAAAAAGTTTCTTGAGACAAACAAAAATGAACATACAACAACTCAAAATTTATGAGACACAATAAAAGCAGACCTGAGAATAAAGTTCATAGCATTGCAGGCAGAACTTAAAAAGTAAAGAAAAAAAAAAAAAGGTCAAATAAACAACTTAAACCTGCATCTAAAAGAAATAGAAAAAGAACAGCTAGTAAAGCCTAGAGGAAGTAGAAGGAAGAAAATAATAAAGATCAGAGGGGAAATAAATAAAATAGAGGAAAAAAAACAAAAAAACAAACAAAAAAAAAACCTACAGAAGATCAATGAAACCAAGAGCTAGTTTTTGAAAAGGTAAACAAAATTGATGAACCATTAACCAGAATCTCCAAGAAAGAGAGAGGGCTCAAAAAAATAAAATTCGAAGAGAGGAGAATTAACAACTGAGACAGCAGAAATTCAAAAATTCTAAGAAAATATTATGAAGAACTGTATGTCCAAAAGTGGAACAACTTCAATGAAATGAATAAATTTCTTGAAAAATATAATCATTCAAAAATCAATATTGAAGAATCACAAAATCTAAACAGGCTGATTATACCAAAAGAGATTGAAACAGTTATCAAAAAACTCCTAACAAACAAAAGTCCTGAGTCTGATGGATTCACAGATGAATTTTACCAAATATTCATAAAGGAACTAATTCCTATCCTTTTCTAGCTATTTCAAAAATTTCCAGAGGAGGAAGAACTTCCAAACTACTTTTATGATGTGAACATAACCCTTATTCCAAAACCGGGCAAAGACACTACAAAGAAAGAAAACTATAGACCAATATTTCTGATGAACTTAGATGCTAAAATTCTCAACAAAATATTAGCAAACTGGATCCAGCAATACATGAAAAAAAATCATACATTATGATCAAGTGGGATTTATTCTGGGGAGGCAAGGCTGTACAATATTCGCAAATCAATGAACATGATTCATCACATAAACAAAAGGAAGAATAACAACCACATGATAATATCAATAGATGAAGTAAAAGTATTTGATAAAATTCAGCACCCATTTATGAGCAAAACTCTCAGCAAAGTGGAAATACAGGGATCATACCTCAACATGATACAGGCCATGTATGATAAATCTAAAGTCAACATCATAATCAATGGGCAAAAATTAAAAGAAATTTTCTTAAGATCAGGAACAAGGCAGGGGTGCCCCCTTTCACTACTTTTATTGAACATAGTTTTGGAAGTCCTAGCCTCAGCAACCAGACAAGAAGAAGAAATAAAAGGCATCCAAATTGGAAAAGATGAAGTAAATCTTTTATTATTTACTGATGAATTAATACTGTACATAGAAAACCCTAAAGTCTCACTCAAAACAAACAAACAAACAAACAAAAAAAAACTACTGGACCTGATAAATGAATTAAGGAAGGTGGCAGGTTATAAAATCAATATTTAGAAATTAGTGGCATTTATATACACCAACAATGAACCGTCTGAAAGAGAAATTAAGGAAACAATCCCCTTCACTATTACAACCAAAAAAAAAATAAAGTAAATTTAACAAAAAAGGTTAAAGATCTGTTCTCAGAAAACTATAAAAAATTAATAAAAGAAATCAAGGAAGATACAAATAAGTGGAAGCACATACCGTATTCATGAATAGGAAGAAAAAATATCATTAAAATGTCCATACTATTCAAAGTAATATACAGATTCATTGCAATTCTTATTAAATTACCAATATCATACTTCAAAGATATAGAACAAATATTAAAAAATTTATATGGAACCAAAAAAGAACATGAATATTCTCAGCAATTGAAATAGAAAAATAAAGTGGGGGTATCACATTTTCTGATATCAAGTTATACTACAAGGCCATTGTACTCTAAACAGTTTGGTACTGGCATAAGAATAGGCATACAGAACAATGGAACTGAACAGAGAACCCAGAAATAAACTCACACCTTTATGGTCAACTGATATTTGATAAAGGAGGTAAGAGCATACAATGGAGTAAAGAAAGTCTCTTTAACAAATGGTGCTGAAACAATTGGATGAATACATGCAAAAAAATGAAATTAGACCACCAACTTACACCATTCACAAAAATAATCTCAAAATAGATAAAAAAAACTTAATTAAATGTACGTCATGAAACCATGATCTTCTTGGATGAAAACTTAGGCAGTAAGCTCTGCCACATCTCTCGCAAAAATATATTTGCTCATTTAACTCCACGGGCAAGTGAAATAAAGGACAGGATGAACCAATAAGACTATATCAAACTAAAAAGCTTTTGCACAGCAAAAAACAACATGAACAAAATAAAAAGACAACCCACACAATGGGAGAACATATTCGCCAACATGCCTGATAAGGGGTTAATAACCAAAATCTACAAAGAACTTGTAAAACTCAACACCAGGAAAGCTAGCAATCCAATTAAAAACTGGGCAAAAGAACTGAATAGACATTTCACTAAAGAATACACACAGATGGCCAATAGGCATATAAAAAAATGTTCAACATCACTAATCATTACAGAAATCCAAATTCAAACCACAATGATATACCACCTCACACCTGTCAGATTGGCTCTTATTAACAAAACAACACATAACAAGTGCTGGAAAGGGTGTGGAGAAAAGGGAACCCTCCTGCACTGCTGGTGGGAATGCAGACTGGTGCAGCCACAGTGGAAAATAATATGGAGATTCATCAAAAAATTAAAAATCGAACTGCCTTTTGACCCAGCTAACCACTTCTAGGAATATGTCCTAAGAATTATGAATCACTGATTCAAAAGAAAAAATGCACTCCCAGTTTATTGCAGCATTGTTTATAATAGCCAAGATCTGGATACCACCCAAGTGTCCATCAGTAGACAAGTAGATTAAAAAGCAGTGGTACATATATACAATAAAATACTATGCGGCCGTGAAAGGAAAGAAATCTTACTCTTTGCAGCAACATGGATCGACCTGGAGTCGGTTATGCTAAGCAAAATAAGCCAGGCAGAGAAAGAAAAATATATGACTTCACTCATATGAAGAATCCAATGAACAAAGAGAACTGAGGAACAGAAGAGAGTCAGAGAAGAAGTCAAATAGTCCAGAGGAAAAGGGGAAGAGAGAAGGGTTCAAAGAAAGGAAAGACAATAGTGGAAGTATATTAACATAACAGAGAGAGATAGAGGGCAGGATAGTAAATTATGGAAGAAAGGAGGGAAAGCGGTGGGGGAAGGGTAAAATGGTGGTATCAAGGAGAACAAGGGTGGAAGGGAGGTATATTTGGAGGTACACATGTAACTATGTAAACACAGCAAATTAAAACCAATAAAAATATAGTTTAAATACAGTTTATTTTCTACATTATATAGTAGAGAAAGCTAAGGTTTGAATAGTTTAAATAACATCTGAACAATACAATGTGTATACTATTTGACATCTAGAATTTGCCCACTGAATGAAGATTTCTCACTCTTTCTGTCTCTGAAGACATTATATGCAAAGGCGAAATAAATATTTTTTTAAAGTATGTTATTTGGTTATAGTGTTTATGTATCATATAACAAAGTTTAGAAAAGCAATGAAGTCAAAGTAGAAGTAAATTTTTAACATTGCCATTTCTATATAGGAAATGTTTTCATGAAAATAAATCAGTATGAATAGCCAGAAAAGAAATTTTGGATTCATTTGATTCCTATTTTCATTTAGGTATCTAACCAACTATAATTTTTCTCCACATAATGAACAGGTAGTTTCTGGTTTGCATGCTTCTGTGGGGTATCTGCCGTCATGAGTTCAAGATTCTTCAAGTACTTTGAGGTTTTTTTTTCTATAATTTATTGATTTTATTTTATTTAGCACAAAATTTTTCAGCTTTCTAGCATTCACTTAAAGCCAAATCTTAAAGAAAATCTGTGATGTTAACCTTGTTGTGCTTATCATTACTCTGCTCTGCTTTTCATCTCACTGTAACTAAATCCTGACTTTCTTCCAGAAGGCCACATCTGCATACTGGGCTGCGAGATCTGTCTGTATGCTCTAGGTTTTCAGATGCTCTTTCTGATGAAAGCTTTAGTCTTGTCACCCTGCTGTGTCTATTAGGTGTCCATGTCTCCCATTCATCTCTTTTTTCCAAACCTGTTATCTTCTTCAAAGTCCTTATACATCCTTCCCCTCAACATCATAAGTCCCAGCTCATATTTGTTTTTCTTCAACCTGTCACCATTTTTACATTCTAATTTCATAATCCCTGCTGGTAATTTATCTAAGGATCAAAATTGCATAGATTGCAATATCCAATACACATCAGCCAGCTATCATCATCTCTTTGAAACCCAGAAGTGGACTAAGGAATGCATTGTAAGGTAGTGGAAGGAACACAGGCATTAGAAGCACACCAAGGTATGCTATTTCTTAAGTATGCAACTTTATTCACTTATACAGCACAATGAAATTTTATTATGTCTATTAATAATAATACATGTTTCACATAAACTTATTTTGAAAGAGAACCCGTGATTTTGTAAACTTTACATTGCTAAGCAAATTATAAAAGTGTCTAAAAGAGGACTATTCTCAGTTCAGTGATAATAGTGTGAAATAAAGCAAAGATTTTGAATAATCCAGTTCTGTACTGTTGAGGTCCATTTAAAACAATTTAAAAATTGCAGTCCTTTGGAACTCTCAATTTTTAGTCATTAATTTATTAATTAAAAAAATTATTGAGTACCTTTATTTGCTGGACACTATTTATAACTCTATCAGTTTCAAAGGTTTGTAAAAATTTATTCCTGTTAACATTTTGGTGTAAATCAGTAGAATATCTATAAGTGTCTCTGTCCACATATCTACAAATGACAGTTTATGAGAATGAATTAAATGATACTATTCTAAAAATCTGAATGAAAATCAAAGCAATTCCTAACCACTTCTCACACTATCTCCATCTCAATTCAGCACTAAGCTTCATTCATTCTTGACACAGTATGCTAAAGGAAGTCAATAAATAGGACTGAAAGCAGGCTGACAGCTGTCAGAGGTGGCGGGCAGCTGGGTGAGGGACATGAAGATTGAGCAAAAGCAAAAATAAAATGAAGTAAAAACTCATGGACATGGACAACGGTGTGGTGATTGCTGGGGGTGGAGTGGAGGAGGTTATAGTAGGGGAGAAATGGTGATGGACTTGACTTGGGGGGGTGAACATACAATATGGTGTATAGTTATGTTAAGCAGTGTCACCCCAATAAATTCAGTTATAAAAAGAATTTTTTGACCCTGGCTAGTTAGCTCAGTCTGTTTAAAGCAGCATCCAGTAACAACTAAGTTCAGGATTTGGTCCCCAGTAATGCATACATGGGAAGCAACCAAAAAATGCACAATTGAACGGAACAACAAATGCTTTCCTTCCCCCTCCCCTCCCTCTCCCTTTCTCTCTCTGTCTCTCTAAAAAGAAAATAAATAAAAATTAAGTACTGGATCGATAGTTTGGTTGGTTGGAGTGTGTCCTGGAGTACAGATGTTGCCAGTTTGATGCAGCTCGATATTCCTATCTCTCTCAAAAAACAAAAATTAATCTTTTAAATTAGTAGAAAAAATATACATAGTCTTTTTCATTTCCATACCTACAAGAGAATATCCTCCCCTACCTTTCTCTATTCTCTAATTTTGATTCACTTTATGTTTCTATTTATTCCCTATTCAACTTATATAATTTGTTTATCCCATTAAAATAGGAACAGGATATGTCTATTTTGTTCTTATTGCAGCTCAAGAACCTACACTTAGTAACTGACACTTAGAAGCTATCACATTTATATTATTGTATAATAATGAATTTGACTATTTCTTCTCATTCTCTGTCCCTCTTCCTCTCTGTTCTTCAAACTCCATGAGGCCTTGGATTAGGTGTGTTTTGATTATCCCTGTCTCAGCATGTCCTCCAAAACATTTGGTGCATTGTATATGAACAATAAATAATATGAATAATTGATCAAATAAAGAGGAATTGAGACACTGGTTTTTTCATTTCTTTTGAAAAATTCATTATATCAATTTACCTTTCCAGAGTAACTTATAGTAGTCTAGATAAAACCTTATGGCTTTGATCTGATATTTAGTAGTATATTATTTTTAATGTGCATATGTCTTCTTTCTTCATCTAGATTATATCAATCACTATTATATTCTTTATTAGGACAAAGGCAATCATTACTTGTAAGGTGCTGCCTAAATAAATCTGTAAAAACAGGCACAAGTGTTGATTCCTTTGTCTTTGCTCCTGTCCTATAAGGATCATTGCGCTGCTTTATCTTCCTCAGGACACTCAATGGCTTTCTTCGTGTTAGACTTTTACTTGTTTTTATTGGAATACAAGTAGATATGTTTATTTCTATCTTTATTTTTTCTAAGAAAGGCTTCTATTGGGGCTTATAAAAAATAAAATAACATTTATAAAAAGTAAGAAAAGTGAGAGAAAGGAAAACAATTGACAATAGGAGTGAGATCCATACACACAACAATGCTATGAAATAGAAGTGTACCCTGCAAGGTTGAGCCATAAGTTTACCTCTAATTGGAAGTTACCACAAAGTGAGTAAAATGATGTTCATGTTATATATTAATTTATATAATAAAAATTAACAGTTCATTGTATGTAGTATGACTGTTAACTCATAATAAGATTAGAAAGAATTATTTTCCAGTTATTCTGAGGAAGAATACCCAATTTTAATCAATGAACAACACTTTCAACCAGTCCACAGTTACATGCAGGCAGTTCCACCAGGGACCAGTGTTCCATCTAGGCTTGTTTCTTTCTGCTCATCTGGCTTAATCTAAGAAATTTAGATTGCAATCCTATGGGAAATTCTGTGCTTTTGACAGGCAGGCAAATGACAGTTTCCAGATTTATTTTGCTGCCTATAGACTTTGATATAGTCATGTACTGTAATTGGAAAAACTTTTGTGATTTTCCAGGGAAACCAACTTCCTCTGATAAAGGTATGGTTTCTTCAAACATTCAGTCTGCACTTTGAATAAAAGTACATTGTCATCACTGGAGGGATTCTTGTATGAAGCCCAGGAAATAGCAAAATACTTTAAACTAAAAAATCAATAATTAAAGATTCCTTTATAAACATAGGTAAAATTTGATCAAACATTCTAGAAGCAGTTGTGTGTGAGTGAATCAGAATGTAGCCTCAACCAAATTGGCATAGAGTTCTCTAAGCAATCAAAGAGTATTAATTTCTACTCCTTGAACAAAACTTGTAGCTGAAGCAGAAGTCTATATGGTATGTCAGGTGAGAGTCATAGGGGGTTTAGCCCCAATAAAACTAATTTGGGCATATTCTTCAGAGACAGTACAATTTGTCTTTCATTTAAGACAGTTATATTTCAATTTTGGTGATACTCTAAGGAACAAATTACAAAGGACCTATGAAAGTAAATAAATCATGAGAATTAGAAAAGCAATTACAATTTTTTAAAAATAATAAATACTACTAGCATCACAAATCACAGAAATCTATGTTAAGTTAGTGAAGCATAGTATCTTTTTGGAAAACATTTTCTTCGTCATTACACAGCTGGAGAGGTAAATCAAAATCTCATAACTGCAAACAGCACCCAGATTCGTATGGTCATAGAACTCCTTTGACATTATATTCTATTGGGTGAGATAATAGTTCTGCCTCAAAGATTTCCCTGGAAACAGGGGGTTAGCACTGAGAAAGTTGACTTTCCAGACTTGTTTTGCAATAGCTGCCACAATAATGGCCTCCTCAGGAGTCAGTAGCTGTGGCATTTCCCAGGCTCAGATGACATTTATCTGAGGGCCACCCTCACAGATATTCTGGAATAAATAGGAATAAGTAAAATTGCTTCTTTCAATCATGCCAATCCCATTGCTTATCTTCCTGCCATCTCTTGTGCCCACCCTTTCTCCTCAGACATCACCCTCACTATCTAACACACACCCAAGTGCATGTACAATTGTAAGACTGTAAGATTTTCTAAATTTAATGGAACTAGAGTGGGCTTTCTGTTAATCTGGAAAGGTAGAGATTTAAGCATGTGGATTTTGTCTAAACCCCAAATCATAAATGTACACATTGTTGTTGTTAGAGTTAAACTGAAATAATGTGAGTTTTCTAGAAATAAATTATTTTGGGTTACATTCCTGAGCCTTCAAGGATTGATGGACAATAAATCTTTTAATTATTTTATTCATTTTTGTTTCTTTAATTCACTAAATGCAATCATACTGGTGGAAAATGTCAGTGCAGGTTAACAACTCATTTCCCAATTTTTACATGGGTTCTGGACAAAAAGTATTGAGCTAAGGAGAGATAGAAAACATATTTTTATATTTTTGAAATACCCTTTTTGCCATCATATCAACCTAATATACTGTTTTATTCCTAAGAGTAAAGTCTTATGTATACTAAAAGCAGTTTTCTATTTTTGAAAATAAGTAAGTTTAGAAACTTGCTAAAAATTTATAGAATTCATCTATACCAAATAAATATAAATGACATTTATTTTATATAATCATATTAATAATGATAATAAAAACAGACATTTGCACAATGCTCTATAATATAGAATGTGTTTTCATATCTATTGTTAAGCTTACTTGTTCCTCACAGTTCTTTCATTCATGAAGAAAAGAAACATCTATTTTTAACATTACCCTTTGAAATAATATACAAACATTTCTACTTCCAGTTACACAAGGATAGTAAGACTCATTTTTGTCTTCACAGGAGTTCCACTGTATTTTTAATTCTTTGCACATCAGGGTAAATGGCAACTGGCCCTTTATTTAGTGAGTCTTCATTTTCAGCTCTTGGCACTGCCATCCTTTCAGCTGCTCTTAGCCTCCCGAGCCTGCATGTAATAAATAATACAATCTGCTGGAAGCCTCTAACAGCTTTAAATGTTTCTGCTAATGTGCCTGTGGCATTTTAGACCAGACTTTTAAAACTTCCCTAAAATCTAGGAATTATAATACATTTATGGGTTTAAAAGGGCATAAATTAATTAATTGCTTGATTTTCTTTTCAGTGGACATCCATTTTTTTTTCCATCTCAATCACTAAGTACATATTGCTGTCTGATATCCAAATGGCAGGGGTAGCTAATCACCTATTATAAATGACCACACTCTTTATCATATTTGCAGTAAGACTGCTCTGCTGAATTGCACTGTTGCTTTTTAAACTAATGTATTAGAGCTGTAAACCCCAAATAAAAAATGGTTTTTTGTTGAATTCTGAAAAAAGTAAAAAATGCCTTTTGTTGTTTATTCATATCTTGTAAGGGTTGCCTCTTCATTCTCAAATTCTGATCTCTGTGGCAGGTTCCTGATAGCGAACACATTAGGGAGAAAGTTAAAGCTTCCAAAGCCTTTTAGAAGAAAGGTACAGATAAGAAACAAAATAATAAAGCCAAGGCTCACCCTGTTTTTATCTCAGATTATATTCTGAGCACGTCCCAATGGGCAAGGTGGGATGTGTACTACTAGCAAGGATAAATACTGTTTTAAGAATGCTTTACAACCTCCTAAAATAAAGCTGCTTTCACTCTGAGAACTGAAGAGGAGCTGTTTTGTTGTACTTGTCATATATTAGTGCAGGTAATGCAAAGCTATCCGGTTTTGAGGTTTTGCACATTAATCTAGAGCAAAAAGTTCAGTTTTGTTCAAAATGTTAAAATATTGTTACATGTAGAATATAATTATAAAAACCCAGTTCAACAACTAAAGAATGCCATTATGAATCAACAGTCTACATTTCCATTAATTAAATTTAGCCATTCCAAATTGGGAATGGGCTTGGTCATTCATAATTTTGAAGTTCCGTTAATTCTGCATCCTTTGCTATAACTTTGAGAAAAAACTAAAATGGAGTCACTGGCATCAAAGCATTTAAATATTTTGTTAAAAACAACAAACTCTCTTGGAGAAGAGTTGAATTTACAGATGACAAAACAACTGAAAACTTGTCGGTGATACGCATGGCTATAAATACCGCAGCTATAAATAATTATATTTTCTTTGTCTTCTCCAGCATAATGCTGTCCTGGCTTTCGTGGCACTTTTATTTTCCTAGACTCAATATTTGATCATTTATTAAGGTCATGAAATTTCTACTCTATCTTTGCTTAGAAAGAACAAAATTACTCAGAGATTTGATGATGCCTTATTTGCTCCAGGAATCTTTACTATAAATCATGTTTCTACAAGTTCCATTCAAACTACTTGCTTAATAATTTCTTTTCATTATTTTTTGCTATTTCATCAAAAAATATACCTAATAATGAAGCTCCTTTAAAATCTATCTAATTTATTTAGTGACCATTATATATAAGAAATTATAATAGATCCAGTCATTCATAATATTTCCCTTATATTGATATGCTATTTTACATAATACTAATGTTAACTCTTTAATTCCATTAGCACTTTTTGAATGTGCTTTGAATGTATATTGTGTATGTCAAGAGACTCTGTGATAAATGCTATACAATCAAGGATAAATATAATGCTGTCTAGTCTTTCATTATAGGATACTATGAAACAAGTTCCTGAGTAAATTATCACAAAATTTATTTGGATTACTATAGATTTCTGAATGTTCAAGTGGTTAAAACTTTTATGAGACAAAAAAACCCCAAACACAATAAAATAAAGAATAACTAATATAAAATGGACATTGAGCATAAACAAGGAGAAAACATAGGTTGTCCTGGGTAGAAGTATCAGTGATTAAGCAAAGATTAAATAATTAAGCTTTGTGTCAGTTTTAAAACACTACAAGAAACCTGCAAAATTTGAAATTTAACCTAAATATTTATGTAGTGAACAGTGTTCTCTAACCCCTTGTAAAGAGCAAATCTAAATTATATCTGTAGAAATAATCTACAATTTAGACTTTCAAGAGTTCAAAATGTTAGTCAAAAGAAGAGTGCAATGAATGTAGAAAAAAGATAAGAACTGAAAATGACAATGGATTTTTTTATCTTTAATTTTTTTCAATATTAGTTTATATTAATTTTATTCAATATTATTTTGTATTAGTTTTATGGTTAGACAATCATATACTTTACAGTGTTCCCTTAATATTTCCAGTATGCATGTGGCATCTTATATAGTTAGTACAATATTATTGACCAAATTTTCTATGCTATATTTTACATCTTCATGACTATTTTAACTATCTATATTTTACCATAATAAAAGCATTTTTAGAAATAAAAGTTTAGGAAAAGAAAGAATTTAAATTAAAACCTAAATGTGTATGCTTGTAGTTCAGAGTAAAAAGTTATAAAAGAAGGTTTATCTTATTCTAGAAGCTAAAGCAAGCCAGATAAACCACATATTTTTATAGTGACTAATTTCTACCTGTGATACAAGACATAAAGAAATATAAATGAACTAAATGAATAAAACTCCAGAAAATAAAAAGAGAAAAAGAGCCATAAGTGATGTCATCCATCACTGGAACAGAGATAAAATTAAGTATTTGCAATAGGTTAGTGTAAAACAAAATCAACCTTATATATTTATTTAGCTAGAGAGACATAGAGAGACAGAGTGAGAAACCATTAGGGAGAGAAATGAGAAATGTCAATTCTTTGTTGTGACACCTTAGTTGTTGATTACTTCCTCATATGTATCTTGACCAGAGGGAGGATTCCAGCTGAACCGGTGACCAGTTGCTCAAGCCGGTGACCTTGGGCTCAATCAAGCCAGCGACCTTTAGGCTTAAGCAAGCAACCGTAAATGGGGTCATGTTAATGACCCCACACTCAAGCTGGTGTGCCATGTTCAAGCCAGCGACCTCGGGGTTTCTAACCTAGGTTGTCTGTGTCCTAGGCCAATACTCTATCCAGTGTGTCACCACCTGGTCAGGCCAGCCTAATTTTCAAAGAGCTTTTATTTACTGTACATTGACTGATGTGACAGATTAGGTTCAGAAGACTACCAGACACAGAAAAAAACTGCACTACCTATGAAATTATTGTCCATCAGCCTCCACAGAAATCTGGCAGTTGTACAATAAAATCTGAAGGAGAGAGAAAGGGAGGTGAATTCTCCAGAGATTCCAGACTTTCCAGTAAGGATGTGACAGAAAGAGGAGTGTACCCCTTTTGGGAAATAGATATAACTCAATTTAGTCTCTATTGGGCTTTCATAGAAATGTATAGCCCAATTTTTTATTGGATTTTTAATCTTCCTGGTGTTGAGTTTTACAAGTTCTTTATAGATTTTGGTTATTACCCCTTATCAGATGAGCTGGTGAATATGTTCTCCCACTGTGTGGGTTGTCTTTTTATTTTGTTCATGTTGTCTTTTGCTGTGCAAAAAATTTTTAGTTTGATATAGACCCATTGGTTTATCCTGTCCTTTATTTCATTTGACCATGGAAATAAATCAGCAAATATATTACTGCGAGAGATGTTGGAGAGCTTACTGCCTATGTTTTCTTACAGGATGATTATGGTTTCACAACTTACATTCTAGTCTTTTAACTATTTTGAGTTTATTTTTGTGAATGGTGTAAGTTGGTGGTCTACTTTTACTTTTTTGCATATACTTGTCCAATTTTGCCAGCATCATTTGTTAAAGAGACTGTCTTTACTTCATTGTATGCTTTTATCTCCTTTGTCAAATTTCAATTGGCCATAAAGGTGTGGGTTTATTTCTAGTTTCTCTGTTCTGTTCTATTGATCTTCATGCCGATTCTTATGCCAGTACCAAGCAGTTTTGAGTCTCATGGCCTTGTAGTATAACTTGATATCAGGAAGTGAGATACCTCCACTTTATTTTTCTTTTTCAAGATTTCTGAGGCTATTCATGTTCTTTTTAGATTTCATATAATTTTTTGGAATATTTGCACTATATCTTTGAAGTATGACATAATTATTTTAATAAAAATTGCATTGAATTTATAGATTGTTTTGGTAAGTATAGACATTTTAATGATGTTTATTCTTCTTATTCATGAACATGGTATATGCTTCCACTTGTTTGTATCTTTCCTGATTTATTTTATCAATGTTTTATAAGTTTCTGAGCACAGGTCTTTAACCTCTTTAGTTAAATTTACTCCTAGGTACTTTATTTTTTTGGTTGTAATAGTGAAGGAGATTGTTTCCTTAATTTCCCTTTCAGACAGTTCATTGTTGGTGTATATAAATGCCACTAATTTCTAAATATTGATTTTATAACCTGCCACCTTGCTGAATTCATTTATCAGGTCCAGTCGTCTTTTGACCGAGACTTTAGGGTTTTCTATGTACAGTATTAACTAATCAGCAAATAATGGTAGTTTTACTTTTTCTTTTCCAGTTTAGATGTCTTTTATTTTGTCTTCTTGTCTGATTGCTATGGCTATGACTCCCAGAGCTATGTTGAATAAGAGTGGTGAAAGGGGGCACCCATGCCTTTTTCCTGATCTTAAAGAGATTTCTTTTAATTTTTGCCTGTTGATTATGATCTTGATTTTGGGTTTGTCATAGATGGCCTTAACCATGTTGAGGTATGATCACCGCATTACCACTCTGATGAGAGTTTTGCTCATAAATGGGTGCTAGATTTTATCAAATGCTTTTTTTTTCCATCTATTGATATTGTCATGTAGTTTTTCTTCTTCCTTTTGTTTATGTGATGAATCACATTTATGGATTTGCGAATACTGTACCAGTCTTGCCTCCCAGAATAAATACCACTTGATCATAATGTATGATTTTATTTCATGTATTGCTGCATCCGGTTTGCGCATATTTTGTTGAGAATTTTAGCATCTAAGTTCCATAAGGAATATTGGTCTATAGTTTTCTTTCTTTGTAGTGTCTTTACCTGGTTTTGGAATAAGAATTATGTTCGCATCAAAAAAAGTTTGGAAGTTTTCCATCCTCTTGAATTTTTTGAAATAGCTTGAAAGGGATAGAAGTTAGTTCCTCTTTAAATATTTGGTAAAATTTGCCTGTTAAACCATCTATGTGGCCCAGAACTTTTGTTTGTTGGAGTTATTTGATAACACTGGGAACAATTTTTTTTTTCTGGTGCATGAGGTTTTAGAACCTTTTCTATATATTTCTGCATCACTGATTACAAATCTAAAATTTGTTTTTTTGGTGCATGTTCTAGTATTTATGCAATTTTAATTTCTTTTTGTTACAGTTAATGGCATACATTGGTTTTTAAATTGGAGTTAAAGGTCAATGACTCTTGGATTGAACATAACCACAAGGCAATTAATGTTTTACAAACATCACTTTTACATAACCGTTGTAGTTTTTAAATGTAAAAAATTATTATTTGTAAAAATATTCTCTTGTTTTGTTTTAAGATTGAATCATGTCTTCTTCTAGTAGGCATAAATATAAAAATAGTCCTGACACTTTCTGTTATATATGTCGCTGTTACACACTTCAACGTCAAAGGCAAAATATTTCATCATTTGTGACACATACATATATTGCCTTTTTTCAAGTTTCCCATTGCAATCAAGACAAGAATTGGGCTCCTCATATTGCATATCATAACTGTTAGAAAATGCTTTTTGACTGGACAAAAGAAAAAGTAAAGGAATGCCTTTTGGTGTTCCCATGGTTTAGCGTGAACCTAAGACCACAGCGGTGACTGTTATTTCTGTCTGATCCATACAAAGGGCATCGGCAAGAAAAAAATGGCATATGGTTGCATATCCTAATATTCCTTCAGCAATACAACCTATCCCACACTCTGAGACACTCCCAGTTTCAGTTTTCAGTGGTTGTATTTCTTCTAAGGACAAGAAAATAAACATGTTGATCAAGTGTATTTTTATAAGATGCATGAGGAAATGCTTGTAGAATCTGAAGGGTCTTCATCTGATGCCAAGCAGTCATTAACTCCTTAGCAGTGTCGCCAACTTAAATTGAATGACTTAGTAAATAATTTGAGCCTATCAGAGAAAGCAGATGAGTTGTTAGCCTCCAGACTTCAAGAAAAGAATGTATTTCTCCAGTCAGCTAAAGTATCCCATTTCTGGGAGCTTGAACAAATTTTTGTGGACATTTTTCCAAAAACAAAGACTTTGTTTAATATCATGATATCAGTAGTCTTCTCAGCCAGCTAGGTGTTACCACATGCAGTCCAACAGAGTGGCGGCTATTTTTTGACAGCTCTAAATGCAGTCTGAAATGTGTTCTCCTACACAATAATAATGTTTATTTAGCAATTCCTATTGGTATTTAACTCATCTCCGAGAAGAATATAATGACATAAAAATTGTCCTTGACTTCCTGAAGTATGAGGAGCATAACTGGATCATTTGTGTAGATCTTAAAATGGTAAATTTCCTGCTAGGACAACAGAGAGGTTTTACAAAGTATCCTTGCTTTCGGTGTTTGTGGGAAAGCCAAGCTCTGGAGAAACACTGGACACAGAAGGAATGGCTGAAACGTGAAGCTCTGGAAGTAGGGATGCAAAATACTGTGAATGAACCTGTAGTTAATAGAGACAGGATCATTTTACCCCACTTTACATCAAACTTAGCTTAATGAAACAGTTTGTTCAGGCTTTGAATAGAAACAGTGGATGCTTTCAACATATTATTTCTGCTTTTCCTGCCTTATCTTTTGAGAAGATAAAAGCTGGTGTATTCAACAGACCTCAAATTCAAACCCTTATACCTGATGAAGAATTTGCCAGGAACATGAATAAGGAGGAGAAAGCACTGTGGCAGTCTTTTGTGGCAGTTACAAAGAATTTCCTTGGCAACAAAAAAGCAGAAAACTATGAACTTTGGTTTAAAGGATGCTGTTGGCTTTCCATGACATTGGATGTAATATAAACGTTAAGATTCACTTCCTGAACAGTCATCTTTATAAGTTTCCCGAAAATCTTGAAGATTTTAGTGATAAGTAGGGACAACGCTTTCATCAAGATCTAAAGATGATGGAAGAGCATTATCAAGAGTGATGGGACAGAAATATGATAGCAGACTACTGCTGAAGCATAAAACAAGATTGTCCTCAACAAGTACACAAATGCATGAGCTACAAATGCAAATTTTTGCCTGAATAGTATTTAAATAAGTTTTCTGCAAATTTTATGATTAAAATAAGTGTTTTAATATGTTTTATTTCCAAATTGTAGACTAATTTTGATGCAATCATATCTTTTAGTGTATTAGAGTATTACTGCATTATATAAATTATTATATTTTCACAAAAATGATGGCCAAGAATACATTCTACTTCATTATGTTAAACTAAATGTTGAAAATTTACAATAAGATGAAAACCCAAAATCTTGAGTTGCAAAAAAACTGTAATTTACTGAGAAAAAACTAATGTCAGATTTGAGATCAGCACACTTGAATTAGGTAAAGACAAGTGTTTTTATGGGTGCAACAAAAATTTTGTTCCCCAGTGTAATTGTTTCAATCTCATTTGTTGTAATTGGTTTGTTTAGGTGTTTTATTCTTTCAGATTGATTATTACATGGTTATATGCTTCAAGGAATTTATCCATTTTATCTATTTTGTCCAAGTTTTTGGAATACAATTCTTCATAATATTTTCTTGCAATTTTTTGAATTTCTGCTGTGGCATTTATTACTTCCCCTCTCTCATTTCTAATTTTATTTATTTAAGCACTCTCTATTTTTTTCTTCTTGAGTCTATTTAAAGGTTCATCATTTTTGTTTGCCTTTTTAAAGAACCAGCCCTTGGTTTTATTAATCTTCTGTATATGTTTGCCTCTATGTCATTTATTTCCTCTCTGATCTTTATTATTTCCTCCCATCTATTTTCTTTGGGTTTTACTTGCTGTTCTTTTTCTAGTTCTTTTACGTACAGAGGTAAATTGTTAATCTGAGCTTTTTCTTGTTTCTTAAGGTATGTCTGTAATGCTACAAACTTCTCTCTCAGGACTATTTTTGCTGTGTCTCATGAATATTGAGTTGTTGTATGTGCATTTTTATTTGTTTCAAGCAAGTTTTTTATTTCTTGCTTGATCTGATTGTTAACCCATTCATTATTTAATAGTATGCTATTTAGTCTCCAAGTATTTGAATGTTTTTCAGTATTTTTATTATAGTTGATTTCTAGTTTATGCCGTTGTGATCACAGAATATGCTTGATATTATTTCAGTCTTCTTAAATTTATTGAGACTCGTTTTGTGTCCTAACATGTGATCTATCCTAGAAAATATAACGTGAGCACTTGAAAAGAATGTACTTTCTTCTGCTTTGGTGAAAGGTTCTGAAGATATGTATTACATTGATCTACTGTGTCCTTTAAGGCAACTTTTTCATTGTTAATTTTTTGTCTGGAGGTTCTATCCATTGATGTTAGTGGGGTATTAAAATCCCCTATTATAGTATTGCTGTTTTTCTTGCCCTGTTTGTTCATACAAATCTGTTTTATATATTTTGGTGCTCCTATATTAGAAGCATATATATTTATAATAGTTATATCTTTCTGTTGTAATGTTACTTTTATCACTATGTAGTGACCCTCTTTATCTTTTACTATAGGCTTTGTTTTAAAGTTTATTTTGTCAGATACTAGTATTGCTACCCCAGTTTTTTTTTTCTGTTGGCGTGAAATATATTTTTCCATCTCTTTACTCTCATTCTATTTGATTATTATGTTCTGAGGTGGGTCTCTTGTAGACAGCATATGTACAAGTCCTGTTTTCTTATCCATGCAGCTATCCCATGTTTTTTGATTGAAGCATTTAATCCATTTACATTTAAGGTTATTATTGATGTGTAGGTGTTTATTGCCATTTTATTTTTTAGATCTATAATCCTCTTTTGCTCTATTTTATTTTTCCTTGGGTCTTTTTATAGCAAACCCTTAATATTTTCTACAGTGCAGTTTGGTTATAATAAATTCTTTGATTTTTTAAATTTTATTTTATTTTCTTTGTCTGGGAAGCTTTTTATTTCTCCTTCAATTTTAAACAATAATCTTGCTGGATAAAGAAGTCTTGGTTTTAGGCTCCTGTTTTGCATTATTTTGAATATTTCTTTTCATTCCCTTCTGGCCTCTAGTATTTTGTTGAAAAGTCTGGTGACATCATTATGGGTACTCCTCTATAAATAATTGTCTTCTTTTCTCTTGCAGCTTTTAGTATTTTTCCTTATTTCTTATCTTTTTTTATTTCTTATTCTTTCTAATTATGATGTGTCTTCATGTAAGACTCATTGGGATCCTCTTTCCCAGAACTCTGTGCTTCTTGAAAAACTGAATTTCTCACCATCAAGTATATTAGCTATATGTTTTCTGTAAAAAAAAAAAAAAAGAAAAAAGTTATCAAATTGAGGAAGTCCCCATGTTTCTGGATATCTGAAATGACGGATTTCAAAAATGGATTGTCAAATGCTTTTTCTGCATCTATTGATATGATTGTGTTATCCCGCCCCCCTTTTTAGCTTATTGATATGAAGAATTATATCAATTGATCTTTCCAATGCTAAACCAGAATTGCATACCAAGGTTACACCGCGTTTGGTCATAGTTTATAATTTTTTTTAACAGATTGTTAAATTCTATTTTTCTAGTATGTTGTAGTTTTTTTTTTTTTTTTTTTCATCTGTTTAGGAGAGATATTGCTTTGCAGTTCTCTTCTTATAATATCTTTGTCTGGTTCTGGTATTAGCAAAGGCAGATTAAGGTCAGTTGAGGCCCCAGGTGCAGAAGAAAATATTGAGTCCTTACATTAGAAAAAAGTGTAAAGTTGAGGTTTTGTGGGCCCTTCAAAAGGCAGGGCTCAGGGTGTGCACCCGGTGTACTCATCGTTAAATCTGCCTCTGGGTATTAGGATAAGGATGGCCTCATAAACTGAGCTAAAAATGATTTCCTGTGCTTCTATACTCTGAAAGAGGTTGTAAAGTATTAGTAAATTTTCTTTCTTGTTTGGTAGAATTCTATGTGGGCCTGGTACTTAATCTTTTAAAAGGCTATTAATTATTGATTTGATTTCTTTAGTTGATATACTCTTATTTAGATTGTGAATTTCTTTCTGTTTGTTTTAAAAAATGTTTTCTTAAGAATTGGTCCATTCATCTAAGTTATCAAATTTGTGGGCATAATTCTTTTATACTATTTCTTTATCATTCTTTTAATTTCCTTGGAGTTTATAACAATGCCCTTTCTTTCATTCCTGATATTAGTTATTTGTGTTCTTGCTCATATTTTTTTTAAGTTAGCCTGACTAGAGTTTTTTAAATTTATCTTTACAAATAACCAGCATTTGGTTTTATATTTTATATTATATATTTATATAATTATAATATATAAAATTACAAATATATAATTATAATTATATAACTATATTTATTGATATTATGCTTTCAGTTTCATGGATTCTTGCTCTAATTCTTTTCTTCTGCATATTTTGGGTTCCATTTGTTCTTATGTTTTTAGTTTTCTAAGGTAGAAATTTTATTATTGATTCAGTCTTTCTTTTCTAATAAATGCATTAAATTATATAAATTATCCTGTGAGTACTTTTACTGCATTTCACAAATTTTTATTTGTTTTAATTTTTATTTACTTCAAAATATTTTTAAGATTGTCTTAAAAATTTTTCTTTGACTCATACATTATTTAAGAGTACAGTTTTTTATTTTCACATATTTAGATATTTTCCAGATATCTATTATTGAATTCTAGTTAAAGTCCATTGTGGTATGAGAATACATTTTAAAAATATTTATGCTTTATTTGTTAAGTGTTTTTTTATGACTAAATAACAGTCCAAATTGAATTTACATACTATATCTTCTTTATTGATTCATCTATTAATACGATTAACTATTATTTCTTATTTTGCCCAATTTATCTGCCTGATACGTCCAATAAAATGTATAATAAAAATAATAAAACAGGTATCCATGTCTTGTTAATCATCTTAGAAAAAAACTTTGTCTTTTATCATTAAGTATGATATTAGCTGTGGGTCTTTTAAAAAGCCCTTAATGAAGACGACATAGTGCCATGTATTTCTACTTGATTTTTTAAAATAAGAAAACAGTTTTAAGTTCTGTTAAATGCTTAAATGCTTATTGTAATCTCAAGATAAACATGTCAGTTTTTCTATCCTTCTATTAGTGTGATTTATGCCATTTATTTGTATGTGTTGAATTATACTTGCATTCCTGAATAAATCTCACTTGGTGGTACTGTATAAATATTTTAACATATTGCTGGATTTGTTTTCATAGTATTTTTTTCTGTGACAGAAACAGAAAGAGAGTCAGAGAGAGGGACAGATAGGGACAGACAGACAGGAAGGGAGAGATATAGATGAGAAGCATCAATTCTTCATTGTGGCATCTTAGTTGTTCATTGATTAGTTTCTTATATGTGCCTTGACTGAGGGGCTACAGCAGAGCGAATGACCCCTTCCTAAATCCAACAACCTTTAGGCTCACGCCAGTGACGATGGGGTCATGTCTATGATCCCATGCTCAAGCCAGCATCCCCTTGCTTTAGCTGGTGAGCCAGCACTCAAGCCGGATGAGCCTGTGCTCAAGCCCGTGGCCTTGGGTTTCAAACCTTGGTCCTCTGCATTCCAGTCCAATGCTTTATGCACTGCACCACTGCCTGGTCAGGTTTAATACAATGTTTTGAAAATTTTTGTATCTATATGTAAATGATATATATGTTTGCACTTTTTTGTGATGGCATTGTCTGGTTTCATCAGGATAATTCTCACTTTAAAAACTGATTTTGGAAGTGCACTTTCTTCTTTTTCTTTTTTGGAAGAGTTTGTAAATAATTAGTATTAATGTTACTTTAAAAGTTTGGTAGAGTTCCCCCATTAAGCCTTCTAGTCTGGGATTTTCTTTGTAGGATAATTTTTTACTACTGATTCATTCTCCTAATTTGCATTAAATCTCTTTGTATTTTTTATTTCTTATTGATTCAAAGCTTTGGTAATTTATAAGCTTTTATAAATTTGTTCATTTTCATATAGATTACCTACTTTGCTGTTGAACATAAATTTAAAATTATTATAATTTTTTGTGCAGTTTTTATAGTAATATATCTGCTTTTTTTGTTTTGCTAATTTGAGTCTTTTCTCTTTTTTCTTAATTAATTGAAAGATTTGTTAATTAAATTGAGTTTTTTCAAAGAATCAATTTTTGGTTTCATTGATATTCTCTATTGTTTTTCTATTTTTTTTTTAAATTTGGCTCCACTTGGATTTTGCTCATTTACTTCCTTCTGATGACTATGGGTATAGTTTGCTCATCATTGTCTTGTTCCTTAATATTAAAGTGAGGTTATTAATATGAGATTTCTTTTTTAATGTAAGTCTATGAAGCTATAACTTTTTCATTGAGCAAGGTTTTCACTGTAACCTATATAGTTTGATATGTTTATTTTTTTCATATTGAAATATTTTGTAATTTCTTTTTTTGACTCATTGATTAAAAGGGTCATTGTATTTTTATAATTGTAACTTTTTAATTTTCTGTTATCAATTTTATAGTTTTATTCTATTATAGTCAACAGTGATACTTTATGTCATTTCTATTTAATTTTATTTGGACTTGTTACATAGCCTAACATATGGATTGACCAAATTTGTGTTACACCTGATATTATTATAGGCCCTTATGCTAAAAACCAAAATCAGTCCAGTAGATTATAAGACTCTTATGGTTGATTCTCTCTCTGTCTCTACTTATTAAATTACTTCTTTTAGTTTTCTCCATTCTAGCTAGGTACACTGGTCTCATGACACTTTCTAGAATCCCTGTTACTTACTCCTTTCTATTTCCTCCCTTTTGGTGGTATTATATTCTCCTCACATTTTTCCCCTTTCCTCTTTTATCACAGAGTTCTCACTTCTGTTAAATCTTACAGCTATTCATAACCTCACTTGTCAACTAGTTACTTTTTTACTCTCAGGTCAACTCAATGTTTATTTTGTAGGGATGAGTATTTTTACACTCTATATCCTTTACATGCAAAGCATTGCTAGTGGAATGACAGAATCTGCATTACTGGTAACTTGGGCAGAAATTCATTTTCTCATATTCCAACCTCAACTTGCTAAATTTCAAGCTCTGGGGTGTTGTGGTTTATGAAGCCAGGACCAAAGAATTTTTTTTTTTTTTTAACGAGCTCTCTAGGTAACTAGTATGTGTGATCAAAGCTTTGAATCCCTGCTCTTGTCTAGTGTTATAACTTCATAACTTAATTTCTCTGTTAAAACATCTACCACATTTTTTTTCTTCAAGGTCTGTCTAACCCATTAGTTTGAAAGTTCATTAAAAGCATAACTATGAACATTTTTATCACAACATAAATAGAAACTGAAAATCTATTTGTTGAAGGAATTAATAAATTGATTAATTCATTGAATAACTGATTTTTGAAACCGGTATTGCAAAGAATGGATTACCTGCTGATTATCTCTGAAGTATATCCTGGGGATGTAAAACCCAGATTATTGTTTCTCAGAATGTTAATGTGCATAGAAATTGCATGGAGAGTCTTGTTAAAATGCAGATTTTAATTAAAGAGATTTAGCTTTGGCAATTGAGATTCTGTATTTTAACAAAGTCCCTTGTGTTACAACTCTTATTTCTTATAATATAATTTAAATAGTAAGAATAGAATATTTTCTGAAAATTGCGTTTTTTATATTTAGCCTTTACTTGAAGCAGCAAATGAATTTTTACTTTTTTTACTGGTGTTTGAAGAAAATCATCATGTTTCTTTCTGTGATTAAGCAACTTTTTTTTTTAATCTGTCTATGACATATTCACCAAGTAGATTGTATGGGTCAGGGATCTTTGGCTTTCAGTTACGAAAAATAGATTCAAACACTGTTTTCTAATAGTCTCACATGCATTGAACTATTCCCCTAATAACCTTTTTCAGCGTAATATAAAATCATCTATTGAAGCAACCTGTTGGCATTATAAAACATTTTAAAAAGACTTGGCTTGTCTAAAGTGGCACTTACAAAGTAGTAGCTAATACTTGTCAATTAAAACACTAAACTAAAACCCCTTGGAAAAGAAAACTGGTTTCACCTTAATGAACTGGCTTCTAAAGTGTGTAAATGCATTTTAAGAATAACTTAGGCGCCTGACCAGGCAGTGGTGCAGTGGATAGAACATCGGACTGGGATGCGGAAGTCCCAAGTTCAAGACCTCGAGGTTGCCAGCTTGAGCGCGGGCTCATCAGGTTTGAGCAAAAAGCTGGCCAGCTTGGACCCAAGGTCACTGGCTCGAGCAAGGGGTTATTCGGTCCGCTGAAGGCCCGCA
Organism: Rhynchonycteris naso; assembly: GCA_037038555.1. Taxonomy (NCBI): domain Eukaryota; kingdom Metazoa; phylum Chordata; class Mammalia; order Chiroptera; family Emballonuridae; genus Rhynchonycteris; species Rhynchonycteris naso. Next base: position 86,642,217 of record CM072996.1, read on the forward strand.
GTCAAGGTACATATGAGAAAGAAATCAATGAACAACTAAGGTGCCACAATGAAAAATTGATGATTGATGCTTCTCATCTCTCTCCCTTCCTGTCTGTCTGTTCCTATCTATCCCTCTCTCTGACTCTCTCTCTGTCTCTGTAAAAAAAAAAAAAAAAAAAAAAAAGAATAACTTAGGTAATCTAATGAGGACACTTTAAATCAGAATTGGCAGGGATAAGACACCATAGCCCAATGGTAAAGCTTCTACAAACTTCTATTAAAATATCAAGTTAAATAACAAAAAATACAATATCCACTTTAGCAAAGAATTAAATAAGAAAAAGGCAAAGAGGTAAGCCCAGAAGGCCTTGATTTTGTTTATTATTTGTGGGTCACTGAGCAAATTTCTTAATCACTCTAGAGACCCCGTTATTGAACTAGAATTGATGATTCTTAGTCTTTATACGTTTATACACATAATATTTAATAAAATGCTTTGCAAAACTCCATAAAAATGTAAATGATTATTATTCATTCAGATTCCAATTTTTAAATATTGAGATACTAATATGTACTAGGTGCAGCACTATTATATTATCATCACCATTATATGAGACCTTTGCCAATTGACATGCTAAAATATTTTTTGGGAAATAAGTACTTGATTAATAAATCTTTGCTAACCATCTAGCAAATTTTCAAAGAAGGACTGAAAAATAACTTTAAAAAAATTGAATAAATTAGAAAGAGTGAGCCAAGACATATCTAACTTTTATTTATTTATTTATTTTTAAAAACTTTATTTTTTTCCAAAGACAAAGAGAGAGTCAGAGAGAGGGATATATAGGGACAAATAGACAGGAATGGAGAGAGGTGAGAAGCATCAATCATTAGTTTCTCGTTGCCCTTGTGACACCAAAGTTGTTCATTGATTGCTTTCTCACATGTGCCTTGACCACGGGCCTTCAGCAGACTAAGCAACCCCTTGCTGGAGCCAGCGACCTTGGGTCCAAGCTGGTGAGCTTTTGCTCAAGCTAGAGGGGCCCTTGCTCTAGCTGGTGACCTCGGGGTCTCAAACCTGGGTCTTCCACATCCCAGTCCGACGCTCTATCTACTGCACCACCGCCTGGTCAGGCAGACATGTCTAACTTTTAAATTGCTTTTTATTTTTTTAAGTGAGAGGAGAGGAGAGAAAGAGACAGACTCCCACATGTATCCTGAATGGGATCCGGCCAGCAACTCACATCTAGGGCTGATGTTCCAATCAACTCAGCTATCCTCCGTGCCTGAGGTTGACACTTGAACCACTGAGCCACTGGCTGTGATAGGGGAAGGGGAAGAGAGAGAATAAGGAAAGGGAAAGAGGAACAGATGATCGCTTCTTACGTGTTTCTGTCCAGGGATTGAACTGGGATGTCCTCATGCCAGGTCGACACTCTATCCACTGAGCCAACCAACAAGGGCCTAAATTGCTTTTCTGACCTTAGATTTTTGGAGAAGCTTAAGAGGATTCCATAGGTTATTTTAGGACTAGACTTAGATTCTGGGCAACTTTTAAAGATCAACTGATTATTACATTTTAAAACAAAAATAACTCTGATTTCTTTCTTTTCCCTTAAATTACATGTTTTACTGTTCACATGTATTTTCACCACAGGTATAATTCAAAACATATCAGAAAACCAGGAAGTCCAGTATTGCCACCAATTAGTTCTGCAAAATGATTTGTCAGAGCCTGATTTTGTGCCCACACTAGAAAAATCCTTATTTAATCTGGAAGCAAACTCATTTGTATAACAAATTGAGAATCTCCACCATCATGTTTCACAAAGTTTTTCTGTAATATCTGCTGGAATAATTTAATCACTTGTCTCTGGAATTTTGATATATTTCTGTAGACCCTGTAAAAAATTAATAAATGTTGAATGTGAAGATGAATAGTTGAATGAATGAATGGCTATAAAATGACTATATGAATGGATAAATATATGTATTCATGCATCAGCAAATTGGAGTCATGAAACTAATGAGGGCCTGTACAGTTTTTACATCAAATAATCTCTTGCTTTTTAGCATATACAGCACTAGATATATACACATGTACATTTAGTGCTGTGTATTTTGTTAGATATTCCTTTTTAAGTTTTTGTAAGATGTTTATTAAAGAGATCTTTCTGTTGTTACATAAAGACCCTTGGGGAAACTTAAAAATTTAGAAAGATACAGTCACTGGCAGAAAATTATCTCTGTTCCCTCACTAAACAAACACAGTTGAATTATCTTTAGAGAAATAAGCAAGCTATTCAGTTCTTTCAAATAGATTTGTACCTTTCTTTATAGAAATTATACTTAGGCTACCACTTTTCTCAAGAACCACAGAATATCAAAAACTCTATAAAGTCATTTGTATCTAAAATAATTAACCTAGAAAGATATTCATGTTTTTTTCCCTTTCTCCCTTAGAGACAATGTGCTTTCTTCATTCTAACTTTTAATATTTGTGAAAATTAAAGATGATGTGTTTTAAATAGACAGCTTTGATTTGTGTAAAATGTGTTTGCCTAAGCTCTTAAAAGCACTTCAGAAAGTACATTAAGGCTGAGTATATTTCCTTTTCATTATACATGAAATACTAAACTGCATCTGATTTTATATATTTTACTAATTACACTACTTACAAAAATTAGGAGATATTTCAAAATAAATATGAAATAATAAATAAAATGAGCATTTGATTGTTTATTAAAAAAGAACATCAGAAAAGCATACAAGTCAAAGAAAGCTGTTTGATTATGCAAATGAGATGCAAACTCAGTTATCGTGATTGAGTAGCAAGTGACATATTGGTAGGGGTGAACAGAAACATGTCAAACTAGATGAGAGTGCCACATATTAACTGTTCAGTAGAGTGTATGGTCACCCAAGACTGCCAAAACACACTGACAGCAATGGGGCATGGACAGGATCAGATTGTCCAGCAGTTCTTGTGGGATCCTCTCCCATTCTTGCTCCAGGGCAACTTCCAGCTCAAGAACCATTGTGGGAGTTATTGGACGGTCTGCCAGACGTCTTCCCAGTGCATCCCAAGTATGTTCAATAAGATTCAGGTCTGGAGAATGTGAAGGCCAGTCCATATGTTTAATTTCTGCCTCCCGAAGCATGTTGTTGATGTGAGGTACACGATGGGGCCTTGCATTATCATCCATGAAAAGAAAGTTGTTTCCAGCTGCTCCAGCATAAGGTAGCAGTATAGGGTGCAGAACCTCATCTCAATATCTGACAGCAGTCAGCAATCAGTTTCTGATGATGTGGAGGTCAGTACAACCACCAAGGCTGATGCCAGCCCACACCATGAGTCCACCACCACTGAAGGAGTTCCTTTCTCACATGGAACGTGGATTTTCCCATGTTCTTTGTTCACATTAGATCAGGACACAATGATTGTCAAGTTGCAGACTGAATCGTGACTCATCAGAGAAGAGGACAGTTGACCACTCATCACAGATCCAATGACGATGTTTATCATCCCCATCTATGAGTTCTATGGTGTTTCGTAGATAACAGAAGGCATGCCGTTGGTCTGGGCATGAAGTCCAACACAATGGAGCTGATTTTGTATGGCCTGGGCTCATATCTCTCATCTAGTGGCAGCAAGAAACTGTCCCCACAGCTCTGTTGCATTGCTGTGCCTGTTCCTTCTTGCCAATAAGGTCAAGTAGCAGTCATCTCTTGCTGTTGTGGAAGATGGGCAACACTGCCTTCCTCTTCTTTGTACTGTGCCAGTCTCTTGAAAGCAATTCTACAGACTGCTAATCATGTTCTGAGGTGTTCCAAGTGCTGTTTTCACTGTTGTCTATGTTTGACCAGCTTCAAGACCTCCTATGGCTTTCCAGGCTTTGCATTTGGGCAAACTATAAAGGGACATTGCAAGGGCTGAGAAGTTGCAGGATGTGCACTTTCAAGATCAAGGAATGTGTATAGACACTCCAGTATTTTCAGCCTCTTATAGAGTGCATTTCACCAATGAAATAAAAGTTGGTTTTGCATCGCATTTGCATAATCAAACTACTTTCTTTGACTTGTTTGCTTTTCTGATGTACTTATTTAATTAAAAAATCAATTGCTTTTTTGTATCACTTCATATTTATTTTGCAATATTCTCTATTTTTTTTAATTTTTATAGATTTTAATTTATTGTGTTTACATAGATTCAAGTGTACATACTTGTTGATACTCCAGTTCCAACACCTAAGTTTCTACATTATGGGGAATCATCCTTATTTTTTATAATTATGTCTTAATCCAACTTGTTTACCTCTCCATTATGTAATTTTCAATCAATATACTACTTCCTTCCATCCATATCTCTTCTCCCTCTCTCTTCTTCTATCTCTACCTCTCCTTTTCTTCCTCTCCTTGACTCTCTCACATCCTTTTTTCTTTTTCACTCACTTTTTTTTGCTGTCTTATGTTGGTAATATGTTCTTAGGTTTACATTTAAGAAAAGGAGAATGAAATACAGTGAGACTTTATTACACATTATATGCTTGTATTTTATTGTACCCAAATGTCATCTCATCAAAACAGAGTTCAGCATAGCTCTCAGAATTATAATATGGTGAGTATGACTCCTAATTCAATAGAGGTTCTCATTAACACTTACCTAGGCTATTGCCTGATCAGGAGGTGGTGCAGTGGATAGAGCGTCAGACTGAGATGCAGGAAGATCCAGGTTCGAGACCCCGAGGTCGCCAGCTTGAGTGCGAACTCATCTGGTTTGAGCAAAAGCTCACCAGCTTGGACCTAAGGTCGCTGGCTCCTGCAAGGGGTTACTCAGTCTGCTGAAGGCCTGCAGTCAAGGTACATATGAGAAAGCAATCAATGAGCAACTAAGATGTCGCAACGGCAACAAAAAACTGATGATTGATGCTTCTCATCTCTCTCGGTTCCTATCTGTCTGTCCCTATCTTTCCCTCTCTCTAACTCTCTCTCTGTCTCTATACAAGACAAAACCACCTAGGCTATTTTGAAAATACTTGATTGGTTCCAACCTCCAATCTTTTCTCTTTCGTATTATTTTTTAATTCCACTTGACATATTAAAAATATATAAATATAGGTCCTGGCTGAGTTGCTCATTGGATAGAGTATTGTCCCAGTGCACAGAGCTTGTGGGTTCAATTCTCAATCATGGCACATATGAGAAGCAACCAATGAGTACACAGCCAAATAGAACAACTAAGTGGAACAACAAGTTGATGCTTCTTTCTCTCTCTACCTCTTTTTCTTTCTCTCAAGTCAATGGAGAAAAACTTAAAATATATATACATGTATATTAGGTAAAAGAGACACTTTAAAATGTTCGAGATTATTATGAGTGCTCCACCAACAGGAACTATAAGAGAGGTTTCTATAGAGAAATAGAGCAAGAAAATTGTTTAGTGGGCAATACCTTAATGGCTTATTTGGAAAAGCCTAGTTGACTGTGTGATTGCTTGTTCTTAAGTTTCACTTTCTTGGATTCTAGTGTGTTCACTCTGGCTCAGGTATCAGTTTGCTTGATAGGCTATCAAGGCATTAGAGCTACCTCAGTCTTACGACCTTTGTTTAATTACTTTAACAAGGTAGATATAAAAAAGATTACAGGTTTTCTTTTTTGTTTTGTTGTTGTTGCTTAAATTTTTGATGGTTCCATGACGCTCGTGTACTATATGAACTCCTAAAGATTTCATTAGAATGCAAATTCCAAACACTTTCTACATATATTTGATTAATTTGTTTTTGTATGCTAAAAATCTGAATTTTAAAAAATGAAATGTTTATTCTCATGTGTACAGTCTAATCTTATAAGATTTCTCACCATTCCTGTAAAAGATACCTTCTTTTGTTATCTATGGTTTTTGAGGTCCTTTATCTAGAATATTTTGAGCCAATCCCTTCACCCCCCAAAAATGTTAAAGACTCTTCTGTGCCACTGTCTGAAATAAAATAACTTACTCATCTTTCCTAGAATCTCACCCCTGTCCCCAAGAGTTTTCTCTGATAATGTGTTAACGTGGATTAACAGGTCTTGCTCCAAAGAGGGGTTGGAAGCTTGTTAAGTGTTTGCTTTTATTACTATTTATATTTGTTGTAATGACACAATGACTGACCTAAATGTAACACAAAAAATTTTAGAAATAATAATAAAATGTATTTATAATACTTTATTAATTTTAAAGAGAGAGAAGTGGGGTAGAAGCAGGAAGCATCATCTCCCATGTGTGTCTTGACCAGGAAAGCCCAGGGTTTCAAACCCACAGCCTTAGCATTCCAGGTTGATGTTTTACCCATTGTGCCACCACAGGTCAGGCTCATAAACTGTATTATTTTGCTCTAGAATACTTGATATGTAGATATTCATGAAGGCAGTAGAAATTATTTTAACTCTATATAGTTTTTTATTCTTTTAAAATTATGTATTAATATTTACAGTATAAAAGTCATAAAATACAAATAAGTATAAGTAAATACTAAAGGTGCTCCAAAGCCCACAAACCAGAGAAAATGCTATTTCTTATAGCACTTAAATACAAAAGTATGCTTTTTTCCTCAATAAAAACAAGTTAGGCCTGATTGGTGGTGACACAATGGATAAAGCATTGACCAAGAACACAGAGGTCACCAGTTTGAAACACCTAGCTTGCTGGCTCAGAGTATGGGCCCGTCATCGCAGGATTGCTGACTTGAGCAAAGGGACCCTGGCACAGCCCTGGTCAGGGCACATATGAGAAGCAATCAATTCCCAAATAAAGTGAAAGAAACTATAAATTGATACTTCTCACCCTCTCTCTTCCCCCACCTCTCAAAAAATTATATTAAAAAATAAAAGTTAGTTGTGTTTTTAAATGTGCTCCTCTTTTCTTCTAATTAATAACTTCATTTTTTAGATCAGTATCAGGTTATAGCCAAATTAAACACAAAGTACAGAAAGATAATTACCCTCTCCCTTCAGCCCACCCTCATCCATTGTTCACAAAATCCCTTCCTGGTATTACCATCTTTCATTGGTATGGTACATTTGTTCAAATTGATATACCAGTATTGATACATTATTATTATCTAAAGTCTACAGTTTTTATACGAATTTATTCTTGGTTTTTATATTTCAATAGGTATGACAAATGTGTAATATTGTGTATCCACAATTATATTATCATACAGAGTAATTTTCCTACCATAAAATTCCCATGTGCTCCAAGCCCTGGCAACAAGTGATCTTTTTTAGATTATATAGACGAAATCATATGGCATCGAGCCTCATCGCACTTGTTTTTTTCATTTATCAGTGTACATTTAAGGTTTTTTTTTTATGTCTGATGTTGCTTGATAGCTCTTTTCTTTTAATTGTTAAACATTAATCATTTTCTAGATGTGCCATAGTTTGTTTATCCATTAATTTATTAAAGGACATTTTGGTCACTTCTTAAGTTTTGTAATTATGAGTAAGCATCTGTTGGTCAAATAAGTTTGTAAAATACATATTATTTTCAAGTTTGCTCGCTTTTAATTTGTATTGTGGGCTGGGCAGCGCCAGGTATATGTGTCTGGTGAAATTGCAAATTACCCTCATTCTTGGGAAGGGCCCTTGTTTAGCAAATGTTTGCTGGAGTAGGGCTCTTGGTGGGCCCAGGTAGTTTTTGTATGGCGAATGGAGAGAAGAAGCCAATTTTAGCAGAGGAAGAGAAGGAGAAGCCATATTGGCAGGGAAAGAGAAAGAAGCCATGTTTGCAGAGTGAGAAAGGAGAGAATGAAGAGTGCTGAAGAAGAAGCCAGTTGTGCAAAGAAGTGAGAAATGTGAATATGGGGAACCAAAGGTGAGGGGCTTTGCGAGCTCCACTGAGACTGGTGAGACTTTTGATTCCAAGAGAAACCAAAGAAAATTCTTCTGGTTGTGTAACTGAAGAATGCGTCAGGGCTTTGGGAACTCTGAGTAAGGGAGAAACAGACTTCCCTGTTTGTTTGCTTGTCTGTTGGTGCAAGACTTTAATAAATGGAATGGCCTACCATTTTTTGGCATCACTGTTTATTTTACCATCTGCTTGATTCCAATGTGAACCTGCATGTGCATGGCCATGATGGTGTTGGCTACTGGCTATACAACTGGTATAGTTTGTGACAGGATTCAAATCAGATTGGTATGGAGCCACCACCACCCTTGAGGGGTAGGGTAGAGGACTGGTTGCTGTTACGATTCCCATGGCTGTCCTTTTGGGGACCATGGGCTGGCTGTTTTTTATAGCCTTGTGAGAGGACACTGATAGTGTTATGCAAGAGGTGGCCTGAAACCTGCAAACTGAACAGCAGCAATGGAAAGAACTGGAATGGCCACAGGAGAAAGAGATGCAGATCTTGGAACTGGAGCATTCTCTGGAGAAGAAGCCTGCATGGGTTCATGAGTTGCAATTTGCCCCGGAAGTTGCCGAGAGATGGCAGCCACTGGAGCCTAAGATGGAGACGTGCCTGTGGTGTGGCTCTGAGTCGGTGGAAGAAAGCGTTTCCAGCTTCTCTTCTGAGGATGAAGAGACTTGGGTTGAAACTTCCATCTGCAAATTCCAGAAGGTAAAAGTCCAGCAACAAAGAGTCCCTACTAAGCCCCTTGTAGGTTGCGACTGTGGGACATAGGGTGGATGGCAACATGCTTTCTGGAGCAGAGATGGAAATGTTAGCCACCATTGTCTCGTGTTACTTCTTGGGGCAGCATCTTCAGAGCTGCCATTATGGCAGGGATGAGGGAGGAGGCCTGAGGCCCCATGTGCATGGACTGACTCTCTTGGACTGCGATCAGAGAAGGGCACCAGCTCCCTTCTTGGATGGATGTGCAGCTTTTAGATAATATGAGAGACTCTGATGGGGGGTGGGCAGCTCTGGTGGACGCTTTCCTGCACCAGGAAGCTTTTCATCCATTTGGAGAAAAGCTCCGAGGACATTTTGTGCTTTGGGCAAAGTGCTCAGAGAGACACGGTGAAGGGCACTTTTGTAATTGTTGAAATTGTATGACTTGTACTGTTACTGTAATTTGTATAACGTACCTCATTCCTTGCACAGGAATGCTTGTAGTGTGGATTGCAAAGTGAACAAAAGGGGTGTGTGTTTGCTTGTTGGCCCATATGAGACTTTAATAAAGGAATGGCCCACCATTTTATGGCTCCACTGTTTCTTTACCATCTACCCGAATTCAGTGAAAGCCTGCCTGTGAATGGCCAAGAGGGCTGAGGCCTCTGGACAGCATCTATGTACAAGATTTTTTGTGGAAATAGTTTTTAATTCACGTAAAAAAATAAGAGTGTGACCGCAGGATCTTGGGGTAAGATTATTATGTTCAGCTTTGTAAGAAACTTCCACAGACCAAAGTGGAATAGTTTGTTTATCCATTTTTTTATTCCCATCAACATGAATGAGAATTATTCTTGCTCTACATATCACTTACATTTGTTGTTGTATTTTGAATTTTAACCATTGTAAAAGATGTATAGTAGTATCTCATTTGTTGTTTTAATTTGTAATTCTTTTAATGACATATTTTAAAGAAAATTTTCCTAGCCAAAAGCTTTTTTATAGGAAAGTGTTAATTGAGCCATGTTGTAGTCAGTAAAGGACCAGATCCTGCCACATGAAGTTGGCTAAATGGAGAAGACAACATGAATGCCATCCCAAAGTTGATGGGCTTTTATACATCCAGTTTGGAGAGAAAAAATGTAAGTTGCTTTGAAAACATTTACATTAGCTATAGATAAATGGGGGGGGGGGGAAGTTAAGCAGATCCAGTTCTAGGTTAGGTGTACAGTCCGTAAGAAAGAAGTGTTGGCTCTTTTGAATGGTTGTGGGCAATAGTCTGGAAATTTCATGTGAAAGCAAATGCAGTGGCACCCAGTAGTGAGCTACTAGGGAATTTTCTCTAGATAATCAAATTGCCATATGGAAGTTAATTCAAAGGTTTAACATACACTCAGGAATGAAATCAGTCTTTTTTTTAAATGTTATTTTATTTTAGAAAATTAAATTTAATGAAGTGACATTGATCAATAAGAGTACATAAGTTCCATGTAGACACCTCTATAGCATTTGAACTGTTGATTGTGTTGTGTGCCCATCATTTAAAGTCAAATCAGTTTCCATCACTGTATACTGAAAATAGACTTTTGATGGTTAAGCCCTCCGGCTGTTTATCTCTCATCTCTCCCTTCTATCCTATACACTGCTCTAATTAAATTTAGGGCATCTTAGAATTTTTTGGGGGGGTCACATGTTACTTTTCATTATGCTTATATATCATCTGTATGTCTTCTTTGGTGAGGTGTCATTTCAGATCTTTTCACTTATTTTAAAATTTAAAGTCACATGTTTTATTCACTACATAGTATTAATGTGGATTTTTAAATAATATCTATTGTTGGGGACTGAAATATAAACAGGGTATTTTTACAATCTAGATATCTTGGGGACAGAGGTGCTGGGCCCCACAGGCAACCTCACCTGCCTGGTTGGCAAAGCGCTATGCCTGATTCTCGCTTGTCCCACCCATGATCTTCTGAAGAGGCTGGAAGCTAGTTTCTTATTGGTGTAAAGTTAGATTTGAATAGTATGGTGGAGGTTGTCTTTGAGTTGTCTTGGAAACAATTGAATTGCTAATGGACCATGTTTTTTTTTCCCCTGAATAAAAGCAGAAGCGCTTCTGGGAGCCGCCATTGCATCGTCTTAGGAGTAGTAGAGACTGTTCACCACGCTGTCCTCTCTAACCCATCTGTACATATATATCTTTAGGTCTCTATCATTTATTTATTTCCATACCTTTTCCTGTTAAAAAACCCCATAATAGATTCATCGTGGTTGGACCGTGAGAACATATTATTGACTACATGTACAAAGCAATGTAATTTAGAAATTTTTTTGTTGATGTGGTCAATTTTCTTTGCAAATAATTTTCTTATTAATATATTTAAAGTAATCCCATAAGGTAGGCAAAGTATCATTCTGAATTTGTAATAAGTAACTGAATTTAAAAAGTCTTACACAGTAGCAAACATTGACAGGCATTTACAGAACTTGTCTTCTAATGTACAGTCATAGGGGATGCCACTCAAGTAGGTTCTTATGATATAAAATACATAAAAAGGAGCTATTTAATGGAAAGGCCTAAATATAAAACATTGATAGTCATTTTGATATATATACTTTACTTGTGACAATATATATGTCACTATATGATATAGGCAGCATAATAGGTAATTTATTATAAAAACTACATTATTAAGAGAAAATTGTTTTAATACTCATTTTGACAAAATAATATTTTTAGTCAATACATGCATCAAATGTATTTTTTTAAAAATGTTATATTTTTGCCTCAAAACAGTTTTTTTTATTAAAATTTACTTTTAATATTATTTTGATATCCTGGCCAGTTGGCTCAATGGTAGAGCATCAGCCCAGCATGTGGATGTCCCGGGTTCTATTCCTGGTCAGGGAACACAAGAAAAGTACCCATCTGCTTCTTCACTCCTTTCCCTTCTCTTTTTCTCTCTCTTCCCCTCCCTCAGCCATGGTTCTATTGGTTTGATCAAAGTTGACCTTGGGTGCTGAGGATGGCTCCATGGCTTCTGCCTCAGGCACTAAAAAAATGACTCCTTCCTGAGCAATGGAGCAAGGGCCCCAGATGAGCATAACATCATCCCCTAGTGGGCTTGCCAGGTGGGTCCAGGTCTCGGCACATGTGGCAATCTGTCTCTGCCTCCCCTCATTTTGCAAAGTGCTTCCCCTGATATTGCCAATGCCTACCTGGCACCACCCATAGTTATTGCAATATTATTGATTATATTTTCTATGCTGTACTTCACATCCTCATGACTATTTTTTAATTATCAACTTACATAACTTAAGCCATTTACATATTTTACCCAGCTTCCTAAACCCCCTCCTGTAAGGCAACTACCATTCTGATCTCTGTGTCTATGAGTCTATTTCAATTTTGCTTGTTTATTTTGCTCTTTACTTTCTATATATGAGTAAAATCATATGGTACTTTCTCTTCCTAACCTTTCACAGAGCTTAATGCTCTCTAGATCTATCCATGCTGTCACAATAAGATTCTATTCTATTCTTTCTTTCTTTCTTTCTTTCTTTCTTTCTTTCTTTCTTTCTTTCGTTGAGTAGTATTCCTTTTATTTTTCTGAGGTGAGAAGCAGGGAAGCAGAGAGACAGACTCCAACATTCACCCGACCAGTATCCACCCAGAAAGCCCCCTGGGAGGGGGGATGCCCTGCCCATCTGGGGAGCTGCTCCATTGCAACATGCACCATTCTAGTGCTTGAGAAGGCAGTCATGGAACCATCCTCAGCACCTGGGCCAACTTTGTTCCAATGGAGCCTTAGCTGTGGGAGGGGAAGAGAGAGACAAAGAGAAAGGAGAGGGGGAAGGGTGGAGAAGCAGATGGGTACTTCTCCTGTGTGACCTGGCTGGGAATCGAACTTGGGACTTCCACACGCAGGGTCAATGCTCTACCACTGAGCCAATAACAAGGACTACCACACATTCTTGATCCTCTTGTCTATTGATAGATATTTGGGTAGCTTCCATTTCTCAGCTATTATAAATAATGGTGCAATGAACATAAGGGTGCACATATGCTTTCAAATTAGTGTTTTGGATTTCTTCATATAAATATCCATAAATAGATACACTGGGTTATAAGGCTGTTCCATTTTTAATTTTTTTGAGAAACCTTCACATTGTTTTCCACAGTGGTGGCACTATTCTTCATTCCCACCACAGTGTACAATGGTTCCCTTTTCCACATGTTCTTTCCAGCACTTGCCATTCATAGATTTATTGATGATAGCCATTCTGACAGGGTGTGGTATGAGGACATTTTAAATTTTACACCAAGACACAGTGTAACTGGAAGAATATAACATATATTGTAGCAGAATTTCTATATTAGCAAGAAAAAAGTCTAATGAGAAAAATAACCAGAGAAGATTTTAATATACATGTAAAGACTCGTGTTTTAAAATGTTAATATTTACTCTACACTACAATTCTAACTGATTTATTGTTTGAAAATAGTATGCATGTTTCATTGCCATATTTAGAATTGCAATGTCTTCACCTTGAGCCATAAAGAAAAATGAAAGTGCTAAAGCATTTTAAATAGAATTACGCTTTACCTACTTCCTTAGCTCTCATATAAATGCACTTCAATAATATAGTTTTTGTAGATTTCTAAAATATTCAAGACAGAAAATTCTACAGCATGGTTAGAGATTAATGTTTAGAAAAACAAAGAATGGAGCAGAAATTTTACAAAGCAGAAACCTACAAAATATGTGTGTTTTATTACTGTTACATATTTTTTTCGAACTCACTAAAACAAAGCCTGCATAGCCAAGTAAACCTTGTTTACTTATAGAAACATCCTATGGTATATTTTCTCTTGTATTTTTTGCGTTAGCAATGTTTAGTTTCTATTTTATAACATTGCATTGTATAATCACTTTAAAAAACCCTTTTTTAAAACTAGACAGCCATTTGCTAAAATATTTTAGAAACACTGTGAGTAATTAGAATGAGAGCTCTGTGCTGTGTGTCATGGAAAATTAAAAATAAACATGTCTGATCCCATCCATAAACTTCATGTAATCTAGTGGTTAAGTGCTTCAAAAGATAATCAGTGTTATGAATTGTCATGTATTAAAAATACCCACTTAAGATTCTAATACTCATCTCAAACCTAATATTTCCAAATCAGAACTACTATTTTCATTGCCCTCCCAACCCTGACATGCTCTATGCACAGCCTACTTCATATCAGTAAAGATTATGCTATTCTTCCAGTTGTCAGGTTAAATACCTGGAGTCATCCTTGATTCTGCTTTTTATCTCATATTCCCCATCTATGCCTTCAAAAAAGTATCCTTACTTAACCTTAAAATATATTCATAACATAAATTTTGGCCTCTTATGCTGCTATGTAAAGATTGGAGCTACCATCAACTTTGTTCTAAATTATTATAATAGCCTCCTAGATAATTTTCTTGTTTTTAAACTTGGCCCCCTACTTACTTTGAGATTCTTTTGTCTGTTATTTATACACACAGCACCCAGAATAAATATTTTAAGACCTAACAAGTCATGACACTCCAATCTGATCAAAACACCACATTGAATGACTCTCCATTTCATTTATAGTCAAACCACGACCCTTGCATAATCTAGAAGGAATGACATGACCTGCTCTTTACCATTAGATTATTTTTTCTTCTGCTCTACACCTTGTTCACTTAGCTCTTGATGTTTCCCTAACATGCCAAGATCACTCTCTTGCCCTAGTGGCATTACCTAGTTCTTCTGCTTATAGGTACTTTCCCAGATATGTGCACTTGATAAAATCTCTATCATCCAGCATTGCTCAATTCTCACCTTCTCAAGTAAGTTTTCTTTAACTAGTTTACTTAATATTGCAATCTTCCCTTTATCCTTATTTTACCTCATTATCTCTGTCATTTCCAATCCATTTTATTATGCTCTTTTTCTTTGTACTTTCCCTATAGTCTTCTTGAAGACTAGGAAGGAGTGGGCTATCCAGAGGTAAAGTTCTAAAGAACAGTAAAAATATTTACAAAGGAGACATAGCCAAAAATCTAGTAACCCTTACTCTTTCCTAACCAACATAATTCCTACTTTCTTCTGTCTCTTATACTACAGTGCCTCCCTTCTAAATCTTTAGAATTATTTTGTACTGTGGCTATCTATCTATGCTTTGCTTTTACCTTCTTTGTATTCTATAAACTTTTTAAAAACAGGTGGTCAGGTGCAGCTTTGCCTCCCTAGCAGCAACCAATAAATACTTGCTAAATAAAAACGTTCCTAAAAGAAACTATCTAGGTGTTGGATATAGAAGCTGCTCCTCTTCTCTTTTATTTTTAAAAGTAAATGGGCCCGCACAAACTCTGAAAATACATATCCATTCTTTTAAGTTAGCTATGCCAATAATTTTAGCAATACAGTTGTCATATCTTGCTTTTAAAAATTCTTAATGTATCATAATATATATTTAAAATCTAATTAATTGCCATTAGTGAACTCTTCAGTAGTGAAAAGTTGACACTAAAAAAACTCTTTACACCTTATTTTAAAAATAAAACTTCTTGGAACCTATAATATATGGTTTTTAAAACAGAAACGGAGGCCTGTTTTTTGGGTCTAAATCTCATGGGTCTAAGCTTAGGTTTAAAATTCCCAGGGCCTTTTGTTTCCTCTGTTTGGAAATTCAATTACTTTTATCTCCTGAGAAAAAGAGTGAATCTGGGATGTATTACTCTCTGTTCCCTAGCTTTTGTTTTCACAATCCTTTATATTTCTCTTATTTTTATTTTGGTTGAGATGCAAATCTTGAGGTAAGAAGTAGCAAAATGGAACAAAAATGTATACCTTTTCCAAACACACAACTTATATTCTGGTTAAAAACACTAAAAGGAACAAGAGTAGCTGCCAGGAATAGACCAAAAAAGGTAAGACTTGTGGATAAGTTCTCAAAACTGGCTTGTATTTTTTCAGATTTGGAGAAATAGTTGTAAACCTGGGACAAAGAAAAGGATACATGTATTTTTAAACTTTCTTCCATTCTTCCTTGCTATGTCAATTCCCACCATCCAACACCTAGTAACTGGGTTTTCCTTAGGCTCCTTAAATTTTCAAGGAAAGGAGAATACAGTCAGGAAACCAAAGATAAAAGGGGCTTATTAACTACATATCAGAAGTAAGCAAAATCCAGAAACCTCTTTCAGTAGTTGAACCAGGTTTATACTCCAATAAATGCTGTTTTTATCTCCACTTAAGGCAACCAAGATTTAAGACCACTTAATAAGAGCTGTAATTAATGTTGTATGTCTTTGACATGGAAAACATTTCACCAAATTCTATTAGCTTTAAAACAGTGTTTGGAATAAAGGACACTTTTCTAGATATGTTTGACAATCACATATTCCAGGAGTATGTCTTGTATTTACAGTCATTAGAGTTCCAAACACCTCATTGCTTTCTTGAGTTAATACCCCTTCAGATTGGCAATGATTCTACCATTTCATCAGAGGTAGAACTGCAGACTTCCTCAATGAACATCAGTTTGGGTTTTATAGACTCTTAGTGTTTTTGGATTCTTTCTTCTAGTTCTTCTGTTTGACTTATTCAATCATTTTTTGTTCTTTTCCTTCCTTTGTTATTTTTCTGATTTTTCTCCTGTAGTATTTTTTCTCAAGATCTCTAATTTCTTGAAAAAGTTTTACAATTTCACTCAAGCTTGGGCTTGCTTATGCACTAAAATTTCAGCAACTTTCAATCTGTATTATTGTGTTTTAAGGCAGGTGCAGGAAATAAGAGTCTGCCTTGTCTGTATAGATATAACAACTATAATAGAACTAACTATCATCAGTTTGCCATGTTTTTGTAATTGTAATGTACTGATAATTCTTTTAAAAAATACCAATTTGTAAAAATTCTTTCTTGCTGAGTTTACATGGTTCTCTGTGCTCCCTTCCCTTGGTTTGCCATTTACATTTAGTCTTCATCTTATCCAAACATTGTTATAAATATCTACTGAGAATTTTTTACTGAGAAGTAATTTAAATACAATCAAATGCACAACCCTTGCAACTACCATTCCATTCAAAATACAGAGCATATCAATTATCTAAAAAATCCCTCTATCTCAAATCCAATCATTTCAAATCCCCCACCCCCAAGGCCCACTAACAAGCAACTCCTTTCTGATTATAACATCATTAAATGACTTACCAATGTTTGATACCATTTAAATGACTAGGTATGCAAATTTTGCTTATCCTATTTCTAAAACTTAATTTTTTTTTCTATATTACTTTTCAGTGATTTTCTACTTTTCTTCAGGTAGATCCAGCACATTAACTGATGTTTATTTTTAGTTAATATTTGGATTTTGGAGCTGTAGTGAATGTAATTTTATGTTTTATTTTGTATATTATATTTTATTCAGATAATTAATGTCACTATTTTCTTTCTTAAATTAATTTAATTATTTCTTTTACATTTTTAGATGGATAAATACATATTATTAAATAATGCTATTTATTTGCCTTATGTCTACAATTTCTTCTTGTATAACAAAGTCTTAAAAAAACATATTAAAGTTTAAGTTCTTTAAATAAAAATTAGTTTTTATATAAGAAATATAAATAGTATCAATCAATAATAATTGAAATATAAATATTGTTATAACAGAAACTCAGTTTTTAGTTTTAGTTTTCTTTCTTTCTCAAAATCACTGGTATAGAATGCATAAATCAATATAAAATGATAAGCAAACACATACATATATCCGAGATATATTTTTGATGCATAGCCTCTACCTCTTACAGTATGAAAGATTACATTCAAGGTTCCATTGCCTTATCTATCATTATTAGTTCATTTAGATTAAGTTTACTGGTGTTTTATTATTATTATTATTATTTGTTATTTTAAAATTCTACCTCTACATAAAAAACAAGTTTTATAACTTGTGAAGGCAGTAGTCACGGCAATTATCACAGCCGCCTGGCCAGCGCAGGTTCACATTAGATTAGGATAGTCGGTAATGAAACAACAGAGCCAAAAACTGGTGAGCCATCAGCTTTAATTCTACCTTGCACCTGGCAGGCAAGCAGAAACACACACTGGGCTCCAAAACCCACTCATTCAGTCTCACAAAGCTACTGACTTATCCAAGTCTCCTAGAATCAAAAGTTTACTGCTCACCAGACTTATTCACCTCTGTTTCCCATCTCCTTCTCTCTACACAAACTCTGCACAAACTGGCTTCTTCCTCAGCATTCCACCATCTTGGCTTCCTCCTTTCCTCCACATGGCCTTAATCTGCTCTCCTTTCTAACACTAATCCCAGGAACCAAGAGCAAGCTCCCAGTCTGCCCACTTTATAGTGTAGTAATCCAAACCTTTAAGTCAATCTCCAAACAAGGAAGTCTCTGATACAAAGTCACTTATCTGAGGCATAATGGAAGGATTCCTCATGAGAGAGCACCACCCTCCATCATTCTATCAGTCAAGGGTGTGGGGAAAAGCTTACTCTTAAAACTTGCACATGCACTACACCATCTTTAACAAAGTGAGCATAATATATTTTATCTGCCCAACAATCCACACCTATGCTCACTTTACTACCCACAATCTATACCACTGGCATCCTTGTACAAGGAGAATAGGTACATTACACAAATTACAAATACATGACAAATCATACAATTTCAACAATTACAAAGATACATTTTACTAGTCTCTGAGCACTTTGCCAAAAGTGCAAAATGTCCTCAGCCTTTTTTTTAGCCATGGGAAAAGTTTCCTGGGGCAGGAGGGCCTCCAGAAAAGCCACAATCACCCCCATCAGGGTATTTTACATTGTCCAAAATCCATGAGTCCATCCAGCAAAGGAGCCAGTGCTCACTCAGGTCGTAGTCCAGGAAATCAGTCCACGCACATGGGGTATTAGTTTCCCCCACTCATTGCTGCTGTCATGGCAGGTCTCACACTGTTCCAAAGAGAAGCATGTGGCAATGACAATCAGCATTTTCATCTCTGCTCTCGGGAGAATGATGGCATCCACCCCTATTTCCCAAAATCACAGACCTACCAGGAGCGTAGCTACTTCTTGCTCCTGGGCTCTCATCTTCTGTAGGCTGCAGATTGCAACTCCAGACCAATTTTCCTCATTCTCCAAAGGGGAATTGAAAACACCAGCTTCTGCTGCTGGGTTTAAGCCGCGGGCCACTGCTGCCTTCTGCTCCATGGGCCTTACAGCCTCAGCCTCAGCCCTGGCCACCTGCTGCTGCTGGCTCTCCAAAACATCCAGGGAAATCTGCAACTCACAAACCTTTGATTCCTTCCCTAGCAGCTGCTCCATTTCCAATTGAATTTCACAAACCTGGTTGGCCTCTTCTGGTGCTTGCTCCAGTTCCAGGGTTGGCATCTCTTTCTCCCACATTTGCTCCAGCTCCTTCCACTGCTCAATATGCAGGTCCCGGGCAGCCTCTTCCATAGAGCTCTCGGTCTCCTCACACATGGCTGTAAAAGTCATCCATCCTACAGTCCCCAGAAGGACAGCCATAGAGAACCATAACAGCAGCCAGTCCTCTACCATGCACCTCAAGGATTTCGGCTCCATACCGATCTGTATCGAATCCTGCTGACTATGCCAAGTGTAAAGCCAGTAGTAATGACCATTATCACAGCTGCCTGGCCAGTGCAGGTTCACATTACATTCGGACAGTTGGATAATGAAACAATGGAGCCAAGAACTGGTGAGCCATCAGCTTTAATTCTACCTTGCACCTGGTGGGCAAGCAAAAACACACACTGGGCTCCAAAACCCACTCATTCAGTGCTCACAAAGCTACTGACTTATCCGAGTTTCCTAGAATCAAAAGTTTCCAGCTCACCAGACTTATTCACCTCTGTTTCCCATCTCCTTCTCTCTACACAAACTCTGCACAAACTGGCTTCTTCCTCAGCATTCTACCATTTTGGCTGCCTCTTCTCCTCCATGTGGCCTTAATCTGCTCTCCTCTCTAATGCTAATCTCAGTAACCAAGAGCAAGCTCCCGGTCTGCCCCACTTTATAGTGTAATAATCCAAATCTTTAAGCCAATCTACAAACAAGAAAGTCTCTGATACAAAGTCACTTATCTGAGGCATAATGAGAGGATTCCTCATAAGAGAGCACCACCCTCCATCATTCTATCAGTCAAGGGTGTGGGGAAAAGCTTACTTTTAAAATTTGCATCTGGGCAGCGCCATCTTTAACAAAGTGAGCATAATATATTTTGTCTGCCCAACATAATTGTTGTTTAAAACATTTATATCCCAAATTTCAGTGTCATATTTTTAAAATACTTCTACATTGTGAAA